>JAQJAG010000002.1:0-2637410 GCA_028828245.1 Penicillium lividum
ACCACCCTAAACCACCCTAACCACCCAAAAAAACCCTATATAAATTACCTAATAATCCTAGATCTCGCTAGGGGGTCCTAAAATAGATCTAGTAGGGGATCTAGGGATAGGTATCTCTTAGATAGGGCTACTAGTATAACCCTTATCTCTATTATATCTATTAGCGATAGGGATATTATTACCTCGGAAATATAGCTCCTAGCTACCCTATATAAACTAACGCCAGATAGCTACTAAATTAGGGTCTATTTATAACGCCTTATATAATACTAAAAAACGCGCGATCTTAATTAAACTAGAAATCTTTAGGGGGTAATCCTCTACCCTATCCTATCTAGATAACTTCTGGCCTAATATAACCAATATATAAATAAATATATATCTATACTTGTGGTGCTGGATCCGCTAGCGTAATAAACTAATATAAAATTCTATAATAGTATACTCTAATAGTAATAACTTATATAGCTTAGGGTTGGTATCTATAGGGTCTAGGCTAGATAGGCCCTCGACCTATATATAACGCTATATAGTCTCCTACGCCTACTACTACTTTTCTATAAACTTATATAGGGGGCTTATCTAATCATATAGCTACTAGATATAGATAAAAAACATTAATATCTACTACTATAGCTTAATATAGTCCTAGATCTCTATCTCTTTTATATATACTAATAATAGCTTATATAGGGAATCAGCCTTCTATATATAGGCGGCCTTAATCTATACTAAAAACCTACTTACCTATATAATCTACTAGCTAACTATAGCTAATCGCTCTATAGCCTACTAAATAGCCTATACTATACCCTTAGGGCCCCCTATATCCTTATCTAGCTACTCTATAGACTAGACTAATAGGGCAGACGAAATACCCTATAAATACTAGACCTACCCTATATAGTTTAACTATAGTGTAGCTTTATCTAATTTACTAGCCTAGATCACTATCTACTAGCTATAGGCCTACTATACCTAGAATACTTATATATACTAGACTAACTACTAGATAGTATCTATAGATAGCACTAGTTCGGCCTATAGTAGATTAGGCTAGTAGATCTAGATATAATATAACCCTACTTACTACTTAAAAATCTACTAGTATATTATAGCCTAGCTATTAGTATAGATCTTAGCCTAGATCCGCGTAATCTTAGATAGTTTAGGTCGACTATAGTAGCTACTAGAGGACTACCTATAGTTATACTACTAATAGACTTATATTATCTTAATCATATAGTAAATATATTTCCTATAATATAAATATAATAACCTATTATAGTATATAGGTAATCTAGGGATAGGTTTATTAATCTTAATAGGCTAATAGCTAATATTAGGCTAGTCCTTAATATAGTCCTACTACTAGATATACTACTTAATATACTATACTATCATATAGGGTATCTAATAATTAGTACTAGTTAAATAGATAATAATATTATCCCTTTATATAGTATACTTATATTTACAGTAAATAACTATATTAAATTCAGAATTAGTAAAAAAAAACTCGCTAGTATTAGGGCTATAGGGAGTAGTCTTAGCTATACTAGAAATAGAAATATATTACTAGGGGCGATTATATAAAATCCGTATATATAACTTTAATACTATATAGGTAAAATTAGTCAATTAGCTTTAAAAAACGAACTAAATATAAATCTGAATTAAATAAATCAACCCCCTAAATTTCCAGCTTTCTAACCTATATAATCCCCTATACCCTATTAGATATTAGGTAATAGTAATCATATAGTAATAGATCACCCTAACCTATAGTTAGTACCCTATTAAAAATACTCTATATTAGGTTTTTCTATATAAAACCTTATCTCTCTCTCACCTTTCTATTCTATTAGGTTTTTATATATAAAACCCTATCTCGCTCTAATCTTTATATACTATTAGGTATCTAGTAGGAGTAGTCGTATAGTAATATATTACCCTAACCCACGGTCGGCACCCTATTAAAAAAAACTCCTGAATTTAGAACCCCTATAACTACCCTTTTTACTAGCTAGAATCTATTAAAAATAAAATAGAGGGTACTTAAAATATTAATTAAAAATATACTATAATTTAAGATTCGTATACCCTTAGGATCTAATTATAGTCTACTCTTAAAGTTTTAATATATCCTACCCTAACCTACTTTTTTTCCCCTATAGTAAAAATAGCCACCCTAATTATAGTCTAGTAGACTATAATTACCCCTATAGATTAGGATAAGGAGGGTAAGTAGGAGAAGAATAAGGAGGGTAAGTAGGAGGAGAATAAGGAGGATAAGTAGAAGGAGGAGGAGGATAAGTAGGAGGAGGATAAATAGGAGGAGGAGGATAAGTAGGAGGAGGAGGATAAGGATAAGGATTTATAAAAAATAAGTATTTCTAGTATTTTACTAAATTAATTATATTAACTATAGTACTATAGTACTATATATCTACTAAATTAATAATAAATTATATATTTTGGTTTTTTTAGGGGGGATTCTAGTACTCTAGCGTTTTTATATTTTGCTTTTTTTTGCCCCTACTAACTTATTCTCCCTATAGGGTATACCCCTTAATCTATTTCTTAGCTTAATTAAGATATTAGTAGAAAATAAGGTAGTGACTAAAGTAGCCTAAGTTATCTAGGATACCACTACTAGGGTTATCTAAGTAGGTAAATAGATTATTATCTATACTAATATCTATATCCTAGAGAGCGCGGCCTAGATTTACTAAGATAGAACCCTATATAAGCCCTTACTAGTATTAGAGGAACTAGAATAAAGAGAACTAGAATAGAAAGGAACTAGTAACTAGATAGGAGAGATATTATATAAAATCCCTAGTTATATAATAGGTTATATAATAGGCTAGGCTAGGAACCATATACTATAAATAGTTAGATTTCTAGGTATAAAATACTATAGCTATTAGTATAAAGACTCTAATATACTAGATAAAGAATATAGTAAGTAGGGATTATATAGCTTAGGCTAGGCTATACTATAATCTATACTAATCTATAGGGAACTCTTAAAAACCTATAAGAAACCTATAATTACTAATTAAATTTATGGTTTACTATAGGCCTAAGATATTAGGGGTTAGTATTCTCTATAGAAATAGTTAACTTCTAATTTTTTAGGCTACTAAAATTTACTAGTTTATATAGAAATGGTTAACTCCTAATTTTTTAGGCTACTAAAATATTATTGATTTCTATAGAAATAATTAACTCCTAAATTTTCCTAAATTTTTAGGTAGTAGGGTTAAAATATATCCTAGTAGTAAAATTAAATATAAATATAGTAGTAATTAATAGTGAGAATACTAAAGAAGAAGCTGGTTTTTCATAAATTATACCTAAAAATTAGCTATACTTTTATAGGCTTTTTATAGGCTTTTCGTAGGCTTTTTATAGGCTTTTTATAGGCTTTTTATAGGCCGGCCTATAGATAAATCACTTTTTATCTACCTAGATATATCTATAGACTACCTATATAGATAGGCCTATAGGCCTACTAAAGTCTACTTATATTTCTATAGAAATAATTAATCTAGTAGGGTTTTATATATAAAACTTAACTTATATACTTAAATTATATAAAAAAGGGTTCTCTACTTTAATAGGCTATAATAGGCCGCCTATAGATAAGCCTATCTGAGCTACTAATATCTTATATAATATACTAATGTTTTTCCCTAAGTCCTAACTCCTAATCTCGCTCCTGATCTCTCCTCTCTAATCTCTTCCTGATCTCTCCCCTGATCTCCTCTCTAATCTCTTCCTGATCTCTTCCTGATCTCTTCTTAATCTCTCCCCTGATCTCCTCCCCTGATCTCTTCCTAATATCCTCCCTAATCTCTTCCTAATCTCCTCCCTAATCTCTTCCTAATCTCTTCCTGATCTCTTCCTGATCTCTCTCCTAATCTCCTCTCTAATCTCTTCCTGATCTCTCCCTAATCTCTTCCTGATCTCCTCCCTGATCTCTTCCTAATCTCCTCCCTAATCTCTTCCTGATCTCTCCCTAATCTCTTCCTGATCTCCTCTCTAATCTCTCCCCTGATCTCTTCTCTGATCTCTTCCTGATCTCTCTCCTAATCTCCTCCCTAATCTCTTCCTGATCTCTCCCCTAATCTATCCCCTAATCTCTCTATAGTCTCTCTACTAAAGACCTATTCTCTCTATCTCTTATTTAAAACCTTAGATACTTTAGGAGATAGAATAAAGGGTATATAACTAAAACTACTCTTTTTGATTAGGCGCTTTAATTTAACGCTAACTTAATATAACTAATTCTACGCTTTTTAGTTAGTATCTACTAAAGGCGGCTAGGTTCTACTATCTAGTATCTATCTAGATATAGAACTTCTAAATTTGAAGTTAAACTTTGAATTTTTTACTATCTTTCTATCTTTCTATACTAGGTTAGAGTTATAGGATTCTAATTTAATAAACCTAATAGAATTATAATTTATGTTCTAGGCGTAATAAAGGAATAGAAGAATACTTCTAGAATATGAATCAGAGAATCACTTTTTACCTTATATACTCTAGAATTAATCACTTTAGCTATTATCTTTATCTATATATACCTAGATAGAGAGTACTTCTAGTATAATTAGCTATTTTTAGATAGTATACTTAAGTAATACCTAGATAGATATATATTTCTAATCTTATATATATGGTATTAGGCTTCGGTAAATAGGGTAGGGGTATAGGGTAGGGTAGGGTAGGCTTAAAATAGGGCCCTATTTACTGAAGCCTATATAGTAGTATAGAAATAAATTTCCTACTTAGTACTTAGGATATACTTTATGAACTAATTCTAAAAAATTACTCTTATGTACTATGACTTTTACTACTCTTCTATTTTAATCTAAATATATTGTTAGAATCTAACTAAAAGTGTTTAGCTAGTATATATAGGGGTAGCTATATTTATCAGAATCTACCTAAAGGTATTTAGCTATTATATATAGGGGCGGCTATATTTATCAAAATCTACCTAAAGATATTTATTAAAATCTACTTAAAGGTATTTAGCTATCATATATAGGGTTAGCCATATTTATCAAAATCTACCTAAAGGTATTTAGCTATTATATATAGGGGCGGCTACATTTATTAGAATCTACCTAAAGGTATTTAGCTATCATATATAGGGGCGGCTATATTTATTAAAATCTACCTAAAGGTATTTAGCTATTATATATAGGGGCGGCTATATTTATTAAAATCTACCTAAAGGTATTTAGCTATTATATATAGAGGCGGCTACGTTTATTAGAATCTACCTAAAGGTATTTAGCTATCATATATAGGGGCGGCTATATTTATTAAAATCTACCTAAAGGTATTTAGCTATTATATATAGGGGTGGCTATATTTATTAGAATCTACCTAAAGATATTAAGCTATTATATATAGGGGCGGCTACATTTATTAGAATCTACCTAAAGGTATTTAGCTATCATATATAGGGGCGGCTATATTTATTAAAATCTACCTAAAGGTATTTAGCTATTATATATAGAGGCGGCTACGTTTATTAGAATCTACCTAAAGGTATTTAGCTATCATATATAGGGGCGGCTATATTTATTAAAATCTACCTAAAGGTATTTAGCTATTATATATAGGGGTGGCTATATTTATTAGAATCTACCTAAAGATATTAAGCTATTATATATAGGGGCGGCTATATTTATCAAAATCCACCTAAAGGTATTTAGCTATCACGTATAGGGGCGCCTATATTTATCAAAATCTACCTAAAGATATTTAGCTATTATATATAGGGGCGGCTACGCTTATTAGAGTCTAAGTAAAGGTATTTATTCGAATCTAAAGAAGATATATATTAGCTAAGGATAGAGAGGCCTAATCAGGATTATAGAAGCTAACTACTAAGTAATTCTTTAATATATATATTATAGTTAAGGACTAAGTATACTTAGTATATAGCTAGGGTAGGATACTAGTACCTAAGATATAAAAGCTAGGTTTAATATAGGTAAAAGGGTTAATACCGCGGGTACTAATAAATCTCTATAAACTTTTTTTTTGGTTTTGCCTAAAACTTAAGTTAGCCTAAATATTAAATAAATAAGCTCTAAATTAATTAAGACTAGATATAAAAGATAGCTTATAGAATAGATTTAAAATAGTATAAATTTAAAGGAAAGGAATAAGTTATATTAAAAAGATAATAAGTATAGAAGGTTTCTCCTTTTTATATAGGGGGATTTTAAAGTTATAGAATAAGGGTAGCAGGCGCTAAGCCTAGACCTACCCTTATATATAATCTATAAAAGTTATAGGAAATACTGATAAATTTCCACACTTTACCCTATTAAAAATATCTTCAAATTTTCATTTTGATCTTACCACTTTTCCTATTCATTACTTTCTATCTTAAATATAAGCTACTATCGATTGATTTAGCTAACTTAGAATATCCTAAAATCATAGCGCGAAAAGACCTGTTTTTAGATAAGTAATGAGCGATCCCTTTTTTCGAGGAGTGATAGCGGGCCTACTTTTTTTCCCCTATAGTAAAAGAAATCTTATATTAAGGAATAATGCTCACTCAGCCGACCCCTAATGGTTAGGCTAAATCTAAAAGGAAAAGTCTCCTTATTGGATAAATTATAAGAACTCATTTCCTAGAAACAATTCATCTCAACTCTACTCAATTATCAATCTGTCGGGATATATCCTTCAGCCAGAACAAGCTAGCGGTGACTTACCGCTGGCGACTAATAGATCATATCTCTAGTATACGTAACCGTGCGCTAAAAGGAGCACGAATACTGCTCACTTAACTATGTACACGGTACCTAGCTAGTGATGCTAATAATAACTATATATAGAAATAAACGTAGTAATGAGTTTTCAGACCGAGCCCTACCGGGTACTAAGTAATATAACACGAAACAGACTTGAAAAGCAAAAGATTTGCCTTCAACGAAGTCGCTTCCACTAAAGTTAAATGACTTTCGTGCCTAATTAGCTAGAATATATTCAGGAGATAATTACGCTAAGTATAGAAGATAGTAGACCTTGCAGATATCGATCATAAGCTCCGGTTTAGAGAACAAACTCTTTATAAAAGCCTAAGCGACTTCTTCTATAATATCCGACTTACAAACTTATTATCTCGCTTTAACTCAAATTCAGCTATGGGTGGAGGTCGAAAATTCCCGTTCACTAATCAACGACAACATGTAATATCCCTATTATCCTCTGGGTCTGAGGATATCTGGATTTCGCCCAGATCCGCGGCGGGGGATACTGTAGAGGACGGATTTTCTTAAGAAGACGACTCTTTTAATAATAATAGTAACGGAATCACAGCAGATGATAGCTAGGAAAGTTATCTGTATATCTAGAGTATAAGCCCGAGACCAGAAGAAGAATTTAAATAACCCGGATAGGATCTCTCCGAGAACTATAAAATGATCGTATTCCAATATCTTATAGTGTGAGTGTTAATCCTCTCCCCTAGAGTGATGTTTTGTGATGTCTGCTAATATCATATAGACTAGATATCCGAATAAAGTTAGTTGTGCGACCTATCAGATAAAGAACAGATAATCCTAAAATAACTAATATAGTAATGTAGATATAATTCAAACTATTAAAAATAAAGTAATATAAGTATATATTAAACGTATAATCCTAATTAAATTAGGTCTATAGGCGCTCTATAATCTATCTCTAACTCTAGCGAGCTAGTGCTAGTGCTAGTGCTAGTACTAGGGTTTAAACCTAAAAATTAAATTCTTAAGCCCGGGTGTCGGCGTATAAGAGCTTCAAAAATAAAGTAAAGAACTGCCGAATAGTCAGATACAAGCACAGA
Organism: Penicillium lividum; assembly: GCA_028828245.1. Classification (NCBI taxonomy): domain Eukaryota; kingdom Fungi; phylum Ascomycota; class Eurotiomycetes; order Eurotiales; family Aspergillaceae; genus Penicillium; species Penicillium lividum. The sequence continues at coordinate 7,868 of JAQJAG010000002.1, forward strand.
TAATGAATAAGAAGATAAAATAAAATTACTCACTGGTAATAATAATACTAGGGACAGCTCCGGCCTTAACACTTCCTCCGCCCTAAGTAAGGATAAAGCGTATCCAGCCAAATCTCAGCTTACACCTACTTCGATCAAAATCGGGTTTAAGGAGACCAATAGCCTTATATCCGCTTAACTTACCTGTATATGGAGGATACCAGACTAATAGCATACGCTTAAGCTAGCTTGGACTAGAAGTTATAGGATGGCGATAAACCTATACGTCGAAGCTAGCACGGCCACGGTAAGCGCCATAGCCACTCTCTCCGACACTACCGAAAGGCAGAGTCGGGATGTATAAGGCCCTATCGTTATAGGAGGCGCCACCGGATTAAGTAGATCGTAGAACTAGATTATATTATTAAAAGTACCTCCTAATATTAATATTAAATGAAGGGAACTTACTATATTTAACCTCTACTTTATTTCCAAACGGATGGAGATTCAGAGGGGTGCTTATAAGGCCATTAGCTAGCTCGATAGCCTCGTCTAGACTGTTCACTAGGAGAATTAGTATAAATAGACCAAAGCTTTCCTACAAGCACATCGAGTCGTTAATCGAATTAACTTAGATAACTATCGGTTCGATAAAGAGTTTATCCTTATCCATCGTGCCGCCTATTACGATCTTACTGTGGGTGTTCTCGAGTATTGACCGAAGTCGCCGGAAGTGATCTTTACTTACTATACGTGAGAAATCCGTTAAATATTTTGCTCTATTAGGGTAGAATTCCTTATAAGCCTTTTCGAATTCATCTATAACCGAAGATAATAGTAGTTTCTCTACTAGTATATAATTCTGCGATATATAGAGCTAACCAGCGTTAAATACCTTTCCCTAAAGCATTCGGCGTGCCACTAGCCTTAGGTTCGCATTTCTAGATATAATAGCAGGGTTAATTCCACCTAGCTCGAGGATAATAGGGGTTAGATGCGTCGCCGCGGCCTTGGAGACAATCCGGCCGATATTAGCACTACCGGTAAAGAATATTTGATCCTATCGCTCTGCTAGTAATGCCTGCGTCTTAGGGATAGCCCCCTGGATGATTTGATAGTATAAAGGATTAAGTCGCTTAACAATCTTTTATATGACAGCTGCGCTGCGGGGGGTAACTTCGCTTGGTTTGATCACCACGGTATTGCCCGTAGCGATAGCCCCGATGACCGGACCAAGGGTTAGTTAGAAAGGGAAGTTAAACGCGCTAGGTAAGTTCAAATACTTGTTAGCCTTCCTTAACAGTTTGTTTCTTGCGGGTAGAAGCCCGTAATATAATTATAGAACGTACCTAATAACTAATATATAACTAAGCAGGTCTTTCCTGATCTTCGGGCTGAAGAATTTGAACACGAAATCAATATCAGGAGCCTTCTCATCTTTTACCTAAGTATGTAAGTTGCGCGTCGTAAAGACGATATCGTTCAGGAGGTATCCAATCTCTGCCATCTCTGTTTTAAAGATAGGCTTATTCAGATCCTGAGTATAAGCTTTGACGATTTGCTCCCCGTGATCTTTGATGCTATTATAGATTGTAAGATATATATAATTCACGAATGTCCTATAAAGAACAAAAGTAATGTTTAAGGGACTTACGCCTAGTAAAGTTTCCGCAGCTGGATCAGACGGAACTCGACATCGCGTGTCTTGTGGTCTAGAAAAGCCTGGCGGGTGATCGACACGCGTTCGGTGATATTATCGAGCGGAGTAAACTGCAGTTTAGGAAGATTGACGCCTATCGTGGGTTTCAAAATCGGAGATATTTGTCACGATGTCTAATTTGAATTGGAAAACTGGAAGTTGTGAGCGTTAAAGGTCTTAAGTACTTGAAGATGCGAGCTTGGGATAAAAGTATGGGGATTTTCTTTTTACTTCTAGACAGGTCTATTGTCCCGAGGTCGTTCTGCTGATGACATTATATGACTGCCCTATGTTTTTGTTTGTTTATTCAACAAAAACTCGTATTTAATAAGCTCTAAGAGCTGGTTATTAATCATAAATTTGAATATAAGCCTCGGCTTGGGATGAAAAAGTGGGTATTTGCTATAACTCTAACTTATGAGCAGCTTGGTAACCCCCTTTTGCTTAAAGATATTACTTTTTCAATTCTATATTTAAATCAAGAGCCCTAATAAATTTGCTAAGGAAAGATATCTTAAAGTCTATGCGCAATAGAACCACCTCTTTTACTAATATAGCTCTAAGTATATCTTTATAGTTCCTATATACTACTAGATCTATGCTTATTATCCTATAGATTAAGTAAGCCCTTAGTCAGAGGCCATAATTCATAGGAGACGCATTATCTATAAGACAGCAATATAAGGTATTTACAGACTAAGCTAACAGTTCTTGTACGAAGTCCGCAAATCTCAGTATTAGTAAGTGACGGCCTGTATAACAATTTTTGTGGGTAATCCCAGTCCTAATGAAATAATAATACAGAGGATATAAAAATCTCGCCTTATCTGATAGCTAGGTTATACCGTCCTATGAAGTCGGAAAGAAACCAGCCACTGCCTATTAGCGTTTATTTCCACGGCGGTGGATGGTACTATAGTGACTTGGACACCGAAGATCCCTTCTGCTAACTCGTTACTGAACACTTACCTTATACCATTATCTCGGTAGAGTATCGTTTAGCGCCTGAGTACAAAAGCCTAACTCAGCTTAAGGATGCGCTTAAAGGCTAGAACTAGGTAAATCATATTCCATTAAGGCTTATTCCCACTATACTGATAGATTCTAGGCATTCAGAAACACTTCAAAGTTGAACGGAGATATCCAAAGATACTTTGTCATCGGGCAAAGCGCTGGAGGCCACCTAGCCCTTACTTTAGCAAACAAGCTTATAAACTTGAATCGCTAGGGCGAGGTCTGTGGTATAGTAGCTTTAGTACCAATTGCTACTCATCCTGACCATATTCCCACTGAGTATGTCGATAAGTATCGATTATTTAAGGATTACGTAAATGCTCCAATGAATATAGCCCGTTCTATGATCGAGTTCTTTAGTTTATACTCATTCCACGAATATATTTAATCACGATTAATACTAACCTAATCCGCTGTATAGATTCCGTGGGAGCGAGTCCACAGGACCCGGAGTTTTTCATCATAAACAGCGCCAATTTCGACAGGTTTCCTGCAACTTATTTAGCTGTTTGCAATGTTGATCCTATTCGCGATAACGGTTTAATCATTCATAACGCTTTGAATAAAGTAGGGTAGGTCCTGGTACCTCTTATCCCTAGTAGTATACTAAGCTAATCACTCGAGGTAATAATAGGGTTCCAATTAGGATTAACCACTATATTAGACTACCCCACGTTTTCTAGGCTTTGGGGTGCCCTACGCCAAATGGGACCTTCCTGGGTGATGTAATTGATGGTATTAACTTTGCGGTCAGTTCATAGGTCTACGACACAGAGAATATATGATCTGTAGCACCGATTTCATGACTGACGCCCTCTGAATCTCTAACAGTTGCTCTGATCGATAGAGGACACTGACATTGTTGTTGTGGATTATTATTAGACTACACTTATAGTGAATCCTTGATTATCCACTCGGATCCGAGTGTTTTGGGTTGATGAATAAATATTCCTAGCTATCCTACAGGAACACTCGGTGTCAGTTTATAAGGCCGTTGTTTTTGTGATTCAAAGCCGGGCTAGTCAACTTCAATAGCAGGGAAAATATAGACACCGAGTAATGGAAACAGACGTTAGGCGAGGTTGACTACATATTCATGAAGAAAGGGGCTGTATCAAAGACTTCCGTAAATTCCTCTAAAATAACGATCTCCGGTCTATCCGAGGTGGCTTCATAATATAATTTTACTAGTCGGTGGGTTGGCCTATTCGCCCTAATATAGCAAATCTGAAAAGCCTTGATTTATTCGTGTTTTGTTCCGTCAAATACCTCGAAGCTTATATTCACGGACTATTAAATTTACGTCGAACTTGTATGGCAGAATGAAACCACGATTTGTGGGGAAGTGAACAGAATAAACTAGTTAGGTAAAGATCCTCGCACCAGTTTAAAGAGCTTATAATCCTTTCCGAACGTGAATCGTTGAATTGCTGTCTTGGGCCACGCTATCGCCATTGCCTGCCTATTTCTAATATATATATTCAAAGTCTAAGAAAACACTTGATAGCCACTGCTGTATATATAGATTACTGAGGTGTCTTCTCATAATACCTCCTTGCATATCCTTTATAAGAGAATCACTTCTTTCATCCTCCTAAATAAGGCTGATTATCTCATAATCCGAGCCTTGTAGTTAAAGTAGGGTACTTTATGCTTTCGTAATGCGTTAGTTAACCAGTTGTGATGCTCTAGTCACTGTATCTACTCACTAGTCGTTATTTAGGCCTTACTTAGAATATTATATGTTTAGAAAATAATAGCCTCCTTGGGGAGATACTTCGCGAGTAAAGCCGTATCCTAGTAAAGCCAGACCTCCCTGAAATTCAATCTATCCACAGCATCGGCGAGGTTAGCAGGGCCGATAATAGAGATCTAGCTGAGTGGGATGCTGATAGTCGGCTCTTCGGTCTTATTTCCAGGAAGCTAGATATTGCGGGTCCACTAGGATATGATAGTAGTTATACCGTCATCATTTTTGACTTCCCAGAGGTTGTAGAAGTTGTGTCGTAGTCTTTTAAATTGTCCGAAAAGACGCTTTATCCACGCCTATATCTCGTCTCTACTATTGTATTGGGTATTGTTCTGGTTGTGGAAAATGACGTTTTTAGAATAGAATCGTAAGCCAGATCTGTGGTTGAAGCTATAGGAATCAACTATATCAACATATTTTTTGAAAAATTGTTGAGCTAGGGTCTCTAGTCCGGACGTATCCTAGGTAGGAGCGGAAACATAACTTAATAACTTAGGCATGATTGGAGAACAAATGTGAACAAAAGGAGGCATAGAATTAAATGAGAGCTCTCTTGTTTGATCTGGATTGATATCTTAATATTGGTAAGTATCTTATAGTTACTTATATTAACGCTACTACCAGGAGCCGAATGGTCTGTGCTATGATTCTTAATTATAATATTGCTGAGGCGTAAGTTGTTTTATATCTTAGTAATCTATAGAATATACTATAAAGCCGAGCTTTCTATTTCCGATGATAACATAAACTATAAACTACTGTGGATTAAGAAATAGACTCCCGGGTTCCCGAGGTTAATAATCAGTAATCCCTCGCCACCTTAGTTCTTTACCGATATTTGGGTTAAAGTTCTATTAAACTTTACCCAGCATTTATATGGGGACCTAAGAATAATTTTTAGTTTATGTGTGCTAAATCTCCCTTTATCTATTAAAGTTGATTTAACTCCAATTCTCGATAATATAGGTCTCGACTATAAAGTATTCACTAGCAGACGTCCTAGCGTGAATCGGTCTATACCAGCTAGAAACGATTATCTCAAGTGGGTACCGACCACTTTGACCTTAATTTTCAGCGAAAAAGATGCGGTGCTGGTTGATACCTAGTTAACTATGGCTACTATCACAGAGTTGGTTGATTGGGTAGTAGCCACTGGGAAAAACCTCACGATGATTTATATCTCCTATGCCTACGGCGATTATTTCTATGGTAACGGTGCCCTTCTTAAGAAATTCCTAGAGGCAAAGATCGTGGCTATACTAGAGACTATCTCTCGGATAGCTGAAGCTATATCCCCCGAAGGTATAGACGCCTTTTAGAGAAATCTTTTCCCTAGTCAGATCCCGGAAAAGCTTGTGATAGCTATCCCCCTCGAGTAAGACTACTTTATGTTAGAAAACGAGCGATTGGAAGTGGTTAGACTGGGCTATATAGATATAGATGATACGACGGCTCTTTGGGTGCCTGCAATTGGCTTAGTTATTATGGGCGACGTAGTCTACAATAATACTTACCTATTCCTTGGAGAATCGAAATCTTAAGAGGCTAGATTGCGCTGGGTAGCAGCGCTTGATATGATTACGACCCTTAAACCGAGAATTGTTGTTAGCGGTCATAGTGATCTATCTAAGGATTTTATCCCTGATACCATCTAAACGACTAAGGATTATTTAGATAACTTCGCGCGACTGGATGTATAAATATCCACCGCCGAGGAATTATACTCCTAGATGATGGAATTATACCCTACTCGATTGAATGTCGGCTCGCTATGGGGAGGTGTAACGCTTGTGAAGAAATGATTCTATCTGTGATCTTAATGTTGGCTGAGTAATTAGCGGCTTAGTTTAATTAACTAACTAATGTATCTTGATTCGGTATTAGCTTAGGATAGCTAAGAATATATACCTTGATATTATGAGAGAAGGTCTTTTTAAAGAAATTTGTAATAATAATGTATTTTACTGTTACTAATAGGTACGTACATAGGTATACTGCTAAGTGGCAGAGATCGATCTTCGTAGACTTCTTACTATAATTTAGGATCGAAATTTGTGCATCTTAAGGTCTTAAAGTAATCCTAAGCCTTAATTATTATTATTTGTGTCGTTGCTAGTTTCTTGTCAAATATATTGCAATTTTAAAATGCGCTAAGACAAGCCAAAGAGGATAGTACTCTGGTATTAATGGTCTAGGTTCTATAAATGTATTTATTGGAGCGAGAAAACACTATATGCAACAAAAGGTATGTCATATTCAACCCTACGCATAAAACCTTCGAACTCAATCCAAACTTGATGCGCCTGTCGCGTCTCATAAAGAGTCAAGCCATTTCCCCAAAAACTCAATCTATCCTTGAATGTTCTGTTCAAAATAATCCCTAGTATAGATATCAAAATGACCTGCGCCATCAATATACAAGAGCTGTTTTGGATCTCTAGCCTTTTCGTAGGTGGCCATCTGAGATGCCGTGGTGACAAGGATATCATTCCCAGGAACAACCATCAACAGCGGAGTTGGCGAGATACGATGCACTATACCCTGTCCTTTAAACGCAAGTATATTGAGCTGTGTCTGAACCGTGACAGAATTCTCCTAACGACCACCGCAATCGTACGAACCGCGCACCTGCTCGTAAGCATGAACACCGGGAAACATGGCAGTAGTGGATCCTGACTGGGCTGCTTCTAAGTTTTCCGTAATAAGGGGAACCCTTTCTGGTTCTGATCCTGCAGTGATACGAGCACGCTCTTTGAGAATACCCGGGATACGGTCTTTGAAGGCCAAGGATCGCGTCTCTCCAGAAACTGCAGGGCACTGTACGATAGTAGCTTTGATTCGTTTGTCTATAGCGGCCGCGTATAGAATATTTCCTCCAGAGAAACTCGTGCCCCAATACACTATGCGAGTATTATCCACACTAGGGAATGATATTGCGAAATTAAACGCGTCGTAGTAGTCGGCTTATTGAAGGGTTGGGTTTGACTCTTACCGCGGTAGTCCATCACTATCACCCCAGTTCCGATTATCATAGAGGAGGATATTGTACCCGGCTTGCTGGAATCGATCCGCGAAATCCGGGAGCCAATAATGGCGGACACCACCAAGCTATTTGGGGCAAACGGATGAGAATTAGCTAAATTTATAAGAAAATCCAATATCTCAATATCTCATAGGATACGCACCCCGTATATCATGATCACACACGCCGATTTCTCAACTTAGGGGTAGAACTATCCCCGGAGCACAGTACCATCACAAGCTTTAAATTTAATGGTTTCACGAGCGAGGACCATTATTACAGAGATGTTGATTTTTCTAGGTGTAAGTCGAAACTGAAGATTACCGAGTCAGGTGTTTGCGAACGACAAATATATCAGTAAAGGCGTCTTCCTATTCTTTTACGAGCCTCGGTTTTACAAAGTATGAGTAATCTAAAATCATCAGCCTCCTTAAGCTATTAATTACGCTAATTCAGCCGACCGAGGACTTAAATTATCAGCCAAAACATAAACCAAGATTTTTATTATACCGAAACAGGGATCGCGGTTGCTTTCTTCATTTTGATTGGTTTATGTGTGTCTAATCATATTAATCATATTCGATTAACAAACTAACCTATATAGAATCAAGTTGGAATATATAGTGAGGAATATAGACGCTGCAGTAACCTCCTACGAAAATGGCTCTCCAATCGTTTAATGTAATTTACGCATCACGAAACGATAGAAAGATTTAATAGGCTACTAAATTTCACACTAAGTAATACAAAAAACCATATATTTATCTATGTGTTGACTGCATACTCTTCCTCAGTAATACAAAGTCTCACGTCGAAAATCGTAAAATAGTTTTAATCCATGGATAGAGATATGTTACTATGTGTTATACGCAATAGTCACCTGAACAGGAAGAAATTTCACTTGAATTTAAAATTTAAACGAAGCATCCTTTTTTCATATTTCTTTTGTTTTATATATATATATATGTACCAGAAATAATGAGCGGTAATATGGTTAATCACCGTTTTCTTTTCACTGCGTCTAGGTTACTCGAGAGCTCTGGAGTGTTATCAGCAAAGCAGGATGTATACGCAATTAAGAAGCATGCAATTTAGTTCTCGACGGAAGTTCGCGAATATCCGCATACGCTATTATTCAACGCCCTCCACTGCGAAGCCTTTTTAACGGAGGAATCCAACCTTAAGCAAATGGAGCCCCTTCGCCTGGCTTATCCACCCCTAGAGCAAGTTTTCCTATAGTGGTTGCAGACTTAATAAGCTGATAAGCTTCCTTCAGTCTAGTAAGGTTTAACTTAAGATGTCTATTGAGGTTTGGTACTACCTTTCCCTTATCTATGTAACGGGCTAAGGCCCTAAAGATTCGCTGATAGTTCTCTATATTGGTACGATAATAGGCTGACGAGCCTAGCTAGTCCCACGAGAAGGTCATCGACTTTAATATAAAATCGGTCCTATAGAGATCGAACTTGGCTTGCATAATTGAGCAAACTTTAGCGAAGGGTGTATAGATTGTGCCTAGGGTGTAGATATATTGCTCCGTCCCTACCACCATGTAAGCGTACCTGGAATTAAAGTGTTAGTTTATGAGATATAAAGAATATGATAGTAAGAGAGGGCGGAACGTACCTGATTAGGATATCTAGGTTCAAGGCTTTTATCTAGGACTCGAGATCCTCCCTATGATTCACAATATGGGTGGCACCCATTTTCCTATATGACTCCATGGTCTCAGATCGGGATGCAGTTATAATCACTACGGGAAGTTGCAAAACCTTCCTAGCGATTTGGATGGTAGCGCTTCTAACTCCACCTCCGCTATTGATCTAGAACGGTCAGCCGTGTGTTCGAAATATAACTAAGGTAATAATAGCCACAATAATATTGGCCTAGGGCATTAGTGAAACTCACTATCAGAATACTAACGTTTTCGTTCTGCTTAATCTCCAGCCTATCTATAAGTGACTGGTATGCCGTACCGAAGGTTAGGCCTATACTTACGGCTTCTACGAAGTCAAGCGACTTCGGCTTCTTAGCACAGAGACGTTTATTAACTAGGACGTACTCTACAGTACTGCCTTAGCGAGTAGTGGAGCTTATGTAGAAGACATCATCGCTAGGCTTCAAATTTGTGCACTTGGGCCCGACCTCTAAAACGGTTCCGGCACCGTCAAACCCAATGATATAGAAATCCTTAGGTATAAACTTATAGTAGTCTTTATTTAATAAGCGTGAAAGTCTTCTAAAAATAAAGGGGGCAGGATTATTACCTGGAGCGTTATCATAAGTCCCTTTACGAACTTTCGTATCGATAGGATTCATAGAACAGGCCTTGACTCTGAGTGACGTTAGAATGAATGTGGTGGTACATTGTATGAGAATACTCACTGAATCAGAATGTCTATTCCTGTAGGGCTCCCCGGTCGCGGAACATCGTGGGACTCGAAGTTGTCGACTGATCTATACTTGGCGACTCTAATTACTTTTATTGTTTTTGTTTCCATCGTGACAACGGTTAGACTTTTTCTCACAAGGAACCTAGGATAGGAGTTTAATACTATTTGTATCTTTCACAAAAGTAGAATCCTGTAATTTCAACCCGAGGTTATGTGAAATATGATTAGAATATCCTGCTCCACTTATGATTATTCTTCATCCTTCGGAGCGGTGATTACCGAACGCCGACCTTGGTACCCTGAAACATCGGGCCGCCACTTTGATGATAATTACACTTCTATCCTTCTAAGGTTGTGATCAAGTCCAAATCTATGGAATAAAACTTGACCCCGGCTTTCGGCATGTTGTTACTACGAGACGATCTCGATCAAAATTAGATATGGAATATGATAGGATGACCTGAGCGTTGTGTTATAGGAAAGCTGGTCCGAAAATACGCTGCATATGTTGTGAAACTGATAATGGGGTTATGTAGTTATGATGAACGGGGCTAGATCGATTCCTCTTTCCCCTGATGATTAAAATATCCATATCGACCGAGGCTGCGCTGATCCTACCCGTTTTGCTTGCTGTCTCCTACGTACTTCCGTAAATTATACAGGACAGGGCCAAACAACACTATTTTTTGGGGAGCTCCCTTGGGTCTTGGCTCTGGTCTCTGAGATCTAGAACTTAAATCTGAGCCTGGAAGGAAGCGGGGATCAGCTGGCAACAATATTTTATACAGCCCTTTACCCACTGCTCTAAGCGATACATAGCTATTATCAAAAAAAGATTTCAGTCTACGACAGCACCGGGTCTTCTCTGAATCTTCTCATCGAATCTTCGAAATCATGGCGGACTAGGCTATATCTACCTATATACCACTTGATGTACCTCTGCCCCCTGCTCCTGTAACCTCGTACTTTACGGCGCAGTAGTGGAAAGCCCTTTACGCTTTAGCCGATGCAATTATCCCATCTATTCGCACCGCTTTAATATCTAGAGGATCCAACGATACAGTCGTCTCGCAAGATTAATGGAATATAGCCATATCAAAATTAACGGCTACCATCCCCAGCCCTGAGGCGGTCAAAATTGCAGCTTAATATCTAGAAGAAGATGCATTATCGAATCTAGCATTCCGAGCCTCCATTGAGCGCATCTTCGGCGACTTCGTGCATGACGAAGGACAGAGTAGCTTTGGACTGATGCTGAATGCCCTGAAGTACCTTTCCTTCCCTAACTAGCCTCATTGATAACTACTGACCTTTGATCATGTAGTACCTGTGCTGGGTTGTTGATTATGACCGGTTCAACCACACCTATCCATCAACAGTCCGTCGCTGTCCGTGAAAGAATCATCAGTGCGTAGAATACATCGCGTCTAGCCCCTTTTCGAGCTACATACCGGGTCCTAACCGCTATCGTTAAAAGGTCGTGGGTGCTTTCCAGCCCGACAATCAACTCTGTGCTTGGCTTCCCCTGCGTCCCTATCCATGGCAAGCCTGCCATAGGATTCCGACACGAATTCCTACACCTCCCTCTAAGTAATGAGCCAGGTAACCTACTAGAAATAATTATAACCGACGTTATCGTTATTGGTAGCGGCTGCGGCGGGGCTATGGTAGCGAAGAACTTAGCTGAAGCTGGATATCAGGTGCTTGTAGTAGAGAAGTCATATTCCTATACTAGCGATACCTTTCTAATGGGGCCAAACGAAGGATTCGTAAATATGTTCGAGGGCGGAGGTGCCGTTTTATCCAATGATGGGTCTGTTGCTATCCTAGCAGGCTCAACCTAGGGCGGCGGCGGCACTGTCAACTGGTTAGCAGCACTACAAACGTAGGTATATGTCCGGCAAGAGTGGGCTGATAATAGCTTACCATTTTTTACCTCTCTCCAGTTCCAGCGAAGCCTCGATCGTGTCTGCGATCGTATTGGCGTTAAAGAGCATATATGCCACAACCGCTAGAATAACGCTATTCTCAATGGCGCACACAGACTAGGCTATACTGCCAAGCCGGTTCCACAGAATACGGGTAGCGAAGAGCACTACTGCGGCTACTGTATGCTAGGCTGTAACTCGGCAGCAAAGAAGGGACCGGCTGAAACGTGCCTTGTGGACGCTGCGAATGCTGGGGCGATCTTTATGGAGGGCTTCTGGGCTGAGAGGGTGCTTTTCACTGAGACTAATGATGAACGAGTAGCATCAGGCGTGGAAGGAACATAGACTTCACGAGACTCATATCTCGGACTTAGCGGAGAGGGTGCTATTCGACGCAAGGTAATCATTTATGCCAAAAAGGTGGTCGTGGCGAGCGGCGCGTTGCAGAGCCCGCTGCTACTCTTACGAAGCGGCCTTGACAACCCACAAATCGGCCGAAACCTTCATCTACATCCTAGTAAGTTTCCTTCGCTAGGCTGGATCTAGATACTGACCTAGCTTCGCAGTCCTAGTATGTAGTGCAGTTTATGAGGAAGAGACTCGGCTATGGGAAGGCGCCGCGTTAACGACGATTATAAACGAGTTCGAGGATCTCGATGGACGTGGACACGGTGTGAAGATTGAAACGTCGGCAATGATGCCTTCTCTGATCGTCCCTGCTTTTCCCTGGCGGGGTGGACTGGACTATAAGTTGTTCGCGGCTAGTATCAACCATAGCACTAGCTTTATCACGCTCGTTAGAGATCGCGATAGTGGGCGCGTCTACCTAGACCCGACCGATGGACGTATACGTACCGAGTATAATGTCTCTTTTTTTGACCTGAGGCACATCGTGAAAGGTGTTATCGCCTGCGCCAAAATCGCGTATATTACCGGTGTAAAAGAGTTCTATACGGCTTCTCGTGAAATTCCACCATTTATTCGGCTAGTATTTATCCCGAAAGGCACTTCTGATTCTTAGCTAGAGGAAGAGGACCTTTAAGGTATCAACAATTCTACGCTCTAAAGCTGGATTGTTAAGGTTAGACGTAAGCCGCTTCTAAGCTAGCAGGCTTTATTCGTTAGTACCTACCAGATGGGCATATGCCGTATGGGTAGTTCTGCTAAGTCGAGCGTGGTAGATCCTACCTGCTAGGTCTGGGGAACTAAAGGTCTCTATGTTATGGATGCTTCTGTGTTTCCTAGCGCTAGCGGTGCGAACCCTATAGTTACTATTATGGCTATTGCGGACTGGGCTAGTCAAGAAATGGCACGGAAGATGAAAAAGTCAGAGAATGTGATGGCTCGGCTTTAAAGGACAATTAACTATAATGCTCGAAGCACTAGACCGCTTGATAGAAATGGCAGGTGTATAATCCGTAGTTTCCAAATCTGGACTTCTTAACCACACCTCATCACTCTCAAAATAACACAAATTCCTCTCACAAAAGTCAACAAAACTATTACAATACAAATACTAGTGTTGGTATCACTAGCTAGGTACTGTGTATATAGTTAAGTGGACAGCGTGTATGCTTGAAAAACAAAAGTCAATTGATTCATGTAGATAGATGTGTTCCAGGTCAGGTTCAGAATACTCCTGAATCCCATACGCCGGAGCCGCAGCTTGGTGCAAGGTTACGTACACAGCAATGTGATCTATCATATGCAAGCTTGTTCTGACAGAAGGATATATCCCGACAACTAGTTAGTTCGCCGTGAGCTTACCAACAAGATTCCCTCTCCCCCGCTTCTCATTTCACCTGTCAATCATTCCACAGCCCGCACAAAATATTTCAATTACCTTTTCCATCTAGATCTTATGTAATCCAGATAACATTATGCCTTCAAATTGAACTTGTCCAGCTATTATTCATGTTTGAGTCTTCGTCGAGCAACTCGAACCGGACCCTACATGTCCCGGCAAAGGGCTTTCGATGCAACTCCCTATATCGCTGAACATACCGCTAAAGGACATTCAATCAGAGGATGTTGAACAGGAGGAAATTCCTACCCTAGTTAGGATTTTTAATGAGGGTAACCAGTCCGACACATTACAAGCCAAACACCTTTATATATTCCTCGGAATCGTTCCTGGCCATCTCATCCGAGGACGGGAAATTTCATATTATCATCCACGCTCACACTTTCAACCGGTAAGTTTACCTCATCTCTTACAGAACTAGGCTAACACAATGTAGTCATTCAGGCAATGAAGAAGATACCGAAAAATAGTTCATGCACTGTCCCGAAGCTACTTAGCCCACAGTGGCATTGCTTGGTGTTGTTCTTGAACAAGGTGATCAACTAAACGGCGGGCCAACTTTTCTTCACTACCGTCTCCAGACTACCGTTTACAACAGCTCTGCTCGAACCTATCACACCTTCCAAGTCACCGCGTACTTCAAAAATGGTCAGCGGTGGGTGAACTTCCCACCACTGATCGCAAATTCCTATGTTTTCTTGATAGGTCGCATTTTTGGCCTCTCAAAAGAACATCGCCAATTAGCTGTGGTCACGGATGATATACATTTTCTCATGTTTACCCGCTACGCCTTCCTCGACTGGTAAACGAAAGCATGTGGACCGTTGGTCCCAAAGGACTGGCCCTCAGACCTCGACTAGATCGGCGACGAGTTCGCGGACTGAGCTACTCCCAATCACCTATCCGGGACTGCATTGCCCTGAAGCGGACGCTTTTGATAATGACGAGGAAACCACACAAATTACATGGCCGGAAACCGCCGATGAAAATGAGCCCCGCCAGACAATAACACACCACCTCCTGAGAGGCGTTCTCAAAGACAACGTAAAACATCATACACCGATATACTTGCACAATCGAAATACAATGTGTCGAGGATAGTGGAGCAGTTACTTACAATTGCCTCCTATTGGTTTCTTTTGTACCCCACTTTTCTGTGTCTTTTGTATGTGATTATGGGGTTCCGAGACAACGCCTACAAGTCACTCTCGAGTATCTCATGGGTCCTCCAAGACACGGGGAAATTGGTTCCATCCACATATCAACTATGAACCAACTCTGCAGATGGGTATTTAACATACCCTCTGTCGCCATCCTTTTGACCAATAATCAATCAATTCTATCTGCTAATTCTACTGATTGGTTCCCCTTCCTAAAAGAATCCCCACTCATTGCATGCTATGCCGTACTGTATTAGCCTGTTCTAACACAATGGCCGATTAGCGCATTCCTGGTTTTCCAAGGTGTTGCGGGTAGACCTGGGAATATGGGACGTGGACCTATGGGTCCACGTAGGACTCCCACGCTAAGCCATGGGAAATCCCACTTACGTAAGTCCCATAGGAATCTGCTTCTGGGATTTGGACAAAAGTCAAGTCCCATGGGATCCGGGACTTGATCTAGCCAGATTAGGAAGAATCACATGACTGCATAACTTGATTAAAATTCTTGGCTATATTGACTATGTATGGAAGAGGTAGTAATTTACTCCCTACTATAAACTAAATTTTTTAAGTAAGCAGAAAGTGAGTAGAAAGTGAGTAGAAAGTGAGGGAAAAGTGAGGAAAAAGTGATATTTTCGAAAATCCTGATTTTAAATTCAAATTTAATCTATTTTATCCTAACCCTTATAATATCTTAGGGCTTTTCGAGTCCGTCCTGATGACCTAACTTAAGTGCTAGAATTTAGAAGTCTATTATCACTAGATTCATTAAAAGAGTGCTTTCTTAAGTGATTTTAAGGTAAAGAAATAGAGAAGTCTGGTTTAGGCTGTGCCGTAACCTATAGAAACCCGTACCCGAACCCGCCCTATCCTCCCTATGGGTCGGGTTTTAGGTCGGTCTATTTAACCTATATACGGGTTATAGGTTCTTATGGGAAACCCGCGCGGGTTTATAGGTTACCTAATAGGTCGTCAAATAGGATAAATATAGAAATAGCTCTCTCTATATAATTTATGTAGTATTTTTGAGTATTTTTAAGTATTCCTAGTATAGCTTTATAGTTTTTGAAATAGAATCTTAATTTATAAGATCTTAATTTATGAATTACTAAAATAGATAGAATTAAAGTTAATATATTTTATAAATAGCTAATTATATAGGAAATCGCTATCTTTATATCTAATACGCTTATATACTCTCCTTAATATATGTTTTTAAGTATCTACCTCTTCTATTATAGGTAAATCAGGTAGATTATACTTATTATAGTCTTTAGGTAACTTAGACCTTTAAGTTTCCTCTTACCCTTATATATCCTCTTCCTTATTATTACTGATTAGATTAAGATTAAATTAATCTAGTAAATTATCTCTCTCTTTATTTACTACTTTATTCTTATTATAAGAGAAGAACTCCTTTAAGAATTTAAACTACTCTTCTTATATATTAAATCTTAAAGTATAAAGGAATATTATTAATTCTTAGATAGTTATAGTATTTAGTCTCTCTTAGTAGTAGTAGTAAATATTATAAGTAATATTAAATAGTTATTTAACGCTAGTACTAGATACTAGAACTAAAAGAATATCCTAAGCGAGATTTATAAGTATTAGAAATTAGTACTAATTCTCTCTCTAAAACGCTAGAGAGATAACTTTAATAATATCTAAAGAAAATATTAATAATATTTAAGTATAAGAGAGATAAAACTTACTACAATTAAGATACTATATAACTTTATTATATAGTATTATCTATTATCTTTTCTCTTTAAGTATTATATCTAGGCGTAATCCTACCCTAGTAGATAATTAGGAGGGAATAGAATTATCTTAATTAGTAAGATAGTATTAGTAGAGGATAAAGTAATCCTTAAAGCTTTATTAATATCTTTAGTACTATTTATTAGACTAGTTATTAGTTATAAAGAACTAGAGCTTATTCTCTAACGCTATAATTATACTAATTATTTAAAGGTTATCTTAAATATTATCTATTTTAGAGTAATAATCTTAAAGCTTCTATAGGCTAGCCTAAAGTACTTTAAGTATCTTCTTTTTCTAAGTAGCCTTCTTTCTTTAGAGTTAGGAAATTAATAGCTTAAGATATTTAAATAGTTTATTATAAATCTTAAAAATATAATAGGCTATAATATCTTTTATCTTTAAAAGTTTATTAATAAACTTAAAGAATAGCTATATAATCTAAAGAAGATATTTAATCTACTACTACTTCTTATTATCTAATATTAAGTCTATCTAATTATATTTCTTATAAAAAGGGTTAAAGATAGATTAGAGATACTTTATATAGTAAAGTATAAGGAATATAGAGTTCTAATATATTTTAATATCTTAAATAGATATAAGTTTAATAGATTTAGATTAAAGTTTATAGAATACTTCCTAGTATTAAGGACTAGTATTAATATAGATAGTAAGACTATAAATCTAAAAATTTTATTAGTAATAGTATTATTATATAGATTTTATACTATTACTTATCTTTAGGCTTTAGTAAAGCCTATAGGCTGGCCTAAGCCTAGCCTAATAGGCCGACCCTTTATCTATAGCCTATTGTGGGCCGGCCTAATAGGCTTTTTTTAGCCTATTACTATCTGATGCTGCCTGAATTTTTGATATAAACTGCTGAGTCACCTGAAATTAATTCTATTATTTACCTATGTTTTAGTGAAAACATATACTACTTACCCTACTTTCTACCTACTCTCTTATATTTTTATAAAATATTCCTATTTATAGATAAAGATTCATTATCCTTACTAGTATAATAGCTAAAAATCAGGGATAAGGGTAGGGTATAGGGTATATCATTAAATAGTGGTTAATAATACTACTAAGGTATAAAGATATATATTTTATATATATATACCCTTACCATTTTCTTAGTCATCCTATCTTTAGTACTAAATTTACCTAAAAAGTGCGTTTTTGAATAATTTTAAAGTAGAACTTAATAAAATAGACCCTCTATTATCTATAATCTATCTTTAATTTTTGAAAAATAGCTTAAAATAAGATAAAAGTTCAGATAAAAGATTAGAAATGCTAGACTTAGATAGATTTTCTTAGTAAATACTAGCCCTACTTAGACCTACTTACCCCTTTTATCTTTACTTTTTCTTTACTTTTTCTTCTCTAGTTCTTCTCTAGTTCTTCTCTGATTCTTCTTACTTACCCCTTACGTTAATATATCTTAAATATTACTCTATAGTGATAGTATTAATAGTATTAATCTATCTGATTCTATATTATTGTTTTTACCCCCTACCCTACCCCTTACTATACCCCCTACCCTTCCTGAATTAATTAAGTAAGTAAGGGTTAATAGTAAAGAATATATACTTTAGACTAGATCTATAAGTATAGAATTTATAGGGTAGTAGTTAGAAACCTAATATAGATTAATCCCCGCTACGCGTTAAATAAGATAGGATAGAAAGTATATCTCTAAAATTTAGTAAAGTTTATAGTAATTAGCTAGCCTTTAGACCAGAAAACCTAAGATTAGGTACTTATACTACTAAAAAACCTTTATTTATCTAAATTGGCCTAGTGCTTTAGTAGTAAGTAGAACTAATACTATCTATTGATACCTTTAAAGTTATTAAATTAGGGTAAAATACCCTAATATTTAATAATTTCTGGTAAAAGTAGTAATATATACCCTTTTTATACTTTTTTTATGCTTTTTTCCTACGTTCTTTAATAAAAAACCACTAATAAGCTCTTTAATAATAGCCTATAACCATAAATACCACTATATCCTTCTTAGAAAAGCTATAGTAAAATCAACTTTTAACCACTTTTACTAGTCTATACCTCCCTTTTTACCTAATTAAAAGCCTATACTTCTAGAACCTTCTATAGCTTACCTAATTAGTATCTTCTATCCTATCTTTCCCCTATAGTTAGATAATTTAATATTAGTTAATAAAAGATACTATTATGTGATAGATAGCTATTCTCGATACTTTACCCCCTACTTCTAAGCTCTCACTTAGCCTTGATTATTAGATATCCTCTTTTCAGTAAGTATTTATAGCTATAATAGGCTATTTTCTTAACGAATTATAGGAGTATAGAGAAGTACTTTTAGGGTTTAAGCCCCTATTAGGGACCTATTCTAGTGAAAACCTTATAAAGGTTATATAAACTACTATTAAAGTATATGATTTATCTAACCGAATTATGGCTATTATAGCTAATAATACGTTAAATAACCATACTTTGGTTATATCTCTCTAAGCTATATACCCTATATACTTATTTATCAGAAATCCTTATATAGCCTACGTGATTTAGCTAAGCCTAAAGTAGCTTCTAGGCTAGATAAAAGCTAGCCCTAAGAATAATATAATTAACCTTACTTAGTCTAAAGATCTCTCTTATAGTAAAAAGGGTATAGAGGGTATAGCTAAAATACTCTAAAAAGCTTAGAATTTAGCTATCTATATTAATATAAGCCTATAATAAAGAGATACCTTCTTAGGGCTTTAAGATCTAATAAAAGTATACTTATTACTACTTTAAGATATCTGGACTTAGTAGAATTTAACCTTTTTAATACTATAGCGGGCTAAGCGACTTCGGATAGACCTTATAAAGTATTACTTAATATTAGAGCTCTAAGAAATAATACTTTCTTTAGATAAATAGTAGTAAATTAACTATTTACTATATATTATAGAGCCTTTTTACTAGTTTACTATAGTTTTATATAAAATAAAGGATATTACTATCTATACTATCTTCTAAATCTATAATAAGCTATTTACCTATCTAGAAGCTTCGATTCGGAAGCTGTAGCGGAAAAAGGTAAGTTTCATCCGATCTTTTTTTCGTTCATCTGATTTTTTTCGGCCGAAAAAGCTAATATCTTCTCTTTAGATTCTATAGAAGTAGTATATACTTTAGGCCCTAGAAGTAGCTAAGGTTAAACTCTCTAAGTATTATACTTAAACTAATAGCCCTAACCTTAGTAATCTATATATATATAGGATAATTCTTATCTCTTAGTATAAGCTCCGCTTTTTTTAAACTACTAATTAGTTAGATAAAGATTATACTAGTTAATATAAGATAAGCTTAAAAGAGCGTATTTAAAGCTATTAAAGTAAAGCTACTAGTTATAGTAGTATACCCTCTATTACCCTTTAGCGGAATAAGCTTAAAAGCTTACTAGCCCTAGAAGTAGAGAGCCCTTTTATCTAAGATAAGTTATCTTACTATCTTTAATTAGGTAATTTATACTTTTTAATACTTTTTAATACTTTTTAATACTTTTTAATACTTTTTAATACTTTTTAACACTTTTTGACATTTTTTGACACTTTTTAATACTTTTTAACGCTTTTTGACGCTTTTTAACGCTTTTTAACGCTTTTTAATACTTTTTAGCACTTTTTAACACTTTTTTGGCTAATAAAGCTTATTATTTATTTCTATAGGTATAACCCTTCTAAATCCTCGACAATTTTAGAAAGAAAATAAGACTAAATACCTAATTCTTATATAAATTACATATAATATCTTTTCTATCCTAGCTATAGGTACTAGGGTAGAAAGGCTTTTTAACTTAGTATATGATATCTACTACTATCGGCGTGGTCGTCTAAAGGCTAGTATGATCAAAGATCTTATACTCTATAGTTATACTACCAAATTTAAGATAGAAGAGATAGAGCTTACTTTTATCTAATCTCTAGATATCTTTGATAAGGGTGAAAAAGATAAGATTTAGGTATAAAAGAGTAATATTAGTAAAATTAGTGATATTAAAGAGAGTAAGAGTAAGGGTATAAGAGAGAGTATAAGAGAGAGTAGGTAGTCGAAGATAAAAAGAGGGATTTTATCTAAAGAAAGTTCGGATGAAAGTGCCGATAATAGGTTTTGCCTATATATCGCACTTCTAGTTATATATAGAAGCGCCCTAATTAGCTAATTAGCTTTTATATAGTAGATTAGGTATTTTTAGTTATTATTTATTATTATTTATCTATCAAATTTTATTAATTAATAAGGGTTATTGATTTCTATAGAAATAGTTAACTCCTGAAATTTCAGGCAGTAGGGTTTTTATATATAAAACCTATTTCTCAGTAGTAAAAATATATATTTTATTTATAGTAATTAATAGCTAGAATACTAAAAATATATTATAATTTTCATAAATTATATAAAAATAGTATCTCCACTTTTGTGGGCCTAATGGTCTTTTGGTGGGCCTAATAGGCTTAGACAGGCCTGTCTAAGCCTATATGGGCCGGCCCAATGGGCTGTCTAATAGGCCGGCCTAATAGGCTTGCTAAAGCCTAGTAGAGATACTATTTTTATATAATTTATGAAAAATATACTATATTTTTAGTATTCTAGCTATTAATTACCATAAATAAAATATACCCTTTTACTACTAAGAGATAGGTTTTTCCCTACTACCTGAAATTTCAGGAGTTAATCATTTCTATAGAAATCAATAACCCTTATTAATCTGATAAAATTTAATAGATAAATAATAATAAATAATAACTAAAAATACCTAATCTACTATAATCTAAGTAGGAGTATATACTTTATTTATTATTCTAGGAGTCCTCCTAAGTAGGGAGGACTTACTTAGGTCTAGCTATATCCTAGAGAGTCTAGCTATATAGCCCTACTATACTTAGTTATTATCCTATTATCATATCCTCCCCTACTAGCCTTTATTAGGCCCTTATAGTAAGGTATATAAGTTAATAGGAGAGTAATATAAGACTTTTTGAAATATATCACTTTTTAGGATAAACCTAGACTAGATCTACCTAGCTAGATCTAGCTATCTCTATCTAGGTACTCTTAGGTTAATCTAGGGTAGTTTAGGGGAAGAGACTTTAGGATTAACCTTTATACTAAAGATAAAGCTTCTTTCTTATTTAGTAAGGTCTATATAGGTCTACTATATAAAGAATTAAGTACTATAGATAATAAGAGTATCTAAAGATAGTATATAATAAAGGAAATTAAAAGAGTATATATTAAAGGTCTTTAAGCTATACTTAGTAGCGATAGCGAGATTTAAAGAGCTTTCTTAGTTATTTTAGGATTATATAACTAGATTAGCCTATGATTACCCCTCTAGTAGTTTATAAATAGCTATAAAGGGCTTTTAATAGTCACTTCTGATTAGCTAGATCAGAATAGCTTACAAACTATTTATTTATATAAAGATAAGGATATCTCTATCTCTTTACCCTTATAACTCTCTTATCTTTATATCTTTATAATAATACTTATTTACCTACTTTTATATTCTTTAGATACCCTTTTATTTTAAAATACCCTTTTTTATATAATTTTATCCGTTTCTGACTATAACTATAGTTAGTAAGTATACCCTAGGTATCTATTTATATATTCTACTACTAATAATTACTTACTTTCTTAGGACCCTATAGGATCTCTATAACCCCTAAGAAACCTATAGCTCCTATAACCCCTAAGAAGCCTAAGGATACTAAGCCTAAGGCACCTATTAATAAGCGCGAGATAACTACTAAGACTAATAGATCTATTAGGGAGGGTCTATCTACTATTAAGACCCTAAAGGATAAGGGCTAGGGAAAAAGGAAGAAGACTAAGGCTCCCTATAATCCCTAGGAGATTAAGGATCTACTTAAGTCTCTTAAAAGAGATCTTACTATAGCTAAGAAGTATATAGCCACTATTAAGGCCTTAGTAATACTCGCTAAAGATACTAAGAAGGGTCCTAATCCTAATTAGCTAAAGAAGGATAGTAGACTCCCTTCTATTAACTACTATAACTAGGACCTAGCTATATATATCTAGTTTAAGGGTCTAGCTATAGGCGTTAACTTCTATAATAATCTACTCTTAAAGCTTTTCTCCTCTCTAACTAAGCGTACCTTATTAAAGATTCCGCCTAAGAGATATATTAACTAGCGCTAGGGTTAGGTAAAGCCTCTTAATACTATTATTAACTAGTAGACTATATACTATTAGTAATTTATGGTTCTTATCTCTAAAGATAATTAATATTTAGCCTATATATATAAGTATAGTCTATTTAGGTCCTACTATATTACTATTATTAATAATAAGGTCTATTTTAGTAGTATCTACTATAATTACGCCTAGGGTAGTAGTAGTAACTAGTATAGCTATTATAGTACTATCTCTCTATAGATTAAGGAGTTCTTCCTTAAGACTACTATTAATAGATCTTCTCTCTATATAGTAGATACTAAGATTACTCTCTAGAAGGCTACTAGTATACTCTCTAAGAGTAAGAAGTATACTTACTATTCTATTAAAGAGAAGAATAAGTCTAATAATAAGAAGGATAATAATAATAAGAAGGAGAAGGAGCTCTCTTATAAGGCTAAGTAGACCTAGAAGGGTAAGGAACTAGTCTATTAGTCTATCTATAGTTAGACTTAGGAGTCTAAGGGTCTAAAGGATAATAAGAAGGGTAAGAAGATAGAGAGCTAAGCTAAGGACTATAGCCCTAACTATCTAATCTATCTCTATTACTCTATCCTATTAGATACTAAAATTAAGTATAGTAAGAACTAATATACTATATACTAGGCCTACTATAATCTTTATAACCTTAAAGCTTACTTATAGTTTAAGATTAGAATACTTATTAAGGTCTTAGCTAAGAATAGATAGGATACTAACTCTAATAATAAGGAATTAGGTATCTCTAGCCTCTATAATATAGGGGTATTCTATAATATTAGCCTATAGGGTCCTTTCTCTTCTTTTCTATTATCCCTTCTAATAATATCCTTACTATTCTATATATTTACTTTTAAGTCTATTAGATCTATTATCTCTTATAACTATATCCTTACTATTTTCTATATATTTATTTTTAAGTCTATTAGATACTATTAAATTAATTATTATCTTTATCACTCCCTATACTTTACTATATATATTAATCCTTTATACTCTATAGTATAGGCTAGTATCTAGCCTTATATATTTAGTTTTAAGTCTATTAGATCCTATTAGTATAAGTATTATCTTTATAACTCCCTACGCTTTACTATATATATTAATCCTTTATACTCTATAGTATAGGCTAGTATCTAGCCTTATATATTTGGTTTTAAGTCTATTAGATCCTATTAGTATAAGTATTATCTTTATAACTCCCTATACTTTACTATATATATTAATCCTTTATACTCTATAGTATAGGCTAGTATCTACCTCCTTTCTTCTTTTATACTTCCTTAAGTACTTAGCTAAAGTTAGCTATACTTCTTTATACTTCCTTAGGTATAGGCTAAAGATAGCCTATATAGTAGTTTTAGATAACTATTATAAATAGGCTATTAAACTAAATCTACTAGGCTAGTATATCTACTAGGGTTTCTAGCTAGGGACTTCCTTCTTCTAATTATAGGTTCTCTTTATCTAACTCTATATCCTTAGATATAACTATTTTATAGTTATTTATTTCTAAGTCCTATTTATCCTAGCTAGACTAGTTATTAGATAGACTAGTAGCTAACTATATAGTTATATCTTATATCTTTATCCTTTTATTTACTTTTATCCTATCTTTAGTAAGGACTTACTTAATAACTACTATCTCCTCCTCTATTAAGCCTAGATATACCTCTATATATCTAGACTCCTTCTACTCTATATAGATAAATAATAATAAGTCTATATAAGTAGGTTAAGAGGCTTTATCTCTATTAAGTACTATCTATAATTCCTCTAGATATTTTAACTATATACTAGCCCTATATAGGGCTAATTATAATACTATTAATATCTATAGATAGTCTAGATTAGCTATATTTACTCTAATTAGGCGCGATCTATTAATAAGATTATAGAGTATTCGACTATTAGGTTCCTTAAGGGTATATATACTAAGTAGATAGGCTTTAATAACCTTATATAGCCCGAACTACTTACTTTTGAACTTCTTTTCTAACTTATTCTATATAAGTACCTAGTTTCCCTCTTAGAAGCTTATCTTTATAAATAGTGAGTTATAGACCTATATAGTATAAATAGCCCTATTTAGTAGTAGCTTATTTACTTTTATCTATATATTATTTAGGCGATATAAGATAATATCCCTATCCTTTAAATCCTACTTAGGGGATTCTATATCGCTTAGGATATAAGGGTAAATTCTATAGATAAGATAATATAGGCTTATTCCTATTACTATATAGTTCCTAATCTATATAGAGAAAAGTATCTACTATAGGAATAGATCCTATACTTTTATTAGCTTCCCTATAAGATATTTAGTAAGGATATAACTAATTAGACTATTTAGGTTCTTAACTTTACTATTTATTTAGGGGTAATATAGTATAGTTATCTAGTAGTAGGCTCCTATTATCTATATATAGTACTATATAGCCCCTAAGAGCAGATTTCGCCTATTATTAGAGATAACTTCCCTTAGTATACTAAAGAGTATATATATCTCTTTATAGATAAACCTTATAAGCGCTTCCTTAGTTATATCTAGTACTACCTAGGTAATTAGCTAGCTAGTAGTATAGTTAATCACTATAATAATCTATTTATTACCCCTAGGTATAAGGGGTAACTAACTAATCAGATCGATACACTATCTCTTAAATAGCTATATCCCCTTAGAGACTATATACTATACCGCTTCTCTCTCTAAACTCTTCTTTAAGCTTTATAAGACCTAATAATTTAGGTACTAGTAGACCTCTTCCTCTAGATTAGCCCTTATCCTAGGCTACTAGGCCCTTAGTTATAGTATACTACCTAGGCCTAGGTATCCTAGGTAGCTAAATTCCCTATATAAGTGTATAACTAGGTCCGCCTAGAGTAGTTATTTAAGATATAAGGTAAATATCCTATCTAGACTTCCGCAGAACCTAACTTAACCTAGACCTAACCTAGACCTAACCTAGGTTAGGTTAGGTTTTAGGTTGAATTCTCTGACCTAACGCTAGGTCTAGGTTATGAAGTCCGACCTAGTATTAGGTCTAGGGCCCTAACTTAGGTCATAAATATACTATATATACTAAGACCTATGACTTTCCTTAACTATATAAATTATATGGTTTTTAGCTATAATATTAAGTATTTCCTTTATAATAAGAAAGGTATGATATTAAGGAAATAGTATATTAAGTAGAGGCTGGCCTAGATAAGAAAATCAGATTTATATATAATCTACTCTAATTAACTAATTAGATACTATTACTTTAAGTAATATTTAAAGATATTATTATCTTAACTTTTTCGCTTCTATCCTAATACCTATATCTAGGTATTATTCTTAGCTATTAGGAGCTCTAGTTCGCCTATCTTATCTTATCTAGTCTTATTATTTACCTTATTATCCTACTTCTTAGTATTACTAATTATATCTATCTAAACCTTACTAAGCTTCTTATCTTTCTCTTCCTTTACTATCTATATCTTAATATAAGAGAAGAATTACTTAAGATACTTCGCTTCCTTCTCTTCTATATTAAACTTTAAAGTATAAAGAAATATTATCTACTCTTTAATTATCTATGATTTTATTCTCCCTTAGTAATAATAATATATATCCTAAGTAGTATTAAAGAGTCTTTTAACTCTAGTACCTATTATAGGGAAGGAAAGTATATCCTATATAAGAGTAGTGATTACTAGAAAGTAAGCTTAATTCTCTTTCTAGAATATAAGAGGCCTAACTTAGATAATATCTATTAATCTATTAGTATTATTTTAAAAGTCTTATAGGAGGGGCTATATCTTAGCCTCCCCCCCCTCTCTATAAATATTTTAGGCTAAATATACTATTATTAAGATATTAGGTTACTTTATTAGTAGCTATATCTAATTATATCTTACTCTTATCTAATATCTTATCTAGCGCTAAGCTTAACTAAATAACTAACTAAGTTCTATCTAAAGTCTAACTAAGCGCTAAGAGCTACTCTTAGTATAGAATAACTACCTATTAAAAGGAGTTATAATATATTTTACGCTATTTCTACTCCTAATCCTTTATAAGGAAGAATTTAAACTTATTTACTAGGGTAAGTATTATACTAACTATATAGATATACCCTTAGATACTATTAGTTTAGGAGTAGTACTTATTAAGCTTTAATTAGCTAGCTTCTAGTATATAGAATATTTATTATTTCTATAGAATATACTTTTATTATAGCTAGTTTATTAACTACTTAAGGTATTTAAAGAGTTTATTATAAATCTTAAAAATATAATATATAGTAATATTATAAGTCTTTAATAACTAGATTATATAATTAAAGAATAGCTTAGTAATATAAAGAAGATAGTTAACCTAGCGCTACTCTTTATAATTTAGTAGTATCTCTTTATAGTTATACTCTATATAGAATAGTATAAAGATATTATATAGACGCTTTACCTAGTAGAGTATTAAGAATATTAAATTCTATTAAGTTCTTATATCTTAAATAGGTATAAGCTTTATATTTATTATCTAGAGATTATAAAAGGTCTCTTAGTATTAAGGACTTATATTTATATAGATAGCGAGATAGTAGACCTTATTTAAGATATAGGATATCTTATATACTTAGTATTATATATTAAGCTAGGCTAGCCTAGATTACTTCTCTATCTATTTTATCTTAGTAGAGTTATTAAGTAGAACTATCTTAATATGATTAAGGAGTTAGTTAAGACTAAGCTAGATAATATAAGTAAGATATAGAATCTAAGTAATAATAATATTATCTAATAGAGACTACTAGAGAGAGTTAACTAGTATCTTATTATTTAATATATTATCTATTATAATCCTAAAGACTTAGCCTTTAAGATTATACTCTATTAGAGTTTAAAGGAGTATATTACTTAGATTTATACCTATATATAAGCTATAAAGAGGCTTAAATCTAAGTAGTATCTTATAATATATCTAATTAGTATTAATAAAGTAGCCTATAATTACTATAAATACCTATAAGAAAGAAGATATTTAGTAATTAAGTATAATTAATATCCTTAAGCTAACTAGTAGTATCTAGAGTATACTTTCTTACTAGTCTTTAATAGTATTATTTAGTTAGCGATAGATTATATTAGTAGAGGGGATTACTAGTAGTATTAGAGTATAGTAAGCCTAAGAAATTAGATAATAGAATAATAGATACTTAATAAGATAAAGTAGAAGCTAATTTAGTATTAAGAACTAGAGAAGGTCTTCTTCCTATAATTCTTATAAAAAAGGTATCTTATCTAAAGGCTCTCTCTAGTATAATCTAAAATATATTAGTTATAAATTCTTAAGTATATTTCGGCCGAAAAAAAGGGTATACCCTAGTCTTTAGAAATTTTATAATCTTATTTACCTTTCCTTACTCGCCTTTTAAATATATAGCTATCTTAAGATATTTCTATATTATTAATATACTATAGTATTATACTCTACTCTTTAACCTTAGATTAACTATATATAGATACTTAAGAATAGCTCTATATTATTTATATATTATCTTTAGTATACTATCTAGACTATATATAATCTATTAGAAGTAGCTCTAAATTTCTATATATTAGATTAAGTCCTAATTAATCTTACTCTTTCTCCTATAATTAGTCTCTAACTACTATTCTATCTAGTTATTATATATTATTTTCTTATAGAGAATAAAGGCCTTCTATTAGTTAGGTCTAATATATATAAAAGAGGATAGGACTACTAGTTAGAGAGATTAGAGAAAGTCTTAGTTAGAGATATTAAGTATATAGTAAATACTAGATAGAGTAGCTAGGGGGGTTTAATATAGTAAGATAGCTTAGATTATCTATCTTACTATTATAAAGAGAGGATATAAAGTTAGAGTACTAACTTTATAATATGATTAATTAGCTCTATAGTAAACTTAGGATATAAAGGAGAATTAATTAAAGAAATACCTACTAGAGAATACTATCTTTAGGGAGTTAAGAATAAATCAGTATATATAATATATTAACTACTATAAGAGGGTAATAAGTTTTATTAGGTTTAATTAGCTAGTAGGTTCTACCTTTCTATAGAGATAACCTAAAAAATCTAAGAGAACCTAAAAAACCTAGTAATAACCTAGTAATAACCTAAGTAACCTAATAATAACCTAATTATAACCTAATTAACCTAATAAAAACCTAATTCCTACCCTAATATACCTTTTAGATACTTAAAAAATTTTAACCTACTTTACTAAGAAATCAAAATTTAAGATTTAATCAGCTATCTAAGTCTATATCTTTCTTCTAAATAATTTTAAAGTTAATAGAACTAAATAATAAAAGAAAAGGGATTATTTTTATATATAATAATAATTACTTTAAGCTAAAACCATAAAATTTTATAATGATTTTATCTAATCTTAAAAGATATACTATAAATTATATATAAGAAATATATATTCTTATAACTTTATCTAAAATCTTTCTAAAATTTTAATAAAGAGAGGCTAAGTCTTACCCCTCCCTATAAAACTTTTAAATAAAGTTTTAATTTTAATTAGCTAAATCTATACTTTAGGATTATAAGCCTATTTCTTAAAATTTCTAAAGATTAATATAAAGATAGTATAGTACTATAATATATAAACTAGAATAGTTATAAAGAATAGTATATTATATTAATAACTAAGCTATTTTATAACCAGAATTATATAAAAGTTAGGTTAAGTTAGGTTAAGTTAGGTTTTATTAGAGCCCTAGTATTAGGTCTAGGTTAGGTCCGGGTTAGATAAGTTTAACCTAGATCTAGGCTAGGTTAGGTTTTAGGTTAAGACCTTTAACCTAAGTTAGGTTCTATAGAAGTCTAATCCTATCCTCTATCTTATATACTATCTATTTATTAGTTTCCCTAGTAATAGGTTTGATAGAGAGATTACTAGTAAAATACTTAACTACTACTTTTATCTAGTAGTCCTTAGGTAGTTTACTAGTTTTTAGGAACTATCTTATTACTTCTAGCTATATATCTTTAAGGACCCTTATAATAGAGTTTATAGTCGTTAGCGTAGCTGGCTAGTTAGGTTATCCTTCTATAATATTTACTAGGCCTATATCTATAAAGTCAGGTTACTAACTAATTATATTAGGTATAATTACTTCTAAACCCTTCTAGTATTTAATATTAAGGTTATACTCCTAGAATTCCTTAATCTACTAGGCTAGCCGCTTTAAGTATATTATTATTATCTATATATACTATAGGCTAGTATAGTTAGTATAGATAATTATCTATTAGCTATTATTAATAAAGTGATCCTATAACTATAGGGTATACTTAATAGCTAATAGTTCTTTCTCTTATATTAGGTAGTTTAACTCTATACCCTATAGCTTATAGCTATTAAAGACTATTAGATAGAGATCCCCTTTCTTATCCTTTTATAGTAAGACTACCCTAAGGGTCTATTTAGATATATCTATCTTAATAATAAAAGGCTTCGCTTAGTTAGGCTATACTAGTACTAGAGCCTTAACTAATTATCTCTTTAACTATTTAAATATATCTTAGTATAGTATTATCTAGCTAATTAGGTAGAACTTATCTTTCTATAAGACCTTATCTAGTTCCTTTAGGAGATTATATAATAGCGCTATAATACTTATAAAACCCTTAATAAATCTCTAGTAGTATATTACTAATCCTAGGAATTATCGAACCTTATATATATTTATTAGAGTTAGCTAATTATAGATTATCTTAACCTTAGCTAGGACTAGTTAGACTAACCTATTCCTAATAATATATCTATAGAATTTAAGCTCTATTATAGTGATTATATACTTATCTAGCTAGATAATTAACCCTTATCCTTCTAATAGTATTAGGATCCTATTAAGATATTTATAGTAATCCTTAATAGATTCTAAGAATACTAGGATATTATTAAGATAGACTATAGTATACTATCTAAGTACTTCCTATAGTATCTTATTTATGGTTATCTAGAAGATTACTAATATATTATATAGCCTAAAGGGTATCGCTAACTACTTATATTTACCCTAGATAGTATTAAAGACTATCTTCTTAACTAAATCTTTATCTATCTAGATCTACTAGTAGCTAGATATAAGATTAATCTTTATTAAGACCTTACTTATACCTACTATATCTAGGAGATCTTAAATCTAGGGTAGTAAATACCTATTTTTAACTATTATCTTATTTAGTATATAGTAGTTAATATATATCTACTACTTATTATTAGGCTTCTAGATAAAGATAATAGGGAAACCCTATAGGCTACTTAATAGCTAGATTAGGCTAAGGTTAAGTAGCTTCTTAATCTAACTTAGCTATTTCTCTAGCTTTTCCTTTATTATTAGATATAAATTAAGATTAATAGGCGCTACTATTCTAGTATTAATCCTATACTCTAGTAGTTACTCTAGGGGTAAACCCTTTAGTAGGCTCTTTTTAAAAACCCTTTTATACTTTTCTAGTATCTCTTAGATATAGGGGTTATTATAGTAAGGGATTTCTATCTCTAGCTCTTCTCTATCTATTTTTAGGGGTATCCTTTTATAGATAATAAAGAGCCTTCCTTCTATTACTAACTTCTATAGTATCCTATATATTTACTTCCCTATTATAAGATTTAGTCTAGCCCTAGTAACCTAACTTTATATCTCTCTATATACTAGATAGATTTAGTAGTATTATTTATAGTAGTTATAGATAGTTATAATAGTAATCGCCTAATTAAACTATAGATTTATTACTCTTAAGAACTTATATCTAAGAATAAGCTTATAGTTAATAAGATCTAGGACCTAGATCTTTATCTAGCTAGTCTACCTCTATATCTATATTAGTAGTTATATATACTTCTAGATACTAAGTATTTCTCTATTTAGTAGTATAATATCTAGTATTTTTAGATAAGTCCTATAACTTAGTTTCCTATCTATTCTTTCTAATACTTAAGAGGATAGGAATATATATAAGGCCTTACTATCGATTAGTACCTATACTACTATTCCTCTCTTATCTACCCTTATCTCTACTTTAAAGTATATAAATAGGCTACTTATAGCGCTAAGAGACCCTTATCTATAAGTAGTTTAGGCTAGCTTTAGATATACTAGTAAGGCTAGTCTACTCTAACTATGGTTTTAAGGATTAAGAGAGTCCTTCCCTATCTATAGAGAGATCTAAGAAGCCTTCTTAAGATAGTTAATAAGGTCTTATATTAACTATTCTAGTTTTTTATTTAATATTATCTAGCTATATCCTCCTTATAATCTTATTAGAAGTAACTAGGTTTACTATATCTATAATAAACTCTCTCTTTTTTCTACTTAGCTAGTTTACCCTAGCTAGGTATCCTTAAGCCTAGTTAGTTAGATACTAGTATAGCTAATAGGTCTATAGTATCTAGATCCTATATCTAATCTAGTCTTACTATCTATCTAAGATAGCTTAATAGTATCTATCCTTACTTAAACTTAATTAGGCGCCTCTTAGCTTCTACTAGGGTAGAGACTTATATATTTATCTCTATCTACTATTACTATAGCTCTATATTTACTCCCTTCTAGAGATATTAGATTATAATCTTCTCTAGAATAGTATAACTAGTATCGAAAGCTACCTATTATAGCTCTATTATATATACTTAGATAGAGTAATATCCTTACTATAATAAATTAAAATACTCCTATCTCTTTTCCTTCCTAAGATATTCTATAAATTCCTAATTAATCTAGTCCTTAAATCTAGTAAATATCTTAATAGGTCTAATATAATTACTAATAACCTTCTACTAGAGAGCTCTCTATATCTATCCTATCTAGTTAACTAGCTTTCTACTTATAAAAGTAACCTTTATATCCTCTTCTAGTTACTCTCTAATATATAGAGTAATTTTATTAAAGTATTACTTATAGTCTAGGATAAAGTATTAAGCTATATTCTAGTAAATCTTTCCCCTATATTTCTTAATTAGCTAGATATCCTTAATTAACGCCTTCTAGATAGCCTATTATTATCTATAGCTATCTCTATCTAATCTTATCTAGTTTAGCTAGGGGTTCTCTCTCTAAGCTATAATAGCTAAGATAGCTATTTAGTAGATTATAGATATTATCTCTTATAGGTTATAAGCTCTATACTATATAGTATATAGCTATTTAGGTAATTCTCTATCTAATAGCCTTAGGATAGCTATAAGTCTATCTAGTAGCTATTCGTTAGTCTATAGATAAGGGGTCATTATCTAATCTACCCTTAGAGGGAGTTAGGTTCCTCCTATCTAGGGGGTATTAGGGTTAGGTATACCTACGTAGGCCCTATAGGCTATATTAGCCTATTCTATACTATTAGATAGCCTTAAATTATTTATTTTTAGACTTAGGGAGGTTAATTCTAGGTTTTTAGTAACTTAAGATTATATCTCTCTATACTACCTAAGGATACTATCTCCTATCTATTAATTTATATAGTTTAGTAAGACCTATATAGGTCTAGCTAAATACTTCTATATATAATTTATATAGGAATTCGATTTTTGGAGGTCCTACCCTATATAATTAAATATTATCTATATATATAGGGTATAATTATAGAAGATTATAGGGTTTTAGATATACTACTAGATATAATCTAAGTAGGAGTATATACTTTATTTATTATTCTAGGAGTCCTCCTAAGTAGGGAGGACTTACTTAGGTCTAGCTATACTCTAGAGGGTCTGGCCATATAGCCCTACTATACTTAGTCATTATCCTATTATCATAATATTAGGCTAGTCCTTAATATAGTCCTATTACTATATATAACTTTTGATATACTATACTATTATATAGGATACCTAATAATTAGTACTAGTTAAATAGATAGTAATATAATCCCTTTATATAGTATACTTATACTTATAGTAAATCATTATATTAAACTCAGAATTAGTAAAAAAAAGTTCGCTAGCTATAGGACTATAGGGGGTAGTCCTAGATATACTAGAAATAGATATATATCGCGATAGGTAATCATATAAAAGCTATATATATAACTTTAATACTATATAGATAAAATTAGTTAATTAGCTATAAAAAATAAACTAAATATAAACCTAAATCAAATAAATCAGCCCCCTAAACTTTTAGCTTTTAAAACTATATGATCCCCTATACCCTATTAGGTATTAGATAGTAGTTATATAGTAATATATTACCCTAACCTATAGTTAGTACCCTATTAAAAAACTCTCTATTAGGTTTTTATATATAAAAACCTATCTCTCTCTTATCTGAATATTCTATTAGGTTTTTATATATAAAACTCTATCTCTTAAAATCCTAATCTCCTAAATTTTTAGCTTTCTAACCTATTAAATCCCCTATACCTTATTAGATATTAGGTAGTAGTAGTTATATAGTAATATTACCCTAATCTATAGTCGGTACCCTATTAAAAAAAACCCCTAGATTTTAGACCCCTATAATAACCATTTCTGCTACTTAGAATGATCTGAATTTTGGTTTAACTATAAAGTAGAGGGTAACGAAAAACATATCAAAATCTAAGCTTTATATAACCGAGGATCATAACTATAATCTACTCTTAAACTTTAACTATAATCTACCCTAACCCACTTTTTTTCCCTTATACTAAAAAAGCTTACCCTAACTATAATAATATAGATTATAGTTACCCCTATAGGTTAGGTTTTTATATATAAAAACCTATCTCTCTCTTATCTAAATATTCTATTAGGTTTTTATATATAAAACTCTATCTCTTAAAATCCTAATCTTCTAAATTTTCAGCTTTCTAACCTATCAAATCCCCTATACCCTATTAGGTATCAGGTGGTGGTGGTTATATAGTGATATTACCCTAACCCGCGGTCGGCACCCTATCAAAAAAAAACCCCAGATTTTGGACCCCTATAATAACCATTTCTACTGCTTAGAATAATCTGAATTTTGGTTTGACCATAAATTAGAGGGTAACGAAAAACATATCAAAATCTAAGCTTCGTATAACTGAGGATCATAACTGTAATCTACTCTTGAACTTTAACTGTAATCTACCCCGACCCACTTTTTTTCCCCTATACTAAAAAAGCTTACCCTAACTGTAATGATGTAGATTACAGTTACCCCTATAGGTTAGGTCTAGCTTATAGTGTCAAATCATGTTTATATGTTGTCCAGAACAGGTCAAAGTTAGAGTTGTAGTACTATATATCGGAATGTGGTCGTTACAGTACGGACTAGTACGGGCATAGCCAATTGAGTACTTGAGAGTGTATATTATTATATACTACTAAAGATGCGAATAAATAAGGGGTCGGGCTTAGTAAGGTCGTTGAGAGCCTTACGATCGTCAGGCAGATAGGAGTGCTGAATATTCCTCAGGCGCACTAGTAACATGGCGACCCTCTTTTGTCGACAGTAAGCGCACACGTAGAAACGCGCGCAGCAGAGATACAGAATAGACAGACAACTACAGATTCGAGAGATCACCCCATTGGTCGACAGAGACCGCCCTGATTACGTATTCAGACACCTAGCGCATATCACGTGAGGTACCCTATATATCTCTGACGCTAGTCCTTTCTCATTTTTCATTCTATCACTACGCCTCTACTTAAAAATGGCTAATAACTGGTCAGATGCCACCTGCATCCGCAATAATTTGGCGGCGGAACGCCAAGATATATGGGGCTTCTTCTTTTATCGTACATGCTGCTACGACGATGATGCACAGTGGGAGAGTTTCCTTGAGCGGATGAAAGCATTCGCAGAAAAGGCGTTACTCAATCCTAGGACGGCGAACAAGAATGGCGACGGAGAGATTCTTTTAGGGCAACTTGAATGGAATATTCAATCGGACCCCTCTCTAGATAATTGTTCATATGAGGAAGTCTGGCGGTATGGATCATGATCTCTCCCTTTTTGGTTTCTACCGGAGAGGTTAAGGGAAACAAAGTACTGATTTTCCCCCGTCTCCTTAGCCGCCACCGGGACCTTATGAAATCTCTTTACGGGGAACATTGTCCCGCCTTTATCCGACAAGGATACCCCGTCATCGTGGACAAAGAGGCCCTGAACTCTGTCCTAGAAGCCACTTCACCAGATGTATGGACGGCTGGTGATAGTCTTAGGACGATGGCCTACGTGAATGTGCTTGATATGCAATGGTTTGAAGTACAGGATGAGCCGGATAATGGAATTGGATCGGAAGTCGGGTGGACGAGGGTTTCGGCTCATAAGCTTTATCCTAGGTTGTATTCGTTACTGGCAAGTGGAATGTGGCCGCAGGTCGTCTATCGTGATCCTCCCACAATTTCTCGTTTAAGCTAAATGTCGCTTCATTCTTAGCAATTCTTTTTTTTTTAAAATAAAAAAGTAATAAGCGCTCATTGAACACTATGTCCTTTTATCTTTCAGTTCCCTTCTGGAATAATAAGCGTCATGGCCGAATTGGATACACTTTCCCTGACTAATGAGGGCTGCAAGCCGGTGCGAAACTTTGGACCCATGTTGATTCAGGAGAAGCTTGGTCCGCTTTTCTACCACTTGTATTGATCAGGGCTGTAAATATCTGTCAATTATGTGATCAAACCGCGACGCAGTACTCGTAGTCTGGCCATAGCCCTGAACAGTCACTACCAACAGCCGGGTTCCAGTCTATGAAGTCTGTAGTAGATATGCCATAGGCTGTTGCAATAGCCCAGCACGAGTCACCCGATACTGCAGTGTAGAATTTGGTGCATGAAGCGGTAATGCCAGTCTGCACTGGCCCTGCGACGCAGTACTGCTGTCCAACATCAAGATATTGACAGTTGGAACCGATTGATGGATTCCATAACAGAAATTCCGCAAAGGTGATGCTATATTCGACCTCAATGGCAGAACATGAGTCGCCTGAGACGACAGTGTAGTATTCACTGCAAGACACACTGGAGGTGGTCTCCGTGGCTGCCGCA
Source organism: Penicillium lividum (assembly GCA_028828245.1). Taxonomy (NCBI): domain Eukaryota; kingdom Fungi; phylum Ascomycota; class Eurotiomycetes; order Eurotiales; family Aspergillaceae; genus Penicillium; species Penicillium lividum. Next base: position 44,600 of record JAQJAG010000002.1, read on the forward strand.
GTAGTTATGGTAGATGTGGAAGTAGTCTCGACGGCAACACAGATGGCGTAACCAACAGAGAGGGATTGGCAGTCGTCACCGATGGCCGGGTTCCAATCATATAGCTGTGCAAAGGTGACACCGTATGTGCTTTCAATTGCAGCGCAACCGTCGCCGGACTTGACGGTGTATAACTCTTTACAAGAAGATATCATTCCTGTCTGGGTCGGTGCAGCGGTGGACGTAGTGGTTGGAAAGGCGACGGCGACGCAAATAGCGTAACCAACAGAGAGAGATTGGCAGTCGTCACCGATGGCCGGGTTCCACGAATATAACTGAGCGAAAGTAACGCCGTATGTAGATTCAATCGCAGCACAACTGTCACCGGATTTTACAGTGTGCAACCTAGCACAGGACGACGTAATTCCTATCTGCGTTAGAGCAGCCGATAAAGATGCAGTCGTGGTTGTTGATTGGATCGTAGTAGATGAATCTGCACTAATACACACGTACCGCACTGCGTTGTCGTCAAGGTCGGCATACAAATTGGCTGTGCAGATTCCAGACAGCCATGAGTTCCAGTCTATAAGCTGAGTCACACTAAGCTGATAGTCGGCTGCTAAGAGATCACAACTATACGCTAATCATACCGCGTTAGTATCTATCGTGATGGAATATTGCGAATTTAATTTGTGGAGAAGGGCATTTTGCTAACTCATAGGGCGACTCACTATCGGAATCCCATCCAGTTACAAATGTGAAGTATGTGCAGGTTGAGATAGTCTTTACCACGATATCACTCGCCGCGACTGAGGTACAGTATGAATTGGAGCTAGTAGTCGTAGCTGTGGCTTAAGGACCTCGTTAGATTGAAATCGTTCAAAGGGGCAGCAGTTGACTTGGAAGGGAAGTAGAATCTCATATGATGTGTTAGAACGAACAACGCAGTAGCTGTACCCGGCTTGTAGGCCACATAGCGTCACATTGCTATTTAGGGAAGGGTTCCACGAAACCAAATCTGACGTCGACACGTCATGAGAATTAGCAACAAAAAAACAGCTATTTACTATCTTTGTGGCATCTGGAATAGTGGAGTTAATGTTCTGGTAATTGAGATACTTTAAACAGCCAGAGATAGTGCCAGAGGCTGTGGGGAGAGGTGTCGCTGTTGAGATTGAATATGTAGACTTTGTGCGGTTGTACTTGGGAAATGTGACATTCCTCTCCAGATAGGGCGCAGTGGGGTAAGTGGAAAGATCAACGAAGCAACTCGACGGAGCGTATGGATCAAGACAGGAGATATCTGCAGTGCTGCCTACAGTATAGTTGGCATAAAGCGATATATCACCGACTGATGCAACGCAATATACGCTACCAAGCAGGAGGTTTGTGCAGTTACTGTCAATCTCAGGGTTGAGGAAATAGAAGTCATCGAGGGAAATGCCCATCTGCACAGTAATAGATGCATAAGTCTCGCCACTTCCGACCACATGATATTGGCCACAGTCCTTATTGGTCCTGTTAGCGACATTTGTTGGTACTGCGGCAGCGACTATGGTAGTGGCTGGACTAGCACTATTGGAGACATCTAACCAACCTCCTATACTATAGTGGTTAATTATACTCGACTCTAATGCCTTTCTTAGTATCCTGATTAGTCCGTTTTATATATACCCGTCGCCTATAGTGCGTATTATCTATCTAGGAGAGGAATAGAAGATAGCTTTCTATATAAGATATAGCCTATATAAATAGAATATAACCCCCTTTAGACTAATTAGTACGCCTATAATATTCTAGCGATATATTAACTAAGTACTCTAAGAGTATATTAATAACTTTATATTAGTATATATAGACGATATTATTATATATTCGAATAGGTTAAGAGAGGATTACTAATAAAAGGTTATATAAGTATTATAGAAGCTTTAGAACGCAAAGCTTTAGTACGATATTAAGAAGTCTAAATTTGAATATAACTTAGTAAAGTACTTAGGCTTTATTATAGAGGCTAGGAAGGGTCTTTATATAGACCTATAGAAGGTTAAAGCTATCTAGTTATAGGAGGTACTAAAGATAAAGAAGGATATATAGAGCTTTCTAGGGTTCGCGAACTTCTACTATATATTTATACTATAGTTTACTACTATAGTAATCTCTCTAACTAGGCTTATAGGGAAGGATATAGAATTCTGATAGGATAATACCTATTAAGAAGTATATATAGAACTAAAGGAGCTATTTATTAATATACTAATCCTAGCCTACTTCGAAGAAGGCTATATAACTATACTTAAGATAGATACTTCTAGATAGGCTATTAGAGTTAGGCTTCCGTAGGACCCAGGTCTGGGTCTAAGTATTGGACCCAGCCCCAGACCCAGGCTGGGTCTGGGTCGAGGCTAGGTAACCCGGACCCGACCCAGGACCCAGACTAGGTACCCAATGGGTACCCAGGAGAACCCAACTTTACATAAAATCAAGGTCTTGGCGGTCATAAAATGATTATAAATTATGCCTTTGTATTATCTAATACGACTTATATTATCTTTCTTTATTGATTTTCGCCTATTATATTAGAAGATATATATATATAATAGCTATATATAGCTATATTATATATAATTGTTATAATATTAGTGCTAAATTAGGAAAGTGGGTGATATTTTATATTGATCTTAAAGATATATATTTTTCACGGACAGGAGATGCACCACTTTTTCTATAACCAATATATTTTTCTTTATGCTATATTTCTCTATATTTTACCTTAAATATAATAATATTATATAATTCTAATTATATATTATATATAATATACTAATATTACTATTTAAAAGTAGGTAAAAACGTGTCTAGAACATGGGTATTTTTGCATAATTTACGTTTGTCTTGTTTGTTACCTAATTAGGTACCCAGCACTAGGTCTGGGTTAAGGGAGGTAACCCAGAACCTAGTACTGGGTCAAGATTTTGGACCTAGACCCGGACCTAGCTGGGTCTGGGTCTAGGTCGGGTCCGGGTTTTACTAGGTCTTGCGGAAGCCTAATTAGAGTAGTCCTTTCATAAGTATAAGATAATAGAACCCTTTAACTATATATATACTACTTATAGAAGATAAGTCCTACTAAGATAAACTATAAGATTTATGATAAGGAGCTATTAGTAATTATTAAGAGTCTATAAGAGTAGAGAGCCGAACTAAAAATGGTCTCTTAGTTCATAATCTTAACTAATTATAAGAATTTATACTACTTTAACTATATATATAATCTATTAGAATAGTAGATATAATAGGTAGGACTACTAATAGAGTTTAATTATAACCTTAAATACTATCTAGGGAAGTTAGTAAGCTATCTAGACGCTCTCTTAAGAAGGGAATAGGATATCCCTAAAGGTAAAAGTAATAAGAGACTATCTAACTACTTCTAAAAGATATTTAAGAAGATTAAGATATATCTAGGATAGGTATATATATATTATATAATACTAACTGGTTATAGTAAGTATTATTTATTATAGGTCTACTTACTAAGATAATACTCGATCCTAGAGTCTTAATCTATAACTATACTATTACTAATTATCATTAGGCCTTATATAGACTTAGGTCTATAAGATAGACTTAGTAGGATACGCTAGATAGGTTCGCTTAGTTAAGCTATACTTAGGATCTAGAGTAAGTACTATAGATCTAAGTATATCTCTTCTAATTAGAGTATATCTTATATAAGAGCGATAAGTAAATAAACTATTAGGTTCTAAGTAGTAATATATAATTAAATATAAAGGACTAAATATAAGATATAATAATAAGTATCCTTATATATCTAATCCTTCTATTCTTATAAATAGGATATTTCCTATTTACCTATCTAGTCCGTTCCGTTTATATAGATAGGTTAGTACCTAATCACTAAGGGTTATATCTTATATAATATTATCCTTTCTAAGCTATATTATTATAGCTAGTTAGAGGCTAAAGATAGCTCTAGTAATAAACTCCTATTAGTTATTTATATAATATACTTTATAGTCTCTTCCTAGGAACTAGTTAGTCCTTATTTATCCTTAATACTCCTTTATAGTATAGATAAAGTAGATCTATAATATTATTCCCCTCTCTTTACGCTCTTTATCCCTAAAGAGTCCTATAAAGAGATCCTATATTTTTATTTATAACTATCTCTACCCTTAAGTATATATAGTTCTATTTTTTCTTTATTTTCCTCCTATCCTATCCTTAGTTATAGCTTCCTCTAGTATCTCTAGTTATAAACTTTATTAACTAATCGAATATAAAGGTTTTAAGTCTCTTATTCCTTATACTTACTATACTTATCTTTAATATATCTATATTCGTTCCGATTATTCAAAAAGCTATTCTTATTATATCTAGGCTAGCTAGGATACTAAGTATAAAATACCTAAATAATCCTTTACTAATATTAAGTAGCGCTAACTCCTTAAGTCTTAGTCTTCTCTTCGTTCTTAGGAAGAGGAGCTTCTAGATATATAAGCTAAGATAATTATAAAGTTAATATATATTCGTAAATAAGAAAAGTTACTATATAAGCGTATAGGTGATTTTATTACTCGCGAGTATAAAGATATTACTAAGTTAGAAGAACTTAAGTATCGTAAAAAAGAAGAGTTAGATTATCTTAGAAAAGAGCATATTAAGTCTAATCTACCTAAAGATTATAAAGCTAAGGCTATTTAGGCTACTAGTGAATATTCTAATCTTACTTTTACTAAGGACCCTTAAGTCCTTATAGCTATATCTAAGGATCTTACTCTAATATAGATAATTATATCTACTAATCCCTTATCCCCTTCCTTCTAGGACGGAATTAATATATTAGTAATAGTAGACTTTAATCCTTATTCTTCGCCTACTAATAGTACTATTAAACTAGCTAGGGGTAGCCTATTAGGTTCTTAATAGGCTCCTATATATTATCTAAGATATTATATCCTTACTATCTTACTAAATAGTAGGGTTTACTATTAACTTTTCTATAGTATAGGATTTCCTTAACTTTATACTCTTTTTCTATATTATCTATAATTTTAATATTAGTAGTAATTAGCGTTTCTTCTAATACTTTCTTAAGTAATAAAATATAAAATATAGGATAAATCCTTTTTATACTATTAGGTAGTTATAAATAATAATTAACTAGTCCTATTTTTTCTTTAATTATAAATAGTCTTAGTTTCCTATAATTAAGTTTATTACTTAGTTACTTTATTTTAATATTTCTATATAGTAGGTATACTTTATCCCTCTTTTTAAGGTTAGGCCTCTCTTAGTATTTTTTATTATAGTATATTTTTATTCTTAAATTAAAGAATTTAATATCTTATATTATTTAGAGATATATTTACTTAATACTAGTAGCTAGAAGTCTTAATGATTCTACTACTATATAGTTACTAATAGGTTCTCTAGTAATACTAGGGTTATATCTATAGTTTATAAAGAATAGTAATTCTTTTATTATTATATATATTATATTATTATATATAAATTACGCTACTAGTAATAATTCTATCTAATTATCCTATTAATAGTTAATATAGTATTTTAGGTATTATTCTAAGGTTTAGTTAATATATTCTATTTAGCTATTAGTTTATAGATAATAGGTAATAGAGAGTCTATACTTAATTCTAACTTAGTCTATAAAGGAACACTATATCTATAAAGTAAATAACTTATCTCTATTAGATATAATCTTACTTAGTACTCTATAGTTAGTAAAGATATATCTAAGTAGAATACCTACTATTTATTCTATATTAATCCTTTCTATAGTAGTGATTATATATATAAACTTAGTAAGCTTATCGACTATAACTATAATTATATTATATTTATCTGATTCTAGTAGTTTAGTAATAAAATCTATAGTAATCTATTCCTATAGTCTTATTAGTATTTCTAAGTTCTATATTTCCCTATATAGTTTATATCGAGATACCTTATCTCTTTAGTAAGTATTATAATATTAGATATATATTCTAACCCTATAATATATATTTAGTATATAGAAGTATCTTATGATTTATTCTACTATCTTTTCCTCGCCTATATACCCTTTAGCTAGTATATTATAATATTTCTTAATAATTTCCTTCTATATAGATAGAGATATATAAATTAATCTATAGATTAATAATAGTCCTTTATCTATAAGAGGTTCTCTTATCTAGTTTATAATTAGGATATTTTATAATTAATTATTATTAGCTATAGCTTCTTTAATTCGTTCTAGCTATATTTCGTCCTATAATTCTACTATTATAGCTAGAATTTAGTAATTATAGATAAGGTTTCCTTTTTTATCTATAGTTAGTATTACTAGTACTACTTCTTTAACTCTAATCTAGTAGTTAGGTCTCCTACTAAGTATATCTACTTAGCTATTAGCTATACTATTATAATATTTAATTCTATAATTATACTATAATAGTATTTTAGCCTATTATACTTATTATTATATAAGTTCTTTTATTATTATAAAGAATATAAGGTTCTTATAGTCTAATTTAACTAAGATCTAGTATTTTACTCCTTTAAGATATAGTCTCTATACTTTAAATACTAATACTATAGCTAATAACTCTTTATTATAAATATTATAGTTAAGCTTAGCTATAATTATTTTTTATAACTAAAAAGTAATCAGCTTTAGTCCTTTAATCTTATTAATTACTATATCCTATATAAGTTATACTCTAAGTATATAGTCTAATATATTAGTTTTAACTATAATAGATAGTTCTAGATTAAAAGCGTAGATAATTAGTTATATCTTAAATATTTACTTTAGTTTATTAAATAACTATTCTATTTTATTATCCTATTCCTATTTCTATTCTTTCTTTATAAGATAGTTAAGGCCTACTATAAGTTTCCTAAAGCTATCTATACTTCTTTAGTAGTAATTATAGAGTCCTAAGAATTACTATACTTCTTTAATAGTCTTTAGTTAAGGCTATTCTAGTATACTTCTAACTTTTTCCTCTTCTATACTAAATCTATTACTACTAATAATATATCTAAGAAATCCTATTTCTTATATATAGAATTTATACTTTAAGAGTTTAAGAGTTACTTTAGCTTCTTATAACTTTTAAAGTATCTTCTAGTTATATTCTTAGTATTCCTTCTTAGTCTTAGAAAAGACTAGGATATTATCTAGGTAGACTATAATAAATATATTAAGATATTCTTCTAGTATACTAAAGATAAAGTATTAGAATAAAGCTAGTATATTAGTTAATCTAAAAGATATAACTATATATTTAAAGTATCTAAACTTAGTCTTAAAAGCTATTTTCTATTTATCTCCTTTTATAATATATAGTTAATTATATATATCTATAATATTATATTTCGAAAACTATTTTATACTATAAATTCGATCCTAAATTTCTTATATTAATAGTAGTAGATATTAGTCTTTAATAGTAATTAAATTAAGTTATCTATAATCTATATAGAGTTATAGTTTCTCTCCCTTCTTTAGTATAAAGATAATAGGGTACCCTATTAAGGATATTAAGTACCTAATATAACCTTTTACTAGGTTCTTATTAATATATTCTCTTAATATCTAAGATTCCTTCTCTAATAGCTAGTAGATAGATATATATTTTAGTTCCCCTCCCTTTTTAATAGGGATCTAGTAATTATATAGCCTATATTCTAGTAACTAGCTAATTAGTAGTAGTATAAATATATCCTAGAAACCCTTATATTTATTAGGTATTTCTAGTACTCTTTCCCCCTATTATATAGAGGGTATTTTTATATACTATAATATATTACTTAAGTTCCTCGTCTATTATATTAGATTACTATTCTATTTCTTTTATAAGGCTTATATTATTAGTCTTCTAGGCCCTATCTATAGGCTAAAAGGTTAATCTAGTCTTCTTATCCTAGTACCCTTTATAGGTTACTACTCCTATTCTAGTATCTTCTTAATATAGTCTTAATCTACTCTATTAGTATTATATTCTCTTATAGTTATAGTTAATAAACTTAATTACCTAGATAACCTAATAGATAGCTAGGTTATAGTACTTTAATTATAATATCCCTAATACTATATTATATCCTTCTAGATTAGTAATATTAAACTTAATATTTTCTATATAGTTCCTAATAATTATTAGTAGTAGCTCTATCTTATAAGTAATATCTAGTCCTAGCTTTTCTCTATTAAGCCCTATAAGAGAGATCGTTTTACCCTTTTCTTTTAGTTATAGCTATAACTTATATATATATTATAGGTCTATAAAGATTCTATATACTCCTAAATTAATTAGTACTTTAGCTAACTATAGGTAGATATTAGCTTTAATCTTTAAGTATACTCCCTACTTATAGGTTACTATAAGTCTCTATATTTATTCTCTCTAGTATAGTTCTTTCTTCTATTTTAGTAGTCTAGGTATCTAACTTAATCTTTTCCTTACTATAGTATAGTAATTATACTTATCCTTATAATAATATTCTATCCCTATATACTTATACTCTAGGTATTATTAGTATCTAATATATAAGTATAGTATATTATAATATAGGTAGGTTTCTAGGTAGTTAATTAGTTATAGATATTCTTAGAGCTATTATCTAATCTAGTTCTCTTAAACCTAAATATAGCTCTATATTTCTATTAGATCTTAGTAGAGGTTCCTAATCCTATCTTCGCTCTCTTAAGTAGTATTCTAGGGAGTTTTAATAGGCGTATCTAGGCTTAAGAGAGGGTAGCCTATAGTTATTAGCCCTATCCCTAAGGATCTTAGGGTACCTATTACTATAAATAGGCTCTATCCCTTCTCCTTAGGTTCTTAGGTTACTATAGGTATTATCTCCTTAAATACTCTCTAGATATTAGGGATACTCTAGCTACTATACTAAGTCTATCCCTAGCTCTCTTACTATTCCTATATAATTTCTAGGAAATCCTTACTATCTTATAATTCTATATCTAAATTATTAAGGTCTATCCTATTAACTTAGGCGGCTATCTATCGTTATTATCGCTTATTAACTATTTAATAGTATAGCTAAAATTCTTCTCTAGTTATTTATTATAACTCTTTAGTCTTTCTCTTACTTATAGTATAGAGTTACTAGGTTTCTTCTTAGTTTTATATAGCCCTGATTTACTAGGGTCTATTAGTCTTACTCTAGTATATCTTAGCCTAGTATCTAGGCTTACTATAATTAAAATAGAGACGCTAGTCCTTATATCGCTTCTATTCTTCGTCTAGGAGTCTTACTATATTAAGTTCTATAGATCGTGATCTATAAGGGTCGCTATCTTAAGTCTTTAGCTAGTATTATTAGTTATCGAACTAGTTATTCCCTCTTCTAGGGTTTCTTTTCTAATTTTCTACTTCTCTTTTCTCTATCTATTAATTATAGTAATAATTATCTATTTTAATAGTAAGGTTAATAAGTTAGTTTATCGTTTCTAGGCGATTAATATATACTAGTTTATCCTTAATATAGGATTTTAATCCCTATATATATTATAGAATAAGTATATAGTTATCCTAGCCTAAGATAGCTATAACTTATATAAATTATATAGTATACACGCTAGTAGAATTAACTTATTATATTATTATAAGCTTATATTTAGTATTAATATTTATATTAATTTCTCTAAATATCTTCCTTAGATACTACTAAAAGTTAGTATAGCTTATAAAGATCTCTATTATAGTAGAGCTCTATTTATCTTATTATTTATTATAATATTTATGGATATAGACTTTAAACTAGTCCTATACTTAGTCTTTAAGATAAGTAGATATAAAGATAATCTTAGACTCTTTACTAGTAAGTCTAGTTTAGTTAATATTAAGATATATCTTTATTTAAGTAAGGAATCCTTAGAGCTTTAAATAAGTACTATTAAAGGGCTTTATCTTCGGTAGTTTAATAGTTATAATACTTACTACTAGGGCTAATATAATAACTTAGGCTTTAAGCTACTCTATATAGTCTAAGATTTTCTTAATTTAGTCTTACTATCCTAGTCTATTATTCTAAGTTACTTTTATAAAGTTTTTAAGGTTTTTCCTTAAGTTATCTAGCTTAGTATCTATTTAGTCCTACTATTCTTTAGCTAACCCTATTACTAGTTATTAGGATCCTTCTCCTAGTATTGTGGATACTATTTTATATAATATTCTTATAAAGATAGGGTATTTAATATATTATATAACACTAACTAGTTATAGTAAGTATTATTTATTATAGGTCTACTTACTAAGATAATACTTAATCCTAGAGTCTTAATCTATAACTATACTATTACTAGTTATTATTAGGCCTTATATAGACTTAGGTCTATAAGATAGACTTAGTAGGATATACTAGGTAGGTTCGCTTAGTTAAGCTATACTTAGGATCTAGAGTAAGTACTATAGATCTAAGTATACCTCTTCTAATTAGAGTATATCTTATATAAGAGCGATAAGTAAATAAACTATTAGGTTCTAAGTAGTAATATATAATTAAATATAAAGGACTAAATATAAGATATAGTAATAAGTATCCTTATATATCTAATCCTTCTGTTCCTATAAATAGGATATTTCCTATTTACCTATCTAGTCTATTCTATTTATATAGATAGGTTAGTATCTGATTACTAAGGGTTATACCTTATATAATATTATCCTTTCTAAGCTATATTATTATAGCTAGTCGGAGGCTAAAGATAGCTCTGGTGGTAAACTCCTATTAGTTATTCATGTGATATACTTTATAGTCTCTTCCTAGGAACTAGTTAGTCCTTATTTATCCTTAATGCTCCTTTATAGTATAGATAAAGTAGGTCCGTAATAATATAGAGATAGGCGAGCACAAAGATAAGGTATATATCTTTAAGGAGATATAGCTCTAAGATAAATAGAAATAAGTAAGAGTAGAGGATAAGATATACTATAGTATCTCTTATATACTAGAGTATAGAGAATAATATCTAGCTATAGAGATAGGTATAAAGATAAGCCTAGCGGAATATAAACTAGATAATCGCGGATTATTATACTTTTAGAAGCGAATATAGATCCCTAAAAGCGAACCTCTCTATATAGGTATTATTTAAAGGATTTATAACTTATATATTATAGCGTATCCTAGGAGAGATACTATATATATGATACTATTACGATATTTCTTCTAGCTAGGGGTGGTAAAGGATATATAATAGTTCCTATAGAACTATAATATATATAGAAGGAATATAATCTAGAGGGATATAAAATATAGCCTACTATAACCGCTTCTGATCCTCTAGTAAATCTAGATAGAGATATTAGTAGATTTTATAATAGATCTTCTCTCTTTAGGATTAGATAAATTAATAAACTTATTAGTAGTTACGGATTATCTAATAAAAGGAGTTATACTAATAGATATAAAGAGTATTATATTAGAGGATATTATAAATACCTTTCTTATCTATTTCTATATATATTATAGACTACTACTAGCGATTATAAGCGACTAGGGACCCTAGTTTAGGCTTCGGCAAATGGGGCCCCATTTCAAAATTTCAGAACCCACCCCACCCCATCATGGGCCCGGGCCCATCATGGGGCCCCATTGGGGCCCCATGGGCCCATGGTTGCCTGAAGTTGGCCTGAAGTTGGCCTAATTTCTGCCTGAATTTATATATTTTTTGCCAAGCCTTTCTGTTTAATTACGTCTGTTCCTGTCTATACATGTATGAAAGCTACTATTTCTCTCTGGTTCTATACCCTATATGGTAATTATATATAATATAGGATATTATAAGCTAATTATACTATATTACCCTATATTATCATAGATTTAGGGTAGCTGGATATGAAATGAAGTGGTAATTTTGGAAGTGGTTGATTTGGTGTGCGGATAGGGGAGATATATATATATAGAACATGCAACTTCACTACTTTCTAACCATATATATAGGTCTTTGCCCTAACCACCCTATATTTATTATTTCAATAAAGAATAAGCTATATCATAAGGTGAATACCTTATATATAAGCTTATAAGCTATAATTTACCAAAGGTTATATTAGATATGGTATTTAAAGTGGTATTTTACGACTCTAAAACCAAAATTTCTGCATATTTTATGAAAATTACACATAATTTCTAGACCTATATTAATAGGGGCAAATAGGGCCCTATCATAGGCCTAGGCCTATTTAAAAGGTAAATAGGGGCCCTATTTTAAGCCTACCCTACCCTACCCTATACCCCTACCCTATTTACTAAAGCCTACCCTAGTTTATAAGCAGATTTTAGAAATAGGTATATAAGTCTCTATTAATCTAAAGATATCTCTTAATAGCCTTTTACCTATAATTAGATAGATCTATAAAATAAGCGAACTAAGAAGTTAAGAGGATCTTATAAGTATTTATAATATATATATAGGATAACTAGAGCATACTACTACTAATAGTTATAGTAGTAATTAATAATTATAATATATTCTTAATAGGACTATCGCCCTTCTTCTTTATATATAGATACTATATCGATCTAGTTAGACTCGAACTAGATAATATAGAGAATTTAGTATCCCTAGAGAAAATAGGAGAAGCCTTTCTTAGCCGCCTAAGAGATACTATAAATTAGGCCTAGTCTATAATTATAATAGTATAAGATAAATAATAGAAGTAGGCGAATAGATATTAATAGGCCGCGCCTATCTATAAAGTTAGCGATAAGATATAGCTAAATCTAAAGAATATCTATATAGAATATCTATTAAAGAAAATAGACTAGTTATATATAAAATACTCTATTCGTGAGATACTAAGACTATATATAGTTAGACTAGATATACTAAGCGGGATCTATCTAGTTTTCTATATTAAACTAGTTAGACTAGCCCTAATAGACCCGCTTCTATTATAGGTAATCGATAATATATAGCTATTACTAATAAAAGTTAATAATAAGGATAAATAGATAATTAAAGAGATTATAGCGGTATAATAGAAACTAAAAGGATAAGGATAGATACGCTAAATACTAGTAAAATAGATAGGATATACCTAGAAAATATAAGAACTAGTAGATTTAGTAAGAGACTATAAGGTATTAGACTTATATAAATAGGAATATAGCGATATTATATATAATAATAGCGACGCGATAGAAGCTATATATATAGATACGAATATCTCTATATCTATACTAATAACCTATTTTATGGCTATAGGTATATACTAACTAGAAGGGGGGTATTATAACGGGCCTAAGCCTATAGGGAATCACGTATATATACGTGAATAGACCTACCCAGACCAGAATATCACTATTAGGATATATAAATATCCTTTCTTCCTTAAGCTTAATATAAATAGTATATTACCTAGTCTAGTTAAATAAAGCTTAACTTTAGCCCTTTATAGTTATAGGCTATTATTAAAGAGCTTATTAGTAGTTTTTTAGTAAAGAAGATAGGAAAAAAGTATAAAAAAAGTATAAAAAAAGCATAAAAAGGGTATATATTACTACTTTTACTAGAAATTAATAAATATTAGGGTATTTTACCCTAATTTAATAACTTTAAAGATATTAATAGATAGTATTAGTCCTACTTATTACTAAAGTACCTTACTAATTTAGATAAATAAAGAGTTTTTTATAGTATAAGTATCTAATCTTAGGTTTTCTAGTCTAAAGGCTAGCTAATTATTATAAACTCTACTAAATTTTAGAGATTTATTTTCTATCCTATCTTATTTAATATCTAGCTAGTATTAATCTATACTAGGTTTCTGACTACTACTATATAAACTCTTTACTTATAGATCTGGTCTAAAGTATATATTCTTTACTATTAACCCTAACTTACTTAATTAATTTAGGTAGGGTAGAGAGTATAGTAAGGGGTAGGGTAGGGGGTAAAACCGATAATATTAAATTAGATAGATTAATACTATTAATACTATTACTATAGAGTGATATTTAAGATATATTAATATAAGGGGTAAGTAAGAAGAATTAGAGAAGAATCAGAGAAGAATCAGAGAAGAAAAATTAAAGAAAAGTAAAGATAAAAGGGGTAAGTAGGTCTAAGTAGGGCTAGTATCTACTAAGAAAAAGTATTAAAGTCTAGTATTTCTAATCTTTTATCTGAACTTTTATCTTATTTTAAGCTATTTTTCAAAAATTAAATAAAGATTATAGATAATAGAGGGTCTAATTTATTAAGTTCTACTTTAAAATTATTTAAAAACATACTTTTTAGGTAAATTTAGTACTAAAGGTAGGATAACTAAGAAAATGGTAAGGGTCTATATATATGAAATATATATCTTTATACCTTAGTAGCGTTATTAACTACTATTCTATAATATACCCTATACCCTACCCTTATCCCTGATTTTTAGCTATTATACTAGTAAAGATAATAAATCTTTATCTATAAATAGGAATATTTTATAAAAATATAAGAGAGAAGGTAGAAAGTAAGGTAAGTGGTATATGTTTTTACTAAAACGCGGGTAAATAACAGAATTAATTTCAGGTGACTCAGCAGTTTATGTCAAAAAATCAGGCAGAATCAGGCATATATGGGCTTTTTAAAAGCCTATGGGCTGGGCCTTGGGCCCATAGGTCGGCCCATGGGTTGGGCTTGGATAAGGGGAAAGCCTAATGGGCCGGCCCATGCTAAAGCCTAGTCCCACTATAGAACTCCTATAGGACTTGAAGAGGTCTAACCCTAACCTAAATACCCTAAAAGAATAGGTCTTCAGTAGAGAGATCAGTAGAGAGATTAGTAGAGAGAGTACTATAAGATTAGAAAAGAAGGGTAAGAATTTTTTAGCTATATTAGGTTAGCGCTATTTTAGTAGCTTCCTATAAGTCTTGCTAGACTACTAAAAAGAAATAACTTTAACCTTTAATAGCTAGAGCTATAGGTAATTAATAGAACTTCTAGAAGATAATCTAAAATTCTTTAAATATTAACTTTTTATTAATATTAATTTTGATTTATTTAGATCTATAGTTAATACTAGTTCGTCCTTACAAATACCCCTATAGACGATATGGTGCTGAATCTTCCTAAACGCCTACCTTCTTATGCCTATAATTCCTAGACACCATAAGCTAAAGTGCCATATAATGATAATAAGTTAAGTTCTTCATAGTAAAACCATTAACCTAGGTCAATCGTCGCGTAATGGATATATCTGATTTATAATAACCAACCATCAAAATATTAGATTCTGAATTCTTCAAACACTGTCCGACTTTCATTGATAGAATATATTAGGCAAAAAGTTTTCAGAGAAAACTGAAAGCATGGTTAAGTAACCACATCTCTACGCACTAAGATTAAGCAACAACCAAAAGAAAAAGCTTATATTACTGTAACAAAAGGACGAGGATCAGCATCGCCCAACAGAGATCATTATTGCACTCTGAACATCATATAGAGAATAAGTGTTCGAAAAGTCATCGTGGTACTATAGAAATATATTTATTATATGCTACATCTCGTTCGCGAGGGATCAGCGTCAATGAAATCATCCATCCATCCATACTGTAACCAATCACCCCTTTGTGCGTTCTTCAGATTTGAGCACTATCGCTTTTCGGCAGAAATAGAATATCTTCAATGTGCAGGTCACCCTCCCCCTTCTAGGTAAATTTGATAGTTCAATAGGGAATTCAAGACCAGCGCTGATGGAAAATCGATCTGATTTGACCAGGCCTGCGAATCTGGCTGCTAAGGTCCAAGATTCATGCATGGTTTCGGAATAGAAACTCGAATAATTCTGTTGGTATTCTCAACTATCAAGCTCCTGAATGCCAACCTCATTTTCCACCAGAAATTTCTTTCCACCAGGAACCAGATCCGTGATTCCAGTGATGGCATTTTCGTAATAAAATTGGAACTCAGACGGTGTGCACAGCTCCTTCCCAACAGATCCCTCCCTTTCGGCAACGACTCCGTGCTTTGTCTTCTTCTCTGAGCCCTTCACCTTCTCCCCAACCAACCATCGTTCGTCTATAGTCCCCAAATAGAGATCTAATGTATCTGTTTTATCTTCCGATCTCCATATCAGAGAGCTTCCACAGTTTATGCAAAAACCGCGAAACCGCCGCGGAGAGGAGGAGTATTCACAGTACGCGGGAAAGGATGACAAAGGTGGAACGATTTGCTTTGGTGCAATAACAATAAACTGAGTCAAGAGGCTTGCAGTCCATTTACGGCACATTGTGCATTGGCAGGTTGCTGACTGGTATCATGTTAGTGACATGAGCTGGTTTAGTGATCTCTTAGGACGTACCGGTGGCGGCCAAGCATCATTTCTGTCAAATACAATCTCATAATTGATAGACTTGCAGAGGCAACCCCCCGATATTCTCTCTGGCTTCACAGTCTGGTGGGACATTTTCTTCGCTTGAAAATGCAATAGTGCTGAAGAAACTCTCAGTTGAAGCTTGACCACGTTCGAAAGTTAAGTTAACTAAGTTGTTTAGCGGTGAGTGTATGAGTCATAATAGCTAGCACCAAAACCGTTCATGTAAAATACATCCGTAGTACTAAGGACGTATTATAAAATACAAGGACTATTGCAGAAAGCGGTCAAAGTGATAGAGCTGGAAATTGTATCCAGATAATATCTCACAAGTCCCGGATTTATCTTCCGGGAATAAAGTCTAAAGAATGGGAGGTCAAACTGAATTCGAAAACTACTATACACGAGGGGCTGAGCTACATGCCAGAAGAATGAGGGGAAAGTGGCAACACAGGACTGGTGGGAAGGCGGGAAGCGGGAGGACACTCTTGCCAAATCTCCAGATCTACCCAGGGGTCCCAGGGGAATCGATATGTCATCACAAAATGATTAAAATACAACCCTGGAAAAGTTATAGTCATTACCAGTATAATTTTGCCAAACTAATAGAGCAGTGACTATAGCTTATTCATCCGACGGTTTCATATCTCTTTCAGCATATAGAACATGGCCAGTATAGCGCCCCTCTTCGTCATAGTAGATGTGAACCGGCTGGACTGTCTTGTTCTTGTATTGTTCACCCGTTGCTATAGCGTACGCCTTGAGGTCGGTATGACTCGTGTGCGAGGGGTTTTTGTAATGGTAAGTTTTGGGAAGTAATGACTCTATGAGGACCTTGACCTTAGCTCGGGCCTAAAAGCTTCCTGAGACTTGTTCGATCGTCAACCCTGCATATCGAAAATAGCCTTGAGCGCTCTCTTCCTTTGTACCCACTACACTGATACACCATTCAAGGAAGGTAGTAAATCCTCTCTCGGGGTCCTTTTCGTAGTAATTCTAGTTACGCCGAATAAATCCTTTAAGTTCAGCAAAAAACTCTTCGATCGGGTTCAGGTCCGGCGAGTACGGTAGTTAATAAATTAGCTTCACCCTTGCGTCTCCACATAAATGTATAAGTCGCTCCGATTAGTAATAGGACGCGTTATCTATAACGAGGATAGATTTAGGTTCTGGCTATCTTCTGTAATGGTAAAGTAACTAGGCGATAAAGTCTTTAAATACGGTGGTATCTATAGAACCGCGGAAGATACGCGAGAGAATAATCCTATCCTATGCGTACGCGTACGCGGGCAATATTTGGTATCATTGGTCACGGTAGAATTGCGTTACTTACAAAGGGACCTTGCCAAGTGGTGCCTAACCTGTCCGTCTAAACCTAACGCGTTTATCGTATCTAGATTTATTAAAATCTACGAGGTGGTATGATTTTGAAGTCTAAGAGAACATATAGATAGTAATCTCGTAAATCAGTATTTTACTCTCTCGCACGTTGCCGTGCAGTCTTTTTCGACTAACCCTTAGCGATAAGGGCTCTCCTAATGCTAGAGGTTGTAACCATGGTCTGAAACTCATCCCAAAGGAATACAGCTATCTCGTCCAGGTATAGGCTAGGTTCCTCACAAAGGTGATCACAGAGGGCTTCGATCATCAGGGGTATCATAGTTCGTTTCCGACCTACTCGGGTTTGAGGTGCGTAGATACTTCCAAATTGTCGTGAGTTTCTGCGGATATTGATGATGGTTAGCTTGTTGCATTCAGCCTGCTCGGCCATTTCAGATGTGGTGAAGGACTGGCTCTCTATCATATCACGTATGAGAATGAGCTTGGCTGGAGAGAGTCTTGGAGCCATATCGCCTTGAAGTAAATGGGTGCTAGGACTGAGAATAATATGTAGCTGCGATGCGTACCGGCCCTCCGCCCGGCCCGCAGCGGTTGGAGTGCCGGAATCTCAGGCCCTTGAAACATTTTTGACGAGGTCTAATCGATACAGCGTTGATAATAAATCTAAGTTTCTGTGAGCTAACCTCGGTGAGATATCAAAGAAATGGTCCAGATTGGGGTGTGAAGAATGAGAAATCATTCATCATTGTGTCCCACACGAAGTCATCAAATCCAGGTTCGGCCAAGTCAGATTGCGAGTCCAGTTGTCCAGATTCGGCCAAATCAAAGTGTAAGTCCAGTTGACTTGTTGAAGAACTGTGCAGGTCACCTATTTCTAGCTCCATATGATTTATGCTGACTGCTGGCGGCATCGATCCTTGCATGTTTGTACTCCTTACTTCCGGATGCGACAGCCGTGAAAGGGATGGTTGCTTTTGCTGAATTTCAAATTGCCCCGGCGCAGGTCTATTCTCAGCCCCAATTCGGCTTTCATACCCAGATTGTATGCTTTTGAGCAAAACCCCATAATTATATACCATGTCCCTGTTGCCGTTATCATCAACGAGTTGCGTGGTCACTGTAGCCAATTTCCCCATATATACATCCAGCATATGAGGTATCATGACTTCCTTTTCAGCAGCTCTTCTGAAGTCAGCTTCTAGCGATTCTGCTTGGTAATGTTCCCGTAGATTTATCTGTTCTGTTCCTGTGATACCAGCCCCAAAGTCGAGAAAAACAGTCCTGACTTGAACGATAACGACGTAAGAATGTTCTGCCCACCAAGAGAATGGTAAATGAAGTAGCTCGGCATTGTCAACTGACAGACACCAACCATGAAATGAGACAGTTGCTGCGACGAGCTGCCACAGCATATTAGTCCGCCGAATTGAGAGCTGAATTGAGTGTTCAGTCTCTGGTTGAGTGAGTCGGCCAGGCACGAAAGTGCTTTGCCAAAGCTCGTTATAGAGCGCAACTTCATGAAGCCAGACTTCCAGGAAGTGAAGTTGTTGGACCAGAATAGCATTTCTGTTTGTTGAGCCAATGCCTTTCTTAAGTCCATCAATTTCACGAGAGAAAGAATCAACGGTGATCTGGAGAGCGCGCTCCCCTCTTATGTCGCAGGTAGATATATCGTGGTGGCAGAAAGCGTCACTAATCTTCCGCTGAAGGACCTGGATTTCCACGAATGGCGCGATCAATTGATCGCTGGGAAAATCCCTCCGTTGTGAAAGACATGTGCAGCAATCCTCCATATACGATGTGTAGTGCATGATCGTCCGTTTTCTCAACACCATTGATAACCTTATCAGGGTTGACAGTCAGCTCGACGCCCAGAAAATTGCCACTGTGCAGGTAGAGCTTACAAAGATGATAAACAATATGTTCCAAGAAGAGCTCTCATCTCTGCCGGATTTCGCGCTTTCACCTGAGTTTGAGCCTCCTCTAGACCTCTCTTTCCCTTCTCATTCAAGTCTAGTCTCAGCTCATGGCACATATTAACACAAAGCTGTAACATGAGGAAGTATTGATGCTTCCCAGGCAGACAGAAGTATTGATACCAAGCCACGAATACCAAAAGACCTTGTAAAATATCTATACTAACTTCATGGCCCATCACTAAGCGATCACAAATTTGCTTCTTGATCTGCTGTCCTAGTCTGCGCTGTAGTATGGGATCCTTAAAAGAAGTGACGGCCATAATACACAAGAAAAGGAATGGACTGTCGTATCGAAGAGCTTCCATGCTGACTGTGGGAGGCACAACCACAAAAGGGAAGTAGTTGACGAAATCTCGTCGGAAAGTTTCTAGTCGACGATCTGCAGCTGCCAGGCCTCCTAGGTCGCGTAGAACAACGCTGGTCAAGTCATCATTTTGAATGTCTCTGAACCTGGGCAGGGATCCGGAAGACGCAAACTGACTTCCACCAATCCGGTCGTGTGAGGATGAAATGCTGGAATAAAGAATCTCAGTGGTAGGGCGATTACTTTGGGCTCCTTGAAATGAGGTTGAATGGATGTGTTGTGTTAAAGTAGCCACTTGCGTGGACAACAGCTCCATCTTCTCCTCGAGTCTCTTGGCAGATCTGAGGACGAATTAGCTTGTTCTATGCCGATGAAATACCTATTGTATATGGAAGGATGTTCTCAATCACTGAGTCCAGTCTACTTCAATAAGTGACTTCACTCCGGTCATCAGGTCGAGTTCAGTGATTGAATTTGAGGCATGTCATCACGCACTCAAGTAGCTTCTTATGTGCACGCTATTCCTAAGCGCTCTCATAGACCTCTAACCCTAAAAGACCATGCAGACAGCAGATGGGATTGTGACACTCACGAGGCTTCTCTCCGATTTGTTCTTGCCCCAGAAGAAGGCTCTGCATAGACGCATTCTTTGCCCAATCTTTCACATCTTCCGCATGATTCTGCGCCCAACGAAGCAGAAGTGCACTTGACCTTGGCGCTGGTGCAGTTGAGGCACGCTCGCCTCCTTACCCGCAAATTCATCCTTGATGATGGTTCCGGTACGTCCATCGTGGTGACCTGGGATTTCGTACAAACATATGGACTAGCTGATGTTTGAGGTCCGCCGGAAATTACGGGGCGGCCATTCCGACCCGAAATGATAAGCCCGCTTACGTCACCGGAATTCAAGGGCTTAAACTGTTCTACGCCTAGTGCCAAGACACCGGGCATATCGGGTTTTCCGTGCCTCGCGATACTCTCCTTTAGCAGCACGATATAGGAAGACGCTCTCTTAACAGAACCCTGGGAGAATCACCATACTATCATTTCAGTGTAGTAGTCGGAGTATCCGCTGCCGACCGATCCCCCTATGGCTATATATACGGGCTTTGATCGCTGCCATGGAGCAGCCCAATCACAAAATCAATCAACCTTGAACAAAGACTTCAATCATAGTCAGCATATCATTCTCTTTCCTTATCGCACTCCTTAAAAAAAAATTCATTCCACATTTCTTCGAGAATGCCCGGTCCCGTCTTTATTCTCAGGGGCAAGTTTTTCCCGCCCAAGCAAATCACGACGACGTTCGAAGGCAAGACGATCGTCGTGACAGGGTCAAATACCGGCGTAGGTTATGCAACCGCCCTCAAATATGTCCAACTCGACGCGTCAACCGTCATTCTGGGTGTCAGGAGTCTGCATAAGGGCGAAATAGCAAAAGCACAAATTGAAAAGGCGACAGGGCGGGCAGGCGTTGTCCAAGTATGGCAATTGGATATGGCCAGCTTCGAAGGCATCGATGCATTCGCTAAGCGAGTTGAGACCTTGAAAAAGGTCGATGTCGCTGTTCTCAATGCAGGTATCATTAATCGCAATTTCAAGCTGTCTGAGAAGGGATGGGAGAACAATCTTCAAGTCAATACTCTCGGGACTGCGCTCTTAGCGATCCTCATCACCCCAAAGCTGCAAGCGTCCCGAAGTGCAGATTCTCCGGCACATCTAGTTGTGGTCACATCGACAGGGCACATCGACGCGCAGCTGAAACCTCAAGACAAAGATCAGCTTCTCCACGAATACAACAGTGACCTTGGCGTGGGACCGTATCAGCAGCATGTGGCCTCCAAGTTGTTCATGATGTGGATCACAAGAGAGCTAGCATATCGCTGTCTCGATGCCAATGGCGAGCCAACGGTGATTGTGAATGATGCGTGTCCTGGGGCATGCCGGAGTGACGTTGCAAGAGAGTTCGACACCACTCTATGGGCCATTGCTAAGTACGTCGGATCTTTTCTGCTCATGAGACCTGCGGAAAACGGTGCTCGCGTGATTGTTGGGGCGTCCACTTTAGGGGAGGATTCACACGGACACTGGTGGTCTGCAGATGGAAATTACAGGCCGTGAGTTGACCTTCAAGAAGAGAGAATGGAGTTGCGCTGATAAATACAATAGACCTGGCGAGTATATTACGAGTGATGAAGGCAAGATCTTGCAAAAGGCAATGTGGACTGAGGTTGTCGATGTCCTTGAAGAGAAGATTCCTCGAGTCAAGGATGTGATTGCGAGTCTGTCTGAGCGTAGGGCTCTGTGATAGAAAGTGTGTTTTGTGATGTGTATTTTTAGGCATAAAGTCTCAACTCGGATTCATAAGAATTGTGGCGTCTGCACTGAATGTGATAATAGTGGCCCCCCAGCCAAAATCAGAGCACAGGTCGTTTGAAATCCCATATGAAAAAGTGTTATTATCGTTTCCCATATGCGACTGAGAGTTGAGCTTTTCCCATTCCACCTGACCCCTGGATAACAGCGGTGCCACGTCCATCCCCCCTCTTAAGTATCTCGTGCACCTTCCTCAGCTCGTCATTCCTACCGATAAATTGAGGTACATCAAATATGTCGGCAATATCAAATGGCAGAGCGGATATAGTAAGAGGTGCCTTTCTCTATGGTATATAAGCTAGGAACACAGGTTCTATACGTTTGTCAACGTTCAGTGAGATTGCCGACTTGCTTTCCCTCCTCCTCAATCGCCATATGAAATAATAGCTGTCTTGTATAGACTTCGGCACGGGCCTGTCTATGGACAAGGGCCTTTGTTCATTGTCCGTGACGGGCATGCCCACGGGCCTAATAAAGCCCGTGGGTGCCTGAATTTACTAATTTCTGCCTGATTTTCCTTGCATAACCTGGCGACTCATCTGAAATTAATTCTGTTATTTACCCGTGTTTTGGTTAAAACACATACCACCTACCCTACTATCTATCTTGTCTCTTGTATTTTTATGAAATATCCCTGTTTAAATATAGATAAATACTATCTTTATTTGTCTAATGGCTTCTTTTAAGGATAAGGGTAGGGTATGGCTTTCAATAGAGAATAGTAGTGGATAATACTACTGAGGCATGAAGATATATATTTACCAAAAGCATACCCTTACCACTTTGCTAGTCATACTATCTTTAGTACTAGATTTACCTAAAAGTGTATTTCTAACCAATTTTAAAGTGGAAACAGATAAATTAGCCCCTCTACTATCTATATCCTTTATTAAATATATAATAAATTGCTAGAAATAGTAGGAAAGTTAGGATAAAAGGTTAGAAATGTTGGACTTAAACACTTTTTCTCAGTAGATACTAGCCCCACTTAGTATAGCTTACCCCTTTTACCCCTTCCTCTCTTCTCTCACTTTTCTCTCACTTTTCTCTTACTTACCCTTATATATCCAATATGTCTTAATTATCAGAGAGAGAGGATATAAAAGAGAGAGAGAGAGAGAGAGAGAGAGAGAGAAGAGGGGGATAAAGAGAAAAAGAGGGGTTTTATCCGAAGAAAGTTCGGATGAAAGTGCAGATGATGGGTTTCTACCCGCATTTCGCACCTCTGGTCGTTTACGGAAGCGCCCTGATCAGCCAATTGGTTTTCATGTAATTAATTAGCTGTTATTAATCAATCCTAATAAGGGTTACCGATTTCTGCAGAAATGATTAAATCCTGAACTTTCAGGCAGTAGGGCTTTTGTGCACAAAAACACATATCTAAGCAGTAAAAGTGTGTATATTATTAAAGTGGTATTTAACAGCTAGAATACTATAAATACAGCATAGTTTTCATAAATTATGCCTAAAAATGGGCTCCACTTTCACGGGCCTTACGGGCTTTTCTTGGCGGGCCTGCCGGTCTAGTCCGACTCTTGCATAAGCAGCTACAACTGCTGCTGCATAGCAGCGCTATATATCATTCTTATTCGAATCACAGTAGTCCTAGATGCCTCTGATTAATTGATGATAAGACATGTGAAATCAGTCAAGGTACCACCAGCCTACGTTTCGAAGCAAAGAACAACCTCGGCCTTAGATGCTATCCCGGAGCTCAGCGTCTTTCATCGCTTTCTCGCCAGACGCGATAGTGCCTCTATGCATGACGACGAAATTCTTCATTTCTTCCTCCTCGTCAGCGGAAAATTTAATCCGTCTTCAAGGATCACATCCGCTCTCGCTGCACAGTCTCTTGATGAGCTTATGTTTATAATCGGCAGGGTACAGGATATTTTGCTCCCCACAAGGGAACTTAGATCTTCGAAATTGTAGTTTTCCAGTGTTGGTTCGCGTAGCATTCTTCCAGACTGGATCAAAGTCCATACGTCTACGTCGTACGGATAATTCTCGAACAGCATTTATCAGCTTCTCGAACAGCATTTACCAAGCTGATAGTAGGGGGCCCAAGAACCCCTTTCGCTTGGAGTGCCTATTAATAGCCTTTACTTAGGCATATTGTATTGCTCCTGAATGTGTGGTGGTAGGTTCACTGACTGACATACGGCCGAGGCGAATCACTCCACTATCTATCTCGACGGGAACTCCACCCCAATGACGACGAACAGATTGTATTTCAGATTCGGGAAGGTCATTCTCATTTGCGTGACCACAGTGGTGGTGGCGCAGTTTCCGGCTCTTGGAAGGCCTGCAATGACAACATTGTGGGCTTTAATCCTGCCGAGGTTATATATGTTGGTGTCTCCGGGGACCTGTGGTAAGCACTGGGATCATATTCCTCATCCAGCATTTCTAGCGCCGCAATTTGTTCATTGTCCATTGGACAGATCCAGCCTACTTTATATAAATCACGGCTTAACTTAGTCATTTTAGGTTGTGCCTCGGTAGCTTGGTTAGGAGAGCCAAATCAAATATGAATGTAATAAGCCACAGCTTCAAAGGCACTAACAAGAGACAAAAATCAAGGCACCTGTTTGGTAGTAGATCGAAGACCTTGGATGATCCCTCGGAGTTGCTGAAAAGACCAGAATGAGTAAGAAGTTCCGACGATGGGAAAAATACTTAAAGCACGTGCGCAAAGCCATCATGCAGCTACGGCCGGACTGCGAGTCTCTAGTGAATGAGCGGGCCTATAGCCATTTTTCGCCTCTAACTTCGTAGCGGAAACATTGAAATACTGGTCTTTTGATGGGTGTCTGCTTGCCGCTGACCTACAATCGTGGAGGCTGAGGGAAATCAGATTTCTTTTAAGAATTATGAACTTTCGGAAGTGGTTATTACAGTACGGACTTTAATAGGTATAGCTAATTGAGTACTTGAGAGTGCGAATTGTTATATACTACTAAAGATGTAGAATAAACAATGTTTTAGGCTTAGTGAGGTAGTTGAGAGCCTGATGATCGTTACTCCGCTGCATTCTTACCGTACCGTATGAGAACAAATCAACGGGATTTGCCTTGTCTCAGGCAGATGATCATAAAATCCGTAGAATTCATTCAAAATAATAACAAGAAGATCGACGCGGGTTGACCCTCCCAGATGTTTCCGTCGCTGTGATCTGTTGCCAGTGAAGCTTAAAGCTTCTTGCTTAACTGTTTCCCTTCCATCCTTCATCCTTGTATAATAGACAGTTTCCTTTTTCTTTCTGGTCTTTCCTACAGAACTTAGTCATTTCCCCTCGTATGTCAGCATCATACCCAGAAAGCCACCTCAACGAGCTCAGTTGATTTCTAAGCAGCTGAAACAAGAGAGGTCCACTCTGACAGGGGTGTGTACACCGACCTTGGTCCTTGATGAACTATCGGTCCCCGATTAATGTATTTCAAGCAGCGAAATTACAATATAGGCGGAGATAAGGACGTCAAATACCGTGCATCTTGGCATTCGTGCGTTTTGTTGGATTTCTAAGCACTTCACAAATGAATCCGACGATAGTGACAGGGGTTTTCGGCTTTAGCGGGCCCAAGCACCATTGCAAAAGCCGACTCAACCATGCACTGTCGGATTCCGACAAATGAGCTTCATCCAAAGAAAGGGAAAGAAAATGAGTTAAGCATATACAGACGTAGCAAACATTCAAATAAAACTGAAACGGGACTAGCTATGTGAAGATGCGTTCGTTCGACTTGGACTTATTAAGGCGATGCCTCTCTCCCCTCTGTGCTGCGGTATTCGAATCAAACCTCGAGGTCCCAAAGTACCTGAAATAAAGCTCGACAGCAGCTCGACAATTCGAATATCAGACTGTTCATCCCAACCAACCCAACCCAAGAAAATGCCTCCTCCACCCCCCCTTCCCAAAAGCGTTTTGGGCCGCCACCGTCTCTTGGCCCCCTCTGCGTCGGTGCGTGTCAGTCCACTGTCGTTGGGCGGCATGAGTAAGAAGTCCTTTATTTTCCCAACGAAATCCGTACTAACAAGTTGATATCCAGGTCTGGGCAACAACTGGAAGGGCATGATGGGCGAATGCACCAAGGAGCAGGCATTCGAGCTCCTAGACGCCTACTACGACCTAGGCGGTAACTTCATCGACACCGCTAACATGTACCAATTTGGCCAAAGCGAGGAATGGATCGGCCAGTGGCTCCAGAAGACGGGCCGACGATCTGAGATCGTGCTCGCGACCAAGTACACGCTATCCCCATCTTCGGTAAGGCTGTGCAGCAAAGCAACTACGGTGGAACGGGCACTAAAAGTATGCGCGTGGCCGTCGACGACAGTATGAAGCGTCTTCAGGTGGATTATATTGATATTTACTATGTCCACGCCTGGGACTTTGCTACTTCTATCCCTGAGCTGATGCAATCGCTCAACACCCTCGTCCAGCAGGGCAAGGTCCTGTATCTGGGAATCAGCGACACTCCCGCTTGGGTCGTTACCAAGGCTAATGCCTACGCGCGCGAACATGGTCTCCGCCAGTTTTCGGTCTACCAGGGCCGGTACAATGCTATGATGCGCGATCTCGAGCGGGATATCATCCCTATGTGCCGGGATGAGGGCATGGCTATTCACCCGTGGGGTGTGCTCGGCAGTGGTAAGTCCTCCGCTACGAATGAATATCACTTATTAACAACTATAGGCTACTTCCGCTCGCCCGATGCCGCGCCTAAAGAAGGTGGTCGTCAAACTCCCCACGTCAAGACGGGCCGCGAAGAACAGGTGTCAGCTGCCCTGGACAATGTCGCCAAGCGACACGAAGTCCCCATTACGTCTGTTGCACTTGCATATGCCATGCAAAAGGTAAGAAATCCATACTCTCCTCAAATTCTCTTCCTCTGACCGTTCCAGTCTCCCTACATCTTCCCCATGATCGGCGGAAACAAAATCTCCCAACTCAAGGCCAACGTTGAGGCCTTAAGCCTGGAGCTCACTCCACAAGATGTTGCAGAGATCAACAAGGGCTATGACTTTGATCTTGGGTGGCCCCACAACTTCCTTAACTTGGCTGGATTTATGCCCGAGGGTCCACAACATGTCTCTTTTCTCGCGGGCTTGGGTCATTTTGACTATGTTGAGCCTACGGTTGCAATCAGGCCTAAGAAGTAGTTAAGGCAGTCGCCCAAGTTCGAGGATAGTAGCTCGCTATAAAGATCAATCCTCAATTCACAACCACATTCATTATCAGGAACATGTCAGCTTCTTGCAGGTACTTTGTGCCTTCTAAACCGTTGGCGTCAGGAATGATTTGGAATCCCTTAAATCCACCTACAATAGCCACTTTTTTAATCTGGATTTACATTTCAGAGGAGGCAGCTGTTTCCGAAGTGCCTTTTTCTTCTAGTATTGACTAATCAGTCTCATAGACTTCGACCAATATCTCAAGTATCTTGATACCTAGCTACGTAGAAAGGAAAAGGAGCAAGTGACATATACGTAGGTTTCTAGGTGTTCTAAGAGCTTGATAGGTTATAGAACACAGCAGACAGTAACAACAAAAATGGCGAAGTGCAGATGCTAAGGTGCGAATCTAATCTAATGGCTCAACAGAAATTCAGCTAAAAGAATCAGTGCGGTAATCGCCTTAAAGGGTCTAGATATCACATTGAGAGAACTCAGCGTGAAGATAAACCTTCTATAGGCCACTATTGTTGAGATAATGAGTTGTAATTTATCGCATTTACTATGGTGTTTGGGGGTGCGCCACTCGCCGGTGTGCGCCGCTCGCTGGTGAATTACTTTAGGGCTTGAACTAGTTAGTAACCTTTTTTGGGTATCATACCCCCCATCTACAGTAGATGGCAATCAAAAGACAGGCTTGTCAAAAATGCCCGCACACTTGATCGAAAACGCTGGCGATCGATTGTGTGGAATAGTGGTGACGTCATGTTATAGTCAAAATATGAAAAGGCTGCGACGCCTGCGAGTGTTTACTTTCACGTTGCTTATTTTACTTTTAAACCTTCAAAATGTCCAAGACGGTCGCAATTATTGCCGGAGCGGGTCCCGGAACAGGCAGTGCCGTCGCGCGTCGCTTTGCCCAAGTCTATCCCGTGGTCCTCCTTTCACGCTCGCAAGGGTCGCTAGACCGCTTGGTGAAAGAGATCCGAAAAAGCGGCGGTTCCGCGACAGGATTCCCCACCGACGTGACAATTGCTTCGAGTATGAATGCGACCATTGACGAAATCAAGGCCAAATTTGGAAGTGACATTACGGTCGCGGCGGCGATCTACAACGTCGCGAGCAAATTCCTGATGAAGCCTTTCCTGGAGCAAAGCCCCGAGGATTTCTTTGGCAGCTTGGAGCCGTCAAACAGGGGTGCATTCAATTTCGCCCAAGCCACATTGCCCTTGATGCTGAATGGGGATAAGGGGCAATACCCACCCACGCTTATCTTCACCGGTATGATCGTGTTGTTTCACGCTATACCGGGGTCAAACTAACGGGAAGTAGGTGCCACCGCGGCACTTAAGGGTGGCTCAGGACTTTCTGCGTTTGCGATGAGCAAGTTTGGAACTCGCGCATTGTCTCAGTCTCTGGCGCGGGAGTTCGGGCCTAAGGGCGTTCATGTTTCACATGCCATTATTGATGGCATCATCAATACGGTGAAGACCAAGGGTTATGGCCAGGATATTCCTGATGCTAAAATTGATCCCGAGGGAGTAAGTGACGGGCAGTACTAACCCCATCTTCTGACTGGCTTCTAACTATTCATGGCAGATTGCGGATTCTTATTGGTTCTTACACACCCAGCCCAGAAGTGCATTCACGCAAGAGATTGACCTCCGACCGTATGTAGAGAAGTGGTAAGAATTTATAAGGTAGCTGAATTGTAAAGTTGCCACTGGAAGTAATGAAATGATTGAGATATAATACAGTCGCTCTCGAACGCGGCGTGACCGATGCACACTGAGCAACTCTTTGCGGGACCCACCGCCAAGGCCTTAGCGCCGGTAATCTATTGAACGGCCGGCACTCAGGTCCTTCTACAATAGATTATATCGAAGCTTTGAATTCTGGTGAATATTGATGGGAAGTCGTAGTTTCAGGTGAAACGCTAAGCCTTGGTGGAGGACCAATCTTCGATACTCACTGGATTTTACTCAGAAGCTGCGCCTTCGATTTAATGCAGTCCGCCCAATGGATGATCTGTGCTAAGGCCTTGGCGGTGGGTCCCGCACAGAGTTGCTCAGTGTGTATCGGCCAAGACGATTCCAGAGCGACTGTTGTAAAACCTGGCCACTTGGCTCAGGTAACTATCGAAAGAATATCAAACAATGAGAGTGTTGGATAGAACTCGAATCATGCTGCGGGAGATTAGTTGGATATTAGGATAATAACAAAATCGATCGTACAGCTCAAGAAGAAAAGAAAAAAAGAAAAAATACAATCCCCCAAAGCACCATCATGCTCCAGTTAGGCAAGCCAAGTAACCGACTCTTCGGTAAATCGATTGAAAGGACGGATCAGTCAAGTCGGACTCATGTTATTGACCTTGTGCTCCCGGAAGAAATCCTCAAGCTGGGTCCACTTCAGATCAGGGTATCGATTGTTGTCCAGCAGGTCGAGCTTTCCAGCACCAGAAAACATGTTTGCCATGTACTGCATGCCCTGCCAGGCCGGGGACACGTCATTCTTGCCTCCAAAGAAGCGCATCACGCAAATCATCATCTCCGTTGAGCCCACTGAAACCATCCACGAGGGCTTGTATGTGACGCCCTCCTCAACATTGCTCTGTGCCTGAGCGATATCCTTCACATTGACCGTGTCGCTAGCGATGCGAAGGAAATTGGGCGTTGGGTTTGGGTCCACGACCACAGCGGCAGTGTACGCGGCCGTGTCGATCATGGTGGTGAAATCGAGCAGTTGGTTCGTTGAGCCGATATAAGCGACTTTGTGGCTCTTGTGATTGATAATCGGAGAGTCACCGACCATGAGATCCATGAAGCCGCCATTGAGAATACTGGTCCAGGTGATGCCGGATTTCTTCAGTTAGGTATGGAACTGGCGACGCAGATCCAGGTTGCGGTTGGATCCTGGCTTAGTATTGGTGAATTCGAGTGAAAAGTCGGAAGGGATGAATCGGGGCACCTTAGCGGCCACGGAGGCCTCCAAGAGCTTCCCCTAAACGGTTTGGATAACATCTCTTAATCCTTGGAGGGTCGAGACGACACAGACGGCTCCGGTCAATTCACGAGTGAGGCGGGCACGGCGGAGAGATCAACGTGTGTGATGGTGACGCCGGCGTTGCGAAGCTTGATGGTGCGCGATGGGTCGGTATTGGGGCGGACGAGGGCTTTGACGGCCATGCCTCGTTTGATAAGTTCCAATGCGACGAGTTGGCCCAGACCACCAGTGGCACCGGCCACAGCGACAAATTGTGAAGTCATGATCAATCTGTTCAGATATCGGTTGAAAAACTTATCAAAGGATCATTTCAAATGTTAAACTGAATTAGATCAACTCGACTTATATGCAAAAATAAAAATAAGAATCAAAATGAACTTGGCGGCGAATTTGTCACTTCGGCCCGTCGGGACAACGCCTGAACCCCGAGATGCGCCTTGCTTAAAGACAAATCCTTGAAAGGAACCGTGCTTATGATTTCGGTCTCCCGTTTGCGCGAACGATTCTTAATTGCCTAATTCCGTAATCTTTGGTAGGAATAGCAATTAATCACAAGTTTTATCCGGGGTTTTCAGGTTTACAGGAAATGCTGCACGCGCGACCCTTCCCATCTATTTGCAAGGTCTAAAGCCCTCGAATCCTAGAAATTCTGCATTCCTCTCCAGTAAAATGACTACTCACACTGCGTCGGATCTCCCACTTCTTACTCCTACCGAATTCAAGCACTTCAACCGCATCACTATGCAAGCACTGGTACGCACAGGATCGAACTTCATGAGTTACCATTTCACTGATTCGAATATTCCACAGCATCAATGGTTCCGAATACGGTGGAATGTCATATATGACGTAGCAAAGTCAGGGCGACGACCGAGTGGCATGTCTATCACGAACTATCTCAATCTGTGTTTGGAGTTTTGCCGAAATCTCGAAACACACCACCAGATCGAAGAGGTATGAAATTCCTTGATATGAAAACTTGCGGGTCATATCAGGCTAACCTTATGTGCAGCTTCGTGTCTTTCCATATCTCGCAAGGCGCATGCCGGCCTTCGCGAACAAGGATATCCTGGTTGCGCAACACAAGGTCATCCACAGCGGTCTTGAAAAATTGGAGTCGCATACCCAGAGCTGTTTACAGGGTCGAGCGGACCTTTGCTGGTATGAAGTAAAGGACATCTTAGACTCCTTCGGGACAACATTATGGGACCACCTGGACGAGGAGGTGCATCACTTGGGGACAGAGGAAACTAGAAAATATTGGACTGCTCAGGAGATGACCAGGATGCCCATGTGAAATTAATTGTCTTTATACATTATGGATTTTACACATCCACATACTGTACATATGTTTTTGGCCCTCTCAAGAGCTTCCGTCCAACTCTGACTTGCTAGATCATCTTGAGGATATTCTACCTTGGGTTGGAAATAAAGAGGAAGGCACTTAGTAGACCTTATTCAAAACATTTTGAGGGCCAGAACCTCCAGCCCTGAAAACGTTTTCAATGAGATCTACTTCTGGAACCTTTTACTAAATTCTGTATTTAAGAGAAAAGAGATATTCAATCTAAATAGCGTTCTAGTGGTATTGTAGTTAGTGTAAGTTAAAGTTCTTCCATGTCCTTAGTGGATGTTATCTCTCGCTCGGCCAGACTTAAAGGCGATGGGGGTGATTTTGGCATCGCTAGCTGGAGATAGCGCCACGAGTGAAAAGACAGGTGATGGGAGGAGCGTTGTCCGGGGGGTCATTGCCTGTTTCCCCCTCGATGAGTGGCGCTACTGGGGTCCTCTCATCGTACTCGACAACGCGGGAGAAGACTAACTTTCCCAAGTGAACCTCATAAAGCTTGTACTGATTCGGTTCACAGTAAACGAGCAATCAGCACTCAGATGATCTAGGCTCGGATTTCGCTCGATGCTCTTTCGGGATCAGCACCTAGGCACGGGATCCAATGCGTCGTAGATGCGATGGCTGAGGTACAGTATCTCTACGGTGTCTTCTGTAAAATATCGACGCTGGCGCGCGCAATCTCAGATAGATCACCGTCTTCAAAACCTCGGTCCACTAGGAAGCAGGAGGTTTCGCATCGGACAGGAGCTTGTTGATTCACTCCCGGATAATGCGATTCGTGCGTTCGGCCAAACCTTTGCTCTGCACTTTACGCAGCGGACCGCAAGTGAACGTATAGATCGGCCATTCCATCATATATCGAGAACAGACCAGATCAGTTCATTTGAAGGTATTGACCCAACTTTTTCTTCAAAGCAGCTAAAAGAACCGGTTTCGACAGGTAATCATTCATTCCCGAATCCAGACACTTCTCCCGATCACCCTGAATTGCCGAGGCTGTGAGAGCAATAATCAGAATACGCCTCACAGCATCCACCGCATCACTGCGCAGACGACGTGTGGCAGCATACCCGTCCATGACAGGCATCTGGACATCCATCAGGATCATGTGATACGGTTGCTCCGTGCTAGCCTTCTTTTGGATGCCCTCCACCGCTTCGAGTCCGTTACTGTAGGCATCCACTCGGGTAAATCCTAGTTTTTTGAGGTACTGCACCGTGATTTTCTGATTGATGAGATTGTCCTCCGCGATGCAGACGCGGAGGTTGGAGAGATGAATCTGGGACAGATCAATGCAACCCAGGGTTGACTCATTGACCAAGCCTATTAAACTGTCACTGGGCCTTGTTGGAGTAGTAGTCCCTGAGCTGTCGGGATTGACCTTCGGCACGATAATCGAGAAAGAGACAGTCGTGCCGACGTTCTCGACACTCTGGAGCTCCATGGTGCCTCCCATCAGATCTACAAGAGATTTGCAAATACTGAGGCCCAAACCACTGCCCCCGAAACGGCGCGCGGTGCTGGCATCAGCTTGGGTGAACGGCTTGAAAAGTTGCTGTATGAGCCGCGCTGGGATGCCAATACCCGTGTCCGTTACCCAGAAGGAAAGACGAACAGAATCCTCAGTTTCATCGTCTGCCCTGGATCCTATCGTGATGGACCCTGCTTCGGTGAATTTTAGGCTGTTACTGAGTAAGTTGCCCAAAATCTGCTGCATTCGCACGGGATCCCCATATACGTGGGTTTGGGGCGGTGTGACATCCCGTATAATGCGGACGTTGTCGGACGTGTGCTTGTTCCCATAGCCAGCCGGCATTGAGCGAACAACTTCCCTGACCATTTTTTCGACATCGAAGGAGACAATATGCAACTGCACCTTGTTCGCTTCGATCTTGGAGAAGTCGAGGATGTCATTAATCACGGTGAGCAGGAGCTTTGCTGACATGCGAATCGAATCAGCCATTTCCAATTGCTCCTCCGATAATGGACTGCTGAGCAAAAGCTCCGAATTCCCAATAACCCCATTAAGTGGTGTTCGTAGTTCATGGGATATATTGGCGAGAAATATACTTTTGGCCTTGACGGCTTCTTCGGCTAGCTGGGCATGACGCAGAGCCTCCGCCGTTGCAATGTTCGCCTTCTGCTCGGCCTCCATCGCTTCCGCCAAGGCCTTCTTCTGGACATCTACCATAGATTGGTTGATGATGGAAACCCGTTCCACTTCCCTGAGGGTCAGCGCATTAGAATAGCTGATTCCAAGCTGGACGACGAGCAACTGTAGAACGACGCGATTGCGGTACGAGAAGGCGTTGGGTGGCCCCTCCAGATAGAGAACCGCGATGGGTTCATTCTCTCCACCACCGTAAGAGATTGGTAACGCCACGACCGATTTATTGACAGAATTTTGAGCCCCCCATGCTTCACTGACGTAGCTGAATCGCGGATCTTGCATGACATCTGGTAAGTACGCTGCCTCGCGGAAGCGCACGCAATAATTCACAATGCTTTCCGCGACAAGATGGGAGTGTTCAACCGGTGTCGGCGGATCATGTACTTTTATGCTACCAGTTGAGTCGCCACTGGCTGCCACGGCCCACCCAAGTGTCAAGTCCTCCTTGGTGATAATGGTCGCCATGGTAGCAGCGCCATGACAGCTTTGCATGATGATTTTGCACATCGTCCGGAGCAGGTCGTCGACCTTAAGAACGCTAGATATCACCTGGGACCCTTCGAGGATGGTGGTGAGATCTAGAATATGAAGGACACGCTCTGCCACGGACCCTACGGCACTTGGGATTTCGTCGTTCCCAACTTCGGACAGTTGAGGGCGAATCTGTGTACTGATGTCGTATGGTTCAGTCTGAGTAGCGACTTCTTGTGCCTTTTCTTTCGTCTGCAGCCCCAGGTCATGAGAACGCAGGATGTGATTAGCCACCCCCGTAGCGCCAATTTGTCGGTAGAGTCCGACTGCCTCCTTCAGAGCCATTGTACCTAGCCGTGAAGATCCTTCACGCATTAGATGTTCAGCTAACAAATGATGGCCAAGGGCTTCATCGAAAGCAAACCCATGCTTTGAAGCGTGATCTATTGCTTCTTGATAGAAGATAAGTGCAGCGTTTTGGTCATTTTCCATCTCTGCGATTTGAGCGCCCAGAAGTTTAGTCCATGCCAGATAGTTCACATCTGAGATAACCTGCCACTGTTCAATCTTGCGTTTGAAGTATCGCAACATCCTTGCCATGCTTGTCATCTCCTCCTCAAAATCCGTCTCAAAAGACCGCCCACGGACATCGGACGCCAGTTGGGGGGAGGATGTACGGTATGCGGCATTAAGCTGTTGCTGCTTTCGGATCCAGACACATCCGGCCAGAGAAAGGGAATGAAAGAACATGAGAAAGCGCGTGTTCCGTGCGGACCATATAGCGTTGACTTTCTTGAGACAAGAATTTCCCAATGATACCGCTCGCCCGTAGTGGCCGTACAGAAATAGCGGTGCGATTTCCATGCTCTCATAGAGCATCAGTGGCCGGTCGCTGTTTTTGATAGTCCTTACCAGCCAAGACTTATATGCGGCCGAATTGTGTTCTTTGTCACTCATTACCCCGAACGAGTCATGTGTATATGTTTTGCCTTGCAAAGCACGGCTGAGCTGGCAGATTGTGATGAGGATTGTACCGCCGGCAGTATCCGTCTGCCAGCTGGGAATATCCTGGCAACTGTAGACACAGAAGGTCTCCAGCTCGGCCAGGTCTTCGGATGCAAAAAATTTCACGGTAGCCAGGAACCCGAAATTCAAGATGGTGGCAATTCGGTCACCGGCGCGGATAGAAAAATCTACTGCTCCTTCGAGTTGGGGGATTGAAGACTGGATATGATGTTGAATATGGCCGACAAAGGTGGAGTATAGAGCGATGCCACGACCTGCAGTATGTGGGTCTTTGGATTGTTCAATCAGTGCCAGGGCAAGTTCCCCACAATGTGTTGCGAAGGTCATTGCATTGTCTCGAGTGATTGCTATCACAGCTAACTGCATGAGTCCCATGCCTGCCTGGGGGAATGGACCACGCGAAAGATAGGTGTCAACCATGACAAGCGTCATGTGGTAAAAAGTCAGCGTGTCTGACCAAAAAGCCGCGCTGGTGGCCTCCAGAAGAACCGCCCCGGCAGCAGCTAAGGCTGGATGCACAGGCAGAGCCGTCTCGACAATGGATTCAGTCTCAACAGAAGAGACAGCCTCGCATAGCCGTCGAAGTTCTTTGTCGCATTTAGAAAAGGTTGGATTGTCATCAACCTCAATATCTAGAGCCATGAGGCATTCACTCAGGGCATGAAAAGCACCAGTCGAGTTACCCAACTGCGCAAGCATACGAGATTGCAAGATCCAGGAGGGAGCTTTGTCCACTGGGCTCCGAGCATTGGAGAGTATAGCTTGCAGCAAGCGAGTAGCTTCGTCATGTTGTCCTTGGTACAAATAGCATTCAGCAGCAGACGTGAATATTTGCAGCGTCTCGCCGTAGCTCACATCAACAGCGTCATCGTTCCAAATGTCCTCCTGAAGAAGTATTATGCAGCTTGCGTACGAATTCACAGCGGTCGAGCGTAATCCAGTCTCACTTGCAGCGTTCGCATACTCGAACAGAAAGTTTCTGAACGGCTTTCTTATCGTAATAGAGCTTTTCATGATCGGTGCTGATTCGATAACGGCCGATGCCAACATACTTCGATATTTGTCGTCGTGAGAGTAGTACTGAAATAGCACTTGTGCCTTTATCAAGTTCACGTGGTCCTTGTCTCTCGTGTGAAATGATGCTGCGATATGCATGTAATGGCTATATGTGAAGGAATAGACGTCATGATCCTCTGTGGGCACAATAACGTGTGCTTGGATGATCGCCTGCAGACCTTGCATCACTTCTCGCTCGGGCAAACTAGATGTGGAGGCCATCTGATCGTTGTTGAGAAGCCTCTGGACCAACTGAAACGAGAACGTCATGCCTAAAATGGATGCCCAGCCCAAGATGGATTTGCAGATAGGCGAGAGGCTGTCCAGCCGCCTGACTAAGAAATCATCAAAGGCGGCGTCGTTGTAGCTATCCGCCTTGAAATGCTCCGAGATGCGGCTGAGATCAAAAGACCAGATCCCATCTTGGAAATCATAGAAGATAAATCCATGTTCGTAACAATCATTCAACACTTCGCGGACGTAAAGGGGATTTCCACTTGTCCTTGACTGGACAAATCCTCCCAGAGGCCAGATAACAGGGACAGACAATGACAAGGTGCTCGCTACATATTGCATCACGCAGTCTTCACTGAGAGGTTTGAGTGAGATGGCGGTAAGACCTGCGTCTCTTCCTGCACAAAGGCCTAAATTTGTAAGCATCATGGTCCATATCAAGACAGACCGCAATGGTAGAGCGGTCAATTGAAAGAAAGGAGAGGTTCGGAGTTACATACCTTCATTATCAGAGGAGTGAAGTATGCGCTTCATCGGTCCCAAGGAAGCAATCTCGGGCCTGTGGGCCATTATCACCACCATTCTGATTCGAGCCGACACCATATGGGCAATGAATTCCAAAGATTCTTCATCTGCCAAGTGGACATCGTCCAGACAAAGACATACCAATTTGTATCGCGTGAAGACCCGCAAAATGTTCAGTAACGTCCGTACAAGAGGCAAAGACTTGGTAGAAGATCCCGTCCGAAGAAATTCTTGCGAACTCTCCGTTCCAGCATTCTCTGGGGTTGGACGCTGGTGGGGTGATGTGAGGGTCGTATGAGCAGACTTGTTCGGCGCCTGTTCTGGCAAGTTGGAGCCCGAACCGAGGAGGAATTTGGGCAGGCCTAAAATCTTGTGCAGAGTGTTCCATGTAGATCCAATGTGATTTCGCAGGATCGGTAAGAAACTGGGTTCATTCATGTTTTCCGAGAACGCCTGGTGGAATAGACTCGAAAACAGGTGTAGAACAGGACGCATACGCTCTTTGTCGGCCACATCGAATCGCGAGCTAGCAAAGAAGCCCCTTCGTCGGGCTTCAATCTGAACCGATGTAATCAGCCGCGATTTGCCCAACCCAGGCCCTCCCTCAATGCTGATGATCTCGCATAAGCCTCTTGGCGTGGCTATGCCATGTGCAGCCGACCTTCCCGCATTGTCACTCGATCGAGAGCTTCCCTCGCCACTGGTGCTGTCAAACGAGGAGATTGACAAGCGCTGGTCTGGTCCCTTCCTCTCTGCAATGGCAGGATCGGACTCG
Organism: Penicillium lividum; assembly: GCA_028828245.1. Lineage (NCBI taxonomy): Eukaryota > Fungi > Ascomycota > Eurotiomycetes > Eurotiales > Aspergillaceae > Penicillium > Penicillium lividum. Next base: position 82,729 of record JAQJAG010000002.1, read on the forward strand.
CTACCCTCGCTTGAGGCGTATGGTGAATCTCTGGGGGAACGCGCGCGGCCTGTATTAGCTGGATACGATTGGGTACCCCCAGCGGATGTCCCGGTCGCAGAACCGGTCTGGCTGGGAGATCCATCGACCAGATTAAGGGCTTCCTCTTCCCCGGGGGTATTGCTTGGTGAGGGAAGGACGGTGAAAGTTGCGAATTGGTCCTCCGGCAAGGACGACAAGTGAAGCCCTCTGGCTCCCTGATACAGTTTCAGAGTACGATCCAGGACCTCGACGATGGCATCCCGCTCGGCTGCCCGGCCCACCATCGTGCGTGGGAGCGCGAAGAACGGAGAAACATCTTTGCTGGCGACTTCCCAGCTTTCCAGAGCTGCCGCGTCTCCCGCTGCCAGCAATTGCCGTACCTCCATGAGGTCATGTCGCAGACCGCGAGCAGAGTTGTATCGCCCCGAGACAGTTTTCGCCGTCGCCTTGGCGATGATCCGTGCAAAAACCTCTGGTACGTCGGGTCGCAGGGTCGATACTGACGGCAGCTCCTGTCCAATTACCTCCTTGATGATTCCCATTGGAGTCTTGCTCCCAAACGGAGTCTCGCGGACGAGAGCGTTCCAAAGCATAACACCGAGGGAGTAAATATCGGCGCGACTGTCACCTTGGATCGGCGCCCGCCCAGCTTGTTCGGGACTCAAATATGAGATGTGCGCCGTGGCATCATTCTGGTTCTCCAAAGCTGACCAGTTCGCGCTCACCCGTCCGGTATCATAGGACTGGAGACCCACACCGAGATGGATCAAGCGCACATGGCCGGTCTCTTGATCGAAGTGGAATGCCTCGGCCCGGATCTGCCCATGGACAATCTGCCGGCTATGCAGCATTTGGATGCACTCCGCCGCGCCTATGGCGAAATCGATAAACGTTACCAACGGCATCAGGTCGTCCCGCTCCGATGGGGGCGGGCCCACATTGTCGGTCTCGTTAAGATTCACATCATCCTCAGGGCGCATCTGATACCAGGTTGCGCCGCAATCGACGTAGCGCAGAAGATCGTTGGGACCGGGACTTTGGTAAATGCAGACCAGGAGCGATGGCGTATGGTCATCATCGTGATTGGGTATGCGCTGCATCTCCACGGGCCGCAGGAAATACTTGCGATGAGGAGCGGCTACGGATGCCAGCATCTGATACTCCTCTTGCATTCTTTCTCCCTGGGCCAGATTCTCACCAATGCGCGCCACCACTTCGATCGTTCGCTCTGACCCTCTATCGCGGTCGCCGACGTCGCCGTCCCTCCCTGGGCCATGTGGGGCAGATGTACCACTCAAATCGCTGGAAGAGGAAACACTTTGGTGGCGAGTGGTTTGAGCATGATCCGAACTAATGGTACGGTCGAGGTACTTGGTACCAAACACGTGCCTGAGAAACGCTTCAGCATGAGAAATGTCCTTCTCATCTTAAGGAAGGGGGTTTGGTTCACGCACCACACGCCATAGCTTGAGCGAAATTGCCTTGACTCGTCCCAGGTATAACCCACCAGGTGGTTCAATTTGTCCATCAGTCCAGTTGGAAGCGTGAGCCCGTTCGCATCCAAAGGAGCAAGAGAAAGTAAATAATAAGGTGGAAGGATCGACTGCCGGTCGGTGTCATGGTCGTCGTGGTTGTCGCGGATGTCGCAGGGAGGTTCTGCGGCGGGTCAAGACGAGAAAGGAATAACCGTTGAACCAGGAGGGGTGGACGAGGAAGAGTCCGTCCAACTATGATACTCGTAAATTCAAGTATCCATAGTTAGCTCTACGGAAGGTAGAATGGTCTAGAGCGGAAGGAAATGAAAGACGGCAGAGCTTACCCATACGAAAAACCGGTTTTTTTCTACATTTATTCTGTTTTCGATTTTTTTCTTCTTAGCGCCACAAGATTGCACCGACAGTGGATAAGATGATTATTTTCCCCGCGGAACGATAGACGTGCAGTAGAGTATAGTTAAGTAATTAGTAGCTGGATCGCATCGGGATCGATCCTCTTGGCGACCCTTGCACGTCGATCTTTTAGATGTCTCTGAGAACAAGGGACACGGATGAAGACAAGCCCACTTGACAGAACGGGCTCGACCCGAGCGACCTTATCCACCTCCCTGCCGTCTACTTGTGAACAGCGATCTGAAGTGGGGGAGATGAATGACTGCCGGGAGATCGAATCGAATCTCGAACCGGTCCAGTCCTAATCCTACATCTGAAGGATTTCCCCCTCCGTCCACACATATCTTATCCTTTATACCGGTCGCCTTGATCATAAGTTTATCTTGACCTCTCCGTTGTCACTGTTAAGTGTCTTCTTTTGCTAGGTCGCGCACGGTCGTTGCCACCCCCACAATGTCAGGAGAGACCAGGGCCACCCCGTACGTCTTGTGAAACTTCTTATGGCCTTATCCCCTCCAGCGTTTTGATTTCTTTTGCTGTTTCACCTCTCTTCTCACTTGCTTGGTGACCTGTCTTAATTCCGTAGTCGGATTGACTTCTTGCGAACATCCCTATCTTTTCTCCGAAATTTGACTGACTCCTGCGCCGTCTACTAGTCTCCGTTTGGGGTCGATTGCCCCCAACTTCCAAGCGGAAACAACCATCGGCCCTATCGACTTTCACGAGTGGGTGGGCGACAACTGGGTGATTCTCTTCTCCCACCCAGAGGATTACACCCCGGTCTGCACCACCGAGCTGGCTGCGCTGGCCAAGCACGAACCCGAGTTCACTAAACGCCACGTCAAGCTCATTGGACTCTCGGCCAACTCCATCGAGTCGCACGATGGCTGGATCAACGACATTTCAGAGATCGCGGGGTGCCCCTTGACCTTTCCCGTCATCGGCGATAAGGATCGCCAGATCGCCTTTGCCTATGACATGTCAGTGATTTCCTTCCTTTCCCTCCGCGCTCCCACCCAGCCACTCCAGACATTGACTCACCCCTGTGAACAGGTTGGATCACCAAGATACCACCAATGTGGACGCCAGAGGAATTGCCTACACCATTCGGTCGGTCTTCATCATCGACCCCAACAAGGTCATCCGCCTAATCCAGTCCTATCCCGCCTCCACGGGTCGTAACACGGCCGAACTGCTCCGCGTGATTGACTCTTTACTCGCGACCGACAAACACTCTATCAATACCCCCGTCAACTGGCAGCCCGGTGACAATGTGGTCGTCCCTCCCAGCATCAGTGATGAGGATGCCAAGGCCCGCTTCCCGGATCTGCAAGTGGTCAAACCGTACCTGCGGTTCACCTCGTTGGCGAAAGAAGACATTCTCCCTCAAACGTAAGGTCAGTTCAATTTAAGTATTAATTTTATTGTGTGGCTACCGATCTGATCGAGAAAGAGTAGGTGTAGAACATCAGCTTTCACAGTAGATTCCAACTTCAGTTACAACCTCTACACCCACTACGATTTGATTCTCAGATAATGAATCTGAAATGCGCTAATCCATATCGTTTCACCACCCCATACATTGGATAGAATCCTCATCATAAGACCGTACCACGAAGAAGGAATTTGGTTGAAATTTTCTTTTGCATTCAAAACAAAGGGCGTAGGATACAAGAAAATAGGTTATATGAGCCGTATCGATCTAAGAAGCTTTTGTTGTGTCGTTCCACGCACCTATGACAACATTATTGACAACGAGAGTCGATCATGAGGCATGGGCAATTGCTAGTCCCAAGAGAGAAGCGACGGTGATATCCCAGCTATGAGGGCCGTGGCAATGAGCACTATTAAAGAGTCGGGTATTGAAGTTGAACTTTAGGCCGCGTTCATGAAATAAGTGCTTATTTACGAGTGGTGTCACCAAGACCGACAAGCCTGGGCGTAGTGGCTTGGTGTGATAGCTCGAGCCATCCCTGACAGTTAATGTTGAGAAACACTCCGTAATCCATCAACGGAGATATCAGTTCAACTCACTCTATGAAATATCCTACATGTCTTTGTCCATTGAGGACAAACATCCATCCTTTCACGCCACCATATTGAGGCACCGCGCTCAAAGAACACTTAACTGTTATGTACTGTCCTTTGCAGTCGCCGACTGTTTGAGGAGCCGCAATTTACTGATAGGTTGCCCAGTGAGCTACCGACCACCTTCCAGCTGTGCGCAGGGCCCTGACAGCACTCCCGCAGATCCTAGTCAGAAACTTCATAGTCAGAAACTTCAAGAATCACTTCACTTTGATTTACCTTCTTTTCTCAAAAAGGGGGCTAGTAACTTAGCTTGTCCAATTATATTACAGTTTTTGAAAAATTTAAAATACCGGTATACTATCTATATTTATCTCTCTCTATATAGTTCAAGTGTAGGTACACTTTCCTACCATCAGTCTTTATCTTCGCCACGTCTATCATACCAGAAGTTTATGCATCTTTCTTTCTTACCGAACAGCTTTCAATTACTTTACTTTCATTAGGAGGACAATTTGAACTTCAGAATTAGACAACTTTCAACCAAAATTCCCCGATTTCGACAAATTTGACACTGCGACCTCTGTTCTAAGCGCTGCAAGGCTCCCCGAGTAAGACGCTCACTTTATTACTTTCGGCGTTTGAAGTCACGACATCGAGATGGCCGTCTCTATTGAAGTCGCCCACGGCAACGCCAAAAGGAAGGGTTCCCACAGCGTATGTTGCCTGTGTCGCAAAGATTCCAGCTCCAGTGCCGAGTAAGATACCCACAGCATTATCGACATCGTAGGTGGCCACGATATCGAGATGACTATCCCCAGTGAAATCACCAACTGCAACGCCATACGGCTGGTGACCTATGCCGGATACGGTCTGTGCCTGGAAAGTACGATTTCCATTCCCGAGTAAGACGCCCACAAAACCGTCTTTACCATTTGTAACCACAAGATCGAGATTACTATCCCTGTTGAAGTCGCCTAATGCAAATTGAACCAGCTCAGCTCTAACAGCGAATGGGTCTGCGCCTGAAGGCTACTATTCCTAAGTAAGACGCTTACTGTAAAATCAGCCCAATTTGTTGCCACGATATCGAGATTACCATCCCCGTTAATGTCGCCCACCGCAACACTATTCGGTGAAGCCCCTATAGCAAATACCGCCTATGCCTCGAAGATACCATATCCATTCCCAATTAAGATACTCACTATATTATTACCCTAATTCGCAGTCACGATATCAAGACGGCCATGTCCATTAAAGTCGCCCACTGCAACACCCTACGGGATCCCTATATCAAATGTGGTCTACGCCTGGAAGCTACCATCCCCATTTCCAAGCAAGACGCTCACTATTCCGTTGACGTAATTCGCAGTCACGATATCGAGATGGTCATCTCCAGTAAAATCGCCAACTGCAACGGCACGTGGCGCGGATCCCACCTCACATGTGGTTTACGCCTGGAAGCCCATGCATTCCACAGTGCAGGTACCTGATGAGCAACTTGATTCGGCAGTGCACTGTTGACGCGTAAGCAATAGACACGTTAACAACATGGACTCCATCTTAACTTACAACGTTGCCACATTTTCCGCAATTGTTAATGTCGGAGCTAAAAGACGGGCAGGCCCCATTACACGGAGCTAGACCAGATTCGTGCATATGCACGCGCCGGATGAGCAAGTCGATCCAGTCAGTCACTATGGACGCGTGAGTAATAATAATTTTGGCATAAAAACATCACGATAATTTGATCAATATAACTTACAACATTGGCACACGTCCCACCATCTTTCAGGGATCTGCCACTGCCCCAATGTGATCCCCAACTACGAACAACAGGTCTCGTTGCATCGCTGGACATTCACCGTGCTCCCAACGCTTGTGAAGCTTCCATTTGTATTGCGCCAGACAGCGACTTCAACCATCGGTAGACTGTAAGGTGTTTTACCTCGAGCCAAGCTATTCAATCTAGTTGGCAATATGAGCCAATTGAATCAAGGATCTTCAGTGCTAATTTGAGTGCTAAATGGTACAAAGGAAGTGGATCTACCTTGTAAATTAACGGTAGATTGGAATCAATTCCTAGTGTTGGTAAGAGAAGAAAATCAGGGATGGGCACAATTTCCAACTCCAATCTCGCCTCTTCAGATTCTATCCACCCATGCCGTCGCCGTCACTTGTCACTCGTCATTTCCAAATCGAACAAAGACTTAAGAGTCTCCATTGTTTTTTGTCTGCAAGATGCCTCTCTGGGGTTTGTCTTTTAAACGCACGGAGCCACTCTGTCAAGGCCACTAGTCACAAATAGTCGTACGTCGAGTAACAATACATATTAATAACCGTACTCCACCTGCTGTCTAACAGCAAGAATAGCATCGCGGTAGAAAGCCATACCTATACTTCGTGGATGGAATGTTTTGATTTGCCGAGTCGGCAAGAACCATGACACATCTTGAGCGGTAAATTCGCCGCTGGCAAGTGCTGTATTTGCGAGTGCAACTTGCGTAGCGATATCTCCATCCGGATCAGAGACAACTGCCGAGGCGAGATCGCACCAGTATACATCGACAGGGTCGGGATCAACACCGAGTGTTGTGTTGCATGTATTTCCATCGGGGAGTGGAAGACTGCCACTTGTTTGCAGGACGCTCAAATCGGCGCTATCGTCAGCTACTGTCGCAAACGTGGTCCCCTCTTCAATGTCCGGCCAGCCGCTGAGGAAAAAGGCAGTGCTCATGTGACTCGGATCCGGCTCTATCACGCCGGCTTCACACCAGCGGTGGCCCTCGAAACTGGGATCCACGTCGACAAAGTGAGTGGCATTTCTGCCAACCAGGTTGTTTGCGTCAAGGACAGCGGCTTCGATGACCTTGTTGAGGGATGTCACCAGGTCGTTCATCTCGGTCCTCAAGGTTGTTGTCAGCCAAACGTCACTATGGTCCACCTTATCCCATCCCCAGTAGCGGAACGAAACATCATTGCATTGTGTTGTATCGGCGTTGAAGAATCTTGGATACCCAGCGATGTAAAGATTAAAATCCTACATCAGGTCAGCACAGGCACATGAATCAGGATATGAAGATACTTACAGGATTTTGCTGGGCCCAGCCAATAATCCGAAGGTAAATAGAAGTTAATTTATACTGCAGCCCGTCTGCGCCTGTATCCGCCATGAGACTCTTGGCGGCGCCTTTGTAGTGAGAACACCACGCAGCATCCCAGCCAATGACGGTGTTGAAATATCTCAGAATGCAGTGCTTGACGATGTTCGAGAAATCCAAGTCGTTGCCGCCAATTGTCATGGTGGCCAAGCTGTCCACTGTCGGGTTCTGCCACCCGTGAAGCTTATCGTAAAGTCCGGCGACAGTGTCTCCAGAACAAGCTAGATTTTGGTAATCAAAGCCTTCCACGAACGAATTGTATAACAGTTGGCCGAAATTATTCGATCCAACTCGACATTTTTGCGCCGTGGGTGTGTTTCCCGTGCCCATCCCCGCGGCGAAAGAGTCTCCGAAATGCACCTGGCCGGTGACATTGGGAATATCATCGTTAACATCATCCCACTGGATATAATCATCGGCTACAACACATTCAGTTGCACTTGTGGAAGCAGGCAGTACTGGCAGAGGAATGGTGCGGCGGGTTTTCTCTGTGAAATAGACGCCTGCTGCCAATAACTGATAATTCTCTGCGTTCTTCCTGGCAAAGTTGGGCGGGCAAAGACCTTCGACCATTATCCCATCTGGCCCTTTAACAGGACATTCGATAGTGACTGGCTTTAGTGACTCGCCTGGCTCCACGGTTTGCTTCAGCTGTGGCCAGCAGGAACGATCAAAGGTGCCACGGGCGAGCTTCCAGCAGTTGTTGAAGCCATATGTGATGTCGCGGGTGCTTCAGGCAGGTTAGTGCGAGCAATGAAAAGATCATTAAGGTGACTCACAATGGTTTATCAAGCATCCCGTACATAGTGTGGGTGGCTTCATGCACAAGAACGGCAGATCTTGCCCTGGAAGCCTTGCGGAGATCCATCGAGTTGTCTTCCAGTACGTCTTTGGTGGGCCATATTTGAGGCTTGGTGGAAGCAGGGTTGGGAGTTTTGAAAAAAGGGGCGCAGAAGGTCAAGCGCTGCTTTTTGTTGTTCATAAAAGCAACATAACCCCTGTTGCACATCTTTGTCTTTACGCTTGGGTCGCAAGCGAGAGTCACGGGGAAATTCGGATCATTGCCAGCGAGAAGACTTGAAATTCGCTGAAATGTCTTCTTGGTGTCCGATATGAATTGTGTATCACCTTCACCATTGAAGAAATTGTCAAGATAGGTACCTATCTCGAGGTTGGCAGCAGACACTTGCGCCATCTCCACTGCATACTGGAGCTCAAGTTCAATCACCTGCTTCTGCGAGTCTGTACACTTTGCAGTAGCTGAATCATCGTAGCGATAGTTCATATTTTCAATGGATACTCCGTCTTTCGATATGCAGATTCCAGATGGACAATAACCCCGGCTACAGGTGAAATCACACAAGTTATCATAAATCTTTGAATAGCCGGGGCCTGCCTCCCCAGCACCCTCTGTTTGTGCGGGCGGCTGGATGAGAGGTCCTGTCTCTGTGCATGAACAAAGGTTGATAGGACAGTACCCAAAGTTACAAGCGTACGAACATAGCCCGGCGACGTTACCATCACCAGTGCCAGCAACACAGGTCGGCGGTAGGAAATCCGAAACTGTAGGTACCGGCATGACATGTTCAGTCGTGTCACACGTCGCGGAAGGACAATAGCCGTAGTTACAAGCAAAGCTGCAGAGCCCCAAGTAGTTGGCATCTTTCCCCTCTGCTGGGTAGCCCGTCGTGCCCATCGCCTTGGGCTTAGCACGGGCAGCACCCATCTGCTCGCAGGTGCATGCACCGACAGGGCAATAACCGTAAGAACAGGTGAAATTGCAAAGGGCATTGAAGTCGTATGCGCCCTTTCCTTGCACGCACTCCTGGTCTTTTATGTCGAGTGAAGTAGAGTAAATGTCACCATAGGGACTCCCTCCTCCAACGCTTCCCACCCAGGCATTGAAGTTGTTAAAGCCCCCATTACATGATGTGGTGATATCTATGGTCTTAGGGGATTGTATCATTCCATCACGAACAATCATACTCACTTCAACCATTCCAATTGGTGCAGCTACGCTCCCAAACCGGATTGCAGCTCCAACTGAGCCATCGGGTATGAAGTCCCACTCCACAGATTCACTGTTGACGAACACCGCAGCATTGCCGTCGCTGAATAATGACATAACCCAAATTCGAGCTTCCAACTTCTCCTTCGGATCATATTCAATTTGCAGCTGAGAGGCGGTATTGAGTGTTGTCCCCCCGACGTTGCAGTAGTCTAATGGATTGGGGGTATACCAGAAGGTAGCTAGATCGTTGCCCATTGAGGCACTTCCAGTTTTGTATAAATCGATTAGGAAAGGAAGCATATCTCGCCACGCGTCATGGGGGTAACCTGTCACAAAGTCGAATGGAGCTTCACCGATATCAAGGGCAGCCAAAGCGTTCTCGCGAATCGGACCAATGTAATGGGATTCGCCGTAATCATTCCAAGAGATGATTTCAACAAACTCTGGCATTGGATCAAGAGCGTAAAGCTCTTGCCAGCGGTCATGCCAGAGGCTCCCACCGTTCCAAAGCCAGTTTTTGTTGTATCCTGGCAAATTGGTGTAAAACCAAGGAGAAATGGCAATCATGTACGGCTTGCCCTCCAGATATTGGATATAGGAGGCATCTGTATAGGTATCCATGGTTTGATTTCCCCATGGCCACGCAGACCAGCTGAACAATCCGTCTGCAACTCCATTGGCCAATTCTACGGCCGGCTTGGCACCGACAGAAGACCAGTCTGGCACGAAAAAGCAATTTGTCTTTGATTTGATTTCCACCCAGTCATCTGCATTGCCAGGTCCTTCGAAAGTAGACACGAATGGCTTCCCGTCGTACTGGAAGTATGAAGAGCTGGAACTGTAGTTTTGGATCATGCTGGTGACAACATCTAGGTCCCAAGGTCCATTGCCAGCATAGTCAAACGAGAAGAATAGCCTGAATCCCTTCGCCTCGGCAGCAGTGAAGGCCATGGCCACAGAAGCGTCATTGGTCTTGTCTTCCCATGCCATGTTGAGGGCGAACGCATCGATATGGGCATCCTGGGCCAACTTGAAGTCTGACTGCCAGTCAGACGCAGTATAGTTCTCGGAGTTTGTGACCTTGAATACTATTAATATTATCTTTTTCCACTAAAGAATACAATCCATGGTGGAAGTATATACCATAAAATGGGCAAACACAGCTTTTGCATTCGCCTGGTGGATGACCTGAAAGGTCATCACCATGGCAAGCCATGCAAACCAATTCATTGTCGCAATGGTGGGCGAAGGGAAATTTAATGAAGAAAGACCGCTGCCAGACAGCTGCAGTGCTTTTATATTTTTTTTAATCAAGCCCCAATTGCCTCACACCAGCGGGGCAGGAATTTTGGAGCAAGTGAAAATTTCCGCTATACAAGTCTACCGTTCCCTAAAGAGCCATAGCCTCGCCTAAATTCCGAAACTAGCTACATGTAGCGGAAATTACAGCATGCGAGGTAGTGTTTCTAGTTTTCTCGAACAGATGGTAATATCTTTTCTAGCGTCAAATAGTTCCAGGGGGGCCTATTCCTTTGCATATGATCAATACCTAGTGTAGTGGGGAGACTCGATCCCTGTACGGATTACCATACCGATACGGGTCATGCTTCGTCATCTAAGGGAAACGGTCATATTAATACGAACTTAGCACTGGTTACAGAATACACACGTTTACACATCTCTCATTTTGACCTTTGTCGAGGGATCCACTACTCTCCGAGGGCGACCTTCCGTCGTGGTGGGTTTTGTCGAGTATATCCGATTCGTACGTCGTCAGAGCGTACAGCCATCGAGCGTTCCCCTCTTCACTAGATACCATACGATCAATTTAAGTAATTTGGTACACCCGTTGACTGATATCTATACCTAGATGTTGCTGTTTATTGCAGGATTCAATACAGCCAGTGGCATTTTCTGCCTTCGTATAGGTTTATAACAACCGGCATAATGGCACACACTAGATACATCTGTGTTGAACATTCGGCTAATTATGATAGCTCAACAGCTATTTATTGAAGAGGGGAACGCTCGATGGCTGTACGCTCTGACGACGTACGAATCGGATATACTCGACAAAACCCACCACGACGGAAGGCCGCCCTCGGAGAGTAGTGGATCCCTCGACAAAGGTCAAAATGAGAGATGTGTAAACGTGTGTATTCTGTAACCAGTGCTAAGTTCGTATTAATATGACCTTTTCCTTACGGGACGGAATGTGACCTGTAAGGATATGGTAATCCGTAGTAGGGACCAGGTCTCCCCACTACACTATGTATCAGCGGGGCAAACCAGAAGGGAAATTATTATGAGATGCCACAATTATGGAAACTCACAGTAGGTAGCAGATCCCTGAATCTTTTAGGGCCGCACTCAAGGTGGATCTCTGTAATACTAAAGAGGATTAAGTTGAGCCTCGCCATTGTCATTTTGAGCACTCGCGACAGTTTTCTCACTAGAGCTAAATTAAATACCTCAACCAGATCCACAAAACACCTGCTAATGCCTCTTAGTATTACCTCCCTACGGTGAATAACGCTTATCTTTTCTTATCGAAAGCTGAGGGTCCCTCATTCTAGCATCTGACGGATCCATCTCGGGGCCCGTCATGACTCTATACCAAATGTTAAAATCTCTGCTTTCTTCTTTCTATTCAGTCGTCTTGCGCCTGGCAACAGTGGAATAAATTAGTCCCTGATTCCTTTACTGAGCTACTGGACTAGCACATCTTGGCAAATGGAGACGATGCTTTCCGCACTCATCCGAGGTTTGTTTTGCCGTGCATTGTAAGTCCCTGAAAGGGTCCAGTCTACGGACCCGATTTAAGAAAAGACTATACACATTCGTCCTTAGCGTCCAAACAATCAGAGCCAAGCGGCGTAAGGGCCACGCTGGCATCAAACGAAGTAGGCCGCTAAACTCTCGCGGGCTAGTTCCACCCGAACTAGGGGAAAAGAGAGAGAAAAAAAAAAAAACCGATCAGGCGAATGCAACGTTGGGGCGGCCTTGAACTGGTTACACAACGCGGGTACGACTTGGCAACGGGTTAGATACCATAATCTGTAATCCTTACTGCCGACCGAAATTATGCCGTTCGGAAGAAATGAGAATTCCTACTCTCACTAGAGAAAAGTCGGCTCACTGTCCGGGCTACGTATTGATTTACTTTCTTTTGGCACCTCCTTCTGCGCCTTCCTTCACTTTCCACGTCCCTCCTTTGCCTTTATATTCCATTCATTCACCTTATCCCTTCTGAGTCCTAATAGTGATCGCATGACATGCTGCTAGCCATTATCAGCTTGTGGGTATTCCTCTCTGCGCACGTGGAGCTAGAACTATGGATTTTTCAGAACACCTAACAATTAAATAGCGTTATCCTTATTTTGGTCTTCATCTCCTTCGCTCCTCATATACGCCACGCTTGGCTAGACAAGGGCACTGAAGACATTTCATTGCTTTACATACTTTACAATGTCTTTTGTTCCACGGAGCATCTACTTTTCGTTTTCTTTTACACCATCAATCTCCCTGTTGAGACAGGTTACTGGACGCACCATCCACGTAATGCGCTTGATTGGGTCAATTTTGTTCAAGTACTAGGCGTATGGGCACTGTGGAATATACTGTGAGCTCAAAAAAATTGCACCACCTGGTAAACATTTGCGACCAGAGTCTGACCAAAATTTCTAGATTGGGGCTCAACCTCTACTACAGACGCACTAGTCGCCTTCAGAAGACTTTGACAATACTTATTTATTTCAGCTTTCTCATTGTATCCATAGTCCCTGTCATCACAGATGCAATTTCGGATATATTCTGTCCTCCACACCATTCAAACTGCCCTGAGATTGAGCGAGATCCAATCGCTCTCTTCCAGGGCCTTCATTCCGTCATACTTCTGCCATTTCTTACGACTATACCACTTGTCATAGGGATAATCAAACAAGCCCGCATGCCGTTACAAACTCAAAGCCTGACTGGGCTGAAGCTTCAGACGGTGGCTTTAATCCTCTCGGCAGTTTCCTGGGTCCCAAGAGTCCATGTTCCATGGGATCTATACCTAGATGGTGGACACTCAATCATTCTCATTATCAATGCATGGTACCACATGGTTGGGTTTGTCGCTATCGACGATGCATGCTTCGCTCTGGGGCAAGGACTTTTGTTGTGGTTGTCTTTGCGACAGGTTCGACGTGGGGAGGAAGGGGAAAGACAGCCGCTTCTGGGGTGATGCTTTATAATCATACCGTCTCGTTACTTTGGCTTTCAGTGCTAGATCACATAGACCTTTTTCAGTGATATGTTCTATTGTTAATTTTTGATTTTTTACCCATTTTCCATCAGTAAATATCATGTTCTATTTTATGTTCATGGATGTCCACAAATCCTTCATATTTTGCCATTTTATCTAAATAAATATGGCCTATTCTACCCGTACGTCTACGGGGGTGAGTAGCGGCCGTGTGGTCGATCCTTTTGTCGGCCAACGCGGGTCCATATACTCCGTACTTGACGATATCTTTTGACTGGCCCTGTCCTATTGGTCAGATGCCCAATACCAGTCAATACCTCAAAATCGGACCCCATACTGAGCGGGAGCCGACACATGTAAGTGTTTTGTAACAAATAGTTGTTTGCTCCCATTTTGTAATCCCTTCCTCTCATCGCACCTAAATATTTCCTCTAGCTTCAAGAGGTTACAATTATCGAACATCTTGGTCAATTCCAAGCCTGAGTTGCTCCTTATGGTCGTGGTTCACGAATTATCATTTAAATTTGGTAGACGGTCCATCCATACAAAGTTTGTAAATTACTGTTTTCTGCGCTTTAGTGTTTTATATTTTCTGCCATTTCTACCATTCTGCCTGGATTTTAGAGGATCTGACCGCATGGCCGCTCCTCGCTTCCATTTATGAAAATTACTGAGAAAAAGGGTTCTGCCCGCCACCCCACTTACTATTTCAACCCACTTACTAGTTCAACCTACTAGTTCAACGGGTCTCTGTCTTTCTGCTCTGTCTTTCTGTCTTTCCCTCCTGCCATACCTTTCTTTCCCTGTTTATGTTTATTCTTACCTTCTGTCTTTTCCGCCATATTTTTCATTAAAGTTGCCATGGATCCTGAGCTTAAATCAATTGTTAGATTCTTTGAACATGATAGACCGTGAATTTCCTCCTACCTGCCCATTATTCCAAACTAACAAATATCCTAGTCCAAACACACCCAGACTGTCCATGGAGGTTGAGCCGACGCTCCCAGTTATTTCCTTAGCTAGCCCGACAGGAGGTTTCATTATCACAATTCGTCGGGCGGAGGATGACTGTGACAAGCCCTGTATCTTCCGCTGGAGCGGCCTGTGTGATGGATGGGGTCCCTCTGGCTTCGTAATTTTTCAACACACGCCACATGGTCTGAAAATGGTCGAAGGAACGCCCAAGCGACCACCTCCTCAGACACTCAAGATCACGGGATATGAAGTTGAGACAGAAGAACTTCTTCCTGGACAAACTCTCAGAAGGAATATAGGCGCCCCGGGTCCCTTTTTGGACCACATGGTTGCTGGTGAGAGATATGAGCTAGTCTGGCCTGGGGCTGAATATGCGTTGTGGGCTTGGGGCACCTTGCGCGAGCATTGGGAGGAAAAAATTGGGATTGACTCCGGGCTACCCCTTGTTGTCATCCCGGGGGGGGCCTCCTGTTCTTTTCTCTGCGTAGATGTCGAAAAAACTTTGAAGCCTGAGCCGTACAACGAGCCTCTGGTGGAGAAATCGGATCGAATGTGAGAAAACGTCCAATTTGATATCCGTCTTTATCACCTGACTGATACACTTTTTACAGCCCTGGAGCCCCTTGCGTGAGTGTGTTTCTGGAGGGTCCATCAGAAATGTCTAAAACGGAAAAGCTTTTCTATATTACAATGAAAATTACCTATGATGGTCCCACGAATGAGAACCACGAGGCTATCAAGAATGACCCAAAGCCGATCATTATACACGATTACAATTTCACTTTTGATCAATGTCGACTTCAACGCCGCTGCCTCGATTACGATCTGTTGAATGATTCAAACAGGGATTCTACACAGTGGGAGACTTATTTTGACGACGAAGACAATCCAGGGTGGAGGATTGTAGATGAACCCGACGTTGAAGTCAACGTCACGGATCCCGAGTTTTTCCGCTGCCTCAAACCAGGCGAATCTTTTGTCAGAAAAAATTACCTTGAATTTTCCGACTTGCATCCCGATACAGTAGTTGGCGATACATATCGATACCAATACTGTGGTGGCCGGGTTGACTGGTGGATCTGGGGTGATTGCGAAGAGCATGCGAAGACGGTAGTGAAATTACCATGCTGGCTGCATGGTCGCGTAGTCGACCCCGCTGATAATGATAGAAGGCCGGTCATGTTGGTCCCGTCATCTAATTTTGTCGAGTTTATTGTTGTGGAATGATTCAAATGGGTTCTCTTTAGGACCTCAATTATATTTGTTGGAATATGAATGCGTTCAAGATATACGTGATTTCATTTATTGAAAATTTACGTACAGGGATTCTACTTCCAACGTTTTCACAGGCCCTTATGTTCTACATGTCATAGGCGTCTCACTGTCTAATGCAACCTGCGCATGAAAGTTCGATGTGTACGCTAGTTAGTTTCAAGCGTGCATTTTGGCACGCGATACCTTTTATTGTACTTCGACAAACTTGGCATCTCGATGCAAATAGTCTAGGGTTATGAGAAAATCTAAGTGCTTAGGCCTCCGTAAATTGATTTTCAACGGAAGAATATGATGAGTCGGGAGTGAGATCAATCAGCCGATTAGGAGAAACCCGTATGCTATCTGGTTATTTGGAATATTGCTCTACTTATTTATTTATATAATAGAATGGCGTTCTGACCGCGTATCGCCGAGGCTGCGTGGTTTAGGTATTATATCTAGAATGATGTTCATAGGCTTCGGCAAATGGGGCCCTATGGGCCTATGGTTGCCTGAACTTGGCCTGAATTTAGCCTGATTTCTGCCTGAATTTGCATATTTTTTGCTAAGCCTTTCTGTTTATTACGTCTGTTCCTGTCTATATATATATGAAAGCCACTATTTCTCTCTAGTTCTATACTATATATGGTAATTATATGTAATATAGCTATATTTAAGCTTATTATACTATAATACCCTTAATAGCTATAGATTTAGGGTGATTAGGGTAGGTTTGAAGTTATAATTTTAGGAGTGGTTAGGCTTCGGTAAATAGGCCCCTATTTCAAAATTCTAGGGCCTACCCTAACCTATAAAATTTATGCCCCTTTATGGGGGCTTATATAGGGGCCTATAGGCCTATAAGGCCAAAACTGATGCCTGATTTGGCCTGATTTTGGCCTGATTTAGCATAATCTTTGGCGTAGAACTATAGAGTTCATACCTTTAAAACCTAGCTACATTATCTATATATAATATATAAGGTATTTCAATTGGTAATTTACCCCTTAAAAACCAATCTTTCTGCATAGTATAAAAAATACACATAATTTTTAGACCCACAAAAATAGGCCCAAATAGGCCCCTATATAGGCCCGGGCCCATTTCAAAGGTAAATAGGGGCCCATTTTTTATAGGGGCCTATGAGCCCCTATGGGCCCGGCCTATTTTGCCGAAGCCTAATACGGGTCCTGCACCTAGCACCCTAGAGACACACCTGACTACTAGTTTATCTCAAAACTTCACACCTGACCCATAGGAATAATGGTGGTCTAACACGATAAACTATGGTCAACTTCTTTAGGATAGTGGAGAGTGAAACGAATCTATTGGGTTTACATTTTCGGCATGTATAGGGCGCAAATTTTGATTTATTTGTTGACACCCTCCGTTAGAATTTTAAATGATTTAGAGTATGTGTATTTCAAAGAATCGTTAAAGGAGTCCACAGTAAGTGAAATCCTTCATGTGAACTCGACGCTATAAATATTGAAATGAAATAAATTATTGCAGATATATTTCAGAAATATCCTCGGGGTATGAGTTATAGGGTCGTAGTGGAGTGTTGACAGGTACTTCCTTTTATCTCCGTTATAATTAAGAAGAACCCCTATGTATGACTATGGATTATGAGAAATGTGATAAGCATGAGATACCCCAGAGAAAGGAGCCCTAACGAATAATCACAAGCCAGAATCTTGACTAATCAACACTTAGCTCCAACATCTGCCAGCGCAGGCAACGCCAATATGACCAATAAATATCATAAAGGGGACAAAAAGGACAAATAGCGGTGTTCAAAATATTTAGATTTGAGTGCATAGTGAAAATGAATTTGAAATACAAGAATCGATACATAAGCTAATTGTCGACCACTATAAACGCTGTCTCCTGATCCTCCGTGGTCAATGCAAAGCGGGAGTCAGCTAAGAGACATTCAAGAATTGGATTTAACAGTGCGCTGTCCAGGCCAAGAGCATGAAGATCACCAATTTGCAGCAATTTGGAAATCGGTCTTTCGATAACCTTCCGAATCTCGTCCTTCAGATCAAGCTCGATCTGAGCACCACGCAAGAAGTCGATGATTTGGAGCTCAGGCCGGTTCATCATCAAATGAGGATGACTTTCCAACTTGATCACGATGCGGGTATTTTCCGGGTGGGGTCCCACGTCCAGGTAGAGGCAGTTGTTCACATTCTGACCATTTACCATTTGTGTCCTATCCCCAACACAAACGTTTATTAATTCAGATGACGCGTATCCGAGGAAGCGAATTTTCCATTGGCGGACATGGGGGGGGATATTCCCACCACTCCTGGACTCAATATGCAACTCGCCGGCCTGTTGATCGAAAGAGATGCGTGTTCGGCGGAAATTGATCTGATCAGTGCAATTTCCTTTTCCATCGTCTTCCACAAGTTCAAAAATGCCATCTTTCCCGACAACAACCAGAAGCTCGATTGAGGTGGAGTTGGCACAGTTGTTTGGAAGAGCTGATGCTGCATCAAGTGGAATGATCGCTCCCTCTGGGGCGAATACTGGGAAATCTTTCAAGCGTCGGTTTAGCCAAATGCGACGGTCTCCGTCGTAGACCATTCCTGTGAACACATCCACATATCTACCAGGAGGAAGCCAGGCGAGGACCTGAGATCTTCGAGAACGAGGATCTTGAGGAGCAGTAATTGGCACCACAATGAGATCTGAACCGAACATATACTGATTTGGTACGTTGTATGACTCCTCCCTTTCGGGGTAGGCCCAATACATGGGCTGGATCAAAGGTAGACCCTGCATAGCAGCGCGAACATTCATGGTGTATAGATATGGAAGCAGTCTATGACGAAACTTGAGATATTCTGTCATGATCTGCCCATATTGAGGGTCAAGATTCCATGGCTCTTTAATGCTGAATATATTGTTCGATGAGTGAAGACGCAGAATTGGTGAGAACACGCCATATTGCACCCATCGAATGAGCATTTCATCATTTTTCTGACCGTGAAAATGGCCCCCAATATCGTGACTCCACCAGCCAAACCCGATGTTTGACGCCGTTGCCGTGAATTCTGGCTGAAATTGGAGAGAATCCCATGATACCACAGTATCACCCGAGAATCCAATGGGGTACCGGTGACTGCCTGGGCCCGCGTATCGTGAAAAGGTCAAAGGTCGCTTGTTATCAAGAGAACTATCCAAAAAGTGGTAATGATTGAGCACCCAAAGTGGATCGATGCCAGGGATCCGGGAATGTGTCCCTTGCTGCCAATCCACCCACCATAGATCCAGTCCTTCCCTCTCGAATCGCCGGTGGAGCACATCAAAGGATGCATCCAGAAAGTCCTGGTTTGTGATATCGAAAGAGATAGGATCACCCATGGACGTGTCATGATTCAGAGCGGTGGCCATCTCGTTGTAAGGATCTTCATAGGCCTGAACCCCGTCTGCTGGATGGTCATTCAGAGAAACATGTAGGCCCCGATCATGAAGTTCCGCGAGGAAGGCTTTTGGATCCGGGAAGAGCTCTTTGTTCCAGGTATACCCTGTCCATCCGGTGACTCCGGCGTTCCTGACCCTGAGATCATCTCCCACAATATGCCAGTCCATGTCCAACACGGCAACTGATAGTGGAATATCACTTTCCCGGAATCGATCCACGAGCGAAAGATACTCTTCCCCGGTGTAGGGATAAAATCGACTCCACCAATTTCCTAGAGCCCATCGGGGAAGTAGAGGTTGGGGTCCGGATAGAAGATAGAACGCCTGGATGGCCTGCCGATAGTCATGACCGTAGGCGAAAAGATAGCCATCCAAGCGATTTCCAGGTAATCTTGTGGTCACCCACTGCCGATCATCGAAGAGCATTGAAGTTGAGTCATCCAAGGTTGCAAAGCCCTGTCTAGAAATAACACCTTGCTCTAGAGCAACTCTCCCATCGGCCTCGTCCAGGGTACGGGTTGTACCACCGAGATTTGAAGATCGGACGCCATAGCGCCACACACTGACATGAGGCCCATAGCTGCCCTTGATGACAGCGCTAAGGCCATTTTCAGAAAATTCTTGTTTGTCATAGGTAAGTTGAAATCGAGAAGTGAGAATTTGAAGACTGGTTTGGTCCTCTTTGACGCGAAATTCGGGTACAGGCAACTGACGGTTGATAGCAAGAACCGAGGCGCGGTCCTCAAATTGGCGGTCTTCAGCCCATTCGTAACGAAGGAGGCCATCAGTCAAAACTGTGAAACGGTAGTTGCCAGCGCTGATGATCGAGTCGGTATTAGCGACCGGAGTATGTGGGAAGGAATAGCGATGCATGGTCAAATGATTGTTGATTTGGGATGTGGAGGATATTTTGACTTACAGCCCAGGCGGATATTTGCGATTTATATGGAAAAATCTCTTATAATTATGGGAGCTGCAATCATTGCTGGGGATTTTTTTGATAATCAAACTTCACGTGAATTAAACGCGCCGGAATTGTGGGACCAGACCAGAAGGACTGTGCTTAGTATTTTAATGTCTCACCTCCAGTTCCCCGCATAGGGCGTCGAATGGGGACCCCTTTTCCAAATCCCGCGATAAGTTCACTTCCCTAGCTTATTATGTGTTGCATCTGAATAATGGTAACTCTGCTACTGACTATTTTATTTGGAGTAGACTGTAGGCCCTGCATAATAGGCCCCTATGTCTCAATATTGCGGATCATCCTCGATTATAGATGGTATGGTATATTATCTTGGCATCTTCCTAATTGCGCTCGTATTAACAAAGTATAGTTGATATTACATGATTTCTTATGTATCCAGGGTAGATTAACAGTATACCCAGTCATTACTAGCTTGACTCCTTTGATATAAGATTACAGCCTAGAAAGTGATCTTGGATCTGTTTCGCTGGTATAGTTTAGCTAATACACACGATTTAGATTGGTATAATTACATATGTGATAACCATGGTATTGTTATACTAGTAATAGCCTTTTGTATTTTTGATTTTCTGCCGCTATAATACTCGCGTTCCTAACCCCGCACTTCTTTAAACGCCACCAAAAGAAACGTGGCTGATGCGGGGGGTTACAATGAAAAATTATTTAGTTCTCGCTGTAATTCCTAGATGCTTTGACAAGGCCCAGTCCAGAAAATCGCCAAGAATCATGGATAGCCCCTGTGATGGATGTTTTGTTCGCCGGGTGAAGTGCGATCGCCAAAATCCGTGTAAACCGTGCTTAAAACGACAACAAGGCTGTACTTATTCGCGGGTCCGCAAAAGACCAGGTCCCAAAGGTCCTCGATCAGCGAGCAGCCGCAAAATCGAGAATATACGAGGATTGTCAATGGACGTTGAAATGGCAACTTCAGTGTTGACTCCAGCACTCGAAAGCCCTGCTCTTTACGCCTCGAATTCCCGTATTTCGATTTCGACTTACTACGCCGTGCTCGATATCTTCCAGGCGCGTCTTGCTGATATTTGGCCTATCGCCAATATTGAGCATTTGAAATTCCAGCTCAAAAGTTCAGACAACGATCCAACTTCCCATGCCCTAGCAGCAGCCTTGTGTGCTGCTACATTAGCACAAATTCGGCTTTGGCTCACGCCGACTCCTTGCCCTGAGGATCTCTCTGTTACTGCAGAGGACTTTGCCAAAGAATGTCTTCGCATTCGACTTGAAAACCACTATCATCAAGAACCATCTCTTCAGGCTCTCGTCACATCCATCTTCCTTCATATGTATTACGCCAATCGAGATCAAATTACACCGGCTACAATCTCCCTACGGGAGGCAATCACCTATGCAGACCTATTGCACCTATGCCATAAGCCTTCCCTCGATCCAGCGCAGTCAAAACAGTGGCAACTGGAGCTTCGATGTTATTGGATTCTTTTTGTGACCGAAAGGTTGGCGAATGAATTAAAATCCCAATTTGAAAATACTCTCTGATATTTAGGATAGGACGTTTTGCATTCAACATGATTTACCAATAACACTACACAGAATAGCAAATCTTCCCGAAATCGAGCGGGATACATCCCAGGGGAACCTATATACAGGGTTCCGGGCTCTTGTTCAATTGTTCTTCCATGTGCAGCGCCCTCTCATCTTGCCGTCTACAACTAACAAAGCTATCGAGGCAACAGGCATGTACTCAAAGGATAATATATCGAAGATTCAGAATCAAATCCAGGTCAGAATGCCTGGGCTGGAACTCACGTCAGAAGTAAGATATGTCGATATTTTGACTACTTCCGCATGGGTCCGTACGCTGCTATGGCAGTACTCCGCTTCTCGCTTTATGCTCTCCTCATCTACCTCTGTTGAACCACTATCATTTGATTACCCCCTGTCGATTGCTAAGGATTATCTGGAGTCCCTTTCCCATGTATCCCTAGACTCCTTTCGTTGTCATGGATACGGCATGGTAAGGCATTGAACTTTCATTCACTTGAATTGTAAAATCCCAAGTTCTGACCCGTCGCTCTTCATATAGGAGATAAAGCTTCTTCAAGTTGCGAACTCGGTACTCGACCTTGTTTTGTGTATGCCTAAACTTTTTAGACATCATCCTTGTCTCTTTGGGCCTCTAGATGCTGTCTTCGCAATTGAACGGTTATTGTCACAAGTTGGGGGGTAAAATCAGAGAGACTATGTTTACTTCACCAACGCATGTCACAACTTCCATTGTCAACCACTGTGCCGCTCATGTTGGAGTCTCCTGAGCAGGAGGAGGTGCTGGATATAATTGCATATGAAGGATATTGATTGACTGTTTGCGGATGCTGTTATAGTCGCTTACTGAACCTTCTCTCCACTAAACATTGAAAAAACGAATAAAAATTGTGAGCAACCTTATATTGCAATGCCTATCTTTATTCACCGACGCCGGGATTCCCTAATCATGGAAGGCATCGACTTCGGCGAAGATACAGTACCATTATATATATACGGTAGATAGATGTTATAGCGAGTGGAAATCTCATTTTACATTGTTTGAACTAGCACCTTATCGCATTCAAATTCACGTTATTTTCTCCACGCGAAAAGCACTACGTATGTTGACTGATTTCCCGATACCTAAGTTTCACGCTCACGCTGCCTCAAGAAAGTCCCACGACTTCATAATTCCAATTGCAAGTCGCGTTCAGGCTTTGACTCAAGACACTCTTAGTTCCTGCGGCCGATGCAACAACGTTATTCGAACTATCAAGCACCTTGATCATCTGCCCACTGCCGGCGGCAAGGCCCCGGACACTGTTATAGTTCAATCCCTTTTCACCAGCAAAGGTGCCAATAAGATTGCTGTTACTGTAAACATTGATTTTGTAGCCAGCAGAAGGGAGAATCACCGCAAAATTCATCACATCAAGCGCCGATTGATAGTTGGAAATAGATGAGGAGCAGCTGGCACTGGTTAAGAGAGTTCGATACCAGAGAGCTCCAACGGGGCTGGTGCTCGGTGGCACGATCTGGGAGATACTTGTTGCTCCAGCCTTGTAAGCCTTGATGAAAGGTGTGATAATCTGTAACCATCCCTTGTGATCAAAACCATCGGCATAATCTCCAATCGTAGTGCCGGCAATCTGTTCTTGCCAGAAGTCACCCACGTAGTGGCTCTCTCCAGCATCGTTCCAGGTGATGACTTCAACAAAGTCGGGCTGCAATTGCAAGGCTTGGCCCATGCGTTCGGGTAGGTTGATCTCCCCAATACGGTACCAGTCTTGACCACTGCCGAGATATTTGAACTGGAAAGATGATACCGCTGTTTTCGAACTCTCTTCAGCATTGTTTTCTTATGAATTTGGTTGAAATATCTGAGTTACTTACGCATCATGTAGACTTTCCCAACAGAATGCGCTTCTTTCAATGCGGCCGAATCGACAGTGTCACTGACATTGGCTGGAGTGGTTCCGGGGGATGGCCATGCTGACTCCCAGCTGTAGACACCGTTCAGAATTGGGTAGGCGCTGAAAACGCCAGTCGGATAACCAGAAAAGTCATCAAAGTCAGGAACGAAGAATGGAGTGATACCATAGGTTGATGTTAAAGGCTCAATGAATCCCGAATCCCAAGCAGCGTTGGAAATAGTACCTCCTGTATAGGTGCTAACAAAAGCCTGTCCATTCACCATATAGTAGGCCGACATCTTAGCATAGGGCGCAAGGAAAGCGGCCAGCTCCGTGACATCCAGGCCCCAACTCATGTCGAATGAGATAAAAAGCTTGAAGTTGGTTCCAGCTGCCGCGGCGAACAAGTAGTTGAGTGCATCAGTATTCCACGTGTCAGAAGAGCTGATAGTGTGGGTGTTGAGAGCAAATCCATCGAATCTAGATTTATGGAGTTAGTTTCAAGCGATGGGGTGCTTGAGAACTGGTTGCGATGGAGTTAGTGGAGAACATACCCGGCATTCATAGCATCCTGAACGTCAGTGACAGCCTCAGCTGAAGTCATCGAGCCAACCTATTCACGGTTAGGGAATATTTTGGGGAAAGGGAATTACGATTTCTCAAGTACCATATAATGAGCAAATACAGCCTTGGTACCTGTGGATTGTGCGGCAGTCGTAGTGGTAGACAGTGCGGATGTGCTTGACGTGCTTTTGGTGGTTGTAGTTGTGGTAGTGGTAGTGGTAGCTGCAGTAGTAGTAGCGGACCCTGTCCCAGTTGACATCTAGATTATGTGTCAGCGCGAGTGACAACAAGAAATCAAAGTTTCGTTGACGATTTCGTTTCAGTAACTCACAAGTCGAGCAGTGGTTGCTGTGCCAGCTTGGCCCGAGGCAACACAAGTGCCTGCAACATCTCCACTGGATTGATAAATACCAATAAGACCAGCCTGGCAACAAAAATCATTACCCTGGAACCCTTGCCAGAGCGACCAGCTTGAATCGGCGCATTTGGGTGCTCCCTCAATGGCGCCAACACACGCTGAGTCTATAAATGATGTTAGATGATTGGGCATCAAATTAATATAGCAAAGTCTTACCAGTAGAGCAACAAGAGGCGACCTCATCTGTCTGGGCTGTAAAGCAATAGAGGTTGCTAGGGCAACATGCCCCTGCACCACATGCATTGGTTCCGGTGGGACAAGTGGCGGACTGTAACGACCAGCCTTGGACCACTGATCGTTGACCAATCACAGCTGCAGCACTTATAAATGGAGCATAAATGCCCAATAGGAAGAATCGAGACGAATGCATGATTATTCCCTGGATCTTGAAATGGTTACAGTATTGTAGGAATGTTTCTGTCGCACTTGAGAAGATCTCCTAGTAATTTATATAGTGATCCCTATTCTTGTTCTGCTATTCTGATGAAGTATCTAAACTATAGAATTCCCCACATAAACCCCAGAAACTGTAACAAAATGCGGGGATAAATTCAAAATCATCATAGCTTTAAACTCAATATTCAATTAGCACAGAAATTAAACACACATGTGCATGAAATCCCGACGAACTCATTGCCGTGTTTAATTTATCTGAGTTCTATGATAAGCTTTCGCTCGAATTCCTGTCGCCACTTCTAGGGGTCCTTCGTGGCTGAACAAGTGCAATCTAGTATCGGCAGTCCAGTTCCGCTCAGGTCCGAGTCCCTTGACTATCCGACCTCGTGACAGGAATCATGAAAGAACCGATGACCGCTTACAGGGAAGCTAATCTTAATTCAGACATAGTAGGTCGAAGCTCAGTTACACCAAGAAACGGAGTAAAAGAAATAATTAGTCAACTATCCAATCACATCCTTGCCTCGCTTACTGGGGCTTATTGGGCACGGGTGGTCAACCCCCCAAAATCAGAGAATCAAGTGGCAGAAAATAAATAAAATAACTTAATATGACAATACAAAGGGAGACACGGTGGTTAAATATACGAGGAAACAAGTGAACGCCAGCTTTTACCACCATTAAACGTTTTCTTCATCTTAAGCCTACCTGCGACATCATATATTAATACCATTATGTGTATTGTATTGACCTAAGCCTGTTCAGGAAGCCACATTCCAAGATAACGAGCTATAATTTGGACCATTGTGGGTTTTTAATGATATATAATGTAGAAAGGACTTTGATTACCTATGGATAGATACTTACTACTAAGCTCTGTTTATGTATGGTCATGAAAGAATTAATATTAGGTGCTAGGTGGTTATGGAGAAAGAAGACGGTGATAGAGTACAATACCATACAGAATTGGTGAGGGCGGTGAAGCTAAACAGGGTTTCGATACCTAAACTGGTCCTGGTGAGCCCCCGTACTCGCTATAACTATTCAGTCACACCTAACTTCCGCAATGCCGGCCAATTCGCCATTTTCGGAAGCGAAATTTAAACCCTTGTTAATTTCCCCACAATCTCATCGATAATTCCAGCGACCATGGTCCATGTGGCGCATGATCGAGCCCTTCTTCAAAGATTGCTGTACGATTCGAAGAGCCACTCCCCTTGTGGTAAGCAATGGGTGATATAAAAACGATGTTCCTCCTCATAGAGTCACTTTCAACTAAGCTCGCTCTTCATTGAGATCAACTGACTCCGATATCGACATTCTTTTCATATCTTCTGCCTTTCAGGAACTGGGGAGCAGTCCGGCCCAATACATCGAAATGGAGGACCTCAAGGCGGCTACTCATGTTGAGCACAACCTCGCGGTGCCCTCTCACTCGCTGGGAGAGAACACCATCGGAATTGATGATGAAATCCTCTTGCAAATGGCCGAGCAGATTCCGGATTTCGCCAATCTGATCGAAAAGGCCCGTCGAGCGTCCAATTTTGAGCATCACTTGACCAACTGGGATGCATTCAAGCGATTCCCGAAGGCAGTCGTGTTCTCATTTGTTCTGTCTCTTGCGATTATCATGGAAGGGTATGACACCTCTCTACTCGGATCCTTCTACGCATACCCAACCTTCCAGCGCAAATTCGGTGTTCCTTCCAATAAAGGTGGCTATCAAGTCACATCGAATTGGCAAACTGGCCTGCAGAATGGAACAAATGTCGGACAAATCCTTGGCCTTGTCATCGCCGGTCTCATTGCAGATCGATGGGGCTACAAAAAGACAATGCTTGGTGCTTTGGTTTCACTGATAGGGTTCATTTTTATTATGTTCTTCGCCAACAATATCGGGATGCTGTTTGCCGGCGAGGTTCTTTGTGGAATCCCCTGGGGTGTCTTTCAAACCCTGACAACCACCTATGCCGCTGAAGTTAGTCCTATGATCCTACGTCCATATCTGACCACGTATGTCAACCTCTGCTGGGTCACTGGTCAATTCATCTCCACTGGAATTTTGCGGGGTCTTCTCGGTCGCACCGACGAATGGGGTTGGCGAATTCCATATGCCATTCAATGGGTCTGGCCTGTTCCGATCATTATTGGTGTTCTTTTTGCCCCTGAATCTCCTTGGTGGTTGGTCCGTCACGGCAAGGTCGAAGAAGCGAAGCGGTCACTTACTAAATTGGCCCGTCCTGGTAACTCCGAATACTCGACTGATGATGCCGTGGCACTTATGATCATCACCAACACCCATGAGAAGCTAAGCCGAGAGGGTGTGAGCTACTGGGATTGTCTGAAGGGAGTTGACCGGCGCCGTACCGAAATCGTCTGCTGCGTCTGGATGTGCCAGGTCTTCTGTGGTATCTGGTATGGCGGCAATATTGTCTACTTCCTTCAGCAAATCAACTTCACCGACAACCAGTCATTCGACTTTGGTCTCGGTGTCAATGCTATTGGATGGTGCGGTACTGTCTGTTCATGGTTCGTGATGCAGCGGATTGGTCGGCGAAAGCTCTTCGTCACTGGACTTGGGATTATGTTCACGGTGTTGATGTTGGTGGGTTTTCTGGGTATCCCGAGCCATACCTCTCCCGGTCTGAGCTACTCGTCAGCTGCTCTCCTCCTGGTGTTCGTTTTCACCTACGATCTCACAGTGGGTCCCGTCACCTACTGTCTCATCTCCGAAATTCCCTCCACTCGCCTGAGGATCAAGAGCGCAATTCTTGCCCGTAACTGCTACAATATCGCCAGTATCATAGCTAACTTTCTCAACCCCCCTATTCTTAATCCTACCGCCTGGAACCTGAAGGGCAAAGGAGGCTTTATCTGGGCGCCGTTCTGTCTAATCTGCTTTCTCTGGTCATTCTTCCGTCTACCGGAGCCTAAGGGACGCACTGCGCCTGAGCTTGATATTTTGTTCGAGAAGAAGATTTCGGCTAGGAAGTTTTCCAAGTTTGAGGTCACTCCATTCCGCTCTAACAACTTCGAAGTTATTTCTGATGGCGCTATTCTTGCCGAGAAGAATTCCCTTCCGGGTAATAAGATTTGAGGGTGCCGTTCTTCATTGTTCGACAAGAAGACTACAATACAAGGGTGGACTTGGGTAAAGAAGCCACGAAGAGCTGTTTGTGATTTTTTATTGACGCACATTTTGAAACCTATCGTGTTAAATACCTGCCTATTCCTTGAGACAATCAGAGGCTTTTTAATAGTTTTAATATCAGTTGTCGAACTCATACAGCATACAGCATTCTCTTAACTCTTTATCCAGAAGCTTGAGAGTTTCAGGAGATTTTCGACTGTTGTGTTCAAAGACAGAGAAGTAGTTAACTGGAAGGCTAGAAAGAGAAAGACCACTAAAGAAAATCAAACGCGTCAAACTACACTAGTCCTCCATCTCCACCCTCTATGTGGTCTATCCTTAGGCCAGCTTAGTCACCGTGGTGACTAGTCTCTCTCTTGAAGCACCCCTAGGAAGAACGCCTCCCCGGAGAGGGCGAGAAATCCTCTTAACTTGTATCAGCAACTCTCTGAGCCGCAAGATTACCAAGCCATCTTAGCTAAAATTCCGTTTGGCCAGCGACGAACAGTGGCTTTTCGCATTTCATCCAGACAAAGGAGTCCAAG
This sequence comes from Penicillium lividum, assembly GCA_028828245.1. NCBI lineage: Eukaryota > Fungi > Ascomycota > Eurotiomycetes > Eurotiales > Aspergillaceae > Penicillium > Penicillium lividum. Next base: position 111,203 of record JAQJAG010000002.1, read on the forward strand.
ACCCAGAGCAGCAGGGAGAAAGTAATGCTCGGCAGGAATACCCGAGGTACTAAGCGATGTCTGCAGACTAGGGATGTAAAGCCAAATGACGGAGATTCCCAGTGCAAATGCTATGGCAGGGAATAAGTATAGGTTCTGTGTGGGCTTGTTGAACATTGGAGGGTGTTGGAAAATGGATAGATGTCTTGTTCGTACAGCCATCAAGTTGAACCATTGCCTGGTAAAAATCAGCGAGGAGGCATATACACCAGGTTCTTAAGGACTCACATGACCACAAGGTTGATGAAGTAGATTGAGCTTGCTTCGTTAATTTTCGCAGTGTAGTAGTCTGAATCAATACCCGGTGGTAACTCGCCGAACTTGAACCACATATCGGAGAAGTGAATTCCGTTCCTCTGTAGATACCAAAAAGCCATGGTAAATGACAAGGCTGTCTCAATCATACCAATGAGCGCGTAAGAATGGAACATAAGCTGCCAGTTGACCAGGCATGTTTTGGTCGGATGCCTTGGTGGGCGAAAAAGAACGTCTGCTTCTGGGGCCTCGTATGCAAGGGCAACAGCGGCAGCGCAGTCTGTAAAACAACTAGTAAATGGGTCAGACTTAGGAATCAACAGTTCCTCGAACTCTCCACTTACCAGATTATTATCATCAAGAAAGACGACAGAATCTGAGGGATTCCGAAGATCAGGTTGCAGAATACGGGCCAGAATTCAGACCATGAGCCAGCCGGTAGAAGATAGGCAACCGTCTTCTTGAGGTTGTCGAATACTACACGTCCATACCGCACAGCCTCAACGATCGCAGCGAATGAATCAAGCAGAACCATATCCGCAGCCTCAATGGCGATATCGGAACCGGTGGCGAGACTAATGCCAATATCGGCAGCTTTGAGAGCAGGGGCGTCATTGACGCCGTCTCCGGTCATAGCAACAACTTCTTGCCTGGATTGAATCTCACGAACAATGCGCAGTTTCTGATTGGGAGTAGTACGCGAGAATACAATCTCGGAATACTTGCACAGCTGTCCCCATTGATACTCGTTGAGAGCCATCAAGTCTGGACCACTCATAAGCAATGCAGCTTGGGATATATCCTCTTGTTTATCAATTGGGCTTGGGGACTTGCGAAGAGCTGACGCGTCGTGGATGAGATCCGTGGTGACAATACCGCACTGACGAGCAATTGCCAGTGCCGTGAGACCGAAGTCACCAGTGACCTGTGGCTCATGATTAATGTTCAATTCTGGTCTGTTTCAAAAGTGCTCATACCATGAAGACCCGGATTTGAGCCTGGCGTAGGACTCGAATGACCTCGGGAATTTCGGATCGTGGAGGGTCGGTTAAACTGACCAAACCAACCAAAGTGAGGCCTGTCTTCGCTTCGCGGAGCATTCGGGTCTCAAACTCCACTGAGCTTGGTTCAGCCGGTATAGCGTCGTCAGTGAGAATCTTTCGAGCAAGTAAAATTACCCGTTTGCCCTCAGAGGACCATTGATCCTTCAATTGCCTTATAGCAGCTAGATCGACTTGGGTAAGAGGCTTTATTGAGCTATCAGGACATAGGATCTGTGAGCATCGCTCAATCAAGATATCTGGGGCTCCTTTGATGGTAAAAAGACTAGAAATATTTAGAACCCTTTTCGTCCCGCAAATTCAACAGAACTTACATGTTGCCGGAATCAAATTTGCTTGAATCGGCGGGAGGAACACAGGATTTAGCCGCTTGAATATCAACTGCCTTCATCGCTTTGATCATGAACTTGTTCTTACTGTCGAAAGCAAGATTGAAAATTGTATGCCAGGATTTACGCAGCGCACTGACAGAGCCGAGACTCTCAGAGAATCTCAGAATGGCTTGATCAGTGGCATCACCGAAAATGCGCCGCTCGCTAAGGGGAATGTTGGTTGACTCAGAGTCAAATTCAGCAGCATTGCAGAGGCCTGCAACAGCGTGAAGCTGCTGGAGAACAAGATGATTCATTTGGACGGCAGCGTGCTCCCCTGTAGCGTCCAATGTAGCTGTTGTCAGTTGCACAGCATATTCTGTCACAGCCATTCGATTCTAAATGAGCAGATTCAAATGTTAGCACATGCATAATCCCTATTCTATCAATATGAATTCCCACCCTAGTCAATGTACCCGTTTTGTCGGTGCAGATGACTGATACCGATCCCAACGTCTCAACAGTTTTGAGAGATTTGCACAGGACCTTGTTTTTTTTAAGCACATTTGCTGTGATTGTTAAGCTCGCAGTAACTGCAATGGGAAGACCCTCTGGTATATAAGCGATGGCAACGCTCACACAGTCAACAATGAGTGTGGGCACGTTGATATAGTTAGGATGTGCCTTGCGTAGCCAACCACCCCTATAGAAAGTTAGACACACGATACTCAGAAAAGAGATATATCTGAATATCCATACCAAACAGCAGCCAGAATTACAATCCAGACCATCATGATAACAAAGATGAGAGCCACAAAACGCATGACCTCCTTTTCAATAGTAGTCAGTCCAGTCTTTGGCTCACCCGCCAACTTAGCAATTCGACCAAAGACCGTCGAGTCGCCGGTGGCAACAACAATGCCAATTCCCTGACCAGAGACGCAATGGGTGCCTTGAAGACCAATGCATCTTGTCTCAAGGTAATTATCAGATGAGGTTATCGTGTCACCCTTTATTGGGTGTGATTCTCCTTTATGCCTGGTGAGTAGAAATTTCCGCAAATAAAATGTGATATACTTACCAGTGACAACGGATCTGTCAACACTCAGATCATGTGAAACTTCGATAAACCGAACATCTGCGGGAATCTTGTTTCCTGCCTTGATAATCAAAGTATCTCCGGGAACGAGGTCAGAAGCAGGAATCTCGACCCGGGAACCGCCACGCAGAAGTAGACATGACTCTGGGAGCATTGCTGTAATTGAGGCCATCACGCGAGAAGACGAGTAATCTTGTCAGGCATTGAAAGCAGCCTGAATGGCAAATACCGCGATGAGGACAATACCCAAAGCCAAATTTGCAACCGCAGGGGGCTCACCCAGCGGCTTCCATGACAGGAAGACCAGGATGCCACCAAGGAGCAGAATCGACCCAAAACCCTTGAAGAAATATCCGAAAATCTTCCAGAACCAGGGATTCGGTAGTGGTGAAATCTTGTTTCGGCCATATTTCTGTAATCGTTCCTTGGCCGCGGCTTCTGAAAGCCCCATCCCTGCGTCTACGTTGAGAGTTTTTTGGATCTCCTGAATAGACATGGTGTGCCAATCGATATTTTGCCATTCTGCTTAATCTTTTTGTTAGCAATGTATCTATCAAGATGATGGAACGAAAAAATACCATCGGCCATCTTATCCTTTCCCCCTCGGCGTTGAAGCCGCAACTTTCTTTCACCTTCATCCTCAATCTCGAATGAACTGTCTCAACTATATCAGCTCATCATGTAAATGACGGGAGAGGAACATCATACAGGCTGCGATATTCGATTGGAAGGGCAGACTTCGGATCGATTGTTCTTTGGCTTGGCCGCCGGTGTATCTTGTTTTTCTTTTCTCTATCACTCGCAATAGATTCCGGTGCCACCGTGATACGATCACCATCCTCTTCATCACCGATCTTCCAACGCAAGGCTGACCCTGGATTCGTCATCCTGCCAAATAGGAGCTCGGTCGCAGTAGAGGGATCGGTCACAGGTCAGATGGAGAAGAGGAATCATCACATCCATGAAGCTCTTTTATATCTTTTCATATCTTTGCCCCCGTTTTTCCAGATATCATTTAATTGTCTCATTTTATGAGAACCGGAGTATTTTCCGATCGCAGGGCCGTGCTAGCGATGTTTGAGGGGTTTGGTATACCGAATCGGATGAATGATTAGAGCTTTAGTGTCTATGACAGGTTTAACTGCGCCACGGGATTACATCTCCAAATAGGATCCTAGCTTCCAGGGTTCATAGGCATTCCTTCCAGAGCACCTGGGCTGACTTGGACCTCGAATTGGATTTTATCGCTCAACTTCGAGTTATTTAGAACGCATCAAATATATCCATACAGCGCTGCGCATGCATTCCCATTTTAAAAATGAGGTTACTCGACACTTTTCAAAGAATTGCTTCGCAGTATCAGATGAAATTATTATTATGAGGTTTGCTTCATCATTCTGCTTACAAGCTGGCGAGCTAATGGCCAAAATCGCGCATATAGTTTCTTGAAAAGGAACCTTGGAAGCGGCTTGGCCCCCACGAGAAATTTAATTTCACCCAATCGCGAGATGCTGAGGAGAGAGACTGCGCACATTAATAAGAAAAGGCGCTGCAGCCTATACTACTATCTTTGTATCGAATGACTCAAATTTGCCAGAGTCATTTCCTGGATTGCGAATGAATTAAACTTCGCTCTTTAACTGGTATTGCTGTGGCCGGATCTCTCCCAGCTTGAGATCAGTGGAGACGCGTCCATTCTTCCCCTTCAAATCCATGATGTCTTGGAGAAGGTCTGGTTTGTTAATCTATCCCAAGCTAAAGTCATCGGATGCTGCAGTAGAAAGCTTCGTTGCTCAAAATGTATCGTGATGTGCGGGATAAAAAGTAAGCAAGAAAATTGCAGTGGATGAATGTTTCGGTAGAGGGTGAATCCGGAATGTTAGACATATCAATGGTTGATAGTCTACTGTATGAGAAGGTGAATTACCAAGCTGGTTTTTCAAGATATGTACGATATGGAGGTGAGGAAGCAAGTGCATGGATGGATATGGATGGATGTTAACCCTCTTATGAGATATGTTGCCGTGGTTATAATTCCCACCACGACCGGTAGGATAATAAGTGGGAGAATGAGCAGAAAATAAGGCAGGGAATTAGGTAGGTAAAGAGTTCGGGTATACAGTAGAAGCATTAGTCGCTCCACTCAGTGGAAAGAGTTGAGAATTTTGGTAGGCTGTAGTACTATACAGTCAAATCCTGACTAAAGTTGAAATATTGAAACACATTCTTCCGGCACTCTACTTAGGTATTTGAAATTACTCTGTATAGAACAGGAACCAGATAAAAACAGGAGGTATTGGAAACATAAGGTTACATTCCAAGGTAGATTCGAAGCCTTAATTCTAGAGCAAGTACTCTTCCAAAGTTCAATTGTAAACGTTCTACATATTTGACATGTTCCAATATATAACTAGATGCTACGAATTGATAACCTCAAATGATAGGTCCTAAGAAATTGCCATTATCACATGATACCCTCTGGATGCACAAAGTGTGTAAACACATCCCACCCTGAAGCGATGTCCGTTCAAGAGAGAGAACAATCTTGCCTCAATCAATAATCTGGCCAGTCGGGGTCAATTTGTTCTCGCCAGGCCCGGAACCCTCCACGGATATCGCCGATGAACCTCTGACCATTTCGATCCAACCCTAGATCTTTCATTCTCTTGACAGCAGTCTGAGAGTCATTACCAAGCCGGCAGACCACGTAGATGGGATCGTTGGAAGTCAAAGAGATGTCTTGGGGAAGCCACGAGGGGACTTCAGGTTCGCAACCGTCTGCCTTTGATTTATGGCTTGTTGTAGTAGGCACAGAAGCCAAAATCTGTGAAATGGGAATGTTCACGCTGTTCTCTAAGTTGCAAATGCCAAATTGAGCTTGGTCTCGAACATCGATCATCGTGTGCGACCTTAGAGGGGGTTGTTCGTCTCCAGACTGTGGATGCCGTTGACGATACTCCTGAGGAGACAGACGTTCCTCTGGCTCCAACAGTGATGGGGGGCTCATTGATCCACAAAAAAAAATGTAGTCAGTTGATCCTGACTTGATAGTATTCAGCGAGACAGTTGCACCGGCAGAACATACTGCACAATTATTCCTCCGAGAGCGAAGACGAATTGTGCGGAAAAGGGGATTTGAGTAAGCTGAGAAGATGTGAAGGGCAGGAGGATCTCGCTGGGGAGTGTGTTCCAAAGCGTCCACGTCTGGTCTGGTTATCACTTTAATTGCTTCCAATGCTTGCAAAACACCCATAGTTCCAACAACCGGACCTATGATTCCCCCATCAGCGCAGCTCACAACACTATCAGCTGGCGGTGGCTTCGGAAAAACACATCGATAACACGGCCCACCATCTTTATCCCCTGGCGGGCGAGGAGGATAGTTCAGGACCATAAGCTGACCCTCGGTACGTAATGCGGATGCAGAGACCAGAGGCTTGCCTATGACCACTGCGGTATCGGAAATCAGGTAACGCGACGCCGGGTTGTCAGTACAATCGAGGATAATATCGTATTCACGGAAGATAGAAGGGGCCTCGCCTGGCGTGAGGTGTGTCCGGTGGGCGACATAGTTTACGTGCGGATTGAGTCTGATCGGACAGGTAGGGTTAGAGCTTAATACACTGCTCAAGGAAAAAACTCACTCTCGCAGAGATTCGATGGCACTGTCCACCTTGTATTTCCCGACGTTGTGACTCCGGTGTAAGATTTGGCGATGTAAATTCGAGATCTCGACCTTGTCCCCGTCAATCAAACCAAGAGTTCCAATTCCGGCTCCAGCGAGGTATTGAGCTGCAGGACATCCCAGCCCACCAGCTCCGACGAGCAAAACCTTTGTGGAGCGCAGCTTGAGTTGGCCTATGGAGACACCACAAATGTAAGTCGCAATGTATGACCGACAGAATGGCGCACTCACCTGGAAGACCAACTTGGGGTACAATCATCTGTCGACCATAACGTCGATACTCCTCCGGGAATAACGGCCATCGTGACGCGGAGCCATTTTGGGCTTCGCCACGGTTTGCCGCGGGGTTTCCGCTCTCCGACTTCGCCGCCTGTTCCTCGGCGTTTACAAGATCGCGTTTCAGGTTCGCGAGTTGTGCTTCAGCAGCAGCAATCGCAGCCCGGAGAGAGGCGCAAGTATCATCACCACTTCCCATCGAGATTGAATGTGCTGCCAGATGGAGGGCCGACAGCGAGGGACAACTTATAAGGAAAGAAAAGAAGGCGGCAATATGTGGGGCATCACACTCACCGCCCTTCACATCTTGCGATGAGATCAATTTGATGGTCCACCGCCTTTTGTCGCTCTTCGTTCAATTACTCGCTGGACCACTATGGTGAGTCCGTTATGCTCCGTGCTCTCCGATCCTTTTTCTTTGGTCAAAGAGAGCCCATGGATTCCCTCATAGCAGTTGTTGGCGCCACTGGTACAGGCAAGTCCAAGGTAGCAATTAGCATGCCCCGCAATTGACAGCGCAAAAAGCTAATGGCTGCAGGTAGCTTGCCGTGGACTTGGCATGTCGATTCAATGGCGAAATCATTAATGGAGATGCGATGCAAATGTACCGCGGTCTTCCGATTATTACAAACCAAATCCCGATTGACGAACGATGCGGCATCCCACATCACCTGCTGAGCTGTGTCGACCTGGAGGCGGAGCCCTGGCGCATCGCACACTTCAAAAAAGAAGCCTTGCGCCTCATTGATGACATTCGGTCACGCGGAAAGACACCAATTCTAGTTGGAGGTACCCACTATTATACTCAGGCTGTGCTGTTCAAGGACCAGCTGGTAGGCGAGGGGAAAGACGAGGGATCGGATTATGAAGAGAGATCAAAGCTCTCCGAAGAGGCCTCAACATCAGAAAAATGGCCGATTCTAGATGCGTCCCCCGAGGCCCTTATGAAGAAACTGCGCGAAGTGGATCCGGTTATGGCAGCAAGGTGGCACCCAAAGGATGGACGCAAGATCCGGCGATCCCTTGAGATTTACTTCCAGACCGGACGACCTGCGTCGGAAATTTACGAGGAACAGAAGGCATTGAAGGCTCAGACCGTCATGAAGGATGCTGGCCTTCTACGCTCCACCAATACCTTGATTTTCTGGGTTCATGCGGAGAAGGAAGTTCTTGATGGCCGCCTTGATTCGCGTGTCGACACTATGGTCAAGCAAGGCTTGATGACCGAGGCTCAAACTATGTGGGAATATATCAAGAGCAAACAGGCGCAGGGCATTGAGGTCGACCAGACGCGCGGCGTATGGGTGTCTATCGGATTCAAAGAGCTAGCGCCGTACTTTGCCGCCGTCGACAAGGCCGAATCTAGCGAAGCAGAGCTCGAAAAGATCAAACGAAGCTGCCTTGAATTGATCAGGATCGCCACCCGCCAATATGGCACTTCTCAAGTCAAGTGGATTCGCAACAAACTATGGCGAGCTCTCTCTGAGGTGGGCATGGCACGCCGGCTGTACCTTCTCGACAGCAGTGATGTCAGTAAATGGCAACAAAACATCACAGGTCCATCCGAACATATCTTCGAGGCTATCCAACATGAGAAACCCACTCCTGATCCCAAGTCACTATCCCCATTGGCAAACGAAGTGTTTGGTGCCAAGGAAGCAAAGGCACTTGCGGCTTCAAAGGATATGACATGTCACACTTGCGATCAGTGCCAAAAGACCCTGGCTGGTGAGGAGCAATGGAAGATCCATCTTAAAAGCAAAGCCCACCGACGGGCCCTCTTGTCTGAGACGAAGAAAGCGGAACGCAAGGCATATTTGCAGAAACGAGGCTTTGAATCCCAGCAAGCATCTCCCGGGGTAGATGCCACCTCGCCATCTCTTTCCTGACGACCATAACGTATGGGAGCATTGATATTGTCTTTCTTTCTCATCACCTGTCATTCTGATCTAGTGATTGGACCTAGCTTCAGAACAAAAATCCTCACATCAAGTCTTGGAATAGTAAAAGTCATTGATTAAGATTAACTGCGAAGTCTTCATAGCAGTGAAAAGTTTATGGATGATATTATCCTAAGACGGAGTTTTGATCTTGCAATGTCAGCCATTGTAGAGGGTAAACATCACTCGAACTGTTGCAGTCATGGGTATTTGTTCGTGATAAAGCAAAATTGCAGAATGCCGGCCAGCGGTGTCCGAATTCCACGAGACTAGGGTCCCTCAGTTGGCTCAAACTTTTCGTTCTCAGCCTTCCTCTTCAACATATGACGGTAGATAAACAGCGAGACGATTCCAAGCCCAACAAGGAAGACGATGCAAAAGACCAGCACCACTCCGGGGTTTTTGCTCGCCCAGTTACTGCGTTTGAGGAGGCCGTGGAGGTTTGATACTTGCGACCGGGCGATATGATTAATGGGTGCCATGGTGGAATCCCGGGGTATGGAGGAAGCTGGACTGCGAGCTCATTTAGCCAGAAATCCAGAGACATCAAAAGTCACTTACCAGTTATGATATTAGGTCCACTGATTCTTGATGAGTGGTCCGAACGACGTGTTTACCTGTGCAGCAAAGTGTCAATGGCGCGACCAGAGGGTGATGGTACAGTGACGATGAGAATTGATGATGAAAGCATACAAGAGATGTGAGAGATAGAAGTGGAAGGAGTAGATGTATACAGAAAAAGACGCTAGTCCAAGCTAGGTAAAGAACTTACTGTAACACCAAACAACCAGGAAGGAATAGACGTTCACTTCAAATGTTGGAAAGCACAAGTTTACTATTCCAATTCAAGTGCGTAAGCTTCGGCAACAGACGGACCAGCCGCATCGTTGATGATGCCTTTCCATTGACAAACCTAGCCCATACTATGACCATTGGTGACCACTAAGCAAGATGCCATGGTTAACAAGGATCCAAGAAAGGTACAAAGAGTCAAGGACGTCAAGACGGATAATTCCGCTCACCTCCGATCTATCAAATGCCCCACTAGACCTGTTCCTGTCCTGGCACCAATCCAAATGTTCATCGCTGACTTCCTGAAATTGTGGTTTTATGGTGATTTCTGATAAGTCGATGCGCTGCTTAATATTTATGATAGAGGCAAATATGTTTAATTTAAGAAGATATCAGTCCAATACCAATCGATAAATCAGCCCATTAGTAACTATTGTGGGAGACTACATAACACTCTGTATGATAATGTCGGGAAATTCTTGTGCCCGATCCGAAAACTGTCGTTGTGGAGAACTCCGATGCTTAGCAAACACACGGATTGGTTCATCTGTTTATTGTCCGTAATGGCGTCTTGGAATTTTAATTCTTTGAGAGAAGACACCAACTTCTTAGAGAAACACATAACCACCGACAGACCGAAAATTGTGATTATTATTTGGAATACTGAGTCGCCCGTCACTTCCTACATAACGAAGCATACTGATTTCTGATGTCCGCAGAAGTGTGGAATTGGAATTGTGGTTATTGCGATTTAGCCGTTCACTGCATAGTCATCTATCGAGTTGGATCTTTGAAGCACAATTCTGAAATGAAAAAATTATAGGTTAAGACCTTCATGCTGGAGCCGGGGATTTCCATGTGCCATCACTTCGCCAGACTCCAGTGGGTCCGTACCGTCCAGCTTCGGCGCCTCGCAGGAACGCAAACCTGAAGAACAGATCCTCAGGTTCATCGGAGGAATCGCCACCACCAAGGAGAACAGATTGAGAGTCTAATTCAGATCCAACACTCCGGCGTTCGAAGACGGATGGCTGTTGTAGCTCCAGACCATCGTGACCGTGGCGGTGCCAGGTGAACTCGCCTCGCTTGTCCTCGTCTACATAGGCTCGCCATCGTTCCACGTCGTTAAGAAGAACTGAAATGCCATCAACATCAAGTTCGGCCATTCTTTCAGGCTCCCATAAGCCAAATGTGATATTTCCATTGCCCCGATGGGTCTTGCGGGATCCTACGCCAGGCAAGGAGATCTGTACAGAGGAATCAGTGATGTTGGGATAGGCAGAACCCCACCAATCATGGGCTCCGTTGCGGCCCGGGGCTTCTCCCAGGGCTGCAGGTGTCTCAATGATGGAAGCAAATCCCCAGCGGGCAATGCCGTTGATGAACAGACCAAGAAGTAAACCTTGGTAGATCAGTGAGGGACGTGTTGGAAAGGCAGTGCCGGGCATCAGCAAAATAGCCAGAATATAGTGATGAATACGGAGTCGCAAGCCAGGGAGCGGCAAGAGGATGAGAATGATAAGACCCATAGTGCAGTAGATCTTAAGATAACGAGGCAATAAGCCTCCTTGTCGAATCTGCCATGCTTGGCTGAGAATGATCAGAATCACCGTTGGGATTACCAGTGCCAAGGCAAGCTTTGCCCCAGGCTGCTGCTGGATGTCCAATGGGGTAAGACGCTGGAGTGGAATCAACCGAGCAAAGGTGTAATTGTTTAAAGCTCCGATGAAAAGCGGTGGAAGGTATAAAAGTAGCTTTTCAACCTGATAGATAGGAGATGTGATCGGCTTCAGGAGAGGCGCCGCGCAGAACTTGTATAAGACGTAAACCACAAAGGATGCGGGCAGCATGCGGGACAGTAGGGTCGAAACGAGGTCGGCCAGGTTGGGGTAGGATGGCGGATCAGCGACGAGTCCGGTATGGGAAAAGACGATAAAGAAGGTACTGAAGAAAAGCACCGGCGGTGAAGTACAGAAAAGCCAAAGCAGGCCGATGGCAGCAGCCGTCACACCAAGCAGAGACCAGCGAGGATCGGCTGGGCAGTTGGATTTCGATGAAGAAAGCTGAAGGAAGCTGAATGCCTTCGGGAAGGTTGATGGAAACGACTTCGACTGGATTCCGTTCTGTTTGACAGCCGGGAAAGAGTGTGCCGCGCCTTCAAGTTTCACAACACCGCAACCACCTTCGTTCGAGATGATGCCCGAGTGAATAGCTGCTTGGCAGACAAAGCTGTCTGCCCGATAAATTGCGGACTCGGATGAATGTGGCTGTGAACCTCCAATCACAAGTCCTTGGTAGTTGAAAGACTGATTGCCCACGATATGGGGCTCTAGTAGTTTAGCATCGCGACAGTTTGCGGGACACCGAAAGGCCATTGTCGACGAGGAAAATGGACGACAATCATTTCCATTGAGGCCACATCCATTCTCAAATTGCCTACACCATGGGTCAGTAGAGGATAAAAGCTTGGCCACCTCGCATAGCGACATACCAGAGATTCGTCGAACATGAAAGGGTCTGGAGCTGGCCGTATCCCTCAATATAACCGGAGGAGCGGGAGTGTAGAAGAACCAAAAACCAAGGCAAGAACCAAGAGGTATAAAGTAGTAAGAGTAAGAATAGCTTATGTTTGCGCTTTGAGAAGAAGCGATCGAGGTATTGAACGGGTAGTTCCTGGAGGCGCGGAAATAGTGGTTTTAACAATAGCATATGCGGTGGATCAGGGCCTTTGACCCAATTTGCGGTTGCGCGACCGACCTTCCTCACAGGCAAGGGCACCCAGCCCCAGCGGAAGGACTTGGATGATTCTTGTAGCCAGACGGGAAGAGCGCTGCCTGATTCCACATCAGGTGGCGGGAAATCCTCGGAATTGTCGGGGTTGACGAGTCGATCGTCGTCATCGAGTAGCGGAGCGACGTATAGCCTCCCGGCCTCATCGTGCCCCTCTCCGATCATGGTTGTAAGTAACGGGGAATATTTGGAGATCCTGTTTGAAGCAGGCAAACGGTGAAGGGTATGATGTCGGTGCCGGAGCGGTCGGCACGCTAGTCGATTTAGGCGGGGATCGTCTCCAAATAAGTGGGTTTCCGGTGGAGGATCACCAGGGACAAAGCCACGGGAACACAGTAACGAACGGTCTAGTTAAGTGGTGGAATCAGAATGTATAGGATATTTGAGGAGTCATTTAAGGGAGCGAAAGTCCAGGAAAGGAGAAAAAGAGAGAGAGAGAGAGTTAAGAAGTAAATGGATGCCACAAAGCTGGGATTGGACCAAAGTCGCGGGGGCCAGAGATGAAAGGCGGCTTTGCGCCTCAGGCACCAAGGCAGAAGCCCCCAGTGGCGATAATTATTAACGCTCATAGTTCGCCAACCTCAAGATTTTGTTTCATCCACACCTCGATTTTTGTTGATGCAGTCTATTCAAGTGTTATATGCTACTAGACTACCAAGAATACCTACTTAGAGGCTGAAACGCTAGCAAACTACAATACTGCTCCATTCTCAACCTCTCTCTGGGAACCGTTTGCACAATTTGCACAGTTTATACAGTTTACACAGTTTCCACTATTTGTCCTGTTTGCTTTGATTTGTTCTGTTTGCTCAGTGTGCTTGAGGGCGGTCTGAATTGGCAATTCTACCACGCGGGGAATGCTAGGGAACTCGGTAGGCTCGTACGATTAGCACGGAAAACGGAGACACAGAGTATATGGAGTGCATGGTGGATATATCTGTCAGGTCGAAACTTCCGGAGCCTATATCCCCCCTAGGAAGGTTCAAAGACGATCCACATCCAGTCTGTAGTCCGAGACAAGGTTCGATAATTCCTTTCAATGCTGGACTCGCAATCATATATCCGCTGTTGAAATATGTCCAATATTTGATTCCTTCTGATAAACCTAGGTAGGTATATTCAATCCTCCGTGACTCAACAACTCTCAAATCTCAAAGGTTAACGTCATGGCTAATTGCTGGCGTCACAAATTTCATGAACATGACGAAGAGTGGAGTCGTTGGTTTTCCACAATAATTACCATACTTACCGATCCACTTCCATCTCCTATCTGATTGATTGATTAAGATTACTCCGTAAAATCGGATCTGATACGCAAGAAAAAAATAAAAAATAGAAAATAAAAATAAAATTCCGATATTATTTACCGCGGTATTCGCCGGGAGCTATAAGCCCACTGTGCGCCCGGGTGCTCTTGCACTTTTCTCCTAACCTTGGAATTGTCTCCCAGATTACATCGACATGGCTACCTCCAGAAGTGTTCAACGACTACAGCAGACACTGTCGCATGTCCAGCCGACGTCGGCCTCGGGGCCGATCCAGCTGTCAATTGTCGCGGGGCCGACCCAGCCGGCGCTGCTGGACATTACCCTTGGCGAGTTACTGACTATTCAAGCACTACAGTATGGTAGCTATGAGTGTCTTGTTTTCCCCTGGACTGGAGCCCGTTGGACGTACGCCAACTTGAAGGATGAGGCGGATCGTCTTGCGCGGGGTATGTTGGCGATGGGTGTCCAGAAAGGTGATCGCATTGGCATCATGGCAGGTAATTGCGAGCAGTATATCTCCGTCTTTTTCGCCGCTGCCCGTGTAGGCGCTATCTTGGTCGTGTTGAACAATACATACACCCCGTCAGAGCTATACTATGCGCTCAACCACTCGGGTAATTCTCCTTCTGTTCCATTCAAGTCGCATTCATGCTAACTTGCGCAATTCAATTCTATAGGTTGCAAAGTCCTGTTCATGACGCCTCGCATTGGACGCCATAATCTCGAAGAAGTCTTAGTTGAGCTAGGTCCCAGCCCCAAGGAGAGCGGAACCTCGAAATCCCTAGAGGAGATTGTTATCCTACGCGGTGGATTCCAAGATTTCCCGACCTACAACGAAATCATCGCTCGCGGCGCTTCGCAGCCTGCGCATTTGCTTCAGGACCGTGAGGCTGAATTGCGACCGGATGACGTGTGCAATCTCCAGTTCACCAGTGGCTCAACGGGCAATCCCAAGGCGGCCATGTTAACACACCAGTATGTTAGTTTCGCCACCTCAGGAAAGACCAGAGCTAATCTCATGGTAGTAACTTGGTCAACAACTCGCGATTTATTGGAGATCGCATGAAACTGACTTCCTTCGATATCCTCTGCTGCCCACCACCACTATTCCATTGCTTCGGGCTAGTCCTGGGCATGTTAGCAGTCGTCACTCACGGGTCTAAGATTGTTTTTCCCAGCGAGACATTCGACCCCAAAGCCGTCCTACATGCCATCTCAGACGAGAAGTGCACTGCCCTACACGGCGTGCCAACCATGTTCGAGGCGATTCTCAGCATTCCCAAACCCCACAACTTGGATACCTCAAATCTGCGAACCGGTATCATTGCGGGTGCTCCCGTACCCCGTGCATTAATGAAGTCTCTCTTGGAGGACCTCAACATGAAAGAATATACCAGCAGCTACGGTCTGACCGAGGCATCACCGACCTGTTTCAATGCTTTCACGACTGACAGCATCCACACCCGACTGACTACTGTGGGCAAGGTTCTGCCTCACGCCCGTGCTAAGATCGTCGATTCCAAGGGCAACATCGTTCCAGTGGGCCAGCGCGGCGAGCTCTACATGGCCGGATACCAGCTCACAAAGGGCTATTGGAATAACGCGGAGAAAACGGCCGAGACACTGGTTACCGATTCTGAAGGTACTGTGTGGTTGAAGACTGGTGACGAGGCATCGTTCAACGCAGAGGGCTATTGCACCATCACTGGCCGCTTCAAAGACATCATCATCCGCGGTACGACCGAACTCCAAGTCCCAATCATTCTGTTCATCTGGAGCTGACCAAGTATCATGTAGGCGGGGAAAACATCTATCCTCTTGAGATTGAGGAGCGATTGACTGCCCACTCCGCAATCGAGCTGGCATCTGTTGTCGCAATCCCAGACCAGAAATACGGCGAAGTCGTCGGTGCCTTCATTCAGCTATCTGCTGGCAAGACCCGACCTTCGGATGAAGATCTCCGTGCCTGGACTCGCGAGACGCTAGGTCGTCACAAGGCACCGCAATATGTATTCGTATTCGGCGAGGATGGTGTACCTAGCACGGTGCCCATAACGGGCAGCGGAAAAGTCCGGAAGGTGGAGCTACGGCAGATGGCGATGGAGGCATTGAGTCAGCGCGCCAAGACGGCGTAGGAAGGTAGATTTTTTTGTATAATGGCGGATATACGGTAACTTACTTGGGACGGGAGTAATGGTCAATATGAATTGGTATATTTTCATTCAAACGTTTTTAAATCTTGCGACCGTTTCAAAATGTACTTTCTTTCAAGGTTACCAAGGTTACCCTTTGGACCGAGGTTCGTAGGGAGAAAAACTTGTTTCGCCGTTGGAAGTGGGGAGAATCTTATCAGATACGATTCCTCCATACCTGGTCTGTACCAGTTCCGGTGTACGGAGTTTACAAGAGCACTAAATTGCGACATTTTGGTTTAAGCGACCTTGGCGTCGGGCCCGACCGCTGGATGACCAACGCCATTCCCTCAATCAGATTAGATGGGGATCTTGTCTGATCGAATCTGACAACTTGATTGGCCGGTATCTGGTATTCATGTAACATTCAATACGGTAAATCCCCACTTTGTGCACCCGGTCAAGTCGTGAAACAAGGAACATACATCCGACCAGTGTGGTTTAAATGTTGGGTTTGACAGTCACTACTAGTAGGCATGAAAGATTTGCCTGGGCCTTCAAAGTGCATAATAAAGTACTTCAGGCTCTAAAAATCTACCTACATGTGATCCAGTGTGTACTCAGCTCAAGAGACCAGCCACTTTCCAAAAAGTGGCCATGAGGAGCCAAAAAAAGCACGAGTATCCGCAAATCGAGGGCCACAGGGTTGGACTATGAATGACAGAATAATTAATGGATAAACATGGAAAATATCTACACCATGTGAACAAGTGGGATGTGGCAGCTTCGGGTCCACAAGGATATTATGAAGCGATCACTTGAGACCGCGGAAGGAGATTGGTGTTGCAATCTATGCTGCAATAGAGGTACGGTATATCTCTGCTTTTCAGTGACCTTTGACTAGGCAATTATTAGAAAGTGAGTCGTCCATTTAGCCAAGTACATAGTGAAGGGACCACGTATAGCTAGAGTAGGTGGCAGAAAGTTCAACTTGCTAGATCTGCCACAAAGAGGTGTTCATTTTAGATTGTTAGGTAATATAAATAGCAGATTCATGTTTTTGATTTTCTACTACTTTTATCAAGTACTTTTAGCTACGTGGTGATATGACCTTTGTAGTTAACTGTAGCATATATTGGACCAATGCCACGCAACCCCGTTGACATAAGCAACGACTCAGTCTCCTTCTCAATATTCTACCTTCTTTCCTACCGAATAATTTAAATAGCCAAAGGGCTCTGCAGATTCATGTAACGGAGTAGAAAGAAATTAAAAGAGGAGAGAAGATAAGAAAAGAGAAGTGGAGGGGTAGGGTTTCGAACGTAGTATGTCCAAAAAGCCCGCGCTGTACCCAAGCAATAGAGGTAGATACCAGATCCCTGTATGCAATCTCAACCATCTTCAATCGATATGCTCTCCATGGCTTCGTCCTAGTGTTTCACCTACTCACCAGAGCAATTGGACCGCTAATTCAACCGAACTAACTTTCCTCGACAATATCGGCCATCATACTCGGTGCAGATCCGCGAGGTCTTCAGGTTCCTAGAGATGTTGCAACACTATCACTTGCCTGCGGTGCCATTTGACAACATCAATCTCCACTCCTCCATCCAAAGCCATAATCACACAGACGTGCACAAAAGATTTCTCTCTGGGTGACTTATCGGACCACAAAGCTTTCTGGTAGAAGTTGGGGGTTTGGTTCCAATGGGCCACACAAGGCCCTACCTTTGATTAAGGATTTCGACTTTCACAACATTATTGAACGGCCTGGACGGCTGCGATATGGACCGATTGACCAACATTAAAACAAGAACCAGTTTATCTGGCAGTATGAGATCCAGAATGGACACGAAGAATGGTTCCCCGCATATTGTTTCACTGAGATATAATTTCCCCCGGAGGACATTACGATGATCAACCAGTATATGAGCACCAGTCGAGGGCGCTGGTTCACTTTCCATTTGGTGTGTTTGCATAATCTTGGATGAAGAGGGTGACAAGGTTGCTGGCGACCTCACGCTGTTCAACAACACATTGAAGCATCGACTAGGAGCCACGCTGGGAATGGTGCAGTCGTTTACCTCTGGTGTGGGGCGTGGGGCAGCCCTTGATGAATATTTGAACATCTTCATCTTCATCGACCGAGCGGATAGAGACAGTATTCGCCATGCAATCACGAAGATTCTTTAGCACTGAACGTCCTGTCCTCATACATCAAAGAAGAACCTTGGAAATGATCGAAAACTCCCAGAAATGGCTTCTGTCCATAACTGACCTATAATACACCCAAACCAAAGAAATAGATTCAAATCCTTGGACCGGGAAGTGAGCTGTATACAATTGTGCCCAGTGCCAACATCGAAAACAAAACGCCGATCCCATGCCTCTGACAAATAACGCGAGACTTTACCGGAAAACCAATACATAGAGAGGAAGTAAATGGCAATTTATAGACGGCGCTCCATGCGGTTCAACCTGACAGGAGTTTTGATCTAATCCCGTCTCGTTAGTTTCAGCGCTCTAAGAAAAGATAATGGCGCCGCAGAAATTCCGCTCAACCGCCCAACGCAAAGCAATGAAGGTAAGAAAAACCCACCTGGGTGCGCGTTCGTTGTCCTCGCACGGGTAAACCCAAGGCATGACGACGACCACGGTAGGTACCCGTCTCCTTTAAGCGCTTGATATCATTCAGGACCTCTCGACGCAGATCATTTTCAATCTTCATATCCGATAACACGGCGGTCAAGTCGAGGACCTGCTTGTTGGCCAGCTCACCGACGCGGCAAGTTGGGTGGATGTTGAAGCGGGCCAGGAGACGAGAGGAAGTGTTGTTGCCGATGCCGAAGAAGGATTCGAGGGATTTCTATTAGTTTATAGTGTTAGGTTTTGATCTGTGGTCCAATTGGTTAAGGTGTGTTGCGGTTGGGGGAATTGCTTGCCTTCAACAGGTTGCGCTCCGGGAAGTTGACGCCGAGGAGGAAAACCTGTGCGGATTGGTAAGTGACCATGTAATTTTAGAGTAAATAAGGGAAGGATTTACCATCTTGATGGGTCTATTTGAGTAACAAAATCAGAGGCTGTTTGCTGCTCTGCTGCTCTGCTGCCTCTGGACTGAATGCGCGGGAGAAATCTGTGGCAATAATGTTTCTCCGGTGTGAAGTTTGCAAAACAACCGTCGTATCGATACGGTGGAATTGGGTTTTTATGGTATTTTAATATTATTCTACACCACATCTTAAATACAAAGACTGCAATTATACAATACCGCGCCCCATATCCTCTCCGCACGGCACCTTAAATTGCAAGCTGGCCTTCCCCTCTCGCCTCTCCATTCCTCCAGCTTCCCACTGTATCCACTGCGGCGGTAATTCATAGCCATGAATTTCAGCAACCTTTTCCTGTCTATCTTCCTGGTCTTCGCCGTCGGCTTCGCGCTGGTTCAGGCTGAGGATGCCAATCGGGAAACCCGTGGCCCAAAGATCACTAGCAAGGTAAATTGATCATCGCTCAGAAGCCCATTGGCCCAAACTGATGGATTGTATCAGGTTTACTTCGATATTCAGCATGGTGATGAGACCCTTGGCCGTATTGTGATGGGTCTGTATGGCAAGACCGTTCCTGAGGTGAGTGACCAATTTCTGGGATCACCCCTGCACACGAAGCTAACTTAAATCCTCTTCAATAGACCGCTGAGAACTTCCGGTACGATCATCATGATAGTTGACCTAGATTTGATTGATTCCATACTCACCATCTTTTCAGTGCTCTGGCCACCGGCGAGAAGGGCTTCGGCTACGAGAACTCCGCTTTCCACCGCGTCATCAAGGACTTCATGATCCAGGGTGGTGACTTCACCAAGGGTGATGGAACCGGTGGCAAGTCTATCTACGGCAACAAGTTCAAGGATGAGAACTTCAAGCTGCGCCACACCCGCCCGGGCCTCCTGAGTACGCATAATTCAGCCCAGCTATCATGAATTGAAGCTAACAGGTCTCTTCAGGCATGGCCAACGCCGGCAAGGACACCAACGGCTCCCAGTTCTTCATCACCACCGTTATCACCTCATGGCTCGACGGCAAGCACGTTGTCTTCGGTGAGGTCCTCGAGGGAATGGATATCGTCGACAAAATCCAGAATGTTCCCGTCGGTGGTGGCTCCAAGCCCCAACAGCCCGTGAAGATTGTGAAGAGCGGAGAGCTTGAGATGGAGGCGAACCCCGAGGACAAAGGTAGCCGTGATGAGCTGTAAACGCAGCGCGCTCCTGTTATACTCTCGTTTTTCCTGCTGCTCGGCGACGGTGAGCTGATGCGTGCTTTCTACTAAGACTCCGACGACTACCCGACCGATGAAGCTCCAGTGGACTCCTCCTCCCCCGCCTCCTTTTCGATGCAGCCCGTGCTGATCTTCCTTGTGCTGGTAGCGATTGTCGGATTTTACATTCACCGCCGTCGCAGCCAGCAAGGAAAGGCCGATGACGATTATAAGGAATACTTGTAGATATTCCGATATGTTCAATCAGAGTCTGGATTCCACAGGTAGAAAAAACAAGGCATCTTTGTCATTATAAAAGCAGGCAGATCTCAATGTAGCCAGTGTAGGATAGCATCTGAGCTTTCCCTTCTTTGATCATTTCCATGGTTTGAGCTTCACAACTTCAATACTATTTACGTTGACACTTTGCAATCGGACCAAGTGGATCGGCGGTACAAGTTCCCCAACGTCAATACGTCACAACGGAAGACCTTGTTAAGGGGCTGATGAGAATCCAAATCGAGTGATATCGGCGGGACTTGCATTGCATTCCTACCTACGGTCAACTCGGGACTTACCTTCGCGTTGTCGATCTCTAGCCAGGAAGTCAAGTCACAAATCGATGGAGCCGTCTTTTCATGATTGAATTCTGATTAGCCATACGTCTGGAACAATTGGGAGACAGATTCATGGACTGAATTCTCCCCAGCAAAGCTGCTCATTACATCATGTCGCGATCCCACGAGACGATACAAGGGGGGAAGTTCAGAGAGTATGTCCCGATGCTGTTCTGAGAGACCCAGATCATTTGTGACCCCCAGGAGCTGTCTGAGTATACGGAGTGAGTAGAGTACAGCGTGGATCTGAGCCAGAAGGTGAAGATCTGCCCACTCCGAACAGGTTGTCGTGACACCATGGCCGAGGAATTGTTCCAACTTGGCTGCACTCAGAAGTGACGTGGCATTCAAGCTGTCACGGTAAATCTCGGATAGGGCGAACATCACCCAAAATTTGGGCTGCGTAGCGGCCCCGAACACAGAGCTTGCCAACTGAAGACGTGTACTGAGTAAATCCAAGTCAGAAGCGATCGTGTTGGCCGGACTGAGAGTGATCTCCTCTGAGACGATTCGGCAGCCTCTGCGTACAAACTCATGGATGGCTGGAAATTGACGGTCGGCGGGTTGCGCCGAATTGAGAAGAGAGTACCCAAGGGCTCGATATATTCTTCCCTGTTCCCAGGCGCATCGTCTCGCATGATCCTCGGGCAAGATTCCCAGGTATATGTGCGGGTGAATCTGTTCCCCGCAGCAGTAGGTTTCAGGTAGCCTATACTGCCACAGCAGTTCCGAGACGCGAGGATCTAACCCTGGTGTACCAGGAATTTCCTGAAGTGCCGCCGATTGATCAGGGCTGTCCTGGTATTCCTGGAGAAATTCGTTGAAATTCGCGAGGGAATCCGCTTCGAGGTCCATTTTGGACCGGCGTACCAGATCTAAAGAGCCACGGTGCGGATCTTGAGTCAATTCATAGGCGAATCGTTGCAAGCTTCCTATCCCCAGCCGGAGACAGAGTTCATGAGGATATATTCTTAGCCCTCGGATTTCCGACGAAGCTAGGCCGGGTGCATCGTCAAGTAAATGCAACGAGTTGAGTAAGATCACCGCCCCATGCTGACCAAGGTCGTGGACCACAAGATCCGAGTCATTTGTGAGCACAGCCGAGCCCGTGAGCTTTGCTATTCGAGCGCAGTCGAGATCCGCTTCTCCGGGGACCATAGCGGTGATGTCTGCCCAGGGATATTCCCCCTCAAGCTGAGCGGCACATGGATGAATACTAGTTTCCATCAGCGCTTTGCTCCATCGGGTGTTGAGATCTTCAAATACAGCAGAGACCATGAATGGGTTCTCGGGTAAATTTCTCCACCGCGAGGGAAGGGGTCGTCGTTGCCAAACTTGCGCTGGCTCTATAGCAGTGGCCCTCTGGTTTCTGTTACCGGATGGAGGAATTGGCCTTTGCCGACAGATCTCCAACTTTTGTCGAGATTTTTCGATTCGAGCCAAGCGAGTTGCCCTTTTCGACAATGGCAGTGCGCCATCAAAGCATATTCGGTGGATGTCAACGCCCTGTTCTTTTAATCGCAGCAGGAAGCTCACCACCCCACGACTGACCTCGTCACAACTGGGTTGAATTTCAAGTGCATCATAAGTTACATCTGCCCAGGCCAGTAACCGGTAGTAGACATGATAGACCAGACTGGGACCGTCAATGACCACAGATTCGATTCGCGGGGGGCCGCTAGAAGTACCTGGACTTCCACACAACACCACCGTCTCGGTGTATTGCGAAAGATGTTTGGTTAAGGAAGGAATACCCATCACAATTCCTGTTTGTATTAAAAATTCGCCTGGGCAATTGAGACAATTCTAATGTTGTTGACCTTGGAGGCTTTTCAGCCGTTTGGAAAAAATCCAGGGCGGGGCTATACGGCAGAAACATGAAGCGGTCGGGGTTAAGCTAAGCTCTTGCTTGAGTCTTGTTTTTCCCCCAGATTTATGCTTGAGTTATGCATGAAAATATATACTGAGTTGCAACTTTTCAAGTGCGCAATTGGGAATAGTATCCCTTCCAAGGTTTCAAAAGAACATTGAAACATAAAGGAGAAAGTTAGCTTGGAATGGGCTTGCCAACCACAGTGACCGAGCAATTTCCATCTGAGATAATGCGAGATAATTTTGAATGTTACGTCAAGAAACTGACATCCGAGAAGGACAGACGAGAATCCAACCCGAAAGAAACAGAAATCGGCCTGGCTTCGGGCAGTCGAACGTGTGTAGGCACTGGCAAAGAAGATTCCACTGCTTATCTTACGTTCTCGAACCGAACCTCTTCTTGCTCTTGTTCACCAATTCTGGTCACCAGCTGTCAACGGACCCTTTCGAACCTTTCAGTTCGCTTAAAAACTCCAGTTGAATTTGTATAAAGGCCGATAATTGGCTTAAGACCATTTACCGGCTTACCCGAATATACCCCTGATAAGCTAGAGGATAACAGGGCTCAAGTATTGTTATTAATCCGTTTTAGTGTATACATGTACTGATGCAAATACTGTGTATGCCTTAGGCACAAACCGTGAAGCTTATCTCCACGTGTCTAGAGAGCCTTTCCCTCTCATATACCCACCCCGGGATCATGTGACCACGTGCAGCGCTTTCCTTCCAGTTTAGGCTTAGATCTACCGGCGTACCCCTCATGGGCCGGATATGCTCTCTCCTTTCTTCCCCATAGCCAATATCACCTATTTGTTTTTTAGTTCATCCTACACTGAGTAGTTTTCCCTGCTGGGCAGCTTACAGCGCCAAGAGCGTTTGGAGGTCTAGGAACGTGATATCATAGGGTGATTGGCCGATGGTTGGAATCGCGAGTGTTATCTAATGGGCGCATATTTGATCTTCAAGGCTCTAACTCCACTCTTATCTCGTTATTTATTTAGACTAGCCTGGTATAGGAGAGTGTACGGAGTATGGTATCTACGCAGCGGTTGAAGACGGCTTTTATATCCAGCCCTCTGTCTTCCTTTCAGGTTTGTCGCTTTGTCCTCATTTTGCCTGACTGTTTATGCCACAGAGCCTTATTTCAAAAGATGCTACCGAAATTACTCTCACATCAATTCCACCATGTAAGTAAGATACACCAACAGATTGGCCAAAAGAGGCGTGAGAAGAGCCATATCTTACATAGCAGCAAGTGGAAAGACCCCTGCATAGTCATATGTGTATTGACAAGGCATTGATAAGAAAATCACAAAGGGAAAAGAGGGAAGGAAAAATGGAGGGTACTAAGAACGCATTAGTTTGTTGACCGCAAGCAAACTGGAGCCGAGCGAACGCTACTCAACAAGTCCCCGGTGTCTAGACCGACATGTACGCCGACTCGTCATTAAGGCAAATACTTGAGTCAACTTTCGCTAATATGACATCCATGGATGTGGGCCTTTGACACGTCACACTCCGGGATATTGTCTACTTGCTGTCTTATTTCTATCCGGCATACGCACAAATTAATCAGAAGTCTCACGCTGGGAAGGTTTTTGAATTAAAACATGTCTCAAACTTAGAGAGAGATATCTGAAAGGAATGCGGTTGGGCCAGAGAGATTAGAGTGGATTTTCGTTCACCGAAGATTCAAATGATGTCTCAGACCTAATCGCTCTATGGATTATAATTAGATCTGTTAAAATTCAGGAAATGGTGTTCTTATCGATGCAGTCCTATCAGTTGATGCATCTGTGATCGGGCTCCAGGCGTTGCGCTCGTCTATTTTCACTAGACCAGACGATCGGAGCCAGGATGCTTCAAGCTTGCGGTTTCTTTTAAAATAAATAAAATGGCTTATACAGAAAGTTCGCGACGTTGGCTATCCCAGCTGCAAGCCGAGTCCCACTTGATGACGACCGTGCTGACGACTAGATATTGTGACTAGTGAACTTCCGGGACCCCTGTTGTTTCCAACTGATAGGGAGCTCCCACGATCAAAATAAACAAGTTATTAGTGGCTAAAACATCAAGAACTGTGGGGCAAGGTGGGAACTCTATGATTTCAGTTTAATTGAAGGTGTGTTGGAAATATGCACTCCAAATCAAGGAAATCCATATCTTTGTGTTCCATTTGTGATAAAAAAAAAAGAAAAGAAGAAGAAAAAACAAAGTACGAACAATGAGATAGAAAGGAACTCCTAAAAAAGTTACACAAAGAAAGAAGCTTATCTAACGGACGTGGCTCCAAGGTACCGGCCACACCGAAGCAGTCGGTTAGGGTGGTTACCCATTTACATAGATAGAATCGATCAATCATGTTGAATCCGACCTTTTGTGACATGAAGACAAATCGCAGCCACTCAGCTCGGGTGATAGCTGATCGACGCATGAATCAGTGTCAGCCCGAGCGGTTCCTGCAGTCATGGCGACTTATGCGACTTATGCGACCTGTGCGAATAGCGGAGTATAGCCCAACCACTCGGTCCGATAAGTCTCTCAGCTTCCAAGCTCATTTTCATCAAGAGGTTTCATTCCCAGTTTGTTGTTTCAGATGATAATTTTACTTAATTTTTCCCTTCACCTTATTTCTCTATTTTACTGAGATTCGAAATTCACGTTGGTTAAGGTGTTGAGGTTCCGACAAACGGCTTCCTGCAAGCTACCTGGCTATTATATGCGGAAATGCAGCTTTCCTTGCTTCTTTTATGCTCTTTTCTGAGTGACCATGCTTGGGGCTGGCCCTATGATGCGTCTCTTGTGGATTGGAATCTTAACCAGAACAAAAGCGCTCAAGGCCCCATCGATTACTGGGGGGCCTGGCCGAACCATAAATATCATCCGTCGCCAGAAAATTGGCGCTTCCCTTTTTACACGATCTTTCTCGACAGGATATCTAATGGTGATCCGACAAACGACGCTAACAACGGGACTGCATTCGAACATGTGGTCAACTCGAATCAGATGCGACACGGTGGCGACGTCGAGGGCTTGCTAGATACGTTGGACTATATACATGGCATGGGGTTCAAGGTGCATTCATCCGAGACTGACTCGATCCGAGCAGTGATAGGCTAATTCAGACATTCAATGTTCAGGCCATTTACTTCGCCGGGACGTATTTAGAGAACTTGCCTTGGGCCTACGATGGCTACTCGCCGGCAGATACCACTCTCCTTGACAAACACTACGGTACACTGGAGGATTGGAGACGACTTGTAACGGCGATTCACGACCGGGACATGTATGTACTGGTGGACAATACGCTTGCAACGTAGGATGACCCGATTTTCTTGTTCTTGTTTCTGCTTTTCTTTGTGCACACGAGCTCATCTTTTTTCATAGATTGAGCAATCTGATCGGCTTCAAAGGCCACTTGAATGACTCGGCGGATTTCAGAACAAGCGAGTACGATGTGGAATGGGTCACAGAACGACAATATGTTGATTTCTCATTCGGGAATACTTGGAACGAAACATGCAACTTTCCCAAATTCTGGTACGAGACTGGTTATCCGTTGACTACCGGTGAAGTACAAGACCTCAAAAGCTGCAAGAACAGCGACTTCGATCAATTCGGAGAACTGGAAGCATTTGGTAATTTCCCTGACTGGCAGCGCCAGCTCACAAAGTTTGCCTCTGTAAGTAATGGCCTCCAGTCCATGTCGAATGTGGTATCAAAACTCTAACGACAAGTTTGGGTAATTAGGTGCAGGATCGCCTGCGCGAATGGCACAAGCCTGTTCGCGATGTCATCACTCGCCACTCCTGCTTTCAAATTGCCAGCCTCGACATAGACGGCTTTCGCTTCGATAAAGCGGTGCAGGCGACTTTAGAGCCCCTTAGCGAGATGGTTGCGTTCTATCGTGAATGTGCCAAGTCGCTCGGCAAAGAGAATTTTTTCCTTCCCGGGGAGATCACATCTGGAAACACCTTTGGTAGTCTCTACCTTGGACGAGGTCGTCAGCCAGATCAGTATCCAGAGTCCGCAGGCGCTGCTGTGAAGTTGAAAAACACGTCAGAGGGCGTTTTTCTAAGAGAGGATGGGTTGCAAGCGTTGGATGCCTCTGCATTCCACTACACAATCTACCGTTCAATGTGCCGTTTTCTGGGTATGGACGGTAACTTGGTTGCTGGCAACGACTTGCCGACTGATTTCATTGAAGCCTGGAATGAAATGCTTGTCACCAATGACTTTATCAATGCATTCACAGGAGAGCTGGATCCTCGTCATATGTATGGTGTCTCTAACCAAGATAACTTTCGTTGGCCAGCCATCAAAAATGGCACTAACAAGTATCTTTTGGGTATGTTTCCCAACCTCAAACTTACCCATTCCCCCCAGAACTTACCTTTTTGACCAGGTTTGAACGTCATTACACT
The DNA here is from genome assembly GCA_028828245.1 of Penicillium lividum. Lineage (NCBI taxonomy): Eukaryota > Fungi > Ascomycota > Eurotiomycetes > Eurotiales > Aspergillaceae > Penicillium > Penicillium lividum. The sequence goes on from JAQJAG010000002.1 coordinate 138,018, forward strand.
GGTACTGCCGGGTATCCCTCTCATTTTGTGGGGTGAAGAGCAGGCAATGTATGTTTTTGATGCAACTGCCTCCAACTACCTATATGGCAGACAGCCCCTCTCGTCTCAAACAGGTATGCTGCCCGTGATATCTAACTTTCGGCCTTGCTGATCGTCTTCAATTTTTTTTTAGCATGGTGGACCAACGGCTGTTTCAACATCAACACAACCAAATTTTACGATTTTCCGAACGAGAAAGGTCTCGATGGTTGTAATGATATCACTGTGACCTATGATCAACGAAACCCCGCCCACCCCGTCCGAAATATAATGAAGCGATTTTTTGACATTCGGAGAGGTTTCCCCGTCGCGAACGATGGATTCTATGTTGAAACAATCTCACAACTGACTGAGGATATTTATCTTCCTGGCTCGTCCACTACTCCGACAGTTACCGGCCTTTGGTCGGTTTTGCGGGCTTACTTTCCCGCGGTCCAGACAGATGCAATTTTAGCCAATGAAACACTGTGGCTGGTGTATCAAAATGGAAATACGACGAAGAAATACGGCGGCAGCTGCAGCAACAGTACTGCTGCCTTACTCTCTCCGTTTACGTCGGGCAAAAAGTTGAAAAATCTCTTCTATCCATACGATGAAGTCACCGTGGATGATGGGCCTACTGATACTACCAATGGTTGCATCAAAGGGGGCATGGAGCTGCTTCCTTGGGAATACCGAGCCGTATGTTCTCTAACCGCCCCAATTCAATAACCTTGACTAACCTCATAAAGTATGTGGAAACATCCATGTTCGTAGATCCTCGACCTACAGTCACTGAGTTTCGCCCTGGTCATGATTCTCGGTTATTGTCTGCGGAGGATACGAGTGAGATCATCCCGATTCAGCTAGGATACTCCGAGCAAATGGACTGTGAATTGATCACCAACGCGATCACTTTCAACTCTACAACAGAGAAAGGTATTGTCCCTTCTATTGACACTTCTAGTGTTAGCTGCACCAACGTCACAGCTAGAACGACAAGTAACAACTACGTCGGCGAGATTCCGACTGTTTGGACTTGGTCTGCAAATTTGACCAATGTTTACCACGGAATCCACCAAATGACCGTGGCCAACGTTTCCACGTCTGCCACCTCCAATGTTTATACCAATGCGACTGACAGCTTTTTGATCCGGGTTGGTCTTCCTACCAACCCGCTGATCACTCCGCTGTCCAATTACTCCACCAGCCTCGTGCACAAATCCGATGACGGATACTACGTCAAGCACAACGCCGCAGGTGCTGACAAGTTCCGGTACTCGGCCAATTTTGGTAGCACCTGGTCGAATTGGACAACTTATGAAGGTGGCAACACGAATGTCACCATTCCAACTTTCACTGGGACATCCAAGCAGGCGTGGAAAGGAACTCATATCCGTGTGCAATACCATTCGAGACTTACTGGAAGCAGCGATTACATCCAGGAAGGTGACTACAACTGGAGGGAAAATTCAACCCGAAGATTCCCTCATTTGTGGTTCAATGGCCCATTCAATCAATACGGTTACGATGCGGGGTTAGAAAACTCAATGCAGTTTGACTCGAAGACATCGCGCTGGAACTATGATTTTGTTTATGAATGGCCAGCAGTGGGGCAGCTGAATGCATGGGGTATTGACCCATCTGGAACTCCAGACAACACCGAGGTCTATGGTGATGTTGGAAATACGTCGACAATCTTGAAGCTCCCTCCGTCTTATCTCTCGTCGAACCTGATTAACATCACTGATTTGCCTCCCTTTCCACATCTGGGATGGAGATTATCTCTTAATGACGGTAATCTACGGTACGAGAAGATTCCCATCGGATCTGGATGGGCTCAACTTGCTCTCTTTATTCTTCTGTGTATCGGTCCAATCATTATGGGCCTAGCAGCAGTCGTCATCTTCATTCGAACGTTCTATCAAGTCAAGTTCAACAAAGACGGCAATGTGCTTAAGGTTGAGAAGCCCATAATTCTGCTCTGGCGTAAAATGAAGAGCAAATTTGGGAAGCATGGGAACTCCGAGACTGCAATTTCAGAAATTGTGGTTCCAACGGGCGTCGCTGCGGGAGGCGCGACCGACCAACAGAGACGCACGGTTTTGATTGCTACCATGGAGTACGACATCCAAGATTGGAAGCTCAAAGTGAAAATCGGAGGTCTCGGAGTCATGGCACAGCTGATGTCCCAGAACCTGAAGCACCAGAATCTCATCTGGGTGGTGCCATGTGTCGGGGATATTGATTACCCCATCGACACGCCAATTGCACCATTCGTCGTGACGATCCTTGACAAGCCATACCTGGTGAAGGTCCAGTACCACATCGTGGAGAACATCACCTATGTCTTGCTGGATGCACCAGTTTTCAGGCAACAGACCAAAGCCGAGCCTTATCCTCCCCGCATGGATGATCTTGAAAGTGCAATCTACTACTCAGCTTGGAATCAGTGTATCGCAGAGACAATCAAGCGATCACTGTCTGTGGATTTTTACCACATCAATGACTTCCACGGCTGTGTCGCACCGCTGTATCTGCTGCCGGCTCGAACCATTCCAGTTTGTCTGTCCTTGCACAACGCTGAATTCCAAGGGCTTTGGCCATTGAGAACACAGAAAGAGAAGAAAGAAGTCTGCTCTGTTTTCAATCTTCCGGTTGACATAGCGACCAAATACTGTCAGTTTGGAAATGTCTTCAATCTTCTCCACACGGGTGCTAGCTATTTGCGATTCCATCAGCGCGGATTCGGTGCAGTTGGTGTGTCACAAAAATACGGGAAGCGATCATGGGCACGATACCCCATTTTCTGGAGTCTCAGCAACATTGGAAGTCTGCCTAATCCTGACCCTTCCGATACAGCCTCCGTGGATATAGGGGCAGAAGTGCCAGTGACGATTCAGTCTAATACGGAATCCGCCCACGATAAGCTTCAGGCGCAGAGATGGGCAGGTCTGAGCGAGGACCCGAACGCGGACTTGCTTGTGTTCGTTGGAAGATGGTCGAAGCAGAAGGGAGTAGACTTGATCGCGGATGTAATGCCGGAAATTCTGTCAGCTCGACCCCTTGTGCAATTGATTGTGATCGGTCCCCTAGTTGATCTTTATGGCAAGCTAGCGGCGATCAAACTCCAGCGCATCATGGAAATGTATCCAGGCCGGGTTTTTTCGAAACCAGAGTTTACCATTCTGCCACCCTATGTGTTCTCCGGAGCTGACTTTGCCTTGATCCCGTCACGAGATGAGCCATTCGGCTTGGTTGCCGTTGAGTTTGGTCGCAAAGGTGCCCTCGGAATCGGTTCTCGCATTGGAGGTCTCGGGCAAATGCCCGGGTGGTGGTATACCGTGGAGTCTGACTCGGCTCGCCATCTGTTGCATCAGCTGAGAACCGCCATTGAATCTGCCCTGGACTCATCCGCAGAGATCAGAGCGGAAATGCGCGCAAATTCTGCTAGGCAACGGTTTCCCGTTCTCGAGTGGGTTCAAAAACTTGAAAGGCTACAACTAACCTCCATCGACATCCATCACAGAAAGAACAGGAACAGTGTAATTGGACCCACGCGAGACTCTCAAACGGACTGGGATATGCAGATCGTGCAGGCCTCCTCAAGACCCCGCCCTATTTCTCACCGGTCTATTAACCGAGCTTTGGAAACGGCACGTGAGGAAGAAACAGAGTCCATTCAGACTTTTGCTCTGGACCCACAACTAGCTGAGCCTGAAGATATGCGAGAGTCTCGCGGCCCTAGAAACAGCATGCTGGGTCGCAAACTGTCACTCGGTCGACGCTCTGGACCTGGACAGGTATATTCTACAGATGGAGACGAGAGTGGTACCAATACGCCACAGGAGGAGAATATCTCTTCCGAAGAGGCAATGGCAGCAATCAGCCAGACTCTGGGATCTCAGTATCTTAGCACATCTTCTGATAGGAACAGAAACTCCAATGGCGAGTCTACCACCGACTCTTCACGTTACATCTCCCGAGACACTTCTCCAGTCAGAACATCCATGTACCAAAGTGGCCTGGTTTCCGGTGATGTGACGCCTGTTGCGTATACACGTAACATGTCCATGTTGTCCGTGGTGTCTATTTTTGAGGATCACGATCAGCCCGTCTTCAACTTGCAAAAGGTCGACCCTACATTTACTGATAGCATGGGTTATTTCACGCGCAACTTCGAAAAGCTGGTCACCAACCTCAACAACAAAAACTCGATCACAGATTATTGTATTGAGGTATATTTGACGAAGAGCGAACGCACGTTCTTTGACATGTATACCGACCGGCAATTGAAAAAGCAGCCCAAGGTCGTCGAACGTCCCTTGACTGGATCTGGTTCGAATACAAAGGATGATGGCACGTCGACTCCGGATGAAACCTTGGTATCAAACGGAGCACATGACATCGACCAATGGCTCTCCCGCCTTGGGTACAAGAGACCTATTGCCATCCGGAGATTCATGAGATGGCGTGTCGGAAATTGGCCTGTGTATGCTTTGTTCCTGGGTCTTGGGCAAATTATCGCGACAAACTCTGCGCAGATTACACTGGTATGTTTTCTTTAACCATCTTATTTCAATTTCAACTAACCTCTTGAAGTTAGTGGGTCAGGTCGGCGAAACTGCGCTCAAGCTCTACGTGATTGCAACAGTCTACTGTCTGTCATCCATTATTTGGTGGTTCTTATTCTATCGATTCCCATCCGTGGTAGTTCTCACTCTTCCGTGGTTCATCTACTCCATTGCATTTGTTATTGTCGGGATCTCTCCATTTGGGCTCTCATCTGTCGGTCGAGCTTGGGCGCAAAATATCGGTGCAGGCGTTTATGCCGCGGCATCTTCCAGTGGCTCCTTGTTCTTTGCACTCAACTTTGGTGATCAGGGTGCTGTCCCCGTTAAGGATTGGATGTTCCGGGCAAGTTTGATCCAAGGCATCCAGCAGCTTTACACGGTTGCTCTATGGTTCTGGAGCTCTCGGGTCACCGCCGTGGAAGTTGAAGGCATTACAACAGCTGCCTTGAGCACTTGGAGACTCACTGCTGTTATGATGCCCATTGCTGCCGCGTGTTTCATCATTGGCGTGCTTCTTGCCCTAGGACTGCCCCAATATTACCGTCAAGCGCCTGGGAAGATTCTCTTCTTCTATACGTCTATCTTCCGTCGACGCATCGTTCTCTGGTTCTTCTTCATGGTCATCATTCAGAACTGGTTCCTGGCTGCTGTTTTCGGTCGCAACTGGTCATTCCTCTGGTCCTCTAGCCATGCCAAGTCGTGGGAAGTCCTAGTCCTGGTCTTGTTCTTCTTCATTGTCGTTTGGATTCTTGCTATGCTTATCTTCCGCTCCCTATCCAAAGAGCACAGCTGGATCTTACCTGTCTTTGGTTTGGGTCTTGGTGCACCGCGCTGGGCACAAACCTGGTGGGGCACTTCGAACATAGGCTACTACCTCCCATGGGCCGGAGGTTTGACTTCTGGGGCCCTCATATCGCGCTGCCTATGGCTTTGGCTAGGTGTTCTTGATGAGATTCAACAAGTGGGCCTGGGAATGATTCTCTTGCAGACACTGACAAGGGTTCACGTCTGCTTTGTCCTGTTGGCCGCACAATCTCTTGGATCTATCGCTACAATTTGTGCGCGTGCCTTTGCGCCCAACAACCTAGGACCTGCTGGGGTCTCCCCAGATGTTGGCTCGTCGCTAGACCGACTTGCCAATGCGTGGTTCTGGATTGCTCTTGCTTTCCAGCTTTTTGCTAGGTATGTGCTCCATTTTCTCTCCTTATCCTGTTTGTGAAGTCTTTACTTATTTTTTTGACAGTTTCGGGTTCCTTCTCTTCTATCGTCGGGAACAGCTCAATAGACCATAAATGGTTTGATTTTTCTATCAATACCACACAAACAATCATCGTTCACTTTACTATTTAGGTATAAACAGAGGAATTCATAATGGGTAGAAGGTATGAGGTTTTTGGCTGCTTACATCTTGTCTAAGACTTGGACAAATTTTTCAATCCGATCTATTGAGGGTTGACACCGCGCATATCTTTGGTTCACACTTTCATAGATTTGTTTGATTTGATTTTACTTCAACATGATCTCTCTCTATGTACATTGGATTTGCCGCTCTTCACTGGGGCTTTCCGCAGTCCGAAGGTGATCGTGCACGGACCATCTGACCACTCTCGCGTGAGGGGTGTGGTCAGGGGGGTGCGTGCACGAGTAATTGGTCTATTCACACACATTGACTCAGCGTAGGGCACCTAACTATGACGCTGGTAATAAGGAAATAATTAAATCCGATAAACCGGATTCATTGCGATAAGCCCCACTTATATAGATCTCGCATCCATCTCTTCTCCCTATTCAGCTCCCCATTACCTATCTTCCGGTCTCATTAACCATCTATCCGAACCCGGATACTAAGATTATCAATCCCGTGTTCTTTTACTGGTTGATTCAAATTCACCAGGAAGGTCGCCCCATAAGCCATTATTGATGAGGTGCGCATTTCCGCCGGAGAACCTGACTGAGGTTTTTGAGTTCAAACCTTAGACCTATTGGGGTCTTTGTGTTCACTTGAAAGACAAGGATGAGTTTGTTCCAGTCGATCTGGAAGGAATTCGGCATACCTGGAGAGGGGAATTGGATCCAGAACTACTTTCCCTGCCATCACAAGTATTTTTCACCCGGATCCGTCTGATCAATCAAATAAAGCAAAGCATTCAAGATGACATGCTTGTCCTATGAACCATGACTCCAGGTGGCCGAAAGAATTTCGGTGTGAGGAAGAATCCTGCAAATCAGGCACCCGATATGATCATAAGAGAAGACTTTGAAAAACATTGCTCTATCCGACATCCAACATCATCAAGTTTAGAACCAATTCTTACTACCCCTGGATGTGCGAATGAGGGTCTCCCTTCTGAATAGTCAGTGGTATATGTTGTTTATTAGGCTCTGGAAAAGGAACAACACAATACGTTGCATGCATAGAACTATTCAATAGGAAATGGATTGAACACCATTCATATGAGAATATCGAGGGTTCACCAATCCGGACTGCACTCCAATAAATCAAATTCGTACCGGAGTTTACGAAAAAACCAGGTCCATCATTCCATATCCGGTTTGGATGCCCCTTCTGTAATGCCTAGGGTGTGTGGGCAACTACATCCACTTATTAGAGATATATGAGAAACCTACAGGGGCGAGTAGCGGCCATAAGGACAGAACCTTTTATTCTATAATGAGTATCTACCGCTTCTACCACTTTTATACTGTCTTCTACATATGTACTAGAAAATCAAAATATTCCATAAATACTATCATCTAATATCCGCCCACCTAGTATTCTCCTATATATTTTTAGAGTATATATATAGTAAGGCCCTTACTTTAAGGGCACTACTATAATAGAGGCTATCTATCGCCTAGAAAGCTTAGTGCCTACTTAGGTATTATACCATACCTCCTACTTAGTCTCCTACGAATTCTCCTACTTAGTCTCCTACGAATTCTCCTACTTAGTCTTCTACTTAGTATCCTATCTAGTATTCTACCTTCTTTTATGCCGGTTTAGTCAAATAGTCAAAGGGCTCTCGAAATCTATATAGCTGAATAGAAAAAAAAAGTGAAGAGAAAAGAAGTGAAGAGAAAAGAAGTGAAGTAGAAGAAGGTCTGGTGGACGTTTCGAACGTATGTCCGAAAAGTCTGCGATGTACCCAAGTAATAGAGGGGCAGATTAGCTAAGTAGTATTTATGACTTTCTGCCATTTATCCTATGATATCAAAGGTTCTGTCCTCATGGCCGTCTCTAGCCTCCGTACTCGATCACCACCTCAGGTACTGCGGGCAAGCTAACTAAGCAAATGGACAACCACCAGATCGCGCGATTTTTAGCTCCTCCACCATCTTTCCCATTTTTGGTCGACCCTTTCCTTCGAAATACTTCGGCCCAACATCAGGAATATAGTATCCCTGTGGGTAGTACTTGGTACCATCAGTTCCCGGGACAGCTCTACCCAGTGCGCGAGTGTAAAGAGCGCCGGGACCCCAACGGTTCCATAGGGTGGGCTTCACATAGTAAGGAGCCGCATCCCAATCAGTAACATAGATACGATCCTTCTCGGTTTGTTCCTCACTGCAGGTATTGTAACGCAGAAAGTAAGGGCGTGGGAGCACAAGGTACCGCAGAAAGAATTTCCGCACGTTGATGAACAAAGAAAACATCATCGCGTACATGGCAGGGCAAGCATCGTACCTAGTTGATATTAATGAGTTAGTGAATTGCTTATCATATCTTCGCCAGGGATTTAACACGTACATCATAGCCTGCCGTAAACGTTCATCCATGAGGAAAGCAATAAATTTCAGGCCAATATGCTGGACTGGCTTAGGCAGCATGTAGAGACGAACTCCAGTCGTCTGTAAAGCTGTCTTATGGTTTGTGATATGTGGAACCATGTTTTTTACCTCATAATCTTCACTCCATTCCATAAGTTCCTCAAACCAATGCAGACCATCACGAAATCCAGTTTTACCTGACGGTAGGACGTCATAGCTGATCTTCAGGCCGTCACCAATGCTTTTCCAAAAGACAGCAATTGCACATTTTTCCATGTCAGTTAGGCCACGCCATTCATACCTATCAATGAATATGATAGGCTGAGTGGCAAAAAGACCGAGCGTAAATAACATGTCATCTTCGAGGATCTTGCCTGAGGCACGGTATCCCTCATGGACCCAGTTCATCCGAGCGATCGCGGAGCAAGCGCGCCCCGTGGCAGGCCCGAAGATCATGAATTCCTGAAGCAAGCAGGTAGTATCGACATAGCGCTTCAGATAAGTTTCTGGATTGGCGGACTGGCCTGTTCTGGAAAGTAGTCCAGAGATCGTGGGAATACCGTAGGCCTGGAGAGAAAGTATTACTAGTTAGCAGCCGAACTGGGTGACGAAGACGGGGGAGACTCACTCTGAATAGGGAAAATTTTAATGACTTGACAAAGGTTGAGGGAAATTCCAGTGATGCCAGGATCTTTTGAATCTCCCATGCCTCATTAACCGTCATCCGGGATAGGGACTCCCGATTGGGATAATTGTACTTTTTTTGCATCCATTGCAGTCTGCGAAACCGAAGAAGGGAAACAAGAATCGGATAGGCTGCAAGAAGGACGAGAAAGTGGGGAAGAAAAGGTTGGTGAAGAATTGGGGAAAGAAATGATTGTAAATTCATTTTGCCAGTGTCCTGAGAGAAGAGGGATGAAATCTGGGTTCGAACCTCAACCATGTCAAGTTCAACAATGAGAAATGAATGATGGGCGGAAAGAAAGGAGGGAAGAAAGGAATAAATATACAATTTAACACAAGACGGACTTGAGATTTGAAATTTATGGCTTCAGCTGGATCTTGACTGTCTTTCAAAATGTAACCCACACAATGTGCGTCTAAATCTTAAGACTGCTTATATATTACCCAAATAGGAATTACGAAATGTAAAATTTACACTACTGTATCTTACTGGTAGTAGTTGGGAGCTGGTAAGAACTACTAGCTTCAGAGAGAATGAGACTACTCCGTATTGGATCTTGATTGATCTCAATCTCGGTTTTTCTCGGTTCTAGTGTGGTTCTAATTAAGTGGCTTTTTTACTACGGTATATTCACCGCTGATTTAATTTACAGTAATAGCATTTAGGTTTTTTTAAATAGGGGAATCCTTACAGAAATTAAACTTTTCAGCCCAAAGGAATTAGGAATGAATTTAAGATAAGAAACTTCAATAGTTTGGTCGAAAGGGTTGACAGCCACGTAGAAAGATCAGCATCTGGAAAATAAACCCGACAGTATACAGTAGGGGTAGAGTGGGCCTTTGTTTCCCCCCACTCACGTCAGCCGCACTACGCTAGTGAAAAGTGCTAAATTCGCCAGAGCGTAATTTCAAGCCGAATCTAATCGGTATTTCTTAGAAGATCGCGGATAGAACCTTACTTATAACTTTATATCAGCTCCGTGCATGACTTGATAAGCAATATAGTTCACCAGGACCCATTGAGGAAATTTAGAACTATCGGCCTAATTCTACCGGTAGATAGCGGCCCTGAATGATATTTAGGATTTGGTGAAAACCCACCATGACCGAAGGTCGCCCTCGGAGAGTAGTGGGCACCCCGTTCGGGTCAAGATGAGAGAGGTGAAGGAGTGTGTATGCTTTAAGTAGTGCTAGGCTCGTACTAATATGACCATTTCACTTACGTGACGGGATGGGACCTGTAATGGTATGGTATCCGTAATAGGGACTGGGTCTTCCCACTACACTAGATACTCTAAGTAGACACCCTAGATAGTAGGCACGCATGTAGGTACTAAAGTAGGTAGTACTCTGATGTGTTGACTTTGTCGACAGCGCTGGATCTGTCTGCCAGGGGAAGGGCTCCGTCGTGGTAGCCGGTGATCAGACGCAAGTGTCAAGATCTGCATTCCGAGGGGGATTAACGAGGAAGAAAGAGAGAGATCTAACAAAGACATTCACCCGCTGGAGCAACCGGAGGGGGGTCAGGTGACCCCACACTTCAACGGACTTGAATATTATGGGCAGTAATTGAAAGTTAAACCATGGGAATAAAAGATATTCGTTTATTCCAACTTTACGCCGCCAAAGGGAAATTGGACAGATTTCTTGCCGCTATGGAAGGTCCACTTGGAAAGATCAAGGCCTGGCTGATCTAGTAGGGCCCGGATTTCCTTTGTGGTACGGGTTCGAAGGCAAGAAATAAACCCATCAATCCAGATATTCAATGGTGCCACAGGTAAGATAAATGTGAAGATGAGATGAATGGGCGAGCTCCAGTACCAAACAACAGTCACAAAGAAAGCCCAAAAGAACACCAAAGGCAAGCATAGGCAGGTTCAAAGCTCACGTGCAGTGATTTCGAATATCCTTCAGAGGGTCAGAGATAATAATTAAAAAAAAAAAAATGTATGAACGATGCAAATAATCACTTACATAAATGAGTCAGCAGTCTCAATTGCATTCTTGAGAATACCCGCTGCATCTTCATCCCCGAAGTGGTGGAAACAGATGTTGAAGATTCGACACTCTTTCTTAACCTTTCCTGCAAGTCGAGGAACGGCTCGCGCATCAACTGGGGTCTTGATGTATGTCACATTGAGCTGCTCCTCTGAGATCCGCTCCCATGCTTCAATATGGGGATAGAGATCGCTCAAAATGAACTGGACCGGGGCTTTGCCTTCGGACTCAAGTTCTTTATTGAGCTCCGATTCGAGAACTGGCGTAGGATCACCAGCACCAGCGCAGATATCCAAGATTATGTAGGAAGAAAGGAATTTCAGATGTTCTTTGAACACTGCACAAGCCTGCGTTGCTAGGCTTCCGTTGCTCCACTAGGGAACTTTGAGATTCCACAGTTAAGTTAGGGAGAATTGTTCATGCTGGTGAAGCCACGAAGGGCACCATGTTTGATCACCGATCTCCAGAAACTGAGATCGAGGCCAAGACATATTTTTGATAGAGTCGAGGGAATGGAAAAAAAGACGAAAAAGATGATTGGGTTCGCCGAGTATAGCTAGTCCGAATTTGGGGCACCAGGAGAGACAATGTGTCGAAGCTTCTATAACGCTACTGGATTTTGAGGGTATTGTAATAACGTGTATCGGGATCAGACCTGTAATTCAATGTACTAGATTGCGACCCACTGGTACGAAAATTTACAGCAAAGTACTTGCACAATCTACAAGAGATAACATATTCCAAGTAGGCCCAGTAGGAAAAAGTGCTGATCAAAATAATATTCTCACTCTGTGAATCTGTTCATCATTTGGATACATGACAGGTCAAGTTAAAAGCTAAAAGAAACACCTACATTTCAAGAAATTAAACCCGATATTACCATACGGGTACCGGCCTCCACACTGCCCCTAAGTGATTGCACGCCACGCCCACTATGGAGTAAACTATTGAAAAAAACCCTTCCCACATGCAGTATTAAACCCACAGTTACGGATTGAGTTTGACCGATTATTCTGGTCGACTCCGTAGTGCGGATAGCGTCGATTACGCATGAGTTATCTTACTGTAATACCGTATCGGATACATCACATTCCGACGACAGGAGCTTATCTCAGTCTCCTACGTGTGATCTAGACAGGCTGTATCTACCCCTCTATTACTTGGGTACTGTGCGCTTTTTGGACACCCGTTCGAAGCCCCAAAGTTCTTTTTTTCCCTTTCCATTCCACTACATATGAATTCGGAAAGCCCTTCGACTATTTAACTAATGCGGTAGGAAAACAAGTAGGAGACCAGGTGGGATACTAAGTGGGAGACTGAGGGGGAGGTATATTAGGCGATATGGTATATCTAAGTAGGCGCTACACTTTTCGCGCGGCGCAAAGCCTCCAGTAACTCAATACACGAACAAGTGGATGGACTTTAGATCTCCAGAAATGGGAATGATAATATATGGTTTCCTCGACATAAAAATTAAACTTATTTGTGGCACTTGTCAAAGATACCGATTCTTCCTTTTTCCTCGGAGGAGAAAACTGAGCCCTAGCACTCGCTAGGGCCTTCACCTGCCTTGCATGATTTTCGGACTCAATACTGTAGTCCAGAAATGACAGGTCAATACGAGCCATCAAACCTTAAAGATCAAGGTGGATCCAGGTGGCATTCGTGACAGGCTCCACGGACCACGCAGCTGATCGACCAAAGGATTCAGCCGCGAGCCCAGAAAGAATACTTCCGCCGATAAATAGGAAGCCCCAATTGAACCACCACCCACAGCTGCGGGGGTTTGCCAGATCGACCATTGAAATGGTCGCGGCCAGACCGGCTGCAGATCCTCCTACCGCCAAAAGATAGTACAGCGGGCCAAGTTTAGCGAAAACACCCGTCATGGCGAGCAAAGTCGTCATCACACACGCAAGGAGGGAGGTAAGCAGCTTGGTTGAGTCTCGAAACCGCACAGCCATACTCTTGACACCTGCATGGATGTCATCTGCCACGTCCTGGTGCGCATAGATTGTATCATAAATCATGGTCCAAACTGTGTTGGCTGCAAAGAGACTTGCTGTAGGAGCCAGCAGAGCCTTAGACAGCGGGTCCACATTCAGGGATTGAACGGATGTTAAGAAACCCATAGAAAAGATGGAGCCAAGGACAAACTGCGGGTAATTGGTGAACCGTTTGGCGAAGGGATAGATCGTCGAGAGAACTACAATCCCAGAAAAATAGCGCATACAGGCAACGGGCAGTCGAAGCAGGATCGCGATGATAGCCAAAGTCTGAATAGAAGCCCATAATTGGCCGCGCATGACACTCACGCTACCCCTCGCTATTGGCCGCAGCTGACACCTAGCTACTTGCTTATCCTGCAAGTAAAATCGATTAGCTCAAGGCCGGTAACTCAATCATATCCTCCGTAGCTTTCAAGCCCCATGTCAATCAAAAAGAAAAAGAAAAAGAAAAAGCTTACAAAATCTCTGTCGACGGCATCATTGAAAGTACATGCTGCTCCGCGCGCGAGAAGGCAGCAGAGAAGTAGAGTGATTGCCCTATCAACAACCAGAGCTAGAGAGGGTTGCACAGGGCTCATGGCTACGGCATAACCGACACCAAAAAGACAAGGAACATATAAGGCGTAGAAGCCCCCAGGTCTATCCACGCGCATTAACTCAGCGTAGGGCACCCATGACGCTGGTAAAAAGGAAACTAGCCCAGTAGTAGGTGGCTGGTACTTCGCATTTTCTGCGCGTCCGATGTTTTCTGTTGACATAGTGAGGCCTGTATGATAACAAAGATGTATGAGTCTGTGAACGACATCAGTTATAAGGCCCAAAGTAGTCTTAAATATACCTTCTACGGAAGACTGGATCCTCGGACTACGCTGAGTTTTCAATTTTCAATTTCTTTTCATCAATTTTTCAATTTTTAATTTTAATTTTACTTAATTTACTTTAACCTTGCTGCATCCATGTGAAATCCTGAAAGTGCGCACTCCTCGACCTGTTGACGTTACCCTTGGTATTGGATACCCCCACATCCACTTACTATCCCATTGGAAAAGTTGAGGGACGGAACGGATCTCTCAGATGGCCAATTATCCAGATGCCTCCTTAAGAGGGGTTGTATCGCTTGAACGACTATTTCAAGCGTTTCTTTTTATTTTTATTTTTATTTTTGAATTTACAGCGATTGAAGCCACAGTGGGTTGCGTATAGTTGGTGCCGATCTATTCCCTATTGGAAAGCGGGAACTTTCGATGATCGACATTCTCCACTTAGGGTTCCGCTTGTATTACGTCGGTATTGGTATTATCCATAGAAGGTACTAGTAGATCTCGGGGCTCGTCAACAAAGTTAATTGATCATTTAGCGGAGATAGGAAACAAATTCCGACCCTTCAAAGTTGCTGCATATGTCGGTGTGAAATGTATCGATGTTGACCACCTTGGTAACAGCAACAACATTCGAACTTTGAAGCAGTCGTCATGAAAGTTGTCATCGTTGGAGCAGGCCTAGGTGGACTAGCATGTGCAATTGCTTGCCGCCATGAAGGCATTGAGGTGGAAATTCTTGAACGGTTCACGGAAGTTGGCGAGGTCGGAGCAGGTATCCAAATCCCACCCAATGGGACGAGAATAATGCGCGACCTGGGTTTGCTGCCCCAGCTTCTCGAGAAAGGAAGTCAAGTTCAACAGGTAGATTTTCGAAGATACAAAGATGGCCGTGTTTTGCGATCAATGCCATTTGGGGATGATATCACGAAGGAATTCGGAGCGCCATGGATGTATGTGATTGAGTGATCTACTCCCATGGTTGATAGGATTCTAAACCCTCTCCAGCATTATTCACCGGGTTGATTACCACCGAATTCTTTTGGATGAAGCAGTTCGCCTTGGTGCATTCCTCCGCTTAGGAGCTGAAGTAAAGGATATCTCTATCGAAGAACCAACAGTCATTCTCGCTGATGGGACGATGATAACGGCAGATGTTATTATTGGCGCTGATGGTAGGTTGAGAGAACCATTCAGGCTTTTGCTTGAGATATATGAGCTGACAGTATTAGGCCAAATGTCTTCAGTTAGAAAAGCCGTCCTTGGAGCGCCTCATTCTCCAGTTCCCACAGGCGACATGGCTTATCGAGCAACTTTCACCAGAGAGCAACTTGAGGCCCTGGATGATGGAAGGGTTAATGAGCTCTGCCAGAAAGTTGGCGTCACAAGCTGGCTAGGACCAGAGAAGCATACTATTTTTTACCCTGTTCGTGGGGGAAAGCAATTCAATCTTGTGCTCCTTCGACCCGATAATCTCCCCTCTGATATCCGCAGAGAGCAAGGTGATATCGAGGAGATGCGCGAAAGCTACGCTGATTGGGATGAGTGGTAAATATCCTCTGGAAGTCCCCTACGACAATTGAGGTGAAATGCTTGCTAATTGCTTATCTGCCCTTTGCAGTCTCCAAAAACTCGTCTCTTGTGTGCCGTTGGTTGACAAGTGGAAGTTGACCCACCTTTCTGAACTAGATTCATGGACTAGGGTTGGTATATAAAAGCATGTCTTATCTTTCAAAGGTTGACCGATTTTCAACAGGGATCCGTTGCTCTTCTAGGAGATGCATGTCACCCTACCTTACCATACCAGGCGCAAGGGGCTGCCATGGCAGTTGAAGATGGAGCAGTCATTGGGAAGCTTCTTGGCTCATTACAGCGCTATTATCTGGAGCCAAGCAAGTCGGGAAATGATCCATCGATATCAACAAGATCTTCGGCGCAGGACCTGACCGCCGCTGTGCTGAAACTCTATGAAAAGAATCGCAAAGCACGCACCACACGAAGTGTTCGTGGGGCAGTCATGAACCGAAAGCTTTTTCACATGGAGGACGGGATTTTACAGAAGATTCGAGATTTTGTGCTGGGTGGCGCCGGGGTAACTCGCAAAAGCGATTGGACATGGTTATCTTCGTTCCGACAGAGACAGACACTTGGTCTGGATGTGCTGCAAGACTGTGGTAAGACCTTTGAGGAGTGGAGATTGTCAGTCTGACCATAGCAACGAATTTAAAAATACCGGCTGTGTAATATGGTTAATCCCGCTGGAAGTTAGTACTATCGTTCCGGTAGACTGGTAAATGCAGCCACTTTTGATCGGCAACCTCCTATTTGTATGAGCTAAGTAAAGTTTCCTCAGTAATAAAGTTCCACCAATTTGGAAAATCCAATTACGTAGTTCACGATCGGCTGAGCTCTGTTTTCGCTTTTATTCGGCCCGGGTCCACAATGCCACCGCGCAGGAGAATCCTTTGAACTTCTTTGAACCATCAGGTATACACGTGTGCGTTGGGTTGAGATCCACCATTTTTTTTAATTGGGCATAACCTGCGACGGCTGATTTGCTTCAGCTGAGACTTTTCAATTTTCCCCTACGACATTTCTGCGGTCGACCAGAATCGGCCGTCTTCGGTGGTTATGGCTACTCCATCGGGTATTGACATCGGCAATTTGACGGGGAAATGGATTATTGTTCGTCCCCACATCCTTGACATTGACCTTTGCCAAAGGCTTACTAGTCGGTATAGGATAAACAACATTCGACAGATCCAGAGCCAGGGCTAAAGCTGGTATGACCAAGTTCCCGTTGAGTATGGTAGTTTGAATGACTTTTCTCAGCAAGGATTTCACTGGATGCTTCGAAAGGCACTTGGCTTAGCAGCAGTGACGCTGCACATGTCATTGAAAGGAACCCATCTTGAGATCCTCCAGATCCCGACTGGCGGTCTGGCGCAAATTTCTGAAACCCGAATTTTGGACGATCATGAATCCACCATACTCAGAGACGTTCTCTTTGGGTCCAGGCGTTCGCAAAATCGGTTGGTTCAGGGTATTGAAGGTCCACACAGTCGGATAGTCCCCGACCTTGTCCCGAGGACCCCGATCTCCGAACCCAAGATTCGTCAGTTTATCAGGGGTGAGATAAGTCTGGAAGGAGCTGATGGAGGGTTCGTCACCGATGGTAATGGATTGTGGATCCATAGCTTTGACGAGCGGGAAGATGGTACATGGACAGTGGAGCAGGTGAGTTCTCTTCCCGCAAACTTGGGGATCGACGGCTGAAATCGGGCGCGATATTATCAGGTGTGGGGTTTCGAGATTATCGACGGGAAGCGATACCATACGAGAAGATTTGTTGTCAATAAGAGAGGTATTTTCGAGATGGGTCGGGTTGTTTTCTCGTATCTTGGGCCATGAACTATTGGAAGTGACAGGCTTCAGATCCACTTTTGCCACACCCTGTTGATCTATTTGAATCTTACTCAATAGCCTTTTGACGTGCATTCGGGCTCCACTTTGGAAATCTTCAAGTTGTATTGAAATACAAGCAGCGTACTAAGTATCGTATTACTACACACATCGTATCGTTGATTTCATGCTCTAAACATTTGAATTGTTTATGTTGTCGGTAGCCGACCTTCCCTTTCTATTCTATTTAAAACCAACCAGTTCTCCATTATATCTTATCACTGTGAGGATACAACAAAAATGCCTATCTTTCATCGCACAACATCATTTTTCAAAGGGTCGACTGTGAAGAAAAATCCAGGGCCACGACGGACAACCTCCACCGACTCGCAAGCCTCATCAACGCGCTCCGATTCTAGCCATGTCCCGACAGCTACCTCTATCAGTTCATGCAGTGTCGGTCAGATACTGGATCAATCAGCCCTTGCAGCACCTTGCGACTACATTCGATCATTGCCTTCCAAAGATATCCGGAAGAAGTTGATTGACGCATTCAACATATGGTTCCAGTTACCAAACGACGACATCCACGGCATTGGACAAATCATCAATGACCTTCACAATGCTTCCCTGATTTTGGATGATATTCAAGATGACTCTTTGCTCCGGCGTGGAAGTCCCGCGACACATTGTATCTTCGGAAATGCCCAGTCAATCAACAGTGCAACATACATGTTCATGAACACATGTCTGATGCTGCAGCATGTCCCGTCCTCGAGCCCAGCTACGATGGATATACTGTTGAAGGGCATGATGGAACTGTTTGTCGGACAGAGCTGGGAGCTCAAGTGGAAGTTCCATGTTTCTTGTCCATCTGTACCGGAGTACATGGCTATGATCGATGGCAAGACAGGCGCCATGTTCAACCTCTTGGTCCGTTTGATGCACAACATGTCTCAGCAAGACACTTCCCTTCTGAAATATGTTCGCTTCGCGACCCTGCTCGGCCGATTTTATCAGGTACGAGACGACTACCTCAATCTCCTAGACGATAAGTACTCGGAGCAAAAGGGGTTTTGTGAGGACTTAGACGAGGGCAAATTCTCCTACCCGATCGTTTCGTGTTGCAACTCCGATCCCGGCAAGCAAGATGTAATTCTTGGAATTTTCCGACAGAATGGCGATGGAAGAAGTCCTCTTTCGAAGAACACAAAGATGTACATACTTGATCTCATTAAGAAATCAGGGGCGTTTGAAGCTACCTGCGAGTTGCTGAACCAATTAAAGCAGGAGGTTTGCGAGGCACTTTCGGACCTTGAGGTGGCAACAGGCCAACAAAATGTGGGCTTACGGCATATTATGAAAGCTTTATCAGTGATATAGGGGACTAGGTTTAGTTGAATACAGAGAGTCAGATCACGAGTGGGAGCCCTATATCTTCCAGACCAGGATATACTAAGTAGGTAATCGGGTAGATACTCAAGTAGGCCTCTTTCTGGATGAAGTATTTTACAAACTTTTCCCGGGTAGAGACTCTGAATTGCATGATGGTCTTGAGATTAGCCTGGGACAAATCCGTTCTCCGCGATTGCGGATTGGCTGGAAGCTTATCCATTGGAGGACCTCTGAAATCCTTCCCGAGTCTCTTTCCCTTGGTGACGGTAGCTGTCAGGATGACTGCAGAGTTCATAGTGCCAGAATTCCCCAGAGCTCCAGGTTTCACAGAGATAGTAAGGCTCGTAATGCCAGACTTCTTCAGAGTTCCAGATTTCACAGTTTTCGCGAGGTTCACATGATTCCTAACTACTTAGCATACCTTCTTAGATACCTGAGTGCCCATTTTACTTAGGTTATCTAGTTAAAATGCCTATTAAGAGGCAGATGAACAGAGAGTAGACTATTCTAGTAATCTACAGCTGATAGTCATCACTTGTTGATCAAGTCCGAGCAATATTAGCTACTGTCTTGCGTAGTACTTTTATAAGCAAAATTCAATTCTGCCTAGTTACCGAATCTAAGATATCATTCAAGGCCGCTACTGACCGGCGCAGATATGTATTCCACTTAGTCTCGCTCCAATATTTTCGCGTATGATTGGTTCATGTTGAGATATAATTAAGGCTGGTCTGAGGAGATCTCTCCAAGATCTCGGATCCAGCGTGACTGGCTAGGTACATATTCCTACATAGACAGAAGTTTCCGTACTGTTAGTTCCTTATGAGATAAAAACATCAAGTTTGAATCATCTCTCGAACTAAGCAACTTCTGAGTAATGTTATATATTTCCTCTTTTTCCCTCCCAATCTTATAACCAGAGAGAGAGAGAGAGAGAGAGAGAGAGAGAGAGAGAGAGAGAGAAATGCATTATACTCTAATATCAGCCATCGTGAGGGGCTCTTCCAGAGTCGACAACGGCCGGAAAATCGTGTTGAACCTTGCTATAGCAGCTCACATTACTAGTTATGTCGTTTGTATTTAAGGATAATGTAGTATTGCGGATTATCTCCTCCTATTCTCAATAGTAAGATATTATGTAGGGTTGTGAATGTGACTATGTGAGATAAGGTGATTAAGTAGCGGAGTTTTATACTATTAATTCCCCCATATAGCGCTGTCCCTATATAGTCTATTCTTTTATAGTCTATCTGTGTGTAGCAAACTATATGAGAAAAAGTACTATAGTTATACTAGATATTTTGTGGAATTTGATGTTAAAGAAAAAGTTTTAAGACTAATCATATGACTAAGGGTAAAGGCTGTACCAGGGGGATTACGAAGTAGCCTTCGCGGGAGATCTCTTATTCTATTCCTATCTCCTAAGTCACGCCTGGTCTATCCCTCTTACTTACTGGGGCCTTAGTATCCCGAAGTTATAGGATCTAATAGGTAGATAAGGAATGTTGATGATTCTTTGTTGTTTTGGTGGCCTTCGGGGCGTGTTTAAGAGTCGTTTTAAGGGGGGGGGGGCAGCGGTCTTCTCCTAAGTGAAGTAAGCGTGGGCCATAAGAAATTCGTGGGACATAGAAAGTGAATATGTTTATTTCTCTGCCATAACATATGTATTTATGGATTTCAAAGATTAGATTCAGGGGGTGAGATTCCAGAGATTTGGCAGGTGACTCACGATAATGGGACTTTAGATGGAAGTGTCGGGGAAAGAGAATCACGATGATTGGAGTTGAATAGAGATGGTCGGGATAGAGAATCACGACGATGGGCGTTGAATGGAGATGGTTAGGGAAGAGAAAGTGAATGTGGGTAATAAAGAAGAGAAATGATCTGGACAATTGATGTGGGAAGATTTAACTCCATACTTTTTTCCAACATTTACTTTCTCTTTCCCTAATACCTCTATCGAGCACCCATTATCGTGATTCCCTTTCCCCGATACTTCTATCCAAAGTCCTATTATCGTGAGTCGCCCGCAGAGCCTCTGGGATCTTAGCTCCGGAACCTAATCCTTGAAATCGTCTAGAACTCCGTTTATATCACCCCCAAAATCATAGAGATTATCGATGCCTTAATCATCTGGGCTTACTGTCTCCTTCAGCCAGCTCAAACAATATATGCCGTGTATTTCCAGATATTTTGCGTGTTGGTCATACTAGGGTTCCTGTTTATGTTTATCACGATACTATCTCTATCTACAGATAGTACCGAAGTCAGAACTGGGTAAAAGCAGCAGAACTGGCTCTCACCGCAGAACTGGACCTCGAGTTTTCGGATATGAGTGTTCGTAAGGGGGCGAGTAGCGGCATGAGGACAGAACCGTTTAGCGTAGCGCCTTGTACTTGGCATTATACTATATCTCCTACTTACTCCTCTACAAAGTTTTTTACATAGTCACCTACTTAGTCTTCTGCTGAGTCTCCTACTATATCTCCTACTTAGTCTTTTACTAAGTCTCCTACTGAGTCTCCTACTATATCTCCTACTTAGTCTTTTACTAATTCTCCTACTCAGTCTCCTACTTAGTCTTCTACTTAGTCTTCTACTTAGTCTTCTATCTAGTACTCTCCCTTCTTCATACCAGTTTAGTTAAATGGTCAAAGAGCTCTCTAAATCTATATATAGCGGAATAGAGAAGAAGTGAAGTGGAAGGAGAACGTCTCAGAGGTTTCGAACGTACGTCCAGAAAGTCTGCGATGTATCTTAGTGATAGAGGGTTAGATTAGCTTAGTAGTATTGATGATTTTATGCCACTTATTATGTGATACATATCAAAGCTTCTGTCCTCATGGCCGCCACTCACCTACTTAGTGTCCCTCACGAGTTTCCACGAATTTCTCCAGGGGCCTTACACCTCTCTACCTGCGCTAATCGCCTCCTCAGTATCCCTCACGAGTTTCCACAAATTTCTCCAAGGGCCTTACACCTCTCTACCTCCATTACTCGCCTCCTCAGTATCCCTCGCGACTTTCCACGAATTTCTACAGAGCCTTACGCCTCTTTACCTCTTTGAGCTCCTCTGATATCTTCTCAATATTACACTTTTTAACTTGGTTTCTAATTATACAGAGCGGCCGGACAGCCGGCGCATATTTCGGCGCTCTGAGATAATCCGATGCTGCAACAAGTGCTTGCGGACTCAGACATCGTTGTCTGTAGGTTATGGCTTTCCTCTCGTCCACGGAACAACATGTCATCATGCACTGCAAGATGAGTGTCCAGGAAACCTTTACGGGCTATTTCACAAGTAGAGACGGATATCTGAGGAGTGCAGATGAATCCTCGCTTCCTTCCCAACTCCAGGTTTTGACTATCGCCCAGAGGGAGTCAGCTAGGTTGTCAGACAGCGAAATCATTTCCGTCATGCATTGTAAAAAGAAGCATCCGGGAAACTTTCCTATGTCATTTGACAAAAAAAGATGGATATATCAGGAAGGCGAACGAGAATCTGGGGCTTGAAAAGGATGCCAATGGGGACTACTATCTATACCCATTGGCAATGCGGCGGTCTATCATCCGCCGTTATAATCGTCGATTTGGTCGGTGATCGCCAGACTGAGATTACTTCTTTGGTTCGAATTTGGTTTTTTTTTTCTATTTTGCGTGTCTGATTTCTCCGTTCCCGGTTTTCTTTTTTTTTTCCTCTTTTTTTGCATAGTTGATTTGTTCATTTTCTCATTTCGTTTTTTCTCCAGATAGGTAAAATGGTATGAATTCTCCACTTATCAATTTCGTTTTTCCTTCCTCTTTTTATGTTATTGCGTCTGAACAGTTACCTCGACAGGTAAAATGGCGTGACTTCTTCACTGCATTTCCCATTTTCGTTATTTCTGCCTCTCTTCACAAATTTGAATTTGAATATCTTTTATGCTAGTTTATTTCTTTCATAATCTGAATGTCGTCAATTTTTTGTATTCGGGTCAAAGCAGCCATTTGTCCAGCAGTAGAATTGGCATATTTTCAAAACATTCGAAAGGTTGCTAATTTTGTCGTTACAACGTATGTAGGCCTAGAATGTATGTAAAAACTGCTAGTATGTACCCAATAAGTGAAGGGCTCATAATGTAGAGGTCTATGAGCCATTTTTCGTGTTAATATAGCATCATAATATCATGATAATTCCTGTAGCTTCCAAGCTTGTAGCTCCGTTACTCCACTGGATCCGGGGTAGTCACGTGCACTGTACCTCGGCACTCCAGCTCAAGGCCGAGACCCACGCGGTTCCCGCTTTCCTAGGTTCCGGCGCCGTGCTCCGCCATTTCTCTCTTCCTCATGATGATTACGGGGTACACAATGATTATACGATGAGTTCAACTAACTTCGCCGCCGCACAGGAACGAGTGCTAGAGCGCCGTCGCCTCCGTGAGGCTGAAGCGCGTGCCCGTCAGGCAGAGCAGCAACGGGTTTCTCCAATCAACTCGGCTGCCGTCCAGCGTTTACCGTATCCGTTGAACAAACTACCAGGGGCAGGATGGACCCTCTGGAACTCAGTGAAGGGTAGAGAAGGGACGCGACCAGCATTCCGTGTCGGCCAAGTTGACGCCGAATTGCTGGATGAGGAACTGCTAGGCCTGTTGAAAAGCCAGGTCGGAGATGCGCTCAAATATTTCGGGGTATGTATTGATGGATGTCCCCTAGCGAGCAAACTGCAGACACTAATTGTTCAAATAGCCTCAGATGCGGGAGGACTGGTCTCATGAAATTCTTTTCGCGCTACGGGCTATCCTCTTCAAACTATCGATATGGGACCACAACGCCTCGTATGGTGCCGCGCTTCAGGGCCTTCGATATACCGACAGTCGCAGTGCAGGCCCTGTATACTCAACCCCGACAAAAACACAAAAGACAATGTATGGTCTCCTCACAGTCGGTGGACGCTATGCATGGGACAAGTGGGGGAGCTGGTTGATCGGACAGGAAGGTGGCTATGAAGAAGTCAGTCATTAGTCAATCACATCTACAAGAATCCGTGCTAATAACCCCCTGTTTAGCCATCGCAAGAGATTCGCATGTTCTCACGATTAACAGACTTGGCTTCCTCAGCCCATTCGGTTGCCGCCTTCGCTTCTTTCCTTGTTTTCCTGGTCAACGGCCGCTACCGCACATTGGTCGACAGGATCCTACGAATTCGCCTTACACCACCATCTGCCCAGGCCAGTCGGGAGGTCTCCTTCGAATACTTAAACCGACAATTAGTCTGGCATGCCTTTACCGAGTTCTTGCTTTTCCTCCTACCTCTCGTTGGAATCAGTCGTTGGCGACGGTGGGTTTCTCGGGCATGGCGGAAGGCCGTCAATGCGCTTAAGTCAAGCGGGGAGGAGGAAGATTCCACTGAAAAATATGGAGAGCTTGCCCATCTTCCGGAAAGAACTTGTGCGATCTGTTACCGAGACCAAAATCCCACCTCCGCCACCGAAAGTGATGTTCTTGCGGCCTCGGCCTCTGGTATTGCGGGGTCAGCACAAACCGACATCACCAACCCATATGAAACAATACCATGTGGCTGTATCTACTGTTTTGTTTGCATAGTTCAGAAGCTTGAGGGAGAAGAAGGTCAAGGATGGGTTTGCCTCCGTTGTGGTGAGGCTGTCAAGAAATGCCAGCCCTGGAATGGAGACGTCCTGGAAGAGGCTCGGTCACAACCTGGCACTGGAAAGATTGTGGGATTTGCCATAGATGACGAGAATGGCCTCGAGGAGTTGGATCAGTCTGGGGAAACCACCAGCAACTCATAAGGCCTGTTTGCATATTCCTACTACAGTATCATTGTTGGTTAATATTTTAATCCGTCTTTGTCCCTCATGGTTCCATCAATAGAAATCTCTATCAAATATTTTCCTCAAGCTGCGGATAAATGATTAAAATCTTTTATATTCATATTTCATGCAGTCTCATTCAATCATGATCAAGTATCTCCTCGTACACAGCAAGTCTTCTTGTCTCACCTTAAACTACTTCTTCCCCTTCCCCTTGTTTTTTTTCTTCTTAGTCTCTGGCTCGGGAACACTAACGGTTCCCTGTATTATATCGTCACCCTGGCCTTGCAGCCGCTGTGATCCACTGATAAAAAAGGTCAAATCACGATTCTGCTCTTCCAGATCTAACTTCTCGACTTTCAACGACCCATTCTCTTTTGTTAACATCTCAAGTCGCTCCATAAGAGACTGATTCATAGTCTTCTCTTCCCGGTAATCATTCTCCATGCGCCGGGCAAGAGATTCGAAATTTGCCGCTCGTTTCTCGAGGCGGGTGCGGTCTTTCTCAAGAGCTGGGATTGTTTCGTTCAGAATCGTGTCGTATTTGGAATTGAGGGCTTCGAGGTGTTTGTTTGCTGTTTTGGCCGCTTGCTCTGCTGCTAGGGCTGCCGCGGTAGATTGAGAGGCTTTATCAGCCGCACGCTCAACGATTTCTTCGAAATAGGCCCGCTGGCTTTCGAGTTGGCTGGTTAAAAGATGTGTGTATTCGATACTCATGTTCTCAAGCTTCTCCCGGGGAACGGCATCGGCCCAGTCGGGTGGGTCAAGGGCACTGTCATCGGCAGCGGGAAGTTCCACCAATTTGCCATCTGTTTTGCTCTGAATAATACGATGTACGTAGGCATCACCGACATAGTCCCAAACGCGTTGTGAGTTCAAATCTATGGCGAAGACGTGAGTTGTTTCTTTCCAATGGTCGAAAGCGTGGGCTCCGTCGTAGCGGCCACAGCCGACCTGCCCACAGATGAGACATGCCCAGAGATTCTCTTCAGAGCGGCACACGCTGCACTTGGCTGGTTCTTCATCGGAATCGCCGACATTTGCTCCTCTACGGAAGTCGTCTTGTGTATATCTGCACACCGGGCAGCCGCTGCCTTTCCATTTTTGAAGGCAAGTGCAATGAAAGACGTGTTGACAAATAATAGTCAAAAGTCCTGTGGTTTCATCCATTCGTTCCAAGCAAACAGGACAAGTCGGAAGTTCAATCAGCGCCGGTGTCGGTGGCGCAAGAGGTTTGGTGGAAAGAGTCGCCTGTCCAGGCGAGAGGGGGCCAGATTCTGTGGAAGGGAAACTCGACGGCGGCCCAGATTCCACCACTTGAATCTCGACTGACTTGACAAAGACTACATGGCAGGTTTCAGGTTCCATGCTGTTGAAAACCTTCCCATTCCACTCCTTCTGCCACTCGACTGCTTTCTTCCCATCTCGAAACTTCATCAAAACCATATACCGATTTGCACGCGGCGTCCTGATCATTCTAAAATGACTCACATCGTCCAACATCTTCTCGCCCACAAAACCCAAGAAATCTGACGGCGAAAGGTAAGAAGGCACAGCCAGGATACATAGCGTTGTGCACTCATCCGTCGGATTGAGATTGTGAGATGTAGAAGCTGCTGCAGGAAACGGAAACGCTTTCAGCTCTGCTGAGCTCTTACCTCGGCGATGGCCATGTTTAGTACCAGCCGAAGACTGTTGCTGATCTCCAGGCTGCCTCGCCGTCGCCGCAGACCCTTTCAAGTAGTTCGGGTAATCGTCATTGTTGCTGGCAAGGTAAGATGTTTCCTGGGTATCGCGATATAGATGAACAATTCCGTAGACGCTTTCTCCGACCTTCTGGTCCAGGGGGATGAATCGGCCTTTGGTGCGCAGGCCGCCAAGAATCTCAGTACCGATGCCTGCTGTGACGAGGTTGGCCTCTCCCGGCGGAGGCCGCCTATGAGCTCGCTTGGTTTCGGGCACAACCATATCAATGCACTCTATTGATATCGGGCCAGTGCGAAGGTCTGTTCTGAGGGATGGTGTATGCTGCGCGACAAGAGGGGAAGTGGCGGTGGAAGACAGGCGCCCCGATGTTTCGTGGATAAAAGCGCTGCCAGCAAAGCTGTATCTGGGTCGGTGGGCGAGAGTATCCTCGCTAGTATCTCGCGGGTGGCTCGCTGCACTTGATGTAAAGCTCGAGAGGCGGGGTCGCGCTTGGAATGGTTCAAGGGCTTCGTAAGCGGATTCGAGCGCTAGCGATGAAGCTTTTGAAGACTTGTTGTTACAGAAGATTTCCAGACTGAGATGGTAAAAGTAAGAGGGCATCCCGGGCGATGTCGCATGGTGTGAAGCCTCGAGTCTTGAATCTACTAGTAGGCACAAGTGTTGATAACGATAAGAGTGTCCGGGGGGAACGTTTGGACAGCAGTGACCGCCTTGGACTGCGACCAAGCTACTCCAACTGGTGTTGATCTTCCCCAAATATGCGTCCACTCTCCAATGGCTGAGTTATATCCTTCATTGGCGCAATGCGCCATCGTTGCAGGTGCACTCAAGGTGCTACTTTTTCCCGCGTAGTGAGTTCACTATCCCCGAAGCTTTTATTCTCAGTCTTCTGACTGTGTCCACCCACAGCAAATCTACCGACTTTGAGGTCCATCGCAATTGGCTCGCCATCACCAATTCGCTGCCGGTCAATGAATGGTACTATGAAGTTTGTTAAAAGCGCAATTCAAAATATACTCCCGGTTGGATCTAATGCGAAGCCAGAAAACCTCCGAGTGGACCCTCGATTACCCCCCGTTCTTCGCGGCCTTCGAATGGCTCTTGTCCCAAGCGGCTGCATATGTCGATCCGGCAATGCTGGTGGTGAAAAACTTAGGTTATGACTCGTGGGAGACAATATATTTCCAGAGAGCAACGGTTATTCTGACTGAGCTGGTTCTAGTCTATGCGCTGAGCCGGTGGGTCCCGTGTGTCGCGACGAGTGTTACCTGTGCTGATGATTGAGTAGATTCGTCAAGTCTGCTCCCTTAGCGAACAAATCGGCCGCGCATATAGCCAGTCTCTCTATCCTGCTTTCGCCGGGTCTATTCATTATCGACCACATCCATTTTCAATACAACGGGTTCATGTACGGTATCTTGATCCTGTCCATTGTCCTCGCTCGTCGGCAGTCAAAGCTTCTTAGCGGAATTGTATTCGCGATACTGTTGTGTTTCAAGCATATCTATCTTTACCTCTCTCTCGCCTATTTCGTCTACCTGCTACGTGTCTACTGTCTCGATCCTAAGAACTTCCTCCGGCCCCGCTTCGGCAACACCATCAAGCTCGGAGTCTGTATAGTTGGGATCTTTGCAATTGCATTTGGACCATTCGTACAATGGGGCCAGATCTTCCAACTGAAAGATCGACTGTTTCCATTTTCGCGGGGGCTATGCCATGCGTACTGGGCGCCTAATGTTTGGGCTATGTACTCGTTTACCGACCGAGCTTTGATTCCACGTGAGCTTACTATGCCTAATTTTCGTTCTTGGCCATGCTAACACAATTGATATAGTGGCACCACGCTTGGGATTGTCTGTGCATCAAGAAGCCCTCAATAGTGTCACTCGCGGTCTCGTGGGAGACACATCATTCGCTATCCTTCCCGAAGTCACCTCACAGCAAACCTTTGTGTTGACCTTCCTCTTCCAGCTTGTATGTACTTCTGTGTTCTATTATGCTCATCATCACTTACTGACATTTATCTAGGTCCCTCTCGTGAAGTTGTGGCGCCAGCCTGACTGGGATACTTTCGTCGGTGCCATCACCCTCTGTGGCTACGCTTCCTTCCTGTTTGGTTGGCATGTTCACGAAAAGGCCATCCTCCTGATCATTATTCCTTTCAGTCTCATTGCCCTCAAGGACCGTCGTTACTTCAGTGCATTCCGGCCCCTCGCAGTTGCCGGCCATGTGTCTCTGTTCCCGCTGTTGTTTACATCGTCCGAGTTTCCGCTCAAGACCATTTACACCATCTTCTGGCTCGTCTTGTTTCTTTTTGTCTTTGATCGTGTTGCTCCGGTACCCGAGCGTCCGCGAATCTTTGTCTTTGACCGTCTGTCTTTGTTGTATCTGACCATCGCGATCCCGCTTATCGTGTATTGTTCCCTGCTGCATCAGCTTATATTTGGTTTTGAGCGATTGCAATTTCTGCCTCTAATGTTTATGAGCAGCTACTCTGCGCTCGGGGTGCTAGGCAGCTGGATTGGATTTATGGTGGTTTACTTTACCGCTTAGCCATGTTCCGACAGGAGTTAATCTTACAGGCCAATAGAAATCAAAACTATTTCTCTTTTGGTTGTATGAGGAGACCATGATACGCTGAAATTACAGACACCTGGATGCAACGCACAACGATCGGTCTATCTACATGTCCCTTAGGGATTAACGACTAGATTACTATGAACTCGGGAAGTAGAACGGATATTTAGTCAACTTGGAATGAAGCCAACTGACTTAAAAACCTCTCCCTAAATGTTACAAGAAAATAAGAAAATATACAGAATGGATACTTGAAATACCTGAACTCGGAGAATTGGGGGTTCACCTTAAACACTTGCAGAAAAGTCCGTCATCATTTTACGCAAAATCACCTATGTATTAAGATTTTTTTGTCGAGCTCTGATTGTTTTCTCGACAATTGGCGGGATTTGTCAAAGCTGGTGGTCCATCACGCAAGATGGTGTGATTGCGTCAAAATCACGTCTGTCACGAATTTAGCCGACAAGCCGATATCTCCGCATTTCCTCAACTTATCGAGCAATGCTATCAATATTGCTCTATGTATACACAAGCTACCCGATATACCGCGGTCGGTCGATTCGACAACCCGATGCGGAGTCTTTTAGCCATGTCGCCGATCTGTCTACGGTGAAGTATATAACGCTCGATCTCTCTGACTTCGCAAAGTGACATTGTTCAAATCTTTTGTTATTTTTGAGCCTTCTTCATCATGGCTACCATCACAGAGACTATGCCTACAACTGTCTCCACCAAAGCGGTTGACCTGACCAAATTTCCCGATGGTATTAAAACTTCAGGTCAACATCCTCCTGTCTACTCCCAAGTACGCCCTTACTCGGACTTCCCGAAGCACATTGAAGGGCCTACTGTATGGAAGGCCGAGGACTACAACCAAGCCCCGGAGAAGTGGACGCATCAGTTCACCGATGAAGAGATCCAAGAAATCGGCGACGCATCAGATAAGTTCATTCTAGACAAAACACCTCTAGAAGGTATTTCCAAGGTCAGTGGAGACTTCATGCTACCTTGATATTATTTGAATCATCTCTCATTCGACTTATAGAGCAACTTCCTCCTCCCTAAGCTTTCAAAGCGACTTGAGGAGCTCCGAAAAGTTTTGATTGACGGAACCGGCTTCTGGCTCTTCAAGGGATTCCCCGTCAATGAATGGGACCTTGAAAAGTGTGCCACAGCATACATGGGTCTTGGAACCTATCTTGGGTACTTCACTAGCCAGAATGGTCGTGGTCATGTCCTTGGACACGTCAAGGATCTCGGCGAAGACCCGACCAAGACCGAACGAGTTCGTATCTACCGCACTAATGCTCGGTAAGCCATCATATCAACATCTGACCATAACAGAACAGAGCTGACATCTTCTATAGTCAGTACTTTCACACCGATGGATCTGATATTGTCGGTCTTCTCTGCATTGCTAAATCTAAAATCGGTGGTGAATCCGACATCGCATCGACACACCATGTTATCAATGTTCTTCAAGAAAGACACCCTGAGGTGATCGAGACCATGGCCACCCCCAATTGGTACTTCGACCGCAAGGGCGAGGTCTCCGAAGGCGAGGAGGAATGGATCCGAGGATCGATCCTCTACTTAGAGAATGAGCGCGCCGGCGCCAACCCCCGTGTTTACGCCAAGTTTGATCCGAACAACCTGACCTCACTGTCACGGTTCAACTCCGGACCGGATGCCAAAATTCCCCCTTTGTCCAATAAGCAAAAGTTTGCCTTAAAGACATGGGATGAGACCTGCGCCGAACTGGCTCTTCACATGGTGCTCTCACCCGGTGATATCCAGTTTGTCAGCAACTCCCATGTCTTCCATGCGCGCACTGCCTACGAGGACCACCCTCCTGGTGCCGTTGATGAGAACGGCCGTCTGATCCGCGCACGCCACTTGATGAGACTTTGGCTCTCTGCACCTGAGTCTGAAGGCGGTTGGAAGCTTCCTTACCATGACACGCTTGAGAAGAAGCGTGGTGGTATCCAGGTTAATGACCAGCCACCTTACTGTCCCTTGGATGCTGAGTAAACTTGAAAGTTGGGAGATGCTGGCATTTCTTTGCATTTCTTTGCATTTAATTGCATTTATGTCATTATGAATTTAATTGAGCCTCTGATCATCAATCTTGAAGACCGAATCACCTGGGCAGTAGTAATTACTAGTGACGATTGATCTATATACAGTAGGCGGGGCTTATCGCAATTACTCCGATTGGCTGACAAATGTTGAATTGCCATATCCGGTTAATCCGGTTTATCGGATTTAATTATTCGATACTTTCCGTGATGAATAGACACTGGCGATTTTCTATTTAATTTCTTCAAATCCCTTTTCTCGCCATGGGCCTGCCTAGCCACAACCTCGAAACTCTCGAACAGCGTCGCCTTGCGCTGAAAGAAAGCATCCTTCAACTCCAAAAGTCCCTCTACCATTGGCGCACCTGGGAAGCAGAATATGACGGACTCCGCGACGAAATCAAAGACCTGCCCGATGACGCCACTACCGACGACTTTCTCGCTGTGGGACGCGAATTTGGTGGTTCATTGGTAACTGAGGAGGAAATGCATACTATTTTGGGCACGCCAGGCGCATCACGGTCGAGCGAACAAATCGTTAGCCTTCTCGGACGGCGCATCGACTACGTGAAGCAGAATGTTACGACCATGGAGAAGAGGCTACGTGCTGCGGAGGACGAGATCGTTGCGTTGGATACGAGCGAGCGCCCGCCAGTTGAAGACGGCACGGATTTTCCCATGAGAGAGATTATGGAAGAGCTGGATGAGGACGGAGGCGTCATCTCTGGATCGGTGAATACGCCAGGTGATCAGGCACCACAGCTCTTGGAGGTCTTGAAGAAGGTCGGCGTTGAGAATATTCCGCACAAGGCCGAAGATTCCAGTGAGGGTGCCTCGACCACGCCTCAACAGAGGGCGGATAACACTCAGACAAACGCCACCAAGTCTCAGCAGAATGAATCTTCGAATGGTTCAACTCCCCGAACGGAAGCCAACTATTCTCCGGTACAGGAGCTGGATCTCGCAGAGCCAGTGTCCATTGTGACGGATGAGGATCGGAATCAGCCACCCATTACCGGCATCGATGAGTCGTTGGAAGATGCAACATTACGCCGAGAAATGTTCCAGTATGGTATAAATGAGGTGGGTGCGATTGTCGCTGAGCTGGAGCTGGATGAAGACGGAAGCGATGTGTCATATGACGAAGACTACGCATGGGCTACAGACGAGGACGCGGAGGAGGAAGATGAGTTCGGCCGGTCGCGAACCGAGCTGAGTGATGGATACCACAAACAGATGCGAGAGTTAGAGGAAAAGCTGAATGCTCGCGGCATGTGGAACATGGGCAAGAACTCGCGAACTTTCCCGACCGAGGTGCAAGAAGAAGTCGAGGCGGCCGCTGCAGCACAAGCCATCCAGCCTGAAGTTGCGGAGAGCATTTCAAAGGCAACGAAACCGAAGAAGCGGGTTGCATTTTCTGACGAACTCGACATCGCCCCTACGCCCAAAGCTCCGCAAATTGAGCAAATCCCAGCTGCTGAGAGAAGAACTCTCCCACCCAAGTCTGACGTGGCTGTACTGTCAGACGCTATTGTTGAGCGTACAGATGGTGTGCAGGATACCCAGCCAAATGCTGCTGCTGCCCCTCCCAGGAAGGCTTCTCGTTTCAAGAGTGCGCGCTCAGCCGCCCCCGACTCCGGGACTACTATTAAGCCTGTATCAACGAATGGGGCACAATTTGCAGAGTCTCATTCCACTCGAAAACAGGCTAATGCTGTTCCATCAATAAAGACACCTGCCCTCTTCCCTGCCACCCCTCAGACACCCAAGCCATTCTCTACCCCGATCCAGGATCTCCCTGAAAGCTCATCTGGCCCTCAACCGCCACAGGGGAAGACGTTGGCAGATATGCTTGTTGAGCGAGAAGTTACTCTCGGAACCGCTCCTGCCCCCGAACTGGACGACCTAGACGAGGAAATCCACCGCCGTGAAATTGCCAGCGAGTTTTATAAAATGCGGAACCACATGATCCAGCAGAATGGTGGCTTTGTGAATAACGAAGAGCCTGAAATGGTCCCAATCGACACCGAAGAACAACCGAAGCGGATGAGCAAGTTCAGAGCTGCCCGCATGAATCAATGATATAAACCTCTTCGCCAAGGCGATAATGTACATAAATAGAAAACCAGTGCTTGCAATGATCCCATGTCACATTTAGCGAATGCACCACACTTATTCAATGGAATTCTGATATGCACATTCAAATGTTATCACTAGATCAGCCAGTTTGGTATGTAAGGAAGCTTTCCCCTCCACTGGATGTCAAGGACGTAAGGCAATGTGGTGATGCTTCAAACAAAATGATAGTATACATGACCAAAATATACTTACTGCACATATATGTATCGGTATGTACATTATCTGGGATGGCAGCCAAACTAATGTTTACAACGATAAAACCAGCACTTGAGCACTTGATTTGAAGTGAGCACTGATAAAATATTATAGGATAACGTCCGTGTTCGAGCATTTGATGGTTTATCCCGTTCTAGCTAGATACTGTCCGTCACCCACCACAAGTGCGTCAACCCGCCAGTCATGCGCCATCACTGGGATTTCCTCCACCATCTGCTCCTGGAGCGACAAGGCCACTAGCAACGGTTAGTATCAGAAGGGAAAAAAACCAAAGTTACAAATTTACCGAGGAATGGCATTTTCTTGCTGAGCATAGAATAACGAGTGAGGAAGTGGTCATAATATCCTTTCCCGTGACCGAGTCGCCGAAACTCCCGGTCAAATGCCATGCCTGGCATTACAATAAGATCCAATCCATTCTCTGTCAATCCATTACGACGACCTGCTACCTGATCAGGCTGTAAAGAAGGGATGCCCCATTTGTCAGGTTGCAGTGACTCATATTCCGTCATTGATTCGAGCGGCAGCATATCCATGACTGACGTTTTTTCCACGGTGTGAATGTACGGGATGTACACATTTTTACCGCGTGCTAACGCATCCCGGACGATACTACCAGTAGAAAGTTCTCCGGTCGGCATTGACAAGTAAACGGCGATATTCTTCGCATTCTGGTATTCGGGCAACGTCAGGAATTGACTGGTCGCAACTCCGGCTGCGATGGTCAGTGAAGGATTGGGGAAAACACGCCAATATAAAAGCTAACATTGTTGATTGATTAAAGCAGTAGGCATCAATTGAAGTGTCTCGCGCATCCGCTTGCGCAGATCGCGCTTTGCAGTCTGAAAGGCCAACATGGTGGGTAAGGTAAGGTAAAAAGGGCAATAGGCAAGGAGTTTCTCATTCCACCCGATAATGATAAGGGTGGAACCCTGGTATGCTTGTACCTTGTTTGTCACCAGAATGAAGGGATCAATTGTTCTTCTCTGATTTTGAACATCTTTTTATTTCTCCTTCTTGACAAGCCACCATGATTTGGGTTTTGGGTCTTTTCGCGTCGGTCGCGGCCGCGGCCGCCAGTGTAGAGGATTTGGTTGGTACTTGGACTACCAAGTCCCACGAGGTGTTGACTGGTCCAGTATGTGTTTTGATTGATTCGACTGAGTGAATGCTGATTCCGGACAGGGATTTTACGATCCGCTCAATGACAAGTTCTTCGAACCGAATCTAACGGGTATATCATACTCGTTTGATTCTGAAGGACACTATGAAGAGGCCTTTTATCGCGCCATAGCCAATCGTAAGATCAGAAGAACTATAATTGAGCGACATATACTGATCCTTCACAGCGACCGACCCATCTTGTCCGACGGGAATTATGCAATGGCAACATGGATCCTACGTCTTATCCAGCGATGGAAGTTTGACGTTGACACCGATCGCCGTCGATGGTCGTCAATTATTATCAGAACCATGCAAAAAGGATACCGGCCAATATACCCGTTACAATAATACCGAACATTTCAAGGTAGGCTGTGATCAATTAATTTCTACCGACATCCTTGATCTAACATCCTGCAGGGTTTTTCGGCTACAATAGATCGATACCATGGAGTCCAGCGTCTGGATCTCACCCAGGCAAATGGGAAAATCATGCATCCCATGTACTTGGCCCACCGACCTCCGAGGATGCTTCCTACAAACACTTTGAACCCAAGTCCCACTGGTTCTCATAAAAAACGGGATGTCTCCGGATCTGGCCTGCATACAGGTCTCAACACCATCATCAAGGAAGAGCTCTTGAGTCCTGACCGATGGTGGTGGTTAGGGGTGTTGATGACTTCCCTCGGTGGCATGGCATTTTTCTTTTCCTAAATTTCCAATCCATATCCACATTTAGTGAGCATCTGATTCACGTAGTTAATTCCTATAGATGGTTAGAATGAGCTACCCCAGATTTACACGATTGGCAAAGAGCTTATCCGCCAGTGCGGGACACTCGGGAGTCGGGACTTGACGACCTCGGAACGACTTGATCATTGAAATTGAGACTCAACAAACTCAAAGTCCATGTACCGATCTCTCCGCAGAATCCCCATTCCAAAATCCTCATCCTTCGGCTACAAACGCACAATGCGGCTTCCCTACGCCCCCAACACCCCACCAAGCGATGCGCCCGCCGACACAGCCGACATCTACGCTCGCATCGCTGCGCGTCGCAACCCTCGTCCGTTGATTCCTCTCGATCTATCCTTGCTACACAGCCCACCTGTCGCAGATGGCTGGAATAGCTTCATCGGCGCAATCCGTACCCGCACAATCGTCGACTCGGGAACCATGGAACTCGCCGTGTGCCGAGTCGCGGTGTTGACCGACGCGGTGTACGAATGGAATGCCCATGCACCACTGGCGCTCAAGGGTGGTATTCAACCCGAGGAACTCCACGCTTGCCGTACAATTCTATCGACCACGGAGGGTGACCTCACTGAACTCGAGAGCAGCCCGCTTACACCACAACAACGGGCCGTTTTGCGATATACCGATCAGATGACTTTGAAGATCAAAGTTCAGGATGAAGTTTTCGCACAGCTCAAGACCGTTGGGTTTAATAATCGCGAGATTGTCGAGCTTACTACTGGGATTGCTGGCTACAACTGTGTGAGTCGGGTTTTGGTCGCTCTTGACGTGGGCGAGAACAATGCTCGGGAAATGAAGAGTGTGGATCAATTAGTTGCTGAGCTGAAGTGAGGAGATACATACTGATATACCAAGCCCGTCCTTTTCCCTTTCTCTCTTCTTCCTAGATACCGTGTAAGAAGTAAATGATCGTCAGTAGATCACCGGAAACGTCATGTGATACTGTGGCGTGACATGGTCTGTGCGACCGGGGTACGACTTGGTTATTCCCCCCGGTTCTTCTTATCAAGTGGACCTCGGTAACCCCGGTCCCTCCACTTCTCTCCTCTTTCACTGAACCTCACGGAACCTCAACCAATTTGACTTTGAATCTTCTGCACTACCTTCATTCTATTAAACCCTATCGCTGGTTTCCCTTGCCAACAACTTGATTCTCCGCAATTCAGCATGGGTTCCAGTGGTAGAACCATCAAGCTTCCTCTCGTGCCACTGGCCAAGGGTACCGTTCTGCTGCCCGGTGTGCAGCTTCGCATTCCTGTATCGAATCGCCCCGACTTGACCAACCTACTGTCATCACTAGTGGACAAGCCTTCCAAGCGGGAGAGCAACTCGATCACCTTCGGATGTATTCCGTTCAACTCACCATTCCTGAGCCGCGACGGACTTCAGCTCATTGAAGGGGTTGACTCCGATGAAGCACAGAAGGAGGAGTACGATGCGATCGATGCAGGCCAGGCCCGGAAGGAGGATATCTTCTTACACGGTACAGTAGCCAAGGTGATTGGTGTTCAGCGCCGTGCCTACTCGGAGCCGTTCCTGCTTGTCCAGGGAACGCAGCGATTCACGGTGAAGAAATTCTTGCGTGACCGGCCATACTTTGAAGCCGAGATTGCCATTCATGATGAGACCGGTAAGTGTGTTCGAATTTCATGTGGGTGACTTGTTTTCCAGCTGACCAGCTCTTCTGTTAGCCATCTCCCTCCACGGCGACTTGGAAGCTGCCGAATTGTTCCAGCAGTTAAGACAGCTCTCCCGTGAGCTCCTCACCCTTTTACGCTTATCGTCATTACTGTCGGCCGCCTCAACCCGTTTGTCGCCACTTGTGGCACGGAAATTCGAACTCTATATCGCGAAGACGGAATTAGGCCAGGCAGGAAGACTCGCGGATTTCATGGCCGACGTCTCTGATGGTAGCTTCGAGGAGAAATTACGGATCCTGGCCTCATTCGACGTGAAAATTCGCCTCCAGAGAGTGGTCGATATCTTGACTCGCCAGGCACAGCATATCAAGAGCAGTGTGAAAGTTACATCCATCACCACATCGTCTTTCCCATCCAACGCCGGTGTCGATATTGGCCAGATTGATCCTCGAGAGCGTGAGGTGTTGGCGCGGCGCGCTCTATCAGGCCTGTCAGGCCTCACGCCACCCGGCCCGGCTGGGGCACGTGGTGGCAACGATAATGAAGAGAAGGAGCCAAATGAGGTTGATGAGCTACAACAGAAGCTCAAGGATGCGCAGCTCACCCCCGACGCTCAAAAAATTGCTGACAAGGAGCTGAAGCGTCTGCGTAAGATGAACCCCGCCAACGCCGAATATGGAGTCTGTCGCACTTACCTGGAGAATTTGTCCGAAATTCCATGGACCAAGGTGACCCAGGATCAGCTCGGTACAGAGACATTGAAACTAGCCCGCAAGCAGTTGGATGAGGACCACTACGGATTGGAGCGGATCAAGAAGAGACTGCTGGAGTATCTGGCCGTTCTCCGATTGAAGCAATCGAGCAACCAGGAAATGGAAAAGAATATCATTGCCATGACCAAGGATCTCGACACGGCTTCATCCGGTGACCTTGAGAAGGACGTTCCGTTGCTTTCCGAGAGTGCTCGTGTGGCTCTTGAAGCCCGACTAGAGGGTCTCAAGTCGAAGCGCATGACTGATAAGTCCCCTATCTTGCTTCTTGTGGGCCCCCCCGGAACTGGCAAGACCAGTTTAGCTCGATCAGTTGCCGCCTCTCTTGGTCGCAAGTTCCACCGAATTTCTCTCGGTGGTGTGCGGGACGAAGCGGAAATCCGTGGTCACCGGCGTACCTATGTTGCAGCTATGCCCGGCCTGATCGTTAATGGGCTGAAGAAGGTCAATGTGGCCAACCCAGTGTTTCTCCTAGATGAGATCGACAAGGTTGGCGGCGCAAACTTCCAGGGAGATCCATCCGCGGCCATGCTGGAGGTTCTGGATCCGGAGCAGAACCACACCTTCACAGACCATTATATCAATATCCCTATTGATCTGAGCAAGGTTCTCTTTATTGCCACCGCCAACTCTTTGGACACCATTCCGGCACCACTGTTGGACCGAATGGAGACGATCCAGCTGTCTGGATACACGACAGTTGAGAAGAGGCACATCGCCAAGCGCCACCTGATCCCGAAGCAGATTCGATCCAATGGTCTGTCGGATGGGCAAGTCCATCTATCTGATGAAGTGATCGATAAAACCATTACCTCCTACACTCGCGAGTCCGGTGTTCGGAACTTGGAGCGGGAGATTGGTTCTATCTGTCGTCATAAGGCTGTTCAATACGCCGATGCTGGTGACTCCAACCGTCTGGATGACTATAACCCGGTTGTAAGCGTTGAAGACCTGGAAGACATTCTTGGAATTGAGCGATTTGAGGAAGAAATTGCTGAGAAGCACGGTCGTCCTGGTGTAGTCACGGGCCTCGTGGCATACTCGACAGGTGGCCAGGGAAGCATCTTATTTATCGAGGTGGCCGACATGCCTGGCAATGGCCGTGTTCAACTGACCGGCAAGCTTGGTGACGTTCTGAAGGAGTCCGTCGAGGTAGCTCTCACATGGGTCAAGGCTCATTCCTTTGAGCTAGGACTCACGCATGATCCTAACGAGGATGTGATGAAGAGCCGTAGTCTACATGTCCACTGCCCATCGGGCGCTATCCCCAAGGATGGGCCTTCGGCTGGTCTTGCTCACACCGTGGCACTCATCTCCCTCTTCAGCAACAAGGCTGTCCCTCCTCAGATAGCCATGACTGGTGAGATCTCGCTGCGTGGCCGCGTGATGCCAGTTGGTGGTATCAAGGAGAAGCTCATCGGTGCCCTGCGTGCTGGCGTCAAGACTGTACTACTTCCCCCGCCAATCGCAAGGATGTCAAGGACGTTCCTCAGGAGGTCCACGATGGTCTAGAAATTATCTATGTCCAGTAAGTTTTCGCGTATATCCATCATTCTTCAATTCTAACTCGTGTGCAGGAATATCTGGGAAGCTCTAGGAAAGATTTGGCCAGATGCTCACTGGCCTGGCCAACACGTGAATTTGATCGAGAGCCACTTATAAAAGTTGTGCTGATTGATCATGTTTGCTATCTTTTTTTGCTCATCTTTCGCTCATTCTTTTTGCTTGTTTCACGTCGTACTTTCAGCCCCCTCTCGCCTCTCATACTCCCTGTTCTTGCATAGCGTGATTTATCTCTACCCTCCATGTTCTTGTAATTGACCGTATCCCATGAACTTATGCACACCTATATGTCAATACAACCCGAATTCCTATGGATGCCAATTCAGATTTCGTCTATTGAAACCGCAACAGCATCTTTAGAATAAAATTGCGCTTGAAAGAAAGTTATGTAAACATTTTGTTCATTCGAATCTTCTAAGCTTAGGAGTTGTAGTTAATTAACTCAGGAGTAACTTAGTTAACTTAACTAAGCCCCTATGACATAAGCAGAGATCTAATCCCTGAACTGATGGATTTCCTTCCCCCAGTTAACTTCGCGGCTTCAACAATGCAATGCACTTGGCCTTGTCATAATTACCTCCCATTTGGAATCATGGGTTGAGTTGTGATTGAAGCCAGTCATGTCTCCCCGTCTCCTTCACCCCGATGAGTATGAGCTCGCATCGCGCTCCTCTCTCGACTCCGATGGGACCTTCGACCTAGACGATGCCGATTTCGAAGCTCAGGTGCCTCCTTTCTCCAGAATCAGCAGAGTCGCACCCGGTCGATTCTCTTGGCTGCGCCGCGTTTTATCAACTCCCTTTGATGGCTACCGCCGCCTGAAAACCAATTCACGACCCGTCTTGGCATCCTCATCACGCCCATGCCTCCCGCGCATATTCTTTCGTCGCCGATGCTGCTATATCCACGTTGTTTTCGGCATCGTTCTCGCCCTCGTCCTTTTAACCTCCATTTTCCGCCCATCTTATACCAGCCCACCTGCGCACTATGCCACTCTTCGTGCATCGGCACGGGCTACGAACCAGGCAGGCCGGGGAAATCCCCGCAACGAGAAAGTCTTCATCGCAGCCAGTTTATATGATCGAGGTGGTGAGCTCGCCGGAGGGCAATGGGGGACCCAGCTGCTACAACTGATTGATATGCTCGGCGATCAAAACGTGTTCGTTAGCATTTATGAGAACGACAGTGGCGCCGAGGGGGAAAGTGCACTACGGGAGCTGGAGAGGCAGATTAACAGTCGAAAGGACATCGTTTTCGAGGCGCATCTTGATCCCAAGACTCTGCCAACCGTGACCATCCCGGGCGGGGATCAACGAGTCAAGCGCATCGAGTATTTGGCGCAGGTCCGAAACAAAGCTTTTAAACCTCTTACCGATGATCCTGATACTCGATACGACAAAGTCCTCTATATGAATGATATCCTCTTCAATCCAGTCGATATCCTCCAGTTACTCTTCTCGACCAATGCGAACGAGGATGGCGTGGCCCAATATCGTGCCGCGTGCGCCGTCGACTTTGACAACCCCTTCAAGTTTTATGACACATATGCTACCCGTGACCTCCAAGGATACAGTATGGGTCTACCATTCTTCCCTTGGTTTTCCACTGCCGGGAATGGTCAGAGTCGTAAAGATGTTCTCCAAGGGAAGGATGCCGTGCGTGTTCGGAGTTGCTGGGGTGGTATAGTTGCGTTCGATGCGAAATACTTTCAAAGTCCACTTCCTGAGAATACATCACCGGCACGCTTCAGATCGGGCACTGACATGTTCTGGGAAGCATCTGAATGCTGCTTAATCCACGCGGATATCCAAGATCCCCAGACCAACGTGGATGAGATCACAGACACGGGTATCTATATCAACCCCTTTGTGCGGGTCGCGTACGATGCCCGCACCCTATCGTGGCTCGGTGTGACGAGGCGATTCGAGAAACTTTACGCCTTTCTGCACAATCTTGGCAATCATCTTGTCGGTCTCCCATGGCACAACCCTCGGCGAACCGAAGTCCCGGGACAGAGCGTCCAAGAGACCGTCTGGATTCCTGATGCTGCCCAGGATGGCGGCGGGTCCTTTCAACTGGTCGACCGCATTGCTGGCAATGATGGGTATTGTGGCCGGGGGGCTTACAGGTCATCGTGGAAGACCGAAAGCCTGGACAAAAAGGCTTTGAGAGTATCCCAATACCATCAATCTAGTCCATACATATGATCAAGCATGTAGTTTTGGTAGCAATTGGATTAGTGTATAGAAGCAATAATTCAGCGGATTCTAATTCCGTCTTACATACCAACACAACGATTAAACTATGCAACTCTAGCCAGGTTCAGATTAGCGTATCCAGCTGAGCATATCAACTCTGGTTATGTATAATCTTTGAGTCTGTATGATGATGCCCATCTAGGTCAAAGCCCGGAATCTGGTTTATGCACCTCATCAAGTTCCTAAGTTTGCAGAACGGACCTCACCTCCATCCTAATTACACGTCATGACATGCAATATATTCAAGAATAGCTCGATAAGGCGAATTCTGACACCGAAACTTGTATCTGCTTCCTGTCACCAACCACGCGGCAACTTGTTCCGTCTACCCACCCTGAAGATCCCCAAGCGACAGTTTTGCGTTAGCACAGCGAGTGCGTCCAACTCCAAGGATGAAGATACAACCAACGTCTGGAAACTGACCCAAGAGGGTGAAAGTCTATACTGGCATGGCTACCTCACAACACGACCAAAATACACCGACGACTTCTACCAGCTCATCTACGACTACCATGCACGCTCCTCCAAACAATCGTTCTCCGTCGCACACGACGTGGGCGCATGACCAGGCCATGTTTCCGCGAAGCCGAGCGAGCGATTCTCCCACGTCGTTATAAGTGACAACAATGAGAACCACGTCAAGTATGCCAAGAAGTCTCTTCTTCAACCCAACGTTCCAGCATCGCGGTTTTCATTCGATATCGCAATGGGCGAAGAGCTCGGAGCAAGGCATGCGCCCGCATCTGCAGATCTGGTGGCTTGTGCACTTATGTTTCCACTCATGGACACCCACGCCCCGTTACAAAGCTTTCGCTCCTTGCTGAAACCCAACGGGACCCTTGCGATTTGGTTTTATGGACGTGCGCACTTCTCTGAGCCCGAGTTCGCCTCGTGCCAACCACTCTTGAATGCGATTATCGACCATCATTTCGGAGGTGTTATCAAGGGGGGTGGGCCCGAGCACCAGGCGAGGTGGAAGCGGGCAGCGGATAGTATGGCCAGTTGGTTGGATTATATCCCCTTCGCCGAGACGGAATGGGGATCTGTAGAGCGACACAAGTGGAACTCATCTTGGACGACTCTCCCATTCTTGG
The DNA here is from genome assembly GCA_028828245.1 of Penicillium lividum. Lineage (NCBI taxonomy): Eukaryota > Fungi > Ascomycota > Eurotiomycetes > Eurotiales > Aspergillaceae > Penicillium > Penicillium lividum. The sequence goes on from JAQJAG010000002.1 coordinate 180,453, forward strand.
GACAGCCTGCGTGTGATTTTCCGGTCGAGCCTAAATGTTGTGTTGGTGAGAATGAGCTGATCCTGCAGAAAGACGACCGGGAATTTTGGAGAAAGGATTGGGATGTGAGTGAGCTGAGGCAATTTGTTCAGTATATCTTCCCTTTTCGGAGCATGGATGAAGAGCCCGTGGAGCCACTATGGAAGCAACTCCAGGAGGTGAATATGGGCGGTGCGCATGCCAAGCGAGCATTCTCCTGGCCAGTACTTCTTATCATGGCATCGAAGAAGTATGACTGAATGGAATTAATGTGACCAAAGTATATCTATACTCGAGGCTTTCCGCCGCGCTCTTTGCGCGGCGCCTCTGTACTTAGGTATGAGACCACACCTCCTACTATATCTCCTACTCGGTCTTATGCTCAGTCTTATACTCAGTCTTTATTCTCCTACTTATTCTCCTACTTATTCTCCTACTTATTCTTCTACTCGGTATTCCTATCCAGTATTCTACCTTCTTTCATACCATATTAATCAAATGGTCAAATAGCTCTCTAAATGCAAGAATAGCGGAACAGTAAAGAAAGAAAAAGAAAGAAAGAGAAAAGAAGAAAAATGAAGTGGAAGGAGAAGGGGGAAAAAGCAAAAGTCTAGTGGAGGTTTCGAACGTATGTCCAAAAAGTCTACAGTGTACCCAAGTAATAGAGGGGTAGATTTAACGGTAGTCCTAAGTGCACCCGGTCCAGTATGTAGAAGTAAGAGCACTGCACGTAGTATATATAGAAACTCTAGGGTATGTCGCAATGACTTAAAACTCATAGATTACCACGCTCAGAGCCAGCGTCCTTTTCAGCTCGCATCCCCGGGGGAAGACGAATACCCACTGCTCCTGGAAGAGTGCTGCCTCCTGCCTTTGGCTTGTTGGCGATATCCACGCGAGCTTTAGTCAGACACAGAGCAGGCACCACCCAGCTGTTACAGCTGCATTGCATGCCCTGCCAGGCGAATTTACCAATATTGGATCCACAGGTACGGTTTGGACAGGACAAACGACCAGATAATGGTGCATCTCCAGAATATTGTCCTCCGGCCGATGGGAATAGACTTGAGCTCATCCATTTCATGGGATGTAAAAAGATATGGGCACAATCTGCGTTGGAATCTGCCCGGGCATTGCTGCGTTTTTCCTGCTCATGAGAGATAATGTATTTTGATGATGCGATGCCCCGCCTGTGATGGAAATTAGTTCTTTGATCTACTGAGCCTGGGTCCTTTGTCCTGGAAACGATACGAACCGGCATTTGCGACACTTAATCTCTACTTCGATGTTATCCTCGGGCTGGTGCCTCTGCGGCTGTTCATCTTCAAAGCGCACGGTTTTTAATTCCGGGGCTCGACCGCACGCCACACTGTCCTCAACCTCCCGACGATATAGCCACCGTTGGTAGACTGGGTGGGCTGTGACATCATCTGGACATCCCATTTCGTGATACAACTCCAGCTGTTGCATGAAACCGTCATTAGGTTCACAGAGGGGCCGTCCTTGTTTGATTATTTCCAAAGCAGATTGCGGTGTGAGTCCACTGCGCTGTTGATGGAGTAAATACGCAATGCAGACTGTGGCAGATCGGGACTTGCCCATTGCACTGACAAAAGTTAGTTGAAGTGACATGAAATAGAAGCAAGTAAGACAAATGCTAGAACAAAGGGAAATCCAATGAGCAGTTCTCTGTAGTAGGATCTCTCAGTACACCCCCAAATGTAGACAAATGGGAAACAGAGTGTGATTGCACCAAGAGTAAATCAAGACGAGCAAAGCCCTGTCATTGAATTTAAAAGGAAAAAGTCTCCTCACCAGTGCACAAGGACGCCTCCATTTGCATCTAAACCAGATTGGATAAATTTGACAGCAGCTGGGAGATGCTCAAGAATGTTTTCATAGTCAACATCATCAACATCTATCTTGTGATGCTGAAAGGATGAGAATAAATCTTCAGAGGGACTGAGACGCAGAACAGAAACAATATGAGTGATGTTTTCTCTTTCGAGGGCAGCCTTGTTCTTCAAAGACAATATCCTTGAGCGGAGAACTGGTCAGCATATGGGATCTGGCTAAAGCCATATAAAGGCCCACTCTGGCGAGAAATGAGATAGAAAGGATTAAGTGACTCACCCTCCGACATAGATGTTACGACCGGGAATGCGATTCATGGCCATGGTGATGAAAGTGAAAGGAACTAATGGGTAATAAGTTCAACTATCAGGATCGTCTTTGTTTCCCCAGATTCAATCCAAGTTCAAGAGGGACCGAGGTTTAAGCCTCATTTGCCAAACCCAAAAAGTATATTAGGGCAAGGGCAGAGTTAAATCATGTGATATTAATGCCTGAGGCCACAAAGGATATAGATACATGGCGGATGGCTACGATTGGCTTTTGATCATTTTTCAGGCAGACAAACCCGGAGTTTATGAAATTAGTGTGAGAAATTCTAATCTAATCCTCCCGACGCTCCACTCGGCCCCAGATCGCGTCTGCATTAGCTTTGCCCTGGGTTTCTGGAAGGATTCGATAGAGAAGAACTCCCAAGAGCCCGGCCATGGCCGCGAATATCCAGTAGACCCGACCATTACCACCTAGCGCATCGTTGATCACGGGGAAGAACTGTGCGACCATGAATGTAGCTATCCAGTTGACCGACAGTCCCCAACTTTGAGTTGCACCGACGGCCTCCGGTCCGACCAGCTCAGACGACAGCATAAAGGGAACCGGTCCCAGTCCCACCGCAAAGCTTGTAACAAAAAGCAAGGTGGCAATGGCAGAGACTATCTTCTGCTGGAAAGCAAAACCAAGTGCCAAAAGAATCGAACAAGAACCCACACCGCTGATACTGAGCAGCAGGCAAGTCTTACGGCCAATGCGATCGGGCAAAGGCATGCACGCCAGTGTCGCTATGAGATTAATCACGGAGATAATAATGGTAAGCAGCGCGGCCCCGGTAGGTAGGATACTCTGTAGGAGAGAGACACTGTACATCACGAGGCTGTTCACCCCAGTGAGTTGCTGGGCAAGCATAGAAGCGACAACTGCAAAGATAGCGGGCCGATAGTATGGATCCTGCACAGCTTGCAGCATTGTGACAGCCGCCTGCTTTGGGGCTGGGGTTTCAGATGGCGAGGAAAGAAGGGACTCTTCCTCGCCAGACGTCTGAATCGCGCTGGAATCTCCCCAAGCCGCAATCTCGGCATCGATGTCTGCATCAGAGCCTCGGAGGTGCTTTAAAACACGACGGGCTTGACTTCTTTGATGATTTTCTGCCAACCAAGCCGGGCTCTCAGGCACCAAGAACAGACCCACGAATTCCAACACTCCTACGATACCGGCAGCTGCGAGAATCAATCGCCACATGCTGTCATGGCTCCAAAAGTATCCTAACACTTGTGATGAAAGAATTCCAACATTGATCATCACCTGGGTAAATGTTCCAAAGAGCCCGCGAGATTCAGGAGGGGCAACCTCAGAAACATAAATAGGGCTCACCACGAGAGCTGCACCACAGCCGATCCCGGACAAAAACCGACCTAGAGCCAGAACGGGAATCGCGGATGCTAGAGCCTCGATCGCCGGTCCCAGAATAAAGAAGATAGTGGTGGCCTGTAGTGTGATACGTCGTCCGTACTTGGTCGAGACAGGTCCTGCCAGCAGAGCTCCAATAAATCCACCCAGAGTGTATATCGATGAGATTAAGCCGAACTGGGAAGGATTCATGGGGATGCATTGCGGGAGACCATGGGGAAAAGCATTGGCTCCAATACTTTTCTTTTCACAAGTTATGACTTCTTGGGGTGCATTGAGTTCGGCCTAGTTGTTGTTAGTGGAAAGTGGGGACAGGAACACTGCGGCTTGCACGATTAGGTCATACGTACTAGGTGATAACCAAACTGAAACGGACCAAGTGTCGCAACGAGGACAGTACATATCAAATACGGTGTCACTCTCAACCGAGTCGACTCTCCCGATGCCATGATAAGCTATGGGGCAAGGCTGACTTGGGTGGTTAAAGGAGAGAACAGGTTCCCCAGGAATTCCGATAAGAGGTTGATAAGGGAGAATCTTAGTTCCGCTCCGTGATAAGGAGAAAGCGAAAAAAAGTCTCCAACTCCCCGCGGATATCTCCGATTACTTGTTGATTTCTTTCTGGTTTGGATCCCACCAGTCAAAATAGGTCTCTTTAAACGAATAGTTCCGCTAGTCCCTCGGCTGGGTCGTTCCCTTCAGACAGCGACTCAATTCACCTTCAAAATGTCCACCGAAGTTGCGCAGAAGGGCGTGACGGCCGCGTCCAAGAAACTACAAGGTAGACAATTCTACGAGAGCATTGGAAGTCCCAAGTATATTGTGGCTCCTATGGTTGATCGATCAGAGTTTGTGAGTGTGACTTTGTTACCATCGATTATGCCAATCGTATATTAACCATCTGGATTTCATCAGGCGTGGCGCATGCTCACTCGATCCTTTTTACCGGCGGAAGAACAAAAATCTCTACTCTCCTATTCCCCGATGTATCATGCACGTCTCTTTGGCGAAAACCCGCGCATGCGCTCACAGCATTTCCAACCTACCCGAGGCGCCGCTGGCGAAACGACAAAACAAGATGAGCTGTTTCTCGACGGCAACCCAGCCTTTGACCGACCCCTCTTCGTGCAATTCTGCGCAAACAACCCGGACGAGTTTTTAGAGGCAGCGCGCCATGTGGTACCATATTGCGACGCCGTTGATCTGAATCTGGGCTGCCCACAAGGTATCGCGCGGAAAGGGCATTACGGTGCTTTCCTGCAAGAAGATTGGGATTTGATCCACAAGCTCATCAACAAACTCCATACCGAACTTGATGTGCCAGTCACAGCCAAATTCCGCATTCAAGAGACCAAGGAAAAGACTCTGGAGTATGCGAAGATGATTCTTTCTGCAGGCGCAAACATTATCGCGGTGCACGGGCGTAGACGAGAGCAGAAAGGCCACGAAACGGGAGTCGCTGATTGGAGCTACATTCGCTATCTTCGGGATAACCTACCACCCGACACTGTGATCTTTGCGAATGGAAACATCCTCAACTACGACGACATTGAACGGTGCCTCGAAGCAACGGGCGCCGATGGTGTCATGAGTGCCGAGGGCAACCTTTCTGACCCGACTATCTTCAGCAAGCCACCAGCACCCGGCAGCGGGGGACGGGATTACTGGAGGGACCGCAATGGAAAGGGCGGCTACCGAATCGATGCGATCCTGCGGCGATACCTCGATATTATCTACAAATACGTTCTCGAGCAACCCGTCCCCGAAAGGAAACCGCTTTTCCTCCCATCTGACCCGGTAGATCCGGCAGAGGAATTCAAGGCGGGAGAAGTCGATGGAGAAGAGGATGGCCCACCCAAGAAGAAGCAGAAGCGGGACAAGGTTAAGAAGCCAAACTCTCCTAGCCTGGGTGTCATGCAAGGTCATCTTTTCCAGGTTCTTCGGCCGATGGTTTCCACTCACACTAATGTCCGGGATGCCCTTGCGCATTCCAGACCCGGTGATATGCCCGCATTTGAGCGTGTATTGACTCTCGTGGAGCGAGCAATCAAGGATGGATTGAAGGAATACGAACTATCACCTGAGAAATTTGAAAAACCTCATGATCCTACATTGACCGGATCCAAGGCTACGATCGCGGAATACGGACGCCCATGGTGGATTTGCCAGCCGCATGTTCGGCCCTTGCCTGAAGAAGCCATGGAATCAGGAGCGTTGAAACCAAAGGGCGGCGCCAAGGAGAGCAAGACAGAAGAGGTGAATGAGAAGGAAGAGAACAAGACCCCGAACACCGAAGATGGTGCGACTCCTGCTGACTGTGTGACCGATTCCTCTACCACCTTGACCCCTGATCGTCTTGTGAGTGGTTAAGTATGATGCAGCGTATATAATAGTGTAAAGGGCTGGTTTAAGATATTGCATAGCGTTTAGAACAAGGTTACTACCAGGTACATATGATAGATACAAAGCTGATCGGAATGAGATCTAACTTGAACATAAAAAATATAAGTTTGATAAAATCCCTCTATGATATCCATACCTCACCTAGTGTCGTTGACTTCATATCAAGTGGGTCCTGGCATAAAGCCGACTTGCGGTAACTTGGAGTTTCCCCGCGTATAAGAATTGGAGATGCCATACTTCTACACAATTCTACTCCGAGCTTCTTTCTTCTACAGTACTTGATTTCAAGATGTCTATAACACTTCTAGCACAATTACGACCGTGTTTGCGATCACCAGCAGCCAAATTGACCGCAACTCGGGACTTCACCATCTCCCACCGACTGCGCGACCCTGCCGCGGCAGATGTAGCGGCGTCATTCCTCTCGCGCTTCCAATCATTAGGGCCTCAGACCCGCACTCAAACCCTAGATGGCAATCAACTACAGCTTCTTACCCTCACACTCAACCGTCCTTCCCTATTTCCCGGCTCGTCGTCACTATCCAATGCCCCACTGGGCCCGCCGGCCGAAACACCCATCCCGCCTGGGTACCACCTAGTATACTTTACGCCAGCTTTCCTGGAAACTGAGCTCGGTGCAGACGGTACAGATGCATCATACAACCCCGATGCACCCTTTACACGACGCATGTGGGCAGGTGGTGAGGTTCTGTGGCCGAGAAATTCGGAAGGGGAGCCCAACTTACTGCGCGTGGGGCAGGAGGTGCGCGAGACGACACACGTACTCAGTGCCGAGCACAAGGTTGTCAAAAAGACGGGCGAAGATATGATAGTGGTAGGGGTGGAGAAGGTGTTTTCGAATGAACAAGGCGTCTCTGTCGTTGATCGGAGGTATGTACTCAATGATTGACTCTGGTTCAAGTATGTGAGACTGATTTGATACAGGAATTGGGTCTTCCGCAAGGCCTTACCACCACCATCTGCATCCTCGGCTTTAAATGATCGATTCCCTCCCTCAACATCTCATACTGCGCTACCGAAACAAACCGCTATATCCACCGAAGGCAATACACATTCGCGGACCTTTGTGCAGACTCCTGCGACCCTCTTCCGCTTCTCTGCATTAACCTTCAATCCACATAAAATTCATTACTCACTCCCCTGGGCGCGTGATGTCGAGGGTCACAAGGATGTTGTCGTTCATGGACCATTGAACCTAATTTCGATTCTGGATCTCTGGAGGGATACGCAGGGTAAAAAGGTCGCAGATCCCGCTTTGGCGCTTCCCCGGCGCATCTCATACCGTGCAACGAGTCCATTATATGCGGGCGATGAGTACTCGATTATATTGCAGGAGGGAAACCGTGCGCAGGTGCAAATTGTTGGATCAGGGGGAGTGATCGCGATGAAGGCGGAGATTGAATAGATCTTGGTTTGTAAATAACCCGCCGGGTCATGGCATGCCGTGTTATACGAATAGATAAGCCGTCTTGATCCAAGGGAGGCGAGAAATGGTATGTATTTGTCCAGTGTATATGCAACTTAATCCAAACCCTCGGTCACTCCGCGGACAAACTCATTCGCATTCATGCCAAGTTGCGCCAAATCCACTCCTCCTTGTCCCGCCATCGTCAGGGACATGGCTCGAGCCACTTCCTCCTCCTCCCAGATGTTGTTCACCACCGCTCCTCTTTCAGAAGAACCACTGTTCCCATTGCTCTCCACAGCCACCACTGTTTGCCAATAAAGATCGTCCCGCGATTTCAGCGCCTTATCCCGCACAACGGCATTACGAGCCACATTGGCCGCATGAAGTTTTGAGTTGGCGCCGGTGACTGCCTCCAATGCGACCGAAACCGCCTTGTCGAGATGTTCCACCGTAGAGGGTGGCTTAAAGAAGAATCGATTGGTAGCCGAGAGGTAGATGATTATGGCGCATAGGGTGTCGCAGACGGTGAAAGCGAGTGGGCGTAGAAGTGCCATGAGGTTATAGAGACCAGTTGGAGGGACCTGACCAGCCCGCACAGCGGGGGATGCCGATTTAACAGCATCGTATGTGGCAACTACAAACAGGTCCACGGCAGCCAATGCCAGACCAGCAAGGGTAAACTTCGTGCGCCAGCGGCTAGATTCCCGTCCTCCAAAAGGTGCGGATGTGGCAATGGCGAGGATGAGGAGATGAAGGAGATGCGGTCGGAGCACGTTCGCAGGGAGGTAGTATAGAAGGTAGGTATAGAGGTTATCGAAGGAACAGTATTGGCAAGAGGTCAAGGCATCGGAGCCAAAGGTAAGGTAAACCTTGCGGGCGCCGAGGGAGGTAAGTTTGTCGCGAAGCAAGATGTCCGCATTGGTCAATAAACCATCAGGCCGAAGCCTGGTCAGCCGGTGGAAGACCACATCGATCGGGGTATTTATTCGTGAGCGCGTGAGACCAAAGACATTGGGTTCGGGCGCATGAGGGTTGAAAGGTAAGCTCAAAATGAGGAACAAGACGATGCTTGCAAACAAGAGGTTCAGCGCTCGATTTGCGGTGGCAGGGAGAGGGCGCGGTGGTGGGCGACTAGCAATAGAGACTCGAAGGGACCGGTAGGCTCCAATCAACCGTGGAACAATGATTGGACCAAAGAAGATCAAGAGGGATTTGATGCTGTTCAAGATTAGAAAGCGAATGGATTCGAGTTTGCGAAGAACTTACGTTCCCCAAGAGATCCCGACTCCCATGATTGCGAAGAAATTTGGATAATTTATCTCATTGGATTCATAGAGAAATGGAAGTTGATAAGGACACGGGGACTTGACCCGCAACAACCTTCTCCGAACACACAAACAACCAACTTTCTGACATACAACGGGACAAGTGCGCATCTACCTGGAACATTGAAAGTACATTTCTTTTTCAGAAAATTGATGACCACTTTTTATTCATTTCTATTAAAAAGCCATTGAACCTAGTTCGATTACCTACTGGGCAAAGACTGATCACCCATAAATCGTGGAAATCCTTGGAAACCGATCCAGAGCTCACCAGGTCCTGGGCCACCAACAATCTCCTTCTTACGACTCTTGAGCTCATCAACGTCCCAAGTAGCAAAGACGATCTTGTTTTGGAGAAATTCTGCTTCAGGGGAGACAATCCAGACAAGGAAATCAGCAGGAAGAGAGACTGAAAGAAAAGATTAGCCGGATACTAAGATAAGATCAGTATACTTACTATCATCATAGGCAAATGGCAATGTTATCGACTCTGACAGCTTGGCAGACATGGCTGTTTGAAGGAATCCGGGATGCACATTATGAAGACGCATTTGTGGATTCTCGGCGGCAAAGGCCTGCAAGACTTTGATAGCGGCCATCTTGCTGCTCACATAGGCACCCATGCCGGCGAACGGAGGAAATAGGATGCCAGCCGTGGTTAAATTGACAAAGGTGATGGGCCTGTCCTCGTCGGCGGGGATAGTCTTATTTGCCAGGACGACCGCTTGTGCCGTCACTAATGTACCGACGACGGTAGTCTTGTAGCCGTCCAGAAAAGTCGCAGGATCGGTTTGCAGAAGGGGGACAACTGGAGCCAAGACGCCAGCACAGTGGATGAGGATGTCGATGCCGCCAAACTCGGCAGCCACCTTGTTCATGACATTGCGTACGCTTGAAGTATCACATATATCGGCCTCGTGAGTTTGAATCCTCACCTTTGCGTGGCTCGCGCGGACAACATTGGCGGTTTCCGCCAAAACGTCGGTGCGTCGGCCGAGGAGGATGAGGGCTCGGGGACCTGATGCAGCAAATGATGAGGCTGTAGCCCGGCCAATGCCTCCAGATGCGCCAGTTATCAGTACAACCTTGTCCGCAGTGGAGATTTCGGGCTGGGTTGGATTGATGGCAGCATATGTGGCCGAGTGAGTAACTTTGGTGTAAGAGGGCGATGGTGTGGCCATTATATCGGATAGGAGACAGTAATCAAGACAGTACAAACATAGTGAAAGCAGTGGAGGCGAGAGGTCTTAAATAGGTAGGCATGTCAGCCTTGTCACTGTCTCCATCTCTTGGGACCTCAATGAGAGAATCTATACTCCGTATAGTCCGCATTGATCTCATCCCCACATTATCAGGTACCCACAGCCACAAACGCCTCTGTTTGGTCGCTCGGAGTCCGAGGATGGATACCGTGCCGCCACGGGCCAACGGGAACCAAAGATACGTCAACGCATGAGACAAAGAAAGCCGAAAGTTCTTATATCCAGCCCTCTAGTATAATCTTGGAAGATACAACAGGGTCATGGTAGTAGCGCGGTGACTTGCTTGCTTCCATACACCGAAGCATGACGCGCATAGCACTGTAGATATCCCGTCTGCAAATAACTTCGTAGCTGAATCAATTGCGCTTCGGCCACTCCATATGCAAATGATCCCCGGGTTCCTAGCTGTAAATCAAGCCTGTCATGACATCAAGCATGTATTGATCAGGACTGCACTTATAAATTTCGTACTATGAACCGCAGATAATAACAATTCCACTGTTTATATACAAGTTGGAAGATATGTATACATCTAAAGCTTGAAGTCTCACAGCTTGGCTTTTCCAGGCGCAAAGTTCGAGCCTGTTCCCTGGCTAATAGCCTCGACGATAGCATCCACACTGCTCAAGATCCAGGTATTGCCTTCATCACTGGCCAACCAGCGTGCGCCTTGCTCGCTCTCAACATCACTAGCCCAAGTACCGTCCTCCAGCGCCTTCCGGAGTCCAAAAACATGAGAAAGAACCTGGGGACCAACGCCCGTTTGTGCGCGCAGACAGGCCACGGCCACGATGGAGGTCAACACGCGACCGGCCGAAGCACCAGTTTCTCGTGCAGGGTCGGAGAGCAGAGCACCGTAGTTACTGTGCAGGATATGGACAGGAAGATCGGGGTGCGAATCTGCAAGTTTATTGTAAAGCTTCTTCTCAAAGGGCCTGTAGATCGAGTCCCAGAGTTCTCGGCCACGCTGGCTGATCTCGGTAATGTTCGCTGGTGTTGGCGCGCGGGTCGGGGTGCGCGATAGCTGGTCGCCGACAGCCTCAGGGAGACTAGCCTTGAAAGCATTCAGACAGTTGATTGTTCGTGGGATTCCGTTGAAGCTGATACACTTCAGTCCTACCTCGCGCATGAGTTCGGCGGTTTCAACATTGTTTGATGTGGAGGAAGCGAGTTGGTAGAGGACGGCGAGAGATTCGGGAGAGTTCATAGTCATTGTGGCAGCGGTCTAGGAAAGTCAGTTTATATGTGTTGCTATCTCGCGCGCTTGCAGTTACTGACCGACAGCGCAATCCATGATGGCTGTGAAACATGCTGGGCTTGAGCAGTCTGCTGGATTTTGGAGTAGACAGAGACAATGTTGGCGGGCGCAGGCACAGTGTGCGGCCTTGCGGATGGGGCATTGATCAATGCCTTGAGGCTACTGGAAAGTCGTGACATGGTGTGTTATGTGTGAAAGTTGCGAGCAGGTTTGAGGGATCCCGAGGTTACGATGCTTCCTGCGGCGTCTAGAAGTGAACGCCGAGACCCCACATTCTACCCGAACAGCCGAAACGCGACTCCATTGTTGAATGAATTGCTGTTTTGCTCTAACGATGGATGATATTAAGTCTCCATTTTCTTCTTCAGCATCCCACAGAAACTCTCGAACAACACACTGTCTGTTCCTTGGATCCAGCTTATCAAAACTTGGACTTGGTGTGTTTCCTGATCCTGTCCTCGAACAAGCGACGACTGAACTCGAACTCCCAATTCTACCTCCATTGGCAGAGCCGATAATGTACCTGAAGACCCTTGTCCAGCAAGCTTGAGCTTCCGACGTGCCTGTCGAGACCAGACATTCGCAGGTGCAAAACCGACGCCAGCACTCCGGGTCTGATCCCAGGTCCAGTACCAGGACAAGGAGGCTAGCTCAGTATCCATAGCAGCACTGGCCGCATCGATGGTTTTTGCCTGGGGTAGAACAAATGTGTAGTCCGCGGGGAAAGGCAGCATGTGTTTTGGGAAACCCGGGATTCCTCGTGCGATGCTCTGCATGATCGTTAAAATAAATATTGCCATATTATGGAATTTTTCATACCATTGCAGGTCGCATATCCCCCCATGACCAGGCCACAGCCCAGCGCTTTGTTTTGTTGCCCTGCACAAACTCGGTCACTGCATAGTTGTGGTTTTCACGTTTCATGAGGATGTCAACCAGCGCGGTCACGCTGCTTAGCTTCCCTAGCATAGACGTATACCACTTTACCCGATCACGCAGTTGTAGGCTCTCATCAATCATATGTTTAACAAACTCAACTTCTCCACCAGCAGTGATCATCTCCACCTCAGCTCCTGTGCATGTCTGAGAAAATCAGTACCCATATTAAATGAACGGGGAATGATTTCATACTGAAGAGGGGGCATGCGATTTCGCCTCAGCGGATGCGGCCATTTCCTCATGAGAGGTATAGAATGGCGGGTTGCACATTGTGAAGTCCAGGCTGAATGCGTGTCAGCCTGATGTTACCCATATCTGGAGACCTGTCTTTACCTGTTATGGCCAAGTGTTTCAAGCGGAAAGAGGGAGTCCTTGGGATCAGTTTGTAAGATGTGAATCCGTGACTCAAGGTTGTTTCGTTCAACATTCGCCTTCGCCGTCCGTATGTTGCTCTCATCGATATCTGAATAATGTCAGCGCTTTGCCTTTTGACTCGAGTAGCGATACCCGTACCAGTCGCTGCAAATTTCCACTGTGATCGAGTCTTGCAGCCTAGTAAGGGATAGATGCTACAGCAGCCCGTTCCGCTATGGCTTATTAGCTCACACCAAGAAGTATTTTCAAAGTGACGTACATATCTAAACCCAATACTTTCCGGTCCGGATTGTACCCTCTTTGGATTGTACCCGCCGTAGAGTCGAGAAGGTCTTGCAGCCAGAGGATATAATTAAGTCTGTTTCGTTAGAGTCTTGAGCCATTATATGGTCATTGGAAGCATACCTGTTGGGGACCTGGGATTTCCGTTAATATAGACTTATTTAAAGGGTGGTTCTGTACTAACCGGGGGACATAATCGATCCTGAGGCAGTATGATCTCAAGACCAAAGTCTCGCTTCAGCAAGCTGATGGTCAATTGTCTGTAGCCAGATGAGCTTCCAGAAGTGAAAACACTCAGCTCAGGTCATACCTGACTGTAGCTGGGTCGTTAAAGTCCACTTGTCCATTTGGGTTGAGCCTGATACTTCTTCAGCATCTGGATTCCATGATATTCTGGGAGGTACATACAGTTTGGCGAAATCGGGCGATTGCAATGCGAGCGCCTCGAAATCAATATCACTCTTGTAAAGAGAACGAGCCGACTCCATTTTGAGAGAAGTAGATGTAGGATGCTAAGTTGTAATGTAGTGATGACGATCCTGTAAATAAGGCGGCCCCACATTTTTCCCCGATAGGTGACCAGTTGACTAGAATGATACCGTTATCACTGCCTTCCAATGTTTTTTTATACTTGAGCGCACAACTCGTGAAGCTGAGAAGAGGGAGTCATTGAACCTCAAGGTCTTATAGGCTTCTATACTAGGAGATAAAAGATGATGGTGGATTACATATCGAGTAAAATTCTCATCCCACCTTTAGTTCAACCCCATTTCAACCAGCTCGATCTTTGAACCGAGTCCTTTCACATCTAATAGGGTCGGAACCGATCTTTCTGTTTCTTCTCTTTCCGTGAGTTCTTTGCCGATCCAGCCTGCGCCTGCGCCTGCGAATCATCTCCATCAGGCTTCCATACTCGCACGAATCCGTCCTCACCACAAGTAAAGACCGATTGACTCTATAGAATAGCATTAGCAAACGTGAAAAAAAAGGCTTGAACATGCTGTAGAGACAGGGGAAAACATACTTGATCATCCAAGTATACCGATCGCACAACCTCATCGCCATGCGCACCGGGAAGGCGCCACAGATTATCATGGTCAAATTGCCAGCTGGGACTAGAGACAAGTGGAACCAAATCCAGTCGCTTGTCACTGCAGAAGAATGTGAATTAGTGTTCGGCGCATCACAAGGGGTCAAATCGCTGGAAAACACACATTTTATTCCCGGCCGCGATATACGGTCCCTGTCCACCCACGCAAACCTGCACCACATACTCAATATCTAGCGGCTCTCGCACGTCATCAAAATCCACTGGCTCCGGGGCCTCTCCAGGCTCATCAGGATTAGTGGCTGGGTGGATAGAGAACTGCTCATCGTGGCTCAAAGCGTAGATAGTACTATCGGACAAGAAACCAGCATGATGAACCGAGCCATGGTTGATGACCTGTACCAGGGCATCATCTTCGTCTGTCACGGTGGTATCATAGATATTGACAAGCCCGTCTGTGCTGCCAGAGAGTAAGATGTTGCTGCGGGTTGGGTGATATTGAAGCTGAACCCATTAGTTTGGTATTTCTTTACAGAAAGTGACCCGTCACTTACCTCTGTGACGTCGTCATTGTGGCTCTCCACATATTGGAGTCGGGGGGCCTGTGGAGATCTGATATCCCTATCAATGTCACTTAGTATAGAAACCACCAGGCTATTGTGATCTCCAAAGAACATACCAGAATGCGACAACAGCTTGTGATGAAAGAAGCTCTGTACCGGCGACAATAGTGTTGGTTTCTGGGTTGCATGCAACAGATAGCACCGGGGCATTCCTCGCTAGAATGTCCAATGAATCAGCTAGGCCAGATACGAAAGAAAGATATTCCAAAGTAATAAGTTGTAACAAGGGAAGAAAATGACATAGTTGAAAACTCACTTGTTTCTACCTCAAGGACTGCATTCCCAGCTCGAATATCCCATAACTTTACCTTTCCTTCGCGACCACCAGTAGCCAAGAGCTGCGACTCGCCCGCTGCATAAGTCCGCAACGAAGTGACACCTCCGTCATGTGCCTTCTGAGAGATCACCGCGACGCGATCAAGATTAGCGGCATCGAAGACACGCAAGGAATCATCGGAAGAGATTGCAGCAAAGGTGCCAGCCGCAGACGGCACAAGGGAGTAAATGTAATTATCGGCTGGTAGTGACAGCGATGAGGAAGCTGTCTCTTTCAGTGTGAACATGGCTGACGATATGCCTGTGACGCGTGGGAGAGAAATTCAAGTGATCAAGGGACCTTTCTTGAAGCCAGTTCACTTTAGAGATTGATTGGAATGTTGTGGTTCACGGGTTTCTAGTTCAATTTTGTCTATACGGAGATTTCGGAGCCGAGAAAATTTCCCATTTGCGTGGGGCTCTCACCAGTTGACTACACGACATGGCAACCTGGATTAATCATATCGTGAATTATTTGATTCCTACACGAATCTGATACCAAGTGCACAAATATCAAACAACATAAGAACTAAATGAGAAATTTACCATATTTCAATGCCAAGTGAAACCTTGAACAGTGATGAGAACCTATTGATAGTATCCGTATATCGTTACGGGGCACTGAATGTAATGAGACCCAAGTTAGGGAATCCGAATATAAGACTCGTCCTAGAAAGGCAAATTCAAGATGTAAAATTGGTCAATGCCATCTGACCCTCTGAAAACAAAATCGCTTTGGGGCCAAACATGGACTTGAAACATCACCGATCAGTGCTAATCCGGTGTGAATAGACTCAACCAAAGATATGCGGGTTATGATAAAAAGGCATAGATGCCCTCAGGATCCGAATATCATCCATTCATCAAAAATCCATTTATCAATCACCTGGGCACTCAATCAACAACCTTGGAATTAGCCAACCAATCCTCGATCAGTCAATTCCGTCAAAATGCAGTTCATCACCGTCGTCATTGCTACTCTGGCCGCTGTTGCCGCTGCCTCTCCATACCCCGATGCTTTTGAGAAGCGCACCTGCGTTGGTAGTGAGTCAAGATCTATAACAATGATTAGAATAGTCATTGACGATTTATAGACTACAAGGTTGCCTGTGAAAACGGTGGCATCCCTTGCTGCGACGGATGGCAGTGTGTTGGTGCCACTGAGTGGTACGCTGGTGTTTGCATTCCCACGTACTAGACCGTATGAAGCATAGCGAAGGCGATGGATTTGATAGCGTATTATTGTTGAAGAAGTTAGAAATATGAATTTATTATGAAATCACGTGGATCGGGGAGAAACTGTAGCGAGTCTAAGACTATTTCTTTCTAGTGGAATTCTAGAAACGCCGCCATCTACCGCTCTCCCACCGGAGAATTACTATATTTGGGATCTGTTCCTGGTGGGGGTCTCAGATTCGTGGTTTAACTAAGATTGATTTAAGATCTGCCGGATTGACCTGGAATCATCCGGATGAGATGGAAGAATTGATTCACTCCTTCCTATTAAAGTGGCATTCAAGGGGAAAATTAGAATGGATTTTAACCGATCGCCGATTATAGGACTCGGCCCGATAGACGATTAATTGGTTAAGACTTAGGACGAATTAGGGAAAGTGAACCCCGCGGCGGTTAAATCCCCTTCCCAAGTCTCCAGTTAAACTCCACATAATTTCATACCTTTGCCCCTCAAACCCACTTCTGTACTCGCGCCTGTACCGCAATGAGATCACCTGGCCTGTTGCATGAATTTTTAAATAAAGACCTGTCTGTGTCCCCCGTAGATCGTAGAGGAATTCTCATAAGTCTCCCCCAATCTCTCCCCTTCCTCTCCCTCCCCCACCATGTCTTCCGCGACTATCACCAAAACCAACATTGGTGTCTACACCAACCCCAACCACGACCTGTGGATTGCGGAGGCCACCCCAAAAGTAGAGGATGTTCAGTCAGGAAAGGGTCTACAGCCTGGTCAGGTTACCATTGAGGTACGAAGCACCGGTATTTGCGGGTAAGTGAAATGCAATCTCCAATCTATATTCTTTCACTGACAATCCCCAGCTCCGATGTCCACTTCTGGCACGCAGGCTGCATCGGTCCCATGATCGTCACAGGAGATCACATTCTCGGCCACGAATCTGCCGGTCAGATCGTCTCCGTCGCGCCCGACGTTACTTCCCTTAAGGTCGGCGACCGTGTCGCCATCGAGCCGAATATCATCTGCAACGCCTGTGAGCCATGTTTGACAGGTCGCTACAACGGATGCGACAAAGTCGACTTTCTTTCTACCCCGCCCGTCGACGGTCTGCTCCGTCGGTACGTGAACCACCCCGCCATCTGGTGTCACAAGATTGGCGACATGAGCTATGAAGACGGTGCCCTTTTGGAACCATTAAGTGTGACCCTGGCGGCTGTGGAGCGCAGCGGGCTGCGTCTCGGCGACGCGTTGCTTATCACCGGAGCTGGTCCGATCGGTCTGATTAGTTTGCTCAGTGCCCGTGCGGCTGGTGCCTGTCCCATTGTCATTACTGATATTGATGAGGGTCGTCTGGCCTTTGCTAAGAGTCTGGTACCCGAGGTGCGCACCTACAAGGTGGAGATTGGAAAGTCGGCCGAGGAGTGTGCTGAGGGTATCATCAATGCCTTGAACGATGGCCAAGGTTCTGGTCCGGATGCCCTGCGCCCCAAGCTGGCTTTGGAGTGCACCGGAGTCGAGAGCAGTGTCAACTCGGCCATCTGGAGTGTGAAGTTCGGTGGCAAGGTTTTCATCATTGGTGTTGGCAAGAATGAGATGACCATTCCCTTCATGCGTCTCAGCACCCAGGAGATCGACCTCCAGTACCAGTACCGTTACTGCAACACCTGGCCCCGTGCCATTCGCTTGGTGCAAAATGGTGTCATTGATTTGCGCAAGCTGGTGACCCACCGCTTTGCCATCGAGGATGCTCTGAAGGCGTTTGAGACCGCTGCCAACCCTAAGACTGGTGCCATTAAGGTGCAGATTATGAGCTCTGAGGAGGATGTTAAGGCAGCTGAGGCGGGCAAGAGCCTGTAAATGCGTGATGAGAAAGGATGGTATTGACGAATTACCCGATATGATCTAGAATTACCTAGCCTCGTTAGAGACGAAATGAATTTCCTATGTCTAGCAATATGATTGCAAATATTTCAGCCCTCTAGTTCGGGTGGTGCTTTATGGCCTCTGACTGGCCATGGATCGTATCTTGAGTTGAGTACATGTCCAAGTACAGCAGAGACCCTGAATGGTGAAGTAGTTATTCTAGCAGACCTTTGACTAATTACGTTGTAACTTGTAGGTAACTAAAGGCCTTCCCCCACGTTTTTCGCTCGGCGCCTCCCTATGTCGTTATACCATTCTCCTACTATATATCCTACCCATTCTCCTACTATATCTCCTACCCATCCTCCTATCATATCTCCTACCCATTCTGCCAATATCCTACCTAGTACTCTACATTCTTTACGGCCGGCCTGGTTAAATAGCCAAAGAACTCTCCAAATTTATACATAAAAGAATAGAAAAAACAGCGAGAAGTGAAAGGATAGGGGCTTGAAAGTATTTCCAAAGAAGTCCACCTTGTACCCAAGTAATAGAGGGGTAGACGTTTTCCACACTATGAATTGCTTAGAAATATAGTTAACTATGACCTGTCCTGTCTAAGCCCTGCTATAAATAACTAACGTTACCCACATGTTCATCTCAAGTGCTTGATCTTGTTCCTCCTCACATTCTTCCGACATCCATTCAACTCGGAAATGACTAGCTTTTTTAATTTCTCTATTGTGCATTGTTATACATATCAGTTGGCTCTTTGGCCTCGAATGAACGAATTGCAGGCTCTGTTTTACATTTTGCTTTATTTGAAGGTGATCTGTTATTCAGAGTGACTTGCACTCAGATCTGGGGGAGTTTACCCTCCCTATACCCAACAAATATAGTACTATTAATCCGGGGTTTCTATAAATCATAAGGGTCTACCTGGTTAATCCGGGTTGGGATTCGGGGATCCTATAGATTATAAGGGTCTGTTTGATTTGATCCGGTTGGGTCATTCCGGATCCTATAGATTATAAGGGTCTGTTTGATTTGATCCGGTTGGGTCATTCCGGATCCTATAGATTATAAGGGTCTGTTTGATTTGATCCGGTTGGGTCATTCCGGATCCTATAGATTATAAGGGCCTATTTGGCCGGAAATAGAGATGGAGTTAGATCTGGAGATGGAGATGGATCTAGAGATGGAGTTAGGCCTTGAAATTCTATGGATTATAAGGGTCTACTTGGTTGATCCGGGGTAGGATCCAGAATGTCGCTTATACATTATGAGGGTCTACTTGGTTTGAATCCGGGGTTGGTTCATGGAATTCTATAGATGATGAGGGTCTATTTGATGGATCCAGAGATGGAATTGGATCTAGAGATGGAGTTCGATCTTGGAATTATATGGATTATAAGGGTCTATTCGATGGATCCGGAGATGGAGTTGTATCTTGGATTTCTATAGATAATGAGGGTCTACTTGGTTTGGATCCGGGTTGAAATCCGGGATTCTATAGAATATGACGGTCTGTTTGGTTGGATCCGGGTTATAATCTGGGATTCTTATAGAAACTAACGGTCTGTTGGTTTGGATCCGGGTTGGAATCCGGGATTCTATAGATTATACTTGTTTGGACCCCTCGCTTTGACTCCGATATATCCGGTCTATTATTTTATTACTCTATCTGAACCGCAAATGTAAATCATGGACTGGTTGATCTATGTTAAATGGGACCAATCCCAGCCCCACCGTAATCTACACAATAAACGCCGATTGAATAGCAAGAGACAGATGTTGAAACCGCAAGAAATGAAAAGGCCCCAGTAGTGACAGGAATCGTAAATCGTTTAATTGCCGTTGCTCTTGTTCTGGTGCAGCAACCAGGTGAGCAGATCCACCTTGGTAACAACTGCCAGTGGCTTCATGCTGCCATTCGCGTCCTTCTCGGTCACAACAGCAGCACTGTTCCACTCAAAGAAGCGGTTCAGCACACTGAGAGGGGTATCTAAGGTGATCTCAATGAACTGGCGACGCTTGGACTGGACTTTCTGGGTAGTGGCGCCCATGTCACGGGGGTCGGTGACGACCTCGGGGATCTTCGAGAAATCAAACATCACCTCCGAAACGGGGGTCTTGCCCGATACCCGGCCGTGGGTCAGTCTGCTAAGAACGTTGCCTAAAGTGAGAAGACCCACGAGCTTGCGACCCGAGGGGGCGAGAACAGGAAGCTGGTCAAAGCCCTTCTCACGCATGATCTCGATGGCGGCTTCACACGGGAAACTGGAGGTCACGGTGGTGATCGGCTTCAACCGAAGAGCGCTGACCTTTGCCCCAGCCAGGGGGTCCTTGGTGACAGATGGCTCTTGGGTTTCGGGGAGAGCTGTCTCGGGGGTGGCAGCGGGGAAAAGGTCATTAGCGACGAGCCAGTCATCATCAGCAAACTTGGAGAGATAGCTGCGGATACTGTCTGGGAGAACGACGACCACGACATCGTCCTTGGAGAACTTCTTTTCCTGGTTAGCCTTGACCAAAGCGGCCACGGCGCTTCCACTGCTACCACCACACAGCAGACCCTCCTCGGCGATCAAACGGCGCGAGTACTGGAATGACTCCCTGTCTTCGGTCTTGTACCACCGATCGACAATCTTCTGGTCCAACACATCGGGAATGAAATCATAACCAATTCCCTCCACCTTGTAGGGCTCGTTGACGCGAGACTCATTCAGCGATTCCGGCAGGGCAAGAATGGAACCAAAAGGATCGGCGGCAATGACCTCGATGTTGGAGTTGTGTTTTTTCAGACCACGAGCCAGTCCGGTGATGGTACCACCGGTTCCGGCACCGGCGACGATGGCGTTGATCTCGCCCTTGGTCTGGGTCCAAATCTCCTGGGCAGTTCCTAGCTCGTGGGCCAATGGGTTGTTCACGTTGCAGTATTGATCGAGGATGTGAGCGTTGGGCAATTCCTTCTGCAGGCGCTTGGCGACTCCGATGTGGGACTCGGGGGAATCGAAGGCGGCCTCGTTGGGGGTTCGGATGATTGTCGCATTAAGGGCTCGCAGGACGGAGACTTTCTCGGCGGACATCTTCTCGGGGAGGGTAATGATGGTCTTGTACCCTGTAACAATTGTTAGCGCCCTGGTTCCACCTCTGGGTAGCACTATAATTACCCTTCACAGCGCCAACCAGTGCCAAACCAATACCGGTGTTACCACTGGTAGGCTCAATCAAGGTGTCGCCAGGCTTAATGCGCCCGGAGCGCTCAGCCTCCTCGATCATACGCAAGGCAATGCGATCCTTGACAGATCCGCCCGCGTTGAAATATTCCAATTTGGCATAGACGGTGGCTTCGATACCAAGGCTTTGAGGTAGGCGATTCAGTCGCACAAGGGGAGTGTTGCCAATGTGCTGGGTGATTGTATCCAGCGCCACCGGCGGGAAAACAGGGTGGGTGGAAATAGACATTATTAAAGAGTTGGAATGTAGAATGAGGTCAAAGGAAGATTTGAGCTTATCGAGAACTTTTTTGCAAGGTTCAACCGTTCCACTGTTTGGACCCCTCTACTCTATTTTCTCATTTTCTTATTCCGCTCCATCTGTTTCCGTCGATAAGCGCCACTCCACCTCAGGTACGGATACTCTATGGAGTAAACAATTCAACTTCCTTAATAAAGTATACAAACACAATTAAAAAATTTCACAAATATAATGACATTTTTCAAACAACGGAAAATAACCTGTTTTTGACTCGTTCACTTCCACTGTACGGAGTATATTAGCTTGGTTTAATAGTGGCGGATCTTAGTAAGCCGACAAGATCCCTCGGCGGTCAAGAATTCTGCTGAACCGTTGGTCAGCTGATACAGTCCCAGGACAAACATAAGTACTTTGCCAAGTAAAAACACGTGCAACTGACTGTTCATATAATTGATCTCTTTGCCGATATATCTAATCCCCCTCTACCCGCCTAATGTGCTCTGATCGAGGGAGTTATCGGAACCCCGCTTACCAGATAGGATATGGCTTTATTTTTCCTGACTGGCTTCCCAGACTCAAACCACTAATCGCTTAGGCCACTCTTCTGGTATAAGGTGAGAAGCACGTTGAGGGTGAGCAGCGCTCCGACGTACAGATTATTGTGACTGGGTCGCTCATGGAGGATGCTATTGAGCGGGCTCTTGCAAGGAGAAGACTTCAAAATGTTAATTTCTTCGAATAACTAATGTTGGAGTATCGGGTCACCTGTCCGCTCTAGATGTCCGTTTGCTGTAGCGCGTGCATGTCTTAGTTGGATCTTTCAGTGCTCTCTCTTTCTCTGTTGCTTTCTTTATCTACTCCATTCCTATCTGAATTTAGATCTTTGCAGTCTGTCTGGGGTGCGAGATTAACCTTCTTTCAGGGGATGTTATGATCATGAGCGACTTGGAGAAAGCTTTCAGGCAGACTAAGGTGCTAATTGCAGGCATTGTTCGACTCGAAACCATTGTGCTACGGGTACAGTAAGACGATTACTTCCGGCCCTCAACATGGTGTGGCCCGATCAATGAACGATCTGCGCTAAGGCCTTGGCAGTGGGTCCTAAGAAAGGAAAGGCAGTATATAGGGAGGAAGCTGGTTTCGCTAGTGACTGTAATTGACATTTTCGTTTAAATTTTGATCTTACGTATGAGAGAAAGGCTAGCGGCTTTCACGGGCCTTCTGAGCTGCTTAAACCCCCCCCCCTTTCCGGCGGAGGAAAGTGGACTGCAGTTGGGTCGGGCACGGACTTAGCTTAAGCCCGAGGCGAGACGTACGAGAGATGACCACTCTACCTCCCACTAATAAAAGCAAACCCCTTTCCAAATAAATTGAAGTTGTCATTCCGGTCAAAAGATTCAAAATTGGTTTCTACATTTAACCTCATGTCGACCGTCATTGTATTTGGGCCGACCGGCAACATCGGTTCCGTCGCAGCCCGCACCGCTCAAGAGCATGGAGCCAAGGTCATCTTAGCCATGCGTGACCCGAAGAAAACCATACCGGGTCTGAGCTCACAGCAAGAGCAAGCTGGTGGTTTTGAAAGAGTCCAGGCAGATTTGACGAATGCCGATTCCGTCGCTGCAGCGACCAAGAAATCCGGAGCCAAGCGCGCCTTCATTTACGCTGCTTTTGGTTCTTCAGACCACATGAAGTCGACTCTTGAGGCTCTGAAATCCTCTGGTATTGAATTCGTCGTCTTCCTGAGCAGTTACACCATCTCAGGCGACCCCAAGGACGTCGAACCCAGTGATCTCATCCCTTATATTCACGCGCAGGTGGAACTCAACCTAGACGAAGTCTTTGGTGTGGAGAATTACGTTGCCGTGCGCCCTGGAGGTTTTTCCACAAACCTTTTGCGCAACAAGAGCGACATTCACTCTGGGGAGGTTAAGATTTACGCACCGAACTTCAAGCTCGATTGCGTCACGCCTAGTGATATGGGTCGTGTCAGTGGAACTATTCTTGCTCAGGGACCGAAGAATGGTCAGCGCAAGGTCTATATCTATGGTCCTCAGGTCATCTCAATGTCAGATGCCATTCAAATTGTTGCGAAGGTTCTGGGCAAGGCTGTTAAAATCACTACTATTAATGCGGAGGAGGCCCTGGAGCAACACCTTAGCCATGGCCTGCCCAAGCCGCTGGCCGAGTATTTGATTCGGATATTCGGAACTGATGACGATGCCAATGTTCCACGTGCTCATTACGAGGAGGGTGTCCAGAATGTGCAGCTTTACACTGGAACACCTTCAACTGGGTTCGAGGAGTGGGTGACTGCGAACAAGGATCTCTTCAGCGCGTAATATGGTTGGAGCCGAAATGTCCGCGGGTAATCGATCATCTCGAGAGTTTGCTTCCTGGATAATATGATGATGATCACCATGAGAAATTGGCATCTATGGATGGCTGCGACGCATATTGTTTCATATCTCGCTTCTGCACTATCTTTTGAAAATATTGGGTTCAGAATCCCTAGAAAAGATGCCAATCTGACGAGCGATAGCAGCTCCAGTAAGACTAAGATGACCTGTGATCATAAAACGAACGCTCGCTTGTTGACACGACGCTACTGTTGAAGAGGTTTCTTTACGAGGCAGGCCGATGAATGATTGGCGAGAGGACAATGTAAATGAAAATTACTACTATTTCTACTACCGTAGTTCTCAGTCATAGTAACAGGTATGTCGGTCGCATGATAGACTCTACTATCTGCTGGATGATTGGATGCTCACCTGGCGACACATGCTGAATCCATGTTACGCTTCACGGCCATTCCATTCCTGCTGATTTTTCAGTATTCAGGTAAGAATCCCATGCCCGATCAAAGAATATTATTTAACGAAATGGAGTGATGCTTCGCAGCCAAAACACACGCAACATGCAGCTTTGCGATCGGCCGCGTCGCGTTGGTAACAGCAGCCGTTTCAGGTGACTGCGCCACAGTGGTGAAGTCTTTCTTTGCAGCCAACCCAGAGGTGGCCACCCTAAGCTTAAAATATGACAAAAGATCCTCCAATGATAGATTTGTACGAGAGAAGTTATGGAGCACAAGCAGATAGCGACCAGACGAAAAGTAAATCGAAACAGGCTACACAGCGCACCATGAGTCATTCTAATTGAATTGAAGAGTACTGAAGAGTACTGGGCTGATTAGTACTGGGCTGATTCGAAAGAATCAGAGTATTTTCACGTGCTTTGCAAGTGATCGTCTCCCATGCAGATCCCAAATCGCAAGTGATAGAAATACTTCAAGGTTTCATTTGAGACTCTTATAAGAGAGCTAATCGGATAAGATAGGCTCAGGAATCGGGAGGAGTGATGACGAGAGGCTCTACTAGGGAATCATATCTAGATTATATTGCCTGATAACTAGATAAAGCTCGCTCTATTAGGTTTACCTGGGGAAGCTATAGTATAAGAATTCACGGTTAGATAGGGCTATCTTTATGAAGTGGCTTAAATAAAGGATGTCTTTATAAGATTACCTTAGATAACCAATTAGGCTTAAGGATTACTGAAAGGGTATTAGAGCGGAGATTTCGTTTAATATACAGAAAATAGAGAGGTTCAGTTCTTCAGTAGAAAGGATATATAAGTTAAATTATAAGGATAGCGAATTAAGCTAGAGGAGGTCGAATATAATATTAACTTAGACTCTAGCACCAATCCACTTTCTATATCGAAGTCATTAAATTTAGATATCTACTAACACGACAGTTTCTAGTAAGTTACTAAGGCCTACTCACTGCTAGTGGTAGTCAAGTCAAGATCCAAGCCAGGCGGCATAGGGTTGTTGGAGGTTTCCGTGGTGAGCCCCAGGAGGCAGAATATTGATAAGAGCCACCAGGGGCAGCCTCAATCCCACGAGGAGCTCACGAAACATTGATGCGCACTGATATGGGTGGGAAGGGGCAAGGATAATGGCAGGGATGGTGAATGGGCCCTGGAATATAGAGAGATGTCAACCGCGGCTGAAGCGATCGTAATTATTCAGCTAGATATCCCTTTTAAGACCTTGATCTGAATCTCTGATAATATCCAAGACTGAGGACTAGAACGACTTTGTCTTGTAAGCCGACAGATACTGTTATCATACATGCAGTTGCTTATTCTTTTGTCAGGACGAAAGGAATTCTAGCTTGAGATCTTTTTCTAAGGAGACAGCCAGGAAAAAGGAAACATCCACATCTCCAGAATACATGATGTATTGGAAATACTTAACTCAAGCCATCTAGTTCCAGCTCTTCTTTAAGCTGTTGAATCTCTTCGTTGCTCCACTGTACACGAGAAACATATAACTTCCCGCCCCGCTGTCTATCCAATGTAAATCCTTTCAACGTATTGAAGTCCCGACAGGTGTGTACTTGATCAGCGTCAATATATGGGTGAGGAAGGCCTTCGAAATGCTTTTGTGGAATCAATGTAGTGCTCCCATAGCATTGTATTTCCTGGCGGAGAAAGTCTAGACAGTGTTCTATTGTAGAAAAGACTAATTAGCTGTTGATTCATGCCAAGGTATAGATAACACCGTACCAAGATGAACCGCGCCATGAAGTTCAGTAAAGGGATAAAAACCCCGTTGAAGAGCCATGCGTACAGAATCCTAAGTTTGTTAAGCTTTGATCTAACTGGAAAGGCGATGGCTGAGCGCTCACCAGACAGTGCAACGCATGAAACATGCTGAACCTTTAGTGGACTAAGGATCAGCATAAAAAGTGGAAATAAAAGGTGTAATCAAAAGTACCCAGCTGTGTATCCTCCAAAAAGTGGGTCGCGATATTTGGTATATCCCGCTCCCCACGCCTGCTTTGCTTCGACTTCTGACACGGAGAAGTACCGAGGTCGGATGAGATGGTTCCATTCATTATCAATTTCTGCGCCGGGACTGCCAAAGAAGGCTTTGTTCTCGGGCCATGGAGCAGAAGAGTCAACTGCCTCTCGCCAGGCGGTGCCGTTAGCTTCAAAGTGTGGAGAGCCATGGAATCGCATGGGAATTCGAGGAATGGTCGTCGGAAGGTCTTTATGGTTTCAGATTAGTACATATGTCAGTGAATAAATGTACCTAGAAGTCTGTCTCACCCATCTCTGAGGGGGATTGACATTGCCCCGGCATCTTTGATAAAATCAAAATGATGAAAAAGACACCGAGAAAGACGGTAGCGAGGTACACGCTGATAAACCAAGACAAGGGATATTTTGTGCCAAGAACGCATGGCTTTGCTGTGGCCGCTTTTGATTCTTCGTCATTTTCATGCAGAGGGAGTTTCGAATACGCAGTCTGTGCGAATGCCATTTTGAGAGAATTCACAGAGCTCTGGGTGGCCAGAGGGGGTGGAAGAGAGACTTTATATCTCCCCGCAATGTGATTACAAGGACGCAATTTGTTACTACTACGACTACCAATTGACCCAGGCGAGGGCATTTTGTACTAAAAATTTGGAATAATGAGACAACTATCCAAATTTTGCCGTTCGTCTTTATTGAAATACTGTTCATCTCCTTGACACGCCAAAGAAGCACAGCGAGACAGTCCTCGAGTATCATGCGGTTCACGAACACCCACGCGTAAAATTGAGTCGAGACTTAATCACTAGACTTAGTTAGATGATTTTTCTCTCGGAATTTCATATAGAACACTTACCCGCCCTCCTCGATGAGAGTCTCCAGCACAAGATCATCGTAATTCTTCGGGGTGGGGGCTGCAATAGCCGCTATGACAAGGAAAGCAAAGGTGAAGAGTGAAATATTGAACTGCATGGTGCAAAAAGGTACGTAGAAACCTTGGAAGTGGAGAATTATAAGCTTGCTTGTTGATGATGTGCAATTGACTGGGGATAGGATAGCCCTTTATACATCTGAAGGCGTCATCACAACACTTTTATGAAATGTCGCCATGGCTTAGATATTTGTGTATACCCGCGGTAAGAAAACCATAGACCCATACCTGCCTAGTGTAGAACATAAGCTAAAATTGCAATCGTGAGGAGTACATATGGAGACGACTCAGTGTCCGCCCGGTGACGAAGATTGTAGGCCGATAGCGTCATTAGCTGCAGGGTGAGGTTACATTGTTGTTCGGCCTTCGCTATCTGTAAAAAGGAGGAAAGTCGACTTCATTTTTCTTTTCTATTTGTGGCACAGTGATCTATACCCGATCTGTCACAGGACGCGTAATTCTTCCGGGCTTGGTGCTGTAGCGCCTTGCGGTAAAAGCTTAGCTTGTACTCCACCCCGCTTTGCGAATAAATAGCATTGTAGCAGCGAAGCAGCCTAAGCATCCGTCGTGCATATTAGGCTGCGGGCGAGTGCCCTAGCTCCGGACAGATATCGCAATTCTGGTAAGGATACCCGAGATCATTACATATCGTCTAGGGAGCGTAAATTGGCGGTTTTTAAATTACCAACAATCTGCATGGACATGATACAACAAGCTGGTTATGAAGAAGTAACGCGATTTGCCAGGACCTTCTTATTTGTCTTGCTCCTAATAGTCTCGACTCAGTAAACCGGCGATCAAGATGTTTCTCTTCACCAATGGCAAGAATGTGAAGTACGACAAGTTAACTAACGAGGTCGAGTCAGAGCAGGAGGACAAGCTTGAGAATTCTTTACCACGGCCACTCTCACGACTCCAGAAGAGTGGACTAATATACGTTCTGATTCTGTCTAATCTGATCAGCAGTCTGTTGATCATTGCAACATTCACTCGGCAAGGTGTGCAAAAGCATGATTCGTTTGAGAGCGGCTTTAGGACTGATTTCGGTATGCCTGTGGATCTTCACCTTTCACGTAAAACAATATTGACCTTTCACAGACCCAGCTCGAGAACACATTGAGTTGGAACACCTGATCTTTTCTGGGTCTCCAGCATTTACCTATGCAGGTGTTGAGTTCCAGCATCAACCAGCCAAGATCCAATATGTTGGCAAGCCAAGTCAAGAGATTGACCAGGCTTGGGAAGATTTGGTGGCAGGTTTGTGTTCATCATCTTAATCCTCATCCAAATTTTCGAAATTTTAATAACCTTTGAATTAGGGAGAGAATTCTTAGCGACAGAAGAGGAAGTCAAAATTCAATGGCCGGATGATGTTAGCGAGTTATGGAACGAAGATCGTGGTGGTTATGTGATTAGGTGAGTGAGCTAGACAGTGGACTTTATTCCAGAGGTGAAGCTAACTTGAGATTCAGTATCGATGTTTTTCAAACATTAAGTTGTCTAGTACGCTTTCGTGTATTTTTAGGTGATTAATCTGACAAAGATAGGACTTGTTGCGTCGCGGTTTGTCTCCATCATACTATAACCTGACTTATGATGAGAACACTACGTCTACAATGAGTGAGCTTGTCTCCTACAACGACTCTAGAGCGAAATGTGCTCACTAACCAAACATTGAAAATAGATCGGTGTATCGAAAAAATTCGGCAGTCTATTATGTGTGCGGCTGACCTGACCCCCAATCCCTCCAGGTACAATCCGGGCTTGGGGCATAGCTACATTGACACTGCCAACCACCATACTTGCCGAGATTTTGATCGTCTACATCGCTGGGTGCAAGAAAGGACTGTTGGAAAACTGGCTGTCAAGCCTGTACAGAAACAGTAGAAAATGCTTCAAATACTCAGATGAAAGAATAAAACTTTTGTCTCAATCACTTCATATTTTTCAGAAATATGTACATGCTTTCTGGCACTTAAAATCTCCACGGCATTTTCACACATCCTGGGAACTGCAATCTTGCAGTCGCAACCTCATGCTCCGTACTGTAAGTCTTTTCAACTGTACCCTTGACAAAATGGGCAATCTGCTTCCCGCAATGTGTTGTGTGCCGCACATCAGCAGACTTCCCATCAATCAGCAGCCATCGTTTTTCGGTAGCCATAGCTAGCTTGCGCATCGCGTACAGGCAGTGCTCATGGTGAAAGGTGTGTGTATATGCAACGAATATCTTGCCCAGCGCCAGCTGCTGCATCTCGTTCTCACTCAAAGTGTCTGTAAGATTTTGATCTTTGTACCAAATGCGATCTTCGAAAGGGCGGTACTCGTCCAATGATTCTGGGTGAAAACATTCATTAGGAATCCAAGCGTAAAGCATCGGGTCAAAATGGCAGTTGCGAGCCATCGCCTCACTGGGCGAGAGACCACAGTCAGTCCAGTAGTCAAGCTGGCCTGGCAATGGCTTTGTATAAGGCTGAGTGAACGTTGCAGTGAAAAAGTAGATGGCCAAGGCGACCGTCTGCGAGAGACATAGTATGCCCAGTATGACCTCCCATCTGGTCTTTCGGGAGCGCTCGGGAAGTACCCATTTCTCCATAATGTGGATTTTTTTTCGATAGAACTCCGAAGTTTCTTTCGTTGGATTGGTTGCTCAAGGCACTTGTTTAGATTTAGGACTATTATTGAGAATGAAAAAAAAGGATTGTATAAGTGACCGGTCCCTTGCGCAATTATACAAGTTGGTATACCATATCTTTCATGCTTGATTAAAACACTAGCACCATGCATGGGGAATCCTGGCCCGCTCTAGCGTGTGATGGCTGCTGCATAGACGCAGCGCTCGTTTTCTTAGGCGTTATGGCGTTATGATGCCACGTAAAAATGTTGCGTGCAGGATGAGGGGACACTGCATTGTAGACCTAGGCAATTATCCTTCGCGTGGGAATAACCCGCTTTATTGAAGCAGTGAACGCTCCGGCCGAATCATGGTAGCATTGCTATCGCACGTCTAGTGAATGCAACTATTACTCGAAAAAATAATTGAATTACTGCCGATGAGAACCGGAAAGATTCGGAGACCATGTGAGAGGATGAGCTGTCCTCTTGTTGCTGTACTTCCTTTCTGGCGTCGTTCTGTTCTCTCTTAGCGGCTGATAAATAGACAGTAACGTGAGGGAGGGAGCAAGATGGAAAGAAACACATGTCTTCTGCTATGGAGTAAGAAGTACTTGGAAAGTGGCCCAGTAAAAGTATACAGCTGACATCTATAGCTCATTAGAGCACAGGTTTTTCATCCGAGGCACTACTAAGTGAGAACGAGGAAGGCCAGGGCGATACCGAGAAAATATGCAAAGTGCGGCCACATCTCGCCGCTGCTCCGTGAGCATTGCCGAGTTATTCTACCGGTCATTACATGTTGTCTTCCAGGTTGTTCAGATAGGCTTTGCCCTATATGGAATGGCTACCCTGACATTTCCGCTTCAATTCTCTCTACGGCATCATATGGAGGAAAAAGCAAACTCCTGTGGGTTTTTCTACGATAGAAATGGGACAGCTATATTCGACAAGCATCCGTGCAACTGTGGTGACTCAGTTGCCGAGGCACTTGGCAATGACTGTATCTACGACGAGCTTCCCGCAGTTACCAGAGGGGTGTCGGAATGATGCCCTCACTGCTGAGTTTGCGACTTAAAGCGACGGGCCAGATGAGCGTTGGTTGTATTGGGCTCATAAGAACCGTATAGTCAATCTCACACTCGAAGAGGTGTCTCGATACTCAGATATCCAACCTAAGCGGTACTATATGAGCCATGCGTGGCATTTCTGGCATTGCCTATACATGTGGAAAAAAGGACATCTATTCAAAATCAACGGAAAATACCTCGATCCACGAGCGGACTCAGAGAAGCATATTTATCATTGCGTGACGATTGTTACCGACCCTAAAACCAACGGAATTACCTCCGCAGGCTCATCTTTAGTGGGATAATACAACTGGAATATCTCATACAATGGATTGATATTTATTAGATAGCATTACTCAAGGATCTGTGACATTATAAATGTACTGATGGGTCGCGCGATAGTCGTAAAGAGCTTGTGCTGATCGACATTGTCGTGAAGTCTGGGAGCCACTGATCTGATGCAACTGCTCACCCTCATCATTCACATCTTGATACTCAATAGTATCATCCGCAAAGCAATGAAGTGTCTAATGAATCATCAGAAAATGGTGATACAGAGAAGAGGGAAGGAAATATTATCACCTTTCTAAGATAGTCGAAACAGTGTGGCCAGTGGTGGTCTTCCCTCTGATCAATACCGATTTGTTTCCCTTCAAGAGCATTTTGCATAGCTTCCCGCATTGCAACAAGACAATGAAGTTGATGAAACCTGCTCCAAGGTTAGATTTCCTGGGTGTGAGATTGCTTAGCAAAGAGTGATGGGATTCCAACATAGCTATTGCCCCGACGTCCAGGTTTCCCTCCACTTCTGTGAACACCAAGGCAGATCGAGAAGTCTCATTCCATAAGTGGTCGTAGGTATGATTCAAGGACATATAAGGCCTATCATATCCGTAGATCATCGTGGTATTCCGGTCAGCCTGTAGAGACGACGATCGACCTGCCATAACAATAACGAGGATCAACAGGATCACAATCACAACACTTTGTATCGCAGCAAAGCCTAGCAAATGCCATCGTTGGTAACATCGTCTCTTAATAAACGGGTGAGGGGGTGTCAAATCTTGTGTTGTCGCTTCAAGTTTCGCATCCTCCTCATCCTCGCTTGAGGCAACTCTGTCGTATCGCATCTTGGTAGATGGGAGATAGTAAGAGGGCAGAATCTCTCTGCACTAGTATGCAATATTCGGGTCGAAATGATTTGGAGAGGGGAAAAGACATTTCTAGTCAATACACTAGGCTAACCCGATGAGTAGGTGGTGGAGTCACTAGACAAGGGTTAGAGGAGCACCGACGGAAGGCCTAAAGAAGACTCGGTCATGGCAAGCCTGGTCTAATTTCCTTATCTTTTGCAAAAAAATTTTATTTATCTAGCGCTTTCTATTGCGATTTCTACCCCTCTTCTCTAACTCTTCTAAAATTAGTCTCTGACTTCTCTGCCAACGAACTTAGTGGTCAAACACAGAGCATTAAAAGGAACGGATCATCCCACCTGAAAAATATGTACGAAAACACAACGGCAGATATCATGCCCGAAAACAAGGAACCCCCCCAGCCTCCATTCGGGTTGAACCAATCCCCTGAGCAGGTCATGCAAGTTACGCATGCTGCCATAGCGACCTCTCGAGCCAGCCTGGATTTGCTCACGGCTAAGACAAATGCCGACTGGACTTTTGATGCATTTATTATCCCATTTGCAGAGGATGAAAACCACAGGGTTCTCCAGTCCTGTCTGGTCAATATTTATCAATACGTTTCTAAAGACAAAGACCTGCGTGACGCCTCCCGCGCAGCTGTAAAGCTATGGACTGAATACGAGCAGGAGGTGAACACACGTCAAGATCTCTTCCATGATATTGACGTCGTCTACAAGAAAAGCCAAGATGGCAGTATAATCTTGAATATCGAAGAACGACATTATCTCGATCGAGTATATCTCACATTCCGTCGCAACGCCATGCACATCACTGGAGAAATCAAACAACAGGTCCAGCTTGTACAAAAGCGCATTGACGAGCTGAGTAGAGAGTGTGTGCGAAACTTTCAAGAAGAAGCTGAAGGAGTGTGGTTCGAAGAGACCGAGCTTAAGGGTCTCTCTGCAGCATATGTCGCAAGTGCAAAGCGCAATGCTGATAACATGATTTTTGTGGGGTTAAAGAGACATGATCTGGATGTGGTACTGAAGTTCG
Organism: Penicillium lividum; assembly: GCA_028828245.1. Classification (NCBI taxonomy): domain Eukaryota; kingdom Fungi; phylum Ascomycota; class Eurotiomycetes; order Eurotiales; family Aspergillaceae; genus Penicillium; species Penicillium lividum. Next base: position 213,423 of record JAQJAG010000002.1, read on the forward strand.
CGACTGAGGAATCGACCCGCAGGCGCGTATACATTGCTGCTGAGAATAAGTGCCCACAGAATGTTGCTTTACTCGCGGAGCTGGTCAAATCCCGAGCGATCCTTGCTAGTCTCCTAGGATATGCGTCTTATGCTGAATACGCGATTCAAAACCGTATGTTGAATCTTTCACAGGTGACGGAGCGTCTAAATGCCAGCGGGAAGGTAGCCGACAAGGCAGCTGAAGAGAGGATCGTTCTTATGGAAGCCAAGAAACATTTTCTCATAGCACAGGGGAAACCAGAAGATGAGATTGATTCCAGAATCTATATCTGGGACTTGAACTTCTACGCTCGGCTTGTAAGAACAGAGAAATTCGACTTCGATGAAATGGCAGTCATGGAATACTTCCCTCTTAAGCACACATTAGCAGGGATGCTACAGATCTTTGAGCAAATTTTTGGTCTTCACTTCCAACCAGTCATTTCTGGCGCATGGGTTTGGGATGAAGCGGTAACAGTCTGTGCGGTTTGGAATGAAGAGGCGATGGGCGGCGAGTTCCTCGGGTATATATATTTTGACCTCTTCGAAAGACCGGGAAAACACAATAGCAACTCTAATCATTTCCTAGCCCCGGTAAGGATCTCACAAAACTGTCCTAACATACTTTCGCTAATTTCAGGATATAGGGCTTCATAGGGAGCAATACATCTTACCCCAGCATCATATTACTGGCTTCATTCGATTCCATAGCACCCCACCTACTACGACAACGACAAGTGGTCACCCTGTTCCATGAGCTTGGTCACACCATCCACCATCTGGTTGGCCGAACACGCTTCGCGAGTACATATGGCACCAGTACATCACACGATTTTGTCGAGATTCCTAGCAATATGCTAGAGCATTGGTGCTGGACGCCGTCAATCCTGCATTCCTTATCACGGCATTACACATACACCTCTGTTGAAGATGAAGAGACCTATTTGAAAACGCATGCTCACCTCCCCGCGGAGAAACCACCAATTGACCTATTTGAGCGCCTCGTTGCCGCTAAGGCTGTTGACGAAGCATGTTTGATGCTGAACCAACTTCATTACGCCTTATATGATCTTACAATTCACGGCACAACCCCGGTAGAGGATCTTTCCGTCTTGTATAACCGGATGCGCTGGGAGTGCACCTCGCTTGTTGGGCCAGATCAGCTTACTGGGCCAGATAGTCATGGAGAAGATTACCACTGGGGATCTGGGCAAGCGAGATTCCCGCACTTCTTTCGGAATTATGCCGCGGGGTACTACGTCTATTTTCTGTGAGCTTACTCAAATGGAAAATTTTTGCCAAGCCAGGAAGCTAACATCTAGGAAGTGGCGATGCATATGCGCGGATCATGTTCAATACTCGGTTCCAGCGAAACCCATTGGATGGAGTAGAGGGCCGTCGGTATCGCCGCAAGGTCCTAGAAAAGGGTGGAAGCTTGCCAGAATTACCTTTGTTAGAGGATTTCGTTGGTGGGAAGATAGATTCATCGGAGATTTTCGGCATGTAGTCCTTGATACGCTCTTATCGTATCAAGAAAGAATGGAATGAAATTTTGCATCTGTTGGAAAAGAACCTCTGGAGAAAAAAGAAAAAAGGAAACAAGTTACTAACAACCATCATTGTCGCGAAATAAGACTTTAATAGCTATTGTCATGAGCGCTTTCGCTTGTGCGGCATTTTGAAGTCGGAATATCTCTTGTACGTAATGAAATTTTCCTCTTGTCAAATATATCATCAACTTTGGAGCTGCATCATACGCGAGATCAGCCGGTCATATCAGGGGCTCAAAATTCGGAGACAAATTGTATTTCCCCATGGTGTATATGCACAGGGGGCACTTGAGTTGTTCATTGGAAGTGTGTCCAGCCCGATATGAGCAGATTTTGCGCCCGAAGTCTCCACGGAGATGGTGAAGCAGCGGGGACGCTATCGGTTTCAAACCCTACATGATATTATGTATATGAGTGCATTGATGATGCGGGAAATTGCGCATGATTTGCTCGTCGTGGTCTTGAGGCCACGAAAGAAGGTACACGTGTAGATCGCGTGATACCGGACCATCTCAGTGCATGAGGTGAAGGGTGATAAAGTGACCGACCGGGGACACTAAGCTGCTTTTTTAAGTCTCAGTTCTACAAATCACTTCATCGCAAACGTACTAGATTCTGGCGGCACGATGGATCATGTGAACATGGAACACGACGGGCATGGTGGACACGACCATGGCCACACCGGAAATGGCATGGAAATGAGTATGCCAGTGATCTTCAACCTAAGCACCAAAGTCACCATTCTATTCAGCTGGTGGTCCACCACTACAGTGATCTCATATGTCCTTACTTTGTTGCTCCTTTTCCTCCTCGCTTGCTTCAATCGGTTCCTTGGGATTTTGAAACTTCAGCTGCATCAGAGACCAAATGATTTGAACCATGACCTAAATGATGTGCCTGATTTGACTTTACTACTGTCTCGCTGGACTCGGAACCGAAATTCAAAGGATCGCATGAGCCCTCTCCCACCACAAGTGGTGTTCAATAATAACGACACCGATCGTTATGATGCTGTCCCTACGGCACCCCTGTTGGGCATCACCTCCCAGCCTTATTTTAATCAGTGCGACGAAGATTCTCAACCTAGTCTGTTCCGCTTGCACCGAAAGTGGAGCTGGCAGTATGACGGTACGAGCTCTTTGCTCGAAGGACTCCGCGCCCCTATTGGGTTTGGGTTGTAAGTCTACGCTTCTCTCATATAATGACTTGCAATAGCTAACCTTTTCAAAATTTAGGATGCTGGCGGTCATGACATTCAACGTTGGTGTGCTGTGTGCCGTTATTGTGGGTGTTGTTGTGGGGGAGCTATTCCTCGGCCGTTTCTCCCCACCGTCGCCTGGGTGGCAGGATGGCGCATGTCATAATAGTTAGAGCTTAATGACAATCTAACCTAATTGAGGCCCTGAGAAGGATTTTATTTTCATACACTTCATTTCCACACTGGCATATGAATTTTATTCGTATAAATCGTAATTGCAGCATTTTTCTATCATCCCCTCTCTAACCCCTCGAAATGAGCTATTTAGGCCACAAGAATGCCGAGCGTCGCCCCATTCCACCATTTCCCCGAGGCCTTGAAGTCTATCAAGGTCGCTTTAGATCAATACTACATCTTAGTAACATGCATGATGATCACTCAAGCTATGACGAATGACTCTGCCGGCCCTAACCGCCTACACCATATTCAATTTCCTCTTTTACTACCCATAATGGTGCTGGGACATGATGTCGTTTAATATCTGACCCATCAATAAGACCTCTAATTCAGGGTTCTATAAAGACAACGACCCACATATGAGCCACTTGATATACTACGTGACAGCGGCTAGTCGAGGATATGGTGCTTGCCACATGAGCTCGGGGATTTTTCTCGACATTTTGTTTATCTGGCTCTGCTCAAACTTGTGACTGGTTGCAGTGCGAAATGAATTATAGACTTAATGGCCCTCCTCTACCCCTCTATTACGCTTTTTGGATACTAATGGATTTGCTGGCCAAAGTTTTAGTTTTTTCCTTCTCCAATTCGTTATCTCTTCCGACTTTCTCACTGCTTACCTTGCCTTGTAGATAATTTTCCACTGTAATTTTGACACAAACACCGCAGTAGCTACCGTGAATTTCACTGAAACACAAGTATCCAAGGTATAATTCTGGTTTCTGCGGCGATTGCTGACTGGATAATTGAGAAAGAGTAGAAGGACCGTTCCCTGGTGTTGCGTACATGTCCCTCAAATGGTTCAAGGCATCATGGAAGATCCACTTTATGCACGCAAATGGGTCATGCAAGGGACTTGACACGTAGGACCTCAAAAGGACTCGGGTTTCAGATAGGAATTCGATAATGAACGCATGAAAAATGGCTTTGCAATGATTTATTTGACATAGAATCCCTTTGATTCTTGATGCTTTCCTAGCAAAATAACTGGGATAGTGCCAAGAAATGTATGACATAAAACACTCAAATATGCTCAGAAAAGGTTCATGGCGAGATACATTGATACAACTAGAATACATCTATATTTTGAAGCTATGTTCACTTTTTGAAAAACGACTTACCATCCAAAAGCTTCCGTGTGAAGTGTAACAATATCTGCTTCTCCTTTCAAAACACTGGTCTGAGATAGAGAAACTGCATTCCCAAGATCCAGTCTTAGACTCTCTGGTCCACACCCTAGGATTCAAAATTAGCTCCAATTAAAGAAAGCCTTATCATTGGAAAGATGCCTTACCAAATACAAAAGTCCTGCGCTCGGTCAGGAAAGGTGGTAGGACCTCAGGAAGATAGGGCCGCGTGTGGTGTACAGTCCAGATTTCCTCTGCCTTCTCTGGTTGTGGGCTGATATCGTCCATTGACTCTTCCGTTCGAGAAACCATTTCTTTGGCAGGTGGAAGAACAAGGTCCAATTCTGCGCCAAGGACACTCGGAACAGCCTTTTTCGGTCTCGTAATGTAGACATCAAGGGGAAGAAGACCTGGAAGGCTTGACGCTTCCTTGAGAATGTTTGTGATCCATTCTTTGTGGAACCGATCTTGCACCATCCACACAAGACGGATGCTTTTCAACACACCAGACCCTTGGTGACTGGCTTTCAATGCGTGCAATATGTGAGGCATGCAGGCCGATATACCGCTTCCGCCACACACAAAAACAAGTGACGCGTATTGCCCTGGCAGATTTTCATTCAGCCCACCATAAGGTCCGTCGACATGCATTGGTACAGATCGGTCACTATGATCAACTACGGACTGTAAAAGACTTCGAGTCAATCCATTGTATGCCCGGATGTAGAATTCCATGATTTGCATGTCGGATCCCGTTCCGATATCTTGACTTGGAAGGTTTGCAATTGTAAAGGGGTGGTTCTGGAGGGGCGACAAATGGGGCATTCGGAGCCAACAATGCTGGCCTGGCTTCCAACGAAGATTCGTTGGAACAAAAAGAGTCACAAGGACCATTTCTCCTGGAAGCTTCTGCAAACTAGTGGGAAAGCCTGAGAACCAGCTTCGGTGGACATTGAAAGTCTGCCATTTGGCAAAGAGCCGCCCACTGACCTGGAATAACCAGATTGCCAGAGTAGCCCAAAGATCCGCCCATGAGTCCATTTCATTCCCCGAATGCCAAAACATGAGTCCCAGAAAGGCTACATACATGGGGACATGGACTCGGTAGAAAAAGTTATAGAAACGATGCTGGATAATTGGCACCGACAACACGCAAAGCCCCACAAGCATGCCTAGGGGGGAACCCCAGTATACTACTTGGGTAGTTAGTATAATATTTGATCAGTCTTTGCGAGTTGAAAACTGACTTCAAAGGCCCCAGGTTTGTAGAACTGCGCGTGAAGGCCAGCCGCCCCACAAGTTTGAAGCGGAGTGACGATAAATGGCACGGTATGCACGACCGCAAGAAATAGACACAGATAAAAGGCCCATCGGTGGAAGATATTAAGCTTCTCATGGCTGATTCCAGTTAGCCATGTCACTATGTTGACCTTCCCCGAGAGCGCGACAATCAGAGGTATCAGAGCCGTTGACATGAGTCCTGTGCGTACTGCGAGTGGTGGCGATCCGTATCCACGACGCTCCCGATAATATGGATGTACCAGGAACGTCATCAGCAGGAATAATAGCAGGGTGAATACTCCAAAGATCAACATGCCGAGTTTTGGGAGCCCCCATCGCGCTGCAGTCAGGCCCCCCACCGACCTATAAGACACAGCCCTGCATAGAGCGGTAGCCTTCTGGCCAGTGGCAGTAATTTTGTTGGGAGGTCCTCGAAGATGATGAGAACTTTGGTTTCTGTAGAGACGGAGAATATGGATAGCTATTCCCACACCCAAAGTAGCAAGATAGTACCACGTCGTGTAGTGCCCGTAATCAAACTGATGAGTGTAAGAGATAGCACTTTGAGATGCCTTTTGAGCCTTGGCAAAAGCTAGACAAGCATCTGTGTTGCAAAAAGGATCCGAAAGTGGGAGATAAGTTGTATTTCCCACCACTGTGATACTCATGCACACAGCCCCAGTGTAGAGGGTGTCATTCGTTGTAGGCATGGCTGTTCACGGAAGCGACAGAGGCTGCGATTATGGAAAAATAATTCACTCACACTAGAGAGATTTTCCGCTGCTTAAATTATTTTTGACATAGTTCCACTTTTGAGAAGAAAAAAACAGAAACCCTAGGCTCTGTGGCTGGAAAACCTGGAATATTGGTGGATACTATACAGTAATGCCAAACCGACTTTAAATGCCGTGCTCAAATTCAACATTATAACAGTACCCGATTCAGAAGGTACTCACCTGATCAACAAACGATCGAGAATTGTTTTACTGTTTTTAACTCAATTTTCTGCATCGCATTCCATTCGTGGGAGTCGTGCGGCGAAGGCCTGGTGCTCACGCGTAAGAGCAAGGGTTTCAAATACGTCGCTTACATTGCAGAGTTGCTTTTTGTGTTTGTATCGAATTAATTCAAAGCAACATATCATTTGAAAAGCCCTGGTTAACTAACTATACTAGGTCAAAAGTAAAGGGAAACCCACAACTTTGATTCGTAGGCCTCTACCGAAGAACCGGTGGCTTCAGATTGGTGGCGCGGCGGCTCTGACATGATTGGCCTTCAGTATAAGAAACATGCTCATTTCTTCTCAAAACACCAGAACGCGGACTCTATGCATATTGTGAAAAGGATACTGTCTTCAATTCTTCAATATAAGGACATTCCCCAAGGATCGCCTTTTTTCCCCCTCATGTCAATCCTAGCCTCAGTAGGTTTTTGGTGAGCCGCTATAATGGATATGTCCAGCACAGCCACAGCTTCATCTACAACTTCAACCTCCTCCAGTTCGACCATGAGTATGGGTGGAAGTTCGTGTCAGATTTCGGTATCGCATCTATTTTCCCTACACAAAAGAAAGAAATGGAATGTTAATCGTCTTTTAGATGTTATGGAACTGGAACACGGTTGATTCGTGCTTCATAGCGGAATCATGGCACATCACCTCGAAGGGAATGTTTGCTGGCTCTTGTATTGGAGTAATCTTCCTCGTTATCTGCCTGGAATTTCTCCGTCGCCTTGGCAAAGAATACGATCGCTTTCTCTCGAGACAACATGAGCTAGCTGTAGCACATACAGGATCTGAATCTTCTGTTGAAGCTTTTTGCCCAAAGAATGCGCCCCTTATTTTCACACCATCGGTACTTCAGCAGTCCATCCGTGCTCTATTGCACATGGCTCAGTTTGCCGTGGCCTACATCGTCATGTTGTGAGCAATTCCCACGTTTGCCAAACTTACCAAATATCTAATAACCCTCAAAACAGACTTGCTATGTACTTTAATGGCTACATCATTATTTGCATTTTCATTGGCGCCTACATAGGTTCATTCATCTTCTCCTGGGAATCTATCAGTTTGAGGTAAGACGTTTTCACATCATTCAGCTTGCTGAGACCCGGTGTATCTAACCATCGCTTTTCGTGAAATAGAGACAACAAGCAGACGAGTGTTGGAAGTGAGACAACTGTTTGCTGTGGTTGACTTGGTCAAATACAATTTTTTTTGTTTTTTGGTGAACTGAACTCAAAATATGAAACCTAACTAAATGACATTGGACAATATAAATCCACTGAGCGATTTCATTTAAAGGCTACCCTATAAGGGTCTGTTGACCCACATTGCTGAAGATCCACAATTTTAAACTCCGTTATTAATACCTTCCTCGCTTTTCATTAAATTTGTGGCTAGGGCATGTCGTTCCTCGAAAACGATATACTGGACAGATCTCCCGATCGAGGCGGGCCTTTTCAAAATTGACAAGAAATATTGCGATACGTGTGTTTGTCTGTCCCGTGGGCAATGGACCATTATTTCAAAGCCTAGATACGCAAGCGGATGGTCAACTGTTCCACGGAGTAGTAACTAGTGCTCTTTACCTTCGGTAGTCCGGTGTTTTGTAGGGTTGTCGATAGGTGATATGTTGTTCAGGGACAGAAAAGACTACAAGGGTAATCGGAAAGATGATGAGATGATCTAAGTTCCGAGAGGGACGCAGAAGGGAAATAGGGAGAGAGTGAGAGATTGATTTGGCTAAGACATGTAAGCGCTGGAGCAAACGGAAGGATCACGTAACCCGTGTCACTCTATAACACCCACGACGACCCCAATCATGAATAGCTTTGTGGATGTTGATTTGTGGGCGCGGCATGGGTGACATTAGCTATAAATCAAACAAGTATCCCTAGTCTCGTAACTGACGCTACCGCAATTAGAAGAGCAGGATTAGATCGGCTCTACTGAAACCCCCACAAAAACAATCATCAGGCTCAAAATTAATCCTGGGACACTTCGACTTCAGGTAAGTTATTTTGAGAATAAATGAGCATGTTTTTATGCCACTAGAGCGTAAAGTGCTGTAGTTTGATCACGCTCGCTTTTAGCCCCAAGTAATCCTTCGCCGCTAGATGACCTTTGAAGCTGCAACATGGAGCGAAAGAAGCCACAACACCATTTCAGAAAGCGAGTTAATAAACCTTAGGTCATTTTGCCGATAATTTCAAGTTTTTTTTGGTTTTATCGAGTCGTTTTTGCGCACATTTGAGCGGGTTGCGCCTTTCAAGAGAAGTCATGCCACGCAAACTGTGATAGTGGAAGTGTGGCTGCAGCATCTCTTAATATTAATCAGCATATAATTCACGCTTCCTACAAACAGTCTGATTTGCCTTTCCATTTTTGCCGCATCTTGCCGACTTCCATTTCATTGTCAATACTATAGGATCGATTGATTTGTCTTTAACACTTCTTGAACACCCCATTTGCCTAGCTTCTGCTTTTTTCTAGCATCGATAGAAGAACCAGGAATCCAATTAAGGCTGAGCGCTTTTGCGACCATGGCAATGGGTAACGTAGGAACTTACCTGCAGAAGGCGGCCAACGTCCGGGCCACGACTAGTGCATTGCAGGCGAACAGTGATACACAGAGCTTGGAAGAAAGAAACGAGAGACAGGTACTGGATCATCCCGATGAAGTCACTCAGGATGCCCAGATTGGAGTTCAAAAGGCCGAGGCTACAGCCCTGGTTTGGTCCAGAACTGCCTTGTACGCAACATATGCGTGGTAAGTTGATCCAAGATCTCCTGCACTTCCTTTTAAACAGACCTTCGATAATTCTTCATGAATGACGTATTCGTCAAAGGGAAATTTTCATAACTAAAACCTTTGCTGGCAGGATCTGGTTATGTTTCTTCGTTCTATCGATGCAATCGTCAATTGGCAGCAACGTTATGTACTATGCCTACGCAAACTTCGCTTCTGCCCCTCAAATTTCCCAGGCCTTCATTATTCTTCAGCTTCCCATTGCAAAGGCTTTAAACTTATGGGGCCGTGCTGAGGATTTCCTACTATTTCTGGTTGTCTTCATCCTCGGTCTCATCGTGATCGCCTCTTGCAATGGCCCAAATGGCTTTGCAGCGGGCTACACCCTATATTGGATCGGTTATACCGCCATGAACTTCATTTTGAGTGTCTTTGTCGCTGACCCGTCTGGACTACGGAATCGAGCCTTCGTTTAGGCGTTCATCGGGACACCCTCGATCTGTACCGCCTTTACTGGCCCACTCGCTGCCCAAGCGTTCATCAATCATTCAACCTGGCGTCGGGCTTATGGCTGCTTCGCTATCATCACCACTATCGTCTTCGTACCCCTTGCTCTTATCTTTGAATTCTACTAACATAAAGCTGAGAAGCTGAATCTTTTCATTCGGGTACCAAGCGGTCGAACCACTACCCAGTCTTTCGTTCATTACTTTCACGAATTCGACATCATTGGCGCTTTCATTCTTACGGCAGCCTTCATTCTCTTTCTCTTACCATTTAGTCTTAATACTTATGGCTTCACTGGATACTCTTCCGCAACTTTTATCGCCATGGTCGTCATTGGGATCCTATTATTCCCGGTCTTTGCTACTTGGGAGCGATTCTTTGTTAGGACCGCCTTCATCAAATGGGAGCTCTTCAAAAAGCGCACGGTGGTAGGAGCCTGCATTTTGTCCGCTGTGATTTTTTTGAATTACTTCACGTGGGACCAGTACTTTTATCATTACATACAGGTTGTCTATAACCTCGACGCCGCGAAGACTGGATACATGACACAAATATATGGTGTTGGATCGACCATCCTGGCTGTTCTTTTTGGAGTTGTAATCCGCCAGACTAGACACTTCAAAAATTTATGTCTTTCCTTCGGTGTGCCGTTATTTGTACTTGGCGCCGCACTTATGATTCACTTTCGAGGATCCCAAAGCAACATCGGATACCTGGTCATGTGTCAAATTTTCATTGCCTTTGGAGGTGGTACCCTGGTCATTGGTGATGAGATGGCTGTTATGGCAGGCAGCAGACCGAGATGGTGTCCCATTGATGATCGCCATCATCAGTCTGGCCTCTAGTTTCGGGGAAGCAATCGGCTACGCCATTGCAGTCGCCATTTATTCCAACACTTTCCCCCAGGCTTTGCTGAGCGCGCTTCCTGACTCAACCAAAGCTGATTGTGAAACATTCTACCTTGGAGGCTCCGCAACTCAGCTTTTGTATCCTCCTGGCAGCGAAACAAGGATCGCAATCAACTATGCGTGGGCATACAGTCAAAAGTACCTGTGTATCACAGCAGCAGCCATGGCAGTTCTTGCTTTCCCAGTGGTCGCCATATGGAAAAACTACGATGTTGATAAGAAACAAGTGAAGGGTACCGTTATCTAGACAAGGAAATCGCTTGATGCAGCTCGGTAGATCTAAGTGTACAACCAATAACTCCTGGAACCATCTACCACCAATTCCGTCTGGAGCTCATAATAATGAAGGTTATGCGTCGAGTCACTTCTTAACTCGAAATGATAAACGTGTATATTGTAAAAACATATCTTTGCGTGCATATGTTGGGGTTTAAGCCACCAGGCATCTTAAACCTACCAAAACTTTGCTGCCTTTAGTTTGGTATTTAAATAAACACATCAAATATAGACTACCGCGTCAGCCGATTAAAATCGCTGCATTACTTGGAAATTAAATATGAGAAAGGTATCTAAGTTTCCAGGATGGCCACGCCTAGAGAGAAAAATCTGCTCATTTTCACTCACCTTTTGAATTTTACAGTGATTCGCACCCAGCCGGCTCTTAAACGGTCTGAATATGCTGACATTCGGATCCTGACGACCGGGGATTTTGACCTGGTCCGCAATATCTCGGAAACTTTGCTCGAACCGGGAATCGTTATTCGCATGGACCCAGAACACCCTTGTCGTCGGGGACTCGGATCGAACGAGGTAGGAGTATTCGACGGTAAGCTGCGAATTCCTTTGAGCTGTGAGCGAGAAACCAAGACTTGGTCGCTCCCTACTTACCCAACACCGCCGAGCCCGACAAGCGCAATCCTTGACCCTGGGACCAAAGCTTTCTCGCGAACCTGATCAAGCAGTATCTCATGATAGACAAAGTCTGGATCGCGCGTCAATGACACATTCGAAAGAGGATTAGGTGGAGTTTCCGATCGTTCTGGAGTATATAGTTAGTCAATCGACCCAAACCTTGTCCGGCTCTTGGCTTACCCGAAGACACATGAAATTCCACACTGATCGAACCACAGTTATCTCCGATTTGGAGCTCATGATTGCTGCCACAGAACGATGTTGATCCCATATCCAAATTAAAGTACTTCGAGTACGAGAAGGCCGCTGTCTGACTCTCAGTTGAGAGGGGCACGTCCTAAACTTCATCAGGCGACCACGGGGTCTAGGCAGAGAATTTTGAACTAGGATTCGCCGGCAACCTGCGGGGCTGGCTTCATAATCCACGAGGAGCCAAGGAAGGTCGAGTTAGCGATTGAGGTGAATGTAGCGCAAGAATAAAGAGAGCGGGTAATAAGACACTGTGATTGATGGCATGATCAATTGATGCATGATTAGAAGGAGTGGATCTAGAAACCCTCTTGGTCAGGAGAGCCCGAAAATGTTTGGTTTGCTTGGACGTGGGGGATGATCTGAGCAGTGAGGGACGTGTTTATCAGGTTAAAGTGACTTTCCGATTTGATGGCCAACTGGTGTACATAGCCGGCCCGCTTACCGAATACATCCGATTTCGGGAGGTGAGGGGCAAACTTGGAAGAATCCTGCATCGACGATAGTATAGCTCACATCTGCTCCTTTAAAGTTCAAAGCTACGATCAAACGCAAAAATGAGTCTCACTAGTAAGTAAAACTCATTTCATCTCGCATTGAGCTCATGATCTTACCATTGCATGCAGCATTCATCCGAGGTGGCGAATACGAAACTGCTTCATCAGAAGTTATGAACTCAGATATTCAGACTGAACTTTCTGCGACATTGGTTGCTAAGCACCTTGTGTACCAAGCGGTACTGGGATACGGAAAGGTCTGCTATAAGCGGGGTATGACAATATTTCCAGGATGAAGTCAAGAGGAGAAGCTGATGTAGATCAACAGGCAAACCTTCCTCGCCTGAACAGGCAAAGCAATTGTTGTTGGTGTTCACAAATGCCATTCTTGAGGACATGGTTACGAAGGGTGTGAAGGTCAATGATCAGGAAGCGACGAAAAGCGAGACCGAGAAATTGTCAGAGCAAGTACTAAAAGACTCTGGTGAGTTTCAATAAACTCGTATGCAGTTGAATTGTGGTTGGGACTTTTAAAGGTCATGTATTCAATTCTCCCCAAAGTGATAGTAGAGGAATAGCTTCCAAATTTTGATGTAGTTTATATACGTTTGCTGAGATATAAATCTTTTTGGAAATCATGTTTGCTATGTATTCGAAGGTGTTCGGGCCGATCGGGATGACCAGAATAAGGAAACAATAAGCCAAACAAGCCTATGAGGCCGGCCTATGCCGGAGACTATTCAAGACCTATGAAAGACCTGCCTATACCTATTGCCCGCCTACTTTTTCCCCCAATTCTGGCTCGGACCAAGTGAAAGCACAGTGTAATTGCGACAACACGGTCTGCCCGGAGGGAGAAAGCATTGCTGACCAAATACGCAAGTGCTCAAGCGGTTGGCTACTCGCGCTTAAAAAGCCGGCATCCTGGAAAGGCATAGAGGAATCCCTACTGAACTGCGGGAAGAGCTATACATGGGAGAACAGCAGGGACTAGAGAGTACAAGCGCGAAGGTGATGGCATTCGTCTATCAGCATTAATGTTCTCACAATGACTGTTTTCAAATTCAGTGGTTTCACATTCTCAGCCGAAGGACACGTTGTTGATATCAGAGGTCAAAACTAGACAATGCCTTTGGTGAAAGTATCAACAGCTTTTGTGAAGACCTTGTCCAGAGAGGTCTTGCTCTCCTTTACGCCGTCACCACAGCTGGAAGCGAGGTCGCTGAGAAGGGTGTATGCGATTTGCTGCGACAATATAAGTAAACAAAGCATTCCTGAAAACTTCGTGTGGGAACATACGTCAGTAATGCCCTCCAGACTTCGCAGCAACTCCAATACCGGGTAGGCACTGCTAAAGACCTCCAGTATCCCATGCTTATCGACGGTAGTATTGATCGTGCTGGTTAAGACCGATGCGCACTAAATGTCGGGAGTTTCCCTTGGCTTTTTCAGAGTCACTGGAGCAGATGACTTACGGAGACGAAAGAGTTGCACGCTGCCTGCTGCTGGGTGGTAGCGAGTGCTTGCGAATCCTCAGACTCATCGTAGCCATTGGTCTCGGAATCTATCAGGCTTTTGTAACCTTTGATCAGTTTCTAGTTTGGGTTAGCGAATGCTGTTCGTGGTGATATGTGTTGCTTGATTTAGTTCCGCTCACCTGTCCGGTCTCGAAGCCATTCACAAGTGTGATTGACGACGCAGTCTTGCCAACATCTTTGGCAAGGGCGCTGTAGCCGTCGATAGAAGTCGCCACGTCTATGGAGAGAGCGGTGCCTGCGACGGCGAGGAGGCCAAACAGATTGCTAAGCTTGAACTGCATTTTGATTGGTAGACTTGGGAAGCTGCTGGAGATGTTGACTGAGAATAGAAGATCCTTTGGGCAGGCGCTTTCCACGCTTCTTATAAGGCTTGGCGAGCTAGGTTGATTGATAATTACCGACACCCCAGATATTGTTTACTTAGGTATAGTCGCGAAGCAAAGAGGAAAGAATTTACGGTTGAGTTCAATAGCTGAGGGTTTTGTAGGGCATGGACTCCATAGCCTACAAATATTTTGTCGATTGTACCCTCTGGGTGACGAGCTGGCTTGGACTATAGTCCATAATGGAACGTGTCCAGGCAGTTCCCTGAGGCAAGTGGAGCGGCAAGATTACGATCATCTCCGCTCGTGTTGGTGATTAACTGATCGATCGATCGATCCACTACCAAGGTCTCAATCATAGGGGACCCTAAGCTAGTCTGTACTTTAACGCGGAAATTGCTTGACGATTCTATACTATTTAGAACTGACATAGTGGATATGCCCCACTCTCTATTGACTAGATTCCACCTAATCCGTATAGATCTTCATGAAATCGCCGACCACGACTTTTCTGGATTTTTCCTTTAGCTGCGCCACTATCCAGTTTTGTCAAATCTGTTCTACTTGCTGACTTAGATCGTACGGTGTTATGAGTGGTATAATTCGATAGCACAAGCGCCACCTAAATTGTAGGGGGGATTAGTATTATGGTGACATTCAGTTTTCACTTACAATCAAGCTTTGCACTAGCCAAATTAGTTTTCAATTTCGAGATGACATTTTACGCAAAACCCCCAACCCAGTCTCCCCGCGGCGTTGGTCTTCTGTTTGGATAATCGTCTTGCAAATTTTTCTTCTCAGCCAGCTAGTAGGGTCTTATTATTGAACCAATTGAGGATATCTGTGAAAAGGCACACGGGGAGAACACAATTCTCAACATAAGCGCTTCTATAGATGTGATGGGCACCAAGCAGTTATAGCTCGAGGCTGCAGGTCGCTATCGGTAACATAGCTGGCCTAGACTTCTGGTTTTCAGCTATGACCAGGGTGTCACTGGAGGCTTGCTCACGCTCAAGTCCTTTGTCAAGTGCTTCCCAACAATAGACACGACAGATGCCCATATATATGGTTGGTCTGCAGCCGAGAAGAGCAGCCGATCAACGAGACAAGGCATTACTTTCGCTGCATACAACCTATGTTGATTTGCGGGTTCTATCCTCACAACTTGGATTGGCAATATGAGATGAATTACGCGTGGTGAGGATCAACGGATAGGTCTCACAGAAGGAACACGGTCGAGGAATATTTATGCAATGTTATTCATACCACCAAAGTTGTGTTGCCCAGGCCATCAGACATTCCAATGAGATAGCTATAGCCTTGTACCACTTCAAGAGGCAAAGTGTACGTAAATGGAGAGAAATTGTATTAAATAATCAAAAATTAAAAACATACAACAGTCAGGATTCGCATGTGGTCACCCACCATACTACTAACTAACCGGCGTGTGGCTTAAGTACGGCTGAGCGGACGGGAAGCCCTGTTCTCCACACCCTATGGTCGTATGTACGAGTAGCTACTTTATGTTAGGATATATTGTGTAATCTGGAATAAAAGTAAACACTTCGGCTAGGATTTCCAGTACATTTTCCTATGCGGGAAGATAGTATAGCTGGTTTTCTACTTGTGGTAGACCAATATGGATTTGAACAATAGCTCGCCCGACTTATAAGAAATCATTTTCTGGAGAACAATAGAAATATAACCGACACAGCATTTTCCCAGAGCTCATATATCTATCGGAGCTAAAGAATTATCGAGTTCGTACTTTACACCTGGGCAAATTGAAATTCATCACAATTCAACAAACTCGTAGCGGAGATACTCATCGTCCTTGAGCTGGTCAAGGTATCCCGCCACCTTGGTTGTTAACGTATCAATGTCGTAGCCAAAGAACTTGTATACCGCCTTGCCAGGAAGACTATGCCCGAAGCGCTTTACATTGATACCTGCGTCCGCATAGCGTTCCCAGCCATTAGGAGCATAGGGCTCAATAACAATAGCAGGAATGCCACGGTGTCGGCGGAGAGTGTCCCGCTTATAATCCAGTGACTGTTGCTCGAACAGGCGCTGGCAGGGGAAGCTCACCACGCGCGCAGTGATACCTTTATGGGCCTTTAATTGAGCAGCAACCTCCAATGCAAAAGACAACTCAGCACCGACACCGATCATGGTCACAGTTGCAGACTCATCTTCCTCAAGGACGTAAGCTCCACGAGCCACGGCATCGCGACGGGTCTGCTTCAACTGAGGCAGCGCCTGACGCGATGTGGAGATGATTGTAGGGGTCTTCTTCGCGCCAATTGCTGCGATCCAGGCCCCAGCAACTTCTTCGCTGTCCCCGGGACGGATGTATAGGATGTTGGGCATGGCACGGTATAAAGCAGCAAGTTCGATGGGCTGATGGGTAGGACCGTCTTCGCCCATGCCAATAGAGTCGTGGGTGGCGACGTGGATTCCCTGGAGATGTTGCAGGGCACCCATTCGCACAGCCGGAGCGGCGTATAGATAGAACATGAAGAAGGTCGAGGTGACGGGGATGATAGTGTTGGGGGAGTAGGCAGCCAGGCCATTAGAAATGGCACACATGGCGTGCTCGCGAATACCATAGTGAATGTAACGGCCGGAGTAATCTCCGTTGATACCACAGGTAGTGCGTAGGTCAGGCTAATTAGAGTCAGAGAAAAAGGTTGATAGAAATCTGCAACTTCGGATACCCACATGTTGAAAATCAACCTTGCCAGGCCAGATCATGTTGACAGATGGGGACAGATCGGCCGTTCCAACCATAAATGTGTTGACCTCTTTGGCGATGGGGTTGAAGACAAGACCAGACGAGGCTCGGGAGGCGGTTGCCTTCTCAGGGAAGCTTGAGGGAATATGCCGCTCCCAGTTCGCTGGCAACTCACCACGTACACGGGCTTGGAACTCGGCACCAAGCTCTGGGTGTTGAGTTGTGTAGTCACTGATCAACTGGTTCCATTCCCGCACCCACTGCTCACCACGACCAGGAAGTTCCTGGAAGAACTGACGGACTTCATCGCCAATAACAAAATTCTCCTTAGGGTTGAAATCGTAAAGGATCTTTAGGTTAGCAACACTTTGGGGACCAAAAGCAGCTCCATGAGCAGTGGCGGTGCCAGCCACATGACTATCCAGACCGATGATCGTCTTCACATTTATAAAAGTGGGCTTTTCTTGCGAAGCACGAGCCTGCTCCAAAGCACTGACAATGCTTGCAATATCATAACATCCATCCTCAACATTAATAACATCCCAGCCACTCGCACGCATTTTCGCGTTAACATCCTCGGTGTTGGTAAGGTCAACGGATCCGTCGCAGGTGATCTGATTGTTGTCGTAGATGACAGTAAGGTTGTTCAAGCGGAAATGTCCCGCAAGAGAGATTGCCTCCAGGGCCACTCCCTCCTGCAAACAGGCATCGCCAATCATGCACCATGTGTGGTTAGATACTACGTTATAGCCGGGCCGGTTGTATGTAGTTGCGAGGTTCTTAGTTGCCATGGCAAGGCCAACGGCATTTGCGATACCTTGACCCAAAGGACCAGTAGTCACTTCAATTCCCTCATGCTCTATCTCAGGGTGGCCAGGGCAAAGGGCATCCACTCGGTCTGAGTGGTAGGACTTGAGTTGATCAAAGGTCATGGCTTTATATCCAGTAAGGTGCAAGAATGAGTATTGGAAGAGGCAAGTGTGACCTTGGAAATTTAAAGTTAGAATCTATCCAAACGCTTCAAGGTTCATCACCATGGAGTGCTGTGTTATTCCAAGGTTGAAATCTTACCATTAGATAGAACAAAACGATCCCGATTAAAGAAATCTGGGGTATGTGGGGCATAACGCATGATATATTTCCACAACGCCACACCGATCGCAGCCATACCAATGGCACCACTAGAACATTGTATAGATTAGTTTCCATTCTGTGTAAGTTTCACTTTCCATTGCTTCTCTTACCCAGGGTGACCACCACTGAACTGTTGACAGAGATCTGCGATCAGCAGACGAAAGGTCTTGAGAACTTTGTCATGGTCCTTGGAAATGACAGGCAATGATACAGTCGTTTGGCCATTGGTATGAGTGACAGCCATTTTGATAGAATATCTTGAATAAAAAATCAAGTGAAGAACATTTGAAATATCCAGTCGCTTCAAATAGTGCGAGTGATAATATCGATAAACACTACTTGTTTCGGTAGTTGACCAAAGGGGAAATTTTAAGCACTTCGTTGCCAATGCGGGAGATTGAACCACCCCCCTCCCCCCCCCCCCCGCAGTGTACTGTGTCACGGTGTCAAGATGTGAGGTGCTTTGTCGCCCAAGTATGTTTACTTAAAGCAATGACAATGTCCGTCAATTCTATCCGCTCTTAACAATGGCTCCAATTCCAGTGGATTACCCCGCGTCGCTGGAGCGGACCGTCATCACGGCCTCACATCCCAACCCGTCCTTGCAAGTGACTGCGGATCATAATCTAAAGTCAGTGAATGCGCCTATTTATGCCCCAGGGAGGGGTGAAGCGCTGGTACACATCAAAGCTACCGGTATTTGTGGATCAGATATTCATTTCTGGAAGACCGGTCGCATCGGATCATTGGTCTTTGAGGGAGATTGTATCATAGGCCACGAAGCTTCGGGAATCGTGTTACAGTGCGGCGATGGCGTCACTAACCTGAAACCAGGTAAGAGCCCAGTTTACACTGCTTGGTCAAATACTGATGTTCTAGGCGACCGTGTGGCCGTCGAACCTGGTGTTCCCTGTGAAGCATGTTTCCTCTGCGACGATGGACGATACAACCTATGTGAAGATGTTCAATTTGCAGGTGTCTATCCATACGCTGGTACAATGCAAAGATATAAGGTGCATCCCGCCAAATGGCTACATAAACTCCCTGACAATATCAGCTTCGCGGAGGGAGCACTTCTTGAACCCCTCTCTGTTGTCATGAATGGGATCAAGACCGCAGGATTGAGCCTGGGTCGTGGGGTTGTTGTATGTGGTGCCGGACCCATTGGTCTGATTTCACTAGCTGCTGCACGCGCATCTGGTGCTCATCCCATTGTTATAACTGATTTGGAGCCGACGCGACTGGAATTTGCGAAGGATTTTATCCCTTCGTGCATCACGTACCAGGTAGACCGGACAAAGGATGCTCAAGCTAATGCCCAGGCTATCCGAGCTCTGTTTGGAGCGTCAGAGTACGTTGCACCTATGACCGTCCTCGAGTGTACAGGGGTTGAGTCCAGTATATGTACGGCGGCATTTACGGCGCGACGTGGGGGTACAGTGATGGTCATTGGCGTGGGCAAGGCAATCATGAATAATCTCCCATTTATGCACCTTTCTCTTGCAGAGGTATGTTGTTCACCGAATCTCCATGGCTGTTGCTGATTATCCTAGATTGATCTTCGATTTATAAATCGATACCGTGATACATGGCCACCCGCAATTGCATGCCTCAGTGGGGGTATTCTCGATTTGAAGAAACTGGTCTCCCATATTTTTCCTCTGGAGAGAGCACAAGATGCCCTGCATTTGTGTGCCGATCCTAGAAACGGTAGTATTAAAGTATTGATTGTGGATGACCAAGAGGCCTCGCTATAGTTGAATAATTACAAGCTCATGGCCGTCTTTGAAAGTTCTCTGCGACTAGTCCTGTAGGGATTCAAAGTCCGCCCGGATAGATGCGCATATCCCATCAACGAGGGGCTTCTCTTTCTCCAAAGGGATACCCAAAGCTCCAGCCTGCCAGCTTACTGTGCACATTAAGCTTCCCCCTTTAACACTGATAACGTTAAAGTTAAGGGGCGCGCTGGGAATGTTCGCTGGTTGTGAAAAGATCATCTTACTGATGCTGCACTTTTGATCTGCGGCACCCCCATCATCAAAGGCAAGCAAATTGCTTATTTCATATGAGCAATCTCGTTTCCCCCCAACCTTTCCCAGGGTCCAGTTCCGAATGCTAGGGGCGTATCTGAGCAAACCAATAGATTGGTCTTGTAGCCTCGTCGAGCAGTCGGCAAGTTTCTTCGATAGCGAACTGGCATCTGTCCACATGTAATCTGGCAGCGCAGGAGACTCCGGCAGGACTGCCCGCTTATGCACCTCGTAGTGCCCTGTCACATAAAGACCCCAAGAAAGGGGTGCTACCCCAATAGACCTTCGCATGTCAACAGCAGTACCTGAGACAAAATTGGTGACACTGGGATCAACGAAAGCCTTGCTCAACGCGCGGACAACCATCTGGTGAAGCATTCCAGTGAATTTGGTGTCATTTTTTCTGCACATTTGCAGAGTCTTCTGCAAGAGCGGGGCCTCGATTTCGAGCATTATCACTCTGCTGGGGCTGGTTTCCGCCGGGTCGAAAAAGGCACGCGCCCCAGTCCAAGTCTCAGCGTCAACCGTGCTAGCATGCGCCTGCAGTCCTAGCATCGAAGCTAGGAAAGTTGGCAGGTAAACCGCTATCAGTGGTCCAAGCAGGAACTTCCATGAAATAGGCAGTCTCTCGGGCGTGTCAAAGGGTGCTGGAAGGGTTCGGTCAGGGAGGCTGATTAGGAAAGGTTGTTCTCCCTCGGGACAAACGCCGTCTCGCCATGCATCGAGAAATGTGCGATGGAAGGCGACTCCGACCATACCGTCTCCGAGGGAATGGCAGAAGGCGAAGTTAATTAAGCAGCGAGTTGCCGCAGAGTCCCCTGATGCCAAAGGCAGTACGACAATCCTCCAGGGGGGCGTATCAGCAGGCCATGGACGATCGAGTATCTGCGGCAGGACCTTTTCAAAGGATATTGTGTCATCACCAAAGTTGTCGTTCTGGATGATAGAGATATGATCTTGCAGATTGATGGTCGCAACTGCATGATAGGACGACTTTTCGGTGTCTTTATCCTTGGCGACGACTGATAAGAATGAGTACTTCTCAATGCACGCCTTCAGAGGGGCAATGAAAGATTCAGGCGACTTCAAATCTATCCTTTCACTTGCAATCTCATACACTGCTCCTACTAGAAGGGCATTATAAAAGCCGACATCTTCGCGAGAAATTGTGCGGCGCTCATTGGGACCTGAAGATTGGTTAGTTTCGGGTCATTACTTATGCAATCGGGACTTACTAGCAAATCTCAAAAACGTGGACATTTCTATGGATGACTGTATTGTAAACCTTAGGAAGCAACAGATATTTTCCGCGGGTCTTCCGAGCCGCAATAAATAGGGGAATTGATTAGATTGCGGTTCTAACTGGCCAATCAATATACGGACGCCTAATTGTCTACATCACGTGCTACGCTTCGTTAGGGGATTTTTCCATCTTTCAATGCAAAGATAATACAGAGCACAAGGCTCATATTAATACTTCTGTAATTAATCGACGCTGGAGTTCAATTTTGGAGTTATAAACCACTGCTTACATACAACAAGAAAGATCTGAATCTAAAAATCAATCTTCAACCGGGTTATTAACAGCTGATTGATGTCCAACTCTTCCTTTTTATAAGTGATTCGTTAGAAAGGGGAAATTCATGATGGTTTGGTCGGACAGATTTTAACCGTCAATTGCCGTCGGTGTTTGTGTAGGGAACGGACATTTCCTCTTTTGGAATCACCCCGCGTGTGGGGAAAGAGTCAAGTTATTTGTTCACTTGTCCTTGTCTTCTTTTCCTCTTTCACCTCAATTCTTATTTTTTGAAACATAATGGCAGCATCTCTATTCTCACTTAATGGCAGGACTGCCCTCGTCACCGGTGGCACACGAGGCATTGGCCAGGCCATGGCCATTGCCTTAGCTGAAGCTGGCGCCGATATTATTCTGGTTCAGGTAAATCTTTGAAAGATCTGAACCCAAAAAGCAAGATTAAATCTAACACATTTCAGCGAGATGAATCCAATACCGACACCAAGGATGAGATTGTCAACCGTCTTGGTCGTAAGGCCTATATTCATGTCGCCGAGCTCTCGGATCGAAAGGCCGTCAAAGATATTGTCCCTGCGTTGGTTGGTCAAGGACTCAAGCCCGATATTCTATTGAACTGTGCTGGCATCCAGCGAAGACACCCGAGCCACCAGTTTCCCGACGAGGACTGGGATGAGGTTAGCCAGGATCGATACCCACTTGTTTGAATGTACTGACTAAGACCATATAGGTCCTCGAGATCAACCTTACATCTGTCTTTGTACTCTGCCGTGAATTTGGCGCCTACCTACTTGCACGCGATGCTTCCGAGTTCCCCTCGGGTCGCCGCGGTTCTATTATCAACGTTGCCTCTCTCCTGACATTCCAAGGTGGCATCACCGTGCCCGCGTATGCAGCCTCAAAGGGCGGTATTGGACAGCTCACCAAGGCGCTCTCTAATGAGTGGCTTAGCAAGGGCATCAATGTCAATGCCATCGCACCTGGATACATTGACACTGATATGAACGTTGCCCTAATCAACGATCCCGACAGGAATGCGGGCATCATGGCCCGAATTCCCGCTGGCCGGTGGGGTAAGCCCGAGGACTTCAAGGGCGTAGTGGTCTTCCTAGCTAGTGCTGCTAGCAGCTATGTATCAGGAGATGTCATCACTGTTGATGGCGGCTGGATGGGCCGGTAAGCCCGAGAATAGTAATCCTGACTATTAAAGATCTGAAGCCTTCTTGTTGATCTTTATTTCTGCACTTTGTATATAGAGAAATATTGCATCCGAAAAATTAGTCACAATGTAACAATGTTAGAAGTACTTAAGGGACATTCTTACCATGAGAGGCTCTTATCTGCAAGCTACTAATCCCCAAGTTGAAAGTGGACAGCCAGCCTGCCGTGTACTGCGCTTTACTTCTGTCTTTGTTTCAAGTATACCGGAACATTACAGTTTCATGAGCAAAGAGCATGCATTGGCATTGTAAAACTATCCGGGTAGTATCAAGTTAAAAGGTAATATCATCATCATTATAAACATTTGAACACCAAAATGAAGAAAGCCAAAAGAATCTATACCGCTATGATTCAAACCCATCCCTCCGACAACAGCTTTCTATATTCACCGGCCATATCAATAGTAACATTACTTCCACCGCAGACAATGATAACAACTCTGCTCTGAGAGTTGAGGTCTGGTAGAAGTTTCTTCAACTTGGATGTGAGTTCAGGGGTCTTTGCATCGCTGCTTTCCGTCCGAGGCTCGGAGTAGACTTCATTATCCGTCGATGAAGTCCGGTCATCTCCGTATCCCTCATCCCGGGAGGCAGAATCATCCAAATCCCTCTTCCGCTTCTTAGGGCTTTGACCCTCGACGACGGGGGTTTCCGGCCCAGCGGCGGCAGCAGCAGCAGCAGCAATAGTGGCAGTAGCAGTGGCGGCGTCGCCGATAGCCGCTTCGACACAGACACCACATGCAAGTTCGACAAGAAGTCGCTCATCATCTGCAAGGCGAAGCACACCTCGTGCGGCCTCGGCGTCTGTGAGCACGGCACTGTGGACTTTGATACCGGGTGGAGGAGACATGGCGTATTGGAATGTGGTTTCGGAGACGCGGATGGCGCCCAGGGAGGTGGCTTGGGAGGTGATCTTGGGGAGGGAGACGAGGGATTTCTGGGCCATGGCCGCTGCTAAGGAGTCGGTGCCGTCTGTTTCGATGGCTAGAATGTTGATAGGGCTGGGGGTCGTGGAGGAAGGAGCAAATGTAGTGGAGGTGGTGGTGTTGCTGGTTTCCAATGAGGTGTCCAAGTAGGAGTGGCTGGTGCTGGAGTATCCATTGTCCCTTTGCTTCATAGATCGCCGCTTCTCAATACCCATAACGAGGCCATTCAGAAGACCACCACCACCGACACTGCAGAGGACCGCATCAAGAGGGAGTGCCCGCCCGTAGTAAGCTTGCTCTTCCTCGGCATTAGCGGCAGGTGGGAGTTGCTTTTCTAACTCGTCAATAATGGTGCTGTTACCCTCCCAAATGGGCTCATTGTCGAAAGGGTGCAGGGCAATCTTTGCCACATCCTCATCATCACCAGAGCTGGTCTTCATAATAACTTCTCTCATGTAGGAACCTGCCTCGAAGAAGGTCTCGCCATGGCGGATGACGTCCGCGGCACCGGCAGCTTGTAGCTTCTCCAACATCAAGGGCTTGGTGGAGAGAGGCACCACAACGGTGCAGGGATATCCCAGGGTTCGGGCAGCACACACAGCAGCTAATCCGGCATTTCCACCGGACGAGGCGTAGAAGTGGATTCGGCGGTTTGCATATTCCGGCTTGCGAAGGTGGGATAGAATCTGGTTTCCCATCGCACGGGACTTGAACGAGCCGCTGGGCTGAACATTCTCCAATTTCAGGAAGATTCTACACCCCGCAGCCCGAGAAAGAGCAGCCGATTCGACAAGTGGAGTTTCGATCCATGGTGTTTTCAAGGTCGGCGTCTGGTATTCGGCAGAAGGCATGATGCCTATTGTTTGTTGGATGAATGTAAAAGTCTAATAGTATTGTTCAATGGAGGAGTGGGGGGATCTCTTCGAGATCAAGTATAAAGATGTGATCCCAAGGTAGGACAGTGGTTGAATAGATGGAGGGTTGCACGGCCGTGAGTGAGTATAAAATCTCAAAATAGATAAAGACGAATCAAATATGTAACAAAATAATAATAGCCAGTTATTAAGACCTATTGGTATACAAAAGACATTTGATATATCAACAGAAGCCCTAGTTTCTGGGTTTCCCGACGGGCAACATGACCCGTTTTCCGATGGGAAACCACCCTTTCCCGGCCGGGGCAATAGATAGGGACCAACCGGCTGTGGATTGAGTGACCTAAACAGTAGGCTGGACGTGTCCATGAGATGAATTTCTGTAGCTTTATCTTAGCTAATTGATACCACTGAATCCTGTTTGGGTGTCTCCACCTTCTCAAAATAGCCTTTTGGAGGCCATTGAGCGCGGATACATGATACATCGCTGACCAACGGAAACCTCAAGACTCCTCCGCCACTCTATTATTTGGTCTTGAAGATCGCGGGGGTTTTACTCATAAAGTTCCCGGTGAGGTCATTTGGTCCACAATCCACGTTATGCGGGAAGATTATCGATCATACTTATAATAGGTAGGCAACTCGTCTGTAGAAGAGGAAGAGGCGTAGACTGCAGACGGAATGTTTCCTTCTGTAAGAAAATTAACGCTCCACATGACTTGTCGGGAAACTCAGTTAGCCTAAGGAGCCCGGAGGCATAACGGGTCTTCATTTGAGTGGCGCATTGTTCCCTCAGCCGCGGACATTTCGATGAGCGGAAGCAACACTAGGGAAGGAATTCTCAATTCCGGTCGGTCTAAAGGTGGAATGATGGAATCCTGCAATTTTTAAGCCAATAAAGCATCAGCTGCAATAGGCGAAGGGGATATTGCTAATGTATGTCTGTTGCGTTGGGATGATCTGTTAATTCGATTGACCGCATGAGATGAAGCATGCAGTGTGGAGCACGCAAATGTGTCACCAGGTCAGGCTATTATACTTTCAATTAAGAAACACCCAATCTCTCGTCCACCTCGTAGACATCCCGTCTCATATGCCTAGGTTCAAAGCATCACATGAACTTGACATTGTCGTTGCTTTAGGGGATCCAACGATCTAGATCAGGACTATCAACCAGTAACAACCCCAATGGCACTTATTTGCTCCAGGTTGTCAGATATCCTAGACAAACCTGTAGTGAATTCGCCCACACCGATGGAACTGCACGGTTAGCAACGGTGGTCTTATCGCCCCACCAAAGATAACATTAGCGTAACCTATCTTGATAGCCAAAGCTTATCGAGTATTCCAGGGCGATAGAATCGGATTTATACGCAACTTGTGTGACTTATGCATTATCTTCCCTGGATTTGGAAATTGCCGAGAAATAGCCGACATGAAAAACATGGTGATAAGAGGTGGGTCGCATTTCTTCCCCAGAATCTCAGGCCCGATTGATAGACATAGGCAGTTGTTATGCGAAGTCAAGTGTAATGGCATCAATGTTATGTGTCAAGATGAAGAAAAATAATACGTCCTTGCGGTCAATGCTGAAACGCTAAATCTCTTATGTTTCAATTATTTATATCCTTTAGATACGATACCTCTTATCTTTTAATATATCCAGGGGATCATGAGCCATCGGTCCTGCACGGCCTCTCCGCCAAATTTATGCATATACCACTCCTTGGTTGTCTGTGCCGTAAGACCTAGATTCACAGCCACAAAGGCAAAGCATGCCAACAAAGTCTTGTTCACCATCTGACCCGGCGGTGCTGCAAGAAGTGCAAGAGATAAATAGATGATGCATTCGGCCCCGTAGTGAGGGCATACGACCGCACGGAAAATAGGGTGATCGGGTAGAGTGTACTTCTTCAATGAAAATAGGAAGTGGTGGCAGTCGTGCTGTAAGCCCGATGCCATCAAGAATAGCGGAACACATAAAAAGGTGCGGATAGTTGGAGCATTTGTCATTTTGACGTCGTCAATTGTGAGATTGCGCGATAGGATGGTGCTGGATCCTTCAATCCAAATGGCCACGCCGGCAGCCAGGTAGAACCCCAACCCCAGAAGCCAGTGTACAACCCACATCTGTGAGGATGAAGGCTTCGCAAACTTGTAACTTTCCCACAGCCGACGCGTCCCTTGAATTGATAGCAAAATCCAGCAGATCAGGACTTGTGTGAGGGATATAGAATGACGTGCATGCTCTTCGCTGACTCGTGTCGCGATAAGCTGGAAGACTCGGCCCCGAAAGACCAGCTGAAATGCCCAGAATACGGAAGAAAGAACGGACGCAATGTAGAACTGGGCGAAGTAGCTATGAGGAACCTGCCAAGTGGCAAGGTAGTCGAGCAAGCCCAAGGAGGCGGGGGGCTTTGGTCGTGATTCAGGTGTCGAGGGAGACGCGGCGCGAGGACCATAGACTAGGAAGCGAGAACGTAGAGAGGTGGGAATGCTAACCGTGATAGTCTGTCATTTGACAAGTCTGTTAGTGGGATTAATTCATTGGCAACGGGGATCAAGTCAAGCGTGTGTTACGTACAGTGGCAGCGGCTAGTAGGAAAAAAAGCGCGCAAGGCATCAACAGCATCCATGCCCATGGCCTCAAGGGCGCGATCGACAACATCCATGACAAGGACCTTGAAGCGCGGTCCAATCGGAATTTGTTAGTCAAGTCGACAGCTTCAAAGGCGGGCAGAAAGTCAGAATTTACCGCCCTCGGAGTCTCGGCCTGATTTTGCCCTTGTTTACTGGGAGCTTCACCTGGACGATACTACTACTTGTTACTTATGGAAAAGGGTGGAATCACATTGATATATTACATTGTTGTTTTATTAGAGAAGAGAATATAATACAGCCATGTTCACCACATGTCGTTCTTGGACTTCTTAACAGCTCCAGATAACGCCAAGGGTGTCCGCAGGAACATTTCCATCAGGATTGCGGCAGCTACACTGACGTTCAAACTATCAATCCGTGCAGGGTCAGATTTGACTCCCAGCTCCACACTGTGTCGCGCACCAGGGATGCTGACAGTCGCATCAGCATGTGATTTGATTTGCACACTGAGTCCAGACCCTTCGCTGCCCATCATTAGTACGCTCGGGGCTTGAGTGGCGAGAAGACCACTGTTCGAATCTCCACTAGCTTCAGCCCGGCCAAGATATGTGGCACCTGGACCTGGTGCATCGGCAGCATAGAAACGCCAGCCATTGGCTTGGGATCGTTTTATGAAATCAACTTCATTCTTGACGTGAAGCAGAGACATGTTCTCTGCCGCGCCAGCAGATGCCTTGATTGTCACAGGCGATAGAGGCGCGGAATTGCGACCGGCAAAAATGATCGCATCGATTCCGAGGTAATAGGCAGATCGAATAATAGCACCTAGGTTGCCGGGATCTACAACCCCGTCCAGCAGTAATGCCACAGGGAAACGTTGGGACTTTTCCCCTTCTGGTGAAACAGGGGGCTGAACGACTGGAAGACTGTCATCTGTACCGTTCACTATGGCTTCCTCCCGAGTCTGTGGTGCCAATTCCACTCGGAAGTGGCTCTCAGTTGTGGAGGGAACGGCGTGAAGGCCACGAACAGGCAGCTTAGGCAAGGGAGATGCTTCCAAAATGCACCCGTTGTGTGGTCGACCAGCACTCATCTTGTCGAATATCCGATCCCATCCTGCAAATGCCAACTTGATATTTATGTTCTTCGTGAGAGCCAGCTTGCGGAGAGCGGCCTTTGATGGGCTAAGTTCTTCATCGGCGGCCTGGTAAAGATAAAGTTTGTAGAGTTGACGCCGACTGCAGCGAAGTGCGGCTTCCACCGCGCTGGTGCCGTAGATAAATTCAGAGGCAGGGGTGGTGTAGGGAATGGAGTCTGGAACTTTCACGTTGTCCTTGACACGTTCCGGCATGGTCTCTGATACCCATTCCGAACGAGGCTTTATTGATGACTTTGGGTTTCCCCGTCTGTGTCGTTGGCTTGGTGTATCCTGGTTCCATCTTGACGCTCCACTGGCCTGGTGTTCACGGGGTAGAGCTTGAAAATTGCCACTCCGGATAAATTCCTTCTCATCAAATGCAGGCGATCCGGATCGTCTATCCCTGAAAGACTTTTCCTGTCTGTCGTCCCGGCGTGGGTAGTTGCGCGGCACCTCATCGGAATCGGCTGACCTGAATCGCTTCTCCTTAAATGACGTTTCTTGCTTGTCATCCCGGCGAGGGTAACTGCGCGGAGCCTGGCGCTCATCGGATTCGTTCGACTTATAACGTCTTTCTTTGAAGGACTTGTCCTGTCTATCATCCCGGCGTGGGTAACGCGGAGCCTGGCGCTCCTCGAATTCGGTGGATCGGAAACGTCTGTCTCCGAATGACTTTTCATCTCTATCATCACGTCGCTGATAACCTCGTGGGCCCTGGAAATCATCGCGTCGTCCATCGCGTTGCACTCTTGGGCGGCCATCCCCATCATCTGAGATCCTCGAGGACGATGACCGAGGACCAGATCTGCGAATGCCACGGCCAATCGCAGAATTGAGCGACGCTTGTCGAACTGTTGTCCATGATGACTGTTGTGGGAGTTGGGTCACACGCCAACCTAAAGCTGGACGATTAATACAGCGAAGCATCTTGTCTTAAATGCTGTGGTATATGTAGCTCCTTAAGTTGTCCAGCTGTATTTTTTTTAATTCTATCTGCTTATCGATAAGACTTACCGGGGCCAATGAAGGACCGAGCCCCGGAGTCTGGACCGCTGAGTCAGCGAATCAATATCGATGCGCGTGCAAGTGGAATCCTGTACGCTGCGCTTTGCGACCAAGAGCTTCTTCTTTGCCCTGCCTAATGATGGATCTTGCCAATCTATCACGGCCTGCAATTCTGGCCCAGTGCTCTCGATGCTCCAGCTCTTTAGCAGTGCTGGAGAATGAATGGGCAACACTGTCAAACGCTTACTCTATTGCGACAGCATGGCTGAGCGTCAACTTCAACCGAATCTCTATTTCAACAGAGAGAAAACAAATCCCACAAACACCGGAATTTCATCTTTTGCGCGGGCGCACTACCCAAGAAGTTACTTGCAAACTTTGCCAGCAGAAACTGGGCGCTCTATGCACCTTGGATAATGGGTAGATATTATGACCCCGGTGACGACTGAGAGATGTGCTGACTGTATGCTAGCCCTAACATCTTCTGGAAGATGTCCAGGGTTGCCTTCAGGGAAGTTGTGACCATGCGAACTGCCGAGCCCATTTCCAAAGACGGTGCCCTTGAAAGATTTCTCCGTCCGACCCCTCCAGAACCCGTTCAAGATCGCCCCTCCGTCCATGACGCCGCGTTGGTCCCAAGTGGCACATCCGGTGTATCTAAAGACCCGGCCTTGCAGCGACAGATGCAACACCAGGGGCGAAGTATTGATCAGATTTCGAGCTCTGTGAACCACTTGCAGGATACCATGACAGACTTGAAACATTCGTTTACCTCGCTCCGCATCGAACTCCAGGGACCCAGTCGCCACATGGCTGAAAATGGAAATCTCAACAGCCAGGGCTTTGATATGGTTGCGACTGTGTTGAAGGAGTTGAAGTCTAAGTCGGACGAAATTGAAAAATTAAAGCTGGAGATTGAGGCATTGAAGTTGAGAAACCGCTTCATGGAGGAGCGCAGGCCAGGTAACACGGACTATCTGTCTACAAAGGATGAAGTGCTGCCTGAGGTTCAAAGCCCCGGTTTGCTCCAGGCAGGAAGAAAACGTGCTTGGCCCGATGCCTTTTCCACCGGTCGCTCTCACACGGTCGCAGACTCGTTCGGCGAAGAAGACATGATTGATGATCTGGCATTGGAAACTCGATCGACATACTTGTGCAGCCTACCTATCCAAGACTCACATAGAATCACCAATGGTGAGACTAAGGGTCAATCGCCATCCGGGTCTCCAAGTGGCGACGATATGAATCATCGGCAACCCATCAGGGCCGTTGTCGATAACCAAAGACCGATGTTTTCCCAGCAAAGTCCGACCAAACGACTGAGGGTAACGCAATCCTCTGCGGATTTGTCCCGTACACAATATAACCCTGATAAGAGGCGACCCGGCCGACCGAGGAAGTCTATTAGCCAGTCTTTCAAACCCAACACTGCCCAAACATCCGACATTTCCCAACGAAATTCAGAGGCGGGTACCGAGTCCAGCTCGTCTGTCAAAGTCCCCACAGCACTTTCAAGTCCACCAAAGCAACCCACCAGCGGTCGTCCTCGGCGTACTACACGATCACGGTCTATGGGTCCAGCGGAACTTAACCGTGATGAACCAAAGGAGACAGATGCCTCCAATGGAGAACGTATGGAAGAAAGTTCCAACAATGAACCGGTTGGTCCCAAGAACGGGGACGCAACGACTGGTGAACATGACGGCGTTCGTGTTGAGGACTCCGAGGCTATGGCAAAAGAAAGGCGTAAAGCCAAGGTTGCGGCGCGGGACGTCATGACCCGGATTGCTATGCGGCGAGAAGAAGTTATGGAAACTGATGAGTCGCGGTAATCCAACACGCCTATCATGATGATATGAATGACTTGTCCCAGGATAAATCTGCCTTGGGGCGATCTGTATAGTACCCGGAATGAATCTAGAGAACTCCACAGGACTCAAGGGCTTGATGAGTGGGTCAATGGCCGTGCCCTTGGGAATCAGTATAGGATGCAGTTCCCAATCTGACCAATTTGTCCGACAACTCAGCAAACCACAACAATCACCTCGTAAACCGTACCTGTGTAATGTATCCAACGTCCCATGGTTGTCCTCGATGAGTACCAAACCAGTTAGTGGGGAAGATGGGATGCATATCGTTATGAAATTCCACATATGCATTATATTACAACAATTCCAAAAAATTTACGATAATGAAATCCATAGGCCAATCATAGAGCAATGCTCCGTACATGTTTTGATGATACTGAATAGAGGCAAATCTGGCGTAGGGCGGTCAGAAACCCGTTTATTGTGCCCATTCAATGATGGGATCCCCCCGGCGGGGAATGTAAACCTACAACCCAACTCGAACCAATACGAAACTTACTTTATTACATGTACCCCCCTTCATGGAATATCGGTGACCATGCCCACGGCCACTGCATTTCTGGATAACCCCTTATTGAAGGTTAGCCGGCCTGTCGCCGCATGCTCGCGCTGTCGTACCGCCAAAATCAAATGTGATGGGAAACTCCCTGCGTGCTCCGCTTGTGAAAAAGTTGGCAAGGGGAACACCTGCTCAGGTGCTAGCGACGAGTTCGCCAAAGGCAAGGAACGGAGCTATGTCGCGTCACTAGAGGGTTACTGTGACAAACTAGAAAAGAAACTCGCCCAGTTGCGAAATCGTCAAAATTCCTTATCTGCCGAAGGAAATGGAGTCGCCCGGGAGGTTTCCATCACTGCGACCTCTTCGAGTGGCCCTCCTGGAACAGCCCATCGCCGAGAGGTCTCCGATATCGATGATCTTGTGGGTGATTTTGGATTCTTGTCCGTGAATGCGACTTCACGCGATTTCCACGGCATCACATCTACGACCAGCTTCGCCAACCTACTCTTATCGGTTACGACTGTCGGATATCCCCCACCGCCAATTCCGAACTCACTTCCCCCACGACACGAGGCTACTCCATTACTGCAACATTACTTTGACAATATCTTTGTTCAACTGCCGTTCTTTGTGGAAACCAGCTTCTGGACATCGGTCGATGCTGTCTATCAATCCCAAGGCCGCTTTGCCAAACCATTCGACCACTGGATGCTGCGTATGGTCCTAGCTATTGCCTATGCCTCGCTATCATATCAGAACAACGACAAAAGTCATCAACGGGCATTGGGTCTTGTAGCAGAGGCATTGACTTACGCCGGAGAGGTCCTCCGTCCGGGATCTATCGCGTGTATCCAAGCAATTCTACTGCTAGCACAGTATTCATTGGTGGACCCGGGGCGATTTCGTACCTGGTTTTTGGTAGGAATGGCAATCAGAGTGGCCGTGGATCTGGGGCTCCATCAAGATCCACCCGCAGAGGTCTTGACAAACTCAAATCGGCTTGACATTCGTCGGCGTGTTTTCCATTGTCTTTACGCCTTGGACAGGTACGCGATTCTGCACTTTGTTCGGTGATCAGACCACTAACAATAAATTTACATTAGGGGACTCAGTTCTGCCTTACAAAGGACATTTTCCTTCTCCGATGATTCAGTGAGCGTGGAAATGCCCTCCACCAGCAACTCGACCAATTCTTCTGTCAATGAACAAAGTCACATATTTCTCCGAAGCCCAGCACCAGCTCTACATATCGTTAGGATCCGACAAATCCTGTCCGTCGGTTACGCCGATATGTATTACAAGTCGAGGGAGCCTTCAGAGCAACCCCTCGTGCAAATCTGGACCCTCTGCCATCGGGCTCAGCAATGGTATAACGAATGTCCCCAGAATTCCCCCAGTCACTTCTCTCTCTTATATCGTCTCGAAAAACTCTATACTATAATCATTCTCCTATCACCTTCTCACCAATACCCAATTCTCTGCGACTATAACAGCGCGCTCCTATTCGACCTGTCCATGGACTATATCAGCCTGATCCACCAAGTTCTTGAAACCCCTGGATCCCTCCCTTTCCTCAACTTCCTCGACATCCAACGTGTACACCAAATAGCGCGTCGCTTTGTGGAGGTTCTCTCCCAAAATTACGACCTGCTCCTCAGCACAACCGTCCCAAGCCCGCCTCCAGTCCCCGCAGGCACCCCCGTCCCTCCAATACTAGACGAAGAAGACCGAATAAACTGCCGCCCTCGCGCAATTCGCTGTCTCTCATATATTCGAGATTTGCTTGAATACTCTGCGCGAAAGTGGGAGCTTCGGGCCCCGCTCGAAGAGTTCGAGCGCGAGTCCGCGGCCTTGGAAGATTTACTGTTGAATGATTCCATTGGTTACATGGAGATGCCGACTCGGGGTGGTTACCCTCAATCCTCTCCCCACGGACTGCCGCTGGTCGGCACCGAGTACCCCGGATACCATTTAGGATGATCCGTCATGTGTGATGATGTTGGTTGGTTCTCAATCTTCAAAATGTTTAACGTTGGTTATGGATCGACTTTTGGTTCATGATGAGCTTGGGATTACCTATGCCCATGAGCTATTGAATTTGCTCGTCAAGCATGGTTCTTATGTCTTTAACATTTCCAATAATCAAAATGCGTCCCAATTTCGCTACTTTGTGTGATCTTCAACCTCTCGTACCTTTGATCATGTGGAGTATATTCGATGTGGGTCTGCGGAGTTTGACGATCGGCGTAGCCATATCTACCTACATAGGTTTGGACAGCAAAATTGCATTAAAGATTCAGTTGACTTAACGTCCATGAGAGTATAACCTTAAGCTCCAAGTTCACTTAACCTACAATGAGAAACATTGTGGGCTTTTGCCTGTACTTATGCTGGAACTAATTTATGACTTTCTGCGCATCAAAAGCCTTCTTTTCTACCAACCATGAACACCGGAAACACAAGTGCGGTGAAGGGAGCGGTGTGGAAAGCGGTAGTTGATCTAGGCCATTTCTTGTGTCAGCCTGATTATTAAGGCACATTAGTACAGTAGTCGCATCTCGGGGTGCAACATCCCAGCTATTAATTATCCACAGAAACAAAGAAAGGAGCAACGATATCAGATCAAGACACATCTCTCTACAACGTGGTGCGCGGATTTCCTTGAAGTCTTCCACCTCAATCTACAACTTACCCCCAGCACCCTGAAACCCCCTTTCCTTCCGGGTGACGTCTTGTAACTTCCTGCGAATTCACTCCACCATCCAGCATGGCCAACCGACAAATCACAAGGCGCATCGCCATCAGTGTCGCATTGTCGATATTCCTCATCTTATTCCTCTTCATTCGGCCCCAAGGCCCTCCAAGCCCTGCGATTCGAGCCCCCGGGCACATCACCCATGAATCACCACCCGCGCCGGCTATTTCTATCCATGATGACTTACTGAAAGGGTCTGTGGTGATGCCGAAGCTCGGAAACGAAACAGTCAAGTAAATACACGGATCACATTGCCATATCAAAAGCGAGCAGACCATGCTAACCAGTGGCCTCTATAGAGCCGAGCTAGGCCGTGCAACATGGAAGTACTTCCACACCGTTATGGCGCGATTCCCCGAAAACCCCACCCAAGACGAGCAGAACGCCCTTCGCTCATTCATCCATCTATTCGCGCGCCTATACCCTTGGTACGATGATGCCCTTGGACTCCCTTACAATGCGGGGTGGAGAGAAGCTTTCTGGCGTCCCCGCCACATCCGTATTGCATGAAATGAGGCTA
The DNA here is from genome assembly GCA_028828245.1 of Penicillium lividum. Lineage (NCBI taxonomy): Eukaryota > Fungi > Ascomycota > Eurotiomycetes > Eurotiales > Aspergillaceae > Penicillium > Penicillium lividum. The sequence goes on from JAQJAG010000002.1 coordinate 248,358, forward strand.
ACTGGATTACAGCGGTGAATGTGCCGAGCATTTCCAGCAACACTTGAACAAGTACCCGCCGCAAGTTTCATCACGGAAGGCCGCGGCAGGATGGGCTTGCTTTGTCCACAACGAGATCAATGAGATGTTGGAGAAACCGGAATTCGACTGTAACAACCTGGGCGCATTTTACGATTGCGGTTGTGCCGATGGAGAGGATGGTGAGAACGGCTCGGAGAGTAAGGATGAGCGCTCAACTACGACCCGTACCGATGCGCAGGCAGGTGGCTCGGACCATGACCACTTGCTTGTAGAAATCTCCAAGGAAGCGTAAGCCCTCTTGATTTCCAAAGCTATCCTAGTTTTTCGCTAAATTGGTAGGATTAGGACCACCCGTGGTTGAAGTGACCCAGGACACTGTCGATTTTGCATGGCGTTCATATTATGCATATGGCAGAGCTGGTCTCTCTTTTGTACAATACTTGGGGTTTAGTGGTCTTGTATATACCCTTCTGCATTTTAATAGTACCTTTCTTACAATAAAAAGGCAATTTTACGAGTACATTGCCTTTTACGAGTACATCGAAAATTAACATACATGTAAAAATACGTAGCGAAGAACGAACATTTGAAAAGTTCATATCGTAGCAAGGCACTGATTTCCGAGCCATGGATATGTTCCTGATCTGATTGAACATTGTGTACAAAAGCAACTTAGGGGGTACGCAGAGCAGTTTCCGATAGAAGGAGTCTCAAAAAATGAATATATATAGTCCTAAAAGTATTAAGTAAATAATATGGCATGTCACAGGATCAAGGGTATCATATACTATGGTGTGCTATCAACTTTGATCTTCTACTCCTCAAGCGCAGGATCTGCTTTGACAATCGTTGTAGCCTTAAACTCCGTTTCTTCTGGAGTAGATTCTGCCTCACCAATAACCTCGATTTTGACCTTTGGCTCCTCATGCTTAGGATTTCGCTTGAGAGGAGCCCCCGATCCTTTCACTTCACTCTTACAAAGCTTGGTGCCAGCCAAGTAGCACTCCCCACATCTCCGCTTCACGGGCAAACACACTGTCTGCCCCAGGCCAACGAGCAACTTGTTGATATCATGCCATTTCTCATGCGGTAACCACGATTGCAGAGCCATGCGCGTCTCCTCGGGGTTCTTGGTCTGATGCCATCCCCATAGATTCGTAATCCGGTGGACATGTACGTCTACACCAATACCCAAGTGTTTACCCCACGCGGCGCTCATGCATAAGTATGCCATCTTGGGACCCACGCCAGGAAGAGCCATAAGCCCTTCGGGGGTTGATGGGATGTCGCCATCGTGCTGGTCACGGAGGATCAAAGCTGCGGCTTTGATGTACTTTGTTTTGTTATTGTGGAAGCCGATTGTGTGGATGAGTTCGTTGAGCCTTTCAGGTGAGATGGCTAGGATGTTTTTCAGGTTGAGAGTGCTGTCTGGTTTTTCCAATTCGTCCAGTCTTTTCTCTTCATCCTCCATCTTGATTTTCTTGTCCTGAGTCTCGACTTTAATAAGTTCTGTAGGATTCCTCGCTTGTCCAAGCTCGGTGTGCAGGCGTTGCATCGCGACAGCGGTCACTGTATCCTTTGTTTGGGATGAAAGCATGAGTGCAATTAAGGTTTGGAAACGCTGATCCTTAGGTGAGGAAGCGCGCCAGTGGAGCTCTGCACAGCCCATGGTATCAACAGGCGCTGTCGGGTTATCTTCGCGCATCCTCTTTACAGTGTTGTACATGATCTCCCAATTGGACGGAGGTTCCACGACGATAGATCCCTCGGCATCACGAGTCTTCCGTGCTGGCATGCGCCGTGCCTTAGGCGGTGCGGGTATTTTCTTTTCATCTGGCTCATCTTTGAGAATCGCTTGTTCGAGCTTGAATGACGGCTCTACAACAGAGTCAACACCACGAGCACCCCGAGCTGATACGCGTCGCGGGGTAGAACGTGGCAGGGGTTTGTATTCCTCGGGCTCAGCTTTCCCAGTCGTCAATCGAGGCTGTTTGTTCGGGTTACGGCGGGAGGCAGACAGGGGAGCCGAGTTTGTATTGGGCTTCCGTCGTTTCAGAGGAGGAGAAAGGAGGTCTTCGATGTCAGTTGTATTAGCGGATGATAGCGACGATTCATCATCATCATCCCTTGGAATGCTTGCGATAGTTGGAATCAACTCCGGTTTAATAGTCGAATCGCCATTGTAGACAACGTTGGGCAGGGAATCCGCATTGGTCGCTCTGCTTCGTGTCTGGCGAGTAGTAGATGAAAGCTGAAAGAACCTGGAAGTTTCTGTCGAAGCTCGAGACATGCGCATCTTTGTGGGGTTATAGGTAGGTGAAACTAGAAAGAAAAAGTGGAGGTGGAACACTTCGTTCACATGGAGAAACCCAAGCATAATTCCAACCAATCAAATTTATTTCCCCTTCCCCCCTACCTTACCTCGGTCCACTCCGTGGATCCCTCATTCTGCTCCAACTTCCCGACTTTATACGTCTCAAATTCGCATTTGTCTTTCTCGTTCTCGCAAATTTCGCATAAATCATGGCGGTTGCATCAGGTCAAACAACACAGCGTCTTCTGCGCGAATTAAAAGACTACACAAAGTCACCAAATGAAGCTCTCCTCCACCTTGGTCCTGTTGACGATGAGGATTTGCTCCGCTGGGAGGCGGTCCTAAAGGGTGTGAATGGGTCTCCATACGCAGGTATGTCGAAACACCGTCGCTACTCCGCGGATTTACATGAACTTCGTCCCATTGTGTACTCTGTTCCAAGCTTACCATGGATTTTCTTCAGGCGGTCTCTGGCATCTGCGCATCGCCATCCCACATAACTACCCTCTTGCGCCACCAACCATCACCTTCACAACCCGCATTTCCCACCCTAATATATCCTTCACGACTGGCGAGATCTGCCTTACGCTTCTGACCACTGAACATTGGAGTCCTGTTTATACACTTTCGTCAACCCTCACTGCCATCCATCAGCTGTTGACGGACCCGCAGCCTGACTCCCCACTCAATGTAGATGTTGCCGCACTACTCCGAGATGGTGACATTCCTGCTTGGGAGAGTGTGGTGCGGTATTGGACGAGCGAAGAGCGGTGGCAGGGGGCTGGGAATTTAGGGCAGTGATACACGCTCGAGCCGATTGTTGAAGTTGATGTATACCTGCGAGGCTTTCGAGGACAAGTCATTTGGTGAGGACAGGATACAAGGCTGTCGTTCAAAGTTTGTTATTTCACGCATTCTGGTCGCATGTGTGGCCCTTACATACCCCACTGCATATTCTATGCACTGAATTTATATATATGATGATCTATACCACTTATGTCACTGGTTTGAGTCTGTACAATCATAAAATATACTGTATTCCATATCCCATGTTGGGCTTAACAACAAATGTCTCATATTCGATCAAAAATCAGTCATTGATAAAAGGACTATCCTCGGAAGCAGTGGCGCTCAGCGTTAATAACTAATCCTTCAAAGAGCCATTGCGAAAAGGGCTGCTCCGCCAAGCATGATCATGATCTCTAGACCGACACCTGTGGTGGTCAAGGCAGCGACACCTTTCTGGGCAGAAGGCACTTTGCTAGTCGTTGACGATCCAGTGAATCCAATAGAGGCTTCGGCAGAGAGTCCGGTAGGGGTGACCCGCACCACCTTCACGGACGTCATTGTGCTTAGGCTGCCATTAGGCAGGGTGCTTGTTCTTGTGTAGATCGATGTGGAAAGACTGTCAGATATGGTGTCTGTGGTGTGGTCTTCCGAAGTAGAAGAAGGGCTTGTCTTTGCGTCGGTTGTCTTTGCGTCGGTTGTCTTTGCGTCGGTTGCCTTTGCGTCGGTTGCCTTTGCGTCGGTTGTCTTTGGATCGGTTGTCTTTGTATCGGTTGTCTTTGTCTCGCTTGTTTTTGCGCTAAGAGTAGAAGTCGTGATCAATTTGATGGCAGAGGTGGAAGTACTACTTAAGGCACCATTCGTGCTAGTGAAAGTCCCCTCAATTGAAGTAGACACTGAGCTAGAGCTCGTGATAGAGCCTGAGCCTGAGCCAGTGATCGAGATGGTTGTATCAGTTGTGGTGCTTGACGTATCAGAAGTAGCTTCCGCTTTGGTATGAGTCGAAGTGTCGGCCGTGCTGTCGGTGAAGCTGATTGAAATATCGAGGCTCTTGCTTTCGGTGAGAACAATGGGAACAGGGTGTGTAGCTGTCTCAAAACTAGTCTCAGAATCAGTCTCATTGTCATGCCGCTTCAACATCTTTGCTTTATGGTCGTCTTGTGCAGTCTCGGTGACACCGAAATCGGCCAGGGGAATGCCGCCAGGCTGTCTGTTGGACAACACATGCAGAGCATCAAACACGTTCGCTTTGAAGCCAGCCAATCCGCCCTGTGAAGGCCATGGGTGGTCCAAATTGCTCTCATCATTGGATTGGTTGGTCGCAAAGACCACAGAGAGAAACATCAAGGGCCCGAAAACCAGTAGGAGAACGTTGACACGCATCATAGTGAGCGGAGGTAGAGGTGAGATTTCGGCAACCTGTGAATGAGATATTGATAGGGCGAATCCAGGAAAAAGATTTCATAATTTGAGAGTGAGAAGGGTATGGGGGAAAAGATTAATGGGATTTGGGTGTCCTTCTGACGCCTCCATTTTTGCAGGGATACTTGTGTGATATCGGATCATTCCTGAGTGCTGACATTGAGTTTGTTTTGACTCGAATCCTAATGCCCGTTGACTCTGAGACAAGTCCTTTGACTGAAAATCAAATTGCCAATTTGACTCTTTCTTGCTATATCATTCTATAATGTCTGATAGAATTGAACGAATGTTTTCTTCATTGCATATTCCATACAAATTAGTCAATGTTGACGGGAATGGAGGTAATTGCGCCGGATAATAGCGGCCTGAAACGATATTTTGGCTTTAGCTTACCGCCTCGATCACCGCCTATAACATTCAAGTCAATGATCCGTGAATCAGACAAGTACCTACCGTCATACCTACTTAAAGACTTGTTCATGTATGGAAGTGTGGATTTTATACCTACTACTAGACTAGCTAATATTAAGTATAATGTGACCTGTTAGAGTACGGTAATCCATAAAATAATTCAAAGCCATTTCCCGTCGCAGTATCAAGAGCGCTTGGACGTTGGTTCGCGCCAAGGAAAGCGGTGAGAGCGCGATCAACAGACCAGATGGACTCGTTCTACGGTCTGGAGCTTAATGACTTCGTTTTGTCTTATTTCATTTGTACAAGTCTGGCAATTCCTAGGACTTCTCTTTTGGTAATTCTGCCTGGTTGTTCCCTCGCTTGCAAGCACCTTGAGGTCTGCCTCTTCAATCTCGCATGGACTAGGGGCGGCGCAAACCAAGCTACGGCATGAAGTGATGACGGTCCCCTCACTCCTTTCCCTGCTGCTGGCACTTACTGTCACACTATGGAGCTCACCTGTTTCAGCCTCGGACTACCATGAGCAGCTCTTTCTTCAACCTCTCCCGCAATCCTCCCTATTAGCCTCGTTCAATTTCCGGGGTAATACATCACAACAATCGTTCGACAACCAGCACTTCCGATACGTCCCAAGAGCGCTTGGCCAGATTCTTCAGCACGCGCACACGAAAGAGCTTCACTTGCGCTTTACAACGGGGCGATGGGATGCGGATATCTGGGGCTCACGCCCGTGGAATGGTAGTAAGGAGGGAGGCACTGGTGTGGAACTTTGGGCATGGATTGATGCTGCAGATGACGAGGAGTATGTTGCTTGGGAAAATTCGGAAATATTCATGCTGACTTTTATCAGGGCATTCGCAAAATGGATTACCTTGACGCAATCGTTGTCCGGGCTCTTCTGTGCCTCTTTGAACTTCGTCGACTCGACTCGAACAACACGACCGGTTGTCTCCTTTGAGCCTACAGGGCACCACCAAGATGCCAACTCACTACACTTGTTACATGGAACACTCCCCGGAGAGGTTGTTTGCACAGAGAACCTCACCCCATTCTTAAAGTTGCTTCCATGCAAGGGCAAAACTGGAATCTCGACCCTTTTCGATGGTCACAAATTGTTCGACGCTGCATGGCAAAGCATGTCGGTTGATGTGCAGCCAATTTGCTCAGCTGACGGCGAATGTACCGTTCAAATCGAACAGACTGTCGATATGGTTTTGGACATTGAGCGGTCGAAGCGACCGCGAGGTATGTTCAACTTCGAACCTGCATTGGCGATCCAATAATTGACTCGCTCTAGACAATCCGATTCCACGACCAGTTCCAAATGACCAGCTGGTCTGTGATACTTCCAAGCATTACAACGCTGACGACACGTGTTATCCCCTGGAAAAAGTTACTGACAAGGCTTGGAGTCTGAACGAAGTCTTCGGAAGAACCTTGAATGGCATCTGCCCTCTTGCAGACTCGAGCGAACAATCTGTGTGCCTTCGGGTACCTCATGAAAAGGGTGTTTTCATAACTCCGGGGGCCTCGGAGTTGAAAAAAGATGATGGTTTCACTCGCTGTTTTGCCTTGGCATCCTCCGAGCCCTTCGATCTCTCAATCCCAGAACAACAGCTACAGACAGAGGTGCTCCTTCAGGAGCCCGTCCTCCATGCCGAACGAACGATTGTTGGTCACGGCCAAGAGCGTGGTGGCATGCGCATCATTTTCGGCAATCCATCTGACACTAAGACGGTTGACTTTATTTACTTTGAGTCGCTTCCCTGGTTCCTGCGCCCGTATATCCACACATTGCAGGCCACTATCACTGGACGCGACGGAGTACGCCGAGAGATCCCCGTCTCTGACCTCGTGACGGAGACTTTCTATCGTCCCGCCATTGATCGGGAACGTGGAACTCAACTAGAACTTGCTCTATCTGTGCCCGCCGCCTCAACCGTTACGCTGACCTATGATTTTGAAAAGGCTGTGTTGCGGTACACCGAGTACCCGCCGGATGCCAATCGAGGATTCAATGTTGCCCCGGCGGTTATTCGAGTTTTGGATGGAGCGGATTCTCGTCCAGTTTACCTCCGTACTACCAGTCTTCTCCTTCCACTGCCAACGCCAGACTTCAGTATGCCGTACAATGTCATTATTCTCACCAGTACTGTGATCGCGCTGGCATTTGGCACTGTCTTCAATATCCTAGTGCGACGGGTTGTCTCCTTGGAAGAAGCGACTGCTCTCAATGCTCAAACCTTGAAAAATCGGCTCCTGGGTAAATTCATTGCCTTGCGAGACCGTCTGGGCAAGAAAGAGATCAAAGTGGAGTAACACAATATCACATTTGTTTATATGTCTAAATCAAAAATCAGGAGCTACTTGTGACAGCTTTCCTTTCCTTGAGAACTCCCTCGACTACGAATGAATACCAATATCTGGATCGTGTTATCAGCAATTGATGTTTCTGAAGCAAACGATTTGGATGACAGTATTTATTGAATAATACTAGGTATCTAATCAAGTCAATGGGTCCACCTCCCCTCAACACCGGCCCGGTATATTGCTGGTCATTGTGGGGGGATGCATCATAGACATATGGCCACCAACGCGAATCTTGATATTATTAGGCATTCATTGACCCTGACTGGTCAATGCCACCGTGCTCCACGTTGCCAAAAGTTTTTTTTTTGCGGGCCCAATGTTCATTTCGCCTTCAAATGCCCTTTTCGGCCGTAATGGTGGGTCTTCGACGATCTTGGGATCCTCCCGGTCCGGCGAAATGCGGAGGTTCGGTTCCTGGGGAAGTGGAATCGCCCACGGAACCGCCCGTGGAGCAGCTCGTTGATATCGAATATAATAGCTTAGATCCTGTTGAGTATCTGTCTGTGTGGCAACTGTTAATTTTGTCATACTTTGAACATAGTAGAAAATGGTTGATGACCCCACCAGCGACCATGCCGATGTACCGAAAAAGAACAATGAAGACCTCATATCCAGAGACCTTCGTGTGGACCAACATGATATCAATGAGGAGGAGAAAGGCCTCGCTGGTGAAATGAATCAACTGCCTGAGCTTCAGCGGAGGTTGAAAAGCCGACATCTATCAATGATAGCAATTGGTGAGGCGCTTTCCCCGATATACAGGACTCGACTAAAGAAAACCAGGTGGGACCATAGGAACCGGACTCTTTATCGGCAGTGGAACAGCTATAGCCTATGCTGGACCTGTGGGTGCCCTCCTCGCTTACATCTTCGTCGGATCAATTGTATATTCGGTCATGGTCTCACTAGGAGAGTTGGCAACCTTTCTCCCGATCCCTGGTGCATTTACTACATACGCAACACGTCTGGTGGATCCAAGTCTCGGATTTGCCATGGGTTGGATATACTGGTTCTCTTGGGCATCAACATTTGCACTCGAGTTGACTGCCACGGGGATGATTATTCAGTATTGGGAGGACTCCGTTCCAATCGCTGTCTTTATTGCCGTGTTTTGGGTTTTGATAATTGCACTGAATATGATGCCCGTTAGCTACTATGGTGAGACTGAGTTTTGGCTCTCTAGTGTCAAGGTAAGTCGTGGCCATTCTGTCCCTGAAAGGAGATATGATAGAATCCCTAGCTGACAGTGATTTCTAGGTAGTGACCGTGGTTGGTTTTATGATCTTTGCGATCTGTATGAACGCCGGAGTTGGCAAGGAAGGATATATTGGATTCCGATACTGGGTACATCCGGGACCTTTCAACGCATACTTGCTCACCAACCCTGACCAGGCTGCGTTAGCAAAGTTCATCGGCTTCTGGGCCGTCTTGATCAAAGCTGGATTCTCATACCAGGGCACGGAACTGGTTGGAATTGCCGCGGGCGAGACGCAAGATCCACGGAAGACAATCCCATCTGCCATTCGCAAATCATTCTTCCGCATCATCTTCTTCTTCATCTTGACGATTTTCTTCATTGGTATCGTTGTACCATCTTCCGATAAACGTCTCACTGGAAGTGAGGGAAGTGGTGCTAGTGCCAGCAACGCGAATTCGGCCCCTTTTGTCATCGCTGCGAAGCGTGCTGGTGTCAATGTCCTACCATCACTTATCAATGCTGTATTGTTAACCGTGGTCCTCTCTGCCGCGAATTCGAATGTCTACAGCGGCAGTCGAATCCTGGTTGGTCTCTCTTCCGAAGGGTTCGCTCCTCGCTGTTTTACCAGAACGACCAAGTGGGGAGTACCCTACCTTAGCGTGGGATTCACGGGTCTTTTCGGTCTTTTAGGCTTTTTGAATGTCTCTAATGCAGGCAGCACCGTCTTCAATTGGCTGATGCAAATTGCCGGCCTGGCAGGGTTTATTACCTGGACATCTCTCATTATTTGCCATCTTGCCTTTATGAATGTCTTGAAAGCACGTGGGATCTCGCGAGACTCGTTGCCTTACAAAGCATCTTGGCAGCCATACTTGTCTTGGTATGGACTGTTTTTCAACGTCTTGATCATTATCACTCAGGGCTTTACTTCATTTATCCCGAGTTTCAGTGTGACGGACTTTTTCATAGACTATTTGAGTCTGATCTTGTTTGCTGTGTTGTATTTCGGACACAAGTTCATCATGAGACCATCATTTGTGCATCCGCTTGAGGCGGATATCGACACTGGTCGAGCAGAGTTTGGAGATGAAATGTGATATATATTCTCAGGGAATCATTAGCGATTAAAATCATCATACTACCCATCGCATCATATTTCCAAGGCTATCAAGAAAATGTAAACAGAGTTTACCCAACTCTCGTATTTCCCCATCTCTCTCGGAATCCACTTGCCTTTTGTTTTCCTGTCAGTTTTACCCGCCTGGCATGATCTCCGGATGATACCTGGCTTATAGTCGAAATAAGGGGTAATTTTTCGCCACCTGTCAAGATTGCACCATTCCAAGGGCCATGCTTGAATTGAACGGTATCATGGTACTGTAGGGCCGAATTGAAACTTTTTGGTGGCGAGCTTTGACGCAATCTGGGGTTTGGATCATGTGAGCCCCTTGCACAATATCAGTGGAGCATTTAATTGATTATTTATTCTGAAAATACTTATTTCAGGCTCTGCCTCAGCCCATGGTCCCTCAATGTTGTCGGGCTACACAATCGACATCCATGATTGGTAGATCAGTGGCTCGTATAGCCAACCAGTTAGATGAAAGTAATCAACTAGATATTATCTCCTCGACTGCATATTTAGAATCCTGATTTAGACCGAGAATTTTAATATGAAACAATGTTTGGACACATTTGAAGATAGATATCGGGCCTTTGCCGAACCATGCATATAACTGCCGACGAGTATGATTCCGGCAATCTAATCTCCCCTGGGGCCCCAAACGAATCTTATCGAGATAAAAGTGTATCAAAATATACCTTGATAAATGGGATAGTTGATTAGATTGCCATTGGGTAGGGGTCGGGGTAAAAAGCTTGACAGTTAGTCTTGTGGCGTGGAACCATGTTATCCGGCGTTTAGGAACGCTTAAACTGACAAGGTTCTTGCGGAGCTCCGCCGGGCCAAGAGATGAGAAAATAGAAGTGATTTCATGCAGCATGCAAGTGTCACTGAGAAGGGGAAGGAGGCTAATTTTCCGCTTTCAGCTACTATATGTGGCCTAGCCTCTAGGACACCTGGATCCAATCAGGGCTACACCGCATGCTGCGAGGTATGGAGTATATCACTCGCTTAGATTGTTATTTTTGCGGATTGCATGAGCAACATTCGCCATATCTTATCTCTATAGCGTGAGGGGAAGACTAGTGCCCTAGGGGTTTTAGCTTATCGCTATGTCTCCACTAAAAATGCTATCTCCGCCACTCGACGGAGATTAAGGCTGGAGATTGGCTCTAGATTGTCGAATCGACGCGTAAGTGTCGCCTTTAACTATCTGGCCCGTGCATTTCCTTTGCGGTTTCATGATATAAGGCAATGAGGGGACGGTGTTCGGAAATGTACGTCTCGGCCCTTTGACCTTTACTCTGAGGAACTCGAACTGGGCGAAATGGGTATATATCAATTTTTCAATCATGCAGAGAATCTCTTGGACTAATTTGTTGACTAGCATCGCAAGATCTTGAGGATCACATTGGTGAGGGAGCTGGCGAGGTAGAAGTCAGCTCCGAAAGCTCTGAGCTTACACCTTCTACCTCCAACCAAGTCAAAGAAGCACAAGTGACCGAAGGAGAAGTGATCTTCGATTCTTCAGAAGATGAATACCCTGCCCCCTCGGAGGAAGAGAAAGCAACACTTCGAAAGGTGGCAGGATCCATGCCCCTGGTTTCCTTTTCACTCTGCTTGGTAGAGCTTGCTGAGCGTGCATCATACTATGGCGCTTACACAATATTCTCCAACTTTATCGAGTTCCCACTGCCAAAAGGTATGTTGTTTATCTTTCTTCCATGGTTAACCTTCCTCGATGCTAAATACAAACCCCTAGGTGGTAATGGTGCCGGTGCACCCCCAAGAGGATCACAAGAGACAGCCGGAGCCCTGGATATGGGCCTTCAAGCAAGTGATGCGCTCGTCCTGTTGTTTGTCTTCCTTGCTTATATTATCCCCATCTTTGGAGGTTGGTGGGCCGATGTCTACGTTGGCCGTTACAAGGCCATTATCGTCGGCGTTTTAGTTTGTGGTGTCGCCCATATCATCCAGATCGTCGGTGCCATCCCATCAGTTCTGGAAAAGGGTCAAAGCCATGCCGCACCACCGTTTATCTTGGGACTCTTGGTTTTGGCGGTGGGTGCCGGAATTTTCAAGCCCAATATTGCACCAACTATCCTTGATCAAAACAGACACAAGACAGCCTATGTGAAGACATTGAAGTCTGGAGAGAGGGTCATTGTCGATCCAGAAGCAACCGCTACCCGAACAATGCTTCTATTCTATGGATTCATCAACGTCGGTGCTTTCTACATGCTTGCCACCACCTATGCTGAGAAGTATGTCGGGTACTGGCTCGCATTCCTGTTGTCAGGACTCATTTACTTCTTACTCCCAATTCTTTTGATTGTTATCTATAAGAGGACTTATAAAGCGCCTCCCAGTGGAGGGAAAGAACTTAACCAGGCTTTCAAAATTACAATGGCCGCTCTTCGTGAAAGCAAGTTTCAGGTGTGGCGCAAGGGCTTTTGGGACCGAGTCAAGCCCACGAATCTGCAGGCCAAGGGTGTCACGGTGGAGTGGACTGATGGTGCCGTGGACAAAGTTGCTAAGACCATGGGTAAGTTGACGCAATGAACAATGTTTTTATCTTACCTGCTCACTTTGATTCTTCTTTAGCTGCATGTGACATATTCTGCTTCATGCCAATCTGGATTCTGAACGACGGAGGCATCGGTTCCGTCTCCACAAACCAAGGTGCATCAATGGTCACAAACGGCGCACCAAACGATCTACTCAGCAATTTCAACGCTATAACAATCATTGTTGCAATCCCCATCTTGACCTATGTGATCTATCCAGCTCTGGACCGTCGCAACATTCGAATTGGCCCAATTAGCCGCATCACGTTTGGATTTGTTTTGGCAATGATTTCGGGTCTTGCTGGTACCCTGGTGCAATGGAAAGTGTACAGCCTTTCGCCATGTGGATCATACGCATCGACTTGCTCGGAAGTTGCAAACATTAGCATCTGGTGGCAGATTCCTAATCTGGCTCTCGGAGCCCTGAGTGAGTGCTTTTGCAACGTCACAGCTTACGAGCTCGCCTATGCTCGGTCTCCCAAGAGCATGAAGGGATTTGTGATGGCAATCTTCCTTTTCACGAATGCGTTGTCGAGTGCTATAGGTGAGATCCTGGTACCTGTCACAGTCGACCCCTATTTGACGTGGATCTGGGGGGCTCCTACTGTCGCGTTGGCACTGCAGACTATTATTTTCTGGTGGAGATTTAGACATTTGGATAATGAGACTTATGTCGCGGATGTTGTTGAAGAGTCATGGATTCCGGAAGAGCGAACCGAGAAGGGCCTTGTGGCTCACACGACAGAAGCCTAGGTGGCTCAACATGACCTTGAATACAGCGATGCTATATAAAGTCCTAATTGGCAATTATATTGCTATTATTGGCCATTCTACCATATCACCTGAAATATAGCTTGGTCACCAATATATTGAAAGCTATTTATTAATACCATAATTAGCTCCATGCCCCTTTACTTTACACGCTGCAGACGTTGGTAGCTTCCGCTTCCGTAGATTTGGTGGTAAACAATCAGGAGGCACAATGACCCGTGATGGTGTCGGCGAGGCGACCGGTTCAGACGTATGTTGCTAGTTATCGACAGTCTATATAGTCTTGGTGTTTCAGCAACTATGCTCACTCTCCAAAATCATGACCATCATCATCAATCGATTTTACGTTGTTGGAATGAGCGGCGATGAAGCGAAAAAGTGTGTTGACATTATTGATCATTGCTAAACTACCTGGTATCTCAAACCTCCATCCAACTTGCGCTACGAGCCCTGGGCAGAGAACCAATACATTCAATGCTCTGATTATCCTCCTGCCTTCCCCTATTTTTGCTACAGGCCACCTTCAATCGAGAGATAGTCCGGCTCATATATAGGAACGAGGTACAGCTGCTCGGAATATCACTAATCTTGCTTTGGCATATTGCTCCGGCTACTCCTTCAGAGGGCTGAATGTATGTTTAGCTATGTAGTCCATGTTGCCTGCACAGTCCATGCCTGCAATCCTGCAATCTTGCAATTAAAGATATCACTCGACGAAGAGATCCCACGTTTCTTTTGAGGACATATTGGCGCTGCCTGGATGATCTAGCCATACCTAACTGTGGTGTATTGGCTCCAGCTAAGATAATTTGATGACTCTCCCTTATACTTACTGAATTTACCCTTCGTCAATCATCATGGAGCTCAACCGTCCCACCGGCATGATCAGTTCCGCCGCCCTGTTCGAAGCCGCGTGGCTCCCCTCAATGTGTTGCCTTCGCAACGTTGTATGCAACAATGTGTTGTGGTTCACCCGTATCGGGCGTACCATAACTATCGACAATGGCTCTCTAAATTACTGGACATATGAGCCAGCGGCCAACACCGAGACGAATACTACCTGCACAGCCCGCGTTTACGAGAACGACCTCAATACTGTCAGTAGAATCACTTGCCTGCTCCACAGGGGAGGCGATGTAAGGTTTCACTTTTTCTAATCGAGGTTCTTTCTATATTTCCGCCCCGCCCCAATCTTCATTTTTTGCTACTTTTTCTTAAATCACTCACAAATTGGACCAATTGCCCGGGCCTACGGGATCACTGTCCCTGCAGCTCAGTACCCAAGTACATGGACCAGTTGCAGCTTCCTACCGGGGTCTCCTCTGAGAACGAAGAATATGACGAAGAACATTCCGACGAGGCCCCTCCGGATGACGAGGGATACTTTATGAATCATGAAGATAATGACTTCCCTGGCGCGGACGACGATGGACCTAGCCATGCCTGCTGCAACAAGCCCCTTACTCGCTACTCACCGGCCACTTTCGCCGTCTCGCGTTGGAGGAAGAGCTCAAGGTCACTGGGGGCATGATCCGTAACGAGTTCCAAGATCTTCTGCGCCTCCGTGACCAGTACCAGTCGAACGAGCGCCGTTTGTACTTGACCAAACATCAGGGCTTGCAGATGAATACACTTGATTCTCGACTTTTCCAGAATTTACGCAGAACTTGGATCTATTTTTCCGGTTTATGAATGAACCTGTGGCGTCCCCTTCCACAATTCTGGCCGACTTAAATGACGCCACTTAGTCAACGTAACCCTCATCGCCATCAAATCGATTTCAAGAGACACATATCTGGTCTATATCATGCCTATTGAATACTTTGAAATGGTTGTGAATTTTGGAGGAAGTCGAATAAGAATCCCTTTTTCTTTTCTTTTTCTTAGGCTAATGTATACAACGGTAACCAAACGAAACCGCAACTCCGTTTGTCGATCTATTATGAAAAGTTGCTATAGGGTATAATAAGTCGCCATTTCCTCCTGGAACCAATTATAAGAGTAGAAGAGTTGTTCCGCCATTTGCGGATCGATCATAGGCATGGCCCCGCTGGCATCGACTAAAAGAACGTCGTCCAGAACAGGCGCCAATGGAACAGGGGGCATTGGCGGTGGAGCCAAGGATATCGAGGACTGAGGCGGCATGAGAGGTTGTGTTTGCTGTTGCTGATGTCTGTGTTGTTCTTCCAATTGCTGTTGTTGATAGGCCATTTGGCTGAAGATCATGGTGCTTTGATGGCGGAATGTCTCGGCAAGTCGGTCAACTCCCGGTCGCCGCTTGCCAAACTCCTCTAAAAGGACAATGACGGCTTGAATTCCACGACGCATCATCTGTTCGTCCGGGTTCCAGGGTGTGGGTCGGCCCTCGCGCAACGAACGAGCGTTCTGTTCAAGACACCACAGAATGGTGATGCCCGCGAAATAGACTTGGCTCAGCGTTAACCAAATCCATTTGAGTTTGCCGATAGAAAAGCTATCCCAATAGGAGCGTATCACTTGGATGCTGGAATCGCCGCAGCTCACGATACTGGTCACTTCGGGGGTGGGATTGCGTGGACTCGGGCGGTACATAAGAAGAAGGGTGGTATAATACAAGTAGTCGTAGTAGGAAGTGGAATAAAGAAGTGCCGAAGGATAAACCGGAGCTGCCATGCGCCAGTCGTCCACTTCGCGGCGGAATTGACCAAGGGTCGCAATAACCTCATGCGACGGAGGCCGTGGGAGGCTGCTATATACTGCGACCATTAGTATTTGAGACCGGAATAGGGGTAAAGGAGAGGACTTACAGTATCGATAGATGCGCGAAAAGATCCTCCGGAGACGAATCACCTGCAGCGGAATAGTCATCGCACTGGCACCGGGGGCTTCAAACCCGTCATCATTGAGCTCCCTCGGCAGGCCCACTCCGATATCATCATCCGCGATTCCCAACGGTCGGCCAAGCGTACTTGCAATGAGACGATCCAGATTATACAAACTCCAGAACGCGCGCTTGGCCATTTCTTCTTCCGCGACGGTATCGTAGGAACGAGACTTGTGAAGACCGAGGCTAATTGCAAGCCGCATTGTTGATCCCAATACATGCCAAATACTGGGCCCTGACGTAGCAAACATGGTGTAAAGCGCCAGACCCAGTAGGGCCCGGACGGCGGGCAGGTCCTCATTTTGTAAGGCCGATGGTAGTGTCTCCTGGCTCGCATGATAGAAATCGGCCGCCTCGGTCGGATCGGCGGATCCAATGAGTAAGGAGATGGCAACGATTATATGATAGGTATTGTGCACCTCGGGCGACGGCACGCCCCCGCTATAGATGTGTCGCAGGTGACCCATGAACTCCGGGCGCGAGAGAAATGGGTATTGATAACCCATACTATCGAAGTATTGTCCGGTCACCCGCATGGCCTCCTCTAGTGACGACAAGCGCAGCACGCGGGGGGCAGTTGAAGGGCGCGCCACCGAGGGTCGCCGATGCTCCAACTGATCGCGAAAGATCTCGCCCACATTTGGAAGCTCAGTGCCCACGCCCGTAGATGTCTCCGACCCATGCGGCGCAGCGGTGGCCGATGAACCACCACTGCCAGCTGGGCTGGGCATGGAGGCGGGGGTGGCACGACTGCCGGTCGCGATCAAGGCCGGCACCTGGTACCACCAATCCGGATCACCTTCCCCATCCACCGGGGTGCCGGTAGCCAGCTCCGCGACAGCGATGCCAGACTTTCGGCGCACAACCTCCTCCAGCCATTGTACTCTCTTCTGCAGATTCTCCAACTGATCGCGGGGTACAGAACTAGTCGTAACCTGTGGACCGGGTGGCGGGATCGTGCAGCGGACTCCGGCACGGGTGCATGCAGAGCAATTCGGATAACGAAAGTCGCATTTCTTCTTTCGTTTGCGACAGAAGTCGCAAGCCGTGGAAACACGTTTGCTGCGTGAAGTCGGGGTGGAAGCGATTGCAGAAATGGGGTCGGTGGGCTGCACGGTGGCTTGCGACCAAGCTGTCGGGGTAGGCCCGCTCATGGATTCCAGCCGGAACTTGCCCAGCTGGTCACGAAAGTCCTTGTTACCCGAGCTGTTCATGACGGCTCGATCCGTCCATCTCAGATTTCAGCCACCCAGACACATGCAAGGGATCCAAGGGGGTAAAGTGGGGTGGGGGAAAAGATGGAGTTCATCTCCGGGGAAGTTTCTCTTTCGCTTACGGGAAGCCGATTTGCCGAGCAAAACCGGGGAATTGAACCCTCAATGTTTCAACCTTGGAAGTTGTTTAATTGAACATGGAATTCAATGCCAAGTATAAGCCAAGCGCCCAACTCCGAAGATCTTCAATTTAGGTACTTATCAGATCTTAAAGAGATAGAAATTTAGCTAGCCTAACTCCTATAAACTTGGAACGTATGCTTAAATCCCTTAAAGTATAGCATACAGCCAATGGACTAGATATAAACAGTCAAAGGAAGAGAATACATAGAACATGAATTTATTATAATTGATATCGCCTATTTTTATGTTATATTTAAGTTGTTTTAGACCTTCAACCATACAGTACTTTCACTGAAGGAGTTGACTTTAAATAGTATGCGAAGTTATTATAGTTCCCTTTGCCGTATTGGCTCAGAGTTGATTTTGGATGACTAAGCATGCTCAGTCAGCAAAAACGGCAAATTGTAATTTGTCAGCAGAAAATGGCAAGGTGTTAAAACTTCAAGGTATATTGACCGCGGAATGGTTGATATATTTGAGATTTTATGACGATAGTCGTTTCTACGAGTAGCTATCAATCGAGTACACATATAATAAGAGAAGATTCTATATAACCAATAGTCCATTGAGAACGTGGGGGTTCCATGGACCCTGAGTCATGTCAGCCACATGGGAAAACCACGCCCAGGCCGCTGATAAGCGCAATAAATATTTCGGTTTCCTCCAAATTTGAAAATTCTCTCTCGCAATTGCAATCATGGCTCAAATGGACTATCACTTTGTGGGAACCCACACCCGCTATTCTAGTAAGCCTCACAGGTCGTGAATTGCTGAGCATAGCTAATCAGACTAGGCTGGACGTCAAGGGTGGAGGCTGTCTTGGAGTATTTCCAGATTCCGCATAGCTCTCAGATCATCAAACTCTCTGATGTACACATAACTCGACCAATTGGTCAATTTCTGGTACTGACATGATATTTGCGTATAGGTGAAAAAAGTCTCTCCAACTGGTCTAGTGCCTTACCTCCAATGCCGCTCAATGGGATCCACCACTATCAGTGATTCGCTAGCAATCTGTGAATTCCTTGCTGAGTCGAATCCCGACCTTGCTCTCTGGCCACGCGACCGTCAACTCAGAGCGTTGGCCCGCAGCGCTGCCGCCCAGATGCACTCGGGCTTTTCCACTTTGCGAAACCTATACAGTACCAACTTCATCGCTCGCTACACCGGCAACGTGCCGATTCCAGAAGAAGCTGTGAAAGATATAAACCGCATGTTGGCTCTGTGGGACGAAGCTCGCAAGGCTACGAAGGAGCGCCTTGCCATCCTCGGTGAAGCCGACGAAGGTTTCCTGTTTGGAGGATTCAGTATTGCCGATGCATTCTTCTGGCCGGTTCTTTGGGTATGGCCTCCTTAGATTGATGATTATAGACAACACTGACAGAATTAGCGATTCCGAACCTATGGCCTTCCTCTGACATCTGCGACTCAGGACGCTCTTGCGTGGATGGCTACCATGTGGAACGACCCCGCATTCCAGTCCCTGACCGCAAAGTACTACTTGCAGGCCAAGGACCCGGAAACTCGCATTGAGCATTATGATGACGTCTACCGTGGTAGTGAGGACATTCACTACGATCAGTTCCCTGAGGATTGGACATTCTCTGCGTCTCAATGAGGACTCTTAGAAATAGGCTCGACCTGCAAGAGCAGGCCTTGAATCACCTAATAATGTTTGATTAGATTATGATTTAGCATAGGAGATATAATCGACGGCATAACCTTGAAACAAATGTTTTATGTAGTAACCACAGAGATTATGAAACACTGGATTCTGCAGATGTGTAGGTTTCAGGGTCTACAGGTGGGTCGATCGTCCGTCAGAAATACCCCAATTGGCATTCACCCTGCGGCCCCCAAACACCGAGCGCGAGCTTATTACTTGAATACAACCATATCTCTGGATCCAATTATGATCCGGTATTGACACATGTATCTCAGTGGGAAAAGATAAATAATCCGAAACACCCCTTTCAAGGGCGCCTCGACACGATAAGTAGAACTCCTTGAATCAATACTTCGACAATGAAAACCACTGCCCTCTTCTCTCTAATTGCAGCAGGGGCTGCTCAT
Organism: Penicillium lividum; assembly: GCA_028828245.1. NCBI lineage: Eukaryota > Fungi > Ascomycota > Eurotiomycetes > Eurotiales > Aspergillaceae > Penicillium > Penicillium lividum. The sequence continues at coordinate 267,677 of JAQJAG010000002.1, forward strand.
GCCACTCCAGTGGAGCCCCGGGCCAGCGGGATCCAAGGCTTTGATATATCTAGCTACCAGAGCTCTGTGGACTTTTCCGCAGCCTACGAAGCTGGTGCTCGATTCGTCATGATCAAGGTGCGCTGAACAGGGTTATTTATATCGACCGTTCCAGACTGACCAAATCTAGGCAACAGAAGGAACAACCTATATCGATTCGTCCTTTTCAAGCCACTACACGGGTGCCACCAGCGCCGGGTTTATCCGTGGTGGTTACCATTTCGCTCATCCCGACAGCAGCTCTGGCGCAGCTCAGGCCGAATATTTCCTGGCGCATGGAGGAGGCTGGACTGGTGATGGAAAAACTCTACCTGGCATGGTGGACCTCGAGTATAACCCATCGGGCTCTACTTGCTATGATCTGAGTGCCGCCAGTATGATCTCTTGGATCCAGGATTTTGGAAAAACTTATGAGAGTAAAACTGGTCGGTACCCCATGATCTACACCACTGCAGATTGGTGGAAGACCTGTACTGGGGACAGCACTGCGTTCGGCGAAGACTATCCCTTGGTGCTGGCTCAGTATAGCAGCTCGATTAGTAGTGTTCCTGCAGGATGGTCTTATCAGAGTATCTGGCAGAACGCGGACTCTTATAGTTATGGCGGGGATTCGGATCTGTGGAATGGCAGTGAAGAATCTTTGCAGACCTTTGCCAAGGGATCATGAATTGAGAAATACATTCCGATGCTAGGAATTGACTTTGCGAATCTAGGATAATCAATTGTTAATTGCTATTGGTCGTATCATTTACCCCTCACCATGATAAGAAGATAACCCCCAATCATCACCGTACCCAGGTAACTCCTCTTAAACACCTCTCCACAATGGACGAAATTGACAAAGGCTCACGTACATTAGGCCTCCCAATAGCATTTCATGGAACAGTCATTCATTCCCGAAGGTTGAACGACCTTGAAATCTTGGAGAATTGCTTCCTTTTGGTGGACAAAGCCGGCAAAATCCAAACACTACAGGCAGAAGTCGACCCCAACGAGATCAAGACCATAATTTCAGACCTGGGCTACACACCAGATGTCTTCCCGATCAAATACCTGCAACGTGGTCAATTCCTCTGTCCCGGCTTCGTGGACACCCACAACCACGCGCCGCAGTGGACCCAGCGCGGGATCGGTCGTGGAAAGACGCTAATGGAATGGCTGAATGATGTAACCTTTGCACATGAAGCGAAATTCGCGGACCCGGAATACGCCAAGCGTACATATTCATCCTGTGTATCTGGGTTCCTACGACACGGCATCACGACAGCATCATACTATGGATCTCTGCATGGCGAAGCAACTAAGATCCTGGCCGATATCTGCTTGGAGAAGGGTCAGCGTGCCTTGGTTGGAAAGTGCAACATGAATCGCAATTCACCGGACTGGTATAGGGATGCATCGGTCGAGGATTCGCTGCACCAAACGCAGGAGTTGATCCAGCATATCCAAACTATCGATCCAGACAACAAGCTTGTGCGCCCGATTCTCACTCCTCGATTTGCCATCTCCTGTGAACCGGACCTTCTTAGTGGTCTGGGATCGCTCGCGAAACAACATCCTGATATACCAATCCAGACCCATTTCAACGAAGCCAAGGGTGAAATGATCTTGACCAAGGAGCTGTTTCCCCAATTTCGCAATGAGGCAGAGCTCTATAAATCCTACGGACTATTGACAGACCGCACGATTCTCGCGCATTGCATCTATCTAGAAGAAGAGGAGATCGAAGCACTTCGCGAGCTTCGTTGTGGTGTCGCACACTGTCCAATTTCGAACACGACCATGGACTTTTTCATGGCAGCGCCAATACGCGAATATCTACGACGGGGCATCAAAGTTGGGCTGGGAACAGACAGTGGAGGCGGTCACTCTGCATCCATGCTGGATAGCATGAGACAGGCATTTGTGGTTTCGATCGCCCGGCAAGACACGACTGACGGCCAGGACCCTGCACTATCCATGGCGGAAGGGTTCTATCTTGCGACGCTAGGCGGCGCCCAGGTTTGTGGCTTGGATGAGAAGATTGGGAATTTTGCCATTGGTAAAGAATTCGATGCTCTGGAGGTCCACTGTGACGACAATCTTGGAATCATGACCCCTGTCGAGGATGATGATTCGATTGCCACCATCTTCGAAAAGTGGATCATGACTGGAGATGATAGGAATATTGCCAAGGTCTATGTATGCGGGCGCTCAGTCAAAGTATAGCCGAAATACAGGGTAAACGTTGGAACGAGAAGATCAGAATAGAACACGTCTTTTATATTCAAATATTGTGTATGTGTAACGAACCTAAGGTGTAAACGCCAACCTCTAAATACAGACCTAATGTTCAGCTCCAGGAGCCCTTTGGTGGGCCAAAATAGCCTCTGGCAGGAAGGGACTTGTAGGGCGTGCCTTCGCCATCGGCAGTATTAGAGTATACGGTGTTACCCCACCAGCTCAGAGAACCAGCTGGCAGGGTGATGCAGAAGAATATGATTACGGTAGATACGGCCACGCCACAGTCAAGCGCGGCGGACAATACATAATCTAGAGACGATTAGCACAACACAAAGAAAGATCGAGGACATGCAACGCACTGTACTTCGACCACCACGCGGGTCTACGACGTCGAATTAATCCATTGAATATGGCATTGATGACCCACCACGAGGAGAAGCTGACACCTGTGGCTGGGGGTACTAGGCTCATCGCACCAAATGCAACCGGCCAGGAGAGATAGTTCACGGATTTCCAGCGGCGACCGAGGAGGTAGGTAATGACTACTACCACCGGCCCCACGAGCAAGAACCAGAGTAAATTACTGTACGTCTGACCGGGAGAAAATAACCGACCAGGACCAATAGCACCTGGTGGACAGTAAGCAAAGATCGTGGAAGGGAGGGAAGTATCTTACCCCAGATTAGAGACGAAGAGTAAGTCACTCGACCATGAGGACATGTAAAATTACCCTCGGCGTCAGTTGTGCAGACCCCGTCCATGCGAGTGATCATAAATACGGTCACACCGCACTGAACGATAGCTCCGACCAACGTGGCAAGTCCCTGTGCTACAAAGAGCATGCGTGGGGCAACGTGAAGATAATGTGCCAGTTTCATATCGGCGACGAATCTGATCTAGTTAATGGGCTGACTCAATCACAGCAACCGAGGGGGGAACATACTCAAGGCCCTGTTGAATTGCAACGTAGCCATAGAATTTAAAGACCATGTTGGCTATGGGTCGTCCAAGGAAAGCATAGCCTCCAATGAATTCTGTGATCAGATTCAACTGGTTGCTGCTAATATTAGTCAAGGCCTTAATGATGCCCACGGGGAGAAAGTAGACGATAGGTAGCAAAAAAGCTACTAGCACAGCCCAGACCGGCAAGCCAGTATGCCAGACCTCATTCGTCACAATACTCAGCACGAACATGAGGACTGAAACTGCAGCAAACCACCACCAGGGAACAGGGCGGTACGTGGACATCAGCCGCGCGTGGACATCGCGCTCACCCGTGCCCTTCCACTGCCTCCACAAATCCTTGCCATGGTAAAGTCCAACATGAACGAAAATACCAGTCAAGTTGGCGAACGCAACTCCAAAGGTAATCGCATACCCGGCAGGCAAAAACATGGGGGAGTAGTCCCTATAGGCAGCTTGGTTCACCGTTCCATTCTTATCCATGATGCGCGAGGTTTGGTAGTCTTGACCGGTGTTGTCGAAGGTGTTTGAGTTGAGAAGAGGCAAATAGGCAGAATACCAAGTGTTGGTGTAGTAGAGAATTGGGCAGATCAACCAGAAAAATAAGGCAAAGGAGCCCATCACATTCAACCCTGCCCAGAAAGGTACCAGGAGAGGACTCTGGTTAGCATAGACTACTTGTGCCCAGTCGAACGTCAGAATAGACATTCCCAGTCCTGTTGTCTGACCAAACAACTGGTTGACTACCACGTTTGACGGCACTATCCAGCAGATGAAACTGAAGGTGCTGAGGCCGGTGAACAGGTAGCCGGGCGCAAAGTACCAAATCGCCCCGCCAATGAAGACGAAGAGAAAAAATCTCAAGCGAGTGATCCGCCAGCCATCCGCAACCTTGTTCTCTCTTGAATGGAGGGTTGTCAGAAGCGCTGCGTTGGATAGCACCTGTGGCCATAGCATTGAAGCTGGTGTAACAAGCCAACGGGATGCCATACCCGCAACTCCAAAGCCAAAAAGTTGTGTAGTAATGCATAGCAACACCTCAAACCCCCCATTCGAAGGCATGTCGTAGAATTTGACTATCGCTTCAATGACTTGCGTCGCCTGGGCGGATCCAATGGAGACATTGGCCATGATGGTGATCAGGCCATGCTCCTTAATGTTAAAGTGGCGATCAGGGTTGAGTACCCCAAGTGGCATCCATTTCGCCCAGGCACATCCCAAGGGAAACGCTAGCAACTGGGCTACCAAGGCACTGATTGTGACGCTTGGTTGTCGCAAGCTAAAGAATTGATTCAACCCACTTCCCACCTTTATCCACATTAGCAACGCATTCGGGGAGGCTCGTTCGATTTCGTGAAGCTCACAATAGTGAAGATGATACCGATTGTCCACATTCGAACAGTGTTTACCGGTAGAGAAACGTCGTCGGTGGGTTGGATGACTGCCCGCACCTCGGGGAAGGGTGAATCGTCGGCATCGTAGGGTAGGATTTTCTCGGCATCACGGTCGCGTAGGATGGAAATGTCGTCTCCAGAGTCGGGGGATGCCTAGAAGCATATTCAGTTAATCAGGATATCTCTTGGCACATTGATCATCCTGTTTCATCACGCAGATTAGGCTTGACCACTAGGGGCTAATTAAAGCCCAAATGCCCAACAGGCCACGCGCCACGAAACGCCAAGAGAGAATCTCTATTGCAGTGGGGAATGGTGATCAAGAAGATTATGTGCATGCAAGGGAACCCATCATTACCCACCTGGGACCAAGAAAGTCGCCGACATTTCTCCTCCTCCATCCTGGCTCCCCGGGGAGATCCGGCCGAAGCGGCCCCAGTCAGAAGAACTCAGATGAAGATCCAGAATTCAAAACCCAATCAGGAGCTAGTTAACTTGACCTCTTAAACTCAAGAGCATTGAAGGGAAAGGGCGCTAAAGGTCATGGATTTGGTAAGTGATTGGCCCGATCATGTACAAGGATAAAAGAGGGAAATTTGTAATGAATGGGAAACACCCGCCTCATCCAATGAACACCAACAATTTCCCCACAAGAAATCGTATTTCTTATCCAACTAAATTATAACTTTAATTGAAGATGAACGAGGAGGTTGTATATAAACCCATAAGCTCAATGGTGATTGTTATCAAAGTGACGACATTTCCAACATTCCAGAGCTTCTACTTGTCGGAATAACCCGCCATCTTTACTGCTTCCACTCCACTATTCGGCTCGAAGCGCTTGGTTAGGATTCAAACACAAACCTCCAGTCGATTTATGAAAATGCCTTTGACAAATACATTGTGAGCCTGATTGAAAGTCGAATAAATATACCTTGCATCTCTAATCTGATCTAGCTCGATCTCTATCCTTATCATACCTCAAGGTATAGACGGCAACTTGATACAAAGACGCTAAATTCCAGCCCCTGGTCAAGCCTCATCAACATTGAATTTTACGCTTAACGCTATGGACACATGCCGCGATCATGACGATATCGCCGATATCACCGTGCCCTTTTCACAGCGGACTATTGTGATCCTAGGCGCAGGCATTATCGGATGTGCAACAGCCCGCCAACTACTCCAGTCTGGGTTCTCCGTGACATTGATTGCCGAACATCTGCCTGGGGATCAAGACATCACCTATGCCTCCGCCTGGGCAGGCGCCGCATGGCACCCCGCAGGTGGAATCAATCCTGAAGAGCGATATTACCAAGTTGTGACCCACCGTATTCTACTCAAAATGGCTCAGGATCCAGAATCTGGCGTCAGTATTGTCAATGCACGCGAGTATTTGGAACAGAAACCAGCTCCCGATTCGGCTATCTGGGGGAAAACTGTTGTCGCCAAGGTACTTCCAAAGGTATTCCTTTTCCCATATATTTCCCCACTGACAGCTTGAATAGTTTCGGGAGCTGAGCCGCGATGAGTTCCCTGATAATTTCTATTGCGGTTGGTCCTATGAGACCCTAGTCACAGATCCCACACTACATATGCCCTACCTTGGCAAGAAGGTCACCGAGATGGGAGGAAAGTTCATTCGGCAGCGAGTTCAATCTCTTCAAGAATTGTTCGGGATGTTCCCGGAGTCAAAGATCTTCATCAATGCCAGCGGATTGGGCAGTCAGACTCTGACAGATGTTCTGGATGATCGTTGCTTCCCTGAAAGAGGACAGACGGTATTTCTTCGAACTGATAAATGCCATACGATGTACTTCCGCAATGGTCAAGAATATACCTACGTTATTCCACGGCCTTTTTCACACGGGGTTGTGCTGGGAGGTGTGAAGCAACAAGATAACCTGTACTGTCCCCGAACTAGGTCTATAGTGTTTGCAGGATTTACTGACCAATTCCAGGTCCCCAGATGTTGATCTAGAGATTGCACGAGATGAGATCGCTCGTGCGCATCGCCTCGCCCCTCACGTTGTACCCGAACATCCAGCCGAAGAGGATATTAGCCATATCATTGGAATTCGACCCTCCCGACGAGGCGGATTTCGTCTCGACTCAGAACAACGAGATGATAGAACCATTCTATCGGCATATGGATTCGGTGGTGGAGGATATGCTTTCTCCTATGGAATTGCACATGCGGTAGGAAAGATGGTAGAAAAGGTTGAGTGTGAGAATGTGATTTTGTAGCCTCACGTGGCTACTCAGGGTCACGTTGATGGTCATATTCATTACCAAAGTTTTTTCCCCATTTATAGAAATGTCTGATTTGTCAAATTTTTAATATTTTTTTCCCTTGCAAAACGTGGTTCATCGCGTGTCCAGCCCTGTGACAAGGTGGAGATGAGACGTCATCGGGATCCTCGGCAGATTTATCCTAAATATATCTGTGAAGATCCAAATCCCAGATCTAGATCTTTTTAGAACCCAAAAAACCTTGGACGAGAATATTTTTATTTATTCATTTTTCCCCCCGTCAAGTCGCCACCGTGCGATAACTACGTACGTGGAGTTCTTATACGAATCGCGTTTGCACTGAAACCGGGTTAGCGGCTCTGCTTCCCCCGCCGGCGAAATTTGCCGTCCAGTAGGACATTCGCTGCATCGGCTGGCTTGGCCGCTTGTTTCGACGACTTTGGTTCTTTCAAGTTTTGCAAATCCCGAATCTTACCTTTTTCTCTGCTGGATTTGAATTTCTTTTCTCTTTACTCACGGGAGTTCAAACGACTACCCCCCAATCCACCTTCTCTTTACCTCTTGACGGAATGCACTGCACTCCACGTGAATGAAATCTTTCTCCCCGTTGATCTTTTTCCTGCCCCAGTGGCAGGAAAGTTCACGGCATTATGGTGTTAGACCAACAGATGCTCCACCTGAACCTCGGTGATCGCCGGCCCGTTAGCTACGCGATGATCATGACCCCGCCCGCCGAACAAGACCTACAATCATTACAGGGAGAACCTCAACAATCCAAGCCGGAAATGGAGGATCGATGGTCGCAGATTTTCCGACTAACTCCGACGCCGACTCTGATTTTAGATGGATCTCTCCGGGTGGTGGGGACTTCGGAGAGCCATCAGACCACATTCAAGCACACCCGGGGACAATTAATGGGAGCCAGCATCTACGAATTGACACCAGGACTAGTCCCTGCGCCCAATATTGCGTCGTTGAGTGGTGTCTTAGGTGCAGCGATCGCGACAAAAGAAGTGAAAGTGATCGATCATGTTCATGTCGACCACGGGGAGTTTGATTATTCATTGACGGTAACGCCTATCTTCGACCGCGGCGTATTGATCAACGTACTCCTCGAGGCGCATAAACAGAAACGGAAAAAGCGCGCATCCAAGCTTAGCGAGACCACTTATCTGAACGAGACCTATAAGATCCTGATCGACACCGTCAAGGACTATGCGATTTTCATGTTGGATACGCGCGGTCATATCGCCACGTGGAATTCCGGAGCCTCCATCCTCAAGGGCTACACGACCGAAGAAATTGTCGGCAAGCATTTTTCTATCTTCTACGGACCCGAGGACTGTCAGTCTAACAAGCCAGCACGGGAATTGGAGGTGTGCCTGCGTGAGGGCAAAGTCGAAGATGAAGGCTGGCGCTACCGGAAAGACGGAGGGCGATTTTGGGCCAACGTGATGATCACACCCATCTACCAATTCGGCCAACATGTTGGATTTGTGAAAGTGACTCGAGATTTGACAGAGCGCAAGGCGGCGGAGGCGCGCCTGATTGACGCGTTTGAAGAGTCTTCCAAGATGAAGACCGATTTCTTGGCAAATATGTCACATGAGCTGCGCACTCCGATGAATGGCATGTTCTTGGCCTTGACCATGCTCATGAGGACTCCGCTGGCGGATGACCAGCTCGAGTTTGCGTCAATTTTGGAGGATTCCACCTCCATGCTTCTGCAAGTCATCAATGACGTGTTGGATTATTCGAAATTGTCTTCTGGGTCCTTTTCCCTCATCACTGATACTCTGAATGTCCCCAGCGTGATCAATACGGTCGCCAGGAACTGTCAACCATCGGTAAAGCCTGGTGTCATCTTGAAAGTCTCGGTCGATTCGGACTTCCCCCAAAGTATCCAGGGTGACCCGCTGCGCTTCCGCCAGATCCTCCAGAATCTCGTTGGCAATGCAGTGAAATTTACTGAAGAAGGTTATGTCTATATTAACGCATCGTATACGAAAGATCCTGTCGATCCTCGGTTCTGCACGATCTCCATCCAGGTGGTGGATTCTGGGATTGGAATCCCAGAGGTTGCGACAAACACTCTTTTCACTCCCTTCACACGATTTGCAGACTCGGCATCTAAGCGATACCAAGGCACTGGGTTAGGACTTTCCATTTGTAAAAGCCTAGCAGAGCTCATGAACGGCGCCGTGGGGTTCCACGCAAATCCGGATGGCCCTGGTAGTGTGTTTTGGATTTCTGCAAAGATGGTCCATATTGATACACCAACTAGTCAGAAGACCCGTTCAACAGTCAAGCCTTTCATACACGATCCGACCGAGGAGCTCAAAAATATCGCGCCGCAGAAGCAAATTCTCCTTGTGGAAGATAACAAGGTCAATCAAACCATCATGCTCAAACTGTTATCGACACTGGGCTTTGAGCGAGTTGATGCAGCCTGGGATGGCGCTGAAGCCGTGCGCATGGTAAAGCAAAAGCCACTCGCCTATAACGTTATTCTGATGGACATCAACATGCCTGTCATGGATGGTTTAGCGGCTACAGAGCAAATCCGGCAGTTGATGATTGATGTTCCAATCATCGCACTCACCGGGAACGCACTCAAAGGAGATGCTGAAATTTATCTCGCAAAGGGCATGAATGATTACCTTGCAAAGCCGCTTCATCGGCAGCAGTTGGTGGATATGCTGTGGCGGTGGTGTGGATCTTGACCAAGTCTGCCACCCGCGGAAGGCTGACGCCAAAACGCCACATTTTTAGCATGTGGGATCGAGGCACTCGATGCCTCTCTAACCCCAATCACAAAGCATCCAGCAGTCCAAATCTGCTATCTCCGGCGGCTTGCAGTCACGGAACTGTGCAGAGTCAAATATTGCTATCCTCTTCACTTCACCGGACTAGCTTTGCTGCACCCTTTATGCCCATGGTGATCGCCTCAACAATGAAAACATTCTTCGCGAAGAACAATTTCATTGGACGAGAATCGCCTGTGAGTTTCCCAATGTCTTGAGGCACGACCTCAAGTGCAAAACACCCTCCGACCGCTGATCTTGAAGACCCGAGCTCCCAGGCCTGGATTGAGCTGCATGCGCTAGTGCATGACCAGAACCGCTGGTCTCTTTCCCCTCTTTCCAAGAGTTTAATGCTTTTTTACGGAAAGTATCAACTATCAAGCTAAAGCAATGCGGGCATCGCTTTCCCTACAACTCCGGCACCGCTCAATGCCAGGCGCTTTGTATCCCCCGGACTTCATCTCACAAAATCCACGACTCATTCATTTCCTTTGGAGATGAAAATCGATTACTGGCCTACTATGGTGACATTCATAGATGCAATTAGTTTCGTATTGCACGAAAATCATCTGCTTCCTAAGAGGTGTAATTAAATAAAAATTTACTCCAAATTGAACTAAAAGAGTTCACTCGTAGTACCAAACTCTCCTTTCGAGACTGTACCTTGGTGCGGGGAAATTTCAGGGGCATATCAGGATCGTCATTGGAAGATGGTCATTGGCCACGTTGGACGGCAGGGAACTGATAGACGCTTTCCTAATAAGGCATAGTAAGTTCTCCACTTCATCAAGTGGAGTTGGCAAGCCGGACCCTTAGCATTTATTTTTGTTTTTTCCTTCAAACTGTCCGAGGTTCAGCATAACAGTTGCTTCACCTGGAATTGTTGTTCCGCGGCTACCTCTGAACGATAATAATTCAAATATTGCGTGTAGCATCATGCTAAAATGTTTCTTCCACTGATAATGCAAAACCTGAAGATGGTGCAAACCTGGGTAGTATTGCATGATCTACCAATGAGCTAGCCATCTCCGCTATCTTTCTGAAAACTTGCCGACGGTTCTCCGGATCATCTCACATGGCTGACACTTGCATATGAAATCAGAGGATTCAAGTCCAAGGTTTATCGTTATGCTTTCATGATCCTCTATGATACTTGCAAGAAAATCATAATGGTCAAGTTGTACTTAGAAGGTAAACATCAGCTCACCCCGCTTCTCCTCCTTTGAAGCCTAAGCAATCCCCAATCTACCGTAGAACTTTCCCTCCGTCATCTCTAAACCCACCGAATTCGCTGTATTCGAAGCAAATGCCTCATGGTAGATCCACAAAAACGCCGATCGTAGTTCAACCAAGAAATCAACCATTGCGCTTGCCTTCTTAGGCACTCAATATTGGGTTTCTCCTAAGATGGTTTGAGAAGGAGCGATGGAGTCCTCGTAGACCCACAGTGCCCTGCAGGACGTATAAAGTCCCCTGTACCACCGTATATGAATTGAGTACTCGAATACAGTATGAAGTCTTCCATTTTGTTTCTAGGAGCCGCTGCAGTCGGTGTCCTAGCTGTCCCTGCGCCTTACGGCCATGCTGTGCATGAACGGCGAAGCTTTGTCCCAACCTCCTGGACCGAGGGGAAACGCCTGGATGCGTCAGCCTCGCTTCCTGTTCGGATTGGATTGACCCAATCGAACTTGGAACATGGACATGAACTTCTCATGGAGATGTATGTGCTGTATTGAATTCCTCTTGATAATCAACTGACATCCACCTGCTAGGTCCGATCCGTCCTCGAGCCGCTATGGAAAACATATATCGGAGTCAGACGTGCATGATCTGTTTGCGCCGACTGATGAGAGCGTGCAGAATGTCCGTACGTGGCTGGAATCATTTGGTATTGCCAAGGACCGGATCTCACAATCAGTCAACAAACAATGGATCCAGTTTGATGCTGGTGCCGATGAATTGGAACAGCTGCTTCACACTGAGTACTATATTTATTCTCATACTGAAACTGGGCGGTCACACGTGGCATGTCGCGAGTAAGTTCAACTGTCGTCACCTGAATGGTTGACTCGGCTCTAACTTCATCAGGTATCATGTTCCTCACACGGTGCGTGATGACATTGACTACATCACCCCCGGTATCACCCTGCGAGAGGTGTCAGGTGTTGGTCGGCCCAGCAGCAAAATGCAAAAGCGTTCTTTGAATGGACTGCTGCCGATCCTGGAACCAATCCTGAAGCCTATTGAGGAGATTCTGGACGATGTTCTGCAATTCTGTGATGTTGCCGTCACACCTCAGTGTATCAAGGGTAAGAGCTATTCCACATTGCTCACAACATCAACTGATGATGATAGAAATGTACAACATCACTGCCGGAACGACTGCTACAAAGGGAAATGAGTTGGGGATCTTTGAATCCATTGACGATGTCTACGCTCAGGAGGATCTGGATCTGTTCTTCACCACCCTAGCCAGGTATGTTCTATTTCTTTTTTTTTTTTTTGAAGTTCGATGGTAACTGAATTATCTGCAGTAATATTCCCATTGGAACCCATCCGACCTTGAAAGGGGTTGATGGAGGTGAGGCACCGACGTCGCTGCTGAATGCTGGCCCTGAATCTGATCTTGACTTCCAAATTTCTTACCCGATTATCTGGCCCCAGAACTCTATTCTGTTCCAGACAGACGACATGGTCTATGAGAGCAACTACACATTCAAGGGTTTCCTCAACACATTCTTGGATGCTATTGATGGCTCGTACTGCAATGAAATCTCTCCCCTGGACCCCTCTTATCCAGATGATCAGGAAGGCGGCTACAAGGGAGCCTTGCAGTGCGGTGTTTATGAGCCGCCAAATGTCGTTTCGATCTCCTACGGTATGGCAGAGGCCGATCTTCCTATCGCTTACCAGCGTCGTCAGTGCAATGAATTCATGAAGCTTGGCATGCGAGGTGTCTCCGTGGTAGTCGCATCCGGTGACTCGGGGGTAGCAGGACGCGATGGCGACCCTACACCGAGTAACTGCCTTGGCGAATCAAACGACATCTTTGTTCCCGACTTCCCGGCCTCTTGCCCCTACATGACTGCAGTCGGGGCAACCTATCTTCCATTAGGTGCGAAGGTCCAAGACCACGGCGAGGTTGCAGTATCTCGCTTCCCATCGGGTGGTGGCTTCAGTAATATCTACGAGCGTCCCAGTTGGCAGTCTCAGGCCGTGACCGATTATTTTACCAAGGCCAATCCCACATATCCGTACTACGAGAGTGTCAACAACAACAGCTTTGGCGCGAATGGTGGCATCTATAACCGAATTGGCCGTGGCTACCCGGATGTCTCTGCCGTGGGTGACAATGTTGTCATCTATAACAAAGGCATCCCTACCTCCATTGGCGGCACATCGGCTTCAGCACCTGTCTTCGCCTCGATCCTTACCCGCATCAATGAGGAGAGATTGGCCGCTGGAAAGTCCACCGTCGGTTTCGTGAACCCTACACTGTATGCGAACCCAGGTGCCTTTTTCGATATCACTTCGGGTAACAACTCTGGTTGTGGAACCCCTGGCTTTTATGCCGCCGAGGGCTGGGATCCTGTGACTGGACTCGGTTCTCCAAACTACCCGGCGTTATTGAAGGTGTTCATGGATCAGTAGGTGCTTGCAGGGCTGCTTTAAGACCTCGGGATCAGATTGGTTGCGATATGTGCATGATGACGCCCCACTCGAGCCAAATATATTACAATGTTCATAATAAATCACATTCATTATATTGATATCGTCCGATGACACGGACAGAGTGGAGGACAAAGGGCAATCGAGTTATTGATATGTAGATGTTAGCCATTATGGGACCCTTTCAATTAGAATTTTGAAGAGATTAAACATAATCTTGCTGTGTTAGAATGTCTAGTGATCGCCTGCCTACTGGGGTGATTCCTCAAGCCCGGGCAAGTAAATATTAGTGCTAGCATTTGAGGCCTTGAGCTCAACCTTCAGGAGACTCATATGTGATTGGCTACATGGCGCTTGACACTGGACATGGCAAAAGTCATCATATTTTGAAACTTAAATGGGTATATAGTCGCAGCAAAAGCGACAGAAAAAACATTCAGTGGTCAAACAGAAATCTGACCGCTAGGGCCTGGGATCGATCATTTAAAGTCGCATCCCAGCGACCGGAAAAGCAACATGAAGTTATGATTCGGAATGAATTGGCCGCTGATGTGTGCTGAAGACTGGTCCAGCATCCAGCTCATGATAGACAGGAATCGGACTAGCGGGGTAGGCTGCTTCGTAGATCGAGCGACCATCCAACAACGCCGGCGCCGGTCCCACTGGCTTGCGAGGAACCTTCGGTGATAAGTCTCCCGATGGGATGGGTTGATATTGTGGCGGGGATGGTTTGTCGTCCTTGCATACCGGTGGTGATAAGGCAGCTGTCTTGGAAGTTCGGCGTCGACGTGCACGACGTTGCCGAATAATCCACCACACGAGAAGTAGGATGAGAAGGACAGCGATAATGACACCGACCGCGATGCCTCCCTTGGTACCTGCACTGAGGGAAGATCCACTACTGGCTGAGCAGGAATAACCACTCTCAAACACGTCAGATAAGCTGTTCAATGCAGTGCATAACATGGAACTGCCACCTCGGATGATGGTTTGCCCTTTGACCTGGTCGAGCGATGGCAGCGACACCCTAAATCTGCATTAGATCCACTTAGATCTCAATTCCCACTGGTACTCACGAGCTAAACGATCCGGTCAATTTGAGTTCTCCATCGACTTCCTCCGAATCTTCAAATTCCAGGTACTTGAGCTTTGCGTTTCCTGTAACGGTGACTGCGGAGGATACTTCAGAGAGCGAATTCATGGAGAGATTGCTGAGCGAATTCATGCCATCCACCGTCAAAGCTCCTTGAATCGTCTCAAGATCTGGGGCGGCGAGTGTCGTGACCTCCGAGGCTCCTTCTGCTATAAAAGATCCTTTGATCTCAGTGACATTGTACAGAACAATGGAGCCATTGGCAGATGACGAGATGGTGATGCTGCCATCTATTTGGTCGCAGTGGGCATATGTATTTGCGTCACTTTGGCTGGAGATCGTTGCACTGCTTGAGCCTGGCAGATGGTCAGCGATATTATTCTCTCATGAGTTTTACAACTCTGTTACTGTACAGGAATCTGAATCTGCGCCGACAACCTGCGAGAAGGTAACCAGCAGCAAGATGAATAGAAAATTCATTGATGCAGTTTTCTACACCTCAATCTCTCCGTTGCTGTCACTGTTTTTCTTTGAATTTGAATTTGAATTTTTGTCGTGCGTGGGGGCGCTCCACCACAGATATAAAGCCCACTTGGTGCATGGCGGCGCAGTCGGTTTTTCCATGATTCTTGCATTGGCACTAAATGTCCCTGTCGGCCCACAGGAGATTTGGATGCTCGGCGTCGGACTTTGGTGGGGTTGATGCATGGAGAGGAAACGAACCATCCAACCAGAGAGATTAACAAAACCTCCGAGGTCCACTCAAGGTCGGATTTTTTTACTTGGTTGAGTGGCTGTTTGTTGATAACCTGTTAGCGTTGATTAGTCCAATCTCGGTTAGACCAGAATGTCCGCAGTTCTATTTTTTGCATAGGCAGCAGAATTGCATCAATCTATGAGTTGCCAAGGTCGCCTAAGTTAGGTAGAATAATTCCGAAATTATCTGGGCATAATATGTGATATAATTCCAATATTTTGATAATTGAATTGATCATTCATGATGTTAGTCCTAGAGTGAACTTGGGCTTCCCCAGATGAGTCAGCATGCGGGGAAAGGTAACAATCGGGCATCAACCTTATACATTTCCCTTACCACCTTCATGAGAGTAGGTAAGGGTTGTGGCCGGTGTCGCAATCGCCATATCCGCTGCGTCATTCCCTCAGGAGCGTCAGCCTGTGTCCCATGTACTCGTCTCGGTCGCGACTGTCACCTCGACCCTCGCTTTCAATTCAAGGCCGTTCACCATGTTTACCAGAAAGGTCAAGGCTTGGACACTCGCTTCGACTTGATTTGGGATGACGAACAAGTTTGGGTGGATGTGTCAAAGCCCGGTAGGCTCTGATCTTACGGTAGACACTGCTCCCGAAACTAAGTTATCCTTGACAGTGACATTTATCCTCGAGCGCGATGATTCGAATGAAAGCAGAGACTCCGAAGCCGCTAGAGAAAGGTCTCCAACTCTCTCTTGGTCACTGCAACAGCACCTGCTTGCAGATATTGATATGGTGGAAGAACAGCCAGTAGTCAGCCCTTTGTTGCAAGAGGCGAGTCGGCAGGAGAATCCACTCAGTGCCAGCCCTCGGTCATGTGTGCGACATCAAGGGACTGCCTTATCTCTCAGAGAAGCGTCTCTTATGCGGTGCTTTATTCAAAAGATTGCCCCCTGGGTAAGGCTCCGACGTTTCCATCTGCGAACATCCAAGCTAATCGATCCAAACAGGCGGATATTTGTGATCCCCATAGCCACTTCAGCACCCTGGTGCCTCAGCGAGCCCTACAGGTACCCATGGTGTTGAAGTCAGTCTTAGCACTAGCTGCTCGACATGATGCCATCATGACGGGAAAGAGCGACTGGGAGGCCTCCTCCTATCTCGGACAGTGCCTAGAGTTGCTGATTCCGGCCTTGGACAATCCCGAGCGAACCTATGATGAGAACCTGCTGGTCACTGTAGTTATCCTCCGAATCTGTGAAGAGCTAGAAAGCACAGATGAAAAATTTCACCTCCTTGGTTCTAATCGTTTAATCAACCTGATGTCTCGCTCTGCATCGTCTGGCGGTCTAGCAGAAGCCGTGAGCTGGCAATTTTTACGGCAGGCTATTTATGCATCCACTGTGCAGCGTCAGCCACTGCAGCTGAACTTGCACAACTATGAGTGTTCGGCCATGTTCCAACGGAATGACGATGCGGCTATTGCCAACATGATTGTTTTCCATTGCGCTCATATCATCCAGCTCTGCTGCAATGGGCCTAGGCTGCCGGTCGACGCAAACTCCTGGCATCAAATCTCTGATTCGGTTGAAGAGTGGTATCGCTCAAAGCCCCCGACTTGGCAACCACTTCGATTGCAACCTCCAAACGCGGCTGCTGACCGGCCATTTCCTGAAATATGGATGATGTCAGGCCCTGCAGGTGCGTCTTATTACTCAAATTGAAACACAGACAACTGATTGTTACTCAGTGGTTGGAATGCAGTACTACCACGCGGCAATCATTTTCTTAACTTTGTCAGATCCTTATTCAGAATCCATGAGCGACTTTGAGCTAGCTCGGAACAGACGTCTAGCCGAGGTATGACATTCCCACCCTTTCGAAGGCCGTGGCTTACATAAATCTTCTAGCGAACAATCGCTGGTCACATACTGACAGTTGTGGGGCTGTCCAGGTCAAATGAGAGTGTGGAAAATGCGTACTTCATGGCCAGCCACTTGCTGCATCGCTGTTCGTTTTCACCCCAACCCCATTCATCCAAAGACTAACCATTTGATGCTTGGAACCCTGCAGTCGGATACTGTGTTCAACATCCAGTCGAGCAAAAAGGATCATTGCAATTTCTCAGTCGGGTTGAAAAGGTGCTAGGATGGCGCACGGCGTGGATTAGAGAGCAGCTCGAGCGACAGTGGGCTGAGCTGGCTGAAGTGGATTCAATCCATCGCTAAAGTTTGTCAAGGTTGCACGTGAAATATGTACTGTATCCTATTCTAAATTAACTATATATCAGGTGTATGTACAGATTGGTCTTGATCAATCCATGTATGTATATATTGTAAATATCCTCTAGTCTCGAAGGCGTGACGGAGTCTATGTAGTTTCATATCTACATCCTGAGGTCCATGTAGGTAGGTTAAGAGTGTGCTGTATGGCAAAATACATATACTGTACAAGGCGAATACCTGGGCATTAACCTCTGCCCTGGTGTTGTGGAGATATATTTTGTTGCATATGACGATTGCCCGATGTTTTGAGCGAGGCAGATGACCCATAAGATGGGAATTTATTGAACATAAATGCTCACCAAAAGGCATTGAAATACAGGAATTTGATGCTGAATCGAATTTTCTTGCGAGTTTTGAAATGTTTTGATTTTCGTGAATTAAAAAATTGAAGCTCTAATTAGAGAGCAGAAGCAAAAAGATGGACTCGCGGGGAATCGAACCCCGGACCACTCCCATGCTAAGGGAGTATTATACCACTAAACCACAAGCCCATTGCACGTGACAGATAGCTTTCTTTCATGACAAATATACCAAGACTACATGAACTCGAATGAAGCCATCCGAAGAGCGAGACGAGGGAGAGGAGAACATTCGTGTTCTCGCACGATGAGTCATTTTATCGCAAGGTTCAACATGAGAATGTCACTTAGTTCAAGACTTAACATGTTACGCACTTGCTCGATTGGTAGACTGCCGCTCAAGCCGCTCTGAGGTATTCAAAGTTGACCCATGAAACCCCAATTTCCGCCAAGTGGAAACTCATTTGCACTCATTTAGCATGTCAGCGATATCTTTGGGATGGGAATAATCGGCAGAGATAAGGGAGTGTGCGAGGCAGGGTGAACGCTAGCAGATAAAGCTTGTCATGCGTGGCTGACCCCTGGCATGCACCCCCCATACTCCTGTCTTTCCAAAGTTGTCGTCTGCCTCATTGGTAACCTTGATCAGGCGAGCGCTGATAAACGTACAGGATCTGGTTTCTTGCCCGTCTTGGGTGGCATGGCACATGGCCCGGTCGCATGGACATATGAAGTGTTACATCGCGGGCTTATTTGATTGGATGACGAGCGATGGATTAGGTGATAAGTGATGGTTCCTACAGCTGCCGCCGAGCTAAAGACCCTTTCTTGCTCGATCCGTGCCTTAAGTGGCTGATCGCCTCCCGCTACTGACTTCTTAATCTCAAGTCTTCAATCTCTTTGGTACCACCGTGGTCCGAGTTACATCCAACAATCTGCGTACCATTACATGGCAAGTCCAGGTCGTCAGGGTTGATGCAACACACAAACTCTGAGGGTCTATCAAGCGCTCAAAGGCAAAGCATATCTCCGAGGCATCCATCTCGATTAGGGGATTTATGTGCAATCGCAGATGACAATGTCACTTGTCTCCGACATTCCTGAAATTCCCCAGCGCCGATTGGACGGCAACAATTCCAACCACAAGCCTTTTCGAACCACCACAAAGGATAGCATGCCAGTCCAGAACGTTGTTCATGCACTGCTACACATTCCAACGACCACGCTTTTGGCGGTAGATATCGGAGGTCAATCGTCCCAATCGATGGAGATAAACCAAATACCCCTACGCCAAATCAAAAATGTGGCGCTCCCTAGTTCCTTGCTGAAACTCCTGTGACGAACGAACCCATTATTCCCCAATGCTCCTGCCCATGCGCCAATTACGATTAACTTCAGTATCGTGAGCTTTGACGGCCATCATCGATCACACCCCAGACGGCCTGGAATAGACACCTCGGAAATTATGAAGGACCCTTTCCCTGTGCAGTTGCCTTGCAGGGTGTCGTCCGGGTCTGCGGATATGAGGGAAACTGTCTGGCGCTGGGTGTATTCCAGTTCCCCAAAGACAAAATGGTCAGCGGATAGTAGAATGCCACCTTTGGCCCAATACAAATACTTAAGGGCATCCCCTTTTCAGATTCATAATTTGTCACTGGAACGACGAAGACATTTCTTTGATAACCCTCAACACTATCTTCATAATGAAAATTATTCTTCCTTTTTTAATGGCCATGGCAGGGCTTATGAACGCTGCAGCCATTCCGTCATTGGAAAACGAATTGGAAGCTCGCGATGATGCTACTGGCTATCGCTCCGTAGCTTACTACGTGAACTGGGTAAGTATCTTCTATTTTGATGTATTATCTCATATTGGTTCGGTCTACTGATAACACAAACCAGGCTATTTATGGCCGAAACTATCAGCCTCAAAGCCTCCCGGCTGATAAGCTCACCCACATCCTGTATGCCTTTGCGAATGTTCGCTCGGATACAGGAGAGGTCTACCTGTCAGATACCTATGCGGATACTGACAAACATTACTCCACGGATTCCTGGAACGATGTCGGCACCAATGTCTACGGCTGCGTCAAACAACTTTACTTGCTCAAGAAGGCGAACAGGAAATTGAAGGTGCTCCTGTCAATTGGTGGCTGGACCTATTCCGCTAACTTTGGTGGACCACTCGCTACCGATGCTGGAAGGGCTCTCTTTGCTTCATCCGCTGTACAGCTTGTGCAAGATCTAGGCTTTGATGGCTTAGATATCGATTGGGAGGTATATAATTATTACCATGCTGCCTATGCCTGCAAAGAATACATCATGCTGATATCCATCAATAGTACCCTTCCAATGCATCGCAAGCTGCTAATATGGTATCGTTGCTTGAGGTCGTGCGCTCGGTATGATCTCTCCTTTTAAAGATCAGAGGCAGATTTGGCTAACATAATTTAGGGTCTGGATACCTATAGTACAAAATACGCCCCCGGTCATCATCTGTTATTGACTGTCGCTTCTCCGGCTGGTTAGTGCAATCTATATGAAATCCACTGGAAAGACTTCACCTAACATCCACAGGTCCCACCAACTATGAGCCACTTCTTCTAGCTCAGATGGACCAGTACCTTGACTTCTGGAACCTCATGGCATACGACTACTCTGGCAGCTGGGATACAATTGCTGGCGATGACGCAAATGTCTACGCTTCCACTGACAACCCAGCAAGCACACCATTCAACACAGATCAGGCTATCACTTACTACACCGCCAACGGAGTCGCTGCAAATAAGATTGTCATGGGCATGCCACTTTACGGGCGATCCTTCACAAACACGGATGGACTGGGTCAAAGCTTCAGTGGCGTCGGCAGCGGTAGCTGGGAAGATGGAGTGTGGGACTACAAGGCGCTGCCTCAGACTGGCGCGACAGTCTACGAACTAGATCAGCCTCTTGCGAGCTACAGCTATGACTCTTCTGCTCGTACGCTTATCAGTTACGATACCCCCGCGATCGCTCAACTGAAGGCCCAGTACATCATGAAAAAGGGTCTGGGAGGTGGTATGTGGTGGGAGAGTAGCGCCGATAAGAACGGCACTGACAGCCTGATCACAACGGTATGCCTGAATTATATCATCTATATTGGCAACCATTTATTAACATAATCTCAGGTTGTTACCGCATTTGGAGGTGTCGCCGCTCTGGACCAGAGCCAGAACCAGCTCAGCTACAACGGTTCCAAGTACGCAAACATGGTTGCTGGATTCCCATCCGGCTAAATGTGTTGGTTCAGTAGTATTCTCTATTTATTTCTGTGCATTGTTTAGGCATCATATTGGACGTCGGGTATTCTTGGCAATGGACTTGATGACTGGAATCTACTATGGATACTCGCTGTGATTTATCAACTTTCAACACGGATAGCGACTTATTGAATTTCCGGAGTAACCTTACCTTATCTTCTCTGCTAACAGGTGATCAAACCCGTGTGTATGGTTTAAGGTCTAGGAGCTGAGCCCCAAGTTCAAAATGTGGTCTAAATAGCGTCCTCTGTTGATTGTCACGGATTTGACATTTTTGTGATGAACCTCAATCCAGTTTTTTCGAGCATGTGAATTTCCTTATATCCTCGTAGTCCCCTGAGTCTAGTCTGAGAATAATTTTAATCTGGTTTGTGCCAAAGATTCATTCCGAACCCTCGGGCCGAGCCGGGATCCTTGATTAAAAAAGTGGGTCGGATTTTAGACTCTTACAGACCTTATGTTTTGCCATGTTCTGAGCGATGGTCACAGAGTTCTGAGTTCGTAAATTATTTGATTGGGTGTAGTCAGTACACTAGCACCAAAATCAACAAGCATACGACTTGTCATAACTTGAAGGGATAGTAGAATGAAAATCAAACTGCAGATAGAAGTTAGTAAGTATTCATTAACGCCTTTTTTGCAAGCTTTGCCAGACCCTGTGGAGTTCACTAATGGCATCAATGATTTGTAGTCCTTTTACAAGGAGTTTATCGTGGGAGTTGAAGTGAGCAATTCTTTGTATCTTCAAGCCATGGCGCAACAAGACACCGCGCTTAGCGTGTTGCACAAAATTGCCGGGACGTTCAGGATTATATCAGGAAAGTGGAATCGACACTTGGAGACAAGGACTTCTTGGAAGTGGTGGATGCATATATCAAAGGGAATATTGTCTTCCACATACGTCTGGCTTGTTATCGGCTTTCCCAACTTTCCATTTATTCACTAGCAACGCCGATTAGTTGAGTCTACGTGACTTGATAGATACAGCCGTACTGACCTTACTTGTTTTTTCTTCTCATCACGAGAGACGACCATAGCTTAGCCATACCAATTTTGCCTACTATTCTCTCTGCTTTTTATCCAAACGTTCAATTTCTTGCCTTTTCGCGTCCGTTTTTCAATTATTCCCGTCTAGGTATACACATCTCGCACATCTCGTAATAGTGTCTCTCAATGCGATTTAATACTTTCAACAGAATGAGGTCAGAAAAGAACTTGTTTGAGACAAGGGACTGATAAATATAGCAAAGTGGTGAAACTGATATTGATCCATGTAAAGATGAAGCTTTGGTGGGGGTGTGGGGTGGGACCGCGCTATTGTCTGTGATTGGGTGAGATTTCGTGCAATCAGCAACTACGATACATCAACAGGGAAAGTCCAACGAGGTTTAGATTGCTCGCAAATCTACTGACTAATCTAAGAAACCTTGTGATCGGGAATCTTCTTGCATAAATACCCCTCTTCGCCCATCATCCACCCAGATATCACTTCTTTCCCTCAACATTCCCTCGAGATCAAGAATTTTGACAATCATGACTATTGAATCTTGGGAAACTTTGGTTCAGAAGAAGCAAGCTGAAGCTGCTGCTAAAATCCCGGCTGCCTGGTGTTTGTCTTCTGAGTATACCAACATTTCGGAGACGGCTAACACCAACGTCATCGATGTCCCACGTCGCTGTGGCATCCTGTCGCCGAAACAGCTCGAGATTACCGAGAATTATGATGCGACGGCTCTTCTAGAACTGCTCCACAGTCAGAAGCTATCCGCTTATGAAGTTACCGAGGCGTTCTGTATTCGTGCAGCTATTGCGCAGCAGGTGGTATGTCTCACAGCCTTGGGAGAAATGTCTGTGGACACTTCAATAGCTGATCATGTCATTTAGACACACTGTCTTACAGAGACTCTCTTTGATAAAGCTCTGCAGCGTGCAAAAGAGTTGGATGAGCACCTGCAGAGCACGGGAAAACCAATCGGACCACTCCATGGCCTACCGATTAGTTTCAAGGTGATAAAAGGTTTCCATTAATCGTTTGATCACCGAGCTAATTCGTTGATTAGGATTGCTTTAACATCGAGGGAGTTCCTTCGACCATAGGTTTCACAGCATTTATTGAAAATGGCCCTGTGAAGTACAGCTCGGGTGTTGTCCAGATTCTAACAAAGCTGGGAGCCATTCCGTACGTGAAAACAAATATCCCACAAACCATGATGGTACGTCTCGTTTCAGATATGATTTGATTCTCAATGAATGCTCACTCAATATGAAAGGCTGCTGACTCGCACAACTACGTCTTTGGCCGAACTCTCAATCCGCATCGCCTGAGCCTCACAGCTGGTGGGTCCTCCGGTGGCGAAGGTGCTTTGATCGCGATGCGAGGCTCGGTGTTGGGCATTGGCACTGACATAGCCGGTTCAATCCGAATTCCCGCTATTTGCAACGGTACTTTTGCTCTCAAGCCTACCTCGGATCGCATTCCCTACGGTGGACAGACTGGATCTTCGCGAGGTGGTCTAGCGGGAATCAAAGCATGTGCTGGTCCTTTGGCAACCTCTGTGCGAGACCTGGAGCTGCTTATGCGGGTCATGACCAATGAAGACCCTTGGCAGGTCGATGCTTCTGTAAATTTCGCGCCATGGCGTACTGTGACGGCCAAATCGACACTTCGACTGGGTCTGATTCAAGAGGATCCCCATTTCCTTCTTCATCCACCCGTTCTGCGGACTCTGACACAAGCGACTGAACGATTGAAACAAGCCGGACATGAGATTGTTCCGCTGTCTACCCCATCTATCCGAGATGCCTGTGCATTGGCATTCCGCATGTTTGCCATGGACCCAGCCAAAACTGCGTTCCAGCATATCGCTAAAAGTGGAGAGCCCACGATCCCGGCACTGTCTTCAACAAATCTCCCTCATGAATACATGCCATATGAGTATGCACCTCTAACTCTTGAAGGCCTATATGACTTGAGCGTGCAGCGAAACAACTTGAAAGACGAATTTCGCGCTCTGATCAAAAAAGCAAATATCGACGCAATCATCATGCCAGGCTATCAAGGAACCGCTCAAGCCCACGATCTATATGGGTTCCCTGTATATACGGTTCTGTGGAACGTCATGGACGTAAGTAGAGACCCAATTGATGAGTACATTAAACTTACTTGAGATATGACATAGTATCCCGCATGTATCATTCCATTCGGCAAAGCAAACCAGACAGCCGATGCAACCTTTACTCGAGACGTTGAATACAGGCCCCCTTGTGAGTTTTTCAATTGGTCTCTTTCTTCAATGTCCTCGTGTCGCTAATTGTATCCCAGTCTCACCAGATGCAGTTGAAGGTGCCCCTTGCTGTATCCAGGTTGTTGGAAGACCTATGCGAGAGGAAGAACTGCTTCAGGCCACCCAGACAATTGCAAAGGTTCTTCAAGATTGATTGAAGAGTAGTCAAGGCTTCACATACAACCACCTGGGCAGTCTATAATTGAATTAACATTTTGACATTCTATCTAAACTTTTTTTACTTATAACCTTCTTTTACTTGGGTACACTGCGGACTTTTTGGACATACGTTCGAAGCCCTACCCTTTCACTTATATTTTCTATTCTTTCTTTCCCTCTAAAGTCAAGATGGTAGAATACTGGGTGGCAGACTGAGTGGGAGAATGAGTAGATAACTGGGTAGGAGATCAAGTAATAGACTAAGTGGAAGATACAAGTTAGTAGGAGATATTGTATATAACCTAGATAGGCGCCATGCGGAGCCTCCAGTACATTTCTGCCGTAGCAACGTTCAATATTTTGTTCCGTAGCACATCCCACATCTCCAAGTGCCCGGGATATGATTTTCTTCACAATACACCCCTTTCCATCATTTCTTGCAGTTCTTTCTTTGAAAAACCTAGCTCTTCCAATATCTTCTCAGTGTGCTCACCAAGTCTAGGTGGTGTCAGGCGAATGCGTGGAGAAGTTTTACCAAATTTAACCGGGTTTGCTAACCTGGTGTCAGTACTGACCAAAGATAGAAATAATTCACACTGACCTAGAACTTTTAGATTTCCACATACTGCAGGATCATAAGGTATACTGTGTACCATATGTCTTGCCGCTGTCTGTGGATGTGAGAATACGCGGTCAATGGTATTGATCGGACCATAAGGCATTCCACTTCCTTCCAACTTTGCCATCCATTCATCAGTAGATTTGTTCAGCATAATCGTCTCAAGAACTCTAGTGAGCTCCTTTCGGTTCTTCACTCGAGCAGCATTGTCTGCAAAAGAGGGATCTTGCGCTAAGTCCGACCGGTCAATTAACTTGCACAGTAACTGAAATTGTCGGTTATTGGTCGCTCCCAGTACCAGATAGGAGTCTTTGGTTTTGAAAGCCTGATAAGGTACTATGCTGGGATGCGCGGTTCCCCAACGCTGAGCGACTTCTCCGACATTTAGCCACGACATCGCGACGTTTGACAGCAAGGCCACCTGGCTTTCGAACAGGGACGCGTCAATCTTTTGACCTTTGCCAGTTTTCTGACGAGAAAATAGGGCCGCAAGAATGGCTCCATGTAAAAACAATCCAGTGCCCATGTCCGTGAGGCCCAGGCCAGGGCGTGTGGGGGGACCATCCCTCTCCCCGGTGATATGTAGCAAGCCCGCCTCAGCTGCAGCGATGGCATCATAACCGGCACGTTGAGCATACGGTCCACTCGCACCGTAACCTGTGAGAGTTAGGATTAATTAATATAAAGGTCCTGCTGACTGACCAGAGACACTTGCGTGGATAATTGATGGGTTGACCTTGCAAAGTGCCGAGTAGCCGATTCCGAGCTCATCCATCTTTCCTGGTATGAAGTTGTCCACACTGGACTTGTCAACTTGTATTCCATGAAGCATATCTCCAAATCACTCACACTACATCAGCGCTTTTCACCAGTCGGAACAGAATATCTCGCCCCTGGTCCTCCTTCAAATTCAAGGTGAGGGACCGTTTGTTCCTATTAATAGTGCAAAAGTATGCTGAAATATCATTTTGTTCTGATTTCCAGATCTTTTTTTCTGCTTCTGTACGCCACAGGCGAGTGTCATCCTGCGCATGTCAGACAGGAAAGTAAAGTCACAAGTCGGGGTATACTTACTCCACCTTTGGGATTTTCGATCTTCAAGACGTCGGCACCATAATCAGCAAGAATCTGTGTACAGAAAGGGCCCTTGATAATGTTAAAAACATAGCAGTTGGAAGATAGTTGGAATATTTACTGCCAGAACTCGTGTTAGGTCAAGAATCTTCACACCATTTAATGGAGGAGATTCAGTAGTATGGTTCCTGCGAGCTCCCCATTGTCCACATGCCGACCCTGTCTGCGGAAGTCGATTAATGAAACCGATGGTTCGTCTGATCATCATGATACAATATGGATAAAGATCCGCTTTCCAAAGTGAAAGTTGAAAAGGTTCGAAGGTTAACCCTTATTAGCAGTCGGAGTATAACGGAACCCCGCATAACCAAGTCGCCGACTCCACGTTTCATGCTCAGCCGCGGTTTATCAATCATAAACTCCGAATTTCACCGACTGAGTCTTTTTCAATAGATCTTTGACTAGTATTGCTAAATATGCTCAATATGACTTGGGCAGACCGAGGACTCGCTCTCCAATGTAATTCAAAATCATCTCTCGGCTCACAGGAGCAATACGAGGAATAAAGACCTCCCGGAGATAGCGCTCAACGTGATATTCCTTAGCGTATCCCATTCCCCCATGAGCTAGAATAGCCCTTTCGCAAGCTTCAAAGGCAGCCTCTGCTGCGAGGTATTTTCCCGCATTTGCATACTCGCCACCTGTGTACCCTTGATCATATAGAAGAGCGGCCTGGTAAATCATCATCCGTGCCGCCTCCAGCTTCATCCAGCTATCCGCCAAGGGATGCTGAATACCTTGGTTTTGACCAATTGGACGACCGAAAACCTCCCGCTCTGTAGCGTATAAAGCAGCACGGCGTAACGCTGCAAACCCGAGCCCAAGAGCCTCTGCGCCGATCAAAATGCGCTCAGCATTCATTCCATGCATAATCATTCGGAACCCTTCATCTTCCGCCCCGACACGATCACATATTGGTACCCGCCAGTCATCGAAGAACAAGGTATTGGTATCAACAGCGGCCCGTCCCATTTTAGGGATCTCGGTAATCTCAACCTGAGGAACTTGTAAATCCGTGTAGAAGAGTGATAATCCCTGGGAGAGCTTTCGAACTTGATCACGCGGTGTAGTCCGTACAAGAATCAAAATCTTGTCCGCCCTCTGCGCAGTTGAGATCCAAATCTTCTGCCCTGATAGAATATACTCGTCACCAGACCGACGCGCGGTAGCTTGCAGTTTCAATGTATCAAGACCGGTGTTGGGCTCAGTCACCCCAAAGCATGCGCGTTCACGCCCACGGATCAGCGGTCTCAACCACCTCTCCCTCTGTTCATCGGTTCCAAATCTGGCGACGGGCTCCAGGCCAAAGATATTCATGTGGATGGAAGAAGATCCTGTCATTCCGGCTCCCGATTCTGAAATCGTTTGCATCATCACTGATGCCTCAGAAATTCCTAGCGCCGATCCACCGTACTTCTGGGGTAGACAAATCCCCAGCCAGCCTTGTTGTGCGATCGCATCACAGAACTCTGTCGGAAAAGCATGCGACTGGTCGACTCGGGCCCAGTACTCGTCTGGGAAATCGGAACAAACCTTCGCAATCGATTCTCGAACTGTTCGCTGAGACTCTGACAAGTTCGGGTCTTGGCTCTGAAGGAACTCAGTAGCGCGTGCATGGAATGATCGCAAGGACGGCAAGTGAGATGTCGAACGAATTGAGAAATCATTCGATCGTCGTGCTGTTATCTGTAGCTTATGAGCGTTGAGCGCAAAAATTTGGTGAGTTGGTCGTCTGTCACCAACTTACTCTTCTCAGTATGCTTGCCATCTTGAAGGAAGCCACAAATTGGTAGTTTAGTGTTTATTTGACTCAACTCCCATTGTGACAATCATAAGACCGAAAGCCCGGCTCGGATGCGGGGAATGTGGAGAGTAGATTGGAGTGCGGGGGAGTCGATTAACGAGGATGTGACAAGGTGACCTGATCATTGTAGGAAATAGCAACAAATCAATGGGTATTCACTTCCCGCTGGCTCTTCCACTTTTCTCTTCTCCCTTTCTCTTTGCATGTCTTGTCCTTTTCGTCCCATTTCATTATATGTCATTTTGAAGTCTTATTTCAGAGAGAAATAGGAGATACAGTAGGAGGTTAACTAGATAAATGGGTAGAGCTGCCTGAATTCTGACGAACAAGAACAGAGAGAAATTAATATAGGTTAAAAGGATGAAAATCAATCTGAGCCCAATTGCTAGAAAGATCATCTGTATTCGAAGAACCAAAAAGTAGTCCCGACTTTCTGTTTTCCGTCACTGCTTCGCCATCTGATTCCTTTAACAGGACCGATCAGCATGGCTAGTATAGTTATGGATTGCTCAGGACGAACCAGCGCTCTTTGGATCATGGCATCAACATTAAAGTTGTTCTTTAAGCTTTTATTTCTACTGTGTGCTCATCCATTTTCCCTTGACCGCTTGGTCTCACTGGGAGTGTAAATAGTCATATGTATTTCATTCAACTACCCGAGTCAATATAGATCATTCAGGCTAACGCCATGAAAGAATTCGGTAAGTAAGCAGTAAGGGGCTTATAGAGTTGTGTAGCAATGTGTCATTGGCTGCATGCAGAGGAATGAGGAAGATGGTGTGACCTGAGTTGCGGGTGGAGGGATCTCAACTGGATAGGCATGACGTGGGTGAAAGATTCCGTCCAGCGTATACCATGAAGGTTTCACGGACACTCATCTTGCAATGCATAACAAGAATTATCTCGATTTGCGATAACCGGGCTGATGCCCTCTGATTTGCTGGAGATGCAATGGAAGTATTGATTTATCAGCGCCCTTGAACTTCGTTCGACCAGGTGGTGGGGGTGGAGACGGGGGAGGAGAAGGTGTCCGATTTGGATCAGAAGAACCGGAATGAGATGGTGTCGGAGTCGGGGTAGAAGAATCAATAGGAGACCATATAACAGTCGGTAGAGAACAACCGGAAGAAGATGTTGACGGTGTCCGAGTTCGGCCATGTGGAACCGGAGTTGTGCGTAGAGGGACCCCAATTGGATTGGCATGAGGTGGGTGGAAAATTCCGTCCACCATATACCAAATGCATATCAGAGCCCCTTCAGCGAAGACGATCGTAATCATCAACAATGCCATCAGTTGCCACAAGGGACCGTTCCAGATTTCTGGCGACCCGGGTGTCAAGAACAGAATGTTGTCCATATTGATTGGGGACACGATGGCTGATGAGGTGACGGCCGCCAGCGTGGACGAAGTGATGAAGATGGTAAATTCCGGCACTGATCCGGAAGAAAAAATGGTGCTCAAATGCATCTTCCGATTGACATCGAGATATGTGAAAGCGCGTTGATTTAATCAAGAAGACGGTCACTCAATCGAGCAATCAAAGTGAAGAAAATTGTCGCGAAAGCAGGTTGGTGTGAGTCAAGAAGAACGTTGGGGAAAAGAGAAAGTCAAATGAAGAGGAACGTCGAGGAAAGAAGATTGTTATAGTGAATAAGAAAGTCGTGAGAGAGAGAGAGAGAGAGAGAGAGAGAGAGAGAAATGTACTATACCCTCATATCAGCTACCGCGAGGGGCTCTTCCAGAGTCGACAACGGCTGTAATAGCGCGTTGAACCTCGCTGAAGCAGCTTATATTGCTAGTTATGTCAGTTATGTACAAGGATAATATATAATTGCGGATTATCTCCTGGTAATCTCCATAGTGAGACATTAGGTAGGGTTATGAATGTGACTCACTGTGTGAGATAGGAAGGTGATTAAGTAGCGGAGTTTTATACTATTGATTCCCCTATATAGCGCCGTCCCTGTATACTTTGTTATTTAATAGTCTGTTTTTGTGTGGATTATATTAGAAAAAAAAGATATAGATACTGCATGTTGGCGGCCTCCAATTCTCGGAGGTTTGGGGCGAAATCCAGCCTCTTTCCCCACCTCGAGGTTGATTTACCCAGCTCAATACCGAGCACACGATGAGCTTGTGTGAATGCTCAGGCCTAGAGATCGGTTGCTAGAGTTTAAAGTTGTAGGTGACTGGGAACCACTCTGTGAGTTTCGGGGCAAACTGGTGCCCGAAGTACCATTCCCACATTTGAATGAGAAATCATGGCTTGATGGGAAATTGCAGGTTTCACTCCGACGAGGAATCAGACGTTTGACTTGGAGCATTTCGGAGTTCCTGGCTCGGTTGACTGTGACAGCTGATTACTTTTGATTATTGTAATCTTTAAAACAATAAAACACGTTTCAGATGAGAAGGAATAATGCTGGGATGGACAATTGAAAGGCTGGCGGAGGCTGATAGTGGGGCAAGTGAAACCGGCAAGTGAAACAGTAAGATCCCATTCGAGTTGCATGGACATAACCGAGACTAGCATCAGACATGAAGTCGCGCTTATAGGCTATTTGACTCGAGTTTTGTGCGAAGATTGAAGTTGACAAGTCGGCTGTGAAGTGAGGGGGTTTTGCTTGTACCTCGGACCTCTCGGCTACACATTTCCACATATTACACCAGGATCATCCCCGATCAACATCTTCTCCAAACACAATATGACATCCAGTCCAAGCGAAGCATACGTACTAGGCGTGGGCTTGACCCAATTTCTCAAGCCACGTCGCACCCGCGAATATCCCGAACTGGGTTATGAAGCGGGTGTCAAGGCAATGATCGACGCCAAAATCAATTACGACGATGTGCAGACCGGCATCGGATGCTACTGTTATGGCGATACAACATCATCTCAGCGAATCTTTTATCAATTCGGAATGACCGGTATTCCCATATACAACACTAACAACGCGTGTGCGACGGGTTCCACAGGCCTGCACTTGGCACGCAATATGGTCCGAGGAGGTCTTGCGGACTGTATCCTGGTGATTGGATT
Source organism: Penicillium lividum (assembly GCA_028828245.1). Taxonomy (NCBI): domain Eukaryota; kingdom Fungi; phylum Ascomycota; class Eurotiomycetes; order Eurotiales; family Aspergillaceae; genus Penicillium; species Penicillium lividum. The sequence continues at coordinate 298,750 of JAQJAG010000002.1, forward strand.
TGAGCAAATGCGTCCAGGCTCCATTAAAAGTGTGTGGGATGACCGACCCAGCCCCTTGGGTCCATCAACCACGATGATGGAAGATACGTATGGAAAACATGGGTCGCCGCGAAATGCGCAATATTTTGGTAATGCAGGACAGGAATACATGCAAAAGTAACACTCCCCGAGACACTGGGGTTGCTTCCACTGACTGAGCACAGGTTCGGTGCTGTGGCTGAGGACTTTGCAGAGATAGCACGTATCTCTCATGAACATTCCCAGCGAAACCCCTACGCGCAATTCCGAAAGGCTTATTCATTGGATGAGATTCTGAAATCTGACCCCGTTCACGGCCCTCTCACAAAGCTCCAGTGTTCCCCGACGAGCGACGGTGCCGGAGCTGCGGTAATCGTATCGCAGCGCTTTTTGGACGCTCGCCCACAGCTCAAATCTCAGGCAATTCTCATGGCGGGCCAGCAGCTGCTCACTGATGGACCCGAGGTCTATTCTCGAAGCGCCATCGATTTGGTCGGATTTAACATGTCCCGCCAGGCGGCTCTGCTGGCAATGAAGGAAGCTCGCGTCGAAACTAAGGATATTAAAGTCTGCGAACTCCACGACTGCTTCTCAACGAATGAGCTCCTGCTCCTTGACGCACTGGGCTTTTCGGAGCCTGGAAAAGCACACGAGATGGTTCGTCGGGGTGATATCACCTACGGCGGGCGTGGTCCTATTATAAACCCCTCGGGAGGGTTGATCTCCAAGGGACATCCACTTGGCGCAACAGGATTAGCACAATGTGCTGAGCTTACCTGGCAGCTTCGGGGATGGGCCAATAATCGCCTCGTTACTAACACGAATGTTGCGTTGCAGCATAACCTGGGACTAGGAGGGGCGGTAGTTGTTACTGTTTACAAGAGAGCAGACGGTCAGACCAATAAAGAGGTTTCCGATGAGGAGGTTCAGCAGGTCTCTGGCATAGGATATAATCCGGCCGTCGAAGCTAGGTATATTACCCCCGAGGATGGTGAGCGCGTGCGCAGTAAGACCAAGCGCCATGACTACGTCTTGCAAGATACAGTGGGAAAACTTCGATCCCGCATCTAGTGAGAAATTCCAATACGTGTCAGCCTGGCTGACAGAGCTGGTTTCGGTGCATCTTGTTCGTGTTACATTGGATTCGGTCTTTACTTCCCTGTACTTTCTTTGTCCTCTTCCATGAAATAGCCATCACATGGAAGGTTATGGATCTACCTACATGTATCACTAGAATGATAGCAACTCATGTACTGAAAAGTAAAATTATGTACAATTGAGTTCCGGCATTCCGCTGTCTAAGACAAAAATACCTGGTAGTGACAAGGAAACCAGGACTATAAGGCGAGAGCGTTTAGGCATAGCCAAACACCGCTATATAGGGCTCAAAGGACTATCATTTTATCTTCATTCCACATGTAGGCAGAGCTGCCATTGTCCATGGTATTGTCGACAAAATGAAAATCACTCTCTATCTAACTCTGCTTACTTTCATACTTTCTGTTTTAGCAACCATCATCACCGACCCCAAAAAAGTATCCAGTAAAAATTACGACTACATAATTGCAGGTGGCGGTCTCACGGGCCTCACAGCAGCAGCACGATTAACACAAAATAAGAAGATCAGCGTTTTGGTAATTGAAAGTGGCTTTTTACAATCTTACCGTCCAATCATCGAAAATGTTACCAACTTCGGTCAAGCTTTTGGCAGCACAATGGATCACGGCTTCCAAACCTCATCACTCGATATCAATGGACGGCCATTAACCATCCACTCCGGTAACGGTCTTGGGGGATCTACCTTAATCAACGGCGCATCTTACACCAGCCCAGCCAAAATTCAGATCGATTCCTGGGAATCTCATCTTGGGAATAAAGGCTGGAACTGGCAAACCCTCTCCTCATACATTCACAAATCCGAACGTGCTCGTCCTCCCACACATGAGCAAACCGAAGCGGGTCATTTCTTCGATCCTCAATGCCATGGAAAAAATGGAGCCATCCATGTCGGTGCGCGAGATACCGGTGTTCGATACTCGCCAATGATTCGCGCCGTGATGAAGATGCTCGCTGGACGGGGTGTTCTCACGCGGAAAGACCTAAACTGCGGTAATCCTCGCGGCATTTCCATGCTGCTCAACACAGTACACGAAAATCAGACTCGCTCCGATGCTGCGCGTGACATCCTCCTCCCTATCATGGATCGGCCAAATCTATCCATCCTCGTGGGTTACCGTGTTGGAAGAGTGCTGATCGATACAAGTCACTCGCCTCCAGCTGCGAAAGGAGTGGAGTTCGGAACTGACGGAGAGAAATTTGAGGTCTATGCTAGGCATGATACCCTTCTGGCTGCTGGAGCCCTCGTTAGTCCGTTGATCCTGGAATATTCCGGGATAGGAATCAAGTCCGTCTTAGACGTGGTGGGTGTTCCAAATATCGTTGAGCTTCCCGTTGGACAAAACCTTCAGGACCAAACAACTACTTCCCTCTCGACGACCATTCACCCGAATGGTGCCGGCCAAGGTCAGGCAATATATTTCGCGAGCTGGAGCGAAATATTCACCGGCTCCGCTCGCAAAACCGCTCGCGGACTATTGGACTCTCAGCTGGATCAATGGGCGCAAGATGCCGTATCTAATGGCGGGTTTGGGAATGTCACAGCGCTGAAAGCACAAATGGAGCTTTATCGAGACTGGATATTAGACCATGATGTGGCATATGCAGAGCTCTTTATCGACACAAGCTCTACAAACTTTGGCTTCAGTAGCTGGGTTCTTCTCCCTTTCAGCAGGGGATATGTGCATATCATGAATAAGGATCCATACCTTTGGCAGGCTACTCGAAACCCACGATACATGGAAAATGACCTAGACCGATATGCGCAGGCCGCTGCCTCTCTATTAGCCCGAAACATCGCACAGGACGATTCAATGCAGCATTACATTCGTGAAGAAACCTTCCCTGGGTCAGCAGTGCCTCAAAACGCCACTCTAGATGATTGGATTTCCCATAACACTCAAAACTTCGGGCCAAATTACCACGCTATTGGGACTTGTGCAATGATGGCAAAGCATCTGGGCGGAGTTGTTGATCACTCTGGTCGTGTGTATGGTGTTTTGAATCTTCGCGTGATTGATGCTTCTATTTTACCTACTCAGGTTTCCGCACATACGTCTGCGTTGCTATATGGGATGACAGAGAGATTATCTGATCTGATTCTGGCTGACTATCATGCATGAATATGTAACATCCATAATTTCATAATATAGGTGCGTATTCGGCTTTTTAATAATGGCATTGGCTTCGTACATCATGATCATTAAAAATGATTTCCTTCCCATCAATCATCCCGGCAGGATGCTGCTTTTTTGCATCGTGTCGCTGTGTTTTCAGTTGTAAAATGCCCTTTCCATATCATCACATCGCCAGTGAGGCCTTGGAATGATGATGACAAGTCTGACCCAGTTTGCATATTAACCGGCTATTATTTCGTATCTTGATATTTCATGAAGTCGATAATCATTGACCTTTCTCTTCATGTTGGCGCGGCAAATGAAACTTTTCCTTCGCTTCTCCCAGTTTTTCTTGCACCGACTGCACTTTCTTCTTTGTCAAAGCATAACCCTCGATTCCCGCAAGAACGGCATATGATTTGCTGATAGACACCCGCGATAGATCAACACCTCTCTCCAGCAGAGAATGGTGAAAAGCTCGGAAGTTGGTGAGGTGTGGTCGATAGTGACCACTGATGAAGTTAGAATTATTCTATGAATATTCTATGAAACGGATGTGGAAGATCAAATCATACCTCAGTGGAGCTAAGCTCTTAAGCTGTCCGTGACGGATTTTAAGCATTCCAGCTGCAGCAATCCGGCCACCCCGCAGAAATGAAGAGTGCTGAAAGGCACCAGGCTCCTTGATTCCGATATAGATGCGAAATGACGTGTCTGCGACCTGTAGCTTCCAGATTAGAATAAATGCTAAATTCCCCTTCTTGTTACTTACAAAGATCCACATTCCATCTCTTTTCGAGAAAGTGCCAGCGAAATGATCGTATATTGCCTCTGGCTTAATATGAGAGAACTTTTTGACTGCTTTTCCTAGTTCATAATCTTGATGTGTCGAGAATTGGACCTCTTCGTGGCTCTCTTCATTTGGGGGTGTTTGTGGAGGAGACGAAGATGACGAGCTCAACTCAGGCTCAAATGGGGTCTCTGAATTCGAGTTCCCTCGAAATCTGGGCGTGCGATCTTCAATGTGCACCACGCCATGTAGACTATCCTTGAAACGTTTGTTATCGGTCTCCACTAACTCGTTGTTCTTCACCCATCTGAACAAGCCGTTGTCATCCACCTTGACCATGTAATTTAGACGCTCTTCAGGCGAGAGATATCGAACTTGCTGCTTCTCGAGCCGCTCTCGTGGACGATAATCCAGATCCACGTCTTTCCCTTCACCGTAATCTAGCCAATAGAAGAAGTTTTGGTTTGAAGGTGAATTCTTCCACACGCTGTGATAAGCCCGTAAATTGCTCCCATGTCGGTGCTTCACATCGACCATCTCTAAGAAATATTGTAAATCCATCGGTTTCGATGTGGTTGCTCGCGTTGGCTGGATTTCTTGCGAGGGTGTCACCCGGGCGCGAGCAGCAGATTCCACTATCCGGTCATCGTCCCCACCAGCTTTGATCACAACACTAACTGCTCGTTGCCAGTTCTTGCGCGCGGGGCTCTTGTCATAGTCATCAAATGGGTCTTTCAGTGCATTCCTGTGGGTCTGCCATGAAAATCACGGTGAGCTGAATTCGTGCGACTGTGTGGGGATCCTACCTCCAGCCCTCTAGTGGATGCGGCTACACTGAAGCCTCGAATTTCGCGCCGGGTCCGATATCCACGGTACACTCTCTATAAATTGGCTGTAAGGATGTTTTTGTTCAATCTTGATCACGCTGGTAGCCGTACCTGAATCGTGCGAGCCGCTCTTTCATGGTTCTGGTAGGCAGTGACGTCATCCAAACGGTGGCTCATCTTTTCAGCTGCAGGTGCGGATGAAGATCGAGAGGAAGATACTTCGGCTCGATATACGCTAAGCGTCAGGAAATGATCTGAACTATGAGATCAAAATAATCTGAGGTGAGCATGGAACAGGGAAGAATGGTGATATAGGGAAATGAATACTCCACTGAACCAAGGATTGCCTTACAAGGCGGCGATAAGATAAGCATGTTTGTGCCTTATTTCCTAGGTGTCAACTTAACTCATGTTGACTGGTCACGGATCACGACTCACTGGCAAAAGAAAGGACCTTGTGGGACCAGAGTATATATCTGCATTCACCCTCTTGGTCTCACGTTCGAACCTACTTGTTCTCAGCTCATCGTGATTTTCACTCATTTGCTTCAATTCGACCATGCTGGAATCAGAAGCCATGGTTCTACTATTCTACCGCGCTCGCTCCAACTGAGTTATCTTGGGCCTCGTGAGACATGACCAGTTACGAAGAGACACGCCATGAGGGCCTCGATCGATAAATGTTTGAGTTAATGTTGAAACATGTGTGCAAGGAAGATGGCTACTTCCATTAGAGAGAAGAAATTGACCACCTATTCCAACCGCAGGAATGTTCTCAATTTGGATCGTTATCAACCACGTAATCTCACGGAGTCTCGGCTGGCTTCCCGTTGGAGAACACAAAGAACCTTCTCTCTCATCCAATCGCGGGCCACCAGGATCGATTTACCCCTTTCAAATTGGCCCCACAACGGAGCTCGCTCACCACAGAGCCGTGGGGATCAGCGCGATCTATGCCCACATCTACCACCATGGATCCCGGGAAGTTAAGCCGAGTGCCGCCCCTCGTGAGGAGAAATCGGAGCTGTGAGGAGATATTCCATCGCCATATCGATATCTGACATCCAGCTTGTTGCATATAACCTCCTGTGCCTTCCGCAATGTCCTAGATATTATTAAACATCCACCGTTTACGAGCTAAATACCAATATGGCACCCTCTCTCCACCCTCTGATTGACAATGGCATCACCAAAGGTGATCCCGCCTTCGCGGGTGGCACACTGCGTTGCCGCTGCTCCTCCGACCAGGTCGTCGTCTCCCTGAAAAGCAACGTCGCACACAACCACGCTTGCGGCTGTTCCAAGTGTTGGAAGCCGGCCGGTGCCCTCTTCTCAGTGGTCGGTGTCATACCTCGGGAAAACGTGAAGGTTGAGGCGAATGAATCTAAACTCCAAGTGTATGTACTCCCATCCCGGCCTAATCGTCACTGTTCTGACATCACTATAGTGTTGATTCTTCCGCCGTTATCCAGCGCAACGCATGCAAGGAATGCGGGGCTCACCTCTTTGGTCGAATTGAGCGCGAACACCCATTCCAAGGTCTGGACTTTGTGCACGTCGAGCTATCGGATCAGAAGGGCTGGCAAGAACCGCAATTTGCCGGCTTTGTTTCCTCGATCATTGAGCAGGGATCCAACCCTGACGGAATGGATGCAATTCGGGAAAAGTTCAACTCTGTGGGGTTGCAGACCTATGATGTTCTGTCTCCGCCTCTGATGGATCTGATTTCTACATTCACAGCGAAGAAGGCGGGTGTGAAATTTTCAAAAATCTGAGCCAGCTTCCAGTTGCGTAGGTAAATAAATCAATACACACATGAGATCATCAAGAAGCTTCTAATCAGCAACAACTGCCCATCTAATGCCAATCAAATAGTTGTATGCCCCTCCATTCCTTGGGTACACCCAGACTTATTGGAACCGCGTTCGAACCCTATCCTTCCATTTCTTTTTTCTTTCATTTCCACTTAGCTACTTGAAGAGACCTTTGCCTAATTGACTAATACCGTAGAAGAGACAATCACTCGCACTTGATACTTTGTGACCAGGGCTTGGTACTAGGATTGCAAAGCTAGCATATTACAGCATAATCTTCATATACAAGAGGACGAGTGCAATAAACTGTATGGTCCCAGTGGGCTAGTGACTCATTAATAATCAAAAGTATAGTATCAAAGTCTCACTAGTCTCACTTGAGTTCGTATTTACGCTTCTGAGACCCGACTTCACCTTGACCATCATTCGTCCCCTTGCGCCTGGATACCATCAACAACCTCCTGTAGCACTCGAGCCAACACAAACCTCGCCTGTGCAATTAAAGCCCAAGGCTCCCTCAACGTTGCCGCACAGATAATCATCAGCCATGACCGTGGTACCCGTGATACGTAAACTGACGTCCCTGATCGTGATATTCTCGCACGGAGAAATCGCGCTACACTGGAAACTTGCTACATCCGATGATGGTAGCGTGCCCGAAACCCCAGTAATGTCCAAATTCTTGATCTCAAACTTTGAGTTCGTGCAGTTACCAGAGGCGCTCGAGAAGGTGGTACACTGGGAAATGGTGAATGGGACACCTTTGAGGTTGGCGACAGTCAGGTTAGTAGCTGTGATATCGGAGGCGTCTAATCACCGGTTAAATCTCGATCTGATGATGAATCAAAGTTTCTTGCCAATGAGCGAAAGTGACATACATCCAAGACCCCCACCACCTCCATTTGGTGGATAGCCGACCTGATCACCCGTCCAGGTCTTGATATACACTGCATGAGTGGTTTTTGTGTACGTGCAATTTGAAATAAGAACGTTCTCCACCGTCTCGAAGATATCTTTGTATTGCCCAATGCTGCCGATCGCAATGCCCAATCCAGTGGAGAAGGTAGAGTCAGTGATAGTAATATCCGATGAGTTGCCTTTGAGGCTGATACTATCGTCGCCGTTGACAACCAACCAGTTAGTAAAAGTAATTTTTCGACTTTGAATTGTGTTTGCTCCGTCGGTATTTCCTGTCATCATTGGCCAAGTTAGATCGTGTCATTAGAGGATTTGAATATGAATGATCATCATACTTGAGGATCCACCATTGTTGTTCAAATTATTAACGTAAATAGAATCAAATAATAAGTTTTCGGAGTGGATGATGGACAAAGTCCTAAATAGTTAGCAAGCTATTCCCTTGCTTAGTTTCAAAGGATCAGAGAAATGCCCGACGGCCAACGTACCACATCTGGCTCTGCACGAATCTCAACCCACTGAATACCGAATCTCTCGCCGTAACCGTAAGCTGATGCGGCCGACGAGGATAATTCGACACCCCAGAAGTATAACTATACCACACAGGTCCACTACCGTTGAATGTGCCGTATCCGTGGCCGTCGACGATAATGTCTTGACCACCAAGAATCCAGGCTGTAGACTGGTTCTGGTAGCCAACATCTAAGGAATTGTTAAGCCAGTAGGTGATATTGGTACTCCACTGAAGACAATGATCAGTAAGAGAAAGCTGCTATTATACGGGCTGCATTGGTATTTCATTACAAGGAGAGTGCCTTTTATATCAATTTCAACGTCATCGAGCCATGTCGTGTTCATTACCGAGTTGATATGATACGTGGTATTGCCAAAACTCACGCGCCCGCCATTCCCACATTTTCGCAGGGCCAGGAGAATGGCGGGGACATCGTCAATTTCGGTAGAATTTCCGGCAGGAACTAAACAGTGTGATCGAACATGACCACTCTTGGTTAAGTCAGAAAGTCCAAGCGTCGAAGAGATGTGAGCGAGAATGAAGATGACGCAGGCGATGAAACGGGTGAGCATTCTGGGCTTGATAGGAGATGTGATCTTCGGTAAGATTTCACATTTTCACGATCAAGAATCTCGACTTGGCCTTATAGTCATTTTAATCTTGCAATTGTAGTCCCCGCAGACCATCTTCAAATTTTCGACCAACTCTTCTGGTGCCAACCCCTCACACGCCGGGGTAATATGCACCGAGTCTATCAAAAATTTACTACGTAATACGTGCGATTTTGGATCCAGTTTTTCCGCGATCTACAACACCATTGCCACTATGAGGACATCAGTGACTAATATCTATTAGGGGTACAACCTTTGAAGTTGCGGGATCTGTGGGCACGTGTGCTCCCTTGCTATATATCGATCAGGTTTGTGCTCTTCATTGCAGCCATATTGGTGGCATTTTATCTGGCAGAATGGTCCCCACCCGGCTATTTTCTTCATTGCTAGAGAATGATGTCGCAAAGAAGTTGTTGTGAACTGGACAGTTGAGCTAGCGCAGCTATGGTATGATGGGTTGATCAAAAATCACTTCCAATCTATCAATAATTGCGGGGAATGCTAGGGCCTGTATCATTCGCGGATCCTCTAGTCTCCGGAAGTAGGTTTTTGTAGAAACAAGTGGAGGTGTGCATGCTGGATGTATACTACATATATTCAATTTAAAAGCTGTCGCTTCCCGGCCTTAACATAATACTAAAAACAGATATAAGAAACTCGCAAACGTAACAGGACCATCACTTGACACATTCGAATTTGTGTCATTCTGCAAGATGAAGTTCGATATGCTCAAAATCGGGCGGGCCAGGGGGATTCTCGCCCTCTTGGCCACTGCACTGCCCGCTCTTGCGACGAAACCGGCCGCTTTTTACTTGGCAGGTGATTCGACTACTGCTGCCCAGTCTTCTGATGGCGGAGGCTGGGGCGTGGGATTCTTGAAGACACTTGCGCACGGGGCCATTGGCACTGACCTAGGATACAATGGAGACACCACCGCCTCTTTCGTATCTGGGGGAGCATGGGCAAATATCATCGACGCCGTCACCCGCAGCGTTTCACATTTTCAGCCCTATGTTACTATACAGGTAGACAAAAATTGCCAGGCGCCTTGATGTATACAGGCTTTATCTGACATGTCTGTCATCTTTAGTTCGGCCATAACGACCAGAAGACTACTTCTGGTGTCACCCTAGCTGAGTACGCCATCAATTTGGAAAATATGACCCAGGCAGTCATCTCCGCCGGAGGTATACCAGTATGCAACGCAATCAGACAAAATCTAACGGCAACAGTAACACTAACCTCGATCACCAGATCCTCGTGACTCCGCTATCCCGAAGAACCTTCAATTCCACCACGGGCTTAGTGATTGAGGACTTGGCCACGCAGCGGAACATTACTATCGCCGTTGCGGAGTCCATCGGGGTTGACTTTATTGACCTGAATAAGGCCAGCACCCAATATCTGGATGCCATCGGAGCTACTGACTCGGCAACATATAACCGCGTGTCAACCGACTACACCCATCTGAATCCCACGGGCAGCGTGCTATTTGGAAATATGGTGAGCTGGCTACTGCTCACTACCACCTCACTAGGTGCCAACTTGCAGGACTACACCATTCCTAGTCCTCAGATCGTCGAAGCGATCAAAAGTGGTACTTATGTCTACCCTCAAGCGTCATAAACGCCGGCAACCTAAGGGCAGATCGAGCAAGGGCAGAGGGATCTGAATTCGAGGCGACATGATAACTTACGGGTGAAATTACACTTTATCGATCATAGCCACATATAAACCTTGCCAAATGGTGATTTTAGTGCCCGTGTGGCCAAATCCATGGGACTAGATTTCTGATTTCTATGCCAAAACTTCTGATTCTAGCCTATTTAGATAATTTAACCTAATGCGTTGATTTTAGGTCTGATTAATCTGAGCATGCATCTGTATCATAGCCTCTTGAGGATACTTTGGGCCTGATCTCGTTTCAGAGTATCATCTCAATACTATGTTGCCAGTGGAAATACGTGGTTACTTCAACAAATTGGCGCTAGTGTATCATTTCGCGCGCAAGAGTAAGTTTCCTCCGGCGCTAGCCAAAGACAATCAGAATGGGCAAGAGAATAGACGAACACGATGCTGCGAACACATTACTGCGAGATTGAAATGATCAATGGTTCCCCAACCTATAGGCCTTTGCAATACGTCGAACTCAAACCATCAGTCGTATCCTCAAACTCTTAGTCATTAAACTAGCGTTCTTATCCTTCCTCCTTGTTTATGATTCCTCTCAAACCGAATTTGGTTATTCTGCTCTCGGTTTCAAGCAATGATGGTAATGCTTAAATAGACTCCCAGTTTTTTGATAATTGTCAGATCAGCCACAAGAATTGGTACTTTTTGGGAATTTGGTCATTCATGGTTTCTTGAATGAAGAGAATTGTTTACGCCTAGAGTTGAAAGGTACCCCAATTCCCAATTTTCTTTAAAAATACTCCAAAATCATGTAAATACACATACGCATTGAAAGGAAAACCACCTGGAAGATTTACGCTGCTCCAACCTGCACGAACGCTTGTCCTCATCTTCTTTCCTCTCCTGATCGGGAAAAGTAATTTTCCACCTCACATTCTCCCTCCCAAATGGAGATATTTAGCGATATCAAAACAGCCTTGACCAAGAAGCGCAATAAGCCACGCCTACTTCTTGCGCTCTACGCGCGGCCCAAGCACCCCAACGCCCCTCATTATGCGCTGCTGGTAACTCCGAACATCAAACCCGAGCGCAAACTGGCAGTGGAACCAGAACCAATCCCAGCAACCAAATACCACATCAAGAACACCATCCAGAAGATCAAAAACGTGGTGTGCCAACCATGGCGTTTCGAATGTGTTGACGTTCCAGACCTGGACCGGGACCATAACATCCTTGTGTGCGCGGTCATCGCCAAGGTTTTATCGACAACTAAGCTGAATCAGATCATGGCAGAGATCTACATCTACCAGAAGGATGACCCGATGCAGTTCAAAGCACGCGACTTTGACTGTAAGATGTGGTGTCATGATGCCTATGACGAACTACAGAAATCAGGGGTCATCGTTGGGTTGGATTGGCGCACGGCTGAAGGCGGTACGAGGGCTGTGTTGAACCAGAAACATGGTCAGGGACAGTGGGATTCAGCGATTACGGGCAAAGGTCGTAACACTCCTTGGGTTCCTATTGTGGATCTATTGGGTGGGACGCTTATTCGAGGACGTTAATTCGAACCAAGGACGAAGTCCAAGTTTGCACTGGGAACCAATGATCGACAGATCCACCGATTGTCCCAAATAGGCAATCTCGTATTCATCAAGATTCCGCTATGACGTTCAATGGTATAAAAGCCGTGAATACCAGAAAGACAAAAGAAAGAATGAGAAAAACATTTTAAACAAAGCCATGTCTACTACTACAACACAACTGGATGAGAAAGATGTTCGTGCATCATTCTCTAGCGGTTCCAATACCCTCTGTTCATCTAATACCAACTCGACCCACTTCTACCCTTCTCGCATCTTAACTGTCGACGCCCGAGGAATCAATGCCATTCGTTTCCCACTTCCTCCAAGCCAAACCGAAATCACAATCACCCTCGCAGACGGAAGCACAGGCTATGTCTCCACTCGAAACAAGCGTTGGTCAGGAAATAGCATCCTCTCTCATCCCAAAGCTGGAAATCTGATCCGCACGGATTACTTCTTCGGTCCGAACCGTGATCCCGTTCTTCGTCTACTGCAGACCTCTAGTGTTATTCCGGATGAAATCAAAATATCTGCTAAATGGCTTTCCCGCTCGGCACGGTTTACCATGCCCACTGGCACCGAATATGAATGGGCATATGCGAAACAGAAGAGATCTGACGGTCAGAAATTGAGATTAATCGTTCTTCATGCTATTGGTGAAAAGGATTCGGAGGATCGTTGTGTTGCGCAACTTGTGCGAAGTGATGATACTCGGACGCCGGGGACATCTAGATTTACTGCAGGGAATGGGGGTGAGCTACAAATTGATGATGGAGCACTACAAGCGCTGCAGCTTGAAGAATCGGTTGTCGTTGCAACATGCCTCGTCATGTTGAAGCGAGAGGTTGACAGACGCCGTGTCAGGCAAGCGGCAGCGATCGGTGGTGCAGGAGGTGGTTGTTGATACATGATTCTTCAATTGACGCCAGCATCTATTTTCTATTCTAATTCATCGTATGTAAACTGGTATCTCATAAACAGTCAAGCTCACTGCAACAAAGCCAAAATATGCGGGTTCATCCAGTATTGTCCCAATACATCCACCGGCATGGCCTTCGCACCAGTAATCATCCCCCGACAACTAGCCGCACCACAGGTACACTGAAACGGCTGATCCATATCCCACTCAGTACTTGGGTAGAAGAATGTCAATTCATCCCCAGCCTTCAAAGGCCGATCATCCACGACCCGTACCTCCATCCGAGACATATCGAAGACTAGCGACGGAGCACAGGAGTGGTTGCAGTAGACGAGGTCTGAGTTCAATTCAATGTGGGTGTCTGGTCCTGTCTGCACGCTGGTGTACGCTTTCTTGCCTGGAGTGGCATTGGTGATTTTGGCGAATAGTGCGCCGGCGGGGAGGTCAATTAGTGAGAACGCTCCGCTACCGAAGGCTTCGGTGCTGCGATTGACTTGTAGTCTGTCGGGATGGGTCGGAGCGGGGAACTCATTGCGGAGCGCGGGGGCTGCGGGGACGGGGGCTGCCGTGGTCATGTGGATGGTTTGGAGATGGAGAGGCCGGATAGAAGGGGGATTGAAAGGAGAATGAAGGTTTTCTAGGGTTCCAAGATCTGGTCAATTGACCTCTTTATACTTCTCCCCAGCCGAGGGAAGGCGAGGGAAGGCGCGGTGGAGTAAGTGGCCAAGAATGCATTTCCCGTAAACCGAGGCCTAAAACCTTCTTGTCAATGACGCCAGTCCGTGGTCTTACCGGGTATTCCGAATACCGACTAGCCCCGACTCAATTTCACGTTAATTGTGTTAACCGTGGAGATCGTGTTGCCTAGCGTTGATCGGATGATCCGTCCCGGTGGGATTTCGGGGAAATTACAGGGGAAACATCTTTTTTGCATGTGAGTTGTGAGTCTGACTCACAGGATAATCTCTATCTTCAATTCATCTTTTTGATTAGTGCTTCCCCATTCAACCATCGCTCCAAGTTCTCAGCTACTTCCTTATACCATCCACGTAGAAGATCCTCCTCTCCATATCCCATGTGTGGGGTAAGAATAACGTCGCTACGCCCATCTTGACCCCAAGCTGTAGTGCGCCAAGGACTATCCAATGGCAATGGCTCCGGATCAAAGACATCCAATGCAGCGGTGCGAATCTGCCCCGCGTTCAAGGCAGCCAGTAGTGCAGTCTCGTCAATCAGTGGGCCACGAGAAGTATTGATAATAACAGCAGTGGGCTTCATAGTCGCCAGCTCAGCAGCACCCACAATGCCACGACTACGATCAGAAAGCACATTATGCACACTGACGATATCGGCCTGTGCAAAAAACTCGCTCTTAGATGAGGCCACCACGAAGCTACCCGCAGGGAGACCCTGCGCCTTAGCCTGTTCATCCGCTTTCTCCTGAGTCAGATTGGCCGACCAGGCAATCACCTCAACGCCGAAAGACTGGATACCGATCTTGCCCACCTGCGAACCTAGTTTGCCTAGACCCAACAGGCCGAGCTTCTTGCCAGAGAGAGTGAATCCTAGAGACCCCTGCCACGCACCCCGTTTGACTGCTGCATCGTCCCGCGCGACATTCCTCGCCGCGGCAAGAATTAATGCCCAGGTATGTTGCACTGTACTGTTCACGCCGGGCGGGCGGCCCTCGGTACCCGCGACGGGAATGCCTTGTTCGGCAAAGGCCTGTAAATCGAGCGAGAGGTTCCGGGTGCCGGTTGTGAGGCAGACCTTCAAATTGGGAAGGGATTTGATTGTCTTTGCAGCGAATGGGGTCCGTTCACGCATGGCAAGGATGGCGTCGAATGGCTGGAGGCGCTCTACGAGAGCATCGTGTTGGGTGGGATCGCGTGGATCAAGTGTCTCGGGGAAGCTGGTGATGTCGACGCGGGACTCGAGGTGGGCAAAGTATGGGGGAGCAATGCCCTGATAATCGTCTAGAATGGCAAACTTTGGTTTCGACATTTTGTGGTAGTTGAGAAATTCAAATGTTGCAACCGTCAATGTTTTGTAGCAACCCCGCTGTTCGCTGTTCCCCACGGAGCTTGACTTTCCATCCCTACTCCCGAGTCCCCGCACTTGCGGATAAGCTCTTTGCCACCAGTGTGAATCTGGGGTAGCTCATTCTAGAGGCCCAAGGTATCCGCCCACATTTCGGCCATGGTAAGTGTCGCACGCAGCTTCTGAGGGTCCGTCGCCGTTGGAAATCGTCCTGCGACTCATGGGAATCGCAATTTGTCCGATAATTGTTCGATCTGAAATTGTTCCAGGTCGGGGTAACCCACGCTTTAATAGGACATGAGTTCAGCTCCATCTGAAAGTATCTAGCTGATTTTAGATGACTTATTATCTCGGCTTCTTTGCAAATCTGAGTCACTTGTTGTATATGTAGTAAAGCCATTAGTATATATCTCGATAATGTTTAATACACATGCAGTAAGGGGATCTTACTTAATCTGAAAGATAGCCTTTGTCTAGAGATTAGAATTGTATATGTAAAGAACCACTGTAAGATTTACGAGGCTGATGCTAGCTCAGGTAATACCATGTAATACCATCTGATATAGTCCTTTATCCGAAAATCCCCCTTACTTCTACTCATCATTCTAGATTTCATATATTTATTGCAATGTATATATTATGGAATGCAAATAATACTGGGAGTGGTATTATAAAGAAGTTCTATATACTGTAGGATCAAACTACACAGTTTTGTAACACAAATCAGGATATGATCAACCTTCTCAGTGCACAGTTGCATGATGAGACACATTACAGCAAGACGCAAGGCGCTCTCCATCCACATTGATTAGAATCTATACGTTACATTCAATTTCTCTGCGGAATAGGATCTCGCATCATTAGAATCAAATTCTCCTTCCCATGATAACCCAATTGATCAAAATCAAATTCGATTTCTCCCACCTCCTTCCATCCATACTTAACATACAACGGATAACCCTCTGGAGTAGCCTCCAGGTAAATCCGAGCCTGCAAAGCATCGGCCTGCGTGATACCCCACCGAAGCATAGCACTCCCAATACCCCGTCCCTGATAACTAGGCAATGTAGCCAACAAGTCAAGCACTGTCTCAATCAGCAAATGTGAGCTCAAGAATTGTGAAGAAGGTACCTACTCATATCCCGTTCCGTCGTGTGTTCCTTCCTCCCCTTTTCCAATGCACCCTTAAACCCCGTATACGCCTTCGTGTTCATAGGCTGAGGCGCAAAAGCCACTGGATCCTTGGCGTAGATCTGGCCTTGCTCGCTCAGTTCGGGCACATTCGGGGTTACGCCCAGAATTTCCGGAATGTACCAGCGTCCGTACCCGACTACGACTCCATTGTCGGTGACCTTCACTACGTGTGTTTCTGGAGTGGATAGATGCTTCATCGCGTGGATGGACTTGTATGTCCGTAGTGATGGTTCGTCGGCTTCAGGGAACATTGCCGGTAGCACTAGTCGGTGTTGGAAGCTGTCATAGTTGATTCGGCCCAACTCGACGGCATCTTGTTCGGTCGCGCATTCGACTTGATATGACATTGTGAATTGCTTGAGATAGGTTCTGGGTGTTTGAATGTCATGGTGTTAACGATTCCCCGCCTTGACATTTATTCAGATTCCGCTAATCTCGGGCTCCCGATTGAGACTAGTGGGAGGCTGTGATCTGTGATTGGCTGATGTATAGACTGCACGAAATACTGACAGGCGCATTCCAACTCTTCGGTACATAAGGTGGCTTGACACCCTCAACAGGATGAATGTAATATTAATGGGGTACTCCTAGGTCCGCCATCGCATTTCTGTTTTATCCAGTGGATCTATCAATGGATTCGTAGGAGCACTCAAGATAACTTACTCTCCAAAGAATCACCCGTTTTAATGAGTTGGAAAAGTGGGAGCTGTAGCGCCTACTGTTTTCTATTGAGGGCGAGCAAGACCCACTATCATGCAGGATTCTTGAGGCATTCATGGCGCGGACCACCGGAGATATGTTGCTAGGTGCTTATCTCAAGATAATGCACCCTCAGATCCTTGTCCTTGTGCATTCAGAGAGTATGCAAATTTGAAACACACTGTGGGAATCACCTTCATAAAATCGAAATATTAAGGGGAAGGAGCCTGTATATACGGCCTTTGCCACTGGAGAGCTCACTTAAACCGAGTTGGCCTTCTCCTCTATCTCTATAACACGATTTATTCGCGAGAAATGGTTTAGTTTAGAAATTGTCATTTCCTGGCAAGTCTGGTTGGGTTTTGGACCTTTAATCCCTTGACTCTGCAATTTCTACAGAAAAAAAAGGCTGGACACATCGCTGTGCTGAAATAGTACTTCTGAGGTAGGGAAGGGAGGCTAGTATCAAGCCTATTTTGAGCCTTTTGATTATATAGCCTAAATGTCAAATCTCTTTCATCAAATGGGCTTGTGGTTTAGTGGTATAATACTCCCTTAGCATGGGAGTGGTCCGGGGTTCGATTCCCCGCGAGTCCATTCTTTTTGCCTCTGGACAAAACATCGGGACCCACAGTATCGTCAAAGAAACCTGAATTTTTGTCTTAGTAGATATAGGATGTGAAACGTTCAACATCAAAAAACCTTACTTCAAATGTTGGGTCGATATGCATGATGACTGCCATCACAATAAATCACTCGGAGACATATGAATATGTGTACAAGATTGTAGAATTGCAATTTAGCATAGTACTTGAGCATTTCTCAACATATATTCTTTCAATCACAGTTTCGGTGCATATTGCAAGTCCTGGAGTATGACTTAACAAGGTTTTCTTATCCAGATGTCCATAATGTTCAATCGTCACTCGTTGAATGCATCTTTCCAATGTTCTATACAGGTATGTGCATCTGTTGATCGTACTATTTGCACTTTCAAACCTGAGCCCAAATGCTCGACCCAGTCAACAACGTACTCAAAACCATAGTCCCGCCGATAACAAGATCCCCAGGATGATACCAACCCAACAGCGACACAGGAAGTAGTAGGTCACACCCATCGACCACAATCTGCTTCATCAATACCGAGGTGCTAACACCCGGAGCAGGCTTCTCCACGGTCTTTTCGTTATTCTTCTCCTTCTTGCCATCTTTTGACTTGATGTTCTCAGCAGCCTTAGAAAAGAGAAGCGAATAAACAGAGCCAGCCAGGGACAGAGACAACGCATAGAACCAAAAGGTGTTCGCCTCGCGCATCACTCGCTCCTCCCATGGCACCGCATAGACGCCCATAGCATGTAACTATGTCTGTTAGTCAGATATACGAATATGCCGAGGGAAAAAACATACGATAGTCAAATCCTCCAATACAAAGTACAAGCCAAAGCAGGTCCATTTAGCAAGGTCCAGCCACCCAGCCACGGATCCAATCCCCCCATTCGTGAGGAGGGTAGATACCCGCTCAAAAGACTGAAGGAAACCGAAGAAACGGAAGAATCGTCGGGCTAATTCATATTAGTACCAAAATAGACATTGTTTATCAATTGAAGATATAATGGCTACTTACTAAGAGCCAATTGCAACTTGGCGGTTGTCAATCGCACGGCAGTGCTGCCGATGGTGAAAACTGCGGCGATCTGGGCGACGGACTGGATTAGGCGGAGGGTCTTTTCCAGACCGGCACCATTGTGAACGAAGCGGGTGAGTTTTTGAGACATTGGGGATTTCTGTAAAGAAATTTTACAATGTTCAATTGTCCATGAAGGTGAGGGTTGTGTGTTGATTGACGGGTTATGCCGCTAGTCGCTAGGACTTCCCTAGACTGGTTGCTTATTCAGCTTTCTACACCGTAAGGTACAAAAGCAAATACACCGAATCATCTATTGAAATAAGGTTCTTTTGCTAACATTCGAATGTGCGCCTGAATGTCATGTTTTGGGCCTGTGGTGTACATTATATATTGTAGGACTGGACATGCGTCACCGGTCCACTTGAACAGATCAGGGGCTCAACCTTGGAACTGGCACCTGGGACCACTTCCAATCAATATAAACCCTCCATAGATCGGGACCGGTTAGACCACTTGGAATCAACTACATACATATAGGCATAACCCATCTGGTACCCGTGCCCGTCGGGTCACATGCACATGTGCAGATAAAAGTGCTTCTGTTTGAATGTACTCATGGAGAAAATATGTATTCAACGCTAATCAATGGACCACAATAATTGTTTACCGCCCTTTGCCGCCAGAGATGTCCTGTCCCAGGCGGTATCCACCGACCTTCTCCCACTCAACCTTCTGTCGGGTAATGGGGAGCTGTCTTCGCAGTCCCTTGAAGGCTCCCTCGGCCACATTGACAAAAGCCCGGTTCAGTTCCTCCTGGTAGTCGCGCTCGGCAGCAGCGATGCGTGACATAATTGACTCGGCGGAGATCGAAGACACGGAAGCGCTGACCGGCTTGGTGGTGCTGAGAGCCACATTTCCATCCTCATAGTAGTGCACATGAACGTGGATCTTGCCGGTCACGGTTGTTGAGGTGGAAGAAATGGGCACTTGGTAGATGGCGCGGAATCGACCGTTCCTATTCAGCCGCAAACAATTAGCTCCGTTTCTAATATATGCGTGATCATACTCAAGGCATACCAGAAGTTGTTGGGCGAGTATCGGTTTGCGACCAGGAGAATGGCGACAGCTGAATCATTGTCGGTGGGATAGACACCGTATGAACAGCTGGGGTAGTGTTCACGGGCATGGATGCTCAGAGACTTGAGCAAGGATTGACTAATAACGTGAGCAAGTCATGTATTGAAAGCGGGATCGCGCGAGAAGTCAACGTCTCTTCCTTACATCAAGTCGGCATTCTGAGATTCCAAAGGAGCTGATTGCGCCGCGGAGGCAGTCTTGATCGTGCGTGAGCCTCCACCATAATTAAATTCCCATCCAATTTCAGCATACCTGTGTAGTGTGATCCATCTCAAACGAGGTCTGGCTCTCAGTGTCGAAGTAGCGGTTGCCCTCGAGCTTATTAAATTCACTGACAATGACCTGTCGCAGTCAGCATCAGTCGAAAACCGGGCGAGGATGTACCCCACCTCCTGACTTGAGCCTGGTAGTTTGACCGTGGTCAACTGGCTCTCATTGTATCGTTCAAATGCCGGTGCGAGCGAAGGAATAATATCTTCGCCCTCGGTCAGGGCCTGGACATCTATCGAGGGCGATTCAGTATCAGAATGCGGGGTTGGACGACGCGGATCCTAAGGCTTTCGGGGTCGAATTTAGGTGGGAGAGGAGAGTCGATTACCAGCAACAACGTCGGCGAGCTACAAGATCCACGGTCAGCATGTTTCACAACATGGAGGGGCACGGGACTATGGGGATTGACATACTTCACCCGGCGGGGCTCCCTCAATAAAAGAGGATGCAATTTCAATAGTAGAGGCCATGCTGTAAGGAATGGAGTGGTGGGAAAGATGAGGGTGTGGTTGCGGAGGTCAAGTTGAGCTCGGGGCGGGGACCCGCACGTGGTTCCGCCAAACAAAACAAGCAAGTAAAGCGTCTCATGTATAGCAATTGGTTCAAATAGAAAAATTAATGCATAATTCCTAATTATCCGTAATAAACTGAGTTATATAAATGCCCAAAATAAAGAATGTAATTGCGCTCAAAATCCCCAACGCCCATGCTCAGTCCTCACGCCATGATCGCGCTAAAAACAAAATGATTGAGGTCAACTAAAGACATAAAAGCAACATTAAGACAAAGAAACAGAAAAATAAAGATCGAACCAGGAGCTTCACCCCAAGTCTATTCGATACTCATGTTCATAAATCCATCACTGGCTTCAGTCATGCCTTGCAAGCCCACGCGCTTCGTGGTGCCAGTATGTGGTGTGGTACGATTCCCAGTTTCGGTGCTGCCACGCTCAGAGAAGGGAGGACCAAGCTTAGATGGTGGACCCCAAATGTTCGGTCCATTATCAACAACGGAAGAATGGTTCAGCACCGGACTGCTTTGGGCACTCACGCTAGGCGACACAGCTCGGCGCTTGAAGAGATTTGGATCAAAATCGTCCTCCCGCCGTCGCTTCCGACGCATCTCACCCACGACAGTCATTCCAGAAGCATATGGGGTTGAGGAGCGGGAGCGTGATTTGGAGTCAGCAGTCGTCGACCCAATCGTGGTAGACGGGGTCATATCCATCATTATGTCATCGTCTGCGACAGAGGAGGCGGTCTGGCGCAAGGATGGCGGTGGAGTGCGATAACGCTCGTCAAACGAGTTCCAAAAATCAACACCCCCAGAGTTGCGGCTGGCTTGTTTGCTGAAACTACTCGAGTCTGCGTTTGATTTTCCCGGTGTAGATTCATCGCCGGGAGATTCCTCCTCTGTTTCAGTTGGCTGTAGCGAAGGGAAAGTACCAATCTTGGGCGATGTCTCAGGTTCTGTATCGCGAACTTGTCTAATTACTTCAGCCTCGCGTTTGACATCGCTGTCGATGGGTTGGCCTTCTTCCATCAACGCGGCGCGAATGCGAGCAAACGTCTTGGTTTTCGGCTATCACATAGTTAGTCAAGACTTTGAGCACTAAATAGCGTAGTCACTTACCAATAAACTTCCTCGCCTGGTGACTGCACGCCGGATGACTCCCAATGGTCCACCTTCGGAATGGGTTGTACCAGTAGGACTACCTCCTCGTACGGCGCGACCTTCGCCATCGTCACTTAGATCTGACAGGCGAAGGTCTTTTGTGCCAAAACTCAAGCTCTCTCGTCGTGAATGGACAGACGGTCGATGCCCAAAATACCCTGCTGTTGAATTCTCCACGCTCTTCATGACGGGAGGAGAGTGGGGTCCAGGGCTAGGCTTGGAGCTGTTAACACTTGCGCTGCTGGAACTATGCCGGCTTCTTGCTTTGTGGAGACGAGCTCGCTGGAAACTCATCAGACTAGCAGCTGCTTGTGAATAGCCCCCCATCCAATCGTTCCCGGGGCTTTGAATGTTGTTCGCATTGAAGGGACTCGGTCCGTTACCCATGCGTGTTGCCTGGGGTGTGGAGAGCATGATGTCGTCACGGTCACCCATCAGTGCATCATCATCGTCTTCGCTGCTGCTGGTATCCGATTCCATCATATTCACGCTTGACACGGAGCTCGAGATTGCGGTGCGATCCGCCAGACCTGAGGTTGAGAAGACGGGAACTGAGGTTGAGCCAATAGATCCACGTCGTTGTGGTATTGTCATGCCACGACCTCCAATTATCGGCGACGAGTCGGGAGAGGATTCGGCGAGAGTAGAATGGTGGAGGTTGGTACACGCGCGTGAGAAGTCCAGGCCACGAGAGCGTCGTGGGAGAACAGAGCCGGGGGAACCATAGATTTGTGAAGAGTCAAGTTTCGGTGATAGCGGGGCGCGAGATATGGAGGGGGAACCTGATCCCTTGGAGGGGAGATTCAAGGATAGGTTGGGATGGTGAAGGCTATCGGAGCGACTGGGCGTGACCGGTAACGTGGGGAGCGCACTGTCGTCTTTACTCGACGGACGACTCAGATCCCCTGTTTCTGGTTGTATACTGTTTGTAGGCCTCGAAGCGTCTGACAGAGAACGTGATTTGGACACGCGCTCCGGCGAGAAGGACGATTCTGGCAGAAGTTGCTGGCTCAACTTGCTCTCAAACTGACGAGCTGTAACACTCCTCTCTGGCCCTGGAGGCCGAGGTTGAGCCATTCTCCAGAATTGTAATCAGTACAGTCTTATAATACCATACAACGGCATGGTGGAGATACAATGAAGTACGCGAAGTTATCGCGAGATAATGGGCGGCTAAACCGAAAGCGGAGGTTCAATGGCCCCGCAGTGGCGATCACTGATCAATACGTCAACCAACACTTGAACACTTACACTTCAATACTTCACTTCTACTCTTGTTCATTGGGATGTTCAAAAATAATATAATATTACATGTAGAGAATGCTGCACATGTCGATTTGGCATATACTCATGCCAGGCTCATGGCATCACTCACAGGTACTACATACCACTCCCAGTCATTCAGCCCATTCATCTGTGGTGCCTTGACCAAATCCTGGTCGCGGGCTTGCCAAACCTGTATAATCACCGCCCGTGTTCGGGCGATATTTGATATAGTCGATTCACCCATCGCAGCCAAGGCCCGCAGTATAATAGACCGACCGGAGACGAGGTCATCGGGAGTGGACCAGAGTTCATCGTGCGATGGATCGAGCTCGGCACCTGCGACAAAGAGAGGCCATGTCACACTGACCAGAGAACCGAGATTTAGCTGGTCGGATACTAACCGTAGGATCTGATTAACGTAGTCCGCCACCACTGGAGTTGTGGGACTGGCCCCAAACAGCCCACAGTGCAGGTAAAGCAGGGCAGCTAAGCGTTTGGCCTCTGCAGCAGATGCGAGCGCGTCATCATCCCCGTCGTCCCCAACTTCCTGTATCAAATTCTCAAGTTGGTGTTCAATAGACGCCGCGCGGTGGTTGAAAGCGTCTCGATCGTGGTCGGAATCGAGATGTCGTCGCTCGCGGCTCATATCGGTAATTATAGAAAGTACCGAGACTAGCTCAGGGCTGCACCCCATCCACAGATCGATACTGTGATCATCCGCTCTCCAGTAGTCACTTCCAAATAAAACTTCTTTCGCACAGGCAGTCCGGCCCATGACATCTTGAAAAGCAAAGAAATGTTCTGCAAAGGCAGAAACCGGATGGGACGTATCTGGTGTTTGCGGAGGGGTGAGGGCCCGCTGTCTCCTCAGTCGGATCAAATCTTTGGCACCTTTGAGATGAATTGTCCATTGCTGATCGCATTTGTCTGCGATCTCATAGAGGCACAGCATCATCATGATCACCAGCACCTCGGGGTCTGCAGAGCATGTCAAGGAGCCTTCGCTGGAGAGACGGCGTCGAAGGTCTCTCAATGTTTCGGACTTGAGGCGAAGGCCAAGAGGGGCATATGACGGGATAGCTCGGGCCAAGTGACATGCGCCTAGTGCTTGGATAGCTCTGAACAACGTAGGCGATGCAGATACGCTGAATGGTAGAATCACAGAGGCAAACGGCGAAGACATGGTCGAACTGGCAGTTGTGCGAGGGCACACCTGCTGGAGATAATAGTCGAGAAGCTCCCCATGCCCGAGCTGCGATACCTGTGGGAATAATGATAGAGCTGGTGAAGGCCCTGGATCCATGGCTCGAAATATTAAAGCGTTTGGCACAGTGCGATAGGGCAGGGAAACATGATGCTGTCCATTCGAGACAACGTCCACTTCATTGGGGTTCTCGAATGTGCCCACTCCGATGTTGACGAACCCCCATGGCTGTATATTTGGTAATAGACACCACTCACGCGTCTCATCTGACAACTCAGAAGAAGATTGTTTTTCGTCTGATCTGGTTTTGCTCCAGACTCCCGCACGCCCAAAAGCCACGCCGCGACTGGCAAACTCGGACTCCCATTTGAGCTCTAGATTGGTGGAGCATGGTAGCCCTTTCTGCCGGCACCGCGTGCAGACGGGTTTCTTGGTATCACATCGTACTCGACTAGCCCGACATTCCCGACAGCCACTACGAGACCGGGTTTTCACCGGTGCCGTACGGTCGGCGGCTTTTCTGCGCGGCATCCAAAGTGTGGCGAACGTTACATGAGCCCGATAGATGAGTTAAGCGCCCATCAGAGTGCCGTCAGTTAGTGACTTGCACGTGAAACTACCCGATGGTCTGTAGAGTTCTGAGTAGTGATCTGTAGGTTACAAAGTGGATTAGAAATGGTCCCCGCAGGGCGATAAGAATTTCATCCACATTGGCCACCCCGCAATCCACAAACTCTAGCTGAGTGGTAAGGTATATACGTTTTATATGTTTTATCTCATGGAACTCGAGATTGATGTGGAAGTTTAAAATTTTGTAAACATGCCATGCTGCGCTAATTGCTTATCAGACTGTTCTGTATACGAAATCATGCTCTTCACCGTATTGACTCCAAATCCTCCAGTGGATATCCTTCCGGGCTATGTTCATCGCGGGAGATAAAGGGTCGCGCCAGTCCTTGCTCTTCATCCGATCTACCAAAACTTTCCTGGCTTATAAAGTCGGCTTTATCATAGGGAACATCGCAGCGAACCGACCACAGGGACGGATAGTGACGACGATATGAAAACCAAGCTACTGCCATACCTAGAAGTCCACCACAGGTCACATCCCATACATCATGTCTGTAATCCGCCAGACGTGACAATGCGACTAAAAGAGCGCAGAATAGGGGGGTGAAGGAGATCAGACACCGTCCGAGATCTGAGCGAGGCCGGAAGACACGCATCTGGCCGCAGAAGAAACTGTGACAATCAATCAGTAAGAAAACCGGGACCATTTGCGGATATACTCACAGAGTCAAGTAGCCCAACCCGCTGAAAGAAAAGCTACTGTGTCCACTGGGGAAGCTGCGCCATCCTTCAAAGAGGAGTGCTTGGTTGGGCTCTGTACAAACAGTCCACGTGAGAAGCACATTGTCTGCCGTGCCTCGAGCCGGCTTACACCGGGCCAGTAGATCAGGACGAGGCCTGCCTACCACGTTCTTGATTATATCGGTTAAAAATGTGCCGAGGATGAGCGACACGAGGAATCCAAGTACCGTCGCCTGGGTTTGTTGTACGCCAGGGCGCGAAACAGCTGACCATGTAAGGATTATGCCCAATGGAATCACACCAGCCAAAATTATAGCCCAAACTAAGGCAATGAGTATATCGTTTGCTGAGTGATGCGGATATCGAGGTTCTTACCGATAGGAACTCGTTCGTGTGCGGCCATAGGATACTGTATGGACTTGTTGTCGAGGGAAAACATTCGGTGAAAAGGACTGACGAGAATTGGAATCTGTAAAGAAACAGCTTAGTATATGATAATGATAAATAACACGGACAATTCAGGATTACCATTAACCATCCTGCCATGAGACATCCCAATGCGACATAATCACCCGCATAGGTGCGTTGGTAAAACCGCGCTACAGCTCCCCCGAACCCAGTACGTATAACTGAAGGTGAATCCCTCCCTGGGTCTCGCGGCATTTTACAGAAAGTAAATGTGAAGGAGAGAGATGGAGGAATGAATGTCCAAGAGTTAAGACTGTTTGGGCGGTCGTAATGCACAGACCCACTTTAACCTTTACCTTCCGCTTCTTAACCTCTTAACCTCCACTTATCTCACTTCCTCACTTGATTGATTCAAATTTAATATGGCTGATCCCAATCAGCGCGTCAATACGGCTTTTGCGCCTCCACCACCCTTGTGGAAGCACTTCACACGCGACAACCTCGACAAGTTAAAAGAGATCAAGACCGAGGCTTCAAAGAACGAGGATGGGCGACCAGTCCGCAAGGAATGGTCACCAGCAGAATTACGCGCTCTTAATCTCCCCCCAGAGCTTCGATACTTAGTCCCACCAGATATTCCCACGGGAGAATACTCAGTATTTGGCGAATTGCAAACAGTGAGTTCGGTCAGCGCTATATTCAATTCATTTCAACTAACATATTTTTAGCTATCAACCACTTTACCTTCCCTGCAGGAACAGGGAATTGAACAACTTTACCCCGAACCACCCACAAATACCACACAAGACCTTTCGCAACCGCCCCGATCACCACAGCCGCTGAGCCACGCCTATTACCTCCTCAAGATCAGCAAATCCCTCCTCCTTAACTTCCTCGAGTTGGTCGGAATTCTGTCCGTCTCACCAGAACAGTTCGAACCGAAAGTCGAGGACATGCGCAACCTGTTCATCAATGCACACCACCTTCTCAACCTATACCGCCCCCATCAAGCCCGCGAATCACTCATAATGATGATGGAAGAGCAGCTTGAGCGAACCAAAGAAGAAATTAAACAAATGGATAAAGTCAAGGCCGATATTGAGGGTCTCCTGGAGGAAATACAAGCAGAGGGCAGTGACATCCGGTCAATACAGCAATCGGCAGATTCAAGCAGTCTTGTGTCAGCGTCACGCAAAGCTGAGGATTCACGTTTGATCTGGGACCTTCTTGAAAAGGAGATTTGATTTAATCGTGATATCGGAATGAATTAAGATATTTCAGATGTGCAACACTCCATGCATATGGACTGGACTGTCCGATCACTCCACTGATGCCGCAAATGCCCTGGTCTGGGACACAAGCTGTACGATAGCATGCAAATAGCATGCCGTATCTCGATACCCTACAGAGTCGAGTCCCATGGGGGTACGATTCGATCCACTGGCTTAGCACGGAAGTCGCTTCGATTGATCCCGCCATCCCCACGGATAGCATAGTCTGCAGACAGAATGTTGTCACTGCGAGAATTCCGACTTGCTACAGGGATTACTGTTGGGGCTCTCATTCAGCAGGACCCAAATCCTAGGCTCTCACGATAGATTAAACGGGCATCACATACATCTCGAACTCTACTCATGTGCAGGATAGCGGACACTATTTTTTCTAAAACATTTGACCTTACTATATTATATCATTAAACTGTTCATGTCTAGAATAATGACACATTCCATGCCCAGGGTTTTCAAATCGTTCAAGATATTATCACGCCGATATACGCCCAAAGCGTCAATATCCATACTCCAATGCCTTATACAGTGCAACGCAAGAAAAATTTTACAGCGGCAAAAGCGAGCCAGAATTCTGCTCGCGCCATGCCTTGTCAATAGCGCATTCAGCCAGCCGTTTCATCTCTGTCACGAAGTCAACCACAAGCTTGAATTGGAGAAATTCATTTGAAGAATGCTTTCGACGAAAGATGCGCTCCATCATGAACGTCGCTAACTTCAGACGATCCATATCGTCGCGCGAGCGAGGGTCTAGTGGGTTTGAAAGAATGCTGCAGAAGATACTGAGCAATGCCGATATGGGATAGAAGATCAGAATCCTAAGCAAAGTTAAGTTAATTCGAAAATCATTGAAGCTGTGCAGCAACATACCAGAAAATGCCCTCGACTAACACATGCTCCCCTGCTTCTAAGTAACAGAGGGTTGAACGGCTGGCCTCGACCGAAAGAGCGAGACTTGAGTTGACTCCATCCAGCATTCCGTTTCCCTGTCTCCATGCCTGGCATCTACTGCTCGCCGAGTGGATTATGGACATGCAGAGGTAGTAGTTGAGACGTAGCATGACTGAATGCATACTAACGTTGGGATCGGAGGTTTCAGAGGAAAAAGACATGGTCGGTCGCCACTGTGGTGGAATGGATAACCGCCATGCTTCCAGCTCATCATCTAATTCCCGAATCGACTTCAAAAGATCCGCATCGGACTTTCGCATTGCGCTCACAGAATAGAGAGCACTGTGCGTGCGAGATTTTATAATGCTCAATCGCAAGTCGAATGGGAAACTCGGCTGTGAGTAGACCAAATTCACGTCCTCAGGATCCATGAATGCATATTCCTCGTAGCCTGGTGGGAGGGTGAGATCGCAGTTTTCATCGGCAATATTAGGTGGTTGCCCGGTGCGAAGGGAGACATCTTTGTCCATTGTATAGATGATCCAAAAGAGGTTTCGTAATTGCTGCTGCCTTCGTTGATCTCGTTCGCCTTTCGAACATATTCTACTGTTAGTGAGATTACCTCCCAGCATGAATATGAGACGTCCAGCTATTGCAGCAAAGTAGTTGGTGGCTCGCATATTTCCCGATGACAACTCGTATAAGGTCTGGAAGCAAAATGGCAAATGTTAGCGCTATCTCTGGCAGCAAAACCACGAAAGGCTCCATTTGCCCCAATGAAGCCAAAGACGCACCAGCATGATCACAGCCTGTGCACCCTCCAGATTCGCAGGCTCTTGGATAAGTTGTGATAATAGAAACTGAGCTTTGGAAGCCAATATTTCATGATCGATTTGAACACAGGCCGTGTCCTTGACAGCAGCAACAACGGGCGGAAGACGAGCGGCAAAAGCGGCAAAAGCAATAACGCATGCCCGAGCACTTGCTTGACCAAACCCAAAGCTCGACCGAGGCTGCCGGTAAGCTTCACAAATTGTTTCGGCGAATAGTTCCGGATCCACAACGGGGAAGAGGCGGCGCATCACGATTGAGCGCTTGTAGGCATCAAAGTACACCTGCACGCTTCGGCGGTCTGGCAGTTCAAATAAGTTATCGTTTCGTAAGTTCATCATAATAGTGTTCGAGATCTGGCCACGTTCTTTCTCCCACGGTGCCCGTGCTGGACTGAATTTCTCGCTTGAAACGGTTTGTCCCGTGCGAGACTCAATCCACTTCTGGCCCTCTGGTAGGAGATGCGGGATACCGGTAAGGATACTGATGACACCTAGCTCTCGACCTGCAAAGTGAACACCCACTGAAGATGAAAGAATGGGCTGGTTGCTGATACTAGCACTCGAGCTGGCACTTGGGGAGTTGCTCGCAGTAGTGTTGGCAGTGCTATTAATCGCATTGCCATCAAGAATGTGTGTATAATCCATGGGCTCTGATTGAATAAGATACTAGACTTGGCCTACTTAGAAGTGGGCACATACCAGAGTTAGACTCCCGCATCAGATTTTCTGCCAGAAGCTGCTCGATGCGACTAATTCTCTCCGAAAGCCGCGAATTCTTGGGGTGGCTACAGCCAATATAATCAGTTTTTATATCCTCTTAACTGCAAAAATTAGGATTGACAAACTTACTTGTCACCATCATCATCTGTTTTTCTTTTCCGCTGCACCACACGATCAAAGGTGCATGAGAGGTTATGGTGGCTACACCAATTACATTGTGGGGACGCCGCGTCACATTTGATCTGACTAGATCAGTATGGGGAATGAACCAACAAGAGAAGTCTGTACCTTGCG
Organism: Penicillium lividum; assembly: GCA_028828245.1. Classification (NCBI taxonomy): domain Eukaryota; kingdom Fungi; phylum Ascomycota; class Eurotiomycetes; order Eurotiales; family Aspergillaceae; genus Penicillium; species Penicillium lividum. The sequence continues at coordinate 328,466 of JAQJAG010000002.1, forward strand.
CCTATAACAAGAATCACAGGCACGCGCCGTGCGCTTCCGAGATTTGGAAGGATCCATAGGTATATGTGAGATGCAAGTTGATCATTAATCGTCACCAAGTGCCACTCAAGCGTTTAGTCAGCGGAGGTCGGCGATTCGGGCGTTGCGTCCTCCGGAGTCCGGACCATGGTTCATCTCACTTTATCTTGGATCTATATAGATTCAGCATCCAGACTCATTGATACGATCAATCACAAAGTCAAATATTTGATATTATTAGAACAATGTTTAAGACAACATGTGCAACGAAGATATCTCAGGGCTAAAGCATGGTGCGGAGATTCCAACATTGGAAGCTTCAAAGGAGGGATATTGAAATCAGCTTGACTTCGATCTTGTACATAGTAAATCACATCACAGTGCAGATACAGCAATCGCATTCTTCACCGCCACAGTCGCATCCAAAGCAAGGTTTGGAAACTGACTTGATAGGTTTTTTCACGGAGCCACCAGAGCTGCCAGAGGGAAGAGTCCAGTCGGACGGAGTCGAGGTGGAAGTGATCATCTTGGTGAACAGTCAAGTACCACGAACTAGAAAGTGAGCATACTTAGTCCAACTCGACATAAAAATCACTTTTTATTGTGAAAAGTAGACTGAAGGCGAGTAGATAATACCTTTGGGAGTCTTACCTTGGACAGGAACGAAGTGCTTGATGGGAAGGAGAAAGCTGTGGTGATGGACTTCAGGCAGCCATTTTATCGCGGTTCTTATCCACGCTTCATTGATTGTTGCAGCAACACAAACCAATCATGCGGAACGTCGCATTATTCAGGCTGATAGAAACCCGCCACACACGTCACAGGGTCCAAGCTAATAATTAAGAAACAATCGTCATTGCTTGTAGCTCTACCACATGAGGAGAGGGAAGCGACCCATTTTCCTTTTCAATTAAAGCAATGTATATTCCTTGGCCTTAACTAATTTAAATTCCGAGATAAAATTCAGGGCCATAACAATTGAGGTAGTACCAAAATGAAAATGTAGAAAAAAAACCGAAACACCTTGACCGGGTTTTACCAAAACTCCGATTCCGTCGCCGATCGTGTATCATGAGGGAGGCATAGTGAATCCGATCTGCACCGAAGTCCACAGATAGAATCCAGGAAATAATGTTTAATCTTCATCAGAGTCAGGAGATCCGTAGCGGCCGCGCCAGTTGAGGTTACCCTCCAAGCCACCACCGAAAGCACGATCAACATATCCTGCAGGAGTTAGTCCAGGAATGAACAGTTAAAACTTCAGAGATGACATACCTCCACCACCGAAATAGCTGAGAGCCACCGGAAGGAAAATGAGAGCATGAGTGGCAGCGAATACAACCAACGCCAACCAGACACGGAAGTAATAGATCTCGAAGATCTTGCTACGGGTAAATGCGAGAACACAGACCCCAAGTAGCTTGGTGATAGTGATGCCGCTGAAGACAGTTCCACCGACATTGACCAATGCAGCCCAGGCACGAGCATCCTTGCCACGGAACTTGCCTGGTGCTTTCTCCACCAGGGTTTGCGAGGGGAACATAAATGCCCGTGCAATATGGGCGCAGAACTCCACGCTGATACCAACACATATAACCAAGTTCACCAATGAGACAGCGTTCAGGGAAACACCGGCAATAGCCATCGTGCCAATAATATCTACCACAGTCATGACCACCGTGGTGGTGATGACAGCACCGGTGGCGACCGACCCCAGGATGGCAGAGGTGATAACAAAGATGATGGCGACAGCCGATCCCAAAAGGGTACCAGTCAGTTGGACGATAGAAACATACTGATCAAAGAAAATGTAGAACTTGGAGTACGGGAAAATGTCAATATTGTGCTCCTTCGAAAGCCCATCAGCGATTCGACGAGCTGAAACGTATGCTTGAATAAAGGCATCCTGGCTCCTCAAGGGGGTGTGGCTGGTCCGGAAATGACTAGCATTTATCATGGTATGTTCCTCATCGATAACCAGGGCTGCGCTGTAGGGTGCTTTCCCACCTAGAGGGCAAGAGGCGTCGGTAGGAGCGTTTATCCACTTCTCCGCATAATGGATGAACTCCGGGCCCGTCGGCATTCCGTAGAGACTCAAGTTCCATCCTGGGAAACGGTCCTCAAAACATATCTTGCCATCTTCCTTGCAACACTCCTGTTGGGGGTTTAACCAGTAGAAGAAGTCATCAATCCAGCTAGCGGCGGATCCAGAAATGTAGGAAACATTCGGACGCTTGGACTCTTGCTCCAGCACAAATGGCAAAGAAAATTCCTCACATGTCGTGAACCGTCCACAAAGCTGTTGTTGGTGGTTTCGCTCTGTTACGTTGACACCGCGAGTCACAAAATACACAGGCGGACCGGTGCGGAAATATGCATCAAGGTCATTGAAATAAGAAATGAGGTATGAGTCGCTCGGGAGCGCAATTCGCTGGTCTAAGCCAATGGGCACCTTTGGAATCAACGCCAAACCTGCTGTCAGAAGGCCCAGGAAGATAATAACAACGGCCGCTTTCACCCGTCTATCCAGAATGAATGGAGCATAGACGCGCCGGATAAAAGTCTGCAAGGCAGTCTCTGCCTCCTGATCATCATATATTTGGTCCTGGGATAGACCATTGGAGTTCGCTTTTCGCACCGTGAAACATGGAAAGCAGTCGGCACGAAGACTTTCTACCCGTCGCTGGTTGAGAGCGAGGACAGAAACAAACATGGTCACTTGTAGGATGGCATTGACAAAGACAGCACCTGCTGCGTATGCCGCAAAGTTTTTCACCGCAGGCATGCCGACGAAAGCACCTAGTCCAAATGCCACAGTCTCGGTCAAGGCAGAAAGGAAAATACTGGGCCCGATTCTTCCGACTGCAATTGCAATTCTCTCATCAATTTCGTCATTGGAGTGACTGAAATTGACTCGCTCAAATTCATGGACGATCAAGAAGATGTTGTCTACGCCTACAGCCAAAACCAAGAATGGGATGACTTCGGCGATGATCAGAGTTACCTTGACTCCCGCGGCAGAAAACAAACCGACTGAAGCAGAGACCGACATCAAAACGATCAATATTCCAGCGACGCCCAGTGTAAACTTAGATTGGACGAGAGCATTCGCGGGGTTGGTAAGAAGCGACTTCCAGGTGACAGTGACAGATCCTAAGGCCAAGGAAGCATAAAAGAACATGATGATGTAGCTGATCACCACAATCTTTGCATCCGTATTTGTGGATTTGTTGAGCTCTTGTTCCAAGCTGACCTCGGCGTTGAAGGAAACGCGAAGTCCCCGGGTAGTGGCTTCGCCCTGAACGCCCTCAAACACGCCCTCAAAGGTGTTCTCCCAGTCAATGGCCTTTCTCTCCTCTTCAGTACCTTGGGCAAAGTTATTCACCACCCAAGTTACAACCAAAGCCCGAGCATCCAGGACATTGCCAGACTCCTCATAACCGCCAAGAATCATTTCCGGTTTCAAAGGCTGCTTGAAGGCAGGAAGACAGCTCACGTCACCAGGCGAGTCGGTACAGTGAACGAGTCGATCTTTCCAATTATCAGGGTCAAGATTGAAGACCGACCCACCAAAATATCCGGTTAACGATTGCACCACACAGGCATCACCAGTGGGCTTGAAACATACATCATCCAGGATTAGGCCATACTCTGCCGAGAACACGCGACTTAGGCGTGATTCGACGTCGAACCACCATGACAAGGTCTCATAACTCAGAACTGGACCCGTTTCATTTACCAAAAAGACCTGCTCGGCTCGGTAGAATGGGCCGAAATTGTCATCAAAGAATGTCTTCTCCTGGGCCGCCGCAGATGAAGGGCTCACCCAAAGGCGAACTGGATCAGTTTCAACTGTAAATCGCAGCCAACCCAGGCTCATTAACATCACAATAATGATGCTCGAGCTAATTGTGATGGCGGGAAAGCGTGCACATGCACCACCGATATGGTGGAACATCGCTGACAACCAGACGTTTGGCTTGTACTCGCCATGCAGCTGTTCCACGTAGCCCCCATGATACACAATCTCCCCTTCGTCTTCATCGTCACTAAGGGAGGGATCCTGAAGAAGGCGCACTCGTTCAGGTTTGCGGAACCGACGTTCCTTGTAAGTGACATAGCTCGCGAGACCCATTACCAGCAGTAAGAATGCAGAGTAGACAATGATAACGGCAAAGGAGAGACACGGCAGAAGTCCAACATGGCAGGCCTCATGCGTAGAAACAGCAGGTAGCTCGGGGCACACCTCGGGACAGTCTACGCAGGAACAGCGGTAGGTCTGGTCGGGGTCATTACAAGCTTTGGGTTTGATTGACACCGCCTTCATGCCCTGAGCATCAGAGCCCCGAGGTTCCGTGAGATAGTTGATTTGAAACGGGCTACCGAGTAGCTTCTTGTCACCTAAGAACTTCATGAATTGCTGGTAGTTCTTAGCACCTCCGCCAATAAAGTCGATTGCTTTCCCACCAGACGCGCCATTCTTGACATCCTTGCAGCTGTCAAAGAAGCCACTTTGGGAAGTTTCCGACCAGACATTATCCACCTCGGTCACCACTGTTTTGCCGGAGCTGCTCTCACCAGTTTGTGTGACATTGATAAACAGCGATTGATCGGGGGAACAAGTAAAGGTGCAGAAGGTGTTGAAAAAGTTCTCTCGACAGGCAGGACAGGATGCAATGATGCCTTCGGCAAGCTTCAAATTGCTTGAAAGGGCGTCGACCTACGGAAGAAAGCCAGTTAATACCATTATTCCATCCCGAAGTTCGAAGTTGATTATCGAATTATCATACCTGCTCATCACGGCAACAGACGGAGCCTTCTTTCCATTTCGAGCCACACAAATTCACCAATTTCTGCCGCGCCGAGTCCTCCGGCTGATGTGCTAGGTCATTATCCGGACAGGGAAGTTGACCGCCGAAAAAAGACTGCTTCCCACAATTCCCTCGTATTGCGCATCGGCCTGCCTCGTGAATCTTGGTTTCACCCTGTGCGCCGACTATGGACGGCTGGAGGGCAAGGGCGCCTAGCCCGACTACCCCAACAACAACCCCCGATAGCCGCATCGTGCGGTAGGGAGACGATTCGAACCAGGAATGATGTCCAAGTTTTGTATTATTCCGTGATCCTGTGGGTCAGTCGTAAAGGTGTTTTACGGTCGTGGGGTGTCGGTGGCCATAGGTTGAGTGTGGAGACGACAGCGCAAGCTTTGGCGTCGTAAACGCAAGGAGGCAAAACAATGAAGCTTGGATGTAGCTGATATTAGGAATGCACCAGCGATAAGGATTTATCTCCAGAGCAGAGCAAGTGGTGGGTCGGAAGTCGAGAAGGATCGAAGAAGCTAGTGTGGAGGGAGAAGAGAAGTTGGGGGAGGATGACGTGCACGTACAAATAAGAACAGGATACCACTTCGGCCCCGCACGGGAACCGCACCATAACAAGTACTCGGCAGGTAACTATCTGCCGAGCTTATGACTCGATGAAACAGCAACATCAGGTACAATATGGAACACTGTCGAATACACCCTTCATATGTTTTTTTGCAGAGAAATCCTACTATCTGTCGCCACTATATTTTATAGAGAGCTACCCTATACCTCATGCACATCAAACCCCTTTATTACTTGGGTACACGGTGGACTTCTTGGACATAGATTTGAAACTGCCACCCTACTTTTCTCTTTTTTCCACTTCGCCTTCTACTGCTAGTTTCTTTTTTCTCTTTTCTTTTCTTCTCTTTTCTTTTTTTCTCTTTCTATTCCGCTACCTATGAACTTAGAGAGCCCTTTAACTAATTGATTAATTTTGTAGGAAAGAAGGTTGAAAGAATGCCGGGTAGGATACCAGGTAGGATACTGCGTGGGAGACTAGGAGACTAGGTAGGCTAGAACGTTATATATGTATTCTTAATGCATGGAGGTACGAGATCAGAGATTGAATCAGTGCTTAGGAACCTTAGAAAGTGAGTACACGCCCGGGCGCTTACTAAACTTCTCTCATTGACATGATACATCCTCCAGTATCATTCCGATGCTTGGTGCTTATCGGGTCGAGAGCCCATCAGAACACGCTGGCCAGCAAGCACATACTTGAATCTGTGGGGGAAAGAATGCCGAGAGAGGTCACTGATCTCCAGGGAAGTACACAATTAAATTGAACATGCATGATTCTCGTGGAGCTGAGCGTACCAAAGGACCCGGTGGATTTGCATCAAGAATGGCTCAAGAACAAGAAAATTAGCTTACCAAATGTTAGCAGTTCTCGATTTGTCACGCCTTAAATTTTGCCGAATATTTTTCCACCATCTGAAACGGTGTTTTGACTTCCACTCGACCTGACCGTTGGCCTCGTATGCTCTCGCTAGTGAACGCTGTGAAATGAGCCGATCAGGGTGACCCTCTGCTAATGTCTTCTCCCTAATAGCCACCACATGCTTAAGGAGGGCGATCGCCTCCTTGACCTGGCCGTTGGATTCATATACACTCGCTAGCTCATGCTGTGAGTTGAGCCGACTAGGGTGATCCTCTGCTAGTACCTTCTGCTCGATAGCTACCACATATTCAAAGAGAGCTATCGCCTCCTTGACCTGGCCGTTGGATTCATATGCACCCGCTAGCTCATACTGTGAGGCGAGCCGATTAGGGTGATCCTCTGCTAATGTCTTCTCCCAGATTGCCACCATATGCTTAAGGAGGGCGATCGCCTCCTTGACCTGGCCGTTGGATTTATATGCTCTCGCTAGCTCATACTGTGAGTTGAGCCGACCAGGGTGATCCTCTGCTAGTACCTTCTGCTTGATAGCTACCACATATTCAAAGAGGGCGATCGCCTCCTTAACCTGGCCGTTGGATTTATATGCTCTCGCTAGCTCATGCTGTGAGTTGAGCCGACCAGGGTGATCCTCTGCTAGTACCTTCTGCTCGATAGCTACCACATATTCAAAGAGAGCTATCGCCTCCTTGACCTGGCCGTTGGATTCATATGCACCCGCTAGCTCATACTGTGAGGCGAGCCGATTAGGGTGATCCTCTGCTAATGTCTTCTCCCAGATTGCCACCATATGCTTAAGGAGGGCGATCGCCTCCTTGACCTGGCCGTTGGATTCATATGCACCCGCTAGTACATGCTGTGAGGTGAGCTGATCAGGGTGATCCTCTGCTAATGTCTTCTCCTGGATAGCCACTATATGCTTAAGGAGGGTGATCGCCTCCTTGACCTGGCCGTTGGATTTATATGCTCTCGCTAGCTCATGCTGTGAGGTGAGCCGATTAGGGTGATCCTCTGCTAATGTCTTCTCCCGGATTGCCACCACATGCTTAAGGAGGGCGATCGCCTCCTTGACCTGGCCGTTGGATTCATATGCAGCCGCTAGCTCATGCTGTGAGGCGAGCCGATTAGGGTGATCCTCTGCTAATGTCTTCTCCCAGATTGCCACCACATGCTTAAGGAGGGCGATCGCCTCCTTGACCTGGCCGTTGGATTTATATGCGCTCGCTAGTACATGCTGTGAGGCGAGCCGACTAGGGTGATCCTCTGCTAATGTCTTCTCCCGGATTGCCGCCACTGATTGGAGTACTTCGACTCCTTCCTTTATACGTCCATCTTTTAGTAGGCACCTCCCAATTTTCTCTCCTAAATCATCTCTTCCTGTGTTTTGCTCCATTTTGTCACTTTGCGCTAGGGGAAGAACATGTGGGAAATATTGTCGCCACAGTAACCTGTCCTCCCATTCGCCCCATGGAAATATCTCAGTAAGATGCTCAATAGCATTCTCCTCTGTCATTAAACCTTCATGGCGTTGAATGGGCCAGAATCTTAGTGCCAGATGAACTAAGCTGTGCATATCCAAGGTTTGGCCATCCTCTCGCCAGCTGAGAAAACCATATCCGCAAAGCAACCCTATCGCCTGCGTCAGATCCCAATCAGATTCAGTCTCAGGTAAGATGCTCCGTGGAATTGCCTTTGATTCTATCCACCTAATGAACGAAAGAAGACGGGCGGAGGTTGTATCGGTCTGGCAGATAGTATTGAAGGATATGATCCATGTCGTCGCCACCGCGCCCTGTGTCTTGCTGTAGTGTGTCTCATCGCGCAACTGTGCACCGAGAAGGTTGATCATATCGTGATCTGTTTGGTTACAGAGTCGCAGATATGCAATGATAGGCATCTTGTTCATGTTCATATAGGCTGCCGCTTGTGCCATCGTCAGAGGCATATATGCGAGCTTCTCCAGAAGCTCCGCAATATCACCAACCTGCCTGATCTGAGTCTTATCCACTAGGGACATTCCCAGGAATATATTGGCCTCTTCCGAAGTCATTCCAGTGAGCTCTAGTAGTTCCACGCCGCCGGCGTGAACGGCGATCTGTGAAGACCGGGTGGTTATGAGGGTCCGTCCAGTTGGGCTTTGTGGGAGAACATCAAAGAGGCCAGTCGACTTGCCTGGCGACCCGAGTATAAATTCCATGTCATCCGCGTTGTCAAGAATAAGCAGCCAGTTTCCAGCAGCCTCTGAAGATAGATATGCTCGGAGAGCCTCTTTTGGGTCGTCGCCGTCACCACAGTGGATGCCAAGCTTCTGGACGAGTTCTGTTGCCGTCTTTTCAAAAGCAGGCATGCTTTGCGCAGGCATCCAGAGGATGGAGTATTGCTTCATTGAAAGTCTAACTCGATACGCAAGTTCGAGTACGGTCTGCGTCTTTCCCATGCCACCAAGTCCCACCACGGCGACTCTCTCCCTCTCTTCAGTGAACAACATCCGCCAAAGCTCCTTAATTTGGTGTTCTCGCCCTGTGAAGTTTTTGTTTTGTCTAAAAGGTACGTGGCAGACTAGAAAAAATGGTTGGTATCCACAGTGGTGTCTGAGCTAGCTCAATGACCTACCTCGTCGGGTCGGACGCTGCGCTTCTTCATCGCCGTATCCCTTGCGAGGCCCTATCTGCTGCAACACTGCCTTCGCATAAGAAGCCGCCATGGCCGCGGCGTATGGCTGCCAGGCTTTATTCTTGTGCTCATCGCCGTAGTCACATACGCCGCGGATAACACCGACAGGGATGCGGTTCATCGTCCCAGCTGCCTCCATCTCGATGCCGATGACATCGTACTTGTCTCTCAACGCGTCTCGCTTGGCTGCATTCTTCATGAGCTTGTCTCCAGAGCCGATCGGGCCATACCAAACGCGTGTGCGTATATCATCGGACCTGCGCTCTCTGCTTTTGGGTTTTGTTGTTCCTGAGTTGTCGGTTTCATAGAGTCGGTCTGCATCTTGCCCCGGATCGGCGAATGTTCCACTAGCATGTCGCTTTGTTTTTATTGTCTCGTAGAAGTGGGAAAATAATTTCACGTCATCGGGTGCGTGAAGCCTGATATTGCCGATCGCCGACCTTATGACGGTCTCAGTCATCGCTAAGACATGACCGCCCCGAAGAAGCTGAAAGCCATCTTCTGCAGTCTCTTTGCCCAAGTCATAGGCAATCAAGCCAGCGCTCTCTCCCTCTGGCAATGCCACCAAAACATCTCCTAGTCGAATGTCGCGAGGCGAGGGACCCGTTAATCTTGGCAACCCGGCGGCTACACCCACGAGCAAGCCGAACCAGAGATTGGGAAAAAACTTCCTGACTTGGCTGGCCAATGCTGCGGCGGATCCTGTTCCGTATTCTTGACCCGCTGGCAGCGTGGCAATGATAATGTTGTGTCCGCAGATATCGCCGGCTTGAAATACATAGTCGTCGCCACGCTGGAGAGGAAACCGTCCTTCGTGTCTTTTGTCCAACATGCATATAGCCGCCTGGGCCTCGATTTCGAGCGGTGCTATCCAGGCGACAGTATAAAGTCGTGGGTCTAGTTCAGCCATGTTTGGCTCAAATTTTTAACTGTCGGAACTAGAACAGAAGTCAAAAAACCAGTAGACTAAGTAGAATGGTAATCAGCCTGGAAGAGGGGCTGCCTTCTTTGCCTGCCTAATCTTCAGCCACAACCCCGCACGAGGCTCTAGCCATCACTAACAGAAATAAGCAAAACCGCTCTCGGATCCGATAAAGAGATTGTCTAGCCGCTGAAGGCGGCATAGTAACATAATCATTGGCCTGACTGTTCATTATCTTGGGCCATGTCATTTCGGGCTTGGAGGGCGCAGGAGAGGAAAAGCCAGCCCTTTTAAAGATTTACTCAGTCTTTCATAGAATTTTCAATTTAAGCTTGGAAATCAACCTTTGAAACTCAAATATATTCTCCGACAAAATACAATGGAAATGCATTCTTGACAGAATCCTTCACTGGTGCAATCAGTGCTTCCACACCAGATGCAAGAAGTCTCCACCTCGACCAGCATTAATATCCGAAGTCCACCCGTCAAACCCGAGATTTCTCACTGTGTCCCAGGTCACTTGGTCCCTGCGACGAAGCAGCTGAAGGGTCGTGATCTTTTTGGAACCATCGTTGCGCCAAGAGAGATACCGGAATTTACCACCTGTTCCAGAGGCAAGGTCATGGCGTCCTGTGTCCTGCTCGTCTTGGATATCAATTTTGATGTCGGAAATTGCGGTTGACTCGTTATTGTGGTAGCTTGCCACAATCCAGACAAATCTACCATTGCCATATCAGCATTCATTTGTTTGTTCAAGCCAATTTTCAGGTAGGATTCAGCTGTTTGGGAACATACTTTCCGCCAAATCCATTGTTGATATCGGGGCTGTTTCCATCAACAACCGGGATCCTGTTTCCAGGCTCTGAGCTTTCATCGTTCGAGATGAAGGGCTAATCAAATATTTTAGCAGATGTGGCAAGAAATTTCCAGAGCGAGGCTCACGAAGATTTGACCGAGATAACCCATTGTGATTCCGAGGGAGAGATATTATCAAGGTCCACGGGTGTTTATGTAGACTGAGGAATGCTGTCTGTTTTTGTTGGTTGCGAAATCCCATTTGAAGGGAGGATGGCTTCCTTTTATGTGATTTCGCATCCTAAATACGATACAGTGCCTTCTGAAGAGGTCTGCCAAGGTCGGTGTCGCCGATAGTCTCCCTCAAGACAGGCTGTGTGCATATTGAGGCTGGCTACCAGCTCGATTCCATATTACTTTCAGTCTGGGCAGTGCGACGCCTCTTAACGCAGTCACATATCAGGAAATTACGAGATATTGAGGGAGTTAACTGCTTTTCCGCCCTCCTCAGCCTATTACTCAATGGTAATACTTGAGAGGGGTCATGCTTCCAGATGCCTTAATGTCTGCATAGGCAGAAGTGTCTAGAAATGTTTGGAAGATCAGATATTACCCATCATCAATCCAGCTAGATCTTCGGATTCCATGAGAAGGTTTATTCAGCGTTTACTGGCCTCAAAATATATTTGACCGTTCAAATCCTTGGCTTTTATGTCGACGTATGATGACTGCATTACACGAACGATCAAACAGCGTATTCGACAGCCACAATGTGTAGAATACGGGTGACAGCGCAATTTTGCTCAGCTGCCAAGGGGTCTGGAGCGATGCTAGATGAATTTTAGAAATTATAGAACTTGTGTAGGCTTACATCTTCCAATTACTAAAGTGAACTTTCTGAAGACAGACTTAGTCTCAAAACCGATGAAGCGCACCTTGTGGCATTTGTGGAAATTGAACCCGAACCCGAACCCGAACATGAATCCGAGCCTGGGAAAACACGCTCCATAAAAACATTTGTCACAACCCTGAAGCCCACCTACTCCAGATCCAAAGCTCCGATTCAGATATTTCCTGGAATATTTACAAGCAACAGCCCAATAGCCGACAGAAATCCTCAAATCTACGTTGAAGAGGTTCCAATTTACTTTTTGCCCATTCCATACACCATCAACAACGTTCACTCGATTCGATGGCCGCATTGAAACAGGAATGCAACGTTCAGGTTATCATTGGTGCGGGTGGCATGGGCCTCAGCATTGCACGGCGCCTTGCAAATGGATATCGGCTACTACTCGCTGATTTTTCAAGCGCAACTCTATCTTCTGCTGTGGAAAGTCTTCGCGATGATGGATATGATGTTGAGGGGCACCAGGTCGATATTTCCGACTATGGGTCAGTGGAAAAGTTGGCATTGACCGCTGCCAAGATTGGGAGGATCTTCGCTGTCGTCCATACGGCTGGAGTCTCACCTGCATCCGCCGCAGGCAAACAGATTTACGAAGTGGACCTGCTCGGCACAGCGAATGTGATAGACGCCTTTTTCCATGTCGCCTCTGCCGGCACCTCTTTGATCTGTGTGGCGAGCATGGCGGGCAATTTTGCTCGCTTGTCACCGGGTCTGGAGTCCCATCTTGCAACGGCTCCTCGAGAGAAGCTTCTCCAGCACGATGAGATTGATCTGAACTCCTCCCTTCCCCATGTTGCATATACAGTGGCAAAGCGAGGAAATCAACTTCGCATGCAAGGTGCTGCACGGCATTGGGGTAGCAAGGGTGCGAGGCTGAACAGCATCAGTCCTGGTGTGATATCAACAGCAGCCGGTCGACGGGAACTTCAAGGCAAGAATGGAGCGAAAGCATTGATCGAGACGTCTGCAACTCGGAGAGCTGGTACGCCGGGAGATATTGCCGGCGTTGTCGCCTTTTTGGCAGGCCCGGACTCGTCTTTCATCACCGGGATAGATATACTTGTCGAGGTGGTGCCGTTGCTGGTCGCCGTTGGAATGCAGGCATTTGAATGTTCTTTCGAAGAAAAGGCACTCAGATCCCAATTTGACAATTGCCATGATATAGAAAGCGGAATTCATTGAAAATGCGATAATAATTCATAGTAATCGTGTCAAAATAGAAGAGCATATGCACATCTATACCATGACAGTGTCATAGAATTCTTGAGATGGTACTAAGTAACCTTTCAATGCTTAAATACAAACTATAGGGACACGCAAGGTCGCTAAGCCCCAAAGATCTACTACTCTTGAGGCCGTATCACAATCTTGATTCAACTGACCCCCTATTTGTTTCTTTCCAAAGCTGCTTCCAGAGCGGAAAGTCCCCCAGACACAAGCTCTACTTTATTAGGCTGCAATTTCCCCTTGGCGAGCCAACCATTCTCTCCACCAAGAGCCTGAATCAGAGGCTCCGACAAATGTCTCAGTTCCGGCAACGAGCCCAGGCCAGTGATACGTGTATCCGATTTCATGTTGAGCTTTAGGAGCAACAAGAATAGCTGCTCGGTGGGATGTCCTTGAATCAGTCATCGCGTGGTCCGTTGATCATAGGACTTGAAGTGGAAGTTAGGAGGGAAATGTTGACTGGTCCTAGTAGTATAGAAAGTTCAACCTGTGCAGATTCCAGTACTTATGGCCTCAACTCATCAATATCCGGATACCAGATCGGCCCGATGATGGAGACTGGAGATTTTCCCCTCGAGTTTATCCCCATTAATCTCCAGTATGTGGTAAAAATCATTTCCCGACTCATTCTTGGAGACGAAAATGTGGGGTTTGGGGTAGAAATTTGACCAACCGTTGTGGGGCATGGGATATCCAAACCCCCTCGGAGACTTAGAATACTTCATAAGTCATTTCACCGGAAGATTTTTAATGATCAGTGGATACAGATGATTACCAAGCAAGATGTATGAAGAGCTTCATAAGCGGCAGAAAATTGACACCTTCAAACCCGTTCTTATCACATTTTCTTTAACTTGCACTTGTGGAACGTAGCTCCCGGAGATATCATCTTGTACCATGACTCCCTGATATGAAGATTTTCTGAACACCCCAGCGGCGGGTCTAAGTTATTTTACACCGGCTCAGAATATCCCTCCTGGTACAGCTGCAGACCCCCAGTCAGATGGTACCCGGCCGCCGAGGCTATTTCAACCACTCCAGATCCAGGGCATGACAATGCAGAATCGAATTGCAGTGAGTGCAGACCCACTATGCCCACGACCTTGAATAATCTAACCGTGGCCATCGGTTTCCAGCTTGCACCACTGCAGCAATATTCCTGCCAAGATGGGCATTTGACAGATTGGCATATTGCCCATATGGGAGGTATCGCCCAGCGTGGTCCAGGCTTTCTTATGTTTGAAGGAACTGCCATCCTACCAGAGGGTCGTATTTCCCCACAGGATGCTGACCTATGGCAGAACTCGCAGATTGAACCTATGCGCCGTGTTGTTGATTTATCCACAGCCAAGGGCAGAAGATCGGATACAGCTCTTCCACGCGGGTCTTAAAGCTAGTGGTGTTGCACCTTGGTAAGCTGCGGGGGCTGTGTCGTCTGTGAATGTCGGAGGATGGCCCGATAAGATCCAAGGTCCCAGTGCTATTCCCTACTATGATCGATTCCCTACTCCTCACACGATGACTGAGGCGGACATTGAGAACGTCAAGGATGCCTGGATTGCAGCTGTTAAAAGAGTATTGAAGGCCGGTGCGGATTTTATCGAAAACCACGTTGCCCACGGCTTTCTCCTACATTCGTTTGCTTCACCGGTCTCCAATCAGCGCACCGACAAGTATGGTGGTTCATTTGAGAATCGAATCCGCCTGTCGCTTGAAATAGCGGAACTAACCCGCAAAAATGTCCCCCATTCTATGCCTGTTATGGTACGCATAAGTGCGACTGATTGGCTGGAAGAAGCTTTGCCAGGGGTTGAGAGTTGGACGCTCGCAGACACTGTGCAAATGGCTAAGGCATTAGCTGACCAAGGATGCATCGACGTTCTTGATATCAGCTCCGGTGGCAGTCATCCTGCTCAACAGATAAATAGTGGTCCTTGCTTCCAGGTATCATTTGCGAAAGCCGTGAAGGACGCTGTGGGTGATAGGCTGCTTGTGGGAACTGTGGGTATGATTTATACTGGTGAAATAGCGAATCAGCTGGTCACAGATGGTGGTCTTGATTTTGTTCTTGTCGGTAGAGGTTTCCAAAAGAATCCTGGGTTGGTTTGGACATGGGCGGAAGAGCTGGGGGTTGACATCAATATGTCGAACCAAAACCAGTGGGGCTTCTCCCGCCGGGGGGCGGATAATCTGTACATTATTCATAAAAATGATTAGATACTGTTGAATAGACACCTTGGATTTCCATAGAATTACTAAGGCGCTTTACAGGTGAAAGTTCAAGCCGGGACTTACAAGACATTAGATCGAATACGAGTATTTAATTGAAATTGGACAGTGCTAAGTTGATAAAACAAACTTGAAACATTTTTGAAGGCAAATACGCCAAATCTCACAAGAGCTTTAGGGGGGCCTAAAATTCAGCACTTGTTGCGATATGAGACTGCTGCAGCTTAGCAAAAAAGTTGTGTCATTGATTTGAATTAGTTGCCGCACGAAGTGTATATACGAAAAATCAACCTGTTAGGAATTAAGTTGATTTTATTGATTTTTATATAGCCTCACATATTCCCCTGCAAAGTGATTAAAACCAACCTCACAACACAGACTTCATAAGAGCCCGCACATTTTTAATAATACAACTGACCCATAAATATTGCCCTGTGACCTATCCCTTCGGGCGTATTGGAAGTCTTAAGATCGAAATTCTTTATGAAACCAGCAGGAAATATGAAGCAAAGGAGTTTGAAATGAGCCTTAGAAAGATCAGAAACATGGCTAATAAAATCCGAGGGATGAACGTTATGTATAGACCCATGTTTATTATTTCCTCACAGTAGTAGGAAATATTAAACTTGCAGGCGAGAATTGGGGAGAAAAAGATTTTGGAATGTAAAATTTTTGATCATTGATCTACAAAGATGGTGTAACTAGAACTCGATGCAAACTTTGCCAATATGCTGGCCGGTGACCTGATACTTCAGAGCCTCAATAATTTGATCACGACCAAATTTGAAGGTTTTTTCAACAGGTATATCGAGGTCGTGCACACCGATGAAGCGCACGGCATCCTCGAGTTGCTGCTTTGACCCGACCATGATTCCGCGGACGATAGCACCTTTCGCCAGAGCAAGACCAGCAACGTCAGGCATATCATCCTGGGAAGCAGAAGAAAGAAAACCGATGACTGAAATTACACCTCCGAAAGCAATCGCTTCAAGGGATTGCTTGATGGTTCCTGAGCCGCCATTCTCCAATATGTAGTCGACACCCTCACCCCCAGTGATCTTCTGAACTTCGGCAGCCCAATGAGGGGTCTTTCTGTAATTGATAACGTGATCAACACCGTACTTTGCTTTGACATGCTGGAGTTTCTCGTCGGAGGAAGATGTGATGATAGTTCTCGCCCCGGCAGCCTTGGCTAGTGCAAGACCATTTATGGAGACACCACCAGTACCTTTGAATTGAGGTAAGCATTGATGTCCCAGCGTTATATCTTCGGCGTCTGAACTTACCTTGGAAAAGAACTGTCTGTCCAGGCTTTAAAGGGTTATTGCCATAAAGGGAGTTCCACGCCGTGGTGCCCGTGCATACCACACTTGCCCACCGGGCATAGCTGAGACTAGATGCTTCAGGGATCTTTACGACGGCAGAGGCGGGAACTGAAACATATTCTCTCATCATGCCATCCTGGGGGCCACCAAAGCCATGGGCCCATGACTTGATCGGCCCGTACATAGTCAGAGGGTCGAAGGCCACCACAACTTTGTCACCCTCCTTGAACCCAAAGACGTCCTCGCCAATTTCAATGATATCTCCCGCCGTATCTGAACCTGGAATGACATTTTCTTTCACGGGAAAGGGGTACTGGCCAGTCGAAATGGCGATGTCCCGGAAGTTCCGCGACACACTTCGAACTTTGATTAGAACTTCATGTTTTCCAGCTGAAGGATGAGGCTCTTTGAACTCGGCAAGATTATCAAAGGATCCTTGCGTGGTGAGTCGAATAACAGTCTGTGAAGACATACTGATCGATGAAGTTGATTTTCTTTGTTTGGTTTGGGATTCAAATGAAGGTGTATTTGATTGAGGAAAGAACGTTGTATTTATAGGTAAATCACATAGTCAATTATCCAGTATAAATCTCTCTCATTCCAAAAATTGAAATAAAATAAAGAAAATTAAATCAAATCACTGCTTAGGGCATCAAAAGCGATTAGTCATGTTGGGGTAAAAATTAAGTCTCCGAGGTATAGTTTATATCCTCCAATTCTTACAAATTTACCCCCAAGACTAGTCTACCCATGGGTCTAAGGGTATGTCTTTCAAATTGTTTAAAAGTTAATGGGAATTAATGTCAATGATTTCATGATTTACATAAGTAATCTACCTTGTCTTTCTGAGTTTACGGATCACAATGCCAAGAATTTTCATGTATGACATGCCCTATGACTGGTTTTATCCATATCAACCGGATTTTGTATCATAGCTAAATGTTGCATTAGTACTGGCATCACCGGTCTCGTTGGCGGAGACTATTTGCATATCATTTCGCAACGGCATCGCGAGTTGCAGATCATCGCTCTTATTCGTGATCCATCAAAAGCGCAGGTTGTGCAGCAGCATTATCCCTTCGTCGAAATCATTCTAGGCACACTAGATGATATAGGGGTTTCTGAGGATGAAAGTGAAAAGGCAAATGTTGTCCTGAGTATGCGTTTCTTATATCGGTCATCTTTTCAAGCTACCAAAAGCTCTAACAACCGTCTAGATTTTGCGAATTGTGATCACCTCCCCGCAGCAAATGCCATCATAAGGGGTTTGTCGAAACGGAAGTAGCCTGGCTATGTTATTCATACTTCCGGGGCCAAGATCATTGCATGGGAGATGGAAGGTCAGCCCCAGACCTGGGGCGAATATATTCCGCACCCTTATGATGACTGGCATGGGGTTCGGAAGCTCACAGCTGTGCCATCACCCGGAACTGAGGAGGATGATTGTTTGCCAGACTGGGCTGCACATCGTGATGTCGACATGACCATTCTGAATGGGTACCGAAGCTATCCTGGTATTGTCCGGACGGCCATTGTCTGTCCTCCGACTGTCTACGGCCCCTCTCGCTTCCCGCTCCCCACAAGATCAATCCAGCTTCCACGACTGCTCCATGTTTTCTTGCGACGTCGCCGTGCTTTCACAATCAAGAACAATGAAAATATGTGGAATATGATTCATACACAGGATATCTCGGAAATGTATGTTCTTCTCACCGAAGCAGCTGTGGATCAGGATCAGCGACCAGGTGACTTGTGGGATGAATGCGGGTATTATTTCTCCGAACAGGGAAACTTCGTCTGGGGGGATATCATTCGTAAGATCGCCAAGTTAGGGCATCAGAAAGGATTCTTTGACTCCTCCGAGCCAGAGAATTTGACAAACGACGATGTTTCACGATTTTTGGGCGGTGGACAGATGAATGTGTGCTCAACAAGTCTGGGATCCGCAAAAAGAGCATGTAAATTGTTGGGATGGGAGCCACAGCCAAGAAGTATATTCGAAGATTTGGAGAGAACTCTGGATTTCGAGGCCAAGCTTTTGGGAATTGTTTGAACACAGTGCTCTACATTTTCGTCGGTCTGGGCCTGGAACCGAACTTCAAGTCTTTGACCACTTCTGGTATTCGAAATCAGATTTACCTCTACACTCTTTTGACTTTCATTCCCGACCCCTAGCTTAAAACACGCTAGTCTAATTTTGACCATTCCCCAGTAATCCCTGTCAGACTGTATTGTACTACCTGGTAACGACAAATGAGGCATTGTTATGATACCGTAATTTGATCGAATCTTTCATGCAAAGAGAACAAACAAAAGGGAATTCTAACAATCTGGCAATATGCCCATCCTTGTCCCTTACGTTTTGATCTTCTCATCACACACAGCCTTCACTTATACTCCTTCGACATCCAATAGAAGGCCGCAGTGTCTACATAGTGAAGTACAGTAACCCTGGTAGGCAAACATGCTTTTTCTCAGCTTTATCTTCTAAGTGAAAGCAACTCACGTTAAAGATCAATTTTAGTGATAATGACGATCGTCACACTCTGCATCAACCGGCCGGAAAGGGGAGAAGAGAGGCAAATCATATATCATAGAACAGATGCTTGGTGAACGGGACGCACAGCTTAATGAGCAGGAAAATGCCTCTGGCGCGACATCATTCTGGCGTAGGACCTATAATGATTCGATAAGACTTGTTGACGTGTCCACACGGCCCTCACTGTTGAATGATGAACCAAAGGGTAAAAGGCATTGCTCTCTGAAAAGTCATCACTTGGAGCACTTCATAGCCTATGCTGAAAAGGGCGGGACTCTAGAGAGTCACAAGGACGTATCAGAAGTAGTACAGTACGCAACAAATGATACAAGAAGAAGAGAAACTGAAAGAAAGGAGGTCATTTCATTAGGATCGAAGTACCATATCATTCTTTCAAAAATGTTCTCTCCTCACAAGCTGCTAACTTTGGGACAGATGCTTTGGCTCCTAAAGCGGTGATCCACCCAACGGTCATTAGCCCATTGGAGACAAAGCCTTATATTTCGAAAGCTCATGGAGAACTGTTTAAAGAACAGCATCTGTAGACGGTGACGGGGTAGGCGGTGGTTTGGATACATATGGGGGCGTGCTTCAGTGTCACCTTTGGCGAAAGCTGAGGTTGTCGCCGTGCCACGGCCTTGATACTGTCTCTCTGAAGGCGGCAACTGGGAAGTCCATTTTATTTATTCTATCCATTATCTGTTAGCGTTTTATAATCAAATTCTGGCTTGTACCGTGATAGTCACTCAGGCTGTCTCATCAATAGGCATGATGACCACATATTTTCTGAGTAATTAGGCTAGTAATTTCCATTTTTCCGTGCATTTATGTTGGTTATATTCACCATTAAATTGAAGTCTCGTAACTCTCGTCCGAAGACAACTTGCTCACTCAATCCACGCCCCTGGGAGATGGAAGTCGACAAACTTCGTTCTCAATTTTGTAATTATTTTCGTCTCTTTCTTGGCCTGCTTCCTATCAAACCTGGCACGATTAAAAGTACAACGATGCAACGAGCACCATGGACGGCAAATGTTGCCAGGAATCCCGTGGCCCCCCTTACACCAAGCGTCCGTGCCTAAACACAGATCATGCAGGCGATTGCCGGTCTGACACATGGTATGTGTCTGACCATTGAATGGCCACAAATCAAGGTAGTTGCCTCCAAGATCGCATGGGCATAAGACATTCAAATGGGAAGTGTTCGCAAGGCGAGATATAGCAGATAGTATATCCTCGGTGAAGATTGTATCATATTCGGAATTTGACTTACACTGCAGGCCATGTAAGACTGAATTCTCGAGAGGAATCATCTTTGATGGAGATAATCCGAGGAAATGAAAGCGATTACTTACCAGAGACGGCAGCGACTTCCTTATTGGTTGTTCAAGCAAACAAGCAGGGAGGCAATGTGCCATGTCTTGACCAAATCTAATGAGGTCTTCGTATTCAACGCAGTCAATGCCACAGGATATGTCTAAATCTGGCGAAAAGTCAAACTCTTGGAGAACCAGTGCCGCGGGACCTTCTTGATCCACGTAGCGGACGATCCGGGGCTGTCCATAGCCTTCATCACCATTTCCATATCCAATCATTCGAAGACCCCAGCAAATGTAACGGTTAAATCGGCAATGACGTGGCAATTGAAAGCCCATCCAACCGTGAATTCGAAGTCCGACCTCTTTCCTCAAATAGTCTTCCACGTTGATTCCCAAGCCAGCAAGAAGAACAAGCCAATTAGATATATGAGTGTCATACCCAGGAGGATGGTCGCAAAGAAGACATTCAAGAATAGTCATCCCATTCTCGTTTACGTAGTGCAAGTCAGCGCCCATTCCCAATAATTTCCCCGTAAGTCGGCGATACTGGCCGCTTGATTTTTCGCTCAATTCCCCATACTCAATATTCGCCAGAATGTAAAGTGCCGATCCAAGGTAAGTAGGGGTAGGAATCCAGGTTTTCTCCAAAACTGAGAACACCACCCACTCAACAGATTCAAGAAGTGATTCAAGAAATGAAGGATGAACTTGATGTAAGGCAAATGAATGAAAGAGCGTTTCCAAAGAATGTTCTTGATAAGCAAAGTGAGAACATATTGACTTGAAGACGCGTAAACCCTCTGGGACACTGAGCTTTGAGAGGCCGAGGACGAAAAGACTAGACATATTAGTCGATAAAACATAGTGTAACTAGTATGACAACTGACCAGTTGTGTATCTCAGTTTTGCTCAAAGACTTTTCTTGTCGTTCAAGAAAAGAAAAAATCTGATCAGGAATGCCTTTTCCTAGAGTGGATTCCACACAGGTCAACTTCCCTGGATTAGCCCTATGGAGCAAAACAAATAATCGAATCTAGAACTTTCATCGTACCCCAAATGGTGTCAGCCCATTGAAAGCTACCATGTTGAGAGATAGCTCATTGATGCTAAGCATCTGGAATAAGCCAGCAAAATCATCGTTTCGGAGAATGTTGCGTAATTTATGATATGAAGTGGTTGGCATAATGCGGTCCAATGTAACGAACATCTGAGGGGACGAAAAGCCTGATTTTCCAAAAGAAATGTGGACAGACCATGTTAGAAAAGAAGGAGCAATGAAGTAGTGTTTTTCAGTTTTATATCGCTCATGCACATATCCCCTATCTGGACTCGGCTTTTTTAATCGTGTTCTGATTGTTTGAGCCCTATACTTCCCCAACCAGGAGGTAAGAATCTTTTCGGTGGATGTTCTTATATGAACGAATTGATTGGGTAAAGCAACCTGGCCTTGCTGATGATTCTTATTGTATGTTGGTTTCATTACCAAGACATCTCTGGCATCGTTTGAGGTTGTGGAGATCGATGAGGCGGAAATTGCATGTTGAGATTGGTATGTGCTTCTTGTTTGGAGACAATCAAGAAGAATCGTCGTATTTTGAGCACTCATCGTCCTAGATATATGAAATATGTTAATATTTCGTTTCGGCTTTTGCAGGTCTGTAACTCTTACATCAAATTAACAGTCAGCGAAATATGGAGAACGTGAAGAGTATGTCCAAGCTGCTGCTCTAAATCACGAATATCGTCCTTCTTAAGCGCTAGCTTAAAGTGTGCCCACTTTCGGAATATTATTGCATTGCGACCACGCTGACTTTTCTCTGCTTCATCGAGTATTTTGCAAAAAGACAGTACTTTTTTCTGGCATACGAGGAGTGCCTTATGCATATCGCTTGCAGCCGGAGCCCCATCACCATGAAGCTGGCGTTGACATTGAAAAGCACTCTGAATACCAATCATCATCATATGGATTTGAGTGAGGAGATCTTGTAAGCGAATTATCTCGGCCGGTGCATCGGATATGGTCTCGAGGAACTTCAACAACGTGTGAGCCCCACCTGTGAGTTGAACTGCCAGCGAAACAACTCCGATCACGCTCGCTGCAGCGCTCAGTCCATCCATCGTACTGTGATTCGAATCGTAAAGTTGGCAGCTTTGAGAAACATGTATGAGGAAAGAATCGCTGTTTTCTCATCATAAACCAGGCTTTTCGATCCTACGTTATGTACTGAGGAGCATAATAGCGATCTCGACCCCGCTTGTGTTGACGTGTCAGCGCATCACATTGTGGCGATGCTGTGCGTCCAGGTCTGCAGCCTTCAGCCAATTAATAATCCAGGCGGCTTGAAGCTGAGGAAGTGTCCGTGCCTTCTGGAGGTGGCTGCGCCACAACGCAATGCATGTAAGCGGATCAGCATACATTATCGTTACCGCAAACCTTTCTTATCCACTCTCATGATGCTGCTTCAAGGAGCCGCAGTTTAAACAAGATGTCGACTTGGAAATTGACGGCATAGACTGAGAATGTTGCCCATGTCGCATTTCTTGTCTAGCAGTTCTTCTACCTTACTTCTGAGCGACACAAAATGTTCGAAATAAACTTTCTGGACGAGCCCATGTATAAGAAACATAATTTGAGAAAGCCGAGATGGCCCCATGAGCAGAAACGCTGCGGCCTTGAAGTAATCGATCCAGCGCGGCGGTGAACGCATGTTCACGAGAACATGAGGTCTGACGGTAACTTTTCCAGTCAGCGGGCGATTTCACTTTCCAGTCTGCCTCGCAGGATGGCAGACACAGTGCTACCTCCTGGTTTAAAATCAAAGGAGGAACATCGAAAAAGATACTCTGAAGGTTGAAGAGGATGAAGGCCACTAGTAAAGTACGTCTCCGCTGTTGATGCATAGCCCAGGACTTCCATGACAGGTCTAGGCCGGTTGTATCATCAGGTTGGCTGATACCAAGCTCTCGCACAAGAACCGCAAGCTGACTTCCTATGGCCAAACTATCTTGAACTAGCGGTTGTTCCCCCCATGCGCTCATGGCCATCAGAACGATGAGCGTTTGTGCCCTCTGTAGGCAGGTATTTGGCCCCTCATCTTGAGGGTTCGACAAGGGCGCATCGACTTGTGGCCCTTGAAGTGGGCTGTAAGAAGCGCCAAAAGAAGAATCCGAAGCGGTTGTTATCTTTGTGTAAGCTGGAGACCCAACAGTCATGGCTCCGATAATTCCTCTTCGTCGGTCGCGGAAGCTTCGTTCAGTGAGGCAACGAGCCGCATCATATAGTTGGTATCCTTTCGCATGTTCGAATCGATAATATGCCCCAACGGCAGCCAGAGCGAGGACTAGTTCCAGTTCGATATTTTGGGGGTCAAATGTAGGCGGATGAAGAAAAGGCAGGTGATCATGAAAGCCACGGAAATAACCTTCGAGGTAACGAACCAGGGTGAATTTAGAAGGAAGTCGAAATTCTGACAGAGAAGACCTGTTCTGGACGACCCTTTCCGATATCCGTTTATAGGCTGCGGACGACAAAATCCAAGGGCCTCCTGCCGTGTCGGACCCTGCATCGAGGTTGCTATTGTGCAATTGCTCATCAGCTGAAGGGAACCGCGGCGGAAGCGGGGGGTTCTGCGAATCCGATTGCTCCGAAGGTAGCGAGTGGGCATCATGGTGCTGGGCAGGCTCGGTCAAACCTGTTGTTGACCTGAAATCCCCCTGTGCTGCTGGCTGATGCTGACTGGGAAACCGCTGGAACAGGTCACATAGCGAGATGTCGGTGTCTAGGAAGTGAGAGGGGATGACGTTCTCAAATGAAAAGACATCATTGTTTCAAGGACTGAACTCATTTGGCAATCCAACGCCAAGGCCCATATGGTCGTAGGGATCATCATCATTGGAAAGAGCACCAGGGATATGGCCTTGGGACTGTAGTAAATCCACGTGTGATTCTGGCTCCGGTGTATTGAAATCTGGACCATGTCCAAGTCCTGCATATAGATCTGGTGTTATCTCGTTGGCATTTTGAGTATGAACAGCCAGGTTAGTACTTGTTGGGGTCTGCTCTTCTATGGTAGAGTGACACAACCGCTCGTGACGGCTAAGCAGATCCCTATCAATATGTGAGTAGATACCACCGAGACTGTTAAAGGAAGCCTTACTGCCGAGAAAAACTGCGCCAGCATTGACAGGAAAATGGTTTTTCCTGTGTATCTGTATTGGATTAGTCTCACTGAAAAGAAACGAGGTAAGGGGCACGGACGAATCCGCTCATGTCTCTGCAAATGTTCTAGCCGCTTAAATGTTTTTTTTTTTTGCAAAAGCGGCATAGTGCTACCTCTGACTTGGGTCTCCCTCTAGCCATTCAGGGTTCCTACCGGGGGCGATGTACAAAACGTAGGAATTTCTTCTCCAACTTTGGGGGTGGCCGTGACGTAATCAAAATCAATTTCATCTCCAACCCTTTCCCCTCTATTTCTTGGGTACACACTTCTCTATTCTTTTTCTTTCCTTTCTGTTCCCCTGAATATGAATATGAAGAGCTCTTTGATTATTCAACCAATCCGGTAGTAAAGAAGCTAGAATACTGGGTAAGACATAAAGTAGAAGATATAGTAGGTGATGTAGTATAAACATTAGCTACTCTACCTCAAGTGCTAGGTAGAAGCGGCGGGAAGCCTCTAGTCTAAGGAATACAAGGTTACAAGTATTGGTTATTTAGTATTAACTTCCGTACTACCTTCGGTGTGTTTCCTCAAAGATTCAGATAATTATTCATCATAGTGGCCGCGTGGAAGTCGAAAGCTTGAGCTTTATTGTGAGAGCTTCCATAACCTTGACTTCGCATTACTCCACTTTCCATCGGCCAAAACGCCTTGATTAATGTGGAGATGTCTCCGCTAGGGATCTCACAAAGGACAATCTTTTATCCTTTGTAGATGGAGGATTCAAAGCAATATTTAGCCGTCATGAAGGGTGCTGGACCAATTACCACTAGAAAGGCTACATGCAATCACTTCTTATGGCTTAAGGCGTGGTTGTTGCGTCGAGTTAGCTCGAAGAGGACCGACCTCTGTACAAACATCAGCCTATAACATTATTTTTCACACGACCAAATTATTCACTCGGCCTCGTCATGCTATCCGTCGCCATACGTAACAACATTTTCCTGCTGCACATTTGCCGTCTGTTTGGCCTTTTAAGTTGAATATGATAACACATTGATGTGAAATCCCACAGGATGAAGCCCGAAATTAAGATATTAAACATAAAATAGACTAATGGTCGGCCAGCTTACGGCGGTCTTCCCCCGCACTTTTATTCCCTAAATTTCTTATTGCATTTAGGCAGATCAGGATGAATCCAAATATTCATCCGTCTAGGGGTCGATTGAAAAAAGGCGATCATTTTAAAGCAAGGATATTGGAGTAAATACATGCACGAACAAATATAAATACCTATCTCATATCTCCCATATCACTCATGTGAAAGAGAGCCTGGTCCAAATGGCCTTCATCGATTTCCCACAAGCGAGCATTCCACGAGACCTATTTCAATTACTTGCATTGAGATCCTCCCTCCCTCCAGTATGTATCTGTATCTACTAGGGATGATCATGGGCACAGTATCTATCCTGCCAGCCGCAGCATTGTCGATCAGCAGAAACTCGTCATACACAAATCCCATGCTGCCGGGATGGCACTCCGATCCAAGTTGCATCTTCGTGGCTGAGGAACATAATTCCTTCTTCTGTGCGACATCATCGTTTCTCACCTTTCCGGGAATGCCAATCTACACCAGCAAGGACTTGGTAAATTGGCGGCTCTCTAGTCACGTATTCTCCAGGCCATCTCAAGTGCCACAGATTGGAAATACCACTGTCCAAAATGGCGGTCTCTGGGCAACGACCATTCGGTACCACGATGGCAAATTCTACGCAATAGTATCATACACTCCAGAATCGCCGTTCGTTGTCACCGGGTTCATCTTCACGACTAGCAACCCATATGATAATAGTGCGTGGAGCGATCCGCTAGTATTTCCGCTGATTGACATTGATCCAAACCTGTTCTGGGACGATGACGGGAAGACATACATCCAGTTCTCTGGCATCCATCAGCAGACCATTGATCTCGAGACGGGTGCTCTCGGCCCAGCAAGCATTATATGGAAAGGCTTCACTCAATACATTCCCGAGGGGCCGCGCATGTACAAGAAAGACGGCTACTATTATCTCATGATTGCAGAAGGTGGAACAGAGCTGGGACACCATGAAGCCATCGCTCGTTCGAAGAATATCTGGGGCCCTTACGAGGGCTACTCAGCGAATCCCATTCTTACGAACACCAACACTACCGAGTATTACCAGACAGTCGGCCACGCAGAACTGTTTCAAGATGCGTCTGGATATTGGTGGGGCTCCGCCCTTGCCACAAGATCTGGACCTCTATGGGAAAATTATCCAATGGGTCGCGAGACTGTCTTATTTCCCGTAACATGGGACGAGGGCGAATGGCCCGTTCTACAGCCAGTCTCCGGCTTAATGAGCGGCTGGCCACTGCCACCACAGACGAGAGAAATACCAGGAAGTGGACCGTTTATTCAAGATCCAGATATCATTGACTTTCCTCCGGGATCGGCCATCCCGCCACATTTTCTATACTGGCGATTCCCACCAAAAGATGCGTTCGCAGTCTCTTCTGAGGGTCATCTCAATTCTCTTCGGCTACGTCCGTCGAAGTCAAATATTACGTCCAACGCACCGCTGACAACGATAGAAGAACTGAGTCTCATCATGCGTGTACAGACAGACACCTTGTTTAGTTTCAGTGTCGATATAAATTCGTTTGAGCCGAAAGTGCAAGAGGAAGAGGTTGGCGTGACGGCTTTCCTCACGCAAACACAGCATCTTGACTTGGGCATTGTGCTCTTGCCTGTGAGCTGTTGCGGATCAAAAGAAAAGGCGAAACTAGCTCCCCATTTACGATTCCGTGTCACCAACGTACCCTCCCTAGATGGGAACTTTAATGGAACCTTGCCAACCGCCATCAAAATTGTGCCGGAGAGTTGGCTGGATGCACCTATACGGCTACATATTGATGCGGTCAATGAGACTCATTACGCACTATCTGCCGCATCATCGAAGGAACCCACGGTAATTGAGCTCATGGGCACAGCACCTGCAACGATTTTGAGCGGAGGCGATGGCGAATTCACTGGTAAATATCTTCTATTTTACATGAGTCTCCGTTCAAAGAAATTACTACGAAAATGGTTATGGACACCACGATATTGTTTAATCTATGTCAAGTTTCCTTACTGACGAATTTCCAGGCACCCTCGTCGGAGTGTATGCGACTAGTAACGGTGGTGATGGAACGACAGAGTCATATATCAGCAGATGGCGCTACCAAGGCAAAGGGCAAGATATCAACAATGGTACATTTGTACCATACAGTCCGTTCATACAGTCCGGTTAATGCATTCGGCTAATGCATTCCCCATGAAAAACTCACATGTCTCTAAATTTCTAAGGATCGCGTATTTTTTTTGTCGGCTTTGATCTGGATGAAAGCATCGATGCACAGGTTGGCACACTCCAAATGACCAACTCAATCTTGAAGTTACGAACCATCATGGGCTTTCACAGCACTTTCCTTAAGAGGTCAAACACCTCCCATGATAGAGGTACTCGGAACTCAAACAAGGTAGAAATGGCGACCGCTCGATGACTCAAAGACCTAAAGCGATGAAGTTCATGTTACGTAGGAATCAATTATTCAAATATGATGCAGAATCCGAGCGAAATGTTCCATCTGCCGCAAATACAGACCGGATTGATAGTCTCAGGGCTGCACAATAGAGGTATATACTCAACTATCAAAGTCAGAATACATCTACCAAGTATGTAGGGGAAAAATCTTCTTAGGATCACTTCGTAAATATGAAACCCGCTCTAAAACCAGACTCTAAACACAGAAACTCCGAGGGTGGAAAATACAAGTATGGCTTTATCTGCATCGCCGATCCAGTTAGCGATGGGTAACATCACGGGCCATAATGACTGGGAAAGAAGGGGAATATTTTCTGAACATGAAACCATGAGATATCCGCTCAATCCAGCCCCACAGGGAAAGGGTATCTTATTTTGGGTGGCACAGGGACCGAGACGAAAAGGTTCAGTAGCCCTCCTCGTCAGCCTGCTGGTAGATGTGACGGGTGCGAGTTGGGTCCTTGCGCATCTGTTGTCCGGAACCAGTAAATCCCACTGGGGAGTTTAAGTTAGCCTTAAAAGAAGAAAATTGTAGAGTAACCATCCCGACGTACCTCGTGCATTCACTCCATCGCCCGTGCGGAACATGCTCTCCTTTTTGCCAATCTTGGTCTTGCCCTTGGCCTTAGCTGCAAAGTCCTGCCATTTATTCTTTCCCGCCTCCAGTTCTTTGTTCGCCTTGACCTTTCGCGCAGCCTTGGCGGGTCGAGCTGGCCCATCGGTGGCCTTGCTGGGTTCATTGCGGGCTTGGTTGGCCAAAGTGGGATTGATATCGGCTGCGGCTGAGATCACATTGGAATAAGATGGCGGAGCGGGTGATGGCGACGCCGAACTTCCTGGAGTGCCATCAGCCTTGCGCTTACGCGAATCAGTGCCAGAGACGGCTCGAATGTCCTTGGCCGTCAAGTTCTCCACAGTGCCGTAGGATTTGAACGACACGAGATAAACAGGGTTACTGGATGATCCGGTGATAGAGGTGACGCGCGCCGGGTAGAATGAACCATCTCCCGACACCCAGCGGGCCAGAACATTATCGTTGACAGCGAACGAGACAGGCGCAGGTGGGGTTTCATCGTGATCGGTGGCCGGTTTTCCGGGGCCAGGCTCTCTGGACCATGCGTTCTTGACTGAGGATTGCTGAGGTTTAGATGCGATGGATGCAGATGGCGCAAGTTCGGCAATGGCAGTTTCGGTAAGGGTTATAAGTTCTTCGAGTTCAGTTTTGAGACTTTGCAGTTCTGTGTTATCGGGATCTACCTGCAAGCTAGACTGGATAGTTTCAAGCTGTCACAGGATGTGGGTTAGTGGGACATTTCTTAGACGGAATGGGGGGCAAGGCTTTTTTTTCATTTACCTGAAGTTTGAATTCCTTGACCTCCGCCTCCAAGGCTGCAACGTCCGACATGGCTATAATCGAAAGACTTTGGAATGAATATGAAGAATAGACGAGTATCTCAAAGGAGAAAGAAAGTATCAGAACGGAAGGTGAAATAGGGTCGTAGCTTGGACCTCACGTGTAGAATGCGGAGAAAGTGGTTGCGATGATCTGAAGGTTCAGATTGGGAGACGCAGGTCATGTGACCCCCTTTTGCCAACCATATATTTGGCTGCAGTATAAGATATTCTCGCAAGAGAATCAAATATAATTCCATAGACCAGTCAGTTCATACTTCTCATTCCATCAATAGCAACGACTCATTGAATTAAAGTACCATAATAATTAATTAAATTAAACGATGTTGATGCTGACGTACAGTCAGCATGGAGTATGGAGAACTGATAAGCGATAAGCTGATCGGCGGGATATAAGCCTACATGGGGAGCTATAGCCTATAGCACTTTGAGTACGGAGCACTTCGCATGTACAGACTCCAGAGTACGGAGTACTGGTTCTACTTGATACGAGTGTGAACGAGGTTGACCTTATGATCCAACCTCTCAGGTAACTTTAAACGTTTAAGCATGTACAGTACCCAGTCCCAGAGAGGATCGTTGTCATTTGCCACGCGGAACAAGGATAAAGGATGGTCTGATCCTGCTTAGGAACACCAGTGGGGCCCAGACCCTGAAGGAAATACGAAGATGACTCACGATTTATTCGGCTTTAACTAGACATATGAATAAAGTCCGGGAGATCAAGGAGGTCAAAGATCCCAAATCCATTAAAATTGAATTGTAGTAAAACAAAAAAAGTAGTAAATTCCTTACCTTATTTAGTTATAAGTCATAGAAAGAGATCGAAAATGGATTTCTAAGCAAGCGTCCAGGCCCCGCATTCCCCACTCTGATTGGCTGTAGATCACCTGCATCCGGCTTCGGGCCAATGAAGCCGCCGCGCCCACGACCGAGAAAGGTGAACTCCTCTTTCATCATCTTTCCCTTCTTCACTTTCTCGCAATTTGGTCTAGCTTATCTCCCCTCTTGCTAGGATCTCCGGAAGGCGGAGACGGTCAAACCTAGGGAGCCTCAGGCCCCCGCTACATTGTTTCAACCTTCAATTCACTTGTCATTTCTTTTTTTCCCTCTCCAAATCTCCATATTCCGCGTTCCCACCCCCGCCTCCTGAGACATCAGGCTACATTTATTCAATCTAGTGGGTGATTGGTAGTATTCTGATCTCCCGGAAACTACCTTCCTATTCAATCATTTACGGGCGAGAGGCCCAGTTGATATAGTCTCGCATCTTCGAGCAACTTCATATCTATTCATCAGACCCCCACCTTGCAACGCCACCATGGGTGATTTTGACCGCATGTACCCGCAAGGGCTCTACAACCTCTCCCCTGACCAGCAAGACCTTCTTATGGCTGCTCTTTCGTCCAACACGCCATCCAACAAGCAATCCAACCACACCCCGCACCAAAATCCTGAGCACAGCCCCGATCAGGCTTCTTCGAATGGCATGAGTGGTCCTCCCTCCGGGAACTTTGAAAATCCCCAGTCCCACTTCAACGCTTTCGGCTTCGGTGATGATGAGAGTCCATTCCTCGATTTCACACCAGAGGTGGATTTCGATTTCCCTGGTTCGGCCAATCTGATCGGGGATTTGCCTGGAGATCCCCCGTCCCATGACTACGAATCGGGTGACAAGCGCAAGTCAATGGATGGCAAGTCCGAGGTGGACGGCGAGGAAACGGGAAAGAAGCGCCGAGAGAGTGAGGCGAAGAAGCCAGGTCGCAAGCCACTAACCTCTGAACCCACCACTGTAGGCAATCTTTCTACCGAGGAAGCTGGACGATCACGGTAGCTAACTTGTAGTAGAAACGCAAGGCTCAAAATCGCGCTGCCCAGCGGGCATTCCGTGAGCGCAAGGAAAAACACTTGAAGGACCTGGAGATCAAGATGGACGATTTGCAGAAGTCCTCTGACTCGGCCAACAAGGAAAATGGTGTCCTGCGTGCCCAAGTGGAGAGGTTGCAGACCGAGCTTCGTGAATATCGCAAGCGACTATCATGGATGACCAGTGGAAACGGTCTGTCTGCCATAAGCGCTATTCCCAGTGCACACTCGCAGGGCGCCTATGGCCTGCAGAATAACGAATTCTTGTTTGACTTCCCGAAGTTTGGTGATTTGCCCGGCTCGCATCTCTTCAATGGACAGAAGAAGAATGACTTGTCCAAGCCTAAAGACATGCAGACTCGTGTGCCCGGTGTTTTGAGTCGGGAGAATCTTCATGGTCTAATTGGCGCCCCCATTGCGTCGCCTAGTTCGAACTCCAGCACCCCCACAGCGACTGGGGGCTCCCAGGCAAATACCTCCAAAGGAACCCCCAATAGTAACGCTTCTACGAAGGGTCCTTATACCATCAAATCATCAACCACAACAACACATGAAAAGTCGTCATCGGACTCTCCGTCATCGTCATCCGATTCGCATCACAGCCAGATGCTCTCATCAAGCGGAACCTCACCAGAGCCGAGTTTGAACTCTCCGCCAGACACGAAGAATAATGAGTCTGGCTGTAGTGTTCATAACCCCATTAATGGTGAGGAATCTTTCTGTGCCAAACTTGGCATGGCTTGCGGCAACATAAATAACCCCATCCCAGCTGTACGGGAGCAACAGAACAAACCAAGCAGTTTGTCAAATATCCAGCAACCCGCCGTTGACGAAACCTTGGGTCTCGACTGGTTGGCTCACCAGAATGGCGGTCAGTTCGACCCAACGCTCTTTGGAGACTGGCGGGAGCCGCAGGATGCAGTGCTCTCTCAGGACTTTGGTACTTTCTTCGATGATGCCTTCCCCTTGCCAGACCTCGGTAGTCCGTCGCATAATCTCACAGAGGTGGCCACCCAGCCTCCTAAGAAGGATTTGATTTCTCAGATCGACCGCAAGCTGGAGGAAGAGGTGGTTCCAGGCGAGGACAAGACCCAAATGCTGTCATGTACGAAGATTTGGTATGTGCTTTCCACTATCTATATGGCCAAATCGGTGCAGTCCACTGACTTTCTTTTTCCAGGGATCGCCTTCAATCTATGGAGAAGTTCCGCAATGGCGAAATCGATGTTGACAACCTCTGCACTGAGCTCCGTAACAAGGCTCGCTGTTCCGAGGGTGGTGTGGTCGTGAATCAGAGGGATGTTGACGACATCATGGGCCGCACGAAGTAGTCCCACGACGGGCCTAAATTGATCACGGTCATTACCCGAACAATAACATTCACGATTCATGCTCAAACTGTACCACGTTCTTACTACTCATACCCACCATCGAAATGTCCTTTGAAAACCATACGGCGTCATGAAAACGGCCAGGTGCAAACCAAAGAGGAAATACTGGCGAACCTGCACTTACTGCTTGGAAATTCAAATTCATGTCTGGCGGCCTGCTTGCCTCCCCTTTGGAGTTTTTTATTTTCCTTTTCTTAAATGATTTAAATCTCTGGTTCATGGCAATCGTGCCTTCCAGTCCTTTCTTGATATCTGATTTCACCGCACTTGGTGATCGTCGCGTTACGGGAGGTTTATAATTGAAATTTGTGACTCAGTCCACAGAATTGGTTTGGGATGGCTTGCGCTCTCTAGTTTCACCTCTTGATATCTACTTGTACACAATATCAGTCTTATTACTGCCTTTCAAAGCATAAAAGATCCAGGGTCTAGTTGAACACCTTACCTATAGCTAGGAGCTTGTGACCTATCTCAGCCCGCCTGTATTTTTACTCCAGGGCTTCAAGGTGCCATGCTCCTACTTTAGAGCCTACCTCTTCTACAAATCAAATCATAAGGATCATCGACGATTGAGAACTTGACCGTGTAACTTTCCACACAAGAGCAAGAATTGAAGCTGTAAAGGGTATCGATGTTGGTCTCTTCGAGGAAGAACTAGAGTACAAAGAAAAAGAGGAAAAGCGGTCATGAAGGGGAGAAAGGGGGTTATGGAGTTATTTTTCAGATTTTGGGGTTTTAGCGTTCTTTTTGCTTGCATCTTCCAGTCTCTCAGAGGCCTGCCTAAAAACTGCGATTCTTCATCCAGAAAGTGCACTTTCTTAACTCGACATGGTGGAAGGAAGAATAAGGCATCTGGAAAGATCGCGAGGTTAATAATATCTCGCTCAGGCAGAAACTGGTAAACATAGATAGGGGAATTTAAAAATGTTCCATGAGAAAATGAAAAAAAAGGCACGAAGAGTTAAAATGCGAAAGGAAATCGGCAGGGAATCAACATGAAAACTGGAAGAAACACCTCTATCAGCTCAATGAAAAGGCTTAGATAGAGGCGGCAGGGAAACAAGCATCTCATCAATCAAGCATCGCCGGAGGCAGCGGGCTTAGACTTGGGCTTGTCACTGGAGTGGGTTCCGGTAGGATTAGAGTCCTTGTAGGAACCTCGGCCACCACGGCCGCCGCGGCCACCACCACCGCCACGACCTCCACGACCGCCACGACCACGGCCTCCTACACTTCCTTGGTTATCACTGTCACTGGCAGTGGCACTGTTTCGGGAGGGGCCCCATCCGCCGGCGCCATGGCTGACACGGCTGGGGTGTGGGTTGTACCACGAGAAGGGATTCTTGGCACGAGGCTGATCTTTGTAGCGGTCCAATACAGACTTGGCATCAAGGTGTGTACGGAAGATTACAGCATAGTTTCTGCCTCCAATCTTCTCGAAATCCGCAACCTTGGAAATCTCTTCCGCGGTGAGTTGCTCCCGGACAGCCTGCTCGCTTTCAACACCTTTCACGAAGAGGCCTGTCTTCTCACTGTGAGTAGTGGGGGAGTCGGTATCGGTATGGGTTCCACCGTTGGTGTCGGCGGCAGCCTTATCCTCGCCAGCAGGTTTGGCCGAAGCTGCAGCCGACTGCTGTGGGGTCGAAACCTTGGGAACGACCGGAGCGGGAGATGCGCGAGCAGACTGACCCTTGGGCTGGGCTTGCTGCTGACCAGGAGCAGGAGCACGAGCGGGAGGGGCCTGGCCAAACTGGGGAGTAACAACGGGGCGGCCAGCTCCAGTAGGAGCAGGAGAAGCAGTGGTCACGGGCAAAGCCGCAGCGACAGTCTGGGGAGCACCACCAACAGCAGGCTTACCACTGCGGTGGGCGAAGTTGAATCCCTGGGCCCGCATCTCGGTCGCGATCCGTCCTCCTTCAATTTCCAAAACCAAGTAGCCGAATGCAGCATCTGCAAGGTTGAAATTCCACATGTTCTTGAAGGCGCTTTCGTCCACCTGACCTCCACCAGTGCCGGCGGCAACGGGGCCGCCGAATGGGTTGCCACCGCTAGCAACGGAGGGCATCTTGGTGACGACACTCAGAGCATTGTCAAGCAAAGTCTTCTGAGCATCATTGGAAGAGATTGCAGCCTCGACCTCACCACGGACAGTCTCCCAGACATCGTTGAAAGACGCCTTGGAAGCAGCGAGTTTGCCACGATAGTGATCCAGCGAGGGGTTGACCGAGAACTCGTTGTAAGATGATCCATAGCGGAAGTGAAGACCAGCAGAAATCGAAAAGTCGGCCTTAAGGGTAACAGAAAGTTGGTTCAACATGCCCTCGCGAGCGGGCGAGGCATGGGTGACAAAGATACGAGTCTCGGATGGGTCGTAGACGCGGTTGGCGGTATCGATCAGTTCACCCATCTGCAGCAGTGTAGTCCACATAGTGCCTTGGCCACCAGCAATAGTTGTCTTGCCCTCGCCGTTATCAAAAAGCTTATGCATGACCACCGCACCACCAAGACCCAGCAAACGGAGCTTCACACCGCCAATGTCTAGCAGTCTCGAGTTGGCCTCGTCAATAATGTGCAGCTTATCAACCTTGTATTCTCCCGATCGGAACTTCTCCAACACACGAACATCCTCACAGGCACCCCAGACTGTGTAGACCGGGACGTCAAGGGTGATGCGCTTGTCAAGGAGCATAGACAATTCGGAGAGGGGCAGCTGATCCGGGGTGAAACGCTGCTTAATAGACTGTTGGGGAGGAACTTGTGCGATAGCTCGCTTCACGCCTTCAGGTAAGAGGGGGGAATATTGAGCGACATGCTTGAGAGTTCTGACAAGTGAGGTACGAGGTTAGCTGAGTCCAGATTTCATTTTCGGTGGTCGGTTGACGTAAGTGTTGTTCTCACGTCGGGCAGCAAAAAACGCCTCATGATAATGTCTGATGTTACACTTACTTGTCTGCAATCCGCTCCAATGAAGTGTCGTCATAAAATCCAAAGTCACCAGTGTGGATGATGTGGTCGGCGCGGGCCTGTCTGGCCAGGTCATTCAGAGACTTCAAATTTCCTATATCACCGAGCTCAATTAGCCTCAGATTCAAGGTCATGTAACTTCACTTATGCGTACCTCGGACATCAGCAATGCAAAGAATTCGGGTGGGCCCGTTCTGAATCACTCGTCCATTGTTGGGGAGGAGCGGCGTCGCTCCAGGTGGCGGGCCCGCCTGGGGCGCACCGTTCGCGAGGGGATAGCCTTGGGGACCGAAGTTGTGAGGGCGGGGCTAGATAGAACGCGACGTCAGTCAAGAATTTCCGAAATTGGGTCATGGGGTTGAGAGCTCTGGATCGGAAGCTGGACTGACAAGTCCGCGGCCGGAGAGGGGATATGGATTTGAGGGGCCAGTAACTTACAGAAGCCATGAGTGAAAGGGGGAATGAAGAGGGGGGATTAAGTAGAGGATAGGGTGAGATGGAAAGGAGGGAGGGGAAGTAAGAAAAAGACACAAAGATGGATTCAGTCGAAGGACAAAAAGCAGATCAGATTCACTTGCGCATGAAGCAACAGGCGTGACATGGGAGATTAGGTAAGCCACCCCTGGCGACTCACAACATTTCTCCCTTTTGGGATCCTAAGTATAAGTTACAACCATTTACTTGAATTACAGGGAGCTTGATTTTGAATTTCATCTTCAGTAGCTAGGGAATCGAGAGTATCTTGAGTATCCTATTTTTTGAGTTTTTTTTTGTTTCGTGTTGGCATATTGCCCTAATAAAAAAGAATTCGATATGTACTAACGTGGAATCCAACGAATATTTGGAGACCCCGATTATATTCATTTTCAAATAATACCTAACTATGTTCTGGCAAGCAAAAGGTAGCTTGGTCAGTTCGGTGTTATTGTAAGATATATGTACTAGAATCCATCATAGCTGGAATCTTCAATCCGTCTCGGCCTGAAGCACAAGCTCCACGCCATGGTCCTTGACCACCTGCACCGTACTCATCTTTTTACCCGGCTTATGAGTGACTGAAAGTGACTGTATCGAAGCCGGACCCTTCAAAGCCAAGATCGCAAAGTGTCCACCGACAGTCGGTCGTGCTCGACACAGGATTGGAATCCCAGCCTCATTTCCATGCGCAGATGTTGCCACATAACGGTCAGAGAAAGGCCAGTTATGCTTGCCATTTGTCATGAAGGCCCATAGGTCATCTACAAACTCATCTCGTATATCTTCATCGAATGTACCAGCCAACCACATGTTCCAGTCTGACTTTGCCCAGTCCTGCCGGTTGTCGAGTGGGACGCCGTATTCTCCGCGGACTGAGGTGGAGAAGAATTCGTTGCTCATTTCATATGCAGCACGAGGGAAGGTCTCTAGTCCAAGTAACATGTCTGGGAAAATGTTGTACGGTGTCTTCCATGAGTCTGGGAAATCGGGATATTCGAGCACAAAGTGGGTCTGCTCCTCATCTGTGCCTAGACCCTGAGTGAAGAATAAATCGGCATATTCATCACCGATTCGGGAGTAGTAGTCTATACCACTCAGTCTACCAAATGCCTTGATCCCCACAGTTGCCTTGATGGCCAGGTTCGTTTCATTGGGCAGAGGCCCAGCGGCATCGTTAGAAGATAGTTGATTAGCCATGTTGATTGTGTTATCGATCAAATAATCGGCGTATTGCTGAAAAATGCCTGTGTATTGATCAGACCAGTCCGTATCACCCGTGGCCTGCGTGTAGGCGAGGGCTAAGATGAGTAGGTTCCCACACTCCTCAATCGGCATTTCCTCCGCTTTCTGATCATCATGACCAATAGCATGAGGATAGTGAGTGCCCAAGTCATGGATGGTGTATGGAAGACGCCAGCGGCCCTCGTCAAGATATTTCATTACTGGCTCAAGCAACAACCGGATCCAATCCGGATCAAGGACCCAATAAATGGGGAAAGCCGGCATGATGATATCGATGGTGTTTATATTTCCATCGCTGGAGAGCTCCTTGATAAATGCCAGTACTTGGTCAGTGTCAAGAGTGTCATCGGGGATTGTCAAATCGATTCCTCCAAATGCCTGTCGAGTCGACAGAGCGACAATGTCCGCGTACTTTGGGCCGGCTGCAGCGGTCGCAAAGGTATCTAACTCGCGATCAAACTCCAAGGACTCCCAATAGGCATCCTCGTAATCATTGAAAAAGAAGGAAAGGGCCTCGTGGGTGGTGGGATACTCCGCCCGGTAGTACCCAGTGTATGCTTCTCCCAAGTAGTTGATGGCCTCTTTTCTCTCGTAGCCCACAGCAAAGTTGATGGAAGCCTCACCAATGACAGTCCCCAGGTCGTGTGCCAGAGCTATAACGCTTCCATGGGACCAGGTTGCGTCTCCCGTGGATAGATCTCCATGCTTCGTAAAATGTCCTCGCACAGCCTTCGGCTCTCCTGCGAGCGCAGAGAGCGTGCTCACATTTCCTGGGCGAGATGCCAGAATGACCTGACCCCAAAGCGCCATATCATTCCCCTCGTCATAGGTTGGAGCATCTTCCACCGAAAGCGAGTGAATAGCGAGATCATCGTGCTCTTCAAAATCTCTTGCCGAGCGACGTTCTCGACCCGTCCATCTTCCATCAATGTCAGAGTAAATCTGGATATCATGACCATGCGACCTTGTGACTTTGACCGTCAAGTAACCTAACGTTTGCCGATTAGATCATGTAAAAAGAAACCAGCACTGTA
This sequence comes from Penicillium lividum, assembly GCA_028828245.1. Classification (NCBI taxonomy): domain Eukaryota; kingdom Fungi; phylum Ascomycota; class Eurotiomycetes; order Eurotiales; family Aspergillaceae; genus Penicillium; species Penicillium lividum. The sequence continues at coordinate 366,845 of JAQJAG010000002.1, forward strand.
TGACTTACTGAAAGGAAGTGACTGGCGCAGGTAGTTTGAGGGTGAAACAGGTGAAAAGAAGTCCAGAGTCAACGACACAGGTCCCGCCGTGAGCTCGAAGATTGAGTGGGTAGCAGTGAACTCCGCGTGGCGCACCTTTGCCGGGCGAATACGACTGGCCTCCAAGTCAGGAACACCCATCAAACTATACGCTTGGCCATCTACGCGCACAATAACAGACCATCCAAGGTCCTGACCCGCCCAGAACTGAGAATCGGCATAAGGCAGTCGGTGCACACGATCACCAGGCATCCATGTTGACAAGTAAGGATTGCGAACAGCGAGTGGATAAGACGGTGGCAAGACTGGGTGATGAGTGATCTCGTTTTGCTCGCTTCCACCGGAACCCCCGCAAATCGATGCGCAGAGGAAACCCAGTCCCAGCGATCTTGGGAGCTCGAATCGCATGTTGTCGAGTTGACCGCTTAAAGCTCAGTGTGTTCGATCATACGGGCGCTTCGACGGGAACCTTCAAAGAGAAAGAACACAAAAACAGCAAAGGGAATTATAAATAAAAGTGAGAAGTTAGAGTGATTGGGATTAATGAGAGGTTCAGGAGTTCGAAGGGAAGAATGCCCCCTTGAGCTTCAAGGCCGATCACAGGTCGGGGAATGGGAAATTCCCCCACACCATCACCTCATCATGGCGAAGCTGATCGCCATGCACGATCATCTAGACTCAAACAAGTAAGGTGGGTCTCGTTTCACCAACCCCAGGTATAGCCAAGCTTGCGACGATCCAATGGCGTTTGCGGGGCTTGCAACGTAAGACTCCGTACGGAGGACCATACCAGTCTCCTATGCACATAGTAGTCTCCTACCTGGTCTCTTAATTAGTGTCCTACTCAGTCTCCTCCTTATTATCCTACCTAGTATCCTATGTACTAAGTAACAGAGGGGGTAAATTGAAAATCAAGGCCGGAGGAAAGGAAGAAAGGGAAGCAGTAGAGAGGGCGCGCTAGGCCTAAACCAGATCCTCCATCTACATCAGCAAATGATAATTACTCCTACCCTAGTACTGAAATATTCCCTTTCTCACTAATAAGTGCTCTATATATAGTTGAATATGATTTTAGGACTAAACTTGTGGATATCTGAGTATAATACAATATAAGATAGCATTAGCACGGGCGGCCCCCCTAATATACCAACGTTGGCCACATGATACCTGTGGTGCACCGCAGACTCCGAACGGCCAGTGCACGGCATTAACGAATCTAGAGCGTATCTGCCAAGTTTCAAGTTGGCCTTTTGGGTATTGATATCATTGCATTTATTCAAGTCTAAGCATCAAGGGATATTTTCCTTTATAGCTGAGCTTTCTCAATTCGACGGCCAATCTCATCAAAGTGGATCTGCTTTCCAGTGACCAGCGCCTCCTGAAGATAAGCACCAATCTCAACCGCCTTGACAGCATTGCTTAGCTTCATAGGAAGCGGAGTATTGTCCAGGCATGCAGCAGTGAACTCGTTGGCCTCTTGCACAAAGGCAGGACCGAAACGACCCATGAAGTTAGGAGGGACCTCACGAGTGATACCACCAGCATGGTAGTAATTGACAAGATTGCGCTGGGGGTTATTATTAACAGCCAACTTTCCCTCCGTACCAATAATCTCCGTGGTATCCTCTTGTCCATGAGCCATCATCCTCGAGCAGTAGTAATTAGCGATCTTGCCATTCTGGAACTCGACAATACCAAGAGCGTTATCGCAATCCTTGTGCTTCTTCAGCTCGGGCTGAACGGCTGTAATTCCATGTGCAGAGATACTCTTGGGGATAATGTCGTCTCCGAAGAACCAGAGTGTGAGATCGATGTCGTGCACTGCCATGTCGACAAAGACACCACCGGACCAAGCTGCGTATTCGATGTAGAAGCCCGATGGATCAAGCTTGTCACAAGTCTGGCTGCGGATAATTGAAGGTCTTCCGATGAGTCCCTGTTCGACCTTGCGGTATGCCTCGCGGTAGGAATCGTCGAAACGCCGAGAGAAGCCGCACATCACTTTCAGGTGAGGCTTCTTCTTGGCGGCGTTCACAACAGCTTTGCACTATTTCAGTGTTAGTCAGGTGAACAAAGGTCTGAATTGATGGATAAACACCTACCAGGTCGATGTGAATTGATAGAGGTTTCTCGCACAGAACATGCAACTCAGCATCGATGGCTTTGATGGCTTGATCGGCATGGACTGAAGTAGCGGTGCCTATGGCCACAGCTTGAAGACCAGGATGCTTGAGCATCTCATTGTAACTGTCGTACAGAGTGACACCGTGAGGCTCCAGATTCACTCTTCCCCAGGCAATCTCAGTGGGGTCGGGAGAAAAAGCGGCGACGAGTTCGGCGCGGGGAGTGCGCTGGAGGAAGTTCATAGCGTGGAACTTGCCAACTCGGCCAAGTCCAGCCATACCAACTTGTAGCTTTGGGATTCCCATGGTTTTTGTAATTTGGATAGTAAAAAGAAAGGTGAAACTTTAGTTGAATATGTTCCTCAATGTGAGTTGCATCGTCGTATCGAGGGGTCTAAATAACCCAGGCTGGAGCTGCGATGTTTACATCTTGATTGGGACCCAGGAAAGTATTGCCGTCTCAATGTTGAAAGTGATGAATATTCCTAAAAGTTACGGAAAGAATTACCAAGTCCGCCCAAAGTGGCAGGTTTTTTCCCCGCAAACCCATCCACTTCCCCGCATCCCATGGCTTTCCTATTCAGAACTTCTCTCGTTCAATTCCCTCTCAGTTCTTGGGTAGTAATTTTCTCCGTTCACATATGTCTGCACCGAAAAGAAGCCGACTTGCGACGGGATGGTACGTCTGCACAACTGTGGATGATTGTATGCTGATCAATTTATCTAGTCACCGGTGTCGGGGTAATTAACTTATGAATTCTTTAGATGAGAGATGCTAAATGCTTTTAATACTTTAGCTCGGCATCTAAAATGTATGTACTCCATCTCAGACGGTGAAACATGGTTTAACCAGTTGTGGTAGGCGATATTCACAAAGCATGTCAACATTGTCGGATTGCCGGAGTCCAATGCGATCGCACTAAAATCAGATTTCGCAGTGGATTGGTATTGCCCAAAAATCAAGATGTTGAATTTCCAGATCAACAAAGCTGGCCGCGACTACATGGAAAAGGTTGATGATCTTCCTAATTTCAGAAGTGAAGTACTAAATTTGGTAGTTCGCTTCCACGATGAGACTCCAGAAATCCTCAATCTATATTTAAGTTCCCTGGATGGCGAACACGATAATTGTGTTCACGATATAGGTAATAATCAAATTCCAGAAGGAATTGTACGCACGCCGGAGCCATCACACCCACAGCAACACTTTGATCATGTCTCGCCTTCATTACCGCTTGATCCTCTGGATATTTCACCATCCAGTCTATCCTTATGTTCCACATCTACATCCCGCAGCTCAAACCCGTTTCAACCATTCACTGAGAGAGAAGCAGTTCTGATGCGGAACTTTGTAGAGAATATGGCCCTCTGGGTGCGTCCATTGTCTAACGCAGACAACCCGAGCACTAACAACTTCATGTCTAGGCTGATATCACCGACCCGCACCGCCATTTTGAAATTGATGTGCCGATTAGAGCTTTCAATGAGCCTGTTCTTCGCTATGCAATTTTTGCATTTTCATCTCGGCATCTCAATAGACAAACTGCCGAGAATACAGCAGATGCCTTACAATACCATAACATTTGTGTGCAGATTCTGATTCCGGCACTTTCTGATCCCGAAAAATATATAACGGAAGAATTTCTAGCCGCCGTGGCTATTCTGCGGCAACATGAAGAAATGGACGGTCAGTCACGATCAAGGTTGATGTCCAACATGTTACCTAACATAACAGCTATTAGGAGAGGATAATCAATTCCACTTAACAGGGACCACCCATATTCTCAACACCATTGCCACTTTTGGCTCCTCGAGTGGCCTTGGCGAGGCAGCTGCATGGCTGTGTTTACGTCAGGATATATACGTATCCTTGACAACTCAGCAACCCCTTCGGACCAACCTGAAGAACTTCTACGGTTCGGATATATTCCAGCGAAATGATGATTTTGCATGGTCAAGTCGAGTTGTTTTCTTACTTGCCAAGGTGCTTCAAGCTGCATTTTCTGACTCCTCCGTGGTCAATACTATCAACGAAGAAGTCGACGCGTGGTTCAGCTCGAAACCACTTACATTTGAACCAGTCCGAGTTATACCCTGTGAAGCAGGACATGATCGACGTTTTCCAAGTATTTGGATGTTATTGCCCGTTCACGGTACGTGCGAGAGCCAGCTAATTCGACATTATTGCTAACATCAGCCAGTCATTGGTTTACAGTACTATCATATTGCGAAGATCATATTGACACTCTCCAAATCTCCACCATCGTCATCCATATATGACAGTTTGCGGCATTCCCGCAGGATTGAAGTCAGATATTCCTCCAAAATGGCAGATGAGTTGCTAATGGCTTGATTGATTAGAAAACTGTTCGCCATCATCTGCTTACAATTCTTGGCTTGGCACAGTCCAATACTCGGGCTGAGAATACCCTCTTCACTGCACGACACAGTCTAGTTGCTTGTAAGCTCCCTTATATACAAGTTCAAGAAATCTCCAGCTGACTGATCCAAAGGGGGGTGGGTACTTCGACGGCACAGTGATCAAGAAGCTGCAGAGGGACTTCTCCATGACATACATTCCAGAACAGGATGGAAAATGGATGGGTTGATTCAATCCCTGCGACGGCAGTGGCAAGATGAAGTTTAATCGAACAAAAAAGTAAATTTTAAGCCTTATATCCGCTTTTTGATAGAGCGGACAGTGGATTGTCGAATCGATTCCACCATTACTAAATAGCTTTGATAAATACAATCTATCAATAGTCAGCGTTGTTTGATACTAGAGACTTCATTATCCTTACACGCAGGAATAAAAATCCAAAAAGCATTCAGGAAGGTAAAGTATCACCAATAGTAGTAGCTTTCGGGGCGAGAATAACACCTCCCATGATACAATTCCTCCATCATGCTCGTCGCATAATACAGGACATCGCCATAGAGCTGGCCCATAGAGACGAGAATTTGTATCGGATGGCGATGTGGGGACTTGGCAACGATTAGCCATGCTGTTAGGTAGGAAAGAGGACCCCATGCAAACTGCAAACCCTTAGCAACGAAAAACCCTGAGAGAACCAAGATTCATCTATACATACCGCTGTTATCGACTCCATACAAAGCACGAATGGCTCCATCGTCATGTATCGCGAATCTGCTTTGGCATATTCCTTCCATAATTGACCACCAAGATCCAGCATGCGAGGCATTGTCCTGTGGTTATATACAAAATACCCTTCTAGAAGAAAGTGTATGCATCCAGCTATCGATTACTTATATCAGCTGGGCTCAAATATGCTTCGCAAATTCTCATGATAGGGGACAGTAGCATACTGAATACAAACCATCCAACTAGGATTTTGTCCTCACGAGACAATATCGGTCTTTGCCATTGTAAGATGACAGAGATAAGACCAATAACACCGAGCGTTGCAAGGGAGAAAGTCCCCAGGGGCTCGGGGATACTCATTGTGTTGGCGACATAGCCAAAAGGATTATGTCAGGGGGATAAAAAGGGTGGGCTAGAATCTCCGCCATGTTGACCATAACAGACATCAGGATAACCACACCCCTTTAAATCATACACTGACTGGAGACTGACAGAGGGACTTAGATGAAACAGCTTTTAAAATATCTATGTTGGAAATCAAAGTACTCAAGTAATGCATGTTTATGTATTCTAGATCCTCTATCCAAATGGCCAATCAGCAAATGGATTGCTCGGATTAGGTTGGTCCGACATGGCGTGTAGACAGAGCCTAGGGCGGATCATATTACAGCCACCAATAGAATGCTAGCAGTTACTAGGCAACTACAAGACAGGATTTGGTTTGGGGGCATCCGGCATGACGTGAAGATAGAGACTAGTCACTAGATGCTTTTCATATACAAAATTCCAGGGGCAGGAGTTCGGTCGAATTCAACGCAAGGGGAGAGCTAGGATGACAGAATCGCTATCTCTCGTTTCATGATAAAGAAATGCCGATCGGGGAATTTGCGTATCATGTGCTAAGATTAGAATCCTGATTCCTGATATGAACACATGTGTAACTTGCCATCCCCGCTTGACCCCGCTAATATCAACATGACTGTTGACATCCCTTCCAAGCTCCACGTCGCTATCATAGGAGGTGGAATCGCTGGCCTTGCAGCTGCTGCATTTCTTCGAAAACAGTCCCAATATAATGTGACTGTCTACGAACTCCGAAGTGAAGACTGGAAGGAGTCCTCTGCAGCACTCGGACTCCAAGTAAATGGCACCTCTATCGTCGAACAACTAGGCATCACGAGACAAGAGGTCCGCGGAGACACAGGTGTAGGATACCGGACATATAATATCCATGAAGAGCTGATGAGCACAGGCCGAGTGGCTTCTCACCCAGATGGAGAGACCGGGTTTTGGTTCGTGCATCGACAGGATTTGAAGGATGCACTTCTACGCCGAGTGACTGGTATATATGGAGAGGGTGAACCTATCCAAGTGGTTTATGACAGTCATATTGTGGAAATTGATCCGGAACTTGGGATTTTGAAGCTCGTAGATGGACACTGTATCGAGGTGGATCTGATCATCGGTAGGTTGCACGGCTCAAACGCATAATTGTTGGTGGCTAACTTCCTCCCAGGCGCTGACGGTATTCATTCAAAAGTCCGTGAAGCTGTTATTCCATCTTCACACCCAGACCCTTCCTTATGTGGGCTCTGCGTGTATCGCTTTGTCGTCCCAATGGATATTCTCCGAGATGCCAACGGGGAAATGCCAGATATACTTACCCTCGACGAAGGCAACTTTGTAGTCATCATTGCTGCTGGCGACGAGGGAAATCGGAACATGGTAATATATCCATGCCGCGAGCTTCAGCTCATGAACTTTGTCTGTGGCGTCCCAGACACAAGCCCTCGCGTCTTAGCTCAGATCAAATCCACTGGTAGTCATGAGAGCCTGGTGAATGACATGCTCGAGGAATTCGAAGGGTTCCCAGACTGGCTCTTGCAAATATTCAGGTGAGTGGGAAGTTCCAACCCTTGGGTGCGCCTGGACTGACAACTCCGAATCAGTCGTACCACATTGATTGAACCCTTTCCTGTGCTTGATCAGAAACCTCTTCCTACTTACGCGAAGGGCCGTACAATGCTCATTGGCGATGCTGCTCATGCCATGGCACCATATCAGGCGCAAGCAACAAATCAGGCACTTGAGGATGTTGAAGGTCTGAACGTGATACTTGCGAATGCTTCTAGTCGTGATAGTATCCCAGGTCTCCTGAAGCTATGGGATAGCATCCGCCGACCACACGCTTCGGTAGTTCAGAGCGACTCTCGTGATTCACAGGCCAAGCTTTCGACAACAAAATCGAGTGATGCATTTCTGGAATTTAAGCCTTATGTGCCGATGAAGGAAATACTCACGCAATTTTCGGCACAAAGCGCAGGTTAGGTTATACTAAAGAGGACTTTGGAGATGAAATAGAATGACATTGCCATAGGGGGTAATATACAACTCAGAAGATCTCTCTCTAAACAAGTATTGTTTGCGGTGTAAATTCACTGGGCCCAAGTTCATTTTTGTATGCCACATGCGTGGTCTTCGACTATGTCAGACAACTGTACATGAATCATATAGTACAAACTTCTGAGATCTAATTCCGGAACAGCTTCAAGCCACCTTCTTCGCGGTCTTCATCGCTTTCCATGTCACTACCACTCTCATCTCCTTCGCCTAACAATCCACTGGCGGTCTTGCCCAGCAAGGAAGCGAAGAATTCGTCTCGAGCACGAACAGTCCATGAGCCACGGTCCTCGGGAGCCATAAAGTTTTGGAGCTTCTCATGAACATTGAAACGCATCTTACGACCCTTAGAAGCGCGGGTATCAACATTTTCGCGCTTGACTTTGTCGTTGCGCATACCAGTGATTGGATGGATAGGCAGGCGAGAAGGAAGTTGAGTGTCGAGGCCACCAGTCATTGCATCGGATGACATGCGTTGCTCGACGAGTTCACGAAGGAGAGATTGGTAGAAGACCGTGTCGTCATAAACGGGTTCGGGGGTTTCAGTAGAGCTGCCGTTGGACTGGCGGGCACGCTTGGATGAACGATCACCAATTTCAGTGGCAACGTGGGCATCAAGCACAGCGGTGATAGACTGCTTAGATCCAGAGCCAAGCAGCTTGCCTCTAGCATTGGGGAGTGAGGTGGAGGTGCCTCTGACCTTGGAAGACCACTTGTCCAGAGTAGAGCGACGGTGCGCAAGGGACTCGGACTCGAGATCGGCCATGCGCTCCCAAAGCAAAGCGGATTTAGTAGTAGGGGTGATAGGCGAGGGTCTCTTGCGCTTTTTGCTACCATCTTTAGAGTGGGCGTCGGCAAGTGCATTGCGCAGTTCCTCCAAAGTAGACCAGAGAGCAAGAGCGGCTGACTCGGCAGATTTTATCGCTTCTTCATCAGCTTCACCATGTTCGTCGCTTTCTGCATCTTTCTCGCCCGCAACCAATGCAGACACTTCGTTGATTGCTGACAAGCCTTTCTGCAACTTGATACGTGTGTTCAAAAGTGCGTCAAACGTGGTACGTTGCTCCTTGACAGCTTTTCCCTTGGCAGCATCTGCCTTTGCAGCTTGCGAGATGGTAGCAGCGATTGTTTTCTGATCAGAAGCCATCAGTCTCCTCAGTTCTTCCCGATCATCTGAGGCAGCCCCGGATCCAGAATGGACTTTGGTATCGCGCTTCTTCTTGACAACCGCAACCTCATCATCTTCGCTCTCATCCTCCATCCCATCTTCTTCTTCCTCCTCGTCGAAAACATCATCATCGTCGTCCTCCGAGTCATCCTCCTCCTCATCGTCCTCATCGACGTTTGAATCCGAGTCTGCAAGATCGGAATCAGATTGGCTGTCCATGGACTTCTTTCGCTGGGTTTTTGAGAGGGTCTTCTGCTGCTTGGCGCCACTTTCAGGTTGTTCGGACGCGTCGGAGTCGTCGTCAATTCCCAGTGGGCCGTCTGAGCCGGCGTCGGAGTCGTCCTCATCGTCGGAATTCTCAGAAATGTCTTCATCGTCGGTATGCGCCGCAAATGGATCATCGTCGCTGTCGGCGTCAAGGGCATCTCTGCTGATGCGCTCGCCAGCATATTGCTTTCCTAATCTGACGGGGTCCTGCTTCCGAAGTTTTCCCTTACTATTGCTTCCGGTTAGTACTCATTAATTCTCTGCGAGAAAGAGATTAAATCATACCCAACGGCCTCATAATGCTCTCTTCCAGCGTTCACATCTGAAGGTTGTCCTGCACCATCCTCGTCGCTAGAAGGGCCATCGTTTTCAAGATCCTCCGGATCAAAATCTAAGTACTCGGTCAGATCACGGTGCGCCACACTGGCAAAAAATGGAAGATGTTCTGTCTGACATACCCTTTGGAGTAGGATCCTCCAGATCAGCAAGCTGATCAGCCAGTGAGCGTGTCTTGCTAGGAGCCATACTGTGTGATGTAGCTTGGAGAAATCCCAGGTCGCTGCGACTTTTTTTTTGTTTTTCCGTTATCCGGGGAATCTGTCCTATTGTGGAATAACTCCGGTCTAAAAAGCGAAGCGGTCTATTCATACAGAGCGGTGTCGAGATATGCCGGCAGAATCACCTGTCATTATCTGCGGTGCCTCAGTCATCACTTTACATCAAGCTTGGATGTCCTTGGTATTTGTACCAATTGCTAATATGTTTGCCTTACCAGCGGGTGGTGTCACTCTCCGAAGGCTCTTCTCCACGTCTAGTCGAGCTCTCTCGCATGACAATCCTCTGGTGGGTACATTCTATCAAAACCTGGATATGCTGCTCTCGGTGCACATGTCTATCAATGCATTTTTGAAACTATATACTCAAACGGTTGTCGGGTTTATGAATTAGACTTCTAACTTTGCAATAGGGTCTTCCAAAGTCGGGTACACCACCCACTTTCCGGAGCCGCCGGGGAATGCCTGAGAAGCGCAAGATTCGGGATGTTAAGAAAGTGGTTGCGGTCTCTTCAGCCAAAGGAGGCGTAGGGAAGTCAACGGTTGCTGGTGGGTGACTCTTATTTTGTTAATACCATACAATTTACACATGCCGCATCATGATCTTCAAGCCAAAGATACACCACAAGGTCTCAGAGCATACGGTCCTAGGTATAGAGAAAGCTAAATACATCTTAGTCAATCTCGCCCTGTCTTTTGCCCGTCGAGGTATTCGAACCGGTATTCTGGATGCCGACATCTTTGGCCCGTCAATTCCGACCTTGCTCAACCTCTCAGGCGAGCCTCGCCTTGATGAAAGTGAGTTACATACAACTGGCACTACCAAGTACCATGCTGATACAATCTTAGACAACTGTCTGGTTCCCCTCACGAACTATGGTCTTAAATCAATGTCAATGGGATACCTCCTCCCACAAACCCAGTCCGATGATCCTTCGGGAGAAGTGCCAATGGACACAACCCCAATCTCCTGGCGAGGACTGATGGTAACTAAAGCCATGCACCAACTTCTTCATTCAGTCTCATGGGGTCCACTGGATGTCCTCATTCTAGACCTCCCACCAGGTACCGGCGACGTCCAGCTCACAATTAACCAAGAAATCATCATCGACGGTTCAGTGATCGTAACAACACCACAAGATATTGCCCTCCGCGATGCCGTCCGTGGATTCGGCATGTTCAAGCGCATGGAAGTTCCTGTCCTCGGTATGGTCCGTAACATGGCCTTTTTTGCCTGTCCCAACTGCGGCCACCAGACCCGGATTTTCTCGCACGGAGACGGCGATCATTCTCATGGTGAAAGCCGTGGTGTACTGGCACAGTGCAAACGTCTAGGTGTTGATTTCCTCGGTGATATCCCTCTTGACGCCAAGGTATGTGAAGATGCCGACCGCGGAATGCCGACTGTTGTGGCCGAGGAATCGGTAGAACGGAGCGCCCGGCGCCAGGCCTTCTTGGATATTGCAGAGCAAGTGGCGCGCAAGATTGGTCTAGACTGGAAGTGATCTACCAGCTTTCAAAGATCTTTTTCCCGTATCACTGTTTAACTTGTACACTACGGTTGGTCTGTTTGCATTGATGTCGGCGTTCAGCATGTAACATAGTTCGTGTTTTGACATCTTTTTAATTTAATTCACGCGAGGATTCAATCATTTGCAAAAGGTTCATGGAGTGCCACAAAATATTTTAGCTCGTTCGGTAGCTTCTTTCTGCTAATATACCACCACAGATCTTCGTTGAGGTCCACCATAAATCGCATTATACGAACACCATGGAGGGAGAAATGTTCTAAGTGTTTCCATACGAGTAAGCGTTTAGGCACCGAGGTATCGCAGGTCTTTAGGCTGGGCAGCCACACTGCACAATTATTCATATGACAATAGCCAGCAAAATATTGTTTGTCTTAGCTTTTCGGAAATTAGCAAAGGCTAAAGGAGCCGGAGAGAATAAGGAGATAGGTACAAAGATGATGTTGTATAAATCCTAGCGAGTAATCAATGACATCACTTATGTGCATAAGACAGATTATGTAATGCAGCATGTTCTTCCCCTGAGATCCACATTCCACCCCGCTTATCAATCTTTCAACCAATAGAATTCAATCATTGACTTAGTGTGGCTGAACCGTGAACTCCTGGTAATGACGTTGTACGGGGATCGGATCACTTTTAAATGCCAAGTCTATCCTTATTCTTGATCTTTCCCCATCTCTCTCGTGAATGGTAACACAATGCCATTGCACACGGTCGCACTCGGGGCGGCTTTGACTCCGACTGTTATCCAGACTCTTATTTCTCATGTAAGGTTGGTCCAAGATCTTGTATGATCCGTTACTAACGATGTCCAATAGTATCTGCATCGCAAGTCCCGCCACAACAAACCAACTGTTCATGTTACCTACGATGAAGGCATTCAGATTATCCGTCAATTTCTCTATTATGCTTCGAAACACCCTGTCGAGGACATTCAAGCCTTTACTCGCCAGTCCGTCCCAAGCCCGCATTGGGTGAGATCGGAAACCATCACTATCCCCAACGAGCATCTGTCAACGGCAGCGGAAGTGCTCTGCAAGCAATTAGGCCCCAAGGGTATAGTACGCGTCGGTGGCCAGAAGTGGTGGCAATGGCGGGGTCCGTCGGACGATCTTAAAGGGGATTGGATTGAGATGCGAAGCCATTACAATGAGACCAAGAAGTCTGGAGAACGCTGTAACCGTATCATGCTGTACGTGCATGGCGGTGCCTACTTCTTCGGCAGTATTGATACGCATCGCTATATGCTGCAGCGTCATGCGCGCAAGTTGAAGGGTCGCGTTTTCGCGCCAGATTATCGTCTTGCTCCCCAATTCCCCTTCCCTTGTGGCTTGCAGGACTGCATGGCAGCCTATCTTTGGCTTTTACAGACACATAGTCCAAAGGAGATCATTCTCGCCGGTGATTCTGCCGGTGGTGGAATGGTGTTGTCATTGCTGGTCATGATGCGCGATCAAGAGATTCCTCTCCCTGCAGGCGCCATTCTCATTTCGCCCTGGGTCGATCTGACCCACTCATTCCCAAGCATTGTCGAGGATAACCCCGGTGATTACATCCCTCCTTATGGCTTTAGACACAAACCTTCGACGGCATGGCCACCCCCGAATGCGGATGAGCTCCTTAAGATCAAAAAGCTGTCTCGTAGAGAGACTGTCACGGCCAAAGACATTGAAGAGACTGTTCCAACGCCAAATACCCAGTCTGGAGAAACGGCTATCCGCGGATACACTGTGCATGAACAGGTAGCCCCTGATTCAGGACCTGCTTATCCAGGCCAACAGCAGAACGCAGATCCCAAAACCCTGCAGGGACAGCCTGATAACATTCATGTGGTCCTGAATGGGAAGACAGTCGAACTCAAGGATCAGATTCAGATGTATGCGACGAATCAATTGATTTCTCATCCCCTAGTATCTCCTGTTCTTCAGCCCTCCCTTGGGGGCCTGCCACCCCTTCAAATCCTAAGCGGTGGCGGTGAAATGCTTCGTGATGAGCAATTCTATGTTGCCCATAAGGCAGCCAATCCGGCAGCGTACCCACCTGGTGATGTGTACCTAGACGAACATGACCCAGAAAGGGAAATTCTGCACAAATACGAGCCGACCTATGTGCAATTCCAAGTATGGGATAACCTCTGCCATGTGGCGCCTACCTTGAGTTGGACTCGGCCCGCAAAACACATGTTTCGGGCAATCTCTCAATTTGGATCCTGGGCACTTGCTCGCGCCCAAAATGCGGAGATTGGGATCGTGGATGAAGAACTGCTCTCTCCCGTCTCATCCAGTGGCACAGAAAGCTCGGAGGGTCCTCAAGGTATACATTCTGGAAACCAAAGGACTGGTACCGGTATGTCATTCGTTGGTAAAGCCGGTGATCCGCTACCAGCATTTTACCAACATATGATCCGCGAGCGGGTCGACAAGCGCGGGCGAACCTATCCACTCGATCCACCATCGTCTTATCCTGTTCTGGACATCCCACCATCACAGGTCGGTGCGATCAACCCTGTTCTCATTCGCAAATGGCTGAATGCAAAGCGCGAGTGGGATTTGAAGTTCTCCAAAGAGAAGCTTAAGGTCCAGGGTCGACGCATCAAGGAGATGTCCCACGGTTTCGAGGACTTTGATGGTGAATTTCCATCCCCAAGCTCCTTGGCAGCCCGTCGCGCTGCCCCAGGTGTACTGCCTAAGCGTAATGCCAAGAAGAACTACGGCATGATGCTCTGGAGTGGTTGGGGCAGCAAACATGACGAACGTAGCATGGAGCGAGAAAATGACGCAACGAAATCCGGTCATCCTTCAACTCGTGCAAGTGTAGATATCGGACAGGCAGGTCAGTGGTCCAGTCAACCTGCAAAGAATCCTCAACCAGATCCCGAAAATCGGAAATCCACCGCCACGAACTCCATGTCCGGCGGTGCTGCCTCAGTGTCTTGGGATACTATGAGTGAACAGAAACCAAACAATAGAGGTACCTATGCAGATGCCGACTCGGGCAGCCAGGCCATATCGGAGAAAAATGGCGGTCCGATTCTAGTACTCCCGGATATGGACAACCAAAATTTCACCGAAGAGAACGCGAGTACAAGGGCCCTGTTCCATGCAGCGGGGACTCTCCCCATGACCTCCGATGTATCTCTCCCCTATCCTCGAGGCCGACCTTTGTCCGTCGGAGGCTCTATGGCTGACCGGAGCGAATTCGTATCCGATGCTGGCGATGACACCAGCACCGTTGGCGGCGACGCAGTCAGTGGCAGTGTCGCTTACGATGCTGTTAGCACGCGCGCTGTACTCTCAGCGAGGGGTGTAATTGGGGCGCTCAATGGCGGTGACAGTGCTCGAGCGTCAACCGATACTACATCTCTTCATCCACATCTCACAAATGGCGATACCTTGTCGACCGAGAAAACTGGTCTTGACTCAAGCAGCCATCGACCAGAGATGCCTGGTAGGGAAGAATTCAAGACCGCTAGTGAAGTGCTCTAGGCTTGTCATGGCCATATTCAACCATTATGAACGAACAGTTTTCTTCGCTTGCTTGAATACTTTCTTGGTCTACTTTTGGCCCATTTATTCGTGTCTATCATTATGATCTCTTACTCGCCTTTTCTTTGTTTGAAGGATGTTGCCATCCGTATTGTCTTTCTTTGATTTCATTTTCTTTGTTGATATACCCCATTTCGGTGGCGATGTCCAATCAGTTTATCGGAAAGATGTATACCCGGGTACTGAACTGATTTATCTAGTTGGAAAATACACAAATTCCTCATTTGAATTCGGCCAATATGATATGGAAAGCACGACGAAGCTTCAAAGGTGTATCCAATTCTGCTATGGATAGTATAGTATGGGCGGGTGGAGGGTAGTCCAGTCCGACCTACTGATGCACACGTGTACCATTTCCCCAGGCGAACGAGCTTACCTAGATGCATGTAGCTATGATATACACGCACGTGCAACTGGGGTAGGATCCATCTAAGAAGTTGGTATGAAATCAATCGGGTACATGGGTGGCCAGGTCTTCTCTAAGTATTTGGATTCAATCCAATCAATTCATCAATTGGCTGCGTGTCTAAGGACCTGTACAGTACAACACAACTCATATATGCTTCCAAAGCCAATGTTGAAGTGCGCCAAATAAAAAGGCTTATGTAATCCAGTTTGACTATTATCCCTTTTTCCATTTTGCATATTGATTATATATCAATTAATTAATATGATGTTTATCTATCTCTTTACGGAGTACGGAGTACAAAGGCCGGAGGGGCAAAAGGTGAATAAATCCATGATCCATTTAGGGGGTAAAATCACAATTAAGTTTCGGATTAGAAGTACGGAGAAGTCCGTTGATCTAAGCTACATGGGTCTCATTGTAATAGTTTGTTCATGCATTCTCCACATGTGCAGAATCTCACATGAATCTCATTTTTCCCAAGTTCTACGGTCCAGATTTGCCTTACTTTCTCTATAGAGTTATGTGCATAAACTATTGAAATTCAACATCCCTCATCTATTGCCGCTTCGCCAATAAAAGGAATATTATTGGTTCGTAATCCGAGCCAGAAATCTCTTCCCCATTAGCGCAACAAGCAATTTCCAGGATTGGAAATGTGGATCCCGTGCATCCGCGAGATGAGGATCTACACGCCTGACAACGTGTCCGCAGTAGCATTGACGCTAGAACGGTCTCCACTCTTGGAGCTAAGCTAAAACCTGATTGCTTCACGGGGATTCACGGGGACCCACTGGGAGTGGGAAAATTCAAATCGACGGAATCGCGGTGGCGATAGGGTTTCGGTGGGTGTGTTCGTTCAGGTTCAACTTGGACCCAGGGTTCCAGGTCGAACTAGTAAATTTCCATATGGTTGCAGGGGCAGTTTGTTGTGGTTCCTGGTCAAAGTGTATAAACAAATAGTCGGTCTCTTTCCGAGTTCCCCACCCTGTGGCTGATTGCAGAAATTGAAGGACTCCAGCTGGATTAGGAAGTAGATTAAGAACATTATAATGTGGTTCATTGATATTAAAGGAGTGTATGCACGTGGCAGAAGTAGAAAAGGGTATACGTATACAGTAACGCCGGATAGGCAAAATATCATGTCGCATCCAAGGTCGCATGTCCAGTCTTAGCTGCTGCGCCGCGCGCTTCGTTCCTCCGCTTCAATCTGGGAGACGGGCTCATGAGAAATCTCGATGGTGGTTTCCTGGTATACACCACCGAAGTTGGACATTTCCATGTCATTCTTCGCGACGATATCATCGGTAGAGCCGCCCTCGAATGGACTTTGGCTTTCTTTTTCGGCAGCGTTGCTGCGGCGGAATTTGGAACCAAACCTTGATCCCTTCTTCAAGCCCCTGCGCGACCGGCCGCCAGCGGTGGTAGTAATATTCGTTTGCCATTGGGAGTCGGTGTTGTTGTCGTAGTTGTGGTCGGTGGTGCTGTGCTCCGTGTCGATGAGCAGGTGGCGACGGGTCAGAGTGTACACAGCGACATCCATGAGACCGGACAAGGCCATCAGGCAGCCGGCGACACCAAAGAAGGTCTTGCTGGGCGTGTCACCCCGAGCACTGGCCATACGACCGGCGGCGAGTGGTAGCGACATACACAGGTAGACGAGGGGGTAGATAACCATGTACACGACGACACGGTTCAATCGGTGGAGGGACTCTTGCTGTCCTCGGCGGAGCATCTTTGCTTGTGCCATCCGGCGGCGGAGGTAGAGGAACATGATCGCATATAGGACGATGGTGCCGAATTCGGAGAGGAAAATCCAGAAGTAGTGACCCCAAAGGCGCTCATTTTCGTGTTCAGGGCTGATCCAGCACTAAATATAGTTGTCAGTTAAAATCACATCACCATGGCTATAGAGAAGCATACCCAATTGGCTTCAGAAATGACGAAGGACTTGTGCCCATAGAGGCCAATTGGAATGAATCCCAGGACAAGGATAAAGGCCCATAAGCCAATCACACAGCCGACGAAAACGTTCCAGGGCAGCTGACGACCACGTAGCACGACAAAACCAGTGTGAAAGGCGATAGAAAGGACGAATAGACCACTGCCAGGATCTCCTGTTTGAATCCACCAGCCTTGTAAGTAACAGGCAGCCTCACCAAAGTGAACACTTCCCCGGTGGACCCAGTATAGACTGATTGTGAAAGCGATGGCCTGTTGCAGGTCGATCAGCAACAGGTTATAAATCAAAACGACATATTGGTTCTTAGCGAGCGGGTGCTTGTAATACCGCTGCCAGTAAATGAAACGATAAGTAAGGAACGACAAGAGGCCCAGAGTAGAACATAATGAGCAGATGGCAATGGTGCCCATAGCGATAAAGAGCGACCGGTCGCTACCCTTGAGCGGTTCTTCATCTTCAAATTGCCAGCGGCGGGCGAGGGAACCTTCGCCATCGGCGTATATTGAACGCAAAGCGTGGGTGAGTAGAGGCATGATTCAGAGCTCTGGGCACTCTGGAATGGATCTCGAAACATGCAGGAGGGCCTGAGCTTCTATACTAATAAAGGAATCGAAAAGTCCGAAAGCACGGTACTCCAGGCCGGCCTGCACCGCATCCGATGCCCCACAGTGCAGTGATGATTTTCATCCCGTGAAAACTAGAGCAAAAGCTTACCCATGATTGTCAATCAATAGGGGGGCTGCAGAAGTTAAACCGTGGTTCACGGCCTCCAGATCGGCTATCGTAGTCGGTTTAGGAAATTGTGAACCCAGGACCTGATACTCAATTCGGGCCGCTGGGGGGGGGGTGAGGCTCCAAATCATGTTTGGTTGGTGCTGTTTCCGAGCCGACCTCGATCCACAGAACTGGCGAAATATGGCAAAGCGTTCGGCGGTTCGGTAGTAAAGCTGTGTCGACCAACCACACAATACTAGTTGTGGAAATCACCCTTTGCCAGAGCGTGTACTCCGTAGGCACTTGTCTTAATCCAATCAAGTGGAGATGTTATTCGTATTGATTCCGCCCCCCAAAAAAGCCCAAAAAAGCCCGGATCCACCTGGATTCTCGAATGGGAAGAAAACAAGGAGTTCCCGCATGTACTTTGTCCGCACGTTACGCCACCTTCGAACAATAGCTTGGTTAGAAGCCTCGTGGATGCCACGCAAACCCACCCCTGACCCGTGTTGCCAATAATTCGCATTGGGCTGTAGGTACGTGCCCTCGATCCAACCAGAGGACGCGATGAGCCGATCCCAACGCCCTTGCATTTGGAATCAACGTTATTTCCTGTCGAAAATTTGAGTGCTGATCACGGAGATGCGTGAAGTATAATAAAGCCTTTGTAGCCCCTTCTGGTCATTCCCCCGGCCTACCCTTACCCCGGGGGTATCTCCGGATATGTTCGGGGGTATGTTTCACTGTTCCAAGGGCCGAACGAGGGTTTAGCGAGTCTTGGCATCCGTCCGCAGATCTTATAATGCTTAGTCTGTATAAGCAATAAACCTCGTAAGCGATTGAGTTTTTCTGATAGTCAGGGAGTGGGGGAGGTTATAGAGTTGGAATGGTTGAAGAATGGATAAAGATCATATCAGATCAAAGTTAAAAGGAAGTTTAAAAATAGTCGATATAATCGATCCAGGAGAACCTTGGAAGGAAAAAAGGGTCAAATAAAGAGTTCCTTAGTACATATAACAATATTAATATCATCTATACATGAACAAGTCTCCGTGGCGCAATTGGCTAGCGCGTCTGACTGTTAATCAGGAGGTTGGAAGTTCGAGCCTTCCCGGGGACGTTCTTTTTGTTTTTATCATTATTTTACAATGACTATCTTTCCCCTGATGAATTCTATCTTACATAGTTTTCTTTGTCTTTTTATTTTTTCTTCTTGTTTTCTTCCTCTTCTTCTTCTTATGCTCTAACTACTTAAGACTCCACTCTCACCCAATCCAAAATCTGAGTCATCGTTCTTCATTCCTGGACACCATACCTATTCCATCCGTATCTAAATATTTCCCAGTGCGACCCAACTACTACACACATGGAATGATACAGACCGCTACTTCTAAGCCTGCATCGGGATCAGACGGGTGATATACATAGCTAGAGCACTTCCCCTTCTCAGGTGAGTATAGTTTTTATCATGTCTCACTCCGCCCGTTTGTACCCGGACCTGTAAGGTCGGTCTCTGCTATTATTGCATTCGGCCAAGGCTCATTTGGTCAGTATCCTGTCTAATGTCTAAGACCTGCACCGATGCAGCGCATAGGTGCATATCAGCTATAAAAATAGTATCAACATAATTCACATACCTATTCCAAGGTTGGCAGGTAGAATTTGAGTCAGATCGTGGATGTATAAATAATAGGTGATGGTACCGATGGTTACAAAAAAAGTCAACCAAAGATAAAGATTTATAGTCATTTCAACATCGATTGACCTGAAGTTCATTATGAAGTACATCGCTATCCTCTCCTGCGTTCTTCTGGCTACCATCGTCAGCGCTGTCCCTGCACCAGCCAACAGCCCAGAAGCCTCAACCAGTGGCGACACCGCGCAACCCATCTCAGTCTCCTACGACGAAAGATATGATGTCGGCACAACCTCTCTAAGCACAGTCGCCTGTTCAGACGGAACCAATGGTCTCGAAAGCAGCTATGCGACTTTTGGCTTGCTGCCCAAGTTTCCTATGATCGGCGGTGCACCCACCATTGCTGGCTGGGACAGTCCAGCCTGCGGCAAATGCTACCAGCTGCATTTCCAGACCGACAAGATTGATGAGACTATCAATGTCCTTGCTATTGATACGGCCTCGGGCGGATTCAACATCGGGCTTAAGGCAATGAACAGTCTGACCAATGACCAGGCTGTGAATCTTGGTCGTGTGGATGCCACCTATGTGGAAGTGGACAAGAGCTTGTGTGGACTCTGAATGGTCGGAATGGATGATTCAATGTTGAATAGGGTTGCGAATCAAAGTTATACTACATGAGTGATGTCGGAATGAGTAGATGGTGTGGTTATTTACATGATTCTAATATACATAGAAGGATCAATCAAGAGCCTCTAACATTTCTTCAACACGCGTAAACTTCTCACGAGGTCTACCCTTCAGTTGACCGCGCTCACGCTCAATAGTGTCGATGCGCTGCCAGTCTTGCCAGGATGTGGCCCGGAGCCCACGTTGGTGTGCTTCGGCCTTGACTCCATCCCAGCCCAGGCCAGTACTTTGACCGGGCTTATTTAGTAGAGAGCCTTTGTGGCTGGCCAGGTCATATAATATCGTATCCACCGTGGTAAAGGCATCGGTCATGGTCGACGCAATGACACCGGTCGGGCCGCGCTTGACCCACCCGGCACAGTATAAACCGGGCAAGTGGGAGATCAATGAGCCATCCGGCAACTTACGAGTTTCACCCACATCTGTGGGACCATTCACGCGACCCAGTCCATCATTAGGGATCACGCCACGGCGAGTATCGAATTGAATACCTAGGTCCTCGAGTCCTGGTAAAGGGAGTGACTTGTAGCCGACACTGCGAAAGAAGACACTGGCAGGGAGATTGGTCTGGGCGCGATCGCCATTCGAAAGATATTTTGGTGTGACTCTGGAACTGGCGTTGTAAGGGTCGGAAGGATCGAGTTCATTGCGAGAGAATTTGGCATGCGAAAGGTTGTAGGGGCGCACTGGCGACCAATCAAGGCATTCGGGGGAGAGTAGGAAATCCAATGACCAAGACTTGGTCGCTGTCTGGGGATCATTGGCCGAGCCCTTGGCGAGGAGCTGCATTAATCGCTTCTGGGCTCGAGGCAATGCATTGATGACGGAATCTGGAGGCAAGAGGTCCTCCCTAATCGGCTCGAACGCGAGGGAGGGCAATTGAAGCAATTCACGGATTTCCTTGATTGTGAATGAGGCCTGATACAATGTTAGTTACTGCAATGGGTTGTCTTCTTAGGATATCCACCTGCAACGGTCCTCGGCGACCAACCACTCGCACTCGCTTGATCCGACTCCGCGACAATGCTTCCAGAGCATGGTCGGCAATATCTGTTGTTCGAAGCGCATCCACATCTGACAGCAAAATCCTGGCGACGTCGAGTGCTACATTTCCTTGTCCAACAATCACCGCGTCCTCGCCGCTGGACAAGTCTGGGTCCAAATCCCGATGTTCGGGTAGACCATTGTACCACCCTACAAAGGAGCGGGCCGAGTATACGCTGCGAAGAGCATTTTCTCCTGGAATTCCAAGTTCCTTGTCTTGCGAAGCTCCGTATGCGAAAAGAATGGCATCATAGTGGGGTTTGAGAGCGGCGAGAGGTAGGTCGTGCCCGAGATCGATATTACCGACAAAGTTGAAGCGTGGAGATCCTGCGACTTCGGTGAATTTGTCTTCGCAATTCTATTTCGAAAATGGATCTTAGATAAATATACAATCATATTTGCAAGCCAATTGTGACCTAGCGCATTGGTTTGCCCGTAACCTACCTTTACTTCTGGATGATCCGGGGCAACGCCATATCTAGCCAGCCCGAAGGGTACTGGGAGCTTCTCGTACATGTCAACCTTGAGGTCATCATGCTTGCTCAATAGACGTGCTACGGCATAGAATCCCGCAGGCCCAGAACCCACAACGGCAACTCGAGTGGGCCGATTCCCCGAAGCCACATGACTGTTCAATCGCCTTGATGCAGACCTTGTGGGGAATGATCTGACTCGGAGAATCGGACGAGTCAAACGCGATGTGCAACTAGCACAAATAAATGCGCGATCAAGCATGGTGTGGGGAGAGATAGTGAATTAGATAAGTTCAAGATCAAATCGGAGGTGATGGCACGTGATCCATCGGCGCCTGTTGCCAGGCCAACAATCGGTGTTGACCCTCTGGTACTCCGCAGTGTCCACGCAGCCCACATCGCGTCGCATACCATACGTTTCCCTCTGTCAGATCGCATTCCACGGTTCATTCCATTCCTTCATCAATTTGTCTCGCGTGGCTGCCACGGGAGGCTTTCAGTCGCTATGGGTAGATCGGAGCCTCCATTCCTTTATGATCGTCCTTCCACTTACAGCTTCAATGGCCCGACCGACCCCGGTTTTAACCCCAGAGCTGTGACGCAAGCGAGCCGGACTCCTGCATCGCCCAGGAAGCAGCAGGAGGGACCATTGATAAATTTCAACAGGCATCCTGATTCGGTATGATGGGTTTTGACAGTTGATACCAATCCGGGGCTAACTAGAGATCTATATAGTGGGCCACTATGGAGAAAAAGCCAACGCACACACCGATGAACCCCAAGGTCAAAAAATGGGTTAAGGGTGTCAGAGGAACACAGCTAGGCCTACGGGTCATCACTCTCCTCGGTGCACTTGCATCTCTGTTTTGCTCCATCGTTATCAAAAATGCGGACACAACCGTCATCTGGATCATGCGGGCCGGAGTAAGTCTACGATTCCGATTTATGAGGTCTGATGCTGACCATTATAGCCCATTGTCGCAATTTTACACACTGTTTACGGTGTATACCATTTTTGCCGATCTGCTATTACACGCCCTCCTGGCTCTCAAGCTAGTTATGGAGTGTTCGCTGGCACTTTGGATGCTGGTTTAATTCCATTTTATGTTTTCACGGCATACATGGCTCATGGAGACTACACGACTGATGCTTACAGCTGGGGCACTATGTTCAAGAATAGTGAAATCACCCTTGATATAATCGAGGCTACTTTTATCTGTGCCCTTGTTAATACAGGGCTGCACCTTATTTCGTTTTGTCTTTCCATCTTCTTGGCCGTCGTCTTTCGCAAGATTTCCCATCTGCCGCCTGATATGAACCCACTGGAGGATAACCTTACAGCTCGCCCACGCCGAAGCTTCCGCAAAGATATCGATGTCGATGAAAAGCACATGAGCTCATCAACCCTGCATTCGAACATGGAAGACCCGCTTATGGGCTCTCCCCGTACCGTGCCATTTATGCATACTCGTGAAGATTCACTTGGTGGTGAAACTATTCGTGGCTCAGTGGATATGAGCAATGGAAAACGAGAATCTCAGATATTTGTTCAGCCACTTCGCTTCTCACTGGAACCCTCAAGCCCTGACAGATTCTACCATAACCCCACCGTCGAACCTTACAATCCGGCCACAGCCACATCTGCACCGGAATACCACAACGTGCCTGCAAGATCACCGGAAATCATTGTACCTAGCACCCATACACGTCACCTAGCTTCTCGCACTGCTGACAGGTCCGACTCCGTGAGCCCCGTATCTGACAACTGGGTTGCATACGACGAGCGCTATCCATCTCCCGTCAGTGACATCCAAAACCAAACGGGACAAAGCAACGAAACGACCCTCCGTCAGTCTTCTTCGGTGTACAGCCGACGAACCGATAAATCCGCGGCATCGGCAGCAAGTGGCATCCGAGACTGGTTCGCATACCCCCAGAGAAACCCGCCCAGTGTGGGAAGTGCAATCCCGGAAGATACAAGGGGCGAGTATGCATCACTGGCAGCACAAGAATATTACGGCAACGAAGACAATGACGAACAAGACATTGGGGCCCAGCAGCGCTTCAATATCTTCCCCGACCCTGAAGAACACGATCACGACAATGATGATGAACCTGGTATTCCATTCAACCCACTTATGCTGAACCCACCAACCCCGCAACCAATTCTCACTGAGATCCAAGAAGATACCGACCCAGTGCGTCGCAACGCGCTAGGAGATAATCCAAATTTCTCACAAAACCAAAAAGCTCAGCTCTTCGTTCCACCTGGATCCGACTCGTCACCATCCAATAACCGCTACTACGGTCAACTGGAAGACGACAACAGTTCTGGACTAAGTATTGCGCCGCGCAAAGTTAGCGACCAGAAGGATATGAAAAGGGAACCGTCCAAACTCATTAAGAAGCGCAGCAAGAAAATCGCCGCATACCAATCTCTGAAGAAGGACGACAGTGACGACGATGGACACCTCAGTCCTCGCATTCCACCGTCTCCTGCAGTGGCCGAAGCAGACCGCAAGGGCCGAGTGGTTAGCAACTCTGGCGCAGACACAGCTCATCCTGGTCTTGTTAGTGGAGTTGGAGCTTCCCTATCCTCGTATGGCAGCTACATTGCCGGACTGGGAGTAGGACGACGCCGTGAAGTGAGTGGTAAAGTTGTGGAAGAGGGACGAGGAGGAAAGAGTGTGGAGGTTCGTCCCTTGCCGAGTCCCAACCCCAGTCCGGAGCAGAGCCCTGATGGGAAGATTCGGGCTGCTGGATGGGCACGATTTGCAGGATTGTGATTGATTCTATGAAGGAAGGGATCTTGGACGAATATTCTTGTTATCTTTTGTATCTTTTGTTCTGGACATGGCGTTTTCTAATTTCGTGACTATGAACGACATGTAGCGATATCATCTTTGCTTTCGGGTTAGTGCCAGTTGACCCAAATTGACATATTTCAAAAAATAAATATGTACAGTATTTGTAAGAGCCTATATTCCTAGAAGTAAACTCGATGCTAGGATCCTCATAGTGCGAGGACTGGTCCTTGAAATGTGTACATGTAGCAAAAAAAATGAAAGTTTGATAAGTAGGAATCGTTAGCAATTAGTCTATTCGTTCAACTAGGGTATCATATAAATCAATGTAGTAAGACATAAATAGAAAATCAGGAAGTCAATGTAGTGCAAGGTTACGAGGGAACGCCCTCATACTCCCAGCCTTCAATAGCACGCTTTCGACGACGAGAGTTCCGACGATTAGTATTACACTTGACAAAGACAGTCAATGCAAAAATGACCAAAACTATAACTCCTGCAACAGCTGCAACAATCACAGTCCTGCGTTCCAGCTCTTGTGGATCATTGGCATAGGGGCAATTAGCATCTGCCCCACCGGTGACCCAGCAAGAAGTGACATCAATACAATTGAAATCCAAATAGACTTCGCGTAAGGCAGGGTTCGAGGATGTTGAGTCTAGAGTCGTTGAAGGCTCGGAGAGGAGTTGCTTATAGAGATAGGTGTTTTCGAGGCCGGTCCGAGGCACTGCGAGAGTGGACCCTGGTGGGCACGAATCCGAGATCTCGGAATACTTCCCCGTTGCATTCGTTATAGTCCACAAGGATGGGGAATTGCCTACTCGGCAGGCACCTCTTCGTTCTTCAGTGCAGTTGGTGGCACGCCAGCGGCCTTCCAGTGATAAATCCATGATCGAGCAACGGTCAAATGCTGGCTCGCCACTTGTACCCCCGCCAGTACCTGCGCCTTTGGGCTCGCCTATCGCCCAGGCCCAGCCCGATGAAAGAGAGACGTTGCGGTAATGTTCGACATTGACGTCGGCGCTTTGACCGAATAGAGTACTGTTCAGCATCGGGGACATACCGCAGGCAGTAATACCAGCGATGACATCGGCAACAGAACCCATGGTACTGTCCGTGGATAGTCCATCTGTAACGGGGATTTGGCTAACTGCCCACGACGAGTTGGCTTGAGATACCGCGGTGGCTCCTGGTTCATACAAGCAACCTGAAGTCACCGTACCGTTTCCCGCGGTAGATATTGTCACACCAGATGACATATAATGTGGACTGAAGATACTGTCCTCATCTTGCGACAGGTCATATGTGGCCAGCTGGGGATCCACCGACCCATACTCAATTAGTACTCGGTCCGATTTGGCAAGCTGGATGTATTTTGCGGAAGGCCATCCATCTGGAGTGCTCTGTTGACCAGACTCGTCTTTGTGAATCGTGTAATATTCCACAATAGGCATATAGGTCTCGTCGACCTCAAACCAGGACTCGTTCAGGTTGCTTCGATCCTTGGTAAGCTGAGATGGAGTATAGATATAGCTGCCAAGTTCTGTTGCGAGGTATGAGCCAACCCGTTCTGTGTCTGTTTTGGGCAAGTCATCACCCGTCACCTCAGCTGCAGGCTCTGTCGGCGCCGAATCGCTGCCTGCGACATGAAGGTTCAGAGCCAACCAGGTTGTATAGGTCTTCTCTCTAGATGCTGTGCTTTGGAAGTATCCGACCAGAACTTGCGATATTGTGTATAGATCAAGTTCGTCGGTACATCTGTACGGACCGAGCTCGTAGACTGTGTCTCCATCGGAATCCTTATACCCCGTTATCGTCGCGCCTGCGGTATCGCTTGTTGTGGATGCGGACTCGGTGGATACGGACGTGACGGTGGATATTGTCGAGGAACTGCTCACAGTAGATGTGTATGCCGAGACTGTGACACTTGCCTCGGTAGGGATGCTGACAGGGCAGAATGTCCATGTCCTATGTTCTACCGACCAATATATGTCCAGGATTAGCCGTCGGTATCCGACCGACAGAAGATTGGATATGCATTTTGCTGCAGCAGTTTTATCGTAGAGATTATCTCCAAAACAGGCAGCTTTCAAGGATACGGCGGGATTGGTGACAAAGTTGATTGGGATCTGACCGGCGACATCGCGTTCACTCTGGACATTGCGTCAGACTAGAGTTTGGGGGGTTTGGGGTCAATTTTTAAACACGGACCAGTAGGACAGCCACCCAGGTGGCACTATCAAGAGTGGCATCAGAGCTATATGAGACAGACATAGGGTTCTGAAGCAAAGCATGATTGGCAAGAGTAAGTTGCTGAGTTGAAGATCAAGTGCGGGTTCACACAGGTCGCATCAAGTACTGCAAGGCGGGCCGATCACCTGAGTAGATCTGGCCACATCAAATGTTCCTTTCCTTTGACTTTCCAACCAACCACCAACTTCCTTTGATCGCATTTCTTTGAATTTTCCTTTGATACCCCTTAACCAAAAAAGAATCTACATTCACCATGGCTCAACCCGGCCAGCCTAGCCCCCAACAACTGGCCGCCATGCAACAACAGTTCGCCGCCGAAGCCGCCAAACGAGGGATGACACCTGAACAATTCGGACAAAAACAGCGTGAACAATTGACTGCCGACGCAGCTAAGCTAGGCTTGACACCAGAACAATACGTCGCGCAGTTGCGAATGCGAGCAATGCAAGCGCATCAGAAGCAGATGGAGGCCCAACGACAAGGTCAGGGATCACCACAGCCGGGTCAAGCTCAACCAGGACAGCCAGGACAGCCAGGACAGCCAGGACAGCCAGGACAACCAGGACAACCACAACAACCGGGTCAATCACCGAATCCCCAGCAAGGACCTCCACAGCAACAGATGCACCAGGTACCCGTCAACGCAGGCCAGCCCGCGGATCCCAAGGCGCTGGCCGTGGCGAAGTTCCTACGCTCGCAATCCCTCAAGCCTCGAACCTGTATTCTCGACGGCCAGCGAAAGGACATGTTCAAGGGTAATTATTCCGCAACTACCTACTTCAAAAGCAAAATCAAAATCAAAATCAAACTGACCTCCTACAGTCAAGCGAGCAATTCGCGCAATCGAGTCCCCCGCCTACGCCAAAGCCGCCGCAAAGAAGAACTCCCTCCTCCCTCCCGTGACAGATCGCGCCTCCGCCGAAAACGTATTCAAGCTCCTCCCGCTCTCTCTGCTCGCTCTACGAGTAAGCAAGGTTGATCCGCACGAGGGCCACAACCACGCCAAGCCCAAGAACAGGACGAAAGGCCTGTGGACCGTGAAGATCGAGCAGCACCAGGAGACAGACCCGATGATGCACTACGTGTGGCTGTGGGAGGGACCGCAGTGGAAGCAGAAGGCCATGGCAGCAGCGGTGGTGGCGGGTATTTTTGCCGTTGTGCTGTTCCCATTGTGGCCTATGATGCTGCGCCAGGGTGTTTGGTACCTCAGTGTTGGGTGTATGGGGTTGCTGGGACTATTCTTTGCGATGGCGATCTTCCGGTTGATTCTGTTCTGTGTGACCGTTTTCACTGTGGCGCCTGGATTGTGGCTGTTCCCTAATTTGTTCGAGGATGTTGGGTTCTTTGATAGTTTCAAGCCTTTGTGGGGCTGGCAGGAGGTATGTGAATCTGTTTTGTTGTGGAATCTTTGCTAATGAATTCGCAGAACAAGAAGAAAAAGAGCAAGAAGGTCAAGTCGGAATCTGCTGCGCCTGCAGAAGCTTCTGCCACTACTACCTCTGCCCAGACTACATCTACTTCCTCGGCTGTGAAGCGGGATCTGACGCCGCGGGTGGAGGAAGTGGAGGAGTAGGTAGTTTCATTCATTCAAATGTTTCCTAGACATTGCCATCATTTCCAATGTCACTGTTCGATGGAATACATTAGCGAAGCGGAGGTTTTATATTCATTCCATCTTGCAATTTACCCTTACAGGATGCTCATCTCGGCGTTGACCTCATATATGGGTTATCCCAGTTTTTTTTTTCTATAGTAAAAATGGGATTACTTCTGTCTTCTACTCTAAAGAAAGGTATGGTCGATGGTACCAAGTACTAGTACTTGGAAGCTGGTGGCTAAGGGTGGGTACTATAAAAAATTTGAGGTATCAAAATGGTAGGCATTCATGTTGTATTCAATCAACCTAAACTCCAATTTTCCACATTTATTCCAAACACCCAGTAGATAGAGAATATAGTCAAGTCAGTGGTTGTGAATGACAAAGGGGTATAAATAAGACAGTACAAGAAGTGAAGTAGACAGAAAGAAAGAGAAAGGATGAAAAGCGACGCCATGTAGGACCGAAGGCGGGTATCGTCATGTTAAGACAATCAAGATACAAATGCAAGGTAGAAGACAGAATGAAGGGACGTGTATCTCAAATGCCGCTCTTTGATGAAAATAGATGAAAGTAGAGTCGACAGACGTACAGTCGAGGGTATATGTGAATGGATGGTAATGCCGGATTGAGGCAAGGGGTATATTTTTGACATGATGACCGTTTCATTAGATCATTCTGGACTGCCGAGCGGCTGTTCTGGAGCCGCTCTGTGCTGTTGCTGGAACACCACTTTTCCGTTTATCCTGATCGCGAATCTTTTGTGATTGGTAAAACCGGTCGACAGGGGAACTGGTTGACCAAGAGGGCAGCGCCTGCGCAGCGATGGGAGAAGGGATTTTGGGGAGGGGGCAGTTTGGTGGTGGTGCAGCAGGAGGCCCCAGAGTGAGGCCGGGCATACTCTTTCGGCGGGACATGCTTTGAGAATCATTTTGAGCGGTAGACACGCGGTTTCGTGGCATTGGCTCGATCGGAGGAATATTCAACACCTCCGACTCATTGACCATGTGGATACCCAACCCAGGGCGACCAACCAAGCTGAGAGGGCGAGACGAAGGGGGACTTGTTTCGGAGGCTGTTGTTCGAGTCATACGAGCGAAGGCATTGCCATCTGGTGCTTGACGAATTGTTCTTGATAAAGCGTCCTCTGAGTTGGAAGCGCGCAAGATGCGTCGAGTACCATCCCGGGCCCCTAATGGGGGCTCCGAAGAGTCCGTCAGGCGCGAACTAGCGACACTATAAGTCGGAGACTGCGGAGGTGAGACGATACTGGAGATACTGAAATCGCCTGTACTTTCACCTCGGCGCAAGACCCCGACAGGCGGAGAAGTAGTACCTCTCGAAGCAAACTTCTTACTGAATGAAGGCACACTGAAGTTCGGCGCTGGCGGTGAGGCACTTCGGAGCAGAGATTCAGGGACACCGGATTGAGTATAACTGGACTGAACTAGCTCAGGACGAGTGGGCACCGAAACTCCCGCATTAGAAGGCCCATATAGGGATTGGCGTTTCTCTTGGCTGGAAGAAGCTGGGCCGCGAGTATATGGATCAATCTCTGGCTTCATCAGCTCTTCCAAGACCGCAACGCCACTTCCAACTGGAGGTGAATGAGACGGGTTCATAGGTGGGCTGGAGGTGAACGAAGGGCCCTCAGACCCAATGACGTTAGGAGCAGTAGCCTCCGTTCGACCCGTGGAGGCTGACCCTGTCCTCGAGTTTACCACCGATGGATTGACAGACACGTACGAACTCCGGCGTGACTGCCAGGTCGATCCGCCGACCGACTGATCATCCTCCTCTGGAGATCGCAGGGTCTGCGGTTGAAGAAACAAGCTCGAGATACGATGGGGGTCCTTTTTCACCATCTGCCGAATACTTGACTTGGACCGAAGCTGGGGTCCCTCATCATCCTCCGAGTGCTTTTCCATGGTAAACTTGGGACCTCCGCGAGATTCGACCTCAGCACGAATTGCCATTAGCCAGGAAATCATAGAGTCCGGGTTATCAAACACCAAGAGAAAGCTGCGCGCTAACCTCCGCGCATGAGATCGATGAAATCCAAAACGCGATGAGAGCTTAGGCTTGGAGGACTCTGCGTCAGGACTGGAATCGGCCGCTGGGTTCTGAGAGACCTGAACCACCCAATGCTTTCCAGGAATCGCATCACTAGCAAAGGCCACCGATTTAGGACCCAATTGTAACATCTTCTCCGGCAGCCGATCGTGTTTCCCTTCGCCAGCATACTGGAGAATAAACCCCGCCGTGGCCAGCACGTAGATCTTGTTGGACCACTCAACCTTGTTGATCGTCCCAGACAGTGTGCGAAGATGTTTCCGTTCCTTTTGTTCCTTTTTCTTTACATCATCTTGTCCCATCTGGTTCCGAGCATCTTCCGTCGCAGCCTTCGCAGTTGTCGCATGCAGGCGTAAGATCGATTCTGCCGACATGGCCGGCGCCGAGAGACATTCATGCTTGGTCGATTGTGGGTAAGCCTGAAATAACGGTGGAGGCTTCCATCCATACTGTTCCCGCGGTGGTGGTATGTTCGACTCGGCAGGTCGAGGTCGAGGGGTTTTCAATGTGGCTCGAGGCCGAGGTGTCGTCGGAGATGCGAGCGTCGTCGGGGTAGTTGGAGCCGTACGGTGGCTGGTGAGATCCGGGGATAACAGAGTCTCTGGTTCTGGCACAATTGGTATTGGGGGTGGCTGGACTTCCTCGATTTCGGTCAACTTGGTATCTGGTGCAGCAGCCGCACGCGCAGATTTATCACGACTGAACAGGTTGCGTAGTGAAGATTTAGAGGATTGACGTCGCACCGGACTCTGAAGGGGAACCGGCCCCTCTGAGCCATTGGTGGAATATTCGGATGGACGAGGGCGTGATCGTGACTGGGGTTTAGCGGCTGCGGTTGGCCGAGCAAAGTTTGTATTTAGTGGTGCCAGACGATGCCCACGTCGCTCACCAAGGGATGTAGGTGGTGGGGTAGGCTCTTGAGCCATTATGTTTTCAGACATGATCGAATTGATTATACCTCATAGGAAAAGGAGGTCTGATGAAGAGGGAAAAGATCGACGAGAGAACGTGGGCGCATCTGCACGGCCGTTGAGGCCAACGTCATGAATTAAGATAAGTTGATTCAAGAATTTCGAAGTAAGAGAAAGGAGAAAAGGAAAGTGGGGAAGAGGAAGAGAAAGAGGAGGAAGAAAAAAGGATCTACCAGTGGTGCGAGGTGCATGGGATTTAAGTCGAACTAAGCCAACATAGAAATTGGCCCCTTTTTTTGGTCTCGGGGTTCTCGAGTATACTCATCAGGGAACGGATTTCTATTCAAGGCATCAATGATATCAGATCTATCAACTCCAACTATCTCGCTTATGGTCAATCCCACACATTGAGTGGAGCATAAAACGTTCGCTCCACTCCGTTCAACATTTAATTAAAAGCCTCGAACCTCAAACCTCAAACATCGAAGCTCGGATCCCGAACCTCCAGTCTTTACTTGGCTTCAGGTCCACATTTTAGTCCCTGTCCAGATTCAACTGCTCCTATCAGTCCAGCTCCAGCATCACAGTGTTGAGCCAAAGCAATATCCTTGTGGGTGAGGCCGCGTGGGTAATGCGTGGTCCAGTGGACATCGACGGAACCGAACCGCTGGGACCACATTAGATGAATTTCTTTGTTCAGATATATTGCTCCACACGTCTAAATTGAAAACACGAGAAAAAAAAAAAAAACTTACGATAGTCATTGTGGGGTGATGCTTCTTGACCGAGCTCTCAGCCGCAATAAGATTCAGAAATGACTTGAACACATCAGTAGGGGAAAGACATGACACAAGAACTTGTACTCACAACCGCTTTGAAATAACTCTTAAAGTGGAAGGTCTTGGTGACTCCTGTACCCTCGGCATCCAGAGCCCAGCCCTGCTGCTGTAGTGCGGCAGTGTCGGAACTCAATTGGTGTGGGTCTTCTCCCTCCGCAAAGCGAGGTGCGGGTGTGTTAGAAGCCATTCGGAACTGATGATGCTTAATAGAAGTGCAGTTTACAATGGGACGGGAGAATCTCCCGAGACGGAGGAAGCTCATTCTCTCAGGGTTGTCAGCTCGTGAGTTCGGGTTGAACTGGAAGTTGCGATTTCGGATTGTTCCCGGATGCACGGACCATCTACCAGGAGTTTCTATAGAATCTACAGACTAAAGACCCTGCCATAGAATATCGAGTAGGTAAGGTCAAAATGGGAGAAATAGTCACTTCACGACTGAATATTTGAAGTACAAACGAATATCGAGACCCAAACAGACTATCCTGTAAGATAAGTCAGTGGTATAACTACAGCACCTGGGCACACGACCGTCTGTTACACCAAGCTATCATCAGCTATAGTTTGGATAACAGATCTCCCGAGGTTGGCTACGTCTAATGAAATTGTGCCATCACACAGCATCAGCTGAACTATATCTCTAAGCATCGTTACCAGGTAATATTAGCAGTCCTAGACACTGTTCGAGCTTTCAATACTGTCCACATGCAGACCAGATGCATCCATGACAATAGTTGACCCAGGGTCAAAAGGAACTCAAGACTCATCTAGACCAAGCCACAGGGTATCCTGCATACCTATATCTAATGCCGCACCCGGGTAGTAGATACTACATAATGCGGTGACACCTGCGGATCCTCAAATGCCTCATCTGGTAGTGTAACGCAGATCCGGGGACCTACTTCTCCCGCATCCGGCAAGGGGCTGATGCTACTCTACCATCGCGGAAGGCGGGTAGATCAGATCGATCTCGCTAAGTCCCACTAGTTTGTGAGACCACGCGTGAACTCCGCTGATCGTCCATGAGATATACTTGTTAAAGATCTATGGGGAAAAGACGCAAGGGACGTGGCGAAGGACTATTTCTAGGAACATTTGGAATGAGTTAATTCATAGGATTCGTAAAAAGGTATCACTAAAAGGGACTAAAGTACATAACACCTGACAGTCCATAAATTCAACCGCAACCTTTGCAAGTCAAAGCAACACATTATGTGAGTACGACGTCTTTTTAAACAAGGTGCCATGGACAACCTGGTCAAACAGTCGATTGCTCACCGATCATTCAAATATTAAATTAAGCAAGTCCACCACGCCCAGCGCAAGGATTTATGCCATGGGAAAACATGAACAGAGAAAGGAAGATGTGAAATGTGCCTAAATCTCCAACCAAGTCTTTCCCATTGCATGCCTGTAGAACGGCCATCGGTGGTTGTATAGGTTGCGACCTAGGTTAACAGGTGCATTGCCATTGAAAATCAAACTTTGCGGTCAAGTCTTTTGGTGTTGAGAGTGCAGATCTTGTCGAGAACAGTTTCAGAGATTAAGACTGTTGCGGCGGGAGTTTGCACGAGAGTTTGCACGAGAGTTGGCCCGGGAGTTGATACGAGACCCAGGGCGGCTGCCGAGGGCCTGGCGGAGGCGGAGATCCTGCTGGGACCGTGCGTACGAGTTGGCGCGCGATGCCTCAGGAACCTTTGATCTGCGTCGGCCCTGGATGGCCAGGTCGTGGCGAGCCTCTGACAGCTGCTGCGCGAATGGAGAACGCTTGCGCAGGACGGGGCCCTTCCAGTAGATGACATAGACAGCGACGACCAACAACAATGAGATACAGACTGTAAGGATCAAATGTTAGCAGAATTTCTTGGAGATGAATATGCGCAAGGACTTACAAAGAATGGTGCAGGCGTATTCAACGTGGTTGGTGCTGCCGATGTTCGTGAAGAAGGGAGTCGCGGGGATGGTCAGAACACCAGCCAGGAAGTCGCGCGACCATCCATTACCACCGGTGGCCGAGGCAGAGTACGGGCCGTATGCACAAATCATGTAGTCGATCGTTGCCATGTAGATAGCATAGTTGGCGATACCGATGATGGCAGCGAATATCATGGATCCGATCCAGTGGCATTGTGGCAAAGCGGTCCAGGCAAAGCCAATTAGACCGATAGGCAAGCAGGGTACGGTGTACAACAACCACCATAGTCGGGACTCGTATTGGGCCCGTTCACTATCAGGGTTGGCGGCACGCTCAGCCTTGTTCCGCTTGATCACGGGGAACCATGAGATCCACGCAATCAAGTAGCCGACCAAAATGGGAATGAACGCCAGACCCAACTGCCAGGTGTTGAAACCCCACTGGCTGTAGACCAAGCCGAAAGACTGGATGAACATGAAGATTAGGGCATCACTGAATCCACTCAACAATGAGAGGGTCAAGACAATTGGCTCGGTCAAGAACATGCGGAATGGACGGATCCAGGTAGCCATGATCTCGCGAGGAGGGAAGCGTTGACGGAAAGACAGGCCTTCGGTAGGGCCATAGATGTTCGGGTTTTCGCCGCTCTTACGCATCTTCTTCGCAATCTTGTCCATGAGGACGGTTGTTCGGGTTTCGGGAACGAAGAAAAAGTGCATGATCTGAACAAACCCACCGAAGATGAGCTGGATCCAGATGTTCCAGCGCCAGGGGAGGAACGCCTCCACAAAACCTCCGACCACTGGGCCCAGGACCGAGCCACCGACAGAGGAGAAAACGACGGCGGCAACCGCATACTGCTGGGTATCTGCTTCCCATAGATCTGCAACCATTCCTAGAGTCACCGAACCACCGGCCGATGCCAGACCTCCCAACGCTCGGCCGACCATAATAGAGGCGAAGTTCGGGGCCAGTGCTACTGGCAGTTGGAAAATGTTAACGAACAACAGTGAAAGCTGCAAAATAGGCTTTCGGCCCAATTCTTCACTCCATGGGGCCCATAGCTCACAACCGAAAGCGTACAGGACCAAGAAGATCATGGCACCACACCGGGCAGCTTGCATGGAGACATTGAACTCCTCCGAAATACCAGAGAGACCATTCGAGTACAGCGAGGTGTTGAAGTTCATGGAGACTTGAACCAGGAAGATCACGCCAATGATCCGCCATTTCTTCCATTCACTGAAGGAGTAGCCCAGCTGGTCGTAACACATATCCTCGGTGAGCTCAATACGGCCGGAGGGGGAGGCATTTTCCAATTGATTATCCTCGTCAAACTTTTCATTGACAGGTATGACATCGTGAGTCGTACTAGACGAGTCCGATGCCATGACAGCATCTCGGCCATGGCCTGGCTTTTCTGGCTTGCTTGCCATCTCTCACACAGTAAGGGTACAAGGTAGACGAGTATAAAATGTGGAAATCAAGAAGATCCAGAGAAATGAAAGTGTGTGGGGAAGCGGAGTAAGAGATGCAAGCACAAAGAGAAGACCTGGGGAGAGGGGGGGGGGGAAGAGGAAAGTAATAAATACTTTTCCAAATGCAACGACGTAGAGATCAGATGCGGCAAGGACATTCCTTGGATCTATGAACCCAGGAAAGTACTTTGTATGATTTTTGACTAAATTCCTCTTTCGGGAAAAGTCAAATGTTCTTTTCTCCAGACTTTTTGCTTTTGCCCACTTTTCGCTCTCCAGTTTCCCTACCGAATTAGCGGGATGCCGACTTTCATGTTGATCCACTTGAACCCTTTAACCTCAGAGGAAGTCAACAACAGCAGCAATTTGAAGCATTTATTTGATTTTATTTTACTTTATTCAATTTTCCAATCTTCACTCTCTCTACTTTGACTTTTGCTTTGGGTTTTTTGCTTTTTCCCTGTTGGATCTGGGCGTGGGATGACGCCCCCTTCCCCGGGAATAGATAGCCCCATTGACAAGAAAACCCGCAATTGGATAATCGGCTCCACTTAACCTGACCAAGACCAAGACCGATGGCCGATGGCGGTCCATCGTGAGTGCGGTCGTTCACTCCGGACCATTTCCGAACCGTTTTTGTAATGAGAATGCCGTGACATCCGCATCGGGAGCTCGGGAAAAAGTCCAGAGAAGGCCCTTTCAACGCATGCAACATCAAATCTCCCAAATTCCCAACACCAAAAGAAAAGAGAACGGGGAAGGCCGTGTGCCCCACGACGCAAGGAGCCGGCATCATTGGGTTAACGCCCAGGCCGCATGGTTCTCCACGTTCAAAAGGAGTATAACTACAGAAGAAAATGACGCAAAAAACTACATCTCTATGGGGAATGCCGGCGCCTCCGAATCCCCCTGTCAAGATTTGGGGTAATGTCAAGAGTAAAAAAAATCCGTGGATAGCATCCACTGACGTCAGGTTGGTACCGGCCATGGTTCATTCAGGAGCGAGCAGGTACCGCTATGGCCAGACTTACGGGCGTGGCGTCGGGGTGATCGTCATCCGCAGGGGCCCAGAATCTTGTTTCGACGGGTTGCGCTTACTCTGTCCTGAAA
Source organism: Penicillium lividum (assembly GCA_028828245.1). Taxonomy (NCBI): domain Eukaryota; kingdom Fungi; phylum Ascomycota; class Eurotiomycetes; order Eurotiales; family Aspergillaceae; genus Penicillium; species Penicillium lividum. Next base: position 403,479 of record JAQJAG010000002.1, read on the forward strand.
AGCAGAAATTCATGAGATCGACATTTCTCCCCCAAGTGTAAGTGTTTCCAGAACATATCAAAATTAGTCAGGTCAGGAAAAAAAATGGAGATATCCGATAAGTCCCTTGCGGGGGAATGCATTGTCCATGTTTTCCCCCCTTGAGAACAAAGTTTTGTGTTTCAGTCACATCCGGCACGATACGTTATCCGGAAACGACCACAGACGCAGGATTTGCCCGGAAGGGGACAGTTGCATTCCTGGCACATGGACTGGGATCGTCGATCAAGCCACGCGGGTTTTCGGCGATCCCAGAAGTATACAAACATTTGAATATCATGAATCATGATATAGTTGCAAGACGTAGTATATCTGAAGTAAGGTTGGGGAAGCGCCACTTCCACCCGGGGACGTTCTGTCCCTTGGTATCTCAGGTACTAAAAACCTAGTACGTACTTCTCTGTACTTTTGGACCTTGGAATAGTTGAGATAGGCTCTTGGTTGAACAATCAGGACCCAAATGGGATGTTCCACTGTGACTCATTTAGTAAATAAGCACGAGAGTAAATACCCCAGAATCGTTGGATCGTTGATGGAGAAAAACTGGGGGAGTCCCCAGAAATAGATACCTGAGGCAGTGAGTCTGTTTGCATGGAATCATGTGATTAATCACCTGCCCTCCACCAACCAGATGAGTCAGCGCCTCGTCATGCTCTTGAGTAAATGGAGCTTCTCCAACCTTAAAGATCCTATTGTTGAACCCTTTGTCATTTAAAATCCTGGTCTCTATCACCATGTGCCCAGATATCAACTCTCTTCCACAATCTCGATCATCCTCCACCTCTTCATCTCTGCCTCATCGTATCCCTCCGACCGCCTCCCCAGGGACCGCCCCCGCTCCAATGAACCCCAACACTACTTCCCCTCGACCCTCCCGCGGATCCAGTGCGGGCCGACTATCGGTTTCCGAACGACGCCGCTCGGCCGCCGGCATGAATCTAAACCTGAACGAGTCCCCTAGTGCTCCGGGAAATCACGGCGACAGCCCCTGGTCCGACCATCGCTCTTCTATCGGTCATGCATTCCGTACGGCCAGCCCCACCAGTCACGGCAGTAGCCCGATCTTTGCGACTGCAGATCCGCACCATCAGCGAGCACCCTCTCTGGGCGAGTTGCATCAGGAATTAGAGCAAGAGCAAGAGGCGCAAGTGGTGGGTCTTTTTGAATTAGAAAAATATGAGCTAAACTGACGTTGGGGTAGAATCGTTTGCTGCTGATGATCCGTAGCCAGCAGGCCCAGTTGCAACAACTCCAGCAACAACAGCCCTCACAGCCAGGTGCTAGCACCGCAGTCGTCGATGAACTGACACCATCCGAACGGTCATCTTCATTCTCACTTCCTATGCACACACCCGCACAAGCACCCAGTAGTCGGCTCTCGATCTCCTCAGTCTCCAACCGTCGGTCTTCACGACCACCTAGCCAAGCGGAATCCCCAAACCTGCAGCCGCAAGATGCCTCGCGAGTACCAGAAAGTACCGAAGCATTCCCGGCACTGCCGAGTTCCTCGCGCCGTGGAAGCCGAGACGACAATGCATACTATCAGGCCGAGGCAGCCATGTTGAGCCGAGAAAACCAAATGCTGCGACAGCGGATTCGTGAACTAGGTAAGCACTACTAATCCTTCCCCGTATTCCTTTCCCCACTGTTATGGGGGAAAGGGGAAATCTTATCCTACGGTACGGGGTAAACATGGTTCTAACTTACCACAGAACGACAAATAGGAGACATGTCAATCTCTGCGAGACCATCTCCCTCCCCAGCTCCCACATCGGGTGAAACATCGGGGCAAGAGGGGGCCGAAACGGCGGACCCGCCTACTATGAGATCGGCAGACGGGAAGGACTGAAACCCCAGAACATCGTCATTTCGCCTAAAGACTAGCGACCATTTCGGCTAAGATTATCAATGGTTCGCTTTGGACTTTCCATTCTCAATCTTCAAGTTGACTCATTTGCGCTCATATCGACATGGCCTGATGAAGGATCTCGAGACCGCCTCATAATGCTCACCTTGCAATGAGTGATTTTTGTTTCTACCCTTGGCGCCTATGAGAAGGTTCATTTACCCAGTGGCTACCTAATAACCGAGATCACCCCGGATGTACAGTTGGAGCACTGTTGACCCTCTTGTGGATATCATTATTGCAGCATGGCGCAGCGACTCTGGATCAAAACTGGGTTGCAGTGACGCAGATTTATCCAACATGGAGTGGTGGGCCTATCATATGCATAATCCATCTAGAGGTGGATTGTATCCGCCAAGCTCGTTTGCAAGCGAGGCATGTCGCACAACGCAGTTGTATCACAACAATCATCATCCATAGGAAGATATCATCACAGCTGCTTGTTACACAAGTAGCACTCAAACTTAATACTGCCAACTCAACATCACTTCTTGTCCTTTCAATTTCAGTACTGAGGTACTTCAAGTACTGTCGACCTAGGTAGTAAGTTTTAGCTTTTAGAACATTGTGACTCCATGTAGCTTCACTCAGGTGCTAAGTACAAATTATATCACCACTACTTTCATCGATCTCTACAGGTCAGTAGAATTCTAGTATTCGCATCCCTCCCAACACTCCATACATAATGTGCCACTGACGCCAGGTCAACGGCAACCTTAGGAAAACCACTACCCTCAGCCCAGGACATCTAACATTTGAAAATTTGAAGAAATGACATCCACGAATGAACATACAAGTTGTAGAAGAAACCAAACTTCATATTCAATTCAATATTGTGTACAAGAAAAGCCACGATATATTGATCTATCGAACCTCAAAGACGCTGAAATCAAATTCAAATATCATACCATTGGACAAAAGAACCCATTCATCTACAGCTTAGCCTTCTCAGACTGGGCAGCCAGGTCAGGCATAAGCACATCACGAAGCTCAGTAGCAGCCTCGTTCAAGAAGTAGCTCATACGGTGAGCGCCAAGACGTTTGCAGACGATGTTGAAGTTGAGACTAGAGTATATTAGTATTTCCAATGTTCTTTGCTAGGGGGACGGGGAGGGATTGTGTATTCACCTGTTCTCGTTGATCATGTAGGCAATACCGAATCCATCATCGATAACCTGACTCCATCCGTATCCGTTGAAGTATTCCGAGCTCAGCTGGGAGGAAGAAATGTACCAAGAGCCGGAGTAGGCGAAGGCGGGATCCTCGTAAAGAGCGGGAAGCTTCTCACCAGGCTGGAGGAGCTTCTTGAGACCGAATAGGTGGCGGTCGACACCGCGGCCGTCGCTGGCTTCGAGAGTGTACTTGGTGTGCTGGGACAGGGCGGCGCGGAAGAGTTTGACGACTTCCTCGCGGGGAACGGTGTGATCGTGGAAAGCCTTGCAGAAGGCAACACTTTCGTCGGAGACACTACGGGTGGTCTCTGTGCGGCCCTCCTGGAACTTACGGGTGGAGGCGGACTCGTAGGTAGGGCGGTTCTTGCCGTACATTTTAAAGTAGGCGAGTTGGATGACCATCTGGACGTAGGCGTCGGGGCTGCACTTGAACTTCTTGATCAGACCCTTGCCGTAGCCCTGGAAGGCTTGGACAACCAGCTCGTGGGAGGCGATCTGCTTGCGGTGGTACTGGGCCGCGATGTCGATGGCCTCGTTGGCCTCTTCATTGAGGTTGAAGGTGATGGGCTTGGGGTCGGCGAGCTGTGAACGTACGCTCCTTGCCGAGAGGTCGATGCGCTTGTTGAAGATGAGGTTGTTGACGTGGTCGTTGAGACGGTGGGTAGGGGTGCCATCCATCATGCTGTGCTCGCCCATAAAGCCAGCGGTACCGTTGTCGTTAATAATGAACTGCAGGGGCTTGTCGAACCAGCGGTTGGTACCGTCACCGTGCCAGTACTGGTGTGCGCGCTCCTCCAGAGTCACAGGCTTGGCATCGTCCAAGCAGACGACGAAACCGGCAGACTCAATGGACTGCAGGGCCTGCTCGTTGGCCGGGTCGGCAGCGATAAGCTTCTTGCGGGCAGCAGTCCAGTGATCACGGTCAGCCACAGTCAGCACACCGACCGGCGGGGCGGGCTGGGCAGTGTCGATGATGTGCTGGAACTGCTGCTCCAGCTCGGACACGTTCAGGGCCTGGCCGTCAACGACCAGCGGCACCTTGAAGAACTGGTTCTTGCGGACGACGACAATATGCTGGTTCTCCGCGGCAGAGAACTTCTGGGGGTAGTCTGCGGGGGCGGCAGGGATACGGCAGCAGTTGAACATGTACTCGTAAGAGCTCATCGCCATGGGCTGACCGCGCATGTACTCAGGCTCGAGCGTACCCGCATCGACCTCCTTCTTGAACTCCAGAGCTGCAGAGGTGATGGCGGCCGCGCGCTTAGCCGGGTTACGACGCTCACGGTCATCCTTGTAGGAGTAGAAGTAGGAGACGTAAGGAATGACAGGGTCCCGGTAGGCTAGATAGGCGGCGTCGTTCCACCATTCGGCGATCCAGTTGTTGATCTTGGGGTTGGCAGCGCGCTCTAGCAAGCGCTTTTGAAGAAGCTCACCCTCACCACCAGGGCGAATGAAAGCCTCCACAGCAGTTTTGGTGCGCTCAAACTCCGCTTCGGAGACGAGGGGGTGGACGGACTTCAGGTAGCGGCGACCGGTCTCCTCCAGAGACGGCACGGGGAGTTTGGGCAAGGACTCCTCAAAGCGGAGCATCTTGCCTTTGGAGAGGTTCTCTTTGTATCCTGCATGCGCGAAAATCCATTTAATTAGCCAAGAGTTCCCCTGTCTGGCGCATTGGAAGATTGCCCGGGGCAGTCAGGTAAGGTGACTATATGACGGCATTCCCCACTAACACATGTGATAACTCACCCTCAGGGATTGAAGATGCCTTTCGTCGGGGAGCCATGGCGAGTGTCTGGTATAGCGGTCAGCTTCAATTGATCCTTGATCATGGACATTGTCAAAAGATCTTGAGACAGGAAATCGGAGATGGCCGTCTTACCGAGCGGGCAAGCAGTTGTGTCGGAGGGAGCCGGGGCCTTGACAAGGTGGAGGAGAGACGGCTTCGAGCAGAAGCAGCAAACATCCCTCTCATAAGTGTAGGAAAGAGGGGATTAGGGGAAGGAAGAGGGTATCTAGAGCAGAAGATAAAGACGAAGTTGTCCCCAGGAGTGTCGGAGAACAAATACTTAGAACAGGTGAAAGAGCCTCGGCTGCGCAGTTGACCGAAGTGGATGTTGCCCGCGGATATACGTGACGCTTGTTACCGGTATGTGGGGCCAATAGACCAATGAAATGCAATCATTATAGATAAATACCGCTCACCCCGGTAATCTATGTAATAGTCTGGGCCTCGGCTATTTCGTGGGGTATCGTGGGAACAAGTACAGTACAGTCACAAGGAGGGGATAGACCGACTCGGGACTCGGGATACCGAAAGGCACTGGGTAGAAAAGGAGATAAAATAGTGCCTAGGATTAATGCTCAAGGAGGATACTTGTTCGTATCAAAGATTTCAAAACTTTGTGGATATCCTTTCCGCTGCAAATGGGAACACAATGCGGGGAGAGCTTGGGTCTTAGCGCCGGGAAATTGATCTACGTCAATTCGGAAACCCTGAGTGGAAATAGAAGCTCCCCACGGAGATGTGAATTATGTATACTAAGTCAACAAGAAATGCAAAGGAACAGAACTAGCCCTGCTGTTCCCATAACATCCTTTCCGCTCCAGTTGATCCGGATAACCTAAATGTCAAAGAATGAAATCATATCGCGACCAACGCTATTCGCAGGTATCAACAGCCCAAAACATTGAAATGAACATCAAAGTGGCACAAAGAAATAAATGAAAAGGGAAATCATGGACCTATCCAAGGCCCAAAGTGAATAAACTGGTGGCAGGACTCCATACCACCCGACACCGAAAGGCAAGCTAGAAGACAAGACCCCGGGGAGTCAGGGATTAGTAGGTAGCTAGCCCAGTAGGTACTTCAGAAGGTAGTATACACCCGAGCAGTATAGGGCTAGATATCCACCCCTAGGAGACCGGTTGAACGGGTGTTGGTTGATCCTGACTGTCAAGGGACCGGGAAACCTGTACTCCGCTTCGCCGAAGCTCATCCATCTTGGCTAGAGCGGGCCCGGTGCAAATGCGACCAGTCTGCATCAGAGTACGCAACCGTTTCCGTCGGGCTTCGCCGCCTCGCTCCTCCCCGCGTCCAACACCATCATCCACCCAGTCCACACGATACACCTTGAAACTCATACCGTCATGCCGGCCGTCCCACTTTCGGGATTTTAATCCGAACATGACCGTCGAGTCATACTGGTCCAAGCGGGGAAGGATCAAGAGTGTGATATGAAGATCTTGGTTGGGGGGAGGGATGGGCGGTAGACGAGGTCCCTGAGTACTGGACTTCGAGGCCTCCGTCTCCGTAGCCGGTGGGGCGTGCTGATAGGTATCTTTGATTTCTAGATCGAGCATGGACTCATCCACATCATCGCCCCACGCACCTCGGATAAAGCCCGAGTGGATGGCAGCGGCGACAGGGTCAGAGTCGTCTGTGTATACACCGGTACCCCACAGGGCTCGGCGTGCGCAGATCTCTTCCCGGTGGCTTTGGTCAACTCGGAAACGCGGCACCCGAACAGTGAAGGTGCAATTTTCACGCTGTTCAAATCGTGGAAGAGGTCGCGGGGTCGTGGTGTATCCGAATTTCGAGCTTTCTGGAGAAGACTTGATCGAAGGTGAATCAACTCGAGGGGCATACAATGTTGATCCCAGGTGTTGGCGAGGAAGATGGGCGACGCTGGATAGGATTGGCTCAAGAGTGACAGTGGTGCGAGGCTCTCGGATAGGAGATGCAGCCGCGGTAGGAGGCCGGGGGGCATGGTGGTGATGATGATGATGATGGTGATGATGTCCGGCCAAGGGGTCCGCAGGAGTAGATGATCGACCAAAGAAACCTGTAGAGAGTGGCCGATGAAGCCCAGCCAAAGCCGCAGCTTCCTCCTCTGCTTTGTGACGATGATGGTGGTGACTGGGGGACGTAGTCAGTACACGCGAGCCAGAGCCGTAGTGACTTCCAGATACATACTGATGATGGTGGTGGTGTTGGTGAGCATGTTGGCGAGCTCGACGAGATCCTCGTGTAGACAGTCCACCAGATTCCAGTTCCATTTGACCATCATCCCTGGCTTTCCTTGATCGCCTGTTGCCAGAGGCGGACAGGGGACGAGGAATTCTACCATCGTCATGTCCGTCCCCATTCACAGAGCGGCCAGTAGCGTCGCGCTTGAATGGGCTTGCAATCAACGGCGTCGACGGTCCACTGCCAGATGAGTTGGCAGTCAAACCCCCGACACCTCCGACACCACTGCCGATTCCGGAGAACACCCTACCCAGCTCGTTCTTGATACTGGACTCCCCAGATGGGCCGATAAACGGTGCCTGCGCACCCTGCACAGCTTGAGGAAGGGGAGATGCACGACCACCCCGTTTTCCATCAGCACCTACGGCAAGCAAACTGCGGTGCTGAAGGAGTTCATCGCTGCCTTTGCGTCGTCCCTCTTCCCCGGCAGCAGCTAGTCCAAGGAGTCCTGCGCCAGCTGCAGCCGTCGTCGGGGTGGTTCCTAGGCGTGGAGGTGGTTGTGGCTGTTTAGTCACATAGGGCGAGTCGCGAGGAGAAGGTGTCGGTTGTCCATGTCCAGTGTGCAGAGATGACGGTTGACGACCGCCACCAGGTTGAGACCCCAGAGATTTGGTGTAATTTTGAATTGCTCCAAACCCAAAGCCCGAAGCCGATTCCGGCGCTGGAAAGCGCTTGCTCTCTGGCGAGGACGGGTGCGAGCGACCCTGCTCCCAGGCCGAAGAACTGAGGGCACGGTCCACAGGTTCTCGCTCGCCATAGAGTGAGCTGAGTCGTGACGCCGCAAGTTGTCCTTTTGCCTCCATCTGAGCTGCACGATCCCGCTCTCGTTCTCTGTACGCGGCGTCTTCAGATCGGCGGTCCCCAAACAAACCATTGAAGCGGGACTGGTTGTCGAGACCTGCGTATGGTGCAGATGTTCGCGGCCCGGGCTCAAATCGGTCAGGCATACCACCCGCTGGGCGGGAGTGCGGACTGTAGCCTGGTTGACGCGCAGGTGGCTCCGCATTAGGTGGCTGGCTGCTTGGTCGAGGGATCGAACCACTGAAACTCATGCGACGGGGTTCATAGGGTGAATCGGTTGGCGAGATCTGAGGAGAGGGTTGTGTTGAATGGGACTTCTCGGGATACTGCGAGGAAGTGACGCGAGACAAGCCACCGAATTTCGATTGATCTCTACCCAGAAGGCTTGATCCGCCGCCAGAGCCAGATCGGTAAGGTCGGCCCATCTGCGAATTTGAGAATGGTTGTTCGGGTGTTTGAGATCGGCGAAAGTCTACCGGAGATGGTCGAGCCGGGGCAGTGGGTGGTGACATGCCCGCGGTGGCGGATGTCGGTACCGCACCGAAAAGCGAAGAGGCAGGTCGTGAAAACAGCGACCCCGAGTCTCGCGCCGGACGTTCTGGATCTGAGCCCAGCATGGCAGAGATCGACATGCTGCTGCCCAGTCGATGAGCCTGGTTATTTTGCGCATCGCGAGGAAGAAGGGATGATGTAGGCGCGTTCGCCGATTGTGATCGCGAGGCGTAGGAGTGAGGTGAGGATGGCGGAAGCATTTGGCGATTATCGAAGGCAGGAGCGGAGGGATCTTGTTGTCCTATCCATCAAAATTAGCCATCGGAGGGATCTTTCAACGCTGGTACCTGACTCGCGATAGATAAGGCAAAAAAGAAAAGAGTCCCAATAATGGGAAGGGCGCTTAGATCCCGGTCGCGACACCTCCTCTCTGGGGGCTGGCGCAAAACCTCTACTCACCCGAGTGGGCAGGGCTGCCACTGCTACCCTGGGATGCACGACGCACAGACTGTGAAGACGTGTTGTTCATCGCGCCTTGTAATGCCCACGGAGAAGGAAGATTGGCGTTGATTCCCAGGACCCAGAACGCCAGAACCCGTGACTCCGGAAGCTCGACGGCTAGGCCGAGATAGGAATAGCGCGCGTGTACCAAATCAGGACTAGCGTTCCCGAGCAGCGGATCAGCGCCACCGGGGGAAAACACAAGCATCAGGGGAAAGAAAACATGAAAGCAGAGGCTGGGGCCCGGGCATATACGGTAGGACAGGCCTACTCGTAAAAAGAACCTGGCCCATAATTGAACTTTGCTTTACATTTTCAATCCTCAGAGCTCAGTTATCTTCCCACCGAGGTATATTACCAAAGCATGACCTGCCCTGGGAAAGTGGAGAGGAGATCCAACAGGAACCACGGGACAAGTCCGACCCCAATGTTCCTGAATCCGGGGCACAGTAAAAACATGCAGGGGGGTATAACGAGGGATAACCCGAAGTTGCAGAATGGATGTAGTATAAAAAATGTAAAAAAAAACTCCCGGCTTACCTTCGTGAAATTGACCAGCTTGTGGCTGGGAGAGATTTCTACGGTGCGCATGTGGATGATGTTTCGCCTCCATACTGGCATGTCGACGATGTTGTTGTGCCTGGTGATTCCTGACTGGAGAAACTTGTGCGCTGGTACTCTCTCGAAGCGGGTGTGACGCACGCGATGCGCCCGAGTAGACCTGAGCGGGAGTGGGGGAGGCATAGTAGCGGTTCGCAGACCGAGGCTTGTCATTCTCCGGTCGTCGAGGATCGTGGGTTGCGGATGAGGTATAGATTCGAGATGGTTCCTCGCGCGATTCTTGTGAAGTCCCAAGAGGTGATGGACGCGGCGGATAGGAGCTCGGGTGGAGCCGTCGGTAAAGGTCCATGTCCATGACTATCGTGCTGAAGTAGTGATAGAATGGCAAGATTTATGGAGTTCGTGATGATCGCCTAGTAGAATGGCGGTGGAAGATGTGCCGAAGAGAAAACAGAGGCAATGATGAAAGATCAGCGGTTGATCCCGAGAGTCATGACCTCGGAAATAGTGCGCGCGACCGTGAGGGGGATGCCGAGGTGGTGTAGCGTTCCAAGGTTTGGGGGGTATAAGCAAAAGTTCAAATTTCAAAATTTGTGGAAGGAGGAGGACCAAGTCCACAGGTCCGTTAAGAAGTTAAGTTCTGGGCGTACGGAGAAAAAAAAACGGTGAGTGATGCGGCTTTAGCGTGATGGGGCCAAGACTGTATGCATTGTGGAGATCGGATCACAGTCAATCACACTGCACGATAAGGAAAGTAAACAAGTAGAATTAAGGTAAAGTTGTAGAATCCAACTGGAAATTTTAGATTTTACGTTTGAAAATTATTGCCTAATATGTATGGGTTATATTAGGTAGCTAAATTAGGCTGCTGATTCGGGCTTCCATGATCTCCTGACTGATTCCCAGGTTATACCCGGCTAAAGATATAGTGACACAGGAATGTTGATCATAATGCGGGGTTCTAATTATACATAAAATAACATTCCGAGTTAGGAGTTTTGGAGTTGAATAAATAAATTCAATTAACATTGTAGGGTATCATGAAAGGATAAAAAAAATATATAAAGCATAGAGCATGAGAATCATTTGGCACACAGCGGAGTCAGATGATCGTTCGTTATATCCTGAGAAATATTATTCTCAGACCAAAAGATATCAGAGGATTCAGCAGCACATTCGGGTATAGCCTCTCCTGTTACGACCACTGTGATCCGGCCTGGGATCAATTGCACACCATCCCAGGTGGTCAAATATCCTCGTTGGCGAAGGGATTCAAGCCGCGGATGAAGAGAGCGGAGAACTTCCTGGAGAGGAGAGTGTGCATCGAGCACAAGGAAGAAAGACTCGGTCGGAATCGAGTCAATCGTCTCAGGGGTAACAGTGTCGAGGGGAATCTGCGAAGGATCGGCTAGATCACGACGCTGCAGTCGAGCGAAAAGCGAATCGATTCGAAGTTGAAGGTCATTCTCCTCCTTGGCTTCAGAACCCAAGGGACCCATCTGAAGATCCTGGCCATGTAGCCAGATATCGGCGCGGAAACCATCACACCCGGCAGCAACGGACTGTGTGAGGGCACTGGGGCGGGGATCCGAATGGGGGAACGTGCATTTAACTTGCCACTCGCGAGGACTTAAACGGGAATTGGGGTGAGCCAAGCTCTTACCCACGGATGGAAGATATTGAAGACATTGGAATGCAGCCCTGGAATAGAAAAATTTGTTAGAATATTGAACCGATTCGATCACTTTTCCTGCATGTGTGCACTCACAAGCAAGTGATGACCAGGCAGATGGCACGGAGCAGGCACTCTTTCCACCGATTTCGTACAGAGGTAAGTCCTTCGGCGATTATGGGGCCCAGGCCGGGAATGCACTCGGTGGGATATGAACGAAGTGGATGATCGTCTAACAACCAGGGGTCGTATTCGTAAGGCGCCACATTGGACTCGAGATCAGCTTCGATCTTAGGAGGCAGCTCCATGTTGCCCATTGCGACCGATCGGGTAAGTTTGGATATTGGGCAGAGCACCTCGAGATAGCGGTGAGGGCCTGAAGGTAAGGAGCCAGGATGAAATGGGATCGGACTCGCCGAATGGGCTCTTTATCAATTATATACTATTGCTTTTGCTCAGAGCTAAGTTCTGGAGAGCGGGTCCTGTATCGCGCAATAGTGGTGCACCTGATGAGCGGAAGCACGCAATCTTAATTGGTGATTGCATGCGGATGATCGACAAGGTTTCGCGATGTACGGAGTGAACGAGATGCTTTTAGTGGGTTGCACTGAGATTAACATGCTTTCAATTATATTTGGAAATACCTAGATATTTGAGTCATTGTCCAAAGGCCTCCCGATTCCTCCTATACTCGGTCTAATGCGGAGTATGGGGATCGACGTTTGTTGTGGATCCCGCACACAATTCACACGCGAACTGACGTTTTCCATGCCAAGACTGCCAAGCTAGAAGCTGCAAGTTGCTGAAAGGGTCCAATTAAACTAATTTGCGGTCTGCAGGTCATTCGAGCTTTTGATTGGTCTAGTCGCAGATCCCCGCACCCAAATCAAGTCTCAATTTGGGGAATTGATAAGGCAAGGCCATGGGGCGGCCTTACAATGTTGGGACTTTCGACCTCCCTGCGATCGGATTTGATATTCGCAGGTTGATGGTAGATAGTGGCCCACTTGGATACTCTTAGAGTATTGACTGATGTTGTTTATGCAGCCCAATCATTCTACTTTGTGATTCGTATCTCGTATAATGTACTGTTATTGATGTTGTGGCTTGAGCACACAATAATGATACTTATGACACCGCTTTGCCAAGAAAGGCGTAAGGGTAGGACCTATCATAGCTTTTTAAGGGGACAGAACCCCATTAAGCAATAGAGCTAATACAGGGCCGGAGATAAGGAAATGAGATCACATCATTTTCAGGGGTATATGTTCAACTAGTTTCGCGCGGCGCCTTAGAATAACTAATGTTTCTACTATACACACCTACTTATCTTATACTCGTGCACGCAAATGTCAAGAACAACTGAACCTCCAAACCGTTCACTATGAATCTCCAGGCAAAGTATATTCATCCAGAATGTGTGGATTTTTGCGAAAAGCCGGGCCACGCACAATGTTAATAGCAGGCGAGACATTGCGCTCACAAATGGAGCCTTCCTGACCAGGATGTTTTCGCGAACCCCCATACGCTCGGGTCATAAAGTTCATCAAACTCTGCAATGCCACGATGCGTTCCGTTTCAGAAGCGCCACTCATAATGCCATTTGTCTCCGCGAACAAAGCAGGAATGCAATACAACAGCACAGCCCGTCCATCATCCACACCATCGACATTCAGTCCCTCAACGAGAGCGTCACGAGCGGGCTTCGACAGCCCATTGAACGCTTCCTGGAATAGCTCCGCTGTTGCTCGGTCGGCCACACGGCCTATAGCAAAAAGATGAAGCAGCGCTCTTTCCGAGGGATCAGAGGTGAACAAAAATGAAAAAAAGCCTTGCTCGAAAAGTAATTGAGCACGATTCCGCAATACATGATCGTACGCTTCGCGCAACGAAGCATTCTCGGTGATCACACTCTTCAGGATAGGCAAGGCCAGTAGAAACGATTGACAGACCGGTTCGATCATCCGCTTTGCGCCACAGCTATCAAAATGGCCGCCGGCACCACAGACATCGAAGATGATTTCGAGATACTTTAAATAAAACGCCTCGAGGCGACCACGGAACTTTAGAATGGACTTCAGGCTGCCGGGAACGTTCTCTCCCTGTATTAATTGAGGAATATTGAGTGTCGCTCCAACGTCCACGCCCAGGATCACATCTGCGCGCCAGGAATCAGATAGCTGGCTGAGTGGGCCGTCGAAAATCCCGCATCCGACAGCCTCAGCGAGTATTTCATCATGATTTTTGCGGTCTGCGTATTCACTTTTTATACCCTTGCGCGTGTAAATCTCGTCAGCTAGGTATAGGTCTTTACCTATGTCACCAATGATAAGCGCGACAATTAATGCAAATAGCCGGTCGGTATCTTCCAGGAAGAAGTCTACTTGGCGTTTTAAGGCCTGGAAGGTCACCTGGGATAATTTAACAGGGGAAGGTTGATTCGTGACAAAGGCGTCGTAGTCGTTCGCAAGAACCTATTTCAAAGCGCGAATGTTGGTTATTGAGCGATTCACTTCATCGAAATCTTCGTTGAACAGCATTCTCGATGGACTGAGTCCATGATCGGTAAGATTTCCTTTAGAATGGCTTTGGCTTTCGCCGCCTTCGACTGCGGGTGGGGCACGTTTTAATCGATCGATCTCTGGGCCGAACTGCACGTAGAGCAGCCGAACGAGATCTTCATCTGGTAGAGATGCCAGTTCATGGCGGTGCACGATTTGAAAGAGTGACTCCATTACTGAATAGATAAATAAATAACGTGTTAGGTTTGCTAACTTGCGAGTTGGGCACTAGGACGTCGGCATGGGCCGTCCAATGGATAAGCCGTCCGGCCCATGGGCTTATTTCTGCCTGATTTTGCCTGTTCTAACGTGATTGCCAGTCGAGCCGTACTCGTGCACGCACCCCTAACCCTTCCAATCACCAAAGGGTTATGGGGGTGGGTGCACGAGTATACCATTTACCTACCTAGTCTCCTACCTAGTATCTCACCTAGTATCCTACCATATGTCCTACCTTTTTTCCTACAAGGTCTCCTCAAGTAGTTCAGTGGAATGAAAGGAAGTGAGAAGTGAGGAGTTTGTACGCGTGTCCATGATAGAGGGGTTGACTAGCAGGCTACAGGACTCTATTTATGTAAAAAAAGTTATTCGAATTTGAATATTTATATATCCAGGCGAAGAAAATGGGAATCACTTCGATAGTCATCAGCGTGAGTGATCACAAATCATCTCCAGCTCCCAGTTCAAGGATAAATCTTTTACAGACCAAGCTTGAATCCACCCCAGCTGAGAGTAGAGAACACCCCGTCAGGATCATAAGCAGTCCGGATATCTCTCATACGGAGGACATTCTCGCTAGGGAACCCCGCATAAGGATCTTGCCATTCACCAGCATCTCCCATGTAGATAAACTCCGAAGCAAGTCCCAGCTCCTTGTTGATACCGTGAAGGTGCTCAGCCAGCTGGCGAGACCATGCCTCCATGCGAAGATCGTCTTGGGCCAGATCCCAGCCGGTGCTGAATTGCCAGACTGTACAGAAGATCAGCTATTACTAATCTAGGACTAAACTGTGATCTTTTAGAACTTACTGATGAGAGGCTCTGCCTCGAGACCCCATACGTTACCAACGCAGTTGGTCTTGGCCACGCGGATGGAAGTTGGGGACATGACGTTGGTGACAAAAGTCGGGTAGAGGCCCTGGACATCGGCGATCTTGTCGACAGCAGCCTTCCATGCCTGATAGATCGAGTAGAGCACCTTGGCATCGGGCTTCATGGTTTTGTGAGCGAATTGGACCCTGGAGGGGTACGTTAGTAATTTAGTAAGAAACCCTGGCTATCCAGCTTGCATACCGGAACATCTGCTTAGGGGAGTCAAGGGTATGGGCCCACGACTTCATAGTGGTGACATTGTTGATTCTCTCTTCAGCTGGAACCTTGGTGAAGTTGGCAAACTGAGATGGGGGACTGCTAACACCAGCCTGGACACCAAGGATGGAAGCCTGTGCTAATTTAGTAGTCGCGTTGTATGTAATACTAGCAACCATACCCGCAGCAATAGGGTCCTCATCATCTAGCTTGGCCGCCTCACAGACAGCGGAGAGGAATTGGGGGATATGAGTCTCATTGAAAACCTGGATGGTGGTGCTAATCTTGGGAACAGCATAAGTCTTGAGCTCGAAGCGTGTGACGATACCAAAGTTGTTTCCACCACCCTTCAGAGCCCAGAACAGATCGGGGTGAGAGGTCTGGTTAACGGTAACCTGAGTGCCGTTTCCGAGGACTACATCATAGTTCACGATGTTGTCCATGGCGTACCCGTACTTGTTGTTGAAGTAGTGGAAACCACCGATTAGGGATAGACCAGGGACACCGATTGTCTTCAGACGACCACCAATGCAGACACGACCATGGGACTCGAGTGCCGAGTATACATCATACCAGGTGAGTCCGGGACCAACATCTACGGTATCAGACTTCACATTGACAGTATTCATGTTGGACATGGCGATCAGAACACCGGCATCGATGTTGTTCGCTCCGGGATACTATCGGGAGTGAGTCGCATTTCTTATCAATTATTATGTAGTGAAAAACTCACGTTCATGTGGCCTCCACCACGAACAGCAAAGTTTGCCTGGCATCCCTTGATGATCTTGACTGCCTGCGAGACTTCAGCAGCAGTGTATGGCACAACAACACAGGCAGGGGAAAGATCAGCCCGAATATCCCAGTAGTAATCGACAGTCTGAGTGGTGTAGTTTGCGGAGCCCGGGTGAATGAAACTCTTGGGCATAGAGCGGGAAAGCTGCGTGCAAGCACAAGAAACCTCTGGAAAAATTTCAAGGATACCGGAAGAGGTACTCATGGAACTCGACAGAGTAGCCGAGGGGCTTGCGCTTGAGCTGGCATATGCCAATCCCGAAAAGGAAAAGCCAATAGACAGAAGAAGTTGCATCTTGGGATTGAAACAGACTGAATTGGGGAATCAAATCTGTAGTTGATGCTTCAACAAAACCTGATAACGACCTCTTCTTATAGAAATCTCCAACTTTCTCCAACTCTTCCATGTTCCACCTTGGTGACCGTGCTCAGGAGAGTTCCACTCCTGTCCTGGGTCCACGTTAAAACCAGCTTTGGATTGAGTTTTGTTTATGAAGACGACTATCATTTTCGGATCAAGATTTCACGTCTTTCAAACGTGGTATACTCCACCCAGAATAAGGCTGAGCCTTGTCTAGGCAGACGAATAGCCAAAATGCGCCACGGAACTAGGCAACGTAGAAACAAAGACAAGCCATAGACGCAGGTGGAGTGATTAAGGGTATTACCGTTGAGCGGCTATCCGAACCCGAATGCGAGATATTAAGGTTGCGAATCCGAGAATCCGACAATACACACCAATCAAATTCAATTTGCACTCTTATTCGGATTCGGATATTTGTTTCATCTTTTTCAGGGACTGATCGACATACATTTTATGGCTCGGAATCTAACTTTTTATGAGGCAGCCTAAGGAAATCTAGTTCCATGTTCTATAATACGCCAAGATCGTTTTCTCTAAACCATAGATCGAACCTAAAATAATCTTTATGTTTAGATCTGAGATCCTAACCCGAGTACGCGTACCGAAATAGCATCAGGCTTTAATGAAAAATTCATTGTCTAGCAATGAATCAAGAATTTATTTAAGTGTCGCAATTTCTCGAGACGAACTGTATTCCAATCAAGCCAAAATATTCTATCGAATTTCTATCAATATTTCATTCAACAAGTACTCCACTTCACCCCACTCATTATCTCCTACCGAAGCTATGACCGACTTTACCTACGTCCTGTACAACTACAACCCTTCAGGGGTTGCGGCGATCATCTTCGTCGCTCTATTTGGATTGACCACATTAGTACACATCTTCCAAATGATCAAGAGTCGAGCATGGTTCTTTATTCCTTTCATTGTCGGTGGAATTTGTAAGTACACTACGATCCAGCAACAAGCTCTCAAGCTAATCTATATCTAGTTGAAATTGTTGGCTATGTCGGTCGATATCTTAACTCGCAACAAAGCCCCAACTGGACAATCACGCCTTATGTCATGCAATCGCTCTTGTTGTTGATCGCCCCCGCCTTCTTTGCCGCCTCAATCTACATGATCCTAGGCCGCTGCATCGTCGCCACAGGCCACGACTCACTGTCTGTCATCCCAGTCAAGTGGCTTACCAAGATATTCGTCGCTGGTGATGTAATCTCATTCCTCGCTCAGTGCGCTGGTGGCGGTTTCCTATCTTCTGCAAAGACCCAGTCCAAGGTCACTCTCGCACAGGACATTATCATCGCCGGTCTGTTCATTCAGATTGCCTTCTTTGGGTTCTTCGTTGTAACTGCCGGAATCTTCCACTATCGGCTCTTGAAGTGCCATGATTGCATTGCGAAGTCTGCCATCTCGGTGCCTTGGATGAAGTGTCTCTACGTGCTCTACACCGCCAGTATCTTCATCCTGATCCGGTCTGTCTTCCGTGCTATTGAGTACATTACAGGTGCCACTGGCCCAATCATGTCAACTGAGGTGTATCTCTATGTTTTTGATGCTGCTCTGATGTTCTTGACCATGACGACGTTCAACATCTTCACTCCCAAGTCGCTGGTGACTCCCCGCTCGACTCCACATGACATTGAGGCTGCCGGTAAGGAAATGGGTGACAGCTCCAGTGAAGTGAGCAATGAAAAATAAGGAAGACACGAGATTAACATGAAGAGGGTATTTGGGAAAAATAGAGTGCATTTACGGCGTTCAATGGTTCTGATAGATTCACATTCGGAGAATTTTATAGTAACGAATTTCATTTTTCAAATATCAATCATTTTTCTCTTCGCTAGACTCTGCCTCAAAGGCAACTATTCTATTGCCTGTAGTTTTCTCCGGGTCTCGCCCAACCTACAGAACAGTGCGCACTTTCGATGCCAATTCAACCTCTCTTTGAAGAGTTCTCCATGAATCCATGCCGCGAGACGCAGCTTTCTCTATTTGACTTGTTTCATCCTTCATGCGACGATCAAAAATCTCAAGTGACACCCAGCCCGTGAAGCCAATATCCACGATCCAGGCTTTGGTAATTTCAGTCACAGGCAAATATGCCCCATAATGACTCTCAAATGGAAATGGTCGTGCATGCTTGGACCAAGTAAATTGCGGTGCTTCTCCCTCGATGTACCATGGGTGGTCCTTGGAAAATGGAGGATCAAATCGTTCGCCATCGGATAACTGGAGAAAGAAGATCTTCTCAACCGGGCAATTAGCGACAAAGCGATCAAGCGAATTTCTGAGCGCTCTTCCCGAATCCACGAATCTCCCTGACCAGGCAAGGTTGTCACCCCATAACTTCGTCGCTTCATGAAAAGTGTCTAGACAAAGACCAAAATTGGCCCGATCAACTTGGTTGGCATATTCCAGAGCAACTTCCCAAGTAGAACAGTGCGTTCCCCATGACAGATACTCGTAAGCGATTGAGACCGTGGGGTGTTTGGCGCTGCCGATATCAGCCAGTTGCCGTAGCTCACTAATGACCACGCCTCTATCGCCGATGGCGTCGGCTTTGAAATTCGAGGGAATCTGCAAATACGGCGCCTGAAGAGTTCTGGAAATCTCGATCCAATGGGTCGCTTTTTGCAATCGGTCACTGAGAGAAGATCGGTCTCCTTCATAATTCTCAAAGGGTGCCAAGGAAATTATCTCCAGATTGACTTTTTGGCATAGTACTCGAACCTGCTCGGCGCCTTCGATAATGGGGATGCTTTGAGCTTTAGAAAATGCTTCAAGTTCATGATAGACGATTTCGATGCCTTGATATTTGGCTGCTGCAGCAGCACGGATCTTGTGGTCGAGGGAATGAGAAGTATGTTGGCCTAGTGATAGACTAGCAATGGCCAGTTTGTTGGAGAGCATGATGACGTTCTGGGTTCGAATTGACCACAGAACTTGAGGAATTCAATGCAGGATTGTGACTAGGTAGTCAAGGCACTCAAATTTGGTACTTGTATTTACCAAGAAGATCGGAGTTTGGTTTCCCTTCCCCGCATCCGCACGGAACATTGAAGTTGAAGCCGAAGCGCGGGGAAAGTTGCCTGATAGTGAGGGGGACAGGGAGTGGAAGGCTTGCGAAAATATATACCTAATCATACCGCTGCGCCTGAGTTCTAGCTGGACTATTATTGTCTTTACAGGGATCCAGGTAGTGAACGAGCAATCAAAATCATGGAGAAAGTAAGGAGTGAAGAAGAAAAGGAAATGTAGCGACAGATGGAAAACAGAGAAAAAGATTAGGTTTCGAGCTTGGATTGACTATCAAATCAAGCGCTACAAAACTCTGCGTCTCCGGTAATCCTGTCTGGTCAATATAATGGGAAGAGGAGCTTTAACAATTATTTCTTTCTCCCATTTCTCAATTGATTTAGTGCGGAGATATTTCAGTGCCCCTGGAGGAAATCGTCTATTATCGATGGTTACAGCTTGGGCGTGTCTTGCAGAGACTTTTCCAACATCTTACTTTGCCCAATTTCAATTCTTGTTGAAGTGGTCTTGAACAGTCGCGGTAGCCCAGTGTCCTCAAAGTTCATCCCTTTCACAATCATCTTTGCAATCCCTTCAGCGGCGAGGAAGATCTGCGGCATCCCATGCCCCGTAAACCCTGCCAGTATATACTGACCATCATGTCCAGGAACCCGACCAACATGTGGAAGGCCATCGGAAGAATAGCCCATAACTGCTCTCGTTAGAACTTCGCAACTCAAGTCGGGACCTGGAACCAACTTACTCCCCGTCCAAACACGGTCGGTATACGCATGACTGTCTTCCCACCCAATAAAATTGCGTTGCATGTATCCGTCAAAATAGCGAACAGCAGGCTCCAAAACTCGACTATCATCGCTGACATCGTACCAGTTCTTCTCGTCGTCGATAAAAGTCGGTCGCGCCCCACCGACAATGATGCTGCCATCCCTACGCGGGATCAGGTAGTCATAGTTCCAACCGTTCCATCGCAGAGTATATGTATTCGTCAAATGAGGGCCCGTTGATCCCGGAGTAACAATGCGACTGCAAGTTCCTCGCACTGGGACAATGCTACCATTGTATTGAGGAGCGAGGCTCGAAGTGTAGGCGTTTGTTGCAAACACGATCACCTTGGCTGCTATCGTGCCACGGGATGTCTCCACTTTCCAGCGATGGGAACTCGGAGGAGTAGATTCTGTGATCTTCGTCACGGGCGTACATGTCTGCAAGTTGATCCCTTGCGATACTACATTCTCCAATAGATGGAGGACAAATTTGTAGGCCCAGATGTGGGCCGTATCATAGATGAAACAACCCACAGCACCTTTCACACCGGAGAACTGTAAGTGATCAGCGACGTAACAACCTCGAAAGTTCAATTAGAAGTATACAGGAAACATACTGATTCAGCATCTTCAGACTCGATGATCTGAGCTCCTGTTGTGGGTTTGCTACCCCCGGCAACCAATCGATTATGTCCATCCTTCAGCTTTTCAAAATGTGTCTCATCCAATTGAACGTCTACAGCCTTTGTGATGGTGTAATCGCAATCGATGCCTTCTTTCTCAACAAACTCTTTGACTGCACGAACATGTTTTGCTTCGAAGGCCGCCACCTCGGCAGCAGCATCAACGCCATGTTCCGCAGCAAGAGTGGCGATGAAGTTGTAGATATCCGGTTTCATATGTCCTCCATTACGAGCGGTCGCACCCGAGCAGGCCTGTCGCGCCTCCAAAATCGTGATCGAAGGTGCAGGTGATTCAGGCTTGGCTTGTTGCAAGATATGATGTGCAACCGATGAGCCCGCGTACCCAGCTCCGATTATTACGATGTCACTATGCTCGGGTAGAGTCTTTGTGGATCGGTGGTTGTCTAGAGGGTGGGGATCTGTCCGCCAAAAGGGCAGCGTGCCATTTGCAACGGGGACGTGTGGTGCCATGTTGGTAACTCCAGTGAATTAATGTCTGTCAATCTTGGATATGCTGATTTAGTGAATTGAACATATAAGATATCGTAGTTCATGCTGTAATAATGCGACCGGTCTCTCCACCGGCTGTTGATCCCACC
The DNA here is from genome assembly GCA_028828245.1 of Penicillium lividum. NCBI lineage: Eukaryota > Fungi > Ascomycota > Eurotiomycetes > Eurotiales > Aspergillaceae > Penicillium > Penicillium lividum. The sequence continues at coordinate 424,766 of JAQJAG010000002.1, forward strand.
GGGACCGGGAGGGGGGAGGGGCTTATCAACATTAAATAACCTGCAAGATAGCTCGCAGTGAATACGATTATGACAACTGTTGTTTCTCATGTATTTAAAACTAGTGATTGAGCTGATTTATAGCATGACATAAGTTCTTCACAGATATCATCTTACAAGTCCCAAAAATCCTTATCTTAGTATAGCGGAATCATATCAAGTAAATCTGAAGCCAGTACACATCGTGTCTGTGTGTCAATTTATGAAATTCCCGGCCAGGCAGAATGAACTACCCGAATTACCTTCTAATTTTAGTTATAGCTCAAACTATCATATTTACCCTGGAGGTTTCAGGTTTCAGACCATAACCGCCACCTTCCAGTCTTTAGTCTCACCATATTTTGACAGGGATTATATTAATTCTGCAGCCCAATTCCAGCCCGAGGCTTTGTACGTGCTGTTCTTGGAGTGTGGGGTCAGGTGACCCTCCAGCGCGTGCATGTCTAGATAGTTCTCTCCCTCTCTCTTCCTCTTTGCTTTCCTCACCCCTCTCGGAATGCAAGCATATATTGTCCGTTTCTTCTGTTTCCAGTCTACGTATGCCGTAGCCTTCCCCCCGTATCAGACAGCAGGATTCATCTGTCGAAAGCTGCATATGTTCGACCGATTCTTGGAAAGCAACCGCGACGACAAAATGCGCCCAAACACAGAGATTTTGTACCTTATGACGCTAACGCCACTCATTTTCAAGAGAAAATCATTTGTTTCAGATGACTGGAACGCATAAAACGGTCCTGAAAAGGGATGACGTGTCTGGCCTTGAAGACCCCGAACAGTCTACGACAGCAGACGACGAAGAGATCCAACAAGAGAATGAAATCTTCGAAGCCGGAATAGTGACTGTAACCACAGAGGCAGCCCTTGAATGCTTGAAAAGGGATACCTTGGATCGACTAGTTGAGATCTTGAAAGTTGGCAATCCTCGGAGATAAGATCTTAACAACATCTGAAGCCCAATTTCTCGAATGAGAATGTTCTGCTTTTACGCATTCATACAGCAGATACTTGTCGAGCTGTCATATTACTAAGCATCATTGGTCTAGTGGTAGAATTCGTCGTTGCCATCGACGAGGCCCGTGTTCGATTCACGGATGATGCAGATCTTTTTTTTTTCTTTCATTTATACTTCTACTCATTACGGAGCAGAATACCTACAGATCTGTTTAATTTTTACAGTAAGGCTGTTCCTGGGAGGACTTATGCCAATATATTGTTTTATGAAAATGGGAGATGTAGTTGACAAACCATGTACAAAAATATACCAATTTACTCCCTGCTGTTGATAATGAAGACCCAGCCGTGAATATTCTGTAATTAATTCCCTGCTTGATGGGCAATTATCTTCTCAGCCATCCCAGGTAGACTATCATCAATGACATCCATATCACCAAATAAGTTGGTCAACGCCTCCTGCTCGAGCACAGTACAATATGCCCCCTTGAATCTGTGGAAAGTTATTAGCCCCAGAAGCGTAGTATGGAATTGGACAACTTACCCAGCCCTGCGAGCAGCGGAAACATCCCACATATGAGCAGCAGCAAACCACGGGATTCTACCCTCATTTTCCGAAGTCAACTTTTCCAACAAAGGTCCATAAGCAGCCAAATCAGGCTTTCCAACCCCAACAGAGTCACAAGAAAGTAGATTCTCGGCTGGAAATTCAATTCCAGCCTTTTGAAAATAGCCCCCAACTCTCTTTAGATCTGCAGCCGTAAATGCCCAGACCGTAAACCCAGCATCCCGAAGCTTTTGCACACACTCCGCCGCACCAGGACGCATAGTGAGAGACTGATACTCTTGCATGATATACGCAAGATCCTCAGCAGAAGCAAAGGCGCGCGGGTTCTTAATTCCACCCATCATTCCAAGGATGCGGTAGAAGAGAGATTCAAATACCTCTGCATAGGGACGATATCTTCCCGAGATACTCAGGTTGGTATATTCGCGCTCGGCGGTTTCCATCCATGCGGAACCAAGAAGCCAGGGCTTGATTCCTTCAGCGCGAAGACGGTCGCCTAGGCGACTATCGATTGCATTGTAGAGGTGATCGTAGCTGACGAGTGTGCCGACGATGTCGAAAACCACATTCTTGGATGAGGCCATTTTTTTTTCGAAGGAATTCGATATGGGACGTTCTTATCAGGTTGAGGTTATTTATGTTTTCGTTTGAAAGATTGGGGTCGGAGGTAGTCACATTGATCTGCAGTCAAGAAATAGAGATAGGAAGGAAACCGACTTATCTGATCCAAGACCCCCGCTCTCATCCCGGCGGGAAAGGCGATCGGGGACTTCCCGCCGGGTACATGGTAAACAGACCAGAGACCAGATAAAAAACAAGATAAGGAATGACGGGAAATATGCTTAAAGGTGTTTGGCAAGTCGTCTCTTTCCTCAAGAATCTTCGACAATGGCGGAAATTAGCTCAGTGAAGGTTGATCTCAAAGGAAGTGCAGAAAATGGAATCGATATTGAGAGGATCGCCACTGCAGCGAGCGAACATCATGGAACTTCGAAAGAGATCCAGGCAGAAGATACTGCAGGCTATCACCGATCTCTCACCAGACGAAAGGTCATGATGATGACCTTTGGCGCTGGAATTGGAACAGGTCTCTGGGTAGGAACTGGTCAAGCTTTATACTACGGTATGATAAATACATCTCAATCAGATGTTGATGGGTTCAACATGTGCTGATAGTTCCTAGCTGGTCCTGGGGGAATCGCCTTGACCTATACATTGACTGCGTGAGTAGGCCAAGAATCTTGAACGCATTGAGCCACACAATATACTGATACAATTATTAGAATAATCGTCTACGCCCAATATTGCTCCTTTGGTGAAATGATCACATACAAACCAATTCATGGAGGTTTCATTCGAATGTGCATGGAATACGTTGATCCCGCATTCGGCTTCGCCATTGGAGTCAACTTCTGGTTTTCAGTGAGTGACTTAAGGATATACGACCCCATTTCAAAGACCAAATACTAATCAACACAAGTGGGTAATGATCATCCCATCAGAAATTACAGCAGCCGTGTCAGTATTGAAATTCTGGCCAGCAACCGATGCCCTTCCTTTAGCTGTGTATATCACGATCTTCCTGGTGGTAATAGCCTTGGCAAACGTCTTCCAGGTCCGGATTTACGGCTACATTGAATACTACATGTCTTTCATTAAATGTGTTGCAATAGTGTTGATGATTTTCTTCCTATTTATCATGACATCGGGAGGAATTCCTGCTACTCATGGTCCTATTGAGTTTCGCTATTGGAAGAACCCTGGTGCATTTAAGAATGGAATCAAGGGCATTGCCAAGGCATTTGTTCAAGCAGCATTTAGCTTCGGTGGTGGTACGTTCTTCAATTCCAACTCTTTAAATTTACTAACAACCTTGGAACTTTAGGTGAACATATTGCTGTGATTGCTGGCGAAGTAGCAAATCCTCGACACACATTAAAGAAAACAGTCCGTCCAGTGTTCTGGCGCATGTTCACATTTTTTGTTTTGAACATTTGGCTAGTCGGGATGTGTGTTCCATCTGATGATTCCAGTCTCGCTACTGCCAGTGGCACTCTTGGAAGTCCTTTTGTCATTGCAGTCAAGCGTGCAGATGTCTATGGACTTGCGCATGCACTCAACGGATTCATCTTCCTCAGCGTTATTAGCTGTGGCATTACTAGTGTCTATGTTGCAAGTCGAACCCTGACAGCACTTGCGGATTTGAATCTTATTCATCCTTTCTTTGGTCGAAAGGACGCTCAAGGTCGTCCATATGTGTCAATGATTATCAGTCTAGCACTTGGTGGGGGGCTCTGCTATCTCAACTGCGACAGTATTGGAACGGTTGTCTACAACTGGTTATCCTCTCTGGTGAGCTGGTCCCTTGTGGCGTTCTTGGTTTAGAGTCAGGATTAACACCATTTCCAGGTCGCTATCGCAACTCTGTTCGAATGGTCCGGATGTTACATTACCCACCTTCGATTCAGACAAGGCTTGAAAGCGCAGGGCAAGGATCTCAGTACTCTACCTTTTAAAGGGTTTCTTACGCCATGGGTGCAATACTTCAGCCTCATTATGGTGCTCTTCATTTTCGGATGTGAATTTTATCTATCGTGTTGGCCTTTCGGAGAAAAGGGCTCTGCGAAGACGTTCTTTTCCACCTACCTTGCTGCTCCGTTGTTTTTCTTTGACTACTTCGTGTACAAGGTAAATCTCTTCTTACCAACTTGAGATTACAATATCTGATATCATACAGCTTTATTTCAAAACGAAGATTGTGAAATCCTCGGAGATGAACTTTTCCGCAGCGGATTACTTTGACGAAGAAGATCGTCTGAACAAGATGGCACCCCAAGAAGAAAAAGAAGAGAAGACTGGAAAGAAAGCATGGCTTAAACGCGTTCGATATGTGATATTTGGGTAAAGGAATGCTATACTCCCTATGGAGCCAGGAAAACATCCGGATCCAGACTCAGTTCGTCTGTTGCCCAGTTTGGATTGAGAAGGTCCGTCAGGTCGTTCATATCAGAATGAAATACACTCTCGGCACTTGTTATCGATGTCATATGGGAAATAGGACTGAATGAAGATAATTCCATCGTGCTACTGATATTCTTATCTTTTTTCATCGACTGTGTCCAATCTTTGAATGTTGCGTAGACGGACCTAGAGCGTTGCCCTGTGCTTGCTTCCTGGTCACAAAATTTCCCATCTGACGACCATTCCTGAATTGCCGCTTCAATAGACTCGATATAAGATATCTCGGATTGTGTAGCTGTACCACCGGTCATTTGACGAATGAGAATCATGCCGCGATTCAAGTTGTCACGCAATTTTTGAGATCTTCCAGAGTTGATACTCTCAGCAAGTATTACAAGAAGAGCTGCTCTGCATGAGCTGAACTCGGTATAAGAGGCACGGCACAACCCAAGATTATCTGCAAGCGATTGTAGTACCGCGATAATCTCCAGTGCACTCTGTACACAATCATTCACTAGCTCTGATTGCTGCGTTTGGCTAGCATTCTGATGATCCGATGGATTCTCCTTGTCCCGAGTATTGAAAATGAACGGCCGGCCCATGTAAATAAAAATTAAAAGGTAGCACAGCTTCATGTGGCAATTTGGTCGAAACAGAGTTCCCTGGGGATTATCGTTAGACTGAATGTTGACGGGAAGAGAAGTCCACCATTCCCGAATCTTTGTCGTTAGTTGGACAAGGCGCGTCGAATAATTCAGAAGCAATCTTCTTGGACATCGTTTGAATTTCGCCCTGCCAAATACAATCAGCTGATGTTCCTCGGACGAAGTCTATTTCTTACAATGTATCGGCTACCTCTCCAGTCCAAAAGACTAATTCAATGAATGCTATCATATTAGAGAAATTTGGCGAGTCAAACGTCGGACAATCAGTTGGCAGATCAGCATTTATTTCTGATCTTGAGATGGAGCTCGGTCGCCCATGCATGATAGCCGTTAGTCTATAGAATATCAGCCTCGCCCCCTGCATATCTGGTACAAAGCAAGTCACCTTTCAAGGGTATAGACAGTCCAAAACAGGCGATTCCTCAGCTCGAGGGTTCTAGGATCACAGTACCCTCCAACATATTTTCGATGCATCCCGTTTTGAATCGCCATTTTCATGGCTAGCCCAAAATATGTGTACGACATACCGCCACAGGAAACCGGAAGCGCGTATACGGCGAGAAGAAGGAAGGCTTGCACGCTTTCGTAAGAGGCTGCTAGGATGACATCTGGACCTAGTCTGCATGCCACATGGGAAAAAGCCAAGTCCAACCGAATCCTCTGAGCAAATGGCGATTTCTTCTGAGAGAGTAGAATCTGGGCCTGAACGGTCTTCTTCCATGTGCGCAAACTGCGTGCCTATTGCTAAGACAGCGAAGATTGTGCAGACCCAAGGGGTATCTGCAGCTGTGAATGCTGTTGAGGGATTATAGCATAGTTGAAGCTTTTCCTGCAGCCATCTCCTCTCCACGTAGAAGGAATTGACTTCGGTATACTGGAAAAATAAACCAACTAGGAATTCTGCGATCAGTCTTGGCGGTAATTGGGTTATCGCCTCAGCAACGGTGTGAAGCGAAGATTGTAGATGAGTTGCTCGCCAGTACTCTTTGACCTATACCTTGTTAGGCAATCTAGAGTATGAGTTAGGATGACTTACATACACTTGAGTCTGCCGTATTTCGACATTTGATGGTGCGGCGTAACTTCTCAGAGAAGTTCCAGTGAGAAAACTCACCCGAGTAGACTATATATTGTCAACAGATGAGGTGGAAAAATGGTTCGTTGACTGACATGCAACATTACTTGACACAAAATGAACGTGGGGTGATTCATTCATGTCATCAAATGTCTCAATTTCCATAGTTTCTGATGTGCACTTGGCCGCGATTCGTGCAATATTTTCCTGATCCAATGATACGTCACCCAGAAAATGCTGTACAATAAGTTCCAGATTCTGTTGGTGTTGATTGAATGTTTTTGGTGTTGGCGAGAGGTGAAGCGAATGACGGGGCTTTGGAGGACCCGACTGAGGTGAGAACTCGCAGCGTCGATCTAACCGCTGACACCGCCAACATGGTTGACCACCTTCGCATTTCTCTTTCTGTTTTCGGCAGGTGTCGCATCTATCAATGATCAGACTTCAAGCAATGCGCTGAATTAGTTTCAATGACCTCACGCTAGGGAAGTCCGTCTTCTAGTACCAGTGGCTTCACGCTTGCGTTTGGTTCCACACGCATCAATTTCACCTGTCCTTTCTGCAGACATATTCTAGATGGCGCCCGATTTGGATTCTTTGTGTAACGAATACTCTCTTTGGAGCTTGAAAGGCGTATTTATGTTGTTGCACTTGAGGAGAAATGCTTTGTTGATATGCTATCATCCTTATCAAGAGAGAGGGCAGATGCGGGGTAAACGTTAACTTGGAGCCAATGAAAACAAATCAAATATGCGTATCAAGCTCAAGATAAAGAGCAGTTTTGATGTTCGGGATCTTGCCGCGTCACTTGTCTATGTGCATGGGCCTAGAATATTGACTGCCTAGAGGGAGGAAAGCTGACATCGGGATCGAGAACAAGAACTCGAGAGAGTAAAATGCAGAAGCGAAAGACTAAAATGAAAGTGGAAGTATGGACTTTAGAGTGTATAAAGCAGAGATATGCCCCAACCTTGGAAACACTGCCAGACTTCAATCCATGGAAGTCTACCTTCTTTCCTACCATATTAGTTGAAAAAGCAAACGTCTCCTCAAGTAGCTACCTGGAAAGAAGAGAAATGAAAAGAGAAGTGTAAGTACACGTTTTCGAATGCGTATCCAAAAAGGCTGCAGTGTATCCAAGTAATAGAGGGGTTGACAAGAGCAAGTGATCGGCATTCTGTGGCGGCTGTTGTGTTCCCGTTTTCCATTCCCAGCTGAAATGCACTGTGTATCACGCATAATTACGCCCTAGATTTGCTTTCAATAATTGACGCTGTCAAACATTGGATTTTTACCCCGCATGAGTAAGTATTTCAACTTTCATATTGAACCCTATACTGAATTCTTAAATTGAGGTATGGAGTCTCTCATTAAAGTCGTTAGCTCATGGGCTAGCATTTTGTAGACCGTTGCCCTGGGGAGTGCCATAATGAACAGTAACGCACAAATTTGGTTCTAACACAAGCATGACAATTTGATCAGATTCGCCAGCGTAACCCAAGAATGTGACTGATCTTAAAGGCTTGGGATTCAGGGCCCCCAGAGAAGAGGTTCATCGCTTTTGTGAGGACGAAAAAGCAATACAGGTCAGACGGTTCCCATCTATGATTGGTATTGATGCCCACAAAGTGAGCACATATGCTTTTCTGGATATAATATGCATATAGTAATCCAATGAGGAGAGAGATGTTGTCAATGAACATGCTGAGCAACACACCACAAACTACAGGCAGCTCTAGATGACCCAGAATCAAGTGTACTTAAACACACCCCCATGTCACTTCAACTATTCCTTTACCAAGATCTGATTTTGTTAAATAATGGCCTCAAAGACAGTGTTTGGAAGACCAGCAATCAGCAAGCGCAGCTGGAGCGATGAGTTCCGCTATTATGCTCAGCATTTGAACATACTGAATGCAATCGTCTTACTAGGCGCTATACCAACTTACTTCACTGCAATTCTCCACGTCCCTCTCCGATGGGAAACTTTCCTGCTAACGGGAGTCTTCTACCTCGCCGGAGGAATGGGAATCACAGCAGGTAAGTACATCACGTCCCAACAACGCAACCTATAATAACCAGAGCAGGCTATCACCGACTCTGGTCTCATAGATCCTACAAAGCATCAACAGCACTACGATACTTTCTCGCCATAATGGGCGCAGGCCAGTGGCAATGGTCAATCCTCTGGTGGGCACGACACCACCGCTCCCACCACCGATACACCGACACAGAACAAGATCCCTACAACCCCACTCGTGGCTTCTTCTTCTCCCACATCGGGTGGCTAGTCGGCTACAACCCCCGCTCCTGGGGAAAAGTCGATCTCTCCGACCTCCTCGCCGACCCTGTAGTAGTCTGGCAACATAAATGGGGAAATCTGGTCGGATTCTTAACGGCCGTTCTGCTTCCAGTGCTAATTGCCCATTTTGGCTGGAATGATGCGCGAGGCGCACTCGTGCACACGGTTCTGGGCCGGTTGATGTGGATCTGGCATCTAGGATTCTTCGTGAATTCCATCGCTCATCTACCGTGGTTCGGGTCGCAGCCGTATTCTGATAAACATAGTGCGCGGAATGTGTTGCTTTTCGCGTGGGTTTTGGCTGGGGAGGCGAGTCATAATTTTCACCATACTTTTCCTGCTGATTATCGCAATGGGCTTCATTGGTATGAGGGGGACTTGTCACGGTGGTTTATTCGGACGTGTGAGAAGTTTGGACTTGCGTGGGATCTGCATATTACTAGTCCAGCTGAGATTGAGCGGGCGCGACAGAGGCAGATTAATCTTGCGGAGGGCATTTCTCATGGACCGGAGATTGCTGCGCTGCCTGAGATGGAGTGGCGAGATTTCGTCGAGCAGGCTGCTGCTGGTAGGTGTATCACGGCGGTACATGGGATTGTTCATGATGTTACTGATTTCATGGCTGATCATCCTGGGGGGCCTGAGCTGGTGCAACGGTTCATCGGGAAAGATGCGACCATGCCTTTTTATGATGAGGACTCCCATGTTCACTCGCCTTACGCCGAGACTTTGTTGGGCAACATGCGGGTCGCTGCTACACGTCGACAGGAAGGATTTGATGAGAAAAAGACAGAGTAGGGAGGATATTCTGACGCTCGCATAATCTCGGTTAATATTATGATATACTTGGAATTACTATAGCCATATCCATGGGCCGTACAACGGAAGTCATAAAGGATGAAATGAAATGAATTGAATTGAAATCCTTCTATCAATGCATAGTCAATCTAGGCGCCCCCTTGGTATAGTTCGTAATCATGAATCGTGTCTATCAATGCAAATCTCATGGCCCCGGCGTCTGCGCGCCCTCACCTAAACCCATCAGTCCTCCAGCTATACCATTCATGCGACGATCCAATATATCTTCTTCGCTACCAAGAGAGGAAATGCTCCTGTGACGGGAACGAAAAGCAGAAGGGCTCTCGGGGGCGCTGTTTATATCCTCCGGATCGATATGATCGTGATAATTATACTTCATATCCAGGTGCTTGAGTCTCGCAAGGAAACTGCCGTCCGCATCGGGTGCAGGCTCATCCTCCAAGCTTGTAAATCCAGCCAGTCGGGAAGAAGCAAAGGGAGATCGAGACTTCTTCCGACGGACTGCCAGGTCTGACGTAGACAACGACAATGAGTTCATCCTTGTCATACCCATTTCAAGTGGCCTATCCTCATCCGCGGAAGACTCTCCTGTTGGATGACGGTAGTGATGTTTCTGATGGCCTTTCAAGCTTCCGTTACTCTTAGATGAGCCCTTCAGTCTTTGAGATGCATTCATTCCCGAGCTAGCGGACATCTGAAGAAGACTGTATTCGGATTCATGAAGCTCTGCAGTCTCAAAGAGTGCCTCGATCCATGATGCACTGCGCTTGATGTACTTCCACGCATCCGGAAAAAAGCCCGCCATTTGAATAAAGCCATGTGAAACCCCGGGTATCAAGGATACTTCCACGTGATCTTTTTCTCGAAATTGACGCCGGGACTTTTCTAGTCCAAGGTCTTGACGTTCCTGGAAATACTGCAATTTTGCTTGACGCAGCCGGCCAGCGAAGATGACTGTGTCATCAACTAGCGGATCGCGCTCGCCAGTGAAAATGTACGTCTTGGGAAACCGGGAAAGTAATGCGTCCGGAGCAAGGACTGGAGATAACAAGAAGTCGGTGTTAAAGTCCGGTCGCTGATGCGGCCCAATATATAGAATGATCATAGCCCGCATCATTTCCGGCGTGAGGATTCTATCGTGTACATAAGAGATCATGGATGAAACTGCCAGCCGAGTCTTCAGTGGCTGGATCTCGCCATTTGTGGTTTTATTCGATTCGCCGTTCAGCTCCTCGCTCTTTTTCAATTTATCTCGAAGCGCCTTGGCAGCCTCGGATGCTATATCGGTTTCCTCTTTCGCATCCGCTTGTTTTGGAGGGGACATGGAGGTTAAATTTTCAACTGAATGGCCAGGTGAGGTAAAGGGGGTGAGCTTTCGATAATGGTCTTGCTTTTGCCGTAACACATTCGGGTTCTTTTGCCGCGAACTCTTATCCTGGATCAAGGCCATCTGTTCGTCTGTCATCCAACTTTCCACTCTCACATTCAGTGCTGGATAGGCTAGCACCAGCCCATCAGGTCGAGGAAGACCCTCCTCACTCCGCCAGCCTTGAGCTGCGGAGGACTGGAGAATCATCAATGTCATACTAACAGCCAGGTTCCCCCCTGCACTTTCGCCTGTCACAACGATTCTTGGGCGGGTTAAGCCGCTCAATCCAACACAGCGACCTTTGGTAGCAATGATGGTATGGTAGACATCGTAGCACTCGTGTAGCGCATACGGGTATGCGTATTCCGGCGCTTTCTTGTAATCGATGCTGAGGACAGGCACTTTTAACTGCCCCGCCCAAGATAAAAGCTTATCTTCGGAATTGCGGGGTCCCATGGCAACAAAGCCACCACCAGGCACATCCAGAATGACGCATTTTTGTTCTTTCAATGCGGTCAAAGGCCCATCAAAGTATAACCACGCACTCACGGGGTCACTGTGCACCGATTGCTTTGGACGAGGGATGCGGATAGCTCGTGGTGGATATCGAGTCATTCGTGGACGAATCAGACTCGCCATGGCCCATAAATACGGACTGGTTGCTTTGTTCCAAGAGATGCGCATGTGCTCAAGGGTCAATGTTGCCCGAACTCGCCGCACTTTTTCGTCCGCCTGCTCCGCCGCAATCAAGTAGTAAACTGTAAAGACCAATGAAGCGATATCTCGCAACCACTTGGGCTTGATGGACATTGCTGTCCAAAAGCCCGCATCCAGCCCAGTTGTAATCCATGTCGCTCGGAAGAAAGACCTCGAATAAAGGTTGGCTAGGGGCTCTGGACATTCGAGTCCGACAATCTTGGCAAAGTTGCGACTGACATATAGGCACAGAAAGATTATGGTGGTTGTCTGCCAGGTTGTCAATCTGTTTGCGAAGCGTTTGGAAATAACGCGAAGAAGGGGCGGTCCATGTTTGTTTCCTCTATTGTGGATCAGCCTTAGGTTCAAAATGTATAATGTATTTGAAGACGCTATCACATACCGTAGTAGATAAAGAGACCAGAAGGAAACAACTGCAAACACTTGAAATTTGCGAAATCTGGTCGAGGGTCTTCCTAAGACGTGGTCTAATATTCATGAGCCAATTGTTAATTTAGTTGCCATCCATGCGCATACCTATCATTTCCCGCGATATGAACTATGGAGCCGTACAATCTCACAGGGACCTGATTCCTAGACCGAAATGGAATAGAACATGAAGATCAAAATCAAAATAGAAGTAAAAGTGGAAGTCGAGGCATAGAATATGAGAGAAATGAATAAATGAGTAAATGACTGAAGAGGAGAATGAATCACATGTCAAAGAGACCATCACATGCTTGGTGACATCAGCTGACGGGATCGGCTCCACTTCGGCTATTTCGACTATATGAACAGCATAGTTATAGCATAAATTGTGTTGGTTTCAGGCATTCACAAAATGTGGAGGTAAAACAGTGTTGATTGCCATCCTTCTATGTACGAGTTCTGCCTCAGGCCACTATTATTTCTTTCAAATTCAAAACATGTCTCCAATAAATTGTCCTATACTGAAGCAAGACTCAAATTTCTCCACTTCTCATCTGAAGCAGATAATTGTTCAGCGGCCTTTCCTCCATAACTGACAGCATCGGGGCCGATGAGAAGGCGCAGGGGTGGCTCAGCTTCATCCAAAAGCTGGAGAATGATTTCCGCAACTTTGCTCGGGACGGATGGCTCGGTTCCAGGTGATTTTCGATGGGCTTCAATGAAGGCTCCGACGGAGCTTTTATATGGTTCGCTCACGGGGTGTATCTTCATAGATGATCCAGCCCAATCAGTTCTCATACCACCAGGCTCAAGGACGGTAACTTTGATACCAAGGGAGGCTACTTCCATGGCAAGGACCGTCGAAAAGCCACCAACAGCCCATTTGGCCGATTGATAAGCAGAAAGACCGGGTGCACCTAGTCGTCCACCAAGGGACGAGACTTGGAAGATATGGCCAGACTTTTGCTCTCGAAGAATGGGAAGAACTGCCTTGGTGACGTAGACTACGCCCATTAAGTTGGCGTCGAGTTGGGCTCGGAAGTCTTCGATCTCAATGTCCTCAACCGAAGCTGTGTTTGCATAGCCGGCATTGTTGATGACAACATCGATCCGGCCAAATCTCGCATGGCCAGCCTTGACAGCGTTGATAGCTTGGTCATGGTCGGTTACATCAAGGGCAACTGGAAGTATCCGGTCGGGGCCATATTTTTGAGTCAGCCACGTAAGCTGCGCTGGTATGCGAGCCGTTGCGATGACGGAATCACCGTTCTTGAGAGCACCTTCAGTGATGGCGAGTCCGAGACCACGAGAAGAGCCAGTGATGAACCACACTTTCGTCATATTGGGGGTCGAGGGAAAAAGTATGGAGAAGAGTGTCGGTTGTGAATGATGAGTAGAATTTGCAACGTTCCAAGGTTGGACATGGCCATCTTATAGACTTTTCCACCCATGTACGAGGGCACAGCTAAGACGGCCGCACTAGATCTACATGGCATCATAGAGCGGCGGCTGGGTCGGAATATTAGTTGTTCCGAATCAAAAGGACCCACCAAGCGGCCGCAACAATCGACGCCTCTCCAAAACCCAAACCCGGACCAACTTGCAAATGAATACTGTAGGCAAAATCTATTATGGATAACGAGGCTCCTCGGGCTTGCGCTTCATGCAAGAGAAACAAGCGTGGCTGTGACAAGACCCTCCCAAAGTGTGGCTTGTGCATCAGGTTCGTTTCTTGTCAGGTAGCCTTCTGGCCCTTGCTTATCATTATTCGGAGTTAGGTATAATCGAATTTGCGACTACTCAGATACCTCACAATTCAACCACAAGGATGAGATCGAAGAATTACGGAACAGGATTCAAGAACTTGAACAACGCCTAACCCCCTTCACTTTAACCCCAGCTGCGTCTTCCATAAGCGAACTACTCAACCCTGATAATTCTCCACAAAATGGACTGAATCAAACTTTATCAACAGTGGCTTCCTATCTCGACTCTGAGACTTGGTCCACTTGCAATATGCCGAAACCTTCTTATCACATTCCTGCTCCAGCGGAGATCTCTGCCTTACTTGGTAACTCGGAAATGGAAGACATCAAATACCGGTATTTCAATTCCGTGCATACTTGGATGCCTATTGTGAGCAAGATTCGATTGGAGCGCATCACTCAATGCGCACCTGGACTTTTAAAAGCAGATACACTGCTCTTGATATTGTGTATGAAACTCATCTGCATGTACGACCAAAGCGAAGACGCAAATCTCTACAATGTGGCTAAGAAACTGAGCCAAGAGCTTGAGCTGAAGGGCTTAATCACAGTTCGTACATTACAGGCTGCCCTTATTCTTTGCGTCTACGAAGTGGGGCATGCGATTTTCCCAGCTGCCTTCCTCAACATCAGCTGCTGCGCGCGACAAGGCGTTGCGCTCGGTCTGCACAATAAATTGGCACCTCAGCTAGCCGGCAGTCCCAGAAGCTGGGTAGATTGGGAGGAGAGACAGAGGGTGTGGTGGATGGTTGTGATTCTAGACAGGTGAAAATTGATATGCAACTTTGTTGGTATGCCAGGCTACAAACTAACCTATACCTAGGTACATTGCGATCGGCTATGCTCATCGACCGTTGTGCACTGAAGATCCCAATAAAGACACTCTCCTTCCAGCGAGTGATAGTGCTTGGGATGATGGAGTGAGATTCTAGATCCGATGCTCAATATCATGAATAACCTTGTATTGATTTTAACCCTTTTCTTCTCCAGGAAATGATGTGTCCCGAACGTGTGCTCCTTTCGTCAAACAGCGATACACCAGTCAGTGCCTTCGCACGCCTAGCGCAGGCATCCAATCTACTGGGACGTGTCATCAAACACTGCAACGAAACCTCATTGGAGCATGGATTTGTCCTGGACAATTTTGAACGGCTCACACAGACAATAATCGCATTTTTGCAACTGTTGACCACAAGTGAAGACTCTTCTTCGAACTTATTGAGTACTGCAACCGCAATCTGCTTCAGGTGAAAAACGTCTAGTGATATTACGGCATCGGCTCTTATTAACAACATCTAGTGCCTTGTTCAAGCTAGCGAGCCACCACTCATGTGATATGCACATTGAAAGCGAAGATCTTGGTCTCGAGCTGGCTTCTCGCCTCCGGGAGAATATGCAACGAAGTGTCCAGATGTTGAAAGACATTTCAAATCAAGTGATCTTGTTCATTCAAGATGCCAGACAGTCCCTTGCCTCACAAAGGATAGAGCTGGTGTCACCATTAGTCTTGAATTGCATATATAGCTCTACTGCCAATCTTTCGTGGATGGGCATCGAGAATGGCGCTCCACAGTACGCCATTGGAAAGGCCGTCTGTGAAGAAATGCTCCAATTCTTAAGTGTTAGATGGAACGCAGCCAGTAAGTACATCACGACCTGCCTTAATTTTTAGAAATTGTATTCTGATGATCAATGATTTGCTACTAGATGCATACTTGGAACTGCAAAGAGTTGCGGACCTGGATCAGGAGGAGCATAGCTAGGGCTGTTGCCTTTAGACCTCATGCAAACTTGAATTAACTCCATCTTCTGGTTCTACAACTGCGACATTCTACAGAGAAGCCCAGTGCGGCATGGGGAAATGCAACTCTCTTGTTTCGGGAAGATGAAAGAGCAGAGATTCATATTTGTTATTTGCTGATCCATTACCAACTATAAAGGATTCTTCGATCCACGCCTCTAGTTCCGTCTGTTAAGAATGATATAGCAGAATTGGGTGCTAGTTTTATCCGCGGTGGCGACAATTTGTGGATAGCGTTGCCGAAGAGCTCTCCATGCATTTTGAACATCACGGACTGGGGGGAAAGCTTTGAGTTAAAGGGTATATAAAATGAGATAATATTATTAATTCAGAGGGGTACCGGCATCGGCGACTCCCCGATGGAAACGCTCGATCGAATCAAAGGGGTGTTCATAAAGTCCATGAGGAACCTCTTGCCACTGCATGAAAGAGGGAAATGTGCAAATTAAATGCTGGACGAGGATGACGCGTATCATCTGACGGTGCTGACCCCGCAGCGTCGATCTGTTCCACTTCAGTTCGCGTTCAGATGGGGGCGGAATATCCTGTGAGGCTGAATCCACTTATAAAAGCAATGACGGGTTATCTCCCATCTCGTCCTTCCCAAACTCCATAAAGATACTATTTTCACTATGACTGGGCAATTAACTTGGCTTGTTACTGGCTGTTCCTCCGGTATAGGAGAGGCTTTCGTTCGAGCCATTCTTGATAAGGTCTGTATTTACATGGAAAAAGAAAAAGAAAACTGAACTCACATACTCGCCTAGGGAGACCGAGTGATTGCAACAGCACGTCCAAATAAAGGGATTTCCGGTGTAGATCGACTAGCTTCCCTCAAAGAGGCCGGCGCCGTGACCATAGAGCTGGATGTTTTGACCCCACAAGAAGAGCTGAACGCGAAAGCTAAACAGGCATGGGCTATCTACGGCCAAGTGGACGTACTGGTCAACAACGCGGGCTACATTGAGGCAGGAATTTTTGAAGAACTCGAGTAAGCTGCGCCTTTCTCATCTTAGACTCTATCTAATCAACCACAGCGAAGAAACCATGATCAATTCTCTGCGAGCGAATGTTCTTGGTCCGCTCAACGTTACCAGGGCATTTCTCCCTCTGATGAGAACAGCCAAGACTGGCACTCTCCTCTTCGTCGGCTCACTGGGCGTCTACTTCGGCGCTCCGGGTGCGAACTGCTACACCGGCTCGAAGGGTTTGATAGAAGGACTGGTACCCAACCTTGCTGTGGAAGTCGCCTCGTTTGGTATTCGAACTTCAATCCTGACATTTGGTTATTTTCGTACTGAGGTTATGTCTCCGGAGAACATGAAATTTGGAGCTACCAACCCCCAGCCCGAGTATGAAGAGCTCAACAACCTGATCAAGCTTGGCCTCAGTGCTCAGAATGGGAACCAGCCGGGTGATCCTAGGAAGGCTTGCGAGCTCGTCATCGAGGCTGTGAGGGGTGAGGGTCGGTGTGCGGGGAAGGAGCTGCCTTTGAGGCTGCCTGTTGGCCCAGATGCGCTCAGTTGCATCAGAGCTAGCTGTACAGAGAGATTGGAGCTCTGCGACGAGTGGGATGCCATCAGCTCTCAGACAGACTTTGAATAATTCTACGGAATAAACATCCAACTAGAAATGAATATAATGTATAAAACGCAGGAGGTGTATTTTAATCAAACCCGAAATGCCAATTATTTTTTTAAATTGAAACACGCTCTCTCTGTCGGAATTGTATCATAGGCCCGTCATGTGTACTCGTAAACACATCACACGTCTGAAATTCCCCGTCTGAAATTCCCCAACATGATCCCTACCCCAAGAAGGTTCCCAAAATGGCCTTGCTTCCAACATTACTCTCTTGCTTTCGGGCTCAAGTCTCATATCATATAGCCACAGTAGTCTAGCCAAAATAATACCCATCTCCTGATACGCAAGATGTTTCCCAACACAGCCAGTGCGACCAGCTCCGAATGGCGTGAAAGCAGGCCTCTGTTCTGTGGGTGTCCCATCTAACCAGCGCTCTGGGCGGAACTCATAGGGTTCGGGCCAGTATTCGGCTGTGTGGTGGAGTGCATAGGTGGGCACACCCACATCTGTGCCTGCGGGCACATAGTAGCGGCCCCCATCAACCTTTAAGCCTCCCACCAGTACTTCCCGAGGCAAAATTCCACCGAGTGGTGGTGAAAGTCGCATGGATTCATTGATGCAGGCGTAGAGAAAGGAGCAGCTATTAAGTGCAGGGCTAATTCGAATGGCTTCCACGTCTGCATTGCTGATCCCGCTGAATGCACTGTCTACTTCGGTTTGAACACGAGCGTATTGTTGCTTGTTATGCAGTAGATAGAACAAAGTGGCGGTGATGGTAGTGGCGGTAGTGTCTGCACCTGCGACAATGAGGATACCAGCCTCCGCAATAAGCTCCTGCCGAGAGTACCCTTTTTGAGTCTCCGGGTCCCGAGCGTCAAGCAAGGCGGCAAAGAGATCTCTGTTTGGTAGGGTGGACGGATCTTGTGCGACACGCCACATAGACTGGGCTGCAGATAATTCGAAGAATTCCTGCACACCTTTGACCAACGAAGGGAAGCAAATCTGGTGTAGTTTCAATTTTAGAAAGGTTGGCATATGGCCCGTGAGGTTGATGCCGCTGGTTCCCAGAGACATCAGATCCAGAATGTGGCGATTAGCGGAACTGGCCTGGATGGACCAATTTCTGGAGAACGTCACATCTCCCATGACATCCGAAAGAAGATACTGGATACGCTGGGTCAGGTTGTGGGAGCGGCTCCATTCACCAGTACCACGAACGTCTTCCGATGAAGATGTGCAAAGTACTCGGACGTTCTGGAGAATCTGCTCCTCGAGATCCTTGACAGCAGATAGAGTCAGTGCACTGCTCGTAATTCAACGCTTTACGGCATGTTTCTTGCGATCAATTGTCGTCAAGCTCGCAGGGACGGAGAAGAAATGGTTGAAGGCGCTATAGACTTGAGACTTCTGTGTATTGGCACGTACACCATATATCTCGAGTACAGCTTTCGGTACAAAAGGACACTCGATTGGGACCGAAGCGTACGGCTGGTCCATATGTCTGGTGGAGACGCAAGAAGTCCAAATGGCGATCACCGACCATACAGTGATACACATTGTACCAATCGGTCGCCGCCGCAAGCCACGGACCTGGGTAGTGAGCGAGCGGATGGAATATCAAGCGGTAAATCAACACAGTCAGGAGCTAGATCAAAGTCGGGTTAGCTCGAGAA
The DNA here is from genome assembly GCA_028828245.1 of Penicillium lividum. Taxonomy (NCBI): domain Eukaryota; kingdom Fungi; phylum Ascomycota; class Eurotiomycetes; order Eurotiales; family Aspergillaceae; genus Penicillium; species Penicillium lividum. The sequence continues at coordinate 443,464 of JAQJAG010000002.1, forward strand.
CAAGCAAACAGTCTGCGAGCTTTTTCACCATGTCAATGGTGATACCTAAGATGGTGATATCTATGTGTGCACTAAATGTGATCCATCCTACCCAGGTTGCCAGTGCTAGCAAAGCACCTGCTGCGACCTGATTTTCCGAGAACTTTGATATTCTATGGGACGTCATTGTGGACTGTGTATTGAAGAGAGGATTTAAAGAGGGGAAGCTGACCACGGGGCATGCTAGTACGTGATGTATCATGTATGCATGAGGTAACTTCATGCATATTATACGCCCCCTCCCTCCAAAGCCCACAAGCACCAATGTCTGCGCTGTTAATCAAAGTTGTAATCAATGTGCTAATTGGTTTGAACGTGGCCAAAATAGACCGATGAGGCTATTATATGGGATGCATCTAACAAACATCTCAGTGTCTCAGTATGAACGAGCAGTTCGTATTTTTTATATGGATTGCTCTTGCATAAAGAATATAGATATACGATAAATGCAATACTATATCAGTCCCGATCCTTTCCGGACATTGCCAATAGAATGTGACGATAAGGACAAAGACATTTAGTGTCGTTATGGGCGCTAGTACGCGTCCTCTGAGCCTCATGGTGGGGCGCAGCCTCAGAAACTGCTGGTCTCCACCAGGGATTTTAGGCCTCATCTTTCCAAGATTTTCGGCTTAACCACTTCTCTTCAACTTCAATCATCTTACTTGGCCCTCAAAATGCGTTCCTTTCAAGGCATCGATGCAGCTATGGAGGGACTTCTGTATGCTCTACTACTCATACTTGCCATTTCCGCTATTGGCATAGTAATTGGGATGGTGTGCTTCATCGTCTTTCTCGTCACATCCATCGTCAGTTGGTTCGGTATCAACATCTGGGAAGCCCTGGAGAGAGCATTTGATGAACAAAAACAACACCGGCTTGCCACAGCCGCGAATTCGATCTCGAAGATGTTTTCCTCTGATGAGGAAAAAACAAAACAACTTGCCTTTCTCGAAAAAAAGAAGGCCCTCCTCCATGAGGGTATAGTTCTGGCGCAACGGGACGTTTACCACGCCGAGGAGATTGAATGTTCTTCGAAAAGCAAATCGGTACCTGCACAACAAGCAAGACTCCGCAAGCACCAACAAGGGTCAAAAGAGGCATCTGACGAGCTGTTCAAGAGTTGGCGGAAATACAAAAATCTCCTTGAGGAATGTCCGAAAGGTGCTTGGATCCGCGAGGATGAGAGGAATCAGTCGAAGAAGCTGGCTTCTCGAGAAGAACAGATGACATGCAAATATCGACAAGGCTGCTGTGCGTTTGGGTGTGGTTGCTGTGAGAAAGTTCGAGCGTTCACAGAAGTCCAACGACAAAGACCCGAGATGTATTTCCACTCTCATTGCACCTCAGAATGTTCATGTTGCCTTCGCCGAGATTTGCGAACATTTGGTTGTGAGCCTGAAGGTGATGAAATCCTTCTTTGAGCACCCTTGGCGGTGGACCGTTCCAATGTTTCTCGGATTTGAATATCTCTTCGATCTTATTCTTGTGTTGCATGTCGATTTTTTCGATGGTTTCCATTTTCAAGGGCACAGAAGTTTTGTTCGTGCAGATCATCATTTGATCTTCAAGAGCCAAGATTCTATCACATATCGCTGTTATTTTGCAGTCTTGCAGTTCGCAATTGGAGCGGCGACTGCCAGGATGATAAAATCGACACGCACGAGCAAAAATCGATACTGAGCCAACACTCCAAGGTCGGAGTAAGCGAAGTATATGGGAGGGAGAGAATGCCAGGCTTGAGAAATATTTTACCTCTCAATATCGATACGGAATCTTCCAAGAGCAAAGGGAATAATATTGGAAAAGAACAATTTGATCCCAGTATCCAGAAATGACATAGTTATAGTCATCTCTTTTTAAGCACTTTTCACGTCATGTTGCCTGGTCATTGCAAGTGGCGGATTCGATATGTTCGCTATGAAGATTCAGGATAGAGTCTTCTAGCCTAACCCGGGGCAAAGGATTAATGGATGGAATAGCATCGGGTGTAATCTACCGGTATCAATAGTACCTTACCGGGGGCCGAGAACCAGTGGTAATCCACAGGCAGTAATCGGCCAGGCAGGTATAGTTGACCAACGCGACGTGATTTGCTGACATAAGGCAACACAAAATGCACGTGATCCTCATCCTCCCCAATAGGACTAGCGCTTCCGGGTCATCGAATTGTGCTCTGGATCTTGCCTTGAAGACCCCAAGAACTCCGAGTATCGTCCCTCTCCATTGACCATAATGGGTCCTCAGATGAAGATGTTTGCTGGGCCTTTATCGGCTTGCGTGCGGCCAACATGTACGAGATTTCCTGCACTCGCAATGCTTTGTCTATGGCTTGAAACTGACCATTATTATCCAGGCCTGTCGTCCGCATCGCTAGCACCCTTCTCTCTGGCACGATCCTTCTCCAATACATCTTCCGCCCTTGACTGGCTCACCCCGAAGTTTGCCGAGAAATCCAAGTCGCCCAAGGGCCGTCCCCATGTCGCGACCGGTGGATCCACACGAGGAACTACAGTCGTGTGGGGAGATTACGGAATTCGCATGAAGGACCACGACCGTCGGATGCCCGCATCGGCTCTTAAGATCGCAGAGGAGACCATCAAGCGCCGGTTGAGAGGAATGAATTATAAGCTGTACAAGCGCGTGAGCGCCAACATTGGTGTCTACACCAAGGGTAATGAGCAGCGTATGGGTAAAGGTAAGGGTAAATTCGACTACTGGACTGTCCGGTTGCCCGTTAGCCGTGTTGTGTTCGAGGTGAAGGGAGATTTGCACGAGAAAGTTGCCCGTGAGGCTTTCAGATTGGCTGGCCACAAGTTGCCTGGTGAGTTTCATTCGCTGTTTACAGTTTGCCTTATTTTCGCATCAGTGACACGGATAACTAATTACAATGCCTCCATAGGCCTCTGGGAATTCGTCAAGAAGGATGACCCGCCCGTCGTCGGCATCACCAAGCTCGGCAACGGCGTGACTCTTGAGTCTCTCAAGCGGGCACGCAGGAGCCCTCCGCTCGGCACCAACAAGATCGAGAACCCTCCCCAAACCACTTCCTCCAGCACTTCCCCTACCCAATAAATGGTCGCGATTGCCGCACTGTTTCTGACGTGGCATTCCCCGTCAATCTTTCTCATGTTGAACTAAGCCCCGACCCCGGAGCCTGGCCCATACCCCTGCTGCCTCCTGGCCTTCGCGGATGCTGCATCCTCTGCGCTGTCGAAATCCAAATCTTCTGTACATTATTGTCAGCTTCGTCCTCTTCCGCGGCCGTTGACCCCGGCCGTCCGGCAGACTTTTTGTTATATTAAGAGTTTAGACAAGAATATTTCTCTATAAACCTACCTTTATCAGGCTGAATGATGCCCATTCCTAGTCTCTGGGCTTGTTTGTCCTCTTCTCCAGACGCGGGGGAGTCTGTCGGATCCACAATGGCTGTCGTTAAACTTTTGGTGTGCGGCTCGCCACCTAGCGCAGTTAGCTTCTTATATCTGTAAAATGGATTGAGATCTGACATACCTCCTAATTGTCCAGTCTGCTTGGCAGGCGTGATCATGAATTCTCGGATCGACTCGTATCTATGCACGGGTTAAAGATATTAGCTCGTGGGTGTGCAATGTATGCCGGGAGATCATACTGAGTGCTCTCTCCGCCGGGCTCCATATCAATCAATCGTGGATCGTCCATCGCGGAGATTGGTCAAACGTGATTTATTTTGTTATATGAAAATTTGGAAGGACACTCGGTTGTTCACCTGTTCGTTGGTTTAAATATTTGGGGAAAGACAGGGCGACCTTTACATATGGTTTGGGGACTCGGTCCTATGACTATATGTGATGACGTAGCCATAGTGAGCAACCTTGGACGACCTACAGTACCAGGTTCCAAGGCAAAATACAATCTCTCGTCCTGATGAACTTAATTTCACGTATTCCCATTGGTTTTTATTCGACCATTTAGTACCAGGTGGGTACATGGCTCACAAATTGCAGCTCGCAACGCCAGGATCCCTCAACAAAATAATCAAAATGCCTTTATGCGCCGAGAACAAGAAAGGTGAAGAAACAGTTCTGCCAATACATAGGACCTTCTTGGATTCTTTGAACTGGTGACTTCGTCTTGTAGTATACAATCATCATTCATGCGTTGGAAAGTTGGCTCCATTTCTGGATCCTAGAAATCCATACCCATCAAATAACTAGAGGACAATTAGCATATGCTGTGGGGGTAAATTCCGGGCTGTCGACTGACCTCTCATAGATGCGCATGAACTTGGCCACGAAGGCTTCGAGGTGGAAAATCACTTTCTATATTAATATAGAAATTAGCGCTATTATCAACAGGTCTAAAGGGGAGACTTACGCTTCCCAGTCTGATCCGGTGCTCATAGAATGCAGACCACTTAATCACATCGGCTTTGAGCGCATCATCCACCTTTGCAACAAGCTTGAAAGTCAAGGTCTAAGTCGTTCATTCGTTAGTCGCTGAATTTGCACATCCTCGATTGATTAACATACCTTGAGAATCGTTGACGGGGGAATGCAATGAGTCAAGAGATCGTAGAGACGGGCACGAACTTGCAACAGCCGGGCTGGAGAACGTTCTGCAAGAATCTCATCCGCAATAACAGAAATAAGCGCCTCCCAGTCGGGAGGAGGAATAGGACTATTGTCTGTGACTTTCTCACTGCATACCAAAAACAGTCAGTCTCTAGCTGGTCCACAATAACGCACGTCAACATCACTTACTTCTGTGCATAAATAGATTCGAACATCAGCAACGCACGGCGGAGATTCCGCCCGCTATCCCGCGCGATCCGCTTGTTCAAACCATCAGCCTCAGTCCAGCCCTCTCTCTTCGCAGCAATACGAAGCACTGAGCAAATATCCTGTTCCGTAGGCGCCGCAACTCTGACCAGCAGGCAACGGGAACGAATGGGTGCAATGATATTGGAAGTGCTGTTAGCCAAGAGGATCAAGCGCAAGTTCGGGCTGTATTTCTCCATAGTGCGACGCAGAGCTGCCTGGGCATCACGAGTGAGGTGATCAGCTTCGTTGATCACCACGACCTTGAACCGCTGTTTCGCCGCAAGATCCACCTGCTGCGTTTGGGCAACCTCTTTGAGCAGTTCTTGAATAACAACACGGTCATAGTTCCCGACATCGGCGGGTGTGATCTCGAGATGGTAAACGGAGGAAACGATGTTGAATTCTAGCTTACGGTTGCTAGTTGTCTGGAATACTCGGGCGTCGATCTTGATCTTTTCCACTCCAGGGCCGTAGAGTTCTTTTAGTGTTGCGATAATGCGTGTCTTCTTGCCTGCACCTGATGGTCCGTATACTAGCAAATGGGGGAAGTCGCCGCTTTGGGCCTGTAATTCCATGCAACTGAGGTAAGCTCCTGCTAACTTAGCCAGTCGAGAGTGCACTTACCAAGGATCGGAGACGATCCGAGAGCTCGGGGTGGTATGTGAGCGCATCAAGCGTCTTGGGTCGCAGTTTATCAACAAGGAGGGCCATTGTGAGATTCTGGTACCTTGAGAATTAAGATAGTCGTTTGTGGTGTGAAAATGCGGGAGCGGGAGAACGCGTCGAAAACGCGCGACTAATTAACATGTGGCCCGTGCACGCTCACTGATCTAGCTCTTTCTCCAAGTATGGAGTACTTGATACAACGTCAGGATTACACTATCGAGGTTTCAATACAATTATAGAAAATGGTACATAAAATGGTACAAGATGATATTTGTTTTTTCATGTATGTACAAACCGATGATCCAATCAAGGTATCGACATTGCGCAATTTCCTTAACTCCAAGATCTATATAGTACACACACACAATTGCTGTGGAGATGAGAAGGGAGTGAGCCTACCTCCCTAGGTAGGTTACCTGAAAACCAGGATTTGCGGTGCAATTTTCCGTTTTGGATTGACAATGCCCGCTAGACTTTTGAGTAAATTCGAGAGTAGCATTCACGCCGATCACGAGGCGATTGGTTTCAGCACCCCGTTATCATCATATTTCGCTTCTGCTTTGGGTTAATACCAGCTACAACTGAATCCAAAAGTGCAAGTGACTTACTGAAGAAAGTATAAGACAGAGTGACTGTATCGATACCCTTCATATTCGGATCCGTAGCGAAATCCGGGTCAATGAAGAAGAACACGGGCATGTCTACTGACTCGCCCGCATTGAGCTTCTGCTCCTCAAAGCAGAAACACTGAATCTTGCTGAAATAAGGCGCAACCTGGCCTGGAGTCACACTGTATGTTGCAACTCCAATGATATCGTTGGGGCCATTGTTGGTTGCGGTGTAGAAGGCCAGCGCAGTCTCGCCCGGCAGCACACGGACTTCACGTTGTTGCGGAGTAAACTTCCATGGCAGAACATCGGAGACAGATCCATTGAATGTGATGCGGAGCCGGCGGGAGTCGGTTACGGGAGTCACGCGGGATGCTGTATCCTCACCGCCGCCGCGGTGGGTGGTGATGGGTTGACCGCCCCATCCGGTTTGTTGGCAGATCTATTGTTACAGAGAATAATCAATTGATGAGTTCGTAGTTAGAGATTGGGCTATTTGCCCGCAGGGATTGGATCGTACCATTTTGTAGAGAGGGACGGAACCGTAGGCAAGAGCCACAGTTCCTAGAATCATACTGATGGTGTAGTACCTGTTGAGCCAGAGTCAGAATTGAAGGTTCCGTACTGGCAGAAAGATCAATCTTACAATGTAGAGCTGTTACGCTGCTGCGACTGAGGAGTGTTGAACGGCGCGGAGGAGGCATGATGTTTCGCATGAAGGAAGGAGTTCCTCGAAAAGTAACGCTTCTCTGCTTCAAATATGCCTTTGCGGAAGTATATTGATCGCGGTGGAATACCAACTGTGAATGTGCGAGGCCCCAAAGGGGGGAACAACCTAGAAAACATGGTTCTTGAACTTTGATGGAATCATGCATCGTCCGACTCCACGCCCGCAAGTATCGGCAACCCGTATCACGTGATATGCCTTATCGATAAGTGAGAGCTCTGAGTCCAGCTGATCTCTGACTGGCTACTTTTAGGAAAGTGGGTCATCCTTTAGTTGAATATATGAAGCACCTACTACGCTAACAAATCAGAAAGTTATAGCTGGTGGGCCATGAAATGACATAGGATGTGATGATGGCCCATAAGGACCATCATCGCAATTGATACATATATTGGACGAACAAAACATTCGGATTCTCTGAGCGCTTACATTATATACATACATCTACAATGATGAATGATCATTTCTCAGTAGGAATATCATTAACATGTAAATTAGCCATCAAGACTATTTCATGAGAGTGGATATGAAGGGGTGAAATGATCCTCCCATAATAGAATGCATCAAGGACCATGATAACGACATACACGTTATGTAGGGCAATTCTATCTTTTAGTAATACAATGCGTAAGGGGTTCACACAAGACCTCATCGGAAAGATAGTTTATTTCAACACGCTTGTCGTAATGCGGCCGAAAACTCCACGCACCATGCGTGGATTTTCACCGAGACAAGTAAAAAGAATGGCGGCGCTGATGGAAAAGGCAATGCGCTCACGGTATTGATACTACAAGGGAAGAAAAAAAACCATTAGCATCGCGTGACAACTCCAGAACCGATCACAGACCACACGATTCGGGGTTGAAAGGATGATAGGCACGGTTCATCTGGGTGTACCCGTCTTCATCTGGGCAGTGCGAGGATTGGACCTACTTTCTTTTCATATAACCGTGGCAACACCGTGGCCGCAGCCCGAGGTGCCACAAAGAGCGCCAATTCCTGTCTCTTCCGCGCTTTCTCAACCAGTACACTCCAGCCACACATGAGACATCCTGCCCCAACACAGAGACCAGAGTCCCACATTAGCGGAGTGACGGTCTTCGGGTCGAAAATTCTGGGGCCAAGCCGTGTCCGGGCTAGACAAACGGAATAGTAAAACAGGCCCACAAATGAAGCAAGAAACGCAGATGACCGGGCAGCGTCGGAAATAGCACGGCCCAGTGCAGCCGCGGACTTCATCCCCCTTAGGCGGAGGATAATCTGTAGCGGAATGTAGGTTGCACAGGCAAACTTGAAGGTTCTGGCAAAGCGCGATACTGCGTGCTTTTCGCAATTAGGACCGGCTCCCATGTGTACCATTTCGCATGGAATGGGGACCACCCTAGATGGGTCGCCCCATTCTTCGGGCCAATTGTAATCCCTACACATGGATTCAAGGAGCGGCGCTTGGCCTGTATCCTTGCCGTAGACAAAAGTCCCACGGCGAGCGCGACGAAGAGCTTCGATTAAGCGGGTGTCCACCTTTGCCACCTCTCCAATCCATTTCTCGTACGTCCGTGGTAACCGCTCGGGAAGATAGAACCAGGCCCACATGACTATAGCCGCACTGGAAGCAAAAACTCCGGCGTCAGCAAGACCAGGAGCCACGGCCTCTATGGCCGTCCAGCGACCTTGGGCCTTGCGGCGGCGATACCAGCGGTTCCATACGATACATGCTATCACGTCGACCGCTCTTGTGACCGTGAAAAGAGTCAGGTCCATCGTCCTCCCGACCAACTCCAGATGGGGACGCTCAAGAGTCTTGGTCGGGGTATTGCGAGAGTCATCTTGACCGGAAGAAATTTTCCGAGCCCTGACATCCTGTCGTGAGATTGCACGGTTTTTGTTTAGTAATTGAAAGCTAAACCATGCAGATAGGAAGGCGGTGGCGAATTGAAGGAGTTGTTGGCCCCGTCGGGACATCCGAATGTTACCCTTGGAGGCGGCTACAATCCATGCGCATATCCGATACAACAAAACCGGAAAGACGGTTGATCCCCCCACTAAGAGTCCACAGAAAGTTGGGAAATTGTTCAGGCGCAGAGGCCCAGCCAGAGCCTGCGCAAGCTATAAGGTTTTCTGTCAGCTGTGTGTTTTCAAACCCCCATATAACGACGATGCTTTGCGCACGGGGCCAAAGGTGGAACTCTTGGAACAATTGCCAAGAGATCTGAAATATCAAAATATGGTGATTAAACATACCTCTTGCAGCTTTTGTTTCATGGAAACATTCTTGCTTCCCAATCTCCGGGCAAATGTGATGAGTTTGGGCGTAACGGAAGAGAGATATCCCAAAGCATAAGCGCGGATAATCCTGCGGATCAATTAGTACTTTGAACCTGATCCTTTCTACCTTAAAGGCCTCTAGTTCTAGAACACCCATTTCAGCAGGATAGAACTCACGGCTTGAGGATCTGGGCGTCCAAGTGTCTATCCGAGAGACTGAGCCGACCTGCAGGTTCCATAGTACCGGGAACCTTCATGTCATGATCCGCAGAGGGCCTCAACTAAGCATTGCGTGCCGGGGAAATATCCGGTAGGACCAGACGCGTCGGATTGTCGCAATATCAAATTTGGCTCAACGGTGGCCAATCAGCAGCAGGGGTCAAATCTCGCAGTCCTCAGACTTTGAGGGTAAGGTGAGTAACAATTGTGCCCAGACCGAAAATTGGGTAGTATCCTGCGTCTGGAACAGCTGCACGATCGTTGTTTTTTTGGGGTCCCCTATGGATCAACCGTGGATCTGTGTAACAGGGGATTATCTTAGGTAGGGACCGCGTTCAAGGACTGGTTTCCTAGGTTGTTAGACCTCGGTTCCTGAACAGGAAGAGTCCCCGCTGTGGGCTGTGGGCTAGGTCCAACTGTATTTCAGGGGAACACACTACCAAGATGACGAAGGATGATCATCCGTGATGGTCGCGCTCCCAAGATTTTGCGGGGTGTGGAAAGGCGAGTATCAAGCCCTCGGGGTTTAATTAATGACCGAATGGGGGAAAGATCGTTTGGCTTTTTTACCCTGGATGCCGAGCCGAGTTAAGTCTACCGCGGATGAGGTTCAAAAGTGGATAGAACAAGAGGTTTTTTTCCCCTATGAATGATACCTCGGGGATCTTTTTTGGCCTGAATAATGGGGAAACCCCAGTTTTTCCCTGATTTGTGGCTCTTCAAAGTGGGTTGTGGTCGTAATTAGACTGGAGTTCAACGGCCTCGGGGATTCATTGTAAATCAGGTACCGTCAATGTATCCTCCGATCGTCATTTGGACTTGTTAATAGTGCAAGTTGTGGTTCACATTGTTGTAATTTTGGTAATGTTGTTACGTCACGCGACCGGGTGGAAAATTCACATGTGATTGAAATGATGCGACGAAACAATAATGATCAACTCCACCTTTTCACTTCCCCAGCTTTCTCTCTCTTCGACTTTTCTACTGGATGAGGTTCTGTTGCAGTCACTTTGTTTCTAACCGAAATCTCTTGACTTGCGAGTTCCGAGTGCTATCCTTCTGCCGCCGACTCGCTGGTCGACTCGATATACTATACGAAGCTCAGAGTATTAAGCCATCTGATTCGACTTCTAACGACCAAGGCATGATCATCTTATGCTGGCTCGAATCGCGCTTGAATATTAGAGCACACTATCGTTGAAATCCGCCAATTTCCGCCTTGTTCCTTTCCCCTTGACCTCGAAGTGATGAATGGTCCTGTACCAGAGATTCAGACCGGGCGCAACTCCCCACCGCCGGGCCCGTTCGGCTGTGAGTTCAATATGAGTGGATTGAATGGTGTCGCAGCTTGCTAATGAGTGTCCCTAGATTCCTTCCTTTCTCCGATGGATACTCCATATGAACAAGCTCCCGCCTTACCCCCGGGACCCTCTCTCCTTGACGATAACGAATCCAATATGCTCGATAACTTCTTTACGACCATGAATGCAAATAGCTTTACGAATGATTTCTGGCTCAGATCCCAACAGAATAAAGCACCGGGACTTAACTTCGATTGGTCCGATGACCTACCGCCGACCTTTGAAGGCTCGACAACATCTCTGTCGCAACCCTCATACCAGCAGCATGCTCTTGACAAGCCAAACATGATGGCGGGAAATACGGCAGGGTCAGACATTTATGCCGCCGCGTCAATGCTTTACCATAATGCTGCCTTAAATGGGTCAGATATCGGTTCTGCACTCGCTCAGCAGGTCTTCGCGACACAGCCGCTTCTCAACGGGCTCCATATCAATGGAGCCCATCCCCACCACAATTCACAGTCAGCTCCTGTTACGCAGGCTAGCGCTTCCTCTGCTTCCAACGACGAGCTACCAACAGGTTATCATACCTCTGAAATGCTCTTCGACGTGCGCGACCCCATCCCCGCGGATCAACATCCATCTCGGAAGGTTCGTAGCCTCCAGTGGGGTACCGATAATAGCTTTATGGACCAAGGCTATGTGGCCCCCCCAAATCAACCGGATGAGGAGACACGCACCAGAGAGCTATTAAATCACCTTGATTGCTTTGAGCCACAGACGAGCGCAGCCAACACACGAGCTCCTAGCCCTGAGCGCATGCCTGGCCGCCATGCCCATCACTCCAGCATCCACAGCATCGACATAGAGGATGGCTCTCAGCCTCGCAAACGGCAAAGAATGATCAAAGAAGACCCTCTTTCAGATGACGATGACATGAAAATGCCGGCCCGTAAATCGCGCACTCCAAGCAACGCGAAAGCGCGCCGTGTATCAACCAACGCGCCCCGAAAAGCAAGTATCCCATCGAACAATAAGACCGCACGGGAGAATCTTTCGGAAGAGCAAAAGCGAACCAATCATATTCTTTCCGAACAAAAAAGACGCAATCTCATCCGTCAGGGTTTTGACGATCTTTGTTCCTTGGTCCCTGGGCTGCGGGGCGGGGGCTTCAGTAAAAGCGCCATGCTTACACAAGCAGCTGACTGGCTTGAGGATATCATGCGTGGTAATGATATCTTGCAACGTCAGTTGGTAGATATGAAAGGCATCAACGGCCTCGTAATGCCTAGATGAGGCCATTACCAGCGCGGATACCATACTCTCATTATTATTCGTTATTTATTCGGTTCAGCGGGGTTAGGCAAGCCGTGGCTTGCTGACAAGAGGGCGTTTATTGCGAAAGATACCATTTGTGTTTGGGGCAGGCATTTTTATTTTCAATGTCCTTATTTTCGATGGCGATGAATAGGATTCATCTTAACTGCGATTGAATTCCCTCCAGCGTAGCTTGTTTCTTTGCTTTATATCTCTATTAAATACTGCATCTTTTGGATATACATGCATCAATTGATTTCACACAACCGAACTATTTACTAGATAGGCATCTGCATAGGAAGAACATTTTAAGGAATATAGTGATGCATATCAAGTTTTAACTGTGCTTTTTCACCCTTCATACATAAAACATGAAATATTTACAGTATAAATCCCCATTGGTTGCGGGGCCCAATGTTTTAAGGTGTGCCGATCCCCACCGCTCCGAGGTCCGCTGTTTAGGCTTGACGCGTCCTGCAGTAACCTAGACCTTTGTTGTCCCCCACATCCCTTCCAACCCTTATTTACTCACCCCGCAATGCCTCCCAAGCGAAAGCGCACTGACAATGATAACGCCGAAGATGATACAGAAAAGGGATACGCCTATTTGAAGCCACAAATTCGCCGCGTTCCCGAAAAGACAATCAAATCTAAATGGACGACCCTTCCAGAGCCAGTTCAGGACAAGGTCCGGGAGATGTTTCATGCGCTTGAGCGCCCGGTGGTCATGCGCCAGCCGAATGAACGGAAGCGGATTGAGGCACAGAGCGCAGTTCAAGCAGTGGTACGAAAGTATGTTGGACCTCCCATCTTGAAGCCAGTGGATTCTAAGCGCTTCGAGCAGCTAACAACCACCATTCATTCAATAGCCTTGGAAAGCGATTACCTCGGATGCCATTCCCACCCATTACCAATAGCGGGAACTTCGACTACGAATCTGCGCTTGATGAACATGTACGAGACTCGGTACCGACGTGGGTGCGCATTGTTGACTGAATATACGCAGCGGACACTCGAAGCAAGCCTGGCCACGATGAAAGATAGCACCGACCTCCTCAAAGCCGAAATTGCTAAAGAGGAAGCACTCCTTGCCAATGAAAAGAGAGAGCTCCAAGTAATGGACAAGAACGCCAAACGAGCGGAGGCCGAGCGAAAGAGGCAGACCAAGAATGTAAGAAACAATTGATGAATTGAGTTATTTTCGCTGACCTGTTGCTTCAAGGAACACCCTGTTCTTCGGCAGCTGGACGACCTTCCTCCAGACTCCGGGCCTTCAGGATTTACACTGGTTGATACTAAGCCCAGCCAGACGACATTGGATGAGGTATGGAGTTCGGATAGATTAGCACTTTCAAATTGCATCATCTGACGATTTTAATTCAGCTTGACACCGACCCCGAAATTCAGGGACTGATGAAGCAACTACATGGCCACCTCCAATCTATGCAGACCAATACTGCACCGCTTATGGGACTCAGGGATGCAATCACTCGGTCGCAAGCTGCGCTGGACATTTTTGCCGGATCTAACGACTGAAACAAGCATCCGATGACCAGTAAAAGTATCCGGAGTATGAACCCATCGGGAGCTTCATGTACGCGGTCTCATGCATCAGCAAATCAGAATTAGAAACTCGACAGCTTCATCACCACATTTTGCGCTCCAATCTCACCCAGGGAATCCTTGTCGCGTGCTCAGATCCCGATTCCTGAGCTCCAGTTGCAGTCGCTATGCGCTGAGACAATTGTGCCGGCATCATTGGCATGTGAACCTCGCAAATTTAGGGGATTATGTCAGTCACATCTCACCAGGAGGTCTGCGCTCAGTCGATCATTCGTTGCTGTCCAATCTGGCCAATTCCATTGATCAGGATCTGCGCCTTGGGCCCCACGAGAAGGTCCAAGCTAGGGGTTGCCCGATAAAACCCGCATAGTTGAAGAAATGAATGAGAGATTAACGGATTTTGGTTTAAAAAATAGATGACAATTGTAGACTTGATATCCTAGCTTGAGAGGTTCATCCCAGCGGCTCTCGGTGGCGTTGCCGAGAAAAGATCGGGGATTCCCCACACGCGGAGCAGAACGGAGGGGTCACTCCGCTTTCGCGAAAGCCTGAACTTTTGACTTCGGATTCAACCTTCACTTTTGCTGCAATACTGCAATGTCTGCAGGCAGCCATTCCGCCCGGTGGTGATTACACAAGTCGAGACTATGACTGAAAGGAACGCATCGGGCGTCGGTTCCGACAGGACTGCATCTGCCAAGTCCAGGGCCGGTGACGCAGCAAAGGATGCGCGCGCAAAAGAATCGCAAACATTATCTGCCAAGGCTGAAACTGGCTCTGGCAGTCACTCTAGTCCCAAAAAGCGCCGCAAGGTCAATCACGGTAAGCTATCCATCGTGTAAGGGCATGCGACAGGGGTCTGGGCGCCGTCGCTCGCATTCCGGTTCGCTTGGCGATTGAGCAGTTGGCGCTGACGATTGTATCAATTCTATAGCATGCGTGTATTGCCGCCGCTCGGTGAGCCTCCGCTTTCTTTGATTTATTACACTTGTGCTTTCTCGTTCGACCGATGCGACAGCCTGCGGGCAGCAATCTCTCCATTTTAATGGGGGTTAATTATAATTTATGGAGTCGTTTTGCTAACCAGAGGCCATTGGTCGCGTGGGACAGCATATGACTTGCGATTCGGTACGACTCTCCACAAAAATCCCAATAAATCTATCCGCTAGCCGTAAAACTGGTTGTCAACCAGAGCGAGGAAAAGAATGTGCCCGCTGACCAGTTTTGATTCATGAAGGAACGACCATGTACTCGATGTATAAAGCGCAATATTGGACATTTGTGCCATGACGAACCCAGGGAACCCGCGAAACGTGCTCGAAGCGACCAGGACCATTCTGCCGCAGACGAAGAAGGATCGTCCAACAATGAGCTGGGCAACGTTCAAAGTATGCCTCGGAATGTCGACGTCCCGGATGCTGCCGGTCAGCAAATTCTCCCCGACGGGACAATTGGAATCCCCCCTTCTTCGGTGCAGCCAGCAACTATTTCTTCGTCTGGCCAGGGCCTTGATGCCAATCCCCAGCAGTGTAAGTCTTCAGACGAGACTTTTGTACTCTAGCTGACGCGAAATATTATAGTGATGCCTTACAACGACTGGATGGGCGGACAGAATCAATTTCAGGATATGCACTCTCTTCATCCGTCGTACATGTTCAATGCCCCTGAGGTCACGAACGAGTATAACTTGCTCGGAGATTTCCTCAGCAACAGTTTGATGGATGATGGGACGATGTTCCAAAATCAGGATAACACGCAAGGGATATACACTGATCCGACGTTGATGAACTCGATGAATTCGATGAACATGCCAAATGGGCTCTCATTAACGGCGCAGCTTCCACCCCCAGCAGTACCCCAAGGAGATTCCATTCAACGATCGACTGCTACTGCCGTGGTAAATGACAAAGCTCGTGAGACATACTATATGACCGCAGCTGATCCATCCGGATCGGACCCACCAGAGGAGCGCATGAACAAGCTACTCAAAGCCAAGTATGATGCTGGCCTATTGAAGCCCTTCAACTACGTCAAAGGCTATGCTCGACTCAACCAGTACATGGAAAAAAACATGCAACAAATCTCTCGGCAAAAGATTCTTCGACAACTCGACAAGTTCCGACCGAAGTTCCGAGAGCGCATGCAGAGCTTGACAGATATTGAACTGATTCTGGTGGAAATGTGGTTCGAAAGGAGTTTAATGGAGTATGACCGCGTCTTCGCCAGTATGGCTATCCCTGCCTGTTGCTGGCGACGAACTGGCGAGATCTTCCGTGGCAATAACGAGATGGCTCAATTGATCGATGTGCCGATAGAGAGTCTTCGAGATGTAAGTTTCCGCGAATTCCTCTTCCATTCTCTTGTCCAATTCTAAATCATGTCTAGGGAAAACTTGCCATTCACGAGATCATTGTCGAAGACCAGTTGGTCAGTTACTGGGAGAAGTTTGGAGCCATTGCGTTTGACAATACCCAGAAAGCTATGCTTACCAGCTGCACCCTGAAGAATCCTAGTGGATCTGGAGAAGGCATCCAATGCTGCTTCTCATTTACCATTCGGCGGGATAATCACAACATGTTCGTTCCATATCATGCCCCTGTCCAGGCGCTTCAGCTAACATAAACTAGTCCCTCTCTCATCGTTGGAAACTTTCTTCCTACACAACGGATACACAAGTAGCGTTACAACTATTGGGTTTGGTAGGTTGATATGATTTGTGAAATTTTGATTCTTGATTCCCTGAGGCTAGAGGTCTGCGCCATCTATTTAAAATCTATTGCCAGGTGAATGTACAATATTTCACATCTATTTACTATGTATACAAGTTCTGTAAGGTTCACGAGATTGATGGGTTAACAGTGCAAGTAAACGGTCCGTCACATGTCGAGTTCTTTTTTCCACGCGTCTTACCCCTCCGTACCACCTTGTTCCCACGCACTTACACATCACTTTTGTTTTTCCACTCACTTCTCTCCTCCAACCATCTTCTTTCCACGCACATCTTCCATCACCACAGACCATTTTTTGGTCATTGATTCCTTCAAACCCTAAGGTCCATCTTTCCAATATCCATCCATCCTCAACATCTATCTTCCTAACAGGATTCCATCATGTCCTATTCCCGAAAGTCATCTAATTCTCAAAATGCCGCCCTACCAGGGCAGGTGGCTGTGTTTAAAGGTGAGAATAAAAGCCCATGAACTGACCTACTCATAGTTTTCACTTTCTAACACGTCAAGAATGAATAGCAATCGTGGATAAATTGAAAACAACAATTTCCACTGCATATCGTGGGCGACTAGTTGACCTCGTCGACACTGACCCTCTTGATAAGCAACTTCAAGAGTTCAACCCAACCGTAAACTTCCCTGCTGATTCGATTCGCGAGCTTGATGTGATCGGTACGGATCTTTGGAATACCTGCAGAATCGCATTGTGTTCTCGTGCCGAGGACAAGCAGGAACAGAAGACTCTCAGTAGAGGTATGTTTTGGATAACTTTTTGACCTAAGCAGCATCTGACTATAGTTGTCTCAGTGAGAGCTTTCGCCTTTTTCCTAATCAAGCACGGTACTTCAAACACGCCTTCGGGGTGTAACCGGGTCATCAAGGCTGGATTCGTCGCCGCTCGCTACTGCATCGGTATTTACATTTGTTCATTCTTTGGATTGAAGCTTACCAGTCATTGAGACAATCGAGAACTTGACTTGGCACACACTATCATGACAGTGATTGCTGATAGACTCCATTTCATGGAAAATTCGCCTCCTCCTGTTGATCTCGGAAACCTCAAATCCCTTGTTGCTGAGAACTTCATTTTTCGCGCTCAGCTTGTAAGTTACTTTCTTGTTGGTGACCTTGGAGCCTGGCTGAACATGTCTAGGTTTATTTGCAAAATCGTCCAGACATCGCTGATCTCCTTTACTCACACGTGCCTCCAACCTACACCATCAACGACCCTGAATATATTGTCCAGGTTTGTTACAACATTGCGTGTGATGCACTTGAGTCATCCCAGATTGAGCTTGCAATTACGTGGTATGAAAGAGCTGCAATTCGCACCAATGAGTGCAATATGCACGGACAGCCCAGAAAACATGGCTTCGATAATTTGGAGCTCCTTGTCAGGCATTCTCTGGGTACGTTTTGGCCGAAACATTGTGACAATTACAGTAAGCTGATTTGCCTAGTACGAGCCTACTTGTCCGTGGGCACACCCGACGCGAAGCACAGGCTAGCAGTGCAGCTTCATATCCTCAAGGAGGTAAGTCCCAGCTTCTAGCTTGTTCTTTGTGTGCGGCTTCTAACTCTACTAGAAATTCGGAGGCAATCCTGCTGTTGTTTTCCTCCAGTTGGAGGTCATCCGCCCTTCAAACAATGAAGAGATTGTTGAATTCTTCAAAGGTCTTTATGGAACAACACATTGAATGACGCTAGGTTCCCATCGCTAACTTTCAATCCAGTACTTGGATGGGTCTTCACCGGGTTAGATTACACCGAACAAAGCTTTGAATTGTAAGCATGGTTGGTTGTTCCAGATGGCATTCGCTAATAATCTCCACAGAGGCCTTCACTATCTCAAGTACGGAGAAAGTATCAGGTAGGCTGACACTAATACCCCCCTAACTTGTGAAATTTACTTACAATTTCCAGTGACGATCATGCTTTGCAGACGTACCAGCAGTTACTGTTCACAGTGCCACTCGATCGAACAGATTGGATTGAGCGAGCCTTTGTCGCACTCACTGGCCTGGCACTCGTTATCTCTCTCTCGGAGGAAACAAAAATGCAGATTATTCTGGACGCGGCGACAATTTTAAACAAACGGGGCTTTGAGATGCTTAACGAAGCAGCTGTTCATGTCGTGCTTGCGGTATGTTAATCGTTGTGAGACATGGTAAACATGAATGTACTGACAATCACCAAGTACATCTGGAAGCACCTCAGGTCTGGATTTGAGGACCGTTGTCCTGAGGCGCAGCGATGGTGTCTTTTCGCTCTCAACACAAAGTTTTTCGCGTCCTGCTCCCTGACAAACCAGATTCAAGTTACAAAGTCAGTAATAATTATGCTCTGATGAGAATTTTATTAATCTGGTGCAGGAAATTTGTGACATTTTCCTTGGACTGCAATGATCTCATCTCGGCGGCAGAAGGCTTGAAGCTAATCCCTCTGCACAGTATCATTGATACTCAGGGTAAACTCAGGAACGATTTCCAAATTTTGTTTCTGCAGTACAGATTTGCGCTACAGGACTGCAAGAATGACGAACCAAGTGAGTGAAGTCTTTATTAGAGAATATGGGTTTATACTGACAATTTGCAAGATTGTATCTGCCATCAGCTCGTTCAAAAATACCCTCCAGCTGGCCACCCACAAAAGCTGCAGTTCATTCAAGTCTGCACCATGGAAGCACAGCGCCTTGACAAGTCCACGGAGGTGCTGAAGGCCATTCATGAGTTCCTCAAAGAAGCTAAGGGCGTGACTTATCCTGAAACTTCTGACGTTGAAATACTGCCAAGGGAGGAAATGCTGTGAGAGCATTCAAACCTGTCGGACCTCTGTTGACTACTAACAATAATGAAGCTTCCTGATTTACGTCCTGTCAAATGAAGTGGACAAAGGAAACATCGGAATTCATATTGTGGAATTGATGGCACGTCACCTTACATTAGGTACGATAAAAACACTCTTTCAGTCGCAATGATACTAATATTTTCAGCTGCGTTTGCGATGCAACACTCAGGTTATGAGGATTATGACGACAGCGAGCGTAGATGGATCCTCGAAAAGTGCTATGCCCTAGTCTGCATTCTGTTAGAAAATTCCCGACTTGAAATGACGGAGCCGCTCTTGCACACTCTGAAAGAAGTATGTTCAAGTTGAAATCTATTCAGCTAATATATGGTTCTCATTGCTGACACAATTTTAGCTCATCCCATTCTTCCAAGACCGGGAACAATCAGAAGCGGAGAAGATGGTACTTGACGTGATCGCTCCACGCTATCCTCTTCTTGTCTTGATCAGAGACGTTTGTCGTGCTCGTCACATGGAGCATTCCGCAGTGAACAATGTATGCTGAAACTCCAAATCTTGAGTTTCAAACAAAGAAAACTAACATTACTTAGTCACGCCTCTGGGAAAAGGTCAGGAATGGCCTGCTTGATCTCCGAAACAGTCGTGTCTTCCCCGAGCTCGACAACAAATTCGAAGGCCTCCTATGGGGTCTCTGCTTTGAAGCCTGCCTCTGTCAGCAGGAATGGGACATGGCTCTGTGGGCTTTCCACAACTCCAAGCAATGTGATGACGGGCACATGAGAAGTCAATACATGGAGACCATTCTTTCCAAGAAAATGCCCCCGAAGCACAAGATCTGGGTTGTTAGGGTACAAATAATTCCAACCCTCTGCTGAATCAAATACTAACTCTTACTTCTCTAGGAAATTGTCAGCCAGCTCTACAGCGGAAATGATTTCGAGTTCTCTGTCCCCTCGCCTGCCCTCACCGACTTCCCGATTTACCTGCAAATCCTCTTCCGCCTCTGTATCACGGCGCAGGATAACACGGAAACAATCCCTTGGGAACTGGAGTTCTACGACGATGATAACCTCGAAAATATCTGGGGCAAAGCAGGCTCCCACCATATGAGCTATCTCCAAATTGCGGAATCGGTCCTCGACCAGGTTATTTCTATTTCCTATGACCAGGAAGAGATGGACAATCCAGACCACATGCAGAAGCACCAGCACCTTGACCCCAAGACCGGAAAGATGCGCCAGTCAAAGTGTGAGCATTACGCATACCCACCTGAGCAACTTGAAGCGCTTGCTATGCTTTCGTTCAATCAGGCGATGGATTTCTACGCGGAGGGAAAGGACGAGATTTCCCAGTCGTGGACTAAGAAGTCGATTCAACTGGCTCGCTTGATGGGGAATGATGAGGGCAAGCAGCTGGTTGACCTTTTTGAGCAACGGGTTCGGGGTCTGTGATCTGGTCTGTGATGGGGTCTATGATTGTCAATGCATACCTCGTGGCTATGATATAGGCCCGTGATCGCTGTCTTGGCTCATGAGCGTCGATGCGGGACTGGAGCTGGGGGGTATCAGCATTAACCATACAAGTCTTATAGTGAAAGGGGAAAGATGAAAAGCTGGGGCTAACTATTACATAGGCGTGGGGTCCATACTTCGTGGGCACACAAAACCTACCATGCATGACTTCAGGCAGATAGTGAAGTACTTAGTCAATTCCACACCCTTTATCACTTCCCAGTTTCTGTCTCTTCTGTCATAGCTGGACAAAAGAATAGTGTCACATCGCTAAGTGCATGTGTAATGCACAAGGCAAGTAAGTCATCCTGCTTTTAAAAGAGGCGGGCTTCCCATCTCAACACCCGCAGTGCCCTCGTCCATACCTAATCTGACCCTACTTCTGCGTCTTGAAATACAAATTTGTGCCGCATCTCTACCCCAAGGATTAATAATGTATGGAAGCAAAAAAAGAAATCTCTCCCTCGGGGAATCGAACCCCGGTCTCCCGCGCGTATCAGTGTTAATGACAAGCGGAAATCATGACCCCTAGACCAAGGAAGATAAGATAGTCGAGTTTCCGCTCGACCACTTGGTACTGGTTGATGTCCGGTTTCCCCTTTTACGTTTCAAGATAAGAAAGGTAATATAAATGTGGAAGGAAATTTCGATAAAACAACATGCAAATATGAATCCCAGTTAGATATCAGTCAACCTCGCAATAAGACGGGTTAGAACACGTCTCTCCTGTTGTAAATTACGATTTTTCCCCTTCCTCCTGGCTTCCAGAAAGAGGGAAGAGCGGCAAAGGATCACTGAGTGTGGTAAGAAGATCCTCGTCAGCTAGTACGTTTCAGCGCTTCAGGCATATCTAGGTGGGTGAAATCTAAGTGTCAGAAACTGAGACATAGGCTTAGAACCACTGAAAAAGAGATGAATTGTATAATTGATAAATGTGAAATATAAGCTCTGCAGACATGGCATCAGCCAGCTAGAGTAATATGGGTATCATCAGAAGTGAAAAATATGAGCAACAAGAAAAGAAGAGAAGACATCGCCCTATATGAATAGTAAATGGATGCAAAGAAAGATGTAGAAATGGGAAGGAAAACAACATGGAAAGACAGCATGGGCGGAGAGCACCGTAAAAGATGAAAAGAATTAAGAAAAAATAAAAGAAAAAGAAGGGATCAACGAGGAAGAAATCTCGTATGTCATGGGCGTCATTGGCCCTATTCGAAAAACGTTCGCAATACCATATCTCAGTGGGAGTCATAGCCGCAACATCGTGGGATGCAGGGGTAGGTGTAGTCGACGAAAATGGATTATTCATCAGTAGTCGCATCGTAAGACTGGCTCCTGAATCCCTTTGGCAGGTTTCTCTGACGTAGGGACGGGGTTGAGGGTGCATGGCGAGCCCGGTGAGGAGATCTTGGCGAAGTAGAGGAGAAACTGGCCTTGCGATCTAGATCCTTACCACTACTGTCCGTCTCTGTTTCGGCACTTTCGTCACTATTAAGTGACCGCGCATTGACAGCGCGAATGGTGAGGCTCAGTTCACGTTCTAGCTCTTTCTGCGCTTCTATTTGCTGAGACGAGCTGTTGAGTTTCTTTCGATAGGTCCGAAGAGTGCGGCACAGTTGCTCAGTGGACATTTCTAGGCTGCCAAACTCGCTGCGGGTCGATTGCTTGGTGCGTGATCGGAAATCAAGGGACGTGCGGCGATTTGTGTTCCTCGTAGTGTTGGGTTTTCTGGAAGCTGACGGTTTCGACTTCGGGCTCACTGGCGAAGGTGATCTGCGGGTTTGATGCAGTCCGTAGGGAGTAGGGGAGAGACGGTTAGGAGGTGATGGTGTTTCTGCAAGGGAATGGTTCTTCAGGTTTGATGGTGTCAAGGAAAGCTTAGACAGTTTCCTCGATAAGGTCGGAGAAAGTTCGCGGACCGGCGTGGGTGTTCCCAGGGGATTCTCAGGTCGGAAGCCGGCTAACTCGCTCCTCGAAAGCACCTTGCGAAGAGGGGGCTTGGCGGCTGCCATCTCCTTTGTTGGACCTTCGTCCTCATTTGCAAGATCTGGAGATGGAGATGGCTGCACAGACAAGTTCCAAATCATCAAAATACCATCCATGCCAGCGGACACCAAGGTTCGCTTCGTGGATTTGTCCGACTCATCGCCTGCATCCAGGAGTAAAACGTCACATACGCCCTCTGTGTGGCCAAATTCTCCAGTAAGCAAGATATCTCTTTCCAAGTCATAAACACGGATAGACTTGTCTGTGCTGGAGAGCCCGATGAGTAGCTTTGGAGATTGGCCTGGAATCTCAGAGGTAATGGTCAAGGATCCCATTATCACGGCGTCATTCGCTTCCGAATCAGAGGCACGGAAACAGTGCAGCTGTCGGCCTGAAGGAATGTCAAACTTGGACACATTCCGATCCATTGTTGACACATAAAGTGTATTGGAGTCGTCAGGGCAGAACACCATGGACACGGGCGATGCCTTCAAGGTGATAACTCGAGAGATAAGATAGGCGACTGAGGTTGAACCGCTCTCTTCTCGGGTTGCACGCTCCCGTACAATAACCGTCCGGTCTGCAGAGCTAGACAGCAGCCTCTCACCATCATTCATGAATAGAAGCTGCCCCACTGCACCGACATGTTCATCCATAGTTTGAATAAGGCGGAGAGTGTTGTCGGTTTTTTGGAAAAGTTGCACCATTCGATCTCGACCAGAGCTAGCGATCAAGCAAGAATCGGGAGTAGCATGAATGGCGATGTCGGTGATCTCAGCACCATGCGCACGTGCTTCAGTAACACAAGCCCATGGTTTAGCTGAGAGGAGCTTTAGTACTCCAAACTTGTCACCCGACACGAACCATTCTGCATTTTCTGCGGCTCTCAAGACTTTGAGTTCATTCGCAATGTCTTCCTCTGGGACCGCTGCTTGCTCCAAGGCCACAGTTTGTGTCAATAAGCACTTGCCAGGGGCGTCCCAGAAATTGACTGCACCATTCCGCGACCACGAAAAAAAGTCCGCCGAATATTCGTTTGGCTTCGTCAGGCGTCGAATACCAAGTACCGGGTCCCGATGGGCTTGCATGGAGGTCTGCCCATTCTCCTGCTCACCTTCATCGCGCAAAGAATCCATCGGATAGATATTGATTTCACAGGTTGCCTCAACCGTTACTAGATGTGAGATAAGTGAGCCCATACAAGTAATTGCAGGGGCCTTGCTATGTTTATCTGGTGCTGGTGTGACTTTTCCCGATCTTGAAGGAGACATAGATGTTGATGGAGGCGCTGACCGGAGGGAGTCGAAGGATACTTTTTGCATTTTCTTTCCACGTCCACCCAGCCAAATCAATTCTCGATCGAAATCAACTGCGAGGGAGCTTATGCCAAATCCAAGTTGGGTCACGAAACATAATTTTTGCGACCCTTCGCGGTCATCAAGGAGACACACCGCACCAGACTCAGTGGCAAGCACTGCTTCTTGATCCGAGATGCTGGATATACAGCTGAATGTATTATCACCCAAAGGCCCCAGCAAACAATTTCTTCCTGATAGGGCTTTGGGGGCCGGATTTGGTGACGGGGCAGCCCCATCCATGTGCAGACGAGACTTTGTCGGGGAGACAGGTCGTTGGGGGATTGGTAGCCTCCACACTTTCACATGACGAACACCGGTCCTATAAATCCATTAGCGACCCATGACATATTCTGATCTGATGAGCACATACGTAACCAGCGATTGGCCGACCCAGCACATGTCCCGAACAAATGATGTGCATTTGTTCGCAGAGTGAAGCCTGGCCGACCCGTTCTTGAGGTTGATGGCCCAGATCAAGAGAAATCCATCATTCATGGTACCTAATGTGGCTAAGTATTGAGAATCGGGACTAAAAGCTATGCTGCGCACACCGAATGTGTGCTCGGAAAGAATGGAAAGCGGAACATCTGGCAACGCGTCTTTGGCGGTTGAGAAGATCAAAACTCGAGGGTTGTAACCGGTCTATCCACTGTCAGATTCCTGTTCCTTGAAACGGAGTCACCTTCCGTGCACTCACCTCTCCCACCGCTAAGAAGCGTCCATTGGGGCTGATGGAGACGCTGGTCACAGCCTTGACTCTTTCTCTGGAAGACCACGCGCGGGGACTGCTATTCTCGGGGACATCACTTGATGGCGACCCATTGGGGACATTGAGGTGGGGGTTGGAGCGAATGTGGGATAAGGACCGGGATCGGGGGTCCGGTGTAGATGGAGGGGTCCCTTGGTTGTAAAAGGAGGATGTCGGATTCACACTGGTAGCGGAGGGGCGAGCTCGAAAGAATCGTTGAGTGATATTGGCATCGTCATCGAGTTCGGCGAGGACGGCCGCGGAGCCTGCGCACAGCGCGAAGCTCTTGCTCTGGTCATGGCTAGAGAATCCGTTCGGGGTTGTGGTGGAAGTACCTAGAACGGTCTGTAGGGTGAGGGTTGATTGATGAGAGGATTTGCTTAGGGATCGGGACCCTGGTCTAAGTACTGGCGAATTGGAGGGAGTGATTTTGAGGGACGCGCTGGCGAGCTTAGTTTTAGTGCTGAGGGGTGCGGTGGTCGCCATGGCAAAGTTGATTCTCAGTCCCCTGAGCGGGGTGTTTGCATGTCAGTCGGACGCATTCGCCGGGAGGTTAAGAAAAGGAAAAAAGAGAGTGGGTGAAAACAAAAGGAGGTGGGGTTTGACGACGAAAATCAATGAAGGTTGGAGCTCAAGGAACCGCCGGGGAGAAGTGGAAAAGCTAAACAAATAGCTTCATTCCACGCTAAAATTGTTGATCATTCCACAGGAATCTCGCAACCTTGGGAACACGCAGTCGGTTCCTTGGGTCGCCATCTATATAATAAACAAAAGCAAAATAGATCTGAATCATCAAATTCAAGAAAAGATAATATAACCATATAACTCTGCTTGAATCATCATCTTTAACTTTTAACTGTTAATAAAAGGATGATTATAGGCCAACCCGGTCGCGCGATCCAAAATAACCTTAAAAGCTCTTTGAACCTCACTATCGCCGGTAACAGTCTAAAGACCTTTAACATACACTCTCTTGATTTCCTTTATTATACTACTATCTTCGGACGCTCTTATTATCTGTAGTACTTACTTATTATATACCAGACCCACACACCCCTCGCTAACAAGAAAAGAGGCTCTTCATCCTAGTTTGGAGGTTAATCGCAAGTCTCTTCCCCTAAACTAGACATGCAGAGTAACATGCTCGAGATTATTTATTCACCAGTCCGGTGCAATCCAATAATCTCTCCAGGCACCTGGACTGTCATTATCCGCTTCTCTAAATTTTTCGATATCTCCCTCCACGCCATCCTCACCCACTGTCCATACACCAATTTCAATCAGTTCTGTCCATCGCACAAACAGCCTCTCCAGTCTCTGCGACCGCCATTCACCCCCAAATGGATGGAAATTGCCATGTTGGAAAAGTTGTGTAAATGAGCCCGGGGTTATTTTCCTCCCATCACTCATCCTTGCTCCTGCATCACTACTTCTATGGAAATGAAGTCGTAGTGCAAATGGAAGAAGAAGACGGAAACCTGCCTCCTCTGTATCATGGTAATCTCGGCGCACAGGTTCACTGTATAGTCCTGCAGGGATGGGACTACCATCGCTCATAGGTATGCCCTCATTCTCATGGGCGTGAACGAACATCCGACGAATTTCAGAGTTAAGGTTCACTGTCTGGGAGGATGCAAATAAGAGGACCGCTGGGATAGATCCCTCTGGATAGGGTATATTGGTAAACTTCTGGCGCATTATAAATGCCTCCTTATCATGGAGGACCTCTAGGCCGGGCGCAATGAATTTAAAACGCGGGGTCTTAACTCGTGTCAATAGTGAGCGGATAAAGCAGTCATGCGGCACACCAGCTTCATCAAGGTCCGAATCGGTAAATAGCGGTATAGAGCTAAGTGGCAAATGGGAACCAGTAGGCATTCGAGATTCAACCACGGCGGAATAGCGTTCTATAGCAGCTTTAGTACTATCAATCTGGCTATTGCAGTAGGGAAGCCATGACCATAGCCCGATTTGCGATCTAGATGTAGATGTCGGATAGTCATCAGGTAGCCCGGCAACAACCCTGCCTAAGCGAATCATATAGATCCAATGGGTGAGAATAGTCTCTAGCGGGAACCACATTTCCTCATGCTCACTAATAGGCTCTAAGCTTTCCGTGTTCAGTATAGTCATTGGGAACGAGGCCCGATGGAGCTGTTGATCATAGATAACACCGAGACAATGTGGGCCTAGACCCATAGTAGTACCATAAATCACGACAAAGCGCTCTTTATCCTCAAGCTCATTCTCTTCAACAGAAAAAGACTCATCGCAGAGTCGCATTTCAAGACGTTCGACCCAGTAGAAGAATTCCGGCTTAGGGTCGTAGATCAAATCCAGAAACGAATTAAGCGATGGGATCAGACGCTCACGAATGGCCTGTGTGTCTTCCTCTGCTTCACGAAAGAACCACTTCTCGCGAGCTAGTGCATCAAGGTCGGGCATGTCTTTCCCGTGGCGAGCCATCCAGCCATATGCGACCAAGTAATTGTGTAGTCTGGCGCAGCGCTCATAGTCGAGAGTGTCATCATCACGGGGCGGATTCTCATGCGAAACTAGAGCGTCTTCGATATCAAGGATTTGTTGTGGAGTGACATTCATGGTCAGGGTGATTAATTTGACGATGTCAAGGGGTAAGTTGGATAAAGCAGCGGATAACTCGTTTCTAAGGTTGGGGGACAGTGGCACCCCCGCCACTAACTACCTGGTAAATTTCACTTTGTTAGCTGACGCATAACAGACCCCACTTGAAATGTTCTACAAAACAATCCAAGGACCCTTCCGAACGAAACCGGATCTATTGTAAAAGAAATAGTAATAATCTTAGTATCTTTAGTCTTCAATTAGTATAGAGTAATATGGAATATCTAATTGTAGTTTTTAAATTACTCCTACTATTATTATAGGCTAAAAAAAGAGTGAAAGGAATTACTTTAAAATTTTTAGATCCTTTCTATATAGATATCTACTTTATCAGAAATCTAAGTCTCAATCAGCTTTATCTTGAGAACGTTTTAAGTATTATTTCCTTATTTAGCGCTTGAGCTTTATAATCCACTTATAAAGATAGGCACCAACCCAAGATGTACCAATCGGAAAATATGAAGATGTCAGATCATTCCATTCCCTCTCTTTCCCACTCATCAAATTGTCGGCCTGCCTCAATGCTCGCATTAAAAGCCATCAATCGTTTGAGGTACCCCACATTTCCCCATCCATATTGGAAATCATGATCAGGATTATCCCAATCAACGTGAAGAAATGCTTCATTTCGGGCATCCGCTTCAGGCCCATCGACCATATGATATAATTTCTGGTTTGCGACCGCGCCTTGGACATTGATCGTTGTTCTCTCCTTGCGAGTGAGTTCGTATAGGCGTAGCACCTCGGGAACTTTGGAGGGGCGATTGCTTCTTGAGAGTTTGCCGAGAAGGACTCCTAGAGCAGCTCCGTCTTCGACTGCCATTGCTGCACCTTGGGCTTGATATGGTAAGGTAGGGTGACAAGCATCACCTAGGAGAGCAATAGATCCCTGGGCTTGTATTAGATATTGATTTGTTCGGCGCTGTTCTCCCGCACTCACCTTGCACCAGGTATCTAACTCTTTCATATGGCAGATTTTCCATTTGAGGGCATTGTCAACTTGTGCGATCATTTTTGTCAGTCTGTCAAATAGTAGTTAGCTCAAGGAAGCGTTCAATGATGCTCATAGTATCCATACCTTGGATCCCATCCTTTGAACAAATTTCGCATCTCTTGCACATTCCCCTCTTCGGTGGCCACACCCGGTGGTAAATCATCAGGACACCTGAACCAGTTAGCCAAGCCACATAGATATGGATAGAGGACCCACACTAGAACAAGATTATACGTAGAGCCACCACGCACAGGATACAAAACGGCATGCTGATAAGGCCCCAACCAGCAACGCAGCGAAGGCTCAATCAAAGACTCATCCAAAGCCTCCACCCTCTCTTTAGGAAATGTCGCTCGATAAGCCAAATCACCTGTATCACTAGGACCAATATGATATCCAAGAACCTCATCACGAACCACCGACCGTAATCCTAGAGATCATTAGCAATTGGATAGTAGCATTCTATCATGTCACATACCATCTGCACCAATTATAATGTCCGCATACAACCTTTCCTGAGAAGCGAGTAGCACGGAAGTAGTCTTTGAATCGGCCGAAATGACTTCCGATGCGAGACGAATCTTCGCTCCTAGTCTCGTGGCTTCCTCACGCAGGACGCGATGGTAGTCGGCCCGGTGGATGACATACCATGCTTGTCCGAAGTGTTTCCGTTGCCATACATGGCCGGGTCGCTTGGCGATACAGTCACCATTGGTGTACTTGAGGAGACAGTGAGAGGAGATATTGACAGCGCCGGCTTTTTCGAGTTCTTCGACTAGACCGAAATCCTCCATCACTCGCACTGCGTTTGGTGGCATTTGGATTCCTGCACCGATCTGAAGAGTGTTGGTATATATTTTGGTCCTTGGTTTTCTTGGTTGCGTTACCTCTCCCAATTCATGGGCTTGTTCCACCATCGTTACTTCCAGACCTTCCCGAAGGCATGCGATCGCACAAGTCAGTCCCCCTATTAATTTACGTTAATTTCTTGATTGCAGGATATGGACTCGATATTTTCTCACCTAAACCACAGCCCACAATCAACACTTTGAAGGTGTGACGAGAAGTCGGGTTCTAGCAAGCACATCCTGTTAGTGTCGATTTTTCTTTTTGCTCCAGGCCAAGTGACTTGCGGTGTCTTCAATGGTCATTTTGCGATCAAGATTCTCCAATTCTGCTTTTTGCTTTTCCTGCAGAATGATCCAAGGCGCCAAGTTTGTTCAAGCCCGTAAGGTAAAATTCTCAAAGAATTACTGAAAGAGGGCAATGAGGGGTTTTGGCCCAATCCCTGGACTGCTGCAAGGTTCATGGGTGTAAAGTTAACTAATGCAAATCCATTGGCGCTAACCCTTGGAGAGGTCCAACCGCCAACGGTATAGATTGAATGTATCATACAATTACCCTTGCACGAATCATGTAAACTGCGAGTAGCCACACTTTCTGACTGATTCTTTTCTTGCTCTTCTCGAACTCAGGCAGTGCATCCCCATCTTCCTGGTTAATGTATATTCTCAGCTTTCCCCGCCACTTTCCTTCTAAGCACGCCCACCATGGATATACCCGATCTAGAAAGAAATGATGTGCACAAGTTGAAACATACCCCATCTGGGCTACTATTAGTACCACAACCCAGCAATGACCCAGCAGATCCCTTGAATTGGCCACTCAGGAAGAAAATCGGGATCATGGCCTTGGTCTCCGTGTGCACTTGGATTGGAATCGCGCAGACCTTAGCGAATCAGTCGGGTTTTTTTGCACAGGCAAAGACATATCATAAGACTGCAAATGAGTTATCCTACTCGGTAAGTCAAAGTCAAGCGTGGCAATCACGCGGTTTCCACGTGTTTTCATGTCCGAATATCATTCCGGGATAATTTGTTTCTATTTCCCCCTTTTCTACGCTTCCATCGTCTTCTCGGAACATAACTGACATGCCCCTGCATAGGCATCTGCTGGGATTGCTGGCCTGGCTACCGGTCCCTTTCTTTGGGCTATCCTTGCTCAGCGGATCGGGCGAAGCTCTTGTATCTTCTGGGGTTTACTTGGGATGCTGGGCTGCAGCGTCTGGTCGGCATGTATGACTAGGGAGAATCATTATATCCCCTTTATCATATCCCGTTGGCTTGGTGGGACGTTTGGTTCGGTGGCCTCGACGATTGGAGCTGGGTTTGTCTTGGACCTTTTCTTTCTCCATCAGCGTGGAAAGGCATTCGCAGTCTACAGCGTGTGTACCCTGTTCGGTGTCCAGTTTGGTCCGACCCTGAGTGGATTTATTGTTCAATATGCTCCGTGGTCCATCCAATTCTGGTGGGGCGTTGGAGTCGAGGGAGTTCTTGCGATTGTGGTCTTTTTCTTCTTACAAGAGACCGGATTCTCGCGTGATGGGACGGTGTACCCTCCCCTTCCTAAGGAGTGGTTATCCAATCGTATCGTTACCTTCTTTCCTGGTACCGCGACCGTTCCGAGATCTAAAGTTGATGGCCGGCGATCTGCAAAGACCTTGCTCTTGATCGCTGCGTGCCCGGTGACGATCTTAACTGGCGCCGTTCTTTTCCTCGCCTTTGGATGGGCTGTAGGCGTGGTGACACTGACCTCGGTGTTTTTGGAAACACCGATCGAAGAGGGCGGCTATTCATTCTCCGCTCTTCAGGTTGCCTGTTTCACCTTCATCCAGTGGCTTGGTGTCGCAGCTGCTGAGACATGGGGGATTTTCCTCAATGATCGCATTCCATTGTGGTTCACCCGTCGGTACTGCAATGGTATCTGGAAGCCCGAGAACCGTCTGTTTCCCCTGCTCTGCATGCCAGCAATTTGTCTTCCTATTGCCCTCGGGCTCTTTGGCGCTGGACTGCAATACCACCTACACTACATGGTCTTGGGATTGGCTATCTTCTTGTTGCAGCTCAGCGAGGTCTCTCTAGTTCCAGTCATAGTCAACTATGGCGTCGAGTGTTTTACGGATCATTCCCAAGAAGTGGTAACCATCCTCAATTTTTGCCGATTGGCGCTGGGTGTTGTCATTCCCTTCTTCATTGATCAGTGGGAGATCACTGTAGGCACAGCATGGGTTTTTGGAATGATGGCACTGTTTAGCATCTTTGCATTCTCCCTCGCTGGCCTATTGGCCTGGAAAGGAGAGAAAATCCGATGCTATTCTTTTGCCAGCCTGCAAAAATCAGAAGGTGGTGTGCAGTTGGTTGATCATTAGGGTATGTGGCGGGATCTTGATTTATTTTCTTGTTGATTTTCCCCTTTCGCCCAAATATACAAGAGATTACAGGGCATGTATTTAATTATTGCAAGTTTGGCGAAATTTATCTTGTGTCAAACCAAGTAGCCATCCGTACATGCTTCCCCCACTCCAAGGAATGAAACCAAGATAACCCTTGCGCCAGATATTGCTCCAATTTTCCTTCCCCGTGCAGGGTGAAGCTTAACGGCCAAGTCATGTTGATCATGCTGATTGTGACAGGTCTACCCCGGGAATACTGTAGTGTTTGTCACGGCTCCTTGTTACCCGGAAATAAGTAAGGTCCTGTTTAAATGTTTGTTCCATCTGATGCTTCCAAGATAGCCTCGAGACAAACCCATATAAGAGAAGGCAAACATTTTGAACTGTTCGCAATGGTTCGCAATAGTTCGCAAAGATATCCCAAATCTTTCGGTAAAACCGACTCAGGGGAGTGAATCAGATACGCACATCCAAGCCTAATAAATTTCTCATGCGCCCTAGCGTCATGCACGATGCCGATCAAGGTGTTAGCACCCGCACAACCGCGTCCATGTACAAACCTGCTCAACTCAAGAACGCGCTTGATCGGCATATTATGGTACCATCGAAAGCCTGGATAGACATGAATGATCCTAGATCGTCCAATAATCCATATACTTGATATGATGTACCTAACCTAACGGCCTGTGACATTGCGTGGACCGCTGGAATGTGAATATTTGGGCTGGTCTCGATGAGGTCGGGATTTCAGGATCACCCATACATACTGCATGTATGAACAGAAGTACCTAAAAAAGTAGATTGCTAGATGATCGTGCTCTGATATTGATCTCGCCATCCCTGGCTACCTTCAATAAGCTACATGATCTTAGCTTTCTTCATGTCAGTCTGATTGACCGTTTACTTATCATGGCCTTGACAGGCCAACAGCCGCTCATTGTGGGCGTGTCAGTCGCCTTGGTTATCTTGGCGACAGCGTCTGATGCCTTGCGGTTCTTCTCTCGGTGGATGATGCGCTCTGGTTTGTGGTGGGATGATTGGTGCAGTTTATTCGCTTTGGTAAGCTCGATGTTGAGCAGAGAAGTGCCGTTCAGTCTTGCGTTCGAAGCTAACTGTGATTAGTTTCTCTCTTATGCGTTTAATATCAGTCAGTTCGTCAGTAAGTGTGCATCGACAGCATAACTTTTGCTCTTGGCGTCAGCTTACCCCAGATGGAAAGGTGTGCACTGCAATATGGGAAAGCATGGAGCAAATGTACCGAATGAAGAGGAATCCATTACTTGTACCAAAAAGGTTTGTCTTCACATTCCTCTAAATATCTCGAAGTTTTAGAGAGCTGACCAAGGTCACCGAGTTCAGACTTTATACACGGTAATCATGATCTATACAGTTTGCATGCCAGCGATCAAAGTGACTATGGTGCTATTCTACTGGCGACTCTTCAGTGGAGATCGAAGAATTCGAATCGCATTGTACACAATTGGCTCGATGCTTTTTGCTTGGTTCGTTGGAGCTTTGGCTAGCGGTCTAGTGGTTTGCGAGCCTCTGCCAAAGTTCTGGGATCACTCTATCCCAGGAAAATGTCTTCACACGATGACCTATTTCCGCGCCATTGCTGGTACCAATCTTGCCACTGATGTTTTCCTGCTGGTACTCCCCATTCCCATTGTTTGGGGTCTACATCGTCCAGCGAGTGAAAGACTTGC
Organism: Penicillium lividum; assembly: GCA_028828245.1. Classification (NCBI taxonomy): domain Eukaryota; kingdom Fungi; phylum Ascomycota; class Eurotiomycetes; order Eurotiales; family Aspergillaceae; genus Penicillium; species Penicillium lividum. Next base: position 476,689 of record JAQJAG010000002.1, read on the forward strand.
TCTAATCGCTGTGTTTACTCTCGGGGCCTTGTGAGTGACTTCCAATTTGAATATCTTCATGGAATCTAATGAGAAAATAGTGTCACGGTGGTCAGTGTTATTCGGATAGCGCTTTTGACATCTCCACAGGAATCAGATCCACTTTGTGAGTCTCCCCAGAAGCATTCCATCCCTGCTTGGTCTGACCTCTTACCTATCTCTCCACTGTTTAGGGGCCAATACCCAAGGAACTATCTGGACTTCTGTCGAAACAAGCGTCGGTGTCGTCTGCGTCAATCTCCCCACCATGTCTCCTCTTTTCCGTCGATATATTTTGGGCCGCGAAGTCAGCTCCGCAAACTCCAAGCCGAGGAGTCTCCCCCTTTCATATCCTCCCAGTAGCAAGAAGCCCACTGCCAATCCCCGGCGCCATGGCTCAACATCAAGTACCGAAGGACTGGAGACGAAGTGGTCGATTTCCGATAATTATGATCCCGATATTGTCGTTACAACAGATTTGACAGTTACTGAACATGACGAGGAATGCGTTGAGATGGACGAGCTGAAAAGGCAGTCGTCCAAGGTCGTTTGTCACGGCTGTGCAGATGAAAGAGATCCTAAATCGCAAACTTGAAAGGACCTCCCGTGTGTTTATCAAGTATATTATAGCATTGGGTGCATATAAAAGGTTAGTGTGGTTCTAGACCTCATATTGGAGGTAGATCAAAATTAATCTAAGCATTAAAATCAAATTTACAATAATTAATAAACTGCATGAAAATTATCAAGGACCCAAAAGCGCTAGAAGACCCTTTTCTTGGAGTTGAAGTTCTTCATCCAGTTTGATCCACAACTTCAACCGAACATCTGGGTCGTGACAATAAGGCTGTGCCGGCGCTTCCCAGATACGATTGAGATACTTCCCACCACGCCCGACCAGCGGGCTGGTGGCTGCGTGCGTAATAGCCAAGCTACCCTGTTGCGGAGTGATTCCAAAGAAACGCGGGAATAACGCAAAAACTCGATCTATTAAATTGCCGTTCTTGCTGGTCTGCCAGATGCCAGAGGCGACAAAGCCAGGGTGGACTCCGTTAATTATGATATGGCTGTAATCAGGGTGCTTTAGGCAGCGGGACTGCAGCTCGACAGCCCACATCTGAAAATACAGTTTGTTGTTCTGGTAATCGTTTCCTTTCATATCCGGACCACCATTGAAATGATCCCAGTCGAGGACGCCGAGGTGATGAACGCATGACGTGGTGCAAACAATTCGAGGCTCGACGCTGCGCGCCAGAGACGGGAGGAGTCGGAGGGTGATCAAGACATGGGATAAGAAGTTGACCTGATGAACAAGCTGGAAACCATCATTCGTCATATGTGATTTAGCAGTCGATGGGAGACCGGCGTTGTTGCAGAGAATGTCCAAGGGGCGGTCGCTTTCCAGCCATCGCTGACAGAAGGCCTCCACGCTGGTGAGATCTGCCATATCCAACTCCCACCATTCTATCGTTGAGATGTGTCCCTGTGCCTCGGCAAGGTGCTTGCATTCTTCCACGGCCGCCGCGGGAGGTAGTTCCCAATCTGGTGGATCGCGACACGCCAAGATCAGGTTTGCGCCCCATTTCGCGAATGATTTGGCTGCTTCGAGTCCAACTCCGTTGTTGGAGCCAGATATGATAATCCATTTCCCTTGTAGCTCAGGTTCCTGCACTGGGGGTTTGAGAACAGTGATGTTGAGGCCTCTTGCGGCTTGGATACTATTTTGTAAAGAAGCTAACATCATGATTCGCAATCGATAGAAAAATCTGATTGAAAGGGTGTTCTGTCCTAGTCGATGAAAGTCGGCTGTCCTTGTTTCAGAACATTATCAGCCAATTTGACCTCAGTTTAGGCTCCCATCAAAGCACAGCTTGTTTCAGGCAGAGCAATTTTTTGACAGTGGATATGCTGTCAAAGCGGCTGCAGTTAAATGAAAGAAAAGGACAGAAGATGGAATACACACCTTTTCTAAGAGGAGATGGATGAGGAAAAGAAAGAGGAATAGGGTGAGGAAACATGCCATCCTTCCACCACTACTGAAAAGCTAGACCTAATTTGGTATCAACAAGCTAGTGCTTGCAAGGCATCTGAATTGCCTACCTATAACCTTTCAAATGTTTCTATTACAAATTTCGAGATTAAACAGATAATACTTTTATGCTTCTCTGCCGTAGCTTATACCCTACGTTAGGGTATGGATATAGAATGACAAAGCCTCAATTCAAAACTTACCCTATGTACAATCCAAACTGCCTAATCCATCCCCTAAGAAGTAGTCTCCCCCTCCAGGGCTCTCATGAGATTTAGAAACTACTTCCCTCCAGCCCTCGCTGACACATTGCACGTGGAGATCTCTGTCGTTATATCTTACTTTTAATCACCCCTAGCTCTGAGGTGCTTTGAACTGTTAAACTTTCCTATTTTTTACTATATTAGATTTGATTTTTTTTATTAATCAGGGAAAAGCTACTCCGAAATTAGCTGCCTCCTTCAGTCTTTATTGATGTGCTGGTACTTCATTGACACCTGGAGATAATGGCAACAATCTGGTTATCTTATCGGTGGCGCATTTCCAACCTTTCCATCCGCGCATTTTCTCTCCTTTTACATCACCAAGATTTACAATGGCATCTCACTGTGCTGCCTCATCCAGGCTAGCCCTGCCGACAGTTTTCCGCAGCCTGTTCCGCCCTGATTCTCCTCGAAATCTGCGCCCTTCTCAGTTCGTACGCAATTCGCAAACGCTCCGCCAACCTAGGTTGTTCACCTCGACCACCCTATTCCGCCAAGTTGAAGAACAATCGCAAGATGCAATCTCCAGCTCCAAGTCTGCGAAAGCATCCGACTCCATTACGGAATCGAGCACACCCTCCGAACGTTCACCTAAGAACTCGCTGAAGTCATTTAAGAAGACCGATTTCAAGAACAAAGATCACAAAGATCGCAAATTCTCCAAAACTTCCGACACGGGCAATAAATTCGACAAGAAACAGGAAGCGTCTAAGAACAAGAAGCGCGATCCATGGAAGACTCAGAAACACGCGCTCGACAAAAAGTTCCCGGGTGGTTGGAACCCTCCTAAGAAGCTTTCCCCTGACGCCCTGGATGGAATCCGAGCCTTACACGCAAGTGCCCCGGAGCAATTTACAACTTCGGTTCTGGCAGAAGAGTTCAAGATCTCACCTGAGTCTATTCGTCGCATTTTGAAGAGCAAGTGGAGGCCGAAACCCGAGGAGATTGAAAGTCGGCGTACACGGTGGGAGGCACGACATGAGCGAATCTGGGGTCATATGGCTGAGCTGGGTCTCCGGCCGATGACCAAGGGCTCTCAGTCTTTATCTGATTCCAAGATACTGTATAAGAAGGATCAGGATTTGGAGGATATTGAGGATACGGGAAATAAGGAGGATAAGAAATAGATGCTATATTATCTTCATATTGGGGTAATGTTCACTACGTACCTCGTCGGCAAGCAAGCCATGTATATTATCGTGCTTTAGCAGCAACACAACCATCTCTGAGCAAATATTTGAAATTGATCACAATCTTGGATTGTGTCCCTTAGTATCTTTCGATCAAGACTAACTCGATGCTATTTTTTTCATATGTCCTTTCCCGGCACAAGTGATCCGTGAACGGGTTATCTGAGAACATATCTTCCAGGATGAAGATTTCAATGGGTACATGTACTAGCTCCCTCATTATCCTTCTGAATTGTATCGTAGGCTCATGCAGTTTATCCCATGAAATAGCCAGTTAGAAGTTGATCGTAGTGTACAAAGTTGTAGTCCTCTAGATAATCATATGGGATAAATAGAGTACATCTGGAAGGATTGATTTTTTGTTAGCATTAACCTTGGAAGCAGGCTACTATAGAGCTCCGGGTTGTTGATCGTTGCTTTTGTGGAGTTGTGGTCTCCTAGAACTTCTCCCTACCAGCTTGATCTGATATGAAAATATACGTACTAGATCATTAATAATATCTTCACACGTTCTATATATTCCATTTGGATTATTTGATCATGTTTACTTTGTTATTGCAACATTGAAAAAGTTGAAGCTAATCAAGGTAGAGTTCGCGCTTTGAACTAAGTTGAACTAATTCGAACCGGAGCTCGAACTGTGGAGGCCCGTCACGCAACTCGCTGATCTCCACCTCGGCAGCAAATGTACCTTGCACCTCAAACCTGCGCATATCATGGCGCTTTCAACGTGACAGATTTCGAATGTCGACACACTCCTTATGATCTGCTTTAATCGCTTGTCAATTCCTTCGCCCCGCAAATCGAAGATCCACCTCCGAGACAGCCTCCGGCCCACATGCTGACCGCGCCGCCATGCCATCCAACATCCAGGTCTTCGTGAAATGGAAGGACCAGACAATCTTTGCAGGGGAGGACGTGGAATGTACTATCACATTCAAAAATGTGGCAGAGGTCAGGCCTGATGCCAGCTCTGCTGAGAACCAGCATCATCGCAAGCCGTCTCGAGTCGCCAACCATTCCAGCAACAATAACTCCGACTCCTTCTTTGGCTTCAAATCGCCTCAAAGACTCTTTTCGGATCGACGATCCTTCTCGATTGGCTCTCCAAGACGGCCACCTGCCCACCGAACTGCTTCATCCCTGAGCTCCCCACTCGTCACCTCTCAGAGCTTCCCGCCCGCCGGGAGCCCCTCCTCCACCCCTCGAAGCTGGCAGCCTGGACACAGCAATAAACGATCGGTATCAATTCTTTCAATTGATAGTGAAGGTCAGCCTGATAAATCACCTTCGCCGCACTTGAGTCGGGGCAAACCTGCAAGGAGCCATGGGCGCTCAAGCAGTCTCCAAATCGTCCCCAGGAGGCATGATAGCTATGATGATTCGTATAAAAAAGGTATGCTCGACGCGTCAGTATAAAGACCAGGATTTATGAACTAACAATGGTCATTATCTAGCGGCCAGGGCTCCCATGCGTGGTCTGCCACTGAGGGAGTCTGACGAATCTCCCCACGGGAAGCTACGAGTTGACACCAACGATCTGGGGGGCACTAGTCGTCCTGTATCCATTGCAGAAAGCCCTGTGGATCCAAAAGAGCCGTTACGCCCTGCACGAAGACCTCCGCTACCTTCCTTTGATTTCAAGTTCCCGACCACTCCAAACCAACCCAATCACCCCGCCCCGTCCCCCTCGCCCAAATCCGCACGACTCCCATCACCTGGGAAAATCCCGCGGAGAGATGCTTCAGGGTTGGGGCCACCATCGCACCAACAGGTCACGCGCATTATATCGGCCACCAGTGTGAATGGAAGCAGCCGAAGCAGTGGCGAGTTCTACTCGGTCAGTGATCAGTCGACCGAGACATTGGCATCTGAATATACAAATTACTCGGCACAGGGAGGACATGCACCGTCTCCTATCCGACATGCGCGACATCACTTGACTATAGTGCCTCCCATTTCTAAGTCCGCAGACAGCCAAGCGCTGCTGATGGGCTACGCACAGATTAGTGCATCATTTACAGTCGACGGCTCCTTGGTCGACCAGTCTGTTTTTGATGAAGTCAAACGCAAGGGAGTGGTTGGTGGCCAAGCAGGCACAGGTGGGCTCCCAGGGCGACAGAGCTCCGCCAGTTCTGAGCGTTCTCGCAAAGGAGGGGGATTTTGGGGTGCGCTCAAGTGGAACGCCATTGAGGAATCCATCAATGGTCTCTTGTCGAATAACGAACTCGATGGTCTCCGAGACATGCGCGGAGTTGCTTCGTCCCGCTCAATTCCGCTGCTTTCCACTCCACAGTCTCTCCTTTTTGTTGACCTGCGACTGGCACCGGGGGAAGAACAGTCTTATTCCTTTTCATTTTCCCTTCCAAGAGGACTCCCGGCGAGTCATAAAGGGAAAGCCATCAAAATATCTTACAACCTAGTGATTGGAACGCAGAGGCCTAGTGCGCCTAACGATACTCAGCGGGTCAACCGTGTCAACATCCCGTTCCGTGTATATAGCGGAGTAAATGGTGAGTGGTATTCTTAATTTCAGCTTTTCGCTTGCTAACATTCACAGACAATGGCGATGTTTTGGGTCATGATTTAATGTCTCCGTATGTGCTTCTGCGCGATGAAGCCAAGGTCCAAAAGGTTGGACCCAACACTCCGGTGGTTGCGAAACCCCAAAGCCTGAGTGGACTTTGGAATTCAGCGGGGGATTTCATTTCATACGTAGATGAGATTCTTGAGCAGCGTGCACGGTCCAATTCTCTCTTCCCTCCGGGTACTCTCCCAGAGCGCCGAGCAAGCTACGACGGTCCTCGTCAGGCGCTGTCCTGCAAGGATATCATCGACATGGCAATTCTTCGCAGCAATCAAGCGCCCCAATCATCGCGACGCAGTCCCAATAGATTTGAGATTGCGCGCGATGGCAAACGCATTGCTGTTGTCGTCCTGAACCGTCCTGTACACCGAATTGGCGAAACCATCATTGCTACCGTGGATTTCGGCAATGCTGCCATCCCATGTTATGCTGTGCGAGCTTCATTGGAAACGTCCGAGAAAGTCGTGCCCACTCTGGCTGTTCGATCAAACGCCAGTATTCACCGAACTACCCGTCGCATCCATGCATCCTTGTTTGAAAATACCCTTTATGCAACCCGTGTTGTTTTCAGTCCCGCTATACCTATTACTGCAACCCCGACTATTCTCACCAGTGGCGTCACCCTCGATTGGGACCTGCGTTTCGAGTTCGTGACACCGAACTTGCTCAATGAGAATGGTCCTGGGCCTTCGGGAGTAAATCTGCTTGAGTCCATATCCTCTGATGATCGTGGTAAAGTACTTTCTGCATTGGAGCATTTGGGCTGTGAATCATTTGAAATTTCCATCCCGTTGACTGTCTACGGCGAGAGTGTCCGGGAACCATCGCCAGAAGAGAACGACGGATACGCTATTTGAGCGTGATCTCGATGTTATTTTGGTGTTTGCTGTGTAAGCAGCTTCTTGTGTATTTGTCTAAATATTCCCCTATCCGTTTGTGGATATGTTCCTCGGTCTCGCCTGCATGGTGTGCCGTCACCTATCTTGATGTGAGATTCTACTGTTACCGTAACATCTTTTAGGTACTTATCACATCTTCAATAACTAATTTTTGACTCCCATACATCATGAATAGTTTACAGACGTCTTAAGAAACTTGATTGGGCTTCTCGAGCTTCTACCCCCAGTAATATCTGAAAATTTTGAACTTGAAAGGTGTTGGACTTTTATGTGGTCTATGTACTGTTGATTAGTGTAGAAGGGACTCGGAACGAACGGTTCGTACACTCACAAAGGCTAGACTCTCGAGGGTATTAGGAGATGGAGAAGGAGACCTAGGAGCAGCTTGTTGATAGGTAGTATAATCTATATCCATGAATACACCATCGCTGTTTAGTCAAATCACACCGCCAATCTGCTTCCCCCACTCCACTACAAGTGTAGTGGGGTTCTAGGTCCTAACACTAAAAATAGGTAAACATCTGAACAAACCTCAGTTCCAATCTAGACACCTATTCAACTCATCAATCTTTCTACTTTCATATCTTTCATCTCCTCATCAAGCATTGAAATGTCCACCGATCCCAAATTCGACGATCTCCACAAGAGCCTATTCGAAGAAGGACTCAAAGTCCGCCGTGCCGTGGTCGGTGACGCCTACGTTGACAAAGCTCTCGAGAATGGATCATCGGAGTTCGCTCGCGCCGGTCAAGAACACATCACCGAATGGGCCTGGGGAAATGTCTGGACAAGACCGGGACTCGAGCGAAGAGACCGCAGTCTTCTCAATATCGGCATGCTGATGGCTCTCAACCGTGGGCCTGAACTGGCTGTTCATATTCGGGGTGCTCGGAATAACGGGCTGAGTGAGCTTGAGATCCGAGAGGCTATCATCCATGCTACTGTCTACTGTGGTGCTCCGACTGGTGTGGATGCTATGAAGATTGCGGAGAGGGTGTTGAATGAGATGGCAGAGAATGGAGAGATGCCAAGGGAATTGGGATCGAAGAAGAATTGAGCATTATTCGATACTCATGGAGATGTTAATGTGTAATTTCTTCGTGTTTCATAATAGGGGGTACTTCTTTCATTCTCCCTGGTCTTCTCTTTCCTGGATATTCTACTCTTCTGAGTGTTCCCTAGTGTGGCCCTAGTTGTTCCATGCAAGCCAGTCGCATCGGTCAATCCCTTGAGCGCTCTAGCCACCTTATCCCCTCGTTTTTCGTTTGCTTTTTACACTCGATGTATCCTCAACGCGCCAGCTTCACTACCCCTGTCTATTCACTTCCTTCTATCGGTAATCCTGGTTGGCTTTCCAGTGAAAAAGATCAACGGAAATGCCGCATATATCTTCGAAATTCTATCATCAGGTTTGAACCAAATGGTATTTCTATAGATACTCTAGCGCGTGTTCAGCTAGTAATTTCTAACAGACACAGGGAAAGTGGAAGCAAGATCACCACTGAAGAGCGCGGCGAGGCTGTGAGAAGACGCAAAGTTCATAACGATTGGGTCCATGAAAACGTCATGGGAGATGGAAGTACAACAATCATGGCGATGCCTTATGGAAATCCAGAGCCAACGTACCGAGATGAAGCCCGTGCTGCGTGAGTTTTTTTCTGTTCACCTTGCTTTCTAGCACTCAACTAATTATACCCAATACAGTGCTGGGAGTGGCGGTCCAAGCCCTTATATTTGCTGCAATCCTTGGCCTGCCTAATGTTAACATCCCAGGTACCAATATAACTCTTCTCTTCTTATAATCAGGTACGTATAGGCTTTAGCATGGGCCGGCCCAATGGGCTTTTTTAGGCCCATTGCTGCCTGATTCTGCCTGATTTTTTGACATAAACTGCTGAGTCACCTGGAATTAATTCTGTTATTTACCCGCGTTTTGGTGAAAACATATACCACTTACCTTACTTTCTACCTTCAACTCTCTTGTATTTTTATGAAATATTCCTGTTTATAGATAAATATTTACTATCCTTATTAGTCTAACAGCTAAAAATCAGGGATAAGGGTAGGGTATGGGGTATATCAGAGAATAGTGGTTAATAACGCTGCTAAGGTATGAAGATATATATTTACTGCTTGTATACCCTCACCAATTTTCTGGTCATCCTATCTTTAGTACTAAATTTACCCAAAAAGTGCGTTTTTGAACTATTTTAAAGTAGAATTTGATAAATTAGCCCCTCTACTATCTATATCCTTTATTAAATATATAATAAATAGCTAGAAATGGTAGGAAAGTTAGGATAAAAGGTTAGAAATGTTGGACTAGGGCACTTTTTCTCAGCAGATGCTAGCCCCACTTAGTACAGCTTAAGCCCATCTAAAGCCCAGCCCATGGGCTTTGCAGAAGTCTACTCATGGCCTGCAACCACATCGCTGATATATTTTAGCCACTCCAATGCTCGGACCGACGCGTATGGAGGCTCACCAGAAAATCGGTGCAGATTCCCCCTCGAAGTCCTTGATGCGATCCTCTCTGTTTGGAGCCCGCGGTTTGTAGGCATCAAGATCTGCCCATCTGATGACTACAATGACTCTGTAGTTTCTTACGAAGAATTTACCGAGGCATATACGTACTACATCAAAGAGCTGATGAAGCGTGACTTGGCGTTCATCAATCTTTCGCGGCGCGGGTGTGATGTAGGAAGAAACAGGATGACTATTTCAAGTCTAATCCAAGGCCCGAAGGCAAGGAACTTCCGCCAAACTACGAACCTATGAAGCAATTCGCTTCTTTGATCAAATACCCGGGCAGTAAGACTATGCTCATGGTGAACCACGAGTACACCGTCGCCGAAGCCGACGAGCTGGTCAAAACTGACCAGATTGACCTAATTACGTTTGCTCGGCCATTTATCTACAATCCGGTTCGTTGTGTTTTATACTTTCTGTGTTATGTTGTTCTAAGACTAATTGCTATTTACCTCCCTTAGACTTGGTGGCTCGTGAAGGCTGGTATTTCATTCGCGTCCAACGATTGTGGTGGCAAAGTCAATTATGGACCCTACCAACACCCGGATGAATACTACAATGACTGGCCTAGTGTTGTGTATTAGTTGGAAATATTAAAATGCTTCTGCAAGGCTTTAAGCTAGGTTCCCATGTTAGAAAATTCTCACATGTGTATGATATTAGGTCGAGAGGGTGGAGTCTTCAGATTGTCTCGGGCATGTGGCTATGACGGACACTGACTATACTGCCTGGGTTTCTCATGCTTTAAGAAAGCTCTAACGTGATTTCATTTCCAATCATGTTCATTTGCGATATAGAGCCCTGCAAGACACCCTTTCATGGCATTCCACACTGTTTTCGGGCGCCGATAGATAGAAGGTCAATATTTCAATAGCTTGATGGCTCCTCTGCCAATATACGACGATGTACATATTTCCCTCGGACCAGCCAGTCCACTGCAATGACTATAGCGACACCACCATAAGCAGCAGCGACGTAGTTCATACCTGTAAGTTGCTGGTCAATGAAAGTTCATCATGGAACAAGACCAAAGATCAAGATAAAGATAAAGGGATCACTTACTACTGGGCGTTACAGGATAGGTAGCAGGGAACGAGTACACCAGAAGGGTGATGGCAGTCCAGGCAAGCAAAATCCAGTTACTGATCAAACCAATATTTCCCATCCAAAATGAACCACGAGCGAGGTTATTCCGGCCCTTGATAAGTAGACAGATGATAGGAATGGAATACGAGATATATAATAGGACAATGCAAGCAGTCACCAAGCTGTTAAACGCCTCCGAGGAGCCAAGATATAAGGCCGAGAGGAGGGAAACGAAAAAAGTGCTGACAATGTGCGCATTCAGAGGCACTTGTAGTGTGGGATGGATCTTTCCCAGGTATTTGTGACCTGGTAGGCCGCCATCACGGGCGAAAGACCAGCAGAGACGAGACTGCCAGGTCTGAGACGCTACTTGGCATCCGAGACCAGTAGCCAAAATCAGGGCACCCAAGACAGCGGCACCAATTCTGCTCTTGAGAGACTGGTAGAAGAGCTCCAGAATTGGAACGCCGGTCGATGTGGTGAGGAGGGCTTCAAGGTCGGTGATGCTGAAAAACATGACGAGACAAAATACCCAAGAAGTTATGAATCCCACGGCAACAGTGCTCATGATGGCTTTAGGGATGATCTTTTCAGGGTTTTTCACTTCTTCGGCCATATGCGTGGCCGCATCGAGGCAAACGAAAAGCCAATTTGGGTTGATCAATCCCACCAGGAAGGCAAGTCCGTTGGATGACCAGCCGGTGGAGTTTGTAAAGGTAGCAAACACGAACTTGGGATCGCTGTAAGAGTCTGATGCGGCGGGCACGGTTATGAGGACCACAAGGAAGGAGACTAGCGAGATATACATGGATACTGTGGCGATGGTGGGCAACAACTGCCCAACACAGTTGAAGAGAGAGCAGAACAGATTGGCGACGAGGTATCCCACAACGCTATGCCATGCTTGGGGGACACTATGAGAACCATCGTATCTCAGTTAGCAAACAGAAAGTGTTTGTGGGGGGAGGGGGCGAAGATAGGAAAGATGGGGGATGAGATTGAAGTGAAATGAAAAGACGAGAAACTAACAAGTCCGGGTGTGTTAACTGCCAAACTCCCACTAAGATCGTCCCAAGTCCCAAGGCACTGCTCGCAGTGGTGAAAATCGCAGCTACCCAAGACACCCAACCACACAGGAAAGCCAGCCCATTGGCATACTTTTTCGGCGCCAATTGTGTCGTCCAGAAGTACTGACCACCAGCATTGGGCATGGAACTGGCCAACTCGGATAGTGTAATTGCCACCGCACCGGAGATTAAGGCCATGAGCGGAATCCCCCAAACACTGACAATCGTGCCTCCAGAACCCAGACCGGTGACCAGGCCGACGGAAAAGCCAAACCAGGAACTTGTGAGTGTGAAACTTATACCCAGTATTGAAAGAGTGGAGAAGTTGCGAGTCATATCCTGTGCATATCCCATATCTGCCAAACGAAAGGCATCCATATCAACAGCTTTCATAGCCCCGATGCCCTCCTCTGGGCAGAGGGGTCCGTCAGTCCCACCCATCTTCTTTTCACTTTCTACAAGCATGAAGTCCGTGGCGATGATGACGACGATGATAACAATTATAGTGCCTGGAATCCAAGGAATGATGATGGCACGGAAGAAACTCCGCGAAGAGTGGGTTATAATTGAGGATTCGTTTTCACTCTAGAACAGGGACAGGGTATAATTTATATCATATGAGCATTTATCGCCCATGTCGGAACCGGAAAAAGCCTCTCAAAGCAATGATAACAGGAAAGATAAAAAACGAACCATTGCTTTACAGTTAGAACGAACTAGTTTATCTCGGCCAAAGTGGTTGGTAGTAATGGTAGAACCCGGGATTAAGATTACAGGATAAGGTCGGATTAAGAATTCAGATAACGAAAAACCACGTAAGATTCATACGTTAAATTGTTGTTAGATATCTAGATAGTGAGTGTGGAGAAATCAACAACCTTGGACAGTGTAGAGGTGCGTATAAGCATCGGCTAATTGAGACAGGCGATCTACTGTAAATTTAATTTAAAACTTCAAGACCGAGCCAATCAGCATACAAGGCATTTTCGGATGCAAAGACTAAATTTGGTTGGTGGTTATATCCGCAGATTCTGAGGTCTGCCTCCACTTCGGAACTTTTTATGACATTTTATTGGTTAATAATATCCGGGCAATCGCCGCCGTCGTAAATGATATTAAAATTTACGCGGTTTGGATAAGAAACTTCTAGATAGTATTATTAAGTCAATGGTTGAGTAATATCAACGGTGAGGTAATGTAAAGTCAGGTTCCAGGCAAAATCCACGAGGCATATAAAGCTCATATCCGGGAAGCACCATCTCAATCATCCTCAATCAACTCTGTAGCTTTCTCTCGCAGCTATAATCGCATCTTTCAACTTCCAACTTCCAACTATTATCATCGTCATTTCAAAACAATACTACAGTCAAAATGTCTCACTTGACCTACTATGCATACAAAGGTGTTGGCGAGCGCAACCAGAAGCAGTACCAGTACAGCCAGGCTGTGCGAATTGGTGATCGCATTGAATGCGCCGGTCAGGGTGAGAACAGCCCAAAACCCCTAAATATAATATGGTTCACTGGCTAATATTTACATAGGTGGCTGGAACCCGGAGACTGGCGTCATCCACCGCGAAATCAACGCCCAGATTGACCAAGCCTTCGAAAATGTTGAGCTGAACTTGAAAGACGCCGGCGGCAAGGGTTGGGACCAGGTTTTCCGTGTTGTCTCTTACCACGTGCCTATCAACAATGAGGCTATGGATGCTATGGTGCGGAACTTCAAGAAGTGGTGTCCTAATCACAACCCCATCTGGACAGTCATCGGAGTGCCAAGACTTGGAGAGGATGATATGAGGGTGGAAATTGAGGTCGTTGCGCACATTCCAGAGGAAAGTAAATAAATTCATCCAAACACTAGATAGAAAAACTTTTGGGACGATAGATGAATGAATCTTTCTGTTTTGGGGTTTCCCCTTCTAATTTTATTTCAGAATTTTAGCAACACGTTGATGCAGTTGAACTGTTAGGGTGTGTATTTCTCTGTGGGATACAATGACGGACACAGCAGCCTTCTTTTCCAGGGCACCTCACATATTAAATTGGGGTTGAGACCCTATGTCCCCACATTTACAAGTTCGTGGTACCTGCATGCAGCTCTTAAAGTTCGTACCGTCGAGGGGGAAAAGGGGGGGGAAGTATTTCACATTAAGCCCTGTCTCATTGTGAGGTGAGAAGCAGGGATAGCAGAAAGAGATTACGGCCAGATAAGACACGACAATCAGTCAGGAGGTTTATAGGCTCACGGTTTAGTGCGATGGGAGATATGTTCACGGAGTGTAAGTGGAGCATCGGCCTCAAAGCTCGGCACCGGTGGTAAATCGGGGAAATGAGGGGACACGGTCATAAAGTCCACAGGTCCGTGCAGAGCGAGAATGCTAAGTGGGACCTATCATTATCAGCGGGCGGAAGTTCGTCGGTTATGTCGTTACTATCACACAAGTCCCAGTTAATGGAAGATCAGTTCTCATGTCTGAATGCGCACTTACACAAGCCATGGGAAATCCTCGATAAAATCCACATGGGAATCAAGATTATATCCGGCCGCCGTCCAGGCCTCTTTGGCTACTTTCATGATCTCCAGACTCACTTTTTTCCCCGTTGTTGTTCCGATGTTGACGACTTGTTCCAGACATTGAATGGCATCGTCGACGCTTCCGAATGCGTCACGGGCATATCCGATATCAGAGCCGGGTACCAAAACGTCGTATAGCAAGGTCACACACGCGTAGACCAAGTACGTGACAATAATCCGATCCTGCTTGATGTCTGGAAAGCGATGGAAATAGACGGTATAGGCAAGTTGAATCAAATTTCGCGCTGACTGTATTGCAATGTCGATTGAACTTAAGATATCCAATGCATGAGCGCTACTCTCTTGTGCCTTTGACGGAGATTCAAAGAGACTAGAGTACACAAGACTCGGGCGATGCAGTACCATTGAGATCAGATAGTGGGTGAAGCCGAGGTGTGAGCGCTGGATTTCCTGTGAGTCTGTGCCAATTGGCATGTCCGGATTGAAGAAGTGCAAGGAAGCTGGCAGACGCTCCTTCATAGCTTCCATGGCAGCTTTGCACTCATCCACAAAGTGTTGGACATGCTCAATATCGCCGGGGCTGGTGACAGTCGAGCATATGAGTGCGAGTATCTTGTCGGCAATGCGCGATAACTCTGCCATCGCTCGGATCCAAGCACAGTCAGTAGTAACCTCTGTTGATGGCAGCTGGGTCAAGATTTCTTCCGGTAGAGTGATATCAATTTGATTCTCCTGAAGACAAGAAGACCGTCCCGTCATCAAGGCCGACATTCGCTCGTAGATATAAATCGACCAGAACAATATTTTGAGATGGTAATTTGTTTGAGAATCCGCGTGGACAACTTGCTGTCGGTTGAGACCCAGTGCAAGGACGCTGCGGGCAGCATGACCGACATACATAAACGCTTCATTCGTTTTCATGATTTGCAAAGCATATAGGGTCTGTTCGTGTATTGTTCAGCATAACAAGGCAATTGGTCGAGATGAAACCACTTACTTTAAGTAACAGAACCTGAATTCCGCCCACAGTCGGGTCTTCGAAGTAATTTACGCCAGCGTCTGCCCGCTTGGAGAGAATCTTTGACCATTTCTCTAGAAATCCTGAATCTTGGTTTTTCTGAGAACACAGCACGCGTGCTCCAATAGCCAGCACCATTTGGATAATCCGCCGACCATCTGAACTCACACAGTTATCAGGATTCTTAGAGATCTCCTTCCAATCACGCAGGACGACCGAGTAATCCAGTATCGGGGCTTGAGGATGAATATATTTAAAAAAGCCTCGAATCAGCTCCTCTCCCAGTTCTTGGGGAAAGAAGTCCGATTCAACCATAGCGTCATGGCGACCTTCGTTTGAGAATATGAAGTTCTGCATACCCCATTTGTCCAGCCCCTCTGGTAGCACTCTTGGCCGCGTGGAGAGTGACACTCCTGGCCTGCTGTTGTTTCTCTTTTTCTTTAAACGTTGGTATATTCTCTGTACAAAGCAAAAATGCGACGATAGTCCTGTAGTTCACGATAAGTGGCGGGGAAAATAGTGTAGACGTAGAGATGCAAGTCGGAGCATACCGTAGTATTGAAATGCGCCCGAGTTGGGGTTAGTAGCAACAATCCCTTTTCTCACTTCCATGTGTTTGTTGTATAGCTCGGATTCTTTAGGTATGATATGAGTTGAAGCAGACCTGGGCTCTGTGGCAGCCTTTCTAGGTTCCAGTATGGCATTTGGTGTGGCATAGTGGAGAGGCCGCCGTCTGGGCCGCCCGCGCGGCTTTACCGGCTTAAAAACACATTCACGACCGAGTTGATCACATCCCTGACACGGTTGATGACCACTGCATTTGGTCTTGCGCATACGACAATTCTCGCATGCCCGTTGTATGCGCGAGGGTTTCCGCGGCCCTGTCGAATGTGCATCCGCCATGTGGGAATAATGAATCCCGATCCTGAGGCTCTCTCTGATGTCCTTTCCCGCATGTCACGTGAGCAGACATAATGTGATAGTTAGCCAGTAGATTACCTAGGCTAGCGGTTTTTTAGTATAGATTAAGGCCGCACGTATGTAGAAGGCCGATTCCCTATATAAGCCGTTATTAGCGTATATATAGAAGCGGAGATTAAGGACCATATTAAGCTATAGTAGCAGATATTAATGTTTTTCGCCCGCACCCAGCAGCCGCACGATTAGGAGAGTCCCCTGTATATGTTCACCCCTGCGCAGCAGCGGTCATAGGAGATCGTATGGCGGTGTGCGCAGGCTGAGGGCCGGTCTAGCCTGGACCCTATAGATACCGACCCCGAGCCGTATGAGTTATCGCTGTTAGAGTAAGCGATTATGGATTTTTACATCAATTTATTACGCTAGCGGATCCAGCACCACGAGTATGGGTATGCGTTTATTTATGCATCAGCTGTATTAGGCCGGAAGTTATATGGATAGGACAGGGTAGAGCATCACCTACTGAAGATTTCCAGTTTAATCAAAATCGCCCGTTTTTTGGTATTACATATTCCTTTCTTCTCTAGGGTGACAAAACCAACTGAATACCTCCCAGCGGTTGCAGGGCTCATTGGGGAATAAGGTGACTCGTTACAGACCCAGCACTTCTTCTTTAGCTAACAATTTCCAGGTATGGACGAAATATTTCTCGAAATCTCCAAAGACGCACTAGCAAAGGCTGGGATCCTACAAAGGTTCTTGCAGCCCGTTTAGCTTTCAATCCCATCGATAAGACGTTAGTTGCATTCGAAGAAAGGTCTGAGGAGGAGGCCTCCGAGGTAACAAAGCTGTAAAAGTTTCAGTGTGTTGACCTTAGTCTAAAAGGTTGAGTATTGATCGTTTCGTGATTCTCATCTGAAGTGGTGCTCATTTGATCTTTGTATTCCGTTGCCTATCAAATTGATATCAATTTCGAAGCAAGTAGTCTCCAGCTTGAATTAGTATTTTAACTCAAAATGTGACTCACATATGTTTCAAAAGTAAGGTATCTTGCGAGCTATGTATCAACATGGAGTAGAAAGATTTCCGAGGTGAGAAGAATATTCCAGAGTTGGAGTTTGGCATGAGTAGGAACTACTTACACATGGATGTAGTATAACAAAATTTAACCAATAGTCTGGTCAGCGATGTACTTGCGGTTTACTACCAGATACAAAAGATATCGTGGAAATGTACACATTCCCCCATCTGAACATTTTTGAAGCGGGAACATCCGACCAACTCTAACAACCCTCATTAATTGATTACTTATACAGATCTCCAGGAATTGTTTTATTTATTCTCATAAGGTAGAAATCTCTGATTTTGTGAAATTGAAAGCAACTGAATATGGTATAGATTGATCTGACGTAGTTGTGGTTGTCTGGGGCAACGGGTTACTGCATCCATGGATTCGATCGCTTTATCTGGTGGAGCTGAAACCCGATAGCACTTCTTCCCTTGCACCTGCGCGCATCGTCGATCCTGTCTCAACCTTGGAATACTTAGCACAGTAACGTATATCCTGAATCACTCTGAGTACGACATGCCAGATCTCATTTCTCAAGAACGCCACAGCTGACCCTTTGACATCGGAATGCAGGCACGTCGCGATCAGCGCCCACCCCGCCGCAATCATAATACAAGGGATTATTTCCTGAACGAAGATGGCTTCGTTCATCACCACTATGTCTGTACCCGCTCCTCCTACCCCTGCTCATTCTTCTAATGCCATGGGCGAATCACCGGCCCGATCCCCTTCCTTGAGTCTCAGCCCCTCATTCTACCAAACCACCCGTACCTCCCATATTCCTGCTTTAGAACCACCATCCTATCTGTCGCCAGCGGTGCGCGCTCTCAAACAAGGCTGCCTTGGACTGACACCTCCCAGTAATGCACGCACAAGGGCCCCCTTCAAGCCCCGCTCTGCGGCCAAGGGCACCAGCAGCTACCATTTGAGGCAATTCGCCGAGGCCACTCTAGGAAGTGGCAGTTTGCGCAAGGCTGTAAAACTCCCAGAAGGCGAAGATCTGAATGAGTGGCTTGCAGTCAATGGTATGATCACCCGCCATCTTGCCATCTATGCAGCTACTATCTAACACCTCGCTGTCTTCCAGTCGTCGATTTCTACAATCAGATCAACCTCCTTTACGGCTCCTTAACTGAATTCTGCTCACCGACCTCATGTCCCGAGATGAAGGCAACTGATGAGTATGGTGGACCTTGAAGAAAGATTTCAGCCCGATCCAGGCTAACGGAGACAGGTTCGAGTACTTGTGGCAAGACTCAGAGAACTATAAACGACCAACAAAGATGTCCGCGCCGGAGTATATTGAGCACCTGATGACGTGGGTACAAGGCAATATCGACAATGAACAGATGTTCCCGAGTCGAATCGGTATGTTTACATATATCCTGTGCTTATGGACCATTACTTATGGATTTATCATAGGCGTTCCTTTCCCTAAGACCTTCCCTAGTCTTCTTCGTCAGATCTTCAAGCGTCTGTACCGTGTCTACGCCCATATCTACTGCCATCATTACCCAATCGTCGTCCACCTTGGACTTGAACCGCATCTGAACACCAGTTTCAAGCACTACGTCTTGTTTATTGACGAACACAAATTGGCCAGCGGGAAAGATTACTGGGGTCCACTAGGAGATCTGGTGGACAGTATGCTTCGCAGTGATTGAGTTCCATTTTTGTTAGTAAGAATCGTGGTCATCGGTGCATGATGGTGTTTTTTGCTTTTGATATCATCTTGACGGCCAGTGGAGATATGGAAGGCGGGGCTCTCGACGGCGTTTCTGGCGTGAAGCATGCATTACTAGTCGATTTATGTACTTTTTCTGTTCACCGGCCTCGTCAGTGTCTTGACGTGAATGTCTCGGATAAAGGACCTGCATCTAGGTTGTATGCAGCTTTTATCACTTGGCCATATCAAGGCTGCTTTGAGTCTGCTGACACACTCCTTGTGGTTCCGAAGTAAACTGCCGTGCTTGGAGGATTTGAGGATACTGTGTGGTAGTGTTGTGTCCTCGCAACGAATTTTCATGACCTTCATGTATTCATTTATAGATAATTCAACAATTTTAATCGCTTTCATGGTACTTTTCAAATCAATTCAGGATACTAGCGGAAGCCGGGCTGACCGAGTATCACCAATGCTGAAAAGCAGCGAAAACCGGGCCGCTTACCTCATCCACCACGTGATCCGGGAAGAAGTCGGACCTCCAACTCAACCTTCACGACGCACCCGACCGCCGCTCGCATCTCCCCCCATCTCAAATCTCTTGGTCTCCTCCCTCCCCGAGGCTCTCCTCACACTCAATTCACGATGATGTCCGCACGTGTCGCCCGCGCTGGCCTGCGTGCCACCCAGCAGTTCTCCGTCGCCCGCCCGGCCTTCAACGGTCTGCGCACCTATGCCACCCCGGCCCAGGATGTCCGCCCTCCCGTTGCCCTGTTCGGCGTTGACGGCACCTACGCCTCTGCTCTGGTATGCCTTTGAATCTTTCGAAGACTCGACTCCCGCGATATCAATTTTTTTCGCGCGACTCCGTGTCTCCCCGGCCCCTCCCATCGTGTACCCCCTCGGTCTTCAATTAGAAGTTGAAGCTTGCAGGACGCAATATAATCCGATACGACAGGCCTCTCTAACATTTTATTCTTTGTAGTACACCGCCTCCTCCAAGTCCGCCGCTCTCGAGCCCACCGCCAAGGCTATCGCTGCCCTCGGCCAGGTCCTCAAGGCCGACAAGAAGCTCGTCACCATCCTCGGCGCTCCCACCCTGAGCAAGGCCGACAAGGCCTCTATCGTCCAGGAGCTGCAGAAGGTCGCCGGTGCCGACAAGGCTGATATGATCAAGAACTTCCTCGAGACCCTTGCCGAGAACAACCGTCTCGGTGCCCTCGAGGGTGTCTGCGAGAAGTTCGCCATCCTGATGTCCGCCGCCCACGGCGAGATTGAGCTGAACATCACCTCCGCTCAGGTGGGTACCCGTTTTCTTGCGTTCTGAGGGCTGTTTCAATGTTTACGAATGCTAACCTTATCTTGTAGGAGCTTGACACCAAGACCATCTCCCGTCTGGAGAAGGCTGTTGCCAAGTCCGAGTTCAGCCAGGGCAAGAAGCTCAAGGTTGTCACCAAGGTACGTTTCCCAATTCATCCTTAGCCTCCGGAACAAAGCTGATTATCGCAGGTTAACCCCGACCTTGTTGGTGGACTTGTTGTCGAGATTGGTGACCGTACCGTTGACCTTAGCGTCTCCTCCAAGATCGCCAAGATGAACAAGGCTCTTACCGATGCTTTGTAAATGTAAAATAGCCCTTGAGATTTGTGGGGAGGATGTGTTTAGATATAGCATCGCCCTGCATGAACGGTAGCGTTTGATGAAAGCGGAAAGGGAGTCTGATTGGACTCTCTCTTTGTTTTCATTTCGTTTGTTTCCATTATTTGTGAACTGCACAATACACTTTTTCATCTTAATTGGTTCTGTATGATTTACATGATAAGTATCAGATTACGAACCCAACGCCTTCACTTTCCACAGTTGGTTCGAAGTCCGCACACGGAGTAGTATGAAACAACTTGTATGGACAAAGCAAGGGTTCAAGTGTTTCGGATTTCAGGTTTCAACTGACCATACCGGTATGACATCCATAATATTGGAATACAATAACCAGCTTGAAAGATGATCAATCAATCATCTCTCCTTCCGTAGCGGAGCTGCCGATTCCGCAGTGAAGCAAGGGGCAATCGGCCCGGTATGGCATCCATCGCTTCACATCTGACCAAATTTCATGATTGGCTACAAAATTGAAATTGGGCCTACATGTCATTAAAGATCTAGCAGGTAATATGTAAGTAATAAGAGCTCATAATACGCCGTAGCAGTGCCAACAAGGCGAAAAATGGGAATTCTTATGCAAAAGCGATCGAAAAAAACGAACGAGACCGCAAACATTAGCGCGGAGCAGGGCGGGTCCCTGACACGAAAACCACGGGTCTGTCCATAGCCCCGTCCATTCGGGTATACAAAAACAAAACAAAAGGGGTCATTTGAGCAGCGATAGCGATGGCAAAAGCAATAGCAAAAAAACGCATCAATCTTTCTCTTTCTGTGGTAAAATCACAATCCTGCCTCTGTTTGCTTCGGCTCTGGCTGGGAATTGTAAGATTCCTCGGAAGGAGCTAATGTCTTGCATCAGTCTTGCCCTTGGGGATATATTTCGCAATCACCGGAATACAAGTCCAGTGGTTACAGGGATGATCAAGATGAGTCATCCTTACCGGTTGTCTGGCTATGTCCCCGGGTTGACTGTGAGACCTCTTGGAGCTTAAGCCGCTCTTCGGCCTCGCGGATACGTTGCTGCAGAGCCTCAAGCTCACGACTTTGAATTATCATGTGCTGTTTCCTAATTTCCAGGTCCGGGGTTAGTTTTTCGTCCCTTTAGACCGAACGAATATAGAGGTGAGATCATGTTTGTGACTCGAGTTTGGGGGGTAATACTTACTTCTGGTCGACGGTCTGAGAGAGGTGGGTTATATCGCTGTCGAGCGAGAATGCGCTGTCCAAAGCGCTGGAAAAGGCCTGCGCCATGGTCCTGCCATGTCTTGGTCAACGTCCTTGTTCGGGGTGAGCTTGGTTGTTGGGTGAGACGCACGACTGAGGCCGAATTTTGGGCTTCCACTCTTGCTCTGTGCCGGACATTCTGGAGCTTTGGTTTATGGCTTGGGGAGTTGAAAGGATGTATAAGCTGATAGCTTGAAGCTTGAAGCTCGGAGCTTCGAGAAGGTTTTTGCTTGTCCTGGGGTATGTGCGACTGTCGGGAGGGGCAGTACACGGCCAATAATAAGGATATACCTTCTTTAAGTATGTAGGAAGGACGAGGACGGAGACCTGGACCAGCCAAGGATCACAGGAAGATTGAAATTATAAGAATAGTAGTATCTGGAGTGGATGTCAGCTTTGAAGCTGAGAGTTGTAGTTGTGTATACTTCGGGAACTCCAAGGAACGGGAGGGGGGGGGGTAATGTGTCACGAAGGGTAAAGGGGGAGGGGGCAATTTTGATACATACCGGAGATATACAATGCACGGATAATTCTGAGGAACTGGCAGCGGGCCCTTGCGGTGGTTGAGAGTATCGTCAGAAATAGCTTTGAGGATTGAGGGGGAAAGAAGAGAAGAAAAAAAGAAGATTCAAGCCGAAGGAGGACGATCTTAACCCACGGACTATCTTACTAGTCGCCGGCGTGGAGGTCAAAGAATATCCACCGGCAAGGGGAAGTGTGTCATGGTATTACAAGGGGGTTCTTCACGTCATTGGGGGAGGGGGGATGCGGGAGATCGAGTTAGAGCCACTAAGGCGGGATTAGCTGTCTACTTCCATCTTTCAGGGGGATGTCCCGAAGTTTGATTAGATCCACTTTGTGGACAAAAAAAGGGGTTTCCATTTGATTGCGACTGGGTGACTTTTAAGGGGCATACTCTATAGGAAAAGGGGAATGAAGAATACACATAAGCTTCATCTATAGCCTACTCTATAATCAATCTATACTAGTACATTGTAGATAATGTTCCTGTAGAGTGGTATCAGTAGAGTATTACAATCGATGTTAGAAGTATACCTTGTAAAGGTTATAGATCAAGTAAACAGAAGAATGCGTGGCTCTAGCAACCAGGTCATGTGACTATGACAATACCGTAATTTACTGTACACCAGAACCTGCAACCTGGTCACGTCGCGATCACTTTGTACTGAAACCCACCTTTTCATCACTTTCCCATCGGGTAACTTCGCGATCTTCCCTGGTTTGGGAGCTTAGGGTCGGTCTCCTTTGAAAATCCCGTCGCGTGCGCTTCTTACCCCTCTATAACACCCCTATCCCTCCACGCGACCGACATCCGTTTCTAGCCCGATCGAAATCTTCACACGAACCACCCTTCCGCAATTCCTCTCCACCAACCACCGTGGCCCCCATCCCTAAAGCTCTCCTCCCAAACGGCCACCCGGGCGGGCAATGGGGAATGCCTCCTCTGTCGGCCTACACTCCTTTTGAATCTCTGCTCTTCTTTCAGTCCCTCGCGACCTCCGATGTGCGCCCGGCGAGCTTTGCGTCCATCTCGAGCCTATTGAGCGCCAACCCGTTAGTTCGTGACAATGCCGCGTTTAGTGCCGATCGCCTAAGCCCTGAGGCCCTGGAAGACCTGTATTCAACCCTGCTGCACGATGGATTCGATCGGGATACGGCCAAAGGCTCTAATGGAGTACCAACGGAAAGTCCGACCACCAATTCGAAGAAGCGGAAGATCTCCAGCCCGCGACCAGAAGGATTGAATGATGGAGTTACCCATGCCGTGCGGGTGCCAGAGCTAGTGTCGCATCTCTATGCACGGTATAGAGAACTAGTGACAAAGGAAATTAGGGAGAATGAAAGAGAGTACGATGCGATTCAGGACCAAATCCAACGCATCAAGAAAGAGGCGCAGGAATCATCAGCTTCAGTCGAAGGAGTAGCTGATGCTGCGCCACCAGTCACGAAACCCAAACACCCAGAACCGAAGGATGTGGATGTGAAGCAGGAAACCCCGCGTCGAGAGCACCCTGGACCGATAGCTATCCCTGCAGCTGCGAAAACATGGGCAAAACCGACAGAGCAACTGCCTATCAAGCCACCTGTTTCTGCTTTGGATTCAAAAGAAGGCCAAGAACTACCTGTTCAGCCGTCTAGCAAACCCATCGCACCAGTGCCACCAAACCCACAACTGCCACATTCAGCTCTTCAAGGCGCCCCGCATGCTATTCCATCACCGATTGCGCCTCGGACTCAAGTAGCTCCTACAACGCCTGCTCCAGCACAACGACCTCCTTCCCACCCATCACAGCTTGCCCCACGTTCTATCTCAGGAACTCCAGCCACAGGGAAGCCGAGTGCTGCGGATGTCTCGACCCCCCAACCAACTCTTCCTCAGCCAAGCTTCCAACAATGGCAGCTTGAACCACCTCCCCAATCTCCATACTCTACCATTTTACCCAATACCGCAACCCCGCAAGTCAATCCCACATCTGCCAAACAACCTCTACCACCCCCCGCCCTACCCGCAAGCCAGCACAAGCCCTCGGTTTCGGCCGTACCCAGCACCCCTGGCCCATTATCATCGGCCGCTCAAACCCCTGTTCCTATCGGCCACCCGCGAATGTCACAAACACCGAGCGTGGTCATTCCTTCATTCTCCGAATCACGCAGTTCACGGCCACGGCTCTCTATTGATACACCGGGTTCCTCGACACCATGGAAGAGAACTCCCCGCTTGAGCATTCCAGACTCTCCAGCATCTCCAGTTCGACCTCTTCCCGAGGATGTAAGTCCAATAAGTGAAAGAGCGCCTTCTCCCGATGGCATGGAGATGTCACCTCCCCGAGGGAAGAAATCTCGCCGTGGACCGGGTCCGGATCAGAAGCTGTTTGCGAACAATAAAACTGAGAAACCATCTTCCACTCGGAAGAGGCGAGCCGCTAGCTCCGCTTCCACACAGAGTCGAGGTCGATCTGTGGCCTCTCGTGGCATGTCCCCCGTGCCGGACGATCCAGAGCGTGATTTGCGCGCCTCGAAGCGCCAGAAGGGTGGCACCACAAGCGCTGAGGAGACTCCAAAGGCACGTTCCAAACGCAAGCGAGGGCCGAGCGAGTCAGCCGAACAAGAGTCTACTCCTCCAGAGAGTTTGAAATTTGATACATCTCGGTATGTGATGTGTGCTCGTGGTTTCCATCGGACTGCTGGGACAATCTTGAATGACGTGACCACTCATAAACTTGCTTCTATCTTTGCTAAGCCGTTGGGGGAACGAGATGCCCCAGGCTACCATGATCTTATATATCGACCTCAGGATCTTAAGACCATCAAATCTGCTGTTCATCAAGGCAGTAAGGCCGTGGCTATGGCAACAGAAGCAGTCAATACACCTGCGGGTGATGGTGAATCTCCAGCGCCTGGTGCAGGGGCCTCATCGAAGAACAATGCGCTCATGCTGCCCAAGACTGAAGATCTCCTCCCTCCAAAGGGCATCGTGAACTCTGCACAATTAGAAAAGGAGTTCATCCGCATGTTTGCAAACGCTATCATGTTCAACCCGGTACCTGAGCGCGATTTTGGACCCCACTTCCCAATGATCAATGACCGTGGCTCTCGCGAGAGCTCCCAGTCTGGTGATGGTGATGAGGGTGGCATCATTCAAGATTCGAGAGAAATGTTTGAAGATGTCGAGCAAGCTGTCAACCGATGGCGGGCTGCTGAACGCGCCTCGGAGCGAGCTTCGGAGGAGCTGGCGAACAAGAATCTTCTCGCCCTTCGCCGTGGGAGTGTCAGTGACTTCAACACCGATAGTGCCGATGATGTCAAAGGTTGATGGATCGATTTTACCCATGTATAACTATAGTTTATGATCTCTTTTTTTTATTTGAAGCGAATCGATATTCCCACTGGAGCTTTCAACTGCCAGTTTTCTTAATCTATATATGATATCCACATCAATCATAGAAGTATACAAATATTGAAGCATAGCGTTGTTTTACTTGGTCTTGTCATGGCGGTACTACTGTCTTGTAAATGCTTCTTGAACTATACCAATTCTCCATTCCATGCGTCGATACTAGTACCAAACAAGGCCGTCTACTAGGATTGCAAAAGGCAAGCCAAGTTCATTTGAAGAGTAGGAAAACTGATCACACAAAAGGTAATGGGATATGAGAGAGATTAGATTACGTCTACGAACTTCCAACATCTACTTTTACCTTGAGTGAAAATAATATCAACTTGTTTTCAAACTCGCAAATATAGAATGTGCAATCTGACATGATGTACGAAAGGAGACTAATAAGTGTTTTTTTTTTTTGGTTTTTCCAATTTTCGCTCATAGCCTCTAGGGCTTGCAATATTCAGTCCTTGGCCCTCCTTTATTAGTGCCTGTAAATGACAGCAAATGCTGCCACCGCATAAAATATCCTGGAGGGACCACATTCATAAAAGCAAAGACAAAAGTGCGAGTACGGAAGCTTGACTGGTCTCAGGTTCCGCAAAGGTATCGTGTCGACATATCCAACACGTCAATGGAGCACGAAAACTGGTAGAATCTCATTGTTTCCTCTCGATACCCTACTTCCATCATCAAATCTTGAGGGTATCAATGTTGAGTTCCTTGTCACCGACAGCAACAGTATCCTTAGCAATACGCTCCTCAAGTGCCATTCTTGCACCAACAAAGTCGAACATAAGCTGAGTCAAATCATTCATCAGGTGTTCATTCTGCCTGATCAAGTCGACAAGAACGGGGATCATCTTTTGGAAGCTTTGCTTTGACTTAGCAGCTTGCATCCTCTCCAAGTGCTTCTTCAGAATAGGCAGCATAACATTGTTCTTTTTGACACCAGAGAGATGATTGGCAATAGACTTGATGTAGCTCGCGATACTCTCCAGATTGTCAGCAGCTTCCTCATTGGGAGTACGGGGATCGAGGAACTCCTTAAGCTCAATAGGGGCATTCTTCTTCACTTCTTCGGTGTATCCTTGAGCTTGCTTGGTAATATCGAGCTGCATTTCGAGGGCCTTGATGATATCTGCGTAGTGCTTGGTGCAGGTAGCTCGGAAGACTGCGGTTTTTTCGGGGGTCCCAGTCATTGCATCCGGGTCCGCTGCGGCGGCGGCATCAAGTCCTATGTATCTCGATTAGTGAGGATGTACATGATGAGCATTAGTTTGATGTTCAGATGTGATGGGTTGCTTACGCTTGAGGTCATCGAGGATGGGGCCGATTTTGATTTCATCGCGAGCAGGCTTCTGCTTTGGCGTAGTGAGATAATCTGTGGTGCTTTCGGGAGCAGGCTTCTCGTCTGGCAGAGTAGTGGGATCCATAACTGCTTTGGGAGTTGACAGAGTGGGTGAGTCCATAGTTCTGTTGGTTGAATCGATGAGATGAGGGAGGGAGAAGAAGTTTCAAAGAAGCAGGAAGAAAGGTTGATGCTGGTCAGATCATTCGCGATGTCTTGTCTTAAGTAAACTTAGAGCAGGAGTAAGAAGTCTAAGGAGAAGTGGAAGCAAAAAAAAGAGTTTCATACCTGCATTTTTTCATTATCTAGCTTGAATTGGATATTTTGAAGTCACTCATTTAAGGATACCCCTAAGGTATGTTATTTTCTTTAATATTAGTCCGTCTGAACCCTGTGACTCTTTATAGCAGGTAAATTATAGAGATTCATGAACATATAATTGATAAATGTACTACTCATTCTGCTATCAATCTGGCGTTGGAATAAAAATATCTCAAATTTGGTAGATAATACCATGAAAGTAACTTTATAGGCTATCCAGTCCCATGTATCGACACCGTTCAATTCTAGGCTACGTTGCGCTGGGCTAATACAATTCGATATCAGTAGGTAGAAATACAACTGGGCATACTGTGACCTGTCACACACCTAGATAGGGAATAGTAAAATTATTCAACCTCACTATGCCTTGGTTTTTGCCGATTTATATAATATAATCTAGTATAGTATAATCTGTTCATAATTATTGATCCAAGGCCTGGAAGTCTACACATGACAAGCTGTGTATGTAGAAGCTACACGATCGATTATTGCTATCTTTTTCATAGCCCTCAAAACCCGCGTAAAAGTGAATCACCAGAAGGTCGACGACTTGCATTAGTGCCATGCTCAGGCAATATACAGGGAAAGCTTGGATAGGCATTTTGGCCTATGAGCGAGAAATCGGGGGATGTTGAGCGAGAAGAATGATGGTCCAACATGAGCAGAATTGTGATTGTTTCACCATATGTATACAATATTTACATCGTCTCCTGATGCACAAAAAGCGCATCAATTATTTCCCAACGCCAGCTTAATGCAATACACAAGGACTTGACTGTCAATCCGTCAACCGCTTAGAAATCGGTCACCCGGCCACCATAACTCCAATCACCGGCAGCACCCCATCGAAGAGGCTCATTCTTAGGTCCTCCAACCTCGCCAGTCTTGGGATTCGTCTCGCCCTCGAATTCGGGCTTCATGCCTTGCGGCGCATCGGGGTGAAGCTCCTCGCCGTTGCCGTTGACCTTGATCTCGGCCTTGGGCGACTGGTTGACTTGCGGTGTACTGAAAGCACCTGTTGACCGCTTTTGGAGCTCTTCGAAGATCTCCTGTTCTTCCTTGGGGAGACGTGGGGGGGCGGGACTCTTTGCAAATGCGAAGGCGGGCTTGCCGTCTGCGTTGTTGCGCAAAGCACTGGTGGTGGAGATTGATCGTACCGAGACTCGGCTAAGGGGAAGGCGTGAACGGGACATAGCAATGAAGAAGAACATTTTTGAGGTATTTGTGAGTCACGAATGGAGGGTTCAAGATTCGCATGCGCGCATTGCGGCAAAGTAGGTTCCGAGTCATCGGGTGGTGACTCCGATTTCTGACTAAGGTTTGCGGATCCCGATATCGCGGCCCTTTTTATTTCCTCGGGACATCTGCGATCCGATCAGATGCTTTCTTGATTATTTCACTGATTCGAGTTGACAATTGATTTATTTGGAAATAATCTAATTGTTCTAAATATGTCTGCTATTCGTGTGGCCGCGCGGCGCCTGCCTCGTGCAATCAGACTTCCTTCGATTGAGTCACCAATCCGACGATTTGCTAGCTCAAATGCCCCTCAGGCAAAGGTATACAAATTTTTGTTGCAAATGGGTACCAGATTCAGAACTAATTAGTATATAGAAGGAGTCAGCCTTGCCTAACCCTGACCCCTCACCCGATTCGGTCACAATGTCCTTCATTAAGGAACGGGCTCCGTTCATGCTGCCGACCTACGTTCGCCCCGCTCCCATGATGATGAAGGGCCAGGGCTGCTACTTGTGGGACATGGAGAACCGTCGCTATTTGGACTTGACTGCTGGAATTGCAGTCAACTCACTTGGTCATTGCGACCCGGAGATCTCCCAGATTATTGCGGAGCAGGTGCGCACCAATTGGGCTTCTATGTTGCAGGACGATTGCTGATTTACGCGACTCTACAGGCCGAGACTCTCATCCATGCCTCAAACCTTTACCACAACCCCTGGACCGGTGCTCTGAGTCAATTGTTGATCAACCTGACTCGTGAGTCAGGTGCGATGCGCGATGCCTCGCAGGTCTTCATTTGCAACTCTGGAACCGAGGCCAACGAGGCCGCCATCAAGTTCGCCCGCAAGGTCGGCCGCACTATCGATCCCTCCGGTGACAAGCACGAGTTTGTCTCGTTCCACAACTCCTTCCACGGCCGCACAATGGGTGCTCTGTCTGCCACTCCCAACCCGAAGTACCAGACTCCCTTCTCTCCCATGCTCCCGGGCTTCAAGTACGGCAACTACAACGACATCGAGCAACTGCAGACTCTTATCACTGATAAGACCTGTGGTGTGATCGTCGAGCCCATCCAGGGTGAGGGTGGCGTTAACATGGCCACTCCCGAGTTCCTGGTGGCTCTGCGCAAGCGTTGTGACGAGGTCGGAGCTGTCCTGATCTTTGATGAGATCCAGTGCGGACTGTCCCGTACCGGTAGCCTCTGGGCTCACGCCCACCCTTCGCTGACCCCCACCTCTGGCGAAGCTGCTCACCCTGATATCCTCACCTCCGCTAAGGCCCTCGGTAACGGTATCCCTATCGGTGCGACTATTGTCTCTGGCAAGACTGTCGCCTCGCACATCAAGACCGGTGATCACGGTACCACTTTTGGTGGTAACCCTCTGGCCTGCCGTGTTGCCTATCACATACTCGCGCGTCTCGCTGATCCCGAGCTCCAGGCCGGCGTCCAGGAGAAGTCGGATTTGTTTATTGCTGGCTTCAAGGCTCTCCAGGAGAAGTACCCCGAGGCCATCTCGGAGATTCGTGGCCGCGGTCTGATCCTGGGTCTGCAATTATCCCCATCAGTTGGTGCCAAGGCCGGTGATATTATCACTGCTGCCCGTGAGCGCGGCATGTTGATTATCACTGCTGGAGATGGCTGCCTCCGCTTTGTTCCTGCTCTGAACATCACTGCTGACCAAATCAAGTCTGGTCTGAACATTCTGGAGCAGTCATTGGAGGCCGTTATCAAGTCCTAAATCACGGTTGATTTGATTTGAATGTCCATGTTATCTGTTTGATATACCATTTCGTTGATTTGGAGCGAAGCGTATATTTCTGTTTCCCTTTTTCTTGGTTTCTATTTCCCATGTCTATAGAAGCGGGTACGATTAGAATAAGTAGAAAAAAGTTCATTTTAGGTTGAAGGTTCAAAAGTGGAGTTTACTAGTCCGGATTCTGCCAAGGCGGATACAAGATGAACGCGTGGTTGTGGACCCCGTGGAACCTCCATCTGCCGTGATAAGCGTTGCCCTGGAGGGTTGAACCTGTGCACTTAGAATTATCAGGTGCCAAACTTTCTCCTGACTTTTTCCAGTTCCTATGTAGTTTATCCCCCCTCACGCGACCACCTGCTATTCCCGGAATGCCTCGACACGAGTCTAGCGGGGAGATGCCCCTCGAAGAGACGTCACCTTCTCTCTGGTCTCGTTTCCGCGGCCGGCTCAAAGGAGCCTTCAGCGGTGCAGACCCCCGGGTCTGTATCGCTTTCTGGCTATTTGGTTTGTCAAAGACGCAAATAAATTCATATATAACGTCACTAACCCAAACTTCCGAGCAGGCCTGATCAATAATGTCCTCTACGTGATCCTTCTCTCCGCAGCTCTAGATTTGGTCGGTCCGGATGTTCCCAAAGGTGTCGTTCTCCTGGCAGACATCATCCCGGCATTCGCGACCAAACTGATCGCGCCATATTTCATCCACCTGGTCCCATACTCCCTCCGAGTCATTGTTTTCGTATTGCTGTCGGTCCTTGGCATGCTGGTCGTTGCGATGAGCCCAAGCTATACGGAAGGCGGTGCCATTGCGTCCAAGATTGCCGGTATAGTCTTGGCCAGTCTCTCTGCTGGTGGTGGTGAGCTGAGCTTTATGGGTCTTACCCATTACTATGGACACTTCAGCTTGGCTGCTTGGGGTAGTGGCACTGGTGCTGCTGGCTTGGTCGGTGCCGGTGCTTATGCATTGGCTACAAATACACTAGGGATATCAGTTCATGCCACGCTATTTGCGTCGGCTTTCTTGCCGGCTGTCATGATTGTGAGCTTCTTTTTCATCCTACCCCGAGATCCTCTGCGTGCGGCATCTCCGGATGACTATCTTTCCGTGGAAAGAGGTGAGCACCCGGGTACCAATGATGGGGATGAAGAGACTCATGACACTGGGCGTGAAGAGTTGGAAGGACTCCTTGGTGTACCTGCTCGTTCAGATACGCTGAAATCCGTTCAGGTCGACTCTCAGGCCATTGGGTGGGACCATATGCAGACGAACCTAAGGCGGCTAGGAAAGCTATTTTTCCCTTTGTGAGTTAGTCTTTAGTCACGATTTTTACTATGCTAATATGTCACAGCATGCTTCCTCTACTCCTAGTGTTCATTGCCGAGTATGTGATAAATCAGGGTGTTGCCCCAACACTCCTCTTCCCTTTATCTGCAAGCCCTTTCAAGGACTTTCGATCCTTCTACCCGGCCTACAATGCCATCTACCAGGCCGGCGTC
This sequence comes from Penicillium lividum, assembly GCA_028828245.1. Lineage (NCBI taxonomy): Eukaryota > Fungi > Ascomycota > Eurotiomycetes > Eurotiales > Aspergillaceae > Penicillium > Penicillium lividum. The sequence continues at coordinate 508,512 of JAQJAG010000002.1, forward strand.
TTTATCTCACGCTCTTCAACTCCATTTTTCCGTGTGCACTGGCTCTACATCCCCTCTATCCTACAAGTATTAAACTTGGTCCTGCTGAGCCTGCATTCCATGTTTAACTTCATTCCTAATGTCTACCTCGTCTTTCTTGTGATCTTCTGGGAGGGCTTGCTTGGTGGCCTTGTATACGTCAACACTTTTGCTGAGATCAGTGACCGAGTCCCGGAAGAAGAGCGGGAGTTCTCACTCGGTGCGACGACTGTTAGTGACTCGGCTGGCATCTGCATTGCTGGGTTCCTCAGTATGTCGTTGGAGGTTGCTTTGTGCAGGTTTCAGATGTCCCATGGTAGGGAGTATTGTCGAATGGTATAAATATAACTTTGTTCAAATCGAATGGCTTATCATCAAGACTCAATTTGTTAATATTCGTAGTCTTGCAAAGGGTACATGTTCCAATAGATAGATATAGTCGTCATCGTTGAAAAGTAGTAGAAGGGGTTGACAATATACTTTTGAAAGTTTCTAAGAAACTAAATCAAAGCAACACTAGCGTATTTCTCAATACAATTAGAAAAATAGAAAAGAGTAAAAAACTGAAACTGATTTTGAGCGCGCCTAAAGTGCATAACCTGGACATACAAAGATAGCAGCGGGTGGCTAGACGGCACAGGAACTGAGATTCATTGAGACTTTATGACAAGCGAATATCGCAAATAGAACGTGAACATTGCTTTGTACAGAGTTCTATGGATAGGATAAGAGAGGTCACTGAAAAGCATTGATGACAAGTTACACGACTTTCTCATGGTCACGTGTGCTGCCTTATAATTGATTGCATGTCGTGTTCCTTACGTCAGCAAATCACGTCCTCAAGTCGCGTTACCTGCCTAGCTCCGATTGCTGCCTCAAGCTTGCCACTGGTTTCCTTCATCTCTATTTATACCATCGTGGATTTCAAGTGACAACTATTGTATCCTCATATGGTGCGCTATATTCAATATGCCTTCTGACATTAGGAGCTTTTTTGGCGGGAAGCCAGCTCAGAGCTCCGCTGAGTCGCCAAAGCCCGCGAAGATAGAGGTATGATACCACCCTTGGAAAATTCGATGCCGTTGCTCTTGGACAATTCCGGTCAAGCCCGCGTATCTGAAACATTGAAGCTGACTTTGAGACCCCACAGGACCCAGCTGCTACAAGGAAAAGACGTACGTTAGCTTCGACATTTTTACATATTCTCCGAGTCTAATCCTTTCATAGGTAGCAGAAAAGTGGTTGAAGACAGCGACGACGAAGATGTGGCGCCCGTGAAGACCCCGACTCCCAAAGCAAAGCCCAAGAGTCAACCGTATGCTCCACTAGTTCATTGATCCACCTCATGACTCTAACCGTCGCTCTCACAGGAAGCCCGAAGAAACGAAAGGAGAACCTACGACAACCTCTGATTACTTTGCCTCCAGCAAGAAGCGGGGACGGCCAGCCAAGGCTGAACAACCAGCCGCCAAGACGGACAAGTCTCCTGCGAAATCCTCCAAGACACCAGCATCAAAGAGAAACATAACTGTTCTTGACGATGATGAAGGCCTCGGTGGAGATGATGTCTTTGCTACTGAATACCAAAAACGTGGAAAGGGGGATGATGATTACGTTGAAGGAGGAAACAGCGATGACGACGACTTCGAAGTACTTAAAGCTAAACCGCCGACTGCCAAGCGCTCCCAAAAGAAACAGCCAACATACAATGAGGATGAGGATGATGATGATGATGATGATGATGACTTCGAAATACTCGAAGTTAAACCACCCACTGCATCCAAGCGCACCCAAAAGAAACAGCCGACGTACGATGAGGACGACGATGTTGTGATGGATGAACTCCCAAAACCTGCCCCTAAAGCAGCTCCACCGGGGCGCAAGCGCAAATCAGAGGCTCTCATCGACAATGATGATGATGAAGATTTGGGCAACACTAAAAAGCCTGCATCTCGATCCAAGGCGGCGAAGGCATCTACCTCCCCAGCTGCGAAGAAAGTTAAAGCTGCACCGAAGAAGAAGGACAAGGAGGAGGTCCCCGAGAACAAGGAAATCCAGGCTATTTTCGACAGCATCCCTACAGTCCGGCCCCCAACTCCTCCTCAAGACGATGGAGAGAAGAAGAAATGGAAATTTGGGGAACAACGCTCCCGAACTCCACCAACCAGCGGGACCAAAGAAATGCCCGTCGGTGCAGAGAATTGTCTCGCAGGATTGGCGTTTGTTTTCACCGGTGTGCAGGAGACCCTGGGTCGGGAAGAAGGCCAGGAGCTGGTCAAGAGATATGGTGGCAAGGTGACTGGCGCGCCTAGTTCTAAGACTAGCTATGTCGTTCTTGGAAGCGACGCTGGTCCCTCGAAACTTAAGACCATTGCCAAACACAACCTGAAAACTATCAGCGAGGATGGGCTTTTCGAGCTGATTCGTCGATTGCCTGCCAATGGTGGTTCTGGAAAGGCTGCTGCGCAGTATGAGGCTAAACAGAAAGCCGCCGAAGATAAGATTCGAGATATGGCAAAGGAGATGGATGCAGAGGAGAAGAAGAAGCAGGCTGCTATTGATGCTAGCAATGCCCCTACCTCGAGCGCTCCGCAGGCTTCAAATGGTCCTCCCGTTGACGACCAACTTTGGACCACTAAGTATGCACCAACGTCGACCTCCATGATTTGCGGAAACAAAGCTGCTGTTGAAAAGATTCAAAGTTGGTTGCGCAACTGGCGCAAGAATGCAAAGATAAATTTTAAAATGGCCGGCAAAGATGGCTCCGGAGTTTACCGCACTATCATGATTCACGGCCCACCAGGTATTGGCAAAACCACAGCTGCACACATGGTGGCCAAGCTGGAGGGGTACGATGTCATAGAATCCAATGCCAGTGATACGCGCAGTAAGAAGCTCGTTGAAAATGGGACCTTGGGCGTTCTTGACACAACATCTCTGCAAGGCTACTTTGCTGCGGACGGAAAAAACATTGACAGCAACAAGAAAAATGTTTGCTTGATTATGGATGAGGTTGATGGCATGTCTGCAGGTGACCGCGGTGGAGTGGGTGCGCTTGCAGCTATTGCCAAAAAGACCAGCGTTCCACTTATTCTTATTTGCAACGAACGAAAGCAGCCGAAGATGAAGCCTTTTGACCATGTCACATTTGATATTCCATTCAGACGCCCCACGGTCGAACAAATTCGAGCTAGACTATCCACAATCTGCTTCCGTGAAAAGCTGAAGATTCCGCCACCTGTTCTGGATAGCCTCATCGAAGGAACACATTCCGATATTCGACAGGTCATCAATATGCTGTCTACTGCTAAATTGGACCAGGAGAGCCTCAGCTTTGACAAGGGCAAGGAGATGTCGAAGGCCTGGGAGAAACACATCATCTTGAAGCCCTGGGATATTGTCAGCAAAATTCTTAGCGCCCAAATGTTCTCACCAAGCTCTACCTCTACATTGAACGACAAGATTGAGCTTTACTTCAACGATCACGAATTTAGCTATTTGATGCTCCAGGAGAACTACTTGAAGACCCGGCCTACACTTGCAGGAAACTACCACGACAGGGAGAAAAACTTGAAGCTTCTCGAACTTGCAGACAACGCAGCTTCGAGCATCAGTGACGGCGATCTGGTGGACCGTATGATTCATGGAACCCAGCAACAGTGGAGTCTTATGCCTACCCACGCTGTGTTCAGCTTCGTCCGGCCAGCCAGTTTCCAATTCGGAAATATGACCGAGAGGGCATCATTCACGACTTGGCTGGGTCAGAACAGTAAACAAGGTATGTCCTTCTACCCATTAATTTCAACATGACAGCTCTGATAATTTTTTCCAGGTAAATTGTCACGTTTTGTCAAGGAAATTCAAGGTCATATGCGTCTCAAGACATCCGGCAACCGAGATGAGATACGCCAGCAATATATGCCTCTTCTCTGGGAGAAGACCATCCGTCGTATGATGGATGAAGGCAAAGAAAGTGTTGACGAAATCATCGAGTTCATGGACTCCTACTACCTCACGCGGGATGACTTCGATGCAATGCTTGAACTTGGACTTGGGCCAATGGACCAGTCGAATGTCAAGTTGGAGACACAAACCAAATCTACCTTCACACGTCTGTACAATTCCCGCTCTCACCCAATGCCTTTCATGAAGGCTAGCAGTGTCCTCGCACCAGCGAAGAAGGGACCCAAGGAGAAGCCGGATATTGAAGATGCTCTTGAGGAATCCGACGAAGAAGAGGTTATCGAGGAAGCCAAGGATGAAGATGATGAACTAGATCTCAAGAAAGACAAGTATGTCAGCCAGCCGAAGAAAAAGGCGGCCAAGGGTGCTGCCAAGGGTGCTGCCAAGGGCAAGAAGGCCAAGAAAGCAGCAAACGATGACATTGACGATGATGACGAGAAGCCTACAAAAGGCAAGAAGGCCAAGGCCAAGGCCAAAGATTAATACTATTTGTCATGTACCATATTTCTTCTAACAATACAGAAGCGCTGTCTGCTATTGCTTTCTCATTTCTTCGGCGAGCATACATTGATGAAATAAGGTCTAGAAGCCAGATATCAATGTCAACGCTGCAAAGTCCGTTTTGTACTATAAAAAGTATCGCTTTTCTGACTAGTCTATTCAAATAAAGAACCTTTTTTTTTTTCAGCATCATCATGACTATCGTAAGAAAACGAAGAGTCCTTGCTCCTGCTTGTTCTGTTACTGCGAGCCCTTGAGCTGAGACTCCGGCACTGCAAGCGTTTGAGTGGGCATCTTCTCAGTGGCCACACCATCAACATTCTTCTTCCCAAGCGCATGAAGACCACGGTGCTTAGCTGCCCACTTCTTGCCTTCCTCCTGCAGCCTCGCGTCATCATCGCGTTTGAGACTGGTGCTGCGAACGAAAGAGATTGTGATAAAGAACGAGACGCAGCAGCATGCAACCATGAAATAATAGATGTTGCGAATTCCATGAGCTGACACGGTCAGTATCTGTAGGTCCTGAGTACGAGAAAAAAACATACTATAGGCATAAATAGCCGCAGACTTCTGTGCTGCAGTGAGCCCCAATGATTCCGAAGTGATCTGAGTGGGATCGGAGATTATCTTGGATAGCACAGCCGATGGTACCACAGAAGATAGTCCGGTTCTATAAATGTGGAATAAAGTCAGCGCTATGAGCTGACATATGGTATAAGACGCTTACCGAACGGTGTTATTCAGAATCGCACCACAAGCAGCTAAAGCCACAGTTCCACCCAATAATCGCAGAAAGTTTCGAGTAGCAGTAGCGACAGCCATCTCCTTCCGTTCAACATTAGCCTGGATAGCAACCAGATTTGTCTGAAGCGTCTGTCCAGACCCGATACCACTAAGGATCTGATAGCCGACAAGTCGTCCAATAGAAGTTGTTGAGGAGATGGTGGACAGGAGACCACATGCAATGGCCCAAATGGCAAAGCCTGCCCACATGTTGATAGTGTAGTTCCCAGTTTTGGAGATAAGGAAACCAGAGGTAAAGGACACGACGCACTGGATCACAACGAGAGGCAGGAGGAGCACGCCAGACTTGATCGGGGAGGCTGAGTAGACAACTTGGAAGAACTGGGGGAGCTGTATAGGGTTAAAAAATGGCGGGATATGCAGTGAGGAGATCTTACGTAGTATAGATTGGCGTAAAACATGAATCCGGTGAAAAATGCGCCTATTGATGCACCTGCGACTGTGGAGTTCTTGAAGATATGCACTATTATAGTTGTTAGTTTTGCATAAAAAATAGCAGCCAAATCACGTACTTGGGATGAGTGGAAGCTCTGCAAACTTTATTTCCACTAGAATGAAGATGCCCAAGAAGACCACACCAATAATTAGAGGGGCAATAACTCCGGCCGAGCTCCAGGCATACTTGGTCCCTCCCCTAGACCCATATCAATATTGACAGTAAAAGAATAATTGGAAGGTCATCGTTAACTCACCAGGAAATCGGTAGCAAGATCAAAACCGCCGCGATGAGCATAGTAATGCATCCTAGGTAATCAATTTGCTTGAATCTGGCTTTCATATCGCCCTTGACCCTTTTCAGAGGAAGGACTAAGAGAACAACAAGAATAGAAATGCCAGTCAAGGGGATGTTGATGTACTGTATTCATTAGTCGGCTATTCAGATAATAGATCATATAAACTCACAAAGCACCATCGCCACGAGACTTTCTCTGTGAAAAGGCCGCCGATGAGAGGACCAATTGAGTTGGAGAGAGCAACTACCACCCCAATAATACCCTGATATGTCCCTCGTTTCTCCAAGGAAACAACATCAGACACGGTAATCATGACTGAAGTGAGAATACCACCACCGCCAATTCCGGAGATTGCACCTAAAGATATCCTATCAGATACAGGAATGCCAACACAAAGTAAATAGCATTCCAGACTCACGGAACACAATGAGCATGATCATACTCTGGGATACCGCGGACAGGATAGACCCAAAGAGGAAAAAGCCCATACTGGTGAGGAGAACGATCTTTCGGCCAAAGATATCGGAAAGACGCCCATATAGTGGCTGGCATGCGGTCGATGTGAGAAGATATGAAGTTCCAACCCAGGACTCAACCGATGCATCGTGAAAAACCCGTCCGAGGGTTGGAAGAGCGGTAGAGACACTGTTTCAAATAAGCAAAGCTGCTCGTCATTTCTAGGATAATGATATCTGACATCGTTTGATCAAGAAGTGCACCTAGAAAGTAAAAGAAAGGTCAGCGCTAATCAAGCACAGTGTAGCACTATTGTATAGGTTCTTACAGAACAGAGCACAACTCAGGCCCACAAAAACGATTAACAGTTGTTTAACGGGTAACAAATTGGTCTGATCTTGCAATTTGTTCTTCCCATCGACTGCATTGTCAGTAGAAAGTTGCTGTGCCTCGACATTGCTGGACTTGTCTCCACGATCAGATTCCGTTGCCGTGGTATGCTGTTCTGGGGTGCCGGTACTGGCGCTGGTGGGCCGAGATGGCACTAGAGAGGAACGACCATTCATAATCCAGGTGGGGCGCCGAGCCTTCAAGATCAGATAATCTCGATCAATGAGAAATGAGAATTTCCAAGACTTGTGGTATGAAAATTGTGTTTATGTACACGAAGAAAGGTGGAACTGATTTCATCTGTGGACCTGAAAGTAACATTCAATGTTTGAAAGACGGTGAATTCTGGAAGAGATAGGAGATAACGAGCGTCGGATTTAGATCCGGACATCTGAACAGGAAAAGATCTTGTTTTGACGGTTCATCGGCTATTCGTCAAATAGTCTGCGTCTCCACTAGGAAATCATCGCCGAACCGGCTTCGTCCCCAGCTTCGGCTTAATTTTTAGGCGATATGAGATACATATCTCGCTCTGTGTATATATTCAGAAGCATATCTTCAAACTCCCAGATGCCGCTGTTCATTTCACTGTGGGAAGCCTTTTGTAACTAGAACAGAGCGCAGGCTTAATCCAAGCCCTGGGCAGATGGTTTAGCTTCAGCTTGTATATATAAGCAGCATCGGGGTTCCTCCCGATGTCGCATCGCACCTTGGCAACACTAAGGTTCGACTTCCATGGTTGGAATTTCGTTGTCGACCTCACATGCAAGCTTCAAAGGATTGAGTACACGTCAGGACTTGTCACGGTACCTAAATTTGGCTTGGGAATTTTACATACGTGGAAAACTACCCAGGTGTATCTAATTTCATATGTTCCAACGGTATTTTTGCAATTATCATTGAAATATCATAAATTCCAACTTTGACAGAATCCATAAGGGATTAGCATAGAACAATTGACAAGTCTGGAAAAAATATATCTACTCTCCAACCTCTCTGTCCTCGTCCCACTGCACCCAGCTCATAACCCGCCAGCTCAAAGTCTTTTCACGAATCTTCTTTCCCCAGATGAACAACGGAATCCAGAAAATGAGAACACCACCGCAGATTGCGGCCATCTCTCCATAAGCCACATTATATCCATGAATATCAACCCAGGGGTTAGTATAGAAACCAAGCAAGAAACCAAAAGCAGACTTGAAAGCCAGCTGGGTGACAACGACCTCTCCCGCAACGGGACGGTAGCTATCAATAGTGTAAACCAGCGAGACATTTGTAGCCTGCGTGATAGTAAAGTTGACTAAACAACGTTAGGACATGACCACACATACATGAGACAGGAAACTTACTAAGACCGATACCGAGAGTAGGAACCATCCAGTGCATCTTCCACTTGATACCACAACCGTACAGCGCCAATGCAAGCGGGCCAGTAATGACACTAATCATCATAGCAGGAAGACGCATCTCGGGCTCACGAATACCGTTGTTTCGACGGGTGAAGATATCGGCGACCCAATCAGAGAGATAGCCACCAAGCGCGATACCAAAGATACATCCGACGATCGCGGCACAGAAGCAAAGACCGGATTGCCATGCGGCAAATCCATATGTATCGGAGAATGCCGAGGCAACGTTGGATGTGATGGCTGTGATGAAACCGATGGTGACTGACATCACAAGAGTAGCCCATAAGACGGGTGGAAGGATCAACAGGCCCACGGGGCGAATTGTCATTTGCCACAGGGACTCATCGGTGTATCTTCCATGGTATAGCTTCAGGCCCTGTTTCCAGCCATGTCCGATGTCTGATTCTTGAGGAACGACTTCTTCGTGGATCTCGGAAGCGACTCCTGCCTCCTCCACCTTTGTGCTTCGACGGACGCGCTCGCCGGAGGGAGACAACGTTGTGATACTATCTGTCGTGGCAGGGGCTCTGATATAGGCTGTTTCAGGGAAGGTAAAGTACACGACGAGAGTAATGGCACCGATCAAGGCAATGGCGACATAGTAGATGTAGCGCCATGGGTGATACTTGACGATGAATCCATCGATGACGGCACCGCTAGCGACACCGAAGTTCAAGGAGGCATTGTAAAGACTATATAGGTTAGCGATAGTTTCCAGTAGACTGTTTGCTTGGGACATACGCAGTGATGGCTCCACGCTCATGCAAGAAGAAAATATCAGCAATGGTGATAGGGGCAAGGCACTCTCCAGCTCCAGCCGCAATTCCCATGACGATTCGAGCGACGAGGAAGTTGGCATACTGTGTAGCGACAGCGCACCAGATGGCAGTAATTGTATAGATGGTAAAGGAGGTCACGTAAACAGCTCGACGTCCATACTTGTTGATAAGGGGCATCCACATCAGATTACCCAAGCCCTGGAAAAGGGCCGTGCAATTGAAAAAGTAGGCTGTTTTGGCAATCGCGCCTGAAAGACCGGTCGTCTTCCAATCGGGGAAGAAGTCTTGTGCAGTCTCGACAATTGCCATGGTAGGGCCGGCAGCGAGGAAATTGCAAAGAACCATGGCGAGACATACTGCGACGGCAGTGTATAGCTTGAACCATCGCGGCCTAAAACCAATGAGAGAAGTCGATATAAGGATGTGCGTGATCTATTTACCAATTGAGAGGATCCTTTGGATCCGATGAAGGCGTAGGAACTAGAATAACCTCATTGGTCTCCGAATCTCTCAGACGAAGATGACCGAGAGTCTTGATCTTTGGTATCTTTTCCTCGTGCTCTGTGAAACTATCGTAGCGCTCTTTCACTTGCGTAGGAGCCATAGCAGCAAATGTCGAATTGACTGACGATCACCACCAAACAAGGGGCTTCATATTATATAAAGCAGATATCAGCTTGAGATGGGGCATCCCATTAGTGCGGGGCCCCACATAATCTGGGGAAGCAATTAAGGTCCACTTGCCGGGGCGTGGAGGACATTCCTCTGATAGAGAGTGACAACCAATCACATTCAAGGTATCCCTGCTTGTGGCTCGTGGATCCTTCATATCGGGTGTCATGTGAACGAGTCAGCCAAAACTTCTACCCCCCAGAGTGCCAAGCATTCTCCCGTGGTTAAACTCGCACTTTTCAGAGAATACTGCTAAGAAACAGTCACATGAATAAGAGTTAACAATATACTAAGGTATAAATGCCATACTTTCAAAGCGTATGGGGAAAGAACTTGCAAATTGGCCGATCCTTGGACTGGTTCAGGTGGAGGGCAACTTCCGACATTACGTGGACAAAACGCCGCGTGGCGGACCTTGTCCAATCATTGGAACCGTAGATCACCACACATGAGGTACTTTTCTTCATTCGATTTATCTCTGGTTCACGAGATCCAACCCCAGGAACCCAGGAACCCGGGGAGATGAGGGCATAGGAAGCGGGCGGGGTGGACATGGTTCAAGATATTCGTAGAAGGAATGTGAATCACAGGATAAAGTTCGCTAGTGAATTGGCATTATGCATATCCTCACTAGTTTACAATTGTTGGCTCTTGCCATTCCCCTCAATCCTTCCAAGGTTTTACACATCATTTTGTTTTACAAGCTCTGCCTTCCTCCATCCCGCAGCAAATTTCCACTGCACAAGCGGACCACTCAGCGCTATCAATTGAATGGCCGCACATATCGTAAAGGTAACTCCAATTCCCACAGCATCGATGAGTGGCATAACAAAACTAGTCCCACCGGCAGCGAACAAGCACCGAGCGAGATTGATACTTGCACTAGCCGCCGCGCTTTTCTCGTGATAGATATCCACAAGATAAGTCATGATAACAGACTGCATAGACACGACCGTCCACCCAGTGACAAAGGTGGAGATTATTGGGACCGCAATGTGAACGGAATACTGGATGGTCCAGCCAAACAAGATCAAAGAAAGGCACTGTATCACAGCGAAGACGGGTACAAGTCGGAGACGCGCTTTCTCAAGTGGAAAGTCCTCATCGGCATTGTTGCCCAAGTTTACTTCGATATTCACAGCAGACCGAGCTTCGAATTCGGCTTTGATTCTGCGATAATCCAGGTCGAGTATTTTGCCGGTAATCAACGTCCCAACCATCGATCCAACACCGTTAGCGATAAAAGTCAGGCCAATCTGAGTCTCGCTCAAGCCGTATTTCTCTTTGAACAGCGACGACATGGCAGTGATGCTCATCTGCCACACCGCATAATAGACAGCAAGGAATAGAATGATAGGGGCAGCGTGTCGGCGAATCAGGATACGAAAGGGGCCAGTAATATCAATGCTCTTCTTTCTAGGCAACGTGGCATCCCCATTCCACTCAACTCTTGTTGTCTTGACGTAAAAATTCAACGGATATTCAACGATCCAGTCAGAAGGAACCTTGCTCCCATTCCCAACCCTCGACCGCAAAGTCTCCGGAAGTAGCAATAGCAGCGCTATTAAAAAAACACCACTGTATATCACCAAGAGCCAAAAAATCGCTCTCCATCCCAGAGTCCCGGCCAATGCACCTCCAATCACTGGCCCTGCGGCGACAGGGACCAGCAACCCCGCTTGGAAGATACCCATAAACCCTCCCCGCTCTGCACGAGTCGTAATATCACCAATAACACCTGATCCGATGGCAATTGTGCTCGCGCTACCTGCACTTTGTAGACAGCGTAGCACAATCAACGTGGCATAGTTTTTTGCCTCTGCCAGACCGATACAGGCGCCGAGGAAGATGATGAATGTGCCAGTATATGCAACCCGGCGCCCCTTGACGTCTGAAATAGGTCCCCATAGATTTGGGGCAATCCCTTGGAAGATTAGATACGAGGTGACAGTAAGATTGATTTTCTCGGTGGAAACGTTCATATCCCCCGCGATGGTCGGTAGAGCTGGAAAGTAGATGTTGGATGCGAAACCGGAGACTACTGGCGATTAGGGGATGATGATGACTTGAATTATTCTAGAACTTACAAGTTGCCGCCGTGGACACGATAGCGATGATGAGCCATTTTTGTCTTTTGTCGAATATGCTGTAGGGCACTTCTGAAGCCGTTGTCGATGACTTCATGGCTGGGGCATCCTCGCCGGTTTTCGATTGCATGTCTGATTTATCAAACATCAGCGAGTTTGTTTGACTCAAAGGAATCCATATAAGAGTAGGTTTCGATATTGTCTTTGAGGCTTGATCGGGTCGATGCTCTTTTATAACTATGGGTTTCGTAACAAGAAATGTGGCGATCGGAGTTGAGCATCTACTTCCGGAGTTGAGCATCTCAACTCCGTCAACTCCACATTCCATTTATCCTCCATGAGTACAAGATGTCACCGCATAAAGCATAGTCCCAAATTCATCGACGTCTTCCAACCAGCGATCAACTCTCCTTCGTCTTTCTGCAATATCAAATTCATCCATATCTGTAGGAATCGGCCACAGCTCATCAATAGAAAGACTTCTGTCCGTCCATTCCGCTAAATGAATATTGTATTCTCGTTCCCAGTCACTTCGCGATTGAGCGTTCCAAAGAGATCTATTGGAAGGGACAGGGAGCCCATGTAATTCTGTCGCAAGGAAGGTAGGAAGTCCTTCCTGTGTGGAGAGAACACTGTCGAGAAGATACATTACGTAAAGTGTTCGCCGCTTTGTCTCGGTGACAATCCATTCTTCCCATCGAGGGCGTGTATGATGCTGGTCGGCTACGCACATAAGTCCCTGTTTAGACGAAAGGTGGGCGAGAACCTGTAGATTCATTGTAGCTGAACGAAGTTGATGTTGGGGCCCCTGATCGAGTTTGAAAAATAAAGCGAGACAATAAATGAGATAGGCTTGAAATGCACCTAAAAGGAAAAGATCATTATAGCTTTCATGGATTTCCATGATACTTTCCATCTCCCGCTGAAGGACCATCGCAGTGGTACCTTCACTTCCCGCTAATGGGTTTTCGCATATTCGAATCAAACTTAAGCAGGTTGTCAAAGGCGAGCCTGTCGGTTGTTCTGGTATTTGTGAGGGGTGGATGAATGGTAGCATTCCACGGCCACGAGCTGCGACAGCTGCATAAGACTTCAAGATCCGGGAAATAAAATTGGAGACCACAACAGGATGTTGCTTGATTGTCTGTCCGGGAACTGGAATGTAAATATTCATCCAGCGGGTGGTAATCTCATCGGCATCGATCGGACAAAAAAGCTCGAGGTTTGAAAAGTCAAGCTCGGGAAGCTTGGAAGAGGACACTGGATTTGAGGGTTTGATACTGGACTGTGCAGTATCAACATGTTCGAGTTGCCTCATTGGCTGTGCCCAAGGTACTGTCCAAGCTTTTGAGTGGCTGTTTGGTGGCAGCCCATCAAGGCTTGGGACCAGAGAATCGGGTATGGAATCCGGGCTAGGTGGTCTTGGCTCGCGTTCTTTTGAGCCGTGTATCCGGGAGTACGCACATGAGAGCTTGCGCTCTGCACATCTGGTACAACCTGCAATTTTGCGATCACACTTGGCCTTTGCCACGGAACAGTGCCGGCAGGCTTTCTGTCGCGAAGTCGAATACCTCGGGGTCTTCATGTTGACCCTAGGAGTTTTTTGAACCGAATGACCCAACAAACTTCCTCTGAGTCATGAAACAAACTTGGCAATGCGTTCCGGCCCAGGAGTCCTATAGGATTACATGGAACATTGAATAGACCACCACTATTCTGCACCCCCGCTAGACGCCCTTAGTCATCCTGGGCTGCATCTAACTTAGTTAGGCTTTCAAGCTTAGTTCTGTATCTGACTAGCCTCGCCTTAATCAGCCAAGATTCACGGTGTATAATCGCCATGTACTATACTCAGCCAACTATAATGTTCCGATTCCGGATGGGAGGTCGTTTTGTTGATGATGTCGGACGCGGATAAATATACACATGCAATGTTACCTGCGACCAAAACTACTGTAAATGTCGTCAAACTCGAAACATTTGAATATTCAGATATTTGCTTTCATAAAGTATTAGAATTCAAAGTATTAGAATTAAGTCAAGTATTATGCACTAGTATTGAAATATATATAGTTGACTATTTCACGTCGGTCACTTACTTCATTAGGTCAGGCGGGGAGATGATCTGCGGAGAACCGCCATCGATCAACTTGATCAACTTGACTTCCTCCCATACTTGGAACTCCGCGTTAACGTTTCAACTTTCATTCTTTCAGGCTGGCCCTGCACACGAATCTTTATATTTTGGAAGCCTATGATTTCTTTTCTGCACGTGCCCTCTGTGAGCATGCCGTGTCAGCTTTAAAGGGTTTCCGCGGTTGAGATCCATCATTCGACACCCTCGACCGGGCTGTGCCTTCTCTGCTTGGTACTTACCTCTAAACACGGGACGATGTCTCTCCTTCACAATGAAGAGTAGGTTATCTGTGGAGGTGTCCTTCACCCCCCTCCTCAATAGGGTGTGGGCTGACCCAAATGAAATAGCTTCACTATCTGGCAATTACGATCCTCCTACCTTTCCACAATCAAAGACGGAATCGGAGACCGCTTGATAAATGTCAACAATTCAGTCCTCAATACCCCCGGATTTCGCGCCGCAGGCTGGTCGACCGCTACCACCAACAACAATGCCAGTAGCGCATCCTCGCTCAAACGTACATATTCCCCACCCATTCCTACGACAGCAGCCGTTTCCTCGGAATACTATCGCCTCGCAGTAAGAGACGCGAATGCACGGGATGAGCTTCAAGGCCTTGGTCTGGAGGACGGCGAGGATGACGAAGGCGGTATGGTCACCGGGAAGAGCAACGTGGATCTAACAGGACGACGGGTTCAAGATCGAGCTGCGAAGAAAAAGCTCCGACGTGATCGTCAGCAGGAAGTCCAGCGGCAAGCCGTAGCAGAGGACGATGATAGCAGTGATCTGAGCGACAGTGACGATGATGGAGACAATCCACGACGGTTGGTCAATCACTTATTGACTGCGGGCACCAGTGGCTGACTTGAAATACAGGTCGACCGATCAAATTGATTTCCCCAAGTTGCCCATTCGCCGCGAACGATCCGATTCCTCTCCAATTCGGTCGGAGGAACAGCACGAGCGACCCGAACTCATGATCACATCACCCGCAGCGCAAAACAGTGCAAATCACTACCGAGCGGGATCCGGATCCCTGGGGACATCTATTAAGAGCGGACGCCGGCCGCGGCGCGATACAGCAACAAGCAGTGAGCTTTCCACGGACAATGAGGTCGATGCACAAGGGTACAGGCCGGGGCAGGTTCAATTCTCGAATACCAACGAAGTGATGGAGCGACCCCGGAGACGGCGAGAGAGGACGGGCAGCCGCGGGGCGGAAAGTTTGGCCCTCGAGGATCTGCAAGAGCAGGACGAAGACTCCGGGGCGGAGTCTGTTGGATCGGCTCTGTCCTCCGAGTTTGATGCCACGGCTGGCTCTGGCTCACTGCTACTGGCTGGAGTGGGTATGAGCGGTGGCTTGGATTCATCTTCACCAGTAGCCCTCATGCATAAACTACCGACTGGGACTGGCCCTACGAGCAACTCTCCACGAAAGTCGAAGACACTTCCAACCCCCGAGCTTCATGATCTTCCACCACCACGGCCTATCAGCATCTTGCAGCCTGTGAGCTTGCTGACTCGACAATTGAAGGCTCGGACTCGTGCTCCAAGCAATCCAGTCGAGAAATTCATGGTTCTTTCTGGTTCGGGTCAGGGAGATCCCCTCTATCTTAAAATATACCTGCCATTTTCATCCGATCCCGAGAAGCCACTGGATCTACCACTCATGAGAGAATCTAAACTGTCCGATCACCCTGCGCATGTTACCGTCGCTGAGGCGATTGGTCTAGCCCTTTGGAAGTATTCTGAAGACTCACGAGATCCCTCTCTAGAGCGTGAGAAGCTGACTGTGAATCGCTGGGCCTTGCGAATGGTCGACGACGGCGAAGTAGAGTACGACTTCCCAGCACTCGGCCGCGCACTTCCTATGACGGATTTTACATCCAACAATAACCAAGCTGCCAAATCACGAGGACGCTCACGTGGAAAGCCATACGATGAGTTTGCGCTAGTTGAAGCGTCCAAGCGTGAGTTTGAAGAGAATGAAAGACTGTACCCTCAGTACAGCCAGAGTGTAGGGTCCGACGAGAATGAACCGCTGCCCCAGCTTGTGGTTCCAGGTGCTCAGCCCTCCCCGCAAATCAAACTTCCACTTGGGCGCTATAATCCAATCTTGGGCCAACCATTCTCGTCTGCCCTCAACGACAACACCTTGACTCCCGCGGATCGACCCGCAATTCCTATATCCCATGCGACTCCTCGTCTAGGGGTTGCCAAGACCATGAAGATTCGTTTCCTCAACCTCGAAGGGTCGGCGCACGTTATGACTCTAAACACAACCACCGATAGCTATATTGCGGAGATTCTAGACTCTGTATGCAAACGTTGGGGTTTGGACAAAGGCAACTACCTTCTCAAGATAGTGGGGTCAAGTACTATGGCACCTCTTGATCGAACCGTGGAAGCGCTGGGAAATATAACAGACCTCGACCTTGTCAGACGCCGCTTCGGAGCAGTGCCCCTGCCCTTTGGTGGATCACCAGGCAGCGCTGAGCCGAACGCACCGCTTCAGGTGGACAACAGCGCTGGCAATCCTACTGCAGTAAAGAAGGGCAAGAAAGGAATCCATATGCTCCCGTCTTCTTCCCAGAAGCAGGATCTAATTGGCGGTTACTATCGTCGGTACCATGTCTACCGCAAGCAACCCATGTCTTTTACCGCTTCCAATCACCGCATCCTTACCTTTGACAACGACTACATGCATATCGTACCTGGTGAAACAGGCAAGACAGCTTCCGACTCCAAGACTCGCTCCATCAACTTCAATGATGTGGTTGGCTGTAAGGTGAGTCGGCGCCACCCGAAGAGCTTCCGGGTTGTTGTTCTACGTGGCAACGAAGCCAATGAGCAGAAACGGTATGACTTTGAGGCTCGTAATGCCTTGGAAGCCATAGAGATCGTGGATGAAATCAAGAAGAACATGGCGCAATATCGTGTTTGATTTTCTGGGGGTTACCTCTTTTGAGCTTGATTATGAGACAGGGGTCATTGGGTTTGCAAGGTTGGAGTTAGACATTTATGATTCAATCTGAGCATTTTGAACATTTCAAATAGACCCCGTAGTTCTACATGTAGAGCCTTGTTCTGCCATGATTAAGGTTGTCGCATCGATCCACGATAAGATAACAGCTGACTAATGTTTCCATCTACAATCTACAATCCACAATCTACAAAGACGTCACTTTCTTTCCACTTCACTTCACAAGTATGGAGAGTAAAGACAGAGCAGACACTTCCAAGGGAAGTGAAAACTCCCAACCTCCAACCACCAGCACAAAACCCCACAACTCCAAATTCCGCTTCAAAAGCACCACATCAAACCATTCCTCCCGAAAGCGACACCATAGTCCCAAACCAAAAGAACGCACCTACAAACGCCGCCCACCCCACCGATCCCGATCCTCAAACCACATCCAAGGAAATCCCTCTCCCCGCTCCAGATCTCTCTCCCCAAACTCCGCATTCCGTGAATCCCTCTTCGACGCAATGGGCGACGACGAAGGCGCCGCATACTGGGAAGGCGTCTACGGACAACCAATCCACAACTACGCTGTTCCACAAACAGAGGGCCCGGATGGTGAACTGGAAGCCATGGACGAGGAACAATACGCCGCGTATGTACGTGCGCAGATGTGGGAACGTACACATGCCGGTATGATTGAGGCGCAGGCACAGTGGCGTGAGGAACGACGACGGAGGAAAGTGCGTGAGCAGCGTGGGCGTGCGGAGGATGCGGAGAGGATGTCTTTTGATAAGGCGATGGAGGATAGTTTGAGACGTGGAGCAGAGCGGAAGAGGAGGAAGAGGTGGGGGGAGGTTTGGGAGACTTACCTTGCGAGGTGGGAGGAGATTGCGAAGGTTGTAAAGGAGGTTACGGAGAACGAGAAGGAGGATGAGAAGAAGGGTGGAGACGGCTCTGTCGCTGTTCCTGCGTCGAAGACGTTGCGCAATTTACTTTTTTGGCCTGTTGAGTCTGGGAAGAGGGTTGATGTTGCTACGGAGTCTGTGGAGGAGTTTATGCGTCATGCGCCTTCGTCTGAGGATTTGATGGTTATCTTGAAGGCTGAGCGGGTACGCTGGCATCCGGATAAGATTCAGCATCGATACAGTGGACTTGGGATTGATGATGTTGTTTTGCGCAGTGTGACGGAGGTATTTCAGATTATTGATCGGATGTGGAATGAGCGACAACCCAAGACTTAATTGTTTGTCTGGGCTAGCATGGAATGGCGTTTTTGATACCCGATACCCAATACTTTAGTTATAACATTGACAAAATTATCGTGACTGTATTCATTTCAAACACTTGACTAAACCAAAAACACAAACCAAGAGATAAACAGGCTATGCAAGACCAATTTGCTCGAAACATATTTAAGGAAACAGATTCCAGAATTTTGTGTTGGACTGCGCTAGTCATATAAGTCCAAAGATCAGAAGCGTGAAGAGCGCGCTTTGGTCCGGTAGATAGTCCATCCAAAGTACCCACCGACAATGGCACCGAAGAACAGAACAATCTTGAATAGGAACCAGCTCCAGCTACCGCTCTTCTCCTTCTTGGGTCGAACGCTGCCACTGCGGCCTTTACCACGTCCATTGTCCGAGCCACGGCTGCCACCAGCGTTGTTGCGGCCAACGGAGTATAGGTTCTCGGCCTTGAGAGAGATGATGTCGTGGTTGTCGCTCAATTCACCAGTCTCGGCGGAGAGACCCAGGTAAGCGACCGAAGGAATAGCAATGTTGTGGTCCTCGGCATTAAGGTTGAAGCACTCGACCCAGGTATCCTCGGTCTTGTACTGAAGCTCCAGGGAGAGGGACTTGTCTTGGAAGTAGGTGAGACGGGCTTTGGTAGGAACGGGGGCGTTGCGGAGACCACGAGCCTAAAGTAGAGCTCAGATTAGCTTGAGGCGCACTTATCCTGGAAGCGAAAGATAACTCACAGAGCATCCAGCGAGCTCGTTGGCCTTGCCGTCGTGCGCCTGGTCGTAGGTGGTCTGCCCGTCGCCCATCATAGCCATGACATAGGGGAACGAGACACCAGGACGGTTGTTCTTGTAGGTATCGAAGAAGATGCCGAGACCCTCGAATCGATCAGTTGATCCGAAGACAGGGCCCTGCGTGGCGCGCTGTTTGGTGAGCCAGAGGGCAAAACCATCACCATGCAGGTTGCCATTGCCGTGAATCTCGAATTCCAGTTCGATCTGGACAGTGTGAGCGGATGCTGTTCTTGTTATAGTATATGATCTGGACCTGGTCGCTAGCACTCACCTGCCAGTTGGTCGCCGTTAAAGGCACGCGGGAGAAGATCCATCCTTGCTGCGAGGCGCGATCGGCTGTGAGCCGGATGTATCTTGAAAACAGTCAGCACTGTACATAGAAGTACAGCGGATTGGCAGAGGTATCTCACTTGTCAGCCCGAATGATAGTATCTCCTCCGAAGTCGAACCAGCGGCTTTGGAAATCCGAATCGAGGTAGGGCTGTCGCGAATGTCAACACCGGTGATCGAAAGCCACGTTTCTCATGAATGCTTATCCTGAAAGAAGAAGCTAGGGAGAGAGTATAGGGCATCATACCGAAGTGAGACTGTGCGTTCGGAGCTATAGATCGCATGGTGGTCAGTACCTAGACTACAAGATGTAAACAAAGCACTTACGGGAATGCTTTTGATATTGGGGTCATCGTAGGCATTGACAGGCACAGAGATCAGGCCAGCAAGGCACAGGAGGGAGGAAAGAGTCGGCAGACGCATGGTTGAATTATGGCGCAAATGGAGGAAGCTCAAGGAAGGAGAGACCGGGGGTGGGATGGATGGGGCTGCGGTGTCACCAGGACCCGAGAACCCAGAGATTCAAACGAGAAGGAAAAGAAAAACGGCGAGAGTCGGATAGAGAGAGCGAAAGCCGAAAAGTTGGGAGAGTTGGAAAGCAAGTTGGAAGGGTGTGTACTTGAAGGTTAAAGGTGTCCACTTATCAACTTGTGGCGCAGTGAACCCTATCAGCCACAGTTCGGGAATAACTTCAACAAAAACACAACTAATTTTACCAAGGAATGAACATAACAGAGGTAATAAAATATTGTAATTCTTGTATGAAATGCTTGTCATGAATCGTCATTCATTCTGCCTAAGCGAGCACCCCCATAGGATCCCATCGAGGCAAGACCTTCGCAGTCTGCCCCAAAATAGCTCGAATCTCAGACGAAACAAAGTTCGCATCAACAACAGCCTGGAAAGTGTACTCATCCATCCATCGATCGGTCATCATAAACCAACCCTTCTCTCCAGATGTCTCACCCCACGAGTTCTCCACGCGCCAGCGAACCGGCTTATCATTCTCGATATGCACGCCCGTGATGACCATAGCATGGGTCATGGAGGATTCCCCACTAGCAAGTCGCTCGGCCTTGTTCATGCCAAGTGAGATGTTGAATCCGAGCGTTAGGTCGGTGAGTTCGGTATCCATGATACCAAGAGTACTATCGGAGAACTTGCCCACATCGCAGCCGAAGAAGACGGGATGTCCAGCTTTCAACATCGCAATGACTGCTTTCTTGAGGATTGGCATCTCTACATTAACATATGTGAGGGGCTGCCCTTCGACCACGTTACCCAGTCTGTCGACTGTCAATAGCCGGTTGTACTCATTGCGCGGATCATTGACTAGACTGAAGAAACGCCCCGGGGAGATGGTAGGCCCGCTGCTGCGCGACTGGGCTCGTGTCTGAGATCGGAGAGCCTCTTGACCAAACTCGACCGGGGTCTTTCGCACCTCGCGGGCAGTGCCACTAGCGTCATAATATTGCCAGATGAAGGGCTTATCCGGGCTCGGCGCAGGACCCAGTAGAAGAGTGACGAGAGAGTGAATCTCCTGCAGAAATTTGTCCTTGCTAACAGAAAGCAGGTACGAGGCCTGGGGATCATTCTTCTTAGCAGCCAATTTGCGGAGGGCCAATGCCTGCTCGCGCAGCTTGGCAGTGAGAAGCCAATTTAGCTTGGAGCTGTTCTTTGCGTGGTAGGCATCAGGGTAGAGAGCCTGCGGGACGAGTCCATACTTCTGCACCAAATTGGCGACCATATCCCACTGGCCGCCGTCAGTGACAGGGTCCTCGTAGAGCTTTTGGACTAAGCGACTGGAGAGATCTTCATCTGCCGTAGCGATGATTTGTTCGAAGAACCAGTTCGCCTTTTCGATCTTGTCCCAGTAGTAGAGGTAAGCTTGGCTCAGCTCAAATTGATTAAGCTGATAGGCTTTCATCAGGGGTACGCGGAAGACATTGGTCGAGGCAAAAAGCCAACAGCGGCCGGACGAGCGTTGGTTTGTGATAGGCGCACCTTCCACTGGTACGGTCAAGTTGAAGATTTGCAGGTCAGACTGGAGGGCTCGCTGATCAGTAAGAATCTGGCCATAAGGCTGATTTGCGAAACTGGAAATAGCCAGGCGGTTCTGTACCCTGATATTAGCATGTATTCCTCAATTTGAGTCTATAGATCTAACCTTAACATCGCTCAAAAGACTCTCGTTCCAATCCTTCAGATGAGAGAGGGCAAGAGTTTTGATTCTATCTCGAACAGGATATGACTGAGGAGCTGGTAGATTGTCAATAAACATATGATAATTTGGAATCAAAGGTAGACGAACGATATTCAGTGTACTCTTCTGTGCTCTGACTAGTTCTAGTGGTCTCCATGGACAAAGGTGCCTTCTCAGAGACCGGCTCCGGCTTGGAAAATGAGGTACCCATGGTTCAGTAGAGCTGGTTGTCTGGAGAAATGAGAGGTTCCACTTGAGAATATAAAGAGATATGGGAGACTAGAAGGGAAGTGAGACTACAAGGTACTCAGATAATCGGGGATGCGGGGAAGTATAATGGTGCATGATCAGCTCGATTGGCGTCATTTGATGATTGGTCATAAACCCATGACTCCTCTCATAAAGAACCTAAACTTCCTTATCAGGACCTTTGACGGGCCCCCGGCCTACGTTGTTGATATCGCTTTGATTTGGTTGGTGGGGAGTTGGGTTTCAATCTTATCTGGTGGCGCTCCTTGTGATCTAAACGACTTGTAGATATGCGGCCTCCGAGTCTCGTCCGACTCGACAGTCATAGAAGAACAATCCCGCCGAACCTGTCAAATTTAGAAAGTTGAAAGTAATCATTATTCAGGTAAAATAATGAGTCTGGTTTCTGAATGACCTTGGGTAGCGTCAAGTTTTTAGCAGACGGAGATCAATGGCTCATGTGGATGCTACAAGTATGCAATGCATAGGAAGGAGGGGGGGGGGGGGGGGGATGTTGTCGCCTGATATCCAAGGCATAAACATGTGGCGCTCGCACCGCCACAGAAGCTAAGATCTTGACGGGACTCCCAAGGTATTACCATATCTCCAACAAATCTCCATCCATCTAATACCACCCACAATGTCTTTCCTCGGTTCTTCCACCTCCAATTCATCTGCCGATGTCAAGGCCAACCTTGTCCAGCAGCTCCAGCAGGAGTCTGCCATGAGCAACGCTCGCGCCTTGATCCAGGTACGTCACTCACGACTCCTCGCAGTCGCGCCCGTATCAACTTGTCTATTGGATCAAGCTAATTGTTTGCTCTTTAGAAAATCAACGAGAACTGCTTCGAGGCCTGCGTCCCTACCCCCGGTTCCTCCTTGTCGGCCCAGGAGAACTCCTGCCTGACCACCTGCATGGAGAAGTACATTAACATGTGGAACATCACCAGCCGCACCTACATCAACCGGATTGGAGTTGAGAGCAAGAAAATGGGAGCTGACACTGTTACTTCCTTCGGCTCCGGTCTTTAAAGGGATGAATGAATGCATTTGGATTCTTGTTGAAGAGAGTAGCACTTTCTGAGGAAACACGGGAGGATGAAATATGAAGATCTGAGGATCGGTGTATGAATAGAAAAGGCCGGAGAGCCCATGTACATTATTCGGTCGTGGTTCTTTTGGCTTTAGGTCTGGTTGACCACATGTGCAGGATAGAGGGAGGACCTGCGGAATACAACCCACTTGATTTTGTGTATATTGCAAGAAACCTTCAATGTTCGAAAGACAAGTAACAAAAAATAAAACTCGATTTCCAGTGCTGAAATATACGATTCCATAATCCACCAAATGCCATTAAGCTGGCTACTATGATATCACACCTGTTTTTCCTCGGCGATTCCGACTAGCGCCAGTGCCAAATCCAATCCCGAGCGGTTGATCGCAGGGGCTTTTCATATCTCGTTATAAATCATACAAGCACTTTTAGAAGTCGGGGAAAAGATGTCCGTATCTGTGGGAGAGGTAAGCTCATGAAATGGGAGATGGAAACCGAGTAAACATACGCATCTTCACCCTCCTGTCCGTAGTGCTCCGTCTCTTCGGGATATTTGTCGTACTGGCTTGCATCTCCTTGTCCACCGCGGATCGGTGGGATGTAGGGAGCATCGATATCCTTGCGCTCCAAGCGCTCCCAGGTGACCTCGGCGAACCAGGCGTGGTTCTTGACATCCTGAGGACCGCCGTGCAAATTGCCCAGACGCTTAGTGAGATCGGAGGTGATCAACTGTGAGAGGAGATCGACGGCATCGTCATGCAGGTATGGCGGGTACTTGACCTTGCCACGCAAGATATTCTCATAGATCTTCACCGGGGACCCGCTATCCCAGAATGGGGTAAAGCCGCACAACATCTCGAAAATGAGAATTCCCAATGACCACCTAAAAAAAAGAGTTAAGACAAGGAACGCTACAATGCAGTGTAAAAGTAGAAAGCATACCAATCGACAGATTTGTTGTAACCCTTCGAAGAAACTACTTCCGGAGCGAGATAATCGGGTGTTCCACAAAGGGTCCAGGTGATATCGGGGACATCCTTGGCAAATCCGAAATCTGTAATCTTCAAGTGGCCATGACGATCCAAAAGAAGATTCTCTGGTTTCAAATCTCGGTAAATGATCTGGTGGTGATGCAAATATTCCAACGCAAGGGTCACTTCTGCAGCATAGAATTTGGCAACGGGGTTAGGGAATCGCTGAGCACAAGCGAAAGATCAGCAGGGTGTTCGGCGGGATCAGAGCGGGGGCAAACCACTCACTTGAGACTTTCGTAGCAGACTGAAGAGCTCGCCACCCTCGACAAAGTCCATCACCATGTAAAGATTCCGCGAATCCTGCCAGGTTCCCCAGAGGGTCACCAAGAACGGATGACGAACGCGATTGAGCATCCGGCGCTCGTCATTGGTGTGCTCAATTTGCTTCATCTTGACCACCTGGGCCTTCTTCAGCACCTTCATAGCATAGAAGCGATGGTTGTGCTTAGATTGGACCAAATGAACTCGACCAAAGCTACCTGTGCCCAATGTGCGCTGCAACAAAAAGTCCCCCTGCGAATACTTGCCCCGGGTGGTGCGCTCTTGGCGGGGCTGTGACTGCGGAACTGCTGTCGCATTGGCATGATGGGCGGGGGACTGAGTACTCGAGTCGGCCTGAGCCGGAGTATTTATGAGATTGTTTATGCTGGCGGCATTGTTGGAGTGAGCATGGGGTTCGGAGGATCCTTGTGACGGTACGGCGGATTGCATGGAGGCGCCTTGACCTTCCTCCGGGTTAGCTTCGGTAGAAGAATGATCTGGGCGGTCTGGGTTCTGAGGCAGCTCCTTGGACAAGGTCTGCGAGTCCTTTGTTCGCCGCTTCTTCAACAGGCCTCCTAAGCTCGGCATGGAGGACGGTTGATGAATGTCAAGAAGGGAGGAGAGTCCGGAGAGTGGGGAGGGGGGTTGCGGCCAGAATGACGCATTGATCTCCCTTTCGGGAAGTGAAACTCCACTAGATAGTCTTCCACTGAACTTAAGTTGAAAATTGGTTGGGGAGTTTTTCTCTGGAGGTTTTACCTCAATAATGCCAGCGATCTCGGGAGTTAATAGATTCTCGATTGAGTCAAGGATATTGATTTAGTATTCGCCCCCCCCCCATCTTCATTCCCTCGCCACTAAATGCATAATGAATAATGAATACTCTGCTTAATTCAATATATTGGTCAAATAACTATAATACTTCTGTGGTGTATTTGATTTAAATTGCCTTGATTATGTTCCTATCATCCGACACTCCTTTCAATGATATAATCGTCAATCTTGTTGTTCATGGAAGTTCACGGGAAAACCGGATGACGACGATGACGTTGGGGATATGAGAGCCCGGCATATTGGGGCCAGGGTGAGTTTCATAGACAATCGGTTACTTTTCCCCAGGTAAACTTTGAATATGGTTGCATGCGGTCAAAACATAAGATCGAAGTGGTCGATAGAAGAGATTGACTTTGGAATGAGCCTTATAGTCGGATTACCCTTGCTTTTGATGCTTTGGGCATTGATTTCAGTGATTATGTCATCATGCATGTACTTACTGCCTGATTTACAAGGCCTTATTTAAGGCACTAAGGTATCCACAAATATCCATTATCAGCAGATAGCATCAAGCCTTAGTCGTGCATTAACGTTTCTTCCAACCACTTTACACCATGGCCCTGGTAGCTTATTCCGACTCAGAGGGATCCGATGCTGAGCCAGATACCACACCAGCCCCTGTGATCGACAAGTCAAAGAAGTCTGATGCCGGCACTGGTTTCCAGGTCGATCGCAGCAACCCGCGCAAGATCCGTGTCGCCCTCCCGAACCTCAAGCCCGAACACCCTACGGACCAGGACACCGAAGATGGTCCCGCGCGCAAAAAGGCTCGGCTAGGTGCAGGATCACGCGGGGCCTTCTCAGGATTTAACTCGTTTTTACCCGCTCCGAAGCGTGTTGAGAATAAGGCGCCTGTCGCCACGACGCGCAAAATATTCAGTTTGAAGACCGGCGCCACCCCAGGATTCGACCGGCAAGCCGATGCCGAATTTAAAAATGACCGCGCCTTGAACTTTAATACCGACGGAGATGCCGATGGAGAGATCCCTGCAGCAGGCAGTCTGGGGCAAACCGCCTCCAATTCAGACCCGGAAACATTTCAGAAGACGGAAATTGGCGAGGTCAAGTTGCAGGGTAACCCCATGATGTTCAGACCGCTGTCTGTGTCAAGAACTCAGAAAAAAAGAAGGCCACCAAGTCGACATCCATCCCAACGCCAACACCAGCCAACCTACCTACAGAAAAGCCTAGCGCAGCAGCCCCTCCACCGCCGAAACCCAAAGTCAGCCTCTTCTCCATATCATCGGAGGATTCTTCTTCTCGAGCAGAACTACCATCAGCCGCAGCAGGGACGTATGAGCCATTGGTGTACACCACGGAAGCCGAGGCTGGCGCGGCACCAGCACCGGAATCAGCACTGGATGCTCCATATGCCAATCCAAACGCGCCGTCATCACACTCGCTGGACAACATCGCCAATGATCTGAATCTGTCAAAGTCAGAACGACGCCAGCTCTTTGGCCGTAATGCACCACCTGTGGACTCCCGGATTCTTACATTCAATACCGATAAGGAGTACGCCCATAACCAGGCCTTGGCACACACGGAGTTGGCTGGTACACAGCACCAGCCTGTGCGTACCATCAATACTACTGGCAAGCACAGCTTGCAGCAGCTGGTCAATGCAGCAACTTCTCAGAAAGAGGCGTTGGAGGAGAACTTTGCTACTGGAAAAAGGAATAAGAAGGAGGCTGGATCGAAGTATGGGTGGTAGTTTTTACATAGCGTTTTTGAATTATATTGTGATACCAAAATTCAATTCAAGTTATCTTTGTTCATCTGTTTCAGTTCTCGGTCAAAAATGATAGCAACCGGGCTTTGCTTTAGACGGAAGGATGGAGAGTAATCCACGAGGACAACATTGTAGCAATGCAGGCATTGCGCACTTCGTGATTGCAGTGTTGCCTTCAAATCAACCGACAGATCCTATAGTTGACAGGTTAAGTCGCAGTCTAAATGAGATATCTTTCTTACATGATTGAATGGTCCATCGAATTGGTATCGCATCCTTTCCAAGGTATTACAGCAAACAGTCATGTAGTGAGTTAAAAACAATGCAATGCATTTAGAACTTTGAACTTAAATCTATCTTTCTAATGTGTACAAAAATCAACCTCGACGCCCAAAAATGAAAATGTTAAGTACAAAACGCCAAATATTGCAACACTTTTTTAGATCATAGATCACGACGAAACATCCACGACCTCAGCGAACCACTGCTTAAGAGCAGTAGCCAGAACAGAAGGCAACTCGCGAACATCTCTAACAACAAGGTAGTAGGGGAAGGGGAAGTCCTCGAGATAGCGCTTCATCTTCAGCTTCATCTCACCACCAGACTCAGCATCAGCTTCAAAGCTAGCCTGCGACAGATCAAGAATGGAGCTGCCCTTGACCGCATCAACGATAATGAAGACAATCATGATCCGCTCCTCAAGAGCCTGGCGCACAAGACGGCGAATAGTATCGTGATCTTCACAGATACCATCGGATATAATCAACTCAAGCTGCCAGAGATCCGCAGATCCAGAACCAGGGGAGCGCTTCCAGCGAGCCTCACGGAAGAGAGCAATGGAGTCGGCAATAAGCTTACGCACATTGGTGCCTGTCTGCTGGTAGCTGAAGTGCTGGAACACCTGCATACCAGCCTCGGAGGAGAAAGGCTTGCCGAATTCGTGCGCCACACGGACGTGGTCCTCGTCACCGAATCCAAGGACGCACAGGTCACCCGCTTCGAGCATGCTCAAACTCTTGGCGACCAAGGCCAGCGTCTCAAAAGCAAGCTGGCCACTGCCGCTACCTAGCATGGACTTACTGTCATCGACGGCAAGCATGATCTGGTAGTTACGCTTTGAGGGAATCGAGCGACGCATCCAGATCTTGTCACGCTTGTACTGGGATGCGATGTAGGGAATGATTCGCTTGATGTTCAACCGCTTACCGGTGCGGAAGTCACCACGTAGCTTGGTAGCCATGGTGGGGGCAAGGATGAGACGCAGCTGTTCAGTGAGGGATAGAGAGAGGTCGTTTGTGGCGGATTCGTAGTGAGACCAGAGACGACGGGCGTCCTCTTCTGAAGTCAATGGGGGAAGGGAAGAAGAGAGGTGGATAGCCGCGAGTTGTGTGTCGACTTGGTCCAACTCTTCGTTAACGTCTTCAGCGGGAGCGCCGTCTGCTTGCTCTCGAGAGGTCTGGTCGCCAGGAATGAAAGCTCCGGCTTTCCCGTCAGTTGGGACGGGAGAACGGTCGATCTGCATCTCGTCCTGAAGTTGATTATCTAGGGCGTCTTGTTCCTCTGCAGTGTCTGGAAGAACATCGTTCTCGCCAGGCTTCATGTCTGACTCCACGCCCTTGTTCTGGTCGAGGGCCTGGGCTTGGTCGTCATTTGCTTGTCCGAGAGCTTGTGTGTCGGCCTCATCTTCATCATCCTTGAGATGCTCGAAATCGGCATCCGCCATGTCGGTATCCTGAGGTAGTGGCTGGGATTCCTCCTCTTCTTGAGAGGGATTCAGCACCTCCTTTTGGCGACGGTGCCACTCCTCGAGAATGTCCCCAAGCTTCTTGAAGGCCTGGATCTGGGGATCATTGGGAGAACTGTCTTCACCTCCCCCAGCATCGCGACTGGCTTTGCTTTCTTCGCTATCCTTGGCAGCGCCGTTTTGTTCCTCGGCGCTGGCAGTCGGATCGTTGGAGCCACTCTCTTGCTGAGCGTCACCCGAGGCTCCCTTGTCCTCATTCTGGTCTTGGTCGGCACCTTGTCCGTCAGTGACAGCTTCGCTGGGCGCAACTTCATCGGCAGTGGCCTCATTATCGTCACGCTGGGCAAGGAACTCATCTTGCTCAGGCTCCTCTGGATCCTCCCCGCCGGCTTCATCCTCCTCCTCCTCCTTGCCATCAGCCTCCCCTTCGTTCGTATCTTCTCCCTCGCCCATTTCCTCATCTTCGCCAGGAACCTGCTCGGGTGCCATGTCGGCATCCTCGTCTCCGGCTTGGTCATCCTGGTCCTCGCCCTTTTCTTCCTCTGGAAGAGGACCCATGTCGTCCATGTCATCCATACCATCATCTTCACCCTCATCATCACCACCTTCCATATCATCGCCATCAAGCTGCATTTCGTCGGGCAGCTCAAGGGCATCTTCTTCCTTTGCTTGAGGATCGGTCACATCCATATCTTCACGGCCGACCGCTTCGCCCTCATCATCGGGATCCTCCTCCTCCTCATCGTCCTCTTCCTCATCACCATCCTCTTCTCCTTTCTGGCCCTCCTCGGCCTCCTTCTTCTGCTCCTGGGCGGCGGCTTGCTCATCAGATTCAGCCTGACCCTTTCCTTCATCATTCTCAGCTTCCTTCTGCTGGTCATCATTGGCACCGTCCCACATCTTTTCGTCGACAGCGCCAGCATCAAGACCATCAACACTGCCCGTCTCCTCATCAAGGTCACCCTCCTCTTCATCTTCATCATCATCGTCATTATCTTCATCTTCCTCTTCCTTGTGTTCACCTGACTCAGCATTAAGCTCATCTTGATCCATGTTAACAGCGTCGGCAGAATCATCCATCTCCTCGTTTTCATCTTCCTTCGGCGCCTGCTGAGCAAGCTCAGAAAGATCCTCGTCATCGCCAACATCTTTGCTGATATCTTCGGCACCCTCACCGTCACCAAGGCCAGTTCCGCTTTCCATCTTGCCGTCCTGACCCTGGTCTTGGGAGGCTTCGGCTGGGCTACAGAAACCTTCAGAGGCAATTTGAACGAATGCCTTGGTCAATGTGTATGAAGTCTTGCAGACCTCGCGGTGAACTGTGATGAAGCGATCGATCAACTCTCGGCAGATATCGTAATATCTGTTGGCAATTGGCAGAATGCTGGCAATCAACGCAGCAGCTCGTTTGAGATCATTCTCGTTGTCCAAGTGCTGCATTTGCTCCAAAACAGCCGCAAGGGACGCACTGATCTCGCTGAGGTGAACATTCTTCGACGCGCGGGAGAAGAACTCGTCGCTTCGTGACAAAAGGCCACTGAAGTCGATTGAAGCAGGCACCTCCTTCAATTTCTGCAGTCCGACGAGCATCTTGTCAATGGCCGCCAGAAGGGTGCTATCGAACTTCTGAATAGAAATGCCAGGGGCAGACTCTGAACTCATGTGAACGTGGTCAGCCAGGCCGGGCAAAGACCATTTGCGAATCTGGCTGAGAACGAAAGATAGATCCGGACGTTCACCCTCCCATTTCAGGAGATCAGAGGAGATCTGCTCAAGCAAAGCATGCGCCTTGTCAGTCAGTTCCCTCTGCTTACGTGACACAATTCCAACAGGAAGTCTAGGAAGAACGTTGAGTGATTTCCGCAGATCTTCAAGAGCACCCATTTGAGAAAGAAGACCCTCAGTGATGGTGGAGGCCTGCAGACCGGAAAACTTGGAGTGTACTCCGACGACTTCAGAACCAAGCTTGAGAATTGGGATCAACCACGCCACCTTTCTGGAGAGGAAGGCCTGTCGCTCTTCGAGCTTGACATAGACCTTGGTGAAAGAGGTAGATTCAACAGTCCAAATACTCTCCATTTTTCCGATAATTGCCTCCAAGGATCCCAACCCAGACAGAGCAGGGGAAATGAGGCCTCTCTGTCGGCGAATCATGAACAACAAATGCTCAACAGAGCCCATACTTCTGGAAACCTCCACGTTAGTCAACTCATCGGAGTAAGTTCGTGACGCCAGGCGAGCTCTTGGCAACAGATCCAACAAACGGTGGAAGTAGGAATCAGCGCTGTGGATGGCCTTTGATGTAGCAGTCCCAGATTCGAAAGCAGCACTTGTTGAGAGGACCTGTGCAAGCGACACCTGAGTTTCGATCACGCTGGTTCCCGCATTCCGCTTCACTCCCATTTCGAAGACACGCTTTAATGTATCAGCATAGAGACGACGCTTCTGGACCTTGAGGTGCTGCACGTCATCCTTGTTGTCCAAAGTAAGTGTTTTCGGAGTCTGAGTCTTGAATTCGTTGATACCCTCGATCACAGACACGGTAAATTCATCAAGGTCCGTGGCAATGTCAAACTCCAATGGAATTGCCGTAAACAGGTTCATCATGTTGCGAGAAGTGCCCTCGGGGTTTTGGAATCTGAGTGGTCTCGAGTTCCAGGCGTCGGTCTCTTGGGAAGATACCAATGCTTCCGGGAACACGGTAAAGGCAAGGACCTTTTTCTCCTGTTGGGAAATGACATCTTCTGCTGTAGTATCGGAAAGGCCTTGTTCAATAACCGGCTGCACTAGCTGAGCAAGAGCTGCCCGGTACTTTCTAACCAATTTGAAAAGCTTGATGTGTGACCTTCTGGCACTCTCTTTGAGAGCGACAATGTTGGTGTCTTTCCAGCTCGCCAACTGAATTTGCTCTTTGATGTCCTTTTCAAGGGTAGCTCTCTTTTCTTGCAGCATCTTTTCCGCCAAAGGTTCGAATGGTTGGAAGTGGGAGATGAAATTGGCCAGCGCAGAAGCAAGTGGCTTGAGGCATTCGTAGTCCTTGACGAAGATCAGAAGAGTCGCTCGGAAATGAGACACAAGTTGGAGACGGCGAGAAAATTGACCAAGAGTTGTGGACATGAAGAACTGTTCCAGCGTAGAGATGACACCTTGGATATGGTCACTCATATCTTCCTCGCCAGACTCAGCCATCTGAAGAGGCACAGCCAAGAGGGCTTCATACGCAACAAACCACCATGCACTGACATCTTCCTCGCATCGCTCTTTCTCGATATCCAAGAGCTTCGCCCAGGTAGTCAGTTCAAGTCGACGCCAGCTGACTGTCATACTCGTGATCTCGTCATAGAGAGAGGCGGCAGAGTATTCCCGGCTGGCGACAAGCTGCCATTCATGAACATAGGAATGAAGCTTTTGAACCTTGGTCAGGAACTTCGCAACGGGCTCGGTGTGCTTGAACTGGAGGATTTCGGAGCAGCAGGTGATGACATCTTGAAGAACAGCATGCTCTGGCCATGCGGTTTGGATTTGAACAAATCGTGATTGGACCGAGAGCGTCAGAGTAACAAGTCTGCGTGCCTCGGCAAGATTGGAATCAGTGTAGAAGTTATAGTTCTTCTGTCTGTCTTGAGATTCCTCGGCAACGACATCATCAAGAAGTAGAAGAACCACGGGCAGGTGGTTTTGGGCCAAAACTGGAGAGAAATCTGTCTTGCTCTTAGACCACAGTGATCCTAATAGGTTACCAGTCTGCTTGACAAAAGCACGCATTGCATGTCCGGTCTGACGATCGCTGACAAGCTTGGCATGTAACGAGGCCAGTCGAGAAGCAATGAGCCTAGGATCGAGCGCAGCAACATCCTCTGAGTTGGGCAGGCTTTCCTTTTCATATGTGGGGAACAGCTCGTCGAGGTCTGCTTCATCGACTTCTTCACCTTCTTCCCATGAACCTCGGTAACGATAGAGTTCAGACTTTTCAGCTTCCTTTTCTTGGTCCTCACGGAGCCTTGTTTTCCACAGTTGATGGAAATCAGCAAACACATTGCGGATTGTATCGCGACCAGATCGAAGTTCAAGAATGTTTGCATCCGCGTCCTTGGCGGCCCAGAGTGCAGACAGTTCATGAAGTCGCATTTCGATGACATTACCATGGCTTGGTGCCTGGTTCGGGTCAGACTTGGAGCCACATGCATCCTCAAA
The DNA here is from genome assembly GCA_028828245.1 of Penicillium lividum. Lineage (NCBI taxonomy): Eukaryota > Fungi > Ascomycota > Eurotiomycetes > Eurotiales > Aspergillaceae > Penicillium > Penicillium lividum. Next base: position 541,097 of record JAQJAG010000002.1, read on the forward strand.
GGCAGGGTGAACAGATCCACCTAAGAAAGGTGTGCGTTGACTCAGACACTTGATGTCTTGAATGTCATCGATCTTCTCATCTGTCACGGAGCTGAGGAAAAGACCAGTGTCGAGTATTTGAAGGAAGCGAACCACAGGCTCGGTTATATCATCATACGATCTGTAGTGCGCGCTGAGTCGGCTACTGAGCTGGTGGATATTGTCCCGCATAAGTTGGACCATTTCCTGCATACTTGAGGATTTGGCCGACTGAATCAACTGCTCTGGATTCCGATTAAGGATGGAATTGATCAAGTTCGAAAATTCTCCGTGCAACAGACCGAGTTCGGATTTCTCGGGTCGGGTGACTGATGATGGAGGTGGAGCAGATCCCAACGTCTTGGTTTGTTCTTCAAGAAGAGCAGACCGGAGATTGGAAGCTTGACCAGAGAAAGTGGCCTCAAATGCCAAAATGGCATTTGATTTAGCATTGAACTCGTCCAAGCGTTGATCGTGGCGCCTGCGCTGAACGACAAGACCAAGAGATGGATCGAAGACCTTATCCGGAACAAACAAGCGGAGGAGAATCACTGCCAGTTGAACTGAGGCGAGGGCAATGGGGTGAGTCATACCCTCGAGAGGGATCATGTTGGTAGTGCCTTCAAGAGGTGACGCCAATGACTTGAGAAGAGGGGGAAGGGCATTCTCCGCGAAGTTTCTGAAGAAGTGACCCTCTCCAATGCTGCTCTGCAGTTCGATGGAGACAGAAGCCAAATCACAAGTACCATCTCTCTGGACGACCTGTAGAGCAGAAACCAAGCCCGTAAATGACTGAGGCTCGAAGAATTCCTGATGACAGCAGAGCAGTTCGATCGTCAACTGCGCAAGGACGCGCTGGAGAGTACGCAGTTGCTCTTCCGCAATTTGACGACTACTGACAGTGAGGGCTTTTGATAGCGCCCGTTTCTCAGCTTGCAGAAGATCCATCTGACCCAAAGTTGTAGCTCCCACCGAGGTCAGTCTATCCAACAGGGATAGTGGGAGAACCCCACCAATAGCTAAGGAAGAACGCGATGAGTTTGCTGCGCCAGTGAAGAGCGCAAGCCTATTGAGGAGTTCTGGGACGCCGCTCCTGAGACTTGACGAGGTGAGCGAGCGGGCAGGGCGACCCGCAAGCAAAGAAACCATAGTCTGAATTACCGAGTCGCGGTTACCTTCGTCGGCAACAGACATATCGCGATACTGACAGAGGGCCTCAAAGGCTTCTGTGAAGTATGGATGTTGGGGAGAATCAGAACGTCGTACAGCTTGGCCAAGCTCGTTCACTGTTTGCTTAAGACTGTGCACAAGGGCATCTCCGTCGGCGCCATCCAAGAGGATGAACCGCTGGGCGTTGATCAAGGAATCCCAAACAGTACTGAGTTGAGAGATATCAACTCGGGTTTGCAAGGCAAGCGCAGTGAACTCGGCCACAGTTTTCTCTAGCTCAATGAGGGAGTTAAGTTGCTTTTGAGAAGCGGGTGTGACATGTCTCCAGGCATCCCACATTCTCTGCATGCTCAGACCAGTTGTTAACGCCCAGCCAGCTTGGAAGCGAGCGAAAGCGTGAGAAAGAGGCGCCTCTAAAGGCTTGAGTAATGGAGATGAGCTGAGTAGCGATGCGAAAATCTGCCTACCAACTTGGAGGTAAACTTGGAACTCGCCCTCCTCGACCTTCATAACATCCGTGGCACGATAAATATCCCAACACAGACAGAGAATGGACATCAGTGCTGTAACTATTTCCGGGGATCGCACGCTGGTTTGATCCAGACCTTGAATAAAGTCGTATAGGGCCTGGCCACAATCCATCAAGAAGTGGCTGACGGGCTGTGTTGTATCCTTCATCAATGACTGTACCCGATTCGATGCCAAAGATCGCTCAAGACTTGTCATTTGGCTTGGTTTGAGCTCCTTTGCGGACTCATTGGCCTGGACAAGGCTTTGGCGAAGACGGTGAATCTCAAGCTTGAACTCTTCAAGATAAGCCAGGATAATGAGACTTGAGCGATACTCACTGTTTCCAGTGATTGACACGAGAGGCTCATTGACCAAGGGATGCATAGGCTGCAGAGCACCCTGGATGCTCAAAGAGGCCCCTGCCATGACGATATCGCCAGCAATGACTTCGAGCGGTTTCCATTGTTCTTTGTCGCGGACCAGTGATTGGTAGCGCTGCAAAGCACTGGAGATGAGTTGGCTGGCTTTTTTGTCATCGGCATAGGGGAGCTGAGTTTCAGGCAACTTTTGAAGATAGGACAAGTCCGCCGGAGAAAGATGATCCAGGCAAACACCAATGGATTCATTGAAAGCGGCAGGTGGCAACGTAGCGTCCAGGTTCCAGATATGGCGTAGTCTGTAAAGAGACGATTCGCAAGTGTAAGATGGGCCTACTGCACTGGAGATATCCTTCACCTCGTTAGACATGAAGCAGATCTCAACACATCTGTTCCGCATGGCGCGTGACAGTTCTCCGTTGCGGGGATCCATGGTCAAGAAGATACGGAAGTTGGGATGGGGTGTAACGATGCGAGCCGATCCATCTTCGGTGCGCTGCTCGTTCAAGATGAGAGTACCATTTGGCTCTGTCAAGGAGTTTAATCTGTCAAGAACAGATGGGTTGCAAAGATTGGCATTGTCGAGAACCACCCAGTCTCCATTTTGGACAGCTCTCGTGAGAACACCTTCAGTCCATTCAAATCCAACCTTCATCTTGTCAGCCTGGTGGATTGTGTCGTGCAGCTTCTGGGCTCGCTTAAGGAATTCTTTGAGAGTCAGGTCGGAGTAGGACTCGCAAAGATCCGAAAGAGCCGAAATGACAGTTTCTAATGATGTCTCTGTGGTCTGGAAATGCTGGCAAATTTGGAGAGCCGAGCCAACCGCATTCGACACATCACCGGTCGCAAAGGAATGAATGATCTGGTGGCGCAAGAATGCCTCCACGTCGTTGACAAACGACGAAACTTCTCGTCGATGGTCGATTTGCTCAAACCCACCAATCAAATCCATCGTATCAGTGTCCGCACTGAGAGCCAGCTCCTGCAGCGTCGCGCCATTGATGGCAGCAAGCTTGCGGATCAAAGTTGTTTTACCACATCCGGCAGCACCAACCAGGATGCTAGGCCAAGAGTTGTCAATGCACAAGATGAGGGATTCAAGGATATGGAGATCCTTGGGCAGAATCCTCATTTGCGGCTCAACCGAGCGCTGTAGAAGACGGTCCCGAGTCAATATCCCAAGACCGACCTGCAGATGCTCGGTGGTAAGGTTGTGGAAGTAACTCTTTTGAACAACGTCGGAGTCAGTGAAGATGCTATCGTAAATCTGAGATACCAGTTTTCGATCATCCTCACTACGGAAACGCTGGCTGATGACAACGTCCAAGAAGTGCTTGGTGGAAATTTGCAGATTACCCCGATCGGCCAGCTGCAGCCACCGCTGGATATCTCGCAGATTAACTTCCCAGGGCCCGCCGACAACGCCCAGTCGACGGTCTGTGACGATCGCTTTGTTCAAGGCGGAGATGAATTCCACCAGCCTGTCGGTTTGGATTGAAGGACTTCCAGGGAAAAGTCTAGCACAAATCGTTTTCAAGTCCGAATCAGTAAAGCTCTCGGCGTAGACAACAGTGAAACGGTTCACAAAAGACGCAGGAAGTCCCTTTCTACCACCACCTTGGTGGTGCGGGTTTTGCGCGGCAAATAGGACGAAATTAGGGTGGCGCTTAAAGGTCTGGTCGAGTTCGGCGATGTAGACTTGTTGTCTGTGATCCAGACAGGAGTTCAGACCTTCTAACACAGACTGAGACGCAAGATTCATTTCATCCAGCAGAACCCAGTCACCGCGTTGCATGGCTCGTAGGAACGGAGCATCTCGCCACGTAAATTGGCCAACATCTCCTCCTTCCACGGGAACATCAGAACCAAATAGGTCCGTAAGATCCGTCTGCTCCGAAAGATTGATACGAGTGAGGGGCTTGCCAAGGGCCTTTGCGAGGGCCATAACAAGGGTGGTCTTACCCACACCAGGACTTCCTTCCATGAGAATAGGCTTCGATGATTGGAGACCACGAGCAATTCTGACAGAGTTAGCAATCGTGGTTGGCGCGTCCATTGTGAATTGATGATCAGGCTCCGTCTCTCCCACAGTAGGCAGTGTGAACGGCCCGACCTTCAAAAATCCAGGCTCCAAGGTAACGGTCGATGACTCCCGATAGATAGCGGAAGCATTTACGTTGAACAGCTCACCGAGCTTATCAAGACACTTCTGTCGGTTGCCATCTAAATTGTTCAAGGAAATAGCAAGCATTGCAGCGGGGTTGGCACCCAGAGTGTCGACAAAGACCATGGCGGCACCTTGGATAATGGCGAAAAGGGGCTCGTCAGTTTGATAGGTATTCACAAAATCTACCCATGCGAGAAGATCACGAAGCGATAGAGAAGTGGTCGAGGTGTTTTGGAAAGTAGTCTTGAACCACATCGCGAACCTAAGCATGGACTTCGCCACCTTCTCGTCGTTGAGCTTTAGTCTGATTTGCAAGATAGGCAGAATATCCTCATCTTCGGAGAGTTGTGGGGCCCAAATCTCAGTCATACGGTTACGAAGAGCAGCTGAAAGCTCTCGCTTACCATAATCACCTCCGGGATTCATGGTTGACAAGAATTGGAACCCACCATCAGCCACGACCATGGAGTCAATAGGACCTTTCTCGGCAAGAAGAATTGATCGATGAGGCTCCAGGACACTGTTGAGTCGTTCCAAGACAGAATCATCTGCAAGAGAAATTTCATCAAGCAGAAAGAATTGACCGGTCTTCATAGCAGTAATGAGGCTTCCGTCGGACCATTCAAATAATGCATTGGACCGAGTAATGTTTTTTTCAATCCTGCGCAAAAGATCTTGATCTTTGGCTTGACGTTGTTCTGCATCAAGGGCCGAAAACTCTTGCTTCAGTTGTTCGAGGGAGGAAGAGGCAGGCTGATCGCCATGAAGGAGGAGCCGAAGGTCATCGCAGATCTGCTTCTCGATGGCTGCTCGATTTCTGATCGGTCTCTGGGCACCAATAAGATCACCAGTTTCCAAATTGACGTGGGCATTCATGATAAACAGCTCTCTCCGGAAAGCTTCAGCGACGGCCTGACAAAGCTGAGTTTTACCACAACCAGTTTCTCCGACGAGGAGGACCGGCTCGTTGTTCTTGAGTGCTTTGGAAACAAGAACAAACAGACGCCTCATGGCCTTTGTCCAAACAACTTCACCGGGCAATTCGCTCATCTGAGGAACATTTCTCTCCAGTTGCGCGGGGCTGTACATGACATCCTCATCCAGGCGGACTTTCATAACTTCTTCAATCACGCTTTTCACGGCGGCCTTCTCCTGGGGATTCCGTACACGCTCGGCAAGAAGCATGAATCCATTGATGGCCAGCTGCTCCTTATCATCGGCATCACGGAGGGCCCAACGAAACAGGTCACGCAGGGTGGCGAAACTATTTTTCTTCTCGAAAAGGCGGTTAGATTGGCGAAGCAGTGATAGTTTTCGGTAGACTGAAACAATCCGTGTGCAAAAAGAGGGCGCAATTTGAGATCTTTCCTTCAGAATGTACTCCAACTCGCTTTCCGGGATATCGTCGAAATGCAATTCAAGGAAACGGTTGCGGAACGCACGAGAAAGAACTTTGCGGCCACCGTAGAGACCTGCAGGATTCTGCGTAGCGAAGAGCATGAAGTTGGGGTGGGGCTTAACAGTTTCTTGAGTTTCTGGGATGAAGAGCTCGCGGTTATCATCAAGGAGCCGATTCAACGCCTCGAGAACATCTGAAGGAGCCAAGTTGAGTTCATCAAGAACAATCCAGTACCCGTTGCGCAAAGCCTCTACCAAAACACCCTCCTGGTAACGAAGACTTCCATCATCGGTAGAAATGTAGGAACCAAGATACTCCTGTAGATCTGTGTGCTCGTGGTTGTTGATGCGAACGAACTTGTTGCCGGAAACCTTTGCCAGGTATTCAATCATACTTGTCTTTCCGGCAGATGTTGGACCTTGCAACAGAACGGGGAAAAGACGGGTCGAGCTAGCTCTCACTAGGTTCTTAAGATTCTTCTCAATGAACGGAGTGATGATGTAGTGGGGTTGTTCTTCTGCGACAAAAGGACCGCGGCGCATCCAGTAATGCTTGAATTGGACATAATCACTACCATCCGCGGGTGGCTGAGGAGTTTGTCCAAGAAGAGACCTGGCGTTCTTGGCGTTGCTGAAGATATGAGCCTCAAGAAGGGGGACCAATGCCCGTTCGGACTCCAAACTCAACACGGTCAAGAAACTCATGCTAAAGCCTTCGAACATTGCACGACGCAAACCATAGACATGAGTGTGGCGAATGACATAGATAAGAGCGCGAACAAGGGTTCGAATACTAAAGTGCGGTCGTTGTCCGGCACCGTCTGTTAGCTTGTTATCATTACTGAGCTTCTTGGTCGCCATGTATAGCTGCGCGAGGTCTGCGGCAGCCCGGTCGTCACGAATGGTCAAGTCTCCAAGATACTTTTTAACCAGGGCAATGAGATCGTCCATATCGGTGTCTGGGGAGTGAACGTAGAATTCGGTGAAGCGAGATCGCAGGCCAGGCGGAAGATCCCTTTTACCAGCATCTGTTGCGGGATTCATGGCACCAAAAATACGGAAGTTAGGGTGGCCAAAGACTCTCTCAACATCACCAGCCTCAGATAGAAGAACAGAAGGAGTTCCTTCGCTACCATGGTGCAAGAGACTTGCGATATTCTCCAGAGTATCTGGTGACGCTAAATTGACTTCATCCAACAGAACCCATTCACCATTTCGAAGTGCTCTCACAATCTTTCCTTGGACGAATGCGAAAGCGAATTTAGCATCGCCTTGGGAGACTTGAGCTTCAAAGTCGGCGAGCTCAGATTGGAAGCTTTCCCAACGCTGTCGCAGGTGTTGATATTTTGGTGAGTCAAGCTTCCGCTTCTTAGATGGCTGCTCATCCCCATTCTCGGCCTCCTTGGACGGGGCTGGCTTGAAAACTGCATTGGACAACCGCACAGCCTCATGCCACAAAGTCACCAGGCGTACCCAATTTTCAGATACCACGCTCTTGGAAACGGAAGACAAGAATTTTTGGTTCTTCTTAGCGGAAAATGTTAACTCAAAAAGCGTGTTGAACTCATCCAGCATCGGGATTGCCATTGTGCGAATGCTGACAGGTTTGAACCCTCCCAGCAGATCAGTGCTTTCACTTTGCTGTGACAAATTCACCACGGTGAGCTTCTGCCCTATCAAGGTAGCAAGCTGCTGAATAACAGTTGTCTTTCCGATACCAGTCTCTCCGACAAGCAAGACTGGCTCTGCCATTTGCACAGAGGCAGCTACCTGCTCCATGACTGACAGAGCCGATCTTGTGAAGGCAAATTGCGACGCTTCTTCGGCGTGCTTCTTTGCTTGCTTGTCTTCCGGCTTGTCTTCCGACTTTCTTGCATGCTTCACGCCCTTGATCTTCTGACAGACTTCACGGCCAATTGACAAACTATTGCCCATATCCTCGCATTTGAGGGGTCGATCATTGAGTTGATTATCTGCTCGTTGGGGGGAGATCTGCAATGCCTCTGCAACAACAGCAGTGAGGGAGCTTTGCATTGACTTTTCCGGGAGATATTTCAGAAAAACATCAACAACATCGAGGAATATTTCATTCTCAATAGCTTCTGAAGCAGGTTCATAGCCGGTTTTGGCACCAATGCGTTGCAAACGTCGGTGTAGCCGGCTACAGAGTTTGATCAGGTCACGGAATCCAGGTGTACGACCCTGAGATCCCTTAATTGCCAGACTGCCATGGAATGCGGAGCAGACTTTCGCATAAACATCCATGATGATAGGCACTCGAGACTCCAGAAGAGGAAACTTTTTCAAAATGACATCTCGCATTTCATCAACTGGGAGAGACGAGACCTGAACTCTCTGCCACAGTCTACTGCCAAGCATAGAAGAGCTGGGGGCAATTTCTTCGCCAGCAATGTTGTATGAGGACTTCATGGTTGCAATAATCTTGAAACCCTCGGCGCACTTGATTCTCTCTCTTCGGCTCGCGATCGTCAATTCTCCTCTTTCGATAATCGGCAATATGAGACCAAGAACTTCAGATGGGGCGCGGTCAAGATCTTCAATCAAGAGCCAACGGCCTTCTCTCGCAGCTTTTGTCAAAACACCTGGCTGCCAGGAGAAAGAGCCAGTGGTGGAGGATGTAGCATACATTCCAAGAAGACTTTTAGCATCAGTCTGCTCATTGAGATGCAGCGTGACCATAGACTCTGCTTGGCCCATTGTGGAGGCGACATCATTGATCAGTGAGGTCTTCCCTGAGTTCGGCAGACCTATCAACAAGACAGGTTTGGGATCTAGGAGTGACTGTGCGATGCGGCGCAGGTTCTCTGTCGCAGTCTGAGTTTTCACAACGGAGGAAGAGACCGATGGAATGACGTCTTTCAAGCGAGGGATCAAGACACCGCACACATCGGCAGATCTGGGTGTAAGGGAGTCCCGCAACCGGTCAACCAGTGCGATCATATCACTATGTGATCGTGATGACCTCTGATTTTGGATGTTCTTGCCGAGAGTTTCCCACCTACGCTCTTCCCACAGGCCAAGAAGGCGGTAGTCAATTGTGATTCCTTCCCATTCCCCTTCTATGGGATCAGTGCCGGTGTTCACGCGCAACATGCTTTCGCTGGCAGCATCCGCCGCATGCATGTACATGGCGAAGCATCTTACCGCAAGGTACCGGATGACTGGGTCGTCGTGCGGAAACAGAGATTGGAGCTGGATCGGCGACACGGCTTTTGAGAAGGTCTCTAGGTCGAATGAGAGAAGGCGAAACAGGGCGAGGAGCAGAGTTCGGGTGCTGCTAGGATCCAGTTGACGCAATGTTAACTCCTTAGATCCAGCCAATGTCGACACAGGTCCGGTCTGTGACAGAGCATATTGACCAGCGAAGGATCGAAGGTATGAAGCAAATGGGAGGATGCGGGCGAATGCGGCCAAAATATGAATATGTTCGGCTTGAATGTCCGAGCGAAGCCATCGAGCTGCCAGGTCGACGAAAATCGGTTCGTATAATCGGAAGATACTTTCTGTAAATTGTGTGTTTAATGCGCCAAGCGCAAGCGCGTGGAGCTGCTGAGTCCCCGACGGTGACCGAATGAGACTTGTGAGTTCATTCGGGAGCTGCTCGAGCAGCTCGGACTCTGATAGAGTCCTCTCGTAGACGGGTCTTCCATTCATTCTGTGACCCGGCTGCGTAGAGGGAGCTCCTTTTCAATTCGTTGAAATGTGAAAATTGTAAATGCTGTAGAGAGACTGAAATTCCCCATTACTTTTTTTTCTGCCCCGTCCCGGTGGTCCAGCCCCACTGACTCCAGTCACCGCCCAGTTTTCAAGGTGACTAAGCGGTTCAGCTTGCGCAGCTCCGGACCCCAGCTGGAGGTTACGACGATCTTCAGAACACTTTGGGGGATGCTAGCTTTGTGGAGAACTCATGGTTCAAGATGTCAATAACGGGTCAAGGTGCGGGTAGTGATGATAACTCCCGGGCAACATACCCCGATCAAACAGATCAAGAAGCCGATCTATCGCAACCCCAGGATTTCCGTCTGAACACGGAGGGGTTGCACGAACCGTGAGTGGCTCCGTATTCTGACATCTATGCAGGGCTAATGTATCATTTCTGCAGTATATCCTTCAAACCAAAACATAAACAAAAACGACAGTCCCGATTCAGTTTATCAAGGCTCTTCTCGAATACCGCCGGCGGATCGAATACAGGGCTAGGCCTTGCGGGATCGCAAGGTGGACAAAATGGAGACGCATCGCCACTAGATGCCTATGGACCAGAGGAATTGAATAGGGATCCGAACTCATCGAAAGATGGTGCTCCTCTGGACTGGTATGTGGAAGGTCCGGGTCGACGAGTCGGATATGACGATTTTACCGCCATCGATTGGATCTACGAGTATACGAAAGAACGACAACGAAAGCGGCTGTTGTACTCTAGCGGTCAGGGTGTTTTAGGTCATGTCCGCCGATTTCTGGAGGCTGGCAACATCTGGTTCGTCTTAGTTGCAACGGGAATTGCTGTCGGAATTATCGCTGCATGCATTGATATCGCAACCAATTGGCTTGGTGATCTGAAAACCGGTTATTGTAAAAGTGGCAGTGGTGGTGGAAAATTCTATTTGAATCGAAGCTTTTGTTGCTGGGGCTTGGATGGTAGGTTTCATATGCCGCCGTGGTCACTTGCTTCTAATGCTGACGGAATATGTGTCAGATCATACAAAATGCATGGATTGGACACCTTGGGGATCTGCTCTCGGCTCCTCTTCTGTCGGTGGACGGTATACAATCGAATACATTTTTTACATTGTGTTTTCCGTAGGGTACCTCCCCATCCTGTCTTGCCTCTCACTAACGCTAGCTAGGTGGTATTCGCATCCACCGCATGTGTGTTAGTGCGCAAATTTGCCATATATGCCCGCCATAGTGGAATCCCTGAGATCAAGACTATCCTTGGAGGAACCGTCATTCGGCATTTTATGGGTCCTTGGACGCTTACTATCAAGTCACTTGGCCTAGTATGATATCCTCGAAGATAATCCACTATCCTTACTGACAAAACTTTCAGTGTCTGGCAGTTGCGTCTGGTCTGTGGCTTGGAAAGGAAGGCCCGCTCGTTCACGTGGCATGCTGCTGTGCCAATATCATAATGAAGCCTTTCGACAGCCTGAATGGCAATGAAGGTGCGTACATTGCATTAGCTTTCCATTCATTTACTAAGTTTTGCAGCACGAAAACGCGAAGTTCTTTCTGCAGCTGCTGCGGCGGGCATATCTGTTGCCTTCGGTGCGCCTATCGGAGGTGTACTCTTCAGCTTAGAAGTAAGCAAAACTCCAATATCAATTGATCTGTTGTAGAGAAATATTAACTTTACCAGCAATTGTCCTACTATTTCCCAGACAAGACAATGTGGCAGAGCTTTGTTTGCGCAATGGTCGCGGCTGTCACATTGCAAGCCATCAACCCATTCCGCACCGGGAAGATTGTGCTCTACCAAGTCACCTACACGCGAGGGTGGCACCGGTTTGAGATCATCCCATTTATCATCCTTGGCATTGTAGGTGGTCTTTTTGGGGCGTTCTTTATCCGCGTGAACACCAAAATTGCGCAATGGCGCCGATCTCGGGGCTGGTCACGACCGCTCTTGGAAGTGGCTGCAGTGGCACTTCTAACGGCTTTAATCAATTTTCCAAACCATTTCATGAGAGCTCAAAACTCAGAGCTTGTTCAGGCATTATTTGCAGAATGTAGTAGCGAGACGACCGATCGCTTTGGTCTCTGCGTGTCAGGACCCGCATCGCTAGCCATTGTTGCTATGTTGTTGGTGGGCGCTGCACTGGCCTTTTTGCTTGCTTCTTTGACCTTTGGACTTGATATCCCGGCTGGTATCATTCTCCCGTCTGTCGCTATTGGTGCTCTGTACGGGCGTGCTTTGGGCATGCTTGTTCGGATGTGGCAAGAAGCGTACCCCAAAGCTTTCCTGTTTGCCAAGTGTGAGCCCGACATCCCCTGTGTAACGCCTGGTCTCTATGCCATTATTGGCGCGGCGTCTGCTCTCGGTGGTGCAACTCGAATGACTCTTTCAATCGTTGTCATCATGTTCGAGTTGACCGGCGCCCTTACATATGTAATCCCTATCATGATTGCTGTTATGCTATCGAAGTGGTGTGGTGATATTTTCGGCAAACGTGGTATCTATGAATCATGGATCCAGTTAAATGAATACCCATTCCTGGATCATCGAGATGACACGAACCCACCAGATGTTTCTGCCCATCGTGTCATGACAACTGTTGATGATGTGTCCGTGATCACCGCCACCGGGCATACCATCAGCTCACTTCGCAGCCTTCTTTCCAACACTAGCTACCGTGGCTTTCCCGTCATCACTGAGATCTCGAAACCTGTTCTATTAGGCTATATCACCCGCAAGGAGCTGTCCTTTGCCTTGCAGTTCTCCACTTCTCCCACGAACCGCAATCTTGCTGATGAGACTCAAGTCTTCTTCGTTCATCAACCATTTGCTGATCCTGTGGATACATTGGATCTCCGGCCTTGGATGGATCAAACTCCAATAACGCTAAATAGCAACATCAGCTTCTTGATCGTATTACGGATGTTCCAGCGTCTTGGCCTGCGTTATGTTCTCTTTTCCAATAAAGGAATTTTCCAAGGTCTGTTGACCAAGAAAGATGTCTGGGCAGTACTCAATGGCATCGAGTTTCGTCGACAGGAGGCCCTCCGAGATGATGGATTCCATGACGCTCGTGGAGCCGAGGAGGTTGGCTTGCTACATGCCGAAGGGCGGAGTAGTCTTGGCAGTTCCCTGGGACAAGACTCTTTCTAGGGTTCACCACTTTACCTTGATGTCCTGTAAATTTATCGCCTAATTTCCTCTGATGTTCACAGTCTTCTGCACTAGCTAGATCAGCCATCTGACATGAATATATTCCGATTCAGGAATGGTCATTCCGGGTTATGTACTGCTGCTTAAATTTTAAATACTAGGGGTATCATATGTAATTGCTTATATATTTTTCTCTGACCGATTATGGATGATCTAGTTATAAATCTCCGATTTACACGGCTGATCGGGCTATGTAGAGGGGACTTTCCCTACATATCAACTTCCTACATACTAGTCAAGTCATGAGCTGTACGCGTGTATGTATGTGTTTATGTAAATTCAATTCAAATTTTTAGGTACTTTAGGCTGCCTAGAGCAGGTGGCACCCAAATAAGCATAAATTGTTCAGGTTATCCAACTGCATCTCCTTCACTTTACTCATCTCCGTTACACCATTCATTTTGCCGGTTCAGACCGCCAAATATCTTCGATAACACGATAACGACAAATTGGAATTATGTCTACACTTATTCCCTCAGAACTTGCTCTTTCCAAGGAGGATTCTGATGCCAGTATGATGACTGACCCGTTTGAAGTGCGTATGCGCTTTACAGCCCAGCTTCAACGCCTGAGCGCTACCGTCACGTCCTCGCAAAAAGCTGCCCACTATGCGCTGAAGTACCGTGATCTGGATGAGGACCTTCACTCGTGCATTTTAGAACAGCTTGAGAGAGTAAGAAATACCAATTCCTCACCTTTTATGTATGCTAATATTATATCTCAAGAATAACATGAATACTCGAGCCAACATCATGTCTTTCATCGAACACTTTTGCGAAATGGCAACCAAAGAAGGCCATCTTCCCTATGTGCGAATGATGCAACGCGACATACTTCGTGTTGTCGATGCAGTCGTCCCACCCGATGGCACCGGTGCAGCAAACGTCAAGCATGTCCGACGAGTGCTAAGCAGTCTTCAAGCCAAACAAATTCTCTCCGCTGAGGCTGTGATCGAGATTGACGCAGCCCTCAAAGACCGCGACACTCACCCCGCACATCTGGAATTGGAGCAGGATGAGGGGCAGGAAGATAGTTCCCGATCCAAAACAGGAACCCCTCGCAATACCAAGGCGCACGTACGTGTCGACAAGCGACAGATCGAGCAGCGAATTGAAGAAGATCGCGAGCGGAACAAACGCCAACGAGAAAGCGCATGGGCTGTTAGTGGAGAGGACATGGACGAGTGCCAAAAGTTCTATGACGATGTCAGTGACATTGGAGAGGATGATTTTATCAACGCCCGCGAGGAGGCTGAAGAACGCCGGCTGTGCGGCGAGAGCGTCATGAAACATAAGGAGCGAGATCGCTTTTGAACGCCTTCATTGCGTCTTTACAGGGCGCTTTTCGTCCTAGGCTATCTATTCGTTGCATTCAGAATCTCGGCGTTAACTGGCATGGCATGGCGCGTTTTGGTTTTTTGAAGCGGCCCGCAATGGGACAATTTAGGCGTTCAATTTTGAGGATTTTTGAGATACCAATGCTGCATCCCACCGATTCTATCGCGTTCGATATCGGATGAGATTTATGAAATTACATTTATTATGATCTTCTATTTACACAATTACGAAAGCTGTATATGCTAATAAGAATTACGAGCGTTCAAGGCGTAACAGCGGAATGAGTGCCTCGGTGTCAGAACCTTGCTGGCCCTTCGATACAACTAAAGACTTCCAAAATTGATTTCTACATGCACATGCCGATGGTCTGATGCATGCTAGGTACATTTGTACAGAATGTACCTACTTGACCCCGATGGTCGCATCTTATGCTTCAACCTTCAAATGTTGGTATGCTGTGCCATCAATTGATTCTACCGATTTAACACCAACCCTGAAAGATTTATTTACATATAAACATCAATTAAATCAATCCATGAATAGGGCTGTTTGTGAAATTGTAACCTTTCAAATTTCTTGTCTAGGTGATGCATACATATTCCAAGCACTGGAAATCAGGGTTTAAGAATTGATGTCACTGTATCTGTGATTATATATATACCCAGGGTTGTCATTTCCAACTTTGGAATATCGAAGAAATTCTCATAAACTGATGGTACAAATCAACACTTGATACTGTAGATGAATGGCAAGACTTTAAATGCAATAAAACAAAACAAAAAGTCTCAAGAAAAACGAAAAAAAGACAAGAATGACCAGTTACTTTTATCAATTGACATACAGAATGTTGGAACGGGTCACATGATCTGGTTATCTCGGGAAATCCTAAGGCCGATAACTATTTTTTTTTGTAAAGGCGCATCCCGCAACAGCTCGACAAACAGTTCCACTTGTGGATCGGGAGTTTCTTTTCTTTTCTGTATCTTCAAACCTCTATGCTCGCTCACCTAGTCACTGCGGCTAAGGGTCTATTCACACGACCGGAGTCTCAAGAAAATCTCACAGATCCTGCTGGCGCCTCCGCCACCACATCCGAAATGGTGACCTCCACTCGACGAGCGACTGCTGCGGCTAAAGATGCCTCTAAGTCTCCGAAGGTCAAAGGTGCCGCGAAGCAAGGAAAGCGCAAGGCACCGAGCGATGAGCAGCAAACCAAGCGACAAAAGCGGAGCAGCCCAGAGATTGCGGACAGCGACGATGAGGATACCAGTTCTTCTAAGACTGAGGAGAACAATGCAACCGTATCTGAGCCTAAGGCTCATTTCCGTTTTGGCAGCGAGGAACCCGCCGTACCGGAGACACAGCCTGAACAAATTCTCAAAGCACCCAACCAGGATGAGGAAGACGACAGCAGCGACGATGATGATGCACCCGAGACAATCGATAATTCTGCTCAGCTCCTGCAATTGAAGGAGAGAGCGAAGAAGCAAGAAAAATTGAAGCAATTGTATGTACCGCCCTTTGGAAATACCCAATCATTTCCCAAGGACTTTCCTTTCTAACATGCAACAGAGAGGAACAAGTAAAGAAGGAAAAGCGGAGGAAACTCGACGCACGTCGGAAGTTGCAGGCCAATTTAAAGTCTAAGGAGGTCTCTCTTAGCGACGATTTACTTTCCGAAAGCACAACCACCCTCCAGGGCTCAATCACACAGGACTCTCGCCGGAGTGCTCTGCCTGCATTGCTTCCCGATGACATTTTGAATGCCGCGCCTGCCCCCCGAGGCCTGACTCCACCAGCAGAAGACTCATTTGTGCCAAAGAAATCGAATAAGTTGAGATTCTTGGACAAGACGGAGAAGGCACCCAAGGATGTGCAGGTCGGCGATGTTACCATTCGAGTTCTTGATGCGCCATCTACAAAGCGAAAGTCGACAACGAGGCTGGCACCGAAGGCTTCTAAGACTGGACTAAGTGTCAAGGATACCTGGTTGAAGGGACAGCGAAGTGTCGGACATGTCAACGGACTGCGCAGAACAGCAGGTGGTTCCTCAGGATTTGTTCGCCGGTAAAATTGTATTAATTTGTACCAGGCTTTGGCCTTATGTCATTTTCAAAAGAATTCATAGCGACCTTGGGATGTTAATGTACAATTGGTTCTGTTTAACGAGACATTCAAGAGCTGCTTGCGGCTGGTAGATGGCGTAGTCCAAGACAAAAGACAAAAATGGGATAAAATCAAGAGATAGGAAACAAGAAAATGGAAATAGAAATCCCAGCTGGAAGAACGATTTCAATACGTACTAGTAGTTAACAAGATGAAGATCGAGTGGTGAATCTTCCCAATTGCGTCAACGGTCCCGATCGCAGCGATTATTAAGGTGGGCACGTGCAGAGCTCCGACCTTGGAAGCTTCAACCTTTGATTTTTCCATTCATTCCATTTTCTCCCTAGCGGAGTCGCCTGTTCTTCGATCATGGCGTCTGCTGCAGAAGATTCTCCCCTGTTACCCAACCAGCATAACCCGGCGTCCCCGCGGGCGAATCGGACGTTGCGGTCGGTGACATTCAACCCTCTGACGCAAATCAGCACGTATGGCGGCACCACTTCCGATCCCACCTTTCGTCCATTGCACACCAGCTCGTCTCCCGTTCAAAATATCAATGCCCAAGGTGGCTCGCCTCGGCCTGCCAGTCAGCCTATGCTGTCAGCATTGAACAGCAAACTTCGTCGTCGCAATAGCCATGGGGCTCCTTACAGCACACCGCCGAACACGGCTGCCGCTTCGAAGATCGGACCACAGCGTACGACCAAGAAAGCACAGAAGTTGAAATTGCTTCCGGATCCTGTGACAGCTGAAGAAGAAGAAAGCGATGGAGACTTCCCTCGCGATGTCTATTCGCAAATCACCCGCATCAAAGAGCCCGCTGCGCGAAGCCATGCCGCCCGACTGGGTAAGGCCGACCGAGACCGCATTCCTCGGGTGACTGCGTACTGCACGGCCAATTCCTATCGCCTCGAAGGGGTGATCAAATTCCTCAAATCCCGGGCCAAAACCCGTGGCGCCAATCCCAAGCTGTACGATGAGTGCGTCTACTCTGGCTTCGACTATCAATACGAAGAGAAGCAAAAAGGGAGAGCCTTTCCTCCCCCTGCCAACAATGGGCACCACGAACGGCGAACAAGCGAGCGTAGGTATTCGGATAGTGTTGTCGAGGTGGAGGACAACACGAAGACCAGACGGGAAGATCTCATTGATTTCCGCGAAGAGGCTGCTGGCCGTGGCGACAGCACAGAACATGAAATCGCTGCACCGCAGACAGAGGAACATCAGTATGATATTGACACGAAAATTCATATGCCAGAGGTCTTCTTGTTTGACTACGGAACCGTTGTTATATGGGGCATGTCGCCTGCACAAGAATCACGTTTCTTGTCCGACATATCCAAATTTGCGACCTCTATTTTGAGCCCGGATGATACACAAGTTGAGAACTTCAACTTCTACTATGCGCGCGAATACCAGGCTCGGATATACAACGACTTCATCTCGCTTCGCGAGCCCCGCAACCACATGATCAAGTTGGCAATCTCACATGCCCTGGCCCAATCAGTGAAGACCTCGCTCTTTGAAGACCTGCTATCCGAAACCATCACAGACACAGCCCCATTACCAGCTCAGATTGCCCAGACGGGTAGTGTCAATTTGACGCGGAAGCAAATCAACATGCAGATTGGAGAACTATTCATCTTGCGGATCAACATCCATCTTCAAGGATCTGTTTTGGATAGTCCAGAGCTCTTCTGGGCTGAGCCTCAGCTGGAACCTGTGTACCAGGCCGTAAGAAGTTATCTGGAGATGGACCAACGAGTTAGTTTACTGACAGAACGATTGGACGTCATTGCCGATCTTCTTGCTGTGTTGAAGGATCAGTTGACGCACCGCCACGGCGAATATCTTGAGTGGATTGGTAAGCTTCTCGATGCCCATTAATCCCCCAACCAGGCTAATGCAATGTCAGTTATCGTTTTAATTGCTGCTGAGATTCTTGTCGCGGCTATCAATATCGTTGTTGATCTTTACGCCGGCGTCGATTAAGCCTCGACATCCCCACTTCTACCGATATTGTCTCGAACTAGTGCAAGGAAATCCCGAGCCGGATACTCAGCGATTTGATACCACTTGAAATTGATATCTTGCATGATACAAAGGCACTGGCTGCAAGATACACTATTACCCAACATCGTTTATTTCGAAGAAACCCGAGCCTGGACTCTATTTATGCTTTCGACTCTCTGCCTCACCTCGTAACTGACCCCAGAACATCGTCTGGTTTCTGGCAGTATCGCATCTAGCTGTGTCTCTATCGCTCAAATCCGTCTCCGCTGCATAGAGAAGACATCACATCCGCACACGCTATCTAATCCACCTTGTCTGCTTAATGGGATCGGAGTTTCGCTACCTTGACTTCTTGAAATCCATGGGGTTACGGCGTGAACTTATTACTTTGTACAGATCCTCCATGTTCAATCCTTGAATGCATATTAGTCCAGACCAAGTAAGAAACTACTAGAGCTCGTACGATAGTCCAATCGTGAATTGGTGATAGTGAATATGGTATTTTATCCTTGGTATCAATCACATGCACAAGCAGTAGCCTCGAGATGGCCTGAGTTTTGAAAGCATGGGAGATAGAAATTGAGAAAAATGAGCAGAGAACAGGTCATAAGACGAGAATGATAATCCATATCAGCGCTGCATGAAAAGACAAACCCAAGCAACAAGCAGAGAGATCAAGAAACATAAACCCTTTTTCCGTGGAAAAGAAAAGAAAACAAACAAAAAGTGAATCCCAAATCAATCTTGGGTTCAAAAGAAAGAAAAGATAACTTTCCCATTACTCCTCAGCCTTAGGCACGACCGCATCCATATCCATAGGGGTAGTCCCCGAATCAGCCGCCTCGGCCTGTGCATGCTCTGACTGGCCGCGTTGATCATGACTGTGGGGTGTCTGTTCGCCCTCATTGGGAGAACCATTGCTACCCGTCTGAACACGGAACGAAGAAGTCAGATCCTGCTGGCTCGGAGCAGGAGCAAGGCGGGGCAAAGCAACACCCTCATGATCCGCAGACTCATGAGCGTGGTCCTGAGCAGGATGATCATCATCACCACCATCGACCGGGAGGTTAGATTTGCGGGAGCGCTTGACTCGGAGGGGACGTTCTTCGGGCTACAGACAAGGAAGATTAGCTCAGTTCGCACATAATCGTCCATTGCATATTTCCGAGGGCTAAATAACAGGCTTGAAAGGGATATGATAGCTAACTCACAGTGCGCGGCTGCTCATCCGAGCTACCCTCCGTCTCATCATCGAAATATCGCTTTCCAGTCTGTCCGCGACCTGCTCCTCCGTTCATTGAACCTGACTCAGTCATCATCGCGGCCAGCCGGGCACGCAGTTCTGGGTCCGCGGCACCGGAATTGGCCTCGTTGCCCATGCTGGTGATCTTGGCAAGACGTTCCAACAGCATGCAAGTTTCCAGGCGCATCTTTTGGATGTATTGCCAGCCGCGCTGATTGCGGGTGCGGATAATGTCATTCTCAGCCTCAATTTCCATAAGGCGTTTCTTGAGCGCGATGCATTTGCGCTTGTAGGCGATCTCAACGCTGGGAGGGTTGGAGGAGGGTACGGAGGTTGAAGGACGGGCTTCCATTGTGAAAGTTTGGTGAATAAGAGATTGTTAAGGTGGTGGTAAAGGTGAAGTTGGGTGATTTCTTTGTCAACAGGTTCTTTTGGTGGAGTCAACGTTCGACTCGGGTTTGGTGATGGACGGAGATGAAGGAGCGATCAAGCGGGGGTAAAGTAAGCGGCGGGGAAGTGAGCGGCGATGGCAGTAAATGAAGGGATACGTGTATATATGTGATGCGGTCGTCGACCCGCAAACTTCGTAATTTCAAAGAAGCTGGAATGGTTGCAAGGAGTAGATGTGCTCGAGTCGCTCTCAACGCGATTTGTTTCTGCCGTGATATCAAGGGCGGTGAATTCATTAATATGATCCACTCCGGCTTTTGTCAAGTGCTTTCGACCTTGGGAATAGCTCAATTAATACTAAGCTAACCTGATCAGACGGGTGGAAAGGCGTTTGAGAATTTATGGAATCAATCAATTGCCTGGACTCAAGTCCATAACTATACATAATACCTTTCTACCAGCACTTGAGATACCTCCGTGTCTCGACTACCGACGCATGACTATTTGGATATTTTTAGTATTGATGGTTCAGAGTCTAGAGACTAACCGAAAGGGTAGGTGGGTACACTTGACGCTACTCAATAGCTGAAACGATCAACCTATAGATATAAATACTAGACTGCATATCACACTATGTGATAGGCCACAGAAACATGATTCACTCGGGTACTTGAGGCATATGTATATTATTGGTCGGGCTAAGCTGAGTGTGGCATAACAATTCTATATCTAGTGTCCACCAGTAGTCGGAAGACCCAAGAACACCTTGAACGAGTCATAACTGTTTTATAAGTTAGTGCGTGCTCATATATAGACAGACAGGGACAACTTACATCAGCCACTGGAATCCTGTCAACGTGCCCAGCATCACAATACGGACGGGTAGGCCATTCCACAGACCAGGGAACCCAATGTTACCGTAAATTCGTGACACAGCAGTCATCGCACCCTCGCCAGCTGAAGGAAATAGTCAATAATGGAGATCCCCAAGATCATTTCAAACAGGACTCTGAGTCTTACCTTTGCGATCGGCATTCAACTTGCTCACCATGACATCGGCCGGATGGCTGACAATAGCGCAGAAGATACCAGCAATGTATCCACCCAGGAAACTAACACCGGTCTGGGTCAACTGGCTATAGCTCTCCTTAGGCTTACCCATAGTCTGGTAGATCTTCTCAACAGTCTTCTCAAAGGTTGCAAACTTAGTCATGGTATAAGGGATTTGACGGGCCCACAGAGGGTACAATCCCTTGTAAAGGCCAGCGAAACCTTCCTTTGCAACAATACGGCTCCACCCCTCACGCAGATTGTTGGCAAAAGGCGGCAATGTAGTTTGCATGCGAACCTTGATAGCTTCCATCGGGCAGAGGGCCATATCGGCGAAGAATTCAGCAGAGGCACTAGCACCCAAGAAGACCAAGGTACGGTTGCTTTCGGGGAACAGATTGTCCCCATATAAATGCTTGAAGTACTCATACAGACCGTACTTTCCGGCACCTTGGAACGAATATCCCAGGAAAGTGGGCGACCAGCCGAAAACCACGCCGCGCATGCCTTCCTTGGCGAAGATGGTGCGCCATGCTTGGATGTTTGAAGTGTAGATTTTGGGATCGACCTGGCGACGACACTTGACGAGATCCAGTGGTGTCACGGCGGTGTGGGTTGGTCCTGAAGAGATGGGGCTGTCAATTGGGCGCGAAGAAGGTGTATAGAATGATATTACCTACCACAAGCTGCAAGGAAAGGGGAACTTGTTAGCACTGGCTTGATGATGAAAGAGGGGAATGCAGATAAGGAAAATCATACCGATAATGCCGCCGAAAGCGCAGCTGTAGAAGTACTTGGCAGAGTTGGGTTCAATCTTCCCAAAGGGAAGCTTACGTTCTTGGAGGGCCATGGTCACGCTGAGTGAAGAAGAAAGATAGATAGAAAGAAAGAAAGAAAGAAAGCAGTGACTAGACCAGAAATAACAGAGGAGAGAGACTAGAGGAATGGCGTCAGAGCGTCTGCGCAGCTTATCCCCCAACTAGGTAATGAATGGGGTGGCCGGGAACGGCTAGACCGGCACTGGGACTGGGGCTTATCAGTGATCTGCGATCGTCTACCAGATTACTTGTAGCTTCAAGGTCATATTGATATTGCTTCAATGTAGACCAATATTTAGCTCTATTTGATTATCGAATTCAATGTCTCGAAATTCGAAGTCAACCCAACTGAAATCCATGAATCAAATATCTTACGATAATCAGGGATAAGGTCCCAAACTGCATGACGTCATGATACCCGGTCGTGCCGCCAGCTCCACTGAACTTAAGTCTTGGTAGTTGGTATACTTACATTAGGTTGCATCGAATTATGTACATAATGAAAAATTCGAATCCCTTAACGCCAAACCATGTGTGAAAGAATTTAGAACACAATAAAAAAGCATAATATCGGCTGCGCAAAGCTCAAAGGCTTTGAACCCCTGTAGGTCTGATCTGAGGGGGAGGGGGTCTGACAGAATTGTTATCGCCACGAATGCGTTCAGCTTCCCGGGCCAGGATCAGCGCAAGATTGATACCTTGTTGTGTTCCAATGCGATTCAGCACTACACTAATCTGGTTCGCCTGTTCTGGCGAGGGCATCCCGCACGATACAATGTACCAGAGTGGCCAAAGCAGTCCATAGCCTTGCGCGGCTCGGATGGTTCTTTCATAGTCTCCCGGCTTTGTCGGTCGGCCAAGGGTATCCACATCTGACATTGAGAAAGGGATACTGCGGCAGAGGTCGGTGGTCATCTCTTGAATGATTGCACGTATACTCGTCTCATCAAGTACAGCCTTAATAAGGGTATCACCCGGTGCTTTACCTTTCGAGATAATGGCCGAGTATGTTCGGTTGAGACTGAGGAGAAGCTGCTGTAGCATGATGCGCACGGCCCGGTAATAGTTCCAGATCACACATATGGAGATGCGATTATATGTTAGAAGAATCTCGCCTTGCGCTGAATAGACGACCAGCGGTAGCCAGCGCTCTGGTAAGTGGAGGGTCCATTGGGAGAGTTCGAAATCGCACTCCTGGCCTACAAAAATCCACTGTTGGACAGTGGCTATATCGGGCGGACTGGGTGCTGCTTGCATCCCCAGAAAAAGTTGGCTCAGTTTGGAGGCGGCTAGCATGAGCCCCTCGACAGGATCGTTGGCGTCTAACTGCTCTATAATCCAGTCCATGTCGACTCGAGGTTTGTCCCCCAACGCGAGAATCTCAACGTACTATATCTTCGTCAGAACTGCTTTCCGGGGGAAACAGAGGGACATACCGTGTGTGTATAGGCGAAATTGAACATACCACGGCCATGTCGGTGTTTTAGCTGACCCTTGCCTCGAAGCTTCATGAGGAACTCGAACCCAGCAGTGTGAGAGCTGTACAGCCCATTTCGCTCCCCAGTAACGTCCTCAAAGAGGGACAGAATCACCACAGAGGCAAATGTTTCATCCTTCAAAGCTTCAGTAGGTGATGACAAAGCTTCACGTAGACTGCTCAAAGCCTTCCCATAACCTCGCCGTGCTTTAAGCATGAGTTGTGGTGCTCGTGAAACATTTGCGAGTGTCATGAACGCCGTCGCATCCACTGCCCACCGAAGGCAAGAAGACTTCAATTTTTGCTGGTCGATCTGCGAATAAAGTGATGGCAGATACTCTAGATGGCCCATGTCATCTTCAAAGTCAGGCTTGATGATATACTGATCAAAGAAGTAACATATTGCACGATGTTCCCAAGTCGCATCCGCAATGGGTATCAATGACAACGAGATATTGGTGCTTGAAGGGCTTCCACGATAATCGTCCACGGACCCAGAAGAATGCGAGAAAGGTGTCACACTTTGGCTGCTGTTAGAAGGAAGAGAGTCCTTCTTTGCTTGGCGCTCGACTTTCCGGTTTTCATTACGGAAAACCGCATCAGGTCGGTACCCTGGGCAAGGCCGGCCATAGATGCCACAGTTTCGGCATTCCGGATGCCCTTCATCACACTGATTATAGATGAGTTTAGTATTGCACAGAAATTTATGGTTGAAATGAAAGTAAACATTCATAAAGTCACGATGGTTCTCACCTTAATTTTTCGCTTGCGGCACAGGTAACATCCAGTGCTAGGCTTCCCTCCATACACCATTTTCCAAGGGTTGAATCCTTGTGTACAAATTGCTTTAGCTTGGTGGTGGACAGCTCCCCGCTTCTGGGGTTTGGTGGTTCCACAAACGGGAGGGCGCGCAAATCAATCTGAGGGGCGCAGTTGACCGGGCCACATGGGCATCGGGGACTTTAGAGCAACGTGCTCGACTAGAACCAAAACATGGGCCGTATCTAGAATACTTCAGTTCTCGCTGACCCTGATTCGGGAGTTAAATAAGTTCCTCTCAGGCCTTTGACGGCTACCTCAGGAGACCCTTAGTCAGCACTGTTGGACCTGAACCAAATTCATAGAGCGCTGTCTAATTACAGAGACATCAGAGCAAACATTTGAGAAAGACAAGTAAACAACTAGATGTAAAATTCAGGCATCTTTGCTCTTATGCATCGAGTATTCGATGTTATCTTGTAATATGTGAGCTTGAATGCTACTTTAACTGCATAAATGTAGAGATGAGCGAAGTATATTGTTCTGCACATTGATTTGTACAAGTCAGGATATCGTGCTATTTGGCTATTTCTCAAAGAGTTGCAGGTTGATACACTCAATCTATCATTCTGGAACAAACGAAAGCCAAGGATCTTGATAGATAGCTTTCTTGATCCTACTGGCCTTACGCTTGATACGGAAGGAAGCTGATGTGGTGGATATGGGAGGAAGCATCTATTACACGCACGACTTGTTTTATGAAAGCAAGAAAAGAGTCCATGATGAGGAGAACTCGGCTTTTACTTCGGGTCACTAGATCCCGCTTGTGGGACCCTGCCAAGGGCCTCTGGTCAGCACGATATTTACGCGGACTAAGCAATTTAGTACTTAATTTTAGTAAGACTTTTAACTTCCAAGTTAAAACGGCAACTTTCCTCTGCTCAGTATAGTCCTGGAGGTATACACCTAAGAATGCCATAGGTTGTAAACCGAATGGATGTTCCACCGTCAGAAAATCAACTGTAGCATTGAGGGCATTCACGGGGTACTGGATCATTGAGGCGCAGTAATTCGTAGCAGATCAGTATGGCTTTGAGCTACTGCGCCTCCACGGACTACTAAGTATTCCCCACTAAGGGGTTATCATACTCGTATTCTGTTTCATCTATTGTTTCTTGGATGCCTGCCAATTTAGGCATTAATTGTGGGGCTTATCCCCACACTTCTTACTGTGGAGAGTCTTTCCCTTCTCATAAACACTTCCTATTTACCCATTCACGCACCATATAGCCGGTTTTCGTTTGTAAGGCATGTGCATGAATATCTAAACTTTTATGAAACCGCAAATCTCGTGCACTTTGGATTATATATCCGGGCACTCATCTGCACCAGGCGTGAAGCTGTCTTCCGGTCCCGCAGGTCAGACAGGTCACAGCTATAAATCGCATAGTTTATTTACCATACAAAATAGGTCAATTTGAGGAATTACTGCGCCTTGATATTTTACGTAAGTATTCTCCACTGTTAGGGGGTCATTGGACTCCGTATTATGTTTCATGCATTTTACTGAGTCACCATGCCAAGCAGGTCAATCTTACCAGGAACTATTATATAACACGCGATACATTCCCCCGAAACCTTAGAGTCCTTGCTATTGAGAAAAAGGATCAATCAACCTTCGATATTTTCACCATGTCCCCACTCATTATATCTGAGGACAATCCATTCCAAGTGCTAATATCGGAATCAAATGATGATCCGGTAAGTTGAAATACATCCGAAAAATAATTCGAATAAGGATTATGAATTGATTTTTGGAACAGATTGTGTTGCAATCGCGTTATCAGGGTCATCGAGTGACACGAAATGAGCAGCAAAGCGCGAAAATCCTAGCAGAAAGCTTTCCTGGTTGGTCCCTGGATAATATCCTTAGCCGATTAGATGGTCCTGGAAAGGAAGAGGGATATGTTGATCCCCGGAACTGCCTGGTCATCTGGGCCAGGCCTCCTCCTCACATCCGTGACCTGATTTGCTACGTCCAACGGGAGTTGCAGGAAATATCCCCTTGTAAGTCCGACGACCAGGACGAAGATTTATTCCTGCTTAACGCATGTGACTGATTGAAACAAAACAGCAATCTGGCTTATGCCCCGTGAAAATTTGCACACCACAGTATTGGAGGCGGCGCATTCCCTGACTGAAAAAGAGATCGAGAATCTTGTTCAAATTCTCCAGTCTTCCAAGGATGTGACTGGAAATGATATTGCCGAGTATCCGGTTGCTCACAAGTCGCGTCTCCTGAAGCCAATGATCAGCTTTGATTCCTCTGCAATGGCGCTCAGCTTTGTTCCGGCCGCAGGAGAAAATGCACAGGGGCATTCCGATGACTACAGCTATCACCACCTTCGCCGCGATATATTCCAGATGGTTCGACAGGCCCAAGTTCCGGTAGCCTCGCGCTATATCGTTCCATCCGCACACGTCACTATTGCACGGTTCATTAACGACGGAGACTTTCTCGTCCAAGGTGCTGCAGGTGCTGAGCCTGACCGCGTGCGGGTGAAATTGCTGGTGGATAAAATCGATGCCCTTAACAAGAAACTGGAAAGTGAGTTTTGGCCTCAAGCCAATGGCACCTTTCCTCAAGAGGGTGAATGGATTGTTGGACAAGAGAACTTGGTGATTCGGAGGGGACGGGTTTGGTATGGAGGTGGTGAAGATGTGTCACTGGACTAGAGAATTAGCACTAAAGAATAACCAGTACATATACTTCCTCAATGACATAGATAGACAGATCTGTGACCATTTCATAAATAGGAGTGATAAATCATCTTCCTAGCTTCAATTAACACTAGCATTAGACCTTTAAAGTGATTACTTTGCTCAAGAATGGGAATGTCTCTCATGATCTTGAGATGTTTTTGAGACACAATGTTGCATTGACAAAAATACGATTGCAAAATCGCAAATAACATCCTCTCTAGCTGAACAAAATATCTAAGGGTTTCACTTTACAGTCCGGATGTTCAAAATCATTATGTGTCAAAATGACCAAAAATTTATTGGCGAGATAACCATCACCTTATAATACGATTCCCATCCTGCCGAGAAAATTAGACGGCATAAGGTGCTCATCTTGTTCTCTCATCACCTTCATTCTTTCCTCGCCCAGTAAAAAGCAATTCGGCATCCATGATGGCGCCCGCTCACCCAAGACCATTCGAGCAACAGCCTCACCACAGGACCAGGCCTTATCCATGCCATGTCCATTGTACCCGGCAGCGATCCATTCACCACGACCCGTACGCCCGGTAAAGGCATTCGGCAGCTGACCTACCATCGGCAGTCCATCAGCCGTAAACCCCATGATACCAGACCAGACACCAATCGTTTTGACGGGTTCGGCACCATGGAGCATTTTAGGCACGATAGAGGTAAGGTTCATTTTGGCCTGCTCAGAAACAACCGAGTCGTCACTGCTCAGTATATCATCAATTCTCTGCATCTCGCCACCAATCCAGAGATCGCCCGTCTTGGCATTCTGTTGAGCATAGTATAGTCCGATGCTGGCGATGGCGGTAGATGGGTCCATGGTTGGCTTGCTTCGGTATGTCCATGACACTTGATTACCCAGTAGTGGAAACGAAGGCCCTAGTTTCTGTCGCGACATGGTAGCCCGTACTGGCCATAGCTTTCCTATTAAACCCGGGATCAAGTGGCCTGCGTGGCCATTTGTACAGTGAATGACGTGTTGGGCTCGAATTGGCCCTCGGGGTGTCTGAAGGAGATATATTGCACTGCCTGGTGTGGCATGCTGATCATGACTGATAGATGTAACGGGCGTGTTGGTTTCAAGCGTAAACCGGCCATCGTTGTCTTCAAGAAGATTTTTATATAGCGCTGTAAACAATCGATATGGCGACAGAGCAGCGGCGCCAGTCTGTTGTGCCGTGCCAACGATATTGTGGTTGTATTTCCACTTCTGTACTTTTGTTAGAAAAATATTTTTGGTACTAGATAATAACCGTATACTTACCTCAATAGCATGTTCTACAGTAACGATTGTTTCTGGCAGTGTGCAAGCCGACTGATCCCTGTTTTTTTGGACAAATTCAATGGCATGCTTCGCTTCTTCATATGTTCCTTCATCCTCGAACGCAATGGTACTCGCCACAGATCGCAATTCTGCTGCGTCCTGGTCCTCTTCACTAAGGCCGCTACAAACCCCTTTCAGCAGTGCAATAGTCCTCTCGCTCAGATGTGCCACTTTGTTGGCCTCTTCCATCCCCATCACCTCGGCTATTCGCGGGAACAGTTCATCTGCGTTTGAGATGAGATGACCTCCGTTGCGGCCGGTGGCCCCACTGACTGCACCACGTGCTTCTAGTATGGTGACGCAGAGCTTTGAAGCATTTGGATGGTTGAGCAAAGTATACGCTACTGCGCACCCGGTCACCCCAGATCCGATGATTGCAACATCCACTTCGGCTGGTAGTTTAGGCGATTGCGTCGCTCCAACGATCGGATGAGATGGCTCCTGCCAGGACGACACCGTTGGCTGAGACACAGGGAGCCCAGGGGACCTTTTTAGTAAGACACGGACCCGTTCTACACATGAAGGTTAGCTGTAATGTTTCTGGGCTGAAAAGATCAGTACTCACCGGTAATGTCCATTGTGAGTGTCCGAGTAGAAGGTGGGATCATTACTGTGCAGTTGTGAACTTTGATTCAGAAATCTTTTCAAAGAATGCTTGAACCTTTAAATATACGGCACATTCCTGTTTTTGATGGCTTACGTTGTTTTATGATCAACCATGTCCAACTGGACAAGGGATAATGCATGGTTGCGTAGACCATGTGAGGCAAGATCTAAACAATTATATTCAATGGAATTCTTTGATTGGTCAGAATTGAGTTCCTCATCAAAATCAACCAATCAAAATGAAATGCGCCGCTTATCGGTTC
Organism: Penicillium lividum; assembly: GCA_028828245.1. Taxonomy (NCBI): domain Eukaryota; kingdom Fungi; phylum Ascomycota; class Eurotiomycetes; order Eurotiales; family Aspergillaceae; genus Penicillium; species Penicillium lividum. Next base: position 569,805 of record JAQJAG010000002.1, read on the forward strand.
TAACACCGCATAAGGAAGGTGGTCGCATCTGATAACTGACGCATGAATCGGTAGGACCTTCTACATTGAGATTTATAAGTGAAAAAGTAGGCATAAAGAGGGGGAATATTTCAACTCCGTGACCTCATACTCACTTATCACTTACCTTAATCCCTTGAACGGTAAATCTGTATCTTGGGTCTTTGCATCTACAAATATCAAGTTTAGGCAACACCCAATACCATCAGTCATGTTCTCTCAAAGTTTGTTTACATATGTTCCCCAAAAGCAAAATTCACCACTCACATGATATGTAGAAACTGCAGACGAACTCGTTGCCTGCCTAACGGCCGATCCCCAGCTCCCGCGGCCCAACCCAACTGCTGCATTCTGGCAAGAGCCACCTCATCCTACGATCGGCTGCAGCCAGTCTCAACAGCTACCGCAAACAACGGATATTGCTATCATTGGATCTGGAATCACTGGCTGCAGTGTTGCCAAGACACTTCTAGAAGATGCCTCATTGGCTGGCAAGAGTGTGACCATTCTGGAGGCTCGCGAAGTGACAAGCAGCGCAACTGGTCGTAATGGTGGACACCTTGTGTCGGACTGCCTGGAGAGCTTTGGCATGGTTGCCGCTACTTTGGGCGTCGAACAGGCCGTGGAAGTTGCTAGGTTCAGTTTGGCCAGTATTCAGAGGCTGAAGGATGTTGTCGCTGCATTTGGCGATGATATGGCAGAGAAGTCCAAGCTCAGAGAAGTGATTAGCACAGCCGTTATTGGAGACGAAAAAAGTCTAGAGGACATTCGAGTCGGCTTAGCTGCTTTTGAAGAAGCAATGCCAGATCTCAAAGGTATCTATGTCTTACTGGGGAAGGAGGAAGCGATGGAGGTATGATAAACATTCCTTGCTCCAGGTCAGACTAACCCTGGCTTTTCTATTGAGCAGAAGTACAACTACCAGGACTTATTCGGTGTTATTGAACAACATGGTGCTGGTGCTTTGTGGCCATATCGCCTGATTACTGGTATCTTTGAGGTTCTACTCAAAAGATATCACAATCGCCTCTCAATCGAATCCTCTACGCCAGTGTCTGGCATCACTTTCTCGACTGAATCCCCAGATGAACTTTATCCATACAAGCTCAAAACACCCCGTGGCACAATCTGCGCAACGAAGGTAATCCACTGCACTAATGGACATGCATCCCATTTGATTCCTGGTTTGCGCGGGAAAATATTCCCATTCCGAGGAACTATGTCAACTCAAGCCGCCACTCCAGGGTTTCAAAACAAAGGCTCCTCGCTTTCCTGGAACTACATTGGTAAAGGAATCTTGAATCCAGAAACGAATATCTGGTCTTACACCCTATACTACATCACTCAGGATCCTGACTCGGGCGACATTTTCATTGGTGGCGAGAAACAGAAAGCCCATGAAGTATTTACCAGCGATGATACAATTCTACCGCCTATCCCTGCTCAAAACCTCGCTGGGATTTTACCATGTATATTCCGGGACGGTTGGAATGATACGAAGCCTGAAGTGAAAAAGATGTGGTCTGGGATTATGGCATTTACTGCAGATGGTCTACCTCTGGTAGGAAAGCTCAGTGAGAAGGTGACTGGAAGAGGGGGAGGGAATGAATGGATTGCTGCTGGGTATAATGGTCATGGAATGGACAAGTCCTGGCTTACTGGAGAATCCTTAGCTGGGATGGTCTCTGGTAAGGGAGTTCCGGACGGCTTTCCTGAGGCCTACCTCGTTACCGACGAGAGGCTCGCACGTCTGACTCCGGATGCGTTCGTGGAGAATCTATTGGGGAGTTTGAGTGTGAGCTAAGCAGCAGCTGGGCGATTCAGGAAGGCCAGGTCCACGACTGGTTCACATTGCACATGTGGGAGGCTTGATATCGGTGTTGATACTAGAAGATCCTAAAAAGGCAAAAGGCTAAGATTCGCTCGGTGTGGCAGCAATTACTTATGCTCATCAACTGAAATTTTTGAAAAGACGTCCCCTGGCCTGACACCAATCATTTACTGATAGCACTGCAATTTAGCTGATAAACGTAAAGAATAAATCTAGAGCGGAATTTAGAAACCTTAGATCGTGACTAAACGTTGGATTTGATAGAGTGCGATCAGGTATCTTCTGCAGATAAACTTCAATCCAGTCTACGGAACATGAATTCCGCACACTTCCTTTCTCAAGCAGCGGGTTCACTATTTGCGTCCAAACCAGATACCAGAAGTTAATCAAAAGCGAGTTGCATATATGATACAGTCGATGGCGAAATCAGCTTCCTCCCTAAAGACAGCTTTTGTTTTCTCGGGCCACACTGCCAAGGCACTAGTGTGAATATTCGTTTAACCGGCATCAATAAAAAGGCGAATGCTTAAGGTATTGACTGGTATTTAAAACCGGAGTTAAGGTTTCAACTTTACTAAAAAATTATGAATTATGTTTACAGTATAGAATCGGCTGTCGAGACCCACTGGGAGCCGCGGCCCTCAATTTGCTGACTTCAGCAACAATCTGACAACAGACCCTTGAAAGCACTATTAAACTCGAAATTTTCGTTGTCATGGCACTTAAGTGTCACGCTACTTACGGATTTCCTACACCCACCGCCCGAGCCCTTTCTAATATACGTGCCTCTAAAAAATTGTCGACCTTGGCTAGCGCGTACTTCAAGATTGTTCATCTTCATGACCGAATATTGAACGGAGTATCACCTGACGACTGTTCTGAGCTGACACGCTGTCACTTAAGCAACCCATACCCCGCCCCATACCCCGCTCGCATGTTCTTCCTCACTTCATCACCTCGTTGTCCTATCATTATGGCAATGCAATCCACAATAACTTTCCAGAAATCCGATTCCGGGATGCAAACAGGCATTAATAATGGCACAATCAATGCTCAGTTCAATCTTCCTACAGGTATTTGGTGACATTTAAAAGCCAGTCGGGCTCCATTGACTAAGGGCAGACCCTCTGGATAAGCTACCAATTGCGAATGGGGCCGAGTTCGACTCTTATCTAAATCAGCATGAAGATGAATGTCTTCCAGGCACTAGGACCGGGCTTCTCGATGAGATTGCAAAATGGGCTGTGTCACCGCATGCAAAGTGCATTTTCTGGTTAAATGGCATGGCTGGGACAGGGAAGTCGACAATCGCTCGCACTGTAGCGAAACACTTCAAACAAGAGAAGATCCTAGGGGCAAGCTTCTTCTTTAAGAGGGGCGAGGGGGATAGAGGGAATGCGATGAAGCTTTTTCCGACGATCACGAGACAGCTAGCGAAGAGCATTCCCCAACTGACCCCTGGTGTCCAAAACGCAATATCCGGCAACTCTGACATTGGATCTAAAGGAATGAGAGAACAGTTTGACAAATTACTTCTTCAACCACTACTGGATTTGAATTCATCTTCTCTCCCAATCTTCAGTGTGGTCATAGTGATTGACGCACTAGACGAATGTGACGTGGATAATGATATATGGCTTATGCTCCAGTTACTACAACAGCTAAAAGATTCTGAGGTTTTGCGTCTCCGAGTCTTGTTGACCAGCAGGCCTGAATTACCAATTCGTCTAGGATTTAAAAAGCTTGCTCACTATGATTATGAAGATTTGGTTCTCCATGGAATCCCAAAAGAAGCTATTGAGCATGATTTGTTAATATTCATGAATTGCCGACTTTCAGAGATCAGGGAAGAGCGAGACCCCCCTACCTATCAACTGGCCTGGAGTCTTAAATATCCAAAAGCTAGTGGCATTGTCTGTTCCTTTGTTTATCTTCGCTGCTACGATATGCCGCATATTGAAGGACCCTAATTGGGACCCATTGGATAGTCTTACTGAGATTCTCACACATCAAAAAGATGAATCCAAATTAGATAGCACATATCTTCCTGTGCTTGACCGGCTTCTTAACAGACAAACCAAAAATCAAAAAAAAGATCTGGTTCAAAAGTTTCATCAAGTGGTCGGTATAATCGTGATACTAGAGAGCCCACTCTCAGTTATCTCACTCTCAAAACTTATCGGCCTCCCCGAGAGGCTAATTCATCTCAGATTGAATTTACTCCACTCGGTTCTGAGGATACCAAATGACGAGTCCTTACCAGTACAGCTCTTTCACCTATCATTTCGGGACTTTCTCCTTGATCCGCATACTCGCAGCAAAACTCCTTTGTGGGTAGATGAGAAAGAGATGCATCATAGGTTGGCCAGACATTGCCTAGTCATGTGCCAGAAACTGAGACGGAACATATGCGGACTACTAAGTGATGGAACACAACGGTCAGAGATTGACAGCCAGATTATCGATCACTATCTTTCTCCAGAGTTACAATATGCTTGTCGATATTGGGCACGTCATCTAGTGCAATGCACAGGCTTGAATTCTATGATGCATGATGCTCTCTTATTTCTCCAGAAGCACTTTCTACACTGGATGGAAGCCTTAAGCATACTAGGTCTCGCATCGGAAGTGGTAGGGATTATCAATCTCCTACAGGCGGCTAAACTAGTAAGTAACACAGTACACAGTCTTCTATGTGATTTATTCTAATAGGCGTAGGGCGATGATGATTCCTTAATTGTTGACTTTCTACATGATGCAAAGCGCTTTGTTCTAAGAAATTTCCAGATAGCAGATGAAGTACCACTCCAGATTTATTGCGCAGGATTGGTATTTGCACCTCAAACGTCAATAATTCGTACAGAGTTCAAGCTAGACCTTCCTAGCTGGATATGCCAGTTACCACAAGTTAACGAAAGATGGAGTGCAGAATTACAGACTCTTGAGGGTCATTCAGACTCAGTTCACTCAGTGGCCTTCTCGCCTGACGGCCGGGTGCTGGCGTCAGGCTCTGCCGATGAGACCGTACGGCTCTGGGATACAGCGACGGGCGGCCTGCAGCAGACTCTCGAGGGCCATTCGCTCTGGGTTGACTCTGTGGCCTTCTCACCCGATAGTCGGGTGTTGGCGTCCGGTTCTGCCGATAACACAGTGCGGCTTTGGGACACGGCGACTGGCGGCCTACAGCAGACTCTCAAGGGCCATTCGCACTCAGTTCTCTCAGTGGCCTTCTCGCCTGACGGCCGGCGACTAGCGTCTAGCTCTGACGATAATACAGTGCGGCTCTGGGATACAGCGACTGGCGGCCTACAGCAGACTCTCGAGGGCCATTCGCACTCAGTTCTCTCAGTGGCCTTCTCGCCTGACGGCCGACGACTAGCGTCAGGCTCTGCCGATAACACAGTACGGCTCTGGGACACGGCCACGGGTGGCCTGCAGCAGACTCTCGAGGGCCATTCCCGCCGGGTTCTCTCGGTGGCCTTCTCGCCCGATGGCCAGCTACTAGCGTCCGGCTCTGACGATAATACTATACGGCTCTGGGATATAGCGACGGGCAGCCTACAGCAGACTTTCGAAGGCTATTCAGAATCATTTAGCTCGAATCATTCAGACATAGTTAGCTTAAGCTGTTCAGACTCAGTTAGCTCGGTGGCCTTCTCGCCCAATGGCCATCCAGCTTTGCCGATAACACAGTCCGGCTCTAGGACACGGCGACGGGAAGCCTGGAGTAGACTCATAAGGGCCATTCGGGCTCGGTTTACTCGGTGGCCTTCTCGCCCGACGGCCGAGAGCTGGCGTTCGGTTCTAACAGATAAGAGTATACGGCCCTGGGATATAGCGACAGGCAGCCTACAGCAGGAGGGCCATTCAGACTCAGTTAGCTCAGTTGCCTTCTCGCCCAACGGCCGGCTACTAGCGTCCGGCTCTGAAGATAACACAGTACGGCTCTGGGACATAGCGACAGGCAGCCTACAGCAGACTTTTAAGGGCCATTCGTACCCAGTTCACTCAGTGGCCTTTTCGCCTAACGGCCAGGTGCTAGCGTCTAGCTCTACCGATCAGACAGTGCGCCTCTGGGACACAGCAATAGGTGGTATACAGCAGGCCCCTAAGGGCCATTCAGAGTCAATTGACTCAATGGCCTTCTCGCCCGATGGCCAGGTACTAGCGTCTGGCTCTTGGGATAATAAAGTACGGCTCTGGGACACGGCGACAGGTAGCCTGCAGCAGACTCTTAAGGGCCATTCGCACTGGGTTCACTCAGTAGCCTTCTCGCCTAATGGCCGACGACTAGCGTCAGGCTCTGCTGATAATACAGTGCGGCTCTGGGACACAGCGACGGGCGGCCTACAGTATACTCTCGAGGGCCATTCGCAATCTATCCGCCTAGTAGCCTTCTCCCCTAATAGTCGGCTACTAGTCTCTATCTCTTACGAGAATATAGTGCGGCTCTGGGACACGGCAACGGGTGGCCTACAGCAGACTCTTCAGGGCCATTCGGGCTCGGTTCTCTCAGTAGCCTTCTCGCCCGACAGCCGCCGACTGGCGTCTAGCTCTGAAGATAACACAGTGCGGCTCTGGGATACGGCGACGGGCGGACTACAGCAGACTCTCCAGAGCCATTCGGGCTCGGTTAAATCAGTTGCCTTCTCGCCTAACGGCCGGCTACTGGCGTCCGGCTCTGAAGATAACACAGTGCGGCTCTGGGACATGGCGACGGGCGGCCTACAAGAGATTTTGTACACAGATGCATCTGTCGACAAACTTGAGTTTTCTCAGGATGGTTCATATCTAAACACGAACTTAGGGGCCCTCGAATTTCAGCCTGGCCACGAAAATCGTGCTTTTAATTCAACCCATATGAATCCGACGATCTTCATTGACCAAGGACAGTGGATAAACTTGAATGGCAATAATGTTCTATGGCTTCCTCCTGACTTTAGGCCTAGCTGTTTCGCGATTAATGGGTATTCACTTGCTCTAGGACACAGATCAGGGCGGATTTCTTTTCTACGATTTTGTTAATAGCAGGCGTGAATTATTTTTAATTGTGATCCTTTCTCTCTTTTCTAATCTATTTGTAGAAGAAGGATCTGAGAGAAAAACAAAATTTATATCGCCTTATAGTGCTAATGTAGTAATAGTAGTCCTTTTACCGCCTCGGCCGTATACGGTCAGGTAACCTAGGGGGCTTATTGATCCGAACTGGCCCGGCACGGGGTAGTGTAGCAGTATCCTTTGTTTTGGTGGGAGATAGGCCAGAAATGACGCAAATGGTGAGGGAGTAGAAATCCATAAGGTAGAGTAACCTAGTGATGTTGTAATTATTCACGCCATTTTTGCCCAGAGCGCGAAACAGTATGTACTAATCATCTTGAGGTAGTTAATGCGGCCGTGGGCAACTTCACTCTTTAGTATCTGAATCAAAGCATATTATGTATCACTTTCGCTGCCTTTTTAGTCGCTTCTTAAATTCTTCATGGTACGCGATCTTTCCTGTTATTGACAAAACCGATTGTCTATCCTATTCGCTCACTTTCTTCACATTGTACGTATAGTGGCGTACGTTGAGTTTGAAACCCCTGGGCGATTATATAATATTCTGTCAAATTTTCTGCCAATTAAGATCTCGTGTATCGTATATAATCGTTAAAGAAAATGCCAGAGCCTGTGCGAATAAAAAAAATGTTTAAAATAATAGAGTATGCGCATTATACTTGGGTTATTTGTGAACGCGTTCGAGAGCGATCAGCTAAATAGGGCGAGCGGTATAAGAAAGGTGGTCGAGGGGGGGGGGTTTCCAACTTCAGCGTACGCCACTGTAAGGTAAACAATGGTGTAATAATGTAAGCTAAGTGAATCGGGCTCGCTGAGTATTGTCAGTTTTATGTCGTTATAAATGGCTACGGAGGCAAAAATGCCGCTAGTGTCTTGGCAATGGGGCACTCAAAATAAAATTTAGTGTTTAAAGCGGAAGCTGTTTTCGCTAATGACTGTACATTTTATGGCGTGAAGTAGCCCAAAATACAACTTACCTTTTATTCTACTATCTGCCGCTACAATAACCACCATGAACAACGAGAAAGAAGTAAAGCAAACTCTCGATATCGAGCAAATAAGCTCCGGGGTCCTTATAGGTGCAGTTGGTGATTCTCCCTCGTCCATGGAGCATTTCGAGGAAATGAAAAGGCACAAACGTGCCATACTAGCCGGTAACTACTCCGATTCCTAGTACCAAATGTAAAGATTGATGCTGACGCAAGAAAAGCCTTTGCTTGCTCAACAACACCAATTCTCATCGGATACGATCTGACCTTGATTGGTTCTATTATCGCAAACTCCCAGTTCGTTGAGCAGTTCGGGGTATACGACCAAGCACTTGAATCATATACGCTACCGGCGGGACATCAGCCAGTTTGGACAATTGTACAGTACTGTTCTGCCATCGCGTCTGCCATGGGGTCAGGTATATTGATCGATATGCTGGGGCGCCGCATCTGCTTCCTCATAACTGTTGGGTGAGTCTCTTGATCCTACCACACGCCCGAGGTGAAACGTCAGGCTAATCTGTTCCAAAAATCTTCTTCAGTCTCACCATTATTGGTACCCTGGTCGAGCTATTCTCCCCAAACTAGAAGGTTTGGATTGTGGCAAAACTCTTCTTGGGCGCTGCTATGGGTTCAATGCAAGCCAACACCCAGACATACGTCTCCGAAATTACTCCAACCTCTATTCGAGGATTCATGCTCTCGCTATTCCAACTGTGGATTATTCTTGGTCAACTCCTTGCTTCATGCATCCTTGAGGGAACGAGCCATGTCCGCAGTGATTAGTCCTGGAAAGGCGCTGTCCTATCCCAATTTGGACCGGCCTTGCCCTGTCTACCCATATTCATTCCTCTCGTTCCTGAGTCTCCTTACTACCTCATCGCCAAAGACCGATTAGAGGATGCGAGGTCGGCGATTGCTAGGCTGCAGGGGAATGAGGACTTCAATTGTGACGAAAAGTACTTCAAATCCAGGAGACTATTGCCCACGAACGGCAGGCGAAGAACAGATCAGCTTCCTTTCTCGAATGCTTCCAAGGAACGAATCTCCGCCGCACTCTACTGGCATGTCTGCCCTTAGTGATGCAAATCTTCATGGGCTACTCGCTTTGCGGTAACTACCTGTCATACTTCCTCACTCAATCAGGAATGAGCAACGCATTCATCATTACAGTCATGTCGGTAGTCTTTTCTCTTATCGCCTCTCTTTCTACATTCGTCACCATTGATCGCTTGGGACGCCGATCACAACTCCTTGCTGGCTCTTACGATATGCTGGCATGTCGACTTATTGTCTCTTTACTGGGATTTCTGGGTGTTGGAGAATAATGGAATTACCGCGCCTTAGCAGCTTTCTGTATCGTTTGGGCAGTATTCTACTACGCTTCTGTCGGCGCGGTAGGCTGGACTATCGTCGGTGAAATATCATCTTCGCGCCTACGTGCTAAAACGACATCTCTTGCCGCTTTGTCTAACTCCTTGTTCAATATGGTATGGTCTATCGCGATCCCTTATTTGGTTAATGCAGACAACGCGAATCTGGGCCTCAAATCAGCCCTCTTGTTTCTGGGATCTGGCATTGCTTTGACTGGCGCTTGCTTTTTCTGCATACCCGAGACTAAGGGTAAGAGCTTTGCCGAACTTGATGCCTTGTTCGAAGCTCGGACACCAGCAAGAAAATTTAAAGCTGCAGCCAGAATTTGAAATTATCTCTACATAGTCTTAGAAGGATTCTATCGTGATGTTCATGCTATACTGATTCAATGACTCGGCGACAACACTTCAAGCGTTTCTTTCTTTGTTCTACTGTATCTGCTGGAATTCATCGACTTTTTCATAATCTGAAACATTGAACAAAGTTCCTTGTCCATATATGCTTTCTAGTGAACTGTATTCGGGACCTTTGCAAATAGTACAGCAGTTATTCCGCGATTAATTTTCACCACGAGCATATTTAAGTACAACGTAGCTCGGTCTGCAAATTAATAACTTAGATATTCATAATGATGACCCGCCTAATAGTGTTGATATTAATAAGGGCTAGCTTCCCCCTAAATACTATATAGCTAAAGCGGAGGGCTTAGATATCTCTATGCTTTAATAAAAGTCATATAGCGAGAAAGCTTAGGAATAACTTAATAATACTAGTGTCTACTAGAATTGGTAGGCTGTTCTACCCCTAGGTTACTTCAAACGCTAAGCTATAGTCCCCTAGTAGGTATTATAAATATATTAATATCAATCCTATGAAAAAAATGGTATTAGATCTTAGACTCGGACGAGACTATTTATTTCCTACATAGATTATTTAGTTAGTAATATGATATTCGGCGTGGTAAAAATAGTCGATATTACCTAGGTATTAGAAATAAGAGCTTACTTGAGGTATTTTAGAAAACTTAGTACCTCGTTCTTAAATAGTATACTATCTTTAGGCTGTGATAATAATCTTCTGGATTGGACTGGACGTGACTAAGGCGATCATGATTGTGAGGGATCTTCCGAGAAACTGGAAAACAATATCACTGTTTGAGTTGCTTTTGGATACAATCTGGTTGGAAAAAATGTGATATGTAACTTCATCTTGTTGAATTATCTAGGTAACCGCATCTCTTAATGTAGAAGGCTTTGTTTGCGGACTAACTCCAAACCCCTATGGTGCAAAATTGCCGACGGCTGAATCCGATGAGATGCTAAAATTGGTGCCTAGCGGGAAAGTTTAGGCCTTTTTCATTGGTCTAGCCCTATAGCACAACACCCTGTGGCTCTGTGGTAAGCATTATCTGTCCTTTGGACTTTAAGTTACCCTAAAAAAATCTTGTCATATAAGTACTTGCCATTCTCAAGTAGATTTCGGACTCATCGAATATATTTAGTCCCCTGCCAACATCATCTTTCTTAGAAACAATGCCTGGCACCCTTGGTGAGCAGACGATTCCTGGGTAGAGCTACCCCACCTCAACACCCAGTCCATATTTACGTACAAGCTGACTTAAGCTTCCAGAGCCAAACAAGATCATTCTTCGGCCCCACCGGAGCTCAGATGCGCTGAATTTTATGGAATAACTCGACCCGAGGGCCGGGCGATCGCCAATGACAATTTCTGTCTACCATTTGTCTCCCTACAGCCAAATCTATCTTTTCAGATCAATCAATGTACCTACTGGAACCAAAGCTCTATCTTCCCAGTTTTCAACATATGGCGTCCTGGATATTTTGGTATCTCTCTTCCACAGCTAGGGCCTGACCCTGTCAAGCTCAGCAGAAAGAACGACTTCGTCGTGACGGGATATGAAAATGACACAGAGGCTTTCAAAAAAAGCAACACAGATACTATTTCCTTCAGCACGGAAGGCTTAGTGGCTGGTATCGACGTCGACCCACCTCCCTGGTATAGTTGTAGAGTGTGCAACTGTCACCGAGGATACGTGTTCTTACCGAACGGCGAGCGCTGGAACTGGATCGAAATTGACAGCGAGCACTATCAGTTCAATCGCGAAGATGACAGCCGAAATCAGGATGCCCCATTGAGGACATTGATATGGCAGTTCCAGAGCAGCGGGAGGACTTCGGACGGCCTCCCGGCAGATATGCCATTCGCTGTTAATGGAGATACTCGAATCTGTCGGGTCAACGCATCTCCCTCAATAGCCGACCCGCTTGTGGCTGGAAGTCCTGTTGCCGTGATGAATCGGGATGGGTTCATCTTCTTTAATGGGGTGGGGCCGAAGATGGCTGAGATTCAGACAGAGGATAACCGAGCTTTGATTCTTATGTCCGGGCTTGCGATTGCGCAGTATGAAGGTTGGCTAGCAGAGTGATGGGCCTTCATTGGATATATTTAGACCTCGCCATGACCCTTAAACGGGTCCAAGGTCAGGACCCTCCACCCGACCCGCGTGACGGTCGGGTCCAACCGCCCTATCCTAATATTACACCTAATATCTAGATTAGGCCGTTATAAGGGTCTAGTAATAATAAGAATTGCTATTTGTACACCCCAAATGTCTCTTATACACCATATTTCCCGATTAGTAATATTTTTCTAGGTACCGCCAATGTAGCTTTTCTACACCGTCTTCAAGGGAATCTTCTCCCAATCCGACCTTAGGGCTAGATATTAGGGTATCACCAGAATCCAGATTCACCAGTCTTACAGGCTTTATTATGATCATGCACACAGACTCTTCCTTCTAAACAGACCCTTAAATCCCTTCAAATTTTCTCTATACACTTTTCGTAGCCGAGGAACCCCAACACAAGTCCAGATGGGCTGGTGATCCGGCATGTATTTTTGAAGTTCCGTAGCTGAACTCAAAGCTCAGGGCATTTCATCGATGACTGCCACATCAGTAGCTCCGGCCTTGTCTTCCACCTTCAAGGAGGCATCTGCGGAAATTACAGACAATTTGTGTCCGGACGGGCAGTTGGACTTTGACGATGATGGAGAAGCATGTTATTTTGGCTCTAGCAGTGGACGAGTGGAACTTTTGCATTCGGTTGGCGGTAAGTCTTCTCTATGCATGTTGTTGATCGTGACCTGAAAGATTGCATAGTGGCAACAGACGAGGAACGCCTTGGGTCGCCTGATTCTCGTCCACGCTTTCCCCCAAATCGATATTCCCAATTAGTCGATTCTGCGACTGAAATCCCGCAGGAGCTCCAGAACCATCTCGTCTCTCTCTATTTTGAATGGGAACAGCCTTGGTTCCAGCTAGTAGACGAGAATCTATTCCGCCATTCCTGGCAAACAAAAGGGAGGTATTTCAGCCCACTCCTTCTCAACTGCATTTTGGCTTTAGGCTCTCGCCACTCAGACAGACCAGAAGTCCGTTCTTGTCAAGACGACCCCAACACGGCCGGGCAACTTTTCCTTGAGGCAGCAGAAGTGCTGTTGCAATTTGATCTCAAGTGCCCTACAACTACCACCATTCAATCACTTGCAATGATGGCTGTTCTTTATGTCGTAAGTGTGAAACGATATTAATCCTTTATTTATAACTGCTAAATACATGACAGGCGACCGGCTCAGATCCCAAAGGTTGGCTGCGTCACGGTATGGCCATTCGCTTAGCACTAGATATGGGGTTCAATCTAGATTCGTCAATGCTGGCCCTACTCGGGTATAAAGATATATTCGAGGCTCTTCGGAGAAATGCGGTTGCTTGCTGATCTTTGCTTCGGATGCCGCACGAGACAAGAACAAGATATTTCAGTTGCTAGCAATAGAGCTCGCAGCTTGAAGACTATTTCCATTTCTCTCGACTGGCGTCGGGTAATAAGAACCTTAGTAGAGTCAGTAAAGTTGTAGTCATAGCACTCAATCCACACTCACTAGTTAAGACCCGAAGAATGACCAGAAACCTGAAGTGTCGGCGGAGAAAATGAAGACCTTTCCTGACTGTCGAATGCGTATACCAAGACAGACATCTGCCCCGCACATTTCACTGTACTCTAGAGCCTTTTTCTCCAGGCACGACTTGCGTCGAGCTCTTTTCTGTCGCAGTAGCTTCTTCTCTGCCCTGGAGCCTTGGGTGTTTTTTCGAAGGAGTTTAGCCATTATCTGACTAGGACTGATGTTTTTAAGTAGAAAAGAAGAGAGGCCGTGATATGGATGGAATTGGGATATCTACCACGTGGGAGGGATATAATAATCGCTCCAACGACTCTCCGTCTCAGCATCTTTGAAAGTATCGATTGTACCTTCTACCCCATCCGGCCCAACAGACCAGACGCCATCTTGAACCAGCTTGAGCCAACAATCCAACAAACGCTCCAGCCGCTGAGGGCGGTTGTATTTACCACCAAAAGGCTTGAATCCATGCTGAAAGAGTTCTGAAATGCTGTCCCTATCAACAAGCTGCCCATCGCTTTTTCGTGCGCCTATCTTCCTGCCATAACCAGCATTGACGGTGAACGGGAGAAACAGCTGAAATCCATCCTCGACCATATCATCCCATTTTCTATCCACTGCTGTAGTATATAGACCCGCAGAGATGCGAGACGGTATGTGCGTATCGGTAGACGATAAATAGAAATCCTCCATTGACCATAGACTTATAAATCTTATGAGCTCGATAGGACGCTGGTCTCCGGTATCGGCGGGGAAAAGGCACACTGGCGGTACGGTGTGCTGAGAGCGGGGCAATATAGCGAATGGCTGTGCTACTATAAATCCAGACGAGTCAGCTGGGGGCAGAAGAAGGCCCGGAGCGATATAGTGGAACCAGGGTCGTCTCGCGCACGTCAGAAACGAACGCGTAAAGGAAGGATCGGGCACCGAAGCGGCGTCCAGGACAATTGATGCTACCAGTGGCTCTGGATCAGTCCCGGAAATAGGGCCGATTAGCGATGGTAGGCTTGGCAGCTGCGAGATACGCGCCTCGATAGCCTAACATAGCCGATCCCACGCGCCGACACACGTAGTAACCTAGGCTTCGCTATAGGGCCGCCACTCCCAGGGCCCGATCTTCTCGAAGTCGAATAAGGCTGGCTCTTCATGAGGCGAAGCCACAACTTTTCCAAGCTGAATAAGTTCGATCCAGTGGGAGAGTACTGTCTCTAGTGGGTTCTAAATGTCTGGATGATCCTTAACTAGGAACGCGTAGTCATAGGAATCAAGATACATGAAGACCGCGACGCGATGGAAGCGTTGGTGGTAGATAACACCACCACCGCTGCCCTCGGCCGATAAGCCCACAGGGCTTAAGCACACCAGGCTATCAACCGGCTGGTCTCGAAGATCAGCTATAAATTCCTCAATAAAGCCGTCTGGCGTAGGGAGCCCCTATGCGAAAATAGAGAGTGGCGGGGGAGACTGGTCAGGGCTATCACCAGGAGGTATTAAAACAGTGCTATGCATTTTATAGATTCTGGTGAGTAAAGGCGCCCTTGTATCGGAGCTCTGTATACCTTGTAAGAAAATATCTCGGACTATTACTTGACACCGCATGTTCGATCCCTCTTCACTTCTCTACTGGTCATCGGAACCTTGCTGGGCTCAGTATCAGCCTCTAGTATATGTGACTTGAGTATGCAGCAATCATTCCTTGGTTTCCCTTTCATACTTAGGAAGTGCTTATGCAATAGGCGTCTCGATCCAGGTAGCTGCTCCACCAGTAGGAGTTTTTATTTTGGGCCGTATTGTTCTAGGTGTCGGACTAGGAACAATCTCTGTTGGGGTAAGTTGAGATACTTGCCATGTCCAGAACGAAACAACGCTTATTTACAGATTCGTCTAGTCCCCGATGTACCTGGTGGAATGTTCAAACTCCAACACAAGAGGCCGATTAGTAGCCCTTTACACACTGCTTTTGACTTGTGGCAATGTGCTAGCATGTGTAAATAGTCTTGCGACAAGAAATCTGGATGGCTCAAGAAAAAGAAAAGAAAGGGGACAAGGCAAAGAGCTCTGGTTTCGGATAAGATCTGCTTGGCAGCAATATTCGATTGGTTGGGGTTCGATTTTGGATAGATCACAATCTGAGGGATCTTCGATCGATCTGATTCGATCGTACCCTGCGAGCTTCGCAGTCAATCACGTTCTCCACCTGCAAGGAAGCGGGTCGTTTCGTCCCGCTGTGGAGTCTCTTATGTCATTGACCCCTTGTTGATCGATGATCGCTTCAGTCGGCCAAGTCGAGACTTGAGACGCTCTTTGATTTGTTTGTAAACGCATTAGCAGGTGGCTCAAAAGAAGTGTGGAGCACAACCAGCGCGTAGAGAGTAGCCACTTTGGAAGTTAGGACGAGAATGAATGCGAGGATTAAATAGGTAGTGAGATCCATCTTTGGATGAGCTACATGAGGCAATAAATCCTTGTGGCTTTTGGGATTGAATGCCTAAGGCTCGATTCCTTTTCTTCCATCGCTGCGTGGTTTTTTTTTCTTTTCCTCTCTTCCAACCCCTGTTCGTCCTCAAAAGCACATTGTCCACCTTTTTATCCAGTCTTGACTCTTAAAAATGACATCTATTTTGGTCTTGAGTGTCATTTGGAGTTTGGCACTTTATATCCCTACTGTGCTTATCTACAGGCTATACTTTCATCCTTTGGCCAAATTTCCAGGACCCAAGATAGCCGCAGCTACTGGACTATACGAGGCGTATCATGATATTCTAGTCGCTCCGGGTGGGCAGTTTATGTATGAAATACAACGACTGCACAAGAAATACGGTATGGACACTTCTCATTCCAACTGGGCAACGCTAGAAGTGCATTTCTAGGTCCGGTAGTTCGCATCAGCCCGGATGAAATCCACATCAATGACCCAGCGTGGCTGAAGGAACTCTACACCTTCACCGAGGTACGTTACACATGTGCCTTTATTTGTGTCCGACTGTGGTAGCTGAAGATGTGCAATGAGTGCTAGGTTCGCCATAAACTTTACAGCGCAGCACGCTTCCTTGGAAATGAAGACGCACGTTAGTACCTGATTGAGATCCAGCTGACATTGACCATCTAACCATGTGCTATTGCAGTTTTTGCAACCACTGATCACCACACCCATCAAATGCGCCGCTCAGCTATCGGTAATATCTTCTCAAAAAGCGCAGTTAGAGATGCGGAGCAGTTCATATATGATAATGTTAAAAAACTTGAACTGCGCATTGCTAAGCAGATTCGCCGGGATGGATTTACCGAAATGCGGGCAAACTTTTTGGCGTTCGCAATTACTGTTGTCAATGATTACTGTCTCGGGGCTGTTTCATCGCTTCAGCTCCTTGAGGCAGATGACGCCAACGAAGGTGAAGCCGTTCGGTGGTTCGAAACAATCAGCTCCCTTACTGGTATGACCTCTATCGCACGTCAGTGCAGCTGGTTGTCGTCATTCTCGATGAAATTGCCGTCTTTTTTACTGGCATTGAACCCCCATATTGAACGGATTGTGAACATGCGTCGGGTAAGATTCCCATCTTTCATTTGAGGTCAACCCTAACATCACTGCTAGGCATTGGAAATCCAGGCGATATCTGAAATAAAAGCCCATAGTAGTCTGGACGCAAAAAAAAAACAGGCAAGTCCCGCTACAGGAAGGCGCCAATTATTCAGTGCTATTCTCAATAACCCAAACATGCCACCGGAAGAGCAGCACTTCACACGCATTGCACAAGAGGGTGCATTAGTAGTTGGTGCTGGAGGGGAAACATCTGCACGTATTTTGACGACTGCGAGCTTCTTCCTCGCTTCAGACAAGGAAATCATGTCAAAGCTGCAGGCGGAGCTGCAAAGTGCCATCCCAGATCAGAACTCGACACCTTCCCTTAAAGAGCTCGAGAGCTTACCCTATCTGGTAGGACCCGGCCATGTACTGGGCACTCTGACGTATCATTTAACTGACACATAATTACTCATTCTCAGACGGCCGTTATCAAGGAATCACTGCGATTTCAGGGAATTCTCACATCCCGATCGCCCCTTATTTCAAACAAGCCTCTTCATTATGAGAAATGGCTGATTCCAGCTGGGGTATGTCGTCTCTCTTCCTATCATGAGCCTTGGCTCGATATTAATATCACGCTTTGACAGACACCTGTCAGTATGACATTCCGTCTTTTTCTTCGTGATCCAACGGTCTTCCCGAATCCCGAATCCTTTCAACCAGATCGCTGGCTCATAAAAGACGAAGTCGTGATGGAAAAAATGAATGAATTTTTCTTACCTTTTGGACGGGGTAGTCGTATGTGTGTTGGACTGCAGTAAGTTTATCTCCAATGATGTCACAGAATTCGTCGCTCAAATATTGCGATTGTGTCAACCATTATTTGAAGGTAGATAGACTAACATGACATGCTTTATAAACAGTCTTGCATGGGCAGAAATTTATATAGCTATCGCCCAATTGTTTCGGAATTCTGTATTTGAGCTGTATGGAGGAACAAGCCTGAGGGATGTGGAGATTGTGCGGGACTGTGGTGTTGGGGAGGTCAGCCCGGACAGCCAAGGTGTGAAACTTACATTTAGTAAGTTATTCTCCCTCGATTCACTAATAAAAAGTGCTAACAATAGTATCAAGCCAAGGGTATCTAGTCAAGTTCCCTCGGTCATTCCTAAATTTGGAGTGTCCGACCTGTTCTCCTACACTGGCTTCAACGAGTTAGGTTATGTATGATATTGAATATCTACCTGCCCTTGACTCTTATGGATCTTTGAATTGATCTACAAATTTTTGCCGTCGATTATACTCGCAGATGTACTGCGGTTCTCAACTCAAGTAACTCAGCCCGATACAGCAAGGCCATTTATTGTCACTGGGTCCATGCAGGTACTTGCTGGCCTACTTTACCGTGGGACGTTTCCATCATGCCAACGGTATCTAGTTGGCCTTTACATAAATGGAGGAGAGGTGAGCCCTCATCTTGTAAGTCAGCTAGCTGAGTCCATTGGGGGAAACTTTGGCATTGCGGGTCTATTGTCTCGTGAACTTCGTCGGTGTAGAAATATGAAGGATTTGACTCATATGAAAACACCCTATTCGTGGGCCAATGAAGTTGAAATTGAATTCGCGAATTCTAAAATGCCTCAGATATACTAAGAGACACTCTGATAGACCGTAGATTAATGCTCTATGTCGCGGTAACTGCGTTGCAAGCCTTAGAACGTAGATTTGGCAACCAATGCAACCCTACAGGCAGCCCGAAAAGTCCTAACCTCGCAGCTCGCTGTAGCATTATTCATCAGAACAGCTACGAATGACTTTAATCCCTAAAGAACCAGTTATTAAATCATCCTTCAGAAAAGAAAATAACATTCTTACATATAAACAAGTTCCCCATTCTCATTGGAGATACGGTCATCCAATTCAATGCTTTGTTTCTCTCTGTATCCTCCGTCTGCCATGCCCAATTCCGCCGTCAAGCATGTTCCCTCGAGGCGAATTTCATTGGCGGACTTGCTGAAGTTCTCACCGTCCCACATAAATCACCCTAGCGTCAGATATTAGCAGGTACAATATAGATAGGAACGACAATGAAGGAATAAAAATACCATTCTCGTTGCCAATAAAGTCATCCAGCCTTAAGGAAGCTTCTTGCCATTCACCAGACTTATTTTGAAGCTCACACATTAGGAAGACGCCGTCTCCTCTAGTCTCAATGCGAACGTCTTGGCTGGTTTGGGAGAATGACATCTTTCAAGGTTGTATAATTCTAAGTGAGGGGAATAGAAGCCTAAAAAAAAAGGTGCGTGAAGAAGAAGACAGACTCATTATATATACCCGCGAGGGGAATCATATCTTGGAAGTGGATCTAGGCAGATCTTTGTGATCGTGCAAAGGACTGGAGCTGAAGTTTGAAGTGGTGTACTGGCTAGCGTCGACAGATCTGCAACCTGCATAACTTCACAGGCCGTAAGCTGATCTCTACATGCCCAGAAGAGATCGAAAAATCGCCGACATAAGTGGGGCTTGCTTAAAGTACCCCTCTTATACTTACTGTGTATGAAGAGCTGGGACATACAATGTGGATTCCAACCCCCACATACTAAATGGAGAATTTACTGCCAGTTTTAAATAAAAAACAGTTATGTCTTGTTATCTACACATTACAAAGGGTATTACATATTTGAAAACAGGCTTTCTCTCGTAAAAAACTTCAACATCGAGCTAGACGGTCAATCCTTCTTCACCGCTTACGTGGGGGGGGTCGGAATCCATATCGTATGTCCCAGCAAGTTGGTGTGAAGAACTACAAGCAACTTGTAGGATTACCGATATTGAAATTTCTTCTGTGAGCATGAAAATATTAGATTCAAATATTTGGAGAGTCCTTTTCTCGTTCAAGTGCTAGTTCAACCGAGGCTTTATTATACTATACATAGATCAGGCATTGACAAAAGACTTTCCCTCGGATTTCCGAGTACGCATTATTCCGATTACTGTGATTTGCATTGTGACCTTTTTCAACTTCAAACATCATTATTCGAAGGGAGCTCCCTATATTCTCAAAACGGCTCCTGACATCCAATTATTTCTTGACAAACGAGCAAGCATAGTCAGCGCATTAGATCACTTTCTAACTCACATTCCGCGCATTGAAAGAACTCAATATACACGCTCAGACTGGCTCCGAATTGCCAGATCTCTCGAAGATGAGAAACAGCTTAACAATTCATTGCTTTCACCGGAAATTCTCAACTATAAAGAGAGAAATGCTTGCCTTTGTGATAAAATTAGACTTATCAATTCCCATATGGACAGAGCCATTAAGAAGCTAGAGAGCTTCAATGGCCACTCTGCTACTGACTCGTTACGACTGATTAGCACATATATTGCATGACTAAGTTTTGATGGTCTACAAGATCCGTACTCGGAAGCAATCGGCAAGCGTGCTCAGGCGCTACAGGGCGGTTATGTGGAGTCAAGGGTTGATCCCAGCCTGGTCTCTGTGGCGCGCAACCTTAATTTACCCTGTTTAGGTTGCATTTGTCGGCATTGCAGATAAATAATAAATAAAATATAAATTTCTCTGTCCTCTGTCGATACAATAAGTTCTTCTCTGGTTTTACTATCTCCATTGAACTAAACCAAGATAAGTTTAGTTCTGAAACAACCTGCATGACTCACATGATAACACCTCAACACGAAACTACAAAAATTGCCAACTCGAACCTTAGAACATTGAATTCTTCACGTCAACATGACACCATGGCAAACCACGCGTCTCCTCCACGGAGTCCGCGCGATAGTAGGCGGCCAAGGACCCCCTTTGATCCTCATTCCAGGCTGGCCACAAACAGCAGAGGCATTTAGCGATATCTTCGAGCCCGTTTCAAAACATTATCGATTCATCGCCCTCGACCCCCCAGGATTGGGTGACTCCCTTCCACCCAATGGCTACGATACTGCGAACGTGAGCAGAATCATGGCCGAAGCTATTCACGACCACCTGAAAGAAAGCCAATACCACCTAGTGGGCCACGATGTGGGTGGATGGATTGCTTATCCCTGGGCAGCTCAATTCCAATCGAGAATCAAATCGCTCAGTATCCTGGACGCTTCCGTGCCGGGATTCTTGCCGCAGTTTCAGTTTCCATTGTCTCAGCAGGCCAATTTGCGTCTTTGGCAATTTTCGTTCAACGCACTTCCTGAATTACCTGAAATTTTGACTGTTGGGCGGGAGAGGGAGCTATTGACCTGGTTCTTCAATTTGAAGACCGTTCACGCGGATGGTCTACCCAAGGATCAATTCGAACGCTATATCCAGGCGTATTCCAGACCCGGGGCGATGAGTCGGGGTTTTGAGTATTATCGAGCTTTTGAAACGAGCTCGAAACAGAATCTGGAATTTGCGAAAACTCCGCTCGATATACCTGTCTTGGCTTTAGGTGGTGCTAGCTCCGTCGGTTCGGGCATGGTTAGCTTGGTCCAGAACTTCGCGACCAACGTTTCTGGAGGCGCTGTTGATGATTGTGGACACTTTCTCCCCGAGGAACAACCATCTGCTGTCGCCCAAAGACTGCTGGAGTTTTTAGAGGCCAATCAAAAGTGAAATTTCTTTCAATGCTTTCCTATGATTGCCAGAATTTTACAGGCCATCAACGCTAGACAGTCGAAGACCATACAGAATTTATGCACAGACATCTCAATGACATATCTTCTTGGCGAGAGAAATGGAGAATGAAGTCAGGAGAGCATCTGAAATGTGGGATGCATGTGTAGATAGTTCTCCCTCTTGTAATACAGATCTTGACACTTTCTTCTGTTTCCCGGCTACCCAACCTTCTCTTCCTGAACCATTCAAGAGTATACTAAATTGCCATATCATTAGTTCTGGGACTACATGAGACTAGAACATTTGAAAAGTAGGTAAGGGTATTCAATCAAGGTAAATTGTTGTGTAATATCCTAAGGTATCATCAGGTCCAACAAATGCTCCGAGATTCAGCACAAAGCTGGAAACCAATACATTCCACCTATAAAAGCTCAATTCAAAACTCCGCAAAAATGCCAAACGGCGACTGGACCAATTTATCCAAAAGGTCATGGATATACGGAAAATGTAAAAAAGGACTATGAGTTCAACAAAACCCCAGATGATAGGCAACACCGATTATGCAACCACGTCGTGCGCTCAAGACGAAGCAAGAGGCAGATGATAGCGGCTCATTTTGAAAATGGATAAGACAAAGGAAATGCTCGACGGAGGCCAAACCCCATGCTAGATGGTAGATGAAAACAAAAAGAATGATCAGGATATCAGGGGTCGTTATATGGGAATATATGAGATTAAATGGTTCATGAATGGGTTCAAGATGGTGCGTCGGGCATGGCTTGGTCAGCGTCGCTGCCCAAGATGGTCGGTGGTGGATCGGAGAAAAGGGTTCGGCGGCGACAATTAACTGTCAAGTCTCTGTCGTCTGAGCCGAGTCCTGGTGTGCTGGAGGCACTCTCGATAAGGACACTATCATCGTATGTTTCTGGAGGTGGCGCAAATGACCAGACCTAGAAACGTTAGTGAAAAAACCGAGATCCAGAGCGTGTTATAACAAACCTCCATTACCGTCCGGCCAGATCGACTGGCCATGATCACGGCTTTTTCTTCTTCAAATGCGACTCTCCAAACTGCTTCTGCCGGGGTGGAGAGCTCTCGCAGTAATTGGCCAGTCTGCAAGCTCCACACCTTGACACGGCCATCGCTTCCACCGCTGACGATGCGATTATTGTCAAACTGGAGACTGGTGACACTGTTATCATGGGCAGCCAGTCGGTGAATTGGTGCCATCTTCGTCAGTGACCACACGCGCACGGAACCATCGGAGCCACCCGTCACAAGCGTATCACCGCGCATCTGCAGCTGGCCTACCAAAGACGTATGCCCCTGCAGGATGGCGTGACACTGTCCAGATTGCGGGTCCCAGATGCGAACGCTGGTATCCAAGCTTCCCGTTGCGATCCGTCGTCCATCGAAAGTGATGGCGTAAATCTGGCTGAAGTGACCGGTAAGGGTTCGCAGGCAGCGGCCTTGAGAGATACTCCATATACGCGCCGAGGTGTCGTAGCTACCAGAGACCACAATGTCGCCATGGATTGCTAGACACCGGACACTAGCCTGATGACCAACCAGAACATTGCGACAGGTCCCCGTGGTCAAATCCCAAATACGTAATGTGGTATCTCTGGATCCCGAAATAGCCGTGTTCCGATCCGACATTTTTAAGCATCGGACCGTTGATGTGTGACCTCGAAGTAAATGGATTCCCGCGCTATGATTTGTTAGTGTTGGACTTCAACGGGATTCTTGAAGAACTCACCCGGTCGCCATATTCCATACTCGCACATCTCGGTCGCATCCTCCGCTAACCAAAATGTCGTCCCACGGAACCATGGCCCATACTCCCATCACGTGGCCCAGGAGTGTCTTCTGGTTATCGCCGTTGGTGTCATAAACATGAATCTTGGCGTTATCCAATGCAACAACGATATATTTTGAAGTCAGATGCAAACTCGTCACAACTCCCTGGTCGGGTGTGATATGACGCTGTGTACACCGACCACCCTTGTTCCAAGCGGACTCGACCATATACTTTCGCTTGAACTGCGATCGGTACGAGACCGGTCGAGTCCGACGTCTTCGAGGGAAGCTGGTTGGTGGTAACCATCCCTCTACAGACGAAGTGCGGGGGAGTTCCGGATCACTCTCAACGGTGGGTTCATTGGAATCCGACCGGAGTTGTAAGTCGTTTAACGAGTGCGTTTCCAAGTTTGAGTCCACGGACCGAGGAGTGGCAGGCTCCATGTTATCGTCCTCCTGGATCCGCCGTACTGAATATGCATGCTTTTCGCAGAGGTTCTTCCAAGTTATATCGTCGTTTAATAATTCCCGCCATCTTATTGACACTTGCGATGCCCTTGCGAGGGTCTTCGGGTCGTCGATAAAGGAGAGTACCTAAGCGGGGAAACGAGTTAGTTGAACTTTTCCACCCCACAACTCAAAATTAAACAAAGAACCTACCCTCAAGCATAATTCATTTGGAAAGACCAAAAACGGATCCTTGCGCAGGCGCGGTCCGACATAGCCTGAAACAAAGCTTAGTTGTTGGCTGTCGCATACGTCCAAAAGACTCTCAAGGAGTTTTTGCTTCCGGGTATTAGATAGGGTACTGAAGTGGATGCGCAGGTTCAGTAAAAATGTATTCTCCTCGTCATCGGACGATTGCCAATCCGGGGGTCGCTGGTGTGGAGTAGGACTCGGCGCAGGTGTTGGTGGAGAAGCGGGAGCCGAAGGCAGGAGGTTTGCGGGTATCGGAGTGATATTTTTCTTGCTGATACTGAGTGATCGGCCGGGGGCACTCGCGAAACTGGAGACGGAGTCGCGATTTGAATGAGAATGGGAGTCCAACTGATCCAGCATGGTCGAGCCAGTCGACTCGTCTAATTCGAAGGTTTGGGGGTCCATCACGGATAGAGACCCGACTTGCTTCCCTCTTTCTCCTCACTATTGATCACTCTCTTCACAGGTAGCACGGTCGCACTGTGGCGTCGGCAGGCATAGAGTGGAATTCCGGGGTGGTATGAGTAATGAGGGGCCCTTCAAGATAATGTCGGAAGGCGGTTGGGCTGGCGATGACCGAGGGGTAGGGGAGAAAAAACCCCGTCGCAAGAGGAAGTTCAGTTTTATATAAATCAAGATGATCGTCTTATATCTTTTCCCACGATTTTCCCCAAAAAAGAAACCATCCAAATGGCAAAGATCGATGGAAAAGGGACATTCCAAGCGGAGATGAATGTCGTGACCGTCTCGACTCTGACAAAGCCGCCAAGCTCTCTCTGCCCCGTGTTCTCCGTTCTCCACTTTTGCCGGACTCGAATGAAACTCCGTTTTCTACTCCGTGGCATGCTCCACTTCAAGAGGCTGAGACAACCTCGTTTGCCTCACAGATCGGAAGGGCGCTTCCCTTGCAGGATGGTAAGTCTTGGCCAATGTGAAGCGGCACAGAGCCGCTCGGAGGAAAAAAGCAAATTCAATCGAATCTGTAAAGAAAGCCTTCACGAACTATATGCCTCCCGACTCCTCGGATAGATTAGATGGGTTCGGTATGGGGTTGGCCGACCATGGATCAACCCGGATAAGGAAATGATTCAGCGTGACGAGACTGACGAAACTTTTCATCACCCGAAATGGCAAGATGAGCCAAAGATGAGCATCTGCCTGCAGGATCGAGCTGGTCCCCCGCTCTTATATAGTACCCGTGAGCAACGTCACGCTACGTCGGTGTGATCGTGAGAAATGCAATAATGACCCGCCCAGTTCATCGTACACTGATTCTATTTGAACATTGGTATCCTGTCCACTCTCTGAACACATGCCAAATAAAGGGGTATATGCTCCTGACATCTATTCCGTGGCAAAGATAAGAAAAAATGGCAATGATAAAAGGCAAAACGCATTGACATCACATCCCGTTGCCTGCTACCGGGCATGCATGCGATACAGAAAACAAAAAAATAAAGGCAAATAATGGTAGAGAAAGCTAGTGAGCATGGCCAATCTGCAGGAAGAGTGGCAGAATCATTCCCACCACAGACGCGATGAGGTCTCTCATCGATTTGTCAGATCCATTCGCGGATTCCCGAGCATCGCCATATCCATTCACAGGTGATTCCCGCGGGGTAGAGCCAGGGCCATTCTCTTGCATGGTGTGCATCGCCACATACCTGTCATAATCAGCATACTGTCAGACGAAAGCGAAAGATTCAGGAACTTACAGAAAAGTGCCTCCAGAGAAAAGCAGGAGCATTCCGGTCCGCCACTGAGAGCCAGTCTCGTCGCCGCTGGAAGATCCCATCATATGTACAAAGAGGAAAGTGGCAAGAGCACCGACAGGCGCAGCCAAACTGAAGATCAACAGATGCGCTCTCGCAGTCCGGCTTGATAGGCCCTGCTTGAGCAGAATGGAGGTCAACCCAAAAGAGGCGGGAGCCTTATGCACCATGATAGCTAGGAAGATGATAAAGCTAAGACTGGAATCGGAGCTAGACGCACCCAGCGCGATACCATCAGCGGCAGCGTGAATGACCAAGCCCGTAGTCGTAGCAAAGCTGTGACCACGTTGGGAATTCGAATGGCCGGCATTCAAAAGCCCTCCATCGCGCATGGGGGAGGAGCCCCGTCGCAGCCCGGATCCAAGATTATCGAGGGAGATGTGGTAGGGAATCCGTTCGTTTTTGGCGGGCGAGGCGAATTCCGGCACTTTATCAATCAGGTACATCAGAATGAACCCGCTGACCAGAGCGACTCCGATCCAGGCGTGCGGGGAGTTCTCTTCTTCCTTGCTCGAGTTTTCGGTGGTATCGTCCTTCCGTACAGTTAGGCCTGCTACTACACTGGATTCGTCGCGACTAGCAAGAAGAGCAGATGGTTGGTCTAGGGATAGGAATGAAACGGGGGTGTCTGTTGTTGAAGCTTGATCGGTGTTGAATCTCGATCGTACGGCCACAGGAATTGCCTGTGACTGCCAGTCAACATGGGCATTCCGCGTGCTAAGGCTTTTCTGGCCAGAGCCGGCGCTGTAAAGGGTCTCGACGCCCTCGGGTATAATGACAATCAATGATGTTCCCACCAATACACCCATGCCGATCGAGGATATGAGGCGGAGTTGTGACGGGGAAAGGGTAAAGGCAAGAGGCAATGAACCGACAACAAAGGATCTAGTAAGTAGTCAGCAATCCCGATCATGAAGTCGCCTGTTTTTCATTGAGACTCACGTTACGGCCATCACAATGCTCAGGGCGAGCAGAGTAAAGAGTCCCTCCATGGTGGTCTCTTGTCGCAAGAGCTTGGCAGTTTCGGGCACTAGATAATTTCAATCATGTTGTCCAAGACGGGAAACGAGTGTAAGATAAACCCCGATGGGAGTTGGTCAGGGATTGGGAATGGGTGAAGGAGAGAAGGGACACCACACAAGTTGGACCCACGCATTCCTTGTCAGGTACGGATACCGCTCTCGCTCTCGGATCAACCATCTCCGCGACTATCTTTGATTCTGAAATGATCCGATGTTCTATGAGATTATTCCTTTGATGATGAAACCATATTGATCAAATAATTTTAAAGTCGGTTCTGTAATACGCTGTCCAACTCAACAAGGGTCAATTCCACCTCCCTTGGCAGATGCACGGGGACAAACATGTCTACTTGGATTAATCCATGGAAATAGAACCTAGTTCACTGCCAGATCTATGCAACCTACTCGAAAGAGAAACCACGGAGCTATCAAGTTAGCTAAAAGCTTGGCTTCTTCTAACCTTCCCACTGATCAAAATCCCTAGTTTTAAATCAACATCCGCCTAACACTACGATTCACCAAATCGTCCACAGAAGAAGGCTTAACATGGAATGCAGACATAGGTGGGAAGCTACTCAGTGTCGGCCTCGGATGAATGAGTTCCTCTTTAATGAATATGAGATATTCCCTTGTTCCCATATGTCGGACACGGTATTCAGCCTAAAGACAATCATCTGAAAATGGTTCGATGTTAAGTGCTACCTTCCGTTTGTTGACGAAAACCTTGCTTGAAAGAAGGTTCCTTTCGTGGCTCATATCCTGACTTTTGGGACAAAGTAAATCAAAAGTGGGAAACATATGAATTATACATATAGTTGATCTTACTAGTTGAGGCCAATGCAACATTTGACATTGAAATGACTCATTTTCTTGACTCATCACTTGACTTACAATTTCTTATGAAATACACTACTATTATGTAGCATGCTATACATATTCCTTTCCTCATTTAAATCTTGAATTTGACCATGGAACACTTTCAACACTCCGCTTCCATAGGAACACATTCATTGAGTTACGCACTACGAGGAATCTCAAGAAAACCAGGCGCGCCCCTAGTACTCATCTTTACCGGAATAACCAGTAGTGCACTCGAATGGAGTGCAGTCTGTCGACACCTCGAGTCAGAGACATCAATCTTCCTCTACGAGCGTTCCGGATATGGTCGCAGCGAGGAATCCCCAAGCGAACCCGATTCAGTCACCATAGTTGACGAACTGTCCCGGCTTCTGGAGTCAGCTGCCCTTGCCCCACCATACCTTGTTGTAGGACATTCATGGGGCGGCATTCTAGCTCGCGAATTTGTGGCAGCCCGTCCGGTAGAGGACATTTCTGGCCTAGTACTCGTCGATGCAGTACAAGAACGTATGCTCTTTGAGACATGGCCCGATCCTAGCATTGCAGCTGTCACTGAAGGGCTGGACTATTATGAGGTGGTTGGGATCTCAAGGGATTACAAGTTGACGGCGTCTGAATGGGGTGATCTTATGGCGGAAGAGTCGAGCGAGAAGCATGCTCGACAGGCAGATCGGGAAATGCCCTATCTTCAGATCAGCCGTGCTGTTATCGAGCGGAAGGAACAGCTTGTGCCTGGTCAGAATATATTGGAAGGGAGACCTCTCAGTGTCCTTAGGGGAAACTCTAAGCGGGATCATGAGTTGATGTATCAGGCTGGTGTGGCTAATGGGGGAGGTACTGATACTCAGAGAGCCACATTCCGTGACTATCTGTCAAGATGGGACCAAAGCGAGGATTCTTTTCAGCGAGAGTTTCTTCACATGTCGAATTTGGTTCGCTACTCCGTGACAACAAAAAGTGGACATAATATTCAGATCACGGAGCCTCAATTGGTTGCAGATGAGATTCGATGGGCGCTTCAAAATACTCCAGTTGATTTTTCGTCTCAATGAGGTTATTATTTGAATTTTTTCCATTTTCATAACACTTAAGTGGGAATCAGTTATTGATAGTAACCCTGAAACACCCAGCGCGAAATATGGACCTTCAAACTCAGAAGCCTATATGTACTTACATATCAGGGACACGAAGCCCAAGGTAGGGCAAGTACCTCCCAGGGTGCCAAAAAATGAAAAGCGCAACGCAAGGATAGATAACCAATGCATCAAAAACGTACGCTGTCCATTCATGTGTGTTGATATAGCCGGTAGTACCTGAAGAGAACTCCACGAGACGATAAATAGAACGGACCTATCATTGCAGTTATCATGAGCGACATTCATTCTTATATCTGACGATATCAGCTCACCAGAATCAGCAAAGTGGTAAGGTTGACAACCCGTAACAGAGCAGGCCAATGTCTATTCTTCACGATCCCATCAATAGAATAAGTCTTCTCATCGAGAACCTCATATCGCCCAGCAAGCTCATTAGAGAATCTCTTCGAGGTAAAGTTAAATCGCACGGCCGCGACAGAAAAGAGTCCGAATGCCACCAATTGGATAATAACACCCGCCTGGGCAATAGCCTTCCCCTTGGAGATCTTATCAGCCGCATCTGCATCTGTAAAACTGACTGAGGAAATCATCACGGCTCCACTCAGTTGGAGGAGAAGAGCCACAATATCAAATCCAACAAAAATCGGCGTGATAAACCGAGGAGGCACCCAGCAAAGCTGAAATGTGCGAGCGTCATGAGGAACGACGAGGAAGAGGATCCGACTAAACAGTATATAGCAGCAGGCGGCCATGAGAACCGGTGCGAGGACAATAAGGGCAAATTGGAGGACATAGACCGGTTTCGATGTCACATTTTGGGTGGAAATGCATCGGCCAATGTAGCCAACCGCTTCCACTGTATTTTTCTTTTAGTTACGGAGATGGAATTTAAAAAATTACAACTTACTTGCTGCTGCCAATACCATAATAACCCATATCCATGCCTTATACCGGATCCATTGTATGAATGTCAAGACAAACGCAATGGTGTAAAGGACGGCGGCAACAATCGCCACTGCTAGCGAAGGATCATAGCGGTAGTATGAGACCCCGATATCATGAGCGCGTGATTCCAGTGTCATATCCAAGGCTCTGTGTTAATTATGGATAGTCACTTAATTCGCAGAAGATTTGTGATTAATTAAACGTTGACTAGGATTTGAACGGATTTCTAGTCACTGATGGCGGCTCTTAAACCTGCATAGAGTTTCGCTCGGGCATTTGACATGCCGACCTCCGCAACGGGATATGATTTCATAATTTTGACTATGAAGCCCCAAGTTTATGAAAGAGATATCAGGCTTCCATGATATGTCGAAGTCTAGTACAATCAGTGTAGACGAAATGCCCACTCCATTAGGAATAGCGTGCCAAATACTTCAAGTGGATCGACTTCCACCAATTAAGTCATGGACGCTCCACCGTTTTACATTGCTTATCTGGCTCAGCCTCCTAAGCCACTCACAACGTCGCTTCACAGACAAAACCCACGATTCTCTTACCTCTTTCAACTCGGGATTTCGAAGTATGACACTTTCATTAATGCCACGATACAATGCCTTTTTACGGCCGTCCCAGTGCAAACTGTGAGAGCTGTCGGGAGCGGCGAATCAAGGCAAGTATTAGCCGGATCCACCCAAGCTGGCTGCTGAGCTAACGACCTATTAGTGTGATCGTATCCAGCCGGTCTGTTCACAATGCATAAGGGCGGACAAGCCATGTGGCGGCTACCGTGATATCCCGAACTTTCTGTTTCGTGACGAAACAGATAAAGCGGCCCGAAGGTCCGCAACGGCCAAATCTAGAGCCGGGGAGGGTCGAAAGGTCCCAGTCGCTACATTATTAAAGTCGGATGCATCGAAAAGATGCGCAAAGCAATATAAGGCTGTGTTATCGCAGGGGAAGCCCAATCTAATGCCAATTCCAACCATTCCCCTGGCCGTCCCCGCCAGTGTGGAGGATCAGGGACTGAGGTTTTTCTGCACTCAATTTGTAACAGATGCAGCCGCGGCAATGGAGGGGCCTTTTTTTCATCAAACTCGCCATTCTTGAGCACGGTTTCTGTCGAGCTGCCGTTTCGAGATGCAGTCCTATCGGTTGGGCTAGCTGCTCTGTCCAATGTTAATCGGGATCCATCTCTCAGGCTAGCGGCAAGAGAAAAGTATGCGGCCTCGCTCCAGAATGTCCGTCGGGCTGTGGAGAATCCACTTCAGGCTCGACTGAATCAAACATTAAAGATCATCCTAATGATCGGTCTATATGAGGTATGCCCCATCAGCCCTGTCCTCGGCTAGTCCACTAATTGCTCGAGACTAGATGGTTTGTTGCACATCTAGTCAGCTTGACGCATGGGTGATCCACTTAGACGGTGCCGCAGCCCTGCTCAGACATGCCAAATTTGGCAAGATGATCCAAGCCCGTGATCCGCGCGCCCAGTTGCAGTTCTGCTACTTTTCCATGGTAAAATATTTTCACGCCAATAAAGAACTACCTAGCCAGATTTTGACTTCCAAAATCGAAACGATTCAATCATCCAATCCTGATGAGCTTCCGTCCATCAATCTCGTTGACATCCTGATACGGTTCATCAAGTTCCACTCTGCCCGTAATGTCCCAGATTTCGACCCCGAAATTGGGGCGCAAGCGCTCGCTTTCGATGAAGAGCTAGAGGAATGGGAGAGGCACCTCCCACATAAATGGGAGTTCTTTGTTGAAACGTCCGGCAGTGCGCACAACACATTCCACGGGAAATACATGGTCTATAACGACATCTGGGCCTCGAGAGATCTGAACTACTACTTTTGGGGTCGATTGATCGTCAATGAGATGATACTGAATAATATCGCCAGTTTGACAAGGATGGGGCTCTTGAAAGTTTATCATCTCCAACAGCGACAGCGAGCGCTTGATGTGGTTTCGCATATGGCGACGTGTATTTGCGCTGGCGCTGCAGCCCAACTAAGTGGTTTACGGCATGCGATCCCGCTCAAAGGGCAGACTCGCATTCCTCCATTGAACGGTATCTTTATGTTGCTTTTTCCATTGACGATTGCCGGAGGTTCGGCTGCTGCTCCAGATGAAGTGCACGAATGGGTGACCCAGACGTTTCAGGGAATTGGGTCAAGGATGGGCATCCGGAGAGCCCTAGAATTGATACCAGAGATTAAGAAAGTGCGAGCTTGGAAGTCACAGCTGATAAGGATGGAGCTTTAAATGAAATAGAATAGACATGCCTGGGAAGTTTCAAGTATTTACCGGGCTTCTTAAGATGATGATGATATGACACAATTATTATACCTACATTAGAGCTTTGAAATCCCACTACCGTGAGTGACCTAATACAACCAAAGAAGCAAGAGATGAGAGTGCCATTTCAAACTTTGGAGCAAAGCCGCTGGTTTCTGGCACATGAAAAGTCGGTCGACAGGTAAAGGAACCTTCAAGGGTCGAAATGTGAGCGAAATGTGAGTGAACTTTAGCTTGACATGGGAGGCCCGCTAGTCCATATTAGGTAATACTGGTCCCGACGCGGTCAGACGCGCCTTCATTTCTCCATCGCATTTCCCATTGAACTCAACAATCAACCACTCTCCATATTTACCATAAACCAAAAATGGCGGAAAACGACTGTAAGACCATCCAACACTCCATATCTTTACATGAACTAATTGGTTTCCTAGGGTCGTGCGATGCCAACGATGCGGTTCATATCACTGTCGTGCAGCCCGGCGACACCAAACCAAAGACACTCTCTACCTTCCACCCACAATTTACCTATCCCATCTTCGGAGATGAGGAACAAATTTTCGGATACAAGGGTCTGGTGATCCGTTTGCGATTCGCGGCGCATGACCTGCGTCCCCATCTCCACATCTCTTACGATGAAAAGTTCAAGCCCGTTGGGGATACCACAGCACTCGATCTTCTTGAGACGCTGAAGCCATTTGTTTCCCAAGGTTTGTGGGGCTATTGCTTGAACAGAAACTTTTACCTGGCTAACTGAGTATTTGATGTAGAGGCGCTCATCAATTTGCCCGAATACGAAAAAGCTGTCCAGGAAGATGCCTCAGCAAAGGACTTTACACCACCGGGTAAAATGGTATACAGCTATGAGACAAACGAGAGACAATATGAGATCTGGGCCGGATCCCTGGCGGACCCGCAAGTGCGGCTTCTTTTGGATCGCGTGCAGGTATTGGTCTCATTGTTTATCGAAGCCGGAACTCCCTTAGAAACAGATGATCCTGAGTGGAGTCTTGAACGATGGACCGTTTTCTTTGTGTAAGTCACCTGCGTATCCTGTGAATTGCTTCCAATCTGACCATTCCAGATACGAGAAAGTGACACCCCCAACGCCAACCGCGTCCTCATATTCCATTGTAGGCTATGCGACGACCTACCGATACTGGTATTATCAAAGAGACCGGTCCCAAATTCCCATCATCAAGAACGACGACTTCCCACCAGCAGAGATTCGAATTTCTGAGCTACCCGCTCGTCTTCGTATCGCCCAGTTCCTCATACTTCCTTCACATGCCCGCTCCGGGCATGGAACCCACCTCTATACCACCATCCATGCTTTCTGTATCGCCGATCCCACGATTGGGGAATTAACGGTGGAAGACCCGAATGAACAGTTTGATGCTCTTCGCGACTCGGCCGACTTCTGTCTCCTGCAGCCCGAATTCCTCAAACACGATGTGAACCTCAATCCGGATCCGAATGGGGCATATTCTAAAAAGCAACGGCCCCGCGCAGTGCCTACTGGGGCCTTGATTCCGAGCAAAACACTGCTCGATATTCGCACTGCTTTCAAGATTGAATCCACCCAGTTCGCACACATCCTGGAGATGTTCCTTCTGAGCCAGATCCCTAAGAGTCACCGTCTTGCTGGAGGAACTAACCTCGCCCGGCTATTGATTAAGAAGTACAAAGCAGAGGATGCGAATGATCGGCGATACTACTGGTGGCGCATGCTTACCAAGCAGCGCCTGTACAAGAAGCACAAGGAACTTCTGGATGAGTTGGAGTTGCTTGACCGTGTGGAAAAGCTAGATGACACTGTCCGCAATGTGGAGGAGGGCTACGAGATCACTCTGGAGGCTCTAGAGGAACGCCTGGCGGAATCAGAGGATGAGGATGAGGATGAGGATGAGGATGAGGATGAGGATGCGGCTCCGGCTCTTAGCGGTAGCCGTCGCCAGAAGCGCAAGCTCGCTGTTGAGGATGATGACGAAGAAAATGAAACGGAACTGGCCAAGCGCCCGAAGGTTTAGCTAAATGTGTTGAGCAACCAATGCTATCATACTGTACTTTATCACAAGATCGGCTCTTGTCCTTGCCAATTAATGCCATCAACAAATTAAAATTATTTTAAACATTCATCTGGTATACTTTCAGTAACACCTGAAGTCCATTGGTTCCAGGTTTAGTTGAAGTGACGCACCAACTTGTTCCAATCTCGGCACATCATTTTTTCCGTTCTCACAGCTAATGCGGAGCTGCGCCTATTGCTGTCTCCAACCCCTCCAAATCACCGCAACGGCCTGCCGACCGTCCTTATACCCTACTTCTCACATATTAATTCTCTCACGATAAAGTGAGCGTTTTTATCTACACCAAATACTTGCGCCTAAGCCATCCACCGCTACATCATCGATCGCAATTCACAATGGTAAACCCTCTCAACCCGACTGCTATCCACCGCAAACGCTAAAATATTACCAGCTTCCCCTTGGCCTTCTCACGGCCGCACAGGGCCGCCCAATGCTCGTGGAGCTGAAGAACGGCGAGACCCTCAACGGCCACCTAGTGACGTGCGATAACTGGATGAACCTGATCCTGCGCGAAGTTGTGCAAACCAGCCCCGAAGGCGACCGCTTCTTCAGATTACCCGAAGTCTACATTCGTGGCAACAATGTATGTCCAGTCTAAATCTTCCCAGATCCAAGCCCCTACAGGAGGCTATGAGACTGAGGCTGTGAGGCTGATACTAACAATTATGCAGATCAAATACCTCCGAGTCCCTGAAGAGATCGTCGATATCGTCAAGGAGCAACAGCAGAACCAACCACAGAACCGACGCGGTGGACACGGCCGAGATGGTGACCGAGGCCGAGGCCGTGGTGGTGGTCGTGGTGGACGGGGTCGCGGACGCGGACGGGGCGGCGGTCCCGGTGGAGTTCAATAGAGGAATCGGTACGACATATGGATGATAACACTACCTTTTGCATGGCTGAGATGAGCTGCAAAAATAAGATACCCTACAGAGACAGACGTGGGTAAGATCGCTTCGCGTGGACTTCTAGAACGGATTTGGTCGAGCATGGCCGTGGCGTATCTGGCTCTGTATTTTTCAGTGGAAACTGGGGTTATGGTTGATTGATGATCTACAAATTCTACATTAAATCCCTTACTTTTCCCTCAGCAACTACTTGTAGACATGGTGCGGTGCGGTGCACTCGATCCCTCGAATTGGCGATATTAGTCAGCATCGCGCATTTCATCTTGATTTCTGGGGTCGCGGATGAACCGACCACTGTCCACGAGCAGCGAGATGTCACCGCAGGCACTTGTCCTCGATGGGCTATGGTACTCGCTTTGTCCATCTTTTAATCAACTAACACTGAGACAACCGTCATGTCTGCTGAGATCGCGAAAACACAGCTTCAGGCCATGTCCGCGGCCGGCGATTCGCATTGCGCCGGTATTGCCACGACGATGCTATTCCAGTCAACATAAGCTTGATGACTCGAGCACCCTCGAAAATAAAGCAGATAATGTCATTGATTCACACGAAGACACATCCACAACCACACCCTCTCCCGAATCTCAATCCATCCCACTTGCCGATCAAGCGGACGCATTTGACAGCTCCGACTATCCACATCGCCCGCGCACGCACAAACAAAAACCCCCACGATACCAAGAATTACCCTTGAGTTATGAAGGAAAGACAGCTGCAGACCTTGAAAGAATGTTAAAGAGGAAGACCAAATCGCCGGAACTTATCGGTACGACTCATTCTCTAAGGGCTTTGATTCGGGATCTAAGAGTCAAACCAGCTACCCGCCATTACGAGGCGTTGATACTCGCCAATTGTGATAGTAGATTGGGAGCACCGGAGGCAGTGGAGAGTCTGTTAAATGAAATGGAGGATAATGGTATTAAGGCGGACTCGAAGACCCTTCATGCGGCTTTGAAGGTGAGGACCGGATAACCATTTTGTATCATATAAGCTAATTGATAACCTCTGTTAGGTTCTTGCTGTTCATCCGGACCATTTACTACGTCAAGATATTATTCGCATGCTTCGAGACAGGTGGCTGGCTCTTAGTCCCGAAGGATTGCATTTTGTGGTCGCGGGTCTTCTCCGGGAACACCAATTTGAGTTGGCGTTGGATCAGATGTCAGCGATGGAGCGGAAAGGGATACGTATAGATAATTGGCTTCACAGTATGGCTGTTTACCAGCTGTGCGACTTTAACGAGCTTGATGAGGTTTACGCATTAATGCAGGCTCGTGTCGAGCAAAACCGCGAAATGACCCCTGCACTCTGGAGTCATGTGCTATCCGCCGCAACTCAAGCTCTACACTACGATATGACCCGTTTCATCTGGCGACGAATGGTTGACCTGGGCTATCTGAAACCGGCCCCGAATGTTCACATCGATGCTTTGATAATCGCGTCAAATGCCGGTGATATCGACTTGGCTCTTGCTGTCTTCCGCTCATGTGATGAACTTGGTATTCCTTTGGACGCGGAAGATTATCAACGAGTTATCGATATTTACTTGCGCTTGGGGTATCTTGCCGCTTCATTCAAGGTATTGTGTACGATGCACGAATTTGGGGTTGTGCCTGCGGAGCGCTCGACCGAGTCGTTGGTATCCCACATGATCGAGCATAAAACTGACCCACGCGAAGCGTGGCAGATGCTCAAGCGCCTGAAAAATGACAAGCAAAAGGTCCCCATCACCTGTGTGCATGTCATTGCCAAGCTCTGTGAGCGCCGTGCCCACGATGACCCGTCGGTGGTGGAAGATGCAATTGGTTTTTACAAAGAAATCTACAGTCTGTGCCCCGAGGGAGCAGACGTTCACGTCTACAACACCCTAATGCAGATGTGCCGGAATGCCCAGAATCGGGAGTCGGGTCTATTTCTCGTGAAAGAGATGGCATCTTTTGGCGTCGTCCCCAACGCCACTACATTTGAAGCTCTCATCCTGATGTGTCTCGATGCTCGCAATTACCAATCCGCATACATGTACCTCCGAGATATGCTGGATAGGGGAGATGAAGTCAGCGATGAAAGCCGAGATGAGATCCGCGATCTTTGTTCCCAGTCGGTGCATGAATTTGCGGTACGGCTCCAACATCACCCTGCCGTACAACCGGTGGAGCGTCCTCCGATAGACAAAGAGCCAGCACTTCCGGCTCCTCCTGGTAATGAAACGGGACATCGTCGTTATGGTCGACCCTGGGTCCGAGCCGCGTTCCGACGACAGACACTTTCGGACGAAGACCGCATTGCATGGAATAAGAAGCGGCGACAGAATAAACGGCGACACGAGGCGATTGCCCGGAAAGCCGAGGCTGAGTCCTAGTCTGTTTCAATATGATGAATAGACAAGGAACATGTTCTCGGGAATTCATTTCGGGATGTCTCAGACTATGCGGATGGGGCTACAGGTCACAGGCATCACATTTTTCTCCCAACCCCATGGAAAGATGCATCCACTGTGCAACGTGGGTAATGCTCATTCCAACCAAATTTTGTACCATAGAACCAAACTGCACATTATTAGTCCGCATGAAAGGAACAAAGAAAATCATTACCCTTTAGCCGGACTTGGCAACATGAACCTTGGGAACTCTCGCCGTTTCACTTATCCGCAACTCCAACCACGATCGCCAGGGTTGTTAGGCTCCACTTGATCCATTGGGGCTTGATTGGTTCCCCCCACCTGTACGGAGTACTCCGTAGATGAATCTTGAAACATGACGTTGAACTCGACCTGTCAGACAATGAGAAGCAGTGTCCGATGCGACAACTTCCCGTTCAGCCCCCCTTTCAGCCCCTTTAAGCCACCGGGGTGGTTGGGAATAAATGATTCGATGAATGAGCGATTGAGTTAGTATCCCCTGAAGGTGAGGGATCGACAGTGGATCATTGAGAATGAGAATCAAAGTGGAGAGAAGGGAAAGGAGTTTTTGTTCTATTTCCAAGGTTTCCCAACCCCGTTTGAACTTGAACGTGAACTTGAACATTTTTATCTTAAATCCATCTTCATATCCCTTTTTCCCCTTTACACGTACTTTATTCTACAAGCCCACCATGCAATTCACTCTTCCTATTCTCCTGTCTTTAGGCCTAGCCAATGCAGCCACCCTCGCTCAACCCTCTACATGGAAGATCTCCAGCTGGGAAATCGTCAGCTCGGGTGGTGGTACTGTCTACTCCTTTGACATTGTCGCTGCCGCTTCAGCCAATTCCCCCGGCTTCAACACCCACTGCGAGGGTATCGTACCCAATGCCACAGCCTGCGATGACACGGACATCACTTCAACCGTCACTGAGCAGAAGCATCCATTCTGGAACGTCGCCGTTCAGCATGAGTGGCACCTCTTCCCTGAAGACGAGTCCGAACAAACCTACTGGCAAGCCGGTTCGAAGAACGTGACTCGCACGCAGTCCAACTTCACTATCACACCCAACGTCTTCTACGGTGTCGCGTAAACATAATGGTTTCCTTTGTTTCTCAATGATTTTGGCTTGATCTAATTGGCGCTGGGCTGGAATATCGGATGGAATGTCTACGATTGGCGTTTCAAGGTCCTTTTTATCTATTGGCTTCACTTGCCCCTTTACTGTGATTGCCTACATATTGTACATAGGGTAGATTCATGTTATAAGGTCAAAAACAAGATTTACATGCCAGTGCACTGCCAGGTACAATTCCAATTCTTTAACTCAATATGTGACATCATCGACTGCGCCTCCCGCGCAACTTGTCTAGATATACGTTCCTGAACTTTCTTGATCTCTATCAACCTTCTATATCCATGTCCTAATATCTCCTTCGACGAGTTCCTAACTGGCGAAGAAAATGGTACTATCCCATTGGCTACAGCTGCGGGCCACAGCTGACCTTTCAATCTGTCTCCGCAGTCCTCGATTCTCCGCCAAATAGTGGCAGGTCCCAGATTACAGCATCCAGAGGCAAATCTTGATCTATGCTACGTTACAGATAACAGTAAGCTCCGGAGATCCCCACTCAGCTTGCCTGAATACTCACATATTCCAGTAATCGCTACCTCCGGGCCCTCGGGTACCTACCCCCAACGAGCCTACCGCAACCCCCTCGACGCCCTAGTAACCTTCCTCGACTCAAAACATGGCTCAAATTGGTGTATCTGGGAATTCCGCGCCGAAGGGACAGGCTATCCCGACTCAGAGGTCTATGGACGAATTCACCATTTCCCATGGCCAGATCACCACCCACCGCCCTTCGCCCTGATCCCCAATATTATGGGCAGCATGCGAAACTGGCTGCACCGCCTAGACGAAAAGGAAAAGGATCCAGAGTCAACTGAAACCAAGCAAACGCCGGGCTCCGCAAAAACAGAGAGCGACCGCGTCGTAGTCGTGCACTGCAAAGCAGGCAAAGGCCGCAGCGGGACAATCGCATCGGCATATCTGATCAGCCAAGAAGGGTGGAAAAAAGAAGACGCATTACAGCGGTTCACGGACCGGCGAATGCGCGTCGGATTCGGTGCTGGGGTCAGTATCCCCAGCCAGCTCCGATATGTGGATTATATCGATCGATGGACGAACCAGATGAACAAAATGTACATCGAGCGTCCAGTGGAGATTGTCGAAGTCCACGTCTGGGGGATTCGCGACGGAGTCAAAGTTGCCGTGGAGGGGTACGTGGATGAAGGCAAAAGGATAAAATGCATCCACATGTTCCATCGGCGTGAGCGGACGGTGATAGAATCCGGGAACACAACGCCCATGAAGCAAGATGGGAATACAGATGGACCCGTTTCTGCTGCGACGTGGGCGCCATCAGCTATCGCTTCACAATCTGATACCTCCGCGTCGGATCTTACGCGCCGATCGACCGTTTCCCCATCAAGCACATTATCCGCTGTTATATTCCGACCCGAGAAGCCCGTCATCGTACCCGGTTCCGATGTGAATATTGACTTTGAGCGCCGAAGTAAAGCTTCCTACACTGGGTTTGCGATGGTAACGTCTGTCGCGCACGTGTGGTTCAATCCTTTCTTCGAAGGTGGTGATAAGCATGACTCGGGCGTCTTTGAGACAGAGTGGGAAGCTATGGACGGGATCAAGGGGAGTGTGAGAAAGGGGATCCGCGCACTTGAGCGATTGAAGGTTGTATGGCGGTATCCGGATTCTGTGGAGCGTGACAGCACATCTGGGCGACCGATCAGTGAACCGAAGCCTGGCGAGCCGATTTGTGAAAGTCATCCCGCCGATTGGCGGCAGTCACAGGGACAGGAGAATAAACCCCCTGTACCCGAACGTGAAGTTTCAGATCCAGCGCCTGCTGCAACTGGGACGGATACCAGTGCGGCTGTACCTACTATGGTTTCTCCGCATGACCAGCAACCGGATTCTAGTAAGGATGTGAGTTTGGCTGGGAGTGAAGATGAGGGTCAGGTTAGTAAGGGCAAGGGGAATGGGAATGGGAATGGAGACATTGAGGGTGTGAGGTCTTATTTCAAGGATGGTCAGGATGAGGGTTAAAGTGTTTCCGGAAATACATTTACTAGCATGTATCATAGATAGCATATGAAATACTCTGAGCATGAATGTCACGAACCTTGGATGAACAGTGATCTTTTAAAGCAGGGACTAGATGGTTTATCATCCTATGAACTCCATCCTCGCCAGTCCAGACAAGATCAATTCTAACTCTAACCAAAATTCATCTTCAAGTGTAGATCCCAATGCCCAGATGTTTATCTAAATCTATGCATATTATTCAACATTGAAAAACGTTCTACTATCTCATCCCCAACATTTAAATACAAAAAAACCAAACCAAACACCACAAAGTACGCCGATTAGTCATTTATCTACAGAGGTACAAATCCCTCCATGCGTTTGCGTGCTTCTTCCTCTTCCCGACGCAGCCGATCAGCCTTCCTGCGCTCATATACTGCGCGAACCACTCGGCGCACCTGCTCATGACCCTCGGAGTAGTTGGCCTTTGCCAATCCAACAACCGAGTCGATCTGATCGGGAGAGTAGACGAAGTTCCATGTAGATAGGAAGTCATCCACGTCAGGGTTAATGGTATTAGGTTGAGGAATGGGGCCATCCTCCTTCTCCTTGGCTTCGGATTGCATGGAATGGGCAGCCGCAAGTGGTCGATTATTGGTCGCAGGTGGAAGTTCAGGAGCCGACGGGTTAGGGATGAGAGGGAAGTAGACAACAGCGATACCTGCATCTGGCCTCATAAGGTGAAAATCTGATTCGGAGTGGTCGGTAGTGGTATCGGGATTGAAAAGACGCTTTGATGGTGGTGGTTCGTCCTTGGAGGTGCGTTCCTCTGTCGTGCCAACCCAGACGTTGCAATAGCCTAAGTCGGAGTCGTGACCAGATCTATTCTTTTTCGAAGCACCAGGCTGGTTTTCAGGTTTGTTTTGGGCTTCGCTCATCTTCTGGTTCACCTTGTCCTCTGTGATATTCTGTGGCTCGCGTAGGGCCTCTTCTGCTGCTTCCAGACTAGTATCCATTCGGGGCCATCCAGCACCCACGGGCCAGCCCATAACTCCTCGCTGCTTGGCATAACCGTCTACAACTGAAAGCCAATTCTCACGTTTGATGTCGGCAGAAGCATCAAAGGCGACAACAATATCGACATCTCGACCAGGCCGGAGAAGCGGGTAGATCGGGAGATTGTTGCTCATACCAGCATCCATGAGACGGAGATGGCTACTTTGGAAAATAGACTCGGGACACGATTCAGGGAGCTGATCTTTCATTCCAATCACGTAGTTCGGAATGGCGGCCGGGTCAATAGGGTGAAC
Organism: Penicillium lividum; assembly: GCA_028828245.1. Classification (NCBI taxonomy): domain Eukaryota; kingdom Fungi; phylum Ascomycota; class Eurotiomycetes; order Eurotiales; family Aspergillaceae; genus Penicillium; species Penicillium lividum. The sequence continues at coordinate 611,501 of JAQJAG010000002.1, forward strand.
GCGGATCAAATCTTTATTCTTGCCTTGAATAAGAGTATCAATTCCACCAAAGCCAGTAAGACCCCGCACCAGAGGTCGAATTTCTTTGTAATAATGAGACAAAGTTGCGCAAAATGCGCTGCCCCAGATTCCCATCAAACCTGGAATCCGCAGTTCGGGGATGGGAACGTTCTCGTGGGAGATCTGACTCTCTCCCCCTTGGAAGTGCCGTCCCAAAGCCCACGTTGGAATACCAGCACCGAGTTCTTCACAGAAAAACTCGTATGGGGTAAATTCAAACCACTGAAACCAGGCTTCGCGTTTTGCTTCCCTCATCATCTGCTCGGGTGTCGCACGCTTGCCTTGATCATCCTCCTCTATGGGGATTTCGTGGCGCACAGCTGTGTAGATAGGCATGGGGTGTGCACCACTGAGTATATTGGCCTGTTGGCTCGACAGCTTGAGATCCGAGTCCATCACACCCAGTTCTCCTCGCGGGACCATAAGTCTTGCCGCAAGCAAGAGACCGTAGATGTCCACAAGCCCGAAATCTGCGCCCGGGTCTCCTTTAAGTTTCTCGACTAGTCCACTGAGAAGGTACTTGTTGGTTGGGGCAGTGGTAAGGAGGTTCAGCGCTTTCGGTGGGAAGGCAATGTGCACATCCAGTCGGCTCTTGAGATGATCGACAAGCTTGTTGAAATTGCGACCTGTGATGGAGGAGTGATATAGAGTTTGCAACCAGCAGCTGCCACTGACCCCTGCCGTGTAGGTGACACAGTCCCACAGGCCAGACTCCTGTGCAGCTAGGTACGACCCGGTCCCTGCAACTAGGGCACGAAGTCCACCGCCCGATCCGCACATGGCGATAATAGGTACATCGTCCGGATGAATATCACTCTCGGAGATGTTGAGATATGATGACAATGCTTTAACAGCATGTTGTTTTCGTTTGCTTCGAAAAGCTATTTCCTCCTGGCAGAGATCCCCGCTCACACGCACCTTGGCATTTCTCAAGATCTCTGGATTGGCCTCTGGGTCATGTGCTTCCTTCCAGATCTCGTCTGCCAAAGACCCAGGCGCTACTGAAAGCTCGCGCTGGAGCTTCTGAACCGTAGCTGGTAGCAATCGCGCCCAATCGGGGACAATGTAGTTTGTAATGCCTCCCCCTAGCTCACTCCACTCTGGGACTCCAACAGTATGTTTCACTTCGTCAAGCTTTTGTACAATATTAGTCCAAATAGACCCCTGGTTTTCGGTTGTTTGGGGATCATTTTCGCCGGGCGAATGGTTCTGAGACTTTGAATTGGCGTTGTACTGAGCAGAAGATGTGGAGATGTGGGTTTTCTGGAGACGCTTGTTAGGTTGCGTCCATTGGCCCGCAGTGTAGGCCGCAATTGCTGCCGGGGGAACTGTCCAGCGCAGACGTGAGGCGCTTGCAGCACCCATTGTCGCGAGGAAGTTAAAATGAGAAGCTGTAGACTGCATGCAAGCCATCAAGCCAACTCCGGAGTACTTGATTTACCGCGGGGGATGACCTCATATCATGTGACACGGAAGCACAGACGGGCCGATCGTTCTCATTTGGACTAGCTTGTTTGTATGAACTGCGGAGCTTATCTGAAGTTACGAACATTATCCCCCGTGGACCCCACACGGGCGCACATGACTACCCTCCCTACTTCGCATCTTTGAGTGATCGCCATGGTCGGCCCAAGGAATACCGCGTATGCGGAGGAGAGCGCAGAGGTAGAGGTGCTCTACGCGAATCTCGAAAAGCTTAACCGTCTCACCAAAAAGATTCAAGGGTCCATGGTCCGCCTGGAGACTAGTGGTAAAGTGGTGAAGGAGGCCATTGGCCCAATCTATAGCAACACACAATCCCTTCAGATTACCAACTCCAATATCGATAAAGTCAATGATGCCATCGACCGCCTCCGCCAGCCTCTCGACGCCAAGAGTCGAGAGGAGGGTATCATTCGCGCAGGGTATGTGGCCAGTACCAAGGGAAGCGATTGGATCGATTGCGGGGCACTGACTGACTTACTGCATAGACCGCAAAGCTCCGGCCTTTCACATTACCTAGCGGCGATGAAACGTGTTGAAAAGGCGCTGGTCGACCTCAACACGACGAACCTTCGGTCAAACCAGAAAGCAATCGCAGACTTCAACTCCCTCCTGAGTACAGGAAGCAGCCAATTACAAGAAATGCTCCGATCCGAATTGAAGCAACATGCCACCTCCATCGAGCCATTGCACTATCTCACCAAAGGTATATCTGCCATTGAGATACATGACCTAGTAGTGTAGCATCAAAGCTAATATCGGACATCCATAGAACTCCCCTTCCCAACTATCCCTGAAGAGACACTCTCACAACTGGCACCACTGTGCGCAGCGATTACCTCGGCATCCACCCTGGGCCCTTCGCGCAACAAAGGGGAGAACCCGGCAATGAAGATTTATGCCGATGTACGCGGGCCGTATATTACCTCTGGTCTGGAGAATCTATCCATCGCATCTCTCAATACCGTGAAACGAAGACCGACCGACGGGCCTTACAAACAAGGGACCAACGGTATTGGGATTTACTCCAATGCATTGGAAGCATTCATCAATACTGAGCATGAAATCATTGTACAGTTGTTCCCTGGGGATCAGCAAGGGCTCGCCTTGCAAGCCACCTTCCTCTCGGCGATGGGAGAGTACTCCAAGACGCTGCGCGAACTTAATCTGTACATCCGGCAGAATCTCATGACGGACTGCTTCCTCGCATTCGAAATCATCGAGATTGTGACAGCGATGTCCTACCGTATCGATTCCAAGACTGCGGAGTTAAAGGGTCTGTTGATAGAGGCGCTGCGACCTGTGCGTGAAACCGCCAAATCTTCCCTGTCTGAGCTGCTCGAGGAAACCAAACGCAAGGCAGCCACCGTCGCCTTGCCTCCAGATGGAGGATCCGTCCCATTAGTTGAGGAAGTCATGAACTCCCTTGCCACATTGACCGGCTACTCTGGTCCATTGGCATCTATCTTGACCTCCCTAGGTGATGGCAATTGGCGCTCGAAATCGAGTACCGCCGGCACAGCGCCCCTGGATGTCGGGCCAGACAGTGGCACCCTTTTCTCCCACTTTATTCTGGATATGATTGAATCTTTAATGACCGCTTTGGAGGCGCGTGGCCGAACCTTCCATCGTTCGAAGGCTGCCTTGGGTGTGTTTTTGTCCAACGTCTTCTGCATTGTCGATCGGTCGATCCGATCAAGCCCCGAATTGGCGCGCTACTTGGGGGCCCCTGACAGCATTGCCCGTATCGACACCTTCCGCAAGCGCGCCACATCAACCTACCTTGACGCATGGAAGGAGACATCGCAATTTCTACTGGATGTGCAGTACACCTCCCGCTCCGGAGCACGACCTAACTCAGGAGGCGCCGTGGATTCCAGCAGTATCGTGAAGAGCTTATCATCGAAAGACAAAGATGCAATCAAAGACAAGTTCAAGTCGTTCAATGCCAGCTTTGAAGATATGCTCTCCCGGCACAAATCCCTTCATATGGAACGGGAAGTACGCTCGGTGCTGGGACGAGAGTTGCAGGCAGTTCTTGAGCCACTTTATGCCCGATTCTATGACCGCTATGTGGAGATTGACAAGGGCCGCGGCAAGTATATCAAGTACGACAAGTCGAATCTGTCGGTGCAACTGGCCCAGCTTGCATCATAGGTATAGATTTCTTTTTGCCAGTGCTCTAGCCTATAATGAAATAATAATTGCATATGACTGAGTTCTACTGAAGTAGAGATACAATCAATACCGAGACTTATCACGGTAGTACCAGCGGTTTTAGTTGTATAATGTCACAGAGGAATGCTCGGGGGAATCGGAGGAAGTCCGTGGTCGACGTCATGTGCCATTGTGGGAACTCTCCGAGTTCATCTTGAGTCACGAAGAGCAGCCAAGATCTATGTCCCGAGGTTCTCTGATTTGAAAGATAAACGGAAGACAGTGAGACTCGAAGGGAAGGTGAGTTGGCCCTTGGCAGCTTGGCAAGTTACCGGTATGTGATCTATCTGATAGCCACATCAGCTACAATTGATATCTGTTGATGGCGCTAGCTGCGTTACTTTCGTGAGCCCATGTGCTCAATAGCTAGTTGAAAACGTAGCCTGATGAAGGGGCACCGAGTACGACAGGACAAATGACCATTGCCACGCTGATCACAGACATCAATTACCCCCGCACTTGTCAGACAACCAAGAAAGTAAAAGATAAGCCACGTCTTTATACGAAATAGAAACCTCCGCGAGCATCCCCGCATTTCCCCGGATTTACCAAAACCTGTCTAACTTTCTTGCCCCTCCCTTTCCCCTCCTTTATCAGGACATGATGCATAAATTCTGTTACTGCATTTCGCCAAAGACCCGAGGCAACTGACCACTTCTTGTCGGCTATTGTGTTCTGGATCGGCCATGGATGCTGGGCATTTCTGGGCATTCATAGAGACAGGTTAAAGTAGGCGAGAGAGCCAATACTATAGGGATTTACAATTGTGATATGCGTCACCTGTGGAGCAGAGTTTCTACTTGCTTTCGGTCATCTAAGATCGTGGGTCCTATCTAGCGTGTGGCGTCCGAGCAGTGTACAATGGTACTGACAGGGAAGCATATAGACTAGCATATTTCTCTGCAGGGTAGTAGCTCTTTCTCAACTGGAAATTTACCTTATCTCAACATTTTAAAGTCGTATAAGGGTTCTTTTTTCCTTTTTGGCTCTTATTTTTTTTATTTGTCTCTTGTTCAACAGGATGATCACAATGGCTTCCATCGACGATAAGCCACCTCCTGTGGAACGTGTAGAGGACATCATGGTGGAAAAAACCCCAACACAGGAGGAGGAGGAGGAGGAGTTCACGCCTGAGGAGCAGAAGAAGATCATTCGGCGTATCGATCTTCGTCTGGTCACGATGACTGGATTGGCTTACTGTGTTTCTCTCATGGATCGGACGAACTTGAGCATGGCCGCCGTGGCTGGGTAAGACGATACAAACCCCGGCTTGCTATTATAGCCTACTGATGTTATTTGACAGTTTGACGAAAGAATTGGAGTTGGAATATGACAATCGCTATGTTTGTGGTCCCTTTTATTGTGATAGTGTGAGAAGTGTACTGACATGTTACCTTAGTCTATCGCCGTGTTGATGTTCTTCGTACCATATATCATCTTCCAGCCACCGATGACGATTTTAATTCGAAAGATTGGTCCAACTATATTCCTGTCGACTATTATTATGACCTGGGCTGCCGTTATGATTGTATGGAATCTCTTGTGTTGGTATAGTGTATCTTGCTAATCCCACTAGGGAACCGGTTTCGCGAAGAACTTCGGTCAATTGGTTGGACTACGAGTTTTACTGGGTGTTTTGGAGGCAGGATATTTCCCTGGATGTGTATACCTTCTTTCCTGCTGGTATACTCGATGTAAGTGCACCTACATTCGATCGGGATCTATGCTGACTCGGAACAGATGACGTCCAGAAGCGATTCTCCATTTTTTACCTGATCGGATGTGTTGCATCTGCACTTTCGGGTATTTTGGCATTTGGCTTGATGCAATTGAATGGTCAACATGGCTTATCAGGCTGGAGGTGGATCTTCATCCTAGAGGGAGTGATCAGCGGAGTCATTGGCATTCTCTGCTATCTCTTCCTTGTTGACTTCCCCGACCGTGCATCCAAGTCCTGGAGGTTCCTAAACGAGGCCGAGTGTGCATTCATCGTCCGTCGTATTGACAATGATCGGAAAGATGGCCACCTGGAGGCCTTTTCACTCAAGAAGTTTCTGAAGCCGGCAATGGATCCGAAAATCTGGGCATTTGCCATGATCTTCTTGTGAGTGTCTGCCTCTTTCTGATTCGGATTAATTCAGTCCTAATGACCGCAGTTCTCTCACTACCGTTACTTACGCCATCGCCTACTTCCTGCCTATTATTCTCCGCTCCGGCATGGGCTTCGACATCGGCCAGTCGCAATGCCTAGTCGCACCTCCATACGTGTTCGCCGGTATCGTCATGTACACCGGTGCGTGGATCGGTGACAAGTACCACATGCGTGGACTGATCCTAATTGCCAACGCACTATTGTGCATTATTGGACTTCCAATGATGGGCTTCGCCAAAGGTAATGCCACCCGATACGCCGGAGTCTTCCTGACAGTCGCTGGAGCGAATGCAAATATCCCATCATGCATGGCGTATCAGGCGAATAATGTGCGAGGACAGTGGACACGAGCTTTCTCCAGTGCCACGCTAGTGGGCTTTGGTGGGCTGGGTGGAATTGCGAGCAGTTTGGTGTTCCGCGACAAAGACGCACCTGAGTATCGGCCGGGAATGTATGCGGCGCTCGCGTAAGTTTGGCTCGCAGACGATGTGTGATTGTGAACTGACTTTTCCTGCAGGTGTAATATCTTGATCATTCTGATTGTCTGCGCTCTGAGTGTGTGGTTCCGGTTCTGCAATCGACAGGCTGATCGGGGCAAGCGGGTCATTGAAGACGAACCTTCATTTAGGTATACCATCTGAGTCGATAGTTATAAGTGCGAATTGAATTTCCATTCGAGTCTGCTTTACTATACATTCATCTAAAATAAAATCAAGACGAGTATTCACCCTAATACTACAGGTATTGGGGAGGGAATAGAGTAAGATGCATAAGAAGTTATGGTTCTATGATTCTGATAAAGTGCTAACATTGAAGTTCGAAGACCTGGGAATCTGATGTCTTCCAATGGACATTTAATGTAAAGCCAACTGACCCTAGTTCGTTACATAGTACTCATCCTCGACCTTATTATTTACAATCTATTCCCTTCTTTTCTGAATACTCTCCTTCGTTCAACTTATCAAGCCTTAGACTCAGTTTCCATTCTCTTTTTACGTATTGGTGTGTTTTGTTCGTGTTATTGTTATCTTCTGACATTTTTTGATAATTTCCATGCCATGCACCAGAACTGCTGAGTCTACATGCGGGGATACTTTCTGGACCACGCCATTCCGATCAACTACAATGTAGTCATAGCTTCCCCAACCACCCATCATTCTTTGCCAACAGGCGTCAAACCCTTGGTGGGCCTGTTGGAAAGGAGGTCGAACAATATAATTGATTGATGAAGTTCCAGAGACCAAGACGCAGTTTGAATGATGAGCTGGTCGAACTTCAGTTCTGGGCGTATGAGGCTCTGGATAATAGTGGAGCTTATAGCGGAGTTAGGCCGCCGGCCCGCAACTCGAAAGTGTTTCCCAATTAAAGCAGGAAGGACACTGTTCTAGCACCTAAGGTGAGGGGGGAGAACAGATTATAGAAGAAATTTTCGTTTCTTATCAAATGGACATAAGAGGATAAGATCGGCAGGAGTTCTTGGGAGATGCTGTCGTGGCCTAGTGGCGTGGCCTCTCCCTACTAATACTGTTTCATATTGTATTTCTTGTCGCTTCGAGATGACCGGTACAAATCCTAGCCACGGCATCTCTGCTTGAAGATTCTTCTTGCCCCTACATCTAGGGACTATAGTAGTGAAGGAGCCTATCGTACTGATATCTGTGGCGACATGGTGGACAGTGTGAAATTGAGGCAATTCAAAACTGTTTCCAGGATAAAAGAAAGAATAACACTGTTTTGGTACCAAGGGAGTGGAGGAAAGAAGATTGTCAACGAAATTGTCATTCCTTATCAAAACGGCTATAAATGAACAAGATTGGGAGGCATTATTGGGGGCACGCTGGCGTGGCCTAATAGCATGACCTTTCCCTATGGGAGCCAAACGCTATCATGTATATCATGTACCAATATTGTATTTTTTGTCGTTCGTTGATATGCGGTACAACTCCTAGTGTCGCCGTTCCTTTTTGATTAATTTTTTCTTCTTTGGCGTAGAGGTGACCTATGGATACACAGAGGACCTTTTTCCCGCTATCTCCTTATCTTCCTTTCTTATTTCCCGCAAGGTAGAGTCAGCATTTTGAATTTCCGCCTTCATGCATTTTTGTAGCAAATATTGAGCATTGACTCATAACTCGGGTCCTTAATGCCACTGGAATCTAAATTGTTGGCTTTTTCGGGATAGTGGATATAGCTACAGTGCAGAAGAACTCTATTTGTTCCATGCCATGTTGCATCAATGCCTAAATTATGTATGATTCTGCAAGATACGACCCACTTAGACTGTTAATCTACTAAGTACTTCTGTTGAAATAAAGTCCAAATCTACAGCAATGCATGATGTTCAGACTGAACAATCGGGTATCAAATTCACGCTTGTGACAGGAACGCATACACACACATATTCCCATATCAATCAGAACTCCTCATACAAGTACACCTGGTGCAAGATGAGTTGACAAACTGCGTCAAGAATCATACCAATCAAAGAGTTTAACAAAGCAGGTCAATGCAGCCATTCCAAACGCCATATCCATCCAGTTTCAATGGAATACAAAATCAACCAAACACCGTATCCAAAATTGTATGATCGTAGCCTCTCCAATGGGAGAATAGTATAAGATGAGGGGGTCGGTTTGATTCGGTAAGGGTCATTCCGCGTATTTCTGTCGTAACATGGGGTTTCCCTGTTCGACCAGAAGAGTTTGTTTTGTGACATTTTGTTTTCCCGGAAAAGGGTCCAAGTTTGGAGCCTGTTGCGTAGATATTCTGGGATTCCTGTGGGAGCCATGTGGGGCGACTCATCATGGTAAAGATCGGCATTTACCCAGCCATGTCCTCCACCACTTGCACACACCAAGAACAGCAGCACGACCATCGTCGTTACGCTCAGTACCATCTGGGTTCCCCATGACCATGGCGAAGACCCAAAATGCGGCGGCTGTCCAGGCGAAAAGGAGGATGGCAATGCTGAAGAAGGGTGAGAGGGTCAGGACGACTATTGACATGCCGACGGAGTATAAGATGCTGGAATCGATGACCGGGATGGGTTCCTCGCTGTCGGGGTCGGAATGGATCCATTGTGTAGAGGAGGAGCGATTCGAGGTAGGTGGTGGCATGCAGACAGTTCGTTCATGAATATGGAGGACTGGGGAGAGGAGGTCGCATAGTTGGGTTCGGAAGGAGGTCTTGCGGAGGTATGGAGAAATAGAACAGAGACGGAGAGGAGAAATGAGGATGGCGAAGATGATTGCGAAGAAGGTGTATATGCAGGCGGCAAAGGAGAAGAGTGGAACCGGGACGGAAAGCCGGAACTATATACGTAAGTTAGCACGAGGGATCGACCTTGTCTTTTGATATAAACAAACCAGCATAAGAAGAGCATCCTGGCCGGCATCACTAGATGTAGCTTCGGGAATGCCTCCTCGCTTAGGGACACGAGTGTGCTCGTCGGACATCAATGACGGCTGCCAACTCCCCCCCGAGCGTTCCTCCTTGGGAGAACCGTTGGTCACAGTGACCGGCTTTACACCATCGTCCCCTACTCGAGAGGCACGCGGTGAAGTTTGCGGAGAGTGTGCTTGTGATCCCCGCGGGCCAGATGTGCGGGGGCTCACGTCGTGGGTCATCCACTCGGACGAGGGCAGCGGGCTTGAATGTACGGGTTTCGGATGCTCTGGTGAAGAAGGGATCAAGGGGGGTATAATACGGCCCTGAGCCTGGTGATAGGCAGGACTATATGACATCTCCGGCGGCGACATGATTGAGCCGGAAAGCAAGACAAGACAGCCAAGAGTCGTACAGGCGCACAGCGGGCTAAGGTGTATGAGGCTCACGGCATGATCTCCCCAAGGGCGTCATCCACTCACGCGTGTGGGTAAGTGACCAGTATCCCATTCGGTGCGAGGGTAAGGGCGGAAAGGGAGACTTATAGAACGGAAGAGCAGCGGAGGGACCAGGGAGAGCCATGGCAGCGGAGGAAACTGTGCTGTTTGCAGTCGCGCTTCGCCAAGCCGCCCAGATGCCGAGCCCTTGGCATTTGGGAAAAAGGGTTGAGACCGCATCATTATTGCTCACTTGGGAAACCAGCGCATTTTCTTCATTTTCCATTCCGTTTTCTCCTTTCTCGATAACAAATTTTCTTCATTTGTTGAATCTGTCTATGAGGAAGCTTACTTTTATTAGTAGGTAACGTCATACTGGTTGGACAAGTTGTGTGCCACAGTGTCGCAATAGGATATTTTACCAATCGCCAAGATGCCAAGGTGCTTTTCGGATGACCTGTTCATATTGATTGTTGTGATTGGTCAAATCATGATTGATCCGCACTTGCGGCGACTTGGCGGTTGTTTGTAATACAGTACAAAAAACCAGTAGAATTGTAAATTACAGCACTATTTAATCACTATTGAGATCCACGAAATGGTATCCCTATAGTATCCACCCAAGAATCTCCTAATCCCTCGTTCTTTCAAGGTTATTTAAGGTATTAAAGTATCAAACTAATCCTGTAGATTTCCCTTCCACCGGTAATCTCACGTACAGCGAAACAACACTGCCCAGCATGCCCAGACGCCGAGAGATTGGCATCACTTGAAAGTGAAAATTTCTTTCGGGCACATTGGCATTCTTGTCAATATTTATTAGGTAAACCGCCCCTATAGTGGTAAACTAAAGGTAGATCTTGGCCCTACAGGATACAAATAACCACAAGCATCAGTAGAATCAGCCCTCAGTAACTAAACACTCTAGATTGTAGAACACTGGAATAAGTCCCCGAATCCATCAGTGTTCTTACCGTCTTGGCTTCTCTGCTAGACCAGGCCGAGCCCCTCAGCGTCGGGAATTTGACTCTCTGGTCCCTGCTTCCAAACCTTTGTTGTCTTGGTATTGACCCTGAATTCCTCGGCGTCACTCACACAGCAAAAGACAGTTCGAAGAGAAGAGTCTCTTTCCCACATCTTTCTTGGCTTGTCTTTCAAAATACGAGGCTTGCGCGGCCTCACCTAATATAAGGACTGTTATCACCTCGGTTGACGGACTTATCAACCCCGCGGTCAAGCCCACCCATCTCGGCTGAGACGGTCCCAGCCGCCTTTCGGGCCATCCTTGCCTTTGCGCGAGTTTATCGTGTGGCGGACTATTACTGTAAATCACACATGTCCGCAATACCGCACTAGATTGATCATATTTCTTATGCACTTCTCCCGTCTGAGCTGCAGATCAGTGAAATCCCAGTATTCCAATGCTGGGTTTGTGTTTAGCTATATGTATCTCTCTGAGGTCATGTTGACTGTAGGTCGTGCAATCAGTGTATTACTGATTTTGTAACAACTGAACCAGCTCAGGTCGGTCGGATCAATAGAGCTGATGATGGAACACTCCCGGGCGCGGGCCAAATATGGAGTAGCTGAACCCCCTTGAAACCATCTCGGGAATACCCATGACCCGGAAAATGAACCAATAGCTAAACAAAGCCAACATTGAAATCTGCATATCACATATTCCTACATACAGTGGATACATAATCCAGACTTACGGCCAATATCGCATTGAAATTCAAATGCATTGCAATCAAACTTTGGATATGATCTCTCTCTGTAGATCAGGTTTGTCGGGCTGCATGCTCGGGGCCCTACAGGAGATCCCTTGCGGCATGCACTACGGATTATGGAGTACGGAGTACCGAGAAGATCATGGCCCCCTGCTTCCTGTCAGACATGCAGTCCATGGATATTGGACATTTAAGCACGGAGTAAACACTGGGGGCCAGATGGAGGATTAAGAGGGCTGTAGCCTGTAGACCCCCGGAGCTGGTCATATCCCGGTTGGCCTATTAAGCAGTTGCCATAAGCCACGGGAAGGCGCATGGTTCATCTTGGGGGCAGAAGGATCGGAGTATCTGGGAGATAAAGTGGTCTGGCCCGTGCGGTCGGGCGGTCTCATTTGTGGGTTTTGCTAAAGTTCAATCAATTGTCATGTCTTGTGGCTGATTAAAATGGATACATAAATTCGATCTGTATGCAAGAGACTTGATAAATACAAAAATGTCGTGAGATTGATACAGGCAGATTTTTCCAAATTCTAAGGTTGACAGTCCGACGTACGGTAGAGGCGGGGAATATATAAGGGTGGAGACTCAACTTGCAAAAACAATTTCCTACTACTTTACATTTCTTTTTAATTTCTAAAGTGATACCGGTAGATCAACACATACTACTATTTGGTCGCTTGGACGTTTGCTACCTACAAGGTATAGACAGGCACCGAGCCTGGAACATTGGAAAGAGGCAGCCGAATCATCCACAGCCAGCTATAGCACTTGTCAAATACCATTTGACTAGAAGACTGCGCATTATTGAAACACCGAAACAAAAGTCCCATATATATATATATATATTGGTACATGCGATGGTAACCTTCCAATGTTGGGCCCTGATTTAAAATTATGGAGCATGTAAACGCACGTATGTGGAATCAACCGTTGCCATGGGATATATGTCCCCTCATGGATTCATAACAATCATACCTACCAACCTTGGAACCAACCTCAGGTCTCGTTTGTGGCTGCAGTACCTGCAGCCACCGGGGAATCGATGAGACTAGATCGATTAACAACTCAACTAGCCCGCATTTGACCCTTATCTCCTCCGTGCATGCACCTCCATGGCTGCCGCAGGCCCGCCCTAGTGCCGAATCTAGACAGGATAACCATGACACGTTCCAGCGCCCAAAGATGCTTTGGTAATTTCTTTAATTTCTTTATTTTTTATTTTTGTTTTGTTTTAGGCAGGAGTCAAGCACTTGCCTTGTAAAAAAATTTGCTTCCCAGGTCGCAGAGTACCTGATCTCTGTGTCGGTCGCACAATAGGGATTGGCAAAAGTACATAGCCTTCCAAGGTTGGTGCTTTTTATCTACACCAATCCTGAATTCCCTTGGTGACCCGGACTTTCCTTTAATTTTAGGGGCTGGTAATTGGAAGGTTTCGATCGGTTTTTCATCAGGGTTGTACTGTGTCTATATTAAGGGAGAACAGGCCAGGTCCTCAATCGTTATCTGCACTCATGTGCTACCAAAACCTTGAAATTTATGGTAGAGATATTATGGTAGAGATAAAGCATCTGATAGAGAGTTTGAGATTTAGTCAGTCTTCATAAATAGACTTGTCACTTCAGGTTGTTTATGATTATGATGTTAAGTGGGGGTAAACAGCTGCGACCGTGAACGAAGCTTCATTCATACTGTATGCCCTAATTTGATCCTGCGTGTTGCACTGTCCCACCAACCACGTCAAGAAGAAATGGCCCCTCGAGTCAATGTTAGCTAGGGTACGAAACTCAAGTAGAACTATTAATATCTAGGTGTACTCCGTATATAGAAATTATCCTTAGGTAATCCGGCTCCGAACAAAGTGACCCACAGTGGATTGGGAGTAAGCTATGCGCGCGGCTGATGTTTACGTTTCCAAGTGGAGTCCAACGCCCTAAAACAAATTCCCGGAACACACTGACCGGCCACTGGTGGATTCCTGATCTGTGAGGTCTTGCATTGGTGACGAGCACTGCAGGGATCCGGTTGGAGGGAACACCAGATCCGACAGACACGGAGATTGTGTCATGGGTAGAGTTTGACTGTGGAAGCTTAGTGGGTGCGGGTGCTAACCATGGCACGTTGGAACTTCCCAGAGACCGTGTAACCCACGCGGAGGGATGTGTCTCCGGAAGTTTGGTTAAGTGGGATTATAGGAGGTTTTTACGATGCGGTCGAGGGGGTGACGAACCATCTTTTCTCTTTCTCTACCGTTTCGGTGTTTCACAAATCTGCTACGATGTAACGGCTCCGGCTCCAGCTCGGCTAGGCAAACCCTGGGGAGTCCGGGAACAATTTTGGGGCAGGAAAAAAAAAAGAGAAAAAAAAGGGAAAAAGGGAAAAAAGGAAAAATAGAAAAAAAGACAAGAAAGCGAGTTGCGTCTCCACAGGTGGAGCCACATTCGCCGAGTCCAAGGCTGACGACATGCTGTTCTGCCGATCGAAGGTTCTGCTGGATGCGGCAGGGGTGTGGGAAGTGGGATCTAGGATCAGGATCAGGACTCGGGGCGTTTTGGGGGTGTGATTTATTGGAAAAGAAAATAGAAAGTGGAAAAGAAGAAATAAAAAATAAAATAAAAGATCAGTCAGGAAAGAGGAAAGAGGAAAGGGGGTTGTGCATTGTCACATCCCCACTGTGTAATCAAGATCATCGTGGACATCCACTGGTATGCGGCGAAAGGGTTGTGGCTTTCTTTGTGGCTGAGGAATGGAACAGCGGACATAGTTAACTTAAGAAGAGAAATCAAACCGTGTGGAGGAAGACTAGGCTAAATCAGGTAAGTGGCTTCTATTTTTCTTTTACTAGTCTCGACTTATGTTTTAGAATTTCGTGGCTTGATATATACGGAGTGCTAGAACCAAAGAGACGTGAACTGAAGTACCTCGTACTAACATAATGATGACGGAAGGGGCAAAATGCACTAGCGGGTGGAGGAGGAGACTCCCGTGGTATGTCAAACTCAACACTGCAGGAAGAACACGGAAATGGGTAGACGTAAGAGGTAGGTAAGTGGAAAGAGCTACCCTCAGTATTCTATACTCTAAGTGTACTCCAGTATGTACTCTAAGTGTACTCCAGTATGTACTCTAGGTGTACTCCAGTATGTACTCTAAGTGGTACGCCATTCGGTACTCCGTACTGTAGATACTATACATACTGTAGCACAAGATTAGGCCAATCAGGGCGGCAAATAAAAAGAGCAAAACAGTAAAGGGGGTTCTCAGCCCTGAAGGGTCGACTGCATACGTGGGGTGAGTTGGTCCGGAAGAAAAGAGCGGAGTTGGAACTCCCCTGGTCCGACAGGGGGACAGGGATCTGGGAGCTGGGCCAGCGCACGGTCCAACATGCCGGGTCTTAGCTTAGGCCCTTGACCGGGTTAGGTTAGGCTGATGTCGGATTGGCACGGGAGAACAGTCAGTCACACTAGCACACAACCACGGGGGAGAGAGTATCCACCCCGAAGCAAAAAAGAGTAAAGACCCACTTTGGCACTCGTCTAAGTAGTTCGTGATTTTTAATAATAATACCGTATGCTTTTATTTCATGTCTCTATTGGATTGAATGAAGATTTCAAAATTTTTTTTTTTTCAATGGAACCAGTTATTTACTAGAGGATCTAAAAGTAAAAAGTTGATCAGATCGGATAGGGTTACTGCCTCCACACCGTTGATGAAAAGCCCAAACCTGCTATGTAACTAGATCGGCCCCACTATCCCGCTAGACCGTATTTAGCAAGGCACAGCTCTTGTGGGAATTAAAATTGAATTTGATTTTTCCGTGTGGGTTTGTTGGTGGATTTCGCTGATGTCGCTGATGTCTGCGGTGACAGCTGGCAAAACTTTCCCCTTCCCACTAGCGCCATTTGACGCCTTTCCTGCCAGCCCCTCGACTCTTTTCTCCTTCCCCGATTCTCTCCTTCTACACCTCGTTTACCCCATAACCCTTTTTAAATCTTTCCCCTTTTTTCTGCTTTGTCCTTCCTTTTTCATTCGCTTGGTGTGGGCATTCTCCTTTTCCCACCCACACCCATTCTTCTCTCCCCCAATATTTCATATTCTAAGAGAGTAGGCACGCTACTCTTTACCCGAGGGATCGACCATCTCTGCGAACTGGTGTCGCAGGTCCCATCGGTCTCGCGATCCCGTGCGACAAAATCGAAGCGACTTCGGAAATAATCCACCGTTGAAATCTCCATTGACATCCTCATCGCCCCCAGTGAATTATATCGTGTCGCAACGCCGCCCACATTTGGGTCTCAATACAGTTCTACCGTGAACGACAACCAAATTTAGATTGATAATTGATCATGTCTCACACTCAACCTTCCCCAACCGCGAGTGTCGCCCAGCACCATGCGCACATGGCGACCCACCAGCAGGTCAATGGCCACATGCCCATGCCGGCGCAAGGCCAGAAAGCTGTTTCTCTCACCACCGCTCAGAAAATTACCGCGCTGAATGAGCAAGTGTGGCTTCATATTGGTATGCTTGAATCCGTTGAATGTACGGCGACGCGATCGGATTTACTAACGCAATTTACAGGCAGCTTGACGGAGCTGATGGGAGATTTGGATGGCTCAATGAACGCGTATGAACAGGCTTTACGGCACAACCAATGGTCCGTGCCGGCTATGAACGCCATCTCCTGCATCCTCCGGACCAAGGAGCAGTTCCCCAAGGCGATCGAGTACCTTCAGAACATTCTCAAGCTTGACCCGTCTAGCGGGGAGACTTGGGGTAGCTTGGGACACTGCCATCTGATGATGGATAATCTGCAAGAGGCCTATACTTCATACCAGCAGGCGTTATATCACTTGCGCGATCCTAAGGTATTGTCCCCTGTTCGTGTCTCTGTAAGTGCACGTGGCTCATTCTCTTCTAGGAACCCAAGCTGTGGTACGGAATCGGTATACTATATGACCGCTACGGATCTCTCGATCACGCCGAGGAGGCCTTCTCCCAGGTCATGCGCATGGCTCCCGAGTTCGAAAAGGCCAATGAGATCTATTTTCGCCTCGGTATCATATACAAGCAGCAACAGAAGTTCAGCCAGAGTTTAGAGGTATGTTCAACCACGAGGGAAATTGGGATTTCACTGACATCAGCTAGTGCTTTAAATACATTGTCAATGACCCCCCTCGCCCATTGACCGAGGAGGATATTTGGTTCCAGATTGGCCATGTTCACGAGCAACAGAAGGACGTAAGTCAAGACCCACTTAGTGCGCCAGTAATTTGGACGATTCTTAACACATTTATTCAGTTCGACTCTGCCCAAGCTGCCTACCGACGTGTTCTCGATCGGGATCCCAACCACGCCAAGGTCCTTCAGCAGCTGGGATGGCTCTACCACCAGCAAAGCACAAGCTATCAGAGCCAGGATAAAGCGATTGAGTTCCTGGAGAAGTCGGTCAGCGCGGATAACAACGACGCGCAGAGTTGGTATCTCCTGGGTCGCTGCTACATGTCGCAAGCCAAATACCCCAAGGCCTACGAAGCCTACCAGCAAGCCGTCTACCGTGATGGACGCAACCCGACCTTCTGGTGCTCAATTGGTGTTCTCTACTATCAGATCAACCAGTACCGCGACGCGCTTGATGCCTATTCTCGTGCCATCCGCTTGAACCCTTACATCTCCGAGGTCTGGTACGATCTGGGCACTTTGTACGAGTCGTGCAACAACCAGATTGCCGACGCGCTCGACGCGTATGGCCGTGCCGCCGACCTTGATCCCAGCAATGTTCACATCAAGGCTCGTCTGCAGTTGCTCCAAAGTCAAATGTCTGGCTCTGGCCAGCAAGGAACAGCCCCCGCACCGCAACCACAAGATGTTCATCCCCAGGCTTATCAGGCGCCTGGTGTTGGTGCACCCCCAGCTCCCCAATGGGGTGCTCCAGCTCCGATTGGCCCGCCACCTCAGGCACCTGCTCCTCCTCGTCAGATCGAGGGCTGGAACCGGGGCATTAATGACTTGCAGTCTCAAGGCCCCGCTCCTCCCAATGGCCTCGAGGCGCGTGATGCGCCTCGTATTCCTGGTGTCGCTCCCCAAGCTAGCCCTCGCCAAGAGCCCGGTCGCGCGTTCCCTGACCCTCGTAGTCTGGCTCGCTCGCCCAAGATGGGTGCCCCCGGTGCTTACCCTGCCCCGCATACCTTGCCCCAGTTGGGAAATGGCCCAGCCCCTGGCCATGAACGGGCCCCCAGTGGCGGCAACGGCTTCAACCCTGCCCGGGGTGGTCCCGGTTTGCCTCCCGCACCCGGTGCCGCTCCTCCCCCAGCTGGTCCGAACAGTGGGGCTCCCCCGCTGTTGCCGGTGCTCCTGGTGCCGCTCCTCCTCCCTATCACCGTCCTTTCACACCTCCAACTGAGATTCGTCCTCTTCGCGATGAACGTCCTTCTTCTCCTGGATCGGGCTACCCCCACCAGGCATTTCACACTGGCCCTCACCACCCCCCAGGTCCAGGCATGCCTGCTCCAGGTGTGAATGTCCCGCCGGGCATTGACGCCGGTGCCCCTGCCCCTGCGGCAGCTGCAGCAGCAGCTGAAGCTGCCGCCCGTGAGCGTGGTGAAGATCGCCCCGCTTCTGCGATGAAGCGTGGTCGTGAGTGGGAGGAGACTGGTCCGGTCAAGAAGTTGGCGAGCGAGGAGAGCCGTGCGCGCCTGGATGACCAGAACAGCCGCCGCCCAAGTCCGCCTTCCCACATGCCGTCTCCTGGCGAGATGCAACGCCGTAGTTCCTCAGAGGCTCGTCGTGAAGATGCCCGCCGAGCTAATGAAAACTACCACCCCTCCGAAGCTGCCCACCACCCTCCTACCCTTCCTTCTATCCAGAACATGCCACCTCACGCCGCAGGTGGGCCTAGCCTTCCCCCTATGGCTGAGAGTGCTGCCCCCGCCTCCAACGGGCCTCCTTCTGCCCCTCCATCGACCAACACCCCGGTCAAGGAGGAGCCTCGTCGCCTGGAAGCTCCTTCCTCTCACGAGCCCCCGGCTCGCAAGATGGATGTTGACGAGGATTACGATGACGACATGGAAGAGGATAAAAAGGCTGCCGTTACCAAGGGCAGTCCTAATGGAAGTGCCTCTGGTGCCAATGGCAACGGAGTTGCCAGCAATGGCCGCTCAGGCACTCCCTCGAAGACTGAGTCCTGAGAAACAAAATAAAAGAACCGATCGTTCTGTCATCCTTCCCTGCTTGGCGCTTTTTGGCTATTATTTTCCCCTCTATGTCCTTTTTACTCTATCCCCCTTTTTCAATTGCGTGATGTATGGTATGAATGTGTCGTGTTTCTGATCTCTCTCATCGGCCAGAAGGTACTGGACCGGAGAGTGGTCTTGTGCCTGTATTCACTCTCTTACAGCTCTAGTGATGAATTTCCCTGTTTCTTTTCCTCTGTGAATTTTCTCTCTGTGGTGCTTAAGGCATCTTTGTGACAGTCAATTTAACCCACTTTAAATGATTTATGAATCCAGATTATGGTGCATCTCGAGTATTTGACTCCGTAGCTAGTACTAGTTAACTAAGACTTGCTGGAGTAGTCAGCAGGCCCACCTGGAAAGAACAAATGTTTTACGAGTGGGGTCTACACGTGACCGCACATGACTTGATCCACCTTTCGGAAAAACAGGTCGCTTATCCAAAATGGGAAGCCTCGCTTAGGTCAGCCCACACTCGTCTAGCGTGCAAAATACACCTCTCCAACACTTTTAGATCGTCACTCCAACACCTCGACGACGACTAACGACACCAGGGTCAAGATGTAAGTCGCATACCATGTGCTACTCAAAGACTTTTCTCGATGCAATTGCTAATTCAACTTTCCCTCCAGGAGTCACCGGAAGTTCGAAGCTCCCCGCCACGGTTCGTGATCAACTTTTCATCCTCGACAAAATTCGACTTTCCCATTGTGCGATTATACTGATGCTAGGATTACAGGTTCTCTGGCCTACTTGCCGCGCAAGCGTGCTGCCCGCTACCGCGGAAAGGTCAAGAGGTGAGTTATCGCTGAAATGCTGCGACATGAAAACTTTTTTTTCCCGGATTTCAAGGTATACTGATACATCTCGTGCGCCAGCTTCCCCAAGGATGACGCCAAGAAGCCCGTCCACCTGACCGCCACCATGGGTTACAAGGCCGGTATGACCACCGTCGTCCGTGACCTTGACCGTCCTGGTGCCAAGATGCACAAGAAGGAGATTGTCGAGGCCGCCACCGTCATCGAGACCCCTCCCGTACGTTTTTTACATGAAGCCCTGAAGAAAATTCGGATCAACAATTCTAACTTCCCTCTAGCTTGTCGCTGTTGGTGTTGTCGGTTACATCGAGACTCCCCGTGGTCTCCGCTCTCTCACCACCGTCTGGGCTGAGCACCTGAGCGACGAGGTCAAGCGTCGCTTCTACAAGAACTGGTACAAGTCCAAGAAGAAGGCTTTCACCAAGTACTCCAAGCAGCACTCCGAGAGCTCCGGTGCCTCTATCACCCGCGAGCTTGAGCGCATCAAGAAGTACTGCACTGTTGTCCGTGTTCTTGCCCACACCCAGATCCGCAAGACCTCCATCAAGCAGAAGAAGGCCCACCTCATGGAGATCCAGGTCAACGGTGGCTCCGTCGCCGACAAGGTTGACTTCGCCCGCAACCTGTTCGAGAAGACCATCGACATCGACAGCATCTTCGAGAAGGACGAGATGATTGATGTCATCGCCGTCACCAAGGGTCACGGTTTCTCCGGTGTCACCA
This sequence comes from Penicillium lividum, assembly GCA_028828245.1. NCBI lineage: Eukaryota > Fungi > Ascomycota > Eurotiomycetes > Eurotiales > Aspergillaceae > Penicillium > Penicillium lividum. Next base: position 631,733 of record JAQJAG010000002.1, read on the forward strand.
GCCGTTGGGGTACCACCAAGCTGCCCCGTAAGACCCACAAGGGTCTGCGTAAGGTCGCCTGTATTGGTGCTTGGCACCCTAGCCACGTCCAGTGGACTGTTGCCCGTGCCGGTCAGGACGGATACCACCACCGTACCTCCTGCAACCACAAGGTCTTCCGCATCGGAAAGGCCAACGATGAGGGCTCCGCCTCCACCGAGTTCGATATCTCCAAGAAGCAGATCACCCCGTATGTTTCCCTCCACCCTCTTACCCGATTGAACTCCAGACTAACGAGATTTCCAGTATGGGTGGCTTCGTCCACTACGGTGAGGTCAAGAACGACTGGATCCTGCTCAAGGGTTCCGTCCCCGGTGTCAAGAAGCGTGTCATGACCCTGCGCAAGACCCTGTACCCCCAGACCAACCGCCGCGCCACCGAGAAGGTCGAGCTCAAGTGGATCGATACCTCCTCCAAGTTCGGTCACGGTGCTTTCCAGACCTTCGAGGAGAAGCGTGGTTTCCTTGGTACGCTCAAGAAGGACCTCGTCACCGAGGTTTAAGATGTTTCCATGTTTGGTCGGTGATAGGTGCAACGTATTTTCAAGTTCAATCAAAAAAAGCGAACAATACTTTTTTACGAATGGTAGCTTGGATCATGATTTAATGATCTTTCTTGTAGATCTTTCTTGTAGCTTTAATGTTGGTAGTGCATACTCTCCAGTTCTATGTTAGCACAACTATGTAGACATGAATCGTGACAACCTTCCCGTCTCTTGAAATATTTGAATTGCCCTATGATATTTTTGATATCGAATGGGCATCTCCCTGATATCAAAAATAATATCTGTAAAGTATTATCCAATTCTCTCCATGATTAAACCTAGATTTGGATCGGTATCCATTACGGAATGTATCCATGGAGTTGTACATGCTGGGATATATATCCATCATATGCCCAGGTGTTCTACACTAATGAACAATTGAATTGAAAAATATATTTCCCACTATTCCATACTAGGATTTTATCTGCAAATTCTGCTCGAAACAACATCTGATTTGAATATTAACCTCCGAAATCTATTTCTTCCCAAGTTCTGATTATGATGCGGGTCCCAATTCATTGCGTCATTCCTCTTCCCTCAATTACACCTGCACCACTTCACCAAAACCAGATGCTCGTACGCTCTCTACGACCAGCCACCTACGTCTCCCCACAAACCACATATCAACGCCTGCGACGCCCTATCACCACATTTATTAGTCCACTAAGAGCACAGCCCGCCGACTGCCCAAGATCCCTCCGCTTCCCCGCCTTACGATCGCAAAACCTCCCCTCCCCTCGACCCTCACCCTTCTCCACATCCCACATCATGGCATCCGACGATTCCTACATGGACTTTCTGAACAAGGCAAATGCCGATACCAACGCCGGTCAAGAACCAGAGCAAGGGATCAAGACCCAGGCCGTGGATAACACCCTCAAATGCCCAGCCTCTCTCAAAGAGATCAAAGTAGATTTTGTCTCAGAGGCAGATGAACCCTTCGAACCTGTTTTGTTACGATGGAAGGGTGCTTCTGAGGGCAAATGGCCCAGCGCTGGTACGTACCTATCTACCTCCCTTGTTCTCTCCCTGATCTAGGTATCTACCCTTGACTGGACCCCAGAACTAACTCCGTTGCTATGTAGATGAACTGTCCTCCCTGATCTCGCCTAATGCCGATTTATCGTCGAATATCTCGACCCTTGAGACATCCTCGTTTGATCCCCGGAATCAGTACAAGGAGGTCCTGCAGGCAGTGCGCTCTGCGACGGCTGAGAGTGATCCTGCCAAGGTGGATATCAAGGTTTATAGTGTTCAGTTAACTAGTACGACGCTGGAGTACTATGTGCTGGCGCTAGATTCGGCTGAGGATGGTCGGATTATTGGGTTACGGGCTAAGAGTGTTGAGTCATGATTGAGTTTGATTTGCTGGGATTTATTCGGGAATAAGTTGAGAGATTGTCAATAGTAATGAGTTGCTCAAGATGAACGGCTTTCTTTTCCTATTTAAGCATCTCGGTTTTCTCTTATAGTATAAAGAATGTGCACTGCCGGGTTTATGGAGATCATAATGACAGTGTATTGTTCGGCATCGTGGTATTCTCCGACAAAGTTACGGGACGCGTGGTCGGGAATGGTTGTTTCCCATAGAAATTAACTGGAAATAATATAGTAAATAGGTATGGTATCGGCGTTGGAAATACGGAAGTCCATAAGATTCTTCTCCTCATTACGTGGCTGTGTAGAAACCATGGGATGTTCATGGATCCAGTGGTCTATCCCATCTCCCTGTCTATTGCTCCTATACTCCTGCACTCTTCAACCATGATTGGCCAGAGCTGTAAACCACTCAGCTCCAAGAAGATGCCAAACCTCCAGATTCCAGGCTAGCAGCATTCATGCATCTCCATTCCTCGCTGCCCGGGAGGTGCATTCCCAACCACCTTCACCCTACAATGGCCCTTGAACAGACCGAAGACTCGCGACAATGGCGACCACCATCAGCTCGCCACAACCAAATCAACACACCGACTTGGGAAAATGCAATGATCGTATGATTTCGAAGCAAGCTGCTAGAATAATATACTCTGTTTACTAGTCGCGCTATCACCAACAGGACATACACATACCACGGGTTGCCCCCTTGGGAAGCCCTGTCATTCCTCTCCCCTCGTCCAAACAACAATCCCTCGGACGCAATCTAGGCTCTTCTTTTCTTCTAGTCTAACGCTCTAGTGTTCTTCCCTCTTCTCTTACTATACCTACGCTTGTCTACCGGCTGCTCGATCTCGGGGACATTGGATACTGTCCAAGTGGTCCTGTCCACTCTTTCGCTTATAGCACTCAACGACTGTGCTAGTCACTCGGTCCTTACCTCGGGAATCGGCGCTTGGTGTGGGTGAAGTCCAAGACAGGAACGGACTTCGAAGTGACACAACCAGCTATCCATACGCGACATCGAAAGCTGAATGCTTGAAACATCCGCGTGAACAGGACGGTAGAAGAAAGATTAGGATTGATCTTTTCTTGTTTGGTATAGGGATCAAAATCAAAACAGCAGGGCCCCGAAAGAAATAATCCGATGACGGACCAGGATTCCGAACCGCTGCGAGTCGAGATGCCTCATATTAGACTGAATTCGGGCCGTCATGACCCATTCGTTGAGTCTGATGAAGGTTACGCACCACTTACAGGTCGAACTTTGCCTCGGCCATTGACACCTGCGGCGGCTGATCTACCTGCACCGGCTATGGGCGCGCAGGGTATCTCCCCATACGGTGTCTCGCATGCACCAGAGTCTTCGGAGTTTCTACTTCCACCACGGTTACGCCCCACAACACGCGATGACTCGGAGCGGTCTGGCTCACCGGATCGCTGGTCAGCGGCTGGATCGAGTGTTAGCTCGATGAGTCGGGAGAGTCGTTTTATGATGGATCCTTTTGACGACCATTCAAGGGATCATTCGACGCGTTCTACGAGTGATGAATACGACGTGAATACTCAGACTGTGTCGGAGAAGTTCAATATCACGCCCTCGGATGGCTTGTTGCTGTTTCCTGAGGATGTTGAGAAAGACGACTACTTGCATAACCCGGACCCATTGGATCAAGACCGGGACTGCGATCTGTGGAATCGCCGGGGTATTTTGAACGTAGGTGGCTTGGTGCTTGTGACAGTGGGGATTTTGGTGCTATTTATTGGATATCCAATTATGTATGTGTCACGACTTGAGATAATGGGTAAAAGGCTGACTTGAATTTAGATCATGGATGGAAGGTGTCCTCAAACCCAAGGACCTGTGTCGTCCTGGTGACATGCTTTGTCTCGATGTTGGGGAGAGGCCTCTTTTGAACAATATTCGACACGGATTGATTGATCCTGATACACCGGAAGACGCATACACCAAGATCAGTGCAGACGGAAAAGAAATGAAATTAGTGGTAAGTTTCGCTGGCCTGGGTTGTAGACACATTTGTTGATCTATTTCACAAGTTTTCGGATGAGTTTAATCTGCCCGGAAGAACATTCTACGATGAAGATGATCCGTTCTTTCAAGCGGTAGACCTGTGGTATGGTGTGACAATGGACAAAGAGGTTGGTGCCCATCAGCAAAGCACCTTGGCTATGCTAATATGTCCTAGTGGTACGATCCGGACGCAGTAACCACGAACGAAGGTGTCTTGGAAATCCGATTCGATGACTTTGAAAATCACGACCTTGCATATCGATCTGGCATGCTTCAAAGTTGGAACAAACTCTGCTTCAAGGGCGGCCGGTTGGAGGCAAGTCTTTCTCTTCCTGGTGACGGCCACATCCAGGGTTTCTGGCCTGGTTTCTGGGCTATGGGTAATCTGGGCCGTCCAGGTTACGCGGCAAGTACAGACGGTCTATGGCCATACAGCTACCATGATGGCTGTGATGCGGGTATTACACCAAACCAGAGCTCTCCCGATGGAATCAGCTTCTTGCCTGGCATGCGTCTACCTGGATGCGCCTGTGCTGGATCCGATCATCCTTCTCCCGGTCATGCTCGCAGTGCCCCCGAAATCGATGTGATTGAAGGTAGCACTCAGCCCCTTTATAACGCTGCGGGTGGCCCATACGTTGGTAGTGCGTCCCAGAGTTTGCAAATTGCACCCTTCGACATCTGGTACATGCCAGACTATGGTAAATTTATACCTCCACCCCATTTCTTAATCAAACTAACTCTATTCAAGACTTCGCCGCCGTCTACGACCCCCGTGTCACACAAATCAATGCCTACCGCGGAGGACACTACCAACAAGCGCTATCGGGCCTCTCCAACATGAACCACCGATGGTACAACGGCACAGAGTACCAAATTTTTGCCTTTGAATACACCCCAGGTGACAAAGGTGACGTCACTTGGTTCATTGGATCTGAAAAGACATGGACCATCGACGCCCGTGCTATCGGTCCCAATGGCAATATCGGGCAGCGCCCAATTCCCCTCGAGCCCATGTCTATCATCCTGAATCTGGGTATGGCCGACAACTTTGCTCCGCAGAACCATACCATCCGCCAGTATATGCCTGCCTATCTTCGTGTTGATTACATACGCATCTACCAGGATCCTGATGATTTGTCTATTACTTGTGATCCACCTGGTTATGAGACGACACAGTACATTAAGGATCATCAGCGGGCTTACGATAATCGTAACTTAACTAGTTGGTATGTTCATATTCACCGGGTTTTCCACTTGCAGTTTTGCTAACTATATTCTCTAGGGTGGATGCTGGGTTCAAATGGCCTAAGAACAGCTATATGGATACTTGTTGAGCATGTCACTTTCCAATGTGTACTCCGTCGTTTTAGCGGCATCGTGTTTTGGCGTTCGGTTGGGGATAGGCATTTTACTTTCTATATTCTTTTCATTATTCCACAAGGTGTCTAGACTTGATACCTGCTTTAAATTCATATCTCTTCTTCTCTTTTCTTCAAGTCCTGAATCCTGAATCTGTAAGCTTACTTAACATGGATCCTGATGAGTACTGCAGAGCTGAGTCAGCGGTTTCCCTCCACTCCATCAACATCACAAGCATTCATCCCTACACAACTATCCTTATCTATGTTCCAGCTACGTATTAGAAAGAACTGTATAGTTGCATTTTTGCATATAGTACTGTAAGTGGGAGCTGGTACACTCCATGAACAATTTCTAACATACCATACACAGAATAATCTAGCTGTGGGGCTCATCCAACCTCGAATCCGCTCAAGCGGTTCTCACAATATCATCTACTCAACGACGACTAAGCAAAGAATATCTCTGCTTAATCTCCAATAAATTTTGCACAATAATTCACGTCCACAACCATTGACATCCATCAAAACCATCTAAAACAATACGCATCAACTCAGTCTCTCTTAACAGCCATGTCCAGCACAAACACCCCCCACGCACACAGCCAAATGGACTACGACATGGAATCAGAATACGGCGCCGAAGACGATTTCAATGATGAAGAATACTCCGATTACTCCGACGAAGACGCATTCGAAGACGGCATGCAACTCGATAACCCAGACCACCACACCCCAATGGGCAATCGTCCAATGGAGAATACACAGCAGTTTCTACGTGAATCGCACAATGGTATGTAACAACCCGGTATATATGAATCTCAAACTCACATTACAAAGCTGGTGGTTATTCAACCCGGGCTCCGAACCCGAATAGCTACCCGCACCGAAGCGAAAGGCGTCTTGCCCATCGCGCAGACAAGAAATCTCGCCCGCAAACCAAATTAAGTACGGAGGAACATGCCGCCTTGACGGTTCTCAATGACGAGGAGCTGTTGACCATGTATGCCGTGAAATCGGGCCAAGTATGTTGATGTTTATGTTCATTTCATCCGACAATCTCAGCTATACATACTAACGCTAAGCAAGACTCTCCCCCAAACCCGTCGACTCTTCCAAGCGAAACTTATCGCGAACGGAGATGCAAATCTAGAAGAAGAACTGTTTGCCGCGAGATTCGCCGTCCCGGCTTCAATGGCTCATCTTGTTCCAGTGCTGAATATGCAGAATCCTCCTGTTGGACCTGGTGCGCCGGAGAGCGCGCTCGGGTTTGATAATACGGCAGCTTACTTGGTTCCTGCTAGGTGGAAGGTGCGTATTGATCATGATGAGGGTGGGTGGTGGGCGCCTGGGCAGAAGAAAAGGGGGGAGGGAGTTGTTAGGCGGGGGAGGAAGAGTGGGGAGGGGCTTAGGGGGTGATTCATTTTCATGTGTGATCCGAATTTATCATGGACTATGGATGTGGTTGTTAGGATACAATTCATGTTTTCTTTCTGCTTTGCAGTCGTATCATATATGTGCGCTAAAGTAAAAATACAGAACCAGAACCAGAATCAGAACTAGATCATATCTCATCGGGGGAGATAAAAGGATGAGATGAGCAATGGGATGAGGTGGATGAAGTAGGGTAGATCGGTGAGGGTGAGGGTGAGGGTGAGTAATGGGTATCTAACGGACAAAACCAACAGATTCTGGCTTCTGTGTTCTTTTTTTCCTTTTTTTCCCGTGTTTTTTTGTTGTTTTTCATTTTCGTTCCCTTGTATACCGGGTCAGATTGGGATAGCCATCCCGTTGAACTTATGTCTTGCTCGTTATTGTCAAGACAAGAACACAGAGAGAGGGAGAGAGAAGACGGTGGATAATTACATCTCTTTCTCTCCTCGCTGCCGCTGTTCCGAATGGAACATACTCTCAGCATCTCCCACCTGCTTACGCTCCGAGACTTCTCGACTGCGCATGCGGGAGCTATGGGCCTGCACATTCATGGGCGTCAGTCCTCGAGGCGGCGCGGGCTGGTTTTCCGGTTCACCGTAGAAAGGGTGCAGGCGGTGCGAGGTGGTAGGCCGGACCCGGCCGTCTCTCATGACGGGTAGTTGTCATTGCAGGGGCTCGGAGCTTGAAGAAAGACGGTTCAGGTGGAGGTAGACGTCGGTTCCGTATCTAGAAACAATTAGCGAGGAGTTACAATGAGCGACTGGGCGAAGGGGGGGGGGTTCTTACCCTTCCATACTGATCAACTTCAAATCTCCACCAAAGTAGCGAGCATACAGTCGGCTTATTGGCAGTCCGTAACCGAAACCGGCCATTGGAGCCTTGAAATCGCTCTTGTCAAAGTCCGGGTCGAGGTTCGGGGTCTGCTCCACGGTCGTATACATGTAGGTCCAGACTAGAGGAATCGAAGATCGTGGAATGCCACCACCCTCGTCGGAGATCTTGATTGTGATGTCTTCCTTGCCCTCTGCAACTATTACCTTGGTCACGGGGAATTGATCCCGGTCGGCACCGTGTCGCTCGACAACCGCCCGAAGGGAGTTCTTCAGGGTTTCAAAGAGCATGTGGGATAGGTGTCCGGGAACATACATGAAGTTCAAATCGTCCCGGCAGACCAGCTGAACCTTGGGCGACTCGAACAGACCATAGTAGTCCTCACAGACAAAGCGGGCATTCTCAATGGCTTCCAGCGCAATATCCTTCACATTGGTTTTGGTGCAGATTATTCCAACATAGTGCGGGTGTTTGACGTTTGTTTGTTCCGTGAGCGCGATATGTTGACCAATTAACATCCGGATACCAATTCGAGACATATAGAAGCGATCCAAAAAGGACTGAATCGTGGAGTCGATCTGCATGCGCTGTCGAACACGTTTCCATTCTAGAATGCCCTGGGCCACCGTGGTGACCACGCCATCGTGGCGTCGCTTGATCTGTTGCAGAGTCTTGGCGAATCGTTGGTTGTAGTCGTTGAGCTCTGGTGGCCATTCCGCATGGTCGTCCGCAGGGAAAAAGTAGCGGCGGCCCGTTGCGGCAGCTTTCCCGTTGAGGCCAAGGCCATTGGCGCCCATCGGAGAGGAGCGGTATTGGCCCTCTTTCACACTGGGGTTCATGGTTACTTCGGAGAGAATTTTGGAGTGGCCATTTATGCGGCCCGGTCGCAATAGACGAGTTTTGACTTCCTGAGTCAGAGAGGGTCGGGGGAGGGTGATGATTTCCTGGGACCACGTGAGTCATACGATCGGGGAAAAAAAAGTATAGGGAAAGAAAGGGCGAATGGTAGGACAAATGTAGAGAGAAGGAGAGCAAAGGAAGAAAAGGGATGGTTCATACCTCGAATGATTGCGCGTACCAATCTTGGACTTTCTTGATGGAGGGCATCTCACTGAGCCCATCGGGTAACTCACCGAGATCCTGTACTCGGTGCGCCAGGCGAATGGGGAGCTCCTCAGAGAGGAATTGTGAAGCACGGAAGAGAGTTCCTAGATTGAAAATCAGCAAGAGAAGCAGTATAGATATGATAGATACATACCAGTAGATGGACGGTCACCAAACTGGACCATCTGTCGCAGAGAGACACCGGTTGCGGGGAAGCTGGCATAGTGCCTGATGGTTTCCATCAGGCGCTCCGACGGCTTCCACATATTTGTAATGAGGCCGACCAGTGGAGGGTTAGAAGGTATGAATCCGGGGAAAGTGCGGAGGTTGGAAATGAGTCGCGTGCAAGAGGAATGAGTAATAGAGTCGGGACGATTCGCACTGCCGAGGTTGAGGTCCGTTCCGACGCCGGAGGAAAGTGAATCGCCGATTTCTGACATGACGCATGTTAACCGGCAATTTGAATAAGCGAATTATAATGATTTCATTGGTTTATTCTAATGGAATTTTATAATTCCGTATTTTAAGTACGTAAATATAGATTGAGTACTCTTACTCCGTACTCTACTCTACGATAGCTACAACTACGTAACCAGACACCCCGGATTCTTCCCCCCTTCGTCCGAACGTGGGGCGTATCACATGATTCGTACTTTTTTAACAGATTATGTAACTTCATATCATAATTCAATTTCCTATTCAAGCCCCGCCGTTGGGCCTATGAATCCCAATTCCTTGACCGCTCAAACCTGAGTTTATTGCTGGTGGAACTTTTTCGCTTCTTTTATCTGTGCGGTTTTTCTAGATAGCTTCAATCAATATCATTTTCACCTTTTACTTTCCATCCTGATTTTTCATGACATTTCTGCAACCAAAACCCTAAAAAACTTCCCCCGTGCATTTGTCTAAGCGCGAACGACTCGGAACAAAGCCGTGTGGCCCCTCCACTCTGGGCCCTGTCCAAATTTATTATAAAAAAACAAAAAAAGAAAACAAAAAAAGCAAACAAAAAACCCTACTTCTATACATAAATCCATAGAGGAACTGGATCACATTTGTACCTTCAATTCAAGGTTTCAACATATAATAAAACTTGGACATCTTGAACTCTCAAGTGTGGAAACCCTTGAACCCTTGAACCCCGTCATGTCTCGCCGTCGCACTTCCCACAGCGAATCAATGAACGAGTCATACTCTTTCACCCAAACACCAATCCCTCATCGTCGAGGTCCGATCGAAGGCCCTGATGGCCGTCGCCTCATCCGCCGTGTCACCTGGCGCTCCTCAACCTACAAGCTTATGGCCTCGTTATGGGTGCTAGGCGTTCTTTACATCCTCTGGCTGATCCGTGATCTCTACTATCTCCCATTCGAACAATCCACCCCACCTATCCGTTCCGAATGACCTGTGTGAGGGTCCTGAGTGGGCCGAGGGCTTGACAACACGCTCCCGGTCTGATCTGGTGAGGGGGTTGGAATACATGCGACTTTTCCGCATCGATTTGGCATTCTGCTTCGCCATCTAATCCTTTTTGGTCACGGAAGGACCTTGAACTTGAACAGGGATGCTTCCAGATGTCTGATATGCTTCTCTAAGCAAGATCGTCTCGGCGGTCTTTCCCACCTTGAACGTGTCATGTTCAGTTGGCGGGTGGATACACCGTTGACGGCTCGTGTGTCCGCGACCAACCGGGTGTCCAGCCGCTCGAGAATACAAACAATTCTTCCTACTCGGATTTCATATGGGATTGACGAACCTGGAATGACCGTGAATGGCCCAGTTTATGAATTAGGCATTTTTTTATCTTTTCTTTTAGGATTCTCGATTTGCATGAGCGTTTCCATTGCATATGGCGTTCTCCCCATTGTATTCAAATGTTGTTTCCTTGCATATACAGGTGAAAATTAATCATTAGACTGGGCAATTCAAGATTTTGTTTTCTGCAGCAGCTATCGATATACACTAGCTGTCTTTTAATGGTGAATTGGTTCTGACAAAGGATGGATTGAACACCGGAATATTGATCTCATTTTCATATCTCATGTACACAACTACTATGACGGGGCGACACCAATGTCTCCTTTTTTAACCTCCATAACCATTCCAAAATATACCTATATGGAATTAAACGTAAAGGGCAGAGGTCTCGGCCTTGGCAACTGCATCGGCGTAGGGCTTAAGTGCGGCAGCAACCTCGGTAGTGGTGAACTTCTGCACTTGCTCGGGGGCACGGCCGACAAAGGTGCGGGCGTCGAGGAGGCTGTCCAGCTCGGGGATGATGGGGGCGAAGAACGGGGTGCGGCGGATGCGCTCGAGGAGGTCGTTATCCTTGCCGAGCTTCTTGACATTGTCGGAGGCTTGGTGGGAGAGGACACCTAGGGAAGAGTGTGGTTAGACGGGTATAGAAGAGGGAGGAAATAAAACGTACGGATCTCCTCGTGGGCATCCTGGCGGGAAAGACCCTTCTTGACACAGGCCATGATAACGTTCTCACTAGAAGAGGTGTTAGCCTGACGACTCTAATAAAGAGATTCGTAACTTACGTGGCCATGAAGGGAAGCTCATCGTTGACACGGCGCTTGATGACCTCGGGGTAAACGACAAAGCCGGAGCTCACGTTGTCTAGAGAGAGGTTAGAAACGTCATATCAAGGATCAGGGCAAGACGAACTCAGCAGGATAAGACAAGCGTCGGCACACAGGTAAAGCTCGGGAAGGCTGATACGGCGGATGGCGCTGTCGTCCAGCGAGCGCTCGAACCACTGAGCGGAGTAGGTATCCAAGCAGTCCTTGGGCAGGTTCTGCAGGTGACGTCCAAGCGAGCAAAGACGCTCCGAACGCATGGGGTTACGCTTGTAAGCCTACAACCAGTTAGCCAATCATTCAAGGGAGTGACTCATGGTTTTCCACTTACCATAGCACTGCTACCAATCTGGTCCTTCTCAAAAGGCTCCTCAACCTCCTTGAGCATAGCCAGGTGGCGAATGTCAATACCGATGCGCTCGCAAGTGGAACCGAAAGAGCCAAGGGCGTTGGCAACATCCACATCAATCTTGCGGGAGTAGGTCTGACTGGAGATGATGAAGGCCGAGTTGAAACCAGCCTTTTCGGTAACCAGCTCATCAAGACGCTCAACCTTGTCGTGGTCGCCCTCAAAGATCTGGAGGAAGGAAGCCTGAGTACCGGTCGTACCCTTGACACCACGGAAACGCAGGTCATCACGGGCGCGCTCGAGGTTACGCAGATCCATCAGAAGATCCTGGATCCAGAGACAAGCACGCTTGCCAACGGTGACCAGCTGAGCGGGCTGACCGTGAGTGAAGCCCAAGCAGGGCAGATCCTTGTACTCCTGGGCAAACTGGGACAGCTTGTCAATGACAACCGCCAGCTTGGGGATCAGGATATCCAGACCGTCCCGAAGGATGATCAGATCAGCATTATCAGTGCAGTAGCACGAAGTAGCACCCCAGTGGATGATACCAGCGGCAGCGGGAGCGACCAGACCAAAGGCGTGCACGTGGGCCATGACATCGTGGCGGCGGCGCTTCTCCTCCTCGGCGGCAACGGCGAATTCATCGTCCTGAATGGTGGCGTGAGACTTCATCTGCTCGATCGCATCCTCGGTGATGGGAAGTCCAAGCTCTATAGAAGCAAGACCCAGTCAATTGAATGTTTGGCTCCTCAGGTAGATTCACCCTATCCATCCGTCTTGTCGTACCTTTCTGGGACTCGGCGAGCCAGATCCACAGCTTGCGCCAAGTAGAGAAACGCATGCGAGGGGAGAAGAGATACTTCATCTCCGGGCCTGTTCAATTGGGCGGTTAATATGGTTTGGTTCAATCCCCGGATTTCAGACCCCTCGTTGACACGGTGGGATGGACGACATACTCGAGTAGCGCGAGTTGAGGGGAGTCTGGTAGACATCGTTGCTGGCAGACATGATGCCGGTTGCTTTAGGATCACCTGAAAGATGAATTGAACGGTAGAACCGACAGGTGGAGGAAGGACGAGGCAGTGAGTAATCCAGCGATGCCGGAACCAATTTTTGTTGCTCGTAGCGGGGCTTATCACATCACGTTATCGTAGATTGGTGGGGCATGAGATCACGTGTGTATTATAAGGTAGATCCCTTTTCCGTTTCATGATTCTATATAGAACTGTAGTGCGGGAGTACATTTGACTAACATCCGAAGAGAAATATAAAAAAGAGGTGGAAAGGAAAACACATTCAGGAATCGATTCGGTCACTTGTCAGACTATAAATTCCCCACAAAGTTATAAGAGAGGAGGTCACCTCTGCTGGCGATGCAGAGAATCACGTGACCTACATCCACTAGATCCATCACGAACTGGTCGGGTTGTACTTGATTTTGTATTGTTTTCATCCAAAGACCTATCGAAAAGAGCTATTCTTCTAGCTAGTACCTTTGCGTCTCTCAAATCTCAAGCTCTGATATCCCAATTGAATCATTATTCGTCTCATTAATGTCGTCTACCACTCTATCCAAACCAAAGATCTAAAAACAAATCAAGCATAGAAGATATGACGGGATTTTGGGTAGTCGGAGTGTAGGAGGTGTGAAATTATAGTCTCCGAGTACATTGTACAGTCCAAGGAACACGGCATTGGAACAAGCCGACAAATCTCATCTTCTGGAATGTATATCACTGGTTACTCTCCTTAGTCTGTCATACTCTGAAATCATTCACATGTGATGCTTTCATTCCATGACACCGAGGAAGTTGCTTTTACCCTTCCCCTTCACCTTCCACAAAACTTATACCCATCTTCAAGTTTCTTCTTTTCTTCCTCTTTCTAATACCTCTACAATTTCAGTGAATTCTGATGCACTTGCTTCCCCTGGGAAACACCCGTATGGTAATAATGGTATCGAATATGACTCCAGCCTCTGATTTCATGACCACCCCATCAGTGGCCCGGACTTCGGTGCGTTTCAAAGATCCCGCTCTCTCCAACAAGCCAAGTGTCAGCGCCAAAGATCACCATTCGCTCTTTCCTACTGGCATCCGATTGTTCTTTGCTTTTGGAGAGGCTACAAACGTGTGATTGCTGATCCGATACTGCTGATCTCTTCAGTAGTCAGCAATAACTGCATAGTCTTAATTGTCAGCAGCATCTTTTACAATATGCCGATGACCACGTCCTCCTTTCGCTCCCGAGACTCTCTGTTGTTCTTTGCCACTATCCCAAATGCATTTAGTAGCCAGCTTCAAATTTTGGCAATGTATTCCCAGCATCCATGTGTCGAAAAGCACGCTCGCTACGCACTTTATCATCCCTCCGCCGAGGCACTTGCTTCGATGCTGACAGATCTACCAGTCAAGGTCGTGAACCTCGTTTGTTTCAACACAATTATCTATTGGATGACGGGATTTGACGGGATTGAAAAAGGAGGCTGGTACATTTTTCTTCTTTTTGTTCACATCCCTCATGATGGTGTTGGTAATGTCGAGTCTGTTCCGGATGATCGCCTCGTTATCTCGCACCTTGGCACGGGCTCTTGCACTGGTCACCATCCTCGCACTCGCTCTTGTCATATACTCGGGATTCGTCATTCCTGCGACCTACATGCACGGTTGGGCACGTTGGATCAACTACCTTGATCCCATTGCCTATGGACTAGAGGCCCTGTTGATAAATGAGTTTCATGACCGCAACTACACGTGTTCCAGCTTTGTACCTTCAGGAAATGGCTATGATGAAACTTCATTAACGCGTGCCTGCTCTGCAGTTGGATCCATTGCTGGTCAGCATTCATGTTAGCCAATATGCTCGTTGAAATAACCTGGTCCTTCTTCCGCTCAATCCTCCGAAACGTGACATTGTACTATCCAATTGGACTCTACCGAAATGCAGAGGCTACAGATACAGTACATGAGAAAGGCGTCCTGGTCTGGCTCTTTATCCTCACATTTGTGCTCTTCTCGAGCACATTTGCGCATCTTGCAACTGCTGCAATCGAGACCCTCGAAACAGCAGGAGCCATCGCCAACCTCTGTTTCTCAATGACCATCTCATATTGCGGTGTTCTGGCTGGTCCAGGGGCCTTTCCACATTTCTGGATTTTCATGTACCGCATCTCTCCTATCCATTACCTGATATCAGGTCTGCTATCTGCATCCGTTGGAGGGGGTCATGTCATATGCCTAAAGCAAGAATTCCTCCATTTCGATTCGCGTCCGAATATGACGTGTGGTGACTACCTGGCTGACTTCGTTCGTGTCACGGGGGGGGTATGTAGAGAATCCTTCCGCTACCAGTGCGTGTTCGTTTTGTCAGATCTCTGAGACGAATAGGTTCCTGGAGGGGACTTCGACAAATCCCGATGATGTATGGGTGGACTTTGGGATTATGTGGACCTTCATTGTCCTTAACATATTTGGTGTGGTTATGTCGACCCGTCCAGGTGGGAGGACTAGATTGAAATTTATGGATCATCTTTCCTTGAATAATGATTCTCAAATATCTACATATGTGCAGAGTATGTCTACGGCCTTTGGTCATTACGCCAAACTTATCATTCCGGTCTTTCATGGAATGGGCCACTTGCCCTAAAATTGTGTAAGTAAAACTTCATCAACCATATAACTTGATTCCATAGGACATACCGATTAGTTCGCGGAGGATTCTTTGGTCATGGAATTGGGCGCGGATGTTACACTCGAGCCTAGGCTCTTACATGGGCCGGCTAAGACGAGATTCATAAATCGCTCCGGACAATCCGGGTCTCGACATCCATATCTGAATGGGTTGTCTCACCAAAGGTGGGTGTTACGGTGCATGGAAACGTCGAGAAGCTATTTTATATTAGTATGTACAAAGCCTCAAGTCTTGGTTCTTGATATCTTACCTCGCGTGCTGATTCTGAAATGCCAGTCTTGGCGCCCGCTATTGCCAGGTGGAGAATTCTAACACACTTGCGTCCGTTTCATGATCTAACTCTCCGTGGAATACTCCACACGCTTGGTGAATATTGACCTCGTGAAAAAGGCGAGGGTCCCCGGCGTAAACCGGGATTGTGGCTTTGGTCGGCAAGGTGCAGAATGGATCGAAGACGTCCACAAAACTGACCGCGTTTGTCGTTAAGCCATCCCACCCTGAAAGAACGATCGTCACTCGGAGATTTTGATCTTTGGCTTTGTTAAATATATATTGCATGAACTGATATGGTAGGCCCCTCTTTTTCCACGGGGCTTTGAGCTCTCTGACAATCATTGCATTGTGTAGACAAGCGGGTTAGAGTGAGAGATTGCTTGCTGTAGCGTATCATGAGTTGGTGGACAGTAAGAAGGAAAGAAGAAGGTTAGGGTTCACTTTGGTATGTGGAGTAGGTTGCATGTCCATTCGCCGAATAAATCAATCAGTGGCATCTGGACATCTGGAGTTGGTGAGGTGATAGAGAAGAAGAAGAAAAGAGCGTAAATTTCACTTCCGTGTACGAAGTGAGAGAAGAAAATAGATCTAGAGAGGAAAGAAGCTGGTTCATGTGATCAACAGCCACTATATGCTGTTGATCAGTCTAAATACTTATCCCGGATAGCTTCGGAGGTAAGGAGTATGATTTAAGGTTGATAAATGTAAAGGTAAATAAAGAATATAAAGATAAAAAAGTAAACATGATAGTAAATTGATAGTAAATTGATAGAAGATCAAGAATAACGATAACATTCCATTTCTATGTGCAATGCCCTAACAAACTTTTTGCTCATAATAGAATCATAACAAAGAAAAGACAAGTCCAAAACCATGAAGACCAGTGAAACCGAGTCAAACCCCTATAAACGGAATCGGAATCGCCATCGAGGGGTATTATAAGGAACGTCTTCGAAAACAACACCCTTAAATCATTGAAAATATCGGAAGTGAATCCACTTTAACGTCTGCCGCGGCCACGATCACCACCTCCACGACCGCGACCACCACGATCTCCACCTCCGCGGCTGAAGCCACCGCCACGGCCACCACCTCCACGGCTGAAGCCTCCGCGACCACGGTCACCACCGCCGCCGCCGCGACCAAAGCCGCCACGACCACGGTCACCACCTCCGCGGTCACCACTGCCGCCACGACCAAAGCCGCCACGACCACGGTCACCACCTCCGCGGCCACCACCGCCACGACTGAAGCCGCGGCCGCGATCGCGATCGCCGCCTCCACGGCCACCCCAGCTGGAGCGGTTCTTCTCGATCCGGCCTCCGCCTGGAGCACCAGGGGACTTGGGCGCACCAAGACCACGACGACCAGTCTGAGGGCCCTTGTTGCGCATTTCTTCGTTCAAAGCGGCCTCTTCCTCATCGTCTAGATCCATGGCATCGCCACCGCGCTTAGCCTGGCCCATCTTTACCTTACCCTTCTGGCCACGGCGGACGGCGTCCGGACCGCTGACAGCTGCCAGGTAGGCATTGACACCGCCGGCAGGGGCATCGCCGGCCATATCGACGTCCTCGATATCATCGCCCAGAAGCAGTTTGCCGTTAGCATCGAACTTGGCAGCGTGCTTGCGCTTGGAGCCGGGGCCGGTGTTCAAGAAACGCAAGCTAGGCTTTGTGGTGGAGATGTTGGCCAGGGCATCCGGAGCAAGCAGATCAAGCGGGTTATCTTCGGGAGACATCTCGCGGATGTACTGGTTATTCTGGGATCTGTCCTTCTTGCCCTTGATGCGTGTGTTCTCGTCGACTTCGACATCGGAGCCGTCGTCGCCGTCGTCCGAGTCATCAGAGAAGTCGGAGCCATAGACGGCCTTGTCGAAGGCGTTGCCGGATTGTTGGTCGGCAGGCTTATCTTCATCTTCATCGTCGGAGCCTTCGGCACCTTCCTTCTTCTTGCGCTTGTTGCGCTCACGCTGCTTGCGGATGTTGACGACGAGCTTTCGGTCGGCTTCGCCGACTAGGCCCTCCATCAGTGGGGCGCCGAAGCGGCGGACCAGGCGGTCGATGATACCCTTGACCTTGCTGCGGAGGCGGCCCTTGTGCTCCTTGTTCCACGCCATGAGGTTGGGCACGAGAGTTGCCAGGCGGGGACGCAGGGTGTCGTCGGGGAGAACGACGACGGCGACCTTGACGAAACCGAGGACGGAGCGGACAATCTCACGGTTGTTGCTGGTGAGGAAGAGCTCGACGGTTTGGACGAGGTCGGTGAGGACCTCGGCGCGGAGCTTGGTCTGGAATTCGAAAAACAGGCGGGACAGCGCTGTGACCGATGCGGCGACCATGTGAGGCGAGGAACCAGCCAGACCGGCAGAAATCATAGTGAAGAATTCTTCAATGGTAGCGGGAGCGTCGGGGGAGTCATCCGGCATGTGGGAGACCAGGGAGTTGCGGATCACAGTGCCAGCTGGGTTGCGCTCGTCATCGCCGGTGCGGCGGGCAAGGTGAATGAGCAGGTCAAAGGCGGCTGTACGGGCCTTCTCGTTGCTTTCCTTGCATCCCAGGACCACCTCGGACAGGATAGCAGGGATGAAGTGGAGCTCTGAGGTAGGCAGGTGCGTGATCAGCTCGTGAATGGCGAGCATGCGATCTCGGCGACCAGAGGCCGGAGTCTTGTCAATTGTTGCAAGCATCAGGGCCTGCAGTTCACCGCTGCGCTCCTGCAGGGCGGCGCTACCAACTTCGGTCGAGCCAAGTCGGGGAATCAGCTTGTAGGCCTTCTTGATGAGCTGCTGGTCGGGGTTGGGAGAGGATCCATTGAGAATGGCTGCGGCCATGGCAAAGAGACCGGAGAAGCTGGAACGTGGCAGGTAGATAGACATGGCGATAACCAGGTCGATCAAGGTATGCGAGGTAGGCGGCATCTTGTTGGAAGGATCCACTTTGGTAGGGTTGTTCTGCTCTGTAACCAATGACTCCTCAAGCATCGTGGTTACCCGAGTGAAGGTTTCGTTTAGTTCCTGTGATAGTTAATATCATGTATGTCAAATGGAAGGTACTCGGGCAGATTTCAAAACTTACATTTTCAGGAGTGATGCTCAGGTAGGCATTGATACACTGCAGGATGAAACCGCGGTGGTGTGGAAGAGTCTGGCTGTAGACGTTGAACAGCACAGCCAGCAAGTTGCTAGCAAAGCCAGCCAGGTGGGCGATGTTCTTGGCAGCGGCAGCCTTGGTGATACGGCGCTGCAGGATCATATCCTCCTCCTCGGCCTCAATGGACAGAATAGCCTGGTTCGACTCAACTAGGTTCTGCAGGGCGCGGCAAAGCTCGACGCGCAGATCAATCTGCTTGTACAGAACATTGGACAACAGCTCGGCGAAGCTCTGGTCGAAGGACTCAACCAGATCGAGCGGGAGCTCACAGTATCCGGGAAGAATACCCCAGGTCTGCTGGACGAGGGTCTCGAAGATCTTGGCTTCGACGGGCTTCTCCATATTTTGGAAGTCCACCATCTTCTGGTAAAGCGCCTCGCTGAGAGGTCCAAATTCGGAACGGAAGTGCCCCAGGTTAGTGTTTGTTACGCTATCACGGAGAATGGGCAACATCCAAACGCGACCGGGCTGGCCGTTCTTCTGGTCAATGATGTTCAATGGCAAAATCTCGAGAACAGCAGCAGGACCCATGGCCTCAATCGCACTTCCGAGGACGGCATCGGCCTCCTTCTTGCCGTGGAACGACTCATTGGTGCGCAGTTCACCGATGGTCGAAACAATGTCGGTCAGGAAGGGAGAGGATCGCCACTTGTAGCAGTCGAACAGGGCCGAGCAGACGTTGAAGACTTCAATCCATGCAGCCTGGTATTTCACAGACAGCAAATCAGAGGCCGCGCGGGCCAATTTCTCGAGAGTCTTCTCATCGTAGACTGACGGCTCGATTATGACACTGTTAGGGATGCAGTTGTGCAGGAACGAGATCAGACACTCGGACGCCGACACGCGGATGTTGTGGGAGGGCGACGCCAAGAAACTGGCGATCATCTGGAACAGTTCCGGGAGCTTCTCGAATGTGTCCTCGGGGGCAATCTGAGCAGACACATCGTAACCACGCGACAGGACGGCGATCCAGGGCGGAAGAAGCTGTGAATCGTTCTGTGCAGGTTTGAGTTCGGAAATGGCGTCCAAAAGACGAGGGAGCTTAGAAGACGAGAACTCATCCGCCATACCCTCGAAAATGACCTCGAACACCTCGAAAGCACCCATAGTGATGTACTCATTCATGGAGCGCGAAGCGTTCATCAGCAGCTCACAGAGCGCCTCAATCTTCTTGCTGGGCCAGCCACCGGATGCCGAAGCAATGGTCTTGACCAACTGCAAGGAGTGAATAATCATAGGCTCGTGGTTCTCTCGGGACTGCGCATCGTGGCGGTTCTTCTTTTGCTTTGTCGCGGCTATGATGCCGTCGCTGAGAGTCTTCATGGCAGACTCGGCGCACATATCGGCAGCCGGGTGATCCAGTGACGGGCTCGGTGGGGGATTCTTGAGAACCTGGATGAGAGCCTCCTGAGCGCGCTTGCGCACCTTGGGCCGATGGTCAACCGACAGACTCAGCAGACCAGCCGTGGCACGGCGTGGACCAATTGCGGTGTGGGGCAGGTTCCATGCAGCCGCATCTTGGGCGATCAGCAGCGACTCGAGACTTCCAATTGAGGGTCGCAAGAGGGGAGCTTCGACCTCGGGAAGTGACAATGCAGGCGCGAGGCTGGTGAGGATCTGGGAGAATTTTGAACGGAGGATGGGGGCAGGGACATAGGCGGTGGTGATATCGAGCAGGTAGACGACGGAAGTTGCCAGATCCTTGTTGACGATACCTTGCTCGGCCGACAGCGACTGAGAAAGCAGGGCAAGGAGGGCAGCGAAGTAAGCGGTAGGTGAGAAATCGGCCTTTTGATCGCGAAGAGTATCCTCCACTGCAGAGAGCACCACAGCAGTCTAAAATGGATCAGTTTGAATCTGCGGGACGAGTCGGGGAACTTACATGGTGCTGATTCTGCAGCTTGGGAGACTTGATCTTCTCGAGCTTCTCCGCCAGAGTCGCCATGGTGACTTTGAACGACAGAAGAGTAGAGAAAAGCTGTGCGGGGGAAGACAGTTCTGGCGGTGATGGAGAAAATCGTGAAAAAAAAGGTACAGCGAGTCTTGGCATCTTTATCGATAAGCATCTATGAACCCAACTTTGAAAACCTCCACAATTCCAAGTTTACTCTACTTTTTTATTGATTATCTTATGTATTATTTTATTTGTTGTTTTATTGATTCGTTAAATCCCGTCAATTCATTTTGAACTATCAAACACAAGCGTAAAGAAAATTGAACCCGATTGGGTGATAGTGATGGCAAACGCACCATCCACTGTTGCGAATGACATTGATGTTTCAGATGGGTTAGACCAGTGTCGTCCGTAACATATCATCATGAGACTGAAATCCTGGGTATAAGGTCATGTCACGACTTCTCATTCGCCCGGAATAATATATGAAAACTCTGCGGTGGGAATTCTGTCACCAAGTTCCCGCCTGCGCCCCCGGTTATTGTACACTTCCAACAGGAAATTCCCCAACAGAGATCCCCCGATACCCATAGTTCTTATACTGGGTACTTCGTTGGATGTGGCCACCTAATGGAGCCAGGAACGGTCGAGACGTTAACTGCGACCACAGTAAGAAGTGAAGAGAATGATCTAGAACAAGATCTCGCCGCTGTGCTCAGGCTCGAATCCCAGAGCCGACAATTCAGTGTGTCGTTTCTTGTCACCGCTCTTGCGCTTGCTATCTTCCTGCTTCTTGAGTTCGAAGACTTCCTCGAATGGAGCCTTTGTTACCGAAGTAGTAACCTCGTCTTCGCGGTCAAGATCCTGCAGATATCAAAATATAGCCCATCAGCCATCAACGAATTATACTCCGGAACTCGACAGTACATACCACTTCACCCAACAGCAACACGTTCTCACCACGGACGAGGAAGATCCCGCGCGGGACATCGGCATAAACTTTTCCGGCATAGATTCGTTCGACGGTATCTTGGAGGACGAGATTGGCTATAATATGCCGATGGCAAGGATGAGACATGATTCTTCAAGATTGCGCAGAGATATCCATACCGAACTGATCCCAGCTCCGCAGTACACCGACTAGCTTTCTACCATCGCGCAGGACGAGGACTAGCTTCTCTGTTCAACGGAGAAAGAAGACATAGTCAACAAATGCGTTATCTTCAAGCCATAACCCTTTTCTCGGATCAACCTACTATCTGTCAAGTCCAGCAGCTGTGCGGCGGTAGTGAACATCTGTGGGGGAAGTTGCGGCGGGCCGGAGGTAGGCGCTTGGCCAGCAGGACCAAGGGCATTCTGTTGTTGAAACTGTTGTTGCTGCTGCTGAGGATTCCGCTGCGCATTGGCAGGGCTGTCATTTAGTGATAAGCGCTCCATGTCGTGGGCTGGATGGACAGGTGGGGGTGATGAGGTCGGAGGTCGGAAATCGGTGATCGGTATCGGAGAAAGGTCAAGCCGGTAGATTGGGAGGTTGAAAATCAGATTTGGAATTTAAAGACAGACACTCTTATTCATGGAGGCTGGATCTGTGGAATTGAAAAGGCAGCTTCAAGTCGCGGTCATGAAGTTCTCCAGGTCCGATGCGGGCAAGAGAATGTTTGTCTTGTTTGCTTGGTCGATGAGATCTATAAGATCCCGCTCACCTTCTTTTCGCTTGATCCACCCTGTACTTTGCCTGGTCTTAGGGTGTCTTTTTTGCCTAAATCCGGGGGGCTGTTACTCTTTGGCATGCTCTCTTATGCTGTACGGTGCTTGGATTTGGGCTTTATTTCCCTCTGATCATGAGAAATGCTAAAGGCCAGTCTATCAGGATCTAGCTTCAAGCAATCCCACCAGCCACATAAACGAAACTATCATTCTCAATCTCAAAAAATCATTGGTATTCACCTATTTACTCTGGTACCTTTGCTTTTTTGTGACCCTGATGGGTTAGGTCATTGGAAGGTGATCCCCTTTGGTCAGATACTTACTGGAGTAGATAACACGTGGGTAGCTGCTACCTAGTATTTTCACAGGAATAAGGTGACATACGAAGCGAACTGCACAAATATATACAAGCTGTTTAACACGAAACGACATTTGGAAGCAAGGGGGGAATATTCGCAAGAAGTACAACCAGACAAACAATCAAAGTCCTTTAGGTCCTGGAGGTTGAAATCCAAACCTCAAGATTCAATATCCAAAAGGCTTTCATCATAGAAAAACATGATCAGATAACGCTTACCCCTTTAGAAGCCCCCCTCATCCTCTCTTCTCTCCTCCGACTATAAGGCGCATAATATGGCTCATCCGATGACCCAATACTAGCCCGCACCCCATCCTGTGAACGATGATACGCCGGACTGGACGGCGCAGGTGCAAGCTGCATCGCCTTAAACTGAGCATCAGAAATGATACGCCGGTTATAGAGGTGCCGCATGAGCTCGAAGTCTGGTCGACTACCCGCTAAGGTCTGACCACTCTGGTAATGTTCTGCAACGTGGTTGAGCATACGGTTCCAGGCCGAATCTGATAGTTGAATCTGGCTTTGAATATCTTGGGAAGATGTGGGTGAACTGATCCCCTCGCTGCGACTACTCTCATCTCTCGACTCGGATATCGAAAGAGGCGAAAGTAGCAGCGACTCGTCGTCGCCGTCATCGACAAATTCATCGGAACAGAGTGGACATCGCGCTGTCCGCGGCGGCGGATGCGTACGAAAGTGACTCCAAACATGCATCTTCCACTGCAAGACATCATCGAACGAATCATGACAATCCAGCATATGGAACAAACATGTATAACCTCCTCCAGTCGGCGCAACTTGATGATCAACACCAGCCGAAGCAGAAGCCGAAGCAGAAGCAGAAGCAAAAGCAGCGGAAACAACGGACGGCGCAGCAGTACTCCACGAGGAAGAAGAAGCGCGCGACGAGTGCATAGCACCACCCCCATCCAGAAGAGTGCTACTGGCCGGAGCCGAGTCCATGGCCGTGATCACAGGAGCCAAAACATTCTCATACCTCATCTCAACACCATCCGCACCAAATCCAAGACCAAGTCCGATCCCAGTGGAAGAGGTCTCTACCGATGAGATCGACGAAGATGATGACCCGCTCGAAAGGCCCGGCGGGGGTGAAGACGACCGCATCCCGCCGACGATCGTTACCTCCACTTGCTTTTTGCGGGAGCGGGTAGTAGTGACGGGGTCCGGGGTTGGAATATGATCTCTCATCTGCGACTGCGACTGCGACTGTGACTGTGACGGGGACATGGATGGAAAACCAATATTAATATTCCAGATTAATGTGACGCAAATCCGATGCGATGCGATGCGATGTGATGTGATGTGATGCAGGCAGCCGCGATATTATTTTCCGGCTAGATTCCAGGAGAATACTGAATATACTCCAGGCAGCGATGGAGCTGGATCTGTTGCTCGAGACTCGCGGACGCAGAAGCAGAAGCACGCTCCGACCTGCTCCGCGCTCCGCACGATGGGCGCGGGGAATTCACGGGGGGCCACGGGGTTACTGGGATGGCGTCAGAGCCGATTCGATTTCGAGTTCCTCTTATCCGTGCATCTTGCACGTAAGCAAAGGATATCACCCCGTACCGGTACCAAGCACAGGCACAGGCACAGGTACAGGCGCGAATGATATACTCACGGATACAGCAATCTAGAAAGAAAGATAGACCCGCAGGAGAGGAGAAAAGCAACGATCTTTTCCTAGTAGGTACAGCAGGTACTGTCAGCATGCACGACAGCAAGTCTAAAAGTGCCGGCGCAGCCCGACTCTTCACCAGCCCAGCAGCGGCCAGTAAGGAATGCCGATTAGGATATTTGACGTACAGCTTGTATAGTCAGGACTGAAGAGTTCTAGACTTCAAATGGGTGCTTAGCTTCACCTCATATTTCAAGATTCATATGTACGTACAAGTAGAGGTACAGGTACGTGAAATGGGTGGGATGTACCTTCGAAGTATACGGGTCTAAAGATATGGATCTGGGTGCATGGTATCAACCAACCAGATTCAAAATTGGTTGATAGATAGATACGCGTAGAGTACAATGAGAAAGAATACACATTGAAATGCCTGGGACATGAAACAGTGGATTTTTTTCATTTTTTTTTTCACGCTAAGCATTGGAGGGGAAGCGGGGGCGTCGGGGGCTAATGTTTGGACTGTGCAGTAGTACTTTCGGATTGTAGGAAGTCTCTGGTGAGTCTAAAGAACTTGGTTTTATATATGGCATGATCGTCAGGTCTAGTTCCGAGTCGATGTGCATGCGAGATAGTGGTAGAATTGCGTGTCATCCTTGTTCTGCAACATCAAAATTGGAGGGGTAATTTCGCACCTACGGCCCTACTCCGGGGTTTACTCCGTACTCTAGTAATTGAACCCTATGTGGATCTTTGAGAGATTATCCGATTTTTTTTGATTGCCTGCCAAGCAGGTAGCAAATTAAGTAGATAAAGAACAGGTGGTCATGTAAAATGAGACCACGGGCCTCAGAGAGGAGAATGACAAGTTTTGGACTGGGAAAGAAAGAAAAACAGCCAGGGAATTCCCATCCATCTATTGGTTTGACGCCTCAGAATAATAATAAAAACCGTCCACCCGACACCATTGATGCTCCGCAAAACAGGAATGAAAAAAAAAATGCACAAGTCTATTTCGTTTCGTGGCACGCATAACACAGATTGCAAGGACGTTAAAAAGGGAAACCGGAAATTAATAACGGTCTGCCAAGTCACCACCGGCAATGGAATTATTGCTCGAGGAGGTTATGGAGGAGAAGCCATTTGCAGGGTTCAACATGTCCTGAACGGCGACTTTCGGTACCTGAGGGACTGGCAGTTTGCGCTGTGTCCCATCGGGTTTGGACATGATGTCGGTGATGCTTGGGCCCATGTGGCCTTGGCCGGGACTGTAGTAATTCGGACCTTCCGGTTGAGGTTCCATTGGGGCCAAAGCAGGAGTGTGCTGAAGGGAAAGATGACGAATGGAAGGCAGGTGCAGCTCGTTTGCTCCCAATGGGCGCAAACGAGGAGAGTGTGCAGGAGTAGCCAGAGGAGTGTGGTCGGGAGTAGGAGAGAGTGAATCGTGCGAGAAAGTAGGAGAGGAGGGAGCGGTAGAGTTGGGCGAGTTGGGACGAGAGCGCTTGACACGATGTTGGCCATAGGCGTCATCATCGTCGTTGGAGTGCGAACGGGTCATATTTTGGGAAATGGCGTAAGCGGAGAGCGAGGGAAGACCACGGCTGTTGTGCTGACGCGATCCAAAGATAGGGTGTCGTGATGAGTGGTATCCCATGTGATCATCCCGCTCCACCTGCGAAGCTGCTGTCGCGAGCAAGTTGATATCCATCCCTGACGAGGCGCGGTCGGTGGTGCGCGAATAAGGACCCAGGTTGGAGCGCATGTGATTGGCATAGTTGGAAAAGGAGTGCGGTGGAGAGACATCAGGAGACCCGACCTGCGAGACCGGGGCAGAACGAGTGATTGGCTTGCTGGGAGGAGGCATCATGTTGGCCGCGCTACCCATGGAGACATCCTGACCGGCAGCTGCGGAGGCCGCCGCAAGGTGCTGAGCCTTGTTACTCCGGCGCGAATTGGGGTTGTTGTGAATGCGCGAGTGACGAGTCAGCTCGTCGGAGCGGCTGAATCGCTTTGTGCAGCCAGGGAACTGGCAGGCATGAGGTTTCTCGCCTGTGTGCGTCCGAATGTGACGAGTCTGGTGTTCCAAGCGGTGAAAAGCCCGATCGCAAAGGGGACACTTGTACGGGCGAGGCAGATCCTGGCGAACCTCCTCGTTGGTGGGGCGCGCACCCTTCATGAGAGGCGGCAGTAGACTGACAGAGGAAGCCATTGGAGAATCAGAGTCGTGGGATGATTGCGACTCGGTAGCTTCAGGATTCAGTAGATTGGAGAAACCCACTGAAGGAACTTGTGGTGACATGTGAAACTTCTTCAGGAATGGATCGGGGGGAAGGATCAGGGTTTAATAGGAACCGAGGCGGATGATGAATTATCACAGAGATCCAGAGCTAAAGATGGGCCGGACGATCTTCACCCGAGATGATTGGAGTCGATCAGTATATGATATCTTTGGTTTGTTTTTTTTTACCCTTTTATCCTGGGGATAAATTAGGGGGAAAAGAATGGGCAAAGGGGGGAGGGGAAAGAAAGAATCTGGAGTTGACGATCTGGGGGAGGTAGTAGATAATAAACGAAAGGGGGGGGCAAAAAAAGGAATGGAGGGGGAAAGGGAGAAATCGGGAAAAGGCTTCGGGATCGGATTTGGTAAAGAAAAAAATTGAAAAAAGAAAAAGAAAAATTCAAAAAAGTAAACTTATCGGATTCTAACAAGGTTGAGGGTTTATGGGGAAAAGGAAACTGGGGCAAAAAGGGCTTGGAACGGGAAAATACAAATTTGGAAAAATTCGGATTTTTTCTTTTCTTTTTTTCCCTTTTTCCGCAAAAGCAAAATGAAAAAAAAAAAAAAAAAAGAAAAAATCTGATTTTCTTACCAAATCGAATCAAGTAGATCAAAAGAGACTGATCTCAGTTTTTATCTTAACTACATTTATTATTCTATTCATTCTTTTTTTGATTCTTTAATATTCATGTTCATATCTTACTAACATCCTTCATATATAGGTGGTTATCTGGCATAGAGGTTCATGCAGCCGGGGAGGAACTCGACCGAAAAGAGTAATTGTAGAAAATGGATTAACCTGAACTACGTACTTCTCTCCAAATGTGGGGACCGGGCTAGTCCCGTTGATTACATGAAGAATCCCGTGTGGCGTGACAATTAGTGCGTGTCCCGTAACTGGCACCTTCCCCGGCTATCGCGCGTCTGGAGAAACTGTTATCTGTTTCGTTTGCCTACAACCCCCATATGTGAGTAGTATGATGTGGGATAAATTGATGATTGACTGATGATGGCACTGGGTGGCGACTTCTACACTGCTCCCTTCTCCTCACCGGGGAATCGGGAAGAACAGTCTAGACTGGTTCACTCATGGTTATCATCAAGACAAACTTTCCAAATCCGCTATCGCACCCCTCATGATACAAAAAAAAGTAAATATGGAGGGGGGTGAATCCTGGGGTTGGATGATTTCTTCCCCTTAAAAAATGACGCTATCCGGAATCATCGATGATGTCGACACATGATTTCATGGTTCGAGCATGATTTAGTCATGGGAATCGAGAGGTCATACAGAAATGGCGAGATCACACGAAAATCACCCGGGTTCCAGTATCACAAATCACCGTCGTCGATAACCCGTTCGGATGAAATACCCCGGATTCCTTGAACCCGGGGTTTCGTTGGAAAGCTTCCCAAATTCCCCAAATCCCCCAAGATAAAGGCGACATGTGGTCCGTCCTTTCCCCAAAGGTAGAATGAACTGATAGGCGTAGATCGTCCAATAATTGACGACGATGCACCCTGCGCTATGCAGCCGCAAAGCCGCACCGGCCCAGATTTCAATCCCCCGACCCTCGCAAGCTCTCGACCTGTCCATGTCTGTGAGTACTCGAATTGCATGATGTATTCTACCTGCATGACATTCCGAAACACTGCCCAGTTTCTGGGTTTCTAATTTTCTGGTTTTTTGGTGTTCTGGGCTACCCCGGCTGAATCGGAAATTGCCTGTGGGGGAACACGATAACAACCCCGTGGAGTTGTCACACAGGTTCCGACCTGGGTTGTTTTAACGATCACCCGGATTAGTGGGGCCATATCCTTGCAATGATAACAGCCCCAAGGCCCACGATCGCGCCACGGGATAAAGAAAGATACGCCCTCGGCACTCTTCCCCCTCCCCCTCCATGTGACCGAGATAAAAGATCTGGTTGGATAGAACCGAACCGAATCCATACTCGGCTTTTGTACTCTAACCGATTCCACGGAGCCTGTCCTGTTCGCGATCCAGGGGCGTGCATACAGCCGTGGCAGGGGGGGGCCTTTAGTGGTAGATCTTAAGCATGACACTGAAACTTTGAAAATGTTCAGCTTCTGTCTTATTCTCTCCGATCTCTGCAACTCCTCTACTGGATAGATCTAGTTAGGGAACCCTTACTTGAATTCCTTGTTATCATACACTATATATCCTATCCGGATATAACGGAACAAATAGCAAAGCCAGAAAATAAATAAAAATAGAAAAAATGCCCCCAATGTCTGCCGGTTTCAATGCCGACTACTTTCAGCAGTTCGCCAATCCCATTCGGACAACCCCACCACCGAATGCGGCACACCACGGAAAAATAGCGGGTTGTGTCTCTCCACGGGGAATGGCGCCATGGAGAAACTCCGGATTCGGCGCCTCAATCTGCAGGGGGTGTGAGTTAGCGCTCTAGTGATTTCCAGCAGGTACCGTATCAGCAATTACCCGCTTTTTGCCGAGTCGCTTCAATGGATTGAAACACGCGGATGAGTTTCCGCTGACGTGTGTAAAAGTGATAGCGATGAATCTGGCATATCTGGCATATCTGGCAGGAAGCGCTCGGTAACCAACTTCCGCTTAAATTAGCTCCCATATATCCGAGTTTTTGGTTTGGGGAGATCCCCCAACCTGCCCCGCGATCGTGATCGACAGCATATCCACATACTACAGCCAGTAGAGCGTGGGGGTAGGAACTATTCTGAATTAATTTATTGTCGGGTAAGCGGAGCCCGAATTATTCATTTGTAAATTTGTCCCCAATATTCAGCGGTCAAGCCCTAAGCAGCATACAGCACAGTACATATTTCCAAGGTTATCACTGGGATGATCGTCAAAGTTTGATGTACCCGATGATCATCTACTGACTGAGGGCTACCCCGCAAATCTTCATACCAGGATCGACCTGGAATGACAAGCAATCCCAGCTGGGAAAGGGAAAAGGGGACCATCCTGCAGATCCTCGCAACACGATAAGACGATCGACCTTTCTTCAGTCCGACATCGCTTGTCAACGCGTACAGTATGAAAATTCATTATTCCCCACATGCAGTCTTATCACGCCATTCCAGTCTCAAATTTGAGTCGAGTCGGGTAAACTGTATAGCCAGAGAGCAACCTTGGGCCGAGTAGACCAGGTCATCCAAACATTGAATAATCCCATTTAACCCGATCCAGATTTCCCCAACTTCTTATCTACATGTCCACCACCTAGGTATCACGTTATCAAAATTGTCATTCCTCCGCACATACCCCGGATTATTTTTAAATGGAGAATAAATCAGGATTCTTCAGCTGAAACATTCAATGACAGCCAAGCGCTGCAGCCTACGAATATTCCTGACGATTGGACTCATCACTTATCAGCTCAGCCCCTTGCTCCCGGGTGAGTCAGGTCAAGTCATGACGTGCTCGCGAGTTGAAACAAACTGACGTGGACGGGGATCGGGGGAATCGATTCGTTACGCTCCGTTTCCAATCGTGCTGCCTATTGCCTGAAACCTCTCCAGGCGAACGCCACGGGCGTTCGCGTTCGCGAAGGCAGAGTCAAAGAAAGAGATTACGAAATAGAAAAAAAGGAAAATTCTAATCTCGGAGAGAAGAGGATAAGGAGGTAGATCCTGGACGGATTCGTGGAAAGCTGTTGTTTACCGAAAAGGGTGACATTTGGCGCGCTTGGCTAGCATTGTGGGGATAAATCCGGGGTATAGGTGTAGGTATTCGGGTGCAATTACTCAGTCCAGCGCGGGGAACGGGAACGGGGGAACTGGACTTTTCGAGTTCAAAGATCCTTTGGTTATCATTCTTTCAGTCAGTGCAACCCTAACCGGCTTTACCTAAGAGAATGCCCCGGATAGTTACGTTATTTACGAATGCTAATTCTAATTTTGATCCTAATATACACGGCCATATGTTATATCCACGCACAACCTGCCAAGGCGATCCGCGATCCACAGCTTCTGGAAAAGAAACTCCCCTGGCCCAATGAGCGCCACAAACCACCAATGCTGATATCACCAGTTGTGCGGGGCCGACCTTCCGGAGTCCGAGTGGTCAGAGTGCAGGTCCGGGGCAAGACAGCGATAACGATATATGAACAGGGTGGCCTTTGAATATGGAGTGCAGAGTACGGAGTACGGAATATACTTAGTGGTATGGATTACCCCACCACCATGTCCAGTTCTCGGTGAGGGCCGAATATCGTCCACTGAGTGAATTATTTGTTTCTACCCCACACTTCATCGCTATCCACTGCCCAACCCACTTTTGACACATTGATTCCTTTATGATGGGAAAACGAATGCCCCTGGCAATCCCAATCCTAATCCTGCTCGAGGATCGATGATCACCCCCAGGGTATGGATTTAAACCGGACTATCACCGGGCCCTGATGCGCAGAGCTTCCCTTATCCACCAATCCCGTTCCATTGCGAACGATAAGGCTATACAATGCATGCTGGCCACTATCGATTTCACGTGTGGCCCCGACTAATAGACTCACAAGTTAGCAGCTTGGGTTTCACATGCTTCCCCCTCCAACCATGTGACAAATGGGGCTTATCGAAACATTTCCTCTGACCCTGATTATTGACTGCAAGCCACTTGAAGCCTCGGTCATGCTCCGTCCGGTGATGATGGATAGCCTCACCTGCACGCGGAAATGATTTAATGATTTTCCTGATTTATGGTCGCATCGCTGTACCTGATCGTCATCATCTGATTCCCTTTAGCTCGATATTTCCCCTCTCAGCCCCGGACTCACGGGTATACCGGCTACCTCGATGGAGCAAAAAATGGGAGGCGCTAGTTAGATCGGGCTAGAATGGGATGAGGAGGTCCTTGCATGCATCAAGTATTGCTTATTAGCAACGATGACGACAGAGTTGACTTTATCAGGCTACTGTATGCATTTGCTAACCTTCTACAGAGTATGTGAAGTACAGGTACATTCCTGGTCTAGGTCGGTCCTAGACTCTAGCTAGACCACCATCTACTGCAGGTACAATGTACTCAATCCAGGTTCCAGGCTTCAAAACTCTTAGCCCATAGGGCTGTGTGAAAGAGGGGCTTTCGGGTGAAGTCGGAGCTGAACAGATGGGGAGTTGTGCCACTCTTGCATGCTCGATTGCGGGGACCATTTGAGTTTTTTCTGTCTTATTTTTCCCAATACTCCACCCACGATGATCTAGGAGGCTTGGGGTGAG
This sequence comes from Penicillium lividum, assembly GCA_028828245.1. Taxonomy (NCBI): domain Eukaryota; kingdom Fungi; phylum Ascomycota; class Eurotiomycetes; order Eurotiales; family Aspergillaceae; genus Penicillium; species Penicillium lividum. The sequence goes on from JAQJAG010000002.1 coordinate 663,594, forward strand.
GCTTAGGAGGAACGTGGGCATGGACAAGAGCGGACTTGGTGAGTCAGGGGGTTATCCGGTGCATAGCTAATCATCGGGTCGGCAGGTATCCGTGTTCTGTATCCGTACTTCGTACTTCGTAGATCCTCGGAGATGGTCCCAGTCTGTCTATCTAACGGAAGCGTCTAGTCTTCAAATGGTATGTATATTGAGATTTCCAGGAAATGGCAAATAAAAATGCAAATGCCTCACATCCAAGACTGAATTGGATTTGCAGTCACGAAAATTTCCGATCGGAGAAACGGAGAAAGTACTGTTTGGAGGGACAAAACCGAAAAGGGGCTCGGTGAAGACGACGGGAGTCTTCCGATCTCTTTATCAAACTTGCCCCCCTAACTGAAAGGAGAAGCTCAAATCTCAAAACCTGGTTTGTATTCCCGTGTCTGGAGCCACGGGCCCGACTTTCGTTCGGGCTGAGAATCGGCATCTGTGCCGGCCCGGTTACACATGATTGGTCTCCAATACATGACTAAGGCTTCTTCCCCAAATCTCCACATTACCTATGGAGTAAGAGTTAACTTTTTATTTCTTTTCTGATGCCACGCTAGGTACTGGATGCTCCCGGTTTTTCCGAACATTTCCCCCCCCCCCCGAGGATATGCCGAGGCTCGGTGGCTTTGCCGGTCGGCTGAGTTGCTGCATTTGTGTACGAATGCAATGGTAGTGGAATTGATTTGGCCTTAACCCGGCACTCATCCGTGGACCCTAATACTCCGTACGCAGCAATGGACCGGCAATTGTCTCCTGCGCCTATGGAGAAATTCCTCCCCCACTCGGAAGTACGTACTTGGTGGTCCCCCACTTCCATCCGACTTGCGGAGGTTTCAATGGTTCTCCGCATGGAGCGGTGTGAGGCTATTGGACCTGCTTACCAAATCATGAAAATTCTGTCAAATCAAAAGTCTGTACTCCGTAGCGGGCAAAACTCGGGGTGCAGTGCGCGTCGTGAATCGTGATCTATGATACCAAATCGGGACATTTAAGAAACGCGTTCTGTCCTACACCATGACACCATGACTATGAATGACATCATTGAATAACTCTCTATAGTACATCAATCTACTCATCTACTCATCTACTCACTATTCCAAAGGTTATCATAGCACGTACATTTAATCCTCCCCGGACCCCTGTCCGTACACCGCCCAGAGGCAGAAAAATCATGTCGTGGTTCTGCCGCGTCTCCCCGCTCCCAAAGCGGAGAATCTCTATTCGAGTCCAGTGCGCTGCGACCAAACTACCACCCTGAAACAGCCCAGCACGATCATTCCTACCTTCCGTCGTGTTCATTGAACATAATTCATCTCTGTCTGCATTGAGTCTTTGTGCCATTTGCAATGGCACCCCCGCGCCAGCGCACCACTGCTATAGTGGACGACTCCAGGTCCGAAGCTTCCAGCGGTACAAGAGAATACAAATCCACAGCCCCGAGAAGCAGAAAAACAGGCCCAGCCAAGGAAAAGGCATCTGTGACAAGTGTACCAGTGACCCAAGAGCCTGATGACCAACAACCAAGGGTGAGTCTCTCAAAACCCTTAGGGGGGTGTCGATGGCGTCAGCTTTCAGCTTTCAGCTTTCAGCGCGGCAAACCGAAGCCAAAACCAAGCATCTGGGATGCCCTTTACAATTCCCTCCGTTCACGGATTCAAAATCGAAATCCCATTCACATCCACATGCCTTATCATATCATTATCATACTGACAAAAACCAAAAGGTCCCCTGGTCCGACCTCCCCCTCGACATCCTCCACGCCTACCGCCACGTCCACAAACTCCCCACCCCCTCAGCCTTCTCAAACGATTACTCCCGCATAGTCCTCTCCCAAGGCGTCGGTCTCCTCTCCCCAACAGCCCTCGCCGCTCGCCGCGCAAACACAATCATAACCACAAACCAGAACAACCCCTCAACCACCTCATCCCGTCACAACCACTCCTCACACGCTGGCACAGGCGCAGGAAGTGGAAGCGGTAGTGGAAGTGGCAGCGAACGCGAACAATATACGCCATTGCGTCGGATAATCGGACAAGACCGTGTGAGCAAAGATGCCTTTGCGCTTGTGGTGCGGAAACACTTTAATAGTGCGGGGTTATCGGAGCAGGAGAGCATTGCGCGGTTTCTGTATACTGTGCGTGAAGAGCGGAGGGGAAGACAGTTCCGATTGCGGTTTCAGCCGTAGGGTTTGTAGGTCTGATCTGATCTGATCTGAGTCATTTTCGGGATCTGGTTGGACTGGTTTGAGATGGACTTTTTGTTGTATTTATTTTCTTAAGATACCCATTGGCGTTTCTGTTGGGGCTTGCGTTCAGGGATTCAATGTTGTGGATCTGTGGATTCGTATACTTATTGCATGTCAGTTGTTATGGCAGCATTATTGGAGCTGGACAGTTAATCCAGTCGTTTGTTCTATGAGTGCTTGCCTAGTCTAGTGACATTTGTCTACCTGTATAAATCTTAGGTCTGTTTAGTCATCTATCAATTACAAGACAGTACTACCTAAATACTATATTGATTCATCATGTACATAACTGCATAGCTTCTAAACTAATAACCAAGAGACTTCCAATCCGAAGTTGGCGAGAACCAAGACACAAGAAACGGACCAACAAAGTGATATCGAACGAACACGCAAAAGACAAGAACGCCGAGGTGGATGCCTCTCCATTTTACCCAAGACCGGTTGCTGGCTGCCAGAGTACTAGAGCACAAGCATGCCTATTTCCAGGCATTGAGTCCGGACCAGGGATCATTGGTAGATGACTGGGGCTGGGATTGGGAAGGAGTCTTGTGGTGTCCGTACCCTCTGGGTTGGGCGTACCCGCCAGGTCCGGAGGGGTAAGGGCCGGCGGAAGGTGGGTAGCTGGGTTGCTGAGGGCGTGGAGGGGGTGGGGGAGGGATGTAGCCCGGGGCCATGTAGTGCGATGGAGTACCAGCTGTAGCAACGGAAGGCGCAGGACTGGCACTAGGGTATCCATATGGAGTGGGGGTCTGAGAAAAGAATTGCTGGTTCGGTGGTGGGGAGACGGGGGTTTGGTATGGGTATGCCATTGGGTTGTAGCCTTCAGAGAGAGGGGCCGCGGCGCCTTGCTGGAAGCCCTGCTGGCCAGGCGCGTACGGCATGGCTGAGTTGGCTCCCATGCCCATGTATTGTCCATAAGGTGCCGGAGAGTGTGACAGCGGTACACCGTGCGGAGGTGGCATGGTTGGTGGGTAGCGAGGTGACGGCTTCGGGGACGGACCTGTTCCATATGCCGGGGTTTGAACCGGAGGCGGCGGTGACTTCACCTTGGAAGGTGCCGTGGGAGGTCTTGTAGATGGCGAAGTTGACGCTGGCTTGGGCTCTGTTGACAGTCGCTCCATCAGCTGACGAAGCTTCTCTCGCTCCTGATCCTCTTGCTCCGAGACACCGCTGGCTTTGTCGCGCTCAATCTGGCTTAGAAGCTGGGCGCCCTCGGACCGACGGTTGCTAATGAAAGTTTCGACATTCTTCCGCAGGCTCTCGACATTCTCGGCCATATCTTTGTAGAAGGTTCGAGCCTGGACAATACCTGACGAAAGACCATTGAATGCCTCATACACTTTCTTGTATCGAGCCATCACCGAATTCCTTTGTCGTGTGATGCCCTCATATTTGGACTGTTCGGATTGAACCCGCTTGTCCTGCAGCAAGTCGGCGTACGTCTTGGTGAGTTCCTTCATCAAAGATGACTGCTTGTGGCTCGCCTGCAACAACCGGTTTTGATGCGGGCGGAACTTCTCCAGTTCAGCCTCAAAGAGTTGAGTTTCTTGGCCGGTAATAGACTTCTTATTTAGAATTAACACATTTGAGATATCGTCGGTGTGGACCTGGGAAAGGTTAGCATGGATTGAGAAAATGGGGCAGGGGTTTTAACGCACCTTTTCTTTAAGATCCTTGAGTACTTGGGATCGCTCCTTCTTGACAAGATTGAGCTTCTTCAAGATCTCCTCCACCTTGGCGATCTGTCCCGCAACAGATGCACTACCTTCATTATAGACGTCGTCTAACAGACTGCCTTCGGCAGGGCTGCTGACCCCATTTTTACCTTTATTATGCTTGGAACCGGCCTTAATAAGGGCTTGCTGGAACAGAACGTCGGCTTCATCCGTTTCTCCTGCAGAGCGCATCTGATCAAAATCTCCCTCGTACTGCCGTAATGTAGACGACAGCTGAGTATCACTCGCGCTGGCTTCACTGATCGTATCTCTGTACGTGCGAACATCCCCTCGGAGGGTAGTGTTCAAGCGACCACTGGGCTGCTGACTCCAGTCACCACCATACTTGGAGCGCATCTTCTCACACACGCTCTCTTCCAAATCTAACTGCTTCGAGCATTGATCCAGCTGCGACAGTACTTCCGTCTTTCGCCCCTGTAGTTCGTCAAATGCCCGGTGGAATGATGTATGTCCAGCAAGCTCTGAGCACCAGCGGCGAAACTCCTCATCCACGGTCATTTCTTGGTCCATTCCACCCTTGAGAATGTTAAGACTTCCGGGAAGTTTCAAGTAATCTAAACTGGCCGCCATTTCACCGTTGGCAGTCTCAACCTTTTCAGTCTCTGCGCGAATCAGCTTGGCTTTCTCCTCGTCATACAAGCTAGCCGTCTCTGTGACAGACATAGGAACCAGTTTCTGGAAGATATCAGGTCCAATAATGCGCTGAATATCCTGCCCTTGGTATAGCTCGCTAACAGGGATCGCCTTCGCCGCCGGAAGCTTGGCAACCGGCGAGAGCCCGGCCTCACTCGGCACGGGTTGGTGGTAGATAAAATCGTTGTCTTTGACCAAAGTATCCAGTTGGGCCTGCACATTGGCCTGATTGTGCTTGATGAGGTCGACCAGATTGCCTCCCGCATCTGCTGGCAGATTCGACGTTGCGGGAGCCGAGGACGGAAATGATTTGGCCCAGCTCAAAGCGGTTGTAGACTGCTTGTCAGCCAATTTCAGCCGAGCAATGGCAACACCATGAGATCCGCCCTCGCTGTCAGCAATGGCCTGGTAGTAGGACGCAACGGAACTCATATGCGCCCCCTTTGCCTGCACTACAATCGACCACACCTTATCGAAGACGTTCTTGCTGACAAAGTCCTGCATTGTTTCCGCCGCCTGGGCATATAGATAGGCAGCCTGACCTGCCAACTTCGCCAGGAATCCAGACTTCTTCGCATCCGCGATCTGCTTCTCGAGAAATACCTCCTGCGCCTGGGCAAGTGTTACATGGATCAAGGTCTTGACGGTATCCCGGTTCAGGTCGGTCGACGGCGCATGCAGGAAATTCTCATTGATGTACGTGAACATACCCGCGGATGCTTGGAAAGAATGGTATGCAGTCTTGACGCCGACATCCTCAGCTCGGTTCTGGTTGGCGGCGTGACAGGAAAGAACGGCGGAGATGTTAAAGATGATAGAAGCTTTCTCGAAGGCCAGGGAGTATTGGGAGGTGACCTTGTGAGTAAAGGCATCGTACCTAGATCAGCATCAGTATTTGGGTCACTTTGGTTTTCAGGTGAGACCATACCATGAGAACGAGATCTTGATGTGATTCTCATCGACGGGAAAACGAAGATCTAATAGCTCAAGCTGTCCGTAATATCGGTACAACAGATCGCGTCCAGTGGCGCTATCATTACCAGCGCCTCTCATGTCTTGTCGGAGACGGTTGAGAGTGGTACATTCTTGAGCATAACGCTCCGGGTCCTCGCCATATGTCTGTCGGATGTAATCCTTGAGGGGCTGGATCCAATCAATCTCGCTGGTCTGCTTAAGCGGACACGCAAGCATCGGTGACTGAACCATTGTGTGATGGTCGTCAGGAGCGGTATGCTCCCATCCACAAATAAAATTAGAAGGGGGGGGGGGGGAGGACGCGAAGACAGGGGTGGTAAGCGGGGGTGAAGGGGTGCGGTTGAGGGGGAATCGGAATCGAGGCTGTGGGGTAAGGTAGGCGGACAGTTGTGGTTCTAGTCAGATCAATGACGTAGCTAAGTAGCTATTTGTCGGATGAAAGCAAAACAAATTGAGGGTGAGAGAGGGAAGGGGTTGAGGAGAAATGGAACTGAGTAGGTGACAAGTGGGATGTGATGAATGGCCTTGAGTGATGGACCGTGTCTTGCACATGTGTCTGGGCGCCAAAAGCCAAACAATATATACTATACTAGAACCTTGGAACGTTCAAGCATTCAGATATTCAAGTTGAACCGGAATATATGTAATGTACAGATTCAGGTCTTATATTTCTTTTTCTTTGAAAGCAGAGAGCTTAATGGCAGCCTAATAATACATGTGCATGGTCTGCCCTATCTTCCCCAAGGCAGAACAAATGCCCCCAATCCCGCCGGCGCTATGAGAAAAAAACATGAAAGTAAATACAGGCCAGGTGGATATAGAAATACAAAAATTTACATTTGTTTAACTCGACTTCTTCGAGTCATCCTTCTCGTTCTTTTTGTCTTTGGTGTCCTTGGACTCGGACTTGGTGGAATCGCCCTCCTTGTCCATCAGTCGATGCCACACAGACTTCAAAAACCCTTCACCCTTCTGGTCACTGTTGGTATCACTTGGAGGGCTAACAGCATGTTAGTACCGTAAATAGAGACTTGGGATATTAAATGCTTACCTATCCTTGGTGAAGTTCATAGTTCGCCGAGCCGTCTTGTCGTTCATCTCGTCGGCAAGAACCTCCAGGATTGTTCGCTGGTTACCAGTCAAGTACTTCGGCATATTAACCTTGAACTCAACCTTCAGATCACCAGTCGGGCTGAATCGCGAAGAGCGGCCACCTCCCAATTTCTTCATGCCCATGCCAGATAGGGTGATTCGATCACCGGTACCAGTACCGGTAGCCACCTTGACCTTAACTTCGTTGTCAAGAGTGGGAATAGTAACTTCACCGCCCAGCAAAGCAGTTGTAAGTGGGATTGAAGCTGTGTGGAGGATGTCTGATCCGTTGCGGGTGAAGCGTCGATCCGGAGCAACACGAATCGTGAGATAGAGATCACCACGCTGGGTACGGGATCCAGGAGCAGCAGATGTTCCAGTAGGAGGTGCATCACCTTCACCCGAAACTCTCATCCGCATTCCATCTTCCACACCGGCGGGGATGTCCACCTTCAAGGTCTTGCGTTCTCTGACAACACCGTCTCCTTTACAGGTACCGCACTCCGATCCACGGGGTACAGACATGCCCGCACCTCCGCAGGCATCACAAGTGGCAGCAACCTGGAAGCCTCCCTGCATGAAGTGAACACGGGTTCCAGAGCCATTGCACGACTTGCACTGAGACCGTTTTGCGCCAGACTTCAGCCCATCACCCTTACAAGTCCCACACTGCGTCAAAGGAGTAATGACGATTTCCTGCGAGATACCCTTGGCAGACTCCATGAAGGAGATGTTACTTTGGACCTCGATATCCTCTCCGACAAGGATCTGCTCCTGGAATGGGTTGCGTCGGCCACGAGGGCCACGACGAGCACCACCAGTGAAAGCACCGAAAAGATCCTCGAAGTTGATGTCGCCCGAGAAGCCTCCTCCGAATCCTCCACCGCCAAATCCTCCACCAAATCCGTGGAAACCTCCAGCACCAGCGAATGGGTTGCCTCCAGCATTCGGGTTGAAACCGCCGTTCTGGTCAAAGGCGGACGATCCAAATTGATCATATTGCTCGCGCTTCTTGGCATCAGACAATAACTCATAAGCAGATTGAGCCTCAGCAAATTTATCTTTAGCGTTCGCGTCCTTGTTGGTATCCGGGTGATATTTCTTGGCCAAGCCGTAGTAGGCCTTCTTGATATCACCTGCCGAGGCACCTTTGTCTACTCCGAGGGTTTTGTAGGGGTCGGCAATTGCAAGGAACGCAGTCGATTGGAAGGGCTACTATCAGTTAGTTATCTTCCATGGGAAGTATCGATTCAGAGCAGAAGGCAGCTTACCCGGGCCAGGATCACATATGGAGCCTTCTTCTTACAGGCGCTGTCACGCAGCCGTCTAGCAGGAGAGGCAGAAGCTCCCACATGATAAGCTCGTGTCTGAGGCGCACTGCAAGCAGAGGGGCGGTTCGCCTGTGTCGAGCATTGGGGTTGTGCCCGGAGTAGACGCGCGGGGAGGGCCGCGGCCTTTGGGAATGCCGCGGATGGGTTCATGGAGCAGGAATAATAATAGCTGGGTAGCGGTAGGCGAATAGTCGAAGCCGGTCTCCGGCGAGAAACGAGAGAAAGGAATCAAAGAGCAAAAATATTGAAAAAAGTTGAAAAAAAAGTCTATAACAGGAAAACCGCCTATGGCTTGTCTACCAGTCGGGATAGAATCATCTAGTCGACGAGGAGACTGGCGTCACGGAAGAAAGTCGGGCCGAGGGCGGAACTCTAGAAATCATTGGTCATTTCATAGTATAGACTCCAGCCATCTGCATAGCACTTGAGATGTACGAGATTTATTTGGTTTGGACCTATATACCACTGATTGCATGTTACTGATGTGTAATCCCAAGAAGTTTACCATAGGACACTGGTTCATCCCGCGGTAATATGTTGGACAGCTTCCGCTAGTGGAAATCGCCTCTTACTTCAGGGATAAAAAAGGGGTTTTGCCGTTCTTGGAGCATTGTAGATTGGATTTGCATTGAATAATTTAGCCATTTACACCATTGTGGAATCATTACGCCCATTACTCAGCTATGCACCATGGAAGGTGCGCGTGCTGTATCGCCTCATTTAGCATTTGTAAGAATCGAGCGGAAAAGAGTCGGGCCGAGTGGGTCTCAGCTCTGCTCAGGTCATGAGCAAGCCGAGTGGCCTCCGATAGACGGACCTCAACACCTTTCCACGTCCCTCGTCAATCGTCCTCAGCTTCTTTTCCCACCCGGAGCTGAAATAAGGCTCATTTGAGCTTATAATCTATACAACAACCCTCCGTTTCCGGAGCCTTCACCCCCAAGACACTCATAGTCACCGAGACCTTCAGTAGCATGCTCCGCGGCCAGACCCTCCCCTGGAGAGCTGCGCTCCACCAAACGCCTCGCCCTTTACTCCGCCGCCCCTTCCTTACTGCGACAAGGAATAATGCCAATTTCCGCTCAGCATTAACTGCGACCCATCTCATCCGTTCCTTACCCTCGGCTCCCCGCACGTTCTCCTCTAGCTCCATTCAACGGAAAGAGAAACCCCCACCAGAGGACCAAAATGATGAGCTAGATCAGAAGCAAGATGAAACAGCGCAGGAGAGCAAAGAAGCGGAGCGTGCTCCAGAATCGCGGCGGAGAGTTGTCGACTCGAAGATCGCCGAGCAGACAAGCTCCCGGAAGAAAGATCGAGCTTCGAGCGATAAAGAACGGGCAATAGAAGAAGAATCCAAGAAGGAAGCTGAGACTGATGGAAAGGGCGATTCGGGACAAACACCATCTGCCATCCCACCTAGCAGTGGTGCGGCCGACTCGAAGCCTAGCTCCGCAAGTGGCGGCAATAGCGGTAATGATGATGGCGGGAAGAAGGGCAAGAAAGGATCTGGGGAAAAGGCTTTACAAAAGCCTGCTGTTCCAGATGTCTACCCACAAGTAATGGCGATTCCTATTGCGAAGCGCCCGCTCTTCCCCGGATTTTACAAGGCAATCACCATCCGCGATCCCAATGTTGCGGCGGCGATTCAGGATATGATGAAGCGTGGCCAACCGTATGTGGGTGCATTTCTGTTCAAGGATGATAATGCAGATGGCGATGTCATTGAAAATCTGGACGAAGTTTACGATACCGGTGTGTTCGCTCAAATTACAGCGGCCTATCCTCTTCGCGGCGAGGCTAGTGGTGTTACGGCCGTCCTCTACCCACACCGCCGCATCAAGATCTCCTCGCTACTCCCACCTAGCGAGACAACCAAGGGTAATACAGAGGAGAAGGCGGAAAAGAAAGGTGATGTTGTGGCGAGTTTCGAAGAGGGAGCTGCTGAGTCTGTGCCCAAAGACCACTATGAACCTACTTCCTTCCTGAAGAAATACCCGGTCAGTTTGGTCAATGTGGAGAACTTGATCGAGGAGCCATTCGACAAGAAGAATGGAATCGTCCGTGCCGTGACTAGTGAGATCGTGAACGTGTGCAAAGAGATCGCTACCCTGAACCCCCTATTCCGTGACCAGATCTCGGCTTTCTACACTGACCAGTTCCCCGGAAACCTCAGTGATGAGCCTGCCAAGCTTGCTGATTTTGCCGCTGCAGTCTCGGCTGGTGAGCTGCATGAGATGCAGGAGGTGCTTGAGACTATGAACATCGAGGAGCGTCTTCCTAAAGCGCTTGTCGTGTTGAAAAAGGAATTAATGAATGCGCAGCTCCAGTCTAAAATCACTAAGGACGTGGAGGCCAAGATTCAGAAGCGCCAGCGGGAATACTGGCTTATGGAGCAGATGAAGGGAATTAAGAGAGAGCTTGGTATTGAGTCCGACGGCAAGGAAAAGCTAGTTGAGAGGTTCAAGGAGAAGGCAGAGAAGCTTGCGATGCCCGAGGCTGTTAAGAAGGTCTTTGACGAGGAGATCAACAAACTGGCTCACCTCGAGCCTGCTGCATCCGAGTTCAACGTCACTCGCAATTACCTGGACTGGTTGACTCAGATACCCTGGGGCCAGAAGAGCGTGGAGAACTTTGGTATTAAGAACGCGGTCTCTGTTCTCGATGAGGATCACTACGGCCTGAAGGACGTCAAGGATCGGATTCTAGAGTTCATCGCCGTGGGCAAGCTTCGCGGCACCGTGGAAGGAAAAATCCTTTGCCTCGTTGGGCCCCCCGGAGTGGGAAAGACCAGTATCGGAAAGTCGGTGGCTCGCGCCTTGAACCGACAGTACTACCGCTTCTCTGTGGGTGGCTTGACTGATGTCGCAGAGATCAAGGGCCACCGACGGACCTATGTCGGTGCTCTTCCTGGGCGTATCATCCAAGCTCTCAAGAAGTGCCAAACTGAAAACCCCCTCATCCTGATCGATGAGGTGGATAAGATTGGCCGTGGTCACCAGGGTGACCCGTCCTCCGCGTTACTAGAATTGCTTGACCCCGAGCAGAATTCCTCCTTTTTGGACCATTACATGGATGTGCCTGTCGATCTGTCCAAGGTTCTGTTTGTCTGCACCGCCAACGTCACCGATACCATCCCTCGCCCACTACTGGACCGCATGGAGCTTATCGAGCTGTCCGGATACGTAGCTGATGAGAAGATGGCGATTGCTGAGCGTTACTTGGCTCCCGCTGCCCGAGAGTTGACTGGCCTGAAGGATGTTGATGTGAACCTCGAGAAGGAAGCGATCGAGGAGCTCATCAAGTCCTACTGCCGGGAGAGCGGTGTCCGTAACCTGAAGAAGCAGATTGAGAAGGTCTATCGGAAAGCGGCCTTTAAGATCGTTCAGGATCTGGGAGAGGAGGTGTTCCCGGAAGAGGCGGCACTAACCGAAGAAGGCAAGGCGGCGCAGGAGGAGTCAAAAGAGCACGAGTCAACAGATCCCGCTGATGCTCCGCTCGAGCCTGAGAAGTCGACTACCGAGACGCCTCGCATCGCTCTCAAGGTCCCCGAGAGCGTGCATCTCAGAATCGGCAAGGATACCCTGAAGGATTACGTGGGGCCTCCAGTTTTCACTGCAGACCGTCTTTATGACAAGTTCCCGCCTGGTGTCACCATGGGTCTTGCCTGGACTAGCATGGGTGGCGCTGCGCTGTACGTTGAATGCATTTTGGAGAATGCTTTGAAACACGAGTCGCGGCCAGGGCTGGAGATCACAGGCAACCTGCAAAATGTCATGAAGGAATCCTCGCACATCGCCTACTCCTTTGCCAAGTCAGTCATGGCGAGACAGTACCCCGAGAACGCCTTCTTTGAGAAAGCCAAGGTCCACATGCACTGCCCCGAGGGTGCTGTTCCGAAGGATGGTACGTGTCTATATCATATATCTTCGTTGTTTCGTTTCGCTAACCTCGTTCCAGGCCCATCTGCTGGTATTACAATGGCTAGCGCACTGTTATCCCTAGCGCTAAACCACCCGCTTGATCCGACAATCGCCATGACTGGTGAACTGACTGTCACTGGTAAGGTTCTGCGCATTGGTGGTTTGAGAGAGAAAACGGTGGCTGCTCGTCGGGCTGGTGCGACCACAGTCATCTTCCCAGCCGATAACACATCAGATTGGCTTGAGTTGCCCGAGGTGAGTCATTTTTCGCTATATATGCAAATGAAGTATACTAATGATGGGAATAGAATATCAAAAAGGGCATCACAGGCCACCCAGTTAACTGGTACTCCGAAGTGTTTGACCTCCTCTTCCCTACCCTGGACCATGAGGCAGCACGTACGATCTGGCAGAAGGCGCTGAGCAAGCCCGAGAAAGGCGATCGCAGCTCAAATGATGATTAAAAAGGTCGACTATCTGTTCTCATTGGTTTCATTTCATTTTTTCTCATGTGCCTGGTATATACATGTTTTTTATCTTTGTATAGGTTGTACTTTATCGGGTGGCGTCTTGTCTTCCCAACCGGAATGCATGGACTGGCGTTGGAACGATTTTTGCTAGATTTGCTTGATTTCCTAGAACATGCTCCTCTCAAATAAGACCCAATGGACTTCTTCCATTTACCATTCTCCCCTTGGGTACAGAGATGATGTGTTTCAAGTGAGATAGATGTATAAGATATCGATCCCACCAATCAAGTGTTTCATCAGTTCCTAATCAGGCACTGAGTGTCAGGCCGCAACGCAGCCTCACTATTTTTTTTTCTTAATTGGATCTTTTGATCTGTGCGTAGGAATGAATCATATCATATATTCATCTTCCCCTTGTTTGATTTTATTTTCGCTCGAATAAAAAGCCCTGCAACGTTCTTTTGTTGTTGCTGTGAGACATTTACACCTTGCAGATCGACGCACAACTCCCACCGCTAACGTCCATACAAGAGGTTTTTTTTTTTCATTGAATCAAGATATTTTTATTCGAATCCGCTTGACCGACTTATCTTGGGAGAGAAAATTCGAAATCCTGCACCGCCTTTTTGATTTTAAGCTGTCACGGACCAACATCTTTCCTCCCAGCCTCATCCATTGCCACTGTGTGACACACCAGATTGAAGCTTGAAATCTCGAAACGAAAGAAAAACGAGAAAAAGAAAAAAAAAAAGATCTATAGAAAAGGAATCGGATTAAGGGGGCCAGACACAACAAACCCCAAGTCCGTGCATTGAAAAAATTACTCTTATACGGTTTATTTTCCTATAATCTTTTCTCTCCTTCCAATTCTTATGGCCGTCGGGGTTTCAGCCAGCGGGGGTGATTGAGTCGTTCCTTGCACATGCCGTATGGCCATCTCCCTTGCAAACAGCTGTAGCCCAACGCGGCTGGGTTTCCCAATGGACGAAAAGGGACCAAAGCAGAGCGTTTGGCAAAGGTTGGGACTTCGAAAATGGCTGGGTCGTGACGATCGAGATTCTCGAGATTCTCGAGATTCACGCCACGATGCACTTTTCCCCCACCGGACTTCTATCGATAGTAACAAGCAGGACAACCTCACTCGCCGCCTGTCCCGTCGTGTAGGGGTTGGTCTACCCCTATCTGCCCCCTTTAAACGCCAAAGCTCTGACGCTGGGCTCGCGCCCCTGAATATCGAACCCCAACACCGTCGTGCGCAATCGGCCGACCGTCGCCCGTTGACCCAAAGATCCCAGTCTCCACCGCCCGCCGTGGGCCCTCGACTTTCCGCGCCAGAGGTTCAGTGGCTCGGCCCGACAACCGCTACCACGGTCGACGACCCCCTCAATCTCGAATTGGAGGAGAAAAACGATGAGACTGATTCTCAACCCGATTGGGACCCTTCCCCCGACATAATCGCTGCCCCTGAGGCCGCGCCAAACACACTCGAGATGGAGCTGGAACGAAGATGGATTTTGAACTTGAGCATGCACTTCCGGGATCGTTCGGAGAGGGAGAAGTTCTTCGTCACCTATGCCGAAACCCCGACCCGATGGCGTCGAGTCACCATCTCATGCGATTACCGGGGCGCATCTCCGGACTCGCTCGAGCAGGATTTGAAGGAATTGCGATTCCAGCGGGATAAATGTGCGCGGATTTACGAGTCCATCCGCGAATCCCTCCCCGAGATTCAATTCTACGATACAGTCACCAATCTCAAAGTCGAGACCCGCGATGGCCGCTTGCATGTCCATGTCACCGAGGATGTGAACGAGACGATCCCCTATCCCCCGGTCTCCAGCATCGGGCATCTGCGGGGTGCCCGATGTGTGCCAGAGAACCTGTTGCACTTTGAATCCCACCTCTCTGGCTTTGTTTATAAAGTCCAGCTAGATGGTCACGCGTATATTAAGAAGGAGATTCCGGGCCCCGACACGGTGGATGAGTTTCTTTACGAGATCAATGCCCTGCATGCGCTGAATCGCGCGCCCAATGTGATCCAGGTGGAAGCGATTGTGGTCGATGAGCGTCAAGAAGTGGTCAAGGGTCTGTTGATCAATTATGCGGCTCAGGGTGCGCTGGTTGATATTCTGTACGATCAACGGGGGCAGATCTCCTTTGCAAGACGGGAACGATGGGCCAAGCAGATTGTCCAGGGGCTCTGTGAGATTCATGAGTCAGGTTACGTCCAGGGAGACTTTACACTGTCGAACATCGTGGTGGACGGGGACGACAATGCGCACATTATCGACATTAACCGCAGAGGATGCCCTGTTGGATGGGAGCCGCCAGAGATTGCCGCCAAAATTGAGAGCAACCAACGCATCTCCATGTATATCGGAGTCAAGACCGACCTGTATCAGCTTGGAATGACCCTATGGGCTTTGGCGATGGAGGAAGACGAACCGGAGCGACAGCATCGTCCCCTCGTCTTGGGTTATGAGGTAGATGTGCCTGACTACTATCGCCGGCTAGTGGATATCTGCCTCAGCCCTACACCTCGACACCGGTTATCTGCAAAAGAGCTTCTTACTCTCTTTCCGTCTGACCTTTTTTCACGATCTGTACCCGCGGGCCGGGTTCGAGATATCGCCGGTCGTGATCTAAGACCACTTCTCACAAAAAACAACGGTGTTGATGCCTTCCCTGTGGCCCTTCCTGTGACTGACGCCTTCGACCCGCTGCCTCCATTCGAGAACGGCTTCTCAAAAACACATGGCATGCCACAGCCCATTTTCTCAAATCACCATGACCAAGGCAAGGGGTCAACACCCACGCTTGCAGGTTCTAATGGGGGAGCTTTCTTGTCTCGCCAGTCGTCAGCATCCACTTTGAATCATCATGAACTGGATGACCGCGGACGAAGATGGGACGTTTCCAATCCCAGCTATGATAGACCTGAGTCTCCCCCATCCAATTATGCCGAATCATCTGCGTGGACGAATAATTCAGGGCAAAATTTCAACCCCAACAGATCAGAGCAAGAAATGCTCCCTTCTGATGCAGGTGTAGCTGAATACCAACCATCGCAGCCATCTATCGACCAAGATTCAATCAATGGTGATGACTACCCACCTGACATGGAGCCTTCTGCCTCTCCCAAGTCCCCTGCGCAGATACCAATGCCAGCGCCAGACTATGACCAAATTAATCAATCCAGCGAGCATTCCTCTATCCCCAAAACGACCGAACTCCTAGGCGCAATGCCATTTCTCTTCCATTCCATCCTCCCGATCAACCCAGCTCTGCCGGCTTCTCGACACTGGGCATTTCCTGCCGCAAAAGATGCACAATCGCACTCACCTTATCGCGAGCCTACACTGGATACTTCTCTCTTGGAACACCTCTCTCGGTCTCGACTACCTATCAACCCTGCCTTTGAGGAAGACAAGTACAAGCTTGTCTTGAAGCGGGAACTTCTCGATTCACGACTTCCTATAAACCCGGCTGTTGAGAACGGTTTAACTAAGTTTGTGTACTCACCTTTTGAGCCACAACCTGCAAGTGTTGGGTTTGACTCCATCGAGACCTCTCCTCTGCTCGATTCACGACTTCCTATAAACCCGGCTGTCGAGAATGGTTCAACTAAGTTTGTTTACTCGTCTTTTGAGTCACAGCCCAGTGCAAAGGTTGAGTACGACTCTCTCGAGCACCCTTCTCTTGTCGAGTCACAGCTTCCTATAAATCCGGCTCTGAAGAACGGGATCATTGTGCCCGTGTCTTCACCTCTAGTGTCACAGCCCTGCGGCGCAATCGACCTCTCCCCCTCGCTTGTCGAGTCACGACTGCCCATAAACCCGGCCGCTGATAAAAGCTCCGCTGTGATCTCGCTTCAGGAGACACACCCCACTCTCGCAACTGAGAATGTCTCCTTTGAACTCTCCCCCTCGCTTGTCGAATCGAGACTTCCCATAAATCCAGCCGTTAAAGATGTGTCCATCACAGTGGGTTCTGAACGACAAACACCAGTCAATCGGACTGCTGAACACGAACCTATTAGATTGGTTTCCTCCATTCTAGAGTCACGACTCCCGATCAATCCGACTATTGAAGACGGCTCCGTCAGATTTGTACTCTCGCCAGTCAAATAAAAACTCCCCATCCACCGGGCTCACAACACCTCTACCCGACTCATTTCCTCTCTTGTCGAGTCCCGTCTCCCCATCAACCCAGCCTCTAGAGAACACCTCTAGAGCGAAATCCTAGGACCATCCTCTTCTGGCCCAAGGTTATGTAACTCTGAAGAATTATGAACGCCAGATGATTTCCAAGTCCCAATTCGTGGGGCTATACGATCGATACCCCCTTCATTTCTCGCTTGTATAGTTCTCCTATCATTGTCATTGTTGCGTTCCAAGCTAGCACTCCAAGGTATCTGCACCAATGGCGCATGCCGGCGAACTTTTGGCGTCTAAAAAGTTCTTTTGCTTTTCTTGTGGTGGATTTTGCTTGATTTATACATCATTGCGTTTTTGCGTCTCTTCTACCTTCTGTCAACTGCTTTTCTTTATCCATCTTACGGAGGTTTTAATTGTCCGGCGTTCTCGCACAGGTCTTTCGAGTGTATTTTGATCAAGCTTTCCTTTCTCTCTTTTGGCCGTCATGGCTGTATTATTTTCCTCTTGTTCATTACTGCCATGCATCATTTGAAAACCATCTTTACCCACGTCAAGTATGATCCGAAACGTCATCAGGATGTTAGCTCCGTACAAATGCTTCAAAGCTTTCTTTCCAAGGATCACCACTTGTTGTCAACCCTCTCCCAATCAGCACAATCTTGCACTGAACCTTCTTTTCCGCATCTTCATCCTGGCGTTGCTCTGAATCCCGAATCTCGAAAACATCCCTCACGGCCTGGATAATCTTGTTTGACCCATCCTCGAACACCAAAATCCCCTTCAACCGATGAATCTCAAAATCTGTCGGCCACGGCTTGGATCCCGCATCAGACACTGGCAACTTGGACTCCCAAAGAACTTCCCGCAACCACTCATCAACCTTCTCCACGCTCTTGACAGGAATAGGCGGTGTCGTAACCGCAACGGTTGAAATTGCAGGATCCATGTGACTATGCCCCTTCTTCCCGAAATCCAAATCCGCAAGATGATCATACGCATGCAAATCAAGCACCACACCCTCAATCTGGGGCGTGCGACTATGGTCAGTGACATGGATCTTAGCGGCACTGTTAATTGCCATAATGCGGTCTTTCACGGCATCGAGTTCGGCCTCGGTCACCAGGTCCGTCTTGTTAAGGATGATCACATCCGCATGAGAGATCTGCATATGCGCCATAGAAAGTACTGGCCCTGTATGCTCATGCTTGGGTTTCTGGCCCCGGTCATTAACGTTCTCTTTATGAGAGTCGGTTTTTTCTTCAGGGGTTGGCTCGTCGAGGAGTTTGAGAATGTTCTTCGCGTCGACGAGCGTTACAATGCCGTCGAGGTAGATTGAACTACCGAGACCTTCGTCCATCCAGAAGACGGGTGCGATGTTACCTGGATCGGCGAGGCCTGTTGTTTCTAGAAGAATGTAGTCGAATGTGCCACGGCGTTCCATGAGGGATTCAAGGGCCATGACACCGGAGTCTCTGAGAGGGATTTAGTATATAAACATTGACGTAGACCGAAAAAATGCCAGCATACTTCACTGAGCAGCAGATACAGCCATTGCCGACTTCCATCCACTCTGTTACTTCTTGACCACCCTCGTTGACGGTCAAGGGTTTTTCAATGTCCGAAGCTATAGTTGTTAATGTATGTTCATACTGCAAACATGGGGAAACGTACAATCACCAAATTCTGTCATCCTAGGTTAGCAAAACTCGAGAATCTTTGCGCACGGGATCCACGGGTTGATACACACCATTCATGATCACGGCTATCTTTTTACCATGTTTCTCCGTAAGGATGTACTTCAACAGGGTGGTTTTACCTGCTCCCAAGTATCCTAAATTATGTCAGAATTATTTCTTCCAAGGGAATGTACTAATCAGATCATACCCGTGACAATCGTAATAGGAACCCGACTAGTCTGCTCTTCCTCTATAGAGGCAGGCTCGTCTGCTGGCACCGCCATGACGTCGACAAGGTCCGGTGGTGCCTCATCATCCTCAATATTGTAAGACATGTTCAATCTGAGGGGAATTGTGATGTGGTAGAATTATTTTGAAAGCTCAGCCTCACTGAATTTTTATCTTTTGGTAGGCGGCGGATGACGTTGTTTTTGAATGGATGGTAGGGCATACACGGCTCGGACAAGTACACCGCTCGATACATATCTCCGGTATGAGTGACAGCTCAGTTTGTATAGTTCTCACTCAAGTTTAGCTATATCACATGACTTATTTAGTCCTTTCATACATGTCTTCTTATTCACTCACTGTATCTACTTTGTTATACTAACTTACGTATTTGAACTTTCTGCCAGTCTAAAATTCAAGTGTGCTTACATCATCTGAGCCGGGACATATGACACGTGATGATCAATTGTTGTGAACTGCTTATCTCAGTGCTTCAGCTCCCAAGTCCATGCTCAAGTTGTCTCACATTTTTTCGGGCTAAATTTGAATCAGCGAGGGCGCGGACTTCCCATTCACTCTTTTATTAACTCCGGGTTCTCTCATTTGATTTCGCGTCTCTTTCAACTTCTTCAACCCCCCCATTCTTCTTACGCGCCATGACTACCGGAGTCTCCCCGTCCAGCTCCCCACGCCTGCCCAGCCCGCCCCCATTCACAGAAGTCCAGATCGGCCCTCAGTCACCTTCAATCGGCGAGACCTTTGGCAAAGATGGGGAACAGCTTCTAGGAGCAGCTGCTGGAGAGGATGTTGGTTCAACACGCAGGATCCGCCCCGGAACCAAAGCCGCTGACATGGCCTTTGGACCGCCGTTGATTCCTTTGTCACAGGTGTGTACTACCTCTCCAGATACTTCCGAAGAATTAACTGACGATCCCAGCTCGACTCCCCTTTCCAGCTCCAGGAACACCTCAAAGCTTTGTACCACCATTTCACCAAACCCGAAGGATCTGACACCGTCATCCCAATTACCCGCAAGGTCGCAATTCAGCTCGCTGATCCCCCGGAGGGCGTCGACCGTTCGCTATGGCTTTATGAGTTATGCCGTTTCCTCACCATGAAAGTAAACAACCTGATTATCGCTTTCTTTGCCGAGGAGCCACCCTGCTCCGCGGCCACATGCCCTGAGATGCGCGCGTCTGAGTGGCAGTATCTCTGCGCTGTGCACGACCCTCCTAAATCATGCTGCGCTATCGATTACTGCTGTCACACACTTGACTGGGCGAACAACACCCTCACCTCGCCGAAATACTTCCCCAGCCGCCTGACGCTGGGCTCCGAGGCTGGTGGCGGTCCCCAGGCCAGCATGAGACACCTAACCAACGTCTTCCGTCGGCTGTATCGTATATTCGCACACGCCTGGTTCCAACATCGTGATGTCTTTTGGGAGGTGGAGGGCCATGATGGGTTATACGTTTTCTTTAGAACGGTGTGCGACATGTTTCAACTCATCCCCGAGGACAACTACACTATTCCGCCCGAAGCAGAGGGCTTGGATGCAATCCAGCCTAAATTGGAGGAGCAGCCTGATAGCAAGCGGTTGACTATCCTCCGCAAAGAGGATGTTTCTATTCCCAGTGAGGTGGAGGCTATGGATCCTTCGATTAGTACAGGCGCCACAACCCGACGACACAAACATAGCCCTTCCACTGGATCGCGCGTGACAACGATCACGGAGAGTGCGGAAGACTCGGAAGAATTCCCGCACATCCAAGCCCCGCTGCGCGAAGTGATACGGGAGTCACCCGAACCACGCCCTTCATCAGCTGTGGAGAATCGCCCGAAGTCCGAAGCTGAAGAAGAAAACGCCGACCCAACTGAGCCAACTTCTGAGACCCAAGAGTCACAGGAAGCAATTGGGGAACCGGTCGAGGAACCATTAGAGTCCTTGCAGGAGCCTGAGGAGAAAACAGAAGAATCACAGGGCGAGGCCAAACCCGAAGAGCCTACGTCTACCGAGAAGCCCCTGGAGGGTGAGGATGTGGTTATATCTGCTGCCGATCAGGAGCCGAAAGAAACGGAACCTGAACCCGAACCTCAGGAGTCCCCTTCCCCAACATCTGAGTCCGAGTCCGGGGCGAAGACTGAGGAATCTTAACATCTTACGCTCGGTTCACAACCCTTGTACTTATGTTGCGGTGGAACCACTAATGCTTTGCTTCGCGATGGACGACTTTAATCTTATTCTCTTATTGTAATATAGCTTCAGGATATTTTTCATGGTTCAATGTCACAGATACCCATTTCCTGGTACACTTCTCTATTCCAAGGTTGTGCAGTCTATTATCATTAAAGGTGTAGCTCTTGCTCGTAGATTTTCCATATACAAGCATTAGCGTGATCCATGCATAAACTTTGTATCTAGTGATGCAGCTGTCTTAGATCAGCTTATACTTCAGGGTCCCGCTGATTTCCCCGATCTCTTATCCGATCTGATAAGCTCCTTATCGCTACTCTAAACATCAAATCCCATCAACCTCCAACACCCCAATGACCAACACAAACATGTCCGCAATAAAAGGCGCCACAGCGCCAATCTACTTTGGCTCATTCCTAGTAACACCACAGGTACCAACTCCCACCAAAACCAAGCCCAAACCCACCAAACTAACAACTACAGGTCTTCCACACCACCCCCCTCACCTTCGCATTGGTAAACCTCAAACCAATCCTCCCCGGCCATGTCCTAATCTCACCCCGTCGCGTCGTCCCCCGCGTTTCAGACCTGACCCCCGCTGAAACGAGCGACCTCTTCCTAACAGTTCGGCGCGTGGGCCGGATGGTCGAACGGGTATATGGGGGCTCGAGTTTGAATATCGCGGTGCAGGATGGTGTGGATGCGGGGCAGAGTGTAGCGCATGTACACGCGCATATCATTCCGCGGAGGGCGGCCGATTTGGATCACCGGGGTGGGACGGATGCTGTTTATGATATGCTTGATGGGGGAGGAGGGGGATGTTGGGAAGGCTTTTAGAGAGGTGGATGGTGAGAGAGAGAAAAGGGGATTCCCAGCTGTGGACAATGAGGCGAGGAAGCCGAGGAGTTTGGAGGAGATGGTTGCTGAGGCGGAGATGTTGGCACGGGAGATGGAGAAGGAGCCGGTTGATTAGGTGGTTGTACCTAAGCTTGTATATGGTATTTATATAAGACTACTCATAGATAGAAGTGAAGAAGTGAAGAAGTGAAGACCATGTATTTCGTACATCATTGCGCATTGTGAACATATTGCAGCTCTTGTATGGTATCTAGGGTCCCTCCAATAAACCAACGCCGATCAAAACCAATCGCTAGAACATGCTACCAAATCCCCGGCATGTCATATCTATGCATCGTTCTTGTTGTACTTGGGACGCTCCTGGACAACTTGTTTCGCCCAGGCCTGGATCTCAGGCAGTTGAACCTTGCTCGCGACATGCTCAAATTCCGAGAGATCAACATTGTTCGAGCGCTCATATTCCACCATCTGCAGCAGAAGCTCCATCTTGTCGATATCATGCACAAACTTGGCCTCCAGTGTCACATTGTCCTCGTACTCCTGGAATACGTCCTTGATTTGCTGACCCGACAGCGCGCCACCCGGGACATTTCCCAGCAGAGTAGTGACAATGTAGTCCATAGTAGCTGCCTCGCGGCGTGCCTTCTCGGCCTTCGTAATGTGGAGGTCAACGGGGGTGATATCACCGACCAGTGACTCAGCCATGTCGTGGATGAGAGCCATCTTGGTGCAGTGGGGGATGTTGATCTTAGAGGCCAGCTCAGGCGGGGCAAGCATCGTCATGATCGACATGCGGTACATGTGATCTGAGATAGACTCGCCATTGATTCCGAATCGGCGCCAGCCTTCACGCTTGGTTGTCTTCAGGCGCTCGATGAGGTGGAAGAACGCGACGGGGGATGTGGAGTTCTCCTCTGGTTGGTGGGGGAGGGTGGATAGCACTACGAGAGTTAGTGAGCGACCGCGCTGATTTTGGCTCACACATACCGGTCTGTGGAGACCAAGAGGAATTATCGGAACCCATGATAGCGAGTTAGAAGAAGAATGAAACGCGGTCTAGAGGGAGAGAGACTAAAGACAAAAGACAAATTGGAAACTGCGGGACCAAAATTGATAGACCGCACAAACAGTGCAAACCCCTGTTATCGCATTGTTGACAATCAGCCCCGTTTACAAACTAATCTCCGTCCATTCGTTCATCATGGCTATGAGGCCAGCGCGCCCTAAGCCCCTGGACTGGTCAGGGCCATCGCATTTGACGGTTTTTGTCCGCAATTTAAAACTACTACACCTTGACCAGCGCGATGATTGGCCCAAAATCACGCTCCGCAGTCTGTCGTCGTCATCCACGAACCAACGACAGCGCATCCGCCTAGTCGAATGGGCTCTCTACTACCTTTTTGCCTTCTGGGATCCAGAGGGTACTCAAAATGTGCTTTGCTTCAGCTATCAGAGAGAGAAACGCGAGAGTTAACTAATTATTATACAGAAACTCCGTCCCTTTTTCCCACCGTTAGAACCCCTACAATCTGTCAACCTTCGCGCAGCACTCTTCCGCGCTTTAAGTGAGCTGAAGAAAAATGGCGACCTGGGACGAGAGACAATTCTACGAAAAACAATGCTGGATGATTGCAAAGGCGACAAATTTGATGAGCTGCTCGCCGTGTTCTCGACAGCTGTTCTGCGCAAGCTGCTTGCAATGTCTGCGATCGATACACCGTGGGGCTTTGCCATGAAGCTGTCTATGGCCAATGCTATATCCCCAGTGGACTACCAAAATATCTTACCGCTCATACTCGCTCATCAGGTTTCCCTTAATGCGGCAGGGGGGCGTCGCGCGCGGGTGCATGAAGTCTACGAGCAGTTCTCGCGGCTGCTGGATCAGAAGAAGATCGAGATTTCAGAGCGTGCCAATAAGGAGGGTCAGGATTTGGGTCAAATGCAGGTCGACCCAAACATCTTGACGCGTCAGCTTCGAGCCAATTGGCTGGGAAGTGAGGAGTGGGCTACTGCGTTGCTCGATGGGGGATCGCAGGGCAGCACGGATTCTTTCCTGGAGCTACCATTCCCGCATGCCTGGGCTCGTGTAAAGGATTCATCGGTGGAGGGCCTTCGTGTCAATGTCAAGCCGGATCTAGTTGTTGATCTCGAGGCACGGGTCTTGCGACTCCGGAGTCGACTACGCAGGTGGCACGATTTCAATGTGTCAATTCGCAAGGAACGTGATGTAAATGATTATTCTGCTAGTGTAAAGCAGCAGGAGCCTCGTCTGCTATTCCGTGATCATCAATCTCTCACGGTGGCGAGTATCTCCAAAGCTGTACGCCAACCTGCAGATCGCGGAAGGGTTCTCAAAGAGGAGGATCGATCTTTTATGTCGACCGTTAATGAGGCCATCACCCGTGTCAATGGGAAATCTCGGAACTACAGAAGTCGTACTCGTTCTGACGAGATCAAAATCAAGCCACTGCCGGTGGAGCTAGAGAGTATTAATCACCATAACCCGTCACCTACATCTCAGAACGACGAGTTGCCTCTGCATCCTATGGATCCCGAAACCACATACACCCGAAGCATGGACCCAAGCCCTGAGCCAGAAGCTGCAATTGCCCAACCATCTCCTTCCATTGTTCGCCTTTCACCCGAGCCTGAATCCGACTTCGATGAACCGAACTTTGAACCCGTGAAGCGCTCTTCTTCCCACTATAAGCTCATCGAACGCACCCGCAAATCTATGTCACTTGTTCCACCGCCCTCTCACGACCTGCCCCGGCCCCGTCCGCGCCGCGGTCCGCGACCTTCTCTCCCGGTGAACCAATTCGAGACGCCCCGAAAGTCCTCCGGGCCCCATGCTAGATCTGGTGCATCAACGCCGCAGGACAAACTTTTCGAGGAAGATGCTGAATATGCCAGCATTTTCAAGTCACGGCCGCGCGTGGCGCTAAGTCCTATCTCGTCGCCGGCAGTGCATATTAGTCCCTCGCTTGACGATGAGTTCGAGTTGGACTACGACGAGGAGTGGGGAGATGTGGATTCGCCATTAACTACAGCCAAGTATAGGTAAGGCTGTAAGCTTGGTATTGTTAGATACATGATTAAACGCACATAGAATATATCACTAATGGAACTATTTCAAATCTTCAACCCCATTTTCAACACCGGATCAATCATAACTTCCATAATTCTATGTCTAACGCACAAATGTCGATGTCTCAGCACCTGGGCACTCAACAACTTTGACATACGGTAAATCCTGCTTGAAGGTTGTAGCAGTTGAGTCGACCTGTACCAGTAAGCAAAGATCAAAATATCAGCATAATACTATCACTTACGCTGTCAGACCTCAGATGGGATGATCTCTCCATAGCCTCTGTATCATTGTGGGATGACCGCTTCCGCAAGACCCTCGATAGCAGAGCGAGCACGGCTTCGATCGGATACCATATTATTTGTAGAGAGAAGAACATTCCGAGGGGATGAGGGAGGAAAGGGATGAGTATGAGGATCTTCAACATCTTAGTTGAAAGCAAGGGATGTTGCAAACCATGCAAAATGTATAGAGGTAGGACAAGGTTCATTTTTGTACGACAGTGACAAACTATGATTTTGAGACATAATGTGACGTACGTTTAAATTATACTTGAGGCTTTCCGCCGCGCTTTTCGACGCGCGGCGCCTACTTAGGTGTTAGACTACACCTCCTACTATGTATATCTCCTACTCAGTCTCCGACACACCTCACAGAGCTCACGACACATCTCATGAAGCCAGATCCTATATCCTAAGCAGATCCTCATGAAGCTACATTCTATAAACCAAATAGACCCTCACGAAGCTTACTATAAGTCTTCTACTTAGTCTCCTACTCGGCATCCTATCCAGTATTCTACCTTCTTTCGTACGGTATTAATCTAATGGTTGAAGGTCTCCCTAAATTCATAGATAGCGGAATAGAAAATAAAGAGAGAAGAAGAGAAGAGAAGAAAAATGAAATGGAAGGAGAAGGGGGAAAAAGGAAAAGTCTGGTGGAGGTTTCAAACGTATTTCCAAAAAGTCTGCAGTGTACCCAAGTAATAGAGGGGTAGATTTTAGCTATACAAATAATTTGGGTCCGCGTTGATTGTTTCCATAGTCGAACGTCTCGGGTTCGTTGTCAGATCACGATATATCGTCCAACGGCTCTGGGGAAGAATGGGGTCACGCGATTGTGAGGCTGCATGTTGCGTGACGTGGCTCCGGACCTAGTTAGTTCCTCATCCATATATTATCATCCGTTTCTTCGTCTCTTCTGGCTTCGTGCCATCCCTCCTTGTAGCAATTGGTAGCTCCTTGTAGCAATTGGTAGCATGCCCTGCTTTATTTCCTTGTCGAATCACCATAGCACTGGCTTAGATTCCCCAGAATTCTCTTTCCCGAACTGGCTTACTCGGGCAAGCCACGCCAGTCCTGCCGCATGCTGAGAATTTCCGTGTGCCCCCATTCGCGTCGAGAACGGCCGATACGAGAGATTATGATTGGTATCATAATGACGCGGAGTTTTGAAGGCACCCTGAACCGAGTTGACAGCGTACAGCCCTCGAATCGGTAAAAGAATTCTCCGTGACAGATCACTGGATCGCTCCGGACATTAGAGGTCCCGTAGTTCGAGTCATTCGTGGGACCAGACGATTTGTCGTCGTCAGATTCATACACCTCGTGGTCCGAATGAATGTCGAACAGATCCAGTTGGTAGTCCCTCTTCTCGTCGAGCGTCAGTTTCCCGCGTTTTCTGGGGGCTTTACCTGGGAGTTTTCCGATAGTCGGTTTGTCGAGTTTTTCCTCCTTGCTGTAAGTGATTCTGGCGGCTGAACCTTCCATGAGACGTTGGAGTTCCGCCAAATCCATCCAGACCTTTGTTTGGCTCGGCATTTTGGCGTTAAGAGGAAGCTTTAGGTGACGGAGGGGCAAAGCTTTGGGTGCCGGAGAAGCAAAAGTAAAGCTTTGGGTAACGCGTCAAGAGGAAGATGCCTTAAGTCTTGGTTCTTGATACCTTAAATCTTGAGCAGAGTTAGAGATGCCAGTCTTTGCGCCCGCTATCGCCAGAAAGCTCTGTACGAACATGCCAGTTGAAAACTCCAGCACACTTCCGTCTGTCTTAAGATCCAGCTCTCCGGCGTACACACGGATGTTGGCTTTGACGGGAAGTGAGCAGAATGGGTCGAACACATCCACGAAGCTGACCGCATTGGTCGTGAAACAATCCCACCCGGAAAAAATAAAAGTCACTTCCAGTTATTGTTCAGTGGCTTTGTTAAGAATATACTGCATATATTGATAGGTCTGCCCTTTTTCAAAAAGGTAGCACCATTTTTCCTATTCAGATTCCACTTTTCCTTGACATTGTTGAATCTCTATCCTCCTATGGAATGTCACAAACGGGGTGCTGCCAAGGGCGCGACATCCATAGCGCGTTGCAGAACAGTCTCACGAGATTTCGAGCCAGCGGGTTGCATAAGAGTGTTCTTAGATTCGGGGTACACGACCTGTTTTCCTTGATATAATAGAATACCCAGAAAAGTTCCAGAATAGGAAGGGGAGCTCAAATGAAATGGCCAAGCGTTCTAAAACAGACTTGGTTGTTGAATGAGAAAACATGGCTGTGGCTGGCATCGCCCGGGGCACAGCCTATCGCACTGAGTTAATTGTTCGCTTGTTTGACATCGTGGGCGAACGTTTTCGATCCCGACTCCCCTCCTGTTGAATTTCTGAACGTGTGCTCTGACGGTTGTTCAAAAGGGTGATTTGAGTAGGGAGCGCAAAGATCGCAAGCTCATGTGGGCCGTTCAACAGCGTGAAGGAAGCCTTCTTAATGTCTGCAATTAGAAAGCATTCACTTCTGAGAAATTCAAGAAAGAAGAAGGGGTAAGTTGAATACAGGCTTGTGTGTTGAACAGTCCCACAAGAATGGAATGATCAGACGTCGCTTTCGCAGCATGAACGTACTCCGCAAAGATATCAAAGTGGTGCATTTGGTACAGCAGCGGTCTGAGGACTTCATAAGGGTTGCCTTTGCCCTTTTTGTAGGAGGGGAAGTCATGGTGGAGAGGTGATGTCGAAATGGGGATTTTGTGAGTTCGAAAGTGAGCGAAAAGGTGTTGAAGAGAGAGTGGAAAAAGGCGCATTGACAGTTCACTTTGACCTCACTTGAGGTCGAGTGATGGAATTGAGTTCGAAGCGGTGAGCGGAGAGATGGTGAAGGTAAAGTGGTTTGAGAAAGGAAAAGAATCATTGAATATAGGAAATGCAAAATAGGTCCTTTCTTCTTTCCTGTCACTGGGACTTCCTGTTGTTGGTAAGTTTTAGGCCTCTAGACAAAGCTAAAAACTGCCCAAGGCCATAAGTGACTGGTCAAAATTGGGACATGAGTGTGGGTAAAGAACAGGCGAAGAAGACATGAGAAGGATCTGAGCCATTGGTATCGGCTACGAGGACTCCCTAGCTTATATGTAGAAATCTTCGAACCATGCCCATCACCTCAACTCGAAATGAGAAACTAGTACACAAGTATTACCCAAAGAGAATATTGAAAGTTGAAACTAATGATATCTGAACGAGTGCAACGTCACTGTTAGGTAGAGTTCGGTCTTGGGCAGAAGCCGAATAGCCGAGAAGCTACAAGGTCAACATTTGCTATCAACGAAAACTTTGGGAAATAGGATATTCAGTTGAAACTTCTGTGTTCTTGGTGTCACGGCTGAAGGTTGTTTGCCCACATCCTCGCCAATAAAATCCGGGCTCGTGGTCATACCTGTGTAGAATAGCCCTGTGCTTCTCCACCTCTTTATTACCCCATGATCTGCATAAATCTCGGGGTTTCGGTGATTGCGTCACCGGTGTTGCCAAAACCCATGTGCTCTCTGTTGTATATAAACCTGCATAGCCCGGCTATAATGGATTTCTCCCATCAGTCATGGATATGCTTTCTGTTAGCGATATATCGGCCTTTATAGGCTTTGCCTTTGGACTGTTATGTCTAGTTAGTAAACCGTTGCTTAGGATCTAGTTTGAAACTAACCCTTTTCAGCGACTCCTTCACCAAAGACTCACCAATTCACTCACTCATATTCCAGGCCCAGAATACTCCAAATGGACAGATCTTGTTTACAAATACTACTGGTTCAGCGGGAAAGTCCCATATTATGTCCACAATCTTCATGAAAAATATGGTAAGGTCTCATTGAAGGTGAAACATGAATAGAGTGTTGACTTTCCACAAGGCCCTATTGTCCGAACAAGCACAACTCAAGTCGACATCTGCGACATTGAAGCAGCACGAGAGATCCACAAGACCAACAGCCGCTACATGAAATCGAGTTTCTACGACGTCTTGGTGGCTAAGAATTTTCAAACCCTGTTCACCACTACCGATCCAAAGTTTCATTCCAATCGGCGACGTCTTTTGGCTACTCCCATCTCCGACTCTTCTCTCAGCAAACATGAGCCTCTAATATCAAGCCGAGTTCACCTAGCTGTGGACAAAATTGCACAAGAAATGCAAAAACAGGGGTTCGCCGAC
The DNA here is from genome assembly GCA_028828245.1 of Penicillium lividum. Classification (NCBI taxonomy): domain Eukaryota; kingdom Fungi; phylum Ascomycota; class Eurotiomycetes; order Eurotiales; family Aspergillaceae; genus Penicillium; species Penicillium lividum. The sequence goes on from JAQJAG010000002.1 coordinate 692,697, forward strand.
GTATTCAAATGGTGGCTATTCATGGCAACCGACGTGATCGGCGAACTAACATTTGGAGAGTCCTTCCACATGCTCGAGAACGGAGAGGTAATATCTATCAACACCCCAGACATGATGTCCTACTAATAAACAAAGAAAAACCAATACACCAAAGATCTAGAAAGTCTATCAAGCCTCCAACCAATTCGAACCACATTTCCAAACATGATCCATCTTGCCCGAAGCCTCCCATTACCCATTTTCAACCACGCCGCCAAAGTCGCCAACAGAATGAACAACTACGCCCTCCAATCACTCCAACGCTACACAAAACACCTCGAGCAAAACCCTACCCACCCAAAACAAACCCTCTTCACAAAACTCTTCGACGAGAAAAACGGTCTCTCACTACACGACATTCTACCCGAAGCCCAAGGATACATCGTAGCCGGAAGCGACACCACAGCCGTAACACTAACATACCTCATATACTCCGTCTGCAGTGACAAACGCATACGAGAAAAACTAGTCGCAGAGATAGCCACTCTCCCCAATCCGATGGCAATCTCTGACAAAGATCTTCGCAACTTACCCTATCTGAACCAAGTCATCAAGGAGACCCTCCGACTACACACCGCCGTTCCCTTTGGATTACCCCGATCAGTCCCTGCAGGTGGCGCCACATTTAAAGGGATGTATCTTGTCGGCGGAACTACGGTGTCCACGCAATCGTATACTCTGCACCGAGACGCGGGGATCTTTCCCAATCCTAATCTGTTTCATCCCGAGAGATGGGAGAATCCGAGCAAGGATATGAAAGAAGCTTCGATTCCGTTTGGAGGAGGATCGCGCAGTAAGTCATATACGTATAATGTCAGTACCTTCGAGGATGTAGCTAATGCTGTTTAGTTTGTATTGGAATCCATTTAGCGCGCATGGAGCTTCGATTGGCAACCGCCTTATTTTTCCGACGGTTTCCTCGGGCTCGGATCTCTTCCCAGGAGGGGATGTCTGGTGATGATATGACTATGAAGGCATTCTTCCTGATGGCTCCTCAGGGGCATCGGTGTCTGGTAGAGGCATGAATTGGTAACCACATTGCTTCACTGTATTGGACTTGTATGGAATCATAATGAACGTGAATTTTTTGGGGTTATATAATTACTGAAATCCTACGAATGGTAACAATTTGACATCCTCTGGGTACATATGAAAACCGAAATGAAACAGCGCTAGCATGCTTTGTGGTACAAAGTAAGTCAACATTCTCCACTTATTCCACACTAGTGGTGGAACACCTCCTTCATCGAGCCGTATACCTTCACCTTGAGTGCAGTTCCGAGCACAGGGCTCTGGGACTCGTTGACGCTGTAAGACACGGAGGTAGCTGTCTTGTCCTTGGCGCGCTTCTCGAACCACACAAGATGTCTCCAGTCGACGAACACCTCGTAACCATCGCCTTGGTCGTGGATGAGGATAGATGGAGTGGTACCCTTGAACCGGTTCTCCAGTGGAACGCGAACCTCCTTGCCCCATGCGTTGTTGATGAGGGTGTTGAGTACAATCTGGTTCTCGCTTCTGCGGAAGGAGAGCAGGAACAGGATGTCGCCCTTTCCTTCCTTGGACTCCGTGAAGAACACCTGAGTGTTATCGATACCATTGCCGGTGATCTTGGCTGGGGTCAAGTTCAGGCTGGCGGAATCGAGGATCACCACAGCGTCAGCGGCAAGAGGTTTCTGGAATGGCAGGTGGGAGTTGACCTTGAGGTTGGCCTTGGGGATAGATGGAAGCACTGGGGGAAGTGGGACAACGGGCTGCTTGAGGCTTGGATCCAGGGCACCGTCAGCTCCACCAGTGATGGTGGGCTCTGCCTTGAAGTTCTCAAGGAGAGGAGCCTTGGTGGGGTCGTTGAACTGGGTCGAGTCATTGGTGTTTCCGATGATCTCAAGGTCCAGAGGGTCAAGAAGAGCTCGGGGGACTTCAACGTTGTGCTTGAAAACTCTCCAGTAAGCACGGCTCTGGATATATTTGAGAACATCTGCCTTGCTCAGACTAGGCAAGTCTTTACCAGACTTGAGAAGACTGATCAGGATTGGGGTGAGGGAGATGCTCGCGGTAGACCTGATGTTCAACTTTTTCTGGTCCTTGCAGTTGCTGCAGGCAAGCTTGCCCGCCTTGTCTTCGGGGCTTTGACTGAAGTTGTAGACTTCAGTGATCAAGTCGGTTGTGGCGTTCATCTTCTCAGCGTCCTGGCGGAAGTAAATGCGAATCCAGAATGGCTCACCGCCGTAAGCATATTTGCGATAGCGGATGCTGAATGAGAAGTCAACAGACTTGGTACTGTCCTCGAGATACTCGACTCCCTTGATGTTGCCAGTAGCGTCGATTAACGATTGTCTCGACACTCCGTAGAGGTCATTGATGGTTTTGCGGAGACTCTGCTTAAAGGGCTCCGAATTGTAGCTCTTACCCTCAAACTTCCAGGCCTGCAACTCCGGATAGGTGTGACCAAGAGTCCAAGGATAGCGAACATCAGCGGGTACCATATAAGTTCCTTTAGGGTCCTTGTGGAATGGTCGAAGCGGGGTCTCGGGGCCGATTTCCTTGCCAGGGGCAAGGCCAATGATCTCCTGGAAGAAGGCATTGACCTTGTCTGTCTTGATCCATTTGTCGGGGTTGAGACCTTGCCACAGGGCAAAGATGCGATCAATGTTACTATCCGCTTGGTTAGTCCCGTGAAAAATTTATCATGGAGGTGAAGATCAATTTACCAGTGATGGAGCCAGAAGAGAGGATCGAACGACGCCACAGGGATTTGCGACATGTGTCCGTTGAGGTCTCCTCCTACCCAACCGTGGATGTTATTGTGGACTAGAAAATTGATTAGAAAGGCATTAACTAATTGGAAGATTCAGAATAACGTACTATACTCAATGTTGATATCGTTTGCGACATTCTGATCCGGGTCGAGTTGGGCGGTGGTTGCAAATGTAGAGTATTCCATAGGGACTGTGAGCAAACGCCACACCATCTCTGAAGGCTGACCATAGGGAGAATTGGCCACCCACTGCGGCTTCTTCAGGGCATCCTGAACTTTGTAGTTGTTCACCACACCGTTCTTCCATGCCTCGCTTCCGGAGACATTGTCACCCTCTTGGGGCCAACGGCTGGTACCAATACATTCCTCGTACTATGACAATTAGCGTGAGCCCGTGTGCCTGGCAGGTTCATACATACGAAAATCGTGTATGTGTCCTTCTGATCGACCCACGGATCCGTGAAGTTACTCAACATCTGAGAGGACATAGGCTTGTTGTTCGGCATGCGGAATTGGTAAAGCGGGTTCTGGATAGCCTCTTCACCAGAACCATCCTTGGTTGGCACGATAGCGGTAGGCCACTTGGACAAGTTAGGAACCGATGTGGTGAGACCCCAATCCCAGAAAGGAAGACGCCAGAGGCGGGCGGCATCTTCCCACTCCTCTTTATTCTCAACCGTGAACTCCTTCACAATACCCGCCATGATCTCCGAGATGCGTTGCTATACTGTCGTTAATAGATATTGAGAAGGATTAGGTATAGATAATTTTACCTCGTAGAGCGCAAGGTACGCACGATGCCAGATCGGGAACAAGACGTTGTTGTGAGTGCAATAACCCTTCAAGTTCGCTTCCTCTTGGGTGGTATGAGGCTCATCCCAAGGAACATTGGGTTGACCGTGAATACCGGCAATCTGGAAGTACGACTCTCGCTTTGAGGGGTCAATCTTTTGGAATTCAGACAATGCCTTGACAAAAAGCTTAACCTGCTTGTCATTGGCGTGGTCGTTGCTCCATGTGTCAATGTTCTGACGGAGAGGAACCTCAACATCAACGCCCGATGCAACAACAAAGTCCCCCTTGGCATCCTTGATAGCAATACCCTTAATGGGGAAGTACGGGGACGGGGCATCGGTCACTGTCATTTTGACAGATTTCACAGAATGCTTAGGCGAAGGTCGTCGGGATGTTTTTGGGGGCGTTCTAGGAGGTGTATTGGTAGGAGCGAATTGCTTGAAAAGGAACATGAGGGGAAAGTAGCTTCAGTGAAAGAAGTGTAGTATTTATATTCAACAAAGCTCCGAGCAAATCTGAAATATCATATCCAACTGCTGGTGTTCCGGTTTCTCAGCCGTACCGAGGTCATCCGATCTGTAAGGGCTAACGCTCTTGGCCCGCTAAAAGGCCCAATACTGAGTAGCTCATTGAGCCAATGCAAATGATTTCACCCATAGAGGTAGTGTAACCGAGAACCGGTGGCGCTGCGTCACCATTGCTGGAGTCCCCGGTTCATTAACCCGCAGGTGCAGCAGGTGCAGGTGGGGGAAGCTGGTGGGGGGAGCTGGTGGGTACATGTGGAGTGCTTGCCGTGCATAAATTGGCGCCTTGCATGTATTTATCACACCATACATGTATTACTTTTCTTTTCTTTTTTCTTTTTTCTTTTTTTTTCAGCTTTTGCAGACTGCATGCAAAATGCAGGGGTTCCTGCTTCGGACACCTCGCATGTCTCTCCTGTTGAGTGAGGCAAATAAGCAATCTCAGTGTAACCTGACACAGCGAATAGGTCAATCGCTACATCTCTCCCTTGTAAACAGAACATCCCCTTCGTAGCTATAGATAGTTTATTTCATTTTTTTTGTGACGTATCATGCATTATGGCGAAATTCAGGCTGATGTAAAGTGGGTTGGCCCTATATAGTTTATTTCTAGCCGTGGAGAACTTGTTACCAAATTTCCATCCACTCTTTTATCTCACTGTACTAGTTACCTCATTATATTTGATCATCAAGATGCAGTGCATACCAGCTATTACGACTGTCTCTCTTGGGTCCTGCAATTTCCACAGTATCACCGAGAAAATTGAACAAGCTGCTAAACATGGCTTCAAGGGAATCGAACTCTTCATCGATGACCTTGAGTCCCTCGCAAGGACGAATTACTCTCCTCCTGGAACATCCACACCTTCTCGCAATGCCATCCTCGGTGCTGCCTCTCAGATCCGTCAGCAATGTGACCGACTCAAGCTTGCCATTCTCAACCTGCAGCCCTTGCGCTTCTATGAGGGTCTGGTGGATCGTCAACAGCGTGATCACATTTTGAATGAGACCCTCCCCATATGGATGGACGCACTCAATATTCTGGGCGCAGACACCATCCTAGTCCCTTCCAACTTCCTCCCTCCACACCCCGAAACCAAACTCCCTCGTACAACAGGTGACTTCGATGTCATCGTCGATGATCTCCGCGAACTAGCCACTCGCGGCGCCCAACATAAACCACCTATCAAATTCGCCTACGAGGCCCTAGCCTGGGGCACTCACGTCAACACATGGGAAAAGACATGGGAAATTGTACAGGCGGTCGATCGGCCTAATCTAGGTCTCGCGCTCGACACATTCAACATCGCCGGCGCCATCTATGCCGATCCCACGGCCGAAAACGGGCGGGTGGATTCAGCCGACGCCATCCTCCGCGAGTCATTGGGCCGCATGGCGAACACCATCGACCTGTCAAAGCTCTTCATCGTGCAGATAGCTGACGCCGAGCGCCTCGAACAGCCACTCCGCCCGGGCCACCCGTATTATGCTGAGGATCAACCTAGTCGCCTCAGCTGGTCTCGCAATTGCAGGCTATTCCTCTGCGAACATAATCGGGGCGGTTACCTGCCTGTGGTTGCTATAGTTCAAGCTATTTTGGATCTGGGCTGGACAGGGCCGCTAGCGTATGAGGTCTTCTCACGCACTTTGGCCAATACTGATCCACTCACACCGGCGCAGCATGCTGAGAGGGGACAGCGATCGTGGCGGCGGCTGAGTGTGATTGAGCAATATCGGAAAGATCCAGTGATTATGAGTAGTATGGCAGCTTTGAGTCGTTTGGATGATAAGGAAAATGAGATTGGGCAGACGATTACGAAGATTGACCAAGAGTTTTCGCGGGAGGAATTTCTCGTGCGGTGAACTCTAATCTTGACAGCATTCATGTTTCGGTTTTTGCATTGCGAAAATATAATTAAATAGCCCTATATAGAGGAAGTTTCAATGAACTTATGGAATTTATTTTTGAGCAAACATGTGCAAGAATATTAGCGACATGCAGTGGCTAAGTTAATAGACATCTGACCATGTCCAAATGCAAGTTCTGAAAATCAAGAGTACGGTTTTTAAAGCCCAGCCCAGTCTAGTTTTTCTCCAGCGCAGCAAGCTCGCAATTAGCTCTGTGTAAGTAAACTTTAACTTTCTGTACGGAGTAATTTTCAGCGAGTCACCTGTGACGTGATAATCATTTTCATGTGTCATTGAAATCGTCAATGGCGCTACGATCCCAGGCAAACACCCAAGAACGTCGATCATTGTGACAGGCTTGCCTCAAATTGCAAACTCCAGTGGGAACTTTGTGCAGCTGAGGTATGGAACTGGATGAGTGGCTGGCTGAATGTCGATCGACAAATATTAGTAAGAGTTGCCGAGCTGAAACCAAAAAGCGGGAACTACATCAGCGCGTCAATCAGACGTAAGGAAGATGTCATGCCCATTTGGTTGGCCAGAAGAGAGATCAGCTGCAAATCCTGCGGTTTGTTAAGGCCCACGCTGAGTCCTTCCTAGCTCTTGTGCATGGAACTACTTTTTTAGCTTGGAAGTGCTCGGTATTAAGTTCCACAATACAATGGTCAGAGGAAAACTCGATCTGGCCCTGATCGGTCTTCCACGTTCTAGACTGAGTTTCGTTGGGGATTGTTTGGGAGTAATATCCGAACATGTGATGAGTTGATTGGTAGACGGGAAATGTGGGGAAATGCAGCTTTGCTTTTTTCATTTTGGTTTTTTTTTTACGGGTACGACCTCCCATCTCACATATAGGGAAGTCGGGCTGAGACGCATTAGCAAATATGTGGCGACCCGTGCAGAAATCACGGGTTTAGTTCATGTTCATGCGGACAGAAATTGAAATTGAAAGTGGAGTTGCGGAGAAGGGAAGATCCGCTAATCTAGCCGGGCGGGAACTAGTGGGTCGAACCATGGTTGAGAAGGGTTTGGTGGATATGTCAGCGGTAGGAATAAATACCCCAAGGCAAATCGCATTTCAAATCAACAATCATTCGATCTTAGGTGTAGCTTGCTAATATTGTACATTCTGTAATCTGTTGAGCTCCATGGTCCAGAACTAGGTGAGCCTTATCTTTGCTGAAATTTATCACATGCAGATCAATCACATACACTCGTCTTCTTCACTCTCCTGGACGTCGGCTTGGGCTGCCGGGGTGGAAAAGAACGCGAGGATGCCAGCAAAAAAACATAACCCAGCAAGACTCAAAGTCATCCCGGCCCAGCCAACTTTATGCTTTAACAAGCCAGCAAGTACTGGTCCAATCGCTTGGCCGCCAGCGAATGCCATATTGCAGAACGCGTAACCCCGCCCCTGTCCACTGCCTTTCTCGGTAACCCCGTAGAGACCCTCGATCTTTTGAATTGCATTGGGAACGGTCCCGATTGTAATCGCTTGTACCGTCGTCACGCAGATCCCAATAATGAGGAGCATGCATACCAAGAGACTCTCGTGTTTGATCGTATTTCCCTGTGTCCACCGGAGTGCTAGCATTGGCACCGCCATGAGGAGAAAACCAATCATGACGATGGTTCGGGGTTTTAACTTTCTTGTATAGTGGGCGATCGCAATGCTGAGGATGGCTGGAACCGTCAGGGGGATGAACACGAACCCCGCGCCCATACTAGTCCAGTTATAGGTCTCCATGACGTACAAGGGAAGCGTCTATACCTCGGTCAGCAGCGCCACCAATGCCTTTGGGGTGAAAGTTACCGTTTCGTATGCGGATAAAATGCAGGAAACCGCCAGGACAGAGAACATGACACCCAGGAATATTGGATGCAAGTAGTTGTAAATACTCAACGAACTGTTGCTTGATACTTTGCTGAACAATAGAGGAGATTCTTCTTGGGAATCCTCGGACTCGTAGCAAGGCTCTGCATCCTTGCCTTTATCTTCTACTCGCCATTAGTAAACGAAATCGGGAGCCTCATTAGTGTATATACCTTTCTGCTCGTCGACAATTAATAGCCGCAGAACAATGTCTACCACCAGTAGCGCAATTGGGAGTCCGAATGCACCAGCGATGCCAAATTTTGCAAACCTAGCCAATTAGGACAATTAGCACTGCGATCGTCAAGAATGATAACGGGAACAAACAAAAATCCACCAGCCATAGGGCCGCATAACATTCCCCATGTCAAAGCCGTTGACCCACAGGCCATGTACGCCTGAAAATGCTCTTGGCTGGCCGTTTCGGCAATCATACTCAACCCCAGCACACCCACCACCGCACCGGATAAACCTTGGCAAACGCGGGCCACCACTAATAGCCAAGGGCTATGCGCCGATATAAATAGAACGGTCGCGAACACGATGGCAACGAAGCCCGAGATCAATGGGGATTTTCGCGCGTGATATCTGTCGCAGAAATAACCGACGACGGCTACACAGCTGATCAGTACATGATTACCAAGTTAATTGAACAAAACCCACGAGATCCAACCAGAAGAGCACCACCGTAGCTCGCCAAAAGTATCGATGTCCATTTTTGCACTAGTTATCAGTTAGCTCAGCCCTAGTTCAACACGCGATAACCAATTACCTGATGCAGTCGGTACACTGCCGTTTTCCATCAACAAAAAAGGTAGAATTGGTACAATCTGGAGTGGGTCAGTAGTCTGCGACATTTCCTCTGGGCAGAGGGGTCTCTACCAGGCCGTACACAAATGTGTCCTAACACAACATCAGTTGAAGATTACTAAGTCAAGGGAGCCTAACTCACAGTAAACAGTGCAAAACACATTGCCAGTAATACAAATGTATCCGAAGATCTCGCTTTCCGCGAAAACATATTTTTAGCACCCATGGTGATTACCAAGCTGTCGTTCAAGGCTTGAAACCGATTCAAATCTAGCTGGAAGTGTAGGATTAAAATTCCAAGTACGAGGAAGACATCAATTGATAGATAAAAAAAAAACCTTGAATTGAGTCTTTGACTAAGCTGAGGATCCAGTTCATGAACCAGCATGAGGCTTGCATATGCGTAGCTGATCCCTTGCAAGCTCGGCAAGGCCGGCCTCGGGACGTACAGAAAATCGACATCTCGAATGAAAATATGCACGGACAATGCACGGACATACATGCATCAGGGCCCACAATTAGTGCAAGTTGCAACACAGCTGAAATCTGCAATGGATCTCCGAGAACGAATCGCATTAGTTATATAGCCCCGGCTATAAAGCCTTGCTTCATAAAAGAAAACACTGGTTGACGGGCTGAATTGCCACTAGCTAACTATTGGTTACACCAAATGATCGCTGGTACGAGCACATGCATTAGGTAGTCGGAAACCCGGGGCTGATCACAATTAATGACATTCAAGAAGTATGGTGATAGATATGTTGGAAGACATGTCATTGCAAGCTGATCAGTTGGGGCAAGCCGAATTGGGGGGATCCGCTGTACTGCATTGGTGGTAATTTATCACCGATGTCTCAGGGGTGTGCATACATACTATATGGTGGTTGTAGATATCGATACTGCTTATTTCCAACTATGGAAATTTGGCGTGAATCAGTCAATTATTTTCAATGACCATAGATAGATACTTCATGCTTAACATATTGTGAAAGTTTTCACGTTTTCAAGGTGGAACGAGGTTGATTTTATAGAAAAAGAAAAAACTGCAGGTGAGAACTAGCTGTGCCATGCAGACGATCCCTTGCAGGCCATACGAAATTATGGATCTCATGGCAATTTCATATTAATCCGCAGCTGAATTTCGTCACCCGAGATTCGGACGCCCCTTAGATCAGGGATCTATTTATTTCTACTTTGTAACTTCATTCTGCTTTCAACCCAAAATTGAAAATTAACTTTTTTTTTTCTCTCTATTACAAGGTTATTCAACTTATGCCCTTATCTTTATTTTCGAATCTTCGCTATGGCGCCCTCAATTACAAGTGTAGACTATGATGTCGCTCGTCTGCCTTCCATAGCGCCGAGATTATTCACCAAGGCTGTTAGCCAAAGTCCACGCGAATCCGTCGATCTTGCTCTCACCCTCCACGAATCTCATATTCTTGAGGCTGCAAAGTCTCAATATTTGGGTTACTTGGAGCCTGAAATTGCCCACACTCTCGACATTGAAACTGTCCTCGATGTTTGCTGGCTCCTGGTGATCCACTGTTTCTCTCCCGTGAGGGCAATGTACCTAGAGTTCCACCCGGGGTCAAATTTCTGCTACATCAATGACACCTTCCAGCCAGGAAGTGATTGTCATGCCCTGGAATTCTCTGCGGAGCGTCCATTGAAGGAGATTGTGCAGGATATCTGTCGTATCAAGGCGGGCTTGGACTCTGTTCCTCTCGACGACGGTCCAGCTCCCGATAAGCAGAAGCGCTTCCTGACATCTGCCATCCGGTACGCCCCGGATCTGCGCACTCTGCATGAGGCTCCTACCTTTTCCAACTCCAAGGTAAGCGCTCAATTTTACACCCGAAAAGAAATTAAGATTAATGTGTTTCAGATCTCTGAGCCAAAGCTGCTCCTCAACGTGACAAGTGAGCATGGCAAGTTGCACGCTGGTCTTGCTTTCTCGGAGCCAGACATCTCTAGAGAATTCGCAACAAGTCTTCTCCACTGCTTCAACAAGGTTGTTGCTTCGGTGCATAAATCTCCAGAGATCGCCTTGGAGACCCTGAATCTATGCTCGGATCTTGACCTTATTCTTCTGCAGAAGTACACCAAGGAGGTCTCTGAGTCCCACGAGGTCCTACTGCATGACATGGCACTGGAGCATGCCAAATTGACCCCTGACGCTCTAGCTATTTGCTCATGGGATGGAGATCTCACCTACAAGGAGTTAGACGATCTCACCTCTCGCCTCGCGCTGCACTTGAGCAGCATTGGCGTCGGTCCTGAAACCTTCGTGCTGAGCTGTTTCGAAAAGTCGACTTGGGCCATCGTTGCCCGTTTGGCCATCTTGAAAGCCGGCGGTGCCTACATCTCCATTGATGCGACCGACCCTCCCATTTTCCTTGGATCGGTAATCAGTCGCGTTGACGCTAAAATCATGCTCGCATCACCAGAATATGCTTCTAAATACACCTCCCTTATCTCAAACGTGATATCCATTAATGGAGATATCCTTAAAGAGCTACCAGAATCGACCGGAGTAGTATGTTCTACCGTCCAGCCCAGCAATGCCTGCCTGATTCTATTCACCTCCGGAAGCACCGGCCAGCCCAAGGGCATCATTCAAGAGCACCGCTCCTACGCCACTGCCATCCGCGATTACAATAAAGTCCTCGGTCTAGGTCGTCATAGCCGCGTCTTCCAGTTCGACGACTACGCCTTCGACATCAGCAACAATGACTACCTCACGGCCCTATCCGCCGGAGGCTGCTGCTGCGTTCCTACGCCTGAGAAAACCATCCCCGCCCTGATCGAACATATCAACTCCACGAAAGCCAACATGAGCTTTATGACACCAACGATCGCCGTCCAGCTCGCCCCCCATGACGTCCCCTCCATCGAGCTCCTCTGCGTAGGCGGCGAGCCCATGTCAAACGAACTCCTTATAAAATGGGGCCCCCACGTCAAACTCGTAAATCAATACGGAATGGGCGAAGCCGCCACCTTCTGCGCCTACAACGATAACCTCAAACAAGGCCAAAATGCCATCGTCGGCAAGTCAGGCAGCGGAGCAATCTGGATCGCTAACCCCTCTTGCCCGGAACGGCCCGTACCCGTCGGCGCCGTCGGCGAGATCCTGATCGAAGGTCCCCATCTGTCCCGCGGCTACTTAGATGATCTTTGCCAAAAGCCTGACGTGGGCTTCCTCAGCACAGTCCCCGAGTGGATCGCTGATCTGCATCCCTCGCGCGCGGCCAGCACCCGAATCTACCGCTCCGGTGATCTGGGACGCTACCGACACGATGGAACAGTAGAGCACATGGGCCGAAAGGACACATTGCTCAAGCTGAACGGCGGCCGTGTCGAGTCAACTGAAGTGGAGTATGTTCTCCGGAAAACCCTCCCCTCTCAAGGCGACTTTGTCTTGATCGACATGCTGGGCGAGATCGATGGAGTCGACGACCCAGTGCTAGTGGCCTATATTTATCTTGCGAATAATCCTACAAACCTTCTTCCTGGCGTGTCTGATCAGGAAATGTCGTTTCGGCCGATAGACAGTCGTCTTCGAGTGAACTCTTTGGTGACTGAGATGGAAAATGAAGTCAAGAATACATTGCCAATACATATGATGCCTGGTTTGTTTCTGCTTGTTGACCGGGTACCCCGGACAAGATCCAACAAACTTGATCGCAGAAAGTTGCATCAGATCGCTCAAAAGTGGTACATGGCGAATCGGAGTTAAGTATTGCAATATTTTTTTGTCTTTTCGGGTTTCACGGTTCAAATTGTATCTGTCTCGGCTGCATGGGAAAGGCCATGGTGTTCCAATTATTTAACCACATTGTATATTTCAATATGACGGCTTGATTCGCCACACATGCTTTTTCTTGGGGTCACTAATAGAGAAATTCCTTAGCCTGTCGAGTTCCGGTTATCAAGAACGAAAGCTTATCACGGTCTGAAGAGGTTTGACTGTAGGACTGTCACGTGGACGGTTTGCTCTGATAATTGCATCGTAGAATGCTAAAAAATACCAATTGACTAATATGGTACGAAAGAAGGGAGAATACTAGATAGGATACTGGGTAGGAGACTAGGAAGGATATATAGTAGGAGGTGTGGTCTAATACCTAAGTAGCCACCGCGCTTTTTGCGTAGCGGAGAGCCTCTAGTATATTATACTTTATCTTGCCTATACCTATAGTAGGTAATAGTGACCAGTCCGACAAATGTCTACTTTCTGGTCACTCCGCGCGATCTCCCGCCGGTGGCAAGACGAGTATAAGGTATAGCCACAGCCTAAGCTTAATTTCCAATGCCTAGTGCTCAACAGATGGCCGGCAATCTATGACAAAAAGAGATAAATTCGGAATTTTATACCACAATAATGCTTATGTATATATCTAGGTTCCACATTCAACTTGTAAATAGTATTTATTCATGAGCACTTTCAGTATACTCTAAAACCAGTTAGGGAAACCCCTATATCTGATTTCGAATAACTTTACGGAATCAGTACGCTAATTACTCTATATGAAACCTAGATACTAAAGATTAGACTTGAAAACCCTAGTCAATTCGTCCCATCTGCGGAGCTAGTGCCAAAGGTATAGTGCTTGAAGGCGGTGGGAACAGCGGGGCAGAATATTATCGGAACCTCAACATGCAACCAATGAACAGCCATCCTCACGGTGGATCTAGGTGCCTCCGAGGAAAATCGTAAAAAATTGCAAAAAGGTATGCGACCGACGCAGGATTCGAACCTGCAACCTTTAGTACCGGAAACTAACGCGCTACCATTGCGCCAGTCGGCCTTGGATGAATAATATGATCTCTAGAAAGATTCAGAGACCAGAACGCATTTTTTCAAAAAAACGTACTTCAAAGGTTAAGCATTGCAACTTTGACTATAACTATTTTGACCAATTTATATTATAAGGGTCTCTATAATTTTAAGACTTCAATTTTGAAGAAATACTCCCTAACTATAATATTCTCTTACATAAGAAACTATAAGCTGTCAAACTTGAATAGATTTGGCAGCGCTCTTCGATAGTAAATATATATAAACTTTAGTAGCTTATATATACTTTACAGTAATAGGCAAAAAGCTTCATAACGCATTTAAGATCTTCTTTATCTACTGGTTTTTAGTTATCCACTCTATATACGCTATTAGGGTAGATATTCTATACTATGGTTAGGAATCTACCCTTCTGTTACTTAGGTGCACCATAGACTTTTTAGATATGTGTTCGAAACCTCCACCAGACTTTTTCTTTTTCCCCTTCTCCTTCCACTTAATTTTTCTTCTCTTCTCTTTTTTTCTCTTTATTTTCTATGCCGCGAGAATACTAGATAGGATACCGAGTAGGAGACTAAGTAGGGGACTAAATAGGAGACTAAGTAGGAGGTGTGGTCTAATACCTAAGTAGGCGCCGCGCTTTTTTGACACACTTTGAATGCCACTTACTCGCTCAGCCTTGAAGTCTGAATCCTCAGTGTAGTCATGCGCCTGTTCGGTAAGGATACAGAACCCTGCAAAAACACTGCTGGACAGACAAATCGGCGTGCAGGGCTCGAATAGGTCGGGAGACGCGGAAGGCAAAATCGGCTGTTCGCTTGACGAACATGGTCCCCTCTTCAGTGGACAGAAAGCCGTAGCGCAACCCAAATTTCCTCATCTGTGCCACAAGCTGCCCTGTGGAAATGTCAGTGTCAGTAGTATGGCGCTGCCGCGCTGGGGCGAGCTACACATACCAAGATGGGGTCCAAGCTACACACGAGACCCGCCGTAAGGCACAAAGGCTTTACGGCCCTCTAAGGGGCCGCCTTTGGAGGCCACCACCGGGTCGTCCGTCGGCTGCTAGATGATAAGCTGATGTGAACGCGCAAGGCTCGTATGACGAAGGGTATAAGGCGCTTGCGGCAGCGGCAGATCGCGGCCATTATGAGATTGTCAGGATGTTGCTTGCCGCCGGTGCAGATGTGTCGGCCTTTTCGGGCAACAAAGCATGGACAGCGACACAGATTGCGATTTTCCGAGGGCAAAAGGATATCGCGCACCTTCTCCAACACACTGAGTGGACGGTCTTGGCAGTTCACAAAGGTCGGAAGAGAAGGAAAAGACAAAAGCACAGAGGTTGTTGTGGATTGACTATCGAGAGAGAGAGAAGAGAGAGATCTACCTACAAATGAGACCTGGGGCGCGGACCTGAATAGCGAGACATTCACACTGCATCAGTGGATAAAAGCCCGAGGAACAATATCTGCACAAGGCGGATTGCGAGCGCATCTGGCCGCCCTAGCATTTATGTCTGATAGCTACTTCCTAGCAGGTCTACCTCACGCTCATAGCGTGTGGGGATTTGTCAACCCGCCAATTACGGAGTTCTACGAAAGTAAAGATCGGCTTGGAATGACATCCACTTCCACTACTCACGACAGCATTCATCGACCATACCTCCAAGGATCAAATGAGGAGTGAAACCCAACCCATAGGATGGGTATGATGGTCAGCCTTGATCATACGTTTTTTTTTTCACAATCAAAATCACCTACGCGCTGATGAATGGCTCTTGTCAGACACTCGTTGGGCCGGAGCAGGGCGTGGGTTGCTTTACCAAAAGATCTGGAGCAAAGACGGGACCTTGGTCACGAGCTGTACACAAGAGGTATTGGAGATCAGCTTTGCAAGTTACCGGAATACGTAGGCTGACCTTTTGTAGGGCGTTTTGCGACTCGAAGATGGTTTACAGCGCCAGGAGAGTCCAACTGATTATCTAAATGTGAAGTGCGTAATTTAGGGCATTGAAGAAAAAGAGGAAAATATGGTAGAAGTTATTGCAGTGACTGCTCATCAGCAGGATACCTCATCGTTTCAATTAAAACATACATATATGCATTCGTCGTCAACTCAATTATACACAGATTCGAAGCCGAGACGCAAATACACGAATGCATAACACCTCGGTATTTCCGCCAAAGAAAAGGACTAGCCCACGCGAAGCAAGACGTGCGACAGATGGCTACGGAACCACCACTCCTTCTATTTCGAGACACCGTCTAGGCTTCCACTTGGGTGACAGTGGGAGCAACGCCAGCCTTCTCGTCGGTGAGACCCATCTCGTCGGCGAAGGTGGAGTGCGGCTTCCAGCGAGCGGAGGTGCGGGGGTTGGTCTCCTCCATCATCTTATCGACCTGCTCCAGGGACAGGCCCTTGGTCTCGGGAATGAGGAAGTAGGTGTAGACAAAGGCGCAGAAGCATAGGGAACCCCAGAGAAAGAAGACCTTGGGGCCCAAGTTGGCCTTGTCAGCGTCAACCAAGTAAGGAGTGATGACGGCAATGATCTGTGAAAATAGTTAGTAGGCGTTGAAAATGTGGTGAAGGACCAGTAGATACGTACGCAGTTCCAGAGCCAGTTGGAGGCGGTAGACAGGGCAACACCACGGGAACGGATAGGGAGAGGGAAGATCTCGCCGATCACGACCCAGGCACCGGGACCCCAGGTAATAGCGAAGAAAAAGACGTAGATACAGATGAATGCAATCATGGCACTAACAGCAGAGTGGTTCTGTCCATCGACTGTACCAACGATAGCGACAATGAACTGACAAATGACCATACCCAGAGCACCCCATAGGAGGATAGTGCGACGACCATACTTCTCGATAATGTAGAAAGAAATAGGAGTTGACAGCACGTTAACAATAGTTGTGATCATGCTGATCAAGAAGGGGTCCGAAATCGTTCCTAATTGGGTGAAGAAGGTGGTTCCGAAGTAGAACACGAAGTTGACACCAGTCCACCTAAAAGGCCATGTTAGGAATACGAATTCATACAGAAATAGTAGGGGATTGACTTACTGTTGCATCATCTGCAGAGAAGTACCCAGGATAGTGAGGCGAATGTTGCTGTTAGCCTTGAAAAGGCTTCCAGTAAAGCAGTTCAACCAGCTACCAAAGTAGCCGCCGTCGGGAATAACCTGCTGCTCGTACTGGAAGTTGGCGTCGATCTCCGTCAACTCGAGGCTGATGTATTCAGAATCAATAGGCTGACCGCGAACGCGAGCCAGAACCTCGCGAGCCTTCTCCTTGTTGCCCTTGCGAATGAAGTAACGAGGGGACTCAGGCAGGAAGAAGAGACCAGTGGCGAGGATGATAGCCCAAAGGAGTTGGAGGGCAATAGGAATGCGGTATGAGCCAGAGTCGGTGCGCTTCGAGGTGCCATAGTCGATAACGGACGCCAGCATCAGGCCGATAGTGACGCAGAACTGGTAGCCCGCGACGATAGTACCACGCACTTTGCGGGGAGCAATCTCAGACATGTACAGAATAATGATGGCCGAAACGAAGCCGACACCAAATCCAGCAATCAGACGACCAGCCACCAGCAGACCCAAGCTGCTGGAGGCGGTTTGGAGAACCACACCGACAATAAACACACCGCAACCAGAGATAATGGTTGTGCGACGACCATACCAGTCTGCGATATCACCAGCAATCAGTGCGCCAAAGAATGTTCCAGCCGAAAGAATGGAGACGATGAGAGACTTCTTCCACGAGGGAATAACGAATTGGGCGGGCGGGGTCGAAGCTTTGTCCTGTTCCAGATATAAGCGTGTGTCTTATCAGATACTCCATAAACTCAAAGTGCAGTTACCAGGTGCTCGAATGTCGAGATAAAGTAATCCATACTGAGAACACTTCCAATGTATCCAGAATCGTATCCGAAGAAGATACCACCAAAGGCAGCGAAGGCACACATCAAATAAGTCTTGAGGGTAACCGGGGCCTCGACGCGCAGGGCGTCGACGCCGCCGGCAGGACCTGCACCACCGGGCATTGGAGTGAGTTTCTTTGGCAGATTGACGACGAGCTTGGTAGGACCAAACAATCAATGGAGAAGTGAGTGAGGAAAGAAATATGCAACCGAGATGGGTAAAGGAGACGAGCAATTGACAAAGAGGGGGAAAGGATGGAGATTTATAACATACGGGCCAGGGCCTGTCAGGTCTCGTCCCCCAGAGTTCAAAAATAGCAAGGGTAGGGGAAAAAAAAGTAGCAACCCGAACTAATGCAACCCTGGACCGAACTCGACTCCATATTTTGGCCACTCTCGGCACGATGGATCACAGTCAAGGCCCTCAACGGCTCGTGCTAGATACGAATTCCTATTGGGCCATGGCTCCTGGACCCTTCCGATATCGAGAAATACGCTGGGATCGCACCATGGCTGAGTCTATGTTACTTCCAAATAAAGGGGCCATGTCATGTGGGTAGAGAAACCGAGGGAAAGTTTGATTGAATTTGCGGAAGGGCGAAACTCCACGGGCTGGTTGGTTGGCTTATGGCTCGGGCCTGACCGATGCCAAGAGGATGAATGGCTTCGCTAACGGGATTCATCTTGCGACAGAGAAATCACAGCCGCGCTCATCTCCGGAAGGCGTAAACTCCCCAGGATACGCTTACCAGTGTGAGTATTTGGGTGACTTCCACGGACATGGCTGTTTTTCACGGTCAGCTCACGCGACTCTGAATGAAACTGAGAGTGAACGGTTTTCGAAAAGATCACGCACTGCCGAACATTGTGGCACCGGCACTAGTATTGGACGCAACGCGATGGAAGATCCAAAGAAGAAAAAGAAAAACATGAGCCCTGTGCTTTTAGCGTTTACCCCGCGGACCCAGAACCCGAATCTGGCTGGACCCCGAGACTCTGTATGGCTGGCATCGTGGGGCGCGTTTGGTGGGGGAAAGAATAAGCGGGACTGTCAACTCCCGTGAAAGGACTTTGGTCTCGTGGCGCTCTATTGCACAAATGCCCCGCAAATCTCCACCATTTGGCGCGCACCAGATACGCCGGATACGAGAAGGTTATGCCCACGGACTAATATCGGCACCCAAGACTCGCCAAGGGTCTTGTTCTCGGTGCTTCGTAACTGTTCTGCTTTGTCGGGCCACTCAAGTGGAGATTCCACCTGATGTGTCTCAGGGAGAAAAAGTATTTGGTGAAGATGGAACGTTTCGCCCGATAGAGTTCCCCAAATCCCCTTCTCCCCCACTACGCAGAAGCTTGGAACAAATGTGAGAATTTTGCGTTTCCATTTTCTTCTTTGATCACATGTTGAAAAGTTCGGAAGAGTCATCCCGGTCTCCCTTGAACTTAGTTATATTCAACATAGACAGCACGAGCCGATATCCATCATTTGGAGATAATTATTGATCTCTTGTGGCTCGGTCCAGGTTCACTTTAGAATACTGAAGCAATACGCACAAACCCTTTCCAATATCAATCTTGGGCCTTATACCACGAAGGAGAACGTCTTCCCTTCTGACAGTTCTGTTGCTAAGATCGTCGCTGCGTACCAGAAGGCCAACGCCACTTACAAAGTCCATCGTGACGCAGCCGCAGCCGATGTAGCCAACCTGATCATTAACACTACCGGAGCACATTCCTATAAGGAACTGTCCAAATTTGGTGACTCCAACCCTGCTCGTGATGATCGAATCCTCGATGACGCTTTCGTGCTGATTCTACGCGTGGTTCGCAAACCCCAAGAGCTGAAATTTTACAAGGTTCCAGTTGACAGCAATGGTGCGTTGCGAGCTAAGCGAGTTCCGCAAGGCTTGCCACCCGTGGCTGAATGCTGTGGAATCTTATGGCTATACCAGATCGGCAGCTACGTGTTAAGTGGATCACTGTTCGGGATGCATGTTCCTTGGGTACTCGGTAATCATCGTCCGTCATACCCTTCGCCTGTCCACATCGGCCACATCACCGTACCCCAAGGGTACAAAACGACTCTGTGCTCCTCGCGGTGGCTGATATTAGAGTATAATGCATTTCTCTCTCTTTCTCTGAAACCATATTTCTCGTGTCAGCTGTTCTGTTAGCAATGTAAACAACGAACGTGGTTAGGGGAAGGTTGCGAGACTATATCGCCTTGTTGAAACGATCTACGTGCAACACAAGAACCCCTTGCATTCTCACCCTGTAATCATGATCGACTTATGCTCTCCAAACAAGCTTCGGAGCATTCTCATCGGAACTTCAAGCGCCAAGCCACCAAGAGACGTGCAGAGAGCAACATTCTCAAGGAGAGGGGGTGTTTCAAAATGAATACGCGTTTAGGTACCGCGTATGAGGAACAAGGGGCCAACCATTGATTGCCAACCCCTTCATCCGAGTAATCTTAGAATGCCACCCAAGGGATCAGCAGTATAAAATCAACCAACCTTCCGCATCCCTCGCTGGCTCGCATTCCGACGACATTCACTTACTGTTTTCCTTTCGCTCTCAAACTCGTCGCACGCGACGTTCACTCTCATTTAGGAATAAGGATACTCAGCGACATCCAGCAAAATGGTCAAGACTACATATGCTCTCACGCTCTTCGTAGCTGTGAGTTTGGCTGCACCAATTCACCAGGCTGGCAGTGGAAACTTCATCGGCGCTGGCACTGAAGGTGGTGAGGTGAATGATGTGGTGAAGGGTATTTTAAAGGAATTGACTCCTCGCGGAGAGAGTGAGAAGTCCGGCGGCCATGGCAATCTTATTGATGAGTTGCCTATTGTTGGCCAGCTCCTTGGCAATAGTGCCAAACAGTCGCGTTCGATCACGGGTGGTCTTTCGAATATCCCGCTCCTTGGTGAGCTTCTTGGTGGAGTATGATTACCCTGGTTATTATAGTCACTGGGTGGATAGTTAACAATTTTCTAGGACCAAGCTCACCGAGCAAACACCCCGAACAAGGAGGCTCGTTCCCACATGCCCTTCGGAAATGAGGTATGTTTCCCACGCGCTGTACTATATCATGAAGTCTGACATTGAATACAAAGGGTCAGAACTATGGCCAAAACCATGGTCAGAACTACGGACAGAATTATGAACAGAATCACGGACAGAACTACGGCCAGAACTATGGACAAAACGCTGGACAGAACGCCCATCAGAACGAGGGCCAGAACGCTGGTCAGAACTATGGTCAGAACGCTGGTCAAAACCACGGACAGAACAAGGGCCAGAACTACCTGCAAAACTACGGCCAGAACCACGGCCAGAATGAGGGCCAGAACTACGGTCAGAACCACCGCCGTGGCATGGACGCATTTGGCCCTCTCGGCGAAAGTAGCCTGGCTCAGACTATCCCAGAAACCGCCACAGACAGCTCCGCTGCTGGCTTCCGTGCCGGCCTGGAGGCCGCGGAGAGTCTTACCTCATTTCCGGTAAGTGTCTATCCTCAACAAAATACATGCCAGCAACTAAAAACCCTACAGGTAGCTGGCCGTGGTATGAGCGAAAAGATTCAGGAGATCAAGTCCGATGGCCCTAACGCATTCAACGACGCCAATGCTGCAAGCAAGGCGCAGGATTTAAAGAAATCCAACAAGCCTAACAAGCCTGCCAAAGCCAACCCCCTCGCTCAACTAGCCAGTGAAAGTGGCCTCGCTGCGCTCTTCGGTACCGCCCACCACGGTGTCGGAATTCTTCCCGTATGTACTCCCACCCCCAATTTCGATCAATTATCTGACGATTTAGATGAATGGACGTCGTGATACCACGCTCGAGGCCCGCGGTGGTGCCCCCATCGAAGGCTCCACTCTGACCGACGTTCTGTTCTCAAGCGGTCCTCTTGGAAAGCTTACTCACACTCTTTCTCCTCAGAGTTCTAATCTTGGTCAGAGTGACTCCCCTGAGATGGGTGATGGTGGCATTATGGCTGGTCCTGGTCAACCAGGTTCTCCTGCTGGATCTGCTGCTGCTGGGCCTCACGATGGGCCTGGTTATGTTGCCCTGCACCAGAAGCATCACTAGATTGTTGTCGCAGTGAGATGTTTGGTATTGGGTCGCTTACTTTCTTGAAGACTTTTTTTTTGTTTTTTAGTGAGTTAGTGTCAGAATCTGATGAGAATTGGTCTTGTGTGTAATGTCTTTGGCTTTCTAGTCTTTTCTTGGAATTTGATGAAATTTTGGGTATATTCGTGTTTTTACGGCTCTAGTACGAAATGCAGGTCCTTCTATCCTACATTATGCATCGTTTATTTTAATACATCTATGCTCAATACTGAGTACAGACTACGGCAAACCTCACGGTAGCTATAGTAAGGAAATAAGCCTGTCTAAGGGTTCAGCAATAACCCAGATATAAAAAATACGTGTATCATCAAACTTGTTCGTATTCAACTTGGTGATAATCGCCAAATTTTAGCTAAACTGCAGAGCCCAACTTAATGACAAAGAAAGAGAGAAGAAAGGAAAGAAAGAACACCGAGATCATAAGTCGTTCAGCACTATACGCTGATTGTTTCTGGTTCAGAGCACTCGGAAGCTAGTGGCCTTGGGGGTATCAGGATCATTAAACGTGAAAGCCAAAGCCAAAGGAAGAAAAAGCAGTATAGAAGCAAACAAAACCAACTACCCTGCTCATGATGAGTCAAAGTCCATATCTATATCATCCACCTCCACTGTTGTCCCCAACGCCTCTTTTCCTTCGCGAATCATCGCCTGAAGCTGTTTATTGAGTCTTTGAATACTCGCATCTTCTTCCCGCTCCTTACGCCGCACCCGTGCCGCGTACCGTTGCATCTCGGCGGACCCTGGTCCATCTTTCAACCGTGGCGAACTAAGCGCCGGCTTCCGCGATGGAGTAGATGGCTGCATGGATGATAGGTTTGAACTTTTGCTTAATTTGGGCATGATAGCCTGTCGTCGACGCGGACTCGAGACTTGGTGAATTCGACGAGCTTTAACGCATGGACTGGCGGTGTCGATGAAGGAATCGGTGGAATCAGGGACCACGACCCAGCTTCGATCGATCTCATCTTCGGGATACTGTCCAGGAACGGGCGTTCGGCACACCTGATCCTTGTTCTCCGTCTCGGATGGGGATTTCCAGTTTGGACCGCAGGGCGCTGGGGTGCCTGCTACCATGTCGTAGCCTTGTCCACCACCAGCGTAGAAACCCCTAAATGCACCCGACCAGCAAAGATCGAGGACCTTGCCAACCACGTTGATCACGGTGCGTCCCCAGCCGGGGCGTGTTGTGACTGGAGTATCTGTTGGGTCATCGTCGGTTGGTGAAGCGATGCATGAGTCGCGTCTACTGCGCTTACGGCTCGTGCCGGAAGGTTCTGGAGCTCCAGAATAGTCGAAACTCGCGGATAGAGACGGTGGGAGGAAAGACTCGCGGTACCGGTTTGGACGATAGTCGAACTCGGCGCTGAAAT
Organism: Penicillium lividum; assembly: GCA_028828245.1. Lineage (NCBI taxonomy): Eukaryota > Fungi > Ascomycota > Eurotiomycetes > Eurotiales > Aspergillaceae > Penicillium > Penicillium lividum. The sequence goes on from JAQJAG010000002.1 coordinate 715,630, forward strand.
CGTCGACTCCGGGGCGATCGGTGTGAAAGAGCGGTGAAGTGGTGATGGGGGCATCAAAGTCGAATTTGGACGAGAGCTTTTCTGTGTCACGGCGAGATCGCTTGCGACTTATGGACAGCGAGTATAGAGAGGATGTCGAGGAGGATGCGGGGACTTGGAAGAGCTGTGAGTGTGCACTGGCGAAGTCAACCTTGGGTGGCGATGCCTGAAAGAGTGCAGACATATCGGGCATTATTGTAACATGAGATGAGAGAGGGAAAAAGGAGCAAAGGGAAAGTCTCAGTTGAAAAGGAAGAAAAAGAATAAAAGATGTGGCTGGTAAAAAGGGAAAAAAAAAAAAAAACACTAAAAAGTAAACTGAAGAATACAAATGATTTGTCCCAACATCATCAAACCTAAGACATTTCTTTTACTTTACTCCTTTATTCACCTCCTAGCTTCTATCTACTTATTTACAAATGAATATCTATAGTTTTTGACTTGTCCACTGGACTCCAGCAGCTTCAAGTCCATCATCACCATCCACCAATACACACCAGCCTTCTCCACCTTCGCCCCCATCACCCGCAATCACCGCCTCGAAGTGTCCCCGCGCAAACTCCAACACTTTGTCATCGAATGTACCAGGTTGCAGCCAGACGGCAGGAATACCCACAGAATGGGCTTCTTGGAGTACTTTAAGAGTCACTGGTGGGGGTGTCACCACGGACAATGAGGTCTGCGTGGGTGAGGGTAGCCCGGCAGGTGAGGGAACCGTATCGTAAGCACGCGAGGGGAGTGAGATCTGTGCTGCTCGTGGGTTGAGTGGTGTTACAGGCAGTGAGTGCTGGTGATACCATGCGAGAACTAGATCGATGTTAGTCTAGAAAATAATAGGCCGACATTACTGTTCGTTACTCTTGTAACCAAACTTGGTGGTGTCATTGCTGGCGCCCGCCACAGCAAAGCGCGGGAAAGAGAAGAATCGTTTAACAGCATCCATGATGGGAGTAATCCGTTGAATGAATAGGAAGGGAGACAGGAATGTGGAAATGAGGAAATCAGGTAATTAGGAAATTGCAAATAGTTTGAAGATGAAAGATATGTTGGAGGCAAACGGCCTCGGCATCTGCCGATATGATCATTTCACCTTCCATTTTCCTTTCTCCGCCCGGATATCGGCGACTTGCAACTTTGCTCTCCACAAGCTACACCATATCTCATTATCTAAGTCTACTTTGCGCCTGCTTTGCGCATGCCGCCATTCGTCCCCCGCAAGCGCGTCTCTTCCGAGGACCCGCCCCCAGCCAAACGCCAGGCCCAGGCCCATAATATCCCTGCCAAGCCCGTCCCCGACTCCGACTCTAGCACCGATTCCGACTCTTCACTCAGTGATGTCCCCGATGAGCTCGATTCAGAAAAGGCGGCCACAGCAGGGCCAGCTGGGGGGTCCGATGACGAGGAGGAATCTGAGTCTGATGACGAAATAGACTGGGAAGACGCGATAGACACCAAAACTACCAACACAACCCCGACGCTGGCCGTTCCGGAGTTACAGGACCTAGAATTGACGCTGGACAGGAATGAGACAGAGATCGTGGATCTGGCGGATCCCAAGAAGGGACCGACGAAGATCGAGCGCCAGATTCGTATCCAGTCGCATTGCATGCATGTCCAGTGTCTGCTCTTCCATAATGCCATTCGCAATTCATGGATCAATGATGCCAAGATTCATGAGATTCTACGAAAGAAGCTACCGGAGGGGATTCACAAGGAAATAAAGAAATGGCGGATTGCGTCTGGGCTGGAGCTACCGGAGAAAAAGCCTGAACCGCCCAAGAAGAAGAAAGGAAAGAAAGCTCGGAAGAGTCAGGACTGGAGTGAAGACTCAGAGCGACTGGAACCCGGGCAGCCTGACATGAGTCGCGGGGATCCGATCATCATCCTTCTCAAGGTCCTGGTAGCCTATTGGCGGAAACAGTTTCGCATCACAGCTCCCGGTCTACGAAAGCATGGTTATCGCCCAGTTGCTGCACTTGAAGCTGTACTGAAGGATTTTAACAAAGAGGATCATGATCCGAAGAGTCATGGGGAGCGTATTGCTAATCTTGAAGAATTTCGAGCAACGGCGGAAAGCATGCAAGGCTCTCGAGATGTTGGAGCCCAGCTATTCACAGCTCTAATCCGGGCATTAGGCATCGAAGCAAGGTTGGTAGCAAGTTTGCAGCCATTAGGATTTGGTTGGACTAAAGCAGAGATCTACACGCCGCCCAAGACCAAGACAGAACAAGAGCCCGCGGCAGCCGACAAGTCAGAGTCCGATGCCGACTCGGAAAAAAATGGATCTAAGAAAAAGAAAGCCAGTGCATACGATGCCGATCTGCTGTTCCCGACATACTGGACTGAGGTTGCCTCCCCTGTCACTCACGAGATCACATCCGTGGACCCAATCGTACTGTCCAACCCGTTAGCCCCCACCGCCGATCTCCAAGCCGCATTTGAGCCTCGCGGTGCCAAAGCTGAACGGGCCAAACAGGTGATATGCTACGTTATTGCGCATTCTGCCGACGGGACAGCCAAGGACGTCACGACACGGTATCTCAAGAGGCGGACATGGCCAGGCAAAACCAAGGGCTTCCGAATGCCCGTGGAGAAGATTCCAATACCAGGCCGCCGTGGTGAATACTTTGAATTTGACTGGTTTCGAGTGGTGATGCGCGGCTACGAAAGACCCCTTCAGAAAAGGACCGAGGTCGACAAACTAGAAGACGAAAAAGATCTCCAGCGGAAACAACCAGAGAAGAAGAAACCAACCCAGACAGGCGATACGCTACAAAGCCTCCGCACATCCACCGAGTTCATATTAGAGCGTTTCCTACGCCGTGAGGAAGCCCTTAGACCAGGCTCAGAGCCTGTCCGCACCTTCATAGCTGGTAAAGGTGCCCGCGCTAAAGAAGAGCCAGTATTCCTCCGGGCAGATGTCGTCAAATGCATGTCAGCAGAAAGTTGGCACAAAGAAGGCCGTCAGATCCAACCAGGCTCAGTACCATTAAAACGCGTCCCCATCCGCGCCGTAACCCTCCTCCGCAAGCGCGAGGTAGAAGAGCTCCAGCGTGAAACTGGCGAGAAACCCATGCAAGGCCTATACGCCCGAGACCAGACGGAGTTTATCATTCCGCCCCCCATCCGCGATGGAAAGATCCCCAAGAACGATTACGGGAATATCGACTGCTTCGTTCCGAGCATGGTGCCCCAAGGCGCTACACACGTTCCACTCCCGGCTACCGTGCGACTGTGTAAGAAGCTCGGAATCGACTACGCGGAGGCGGTCACCGGATTCGAGTTTGGATCTAAGATGGCGGTCCCCGTTATCCAGGGCGTGGTTGTGGCGAGCGAGAATGCCGATCTGCTTCGAGACGCATGGCGTGCGGACGCTGCTGAAAAGCGGAAGCGCGAGGAGCTGAAGGCTGAGAAGCGGATCTTGCAGACTTGGCGGAAGTTCTTATTTGGGTTGCGGATCGCTGAGCGTGTACGGGAGGAGTATGGAGGTGATCCTGATGATGACCTTGAGCGGGAAACTCATAACCCGTTTGTGGCTCGTAAGAAGGATGCCGTTGATGATGTTGACGAGCGGCATTTCCACGATGAGTCTGTTCGAGATCATGATCATAATCCTGTGGATCATGGTGGTGGCTTTTTGCTCCCTGGCGAAGGAGATGATGGAGATGATGGCTTGATCGTTGAGCATCACAAAGATGAGCAGACGCATGTCGTGGATGATTCTCATCAATCCGTGGCTGACGTTTCGGATGAGGACTTATCACCTCCAATCTCCATACCATCTGGGTCTGATGATGATGATGATCCTGAGCCTGACTACGCACCGAGGAATGTCAGACGTCGTCGTCGTGGTGGATGAGGCTCAGACTGCACTATATGCCCCTCTAATACTTGGGTCCTGTGCGAACTTTTTGGACATTCGTTCGATACCCCAAAATTTATTCTTTCCCTTTCTATTCCACTACATATGAACAGGGAGAGCCCTTTTACTATTTAACTAACCCGGTAGGGGAAAAGGTAGGAGACCGAGTATAAGACTGAGCGGAAGACCAAGTAGGATAATGAGTGGGAGACCGAGTAGGATACTAAGTGGAAGACCGAGTAGGGTACTGAGTGGGAGGTATAGTAGGAGATATGCTATAACACCTAAGTAGGCGCCACACTGTTCGCGCGGCGAAAGCTCTAGTAAGATAATTACATAGAACAGAATTATGGTATTGAGAGAGATATGAAGAAAAGGAAGAGGGAGAGGGATAGAGATTCATGAAGATATGCCTTATCGACGGGTGCTACCAAGCCTAAACGGCACGAGAGCGCTGCCCAGGGTCATATGAACCGGGAGCCCACTCTCTAACAGAAGAGCACTGGCCAGATGCTCGGTCTGATCACACCGCCAGTCTGCTTCCCCTACTACACTGTGTAGGCTACAGAAATATGATTCAATGGGTGACCAGGTTGAACACAGTGGAAAATATCAATTTAGGGTGTATAAGAAATCTCATATATTATTAGGCAAATACCCCGCCATGCTTTCGTCATTCGTCATTCATCAGAAGGTTCTTGAATCTCTAGTGCGTTTAATTAGCAGCAAGTAGGGTCATTTGCTGCTTGTACTCTTTACTGCGTTTTTCTGCTGTCTCGTCCTCCTGTAAGAGCCTCGAGGTTCGGATCCACAATGCTGATGTAGTTAGCCTTGGGTCTTCTGGGGTGAGACAAGTCACTCACCCGACGGTCTCACATAATAGGTAGCTGATCCGGTACACTCCTCATATAAGTGCTGCCCCTGTTTTCGTGTCACCGTCATTTGAAGACCAATCGTCTTCTTATCGTCAAGCCAGACCAGCTCAGGGACATACTCCCTGTGCTCTTCGCTCCACTGGCTGAGGCGATCCTTAAAGATCCGGACTATTCTGTTGTCAATCCTGAAGGGCTTTGATAATCCACTCCGCCCGGCTAGGTGCAGCCTAAGTCGGAACTGAACAAAGTCCTCGTAACTTTCCAGTGTGACTTCTTCTCCTAAATCGCCATCATCTTCAGAGTACCCATTGACATGAGTGTGATAGCAATCTTCTTCATCCCCCTCATACCAGCATCTTGCAAATGGTCGAGACCACGGATCTCTCAGAGGACCGACTGGCTGGAAGATTGAGTACCAGGTATCTACCTGGGCCAGTTCGGATGCCTTTTGGAGCACCGATTCCTTGGTATATGGTATTTGTGTGTCTGTATCCTTCTCATTCCCGAGAGCCACTGTCTCTTGATGTGCCCACGTAACGACCAACTTTCTTTCTTTCATTGGTGTATACCAGCCGACACGTAAGAAAACACTATCGTATTCGCGCTTCAGAAAGCGGTGCAGGCGACACACGAGTATGGCCATGGCAATTGCCTGGAATCTTCGTGAGACGGAAGTGATGACCAGGAGGTGCTTCATTGAGAAGCTTTCTAGGATCAATCGGGTGATCTGGAGTCATATTAGAATCAATCCATAGGTTTATCTCTTATGGTTTACCTCAGGTGGGAGATCATCCATAGTCCTTGAGGGGCGTCTAGCGGGAAGTGACGAACGTGAGAAAGGATTTTTACAGGAATACATAAGTAATAATCAGTGTATAAAGGGATACAAGAAGATCAAGTTGCATGGTCGGTTCTTTTAGCTCTAGAGCCATATCAGGAGATTCGTAGATGACGTCATTTTTATCATTCATGAACCACGGACATGCCATCAGTCCATATTGTCTGTATGTAGTAAATAGGATCCACATCTATATTTTGTCCCATTAAAACCCCAATTTTATCCAGTTTTGCCGAATTTGCGGGATCCCGAATTCCTCTCTTGTTCACCGAAACTTGATATTTCCCCGCTGAATCGGGTGATTCCTACATACTGCTGTGTTGCCCCCAGCATAATTTGATCGGATAGATCTGCAGTCAGCAGCATAATATCTGCAGGATTTAGAGGATTCAATTAATATCAATTTTATTGGAAAAAATGATCATTCTCTGTATGAAAATCTTCTCATGGATTCTGAATTTATCCGGAGACCCCACACTCCACGTCCAACCCCGCCAAGCCACCTACCCTGGCGTTTTCCTTATGTATCCCCCTTCTGTCAGTTCTGTCATCCTCCCAAGGTCCTCTTTTTAACCATTCCTTTCAAGATGGAGAACGTTCTTGACGATATCTCCCATCGGAGATTCAATCCCCTTCGTGGGTCCCATGTTTTGGTCTCTCCCCACCGAACTAAGCGTCCTTGGCAGTATGTTTTCATTTTAGGAATTGTGTAACACCAGACTTGCTAACAATATTCTTTTTCTGATCGATAGAGGAGCACAGGAGAGCGCTTCCAAGACCACCTTGCCATCATATGATCCCAAGTGCTACCTGTGCCCTGGAAACCAGCGCGCGCAGGGTGACGTCAACCCCAAGTACGAGAGCACTTTCGTGTTTGTGAACGACTACAGCGCTGTAAAGGAGGAGCAGGCCTCCTATGACGGCAACCAGGCAAATGGTATGATGTCCAACTTCTTTCCCAAGACTGCGCTGACCATTGCAGATCTCGAATCGCGCTTCCTCAAGGCCGAGCCGGTGACGGGCAAGTGCTACGTCCTCACTTTCTCTTCCTCCCACAACCTCACCCTGGCCGACCTGGCTCCTATCGAGATTGTCCCAGTCATCAATGCCTGGACCGAGATCTACACCGCGCATCTCTCACCCACCTCGCCACTAGCCCAGAATGCCCCGCCCACCCACATTGCGCCCGTCGCGCCGCATGCAAATGTCACCAAGCCCAGGGAGCAGTATCGCTACATGCAGATCTTTGAAAACAAAGGCGCTGCCATGGGCTGCTCGAATCCCCATCCACACGGCCAGGTCTGGACTACCAGCAACCTGCCCGAAGAACCGGCCGCCGAGCTGGAGCAATTGCGCCGGTACCGTCAGGAGCACGGCGGCGCTCACATGCTGGAGGACTATGCTACACTGGAAAGCCTGAAGCAGGAGCGCGTAGTCTTTGAGAACGAGATGTTCGTTGTGGTTGTTCCATGGTGGGCGACCTGGCCCTTTGAGACTATGATCATCAGCCGCACACACAAGCGAGCGCTGGTCGATCTGAGTGAATCAGATACCACTCTTCTAGCGGAGGCGATTGCTGAGATCACTCGTCGCTATGATAATCTCTTTGAGACTCATTTCCCGTACAGCATGGGTATTCACCAGGCGCCGCTTGATGGTACTGCCGAGGAGATCGAGGCCTCTTATCTGCACTTGCACTTCTACCCACCGCTTCTGCGCAGTGCCACTGTGCGCAAGTTCCTCGTTGGGTATGTTTTCTTTCTATCCCGGCCTTTATTTCATGCAACTGACTTTGATAGCTTTGAGCTTATGGCGGAGCCCCAGCGTGATATCACACCGGAGCAAGCTGCTGCCCGGTTACGCGGCTGCGGTGGTGAATTATACCGTAAGAAGCTGGAGTAAAGTGACCCCAATAATGTGGAGGTAGTCGAAATAGTATTTTTCATGTGACCCTTTTATATCGGGTGGCCGAAAATCTATAGAATTAAAACATCATATGTTGACAGGGTATCGTTCGGCGACTCATGTCGCTATAAAGAAAGAGAAAATGTCCCATCGCAGAATCAACATTCATACCCTGGGTACTATACATGTTTGGTATCAAGTTTCAGTTCCCTTTATTCTAACCCAGGTAAGCCCCGCGCTGGGTCAGCATCCAAGCCAGGGAGGACGAAGCCACGATCAATGGGCTGATGAAGCGGCCCTTCAGAGACGCGTTGCCAACGATCAGCTCTCCAGCAAAGTGGGTCAAAGCAATGGCATAAGTCCAGAGCGCAAGATCATACGCGACGGGGTTGGTAATGTTGTAGGCGGCAGTCATGCGGATCACGGCGGAGAGGAAGGTCCAGGTACCAAAGACACGGCCAGAAAGGGGTTCACAGGCGACGGAGCCATTGGTGTAAAGCTTAGAGGTGTAGTCGGCGGAGGTGTAAGCCTGCAAACTATTGATGACGGAGACGGCGCCAACCTGGATGGTGAGCGAGAGAAAGAAAGGGGGGGGAGAGGGAAACAAGACTTACGAAGACGAGCCATTTGGGCAAAAGACCCTCGAATGGAGGTAAGTAGGTAAGTAGCTCGGACATTTTTTTTAAATGTTAGATGGATTGGAATGAATGTGAAGTTGTAACAGACCGAGGATGTTTAGGTTTGGTTCTTGGCGTTGATCTTCCCCAACAAGCTGCTACTAAATCTTTTTTTTATCTTATCCTCCTTCCCCCCCTCAACAAAACTTCATTTTCATACACCATGGATTTGAATCTATCCAAGCATCTGGAGTGCCTCTCGCAATGGCCTGCTCATCTGCCCGCTGGTCTGCCGACCGTCGGTGCCTTGTTGCTTCTCGCAACTGGTGGGCTGGCCGTTGCCTGCAAGGTCTGGACTTTCTTGCGAGTGCTTCTGAGCCTCTTCGTGCTTCCGGGTAAACCGGTATGTCTACAATCATCCACGACTTTAACAGGAAGCTAATGCGTAAAATAGCTTCGTTCCTTCGGTCCTCCTGGTAGCTGGGCTGTGGTCACTGGTGCCTCCGATGGCCTGGGCAAAGAGTTCGCGCTGCAGCTGGCGCGTGCCAAGTTCAACATTGTACTTGTGTCACGAACCGAGTCGAAGCTGATTGCTCTCGGCGAGGAAATCACCAAGCAATTCCCCACCGTGCAGACCAAGACCCTTGCCATGGACTTCTCCCGAAACGCCGATGCCGACTACGCCGCGCTGAGCAAGCTCGTCTCCGATCTTGACGTGTCCGTCCTCGTGAACAACGTCGGCCAGAGCCACTCCATCCCCGTCCCCTTCGCCCAGACCCCCGCCTCCGAGATGGCCGATATTATCACCATCAACTGCACCGGTACTCTGCGTGTCACTCAGCTCCTTGTCCCCGGCATGATCCAGCGCCGCCGCGGTCTAGTCCTCACCATGGGCTCATTCGGCGGTCTTCTCCCCACCCCCCTGCTCGCCACTTACTCCGGCAGCAAGGCTTTCCTGCAGCAGTGGTCCACCGCTCTGGGCGCTGAGCTAGCCCCGCACGGCATCGACGTCGAGCTCGTGCAGGCTTACCTCATTACCTCCGCCATGTCCAAGGTCCGTCGCGCGTCGGCCACCATCCCCACCCCTCGCGCTTTTGTTCGCTCGGTTCTCTCGAAAATTGGCCGCCACGGTGGTTCCTCTGCCTATGCTTATAGCTCGTCGCCGTACTGGAGCCATGGTCTCATGGCTTGGTTCTTGACTTCGGTTGCGGGGCCCATGAACAAGATTGTGCTTTCGCAGAACAAGACTATGCACGAGAGTATTCGGAAGCGGGCTCTGCGTAAGGCGGAGCGCGATGCTCAGAAGAAGAGTACCTGATTCGACATTGATTATGAAGAAATGTGTATTTTTGGGAGATGAGGTGGAACCTCAGATATAGATTATGAACTATACAACTAGGATACTAGTCCAATTTAATTATCATTTGATGAGGGAATTGCTATTCGTACTTACATTTCTCATGTACCGTACCTCTAACCCGATCAGGAAAACATACATGATCCGAGTCAGATACCTGATTGAATCATTTCTTTGTAGCATATCCAGATACCAGGGTTACTCTACCTAGTAGGTAGTAAAGGTGTTACGAGGGGTATATCATGTGACCTCAGTATATGATTAGGATGTACGAATAGTAATTACTTAAAAAGATAGCCGACGAATATCACATGTTGAATAGTCTGCTAGTATTCTGCGGCATTTCTTTAAAATGACGTCGGAAATGAGGTTTAGATCAAAGCAAACGGCCCATTATCCAAATACGGAAGAAGTGACAAGTTTCGGCTCCGACTCGCGCATTTATATTCTTCGTGTAGCTCATACCTACGACTCCCGAGAAGCGACCCAAGCGCACTCGCAGGCCAACCCCTCAACTATGTGGATTAAGTGGATCTAACGTCTTCCCATGCGCGGCCCGTTGCGACCATTTGCGTTGTACTCCGTACCGTAGGCAACTCCCATCTCTTTTTCAATCTAAGGCCATCCCAATTTGAAGCCATTGCAGCCTTGTAACTTGGGCAGACTTGCATGTTTCATCTCCCAAAGTTGCTCAACATAAGCCGACTCCACAATCCTTGATTAGCTTTCAGCCCCAGATCAAAAGTCAGATTTAGAATAATGCAGTCTAAGAAAATAGGAAAATAAAAATCTATTTGAGAAAAAAGACTCAGGGACAAATCGGGATAAATCTCGACCGGTACATGCAGGAAACCGATCTAACTGGACAAGAATGATAGAAATTCCAATCTCCACTAGTCGGTGTGAGATGGTGAAACGCCCATGTTAGAGATAGAGTAATCGGCAAAAGTGGATACCGGCAAGTAGTTGATCTCGATCCAGTAGTCTGGAAACAATTTGACTCCATTTCATTCGGCTAGGATTAATAATTGCTTGGCCTGGGCCCTTGTTGCTGATCACGGTCTGAGACCTACGTGTTTCTGTTCTCCACACTTTTGTTTGATGCAGGGATTTTGGCCCGTTGTACTACAGTCTACCAGTGACAAGACCCTATTAGTCTTGGTCTTAGTTTTAGTTTATGTTTAATGCGCGGGACCGTGCCCTCATATTACCCCCTCGTGGTTTCCTGCTGTACATCTTGCGGCTATGTGATAATGTCTGCCCTGTCCTGCTATTCTGCTATCCTGAATGAGCTTTGGATTTTGATTTCCTGATGTCGCCGTCGGGTACTCTTCACGAACTCGGCCATAACTGGCTAGGTAAGGTCGATATTTCTGTTCAGACTGTTTTGTTGGGTGGTGGGGTTGTTGCCGTTGTCTTGAGGTTCTGGTCGAGGAGGTTGCTGGGTGTTTCTTGGCAATGGAATGACTGGTTGATTTTGCTTTCTCTGGTAAGAGTTTGTTATTTGAGTTGAATTCCGCTTTACCATTGGTATAGGATTTCTGACTCTTGTTAGATGGTTATGGTGGGCCGATATATAGTTGAGCTTATGCTGATCTTGATGTGCGGTTTGGGCTTGCATACTGCTGAGGTGACTCGAGTTGGCGGATCTGAGGTTCTTGTTCTCTTTGACAAGGTTAGCATAAGGTTGACTGCGGAACTTCTCTAGTCAGTTAGCTGACCTGGCATTTCAGCTCACATACATTGGCGATCTCCTGTGGATCACAGCGGTGGCTCTGATTCAGCTGTCCATTTTGCACTATTACCTCCGCCAGTTTCATCATCAAGTCGTGGAGTGGTTGACATATACTACTATGGCCCTCTGCTCAGCCCTCTGGGCTGGAAGCTTGTTTGCAACCGCATTCTTCTGCACACCAACCAAGAAGATATGGTTATTCGATCTGAACGGACACTGTGGTGATCGCAAAATGTTGCACTTGGGCTCTACAGTGAGCGAGACCATTCTCGAGGCATTTATTCTCTGCCTCCCCATTCCAATCCTCTTACACATGCAACTCTCAAACGCCAAGAAGATAGCTTTGGGTGCCGTGTATATCCTTGGTATCATGTGAGTATTTCTCTGCTGAAAATTGTGCAAATCTAACAAATTCTTCTACAGTATCATCACAGCCACCATAATTCGCATAAAAATCGAACTCGACCTCAACCCAGATGACGAGACCTTTGGCTCCGCCCGAAAATCCCTTCTATCCTGCATCATACCTTTGCTGGGCATCATCGTCGCCTGCCTACCAATCATCCCGCCATCTATTCAACGAATATTTGGAATCACTATGTTCTCGTCCCCATCAGACGGTGTGACCTACGGATACAGGTCATCCGGCTACTACAAATCGACTGTTATATTAGGTACTCATATGGAGGACCCTGAAATTCCCCTTGTCTCTGTTAGGCAGCCTCCCATGGCAAAGAAATTGTCGGAATGGTGCCATGGTCAGATTAAGATTACATCCGACTGGGAGATTCATTCCACACGGAATTCTGCGAGGATGGACAAGGATTCCATACGAAGGGCATGAGATTGGTTCCTGTTACTTTGTAATGATTTATGACTATGAACAAATTGATCTGGGCTGTGCCTAGTTGTCACTTCGTGATTTGTCTCAGACAGAGATACTTCTTAGAAGTAAGAAACCGGATAGTGGCCTACCCTTATCAGGCTTACTATAGTTATAAAAAGATAATGCAGATCAAGTCACACTAAGAGCATCCAGATACCCTGGCTGCAAAATGTGACATCCCACCAAAATGCTGCCAGCTTCTGGTCCTCATCAATACTAAGAAAGAGGTTTCGAATATATATCCAAAAAGTCTATATACCTAAGTAGAAGAGCGCCGCTAAATCTATTTAAGTTTAATGGCTTATATATAGTTTCTTAAGAGAATATTAAATTTAGGAAGTATTAAATTCAAAGTATTACAATTATAGAGACCCTTATAATATAAAGTAATTAATATAGTTATAGTCAAAGTTGGAATGCCCAGCCTTCGGAGTACTTTTTTATTAAAAAATTCATTCTGGTCTATAGCTCTTTTTAGCGTCGATTGTATTCATCCAAGGCCGACTGGCGCAATGGTAGCGCGTTAGTTTCCGGTTATCAGACTACTAAAGGTTGCAGGTTCGAATCCTGCGTCGGTCGCTTACCTTTTTGCTTTTTTTACGATATTTCTCGAAGGTTTAGCCACCTAGATCCACCGCGAGGATGGTCGTTCATTGGTTGCATGTTGAGGTTCTAAGGATATTCTGCCCCGCTATTCCCACCGCCTTCAGCATGCCCGCGTTGTTGAAGGCAAGCAATGAAGTCGTCTGACTATCAGCGGATTAGTTTATCCTAGTTCTTTATTTGCGGTTTTGTGTTACTTAAGACATTCTGGAAACTGTATTTCATTAGCGTCGTGACTTCTTTCTTCTTCACTTCTGAGGTGGAAGTGATTGTGTCTTTAGGTACCTCTCTGCTGTATTCACTTGCTTTTGTTACTTCCTTCTTCCTCACTTCCTTGATGACTTTAGAAGTGATGTAGCTGTGAAGATTGGCTGAGAAAGCTATGAAGATGAGTTGAGTAGTTGTAAAAGAAAGAAATGAAAGTTTTAAAATTTTTCTTAAATACTTTCTTGAAAAAAAAAAAAAAAGGGAAGCCTCCTATCTTATGATCTCCATTTCTAACGATGGAGTCTCTGTAGGCCGGCTGGTTATAGAATGGATCCTACCCTCGATATTGATAACTTTAGGCCTTCTTTCCAAGAAGCTAGGATATCAAAGGGCCGAAAGTCATCTTTCTCAACACGCTATACTAGAGAATACTCTCAAGGTAAGTTTATAAGGAACTTGAAGCCAGCGGAATTAAGCCTGATGTAATCAAAGGTGCTAAAGGCCTAACCACGAGGACTTTAAAGTTAGCAAAGCCTTTATAAGTGATTAAGGTTCAGCTACACCTACCCATATCTCCCTATTTTGGCTTTGTTAGCTATATTAGGATACTAGCTTGGTGCCTGACTAGATATTAGAGTAGTAGCTTAGACAGATATGGCCGATCTAGGATGCTGTAGAAGCTATCCGGGAGATGATCTCGCTAGAGGTAAATAGTATGCTGGATATAGGAAATAGTAATATCGGTCTAGAGGCCGGAGATTGTGCTATTAGTATTTATTAGATTCACTGTAATTATATAGAAGAAAAATATAATAAGCTAGAACTCGTATAGGATGGCGCTGTAGGGCGATTTTGGGGTAGCGCTGTCAGCGGGGTTGGGGGGTAGGGTTAGGGTAGACGGGTTAACACTAGACAGGTCAGAATGACGAGTCCTGATGTCAGAGTAATGAGCGCTAGCGAGGTCGGGCTTAGGGTTGGCTTTAGGATCGACTGATGGTAGATGGACCAATGGCCGATTTAATGGCTCAGCTGATGGCACCGCCGAGGGCGCGTCGGCTTTGCGTCGTCGTGGCTGAACGCGACCAAATGGCTTGGCAGGAGCTGATTCCGAAGATGGAGATCAAGAGGTCAGAGGGCTGATGATGATTGAGGGATATCCTTGGTGGCCCTGTTGAAGCACCATTCTGCGGTGTGGAGGACGTCAAATAAGCGGTCATGATATGCAGATCTCGACATGCATGACGATCGCAGTCAAAATTCCATATCTCAGAAATCGTACCAAATTAATAAACTCTAATCCATCCTCATATTTATCTTATGACCCGGTCATCGTCAACAATCGGGAAGCCGTGCGCCTTGAAATCTCTGTTCGGGCCGAAAATTCTATTCCATATCGGACAATCTTGAAATCGCTTACGCACTCTACCCACTTACATTCGGCAATCAATGCCGAGTGTCGTGATTATCCAATGAGAGCCGCGCTGGATAGTAAGCTTTTACTAATTTGAGAAGATACCGAGGCTCACGGCTATCAATGTGGGTCTTCAAGCAACCGAGAGTCCTTATGGTGGCAATGATCCCAATTCTTGTTTTCATATTGAAAGCTCTGTCGGATCTGCCCTGAAACTATTCTACTGAAATGGTAGGATCATATTGATAAATCATTTCAAAGAGAAGGGTAATTGTCAACAAAACACTTGGCAAGGCAAGCTTCTCACTATGACAGCTTCCAACGGGGACGAGGCCTCGCTACCGTCCAAAATCCCTTTCTGGCGTCTAATTTTCGATCAAAAAGTCATCACGGAAGAAGTAGCTAGATACCCTTATGCGGGGTCTGGCACTGAAGATGATCCCTACGCAGTCATCTGGATACCACGCGATCCTCGTAATCCGATGAACTTCCGCGCAGTCAAGAAATGGGCAATTACGATCCTAGTCTCATTTATCACACTGGCAGTGGCCTTGGTATCATCCGCTTATTCAGGTGGAATAAGTCAGATCATTGAGGATTTCGGGGTTGCAGAAGAGGTAGCCATCCTTGGAGTATCGCTCTTCGTCCTAGGATTTGCCATCGGTCCTCTGATCTGGGCACCACTTAGCGAGATCTTCGGTCGTCGTCATATATTCACGATCACTTACGCATTCTTGACTGCTTTTAATGCTGGTGCCGCAGGATCCAAAAATATTCAGACCCTCATCATTCTTCGGTTCCTGGCTGGCTGCTTCGGATCTTCGCCATTTGGAAATGGAGGCGGCACGATCGCAGACCTGTTTCCAGCCTCGCAGCGTGGTATTGCAATTAGCTTCTTTGCCGCAGCGCCGTTCCTGGGTCCAACAATTGGTCCGATCATTGGAGGCTTCCTTGCTACAGGAGCTGGCTGGCGCTGGGTCGAGGGATTCCTCGCTGCCTTTTCCGGTGTGCTCTGGCTGTGCGTTATTTTCCTGCTCCCAGAAACCTACGCTCCGGTTCTTCTCCGTCGCCGAGCCGAAAAGCTTTCTGAGATGACCGGGCAGGTATACCGCAGTAAGCTTGATATTGAGCGCGGGCCGATGCCAATAGGCAAGACGCTTAAGACGGCCCTGTCTCGCCCATGGATGCTATTATTCCGCGAACCGATCGTGCTTCTCTGTTCTATCTATATGTCGATTATTTACGGAACGCTCTATATGCTTTTCGCCGCTTACCCGATCGTGTTCCAGGAAGTCCGCGGTTGGAGTGAAGGCATAGGCGGCCTCGCTTTCTTGGGTATTCTAGTCGGAATGCTCTGCGCCGTTGCTTATACCTTCCCAGAGAATACGCGATACGCAAGGAAATGCTCCGAGACAACCGATCGACTCGCACCGGAGCTCCGACTTCCTCCCAGTATGGTCGGTGCCATCGCCCTCCCAATCGGACTCTTCTGGTTCGCTTGGACGAACTCCCCCAGCATCCATTGGATGGTATCCATCGCGGCCGGTGCTCCATTCGGATTCGGCATGGTCCTCGTCTTTTTAAGCATATTCAACTACCTCATCGACTCGTATACGATCTTCGCTGCCTCAGTCTTGGCAGCTAACTCGGCGCTCCGCTCGTTATTCGGCATGGCCTTTCCGCTTTTCACAACATATATGTATCAAAACCTAGGCATCCACTGGGCGTCTTCCATTCCTGCATTCCTATCGCTGATTTGCGTACCATTCCCATTTATCTTCTACAAATACGGAGCTCAGATCCGCCAGCGGTGTACCTTCGCTGCTGAAGCGGATGCGTTCATGCGCCGGCTTGCCGAGAAGAACCAGGCAGCGATTACCCAGGAGAAGACGGAGACGACTACCACGGCTGCAGATGGCAATGATAGTGACAGTGATACTTTGTCTACTGTTCCATCGCGGATTAGCATTGGTCGACGTATGTCTCGTGCGTCGCGGGCTTCTCGACAGTCTGGACGATCATTGCATCGCACTGCTACTGCGACGCAGTATGAGGAAAATCCGTATGACCTAGACTTGGTCAATACTCGGCAGTCAGCTATCAGTGGCCATCACAAGAACTAAAGGGTGCATGCGTGGAAATTCCGCATCATCGTACAAATTCCATGATATTGAGTTGAACTGCTGGTAAAATGTATGAACCGGTAACCAAGTGGAGGCTTAGCACGAGCGAAACAGCTGTGCGATCAATTGCATAGAAAGTTATATTTTTAATAATACCCAATAATACTTCGAGATCACAAGTCTATTTCAATTAATGGTTTACAAGATATCTAGTGCTGATTTAGTTCTCAAGCGCTTCATTTTACTTATCGCCGAAAATGCAAATTCTTGATCACTCATCAACATTTGCTCCACAGCCTCGGCCCATCTCCACCTCGGCCTAGCGCAGCCATATAACAACCCCTTGAACAATACACCGATCACACCATCACCAGAATTCCCAAGGAATCAATTAGTGGCGCAAAATCAATCACAATGACAAGCAAGATAGACGCATTCGTTGACTGCGGTAAGATTCCAGCCCGCCACAAGAAAGCGGAATTGCATTGCTAATTCCACTAGTCTCGCCATACTCATACCTAGCAGCGCTCCACCTGCAGCGGAATCGAAAGGCACTAGAGTCGCATGGAGTGGAAATTGAGTGTGTGGCACGATACATCCGTTCAACGGGATAAGCTAATGATCCAATCCCAATGCTCTAGGCTCCATCCGATCTTCTTAGGAGGCGTCAACGTTGCCTCTGGTACTGAATCCGTAATCTATCCCCAAATATCTGTTGCTAATGAATATCCAAGGAAATAAACCTCCATGGACATTACCCGCCAAAGCAGCATATGGCAAATTCGACATGCAGCGGGCATGTAGATACTTCAATGTCCCACCAACCAAGACACCTGATTTCTTCCCTATCCTTTCAATCATGGTGAGTACCCACTATCCATGCAGTTCAATCTATACTCATAACTCATGAATCCAGCCCCAACGCTGCTTGATCTATATCAAGAACAACCACACTCGCGAGCAATTTGAAAGGACATTCCTCTCATTATCCGAGTGGATGTACCACAAGAACATCGATGTCAGCAAGCCTGAGAATCTGGCTAAACTCCTTCAGAGCCATGGCTTCTCCGATGAGGATATCAAGAAAATCTTAGCTGCGGCGTCTAGTCCAGAATATAAGGAAGCGCTTACGGCGAATACGCAGAAAGCACTCGATCTGGGGGCCTACGGAGCGCCCTGGTTCTGGGTGAGGAATCGAGAGGGCAAGGAAGAGCCCTTCTTTGGGAGTGATCGGTATGACTTTAGTTTGCCTTTTTTTGTCATTGGAATTATCTAACTTGTTCTAGGTTCACGTATATGTGGCAGTACTTGGGGTTGCCGTTCCAAGATATCGCTATCATTGAAGAGAAAGCGAAACTGTGAAATTGCTTCCAAGGTTTTGGGATGGGATCTCAGATATAGATTTGAGCTACCTACGCTTGTAATTTATGTGACACAACAAGTGGATCTACAAGAAAAAAATTCCCGAATCTCAAACGCCTGTATGTCATGGCTTGTAATGAATACAATATATGGAGAAACAAATTAGTATTCTGATGTGCATGTACCTGTTTGAAAAAAAAACGGCATGGTCAGTATTATTCGGAGTAAAGAAAGGTAATGAAAATATAGGTAACTCGCGATCGCCTTGATAAATAACACCAGGAAGAGCAACATGTTTGTCATATTAAGTCCTATTGGATACAGCATAACCGACAGGAGCTAGAAAGTTCAAAAGCTTCAATGAATTTGACAGCGAAACATGGTAGACAAGGTCACTCAATCCGAAAATAGAGTAGAAATTTTTTGTTTGACAGAGGTATTCTTCACTGAAGCTCAATGCAAAATGAAAAATACATTTCATAGTACGAAGGTCGAACGTATATGAACAGAGAGAGAAGAGGGAAAGAAGGTGATTTGCCTGAGGGTACCTAAAGCAGATACAGACACTTGAACAAGATATTGGAAAATTCGGCTGAGACTTTTGATCAAGACCTTCCATAATAGGAACTTTTCCATAAATGTAATTAGAATGAACCATCGTTAAGGTTAAAAAGAGTCCTTTGATCTTCGATTTCCTTGTGGAATCTGCCCCTCTATTACTCGGGTACACTGCAGACTTTTTGGACATACGTTTGAAACCTCCACCAGACTTTTGCTTTGTTCCCCCTTCTCCTTCCACTTCATTTCTCTTCATGTTTCTTCTCTTTTTCTGTCTTTCTTTTCTATTCCACTATTTATGAATTTGGAGAGCCCTTTGACCATTTGACTAATCCGGTACGAAAGAAGGTAGAATACTGGATAGGATACCGAATGGGAGACGAAGTCGGAGACTGAGTAGGAGACTGAGTAGGAGACTGAGTAGGAGACTGAGTAGGAGACTGAGTAGGAGACTGAGTAGGAGATAAGTAGGAGGTGTGGTCTAATACCTAAATAGGCGCCGCACAAGAAGCGCGGCGGTAAGCCTCTAGTATAGAATTCAGGTGACACTATGTTTACTCCAGCGCCTGCATTTCTAGATGCTTCTCCCCCTCCATCTCTCCCTCTATCCCTTTCGGAAGTTAAATATTTTGATCTCCATTTTGTTTCCATGCTTCATATTACGTAACTCCCAATGGAAACGCACCGTGCGGAACGACCGGGCCGTGCGAGCCGCATTTATATCCGGTCTACGAGGGGACATTAGCAGCTTAACAAACAATTATACGCAGACAGAAACACGTCGTTCGGTAGAAACCATAAATCCGTCGCCTAGATCAAATCTTATAAGAATCCCCCTATCCCCATGCAATTGAGATAGAATCCATCATCCCTTGCAAACCGGCTAATAACTAAGCCCCAAATTCCAACTTCCCCATTACCCCACGTCTGCCCCACGCAAAGCTTGGATTTAAAGACTACCCGACCACCCCCATCACCAAATCTTTTCAACCCGAACAAACCGCTCAATCGCCCATACATCTTCACCATGTCCGGAACAAACGTGACCTTCATTGGCCTCGGCAACATCGGCCGAGTAAGCTAAAAGCTACCCATGAATGAAACCCACAGCTAACAATACCAGGGCATGAGCGCCAACATCGCCCAAAAAGGCCCCCAATCAAGCCTAACCCTCTACAACCGCACGGCGTCCCGCGCAACCGCCCACGCCGCCACTCTCGGCCCTAACGTAAAAGTAGCAACCAGTCTCCCCGAAGCCGTGCGCAATGCCGACATAATCTTCACCTGCGTCGGCGACGATGCCGCCCTCGACGCCATAACAGCCGGTGTCCTCTCAGACACCACAATCGACTTCAGCAACAAGACAGTCGTCGATTGCTCAACCGTTCATCCTGAGACGTCACGCCGTACAGAAGCCGCGTACGAAGCGCGTGGCGGATCGTTCGTTGCAAGCCCCGTCTTCGGCGCGCCGAATATGGCCGATATTGGTGCGTTGATCATTGTTCCTGCTGGAAAACAGAGTGCTATTGCGAAAGCGCGCCCGTTTTATGAGGGTGTTACGGCTTCGAAGACGATTGATTTGGCCTCTGGATCTGGGGCGGATATTGACGTTGGGAAGGCGACTACGATGAAGGTTATTGGGAATACGTTTATTTTGAATACAGTTGGTGTGTTGGCTGAGGCTTTGACGGCTGCTGAGACTACGGGGCTGGGAGTTGAGCCGTTGAAGGAGTGGTTAGAGATATTTGCGCCGGGGCCGTTTGCTAAGTATGCGAATCGGATGGTGTCGGGAGATTATTATCAGCGTGATGAACCGTTGTTTGCTGTTGATCTTGCGCGAAAGGATTTGCGACATGCGGCTGCTTTGGCTAAGGAGGGTGGGCAGCGGATGAGGAATGTGGAGGTGACTGATCATCTCTTATCTGTTGTTAAGGAGGAGAAGGGGGCTAAGGGAGATATTGCGGGAGTTTACGGAGCTGCTAGAAAGGAGGCAGGTTTGGAGTATGAGAATCAGAAGTGATTGTCATTTAAGATTTTACAATTTGTACAGTTTCTTCATGGTTCAATGCCATTTCATTTCAAACTCGTCTCCGGACTAATTGGAGAAGCCGTAGCAAATCCGAGTTTATATCCACAACAAATCATTAAGTACTTATACATGAGCCATTTTGAATTGGCTTGTTTTTGAATGGAGGTTTGGGGTTCCCATTGCGGAGCTTACTGCTTCTCGGTGATCTCCAAGTCGTGGTGCTGGTGCTCACCGGCGCCACCCTCGACAGGCTTGGGCTCGTGAGGAGCGTGGATGTCGGCAACAATGCCCTCGGGGGCAACCCAGCTGGCAGACTTCCATGGCTTGACGTGCAGAACGTACATGGTGTCGACCTCCTCAAGAGTGCGACCCTGGGTCTCGTTGACGAAGAAGAAGACGACAAGGATGGCAGCGAAGCAGCAGGCGGCGAAGACGTAACCGTAGCGGTAGTCAATAGCGCTGGAGATGAAGGGGGTGAAGAATGAGATGAGGAAGTTCCAGGTCCAGTTGGCGGCGGTGGCGACTCCCATGCAGGTGGCACGGTAGCGGAAAGGATACATCTCACCACAGATGGCCCAGACAATGGGACCCCAGGTGGTGGCGAAACCGACGATGAAGAAGCAAGTGAAGACAATCATAACCACACCGGCAGAGTGCGCCGAGGGGTGGGGGGTGAGGATCTCGTGTCCAACAGAGGCCCAGATCATGAAACAGACGAACATCCAGGCGCCACCGATCATCAGACACTTACGACGGCCATAGTGCTCAACGATGTACAAACCGGGCAGGGTCATACCGAAGTTAACAGCACCCAGAATGATAGAGGTAACGTAGGAGTTGCTAATACCGACACCAGAGAAGATAGAGGTACCGTAGTAGAAGATGAAGTTTGCACCAGTCAACTGCTGCAGGGACTGCAGAGCAATACCCAGCATGGTACGGTGGAACATGCGGGGACCGGTGAGGATCTCGTGCCAGGCGGCAGTGCCGACAGCAAGCTCCTCGTCAAGCTTGTGCTTCATATCGGCCATCTCCTGAGCAATCACACGGTGGTTGGTAGGGACACCATACAGCTTGGCCATAACGTTGCGAGCCTCCTCGACACGGCCGTGGCGGTAGGCGAAACGGGGGGACTCGGGCAGGAACAAGGTACCAATACCCAGGATGAGGGGCCAGGCAAAACCGATACCCATGGTGATACGCCACGAGGCAGTCGAGTCGATGCGAGACGTTCCGAAGTTGACAATGTAGGAGATGAAAATACCGAAGGCGACAAAGAGCTGGAAAGCACTGACCATGGCACCACGGACCTGGCGAGGAGCCGACTCAGACTGGTACATGGGGACCACGCTGGACAGGGCACCAACACCCAGACCCATGACCCAACGACCCATGGCGATCTGGACCCACTTGTCGGTAGTGGCAATCTGTACAATGATACCGACCATGTTGATCACAGCCCAGAAGGAGATGGAATACTTGCGGCCAATACGGTCTGCCATGGGAGCAGCAACGAGGGCACCGATCATAGTTCCGATAGACAGCTATAGAAGCAACTCTGTTAGTCTTCCATAGATCGCGTGACCATACATGGGGAAACATACCAGGCCAACAATGAGACCATTGCGGACATTGCTGAAAGCATATTCACCGGTGGAAGCGTTGTACTCGGCAAATCGCATCTTGAAGTCGGTCATGGAAGTGAAACCCGAGATTTGACCTAGATATCAAAATCAGCACGGTGATCAACCGTTGACCAAAGCTGTCGTGGAACCTTACCAGTGGAGTAACCGAAGATGAAACCACCCATAGAGACACACAAACCCAGAATGAACGAGCGCCATGTCAAGTACTTGACGGGGCTGTCATCGATCATGGTATTATCCTTCTCAATCGTTGAGTCGGCGCGGGCAGGGGTAGCAGCCTGTGAGGAGAACTGAGAGTCCTGAGCCTCGGCAGAAGGCTTAAATTTCGAAAGGATGCCCATTGTGAAAAGACCTATCCAGGTGGGGTGATTACTGGAAAGGGGTTGGAAGATCTATGGGAAAGAGAAAACAATCGATCCCATCCAAGGGGGAAAAGCCGTCAAATAAATACACGGAGACTTCCCCCCCCTTGGGGTACCATGGCATGGGGGCCCAGATCTTACGTCCCACGTTTGGCATCGGAATAAGGCGGAGGAAATTTCTCTCCATGGGCATAACTCAGTCTCCATACTGTTTGGAGGGTTGAGGTGGAGAAGGTGGAGAAGGGTATTCCAAGTGTGATGTTCACGTGAGCCGCAAACGGGGTAGGTACAGAATCTATACTCTGTAGATTTCATCTTATCCCTTAAATTAGTTCATTAACTACTTCCAAGGTTCTAAATTATATTCTAGTCTGGCGTCATAGTCATAGCTCAATGTTGATGTTTTCATTTCAAAGTTCCCGAATGCATGAAATGTCTTGATTTTTGCATACCAGCGCTCATAACCTAGAATGTCTGGCATGTAAATCAGTACCATAAGCCGAGCTCACTTACCACCTTCTAGAAACCTGCGAAAAACAGTAACTGGGTCCGGGAATAGCGAATGAAATTGTGGTTCCTGACCGAGCAACGGATAGCGTCCGTGGGTTTGACCACCAAGTTGGGATCAGCCGACGTCGATGACGAAGGAAAACAGAAAAAAAAAACCCTCAACCCACGTCATGGTGAAGAACGGAAACTGTAGCGAGTCTCCATTTCCTTGATCAAGTTGGTCTAGACCTAGATTAGCTAAATTAATCAAAAACTTATGCTTGTACAAGCAAACATTTGGACTAATCAAGTCTTGCAGGTGCTACTTGTTGCGCATGTATATGCCCGCTAAGTCGGGTGGGCGCAGGGAGATTTTTCGAGAGTTTTCACAGTCTTTAGGTACAAAGTCTTTCCGCTCTCCAGTTTCCAATTAAATGACATTGTAATAAAATAAACCGTTACCATACTGTACTTGACGTGAGTGGGTCATTAATTATTCACTGTAGGACCGGCCGAGCCTGTCTCAGATGACGATCATCTAGGCAATCTTGGAAGCTTGGCAGCCAACATTCCATAGACATATTATGATAGCTTTGCTGATAACTTTTGTGCCAAAAAGTTTACAAAATACTGGGCATTAGTCTAGATTATATATCAACCCCCGGTGAAGCTTTTGTGTGCGAAAAAAGTTGAACTGATAAGAACAAGACAACGAAGATGAGCGATTCGGTGTGTTAATCTGTAGTTGAATGAAGCGGGCCCCACCTAGTGGGTGGCTTCGGTGGAATCCCGTGCTGATT
This sequence comes from Penicillium lividum, assembly GCA_028828245.1. Lineage (NCBI taxonomy): Eukaryota > Fungi > Ascomycota > Eurotiomycetes > Eurotiales > Aspergillaceae > Penicillium > Penicillium lividum. Next base: position 739,334 of record JAQJAG010000002.1, read on the forward strand.
TTCGATCCGTTGAGCTTTGTATGGGCCCCACCTTGACCAAATCGGCACACCGACAGCTCCCTATCCCGAGTCCGAATGGACTCGGGATTTCGGGATCGTACGGTCTCCGAGATAGTGCAGAAACATACAAGGGCTGTACACGAGTATATGTTTATTCACATGGTCTGTATTTATTTCGGTATTCTGGATATCTGTGCTTTCAAGTATAACTTAGCCATTTTCCAAGGGTAACCGGAATCAAAGTCGGCATCGAAAAATCTTACATTCTCGGGATGCCGAGTGCAGATACGGGATCGCCTTCGGAGTGGATACTCGACGGAACCATCGTCTCAATTTTCACCGACCCACTCAAACTAAAACCCTTTGGTGATCTGCGGTGAACAAGATAGGAAAATATCTGGGTCAGGCCACTTGTAGAAAAATCCAAAACTGAGAAAAGGGGCTTGGTGGGACCGGTCCTCATGCTCCTTCCTAAATCATGCGAGCGGCTTTACAGAAGTCCAATCGCTTCCAGACCAGACTCGTTATCTCTCTCGATTTATTTTATCGTTTTGTTGTAAGCTCCTCTGTGCTACAGAGCTTAGGGGTCAGTGTGCACGAAATACTGCGACGGGGTTGCAATCATGTCTAGGGATGTTGTAAAAGATATCGACGTGAATGTACGGAGTATTGCGACATGAAAAATGATATTTCGATACACGAAATTCCTACGTTTTGCAATGCAAAGTCAATTGTTCTTCCAAAATTAAATTGTTGACGACTCCACATCCTATTATAGAAATATCTAGGTAGATCCCAACCATTGTATGTAGTACGAAGCACTTCTCCATCGTGAAACAGGTCTTCGCTCCATAATGGGTCGTCATGTACTGCGTATGGAGCAGTCATGATGTAAATCCTGCAGTGCAGACTCAAATCCCCGCAATGACCTAAATGATTCGGAAACGTTGCTTGCCAAGGGAGTACGAAATAAGTGTACATATTCCAAGACATTTTCTTGACTTCAAATTGATATTGAGGGTCACAGACTCACAATCATATCGCCAAAAAAGACACTATAATCGCCCCTTCCCAGGGTTCTCACCGGTAACCCTCAGTTGACGGATCATACCATCAAACAACATTTGAAAGTCACACAGCGAATACGTATCAAGGTGGGGTAGGACTATCTTGCTACACGCATCACTCCGTAATCTAAACTCCGCAAAATGATGTTGTACGGAGGAGTGCTTGGGCCTCAAACGGTGGAGATGTGGATTTACTTTTCGACTGACTTTTAACTTGGTTTACTAAGCTGAAAATATTGAATGTTTGCCCACGAAAAAGCTTCTGTAGATGTTAATGGCGATGGTGTGTCTCCAAACTTCATGTATATTTAAATGGCGAATATGGTACTGGAACTGTGAATCCATAGTAAAATTGAACGAACATTCGCTTAAGCACTTGACAATGAATCTCACAACTCAAAAGGCCGAGTTGATTCCCTATGTAGGCACCGTAGGGCCGAGGTTTTCTCCGCGTTGGATTTCGTTACCGCAATCATCGTAATGGTTCGTCTAGATTCCAAATTGACAAGGATTTTCGGTTGATATTAGGCATCGTAGGCACGGTAAACTTGTAAGATTGTAAGTTGGACATTATTATCACTTCCATCAACTAGAAAATGTTTTCCTACTTCTTCTCCACCTTACTGCCACCGGTCACCATCCATCTCTCCCCAGGTGCCATATCGTACATACAAATACGGTGGGACATCTGATGGTCTGGGAACATTTAGTGTTGGGCAGTAGGGCATATTCTCATTTTTCTCTCTTTGACTTTCTTCCTCTGACATCTATCGATCGATCAATCGTATGTATCCCAACCCCGCGACAAGTTATGGGCCCTCTCTCTTCCCCTTTACGATGTCTACTTTACATCTTTCTTTATACATTGATCATGGGTATGATCAACTTTCCGCTTTTCGCCTTCCACCGATCTAAGAGAATTAACCCCGAAAGCATAAAAGAAGCTCCGCAATTAATCAGTCTCAGATATGTACCCACCTACAACGGACAGCTTTCAGTTTGTTCTCTCCGTCGAACCTCTAACTGTGCAACGGGGTCAACACTTGCATAAACCCCCAACGATACGGGTGCGGAAAAATAACCCTCCTTCAACCGGACATCGTACTTGAACAGAATGTGGGCTAAACATATCTTTAACTCGGTACTCGCGAAGAACCGGCCAGGGCAAATATGTCTACCACCTCCAAAGGCATTCTGCTCTCGACTCGATTGCACAAATTGACTCGCTTTATCTCCCACATGACGCCGCTTCACGAAACGATACCCGTCGTACACATCGGGGTTATTGTGAACTTCTGGGCTCCACATATCGCTTGAGTCGACCATGATATGAGAACCTTTCGATATTGTCGTTCCATCCGGGAGTGTGGTATCACGAATCACTTTACGTTCCAAACCCACTAAATCTGTTAGTGAGATTCAACAAATTAACAGTGGATCCTCGGACTTTACCTAAAGTGGGAATCTGTCTTTGGGATTCCTTCATGACGCTGTCCAGTAATATCATCTTTTGCAGCGCAGTCTGACAAAGTCCATGATCAGATATTGACTGCGTGATTTCCTGTCTCAGCGGTGCGGCAAGCTCGGGATGTTTGGCAATGTCGATAAGAATCTGCCTGAGGGCTTCGCTGGTTGTGAAAAGTGCTGCCATGGCCAAAGCGAGTTGAATGTCGCCAGCCGGTAGCTCGTTGCTTGACATATTCGATGACCAGGAAATGACATCGTTGTACCGGGGTGCCGTTCGTCCTTGACGTTGTGCCACTTCTGTTTCTTCGGCTCTTCTGTGGACCACATCACCTATCATCACGCGAGCTCTCTTGACAAGAGCACGGCATGCTGAAGTGTGCGGCAAAAACCATTGCACGATCGGCCAGAAAGGCGCTCGCCACGCATGGAGCTCACCCACCGCAGTGAAAAATTCTCGTACATATCTCTGCACAAGAGTCTGCCATTCAGGATCGCTAGCCATCTCGGGTCCCACAAACACTGAGGCCACTGCCCGTGAAATGATTCCGGTAGTGTCTTTGTCCCAATCAATTGTATGCCAGGTCTCTCCTAGTCCCCAGTGCTGTTACAAAGCCGCCGCAGCATGCTGATTAATTGTTGGCACAATTTCCTCGTTTTGGGACAATTTGGTTCGTAGCAAGTTAATCAACATCCCGTCGGGGCTATGAGCTGCATATTGAGCCTCGAATCCCGGGAATTGTGCAAAATATTCCTCTCTGACCAACTCTTGGTGATCAAGGTCTCGATTTGTCTTGACCCATTCACTGAGAGCCGAAGGCAAGACATTTTTCATCCCATTAGGCACAAGTAGAGTGATTGGCCCGTTATACTTGGCGAAACCCTCGGCAATGAGTTGTTTAGCATGTTTGCTGTACTCTTGATACGCCTTCCGCCGAAAGATGTCGCCGGGATAGTTGTTGACGACTGGGAATATTGGTCGCTGCTTTGGGATCAGATAATAGAAACTGACAACGATCACAATGAAGGTCCATGCGAAAAAGCTAGAGAACAGTTCTATAATCATGGTCACAGCTCAACTGGAGGAATGTGAGCTACAAAAGAAGTCAAATTTTGTGAGACATCAGTGATCTGTTCCGAACTATAAACCCTTTAAATGCTGCAATCGCATTACACACAATGAGTCTTGATGAATCATGTCCTAGCGCGCCCCGTAGTCTCCACATCCCGAAAGTCCTGCGACATGACTCCAGGACCAAAGGGGGGTAAGTAGGAAGATGTTATATAAAGGAAGAGGGAGGAGTATGCTAAATTCATGTAAAACACATCTCTTTTGGTGGAGAAGACCAAGGATACCGATTACGCCAAGGGCAAAAGATGAGGACTCATATTCAGAATTTGTGACTTAATAGAACTGGCAGCTTCTTGGTCAAGCAATCCGCCAAGGATTAAAGCAATCTGGGGAAAAGCAAGCCATATACAATATCGCTGTCTAATGCCTGATACTAATTCTCAATATTTAGCTCCTCTCTCCCTTGCTCATGACTTCAGCCAGGAATTTAATTCGACACTTGTGCATGGTCTCGCATGTCTCAGTAAATAGTATCGCTTGTCGGGAGCGATGTTTGGAGTGGCTTTGATACCGCGGTCGGGTTCTGGTCAAATTCTGTCTTCGGGACTGCCTCTAGATTTGGAAAGCTGCGAAGCAATGGAAACACATCATCCCCACTATGAAGATATACAAGAGACGAGTCTCAGCCGTGCTTGGCTTTGTAGAAAAAGCCATCTGGAAAACTATCTAGAAAGGCCCATAGGATCTGTACTGAGCGAAAAAGCCGAAGCCGCATTCACCCGTTTCAAAGTCCAGCACACCGTCCCCATCACCCGAGGACAGAGGCATTCGAACTTGGACCAACGGAAATCCGTTGAGGGATACGCGTTCTTTTACTAGGGCATACCGACATCATAGTCTTCAAAGAGACAGACAATCGTTAGACCCTCATCCACTTGTGTGAAGTACGTCGCTCTCGACAAAGCGACCAGGGAAGCCTTTTTTATATTTTCAATTTGATGGATGAGTTGGAAATTTGTGACAAAAACACTCGATTGAACTCCGTAACGATAGCGATAACGCTAGTCTTGTGGTTGGATATCAGGTATAATTTCATTCGACATGCGGTTGATAACGACTTTTGATCACGATACCATGTTGGGTGGGAGGAGATTCTGATTTGAGTGCACTCATTGGAGATCAGTAGCTACAGTTAAGGCCGTGGTAAAAGAGGATACGATAGAAAAGATCCAAAGGAGAATGATGTGGACTGAGTCAACTTGTATTTGAAATTTCATTTCGTTCTAGAAATATGGGGCGAGTAGCGGCCATGAGGACAGAACCTTTTAGCGTAGCGCCTAGTATATATCTCCTACTATATCTCCTACTTAGTCTCCTATCTATTATTCTACCTTCTTCTATACCAGTTTAGTTAAATGGTCAAGCGGCTGTCTAAATTTATATAGCGGAATAGAAAAGACAGAGAAAAACGTGAAGTGGAAGGAGAAGGTCTGGTGGAGGTTTCGAACGTACACCCAAAAAGTCTGTGATGTTTCCGAGTAATAGAGGGGTGTAGAGCCGTATAGATTAGCTTAGTAGTATTTATGATTTTCTGCCATTTATTATATGATATTAAAGGTTCTGTCCTCATGGCCGCTACTCGCCTCCGTATAGATATAGTCCCCTGGTCTGGACCTCGGGCCAGTGTAAACACATGCAACTAAGGCATGTCGGCAAATCCACTACATCTACTAAATTCCAGCGTCACTCGTAACCAAAATAAAAGGCCTCATCTGTATTTGGTATATGCAACATCGCATCAAGAACTTTTGGTCCTAATGACTGGGAGAACAACCCCCACAAATCGTAAAGCTGTTCATCCGCAAGTGGAAGATGGAAATCCCGTCCAAAAAACGAGACGAATCTTGTCATCTAACAAAAAGGAAAAGAGAATAGGCAAAAAAGAAATATGGGATAAAAAAATGTAAACGCCCGACACCATGGTGCACCCGGTAAAGAAACCAATCGACGATGATTATGAATGGGTCTCGTTTCGGAAGCCTGTACAGGCTGTGGAGCCTTAACGGCGCTGGTTGGAGAAACTGCGCTTTCCGGTGAACTGTAATCATAGTTAGAATCATTCTGTAAGCGAAGAGAAAAATAGAGAAACATACCAAGTGCTTGGGAAGAGAGGCGGTGGTGTGACGATCGGCCTCACCCTGGCGAGCCATACGGTTCATCTTCTTCTGTCCCAGCTTGTGCAGGCGGTCGGCCTTGGTGCGAGCCATCTCGTCAGTAACACCGTCGTTACGACGATCAGTAGCAGCCTGGCTGCGAGCACGGCTCTTAGCACGAGCAATGGCCGCCTTGGGGTCATCAAGGTCCATGGCGTCGTCACCACCGGCATCGTCGCGAGCAAGAGGACGTCCGCGAACCATGCTCTGGGAACGGGCACGTTCACCAGCAGCATCGACATCGTAACCAGCGGAGTCGAGACCACGCTCGAGTTGAGAAAGCTTCTTCGCCTTGGCACTGCGGGGAATTTGGGCGCGGTTCTTGAGCGACTTGCGCATCTTGGCCTCGTTGCGCAGAAGCACACGCTTCTCGCGGATCAGGTTTGCCTTCATACGGTTGTCGGCATCCTCAGCATCCTCAACACTCTCGTCAGACTCGTAGTATCCATCGGCCTCGAGCTTCTCCTCCTCCTCCTCCAAAGCAGCCAGCTTCTTCTCGATATCCGGGTCCACGAAATCGTAAATGTTCTTGCCGTTCCACACCTCGGGAATCTTGTCGTGGTTCCAGTCCTTGTTGGCCAATGTGTAATCGCGCTGCATGTCGAAGCTGTAGACACCAGCACCACCATTCTCCTCCTCCAGGTCGCGCTCGAGTCTGGGGCGGTTGGGGTCGTTCTTGTCGTATTTCTTGAGATCCTTGACGGCGTCGGGGATGAAGCTCTCGCGCACACCACCCATGGGTTGAGCAACGTGGATACGGGCCAGGACGTCACCAAGACGGCCACCGGGGGTAGCACTGTTGGAGCCGGACTTCAGCTTCTGTGAGACACGCTCAGCAAGCAGCTTGTCGCAAGCAGCGTTCTTGACAGCAGTAACACCCTCGGTGGTAGTGCAAGAGGCCTGGAGCATCTCAACATCTCCAGACTTAAGGATCTCCTGCAATTCGGCCGCCTGCTCGGGATCGAGGTCCTCAGGACGGCGGACATCAATCTTGTTAATGACAATGTACACAATCTTGTTAGCGAACAAGGGCTTGATGCTGTGGTAAAGCTTGATCTGATCCGTAACAGAGTAACCGCACTGCTCCGACAAATCCATGAAGTACAGAATGGCAGAGCGCAAGTGAGCAACTGCCGTGATAGACTGCATTTCAATGGTGTTCATCTCCTCAAGCGGGTGGTCGAGAATACCGGGGGTATCGATGGCCTGGAAGCGCAAATACTTGTAGTCGAAGTGACCGACAAACAGAGACTTGGTGGTGAAAGCATAGGGCTGAACATCGACATCGGCACGGGTGATGTTCTTCAGGAAACTGGACTTTCCAACGTTGGGGTAACCGCAGATCAGGAGAGTGCGGGTGTTGGGGTCAATCGAGGGCAAACGACCCAAGTGCTGGCGAACCTGCTCGAGGTAGACAAGAGGGTCTTTCAGGCGACGACAGATGGTGGCCATGCGACCGAGCGCAGCGCGCTTCAGCTGCTTGCACTGGAACAGAGACTGCGCATACTTGATGAGACGGACGTAATCGCGGGAAACGGTTTCGATCAGGTGCTTAGCAGTCGAAACCTGACCGAGGGCAATGCGGAAGTGGTCGGCGTCATAGAGGGTGTTCATCAAATCCTTGTCTGATGGATGTTAGACCCCACCCGGATGACATGAGACAGATAAGAAACTTACGGAAAGGATGAATGTCCTGCAGGCGAGGGAATCCATCGAGGATAGCCTGGAACTTATCACCGAAGGTCTCCTGGGTGAACTTGACCTTACGGGTGTAGAAACCTGTCCGGGAAAAAAAATTGATCAGCCATGCTGCTTTATCGATAACCCGATAACAATTTTTTTTGTTGCGCTCGCCACCGGTAAAAAGTGACTTGACCGAGTTGGAATTGGAATCTGAAAGGAGTAAATACCTCTGATACGGCTGATCTTGAAACCGGCACGAATCTGAGTGGGCAATTGTCGCTGAGTACGGCTCAGGACAATATCCAGGAATTCCTGGTGGGTAGGAACAGGCGCAATCTAGCGGTCAAAACGGGTCAGCGCATGGAACTTTTCACAGGGGAAGTAGAAATAGTAGATTTCAAAAGTGATACTTACATCCTTCCACGTTGTCTTCATGATGGGCCACAGGAGTCAAATGGGGGTTGTAATGACTCTAGGGTGGGAATGAGTGTTTGAGTCTGTTTCTCCATGAAAATTTTGGTCCGGATATTTTTCTGCCGGGCGGTATGTAAATGCGGGGACCAGGATTGGATACGATAACCGAGACTTTTCGAGATTTACTTTATCTTATTTTTGGAAGGGGTGAAGGGTTTAATGGTCTATTTCAAAAATAGACATACTCATGTACATCGCATTTCAACTATGGTACACAAGTCCTTGTGACCGTTTGGGGGGAGAATGCCCAAGCCTTTGGTTTTCCCCATATCCATAAAAGACTAGCCATGACAATCCAACCCCAGTAAAAAAAAAAAATTAAAACAATCATTTAAACTCCATTTTCTTTCATCCTGAGGACCAAACCGATGACCGGACATGAGAGTGCGTAACGGGAAGCGTGAGAGAAAGAGACCGAAGACAAGTGGGTAGGAAGTGACGAAATGAAACAGCTAGGACCAGAAAATTAGACTGATCCACGAATAAATGCAAAACAAAGACGGAACCTTAGCTAGATTCGTTGCCAAGCTCCAAGACCTGTTGAGCACAAAAATTAGTTTCAAAACCATACAGGGAAAGCGGTTGAAGTAATTAACATACCAGGTCCACCCATCCACCGCCACCGAATTGGCACTGGCTGGGGCCGTGGTTCTCGAACCCAAAAGACTCGTAGAAGGGGACCAAATGGTCATGAGCGATGATCGCAATCCGATCAGCAATCTGGGCCTCCCGGATCCGGTGGATGTACGACTTCATCAAGGTGCTACCGACCTGCTTGCCTTGGTGCTCAGGCAGCACAGCGAGCGAGTGAATGGCAATGGTGCCACCACACTCTTCATGACCAACTGCCTGGCCGTCTTCGACTGTCCAGCGCTCACCTTGCCAGTCTTTGGGTAGGCGCATAGATCTGTCTGTCACGTTGGGCTCCGAGGTTCGGGTGGCAATGATATGTCCGATAAGGGTAGCCCGAGGCTTAGGCTCGTCGCCGTAGAGGGGCAAGGTGAAGAGGCCCAGACTCAGCTCGGGGCACTTGGAGAGACGGTAGACAAACTATACAAGTGGACCCAGTTAGCCAAAGTTCCAAGCCACATCTATGCAGGGTTCCGAATTGAGGACCTCGAGTAACCTTGAGCAGCAAGCAATAAGCTATGCCACGAGGGGTTACACGCTACGGTCCATTGCCTTTGTAATTAACTCGCAAGGGATCTGCCCTACCTTGTCACGCGAGCAGCGCTCCTGCTCCGGGAAAGCATTCTCCACGGCCAAACAATCGTCCACGTTAGATGTGGAAAGTAGCTGAACGAACGGGTGCAACTCGTCAAGTTTGGTGCGGTGGTGTGTTGGGGGCCGGCGGAACCAGTATGGGAATTCATTGGAGTCCTCCTCCTGGTCAACTGCGACGTAATCCCCTTCAACTTCTTCGTCGTCCTCGTCATCGTCCAGCGGGAACCCATTGGCCAGCGCGATACCCGCGCGGCTCATGATGTGAGACAGCTCACTGTTGCTAGGGTTGCCGAGCGACAAGTCGTCTGCATTCGACAATGGCCTCAGACCGTTGTCCTGGCCGGGCATGGACTCCGAAGGTTGCTCGCTGGGATCAGACATGATAAACCGGGGAGATTGGGAAGAATTTGGAGTAGAGCGATATATGGAACTCGATGAAAGCTAGGATAGGCGTGCTCAGGAGTGGGTAGGAGCGGGCACTTGGACGATTGGAGAGTTTTTTCTTTCTTTTTTGCCGTTGAAGGGGGACCCAGCTCAATGGCGCCGATGGGGAACGAGTAGATGTAAATCTAGACCGGAGTGGATTAGTTTTCTCTGCTAGCAATGATAATCCGTAAAAAGGCAGAACTGATGAATTATCGGGAGATTGAAGGGGAATGAATCGGTGGCTTAGATGGTCATCCGCGCCCGCAGATAAGAATTTGCGACAACTTGCAGTGTGCGCAAGGAGGGGCAGCGGGCGGGATGGGATGGGATGGGATTGGAAGTAGGGGGCAAGACGAGCAGAACCTGCGCAACATTGAACATACTTGATGAAAGCTTTCAAAATCAGGAAGTTCAAGTGTTTGTCGATAATTCAGAGCATAAGAATTGGGGAGGGAAAGAGAAAGTGGCGGGGGAAACAATGTACAAGAAACCCCAGGAGTACGTGATCTTCCCCCCAGTTTCACCCTTGTCAGCAAGTTCCCCATCAGTACTGGTGACTTTTTAAGGTCAATGTATTCGTATTAAATTTGTATATATATTCATTTTATAGGAAAACTAATTCCTTTTTATGCTCAGCAGAGGAATTCAAATACCTAGGGACCTATGTTAGCTATTGTTCATTTGATCAGTGCGCGTCATTATGGTGGGGAGTGGATTCTCATAGGTCCACGGAGTATGGGGGATATGGAGAAATTGGATTTGAGCTGAGAACATTGAAATATTCCAATATTTGATATAATATACAGATCAAATATACATATATAGCAGACACAGTCAGTTCTTTATTGGTATACCATTTGAGGCCAGTTGATGATTGCCTCTACGTGTAAGCTGTTTAAACAACATATGTGGTGTTTGTTGAAAAGATTAGATATTTAGAAGCTCTATAATTTGCAGGACATGAGACTGATTAAAAATAAAAAACCGAAAAAGAGTCAACAATACTTAATGTATATGTGTTTGTATGCTGGTCAAAAATCGTATATTGTGGTTCCATAGCTCCAGTAAAGCTCCGACAAGGGTCAGAAAGAAACACCCTTGATCTACAAAGTTGGTGTAAGAGCAATCTTGAGATCTGGGATCTACATGTGTATTACATGTGTAGCATAGGAGGCATAAAGCTGTCCAATTGTTTGATCTTGTCCTGTCCAACCGGGTAAAATATCTTGACCTTAAATCCAGGCGGTGAATCACAGCCGAGGATGCGTCATGCTCCATTTTCCGGTCAACATTAACATTTGCTTTTCTCAGATATTTCTTCTCTGAGGTTGCTTCTAACTGTCACGGCCAGTGGCTAGCGGCCTCAAAATGAGCTCTCGGGCACTGAACTGGCCTCGGACCTCGCTTGCAAAGGTACATATCGAGCTCCCGAGACTCGGAACATCACCGCGCCACAAGAGCTGACCGTTTACCAGCATCCGATCGCTCGCTGCAATGATGCAGCATTCATATACCCGAAATCATTCTGTTCGCGTGGTCACCAGATTGCCGAGTTTTCAAATACCAACCCAAACCATGAGGGTCTCGGGCGTCGTGCAAAAGAGAAGCTGCTTGACCGGGTATGATCGCATCCAGTTCCGACAAAGGTCCCGTGCTAATGATTGACTTATTGACTCGAAGGATTTCTTCCTAAGTCTTCTGAACTCAGCCTCAACAAAGCGAGAAGCAAAACAGTATCTGTCACGGTTTAAGAATAGTCCCCCCAAGACTACTCCCAAGCCCGAAGCTCCCAAGGAACAAGAGCCATCTTTACCTTCCGGGGTCAACCTCGGCTCCTTCTATGGCTCTAGAGCAGTGCATGACAGCCCTGTGTTTCGGCAAACTGCAACACCAGCTCCACAAGGACAGGAGCCGTTCGAAAGACTACACCTGGCTCTGATCAAGATAACTACACCACAATTGCTTGATGATTCAGTCATCAATGGCGTGGCTAGGACTCTATCGCAACTTGTTCGTCTGGGAATGGCATGCTGTGTTGTAATTGACCCTGGAAATGTGGATAGCACTATCGTGCGACAAACCGCCATCGAGCAGGCCAATCGGCTCTCCGCGGCGGTTGATGGACAACCGGACTCAAAATCATACCGCTTGGACTCGCTACTTGAAGTTTCTGATGAAGGTCAAGATCAACCTACAGTGTCGTCTCGGAAGCGGCTTCTAGCACCCCTTCGGGACGGGCATGTTTTGATTGTCGCACCAGTCGCGTATCTCCAGGAAAATCCCAAGGCTGTTCCAGTGTCTGCAGATGATGCTGTGATTGCCTTGACTAAGGAATTAGCCGGGCTTTCTACCAACCCGGATCCGGACGAAGATCCTGCAGTGACTGCAGAACGAATCGGGGCTTTGCAGAAGGAGGTTTCGTTGGACCGAGTGATTCTCTTGCATCCCCTCGGAGGAATACCTGCTTTTAGGGGCCCTCAGGAATCTCATGTCTTCATCAATATGGAGCAAGAGTTTGACGATATTGAGAAGGAGCTGCTTGAGACAGAAGGCTCCCTTTGTGGAAGGGCTGACACAGCCAACGCCGATCTAGATGCGGCGTATTCAATTTTGGACAGCAACCCTTTCTCTAAATTCGCTACCGAGGAGGTGGTCTCGCCTCTACCGAAGATACCGGAACAGCAAACAGGTTCCATAACGGTGCAGCCGATCTTTGATGGCCACCTGCAGAACCTTTTTTTATGTCAGAAGACCCTTGCCCTGCTACCAGCGGCCGCTTCAGCCATCATCACCTCCCCAGAAGAAGTCGCCAAATCTTCGCGTCCAACGGAGCATACCACGAAGCTGTCCGCCGTGGGAACCAGACGCCAGCGTAATCCTCTCATTCATAACCTTCTCACCGATAAACCTCTTCTCTCCTCATCGCTCCCTCCAGGCCGCCGAGGCCCTGTCAACGGGCGGCCCAATGCGCTTAGCCCTATGACATCCCACACAACCTTCGTCAAACGTGGAATGCCACTCACTCTCCTTCCAAACCCGCATGTGCAGGTATGGACGGCTCAGCATCAGCCGCCACGACTGCAACTGAACGACCCATCAATCGACCTTCCTCGGTTAGTACATCTTATTGAAGATTCTTTCGACCGAAAATTGGATGTCCAGAACTATCTCGATCGAGTCAACGATCGCATCGCTGGCCTCATTATCGCTGGCGAGTATGAAGGCGGCGCCATCCTGACCTGGGAAACACCGCCCGGTGTCGTCGACGACGGCAGCCCGGAAAGCGTCGCACGCATGGTGCCTTACCTGGACAAATTTGCTGTCCTTAAACGCAGCCAGGGCGCAGGCGGTGTAGCTGACGTAGTTTTCAATGCGATGGTGCGTACCTGTTTCCCCAATGGAGTCTGCTGGCGCAGTCGCAAGGACAACCCGGTCAACAAATGGTATTTTGAGCGATCCGCTGGTACTTGGAAGCTGGCTGATAGTAACTGGACGATGTTCTGGACGACTGCTGGGCTACCAGAGGATTCGCAGCGGTTCCAGGATTATGAGGCCGTGTGTCGAGCTATCCAGCCTAGCTGGGCCGATACCAAAAGTGTGATTGATTGATGCACATAAGAATTCTAGTGATATGTGTAACTTAGTAGCCATCATATATTATGAAAAAGTTCTATGATGTCCTCAATTTCCAATGTTGATCAGTCAGGTATAGATCGGCCCGCAATTGGCTCCTGAATCCCCGACATCAAACCTCAACTTGACCGCCCGCAATCTTTCCTCCTTCACGGCGTCATGTCACGATGCCTATCTGCATAGAGTGCTCATACCCGGTCTCGCACCTGTACAGTGCTTACAGTCGCGCCGATGATCGTTCCCAGGGAAAAGGCGTGCGATTGACTCAGTGCCCGCGCTGTCAACGCTTCGCCGACAAATATGTCGAGTACGACTTTGTCGTGATATTTATTGACCTAGTGCTTATCAAGCCGCAGGTATGACTTATATATAACCTTTTGAAGGTTGCGACTGACATTTGTGAAAGGTTTATCGACATCTTCTCTTCAACCGACTCGGTCGCGATGATGACCGCTTTGATGTGAGAAGAGCCCTGGCCGCACAACAGAACGCAATGCTAACGAATCACATTTACAGCGATCAATCATCCGAATAAGTGTCCTTCTCCTCCTATTCGATGTCTACTTAACCTGGGCACGTCTCGAGAAAGATCCCTCCTTGGCGACAACATTTATCTCCCGCACCCCAATCATCATCCAATACCTCTTCTTCCTCACCCTGAATGCTCTAGCGACTCTCGCGCACCACCTCACAGTCCGGCTAGTCGCCTCGATACTCGTCCCCAATACTCGTCGATATGGCGCGTCAGAAGCCAGCAACAGTGGTGTCACCTCCAACAGCAATACAGGCGCAGCCGACACTACAATCACAACACCTTTCCCCTCTGGCCCTCCAACACCAACAATAAAACCCTCGCCCTCATCACAAGCAATAAACACACAAACACAAGCAAACCCAGCCACTCAACCGAAACTCACACCAAACCTCGCCCCTTCAAGCGACACTCTCTCCCCACAAGACCCATCCCTAAAACAACAGGGCATACCCACCTCCGCTTCCACAAGCTCCATCCCCCTTCCACCAGCAAGGCCAGCACCGCTCCGCCGCGCCTCCACAGCCCCGATCCAAAATATTCAGCCCCTCCCCCCACCAACAGCCGCAAGCCCCACAGCAATCAGCACTGCACTGCTAGTAAGCAGCTGCGCAAAGCTATTCCCCATCCTATTGGTAATCTGGGGCGCAGATGGCAGCGGAAACCAAAACAAAACAAGCAACAACAGTGAAATCCCTAGCGCACGTCCAGCGCCCTACGGCACACTGAGGAAAGATGCTACCCAGACGACAACCATGCTTAACGCTAAGGCTGCTCTCTCCTCTACTCGGGACGAGGAGTACTCGGCGTCTTCTTCATTGGTAGAAGCGTGGCTCGCAGCCGCGGAGTCTTTTCTAAGACCGTATTTACCGACTAGCTATCTTACGGGCTTTTTTGATATTCTTGCTTCGTTGCTCTCACTTGGTGTTGTTGATACGCATCTTGTTCTCCTGAGTAACATTGAGGCGCTCTATATTCTGCTTGGGTGTGGGTATTTGAGGGCTGTTGCTGTCGCTGTTACTGGGCAGATTGCTAGATGGGCGGTGCAGAAGGTTATTCTTGGGGCTGTAGGGGTTGGGTAATGCACTTTGTTAACGTTGAATAGAAGAGTTCAATGTTCTCTTCACTTCTTCTTTCTATACATACTTCTAGGTCATACATATTTAATTTAATACCATCGCCGAGTGTGAGAAGTATAATGGCCCATGAACTCGACTTTTGATATTGTTGACTTCCACATCAGCCACGAGACCATCAAAGACACCAAACACGTAATATATGTCATGCCCAATTCTCTATGGCAAGCCCAAAGCAGGGAAAAAGAGACAAGATCCAATACATGATCTCACGCTCAATCCAATGTAATATGTCACATAAAAAGAAACCCGGACCCGAAACAGCGTAAAACTAACATGCCAGAACCGACAAGAGAGAAACTAAACAACTTAATTGGGTACCCGTCCAGGACGGATATCGGATCTCTTCGGTGCAATAAGGGGATGCCACTGTGCAAGGAAGATAATAGCTGTATATCAAGTTAGAATCAATTCAGGTATAAACGATCCGATCAGGCTCGGGAGAAGTGAATGTCATACCCCACATCAAGTAGCAAGAAATGAAAGAGATGACGAGGACACTGCGATAAACACTTTAAACAAGCATATCAGTTTTCATGCTCGTTACATTCCCATCCTGGTAGATAGGATAGTAGAAATAAAACTCACGTCAGGTTTTCGCCCTTGGGGCTGAAGAACCAGGCAGCCAGGCAGGCGGCAACAACAACGATCAGGCCAATGACTAGACTCCAACTACAACGTAGAAGCATTAGTTCTGTCTTTCTTGTGACAAATGAACTGGACAGGTGCGATGTAGATTGGCGGTTGACACGACAGATGGAATGAAGACCCCCAGTCGAGCATGGATCCAGTTTACATCACAGTATATGCCCCAAAATAAAAACACGACAGACATACCCGTTCGCCATTTTGATGGGTATTTATTTCAAAGGGTTCAAGAAGAAAGGACTCGGAGGTCTGGTGTTCGTGTTCGAGTCGGAGATCGGAGGTGGTTGACAGGAGTTCGCAACAACACAATAACACGTTTCTGATGATGTTATTGGAAGTTATGCGCTGGGGTATAATTGTCGATTGCGCAGAATGTCGTTAGAGATAGAACGTGGGATGTCGGGTCGAGGTGGTCAGTCGATGGGTTCCGAGAATGGAGTCCGTAGCGGAGGTAATGGATAGGACCGGTGATTCAAGATTGAGATATGGTTGGTATTCCGTACGATACTCCGTGAAACACTGGCGTAATCCTCCACAAAATACAGTAGTTGCGGGGGTTGAATGGGAGACGAGATGTTGGTTGTTCGGAGCTCCTGGAGCTAGCGGGGCTGCCTCAGGCCAGCAGGGCGGTCACCAGCGAAACAACGATATCTACATGGGTTAGACTACTCATTCGTTAAAAATACTCCACGGTTGTAATTTGCGATCTATTGAGTGATACAGGTAGATAAATTGGTCATACTTAGGATTTAGCTGAAGCAAAAGTGAGATAAATACAAAGACGCGCAGGGACTACCCTGTAGTATGGGAAAGCATTGAATTAAAATCAAAAATACGCTCATGCGCCTTCACGTGCCTTGCGGTAGCTAGCCTGCAGAATTGTTAGATATTAAATCAGGCTAGAAAAGAATGGGAGTTTCTCACCTCCTGCTCCACTTGCAGTGCATCCACAGTTGGAGCAAGCTCGCTGAGGATCTCGTAGGCCTTCTTGTGGAACTCCAATTGAGCGGCGATCAGGTCGGCCAAGTTGCGCAGGGGCTCGGGGGTATCAAGGACCTGGAGTAAGGGAGAGTCGATATGAGCTACAAAATTTGGTATGACTGCCGGATAAGAAAGGAAGACCTACATTCTTCATCACGCTCACGGCCTCCTCGGTCTGGCCCACGAACTCATCTTCCGCCTGCTCAATCTCCTGTCGGGCATCCTCGCTCAAGTTATCGAGATCGCCGCGAGCAGCAGCCTTCTTGCTGGCCTTGATAGAGTCAAGTGTCAGACGGGCATTTTCGACATTCTTGCGCGCCTTAGCGGCGAACATCAGGTTGGTGTTCAGGGTGGTGTTCCAGCCAGCCAGGAAGCGCGACTGGATCTGGGAATCCTGAGCCAAACGAGCCTCGCCAACCTTCTCCTCAGCCAGAGCATACTTTTCCAAGGCATTGGCAAGCGGGTCCTCGCCGTCGATGCTCTGCGCAAGGGTCTGGGAGCCAGCGAGCGAGGCACGTGCGATCGCGTGGTTGAAGGTCTTGGGTTGAGGCTTAGCGGTCGGGGGTGCGGTCAAAGCAGCCTGAGCTTCGGCGGGGGTGCTGGCCTG
This sequence comes from Penicillium lividum, assembly GCA_028828245.1. NCBI lineage: Eukaryota > Fungi > Ascomycota > Eurotiomycetes > Eurotiales > Aspergillaceae > Penicillium > Penicillium lividum. Next base: position 756,494 of record JAQJAG010000002.1, read on the forward strand.
CGACAGAAGGTTGACCTTCTCGTTGATAGTGCGACCCAAGTCATTGAAGGACTCGCGGATGTTGGGAGGGTAATCGTAGGCCTCGTTGGAGTATTGAGAGCTGTTGTGTGGAGGGGACGACGGCCCCCGCACCGGTCAGTGGATACATCCTATATGCGATTCCTTTTTGACAGGTGTGCACTCACGTCACCTGCAACAGCTTCTGGTGAACCAGCTTGAGCGCATCAACGCGCTTCTCAAGCTCGATATACTCATCTGGGAGTTGGGTCTTATCCTCAGCTTGACCAAGCTGCTCCTTGATCATCTGCTGGGTGCGTTGCGCAAAAGGCGTGAAACTCGCGCTAATCGTCCAAAAAGCAAAGAGAAAACGACGTCAGTAAATAGGTTCAAGAACCGAGGGAATGTGGGTTTTATCGAGGCGATCCCCTGAGGGGAAAGTAGAATTAGACACTCACCTGAAGTTCTTACCGAATGCCTGCATTCGATCCATGATTGTGAAATATGAGAGAGAAAATATGGGGAAAGGAAGTGAAATGGGGGGAGATGAATGGAATATGGACAAGCTAGGTGGATGGTTTATCCCGCGGCGCTGCACCGCCCCACGCACCAGCCACAGTCTTTTTATCTCAGCCCGTGATTCCCAAGTATTCAAATTTACTGTTCTGATCGTGATAGGATCTTATTGACTAGGGATAAATTAGGACTCCTATATATCGGGTCGAGTTTGATTGACTGGTAACATCATAATTTGTAAAGTTTGAGCACATTTTGGTATATAATGTGCGGAGTACTATGTAAAAACACTCAAATAAGGCAGGTATATACTTGGGTAGGTATAACTTAAAGAGTACGACTTCGGGCATAGTATATAGATAATTTCCTCCAAAGGAAATTGATAAGAAAAAAATACAGATAAAATGGGTCATGAGAAGTAAAAAGCAAAAGCTCCAAAGATATCGTCAGTCCGTAAAAATCGTCAAATCCTCGACTCCTATTGGAGGTTCAGTTAAGTCAAGGTGGCCATCATGGCCCGCATCACCCTCGAATTGGGTTCTACATCAAGGTTAGCATACCAGAAGGAAAGCTAGCAAGAAGTACAATCTTAGCCTACCTTTGCGTTCCTGGCGGCGAATCTCAGTCACCTCCTCCTCATTGCCCTTGCTGTCAATGATATCCGTCTCACGCTGTCGCGTGATCTCAATCCCACCATGTCGCTCTAACCGCAATCTCCTGGTCTCCTCTTCCAGATCACGAATGTATTCCGATACATCATGGTCGCTCTCACGGGGTCGTAATAGAACTAGTGAACCAGATTCACGAGGCCTCGACTCAAAGCGTTCTTCGATATGGCTAGAGCGAGGCTCAATGTATTGGACAGGAGACGATACCCGACCGTGTGTATGAACCGACAGAGATCGTGGCCGGGAGACGGTATGCCTACGTGGTCTCTCGACCCGTTCGACCACCTCCTCGTACTCGTACTCAACATCTCGGTGAGAGGGTGGTTCGACAATGAATGTTTCATGACTGCCACGGGGTGGGTGGTAAGGCTCAAGCAGGAGATGTTCTGTTGTGACTCGCTCGCGTGGTCGTGAAACATGCAGATATTCAGCTAGAACCATCAATATAAGGTCCTCCTCAACACAGTGGATTGGGTTACTCACTCTCCTCAATCACAGGCCTTCTGAACTGGCGACTGAGAGTGATCACTTCATCAATCTGCTCCTTCGACAAAGCCTTCTGGATGACAATGGTCTCATCCTAATCGTTATCAGCCCCAAAATCCCACTCATTGAAAAGAAACAAGAAGCCATACCTCTTCCTTGAAAGGATATCCCAAATCCAAAATCGCATGGATATGCACAAACTTGCGCGGGATGCGCGTCTTGCCTTTCCGTGGGTAAGGCTTCTCCTCATGCCGCCGTCTAGCCATACTTCCCGAGCGTCTGCGATGCATGCTATCTCTCTCCTTGAACTCTCGAAACTCCTCGTCACCGTAGTAATCCGGTTCAGCAATACGAATATTCTCATAAACCTCCCGCTCACGATAGCGACCCTGCTCAGGACGATGCAGAGGCAGCTGAGGCACCCTCGGAGCTCTAGGAGCCGGTTCCATTTTCCGTTTAGGAATGCGATCAAATGTATCGAGGGAGGATTGTCGCCTAATCAAACGTGGCGGAGCAAACGACGGGCTCTCGTCTCGGCGACGGCGACGATCAGGTGCTACCAGTGGTCCGGATGAGTGAACCAGGTGCTCGTCTTCGTAGTAGCGGCCCGGGGCCCGCGCGGGAGGACCGTAGCGGTCTTCTTCATGCATTCTGAATTCGAAACGCTCGTCCTCCACGCGGCGGGGTCGGGAGCGAGATCGTTCTCGCTCCATTACTGGTGGGCCTCGCGAGTATCTGTCATATCGATCGCGAGAGTCCAGGGTACCTGATGATGAGCGGTAATCCTCGTAACGAGACATGGTTGACGAGGCAGACTTGACCGGGGTTTGTTTGTTTGTGTGGAAGGTGCCTGAAATAAAGGTGAACCTGAGCCTGTACCGTGGATATGACGAGGGCGGCTGACTCGGGCCGCTGATGGTGGGGTGGAAACCACTTGTGGCTTTGAGGGAAAAGAGCCAAGTCAAGTCAAGTCAAGTGAAAGTGAAAGATAAGAGGTGGTCAGCTCAAGGTCAAACTCAGCTGAAAAATTGATGAGTTTCTTTTTATTTACCAGGCAGAAGCCAAGTCCATGATGACATTGGCTTGTTTCGCTATGATTTTATGTGGGGTTTTGCTCCTGCGCCACACTTAGTCCCTTTTAGGTCTCGTGCTAATGTATGTCATCATGCCTTATGTAGGTCCATGTACATGATGCACTGCGCCCATGCCCCCATGCCCGAGTGCACCCGGGTTAAAATGACGACTTAAATCACCTGGCTGCCGGAATGTAGTGATATGGAATTTCTCTTATAAGAATAGATAGAGTTATGATGAGGCACTGAGAACTACTAGAGTCAGGTTCTATGGATTGTAGACCATGTAGGAAAGCAAGATCGTATGCATAATAGAGTTTCAGTCCCTAATGCTCCTTAGAGTTCTAGATTTTTCAAATCACCTTCTAGACTCAAAAGTCCCATGGCTAAAAATGCTCGGTCGGGCGGCCGGAATGTGACAAATCGTCGATCATCATTATACAGCTCTTCCGCCTCTCTATCGACAACATATTGTGGCTAGAAGCGAAACATTAGCGAGAAGCGGTACATCAATCACATTAATAAAACTTACAGGGTCATCAGGATCATCACGGTGGCGCTCACGTTCACTTATAAAAGATCGCTCATATGGCGGTCCCCGTCCATGCTTAGCCGCAATGATCCAAGAGCTCTCGCAACCACCCGCGATAGCGTCGGAGGTTTTCCATCCAGTAAGTCGTGAAACATCTCTCAGTTTGGCGATGATCCAGACCCGTTGCGCATGGTCAACATACTGCACGCCAGCAAAGAAGATCGGCATGGTCATCTCCGTAAGCGAAGAACCGAGAGTCGGGCTCAGGCTACCAGCTTGGAGATTGTAGCGCTGAGGATAATAGATACCGGCCGTGATGCGGCCTATTATCTGAGCATACTCCGTAGTTGTAGGAGCGGCTACACCAGCAGCGATCATCATGGCTGGGGGAAGACAAGGGTGGAGGCGGTGTAACAAGATTCGTCCAGCGTAATACATTCCCCAGACCACGGCGATAGTGTGTGTCCGGTACTGCAGAGCCGGTCCAAATGGAGAATCGATGACGGCCGTCACATCTGCGGGTAGTGGCTGGAAATCCCGGCCCAAGGCCTGAACGTAGACATCCATAGCAACCAGGATCTCTTCCCATTCACGTTCTGCCTCCGCGTATGTTATCTCCTCGTTTTCTTCTCGTTCTGGTGATTTCGGTTGCCCACGTTTGTCATATGTGAATGCCGGTGGCACTTGGACTGGATCCTGCGGTGGTATCATGCCGTACATCGGAGGTCCCTCTTGTGGGCCTGGAGGTGGTCCCTGGGCGGGTGGGCTTTCCTGGGAAGACTCTGAAGGAGCACTGGGGCTGCTTCCTATATTAGAATTAGAGGATACAGATGAAGATGTCCCCGGCGGCCCTGGTAGCCCTCGAGGCCCCGGGGGTCCATTCCCGCCAGCAAAACGACCCATGAAACGGAAGAGCTCTGGACCTGGCCTCCAAGATATGCCCGTTGCACGGGAATTCTTCAGCTTTCGCCTGCGGTCCCGTTCTCCAAAGTCAGATATCCGGCCAAGTAGGAGCCAAAGGTGATCGGCAGATCCATAGATCGCGTCTATTCGACCAACCGGTGCTCGAGGAGGACATTGGCTTCGAAGATACTGAGGTACACTATTGAACCATGTTAGCATGAGAAATCAATGAAGATAGAAATTCACTCACAATGTCTTTTCACCACTGATCAAACTAAGAAACACGTCCTGTTTCGTGAACCACCAATACAAGTCACACTGGATCCGGAAGTTCTCAATGTCCTTTCGAGAAAAGTTCTTTCTTGGAGGTTGCGAGTAACCTTCAACATGGCCAAACTGATCATAGTTAACCACTTGACCCATCAAAACGCTAATGAGAGCTTGGTCTATGGCGTTTTCCTTTTCAGAAAAAGGATCATCTTCGGATACCTCACTGCCGTAGGAGGAATAGTATTGCATCGACGGATTGGACCATCGCATTTGAGCTTGATGTTCATTGACCCTGCGACGATGAGCACGAAGATCCCGAGCTATACCCGCAAAATCAATTTCTCGAATCAACTGCGCAGATCCGGCCACATGACTATTCCATTTACTGTGATCAGCTGACATCACCTCGTAATAGGCCAGAAGTGTGGTAGCTGCCATAGTGCCAATCTGTTTTCGTCGCCCTGGAAGACCGACAGCACGACCTAGACGCTTCAAGGCGTAGTGGTAATGCTTCAGAGAGACGGTAGTAGGGGCCTGTTGTAGGTAAGCAATATGCAAGCTGCCAACGGCGAGAATGGCTTGCAGAAGGGCCGGATGCTCCAAGGCCTTAAGGGCAAGTGTGTATGTCCACAGACCTTGTTGAGCAGGTGGAACAATGCTGCCCAGCATGATCGAGGAGTCAATCGGGTGCCGCTCAAATACAGACATTGAGGGGGCGGTGGAATGAATAAAGTGCGCGAAGATGCGGGCAGTCTTGGGATTATTCAGGGGAGATGATCCCAGCGTCGGGTGGTAGGAGGACAGGATGTTTGGTTCGTTCAGGTGAGTGGTAAAGGAACGCATATGACGATCATCATGATTGGCAGAGGCCATGATGAGATTGAGCTGATTGAAGCTCTCTGTCTGGGCTTGGTCCTCCAAATCCTCGTCGGATTCAACGTCATAATAGTCTTCTGCCTCGTCTTCAAGATATACGACCTGCTGTTGAGAATGTGGAATGAATTGTGCAGGGGCAGCAGGTTGTAGAGGCTGTCTAGGCAATGGATTATATTTATTGATTATCGTCGAGGGATCAAATGGCTGTATACTGTCAACAAATATCTTACACGCTTCGAGAGTAAACCCTACCTTGGGACATTGATTGTCGGTATAGTTCCGGTTTGGAATACTTGCCCAATCGGTAATGGGTTGTGGCAACTGTGGATCCAGTCCACTGTACTGGGGACCAGGATCATTCGACCCAACGGGTTGAGGCTGATGCTGTGCGTAGCCAAGATGGGCAGAGGGGATTGTCCCTTGCCCATCTTGCCCTACTGGGTAAGAAGGCCAAGATTGTGCGGAAGGCGCTGGGTAATAAAAGTGGGAAGAATCAACTCTCTGCTGCATCTCCAGCTGAGGCATTCCAGCTCCTGCAGCAGGTGGAGCAAGTGGAGCAGGGTATTGATACCCTAAAGGCGTGGGGTCATCTAGTCGTGGGGCCAACATGGGATGCTGTGCCGCCGCCGCCGCCTGTTGAGGCGGCAGCGAGCTAAAGTCACTATACAGCGGAACGCGTAGGCTTGGCTGTTGAGACTGAGCCTCCTGGATCTGTGGTGGGCCATATGGCCCCAAAATACCCAGCGGGTTCTTGAAGATCACCCGCTGGGCATAGCCCTCGCAATGACGCTTGGACTTAACGCAGTTACCACATGTGGGCTTTTCCTCGCCACATTTAATGCGACGTTTTCGACATGCTAAAATACATGGTCAACAAGGGTCTTCTAATCGGGCCCATATTCCTGTCCAGTCGACATACTTAAACATCCAGTTTTGGTGCGTTTTTTGGCAAGCCTGCGGGAATTTTGGGTTCTTCCCGGCTCGGCCGAACGGCTTTCACCGTCGGATACTTGAGCTTCCTCGTCCGCCATAGTCGCATAGACTAAACAGATTTTATGGATAATTATAAGCCTAGCTTGAAGGCATGGTGGCTAGGGAGGAAGAGAGAAAAAGCCGGGAAAGAGTCTTGGGGGGGGGGGGTGGGAGATAGATGATCGCGGAGTCCGAGAGTCTGGATTGGATCGAATTTCCAACTCCACAAGGACATAAGTGCCGAGCACGGAAGATCACCCGCGATCAACCATGGAGTTATGCATTTTTTTGAGTTGTTCTATACTCCGTTCTAATAGTTGTTCTCACATACCACATGGAGAACCCACATGGGCTGATTATCTGCTACTCTTAGCTCAGGACACGATCTGACATGAGGCTGGTCTCCTGACCATACGGTTGAGCCTTTCTTAATCTCATTTTCTAATTAAGGGCCTAAAGTTAATTACAGAGCTTATTCAAGCTAAATGATGGCCAGTGGCCAATGCTGCGATTCCATGCCAAGATTTTTACCTACATTGGACAACGAGTTAAAAATCAAGAAGCATGTATGAAAGAAGGAGAATGTTCATTTTTAAGGAGAAATATGACTTAAGAATCTATGAACAAGTAACTAACGGGTATACTAAGTTAGAATACTTGATCACTTTTTAGCTAAGTCAACTAACTTGATGAAATCCAGGTTTGTTGCCTGACAATTCTGGCACCAATTCTGGCACCAATATGGTAATATATTGTAATATGAGTATTAAGATTACAATACAGGTGGAGATGATTTTCTGCCGTTAACTTTTTTTTTTATCTCCGCAATTCTTCGTTCAGTTTCATCCAAGAGTTTGGCTGGATTTCCACATTGGGTTGAAGCCAATTCTCCAGTGAAAGAAATACTCTAGCTCCAACATGTTCGCTGTTCCAGGATGGTCGCTCTCGAGCGGTCCCAAGCGGGAATCTGTGGTCGCAAAACCTTCCAACGATTCCAAGCCTAAGGAAACCTCGACCCCTAATGACAAGAACAACAAGCGCAAACGTGGAAATGACAATGTCACCCGTGGCAATGTCGATGAGATGTACCGCAAGCACATCGAGGGCTACACCCCGAAACCTGTCAAGCGCAAGGATAAGAAGCCGAAGAAAGAGAAGAAAGAGGCCGACGAACAGGTTGACGAGCAAGCCGAACCCGCTGTGACGAACAACACCGAAGAGAAGGCTCCCGCATCAGAGGCACAAAAGAATGAAAGCACACCCCAGAAGAAGCAGAAGAAGAACAAGAAGAACAAGGACCAGAAGGAGGGTTCCGCCGCTGCTGCACCTGCGCCCGAAACAAGTGCTCTGGCTGCACCCCCCACAACAACGGCGACTCTGACTCCGCTCCAGCAGGCAATGCGTCAGAAACTGATCTCTTCCCGCTTCCGCCACTTGAATGAAACCCTGTACACGACCGACTCCTCCAAAGCCGTTGAACTTTTCAATGCCAACCCGGAACTCTTCAGCGAATATCACGCTGGCTTCTCCCGCCAGGTGAAAGAATCTTGGCCCTCCAACCCGGTGGATGGCTATATTCAGTTCGTCCGCCGACGTGGAGCCGTGCAGCCTCCCAGAAGAGGAAACAAGCTGGACCCCAACAAGCCTCAGCCTCTGCCTCGCAGACCTAACGGATCCTGCACTATTGCGGATCTGGGCTGTGGTGATGCCGGGCTTGCGCGCGCGTTGACTCCTTCCTCGAAGAAGTTGAATATCAAGGTGAAGAGCTACGATCTTCAGGCACCGGATCCTCTCATCACCAAGGCAGATATCTCCAATCTGCCCCTTGAGGATGGATCTGTTGATGTGACCGTCTTCTGTCTGAGTTTGATGGGAACCAACTGGGTGTCCTTCGTCGAGGAAGCTTGGCGTGTGTTGCGTGCTGACGGCAAAGGCGAGTGCTGGGTTAGTGAGGTGAAGAGTCGATTCGGCAAAGTGACACGCAAGAAGGCGCAGATTGGAGCCCAGAAGCCCCTTAGCAAGACCCAGCAGAAAAAGCTACCTAAGAAGAAGGGAGATGATGAGGATGAAGACGACGCTGACATCTTCGCTGAGGATGCTCGTCCCAAGGATAACAACGATGATACTGATATCTCAGCATTCGTGGAGGTCTTCCGGACCCGTGGATTTATCCTCAAGCAGGAGACAGTTGACAAGTCCAACAAGATGTTCGTGAAGATGGAGTTCATCAAGACTGCTGGTGCTACCCCGTCAAAGGGCAAGCATGCTTCATCTAGTGCTCCTGCTCCTGTTGCTGGGAAGAAGCGATTTGTTGATCGCAAGCCGGATGCCGGCAATGGCATGACACCGGAGCAGGAAGCTCAGGTACTCAAGCCTTGTGTGTACAAGATTCGGTAGTTCCATATTGAGATACCAAAAAGTTATGTTTAGAATTGACTACCTTGCCCTCTACGAACCTGTTTATTGTGACTGCATTATCCTTCAACAAGCTACAGAGCGGTATATCCTACATGATATTCACTTATCCAGTCTTCCGCATCACTCAAACACTGACAGCTCTACGTATTGGACGCATTACATTCAATGAAAACATAAAATGCTCACAGAGCTCAGTTAGAACTAACACTCAGCACTTGGGCAGTATCTATTGGTTCCCACCAAGCTGTGCCACGGCCCGGCCCATCTCCTCATCATCGTAGATACGGAATCCCTTCTCCTTGGTAACGCTCGCCAACTGCACATTCTTGGAATCAAGCTTCTCCTCCATGACCTGCTTCAGCGTCTTGAGCACCAGAGTCTCAGCCTCGGCCAGAGTCAAAGAGCGGTGGTATTCATTCTGCAGCTCCGCCTGGGCACCTTCACTTCCGGAGCCGATGGCCTTGGCGTCATATCGATAGAACGTACCTGAGGGCTCAGCGTGATATCTGTAGACAAAAATACAACATTAGCGCAAGTTAGACGTGAAGGATTGAGGTCACATACAGCTGAGGCCCATCCTCGTCATAACCGGCGATTAACAACGCAACACCAAACGGTCTAGACATGACGCTCTCCTCATCATCACCGCTCTCTCCGAACCGAAGAGCCAAGTCACAAATTGCCTGTGTGGTACTCTCAACGCGCAGCGGCTCAGCGTAGTTGAAGGCGTGGTTCTGACATTCGACACGGGCGTGCTCAACCAGGTTCCGGGCGTCGGCCTGCAGGCCGGACATGGCGCAGCCAATGTGCTGGTCGATTTCGACGATCTTCTCGACGGATGATGCTTCGAGCAGGGTGGATGTAACGCGCTTCTCAACACCAAGGATGACTCCCTCCGATGTTGCGACCTAGGGCGTGTCAGTTGTGGACGGGATGGTGAAGTTCAGATAACATGAGACAAGAAAATATTTCGTCATCCTGATGCGGGATTCATTTATCTGAAAAGAGACAGGGTGGACGTACTCCGATCGCTGTGGAGCCTAGCTTGATAGCTTCGAGAGAGTATTCAACCTGGAACAGACGACCCTCGGGGGAGAAGGTGCTGTTGGGGGGACAATGTTAGTTGGAAAGGTTTGGATTGAAGCGATGAGGAGCCCTGTTCAAAATGCGTACTTGATTCCACGGTCTATCCAGGAGCTGTTAGTGATGCTGCAAGTGTTGGTCTGGAGGGACGGAGCTTACCATATTCGGATCGTGCAATGAACATATTGAATGGCCTGGATTCAGGATAAACGTCAAAAGATCAAGAAGTCAAGAGAGGTCCAGGATAATTTATAGGATAAGGGAGAGTATTGAGCGTGAGATGGATGAGAGGTGGGAGCAGGTAGCGGAGCTTTGAGGTGGAAGCTCTACGCAAGTCGTCAGTGCCTGTTGGACACCTGGCGGATAAGGCAACAAGGCACCCACACGGTGCCCAAGGGTTGGTCAGTGGAGTTTCCACGGTTTTGTTTGCATCGCAGCTACTTTGTTGATTTCAGAGTTCAGATTCTTTTTTGCTCGACTCGATTGTCTAGGCTTCATGCCATGCTCTGCTTCCTGTCGGGATCATGTCCGCCAATGACCGCGCCAGCTACATGAACGCTTCACGACCCCGCGCTGTGTCCAATCGCGTCGAGGCTGGGCCTCGCGGCGCATCACCGTTCGCCGACACCATGGACCCTTTACGATCCAGCAGCGCTAGTCAAAAGAACAGAATGTCTCGGGACCAGAGGTTCATACCTGAGAAACGTACAGAACGTACTACTATCACAACCAGAGAGAAATCAGTGCGGAGGAATCCCACCAAGGAGTCAAGCGCGACCAATCGTGGGGAACGCGATAAGTCCCGGTCCAAACACCCCAGTCAGCTTGAAGGCGCAAGCCCTGGAGGGCAAATGCGGGAAAAGGACGCGATTGAAAGTTAGTCACTCCTTGAGCCCACGTCGCATCGCTTCACACATTTAACTTGAGGCCGAATGAAGTGTATTGACAAGCTCGATAGCACCTTGGGATCCGCAAGCATCACTGATTCCTCACTCCACTGCCCCGCTCGCATGCCGTGTCTCCGTTCCTCCATCAGCTGCAACAGTGCCCCAGTCACTATATCCTCAACCGTTTCGAGATCTTTCGCCCGATGCCCAAGAAGCCGCCGTGTTGGATGATTTGCTCTTTGTTTTCATGGGCTTCGAAGGCCAATACATCCACTACCATTGTTCTTATGATCCGTCCGTTGAAAAGGACCGACTCACCGGCCCGGTCTTTCAATTGGCCCCGGGTCTAGACCCTACCTTGCGGGATCTTACACAGTCGATGTTGAAGATGGCCACTCACTATAGCGCGATGGAGGCTTTCGTGGAGCTCCAGAGTCGTGCCGAGTATGGCGCAGTCAGCCATGCGCTTTGCGCATCGATTCGGAAGATTCTCAAGGACTATTTGATTCTTATCGCCCAGCTGGAAGGCCAGCTTCTGAACAACCCCACATTCACCCTACACCAACTTCACCTCCACACAATGTCGACAAGCCAGTGCCTCGCTCAACTATATTCTCTAGGGCAAGAACTACTTCGTCGAAATGGTCTCTTAGAAGATCAAGATACGGACGAATCGATAGATGATTTCGACGACGTCGACAATATCCTGGAACAACTACGAGAGGGTGGTGATCTGGTGCCTGGCGCCATGGCAAGTAAGAAAATTTGCAAGGGTGGGAACGTTCTCCGGCTACTTACGGAGCGTTTGAATACATTTGCGGGCGATCCAACGACCAAGAGTCTAGTCCAGGGTTTGTTGCGGGATGCTAGTCGACCCTACATGAACATGTTAAATGAATGGCTACACCATGGAGGAATCCGCGACCCTCATGGAGAATTCTTGATCAAAGAACAGAAGTGGATCAAACGGGAGAAGCTTGAAGAGGACTACACAGACGAATACTGGGAGAAACGGTACACGATCCGCAATGATGAGATTCCACCACAACTTGATAGTGTTCGAGACAAGGTTCTTCTTGCAGGAAAATATCTCAATGTAGTACGGGAATGTGGTGGTGTGGATATCAGCAAAGCAGTGAAAGATGTGCCAAAGACACTTGATGATCCTCGGTTTTTGGATAATGTCAATGGCGCTTACACCTACGCCAATGCCTCTCTACTGAACCTGCTCCTTACTAAAAACTCTCTGACGACCCGCTTCCGCTCACTCAAGCACTATTTCTTCCTGGACCGTTCTGATTTCTTTTCTTACTTCCTCGAACTCAGCGCATCCGAATTACGCAAGCCCGCCAGGGTTGTTAACGAGGGCAAACTCCAGTCACTGCTTGATATTGTTCTCCGTCAGTCGGGGAGTATTGCCGCACAAGACCCATTCAAGGAAGATGTTAAAGTACGAATGAACAAGATTGGGCTCACCAAGTGGTTGATGCAAGTGGTCAGCGTCTCCGGGATTGACCAAGATCACCCGGAGGCGGCAATTGAGAAACAGCAGGCTTCTGCAGCCCAGGCGGCAGATGACGAGAAAGATATTGTGGGATTTGATGCGCTGGAGCTGGACTACACAGTGCCATTCCCCCTCTCGCTCGTCATCAGTCGCAAGACTGTATTGCGATATCAACTCATCTTCCGACATCTTTTAGCCCTGCGCCATCTGGAGACATTATTGGTCACATCTTGGGCAGACCAGAACAAGATGACGAGTTGGCGGCACAAGTCATCTGATAGACGACTGGAGATGTGGAAGCGACGTGCGTGGAACCTACGAACCAAGATGCTCGTCTTTGTCCAGCAATTGTTGTATTTCTGTACAGCTGAAGTGATAGAGCCCAACTGGGTAGGATTGATGGACCGGGTGAATGGAGCTGATGCCGAGGGCTCTGAAGTGACCGTGAATGGCACCAAACAGGTCAACCGGACAGTTGATGAGCTAATGCAGGACCATGTGGATTTCTTGGACACCTGTTTGAAGGAATGCATGCTTACCCAGGCGAAGTTGTTGAAGGTAAGAAGATTCGAGATTTTACTTCTGCTGAATAGGCTCTGACCCAGTTTGCCAGATCCATTCTAAATTGATGACCTGTTGTACCATGTTTGCATCATGGACGGCAGCGTCTCTCTCGCGGGCCCTGGCCTCTGCTGACCCGGACTTGTCTGGGGAGGCAGCCACAGGAGCTGAAGCCAGACCTTATGACCCCACTCGGATTGCCAAGCTCGAGGACACGCTTAAACGATATGAAGATCATTTCAACCGCCACCTGCGGATTCTGATGGACAGGTCAGTTCCATCAATCTCACATAAGAAACCATAGCTGACGAGAATAGTCTAAATTACTTCGCCGCCACCGAGAGCGTAGTTCTCCTGAAACTTGCACACTCCCTCAGTTCGATTAGCAAAGAAGACTGAGAATGAAATCATTAGCCATATGCTATTGCTAATATAACTTGCCGGATACCAATATATGATAAAGGACGACCCATAACCGGCGATAAGATAGTTAACTCCGACCTGGAGAAATAAATAAACATTCCAAATTTGATAAAGAAAGACCTTGCATCCTGCATGGTGTGATTAATGACATGTAAAGAGCATCAAAAATAAAATCAGGGGATATCTAGTTACAACGGACATCGGACCTAGAAAGCCCCGATTCCTTCGCTATCGCTGACACTAGGCAGCCCCGCAGGTACAGGTACCTATATCGCGCTCATCTCATCTGACCGCACTATCGCACCATCGCATCGGCATGATCGTACACCCAACCCTTCGAATCAACTCAGCGAACCACAACAAACAAACATGACATCCTACGACCAAATAACAAAACACCTCCGCTCCTTCCACTTCCCCTTCTCCATCCGCCTCCCCCAAACCCAACAAGAGCGCTTCGCCCTCGCCCTAGGTACAACGGCCGCAATCGGCACCTCCCTCATCCTCCCAGCTATCTACCGCGACTACCGCACCTTCCGCTCCTACGGCCCTGGTGGCGTCCCAAATAATGTATTCGGATGGTTAATTGTGCGCGCGGTCTTCCAGCCATTGATGAGCGAGATGTTTTCGACGGACATATATGTACAGCGCGTGCATGCGCTCGAGGGACACGGGGCCGGGGAGGCGGGGTTTCTTACTCTTGCGCCGGAGCAGGCGCGTTCGGTAAAAGACAGGCCTGTTGTTGGGCCGCATGTTGTTCCTCAGAGGCAGTTGACTCAGTTGCCTGATGAAGAGATTAAGGATGTGAGTTGCTTTGTCTTTTTGATGATCAGGGACAGGAAAAGAAATGGAGTAGAGAATAAGAATGAGCATATTAACCCGCATATCACAGAAACTTGATGCTGCATTCAAGGCATTCGGTCGTCGGAATCATCACCTTGTCAAATTCCGGCGCTCGGGTCAGGAAGCGCATGCTGAGGCTCTTTTCCTTGCCGATCGTCTCCCGCGCTCGGAAGTTGTGAAGGCGACGGACGGCGAGCTTGCGCATTTGCACTCGAATAGCGAGTATTCGGCGCATTTCCCATTAGCGCCTGCTGATTGTAAGTCGACATGAGATTTGACAATCAACATACCTTTGTGGTGGAACAAAGATCTTCATACTGACATCAATCAGGCAAGAAGGTTATCGAGGCAGGCTGGGGCCAGCGACATGGGTTTTCGGGTACATCGGCCATGTCGATGTTGAGCCTTGGGATGAAACCTGATATCCCAGCAGAGTACCTACTGATTTATGCGCCACGGAATGATGCGGAGATTCAGACATTCATGCAGATTCTGGAGGCGAGTATCAAGTATACGACTGGCCGGGAGGATGTGCGTTGATTTCGGGGCTGGAACTCCGCTGTAGATTGTGTGTGAGTGGGTCAGTGAAACAGTTGCAGCTCTACTTGTAATTCATCGGTGAATTTTGCATGGAATCTTCGGTGAGATCGAGGAGTGCATGTTTTTGCATTTTATGTATCTGATTATTATACCCAACTCAATTCAGGCGATAGAAAAATGAATGTTTTTAGCTTATGGTCAGCTGGATCCGAACGTGAGATCTCCAATTTGCCTGTTTTCACCGAGTACATGGAGGGTATATTGTGAATAGCCTCATTTGCATCATCCATGAGTTCACCCACAAAATAACTTACTACTGTACCATACCCCACACATGATTTAGTATAGATCTGACCTACTGTTTTGATCCAATGAGTGAATATGGTATTAAGAACATTATCAAAAAACAAAACAATCAACCCAGAGGGACTCGTGTTGTGCCTATGTTGGTCAAGTGCTTTAGAGGGGCCTGCTCTGAGCTGTTGTTTCCCGTTACTAACATTTGAATTGACGACACCAAACAAGTCCCGTGAGCTAAATTGGTTGGTCACATATATTGCCAGCTAGTGGGAGTGTTTACCACTCGACCATATGGATGTCAATTGTTAATTCTATTCATCTAAAGGTGATTATAGCCCAACTACTAAATCGTGTGATTTACTGCGGGCATCATTACCTAAACCAGGATTTGACTACATAGTCATACTTTGAAGCCCAAGGTCAATATCTATATCTATGTACCTTATGTATGTATTTTCTCTTGACATTTAAGATCTTCACCCCTATGTAACTAGTAATACCTAATATTCAGATGTCCAGTATATGAATACATATACCACATATGTACAGTATAGATCACCTCAAATTCTATATAGGGCTCACTAGACCAGGCAACAACTCATAAATACAGTCAGGATCTCAGTACCAACCCCAGGTATAGATCAACGATCTCAGCAGAAGCCCACATGTGTCGCGAATTACCTTACCTTCATCGATCGCTAAGATCTTTAAACCTTGAAACATAATCTGTTGCATAGGGCAAAATAGAACCCTCCATACACATGTGCATGCAGAGTACAGTGCATGTATACATGCCACGCACGATGCAACTACCAATAAGAGTCTAGTGCAGCTAACCCATAGAAAGACCTGTTTACCTGTCCCAGAGTATCGGGTTAAGCAAAGGGTGCATGGGGGCGGGGTGGCGACATCCTACGTAACAAATCAGCCGAGAAACCATGCACTGCACGGTGAACTCCGTATGTATGGAGTACAGTAGTATACAGTAGTTAATTGACGGACTGGATGTCTGTGCCCTTGGCAACGTAATTTGGTTGGAGCTAATGCACGTTGTACAGTAGGTGTTAGACTGTGGTCGAATAAGAGAAATGTGGTAAGTTGTTATTTTAAAGACTTTGGGAGGGGTTAAACGGGTACTAATTAGATAACCGAGTACTTGATAGTAGAGGAGTGTGAGTTTATTGTGGTATTGAATAGATGTGCATATTGTAACATGTTCTCTATATACGTAGGCTAGGGTCCGTAGGTATAGTACACCATTTAAATTAATAGGGAGAATTTACCAATTCGAAATGAGTCAAATGACCAGGTAACCTCCAAAGCGGGCTTCATATAGTATCCTGCACTACAGTGGAGCCAGGTTACAAAGAGCAAACCCACAACCAATGCAGCGGGAGAAAAGAAAGTAACACGATATTCGATACGATACGAAGATCGGTTCTCATCCTATAGAAAGTGAGCTGAGGACCCGCGGGAATGGAACGCTAAGATTATTTGTTTTTCTTTGTCCATAAAACTAGAGAGTAATTTTACTTCCAAGGTTTGGGGATTCAGTTTTGTTTTGGGGAATGATGCCCCTTTTCCCTATTTGTCATTGATCCACTCTAATTCTTAACATCATTTCATATAAGTTTTTGGATCAGTCCCGATCGTTAGCGGCCTTCGGACTAGACTGAATACCGGATAAGTACCTCTTAGGAAGGTAAAAGAACTTGTTTTGATTACATACATCCCGCTATTCTTCCAAAGGCTAACTAACTACTAACAAGGTTAGCCGCTCTCAAGTTGAGGGCCTGGCTTCCCGAGAAGTGAACCATGGCGCTGGGTTCTGAACCAACGGCGTCACAGATAACTTAGTTATACATCCCTACCGTAGACCCGACGCTTTGGATGCTTTGCTCCTCTTTCGGGAGGGGGGCCGTCCCTCTGCCCCATGCATGAACATTCGGACCAAATGAGGTCATTTGGAGGGGCAAGAATTTTCGGAATTTTGTCCTAAATAAAACTCTGACTCCGTAATTGGGAAGGAACAACAGGGAAAGTCGGGACTCGGGGCGCAAGCACTTACGAACTTACGAACCTAAAACAAGGCCCAGGGCCACATCATCCCCTTAATGATGGAGACGGTCAATCCTACCGTAACAATTATGATCTGAGAGCCCACCTCTTTGTTCTTGACCAAGTACAGAGTGGTCGGTCCCTGATCATCGCCATATCTCATGGGGTGTTCATGGTCGTGGAGTCTGATCTGTAGAGAATCTGTTCCCTCAAGAAATGGACTCATTCACGTTAGATTTTGCATGGACTATTCCGCACACATCTGGTAACCCTAATCACCCTAACATGTATGCCGCTTTTCTGGAAATTTGAAGGCGTAAGGTCCCGACAGACTGGAAAAAAAGACCGAAAGTGGAACCCAAGGGAGAGCCCACACCTCCACAGCCTGAATTCTTCAAGTGGATATCTTTTCCGCATCGGCTTTTCAAGATTGTAAGCTGCGTACTTTGTCAGCGTAACAAGTGAGGGACTGATTATTTTCCACTAATCGTACATCTGCATCAAGGGAGATTGGCATCACCATACTCAATTTGCAAAATTGGACCAATTCACATCTACTGTAGTGATCGAATCCAAACCCCGAGGATCGGACAAGCGGTGAAGGAGAAATGAATCAACCTACCACAAGAGTCCCGAGGGAAGGGAATCCAACGAGGTTCTTGCTGATCTTGACTCGGCCAACCCCACTTCATGTTTGAGGGGTTAGTTTGCCCTCGTCAGACTCAGCCCGGGAAGCCACCTAGCGCCGTAGCATACTGCATGCACATTGGTCGCCAAGATCGGAACCACTTCGGTGTGCACAAGTGTGCGAACGGATTATAGTGTTAAAAACCTTGTCACCGAAGTGCTGGCCCCAATTGCTGGTTTTTGGTTTGACTGACAGCGGGAACCAGGGACGATCCATTCCCGTGCCTCTGGAATCTGTAATGCAGGGCATTCATCTGGCCTGCATCCAGCAAGGGCTGGTTTAGATTCCAATCGACTATTCTGCAGAGGGGATTCTCGATCAGGCTCATGGGATGTCTTTTTCTCGGCTTCCTATTGTTTCGTATCTCTCAGGTCTTGACGGAACGGGTGAAAGCCAGGGGTGTATCCGATCCGATAGGAGTTTTCTTTTTCTTTTTTCTTTTTTCTTTCCTTTGTTGCTTTTGGTGATCCTTTGATCCGTGGCTGAAGCTCCGATTACATCATTCCATCCCATGTCCGACATGTAACATAAAAAACATCGGCTCTCATGGTATAAGGGGAAACAGTTTTGATTTTCTGGCATCTAGCGCTTCAGCCGCTGAATGACATCGGACTCACCAGCCATATTTAGCCACACAAAAACCAGGCAATCGTGCCGGCCGGGGATGTGCCAGCGAGACAGTATTTCGCTTGATCCACTCTGTCG
This sequence comes from Penicillium lividum, assembly GCA_028828245.1. Lineage (NCBI taxonomy): Eukaryota > Fungi > Ascomycota > Eurotiomycetes > Eurotiales > Aspergillaceae > Penicillium > Penicillium lividum. The sequence continues at coordinate 774,797 of JAQJAG010000002.1, forward strand.
GGCGCTCCTGGATCCTCGCGGTAAAGTAGGTCATATGCGATACAGCGGACTGTGCATTAGCTGACGGCACTGCCGCCTAGTGTCAAGGTTTGTTAGCTCGACTTTAAGTAGCAGAACGGGGCCGAGTCTATCCTGATACTTGGTATTCCCTGGAGTTCCGATAATCGTGAACCATTCCTCGGCTACTGGACCGACCCGCCATTTCCATTCCTCTTCCCCTGTTTGAGTCAATGTACGACCCAGTCTCTCGGGAGTAAGAAGAAAGAAAGAAAGAATTTTTGTATATCCAAATTGATAAGTAGCTCAACCTCTGGCCAGAGATGACCACAAGACCCGCCGGAGGTTCTTAGGGACCGCTGGCACGAGTCGGAGGGGAATAACAACGCCGCATTGGTCGTATTTGGGCCAGCGATCAACGAAACAAGCCCCGTTCGAATGAAACAAGACGCACGGATTTGAGGCACAAAGTAAGATCATCGCCAGAGATTTTCTTCACCCGAATATAGTTCACTGCGAGAATAGAACGTGTTCGTTGCATTGGGGGGACTAGTTCTCAGCCTTCTCATTCGTGCACTTGTTAGTACGTACCTTGTATGAGACTGGGGCCCCTCATACAGCCCGTTGACAGGCGCCCACGAAGTGTGTGAATGATTTTCCAGCCGCCATCCAGTCCTAGTCTGTCATTGCCGCCGTCTCCCCTCCAGTGGTACCCGATCGCGTCGATGAAAATCACGTCGCTTTCTTGAATTTCCTCTTCCCCCTCTGGCATTATCAGTTGATGCCCCCCTTGGCGCGGAGAATTTATCCCCACTCTTTGACAAAACCGGCCAAAAGGCATTCCATATACCGGTCGACATTGCCACTTTTGTGCACGACATTCAGGAGAAGAAACAGGGTTACAATGACGTACAGTCACTCTCCCTCGCGTTTCTTTCTCTTTCAAGGCCACGAATGCTAATATCCAGGTCTTCGGTCCAAAAGGACCCCAGATTCACAAACAGTAGCGCTGGACCGCGAATATCTGGATACGATAACTATCCAGGGCCGCGAGTATCAAAAATATTCGATCGACCATCGCATATATTTCGGACCAATTGATGATGTGAGCAGACAGTCATCTTGGTCCCACTTTTGATCTGACAGCTCGAGCAGGAGGAAGCGCAGCGCTTGGATGCCCAGCAGCAAGTGTTCCAAAGAATTTTCGATGACCGTCTGGTCTTTCCACCAATTCGCCGGCTGCGAAGGGTACTAGACTGTGGGCATGGGGCCGCCTCCTGGGCCATAGAGGTTGCAGAACAAAACCCAGATTGTGATGTGAGTTGCTGCACTGGTCCTCTCCTTCAGGCATCTGAAAATGGTTGACAATTGCTGTGAAGGTCATTGGCGTGGACATTGCCCCGCACATGAGCCCAGATGATATTCCGGATAACCTTTGGTTGCAGGTGAGTGACTAGTCTTCTCTTCACATCACTAGCAAGGACAAGAGGGAGGTTGTGTGGTCAGCCCAATAGTTAGCTCTCTCAATACGCCATCGACGTTTTGTTGCAGATCTTACTGTGCGAAGAGCGGCTTGTGGTTGGACTGACGGTCGCTAATACAACATCCTGTAGGTTGACGACTTGAATCGAACATTCACGTTCCCTTCGAACCACTTCGATCTTGTGCACTCTCGACTCCTTGCGACCGGTATCCATCGTACTCGATGGCCGTCCTATCTCCGCGACATTGTCAGGTGCGCACATTCCCCGTCATGGAAACCCAGTAATCCAGTCCCTTGGATAGAATTCGATCGTACTGATCTATGTGTTCTTCCTTTTAAAGGGTCTTGAAGCCGGGTGGATGGGTTCAAATGGTTGAAATATACCATAATGTGCAATCTGACAACGGCGCCATTACCGACCAGCATGCTCTAAGGAGATGGAGCACACAATACATGCGTGCCTTGGAAGACAAGAAAGACCTTCGGATTGGATCGAAGTTGCGAGCCACTCTCATTGAGGCAGGACTCGAGGACGTCGACACAAACATGATCCCTCTTCCTTTGTCAGCATGGTCGACCGGTGAGTAGCCGCTGCTGTTTTCGCTCAAAGACCTAACCTGACCGAATACAGATGCAAGGATGCGAACTATTGGACAATGCAACAGTGATAATATTCAGCAACTTCTTCGATCCTTGGCGCTATATCCCCTCACCCAACGGTTGCACATGTCGACAGAGAGTTTTGACTCGTTGGTGCAACAAGCACAGGAAGAAGCCAGAGACCATTCATTGAAGGCATATTTTCCCTTGTAGGTGCACGTTATCGAAATGGCGAGGAGAGAGTTTGCTGACATGGCCAGATACGTTTGCATTGGACGAAAACCTTTATGAGCTGGGCCGACTTTGTACATATCGAACTGGCAGAAACCTCACCAAGAGGTGTGCACATATTCTTGTGACTCGCAGCATCTTAACGTGGTCTTTATCCTGGGTGTTGTATTGCATTTTATCGCAGTTCCACGCGCACTTCCATGTCGAATTAGCCAAAAGACGGTTAGTCAAAACAAATTCTTGATCAATTCTGTACCTCAATGGGCCAGTTCATTGTATTTTGCTGTTCCTTGACAGGGGAATTGTGTGTTTCCCCCCAAAGCCCACATTGCGAGAAAGTTCGAAGCGGAGAAGGGACTGGGAATCGACGAGATGGTCGCACAGGGGACAAGAGGATTGGCCGGACTGACGGGTGCGCACTGTAGTACAACCGCACAGCACGAAGTAGGTGTTGGAAGCCCAAAGCTCATTTCTGCGCTGTATGGTATAAGTGGTTTGTTTGTCAGATCATCATTATGGATCGGGTATGGATCGGGGTCCTGTGCGGATCGGGAGGGTCACGAAGCAAATCGACAACGGCCGACGACCACGCTAAACGTTACCGCGTGGCGTCGGAATCACCAATCAGATTTAAACATCTTTGTTGGTTCTCGAAATGTGATAACCATCGATGTCCATTTGAAGTTGGGGGTACGTCAACGAGTTGCTGTCGGTGATTCAGTCCGGGAAACTGGGGGGATGAGAGCCTCAACCCGACCATACCATTGGGGGAACAAGCTTAAAGCCATCCCTTGGTCCCACAGTCCAGTATCATCAGGATCATTGTGTGAAACGTACACTTGCCAGGGGAGGATTGAAAAGTGAGGGAGCAAGCCGAAGAAAGAAAGAGGGGGGGTGTTGACCCAAACTACCGGGAAGGCAAGAACCAAGCGCATTGAGCTCGACCAACTCCTCCCATTGACTGACAGATAAGTTCTACATTGTCATGTCAGTACCTGATCTTATCACCTAACGCACTACGAGCTACGACTCAGGCAATCATCCTATCTGTCTAAAGAAGAAAAGTCTGACAGAATGTCCTACGGAGTGAAGTGACAAAAAGTCACCAACTCATGATTATATCTGAGGAATCTTCAAGGCATCTTTGAGAAATCTTTCAAGATTCAAGATTGTGGAATGCGAAAGACGGATATCTTGGAGACCAAAGCAAAATATGAGCTTGGACCGGTTGGTATTTCTCCTATTTGGGAGACTTGTTACCCGGCCCAACGCCCCGGGATCCAACGCCCTATTAGACTTCGTTCCGGAATGCCCTTGAGTGATCAAGCACAACAGCCAGGGATCCAGTTAATTTTGTTCCAACATCAGAGTCAACACTGTGTCATATTGGGCAATTACAATTACCCACTTGCCCTGCTGTCTTTCTGTTTCTGTGCCGCCCATCGTTGCTAGGCACCGAGCTAGCCGAGACGATCTCTATCTCTTTGGGGCTTTGTGATCGGTCTCGACCCAAGCCTCATATCTTTACACGATTGGTTCGGTCAATAAGCGCAAAGATGACGTGGTTCTCTTTCGCTGGCTGTGTGTCCCTAGACGCAGTATAGGCCCCCTGCCCTTAACCGCTACTTTCCCCGGCCGGTCGATATTCGACGCAGTATGGAAATGCTTTGTTGGTTAGAGATATAAACAAGTCATATATTCAAAAGTAAGCTATTAAGACTTGTACTCTCATCTAACTCGATTGAGCATAATTTTAAAATTCTATATGGAGTATGGAGTACTTCATATATGACAGCGAGATAAGTGTCATCGAAGACATTCGTAGGTTACTGATCGGTTTCAAGGAAAGCAGCAATTAGAATGTAGAGATTCCTTAAAAGTTATAACCAAAAGAGTTGAATCCCTTATATTAGTTAGAGGATATCGACACCTGACTTGTCAGGTGTCAATGGTTACCCAATCAGGGAAAGGCGGGGAGAAAAAAAAGTTGCGGAATTTGAGCTCCAGTTGAATCGACTTGGAAACTTCCTCTTTCAACATTTGCAGCCAACATGCCTTCCACCTACAACAAAGAAAAGGCTTGGGATACCGATGACATTGACAAGTGGAAGGTAAAAACCCCCCCCCCCCCATATCCCCAAGAGAAATTTTCGCTCACTCAACCTCATTTAGATCGAAGAATTCAAAGCCGAACACAATGTCGCCGGAAATTTCGCGGAGGAGTCCTCCTTCATGACCCTTTTCCCCAAATACCGTGAAGTCTACCTGAAGGAAGCATGGCCAACAGTCACCAGGGCACTGGAGAAGCAGGGCATCGCCTGCACCCTGGATTTGGTAGAGGGTAGCATGACCGTGAAAACAACCCGCAAAACCTACGACCCAGCCGCCATCCTGAAAGCGCGCGACCTGATCAAACTCCTCTCGCGTAGCGTCCCAGTCACACAGGCGATGAAGATCCTCGAAGACGGCGTGGCCTGCGACATCATCAAGATCCGCAACCAAGTGCGGAACAAGGAGCGATTCGTGAAGCGGAGACAGCGTATCCTCGGCCCCAACGGCTCAACCATCAAAGCCTTGGAATTGCTCACAAGCACCTACATCCTCGTTCAGGGTAACACGGTAGCGGCCATGGGACCATTCAAGGGATTGAAGGAAATCCGAAGAATCGTCGACGACTGCATGGCGAATATCCATCCGATCTACCACATCAAGGAATTGATGATCAAGCGCGAGCTAGCCAAGGATCCGACGCTGGCGAATGAGTCGTGGGATAGATTCCTGCCCAACTTTAAGAAGCGCACGCTTTCCAAGCGTCGTGTTCCTCACAATGTTACCGACAAGTCCAAGAAGGTTTACACGCCGTTCCCGCCTGCGCCGGAGAAGAGCAAGGTGGATTTGCAGATCGAGTCTGGAGAGTACTTCCTTTCGAAGGAGGCGAAGGATCGTGCGCAGAAGGAGGAGGTGGTCGAGAGACAGCGGTTGAAGCGGGAGGAGAAAATGCGCGAGCGCGAGAAGGATTTCATTGCGCCCGAGGAGTCGGTGCCGGCCGATGTCGATGGAGAGAAGAAGAAGAAGGAAAAGAAGGAGAAGAAGGAGAAGAAGGAGAAGCGGAAGCGCGAGGCCGAGGCCGAGGCCGATGGGGACGATGCCGATCGCAAGGAAAAGAAGAAAAAGAAGAAGAGCAAGTCCAAGGATGCTTCCTCCGACGAGGAGTAAATTTCTCCCGGTTTCAGTGTTTTCGGACTTTGGCGCTTTATGGCAGAGCATGGGTCTGGCGTTTTTATGTCTCTTTTTTCTTGTGACAGTGTCCTTCACGGGGGCTTTCTACTGTAAAATGACCAATACCAGGTTTTGATATATCTCTTAGGTACTATATGAACAATATTGAGAAGTGAATTCAATTGCTTGCATAATACTTAAAATAAAGACTACTAATCAGGCATATCAATTGACATTCAACTCCACTACCAGATTTCGTGGTTGCACCGGGTACACTTGAGTGCATCCATCCCCGGAACTCTGATTTCCAGATTTTCTCCATGGAACAGCTACCATATTCCACTGGGTGCGCTTGAGTAAACGCATACAGCCGTGGAAACAGTGGGTATCCTAGATAGCATCATGTTCCGTCACAGTGACCTTTTGCTCGTGGTGGCTGATGGTAGGCTCAACCTTATCGAGCATGCCCATTTCGTGCGCGAAGGTCTCGTGGGGCACCCACTTGGCGCTGGTCATGGGGGTAGTCTCCTCGAGCATCTTGTCAACCTGTTCCAGACTCAGACCTTTGGTCTCGGGGATGATGAAAAAGGCGAACAAGAGACAAAGGAGAAGCGCACTGCCCCAGACAAAGAAGACTTTAACTTTCAGATTACCTTCCGATTCGTCGACCATGTAGGGAGTGATGACCGCAATGACGCAGTTCCAGATCCAGTTGGAGGCAGTTGCAAGAGCAACACCTTTAGCTCGGATCGGCAGCGGATAGATCTCGCCAATGACCACCCAGGCAGCCGGACCCCAGGTTACAGCGAAGCTTGCGATGTAGAAGCAGGTGAAGACAATGAGACAAACGCTCCTGAAATCCAGATGGTCAGCATTGTCATTTCAAAACAGTCGGATGTACTTACGCTGCGTGGGTCCCTTCTTTGGTAACGCCTACAATCGCAACGATGAACTCGCAGAACATCATGACTGCGGCGCCGTAGATGAGCAATGAACGGCGACCCAGTTTCTCTATCATGTAGAAAGATGCAGGAGTTGTGACAACGTTGACAATGTTCATAATGGTTGACATCAAGAAGGGGTTGTTCAGACCGACCTCCTGGAAGAACGTGGTGCCATAGTAGACTAAGCAGTTAGATAAGGTATTCAAAAAGCGGACTAACGTAAGCATTACTTACAAATGAAGTTAATTCCAGTCCATTGTTGGAACATCTGCAAGGCAGTACCCATGATGACACGGCGGAGGTTTCCACGCGGAGCAAAGCCACCCTTAAAACAATCACCCCAGGAAGTGCTTGCGATTTGCTTTTCATATTCATAGTTTGCCTGAATCTCAGCAAGCTCTGCTTGGATGGCACTGTGGGTTCGAGGCTGCCCACGGACTCGCTCCAGCGAGCGCAAAGCATCCTCCGTGCGGCCGCATTTGACGTAGTACCGAGGGGATTCAGGAAGGAGGAAGAGTCCACCAGCCAAAATCACAGCCCAGATGAACTGCAATCCGATGGGAATACGGTAAGACGCACGGCCATCAATGTTCTTACAGCCTTGAGCAACACCAGAGGCGAGGAGCAAACCGATGGTGATAGCCCATTGATAACCGGAAACGAGTAGACCGCGAACCTTGCGAGGAGAGATCTCAGAGACATACAGAATGACAGTAGAGGAGACACCTCCAACGCCGAGACCAGCGATCAGACGACCTGCAACAAGACCAGCGACGTTGATAGTTGCAACCTGGACAGCGACACCGATGGAGAAGATCAGACAGGAGATCATGATGGTGATACGACGACCAAAGCGCTCAGCGAGCACACCTCCGAGAAGGGCACCGAAGAAAGTACCAGCTGAGAGAATGGAAGTGATGAGGGACTTGCGGGAGCTGGGGAGGATGAACTCGGATGGATCTTCCTTGGTGGGGATACGAGATTGTCCAAAGTGTTCCTTGACATAATCCATGCCCAGGACTCCAGAGATGTAGCCAGAGTCATAACCGTTGAGGATACCTGAGTGTCAGGATTAGTTTTTACATCAAAAAATGTGGGAAAGGATATCTTACCTCCAAAGCTGGCAAAGCCACAGATCAGGTAGGCACGCAGGGTGATAGGCGCCTCGATCAGGTTGAGATCGGCCGTGCCCACGACCCGGCGGGTGTTCGACATCGTTGCAAACTTCAGATAGAGTGAGATATTGGTGATAAAAAGGTTTGATGGACCAGAGAAGGGGAAAGTGAAGCGCAAAAAATGTCTTCAGGTGGGGAAGGAAGGAAAGGAAGGTTGAGGTTGAGGTTGAGGAAAGGAAATAGAAAGACAAACAAGATAGTAGATACAAACGCAATTCGGAAGGTACCGTCAGTCATGGAACAATGTCCAAGGCAACGGTGACACGCGCGTAGATTACTGACTATGTACCACTCAAATACTGTAAATCGCGTCAGACAAACTCATTTCTAACTTGACATGCAAATAGATATACTCAGAGCCTCAAGCATCATAAACGGGTTAAAATACTTCTATGAAGCTATGATATGAGAATGACCTTTGAATTTACTGGTATCTGGATACTCCTGACCTATTGCTGGTTCAAACTGCATAACTGCTGCACAATGATCTAGCTTATAGTTTAGAATATATCCATTCTATCCAGAACCTTGAAAGCCCCAAATTACTGTACAACAGAATCTATCATGGAAGACCAGGAGGTTTTTTAGGTGCAACTTGAGAACTTAATTCATGGAACGTCAACAGATAACCGGAGGCCTATTCCAGCACTTAGATATACAAAGAGAAATTTACGACCATTTACCTTGTCGAGTACCAATACGGCAAACCACAGGAAAGACCACCTGGCGGAAGAAACACGTCGTACAGGGAAATGCTTCAAGATAGAGTGTCATGAAACCTACTACCGGCGTACGAGACACCTGACCAACAAGGATTATAGATACCTATGGATGCACGTAGCCGTTAGAGTTGCATGTGGACAGCAGCCTATGAGCCACTGGATATACCCGAGAAAAGGAGTAAATTTCAGATAGTCACAAGTAGTATAGAGACATTACTAACTGTTATTAAAGGTCCTGATATCCTGATTGGCTGACTAGACGTCCCATTATTCTGTTTGTGGAGAAAGTTTATAAGATGACTCGAGTGCTCCACGCTGGCTTGAATATCCGGGTTTTCGAGGAAGTTTGCGCTTGATACCGCGTGAATAAATGTTCTAGATGGTTTAAAATAGAGTTAATCTCTTCCAAAGTAGCCATGTTATGTATATAAACTTAAATCTGGCTATTGGTATGTAATACCTAAAGGTCGGCAACTCGAAATGAAGCCCGAGACAGAGCAGATTCAAGTATTATCCCAGCATCAGCCTGCAACTCCACTGATCTCCAGGCAATATACCCATCAGGTCGAACAAGCACCGCTCCACTATCAGAAATACCCAACAACAACCCAAGATCAATCTGTCCAAGAAGCAAAACATCAACTCCAAGCCGAACGGATCGAGTCTTAATAGAAGACCTCTCATTAACCTCAGCCACGGGCCCAGTCCACCCTTCAGCCGAAATCAAAGTCCAATCCACACCAACAAGATCAAGAATCGGAACCCTCTCCCCGTCCCTCTCAACCCAGAAATGAGGCAGATGAGTCCCCGGCTGACCCCTCCACTCATCAGGCTTCAAGGCCCTCGGCAAACCACCATCTACACCGACTATTCCATCAGAAACATAAATCTGTCCAAACTCCATCGCATCATCATCTATCTTCTCGCCGGCCGGTACAGCGGTATCAAGATGTACCTTGTAGTCCGCACGAACGAAGATCTGATCATGTCGCAGCAGCGCAACAGGTCTCCTCTCCTCAGTATACGTATCCAAAATCTCGGGCTTGGATTGTCCTGAAAGAACAGCGGCAAGTTTCCACGCGAGGTTGTGCACGTCGTGGATGCCAGTATTCGCTCCGTAGCCGCCACGGTTAGGTGGGAGGGTGTGTGCCGCGTCGCCGGCTAGGAAGACTCGACCGGATTGGAAGGTATCGGCAACTAGAGCTGTTAGCTCCCATTTTGCTGTTGTGATGACTTCCAGGGGGAACTCGGTTCCGATGGCTTGGTAGATTGCTGTGCGGAGAGCGGCGTCGTCGCGTTCGATTTCGTCTTTGAACATTAGGGCCCAGCGGCCGTCGCTGTAAGATGCGAGGAAGGCTTTTAGATTGGGCTGGTTGATATCGAATTGGGGAAGTCCTTTTGTCCATTGTTGGAGATCTGCGTGGAAGAGTACGCTTTGGATTGTCTGCATGAATCCGCGACCTTGGCGTGGGATGTGGAGTAGTTCGCGTATGGTACTGCGATTTCCGTCTGCGGCAATGAGGTATGATCCTCGGATTTGTTGGGTGTTTCCTTGGTCATCCTCGAAAGTAACGGTGACTCCATTTGGATCTTGTTCCACGTTTAACACTTTGTGTTGGCGGCGGATATCGGCGCCGAGCTGGAGTGCTCGTGCTTCGAGAATTGGCTCAAGTTTGTCTTGAGGATTGGCATAACCACGAGCAGCTGAGTATTCCATCTTTGGCTGGGCAATCTTTGGGGTTTGTTTTTCTGTCTTTGCTTTTTTTTCTGTGTCGGACCACGATGAGTTGTCGTGCCACTTGCCCGCCACACTCTCGACATGGGCCCGTTCGAGGACAAAGTCATCGGGCGCCGGGTCGTTGTTTTCAATGCCAACTGTGTGGTAAATTTCCATGGTGCGGGGGGTAAATCCAATTGCACGAGGGTGCTTGGAGATACCGGCATGCTTCTCCAGGACAATAGTTGGGACATGGTGCGATGCCAGGCATAGGGCTGCGGAAAGGCCGACTAGGCTAGCACCAACCACAATAACTGGCTCAGGGGCGTTGGAAGGCATTGTAGAAGTTTTAAGATGATGATAATTGAATTTTGGTCGAATGCTGAAATGTATAACTAGAAGAGCAAGTCAACCATTATATAGAAATCGGATTGATTGCTCGGTGCCGAGTCATTGTACATCTCGGCGCCGAGAATTTTATGTCGGGCTGAGATGTTGGCCACATTAGCCAGGCCCCAAACGACTCAGATTTATCTTCATTCGAATGTATGCTGTAAAAATCAAAACAAAATATTCGTGTTCGCCATTATATAGTACCCCGCCGAGGTTTATCATGCGTATATTAAACCCTTTCACCCGCGGACTCAGACTCATTATCCTTTAACCGTTGGATCTTATCCAACAAAAACCTCTCCTGCTCCACCTGGCTCTTCTTGAGATCCACAAAGCACACCAGAAGGACAAAGCTAAACAAACTCAATGCAAAAAGAAAGTAAAATGGGGTCGAAGTGTTTCCAGTCGGGCTTGCATCGATGATAGCGCTCGAGACAATGGGTCCGATGAAGGACGAGGTCTTGCCAATGATGCTGAAAAGACTAAAGAACAGGAATTCATGGCCTCTAGGTGTAACTTCTGAGATCATGATCTGCGAGTAGCTGTACCAGGGGCACACAAAGAGACCGTAGAATGCTTGGTATACCTGTGAAATATTAGCATTTTCTTGTGCCAATGGTTCCGGTTAAATGACATACCCAAACTTCCCATACATTGTGGAACCCGAAGCCTTCGGTCCAGATTCCGATCATTCCCCAGCCATCGAGCAGGACGATGCAGAATGCGATGGCGTTGAACATGGTTTTAGTTCCCAGCTTATAGCGCTGTTGAATGAACCAGAATGCGTAAATACCCACAGCCTAGTTGGTCACAATATGTTAGATGCGTTTCAAAGGGGTGTGGATAGAGGCTTACTTGTGCTGCAATACCAACGATTAGAAGATATGTAAGCTGCAGAGTGTTGTATGCAACGATCTCATTCTGCAGGGTAGAGATCACCGTGACTGTGGTGTTCAAGGAGTCTCCTAGCAGGAAGTACCCTATTCCGAGTTAGCAATCGACCATATATCAGTATTTGCTCATTCTTACCAATCAGATAAAGCAAGCTTTGTTTCAGGTGCCAAATCTGCTTCATAGCATGCCAAAGCTGCCACAACCCCGCAACCAGTACAGATCGCTTACCCGGATCTTGACCAGGACGGCGCTTCTCAATGAAGAACCACGGCAAAGATACCAGGAGCCACACGCCTGAAGCAAAAGCAATTAGGACACTCAAACCCCAGTTATTATTAGCGTCGCTAGCGTTGACGTCCAAACCAAACATAATGCCGACAATAATGGCCAGAATGAAGATTTCCGCGACAGATTGGACATAAAAGGCAATGTTAGACAGACGACTGCGCATCATGGTATCCGCGTAGTTGTATTCTTCACGGGTAATCCTCCCTGAAGCGTATTCGTCGGCCTTTTCCTTCATTTCCACCGTGTTTCGAGCGAGTCCGGGGAAGGCAGCAGTCCAGAAGGTCAAAGTGGTTTGGTAGGCGATAAGGCCCACAATATATAGACCAACTCCGACATGCCATTTGTCCCAAGTATGAGCACCCAGCCAGCCAAAGCCAATTGCCCACGCGATAATTGATAAAGCGATCAGGATGTTAGGTCGCCAGTAACCAAAATCGGCGAAACTGCCAATTACCAGGAAGACGACGATTTGGATTGCGAAAGAGATGCCGTTGCATAGTAAAACGATACTGTTGATTGTTCGGGATCGACCAGCAAAGTCGAGCATACCACTCGGCGGAGCTGCCTGGTACATCAAGTTCTGGAAAGCTGTGGGCGCAAAGTCTGGACCTGATGTTAGCTGATTTCCAATTAAAATGCAATCATGCGCTTACTGAACAGAGACAGTCCATTATTGCCGATGTAATAGCTAGATCATCGTAGCGGTTAGTTTCGTCAAGCCCCTGGCCACGACCGTATAACGCACGAGTAATAAGCCCAAATCTCCATCCGGGTCGTGCGATATTTCTCATCAAATCGATCCGGAGCCACATTTTCTCCATCCTGTTTGATCTGGGGTGTATGTGGGTCCTCCTCAACGATCGAAACCGTGTTGTCCTTGAGTTGATCCATAGCGCCCGAGGAAAAGCCGCGTCACGCCAGGAACATGAGAGAAAACAAACCCAAAAACCAAAAACCAAAAAAAACCCTCAAAAACCGGAAAAGAGGGGGAGCAATCTCTGTCCAGCCATAACGGAAATTCGAGCCGTTTTAAATTACTCACTGACCCGCGGCCCCGCGTGCCAGAACCCTGATAGAAGCGGAGACCAGTCGCGTTGGAGTGATCTTGCCGATCGCACAACAACCACTCCACTTCATGGCCCGGTCGGCCTTAGCGATTGCTTAGTGACTCGCTTGTGGCCTATCACAGTCGTCGTATGCCCGAACGTGTATCTCCAAGCGACGGTCGCTGCTTTTCGGGGATAAAATGCCGAAGTTCTCCTTGGCACGGGAAGAATGAATGACCCGAGATCGTGTACTTTGAGCCGGACAACTAGCCGTAGATGTGACCTATCGATAACACATTTATTGCCCTACTACAACCATGTCGCAATCATGTGATATAGCAGGGATGTTGAGTCGAGCCCCTCGTATTTCACCCCAGGTTTATCCCACTGCCCACAATGCGCAATGTGGCGAAAACCAAGAAGCGACCATGATGAAGACTGGGAGGGAAACAAGGATATCTCCATAATATGGCCTCGGAGATTCCTTGACCGCCGCGTCCTATACGAGGTTGCTAACCTTATCTCCAAATATGCCGACTGCGAGATAATCGACGGCGATAGTTTGAAGATACTAGGAAAGGCTGGTCGGAATATTTGCCTGCGAGCGATACCAGATACCGGCAGTGATGCAGTCATAAGATTCTCGCTGCCCGATGTTGATGCATCTCCGGAGGAGAGGCTTCGCAATGAAGTCGCCGTGATGCGATATATCCACGACGAGACATCAATGCCCGTTCCATTCATTTTTCAATGGGGAACACAAGAGAAAAGTCTCGACGCTCTCGGACCAGTCATGGTCATGGAGTATATGGATCATGATAGGACCATGTCTGATGTTTCAAGAAACCCACGATTCCCGGATCATTTTCATTTCCCGCCAATTTTAGATAATAACGTTCAAATCGAGGTACTCGAGAGGATGTATAGACACCTCGCAGATATTACCCTTCAGCTCTACATGAATTCATTTCTCTGTGTCGGGTCATTGGATCATGTTGATGACTTCACTTGGGAAGCGACCAAGCGGCCTCTGTCACTTCAAATCAATGACATGGCATTGAATAGTAATTTACCAGAGTCACAACTCCCAAGTACTATTTTCTACACAGCGTCATCCTACATGAAAGCCCTGGCGGATCTTCACATGCATAACCTGATCCATCAGAAACATCAGATCACTTCTGCAAATGAATTTCGCGAGAAGTTTATCGAAAGAAAGCTCTTTCAAAGACTCGCCCAAGAGAAGAAATTGACAGACGTGACTCTAGAAGATGCACGACACACACTATGTTGTGATTCCCTCCACCCCACCAAGGTCTTGTTGGATGGAGAGGACTTGGCAGCCGTGCTGGGCTGGGAGTACAAATATGCTGCACCTTTGGAGTTCTCTCACGCACCACCCTGGTGGCTTCTTCTCGAAAAGCCGGAACTCTCGCCATCGGGCTTGGAGGATTGGCAAACTCAATTTGATTGGCGTTTACAAAATTTTTGCGCATGCTAATTGAGTGTGAGAATCGCCGTCAACTGCCAGATGACCAACGCCTGTCTGGCTTGATGAAAAGAAATTGGGAAAAGGGGGACTTTTGGGTTCTGTATGCGGCTCGGAGTTCCACTGCGTTTGGTGAGATATATTGGCGTAAGATTGATGAAAGATTTTTTGGGACCACAGATGACCCAGATTCGTGAGAAGAAAGACTTTTGATTTTGAGTGAGGAGGAGAAGGAGGAGATGGAAGCACTAGTGAGTGCGAAGTTTAAAGAGCCAGAATAAGCTACAAGCAGTTTCCTCAATGGTAATCTACCAGAATGTCAGTATATTTATCCAATATCGTCATTCTCGTGAGATGTAGATCTCGACGGCTATCGCAGGACAGCCAGATTTGATCTGTTGGTAGGCGTCTATGACGGTGCTGTGATGTCGATGTGATAATGTAAAAATGCAGTCTCGTGTACCCCTCCCTGTTGACAATCCGAGAAACCGAGCGTGATGCACTCTGCTGACAAGTTATTTAACCTCGTCCAATGAAAATCCGATGCTACTGTGGGCTGCTTACATACATAAACCTTAATTCCGGGTAATCTCCGGGTGGTGCGTCATTAACTCATGCATGTTGAACGAAATCTTCGAGTTTAGGATAATAAATTCAAAGCAGGCGTAATTGATGAATAGTGGAAATAACATTGGATGAGTATAGTTGTTGTTATGAGCTAAACCAGTTCAAAAAAATTGATTTTTCTCAAGGGCTGGAATTATTGGCATGAGTACCTTGAATTCCACAATCTTGAACGGACTTAAGATGCTGTAAGATCATGGACCCACAAACCTTGAAAGTCAGCAACGTTAACTCCGGGGACCTTGAACTCACTTATAAATTCACTCCTCGCCAATCTATCTTGTCCATTAACATTTAGAACGATATTCGTCTTCAAAGTAACAAACAACCGTTCATCCGCAAACATGGTCAAGACTCTCCAGTTCGGCGATCTCGAAGTCCCAATCCCGGGTTTCGGCGCAATGGGTCTCAGCTTCGGACTGGGTACTTGCCTCAGCTTTGAGGAAGCTGAGCCAGTTCTGTTGAAGGCAATTGAACTCGGATGCACATTCTGGGATACGGCTGTGGGTGCCTAATCACGGAGAGAAACACGATAGAATGAAGTCTGACTCGAAATGCAGGTGGTGTATCGCGCCGGTGTGAACGAGAAGCTGTTGGGAGATTTTATTAGAAAGCACAACGTTCGCGACAAGATCTTCAGTGAGTAGCGGTCTTTCCCTCGCAGTTATTTCACTAACCACCATTGCTAGTCGCCTCAAAGTGTGGATTCCAAGTTATGGGAGGAGATGGCTCTGTTACCAACTCTGCGGCACACATCAAAGAGTACATTGACGGCACCATTGAACGACTTGGATTCGCGCCTGACCTCTACTATCTCCACCGCATTGATCCTAGTACGCATTATCTCAGTCTGAAATACTCATGTCCAATTACTTACTTTCCATAGAAACACCCTTGACCGAATCAATCCCCGCCCTCGATGAGATTCGCAAGGCTGGAAAGACAAAGTATATTGGTCTCTCAGAATGCTCTGCCGCCACCCTCCGCAAAGCCAACTCAAGTACGTTCCCCATATCCCCGATCTAACGGTAACAAAACATACTAATTAAAACAGTTGCCAAGATCGACGCCGTTCAAGCCGAGTACTCCGCCTTCGAGACACTTCACGAAACAGACGGCCTGATCGACACAGCCAAAGAACTTGGCATCGCCTACGTTGCGTACAGCCCCCTGGGTCACGGCTGGCTCGTTGACGACTTCAAATACAACTCTCCTGAAGACTTCGCCCCGGATGACTTCCGTCGCACAGTCCCCAAGTTCCAGGGCGAGAACTTCTACAAGAACAAGGCTATTGTGGATGAGATTAAAAAGATTGCTGCGCGCAAGGGATGCAAGATTAGTCAGGTCGCGCTGGCCTGGGTTGCTTCTCAGGGACTTATTCCTATTGCTGGCACTACTAAGGCTGGTCGCTTGGAGGAGAATTGGGCTTCGAGGGATATTGATTTGACGGAGGAGGATCTGGTGGAGATGCGGAGAATAATTGATTCTGCTAAGCCTCATGGTAACAGATATTCTGCTGCGAACCAGGCTATGGTAGGGCACTAGAAGTTCAACGTCTATACTTGATTATTAAGGCCTTCGAAAAATCTTCTGGTCGCAATAATTGAAAAATATATGCAATAGTCGACTATTCTACTATAGATGGTGCAAGGATGGTGCAAGATTTATAGAAGTGTGATGATGAAATGTAAATTGTTGGGTAGACTTTCTAACATTGAAATATCACAAGAAACCTCAAAGTAGATCGGTGATCATGCGAGGTTGTGGGTTTCTGTCCTCTTGAACTAAACTTTCGCATAGTATCACAAGGATTCATGCCTCCTGGAGGTGCTGGCTTGGGAGTGCCCATACGATCTTCCGAAGAAGATCGACGATCATGCGAACCGAGTTTTGGTGAAGGCGCCGGCGGAGATGTTGGCGGCGGTGTTGGTTCGGGAGAAGGATTCGGCAAATCGTTTCGTGCGCGCGACTTTTGCTTCTTGTGTCTGCTAGGTCCTAGTGGTGTCGGCGCCATAGGAGTAGTCGGTGTAGGGATTGGTGTGCGCGGCTTTTTCTTCTTACTGGGCCCTGTAGCCGTACCGGCCGTACTGACTGCGCTTCTTCGAACTCGCGGAAGCTTGGGCTCTTGCGCGAGACTATGCCTGCAAGGTCACGTTATCCCATTCAATAATGGTCCCTGCCGCGATCAGCGTCTCATTATTCTAGACCGGTATATCTGGTTTCTAGTCGAGTCCAGCTTGAACGAAAGCGCTCTGTAGGAATGCTGGCTCATATCCTGCGTGTAGTTGTGGGTGTAATCCCGGAATTTGAAGTAGTGGAATGTTTACTACTTATGTCGCACTTATGATGCAGTAGACTTTGTTAGGGTATAGCATTCGTACTTACGCGCCTTTGCTGGCGCCCGTGCTGATAATACCTGTGTTCGCGGCATCATAATCGTATGAATGCGTTTGTTCGAGAATGAGTTGCTTCTGCGTTATGAGGTTGGCCTTGAGATATTGCACCGCTGATGCGGGTGCCAGTACCATTTCCACGTCACACCAGTTTCCGGCCACGTGGTTTGCACCTGCGACAAGATAACCCATGGCTGCTTTGTATGAACCACAAAAAACGTATGAGCCTTTGTATACCGCGAACCATGGGAGCCCATGCGCCCAGATAACCACCGGTGGGTTTGTGGGCGTACGGCCTTGGCGAGGGTGCCCTCGGGCATCGAAGTTGTAAGGATACCGGGTGCCACGCTGCATTGATTGGAGTGTCATGAGGGCTGCGAACACACCCATGTCGGATAGCCGAACGTGCGACACTGTGAGTATGCGGCCTGCATGGATTTCAAATTGATAAAACTGGTAGTTTTTGATTACAACATCTCATACGCCGTTAGAACTGAGCGTAGCGGGTGCGATGGTCGTAGCCCTGACAGTTGTTGAAAGACGAAGCGTAGCCTCCTTCCTAGCGTGCGCATTGTATCGCTTGCGCAGGCTCCTACCTAGTATCCTACCTTCTTTTAATACCAGGTTAGTTAAATGGTCAAATGGCTCTCTAGATTTATATATAACGTAACAGAAAAGATAGAGAAAAGAATGAACTGCTGCAGGTTTCAAACATACGTCCAAAAAGTCTGCGATGTATCCAAGTAATAGAGGGGTAGATTAGCTTAGTAGTATTTATGAGTTTCTGCTATTTATTATGTGATATTAGAGGTTCTGTCCTCATGGCCGCTACTCGCCTCCGTAAACCACTTGGGTGATTCACTCTACTAGTTGACCGTGAATTAGAGAACATTACTGATACTTATCAACCTCTTCTTGAATATAGAAGGCATGGGGTTCCCCCTCAAATATGAAGAAATGAGGATTTTTCTGAATTAGATGAAGATCCCTGAATCATTCTCGTCCCTGGTACTAAAAAGACGTGGAAAGAGAAGGGATTATGTTATTACTGTTCTCAGATCACTAGCTATTATAGTTAAAGTACAAATCTGGGTCCTTTGTTTCCGCTTCAATGTTAGAGAGCACAGTTGAGACAAGCCATGATAAAGGAAAGCCGTCCCAGAAAATCAGATTAAAAGCTCGTTTGAGTGAAAGATTTTACCGATTCGACGTGTGGTTCCAATCCTTAGGGGGCGTCGCTGAGTGACCTGGACCAAACTCATCCCAACCCCATGGCTCACCCTGTACCACGGTTTCTGAGAAAACAGTGATATCTTTCGAGGAATCAGGCTCAGTGAGATATGTTCATCACTGCCCCAAGCGGAGACCTGCATGTGTGACGGTGCTGCAGTATTCGTTTTATCCTTTTTCGTGTCATTCCCACCACGGTTGGTCAAGGTTTGTAAGCCTTGACTTGAGAGGAGGTAGGTCTGTCCTGAAGTTTTCGACCTGAAAAGCTGAGAGAGACCAATCTTGCTGAATCCTTTGCGGATAAGGGGTTGGGTAATTGGCAAATTGGAGACAACGATGGAGACGAATGTCTCTCAACAGGCCCATCTAGAGCCGGCTGATGCTCCATCGGCTCCCGACTGCACAGAATGTCAGTAACTTGGATTAATTTTCTCTGCAAAAGTCTCACACTCATGATGGTAAAGACTCGAATGATTGAGGCGGTGATGACGAATGCAGCACCGGAAAAGAGGGCCATCAGGGGGATTTTTCGTTTCAAGCTGATATTCACAGTCCAGAGTAGAGGCATTGGGATCAGGAGAAGATAAACATCTGTGATGATGTTGAGAATCACCACAACCATAATATACACAGGAGAGTTGGTTGGTTGACAACTGCCTGCACAATGGGTTAAATTGGAACAGGTTATGATAGGAATCATCGGGGTACTGACTCCCAGGATTGGGGTAAATCTGCCAGAACGCATGCAAGGGCTGACATGATAGCAGAAGAGACAGCTGTGTTGCCATATAAGTTACAGCTAGAATGCCATAGGCCAGTCTAACCCGGGTAGGGAGATTTTGCAGGCCAGTTCTGTGATTATTTTAGCACAATATTCACCAGTCAATTTCAATTTCACAAGTGGATCATACGTCAATCGAGAGTAGAGAACCGCAAGGCTGAACTTGACAAGCCAGAGAATAGCAACGTAGAGCGACCATCCCAGAATCTGAATCTTGGACCCAGCAACACGGTTGGACCACTCTTTCGACGTTGGGTCAAGGGTCTTTCGCTGTTCGGACATCATGTAACTGTTGGTCAAGCCTTGGAATTTAGCGGAGACGAGATAGGCTGCTACCGTCTCCAGGACGAAGACGATCTGTCCAAGATGATAATCTTAGCATGTACTAAGAATAAGGGTAGATTTGAAGAACATACTTCTGCCAATGGCATGAGGTAATCATCGAGCTGAAAGTTGGCCGGCCCAACATGAGTCCATCGTACGTAGATACGAATGAAAATCGTGACCAGAGCCAAGGACAATAAGACCCACGCCTCAACGTTACTCGCCATTGCCGTGAATGCTCCTTATCCAGCGAGCAGACGAATACTTGAGTTGTCAAGTACATGAAAGGGATGGACAGGGATTAGAAGAAGAATAGTCCAGACCATCTGCATGAGATCTTCGGCCCTAATTCACTCTAATTCACCCTATTCTTTGAAAATCATCTTTGCCTAAAAAATTATATTCATTTTAATTTCACCGCCGATACGTGGTGTACGACGGAGTTTTCCCCGCAGCCCTATCAGGATGAAGCCCTACACGGTCCACAGTCCACAGTGGGGGAAGATCAACATTGTTTCGACGCACAGCAAAGCCGCTTCACCTTAACGGGTTAATTAAGGTCTTTCCGGGCCGCCAAGAGCCGCCACATCATCCTTCAAAGCCTATTTGTGGATCTGTTTTACCCGAACTGCCAACTTTTACCCCACTAGCTGGCCCTAGCAATGCAGACCGAAGATCGCAAAATAATCATTCAGGGGCTAAACTGGTAGCTGCAGTATGTATCTTGCCGATTCTCTAGGAAAAGCATATATACTCGCTTTAATCCCCTCGAAAGTCAAACTTTGTTTTAAATTTCCCCCGATTTTCTCCGCAATATGTCTACTTTTGACTTTATTATCGTCGGAAGTAAGTCATGGTCTTTTCTATAAGATATATACTCAAAAATGAGATCCTTTGCTTCAATCAATCACAGAAAGGAATGAAGGATTGAAGTTTATTTGTCATATAACTTATACCTTAATAGGTGGCCCCTCGGGCAGTGCTCTCGCCGCTCAACTTGCAAACTCTCCTGCCAAGCCTCAAATTCTTCTACTGGAAGCAGGTGAGAAAAAGGAAGATCGCAATCTTCTTGTGGATGGACAGCGATGGACCACTTTCCAGAACCAGTCTATGAACTGGGGATACAAGACTACTCCGCAGGAAGACTGCAACAACCGTGAAATCGATTACAGCCGCGGTCGTTGCCTGGGTGGATCTAGCGCTATCAACTTTGGCGTTTACAGTGTCGGCGCCCGCGACGATTACCGAGAGTGGGCGCGCATTGTTGGCGATGAAACCTTTGCGTGGCAGAATATCCAGAGAAGGTTGAAAGATCTGGAAACCTTCCATGGAGAAATACCGCAAGGAATGAATAAGAAATATGCCAACCCGAAGTCGGATGATCATGGTCATCAAGGTCCATTACATGTGGGCTTTGCGCGCGAGTGGGAGAGAGATTTGACGGAACTGTTGGATATCTTCGAGCAGGCCGGATTTCCCTTGAATCCGGATCATAACTCTGGAAACCCAATTGGAATGTCAGTCTTGATTAATTCGGCTCACAATGGCTTGCGCTCCACAGCGGGGGATTTGGTGGCCCAAAAAGAGGGGCACAATTTGACAGTTGTCACTGGTGCACCGGTTCAGCGTGTTATCCTAGAAGGGAAGAGGGCCGTGGGTGTTGAATCGAACGGCACAAAATGTAAGCTCCCAACATTGTAACCATTTCAGATTGACTGACAGGACTCCACAGACTTTGCCACAAAGGAAGTGATCCTATCTGCCGGCTCGCTCAACGATCCTCGCATCCTCATGCACTCGGGTATTGGCCCCTCCGCCCAGCTTCAACAATATAACATCGACGTCGTTCTCGACTCTCCCGCCGTCGGTCAGGGCCTTCGCGACCATTGCTTTGTCCCGATGGTGAACACTCGTGCAGACACAAGCACGGACCGAAAGTCCTTTTATAGCTCCCAGGACGCCATGGATGCTGCACAAAAGCAGTGGCAAGAGAACGGAACCGGACCTTGGGCGAAATTTGCCTGCGAACTGGGTATTGGCTGGTTCAAGCTCGCTGAGCAGCTCACTTCCTCGCCAGAATTCTACGCCCTCCCAGCAGACGAACAACGATACCTTCTCCAGGAGACCGTGCCGCATTACGAGATCATCACCCATTTTCCCATTCACTGGTTCATCCCTGACTTCCCACCAGAGGCACTAAACTACTCTTGCCTGCTTGTATTTCTATTCAATGCGCAAACTCGTGGCGAGGTCACTCTGCAGTCTTCTGACCCCGACGCTCCACTCCACTTCAATCCTAAGTTCCTTGCTCACCCCTTTGATCGTCGGCTCGCGATCGAGGCCCTGCGTGACTCTTTCCGGGTCGCCAAGCACGAATCCTACACAAAGGACAATGTGGCTGAGTTGGCCATGCCCGAAGGTGAAACCGATGAGGATCTACTTGAATATTGGCGCCAGAACATATCCTCAAGCTGGCACATGACAGGAACAGTGAAGATGGGCAAGAATGGTGATGCAGATGCTGTCGTGGATCCTGATTTCAAGGTGATTGGTATCGAGAACCTACGTGTCGCTGACATGAGTGTTGTACCTGTTTTGGTCAATGCTCATGTCCAGGCAGTGGCGTATGTGACTGGTGCAACTTGTGCGGAGAAACTGGCGAAGGAATACAATCTTGCTTAGTTCTTTGCTGGCAAATATCAGATAGCCAGATAAAGGAAATTTGATGAAAGCTTTTCGTTTGATTACGACACGTTGAGTTGATGTATTAAGCACCCAAAAATGCTGTAAGCGTTTCACGTACGTGGTGCTATGAGGTAGAATCGTGGTTTTGCCGTATAAAGGATTGGATAGTTTACTTTTTGTCTACGTCCGCAAGTTAAACGAGATATAGTTCATAAATGAACTTTCCTAATACATATATGCAGGGTTGAATATATTGTTAGACTACACATGGGATATGCAGCTTGTGGCATCGATAAGGTCTCTCAGGAATAGGCACTTCTCTGTGGCTGCTGCTGCCTCTGACTCGTTACTCCTTTGGAAGCCTTTGCATGGTTTTCTCGACCAGTTCTTTTCCTCTGCAAGAGATGCAGGTCCGCAAAGATAGCGTTCCAGTGTAGCTTCTCACCAAGTTCAATGGCAGTGATGCTGCCTTTGCTTCGAGCCCTACCTTGTTGCCATACGATGGCTCGACTATATTATCTTCGATAATGGGAGCTGGCCAAACGGCACAACGGAACACTTTATGTATCAGCAATTTTCTGCTCAAAACTTTCCTCCGATTCCACGGCTACCGCCCCTATCAGTGGTGTCGAGGCGTATTTGAGCTGCGAACCTGGCAATATCACTATCAGGAATTGGCATTTTTAAATTACCTCGTACTAGGAAGATCCAGTCTGTGCCCCCGAAGTCAACCAAGGATTGATCTATCTACATATTCTTGCAGAATATTAAATTGGTCTATGAATTTTGATGAATGGTGGGAGACACCATACCTCGCACAATTCACATATGGCCAGTGTGACGGATGGTACAGGTGGAAAGCGAAAAGCGAATTGTGGTCACTGCCATTCATTTGATATCACAGATCCACGATCGAACTCTTCCCAATCATCGATGTATCACTACTGTTATATAACTGCCAAGTTCGCTTAGTTGCCTTCCTATAAATGATCCAGTGATTGTCTGGTTAACAGGGTATTTATCTCATGTTCTACATATTGCTTCGGAATACGAAAATGACAGCTATTGATAGAGGGCCAGGTGGCTCATCCATGCTTGGTTTATTCACTGAAATTGGGCCATGTATTCTTTCGCTCGATAGTCAGCACGGCTTTCAACCCTCATAGTTGGACCAACAACGCAAGTGTCATATTTCTTGAGTTAGTTTCAATAATTCCCTGTTTTATCAACACAAGTTATTAATTACCTTGACAGTCAACCTGCAGGAGTGGGGTTTTTAACCGTCAAGGATGACCAATATCTCCCTGGTACATTGCAGGAAGCTGCTGTTGATTTCGCTCGTTTCATGAAGATCTTTTTTTCGGATTTGTTTCCTACGCTTCAGTCAAATGATCTCCCTATTGCAGGAAAATTGTTTGGAGGCCACTGGGTACCTTACTTCGTCCAGTTTATTGAGAAAGAGAGACCCCATCACAACCCTGCCGTGTTTTCTGGTAACATCAAGTCTGTGATACACGTCGATGGGTACATTGAACCGGCAATGCTGGCGACCGGGTATTATGATATCCTCTGCCATGGACCCCAGGCTATCTTCAATCAGTCCATATGTGTGGAAATGGCGAAGGCTGTTCCAGAATGCGAAAGGCTTGGGTGAGAGTGCCTCGACACCTATGATAAAGACAAATGCACAGAGTCAGCCAACATCTGCGATAACACAATGAAATTCGCATACGATGCCGAGATTAAAGCCGGTCGCCGGAGTCCTTTTAATTGTGAGTAATTTTGTGTTCCTCGCAACGGATTAATCGGACTGACCTCTTCCACTGTAAATAAAGAATGCTCCCCAGAGAATCCTTGCGAACTACCTGATGGGAGTGATCCAGCGGTGTACCTGAACCTTCCCCATGTCAAATCACTTCTTGCAAAGTCGGATTAGACATTTAGCTGGTCGAACGATGATATTGAGCCAGCTTTCAAGGCAAGTGGTGACATGTATGTCCCATCAAACAATGAGGTGACATATCTTCTTGACATTGCGGGAATTAAAACACTGGTCCTCAATGGAGAGCTGGATGTTGTAGTGTAAGTCAAGTCTAATATTATCTAAGATATGTCGGACAGAACTAACTTTTCACGATGAAAGAAATACTCCAGGGCAGATCCGTGTCTTCGATGCGCTTTCTTGGTCTGGTCAAGCTGAATATCGCGCTTCCGAGTTTCTTGATTGGTTTTACAACTCCACCGATACAGCTCATTCCAAAACAGAAAGAAAAAATGGTGGAAAGATAAAGGGTACAGAGAAATTGCTTTTTGCAACGATCAAAGATAGCGGACATATGTGTCCAGCCGACCAGAAGGAGGCGGTCGAGCATATTGTCACGTCCTGGGTACATGATAAATGGGCCTCGCTCTTAGATTGATTTATGATGGAATTATGTTCTTGTTGCAGGACTACCCCAATGTACAGATGAATCCATGGACATGTACTTTACCCTGGAAGATTCGAGGGAATATCAAGATACTGATCTTGATCAAACCGCTCTCTCCTGACTGCGGAAAAACAGCGATAGCATTCGCAGTAGCAGGTGCCAGTGAGGTTTCTTCTGCAACTGTCTCCTCTCGACGGAAACAGCCAGGACTCAGAACTCAGAACATCATAATCTGATCGAGTTCTGGACAGGCCGACATGGATTGAGACCAAGGAAAAGAGCGATAATATCCAGGTTACTCGATAATGGTAGATTACCGGATCCAATTGATAACAGAGAAATGTATTTCATAGACTAACCTGTACCTGGGTACAGAGCTCACGTAAAAGCACATGATGTATGCATTCTAGACTCTGCGTTGATCTGCATACTTTGCCCATACAAGATAATGATATCTCGGCAATCATGTCTCACAAGACTTATTTCCAGAATTGCCTTGTAAAATGCATGGCAGATGATGACCGCATGCGGACCACGAAGAGTTTGGCGCTGCATTGTCAACGCTGTTCTTCAACAAACCATGGGTCAAGGTAGCGCCCGCAGCTGATCCTTTCAATCACTGCGTCAGTGACGTGATACCGTTTTTAGGTCGTATCGAAAACTTCTAGACAAGTCCATAGACCCTGCTGCGTGTTAAATGGCGCAAGGGATGTTACAACACGGAATTTCTACAGCGTTTTTTGGTTCAACTCACCTGGAATAACCGTGGAATGCATGTAGATCGAAAATATATCACCACTGCCAATTGAAAATTATTCATTGTCCAAAATGTGTGACATATGTGTTTCCACAAAATGCCGGGCCATGGAACATGCAGTTGTCCATGGCTGTGTCAAGTGGATCCATTGGCGGCCCGTTCGGCCCTTGCGGTCTGGCTCGGTAGGAATGGGGCCGTGGAATGTTAATTTCGCGAATGCCGTAGAATAGCAACTCGGCTCTTAGAACGCCTTCTGGGTATTCCTTGTCACTCCCACTTTAGTTTCCTACTAAGAAAGGGTAGGTTTGTTCCTCCTAGTCGTGAAGCGCAGGTGCCGAGGGGATGCCTATGTCTGATCGCAGATTAATGTAACCTTGATTCCCAATTAAATTGTCTCTGTTGGCATTTATTTTTGAAGTTGCAAGAATACACAGGAAATTTCATGGAATTAAAAGTTCGTGCAGCTATAATATTACTACTTGTTGGCGCAGCGGATCAATTCCACTTCACATTCTTTGCGCCTATGTTAACAGTCTGCGTTCTTCAGGTGGTACCAAGGGCTTTTAAATAATCATTCAAAGAGAACCATTTTTCAAATTAAGACATCAGTCTGTTCTCAGCCATGTTTCAGCGAGACTTCTGAGCGGGAATTTGCATTGCCTTGCGGAGAATACCCTTGCTGTCATTTGCAGCGCTGTCCTCAGAAGTGTCTGACGCTTGCTTAGACAGTTTATTGCGCAGTTTCTTCCATGTGTAGGAGATGTTTGCGACGTTGGGCAAATTTGGGTTATCTCCACCCCTGGGAGGAATAGACTCCTTGTCCAGAATGCCCGCCTGGATCATCTCCTTGACACTTGGATCGATGACAGCATCACTGGGCAGATCCCTTGGTGCCCCCAAGTTTGGAGGCAGACGACGCGGGATCCATTTGCCGTTCTCCAGTTCAAGGCGCGTGAAAATTGGCAGCAACTCTGTATTTTGTTAGTTGTCTAGACCCAATTGAAAAGGAAACAAAATAGAAAATAGATAACCTACCAAGGATCCACCAAAGAAGAACCATAATAAAGTATTCACCATGGCCGAATCGGAGGGTATCATGAGGCTGATTAGTCTTCCTCCGTATTGAGAAAGCATCTGTCCCAGGTTCCTCCTTTCCAGGGAATGCGTTCTCGGCTTTCGACACGTCGTCCACATTCAGAGTTTGGAACTGCAGTTTACTCTCCGATCCCTCGAGGTTGAGCACCTCCTGAAGCATCCAATTCAATGTTGTGTCGGAGAGTAAATGATTTTGGCCCCTTTCTAATCCATAACCACCTCCGATGTCGCTGTGGTTACCGGCAAACCAGACCTCTTTAAGGTCTACAGGTGGGCCATCTTCATCCAATATGAACAGAGCTGGCTTAAATTTCAGCCTTCTTTCATGGATAGATACTGCATGCCGAATGTATCGTGCCGGTGGATTTGCAATGACCTTGTAGGAAGTACGGAACAGCGGAATCTCAAACTGGCCAACACTGTTGACACAATCAAACAGACCAAGGAAGTGAACTCCAACATTTTGCCGACAAAAAGTCTTGTTAAAATTCAGCATGAAAGCCTTAAGCTTTTCATCTTTTTCGGTCTGGGGATCGTTTCCACGAGATTGTTGGAAGCTGCTGAATGTGTCCCAAGCAAATTGGACCATTTCCTCGTTACCCTTGGATAGAAGACCAAGGTCATGAATCATCTCAGCGAGAAACCGCGCCGTATAAGCGCCACGAGAGAAACCGAAGATGTAAATGTGATCTCCCGGTTGATAGTAACGCATAACAAATTCGTAGCCCGCCAAGAGATGCTCCTGGAATGAGCTACCAACCATCTGGTCTAGTGTCGTGATAGCCCCTGACTTGATCTTGGGCCAGAACTTCCCGCGTGTCGCACTGCTTCCTTGACCTTTGACATAGGTCCCAATCCCCGCTGCAAAAACTGCTTAGCTACAAATTAATGTTGATAGAGAACTTGATGGTTAACTCACGTTGGTAATAATGGAATTGGCCTTCCTGGTGTCGATCGAGCATCTGATAGATCTTCACAATATTGGTATCCGATTCATTGCCCTGGAAATGGTTCCCGGTGCCGTCAAAGCAAAGGATAATCCGGCGTACATCGGAGGAACTATCGGTAGAGCTTTCGGCATTTTCGGTGGCATGTGGCATAATGGGTAAGAAATGGCTTCAATAATTTTCCGAAGTGGGTGATAGTATTTCAAACGAGGAAAGGTCTTGGAAAAGATAGGATTCAAGACCTCTGGAGATAGAGGGAAGCAATTCGGTGTCTGTATAAATGAGAACCCACTGAGAAAGTGACAGGCAACATCTGGGCTCTACGTGATGCACTATTACACGTCTTCATGCCTCATTCGGCGTTGACTTTTCTTCTTTGCTTGCCGTATATACCGTTTCCAGCTAAGATATCTAGGGCTCAATGCACAAGTATCCATGGAGCAACACGATCCGCGATGATCCGTAGTAGTTTGTATCTATTTTCTGCTCATCTGAATCGAAAAGTTGGATTTGCAACCTGAGTGCCAGTGGTCGACAATCCTGGGAAGCATTGAACTTTCGATTATCGGGCAGCAAATATGACATAATTTTGGAGAATGTCAAAAGTCGTGATTTGCTCAACTCAGATCGCTTGTTCGAGACATTCATAGAACGTAACATCACTGATATGGTTTAAGTGTTGCATGTTAACACTTGTAAGCCTTGACTGATACCATGGCCGAGTTCATCAGGTGAGATCATCAACATTTCCTCTAACATATTCCAGCAGATGCATCATGAGGTATACTGCGAGTGAATAATAGTATTTTTCCTGTAACATCTGACCTCTCGTTGGCTTGGTGGCTGAGATGTGGATTCGCCTTGAACATTGGGACTGTGTAGTAGCACCAGAACGCAGCTATTTTCTCGGTTTGCCCTTGCTAGGCAAAGTCGCAGTTGCTTATCTTCGACCAGACAGGAATTGTTTTCATTACTGCAAGAAATGGAGTGCCGCTGTCACCCAACATTGGTGATTTCTTGGATTCATGACCAAATGCATCACTGTGCCCCGAGGGTACGAGCAGAGATTCTTCTAGCCCTTCGGTAGATATCTGCGGTCGCCATTTACATATTTAAACTCCCAACTTGTACCCATTTGCAAAGACTTTTCGATACAAACCAATACAAGGTTAAAAGCTCCTCAAAATAGTTTTTCTTTCTCCGAATTAATTAGCAACTGTTGTCCTGTCAGGACCTCAACCTCCATCTCAATTCCTCCCTTTGCGGGCCATTTCACCCAACATGGGGCTGCTTAGCAATTTTATCCCCAAGGCATTCTCGGGATCTTCTTGGAACTCTCTGAGCCTGCCTTCTTCGTCTGGGCGTAAGTAAATAACATCATCAAGCCACGGGGCAGGTATGTGCTAACTCATGAATTGAAGTTTCCCTTCCTAAACTGTCTTCGCTTCCTGGAGCCTCTCTCCTGGGACCCAAGGATCAAGCCTGGTTTAAGTCGATACTCACGACGTTTGGTTTCAACGGAGTTCTTGCTACTGTTTTCAGTTTCTTCGTTTATCTCGCCTATCTCAAGTTTGTCAAGAAAGACAACAAGGGTGTTCTCGAATTCCTCAAGGAAAAGGGTTCCGAATATGTCAGCAAGGTTCCTGGAATGGGTATGCTTACGAAGGGACCATTCCTGAATAAGCTCATACCGCCACCTGAAAGCCTGATACATGTGCCAAAAGGTACACAGTCAGCTTTGAACAGCATATCTGGAATCGCACCTGGCATAGCCTCGAAGCTTAACCCGACCAAATGGAGCATTTTCAACAAGAAAAAGATCGCCGAGCAAGAAGATGATGAGAATTACCAGGCTGGAGAGCCGTATGGAGATCCTACTGCCATGGCCACTGGAATTGCCACCGATCTGAAGTCCATGGGACTCAAAGGTGGGTTCAGGGACCTTCGCACGCTCTTCGAGGTGGCCAAGACCAAGGGGAAGCCTATCAATGATCGGGATATGACCGTACGTACTATGATATACAAATGGCTCGAGGAAAATGACACTCATATTTCTTTATAGATGGAAAAAATGATTGCAATAGCGACTTCCTTGCCCCGTACGTCTAAGGCGCGAGGCAAACTTACTGGGCTCATTATCGACACTCTGTGGAAGAGCTTGCAGCACCCTCCTTTGAGCTACATGGGTAACAAATTCCAGTATCGAACTCCTGACGGAAGCTACAACGTAAGTGGTATCAAGTTAGGGTGATTAAACATACTAACGGCTATGGTTCAGAACCCTCTTCAACCCGACCTGGGTAAGGCTGGAAGCCCATATGCGAGGACAGTTCCCAAAATGAAGCACCTGCATGGTGTTCCCCCAGACCCTGGCCTTCTTTTTGACTGTAAGAAGTTTCTCCTATCATCGCTTTCATTTACGGTTACGCTGACAATTTTCAAGTGCTCATGGCTCGCAGCGATGAGACCTTCAAAGAGAACCCTGCTGGTGTCTCGTCCGTTCTATTCTACCATGCGACAATCATTATTCATGGTAAGAAGCAAATGCTTTTGCCATATGATTGCCAACCACTGACTTTGATAGATGTCTTCCGCACCAACCGTGTTGACCCCAGTATCTCAGACACTTCATCTTACCTTGACCTGGCCCCCTTGTACGGTTCAAATCTCAAGGACCAACTGAGCGTTCGGACAATGCAGCGTGGGCTACTCAAGCCGGATTCTTTTGCTGAAAAGCGTCTTCTTGGTCAGCCTGCCGGTGTCAATGTGATGCTCGTCATGTACAGCCGTTTCCACAACTATGTTGCAGATGTTCTCCTCAACATCAACGAAAATGGTCGCTTCACGTTGCGACCTGCCAACACAGAAGAGGAAAAGAAGGCGGCTCTCGCACAGCAAGATGAGGATATATTCCAAACTGCTAGACTGTATGTATCCCTCTCAGATGTGAAGCTTCTGGTTCCTGGGTGCTGACTACGACTTTAGCATCACCAATGGTCTCTACATTAACATTTCTCTGCATGACTACCTTCGTGGCCTTACCAACACCCACCACTCTGCCAGTGACTGGACCCTTGATCCTCGCATTGAAGTGGGCAGAATGTTTGACCCCGAGGGTGTCCCCAGAGGCATTGGTAACCAGGTCTCCGCTGAATTCAACCTCTTGTACCGCTTCCACTCTGTCATTTCCCGTCGCGATGAGAAGTGGACGAATGAATTCATGCAGGAAATTTTCCCAGGCAGGCCACTCGATCAACTCACCCCGCAGGAGTTTGTTCAGGGTCTTATGCGCTTCGAGCAGAGTATCCCAGAAGATCCAGCAGAACGTACGTTCGACAAGTTGAAGCGTAATGCAAATGGCAAGTTTAACGACGCCGAGCTTGTCGGTATCATGAAGGACAGTATGGAGGACCCCGCGGGACTATTCAACGCTCGAATGGTTCCTAAGGCTCTTCGCATGATCGAAATTAGTGGCATTCTAACTTCCAGGAAGTGGAACCTCGCCTCCTTGAATGAGATGCGTAGCTTCTTTGGACTGAAGCGCCACGACACATTTGAGGACATCAATCCCGACCCCCAAGTTGCTGATCTCTTGCGCAAGCTCTACGACCACCCCGACATGGTTGAAATGTACCCCGGTCTGTTCCTTGAGGATGGAAAGCCCCGCATGGACCCTGGTAAGCAATGGTCAGGCCTAAATGCTGAAATCTGCTAACGAATGATCTAGGCTGCGGCGGCTGCCCTCCATATACTGTTGGGCGCGCTGTTTTCAGTGACGCTGTCAGTTTGGTGCGATCTGACCGGTTCCTTACTGTGGTAAGTGACTGTGGAGTTAACACAGTATCGTTAGAGCAGAAAATGCTAAGAATAATCTTAGGACTACACTGCCTCGAATCTCACATCCTGGGGATACCAGGAAGTCCAGCAAGATTATGATATGTAAGTATTATTCCTCCTAACTATCGAAACAGGCGTTGATTTGTCTTTTATCCACAGCCTTGGAGGATCGATGTTTTGGAAGCTATTCCAACGTGCATTCCCTGGCTGGTTCCCTTACAACTCGTTGCACTCCACGCAACCAATGTTCACTCGAAAGATGAACGAGCAGATTGCCCGTGAGATTGGAACAATCGACCAGTACACCTTGAAGGACCCGTCGCCGCCGCCTAATCCCATTGTGCTCACCAAATACTCCTCCGTGACTAAAGTTCTGAGCGATCAGACCAACTTCCACGTCACCTGGGCCAAGAACCTCAATGACATGACTCCTGGCAAGAAATACGACTCTTACATGCTGGGTGGTGACGCGCCCGCGAATACCGCTCAAAGAAACATGGTCCGCGAAATTATGTTCAGCCCGGCTGAGTTTATGCAGCTGCTTTCTCAAACGTCGATGCACGTTGGCAAGGAGCTTCTGGATAACGAGACGCTCAGCCTCGCCAATGATTTGAATCAACTTGATATAATCCGGGAGTTAGTGATCCTTTGACCGTCATATGTTTTGAAAACGCGATTACTGATATTTCTGCAGCATCGCTATCCCTCTGAATACCCGTATCATGGCCGATCTATTTTGCTTGGATTTGAAGACCGATGAGAACAAGGGAGGTAGTTTGAACACTGCTGAGCTTTATAAGCACCTAATGAGTGTCCGTACCTTTGGCTTCAACAACTTTGATCCTGCTCTGGCATTGCGGCGCAGAAAGGAAGCCCGTAAAGGCTCTAAAGTTTTGACTGAGACCACCCTCAAGGTTATCTCACATGGATCAAGCCCAATTAGCGACACCCGTGGAGTCTTATCCAAAGCCACTGGAGCTATTACAAGGGTAGCTTCCAATGTGACGTCAAAGATTCCTATCATCGGTGGTCTTGTCAATAAGATCGGCAATAAAGTTGAAGCAGACACCGGATCTCTACGATGGTACGGCCAGAATGTCGTGAAAGAGCTCATTTCTGCTGGGAAGACTCCAGCAGAAGCTACCGACATTTGTTGGTTGACCGCTGTCGCTGGTGTTGGTGCGCCAATTGGAATGGTTCGTGCCCCCTTCACTCTCCCTTGATTCTATCATTGCATAGAAAGATATTGTTTCTAACATGGCCTTCATTTCTAGTTTGCTGATGTTTTGAATTACTTCCTCCAAGACGAGAACTCGCAGCATTGGGAGGCAATCCAGAATTTGACTTCGATCTCGAATGTTGAGGCTGCTGACAAGGAGCTAAGAAAATATGTTCTTGAGGCCCAGCGTCTGACTAGTAATCAGCGGGATATCCGTGTCTGTGTCGGCGCGACCACGATTGATGGAAAGCAATACAAACCTGGTGATGTGGTTGTTGCTCTATTTGTGGGTATCCCGAAGTTGGTGAATGGACCACTGAAACAAATGCTGACTTTGATGATCTAAATAGGGCCCCGCATGCAAGGACCCTGATGCCGTTCCTCAGCCTGATCAGTTTATGCTTGACCGGCCAGAGAGCGCTTATATCCACTTAGGCTACGGGCCTCACGCCTGTCTTGGGCGCGAAATTGCCCTCACTTTCATCGTTTCTCTTGTTAAGGTGTGCAGCGGTCTGAAGAATCTTCGCCCTGCTCCTGGTAAGATGGGAGCTCTGAAGCAGATTCAGGTCAATGGCGACAGATCATACCTCAACGACAGCTGGTCATACTTGACTACCGATCCAACGAGTAAGTTTCGATCTTATGCAGCCATCCAAAGTAGGACTGATACTAAGATGTCATATAGCCTGGAAGGTTCATTTCGATGGCGTGGGCAAAGGCGTGTTCCGCGCTCCAAAGTTCCCTATTGGTGTTGTCAGCGACATCAACTATAATGCCTTGAAGAAAGAGCAGGACGACTTTGTTATGAATAAAGCTTCCAAGCTTATGTCTAACGGGACTGATTCGTCACACAGTACCGGAACAGCTGACTCTATTAAGTCAGCGATCAATGACGAAGCCGCTGGTGCAAGTATCCCCGTGCCCAATGGAGCTCCTTCCATCAATGGCATCGATCATCAGAACGGC
The DNA here is from genome assembly GCA_028828245.1 of Penicillium lividum. NCBI lineage: Eukaryota > Fungi > Ascomycota > Eurotiomycetes > Eurotiales > Aspergillaceae > Penicillium > Penicillium lividum. The sequence goes on from JAQJAG010000002.1 coordinate 808,282, forward strand.
GTGCCAAACGGTCAGAATCTTACGGATGGCCAACCGCAACAGAAACTAGCGTCGACTGCCAAAGAAAGCTCAGGCCTTCTGAACCGAGCCTTTTCTGACTTCAACGCAATCAACAAGAAGACGGTAGGTACCGCCCATGACATTGCCCACGGCTTTGTCGAAAGCATCCCCGGAGGACACTCGGCCTCAAAGTTGACTCACGGCATTGCTCAAAACTTCATCCCTGGCTCCGATGGTGCTTCTGGCAGTAGGGGCGACCATTTCAGCCAGACGTAGTAGTCGGAGGGAGAAAGGGGCACCAACCCCCTCTCTTTTGGTGCAGCGAAGAAAATTCCCGGGAATATCTCAATGACAAAGTTCAGGTCAGAACGACCCAGAGGGAAAAGGCATTCAAAAGTTACAAATTCAGCGAATACTCAGACAAACAGGGTAGTCCTGCAAGTAATGATTCACATGGCATGCGGCCTTTGGATGAAACTAAATTGGAATGGAAACGCAAAATTTGGATCTAGTTTGGATATTGATTGAGTTCGTCGATTTTAACACTAATATGATTCCTTTCATTTTACTGTGCGCTAGTGCTAAGCACTGATGCTTTAACCACCGTTACCATCAGCTGCCATGTATGAGACCCAATCTAGCCAAAAAATACTATCGGATATTGTCTAATGTTGAACATTCTCAATTTTCTAGAATGATGATATAAAGTCTGTGTAAATGCCTGGTCTATTTTTTTTATGCCAAGCTACACTTCATTAGCGGCTAAGTCAGTGATTTGACTGATGTCACTCCCCATATCTTTCTTCCCTGTGCGGGACTTCGAATCAACTACTCAACTCTACTGCGTCGTATAAGCCTCAACCATGGACGCCGATGCTGAAAATCCGCTCGTTAATTATTGCCAAAATCTATCCAGGGAAAAATAATCTTAGGACCTTCAATAGCTATGGGTGACGGTCTATATGAATATCTTTATGTGCAGGATACCGGTATCAATTTGGTATTTGAATGTGTTTATCGACATTAATGAGATAGTTCAAATGCCTAAATACTTAACGCGATCACTACCCTTTGATCCTAAATTTCTTGCTATTTACAGCTATTGATTTAAATAAAATAGATGATATACATAGTAGAAGGTCTAATTTATATAGTTCTGCTTTTAAAGTCTTTGAAATACATTTTTGGGTCAATTCAGTACTAAAGTTAGGATAAATGGATAATGGTGAGTGCTTACACAGTAAAAACATGTCTGCACATCTCAGCATCGTTATTTATTTACTAATATTTAATATGACTGTTACCCTACCCTTGCCCTTCTAAAAGCTATCAGACTGATAAAGATGATGACAATTCATCCATAAACAGTGAAATCTCATATAAATACAAGAGAGAAGCTAGAAATTAGCAAAAGTGGTATGTGTTTTAACCAAAACATGGGTAAATAACAGAATTGATTTCAAGTGACTCAGCAGTTTATGTAAAAGTCAGGCAGAATCAGGCAGCGATGGGCCAAAAAAGCCCATTGGCCGGCCTATGATGGGCCGTGATCCAAGGGTCGGCCCATGCCGAAGTCTAGTCTTGGCGCCCGCAGAAGGGGAACTATGCGGATAGTGTTACTCCTTTTGCCTTGTGTTATCGCAATCCCTATGTAAGATTCTTACAAGGAAACAAAGACTTAGTAGTCTCTCCAGATTTATCCCTTCATCTTTTCTTTAAGCTTTTGGATAACAGCAACTGGCCTAGCTAGAATCGAATTAAATTCTGCTTTAGCCCCTCACATGACTATACTGTATGAACAAGAACAGGGAGAGCAATGAAAGCGATGATGCTTGTGAGTGACTATTTCGGGGATCAAGCTATACCTGTAGGCTAAGAGCTGAGGGGGCCTGAGCGAGGCGGTGATGCTGAAAACTAGACCCGGGTACCCGGGGACGCTGAATAATAACCATGGCGATCATTTATCCTTCTTGACACTCAGGACCTCTTAAGGGACGCTTGACCAAGAGCTGTCATCTATTTATTATTTTGACAGGTATCCGAACAGTGCTACTGACCCTCCGGGATGGAGGAAGGTATTGAGGGCTATTCTGTGTTTCGGCCATGGCAGAAGAACTGCATCATTGGCTTGGCAGCTTTTGCAGGTTGGTTCTCGACAATCAGCAGCTTTATATATTTCCCCGCCATCCCCTACATAGCCTCAGACTTAAATGTGGGCGTCGAAAAAGTGAACCTCACGGTCACTTCCTATCTCATTATGTCGGGGATCTTCCCCTCTATTATGGGCGATGCCGCAGACCGATTCGGCCGACGACCTGTTTTCCTTCTTGGATTGACTATCTACTTTGCAGCAAACATTGGATTGGCTCTACAATCTAGCTTTGGGCTTCTTTTCTTTCTGAGAATGCTACAGAGTGCCGGTATTAGTGGCACATATTCTATCGCATACGGCGTCCTGTCTGATATGTTCACACCCGCCGAAAGAGGAGGCTACTCCGGAATTATATCATTCTTGTCTGTCTGCTTCCCATTTATCCCATGTTTCAGACGAATTTTTCCCTGCTAACATCGTTGCAGCCTGAATACACCTCCAAGTATTGGACCTGTCATCAGCGGTCTGCTCCTTATTCGATGGGATTGGCGCTCAATCTTCTGGTTTCTCTCCGCCGCAACCCCATTCTGTCTCATCCCCATTGTCCTATTGCTTCCAGAAACAGCTCGAAGTATCGTAGGAGATGGAAGTATTCCTACCCGGGGCATTAATCGACCGCTGATAACGGTCCTGGTCCCAAAGGTCACCAGCAACAGCCATCCAGACCCAAGCCGAAAGGAAAGAAGAAGATTTCCCAACCCCCTCATGTCTCTGAAATTAATTCGACATCCCAATACTGCTATCATCCTAGTATCCTACGGTATTAATTACACCGTATACAGCTGTCTACAGGCCACCCTTTCGAGCCTCTTCGTTGAGATATATCACGTGTCCGGCGTCGTCTCCGGTCTGATCTACCTCCCATTTGGCATCGCCTGCGCTGTAGCTGCCTTCGCAACGGGTAAGCTGCTCGACAGGAATTACCGCATAACAGCCACCGAGCGCGGCATTCCCGTCGACAGACGCAAGGCCGAGAGTCTTTCCGATTTCCCTATCGAGCGGGCGCGCCTGAGGACTCTCAAGCTTTTTGTTGCGATCAGCGCGGCGCTGATCATGGGCTACGGCTGGCTGCTGTGGGCACACACGTCTATGGCAGGCCCGCTGGTGCTGCAGTTCTTCATCGGCTTGTCAATCCAGTCGCTATTCACGGCACTAAACACACTTCTCGTGGATATCCACCCAGATTGCCCGTCTACAGCACAGGCAGCGTGCAACTTTGTGCGTTGCGAGACAGCCGCAGCGTTTCTGGCCGCTCTGAATGCGCTGCTCGGGAGGATTGGATCTGGTTGGTGTTTCGTGCTATTTGGGGGCATCGAAATGCTGATAGTTCCCATGCTCTTCTTGCTGGAGTGGAAGGGCATGGAATGGCGGCAGTCACAAGCATCCAAGCAACGGGCTTGAGTCGTAGCTTGGATGAGTAGGCATACCTCATGCTTTGAAATTATATGTTCCACCACGAATAAGCTTCATCCAGACTATCAAAGTACTTGTTAAAGCACCCATAAAGCTTTCCCATACTTACAGATCATAAATCAAACCAGCTTATCAAGGGCTATGAACTATCAATGAACCCTACTATATTCTTAGCTTTTTCCGCGTAGAGAACGAGAAAAAGAAGTAAAAGAGGGCACGGACGAGTAAATAGGTCTAAAGGCAGGTGGAATTAGTGCTATAGAGGCCTTAAAAGCCCTAAACGCACCCCCAGAGGTAGTTGAAGCCGTTATGTCACCCCCGGTAGAAGTTCCAGCAGCATCTTTACAGCAGCAAATCGGAGCTATGCCCACGTGTACTGATTGTGGGATTCAAGGGCATAAACGCACTTCCTGTCCAAACAGGTGTGAATATGTCATGTTTTAATACATGGGCGATTCTGTAGTAATATGTGCATTTAAAGAATAGTAGTATTGTGGGGTGCGGCGCTCGATAGTTAGTGAATTACGTTAGTCAGTTGACTACTTCTGTCCACGGCGGATTTTTTGCCCGAAACACATAGTCCTGTTGCACAGGTATCAGCATTATAAGAAACAGTACATTTGGAGGTGCTAATGATATCGTCTTTTTGCGAAGTCATAAAATAGTCGCTGAACATCTTGGAGTTAAATCAAACACTGTTGCTAAGGAACTTGTTAATGAGATAGTGCAATTCATCCACCGCCCGCTGCCTCGTCTGAGAGCCTGGGAAATGGGCTGAGTTTATGAGGAGTGTTTCGACAGAGTACAGGCGGTTTCTGTCGTCGAACTCCTCGATCGGCTCGCTGGGCATGTAATTCCTGAAGTATTCGTTCCGATACTCCTCGCCCTTCATGTTATGGTGTTCGCACCGCCAGATACCGACCTCTTTCTCATGATGGGCGTAATACGCGCAAGCGTCGTAGATGTAGATCTCTCCTGTGTTGGAGTCTGTCCCTATGTTGGACTCCCACAGGTCGCCGTGAATCAGGCAGGGCTTGATCGAGCGGCCATCGGCAGTAAGAGGGTCGAGGAGTCGTGGGATCAGCTTTTCAAGGGTGATTTGCACCACGTCATCCAGCTCCTTCCAGGGGCCATTAATCTCCACATCCAGCTGGTAAACGTCTCTCATCAGCGTTGTGAAGAACGAAGTCCAATTATCATCCCAGGTTGTGTTTAGTGGAAGCTTCCCATCAAAAGTTGTACAATGGAAACCAAACTTTCCCGTCGGGGACTGGCTCTTGTGATGCAGCTCTGCCAACTTCTCACCCAGGCGAACGGGATCCGGGAGCTCGTGGTCAATTGTTAGAAAATCACAGATAAAGAAGTGGGCCTCTTGATCTTGACACTTCCCATAACCGCGGGGTTTAGGAGCGAAGTCGGGAAGGGTCTGGTAGATCTCGTTCATGGCCATGTACTCGCCGAGAACACGCTCGGCAGCATCGTCCGTCATCAAAAGCTAGATCATACAGAGGTCAGAATCACCTCTGACTTTCAGAGTCAATGTGACATAGCGGTAGCATACCTTTAGGAAGTACGCCCGAGGGGAGCCATCCGTGGTTTCGACGTCAACTCGAGCCACCGCAGCCCAGCTTGAAGTGCCGTATGCCTCAATGGTGAGGACCCTTTCGTTCTTTGGCAGAACTGTTGCAAAGAGATATCAGGCAAATCAGCACTTTTTTCTAATCAATACCCTCACTATTGAAGTCTGCTGGCGTCCGGTGGGGTTTCACTACCATCTAGTACAGCTGGGTCCAGCTTGAAGGTTGTCGGGTTTGCACTTTGGGCCATAACTTAACAAAATTCGCGTATCCGGCCTTGAAGAAACTGGGAGTTCAATATATTCGCAAAATTCCAGACGAATTGTTGCACAATCTGGGGCCCATTACGGCGGGGTAACAATCTCATTAAATATAGTGCGGCCTGGACACTAGGCTGGAAGCTGCAAAGAGTACATCCAATCCCTGAGGCCCATTCTTTTGGGGCCAAAGGCGGTTTTACCATTACGCGTCAATACTCCTTCAAGCGACAGAATTCGCCTACTATAGATAAAATAAACCTCGTGATCTTCAGAAGAGAGACAAAACGAATACAAGATGACGACAAAACGATATACAAAGGTTTGGCGACCAAGATGCCCCAACTCGGATTCATCTACAAGTTCTTAGCTGAATGGAACGCCACGGCTCGGTCACATTTGATCTGGGCTGATTATTGAGGTCAGTGCGGCCCAGCTAGATCTTGGCACCAATCGCTTTTCAAATCTTACCTTTTCCCCACGCACCTGCCATTATTATGTTGATCTCTAGTTTGCGGTCTTCGCGGCCACCGGCGATTTTAGGCACTCATTGGACATACATCTAACATGTTAATGATATGCTCGCTAGTAACCCGTTAATACCTACCTATGCTATGATGGGTGAAAATAGAGAAAAGAAAAGTGAGTTTTGGTAAGGATGGAGCCGCTGCATGTGTTGGTCCCAAATGTGTTGAGGCTGAGTCTTATTATGGTGGTCTGTTTGGCCCAAACGTACCACTAGAGATGCCCAAGCGGAGAGATGATCCGTAACAGGTAGCCGCTTCTAATTCGCTGTCACATAAAGACCCTGGTCACACCCCGCACCGGCACACTAGCCGGGAACACCCCGAAGTAATTATAATTGGAATACCCTCTGAACTAGTACGAACCGCCATCGTATCTCCACCCATGCATGCTGGGCTGTGTGTGGGCTTGTGCAGGAAAATTACCGGCCCCATACCTTCACCTACGTTGCAACTCAGGAGTGCCGTGTATGATCAGTAGCCACACGAGCTCATGTATCGATGAGTCCACGGTCCTACTATCTCTAATTGGCATCACGGCCCATGTCTATGAAAAATCTTGAGACCGAGGTAAAAGCGTACATGCTAGTGTCGGATGGACCAATCGATGGTAGGCGACTGATTGATTGTACTAGCAAATGACTACTGCATAAGCAGGACGTAGCCTGTCAGATATCAGCTAAGTGTGGATGCCCTATATTTCAAAAAGAGAAGCGGAATTCACTGATAATTGATTACTAGCGGTATTGAATGACTCTCTTTGCTCGACACTGACTTCCCGACCGGTTTCGCTCGCCCATGAGAGAACGAAGTCGACGGCGCTTACGACTCTGAAGCCAGCCTTGCAAGGGGCTGAGGTAGTCTTACCTGCCATCACCATCGAGAGTTAGAGACTTCTTCCCACGCTAGCCTATCCGTCCTTTTTGTGTGTGACTTGCATCATGGTGCGTTAATCAACGGCTGCAACCCAAGGTTACGGGCTTCATCAACCAAGGACAATACTGAAACCCGATTAACCTATCCTATTTATTTTATTCATGCTTACAAAAGTCTTCAAACAGAGGAAACTATTCAAAGGGAGCAGCAAGAGCAGCGGCAGCTCTTATCAGCCACCTGTTACCAGTAGCCCTTTCGAACCGCTGTCAGTGCCTAGCCCACCGGATCCATCCGACTACCCGCGACACCATTCCCTTCCTGAGTCTACCTTGGCCATCCAGCCGGGCCCACAAAATGAAAAACGTCGCGAGTCAACAGCATCCGAGGTCCACAGCTTACTATCGTCAAGAAGAGGATCATCAACAACCCATCAGAGACAGCGTTCACAAGATAGGAGAGATGACCCTTTGGGCCTTATTGTCTTGTATGCCCCCCCACAACGTTCGGTAGATATAGTATTCATACACGGTCTTGGGGGAGCCAGTTTACGGACATGGTGCCGGGATCGAGACTTAGATTATCTTTGGCCTCAATTGTGGCTTCCACAGGACCTCCCCTCTGCTCGTATCCTCACGTTTGGGTACAATGCGCACTTTTTGGCAAAGAAGGAGCGGACATCTCTAACCATCAGCGATTTCGCGAACGACCTGCTATTTCGGATGAAATATGGAGAAAGCGGATCGACCAGGTTGGGCCAAGTGCCAATCATTGTTATTGCCCACTCGATGGGGGGCCTGGTCTTCAAGAAGGCCTTTGTTCAGGGCTTCATGAATGACGAGTACCGGAGTATTGTTGCTACAATAAAGGCCGTCCTTTTTCTTGCTACTCCCCACCGAGGCACCGATTTAGCTGATACCCTCAACTTGATTTTGAGGAGCTCATTCTTCGGACACTCATCAAAGGACTACGTCTCTGAGCTCACCCGGGGAAGCCCAACGATAGACGAGCTAAATGAGACGTTTCGGCATCATGCACACAAGCTCCAGATGTTCTCATTTTACGAGACATTGGCCACCCCTGTCGGGCCGATGTCAGCCTTGCTCGTCGATAAGGCGTGCTCTGTAATGGGTTACCCAAACGAGACATCGCAGCCACTCATTGCCAATCATCATAACGTCTGCAAGTTCACAGGAGAAGGTGACCCGAATTATTCGTCTGTCCTAGGCGCCCTCCGCAGTGTCATCATGTCGGTCACATCCTCCGAGACCGACAGCCACGCTGAGGACTTACAACATATTAAGACATTGCTTGGTGTTTCTGGTCCTCCCGAGGAAGATATAGGCGCCATTCGTGCGGTTAGGAAGCCTGGAACATGCGAGACATTCTACGCATGTCGAGAAATGGAAGACTGGCTCGCCTCTAAATCGCCCCACGTTCTCTGGGCCCATGCTCCACCAGGCAATGGGAAGTCTACACTGTGCTCATTTATTGTCGATCGTTTGCAGGAAGACAATGAATACTGCGCTTATTTCTTCTTCAAATACGGTAATCGGAAGAAACAGTCTACGGCATATATGCTTCGGTCATTGGCATACCAAATGGCTCTTCAAATACCCACGTTCCGGCAGGCGCTAGCAGATCTCGCGAGATCTGGAGTGCAAGTTCACAATGCAGACACTCTCACAGTATGGAAAAAGCTATACTCGGCCGCGCTTTCCACGGTCTGGTGTGAGAAAAAGATTTCTTGGGTGCTAGATGGACTTGACGAATCCGAATCAAGCAAACAGGTTATCGAGCTCGTCTCGGCGGTTGGGAGTTTCAACAGCTATATCCGTGTCCTTGTGTTAAGTCGGCCATTATCCACCATAATCCAGGCTTTCCAAATGGTTAAAAAGAGGATACCCGTCATTGATATACCCCTTCCGGATAATATGGACGACATTCGCATGGTAGTGGCTGGTGAGGTCGATTATCTTCCCGCAAGCGATGAATTCAAGGCCGAGGTCATCGATGAGATCACATCCCGCTCTCAACGGAACTTCCTTTGGGCTAACCTCGTTCTCTTACGAGTGGCAAATTGTCATCGCCAAGACCAGATAAAGCAGATCCTTGACACCACGCCCGATGGGATGGATAAGCTCTATGATCGCATGCTGGACGCTGTCAGTGATCTTCACACAGAGGAGGACAAGGCCCTCTCTAAGATCATTCTTTCATGGGCTATGTACGCCAAGACTCCTCTATCGGTGACTGAGCTCTCTGAAGCATACCCAGCCGAGCTACACTCTATCATAGACCTCGATCACACAGTGAGCCAAATATGTGGTCAATTTGTCGACATTGCCCGGGACAAGATTACGCTAGTTCATCACTCTGCACGCGAATACTTGAGGAAGACCAATCGTGCGCCCTTCTCGTTGGACCTACGGACCGTGAATGAGGAGCTTTTCGGTAAATGCATGGTAACGCTCTGCGATCAGCGCCTCCGTAGAAAGCTCAGCACTCTTAAGCTACCCAAGTTCTTGCCATACGCGGCTATGTCATGGGCGTTTCACCTTGAAAGCAGCTCACCTGAATCGGACAGAGTGCTGGACGCCCTTGTTCGGTTTTTTAGCGGGCCTTTTCCTCTCGCCTGGATTCAATACTTTTCCATCAGCGGCTGCCTTTCTGAACTCTTCAACATCTCCAGGATAGTCACAAATTATGTGAGAAAGAGAAGAAATGCGGACGCCGACAAGTCCCCCATGTTGCATCGCCTGTCAGATCTTTCTTTGATTGAAACCTGGGCGATCGATCTATTAAAGATACCAGCTAAATTTGGTCGCCACCTATCGGAAGATCCCACCCTAATATACAAGTGCATACCTCCGATTAGTCCCCACTCCTCGGCTATACATCAGAAATTTGCCGTTAATGCCGCCATCACACTGTCGGTTTCAGGACTTACAAACCTGGAATGGGATGATTGTCTAGCCCGAGTGTCGGCAAATGCCAGCAGAGCAGTCCGGCTGGCTGTATCAGCCCGATATCTTGCTGTTGCATCAGACGTCCCCAAGGGAACCATCACGCTGTGGGATACTATCTTGTTCCGGGAGTATACAACTTTTTTTGTCAATGAGCATATTTGGGCAATTTGCTTCAACGGATCCGGGTCTTTATTCTCATGTTACGGGATCAACCACACATTTGTGTGGAAAGTTGGGTACGGATCTCTGTTGTTAACGAAGGACAATCCGTCACATGAGCGAGCCCTCGACTTCAAGTTTGACGAAAACGATGTACTTATGATGATTTCTGATCTTCGACGGGTGTACAAGCTGACTATAAAGGCTGAGGGGGAGGAGCAATTTTCCTGGATACGGATGGACCCACAATTACTGGAGGAGACGAGTTTGCCAGAACATACGTTCCTCGGTAGTCCTTCTTCGGTGGCATTTAACAACGACTGTACGCAGGTTGCTGTTGCTTATCGCTCCTTCCCCCTCACTGTGTGGAACATTGATCCACCTGAGATCGTCGCACGACTCAAGAGGAAGTCAAAGCAAGGGCAAGGGTCTGTCTACTCATACACAGGTGACAACAAAGTCGTCTGGCATCCCTCTGGAACGCACGTCATGGGAATTTTTGGACAAATATTCAAGTGGAGCCCAATTGAAGACGCCTATGAGGAAGTTAAAGGCGAGACAGGTGTAGTACCCTACGGAATCCAGTGCAGCCCCAACGGACGCGTATTTGTTACTAGCGACGTTGAAGGGTCGATTAAGGTCTACGACTTCGCTTCGTTGTCGCTGATATACAAACTGAACTCGGAGGATCGCATCAACCAAATCTGCTTTGACCCGAATAGTGTCCGATTCTATGATCTGCGAGGCTCCTATTGCAACGTCTGGGAGCCCAATTGTCTTCTTCGGCTCATGGAGGATACCGCTGAGCGCATCAGTGACGCGGATAGTACAGCGGATAGTTTTTGGTTGGACACAGAAGATACTCATAGCACTTCTTTCTCTTTGCCGGTGTCCGAGAGCCATGCTGATAGTAAATCAGCAATCACCGCCATTGCAGCGGGAGCCCGGTCACAAGAGCTGCTCGCGTATGCAACCGATGCCGGTGAAGTGGATGTCTATGACCCCATAACCGAAAAGAGGCACAGGGTCGCTAAGTCCCTCTTCGGCATGCCGGTCGAGCATCTCGTCTGGAACGTGAAACACGATCACCTTGCCTACTCCTTCTCTAATGGGACCACCACTATCAAGTCAATCTCTATCACCGCTGGGCCACAGCGAGAGGTGGTAGCTACAGATATTTACGGGAAGGACCGGTCCAGCACTGATCGTGGTCGGACCCGTCAACTCTTGTTCGATGAGTCAGGGGAGTCGCTGCTAGTCTATGGTGCTAAAATGAGTCAAGTCCTTTCCATACCCAGTGGACAGATTATTGCCGAGTGTGATATGCCGGATAGTGAGTCCGCCAAATGGAAACAACATCCATCACAGCCAGATATACTCCTCTGCTTTACGTCCGATGCCGTGACTACTTTCACATGGCAACTAGAGAGAAAGAATTCAACTCCGCTAAAACTCCCCGCGAATGATCTCTCTATATCGCCCAGTGTCGATGCGCTCCTGTCCAGCTACTGCATGCGATACATCCTTGTCCGCACCATGACAAAGCAGCGCAACCGGCAACATTATGGGTTCTTCGTCCTGCCTGCGAGCCCGATATTTGAGGGCGGTATGGAGGCCATCAGCCCGTTGGATCTTTCCCCAACTATCAGCGGTGACGTGATTGGCATCATACCCGATGGGCGGGTGGTATTTCTGGATCAGAATCTGTGGGTGTGCACGGCACAGCTGAATGGTGATGATAGCACCGTTGCCAGGCACTTCTTTCTGCCGCGGGATTGGGTCACCAGCTCGGGTGTCAGACTGTGCCAGGTACTGCAGGATGGCACGTTCCTTTGCCCTAGTAAAGGAGAGGTTGCAATCATGAAAAGTGATCCGATATCGAACTGGTGAGATGCGTGGACAGGAAGAATTATTATAACTGGAGGGGATGGAGGAATTTTCTTTGCAATTTATCAAGCTGTGGGCTTCCCTTGTACCATTTCAGACAGCACGTATAAATTAAGAATGAGCAAAGGTGAATCGGCTACACCCGTTTTGCGTCTGTTGCGGAAAGAATGAGTTCGATGGCTGAGGCTGCCAAAGTGGCCGGGATTTCGACGGTTGCTAGGGATTATCATCAGCGTTCCTTGGATGGCCACCACAGATTCTTGAACTTATCAGTGAAAGTCTGATTTATCCATCTCATAGCCGTCACATTGGTATTCTTCCCACGTTGCATTTCCTGACTGAGTCAAAGTTGCCGCCAGGGATGAATCAGCCATACCCATCGGAACCGCCTGGACCAGGCGGTGCGGCCGGGGGCTTCCTAGAGCACGGCTAAATCTCTAGGCAGGGTGTTTCTAGCGCAGCCCCATGGATCACGTTGACACCATTTCAAGGCGATCACGTTTTGTCCGCGGTACCCAGAACGGACTCGAACAGCCGTTCTCCCTTCTGCAGATATATCCTTCGGATCGGTGCCTTTCTCCAATGACACCGGGGCTTCGTCGGTTAGATCCTCGTGGTCGACCAATCCAAATTCCTGGCCTTGCCAGATCCATGGCGGACCTTTGGAGAACGGAGCGGGTGCAATACGCGACCAGCGCCTGCGGAGGCGACGATGCCGATTGGAATAATTACGAGTCGATGATCGTCGATACAAATCGATAGCCTGGATGAAGGGCTGTAATGATGCGTGTGAGGTGCTCGTGCGTGAGGTTGGCAAATGGTGGCACGAAGAAGAGCGCTCCTTCATCCTTGGAATGGCCGATAACCACACGGGAAGACCACAACGGGACCGCAGCCCAGTAGTCGGGTTTTTGAGCAGCAATGGGGTCTAACTCGGCAAACCAGGCTGGGTCCTTGATGGGGAGGTTTCCTGGATGAGCATCATAAGTAGAAATGTAGATACTAATCAATACCTCACAAATTCCGTCTTGTGAAAGCGAATTAAATGATTTATATACCCCCCGATCCAATAATTGTAGATTTATGGAACTGATACTGATACTGATACCGTGAAATAAATTTAATTGTTCATATCATTTTCACCATGAACTGCCTCTCTCTCCCTTTCCACCACCCTCCCTTTAACCAACCTCAGTAACACCTGGAACTGATCCCCGGTCAGTCCAACCACCACCAGAATCCCGATGAGATAGGTGAAGATATCAGCGGTACATCGTATACTACTTCCACTATCATTATCACCATGACTACAATTCATTACAATCCGATCGATAATCCGACTTCCAAAAAATTGTTGATGTAGAACAAATCGCACAGCAAGTAAGTAGTAGTTTGTCACGAAGTAGAATATTAATGCTACTAGCATAGGTGCTAGGATAAGGAAGGAAGGCATTTTTTTCTATCTCGATTAGTACTATGTTGCATTGGTATAGGTAGGGTTGGTACATTTTCTCGGTGATATTTCAATTTGAGGAGAGATTTATATTGGTGAGTAAACCGGTGTGATACAGGTAAAGAGGGGGATTGCCTAAAATCAGTTGAGGGGCCAATAAGATAGGCAAATTTGAAATGGGGTGCGTGCACGAGTAATCATCCTAGTACCTTTCTCAACTCAACTGGCTCCCTGGAAGGGGCCTTCTACAGTCACTCCCTAAATTGATATGCCCTGGAATACTGAATTCTCTTAAACGGGCCATAAAAGAAGACTAACTTACATGTAACTTTACCAAGATAGGAGATCTTAAATATCCCAGGAGGAAGACTAAGAGTTTAGAAAGGGACTTTGTAAATCCACTTACTCCCCGCCCTCTGTAGCTGGAAAGGCACTTCCAACCTACACCGCCTTGGGACTTGCATTTTGGGGGGGGGGAGATAGTTGAGTGACTGAAACCACTCTTTATTGTAGCATAAAATTGCTATCACTTGTATACAAAATCCGATATGGTGTAGTGGCTAACATCGTCGTCTCTCACACGACAGCCGGGGGTTCGATTCCCCCTATCGGAGTAATTTTTGATGTTTTTAGTTCTGATCATGTCTGGATGTTTTTTTTGCTGGCTTACCCAAAGAAAAAGCTATGAAAGTATGGCGGGAGAATGAACTGAAAAGAACACATATTTAGTCCAGTGGCATTAAGTACCAACGAAACGGCACTTCAACGGGATGGCTATCTTCAATGTTTGTCTGTAACATGTGTTTATCAATTGAGTGTGGCACCGATTCTTGCTGATCAGCGCTCAAAGGTATTGACATCCGAAGCGACCGGATATATAATTCAATGTGTGTGGAACCTCCGTAGGTCGCACTCGGACCCGAACCCCCTAGTCACCCGATGAAACAATTGGTATTACGGATCAATTAAGATCTCCAAGATAAGATGTCTCAAACCTTGTCAATGACGAAGGTGTTCCTCGTTTGATGCGGGGATTGCGTTCGCAAAAATCTCCTTTAGGGGGTGGTGCATTAGTGTAATGTCAATGTATGTAGCGAATATTGTGACATAAACTAGGGATACGTCATAATGGCCGGTGAAAGGAAAAGTGAACAAGTGGCTTCCAAGTCCTACCGAGTCACCAAGTGGCAACCCCGCACGGAATTATGATTCATAACACAGTCCAGTACCAAGATGGAAACTTTGGCGAGCAGGTTTGCTTGACTACATTGACGATCACATAGAATGGGGGAGTGAGGAGCCTTGAAGGAATATTGAATCGAAAATTTTCTACTATTTTCAGGGATGAAATCGGTGGCTTGGTGGCTTGGCGGCTTATTTTAGTGACCTGATAGATAAGAAAGAGCATAAATCTCTAAAAATTATGGGTTTCCTTTGAAACCCTGGAAAATTTGAGGGACTTGAAAATTCAGACGGTCGGGTTGATCCTTACAAGTGCGGCCCATGGGATGAATATGTACAGTATACGCAAACTCCTAACTGCCAAATGCCAGACGCAGCAAAATGGAGTTCGATGGGGCGGACGGCAGATGTAATCTCTTATAGCGCGTTATCCTAGTGGAGCAGGAACCCCTGTCAATATGATTTTGTGATAACTAGTTCACTAACGTTAGTTAACGGAATGCGAAAAAGGGAAACCCGAACGATTTGGCCCGCAACTTTCTCTCCCTGAGAAGCCGTAAATTAAGTGCACAACAGCAATCCGGGTACAATGGGAAAGAAAAAAGCCAAAGTGGAGATTGCGGATCCACTAGGAAAGCAGGACTTGGACCCAGAATCAACAACCAATTGTTGGTGCTGAGACGCGCCATGGTTCAATCAGGGGGAACACGCTGACTCCACTCGTGGATCAGGACAGGAACTTGAGTGGCTGACGCCACTTCCTTATTGACTTGGATTTTTAAAGCTTGAGTGCGCCAATTGGGAGATCTTGATGATCTAAGGTCATTGCGTCAAGTTTGTCTTAGCCGAAGAGTTCCATATCTCCCCGTTCTCCCTCCACTCCCAGGGTTCGAATTTTTTTTAACTCTGGGTTTGCAGTTGTTTCACTTTTAAATTCAATACCTTCAGGACGGGTGTTGATCCCCGTTGGTCTTGGCGTGCTTGATCTCAACTCGGGCGTGCATATAAAATAGGAGAAGGTCATAACTACACATCATGGACGCCGAAGAAGGAGATTTGCGACGTCCTAGAGCGACAGTGAGTAGCATTTGAATGAGAGTTAACTCTTATACTTGCGTCTGACATTTTATTCTTTAATCTTTAGTCGGGCGCAGCAAGAAACGAAAATCCGACCTCTCCTACCGGTAGCTCTCGGCTTAGGGATGATGCAATTTCTCCGAGGGGAGATGCAATTTCTCCAAGGGAAGGTGCAGTTTCTCCAAGGGGAAGAACCTCAGATTCCTATGAAGATGGTGGAGGCCTGCGACGTCGCAGTTCAGCCAGAAGTAGAGGAAGTAGAGGAATTCCAAGTCTAGCTCCGAGAACCACTCTGGCAGCCCGAACCCAGGGTAAATTCACAATGGCTGGCCCGGAGGAGACGCCTCAGCTGCGAATGGCCCAGGAGCCTTTCGTCCAACCTGGATATGGCGACCTCAACCCGTCATACGAGCAGCCTGCCAATGCGAAGCCAGTCTGGTCTTTGGCAAAGCCTCTGCCCCGTGTGGTGCGACCAGGCATGGTGCCCACTAAGCAGGAGCTGATTGAACAACGTGCTAATGCCCAACTGCCTCTTGAAAACTCACAAAGGTATGGGTTGGATGTCGACCCTAATGACCTTGAGGAGGGAAGAATCGCAAAAACCACGGACCCCCGGAAAATGGCGGCACAGGTTGAGGATGCTCGTCTGCAGCGTGAGCAGGCCTTCATGGACAAGATTCTTAGTGGAGAGGCCCAGTCTACAAGACTGGGTAGTTCGCGGCGCATGTCCCGAACTTCCTCTACTCGCCGGAGACGTCAGTCTCGCCGGAACAACGATCTGGATGCGTTGTCGGCGGTTGAAGAGGGAGACTCCCAGACAACAGAGGATGCCCCGGGAGGAAACGACTACTTTGCCAATAACCCAATGGACGACATTCCGGAGCAGGAAGAGCCACCTCTGGACGAGGATGCGGATGAGAAGGTTCAAATTCCCATCTTTGATGATGACGATCACCCCGAGGATCTGCACCCGTTGATCGAGGAGTTGGTGGAAGATGAAGTCCATAACAACCACACCACTTGGTCTGTCATTCGAACTCATCACCGTGAGGCTCTTGCAGAGGCCCTGGGCGTCTTTGTGCAACTCACAATTGGTTTCTGCGCCGATCTTTCTGTCACGATTGCCGATCAAGGTAACCCAAACACCACAGCTTGGTCCTGGGGCTTTGCCACTATGATTGGAATCTACATTGCTGGTGGTGTTTCCGGTGCTCACTTTAACCCGGTTGTTACTATCATGCTTTGGTTCTATCGTGGTTTCCCCAAGAGCAAGATGCCCGAGTACTTCGCTGCACAGTTCCTTGGTGCTTTCTGTGCTGCCCTGGCGGCCTACGGCGTCTACTACGAGTCTATCCACCACTATCTCCAAAGTAATGCCGAGTCCGGTATCATGAACAGTTTCGTAACCAACCAACGTGAGACCTGGATTGGTGCAGGAACTGCATTCGGAAATGAATTTTTAGGAACCGCTATACTTGCATGCACTATCTTGGCACTTGGTGATGATCAAAACGCCCCGCCTGGTGCTGGTATGAACTCTTTCATTGTCGGTCTGGTGATCACCTGTCTGTGCATGGTCTTCGCGTACCAGACCGGTGCTGCCTTCAACCCCAGCCGTGACTTCGGTCCCCGTCTCGCTCTCCTCGCTTTGGGCTACCCTGGTGAGATGTTCCGTAACGCATACTGGTTCTACGGACCCTGGGTTGGCGCTCTCAGTGGTGCCATGGGAGGTGCATTCCTGTACGACTTCTTCATCTTCACCGGTGGTGAGTCCCCGGTTAACTACCCTTGGGAGCGGACGCAGCGTGCGATGCGGAAGAGTCGCATGAAGTGGGGACGTCGCCTTCACATTTCCAAAAAGGAAAAGGAGGAGAACGATGCGACCAAAGTTTGAGTTATCTTCACTTCACTTTGATGGGGAAGACGCAGACGTCTTTCACATACGATAAACAGTGCAATCAACGAGCTAATCAGTTGTACATTTCGAGAAGCTCTGCACTGATGTATTTAATTTAGGGGAAGATTGGACAAGTTTCTTGCATAGCTGTTGTTCAAGTCGGTTGACTTGTATTTTGACATTGTATATATGGTCTCATGACAGAGACCTCTCGTTTTACTTTCATTCTCAGGCACTTGAGTTCTGTGGCCGCTCATTATGGGTTTTCGCACTTATAGAAGCCCCTTCTTTCCTATCATCATCATCATTCTTATTTTACCCTGACAAATTCTTGAATCTTTTTATATACCTGATGCATTTCCCAAAATGATTGCGTTGTCTCCCAGTAAAAACTAGTTGACCCCACTGCTAGGAATATAATGCCTCCAATTTCACAACAGACTCCTACTCTAAACCTACACGACTTCAAACAAGGTTGATGAAGTATATACAGGTCCCAAAATATTATTGTCCCTGATCTTGAAAGGGTGCGTGGAAAGAAAAGGACTTCTATTGATATGAAGGGCCTCATGAAGCGACAAGTTTCGAATAAAATTCGATTCACAACCTTCAGTAACTATGTGGCCTGACCTGACTACGGGGGCGAATAGGGACCAATTTATCCAAACCCCCAAGAACCAGGCAGAAATAGTAGATCATTACTAGAAATGGCATAAAACGTGACTACAAAGCAAAAACAAATCTCCAACATGCCCTGTGTATCAGCTTACTCCTTCACTTCAACATGAACAATAGCCGCCTTGCCCCCCGACTCCCTGGCTTGCTCCTTCATATCCGCAACAGCAATCTCACCAATATCAACCGCGTCATCGCCATCGAAGTACTTGGCGATTTCCTCCATGGGAGTATACCGGGTTTCGATCAAGAAGGTGTAGATAACGAAGACCTCCGCTCCAAGGAAGACGCAATAGACAATGTAATACTTCCAGCCAATGGCGTCGAGGGCAATCGCGTTGATGTACTGGTTGAAGAAGAGGGCCGCGGTGACGCAGAAGTTCAGCCAGGTGAAACCCTTGGCACGGAGACCGTAGGGGAGAATTTCGGTGGTGTAGGTTGCCATCAGACCGGATCTGAGAGGAAACTTAATGTTAGCGGCTCTTGGAATAAGACTTTGTTAGATGGATGAGTACTTACTTTATATCGTAGAATACTCCGTAGAGAACGGTCAGGACGACGAATATGTATCCCAGCGCCTGATTAGCCGCGATCGCGTACCGAGCTGACA
The DNA here is from genome assembly GCA_028828245.1 of Penicillium lividum. Classification (NCBI taxonomy): domain Eukaryota; kingdom Fungi; phylum Ascomycota; class Eurotiomycetes; order Eurotiales; family Aspergillaceae; genus Penicillium; species Penicillium lividum. The sequence continues at coordinate 826,987 of JAQJAG010000002.1, forward strand.
CGATAGTCCATGCATTGAAGACCACGAACGTGCCAACCGTCGAAACCATGTAGACCGGTCGTCGTCCCAACCTATCGATGAAGAAGGCCAGGGTGAAGTTGGTGATCAAGGCCTCGGACTTGATACCAGCGTTGATTCCAAGCTGCGTAGAGGCCTTGGTGATACCAACACTGTCCATAACTTGCTTGAGATAGTAAGAGATCAAACCATTGCCACTCCATTGACTGAAGAGACCCAGAGCAGTGATTAGACCAATTCGCTTGCGGTTGCCCTTGGTCTTCAAGAAGTCAACCCAGCGAGTTTGGTCAATCTCCTTGTCCAGATCGATGGCGGCCTTGATTTCGGCATACTCCAGGTGCACAAATGCGTCATCCTGGTCTCCCTCGCCATGGTACTTGACGATAATTCGCATGGCTTCATCGTGTCTTCCCTTGCTCATTAGCCAACGGGGGCTTTCTGGCATGAGCCAGATACCGCAAACGATGAAAATGGTGCAAATAGCCTGCAACAGGCTGGGCAGACGCCACGACCAGTCGCTCTACGGAAGAAAGAGTGTCAGTCGAGAATTAGTATGTCCACGGTAGCTGTTTGGCGATGATACATACCTGAATCTTCAATGTACCCAATGTCACCCAGCTAGCAATGAACGCACCAGAGTGATAAGAAGCACCACTAAGCGTGACAAGAACGGCACGATCTTGAGGATGCGCAATCTCCGCAATCAAAAGCGGAGCACTACCAAGAACAAGACAATCACCAAATCCAATAAGCAGACGAGCAGCAATGAACATGGCAAAGCCAGTAGCGCCAGACTGCAAACCAACAGCAAGTAACATAATAAGACTTCCAACGAAACAACCCAGCCTACGGCCCCAGGCATCAATCATGTAAGGCACAACGAACAGACCGAGCAGAGAACCAAGACTCATGGAGGCATTAAAGAGACCCAGAAGCGAGCCGTGAGGGTGCCCGAAGTATTCCTGCCAGTAGGAAAGAGTTTGGAGACCGTTCATCATGGAACCGTCGAAACCGTTCGCGGTGTTGGTCATGATCAGGATGACGATGTAGATGTACAGGGTCCGCATGTTCTTCCTCTTCCACCATGGCACGCGCTTGAACTCCTGGTGCGCGAACAAGAAGTGTCCCTTTGTCGGCTTAACCGGTAGGATCTTCTGGCTCGGCTTCGGGGGCCGGAATCGCAACGCCATTATTGCTGTAGCGTGCGCTGGACTGGATGTAGGTGAAGATGAGAAAGGCAAAAGAGGTGTAACAAGTTAGTGAGTCCACTTCTCACTGCAGTCGGGGATTAAAGGGAGCTTTTAATCAGGAAAGAGGCCCCCTCTTATGAATTTCGAGACAGCCATGAGCTTGACAACCCTTGTCCTCCGTACAGATGGTGGCTTGATCGATGACCGGCTGTATTGTCCTCTAACCGGGCTTGTCACGACATGTTGCCACCCCATTTAGTGTTGGCGAATAGCTTGAGCTGGCCAAGGGTTATATTTGCCTGTTCTGCATTTTACCGAAAAGATTGGCATTTTCTTGGTATGCTCGCATCCTTGACGCGCTATCTCTTGAGTTCATGATCCTTCATACCTCGACGGTGCATACTCCAGACCCCGCAGGCTGTGGGGGACTGGGGGTGGAGACTTGGGAGACTTAGGGTTAGCGGTAGACACTTGCGGGGGCCCGAAAGGGGCTGCCTAGTCCAGCTAGACCTTATTTGGTAAGAGGACGATTAACTTAACTTTAGTTTAACTGGGTTTGACTGGAGGTCGAAACTTACAGTGATACCGCCGGCAAGTGGAGGGTTCAGCATTAGCCGAGCTTGAGAGAGCGTTTACTTGCTTTGATTTTAATCTCAGCCACTTTACTACTTAAGCTTGCCGGGAAAAGCGTGCAAGTTACAAACATGTCGATCTAGGAGTCAGGCATAGCATGTAGTTAATATTCATTAAAGCTTTTATTGACACGGAGATGCAAACCCCCTCGTTTTAAGCGGCTTCTCTATCCGCAAACCCGTTGATAATGAACAGCCTAATCGATTGCTCGCCAGTAATTGCCAAGAGGAGTTATCCATGTGATTCCTTTGACTACTGTATGTACTACTCCTTTCGGAGCAATTGTGGGGGAGAGCCTCTTTTGGACCTTGAGCTCTAATTTAGCCTATACAGCGTGCTTGGCATCCCTGCTTGGTGGCCTATCAACAGCCTAATTTAACCCCTCATCCAGCTGCATGCAGCTAACAAAGCCATGTACTGACCTGTAAAAAGATACAGTTGGAAGCCAAATTCCCCTCCTGGCTTATCTTTCCTTATCAAATCATGACTCTACAGTGCAGCCCAACTCGGATAGTGGTCAGGTCTTGTGTATTGGCTAGCTCCTGCGGGACTATCTCCCGGAGCTTGCTTAAATTTCAACTGTACCCCTCTCATGCACGATCGAGCAATATTTGGCTAAACCTGGCGAATCAGTGCTACGCGACTCCTTAGCATGTGGGCTAAAAGGGTGAATGCGTGCTGTAGAATATCTGGGAATATGACACCTGTGAGAGTGTGTGAAACAGAAGGCGCTGGCTAGTCCTGGCTAATAGCAAGCGGAGTATCTCAATTGGCATATTTAAGTATTTCACCCCAGGCGGGGTGAAGTGAAAGAACATAGATTATTCCTCTAGCCTTCATTCACTTCATTGCGCGAGCTAGCCATGTCGGGTACAGTCAACCCTATCATCTCAGGCTTCGCGCCCGATCCATCCGTGGTCTTGGTGGGCGACTGGTTCTATCTCGTCAACTCCAGTTTCCACGCTTTCCCCGGTCTACCTATCTACGCCTCTCAAGATCTGGTATCATGGAAGCAGATCGGTAAGTCTCCCGGTCGCTTAGTAGATGGGAGAGACAATTCGAGCTTCCGCTAACGTGCGAGCGCACAGGAAATGCAATCCACCGCCAATCCCAGCTTAGCCTCGCAAAGTCGCAGGCAAACCTCTACCCGGTGGATGATGGCAAGTTCTTGGTCGGGAGTGGAGGCCTATACGCGCCCACGATCCGTTATCACCAGGGCAAATTCTATGTCGTCTGTACCAATGTTATCCGTGTAGAGGGAAAGAACAGGGACGTGACGGAGAATTTCATAGTTTCCACCGATGATATCTGGTCAGGCACATGGAGCGACCCGGTCTACTTCGAGTTCGAGGGAATCGACCCGAGTCTTCTCTTCGATGATGATGGAAAAGTCTACCTGCAAGGGTCCGGTGGAATAGGCCCAGGCACCACGATAAACCTCTTCGAAATCGACCTCAAGACCGGCGCAAAATTGACCGAGGAGATGATCATCTGGAACGGCACTGGTGACATTTATCCCGAGGGGCCGCACTTGTATAAGGTCAAGGGCTGGTATTACTTGCTCATCGCGGAGGGTGGTACCCATGGCGGGCATATGGTGACGATGGCACGCTCTCAGAATGTCTTTGGCCCGTATGACTCATGTCCAAGCAACCCCGTCCTCACGGCGCGTGGTACTCAAGAGTATGTCCAGTATACCGGCCACTGTGAACTCTTCCAGGACAAGGAGGGCCAATGGTGGGGAACCTGCCTTGGGGGCCGTCTAGAGGACCAAGGGAGATGCCCTATGGGCCGCGAGACCTTTTTAACCCGGGTCAACTGGGAGGACGACTGGCCGGTCTTTGATCAAGTGAAATTAAGCCCCCGCAGCCTTTCAGCAACCTGTTCGAGCTCGCACCTCACAGCTGAAGCTGGGTTAGACTATCTCTATATTCGAGATGCTATCATGAGCAATTATCGGATCGAGAATAACCATTCATCCCTAACATTGACTGCATCATCGATCGATTTGTCCCACCCGACAGACAGTCCGACCTTTATTGGCAAGCGGCAACGGAAATTATCCGGCAGTAGCTCTGTGGTCCTCGAAGGAATCGAGGGTTCCTGGAGCTCTGCAAAGATCCAGGCTGGTCTCGCCTGTTACAAGGAAGAGCACCGCTTCTCAAGAATATACTACGACCCTTCTCAGCAAGCGGTGGTTCTTGAACTGGTCAATGCTGGCCAGAAGATTGTTCGAACTGAGAAACATACTCTCGAGGAAGTCCCTCGCTCGCTGCTTTTCCGGATAGAGTACACAGAGAAGCAGTATTCCCTGCTTTATTCATTCCAACCTCCCGTTAGAAATAACTGGACGTGCCTTGGAACGGTTGATACTTTGGATATGACCGATCCTGATTTTACTGGCCCGATTATTGGCGTCTACGCTGTTGGGCAGACAGAGGGCGTGCAGATTCATTTTGAGGGTCTAAGTGTCGAGTAAATGTTAGAATCGATAGAATTGATTTTTTTTTTCTCACACCTTGGCGCCACGATGGTCTAGTTAGACTATTGAGGACGACCCAAGCACTTTTCAGTAGTAAGGTAGGCTTCGGATAGTCTGGACCATCCGATACACTGGAGAGGCACTAGTTACTCAATCGAATTGAACCATTTTAACTATTATTTCTGTTAAAGCCAGCCGGTCACGGTCCATCTACAGGTGTAATTTTCTCAATAGAAGAAACAGAAGACTTGTATTCTGTAGTAGGGCCTAAAGGCACCAACTTTTAAGCAGGCATGTCTACTTCATGATTTGAACTTTGACAATCTCAGGCATTAAAGCCCCGGGCCAAGAAGAGCACATTTCACAAAACCTAACTATGCGCTTCAATGGACGCTGGCTGAATATGAACGGGCACAGTAAAGTTATACTGTGCATCAGGCGTAGGGAGCGTCTCAATAACCGCTGGGCTACCCTTCAATGTAAATTCGAAAGTCAAGTCCTCGGAGTTGTCCAATGCAATCTTGTAATGCCCTGGGAAAATAACGAGACTTCCATTCTCATCAGCTCGTGCCAGTGAGCCGAGAGTGAGAGGCAAGTCTGCCATTTGATCGCTTCCGTGAGCAATATTGTGGAGACGCACGTATGACAAAAGGGACTTGTTTGGTCGTGGAGCCGGGCCTGCATCCTTGCTGGAAAGGAACAGCAAGCTAACGTAGTCAGAAGTTTCATGACCGACATTTTTGACTCGTGCCTTGACAGTGGTAAAGGGTGTGTTGTCGTTGATCGAACCACCAGAATTTCTTTCGCATGAGGCAACAAGGTTCTGAATGTTGTATTCCTGGTTTAAAGTCTCTTCCCAGTCAAACTTGAATTTTGTGTAGTGAAGACCGTAGCCGAATGGGATCACCGGCTTTCCGGTGTACCATTTGTATGTTCGTCCGGGATATGAATCTTTAGGGCGAAGGTTGATGTCGAAGATATTTACTTGGTCGGCATAGCTGGCGGGATACTGCGTGACTGGTAGTCTGCCAGCAGGTGATCGTTTACCCACAAGGATATCAATAAGAGCAGTGCCTCCGCTTTGACTGGGATATCCCGCCCAAACCAGAGCTTGGATATCTTTGTTCTTCAAAATGGCGCTGTCATCAACCTGGCCGCCTCCGAATTGGACAACTGCCATTGGCTTCGAGAGCTTGGACAAGCGTTTGATGAGATCGAGTTGGTTTCCAGGCCAAGCGAGTGAAGTCCGATCAAGCGTTTCGGACTCGAGGGAGTTGTCGATGCCACCAAGATAAACAATCAAATCAGACTTCTTTGCGGCTGCTAGAGCTGCTTCAAATCCAGTAGTATTCTGATTATTGATTGCTGTACCCATGGCATAATTTACTTTCCACCTCAGGTCACTCTCAAATGCTTCCAATGGGCTGATCAAGTATGGTGCATCACCAGAGTAATCGCCTTGCATTTGAGTCGTCGCGTTTGCGAATGGTCCAATCACGGCGACACTCTTGAATTTATGCGGAGAGTCCAAAGGAAGAAGGTCGTCATTTTTGAGAAGTGTCATACCTTCGACTGCAGCCTCATACACGAGAGCCTCTGCCGCAGGGGTAGATACGTCCGAGAAATCGAGATGGTCATACTTTCCGCCATCGAAGAAGCCGACCGTAAACAATGCGGAATATAGTCTTGCCAAGGACTGGTCCATGACTTTGACTGAGGTCTGGTTTGCTGTGAGAGATTCGTTCAGCTTCAGGTATGAGGAACCACATTCCAAATCAACACCGGCATTGAGAGCAACGGAGGCTGCTGCTTCTTCGGTGTCGGTAAAGTTGTGGTACTGCCAGATATCTGTGACTGCGCCGCAGTCAGACACCACGTAGTGATAGTCTGCATTGAAATTCCAGTGCTTTCTGAGTACCTCATCAAGAAGGTATTCATTCGCACAGGCTGGAATGCCGGAAACCGAATTGTACGAACACATAATGCTTCCCACATCCGTGTCACGCACGCAAGTCTTGAACGGAGCCAGGAAGTAATCACTCAGATCCTGCTGGGTAGGGTTGTAGTTATTACCATATCTGCCCGTCTCCAAGTCGTAGACCGCGTAATGCTTGCATGTTGCAATGACCTGCTTGTTCTTCGGGTCATCACCCTGAAGTCCCGGAACAAAATTGCGAATATAATTCTGTGCGACAAAAGCATCCTCGCCGGGCGTCTCTTGCCCTCTTCCCCATCGAGGATCCCTGAAACCATTGATATTCGGGGCCCAGAAATCGAATCCCGAAAATCCATTGTTGCCAAATGCTCGTCCCTCTTTGCCAATTACTTCAGCGATTTTCCGAATCAAAGCGTCATCGAAGGAAGCCGCTATAAGGATCGGTGCAGGGAAGCTTGTGGCATAGCTGAAATTGGCTGGTTTGGAAGTGAATTGAACACCCGGTGCAGAGCCAACACCATGCGTTGCCTCACTCCACCACTCGTAGGAAGGCAAGCCGAGGCGGGCAGATCCGGCTGAAGCATCCACAAGATTGAGGATCTTTTCCTCCAGGGTCAGGGATTTGACAAGCGAATCGACTCTCTCTGCAATGCTCAATGAAGTATCACAGATAGGGTGACTGCAGAGGGGCTGTGTTTGGCACGCTGGCACGAATTTAGTGTTCACTCCGCCCCCTTGTGGATTCGAGATCTTATACAAAGACATACTAAATACAGTTCCACGATGTTAGCACCTTGTTCTCTTTTGAGTCTTGCATTTGACTTACACATAGCCTCCTCCACATGAGCTGGATGGTTCAGTTGCGCATTTCGAGTTGCAGCTGCTGTCATCTGTCTTGGTCGCGAGGCTGAAATCGGGCTCACTCCCACAGAAACATTGCCTATTTAGGGGTCAGCTTGAGAATCAACGGTTCAATCGATTAAAAGACAGTTCGCTTACGTTCCAAACTCGATGCCACCATAAGCAAAACCTCGTTGACCACACCAGTTGGCACAGTACTGAGGCGTCATACCAATGGTGCTAAGTTTCGCTGCCGTCAAAATGCTCACTTTGGGATCTAAGTAACACCCAACGTAGCTTTTTGAGGCATCGTAGGCTGCCTTCGACGCTGAATTGTCACCATTGCAGACAGATGCTGCGTGGACGCCGGTGTGTACTGCTATGAGAGATAGTAGTACTGTTGCACCAGCGCGAAAGGGCTGAGATGGTGCCATGATGATTCCCTTCCAATTTCTGCGCCCAAAAACAGAGGAAAGTCGTAGTCTTTACCCAGGAAAGATTTATAGGATGATAACTCACTCTCCAGGGCTATGATGAACAAGTCTAAGTGATTGCTGGATACTTAAATATGTGCTGCTGCATATTGAAATCCCTGCTTAAAGAATTTCGTCATCGATCCCTAGGCTAAATTACGGATTTCATAATGAGTCGGATATACTCCGACTCGAGGCCCGGGATGCTTCTTCTTGGCTTGTCTTGAAGATCTCCGTTGTGGAACGAGGGGCAAGTAACAATTCACTCAGAAAGGGCCATCCGTTGTCTTCCCCACATACTCCGGTGACAGGCCCGGACTATACGTTGACATAACACCAATGCCAGCGCATAACACACCCGTACAGATTCCAATTGTCGAGGAATAAATCTTAAAGTGCTTGATGGAAGCTTCTAGATTATTTTTTTATTGCAGAACTTAGTAACAAATCCGTAGTACGAATTTCAACTCGACTTGGAAAGCGGGGAATATCGCTAAGGGAGGATGGCACCCTGGTCAAAGCACTCACGACGGAGAAGCAAGGAAAGAACCAGGTGAGCGCCTAGGATAACATGCACTACAGGCAGTGATTGACATGACTATTTGCCGAAGTAGACCCTGGAAAAGCTTCCCCGCAAAATCTGACAACCCTGGCGGCAATTGGACCCTTAGGAACCGGCGCGTCTGCGGGTATTTTCACGGTAGTTACTTCTCCGTTCTTTCAAACCGAGACATGATTCAAGGTGGCGGAGATTGTTCGAAAGCTTCTAGAAGATCGTCCAAATCTTGTCTCAAACTGGTGCTAAATTGTAAAGCCCGGGCCAGCAAGTGATCTTTACAGATAAGCAGTAAGCAGTGAGCGGCATCTAGAGGTGCCGACGACACTGTACCCCAGCTTGTACCCCGCCTAAACTATGGAGATTACTGAACCATGAAAAGTCAATCGATTCCATTAGGCTAATAGAAGTAAACCTAAATGGAAAGATCGTCCATTCCGATCATAAGGCATGCATGCTCGCCTTTAGCCTGAATCTCAAGGTTACAATGCTTGTCTTAGAACTGACGGCTAAACGTTTGTGCAGCGAAGGATCAGGGCTTCAACGACGTTGAACTTTCTCAACACGGATATTTCCCTGATTTGAACTGGAAGAGAACCTGGAGTCCCCGCACATATATCAAAAACAATATAAATACTACGGCGAAGATTTGGACGAGATGCTTGAAGCCCAAGAGGAAAGAGCCCAATTGGGATAGCTGCAGTCTAGGAGCTTTCTCATTGATATACCCGATTTGGAAATATGCTCACCAAGCTTCTACTCCTCGGTCTGGCCGGCCTCAGTTTTGTGGAATCGGTCAGGCCTCCCTTGAACCCACCACCACCACCTCCCCCTCCTCCACAAAAACCACCAACACCGCCACCACGGCCGTGGTCCACTTTTGCAGAGAATGTCATCTACCAACCTGACTCCAAGAACTCTGTTCTCTATCCCCGGCAAGTCGAACTATCGGATGGAAGTCTCCTTGCGACAGCTTCGTTTGCGGGCGATAAAACTCCATACTTCCCCATATTCCAAAGTGCAGATGGTGGTGCTACCTGGTCCTGGATCTCCAACCTGACTGACCAGGTGAATGGATTGGGAATGTCAGCCCAGCCTGCGCTGGCAGAGTTACCATTTGCTGTTGGCGATTTTCCTGCCGGCACGGTTTTGGCCAGTGGAAACAGCTGGGGAAGCAAGAGCACGAACATTGATATCTACGCTAGTAAAGATAAGGGTCATACCTGGAATTTCGTCAGTAACGTGGCGAGAGGCAGTAGGCCGGATACTACCAATGGAAATCCATGCATTTGGGAGCCATTCATTGAGTGAGTTGTACTCTGCCCATGTTAATTTTTTTCCAGGCACTGAACGCGGGAATTCTAGATTTTTCAACCACACTATCGGCGTGTTCTACTCCGATCAGCGTGACCCCCTGCACGGTCAGAAGCTTGCTCACCAGGAATCGGCGGATTTGAAATCCTGGGGACCCGTGATAGACGATGTGGCCTATCTCAACTATACTGCTCGTCCTGGAATGACCATCATCTCCTATATCCCTCCTCTGGAGAAGTGGATTTTGGTGCACGAGTTCCCAGGAGGAGACAGCTGGTCTGGGGTGGGCTATCCGGTCTACTACCGAATGGCCGACAGTCCATTTGATTTCCGCTTTGCCTATGGTATCCCCATCATGGTTGATGGAGTCCAGCCCAACGCATCTCCTTATGTGGTTTGGTCGCCATCCGGCGGTGATAATGGAACTATCCTCGTTAGCGACGCTGATCACAGTGGTATTTTCACCAATCAAGCCGGTGGCCAGCCTGATCAGTGGGAATTGCATGACACACCTCAGTCACCGGCATACAGCAGGAGTTTACATGTCTTTGAGAAGTATCCCGATCATTTGATGATCCTGGGTGCAGGCGTATTTGATGCAACGGTAAATCTGCCGCTTTATCTCAGCGTTGTGAGCGTAGAAGATACCTTGAAGAAGCCAGCCGGGAAATAGGGAAGCTTTGCTGGTCAGAATGATCGGGACGTACTAAATTCACTCCCGTTTTTACTAATTTCACACCCCCCCCCGGAATAAAGTGACCTGCACATGTGTATTTATTGCGCAAATACTTCCAAACCCTACACCGCCCTCGGACTTCAAATTCTCAACCCCCAAGCATATCCCAATATAGAAATAGGGCTTGAAAGTAGGGTATCACTATAATATATAATAACTCTCTCTCTCTCTCTCTCTCTTTCTTTTAGACCTATATATATAGCCTTACTTCGTCTATTTCGAGTCCTCTGCTAGACTTACCTCCACATATATAGTCGCCTAAGTCCTCCACTGCTGCAGGGTCCTAGTCGAACTCGAAGCCAGAAGAGGACTAAAGAGGCTAGTCGTAAGGTAAAAAAGTAGGTAGAGGAGAGATAGCGATAGCAAGGTTAGATCAGATAACGTTAAAAAGCGATAGAAATCAATTTATAACGTTCAATTTACTATATTATTATATATAGTAGCTAGAATTCATTTATCTCCGCGGACTTCAGCGGGCAAAAAATTATGTATGTGGGGTGTCGAAGTAGCGGCAAGAAAAAATACAGGTCACTTTATTCCAGGGGGGGGAGTGAAATTAGTAAAAACGGGAGTGAATTTAGTACGTCCCGAATGATCAAGCTGGCCGAGAGTGACTGAACCTTGAATGGCATAAGGAGAGATGGAATCTTGAGATAATAAGAATCAAAGTTCCGGGAGATGTCCTAGCACTAAGCAGATTATACTGCCCGTAACCCCTTTTCTCCAAAGATATAACAAAGCATGGGCAACAATTGAAGCAGTCCCTTTCTTCTTGATTGGAGTGCTGTTAGCCAAAAATTGGATATGCGGACCTTGTTTGTGGATGAGCTGTCAATTAGTACCGAAACGCCAAATACCACACGGAAATGTATCATGACATGGTCCGAAAGCCCCTTCCCTTACTGGACGTGAGGACCAACCACGCGGCCCATCGCCTAAAAACCTCTGAAAGAAGCCTCCGCTTCAAAAATAACTGGCCGTGTAATCAGCTACATGCTAACGCTACTACTGGCGCTCTCTACGGGTGAAGTCTTCTCGAGGAAGGCAAGGATCTTTAACTTCACAATGTTATCAGATAATCTGACTCAAATACTAAGCCCTAATACAGCTCTGCTTGCTGTCAGCCGTTTCTCTAGCTGTTTAACAAGTATTTTACACTTATGAACCATGTCTGTATACTGAGTGGCACGAACAAAAGTACCTTGTGTCTCCTCCTCCAGGGCTATTCGAACTAAGCGGTGGTGTTTCTTTCTGGTCTTTTGAATAATATCTTCTAAAAGGTTACAGTACTCCGCCCGGTGTTTAAGGACATCACAAGCTCCACGCTGACTGAGGTCAAAAAGGCGCTTGCTGGTTTCCGTTACCAGAATGTTGTATTCCTCTGCCATAAGAAACAGCTTAACATTTATTTTGAAATCCGCCGCCCAGCACATAGAATTGGCCTCTATGTTTGCTGACCTGGTCATAACAAGAATGCCATCAAGGAAGCTCTCGATAATTATAAATATATGAATATATGCGCTGAATACATAGAATAAAAACGTAAATAGTATTGGATATTGTTGTAACGAATAGAATATCGGCACGAGTATTGTAGCACCGGATAACTATAATGTGACAAATCAGAAAGCGACAAACACCCCTTTTATATTCCAGCGCTTAATCCAAATTGTATGTTTGTATTTACAGTACACAAAGGAATTAAAGTTTCGCGATGTTTGAATTTCACTGAAGACACCGTCAGCCGTGAGACTTCTTGAAGATGATGGTAGCCCGTAAGATTGGCTAGGCAAATAGCACCTTGTTTGCTGTCAGACTAGGAAGGAAGACTCTGAACACTCACTAAAGGTCTTATAGGCTTTTCTTAAGTGTCTAGCTGGCGCTTGAAATAGTTTTACCTATAGATACAATTTATCGGAAGAGAAAGAGTAAAGTAGCCGGTTTTGAACACCCACTTTGAAAGTGAACAAGCCAAGGGCTTTTCGCTAGCCAAAACAATTCCCGAAGGGTACATCAGGCGGTAATTTTGATTCTTGAATTACTTGGAACGGCATCGTGGTGGTGATGGACTATTATGAAATGGTGGTGCAGTGATGTCGTCTCCCCAAATAATCTGATACTACCGCATAATACAGGCCTTCGCCTGCTCGGTGAAGCTCACAGTGAGTGGGCTGTTACGAGGTAGCTACTTGGAAGTTTCAGAGACAACACCGTTGTCAAAATCTTGTGCACGCTGTTGCGCAATGTCAGGTAGTTATATTCGGAAACTATTCGCGCGTGGCAAGGCGACTGATGAAGAAAGAAAATTTGTTCCGTCTCGCGACTACATAAAATTACGACTACAACTACCAGGGAAGTATCCAAAGATATAAGAATACGTCGCAAAAAATGAATATTTATCAAAAGAATATACATGTACTATAGTACCCATCTATATACACGAATCATGGTATCTTATTCTAACGAGCCTGTTCACAGTTTAGCCTTTCCTGTCTCGATTTGAGACCAGCCTGACTCATCCAGCCTCTCGTACTTGGTTCCATTCAACCAATACAGGGCTTCCGCGGAATCCTTGCGGGGATCCCATCCCTTCTTCACCAGATCACCCTTGGCCTGCTTGAAAGTAACACCCGTCGAGACCTTCTCAACGAATCGGACCAATCGAGGGAATGCGTACGATGGTACACCCTTCTTCTTCAACTCCGGGTAAAGCTTGGCCACAAAGCCAGCCTGGAAGGCAGGTGAATGATCTTCCAAAGTGATACCAGCAGCACCAGCCTGGCCATCATATCCGTCAAGTTTCACTCCATATACCACGGCATCGTGAACGCCTTCAATACGGCAGATATGATCACGGATCTCACCCGCACTGACGTTCTCACCCTTCCAGCGGAAAGTATCACCAACACGATCTTGGAATCTGACCCAGCCAGACCGGTCCTGAACGACGAGATCGCCTGTGCGTTGGAACATGTCGCCTTTCTCGAACACATCACGAAGCAATTTGCCCTCGGTCGCTTCGCTGTTGCCCAGATACTCGATTACGAGGCCGCGATCACGTACACGGCCAATCGCCTCACCTTCCTCGTCTAGACCCGCACGAACGCAGAATCCAGTCTTAGGATCCCGCCACGGCATCTCAGTGTTGGTATCATACTTCACAATGAAGTTATCATCCTCCAAGGCCCGGCGAATGGGGCCCGAGAAGCCCACCTTTCCGGCTCCCCAGACACCCGGGCCGTGATTATCGAACTTGGCGACTCCCTCAGTAGAGCGATAGAATTCGCGAATCTCAGGGATGTTGAATCGCGACTTGAAACGCTCCCAGATCTCGCCACGAAGTCCATTGCCCGTGGCAACGATGCAGTTGTGCTTGGCATCGTAGGGAGAGGGGGGAGTGGCGAGAAGGTAACGGCAGAGTTCACCAATGTAAAGGATGCGGGTTGCGCCGGAGTCGTGCACGTCTTTCCAGAATTGTGAGGCAGAAAACTTGCGTCTGAGACAGAGTGTTCCGCAGTTTCCGATCGAGTAGCACAATCCGGTCAAGAATGCTGTACCGTGGAAAAGGGGCAAGCATGAGTATGTGCGCAGGGGGTAGTACTTCGATCGGTTGTTGACGTCGCTGGATAGAGGAGTGGATGTGATGACTGGCAGCATGTTCCGCACTGCGCAGGCTTTGGGCTTTCCTGTTGTACCTGAGGTATAGATGAGAACTGTCAAGTCTTTGAGCGTGCGCTTGGCTGCTTGCAATCCTGTTGTAGGGAATCTTTGCAGATCTGTTGCTGTGATGTGTTCCACTGAGCCGGTGGAAATGCCCTCGAAGGAAGTGAGACTGAATGACAGGTGTGGTAGGTCCCCGCAAACATGTTGTGACAGGTCGGGAGTTGAAATGATAGACTTGGAACCGGAGACATTGAGGCAGTGAATAAAGGTGTCATCTGCGAAACTTGGTATTAGCGATGATTATTTCGTATTGGGGGAGTGACCTACCTCGCAAGTTGGTGTTAATCATGGCGGCCACGGCGCCCAATTTCGACAGCGCGTACATGGTCACCACCATTTCCGGGGAGTTAGTAGTGAAAACGCCAATGAAATCGCCAGCGTTGATGCCCCGCTCGTGAAGCAGCGCAGCAAATCGGTCAACCACTAAAGAAGTCAGCTGTGAATTGGGAACTGTGCATAGGAAAAATAGTTATACGCACAGTCTTTGAGTTGTGTGTACGACCAGGTTTTGTTCTCAAACCAGATAGCATCCGTCGCTCCCTGGCCTTCGACCTCGACAACTCTCTCGAGCATCTTATAAATGGTTGGTGAATCACCTAGCTGGCCGATGCGCTGGCCGATGCGTTTGGCAAAAGCCTTGTCATTGAAGTAAGTTGTCAAGTCCGTGGAGATTGACAATTTCGCATTGAGATAGGCTCCCGCGGCGACAGACAAAGCCGATGCCATTGCCATGGCGGGCACATTGGCTTCTGAGAGCAGGTCCATTGCGTCAGATGCGCGAAGGCTTTTAAATGAGGTTCAATCGATGGGTAAGTTTCGATGTAGCTGCTGCAAAGGTTCTGGACACGTCTCGAACGATAGTTGCAGATGCGAAGTCCGGGGAAAGTGTTGGGAAGTTATAAGAAAGACCCACCCCCCACACTTATGAGCTCAAGACGGAAGCTGGCTTGATATGATCTGCCGTTCAAGACGGGGTTAGTAAGGCCGAGGAAAGCTTGGCTTGTCACTGACACTCGATTACAGAATTTACTGCCGGAGGTTCTGCCGTGTCTAAACTTACCGTCTGTTGAGCATGTCGAATAGTTGAATGGTGTTCTTAGGCGGCAAGCCATATATAGAAAGCGGTGAGCCTTGACGGTAAACTGTACCTTTAATGCAGATTACCCCGGTATTCATCCAACCAGCAATACAATTCAACACCCGAGTTTCCTTTAATTTAAAACTTGCGAAAATGAATACAATGCAAGTACAGCGAGAGTAAGTTTACATTGTGCTAATTTAGGGGCTTGATATATGTTCAGCATACCCGACTGCGATCTACAGGCTAGACAAACCCGTTGAATACAGGAAACCGGTAATCATGTAATATACACCCTCCAACCAATCAAAATCTTCAAATCAAACCGAGGGCTCCTAAATACCAGTATCATACACAAATAACCATAATCGCAGCGGCATTTCCATCGGCTGCAAGCCCGAGCTCGGCTTCGGATCAGTCGGTGTTCATCAATGAGCCGCGGTTCATTTGTTGCCCCACGTTCTGTATCCCCCGGACACTAAATAGAAAAAGACAGAGCCGTCCTATATAGCTGTCCTTTCCTCTGTACTCTCCATATCTCCGCAATATTCATCTCAATATCATGTCGTCCCCCCAGCAGCGGTTATCTTCGGTCGCCGGTCAATTGGCACCTGCCTCGGCCAAGCAGCGCATTCTCGCGAAGAACCCTGATGATGTCGTAAGTATCGAACTCACGCGTAGCTACTGCGATCAGGTCATTAATCAAATTATTTGTAACAGGTCATCACCTACCTCGCGCGCACACCGCTCACCAAGGCCCGCAAAGGTGGGTTGAAGGATACCACCATCGACACCCTCCTAGTCTCGCTTCTTACCGTGAGTACCGACAATTCCAAGCCACAACGAGAAACCCCTATCTGATAGCAGATAGACCGTTCGCGAGAACTCCAAGATCGACCCCAACCTAGTCGAGGATGTCAGCGTCGGTAACTGCCTCGCACCAGGCGCTGCCTACGTCGCCCGCTCCGCCGTCCTAGCCGCCGGATTCCCCGTGACAACAGCCGCCTCAGTCTCGAACCGATTCTGCTCATCAGGTCTGCTGGCGATCCAGAACATCGCTAACCAGATTATCGCCGGCTCAATCGATGTCGGTATCGCTGTTGGAGCTGAGAGTATGAGCACCAACCCCGACGGCGGCGCCCCCGAGATGACTGAGCGTATCACCTCCCACCCGATCGCATCCCAGAACTCCCAGCCTATGGGCCAGACATCCGAGAACGTCGCAACTCAATTCAACATCTCGCGCGAGCAGCACGACAGGTTCGCCGCGGCTAGCTACCAGAAGGCCGAGCGCGCACAGAAGGCTGGATGGTTCGATGACGAGATCGTTCCTGTTAAGACCCAGATCAAGGATCCCAAGACGGGCGAGTTTAAGGATATTATTGTCGACCGCGATGATGGTATCCGCTATGGTACCACTGCTGAGGGTCTGGGTAAGATCCGTGCTGCGTTCCCGCAGTGGGCGCCCAGTGCCACTACTGGTGGAAATGCTAGTCAGATTACCGATGGTGCTGCTGCTTTGGTTTTGATGAAGCGGTCACGGGCTCTGGAGCTTGGTCAGCCCATTGTTGCCAAGTTCTGTGGTGCTACCGTTACTGGACTCGAGCCTAGAATCATGGGTATTGGGCCATCACTTGCTATCCCTAAGATTCTGGGCAAGTTCAACTTGTCCAAGGATGATGTTGATGTCTTTGAGATCAATGAGGCATTTGCTTCCATGGTGAGTTTTCGTTTGTTATTCAGCTCGTTCTTGATGCTAATGTATTCTAGGGTGTCTACTGTGTTGACAAGTTGGGCCTCGATGAGGCTAAGGTCAACCCCCGTGGTGGTGCTATGTAAGTGACGCTGCAGTCCAAAGTATCTACATCTCTAACAGCTTCCAGTGCCTTTGGTCACCCTCTGGGCGCAACCGGTGCACGCCAGGTTGTTACAGCACTATCCGAGCTGCGTCGCCAGGACAAGCGCGTTGCTGTAACTTCCATGTGTGTGGGAACTGTAAGTCTCATCACGCGCATATTTCATCGCTACTTACTAACTGGTCTGACAGGGCATGGGTATGGCCGGTATCTTTGTTTCTGAGCATTAGTTTTTTTCGATCATCAGGTCGAACTTTTTTGTAATCATGTATATATCTCACGAACAAATTCGAATATTGTCTACACATCAATTATGCACCTTGTGCATTTATTGCCCATAACTTTCTCCCCGGCACAGCTATATTCAGGAACAGATAAAGCAGGCATCTTCCAAAGTTTAACACCATGAAAACAATATTCTGATACATAAGAGAGCTGTAATCAATCAAAAGACCCAGCTAAATCTCTTTGGAGGAGGAGAAATTTTCAAATAGCCCTTCGGGCCGTTTTTCACGGCATTCTTAGGCATCCCTTTCTTTTCCAATTTTACTCCTCCTCCGATATGACGGTAAAATAAGTCATTGAGATGTATGAGCTTCTGTTCGCCATCAATGAACGTAATCTGTATTGATTTAGGCTCTGAAGGACCACCAATGTGTTGGCAATGCAGTTGAAGATTTGAATTATCATGATTCAAATGATATTCGCGAGTAAACACAGGATGCTCAATCTAAGCGACAAGGTAGTTAGAGCAAGAAATCAAATGCGCAGAGACATTGGTAGAGTGATGTGTCCAACTAACCTCGTGAATCAGAAAGGTCAAACGCCGGATTGACCATCCACGTCCAGGATGAATTTCAATTTCCTTCCCAGCATACATGCCTGCTTTGACATTTACTTCAAGATGGACTTCACTCCGCAAAGTATCACCTTGCCGGGTGGTTTCCACCTTGAAGAAAGTCACCTTTTTCGTGACTCCATAAAAGAGCTCTTCAAGGGTGATTGGCAGTGGAAGAGGGAAACGACTTTTGAGATCATCGCTTGCACATGAACCTTGAAATTCGATATTTGGGTAGACAAGCTCGTTTGGGGAGATGCGTTGAACGACCCCCCAAGAGCTAGCTGAAAGTGAGACCCGTATTGCTTTCGCTGCCGAAGAACGTGCTATTACATATTTTTTGTCTGATGATGAGTTTGATGTGCGAGGATGCGGGGGATAAAGAGGATTTGGTTTTATCGAAACGCAATCACTGAATCTGTAGTAGGGGGAGCTGTTTCCAGGTCGACTTCCTACTGGGCATTCAAAGCTTATAATGCCAGGAGCTGGTGCGTGTAGACCCCTGCCGGGACTTGACATCAAGGACTTGGAGGCAGGAGAGGCAGGAGTGGATTGCGCTAATTTGTCTGAGATAGACCCCGAAACTTCTTTTTCCTTTCCATTCAGCGATATCGAATGACTGGAAGCTGTATTATCGGAGGCCTCCTGGTGAGGTTCGCTGCTTTCCTTGTGGCTGCAATTATGTGTGACAGTGTCAGCTGTAGTATCATGGTATTGTGGATTAACGATGTATATAACATCCAATTGTGAAGAGCATACCTGATCGAGTTTTCATCTGATAAAGAGAGTATCGCCCCATCGGCCTTTGGCCGGAACATTCGATGATATATCTCATTTTCGAGAATGATATCCTTTATGTTCTTTGAATTTCTCATTAGCTCCATGTATTCATTTTCAAATTGGGCTTTCCGATTCAGTTCCTCTCGAGTATGATCAATTGCCCAATATTGGATGTAGCAGCTGAGCTTAAGGATTGAAGGAAGTTTATTATCGTTATCCAAATTGGAGAGAGCATTATCGAGAGGCTCGCTGGATAAAGTTGACAGTGTCTCGCAGACGTTCTCGAGAATATCCTTGATTCTGTTTACTAAGTCATAGTCCGGAAGAAGCTCCTCTTCGAAGTGGTGCGAGTTTTCCTTCTTTTTCTCCATAATTGGAAAGCGTTCGCCGTCCGGTGTCACTTGTAGGAGAATGAAATGGATTGAAAAGATCCGGGAAAAGGGAGGGCGGGGTAGGCAGTCTGGAATTATGCAGCAAACATGCATCTCTACACGTCCATATAGATAATGCCACGTGGTACCGACATGGGTTATATGCGCGTCCTATCGCGAGGTCATAGTAGATACTCGAATGACATGGCTTTTCGAAACAGAGCTTTGGGACACTGTAACAGGTGACCTTCGGAAGACACAAGCAGACCACTGAGATAGGACCAGGACACCTTTCACTAGAGGGCAAGCAGATCGCATCAGGCTCCGAAGGTAGAAACAACAGTTTTGGGATACAGATAAATTTCTTAAATCCTCAAAATTCACTGGGCATGACGAAATGTCTACGTAGAAATCCCCACGATAGAGTATAGCTCCGACCAAACCCGGACTTAACCCGGACTGGGTTGGTTTATGGGTTGAACCTCCAACCTAGTACTAGGTCTTGGGTCCCCACTTGCGTTACAAATATCACAAACATCCGAATTATGCGTATAATTTTGAGTTTTTAGCAGCTTTATGGTTTTCGGAAGATAAAGCTAATTGAGACGCCGAAATTAATAAAGATGATAAAAGCTTTAACATTTACTCATTATATTTTTCACTATAATTAGACTCTTAATGATTAGAAAAATATTATCTTTTACGATGAGACTCTAGTTATTCTACTTCACTATGAGGGAGGATATTGGATTTAGTAGAAGTCTAATAAATATTCTGTTCGATCTTATATTCGCGAATAATAGAGAGAGGCTTCTAAATTTATATTCTAAGGTTCTTTTTCTTATGATAAAAAAGGACTAACTTATTATTAGGTACCTCAAACTGCTGCAGAGAAACGAGAATTAGCTCTTAAACTTCAAAACTAAATATGGAGCTGAAGCATCTTATAAAAGAATAATTGGAGTTATCAACCTTGATCTGAAGAATAAATCTTTAAAGATAACCTATAGGAAAAGCCTTCTTAGAGATAGAATTCTTTGATCAGGAAACTGTTACGAAGTACTTAAAGGTAGAATTGATTGTTTTCGTTTCTAAAGATAATTCTTTACTAAAAATAATTTTTTTTGACTAAGAAGCTATAATTGTACATCGAGAAAATTTTTATTCAAAAGGATAAAGCTCCTGCGCATAACTGTCATTTTTAAGGTCGGGTTACTGGTCTTATAAAGGTCTAAAGTCTTCCATGGTGTGGTAACTCTCCTGACTTAAATGCTATTGAACCCGCTTACGACTAAAAAGGGTATATTTAAACTTAGAAAAGATGCCTTTATTATATTTTGAACCAGGCTTGGCAAGAGCTTCTATAGGAGCGTATCTAATGGCGGATTAAGGTATATTAAATGAATTATTTGGATGGTAGAAAAAAGTATAAGTAAGGTCGATTTGATTAATTAAGGGGCGTACTAAATTCACTCCCGTTTTTACTAATTTCACTCCCCCCTGGAATAAAGTGACCTGTATTTATTGCGCAAATACTTCCAAACCCTACACCGCCCTTAGACTTCAAATTCTTAACCCCTAAGTATATCCTAATATAGAAATAGGGCTTAAAAGTAGGGTATTACTATAATATATAATAACTCTCTCTCTCTCTCTCTCTCTCTCTCTCTCTTTTATACCTATATATATAGCCTTACTTTGTCTGTTTTGAGTCCTCTGCTGGACTTACCTCCATATATATAGTCGCCTAAGTCCTCCACTACTACAGGGTCCTAGTCGAACTCGAAGCCAGAAGAGGACTAAAGAGGCTAGTCTTAAGGCAAAAAAGTAGGTAGAGGAGAGATAGCGATAGCAAGGTTGGATTAGATAACGTCAAAAAGCGATAGAAATCAATTTATAACATTCAATTTACTATATTATTATATATAGTAGCTAGAATTCATTTATCTCCGCGGACTTCAGCGGGCAAAAAATTATGTATATAGGGTGTCGAAGTAGCGGCAGAAAAAATACAGGTCACTTTATTCCAGGGGGGGAGTGAAATTAGTAAAAACGGGAGTGAATTTAGTACGTCCCTTAATTAATAGTATTTATCTGTATAGAGCTTTACCGCTTTTTATTAATTATCTGACCAAAATAAGTATAGTAAGGGGTCATAGCCTACGCATGACTTAGAAGTCGACGTTGTCGCTAAACTAGCTTAGTCATCACATATGGGTTTCTAAAATGACGTACTGACTCAAACATTGGGATGTTTAATCAAGCCATCAAATCCAAGATTTATTCATCAGAACGCTTACTAGTCGCAGCATCAACTTGACTGGTGCAAACTGCATACTCCACCTGATGACCGCGAACGCAGACGCAGCGTTCGCATATGACGAGCCATCAACAACAACCTTACTCAGTTGGACGGGATTCCTGCTAGCTCTCAACCTGATAAACGTAACTTTCGACAAACTTTTATATTGTGGCTTAATTGGTCAGCTATTGATTGGTATTATCTGGGGCACACCTGGAGCAAAATGGTTCGACCAGGAGACGGAAACCGTTATTCAAAAGCTCGGATATTTGGGCTTGATAATGCTAGTGTACGAAGGTAAACCTCCCACTCACAATAACTGAGTTCTATTCTAACAGCTACTAGGCGGTCTTTCAACTTCCATCAAATCCATTAGAGCCAATCTTCTTCTCTCAATATGTGTTGCACTCACCGGAATCGGCGCACCGATCAGTTTATCCTTCATTCTAAAAGATTTAGTCGCTGCAAGTTCTGTTCAAGCATTTGCCGCTGGAGCTGCTCTTAGTGCAACTAGTCTTGGTACTACCTTTACCATCCTATCTAGCACGGGGTTGATTGTTACGCGCCTGGGAACGGTTACTGCTACCGCCGCAATGTTGGATGATGTTGTGGGACTTGTTATGATTCAAGTGATTTCCAACCTTGGTGATATAGCTTCCACCTCCTTCAACCCAGTTACTGTTATTCGACCGGTATTCGTGTCTGTTGGGTTTGCGGTCGGGACTTTAATCGTGTGCACATTTGTTCTCGGACCTATCATTCAGAAGTTTCTGGCGATGGCAGCCAAGGTGCCTGATTTTGTGATGACGATGCAATTTGCATTTCTTTCGCAGACGGTGCTTTTGGTCGGGATTGTTGCGGCGGCCTCTTATGCAGGCACTTCGAGTCTTTTTGCTGCTTATCTTGCTGGTGTCATTGTCTCCTGGTTTGATGAGATGGTCAAGTCGAAAGAAGCACGCACTTCTGATGGATCACAGCCGGAGGTGCATGCACAGCAATCGGGCAAAAAGATACCGACCGGAGTGAGGGTGTATGAGAAGTATTATAAGGAGCCTGTCGGCCGAATTCTGATTCCCCTATTTTTTGTCAGTATCCATGCTCGGCGGGGTTTGAATATGCTAATATGGTTTGCAGGCATCGATTGGCTTTGCAATTCCCATCACGGAGATGTTCCAAGGAAGTGTAGTATGGCGTGGTGTCATCTATGCTCTCCTGATGGTATTCGGGAAGATGCTCACTGGGCTATGGCTTGTGCGCCTCTCCACCAGCGTATCCGATGCGATGAGAAAGATTCGAAAGCCATTTACTTACGATCACTACGTCTGCTCTCGACCCCCTAATCAACAAGGTCAAGCAAGATCCACAAGGCCGGGCCCGAGCCCGAGCCCGAGCCCGAGTGATAGACCAACGGTCCACAATAGGGGGGAAGACGCATCTCCGACCGATAGTACTCTGAACGAGCATCAAGTACCCACACAAACTACTGAATCAGTAATGGCTACGCTCCCCCTAAACCGAAATCATTGTATCCGCCATCTATTCTTGGTCTAGCTATGGTCGCTCGAGGAGAGATCGGATACTTGATTGCATCGCTTGCGCAAAGCCAGGGGATATTCTCTGGGTCGAATACAGGGACGTCGGAGCTATATCTGGTGATCATCTGGGCCATCACGATTTGTACATTGGTTGGACCCATTTGTGTTGGGACCCTTGTTCGACGAGTCAAAAAACTACAGGATACTAGGAGTTCTGGGGCGGATCCATTAGGGGTTTGGGGGATCTAATTTTGGAACGGAGTTGATAAAAATAGGGCATGAATTAAATGATAGATTCAATCCGAAATTAAGATTTTGCATATAGGAGTGACGCCTCCAAGATTGGGAATCTTCTAGACCTGCAATGTTGAGGTCGATCATGTCTAGTAGAGTCTAGACTAACTTATCATTTCTCTCCAGGGGCTCTTATGTAAGGGCAGAATCGGGGTTCACCGCCAATGTATTTAATGCCTGTGATACAAGGCAGGAATATACCCAATGAGGTATAGCGTGACAAGATCGTCCCGAATCACAAAGCATATGATATTCTTATCTTCTGATTTGTTCCTGAATTGTGGCTTCATGATTTGCAACTACGACAACTGAAACATGTGGCTGAGTAAGTCAATTTTTCACAACTGATCTACCATTGTTTTGAAAATATCGGGAAAATCTCCTTTCCATGTGTGCCGAGGCTTCCGAGCCGAACAGGAGTTGGCTTCTGGTACAAAATTCGAACCCCCTCATACCATGGAATTGGGGACTTCAGGGACTCTGGTACTACGAGTCAAATTAGGGTGACCCATCGCAAACTTTAATAGCGAAAGAGAAAATCCAGCGAAAGAATATATCCGGGGGCAACGAATGACACAATAGGAAGCCGTTCTCCGTCTGCCAGGGCACAAATCCACTGAAAATCCATATTCCAGTCGATCATTGGATGTTCATGTATTTTTGGAAATCAATAGGCCAATAAGAAAAGAGTTACAATCACAAGCAAACGTGTCCTGCCCCACTTTAGGTTCCATCTAGGCAGGTGGCGTTGTCTAGACCAGATGTGATGCCCTACCACGCCTTTTTTTCATTTCCCCATACATATTACATATTCAATTTCCTTTCCTTCTTTTCTTCTCCATCTCTCTTTCTTTTTTTTTTCACAAAAAATCACTCTTTCTTTGTGACATTCTTTTTTATCACACACTCTCTGTCATTCCTTGCTTTATATTCCCACACATTCTTTTTTTTACACACATTCATCATGCAGATGAAGCAGATTATCGCCCTGGCCGTGTCCATCGCATCGGCTGAGGCTGCCTACAAGGGTTTCAACTATGGCTCCACCAACGAGGATGGTACCACCCGCTACAAGGCCGACTTCGTCTCTCAGTTCAAGAACGCCAAGAACCTGGTTGGCACATCCGGCTTCACCAGCGCTCGTCTTTACACTATGATCCAGGGCGGTACCACCAACACCCCCATTGAGGCCATCGAGGCTGCCATTGAGGAGGAAGTCACCCTGCTTCTTGGTCTCTGGACTTCCGGTGATGGTGTCGATAACGAGATCGCTGCCCTCAAGTCCGCCATCAGCACATACGGTGAATCCTTCTCCAAGCTCGTTGTCGGTATCTCCGTCGGTAGTGAGGATCTTTACCGTAACTCGGTCACTGGTGTTGAGAACGATGACGGTGTTGGCATGAACCCCGATGACCTGGTCTCCGCTATCGAGTCTGTCAAGACCGCCATCTCCGGCACCGTCCTGAGCAGTGCTAGCATCGGTCACGTCGACACCTGGGACGCCTGGACCAACACCTCCAACGCCGCTGTCATTGAGAAGATCGACTGGCTCGGCTTCGACACTTACCCCTTCTGGCAGTACACCGATGGTAACTCCATCGACAATGCCGCCAACCTGTTCGACGAGGCTCTCGCCAAGACCAAGGCTGTCTCTGACGGAAAGGAGGTTTGGATTACCGAGACCGGCTGGCCCGTTACCGGTGACGATGAGGGTGAGGCTGTTGCTTCCACCGCCAACGCCAAGAAGTACTGGGATACCGTCGGTTGCTCTCTCTTCGACACCACCAACACCTGGTGGTACATCCAGCAGGACTACGGTGCCAGCCCCAGCTTCGGTATCGTCGGCGAGACCTTGAGCACCACTCCCCTGTTCGACCTCACCTGCTCCAACTCCTCCAGCACCAGCACCAGCACTAGCAGCTCTACCTCCGCCACCTCTACTGGAAAGTCCTCTGCCAAGTCCACCTCTGGAAAGTCTTCTGGTTCAGGTTCGAGCTCTTCCGGCTTCTCTGTCGGACGTCACGGTATTAACGGTACTGCAGTTGCCTCTGGATTCCGTTCTGCTACTGCTTCTTCTTCCATTGCTACTGCTTCCGCCGGCGCTAGCTCCAGCTCCAGCTCTGGCTCCAGCTCTTCCGGTTCCAGCTCTGGCTCCAGCTCCGGTTCCACCACCGGCAGCGCCGCCTCTTCCTCCTCCTCCACTGCCTACAGCGCTGCCACCCGCCCTGCTAGCTCCATCTTCGGTGCCATCGTCGCTGCCCTCGCTCTCGCGATCGCTGTTTAAGTGCCTTCTCTTCGGGTGTTTGGAGTGATGAACTAGGTCACATTACAAACTAGACTTTGTCGGAGTCTTGTGGGGTATGGTTACCTTGTTATTATGGCATATTCGATTCTTACCTTCGTTTAAATATGTACATTATAGAATTTATTGAACTTGACTTCGGCATTTCTCCATTGGGTTTTTTTTCTAGAATGGTAGATTTAATTTTTCAATAACGAAATGATTCATAATGTTTTCTCTCTCTCTCTCTACCAACTTTCTGATTTAGAACCACGGTGTGCAACATCATAAGGTTGTGGCTTGAACTCTGATACGAGCCGAACATTACCAGAACTATGTCTAATAAGATCCCATAATGATGTCAAGAAACTCAAAAATGACATGCATTTGAACTATCAATTATCACATAGTATCATGACCTGTAAACGAATGTATAAATGTGACCGAAGCGTAATGATAGAGCAAAAGAAATTCGAGCATATATCCTTTTTCATGACTCCACCTGAGTCAATCTACCAACGCACACCTAGAATAACTGGAATTGTCGTTAATTATTCCTTGGCTGCATTTACACCCAGAGCCACACGGCGGCCAGAGTACCTATCCAAATCTAGACCTTGCGACGGCCACGTCCAGACCTCTTAACCTTCTTGGAGGAGGTAGAGCTCTTGGGCACATACTTTACTCCCTTGGTTGGGCAGGACGAAGACTCGACTATAAATCCATTAGTTTCAATCCACAAATATAAAAGGAAAGAATAAACTCACGAGCAGTAGAAGGCTCATAAGTTCCATTAACAGCACTTCCATAAACATTGAAATAATAAATGACCTCATAAAGCTCATCATCATCACAAAGCAGGGTAACATCGTACCCGCCGTGGATATCAGCAAGAGCAGCCTGGATCGCGGCAGAAGTGTAGGTCTTGGAAGTAGAAGGAGTGATTCCAGCAGCAGACAGAGCCTAGAATCTTATTTAGTGACTGCGAAACACCGAAAGAAAGAATTTGATTACCGTGTATGTATCCAGATTCTTGAATAGATCAACGACCTGCTGGAAGAAGTCGCCAATTTCCTCATTATCGGTGTAATCGGTGTAGCAGCTCGGGTCGATAGTATTGATACACGTTCCGTGCGTGTTCCACTCATGAGCCCAGAACTCGTTCGAGGTCTCATCATCGCTAACCCAGTACGTCTCCATGTACGTCAAGAGATCAGTGCGACCCTGATCCGTGAGGATAGTTTCAACATCACTTGTTTCACGGGAAGTGTCGCAGTCCTCGCCATAATCACCATCACAGTAATCCGGCCTGCATAGTTCAAGCCGTTAGTTTCTCGTGTCAGGAATCCGGACATGGAAGTCTTACCAGAGACCGTGGATTGTCCACGAGTCAGTCGGACCGGTGGCCGGGTCAGTATCCCAGAATTGGACCTGAGCAAGAGAACCGCCGGGATAGTTGAAGCAGCATAGATCTGAGACGGCAGTGGTGTTGTGGCAACTGAGGACCTCGGTGCTGGTGCTACAGGTTACAAGGCCGGCTTGCGATCCCATGAGGAGATCGAAAGCGGCAAGAGCCAGCAGGCCTCGCGGGGTGTAGGAGGACATTGTTAATTTCAGAATGGACTCAATTGAGTTGAGAAACGGATGTTAGCTCCAAGTTCTGGGTGAAAGTCTGGATATTTATGTCAATGGACATGAAAGAAGCTAAGAATTTAATATAGCGGAAGCCCTGAGCAGATACGCCAATCGGGCGCAGAGAGTGAACACACATCTTAAGAAAGGCATCTGATACGCTCGATAGGGAAATTAAGGTGGGTGAGTGGGTGAAGCAAGCAACTCATCCTCCTTTCATATAAGCGATTAGAAGAAGCTTCAGAATTCTGCAGGAGAAAGCACTCTGCATACTCGATGCAGCTATAACGGACTATCCGCGGGATGCCGCCGACGGTCGCCCGATGGCTTGCCGCGGGGAGTCAGGGTAATCCATGAAGACTTGACGATCAGCGGGGTTTCTGCCACTTAATTCATATCGTAAGACTGCCTTGAGGGGGCATTGAGACATGTGCACAATTGGATAGGGCTGTGAGGGTCGATGGGCTGGTTTTGAAGATGTGCCACAAATTGATGGCCCCACATGAACTAGAGAACTAGAACGCCATGGATGTAGACACGTCACCAAACAGGGACCGTGTCATCTATTGGTGGATTTGGGTAGAAGTACGAGGGGTAAGCACTAATTGGAAAGCATATTAAATTAAATTTGGCCGGTTGATGTCATGGTCGAGTATGAACATGAGCTTAAAATTGAATGAAGAATGTTTTGATTGGTGCATGAATGTTCCCATGGATTGAGTAAAGGGCAGATTGGATATGGGATCTGTATGCCATACCGAAGAAACCCAAACACTACGGGAGTACAAGGGAGACCCCTGTAATGCCTGAGGCAGAAATATCGTCTTTACAGGTGTATGTCGAACCAAGTCAAATGAAAATATAAGGATCTTATTTATACCTTTTCTCGATAAACGAATATTATTCATATTATTCACTCTTTTATTTTCCCCATGTATGCAAGTAGTAAAGGGGGTAGATGATAAGATGATACTGTGAAGGCCCTGAATTACTAAATAAATGAACATCCAATGATTGGATTGAAGTGTTTCTGAAGGATCTTCCTCAACTTCTTTTTCTCCACTTTGATCTTTCCACCAAATCAGATCTCGAGGTCAAACAATACTGACCCTGAAAGTCAAGTGGGTCTCCCAAAGAACAGTTCTGACACTAATCCTGTCCAGGTAATGATATCTGAAACCTCTTTGTTCTGGCTCCATAATATCAACGCTAGTTTCAGTTGATGGCTCCATCGAGGAACTGCGCAAGACTTGGGTGGAATCCCCTACTCGAAACTTTTCATTTTGCAAGGGGTCCTCTTGGCCTGTGTAATACTTCTGGATAAAGTGAAGTCACGATGGATCGTCCAAAGGAAGAATACAGGCTCTCGTATGTTCCACTTCAAGATGAACCCCAGAACGTGAAAAGAAAGGCGAGACCCTTATCCTCTGCTGAACAGGTTTTCCTACAATCTCAGACACAACCATTCTGGGGAGCAAGCTGGACCTTGGAAATTCTGAGTTGTCTCACTTCGATCGTGTTCTTTGCTGCCATCATTGTGGTGCTCTGGTATTATGATGGAAGGCCAATGCCTGACTGGCCCTACGGCATCACACTCAACGCGCTAGTTTCCGTGCTAAGCACTGTCATGAAAGCTTCTATGACGTTTATCGTGGCTGAGGGCTTGGCCCAGCTCAAATGGTCCTGGTTCCGAGGTGGAAACAAGCTGAGTGACCTAGCCCTTCTTGACGCTGGAAGTCGTGGAGCTATGGGGTCTCTTCTTGTTCTTTTCAGAACTATGCCTCGGTAAGTGTGCATTGCAATGATATCAATGTTGAACTTGGTCGCTTATTATTCCCAGGCATCTCGTTACATTTGGATGCTTGATTCTTGTTGTCGCAACCGCTACGGATCCGTTTGTGCAGCAAGTCATGTCTATCAATGATCGACCGGTTCATGCCTTGGGCCACTCCGCCGTGCAGATCTGCAACACCAGCACCTATAATGACTATGGAGAGGGTGCGGGACCGGGATTGAACCAAGTTCCTCTAAGAACCCTTGGGGCTATTTATTCTGGCATCTTTCAAACTTCCAGTCAGAATAGCAAAAGTATCATGATGGGCTGTCCGACTGGAAACTGTACTTTTGCACCGTATCAGTCTCTGGGGTTCTGTAGCCGCTGCGCGAACATTACAGACTCTCTTACGCTTTCGAAGTCCGCTATTGTCCCTGGTGAACCGACTTACAAATACAATCTACCCAACGGATTTACCTTCTCAACTTCAATCACCGAGATGTACTTGATGAACTCCACATCCTCACGAGATCTTCTCAAGTTAGACACGAAGGACCAAGCTTTGATTCTCAACTTTACTGCAATCAGTGCTGCTGGATACGGAGTTCCACCTGAAATGAGCGCGACCGAATGTGCCCTTTTCTTCAGTGTCGACACATACCAGGCAACCGTACAGGGCGGCTCATTCTCCGAAAACCGCACCGCACTCTCCACCGCAGCAAATACCTCTTCAGTCACGGAGAACTTCTCTCTAACACCAGATATATGTTATTTCAATGGCAGCAGACTTGAGAAACCATATGACACCGACAACTGCTTATACAACGTGAACTGGCTCAGCCGATTGGCAATGTCGAATTCGATCTCTCCACTTCTCACGGGCCACGGCTCACTCTTTATCAGCAATAGACCAAGCTGGTCCTCTAATGTTGTCGAGGCTTTGTACGGCGTACAGGGAAATTACACGGATATCAACTCCGCGTTCCAATCACTAGCCTCTACTCTTACCACCAACGCACGGTCCAAGGTATGCGAGGACCAAGTCGACGGGATCCCGTGGACCGTTCAGTCCTTTATCCGTGTGAGCTGGAAATGGATGATTTTGCCTGGGATGTTGGTCGTTCTGAGCATGATTTTCATGGTTGTTACAATTATGCATACCAGGAACCAATATATTTGGAAATCTTCACCTCTGGCTCTACTATTCTCTGAATTGTTGGTTGATGAGCCCTTTCCGTTGCGATCAGATCCGACTCTGAAGGGGATGGAAAACACGTCGAGGAATATGGAGGTTTGGCTGGAAACGACGCAGGATGGGGTTCGACTGAAAGCCGTTCCCACTTCATGATGCTTTCAGGACATTACTTTAATTCAAATTCAAATGTTCCAAGGTTGTACATAAAAGTTACCATAATGTGTGCATGGATGTTAATAAATATTTGTCATATAATCATGGCAGGTATCCATGAGAACATATGCACGCCTGCAAGCAGCCAGATGATGATATTTCTTGAGGAGTCAAATAGCAGGAATTTTTCCTGGTGCTTCACTTCGGAGAGTTCCCCTAAGGTATTGTACTGATCTTGTGTTGAGAAAATTGCAGGGATATCGGTGGTGTTACCCGACTTGAGGTGTCAGATGGAGAAATCTGAGCCCCGTATACCAAGGAGCGTATTTAGAGTAACATCACTGGAGCTTAGTTTGTGTCATTCGACGATGCTGCATTTGACTCCTTTGCAAAGGGTGATTGCGTATAGAAAAAGAAACAATCAGATATGACAACGATTGCGGACTCTGATGGTACTTTTCTGAGCCATACCAAAGCCATGCACATCAGTATATTTCCCAGTCTGCTTGAGGTATGGGGAAGTCGATCTTCCGGGGTAATATCTACCACTCAACTGCGCATTAGGGCCCCAAAAATACCTCAGTTGGCAACGCGGCATTATAAGCTTTGGAAAGCCAGAGAAGGTCTAAGTATGCACCGGAGTACGCCCGGTCAGTTCATCATACATGTCAATTTCACATTGTTTCAAAATCAAGTTTTGTGATGTTGCGGCAAGGAGAAGCCCAGTAAACAAAATGGCGGTGTGCCTCTTGAAGCTTGACTGGCCGTTGCACTTCAACCACAGAATGAGCTGGTGAAGAATCCCTCATTTAGCCAAATACTGTAGTACATAAATAGAAATTCTGGGCGCTGAGGTAGGTACCAGGGCAAATGGTCTTGAGGTTGTCGGGGTGATATATAAAAGTCAAGTGTCTATCCCTTGTCGAGCTGGACAGATGTACGCCCACCAATTATTAGATTTTCTCAGCACATGGAATTGGTATATCATTCTTTAGAAAGCACATGTATGGCAGGAAATGATTATTATGGCCAGGTGGTTATCAAGCTTACTCAAGATTATCAGGATCGCTGATAACCAAGTGGGGTAAGTGGATCCACGAGTGTAATATTTCAATATCGATGAGAAAAGGAAATGAAAACAATCAAAGTTGAGCTGGAGTTAATGTAAGACGACCATAGATAAGAAATATGGAGAAAATCTCGATATGAGAGAGAGTAGAGACGTAGAGAATAGGATCATCTGCAGGAACCAACTCAAATGAAAGTGAGGAGAAGCGAGATGATCTATGCCTAAAGCGGATAACCCCAACGAATCACGTGTGAGTCGTCATCAAGTGACACCAGCGACACAATCCAGCTTGATTGAGCCATCTCTATTCCTTCAACTGCCAGAAATTCCTCTGTGCAGCTCCAAAGATCTTTCTTCATACTCTTGAATAAACATATCCCGACCACTGTTATTTGTTCCCCCTTGATCGGACTAGACGGTCGCAATCATGAAGTTCTTATCGACGACTCTTCTCCTCGCGGCTCCCCTGCTCGCCTCAGCCGCCTCTATCCCGAGCCTTCTTGATCCATGGCAGATTCCGCTCCGGACCGAGGAAGATCAAAAGCATGTCCCAGGAAAGAACCCGCTGGTGTACTGCAAAGATCCATCGTCCTACGTTTTGACCATCGATTCCGTTGATCTAACACCCAACCCCCCTAAAGCGTACGTTTCATGACTCTAGATTGTGGTACTTGACTGACCTTTTTAATCTTTAAAGTGGCACAAAACTCACTATCAAGGCCAGCGGCACCCTCAAGGAGCCGCTCGTGAAGGGCGCCTACGTCAACATCGTCGTCAAATATGGTATCATTACCTTGCTCTCGCAGACCGCCGATCTCTGTGATCAGCTTGACAATGTGGACTTGAAATGTCCCCTGTCTGGCACTATGAGTATGACAAAGGAGGTTGACTTGCCCGCGCAAATCCCCCCGGTAGGATATCCACTCCAGCCAGGGAAAGATATGACAGCTAACATTTCGTTCAGGGCAAATACTCCGTTTTCGCCGACGTCTACAACCTAGGTGAACCCAAGACTGAGCACCAAGTCACCTGCTTAGAGGCACACAATATCGAGTTCAACTTGCTGTAATTCAGCTCATGGTCTGATTTTCCTTTATCGGGTTGCATAACCCCCTTACATACAATCACCAGGTGGCTTCTCTTGATTTACTCGAAACCCCATACTGATCATGGTTTGCCCTGATTTTCCTATGCCAGAAACGCCTTTTACCACGTCTCGTTACGACTTTGCATTCGTTCTTTTATTTGGTTTCTCTGCCTTGTACGAGTTTCAGTCCGCTCAACATCACTTTGCCTTGCTTTTTCAACCATCGCTTTGCATTCGTGTTATTGTCAATATGTAACTCGACTGGAGCTTCACTGAAGCCGCAGTCACTAATATATCTCTCGGTATCATCTTGCAATCACAGTACCATATTTGCACAAATTCGCATAGTATTGACCATTCATCTTTACATATGTAAGACGAAAACAGACCGAGGAATTTAAAAAGAATACCAATTTGAATCGGCATGAGTATGTATCCAGGTTGCTAACCAGATATATTGAGGCTGTATATGCATTCTCAGACATGTTGGGTATCGTTCTTGTAAAGCTTTTGATCACCCACACCGCCAAGCTTCTTGGAATAAGCTGATGGAAACAAAAAAAAAGCCCGAGGCGGTGGATGTACACCGGAATATTTCAGCAAGAATCAAATATGTAAACATGCAACGTAACGAGACACCCTGGCAGATGCCGCCCAAAACAAAGATTAACCTCAATAAGCTTATTCGCCAAACAGACGGCGCACACGCTTAAGAACACTATCCTTCTCCGGGTCATAGGGGTGGTCTTTGCTAGGGATCTCGAGAACGGCGGGGAAGGGGTCGGTGAAGGAGTCTACGCTGTGCCGAATGCGCTCCGCAACCTGTAGGTATGTGTCAGTACAATGCATTGACGGTATAGCATCAGAAAAAGGAACTAACATGTTGGTTGATGAGAACAATGGCGATATCCTTTCTCTCCTGTGTGAAGGTCTGGAAAGCGCGCTCGATCTCCGAGGTCTCGGTCTTAGCGTCGACAACCAGAAAGTTGCGTTGCGCGTCTGGAGGGTCGGTGACATGCTATAAAAACATTTTGCGTCAGCTTCAATGGAGCAAATAGCTGTGACGGCACTGAGAGTGATTGATCTGAACAGGGTGTACATACTCCGATACCCGCGAGAAGAAGGCCGGTCACGGAGCTATGGCCGGTGGTCGTGGTTAGCTGGGGCTATTCGGTAATGGATCTAGAGACCATATATGGGAGAATTACTCTTCATCACCAATTACGGCAAGTAATTGGCGATCCTGCCATCGGAGTAAGTTAGCAAAGCTATCGGAGGGGTGGTGGTAGGTTCCAAGTGTCTAGTTTACCTTGTATGTTGCGGCGGCGGCCGCCATGATGACTGAACGATGAACAGAAATATAACAAAGACGAGAGAGGCCGTCAAACGAACAATCTGTAGCTTAATCGTGAGTTGCAGCCAGAGTTGGCGTTGTTCACTGATTGTAGTTATCGGAGAGCGGAGAGATGATGACATAAGCTGATGCAATTTTGTTTACTTCCGTTGCTTTCATGGTTCCATGTTTCGCATCACTGGCTTAGCTTTGCTCTGCATGCCGTTGTTTCGACTTTACAGCTAAGGAAGAAGCTGCCGAGGATCAGCTTCTATCTTCTCACTTAATTCTCACTCCTCCGACACCATGCCTCGTCTCGTGCGTCGACGTCCGCTCATGGAGCGCATCCAGGCCTACTTAAACCCGTGGGACTTTTTACTGTGGCTATCCGAGGAGATTGATGGAAATGACTGGGACCAAATGGAAAAGGACTGGGGCCTCACTATTGGCGTGGGGCTCAATCTGATCTTCATCATCACACGCGCAAACAGTCGATCAAGTGGTGGCAAAGCCTTTGACGATGTGTTTGGTGAAGAGGAAGGTGTGCCTTGGCTTAGCTGGCTGGTACGTGAATGTCAAATTCGAACTCATTGTGTTGCAAAGCTGACTGTTATTGGATTAATCTTATAGGCGACGCTCCTCACCACCGTGCTCCTACTTCTGTCTGTCGCGAATGCAGTTTACACATTCTCCCGCAAAAAACGCTATCGCATGTTCGAAACGCCCATTGACCAAGTCCCTGCGACCCCCTCTGCCCACCGTGTGCGAGTGGAATCAAGTCCAATGGCCTCGTCTCCCCTCCGATACCTCGCAAACGCCCTAGCCGGAGAGTCGGCCCAGTCGCGTGCTCACCCAGATGCCCAACGGGATGTATGGGAGCTTGCCCTCTGGGATCCTCTACCAATCAGTGTCCGCCTTCTGTGCTTGTTCAGCCCAGGGCATGTTTTGATTTATTGGCTCTTCCTGCCAACACAGCTCTCCGACCCTCGCCCAAGCGTCACAGTCGTCACAACCATCTTCCTCACATTCCTTCTATCCGTACAAATGTCTTTGATGTCTTCTTTCTACACACAACAGGCGAAAGATTCTATGCTGGTGCACAAGGAAGTACTGAAGGAATATGACACCAAATTTGTTCACCCTCGGACTCGGCCCCTGATGAGAGATGTGGGCACCCAATTTTCGGAAACAGTCCCTGCGCAGTCGGGCTCGGACGCCGAGAACAAAGTCGAAGTCCATACACCAACCTTTATTATCAATCGCGGTTTCAAGACCAGTCCCAACCCCAACTACGTCAGTCACGTCGATCCAGATGGACTCACTCCGAGACGCCCTACTGCCACTCCTAGCTCTACATCGTTATTCCGCACCCCCACGGTGTCGGGCGACGGTTCGCCACTGGTGCGCACAGCAGGAAACTCCATGCGTCAACCACAGTTCCGACCAGCCTCGACTAGTACAGGTGATGGAGGTAGTCTCGGAGTCTATTCGCATGCCAATTCCCCATTGAGGAAGTCAGCATCAACCGCCTTCGAGCGCCGAGTTCAAAGTAGCGGTGACTTCGTCTACACTCCACGAGGAACAAGTCCTGTGAAGAAACAATCCAGCCCTCTCAAGAGAAGCAGCCTTGCGGCATCTATGAGCCCAGCGCCGGGAACACTACAAAGACCAGGTAGCCTCAATCCCCGTCGAGAAACGGGGAGATTTTAGAATGAACCCACGAATTGATTTGTTTTCACGATGCTATCATTTGCGATGATTCTTCGACGCGTTCTAATAATCGAAACTATGCTTATACAAAACTTTGTACTGAACTAGATAAGCTTTAGTGGATATTTCAGTGAGAATTGCCGGATGTAAAGCCTAAAGTGTTAATTTTTCTCTAGTTTGCGCAGTACATAGTAACCGACTGCCCTTGTAAAATGTTATAGACTACAAACTGGTTTCAAAGCCCATCGAAAAGCGTTATGGGGATGTTGAAAATGCCAATAATATTTGACCATAGTTCCTCATCGGGTTAGACAGGGGGTACGTCAATTCCTGTATGTCTACTACGTCTATCAATTCTCATCGCATCCATACTCTATTCGAATGCATCATTTTGACGTCTTGAATTTTCCGTGACTTGCCACACTTAAGAATGCCGTATCAGTACCCCTTATCTCCAGACTGGACATTCAATTTCGATTTGCTATTGTCAATTGTGCCCAACCGCAGGCGATCAACTTTTCCAGTGCCCATTCAACTCCCCAACGATCCCTCATGAACTGGGTCGTGGTCTATTCCCGAGTGATAAATTTGAAAAGTACGAACATAATCGATTAACGTCATACCAAATGGAGGCGGGTTCATATCGTGAGGCATTCCAGCGCGGGGGCTGGCATTCCACCCCGGACTGCATGCCATTCCACCCAACCAGACCACTCAATTATTACGTGTTTGGACTTGGCTGGCCTTAGTCTCTAGTTTGAGTCTAATGAGCCGACGAATTGCACACGTTATTATTTTGGACTATTCCAACGAACGCCGACCGGAGCCACCGAACTGAACCTTTCGACACAGCCCTAACTCGCAGCACCCGGCGTCAGCTCACAACTAGCAAGTCCTGTAACGACGGCATGGGCCAACGTCAGGGTTAATGCTGGCTTGACAGTCGGAAATACTATCTGCAACATCACTCAGCACAAAATGGACTTCGAAAGTTGCGTCGAGCTACCTGACGGACACCTTGTGAACCTCTCTCCGCGACCTCAAAGGCAAACCCAGTACCAAGCATACCGAGCTCATTACACGACCACCGAGCTATCTGCAACACCGCGACTACGAAACTCTCATCGGGTGCCGCTTGAACTTGAAAACCGTCGAATCTCAGCCGACATCATGTCTCACAAAGACAAAACGACCAAGCTTCCTATGCCGAAATCGATCGCCGAGAGGGCCAGGGAGCAAAGGAATCAAACCCCTAGCCCGACTGGGATCCCGAAATCTTCATCAGCTGCTTTTTCATCTGGCGGATCCGCTGGCCCATCTGGAGACCGGGATCGAGACCTATACATAAAGAAAATACGTGGCAGATTCGAAAAAGACTCGCCTCTGTCACAGCGAGGATCTTATATCCGATCAAGAGAAAGTGATAGAATTCGATCCGAAGGGAGCTCGAATCTCTGGCAACAAGAAAAATATTCGGCCAGAAATTCTCCAGAAGCCCACCCATTATACCGGGCAGCCGCTTCTCGAAGTGGCATCCCAAATCCCAGCGCCAACATTAGTAAAACGGTATCAACCCCGCGATATGTTTCTCCTCACACCTCTGAGCCACAAAAGAAGTGGCGAAAGTCAGGGGATCAGTGGGTCAATCGAGAGTCACGAGAGAATACTCCCCAGAAATCAGAAGCAACAGATACCACTACTAATTCCAGCCCGCGGTCACACCCTTCTATCTCGCCGGTTTCTGCCGAGGACTCGATGACAGACTGTGACTGGGAAGATAGATTCGTTGTTCATATGCCGTCTGCTAAGGACCCCAACCCACCAACTATGACTGAAGACCAGATCGCCGAATATCAAAGAAGCATCGAAAAAGTCCATCGGGATAGAGAACAAATGCTCAACCCCAACACTCTACCTAGCCCACGAAACTCGGTAGACGATGGACAGATGAAATCAGATCAACTCAGGACATCTGAAAGTCAAGGATCGGAGTCACCACAAGCACATAAGTCTCCGCAGAAAGCCAATACGCTGGCTGTTCCAGTTTCTCAACCCCACGGGGCTCAAGGGCAGAGCGACTACTATAGCCCCGATGAAATTGGCAAAAACCGCATCAGTACGATATGGGAAGAGTCTCCCACAAAGCCCAAAGAGAAGCGAAAGTCCCACACCGCAGACGGTTCCTTTTTGGGGTGCAAGGAGATCAATGGGCCACCTCCGAGGAATCCGGACGACATCCTTCTCTTTTCGACAGGAGAAGACACCACGACTTTGCAACCTCGTCCACTTGCGGTGCGCGCGAAGAAGAGACAGAAAGAGAAGGATGCCCAGGCGGCACGCAAGTCGATGGAAAAGAACGCGGTGCAAGAAGAATGGTCACAAGTTTCTCAGAATACGAAGAACGCCAAAGGCAAGCAGTCACCGGTGACTTTGTGTCAAGATCGTCATTGCTCTAAGCAAGAGGTATCCAGTCCAGACTCTCAGTGCTCAAGCAAAGAGAACTCGCGTCCCAGGGCGAGCATTGAACAATCACCCGGTAGAACGGAAGATGGACGCGGCGATGACGATGTGTTCATCATCACACCTACTGTCACACGGACGATGCTACCAACTCCAACACCTGAGAAAGCTGAAAAGGCAGCAAGAAAGATCGCTATTCTGAAGGCACAGGGGCTGAGGCGACCGGGTGGAACTGGCCAATCTGGGACCGGAGAGGCAGTCAAGGCCATCCGGGCAAAGGCTCATGTTATTTCTACACCTGCTGGACTACGGCATATCTCAGGCCTCGCGCAAGTTAAATCGGCTGTTCCTTCCCTCACTTCTTCAAAAACGGCGCCCTCGCTCACGCCTTCCAAGGCGACCACTGGTGATATCCCTTTGTCAAAGGAAAAAGAGTCAAAAGAAAAGGATATCAAATCAAAAGATAGCCCGGGTCAAAAGAAAGAGAAGGATAAGTCCGAGAAACCAAGCAATTCGATTCGTGGATTCATCCGTACTTCAAGGTCCACAGGGCTTGTCAGGTCACCAACCGAGAGCCTGGCAACAATACTTCGCAACGGCACCGAGTCTTTACGAAATCGAGCGGAATCCCTGCGCAATGGTTCAGGATCCCTTAGCCGCAAGAGCGCAAGCTCCCCCGTTTCTCAGCACTCTCCCCCATCCAGAGACAATTCTGAGTCTTCAAGATCCGCAAGATCTTTCAGATCAGCGAAGGAGACTCCACCATCATCTGCGAAGCCTTCTCCGGCCAAAAAAGAACCTCGTGTTGCCAAGGTCTCACTCGAGAAATCTCCCAGTCGAGAGAAGTCCACTCCCGTGGATCCAGAGCCTCCAGCGAAGAAAGCCACCGCTCCTCCAGATAAACCGGAAAAGGAAGAGAAATTATATCAGCCCGAGCAGCTTTCCCGAGCCGAACGACTAGAAAAATTCAAAGAGCAAGCTCGACTCCGCAGGGCGACCAGAGTTGTTGAGATCGCAGAATTAGACGGACAACAAGTGGCTACTTCCAAGAGGAGCCTCCAAGCCAATATCACAGATGTCCACGACGACATGGAAAACCTGTCTTCAGGTGACAAGGATGACGAATCTGCCAAAGAACTCTCCAACACCGTTGCCCTCTCCCTAATCTTCGAAATTGTGTTCCTGGCAATAACCTTCATGCACAAATTCACTCTCCAAACAACCAACAGCCCATATATCCAGTTCGTTATTTCGAACGTCTTGAACATGACCCGCCATTGCTACCACGTTTTCAGCACAATCTGCAGTACCGTATCCGTCTACCAGACCACGGGGTCATGGCCTAAGCCCAAGAATGACCAGGCTGTAAGTCGTTTTTTGGTGGAGCTCGTTCAGGCTATTGTCTACTTATTTATTCTCGGCTTTGGTGCCTTGATCGCGGGTCGTGCTGCAGGATATATGGTTCTCGTGGGAACCTGGGTGGTCTGGTTTGCTAGACCATTTGCATGGGCTTTCCAGTGTGTCACTCATGCCCTCATAACATAATAGGTTTACGCCTCGTTTGTATCGAATATCCTTTTGCTTTGACAACTGCACTATACTGTGTTATCTTGCTCAATCTTCATGGGGTGTCAGCGTTTGTTTTTCCACATTTTAGTTCGTATCAGGATGGGCCACAATGCCCAACTACGTGCTCGAAATCTTGTTAGTCATATACGAAATGTTCCATCTCTAGTACTATTCTATGTTAATGAATTTATATCTTGAATGAAATATTATGTACGAAGTATTTCCCACACTTCTCTCTGTCTGCGGTTCTTGCATCCCGATCGAGCATCTTTTTGAACATTTTCCATCACCGCTCATCAGAGACAGAAATACCTTAAGAGTCTCTAGTTATAGGAAGACGTGTCTTGTTAATCCGAAATTCTGACAAATAATAGTCTCGACTTATATCTCTATTGACTGGTTACTTGAATACTGGTCAATCAATGAATGAAAAACTCGTCAAATGCGAAAGAAGACTATGTTTGAAACGGTTACGCTGACATAGGCAAAAAAAAAAACATGGTGCTATTCTATCTACTCTAACTGAAGCTGGTGGGAGTTTGGTATGCACAAAGTGATAGATGAGTAGGTGAATCTATGCCTCGCTGATCAAACTGTCCAGTAGTCGAATAGCCCGGACCTTGAGTCGTTGTCCCATGACGAGTAACGACGCTCTTTGCGCTTTTCTGGAGAATGAACCACCAGCAACTGGGCAAATGGCATTTCCTCGGAACCTGGGGCCAACGAATGATAAAATCGAGATTTTCAGGGTTAGTTGCTTGCGGCAATATGTGAAGAAGCCATATGACATCGTAGAAATCGGGATTTTTTCTTGCGGCATTGAGTACTTCATTGGTGATCTGAATATACGGATTGTGGTCGAGAGTGGCAACTATTGTTTTGAAGTGTCCTTTCTCCATGATGATGCCCATAACATCTTGGGGAATAGGGAAGTTGCGCTCCACGAAGAACCAGACGAGTCGGGCCAAGAAGTCATGTTCGTTGTATAGTTTGTGATCTCGGAGCTTAAATGAAGATCTTCTTTCAAGGTCAAATACCACTTGGTCATCGAGTGAGTCTTCGTCTTTCAATGGGCTCTCGGAACTTGGAATACCCTCAAGCATGCCTTTGGAAATCTCCACGACGGTATATTCCAGTAAAATATCCGACACTTCCTCACTAAATCTACAGTGACTTTGCCATAGACACTCCCAAAATAGCTGAAGATTCAAAGAACGCTTCTCATCTAACAAGATACGGATGATGTTGCCATAATATGAAGGCGAGTTAGCTGCAACCAAAAGGTTATCTTCAGTGATAGGAATTTTGTTTTCCAAGCGAGTGAGGAGCAGAATCAAGTATTCCTCTCGACGAAAAGAGGTAAAGCCATAGGGGAAGGAGACTAAGTTCTTGACCATGTCCTCAGAAACCGAGAAATCCAGGTTTTGCAGCTTAAGAAGCGCGTGCTTGCTCTCAAATCCTGTCGTATTTTCAAATGCCTTTTGGGTAGCTCTGACCATTGGGGCGTGGGTCAAAACAACTTCCAAAGCCCCATCATTTCCTGCGAGGAATTCGACAAGCTGCTCATTGATAGCAATGAGGCCTCGGTGAATAAGAATCTCAACAACTTCCCCACCATCATAGCGCCTTGCTATCTTCTGAAGGATTTCCTGAACGGGTGGCTCATTCTGAGTTCGGTCGAGAAGCATTTCAAAGATGAGAGGATTGTTATAGGCGTTAGTGAAAACACGGTTTGGTATATCGGAATTGGATGTTCTGCCTAGAAGTATAGACATTGTACTTTGACTCATACCCGGGTTTCTAGCAGCGAGACACAATAAATCCTCAGTCACAACATATTCAGGCCCAAGATAGCCAAGTATATACTCAATCAAAGATTTCGGGTCCGGAGTTCCTGGCACAAATTCCAGTACTGCTTTCAACAGCACGTCATCTGTGATCGAGATATTCGGGCCACCAATCGCGACCAGCAGCTGTAATGATTTTGAATCCTCTCGCCAAGCGGTCTCCAATAGAACACTTTCTAAAACGAAAACTGCTTGCTGTCGGCGAAAAAGCTCTTCTATCAGGGTCCAATTATTCCTCTGAGGACAAGAAATGATTTCCAAAATGATATCATTGCCTATCAAGCGATCTGGGCTGCAGCTATCCAGCAGGGTCTTGAATATTGGAAATCCTTGATCAGGGTTTTCAGCAGCTGCATGGAATAATTTGTCCCCAATCGGTATCTCATGGTCTTTGTCTTTGAGGAAAAACCCCAAAATCCTGAAATCCCGCCGATTGCTGGCAGCCGCAATCAAAATTTCATTTGTAATCACGATCTTTTGCTCATAAACCTCAAGGAAGACTTCCATGAGCTCGAGATTTAGTTTTTTAACCAGCCTTTTGAGGTGAAGGTTTTCCCAAAAGCCTGGTTGTATGATGATCTGGAACCATAGCCTTGCCAGTTCTGGGTTCCTCGTAGCTGCTGCTAGCTCGCTGACCCCCATATTCAATGGCCCAACCGCTCTATCAAGCCATTCAAGCACCATTCTTAGTATTTCTTCAGGATGAGGACTTCTTGCTGCGCCACGGAAAATCGAGTCCAGGCTGAAATTCAGTCTTGAACCATCATTGAAAAGGAGCAGTCTGACTAGGGTGGGTCCGCACTTTTTGTTTGCAGCCGCGTATTCTCCGACGATATCCTTGATTTGGCCAGTTCCATCGGGATTTAGGCACTCAAGCCCTGGCAATTCCTGGAGCTTGTCAAGAACCATTTTCAAAGATGTTTCTCCTTCCTCGGAGTCATCAATCTCCTCCATTATGTTCTCTAAATGACATGTCTTCGATGAGGCCTCTAACAAAACAGCCAAGAGTGAAAGATAACCCTCTCTGGCAGCAAAAAAGAAGGGAAATTCATTCAGATAATGTTTCTCTCTGGCTGGGTTCATGTAAGAATTGTCTCCCATCTCCAATAGACTTTTGGCGGTGTGTATGAGACCTATTCTTGAGGCCATCGAAAGAGGGGAAGGGAGACTCCCGTAAGTCCTGTACCATTTGAGATATAATGGGGTGGTAACGTCTCTGCTTCGTATCCAATTGGAGTAGCATTGTCGATGGAGAAATATATGATCAATCCTCTCCTGAAGATCTTCCAGTGTACTTCGAGAAGACGATTTCAAATGCCCATCCCAAAAATGAGCCGCATAGTCTAGCAGTGACTTATCTTCAGAGTTGAACTCATTCAAACGGAAATTACTGTATTCATGGAGTTCAAGAAGCAGCCTTTCCAAAATAACTCGATGCGCGAGTTCCGCTGACAGATGAAAGAAGCTAACTTCGGTGCGGGCATGCTCAGAAATCAAATACTCCTTGACAGAGAAGTGAGCTAAACGAATGGTGTTGTCTGCGTTGAGAGTTACTAGCGACGTTGTACATATATCGACGACACTTCTGGCGAAGGGAAGCATGGCGACAGTTTTAACGGCATCCAGTGTCAGCGGTGCGAGGGAGAAGCTGAGCCAAGTGAGAATTTTTAGGGCTTCCTCTTGATCATTGTTTTTAATCCCGAGCAGGATATGCTGGTATGACTCTTCAAGCGAATGAGGGACTGAGGCTAAGGCATTTTCAATATCAACATCTTTGTGGCAATCCTCGAGTCGTTTGATTTGAAGATCGGCCCATCGGAATCGCCTATAAGTAATCTCAGTAAAAGAGCATTGCTGTTTTCACTCTCAAAACTTACCTTTCAGGAATTTTCAAAAGTCGCTTTTCGATTGTCTCAAGTATAGATGGTTTGACATCTTTCCATCTACTCAAATTGCCATGCCTCAGTTCAGCTTTGATAAATGTCTGAGCATCCTCACCCAGATTAGCCTCCAGATCGAAACATGTATACTTCTGCAGCCTTTCTTGGATATGAGGCTCGACACGGCTTGTTGCGAGAAGATGGAGCTTTTCTTGTTGCTCTCTGATCATGTCCTCCATGAATTGAAGCAAACAATCTCTTTCTTTTCTCGTGGGCTCCTGGGGACATTCATCCAAAGCGTCGAACACAATGAAGAGGTCTCCAGGCAGGGTTGCTATTATGCCGCTAAAAACCTCCAATAGCTGTGCATAATCTGGTTCTCTGTTTTTTTGGATATGTTGATCCCATAATCCTTGCAGGGAGCTGGCAACGGATTGGGTGCAACCTGACGGAGAAGA
This sequence comes from Penicillium lividum, assembly GCA_028828245.1. Lineage (NCBI taxonomy): Eukaryota > Fungi > Ascomycota > Eurotiomycetes > Eurotiales > Aspergillaceae > Penicillium > Penicillium lividum. The sequence goes on from JAQJAG010000002.1 coordinate 870,390, forward strand.
CATCTCACCATATTCTCAATGTATCGCGTCTTCTCGTCACTAAAATCAAAATACCGTATGCAAGCACATCACAGAAGGTATCTCTGCAGTACTGCTCCATGTCATGAATGATTGTGGAGCTGCAAAGCCGGTCAGCGAGCCAATTTCCCTGTGACTATAGCATGGTAGGATATCACTGACCAAAGATATGACTTCCCACAACCCGCTTCACTCGATGAATTAGTAATCCTCTGTATATATTTGAAAGGTATATAGCTCACCAACACCATGTAGCCATAAAATGCTCCCTGCACTCGCCTTCCAATCGGTATATACTTGAGACTCAAGTAACCAGATCCCAGAGTCACGAGATCGATTCTTTTGTTTCTCATTTTGAGGCTTGGAATATTGAACCGCTGACAGCCACTCAAGAACCTCTAGCTCTTCTTTGTCTATTAGGCTTAGTCAATATCTATGAGTCAGGGGTAGCCATTCAAATGTCCACATACTGCGAACGTGTGAGGAGATCTCCTTCAAATCCGCGATCACTTCTTCTTTGAGAACGCTCATTATACTCTCCAGCATCTTCGTTTGGTCTGCATTGTTTTAGCTCATGGTAAGAAAAGTTCCGATGGGGCTTGAAGGTTACCCTCATCTCGAACCAACAACTTCCAGTCACCAACAACTTTGCTCGTACTCTCAATGCTTGCCTTGAGATTCTTCAACGGATCGTCAACCAAAGCAGCGATGCTGTGACCAAAGCGACCTATATCATGGTTATTTTCATTTTCCAACAGAATTAAAATGAAATATCACAGTACGTCCGGGGCGTTCTGTCCTCGTCTTCTCCACTTCGGCGGCGTACTTGAGAATCGCAACGTAAACCTCAACGAGAGCATTCTCCAGGCCTTCATTCGCCTGTGTACATTCAGAATGATAATTTTCCTCAACGACAGTATGATAGGAGATAACACCGGCGAGGAACTCCGATGCATTCACGACCGAGTCACGTCGTTCAATGTCTTTTTGAAGTAGCTATTCATACTTAGCACTTCCAGGATTGAAACTTAAGCTCTCTATAGTCTTACCGTCAATCCAAATGATACTATCGACCATGCAGTTGATGCTAGATTTGTCAGTCCACTCATTGTCATTAATGCATAAGTCAAATTTGCCTCACCATAACCAGTGGCATCAAAGCTCAAAACTGCTCCGATCAATTCTTGGGCTTTCAAGGTGAAGCCGAGCAGATTCTTGAATTTTTCACGTGCATCAGAGTTTCCTTGCTTCTTCTCTCGACTCTGGATCGCTTTGATCTCGAGTTGCTTGTAATTCTCCTTTGCATCTCTTTGAATCTTCTCGATGACTTCCTCCATTGGTTGAGATTTTTCAGGTTTCACCCACTTCTTGTAATTCTCGTCCAGTCTTTGCTCTGCCACTTCCCAGAGGTCTCTTCTGTCGAATTGACTTCCTTTCCTGGATTGGGCATTTAAATGGTTCTGGCAGTTGCTTTGAGGCGTGGAGTAAGCGTACTCTTGGGATTCAATTGTCAGTTTTGGACCGAGAAAGAGCTCTTGGTCGGGTGCTATCTCGCCCTGTCGCTCGGCATCATCATGCCCATGGGAAGCATCTTCTTGAGCTTTCAGAGAACTGTCTATTTTTTCAAGGGCTACAAGTTTCGCTGGGTATGCGATTCTGTTCTCATGTCGTGCTATCTTTCCGTGGTCGGGCCGGTGAAGCTGGGAAGGAACATTCATATCAACGTCGGCGTCATTTTTCTTGCAGAAACAGCTCAAACAGCGAGCCATTTTGCTCGGAATTGAAGGGATGGCTCAGTCAGCTATGATGGTGGCTTCAAATGTTCGATTAATATGGCAAGGCGAAAGGGAATAATATTGGGACGAGAATAAGCAGTCCGAAAAGCTTTACCCTGAGGCATTACTCATCACAGTCAATCATGCATAGTTATGCGTGATGAGCTGGCAACCAGCTGCAGGCATAGCGCTAAAAATATTCCCGTTCAGTCGTCAGTCAGCCAATGATTTGTGGGTACAAATGCACTAGGCAAGAGCTTACGTATAACACTATTATATCAGTCTACATCGCAGGGGAGTTCGTGGGTCCACAAAAATTGCAATATAACTATCCTAAGATTTTTAATGAAGAAAAAAAGTCTTCTAAAAGGAATTTAATTTACATGGCTATAATGGTAGGCGGCTTCAATATATATATCAACCTTGGAGTGCGATAGACAACAATACTGGAATGACAATGAGCAGTTCGGAAAGCATTACCCTGAGGCATTACTCATCATGGGCACTAAATCATGCATAGTTATGCGCGATGGGCTGGCAACTGTGCGGCTACAAGCATCAATTGATAGCACTAAAAATACGTCAAGTCAAGTCGTTAGTTGGTCAAGGATCTGTGTGTATCATTGCCCTACAGTGATTAGCTTGGCAATGACTTACAACATTGGTGATTAGCGCCGGCTCCAGATTAAATACATATACATAAATCTGGCTAACCATGTCCGCTTAACTTTCACATCCTCAAATGCTGAGCGGACCTAGGGATTATTTTCTGACTAGCGTTTTTTATGCTTGTGGTTCAATACTTGTTCGACATAGGTTACCTAACTCATTGATCCCTGCGAAATTTTCTTTCTGTCTTTGATATTTGGATAACAAAGATAGTTGTACCCTGATATGTGACACTGTATTCATACTTACCGCCCTTAATGAGTTCTAAGCCTAGCTTATCTCTCCTACTATGATATTTAGAGATTTGGGATTAGTAGCAAACGGAACTAACTTAGTTACCTATTATCCTTGATTATTCATCATATCTGTTGGGGTTCCAAGCCGTGCCGCGTTGGCCTTTTTGGGCCTAGGAATAATTATTTCTCCCTTCAATTTTCATTCTTGCATTTTGACACCAATGCAGCGAGAAACAGAAGTAGCCAGCATGTCACCGACAGAAGTCCAAGTACAGCATGTCGTTGACAATGGGGATCTAGAAAGCATTGTCGACATCGAGGCCAAAGCATACGGAGCGTCCTCAGCCATGATCCAACTCATGTTCCCCAAATCCTCGGCTCAATCACCAGAGACTGTTAAAAGCTCGAAGGTCGCTAGACACAATCGAGTCTGGCAGTCAGATTCATCGGTGCGTTACATCAAAGCGATTACATACGAAACATCCCCTGAGGGTGCAATTTCGGAACGCATAATCGGCGCAGCCATATACCACATCTATGAATCATCTCACACAAACGATGAAAGAAGTCCATGGCCAAGCAGGCCAGAGCAAGTTCCCGAAGGCGCTAATGTGCCTCTTTGTCTTCACTACTTTCAAACATTGACTCAAGCTCGACTGGACTTCACGAAGGGCGAGCCACACGCGTTCCTCGCCAACTTGGTTGTTGATCCAAGCTTCCAGAGACGCGGAGTCGGGACAAAGCTTCTTGAATTTATGATTGCCGAAATTGCCAGATCTACAGATGTGAGTCTTGGGCAACAGCAAGCTGCTATGCCATGTTGGCTAGACGCTTCACCTGCCGGGCTGAAGACGTATCAACGCCTTGGTTGGGAGGAGGTGGGCGCGACGAACTTTGAACTGGAGCAGTGGGGTGGTGCAAAGGGAAAATCGCATAAAAATGTACATATGCTGAAGTGGATATCTGTTTCCACATGCTGAGAAAAACCATATTAATTTAATTGGATATACTACTCTATTTAAACGCTAGAGACTGCAGAGCTGTAAAAATAGTGAGTAGAGTTCGTGCTACGTCTATTACTGATAGTCGGAACAAATTAAATCATTCATTGTTGTATTTGCTTCGTTCCCTTTTCCCAGAAAGCTTCGACAGAGATTCTTTTGATCTCTTTTCAAGAAGATGCTTAGCCCATACTCCAATTTTCAATATTGATCCATGCTCTGCTAAAGTGTTACACGCTTGTATGACGACTAATACTATCTATAATGCTAGGCAAGCCCACCTAATGAAGATTCTAACTGGCTTGGAAAGATTGTCGAGAATTCATAAGTCTCTTGTGTATGTGGCAATCAGTGCTGGCTTCTGCTCCGACTCGCCAAGAAATTCTGCGCCAGACCGAGAAAGTCTCAGCATCGGAAGGTCTGGAGGTCTGCGTGATTGAATTTTAAGTCAATTCAGCAACTCGCAGACCAAGAAATTTATGAGGTGGAGTATGGTTTGCGACGGGACTTAAAAGATCAATTTGTTGGGCCATGAGACTGCACTCGGGTTGATAAGAAAATTACTTTGGAGAAATGAAAAGTTTTATGGCTGTGAAAGAAGAGAGGAGTTGGGCGCTCTAATTTTAATAAGACGATGACGAGCTGCTAGGCAATAAATCCAATGGAAAGATTTTAGAAGTTGAGGTGACAAGGAAAGAGAAGAGAAATAGGAGATGCGAGTTAAGTGATATTAATATTGGGTCTATACAAGGACAGATATCTTTTGACAGTTCCAATTCAGTTAAGTATGCATCAAGTCCCCGTGTTGAAGATGGGAAATTGCCGAACTTTTTGTATTTCTTTCGATAAATTTTGTATCTTGAGTAAGAGATAGGATCCCTTCCGGACAGGTTGGAAGACCTGTCTAGGCATAAATGGGATCAACAGTGTAAGTGGTTGGGAGATAAAGAAAAGCTAAAATCTTTGCAAGCGCCGAGCATCAGGATGATCCGAAAAAAAACAGTATGGAACGAAACACCGCTGCTTGCAAGGAAAAGAAAAGTCAAGTTGTGGATGAGAAGGATGAACATCTCGCCACAATCTCTATATCCAAAATCCAACAGGGGGAGGATAACGAAAAGAAGAAAAAGACAGAAAGAATAGAAAGGAGGCCCACATGGGGCATAAATTATGTTGAATTTGGTTCTTCCTTCTTTCAGGTCCTCCATTTCATCTGGACAGCCCATGTCAAATGAAGACAGGGACATACCATCAGAGTAAAGCACCAGGCCTTGGAGGAGAAAGGAAAAAGAAGTACTCTGAAGCGTCGTTGTTAAAAGGGACGGGGTATCGGTACAGTAGGAATGTTGGATGTTGAAATAAAAAAAATGAACGCTCAGGAAGAAATCGTTGAGAGGTCTTCAATCGTTACGCCATAAGACATTGCAGGAAAGCCGGAGATTGGTGTTGGATGAGTTATCTCGGGCTGGTATTCGTTGAGTATCGTTGAGATGGGTGATGTTGAATTAGGTAGTGTAGTAGTGGTGACAGTGGGTGGTAAAGGTGGTCGTCAATTTTGTCCAGCGAAGACTGGATTTTCCCGGTTGAGTGGGAGAGTGCCTTAGTTCTTGGTCTCAGTGCCGTTGAGCTCAGTGACGCCATTGGCTTCTACTGGCTTTCCAGTCACTTCAACATCCAGATCCTTGACTACTAAGTCCTTGAACAGATCGAAGACGGCGTTAGATCGGTGGAAGTCGTTATCCACTACAGAAAAGTTAGCTGGGCTGTCAAGTATGAAGAGTTTAATGTAGCATCTTACCAATGTTGACGAGGTACCGGTCGTCCATGACGTTTTGGATCAGCTTCCTACTGGGACTGGCAGCATCGTAACACTTGGACCAGTCTTCACCCAAGCGGTAAGCCTCGTCCTTCCACGCCAGGAAACTGATAGTCTCTGTGATGGTAGGTTGGATGATTTCTCGGCCAGCGAAAATACCCCAGGTCAAGGCGTTCGGGCTGTCGTGCGTGTTGGTCTTCAATTCACCAGACTTGGAAACAGCGTGGTATGTCATATCCTCATTTTGTTCGATGCGGGAAATAAGCTCGTCAATCAAGTATGAAGGAACAAGCAGCTCCAGGTAGGCCTTCTGGTAAACGAAACCGTTCTTGGGACCCCAGCCGTATACTGAATGAGAAGACTTGACACCGTTCACAGCGGGCTGGGAGTTGATAGTCAAAAAGCCTCTGTTGTTCAAGTCCACCAAGGGGTCTTTGATGTCATTGGCCTCAATGGTGATCGGGGTGTCACTCCAGGGCAAGCGCTCCAATTTCCCACTCAAGAAGTTGATAAAGATATCGCCAATGTCCTTTAGAGACTTTGGCTCGCCCCACAGCTTGATGTTTTGTTCGTTCGAGCCCTTCAGACCGACACCGTATGCGTCAAGTTCACCGAATGCAGGTGAACGAGAATCGGTCCAGCGACCGTTGGGGTACTCGTCCCATGTCTGAGTGCGAGCCACATATGACGAGTTGCGGTTGCGCCAGAAAACTGGGCGCACATCCTCTGATCTGCGGCCCAAAGCGAGAGACGGTCGCCATGGCAGGGAACGTTGAATGGGCGACTCTTCAGATGGAACGAGTCCCAGCTCCTCCAAAACCAGCTTTGTTGCTTGGGCCAGGTTCATGGTGTAGAAGTGGAGGTGGTTGATGCCAAAGGCCAGTATGTCTCTGCACATTTCGGCGATCAGGCGCTTGCCAACGTCTCGAACAGCAGCGTCGTCGTTCTTCACGGGCTCTAGAGCCTCCATCCACTGCGGAGGCACATGGGCCTTGGTCCAGGTAGAGCGGCGAATGAAAGATGCGTAGGTTTGAATAGGCATGATGCCTGGGATGATTGGCACGTTGATACCCTTGGCCCGACACTTGTTGACCCACGTCTTGAAATTTTCCACATCATAGAACATCTGAGTGATGATGAAAGTACTACCGGCATCAACTTTCTCCTTCAAGTGATCGATCAATAGATCCACGTCGGGGTTATCATCGGCACCCTCGGGGTATCCGCCCACACCAATGTCGAAATGGTTTCCATATTTCTGCCGAATATATTTGACGAGATCCTTGGCGTAGCGGAATCCTCCGTCGGCAGCTTCCCATGCCTCCTTCTCACGCGGGGGATCACCTCGCAGGGCCAGGATATTGGTGCAGCCGGCCTTGTACGCGGTCTGGAGGGCCTGATCAATCTTTTCCTGTGGCATGTCGGTACATGTCAAATGCATGCAGGTCTCCAGACCATACACTGACTGAGCGACGCCAACCATCTCGCAAGTCAACTCCGACAAACGACCACCCGCACCCCATGTGATGTCAATGAACGAGGGACCCAACCCGTGCATGCGGTCCATGCGGTCATAGAGATTCTGTACACCCTGGGCGGTCTTTGGAGGAAAGAACTCGAAGGAGATGCCAGGCTCCCCCGAGGCCTCCTTCTGTGCAAGCTTTTCCCGGATATGCATGATTTCGTGTCAATCTATTGGCATTGTCGTCAGTAATGTGGGGGAATTGGCAGTTGAGCATGACAAGCCATCCTTGTCCACCATGGTTCATCTCACAAGGAACAAGAATCCCTTACCGATAGAGGTAGGACTGGATTTATTTTCCAACTGTAACCACTTGAGGCTATTCTGCTTCTCACAGGGTCTCGCAGAATCACCAGGATTTCCCGACCTGTTTGCCTTGTAACACCTGAGAATTCGACGGTGAGTAATCGATCGAAAAGAGATGAGGAATAAAAAAAAATAAAAAATAAACCCGACAAAAAATGAAAAGAAAGGAGAAGAGAGAACCAAAAAAAGGGCCCGTAAGGTGAAAGGTGGAATTGGAGGAATTCGGCGGGGAAGGCCGGCGATCGGAGGTAGCACGTGCTCGGGTCAACTGGTGGATTTGTCGATTATGTAAACATTGATAACGTTAGTTAGTCAACGTTAACTAACAACGAAAAGATGAAGGACTTGGTTATGAATTTCCAGGACTTTACTAGTTATCATCTTTCAAAAGCTTCATGGTTTTTATTTTTATGAAGTTTGACTGATACCTAACTGTATCAAAATGTTGTTGGGGCCTTCTATACGATGCCCCTCTATGATCTGCCCCTCAATCACTTAAAAATTTAGTTTGACATTAGCTAACCACTAACATTCGGCGGGGCGATTTTCACGATAAACCTATCAATCACTTTTTTTTTTCCCTCTTGCGTCTCCTCCTCTATACCACTCCTTCTACCTTCCTAAGCCAATTCTACATATTTCTCTCTCTCAGCCTTGATCTCGAGAAATATCCACCATGGCCGCCTCTCAAGAACAGAAGAGCACCCTGCTCCCTCTGCTGATCTCTAACAACGTTCTCTCGTTTGGCACCTACGTCCTCAAGTCCGGTCGCGAATCTCCTTACTTTTTCACCTCCTCCCTCATGCACACCGCACCCTTGCTGCGTGCCTCCTCTGCCGCTTACGCAAGTGTTCTGTCAGCCGAGCCTTTCGTCTCCACCGCAGCTGACGGCACCACCAAGCCCAACTTCGACATTATCTTCGGCCCAGCATACAAGGGCATTCCCATCTGTGCCGCCGTTACCAACGAGCTGGCCGTGCAAGATGCGCTCGCTGCCTCACCCAATGGAACATGGGACAACGTCAGCTACTCGTTCAACCGCAAGGAGGCCAAGGATCACGGTGAGGGAGGCAACATTGTCGGCGCTCCACTGAAGGGCAAGCGCGTGGTCATCGTCGACGATGTCATTACCGCTGGCACTGCTCTGCGTGAGGCCGTCAACATCATTCAGAAGGAGGGCGGTATCGTCGCTGGTGTTGTTGTCCTGCTGGACCGCGAGGAGCGTGTCAGTGATACCGAGACCAAGAGCGCTATCGGTGTTGCGCAGCGGGATCTTGGTGGAGATATCCCTATCCGTGCGGTCATTGGCCTGCACGATATTATTGAGCACTTGGGCGATAAGTTTGATGCTTCCGACATCCAGCGCTTGAAGGATTACCGTGCCCGCTATGGCGCGGAGTAAGGGAGGAGTAACCCTTTGATATATGATGCATTGAGAAACGAAGTTAGACCTATACAAAATACGGAAGGTTATGATACCAGGAGAGTTCGGAGATGATTCGAATCCATTATCCGCACGCACCACATAAAATACATCTTTACCTCCATCCGGATTGGGTGAGGGGTATTTAATACATCTTCCATGAACTGGTAACACAGTCTATACAATTGTTGACAAATAGTTTTGCTCCAATCGGGTAATGAGGAACTCCGATATATGGTTTCTATTTCCAGACTCTCAACCTGAAGAGGAACAACAACAGTTGTTATTCCTAAAAGAGACCGATGCAGCATCTGATAGGACGGTCAAGCACAATTGCATGCTTCCTATCACCCCTGTCGGGAACGTTGTACAACCCAAGTGCAACCCCCGAATTCAACCGTGATGTCTCACATATTCATGAAAAAGGATCAGGCCCAGCCTGGGAGAGCAAGGCCCAAGTAAATCCCCGGGGACACCGGGCGCGTGGATGTTCAATAGAGACACTCAGCAGGGTTGATGCTTTGAGCTGATGTCTATGTTTCTGAGCTAAAAAAGCTCAACCTGAAGATCTACTATCCAAGGTGTGGTGAGCTTGCGCTCAGACAATAAGCAGTATTTGAGAATCCAATGGAAGTACCCGGAGTCAATCATGCATGGCTTATGTTGGATAAGAGTTAAGAGAGAAACACTCTTCATAAAGGAGCTATGGCACTCGAGGACCCGTAAACGCGATATATAAAAGTCAGGACATGGCAGCGGCAGGTCCCAGGCACTTAAAATCCGACTCAACCTCTCACCTCAGGCATCTCTGATAATATCTATCTATGTCCATGGATGACAACCCAAGCCCTAAGATTGGAAGCTTTCGATTATATCTAATGGGTGTTTGTGTGTCACAAAAGGTCGAATAAGGACACAACAGGTTTTGAATAGTGCTTGATGAGTGATTACTTGCATAATCAAGTGGATCTTTCAAGCCTCACGCTGTCTGACATCTAGTAGCGGTCAGAAAGAAAACTGCCTGCTGAGAATGTCTCGATTCTAACCACGATATAGCTGGGGATAATACAAAAGCAGCAGAAGTCTGAATTGAGAGATCTGGACTTGGCCAATCAGTTTTCTGGGATGTCTTAGTGAATCAAGCATCATGCTTCAACCCGCCATCACTCGATCTCAGAGAGATGCATACGTCACTTCCTAGGAAAGGCAATGGACCAAGGACTTGAACGCTACCTAGAATACTCGAGAATTTCCTTATGAAGCCAATATTTTCTACAATTTATTGTTATACATATACGTCATCTGATAGATCCGAGGACTTTAAAAGGATGGTTACCAAAGCTCCATGTATATAAAACAACATTGAAATGTATTTATGAAGTAAAGCGTGCAAATTGAGGCTGCCTTGACTTTTGTCAGGATCAACTGACTTGTATTTGAGCAGACTGTTGACCTTTCCATCGGCTGTTAGCATGAATTTACTGTGCGCCTTGCGGGTCGTGGCATTCCAACGTTGTATAAATAAGCCAACATTAAATATATCTGATATTCATAACCAATTTTCATTTTTACAGGTGGGTCAATATCGATTTTTATTGCTAGCGTATACTCGAGCCATACATTGTAAAAATTAGGTCAATTCTCGGGGGTTGAGATGCGTCAGAGCAGTGGAGGTCCTTCCAATGCTCAATGGAACTCTAGCTTCGATTATGCCGAGATGGAATGAAGACCCAGTATTTCTCCTTGATCTTGATAGTATGCATCATTAAGAGACCAAAAAAATAGAATCTTGACATTTGAGGGTCATTGAAATTGCCACCATTACTCAGCCTTCACAAATCATCTAACTAGATGGGCTATGCTAACAGTTGAGGAAAATATTACCTCTCAGCCACTTATGAATGACATCATGTGCTCCCGATCTCGTCGGCCACATGTGTTACAGCAGTCGAAAGACATATACAGATACCCGATACGACCTAAAAAGGCCTTGGAAGTATTCCTCTGAGCTAGATTCATGGAGAAATTGATTTACCCCTGGATCCAAAAGTGAGAGCAGTCGACATCCTAGTCGAGTCACATCACTCCGTAATCAATTATATCCAACCCCCAAATACCAAGACTGGGTTATTATTTTAAGCATCATCTTCCAGCCGCCATCAGTTATTAACATAGTCAATGTTGAAACTGGACCGATAATCGATCGACGCTGCATGTTTCGCTCTCTTTGTCTTTCCATCGCATATTCCCTAATCATCCCTGAGAATGTACCACAATGCCCTGTCATACAGACACTGCATGTCTTGCGCACTGGGTCTTATCGAACCACAGCTATTCCATGACGGCCGTCGGTAATGCAAAGAGTTATGGATGTTGCTTGGAGCTTCCAACCGAGGGCGTCGCGTCGTGAGACACTCATAAAATTTGATGTCTGAGCTCACATCCTCTCGACATAGCATTCGTCAACCGAATGCCCATCAGAGCCCCGAAAGTTCCAGATGTACTCTGAGATTTATGCCTCCTATCAGCAATCTCTTCGACCTCTACCGTTCATTCCGGCGTCAGAGAAAGTCTGACCCTATGTGGTCTAGGTGGTATTATCAAATCGCGTGCGCTGAGAAAAGTGACTTAAGACTCAACAGGCATGCAGTGAGTGTTGACTTTTTTTTCTGGGTTTGTGTTCTTTTGCTTTTGGCTTTGCCACAAGTCTTTTACATATTTCTACTAAACGCATCAAGTTCCTTCCTTCTTGTCCAATTTCTCCTTGACTTTTGCTGGTCCAATCCTTGAGCGGCATTCTCTTCAGGTATCCTGAACTTCAATTCTACATTCTTTACTCTGATTCATTCAAGTTTATTGTTTGTTGGCTTTCAAAATTTGCTGCCATACGATTTTCTCATCAATCTTGTCATACCTCCATGGTTCGTTGTCTCTACTTGTCTAGTTCCTCAACCACCTTGTCACTGGCATTACGTTTAATGGTACCTGATAGACTCGCTAACAGACGGAGATAGTAACTTGACACTAGACACTCGGTTATCCCCCGCCTACCAAAGTGGATTCCCCTACACTGATCTGCTTGACATAACATATGCTTAAAATCTTGTATTGCTGAGCCTTTGTCCTTTACGCCCCAGGCCTGCAATGCATTGGAAACGAACAAGCTTTGTGCTTGCTCACCTCGCAAATGTGGTATCTTGTTGGCCATATGATGAGTCACTCACTGAATATAACATCAATGAGAATCAGACAGCTACTAACCCAGCAGAGTACTGGGGAGAGTGGCCCAATCATACCTACCATCCATCACCGGATAACTGGCGTTTTCCAATATATAGCCTTTTCCTTGATCGATTCGTGAATGGTGATCCAACTAATGACAACATCAATGGAACACTGTTTGAACATGACCTGGACTCGAATCAAATGCGCCATGGTGGTGATGTTGCTGGATTGGTTGATACACTGGACTATTTGCAAGGAATGGGCATCAAGGTAAGCTCACCTGGCTCTGATATAGAATGAATTTGCTAATCTTTCCCCAGGGAATCTATCTTGCAGGTCTTGTATTGATGAATCAGCCATGGGGATCGGATGGTTATTCTGCATTGGACACTACCTTGCTAGATCAGCATTTCGGTACCATTGAATCCTGGAGGTCCGCAATCACCGAGATCCACAATCGTGGCATGTATGTGATCTTCGATAATACAGTGGCAACGTAAGTGGCCTTGAGCCCCCCATCTTTTCTTTCTCTCTATGACTCTAATGCACATTAGCATGGGCGATCTGATAGGTTTTGATGGATACCTCAACACGACAACACCATTCTCCACCAATGAACACAAGGCGCAATGGAAGTCAGATCGTCACTATGTTGACTATAGCTTTGGTAATTCTTATAACAAGACCTGTGAATACCCTCGCTTTTGGAACGAGACCGGTTACTTAGTGGACCAATATGTTCGCGATGAATTGAAGGGCTGCTACAACAGTGACTTTGATCAATATGGAGACATCGAGGCTTTTGGTGTTTATCCCGACTGGCAGCGTGAATTAGCCAAATTCGCATCAGTTCAGGACCGTCTACGTGAGTGGGTACCTACTGTCAGAGAGCGTATTGTGAGGCACTCGTGTATGATTATATCCTCCCTCGACATTGACGGCTTTCGATATGACAAAGCCACACAGGCCACAGTCGATGCCTTGGGAGACATCTCAGGTGCTTATCGTGACTGTGCTCGGCGCGTTGGTAAAAAGAACTTTTTTCTCCCAGGAGAAATTACAAGTGGTAATACATTAGGCTCTGTCTTTCTTGGTCGGGGTCGGCAGCCAGACATGGTTCCAAAGACGCTTGACCAGGCATTCCACCTTACGAACTCTTCCGATACGATATATTTCCTGCGAAATGAAAACCAACAGGCTATTGATGGAGCTGCGTTTCATTACTCTGTCTACCGCTCTCTCACTCGCTTTCTTGGTATGGATGGTAATCTGGCCGCTGGCTATGATGTCCCAGTCAATTGGACAGAAGCTTGGTACGACATGGTGCTCACCAATGACCTTATCAACGCGAATACTGGCAAGTTCGACCCTCGCCACATGTATGGGGCTACAAATCAAGACGTTTTCCGATGGCCAGCTGTGGAGTATGGACTGGAGAGACAGTTACTAGCTCTCTTTATTACGACCCTGCACATGCCCGGCATTCCATTGCTGCTCTGGGGTGAAGAACAAGCGTTTCACACCTTGGATGCGTTGGCTTCAAACTACATTTATGGCCGTCAAGCTATGTCTCCCGCAACCGCCTGGAAGACTCATGGGTGTTTCAATCTAAACTCAACACAATACTTTGACTGGCCGATAAAGTCGGGTCGAGAAGGCTGTCACGACGAAAAAATCACTTATGACCATCGAGATCCCTCACATCCCATCAGAAATACGATCAAGCACATGTACCAGATGCGACAAGACTATCCCGCTCTGAATGATGGTTGGTGGATTCAGTTGCTATCTAATCAAACTCATAATGTCTACTACCCTGGTTCGAATGGGATTGCCACTGAAACAGGAATGTGGTCTGTTCTTCGCAGTCCTTACTTTCAGAAGCAAAATCTTGGAAAAGCCGGGAACCAGACCGTCTGGTTTGTCTACCAGAATGACAACCAAACGGTCACATACGACTTTGATTGTTCAGATCCCAACCGGGCGCTTGTTGCGCCATTCCCCACGAACACCACTGTGAAGAATCTGTTCTATCCGCATGACGAACTGACTTTGAAGAACAGTCCAACAAAGCTGCATCTCAATGGCTCTTCAAAGTGGAATGGCTGTTTAGATAGTTTAACCCTTCGTCCTTACGAGTTCAGGGCCTATGTGCCCAAGACCAAATTCCATCCCCCACGGCCCATGATCACTAAATTCACTCCTGGACATGATGTCCCAGTGCTCTCGAAAGCCAAACCTGGAGAAAGTGAAGATCTTCAGGTTGGACTATATTTCTCTACCGAAATGAACTGCAGTATGGTTACTCAATCCATCTCTCTTGAATCAGCAACGGAGAATGGGAAGACACCTTCAATTGATCAGAACACCATCAGCTGCGATTCTGTGGATCCGGAGGACTCGCCTCTCACCGGTCATATACCGAGCACCTGGGCCTGGATAGCAACTCTGACCGGAGTGTATAATGGAGTGCACCGACTGACCGTCAGCAACGTGACCAGCAGCGATGGGCGAAAAACCAATGCCATCGATCACTTCTTAATTCGTATCGGACAGCACGACAACCCGATGATTTTCACCTCTGCCAATTACTCCAGCAGCTTGCTCCACAGGCACGAGAATGGCTCATTATTTATTCGACAACATGCAGCCGGAGCCGACATGTACCGGTATTCGACCAATTGGGGAAGCACATTTTCGAAGTGGCTTCCCTACCAAGGCGGTAGCCACACAATCCAAAAGCAGCATTGGTCGGGCACAAAGGCCCAAGAGTGGAAAGGGGAGCATGTTCGTGTCGAATATTGGAATCGTTTCACGGGCAGCAGCGATTATATCCAACAGGGCGATACCCCCGACTGGGATGCCTCAATGCCACGACGCTTCCCGCATCTTTTCTTCAATGGACCATTCAATGAATATGGGTATGACGCCGGGCTACCAAACACTGTAAAACAGGCCGATGATCGGCTATGGAAGTTCCGCTTCATGGCCGAGTGGCCTGCGCAAGGTCAACTGAATGTCTGGGGTATCAATCCAGATGGACAGCCCGATCAGAGCTATATATTTGGGGACTCGGATGGAGATTCTGTTTTAGATCGACTTCCTCCGTCATCGCTCAAAACAACCGCGATTAATATCACACGGCCTCCGCCTAGTCCACACTTGGCTTGGAGGATCGAACTCGATGACGCCACATTGAAGTTCAAGCTTGTGCCAGCGGGATCGAAATATGTTCAGATGGCGCTATTCTTCATGCTTTGGATTATTCCTGTTCTGAGTGCAGTGGCCTGCGCGACCGTTTTCATGAAGACATTTTACCGTATCAAATTCAATCAAGTTGGTGTGAGTGAGAAGAAGACCTTGATCTCACTGGATATTTTCAACAGATTCAAACCGGATATGGAGGCTGGAGGGTCCAGAAACTTCCTCATGCGCCTAGCAAACAAGTCCAAATTCCTGCAGAGCAACTCGGCCTTCGGCAATCGAACATCTCAGCGACGCAAAGTCTTAGTCGCGACGATGGAATACGATATCGATGATTGGGGCATCAAGATCAAGATTGGAGGCCTGGGCGTGATGGCACAATTAATGGGGAAGCAACTCGGGCACGAAGACCTCATTTGGGTCATTCCTTGTGTTGGAGGTGTTGATTATCCTATTGATAAGCCGGCCGAATCCATGTTCGTTATGATTCTTGGAAACTCCTATGAAGTGAAAATCCAATATCACTACCTGAGGAAAATCACGTATGTCCTCCTGGATGCTCCTGTCTTCCGTCAACAAACCGTTGGAGAACCCTACCCAGCCCGTATGGACGATATGGACAGCGCCATCTATTACTCTGCGTGGAACCAGTGCATCGCCCAAGCTATCAAGCGCTTTCCAATCGACTTGTACCATATCAATGACTACCATGGTGCAATCGCTCCTCTTTATCAGCTTCCAGACACAATACCGATCTGCCTTTCACTCCATAATGCTGAATTTCAGGGATTGTGGCCAATGCGAACACAGAAAGAAAAGGCTGAGGTGTGTTCCGTATTCAACCTCGATATCGACGTCGTCACTCGCTATGTTCAATTTGGTGAAATATTCAATCTATTACACGCCGGTGCGAGCTATCTACGTCTCCACCAGCAAGGATTTGGAGCAGTTGGAGTCTCAAAGAAGTACGGAAAGCGCTCCTATGCGAGATATCCAATTTTCTGGGGTCTACGCAAAGTAGGGAATCTGCCCAATCCCGATCCTTCTGATACTGGCGAATGGAAGAAGGAATTACCCAAAGAAAGCGAAATCAGTGTGGATAGCGAATTCGAGTTCGGAAGAGCAGAGACCAAGCGCCAGGCACAAGAATGGGCGGGTCTTCACCAGTCTCCCAATGCCGACCTTCTTGTCTTTGTGGGAAGATGGTCAATGCAAAAAGGAATCGACCTCATTGCAGATGTCATGCCGGGTGTTCTTGACACACGACCAAATGTCCAACTGATATGCGTAGGCCCAGTCATTGATCTGTACGGCAAGTTTGCAGCCCTCAAACTGGACAGAATGATGAAGCTATACCCAGGGCGCGTGTTCTCGAAACCGCAGTTCACGGTTCTACCTCCATTTGTGTTCTCGGGGGCAGAGTTTGCTTTGATTCCCTCAAGAGACGAGCCATTCGGTCTGGTAGCCGTCGAGTTCGGCCGCAAAGGTGCTCTTGGCATTGGTGCTCGAGTTGGAGGACTTGGGCAGATGCCCGGTTGGTGGTACACTGTCGAGTCCACAACAACAAGCCACCTGATCAAGCAATTTAAGCTTGCAATTGATGGCGCTTTGAACTCCAAACTCCAGACCAGAGCCATGATGCGCGCGAGGTCCGCTAAGCAGCGCTTTCCAGTCGCTCAGTGGGTTGAAGATCTTGAGATTCTTCAGTCGACAGCCATGGTCGTCCATAACAAGGAACGCGCAAAGTCTCAATCTACCACTGCAGCATCTGCATATAATGCTATCTACGGAATGATGACCCCACAAGCTGCGGCTTCAATGCGATCTAATGCGTCCAGCGGTACCCTCACGCCGCCTTTGCAGTCTCGCCCTGGAACCATGGGTTCAATGCAAAGGAATTCCGTGGTCTACAGTCGTGATCCCAGCCCTGGCAGTGAAAGTAGACCGAGGTCAGGACTTAGCCGCCAAATGTCATATGGCATTCGGCCCGTATCTGCCCCGTTGGAGGGTCGCGGACGACGAGAACTTGGCAAGGGCGGAATTGAAAATGTGGATGAAAACGCTGAAAGCTCAAGCACTCCATCACCAGGTACCAACGACGATAGTGATGATGAGATCATGTCCACTTGCTATGGCGAGGATGACTACACCATCGGACCTGAAGCAGCCGATACTGGACGCCGAATAGATACACCTCCACCAGGCCCCCAGCCTGTCGGAATTCCTCTGACTCGTGAAATTCTTTCAGCTCGACATGCAAGCCAATCTTTGCTTCCTGGTCGCTCAATTGGCACGCCTTCCAGCTCTTCTGCACCAAGCACGACAGGAACAGAGGATACTCTTCTTCCACCAGCAAGACCTTGGGCGGATGCAGAGAACCGCCTAACTAATGCATCGCAATTATCATTTGACTCGGTTGTCGGTGACAATAAGGACTATAATCTTCAAAAGGTGGATCCTACCTTCACAGACAGCAGTGGCGAGTTCTACCGTGCATTCGAGAAGAAACTCGACGGTCTCAACGGTTCCAATTCCGATTCTCAGCTTTGTATTGAGCAATATCTTGAAAAGAGTGAAAAGAAATGGTTCGATCGATTCAGAGATGCTCGTCTAGGAAGAAACCAATCCCCAGCTGCATCAGTGCAATTTGGCAAAACCGGCAGTGGCTCTGCTTCTGGCTCCATCAACAACGATGACACTTCATCACATGAAAGTGGAGTCCCAGAAAGGAAAGAGGCCACAGGTGATGAGTTCTTCCTAGGCGAAGACTACGTCCCACCAACGGGTCTCAAGAAATGGATGCAAATGCGCATTGGAGATTGGCCTGTTTATTCACTCTTCCTGGGTCTCGGACAGATCATCGCAGCTAATTCCTACCAAGTAACCCTACTGACAGGCGAAATTGGCCAGACGGCAGAGAAATTGTACGGGATTGCAACAGTATACCTTGTCACATCTATTATGTGGTGGCTTTTCTTCCGATTCCAGAAATCCGTGCTCGTGTTGACTGTGCCATGGTTCCTCTACGGCCTTGCATTCCTCATCATTGGTCTTGCTCATTTTGAGCCTAATTCTTATGCTCGTGGCTGGCTCCAGAATGTGGGGAGTGGAATATATGCTGCTGCATCGTCTAGTGGCTCTATCTTCTTTGCGCTGAACTTTGGTGATGAGAGTGGTGCTCCAGTCAAGAAATGGGTTTTCCGTGCTTGTCTCATCCAAGGAACACAACAAGTCTATGTCATTGCTCTCTGGTACTGGGGTTCAACACTGACCAAAGCATCCAATGCCGGTGTTAACATCCAAGGTAATATCACAAACACCTGGAGAATGACGTACGTATTCCCTGCAACCCCGTCAATTGATATATGGAAGTGACCCATACTGACTATTGCTATAGAGCTGTCTGTACCCCGATCACAATCTTCTTGTGGGGCGTCGGACTCATCGTTTACTTCGGCTTGCCAAACTACTACCGCCAGACACCGGGCAAAGTCCCATCCTTCTACAAGTCCGTATTTCGACGAAAGATCGTGCTCTGGAACTGGGTCGTGGTTATCCTCCAAAACTTCTTTTTGAGTGCCCCCTACGGTCGAAACTGGAACTGTAAGTCTACTCCACCCCATTATACCCTCTAAACTCACAAAATCCAGTCCTCTGGATATCAAACCACGCAAAACCATGGCAAATCCTTCTGCTCTGCGTAGCATTCTACGGATTCGCCTGGATAGCAATCCTCTTCGGCCTAGCGTGGATTTCTCGGTCCCATTCCTGGATCCTACCCATAGTAGCATGCGGTCTCGGCGCCCCACGCTGGGCGCAGATCTGGTGGGGAACTTCAGGCGTTGGTCTCTATCTTCCATGGGCGGGTAGCTATACATCCGGCGCACTAGTATCGAGGAGTCTATGGCTGTGGCTGGGTGTCCTCGACGCACTGCAGGGTCTTGGCTTTGGCATGATTCTACTGCAAACTCTGACGCGGATGCATATTTGTTTCACGTTGCTTGTTTCACAGGTTCTTGGTTCTATTGCGACTATTTGTGCGAGATCGTTTGCGCCGAATAGAATTGGTCCGGGGCCTATCTCGCCGGATATTACGGCTGGTGCGAGTGCACTGGCGAATTCTTGGTTTTGGATTGCGCTAACATTCCAATTATTGATCTGGTGAGCGCTTCTTCAGTTGTTCTTGTTGCTAGAGTAATATTTTGGCATGTCTGACTTATCTTAGCGCCGGCTTTCTTATGTTCTTCCGTCGTGAACAACTCTCAAAGCCTTGAATTCGAGATCCGAGACCTTGAATTTATTTCTTTTGTTTGCAAATGCCCAGGCAGAACAAAGTTACTCAGGTTAATAAGTGGGATGGGTCATGAACTGTCAAACTTTCGCTTTTCTTAATTGGTCTATTCCTTACGTTGTTCGTTATTTTTTGATCTTTGGTCTCCGACATCCTATCTAATATAATGAGCTCGAAACAGACTGACTCTGAGCTTAAAGACATGTACGGACACTTTAATGAAAGGGGTCGCTTTCGAATTCATAATTCATTCTCATTGAGATTCGCAGACTACCAGTAGATGCGAGTAGTCCAAAACTAACTAAGCCCCGAGACATAAGATGCAAACAGACTAAATAGCGGGGAATATTGTTCTTAAAAGATATCCAAATGCCACCAGAGCCTAAGCTCCTATTACCGTATCCATACCCAATGCGATCAAACAGCATCAATATGAGCTTACCACTCGAGTGGCTCGCCCTTGACCTCGCCCCGGTTGGTCTTGGGGACAGCGACGGCATCGACGCGGTTGCCGCGCTTGAGGTAGGCAGAGCCATCCAACCAGGGGGTCTCAAGGGTGCGCTTAGTCTCAAAGGAGCGGATCTTGCCCTCCATCTGGAGGGTCAGACCAATATCATCGAGGCCGTTGGTGAGACAATGTCTCCGGAAAGAATCGACCTCGAAGGCAACGATCTTGTTACCCTCGGCGTCCTTGATCTCCTGGTTGACGAGATCAACCTCGATCTCACGGCCAGCCGAGGCCTCGGCAGCGATCTTATCAAGAGCAGCCTGGTCGGAGACGACAACGGGCAGCATACCGTTTTTGAAGGTGTTGTTGAAGAAGATATCGGCAAAGGAGGGAGCGATGATGCACTTAATACCGAAGTCGAGCAGAGCCCAGGGGGCGTGCTCACGCGAACTACCACAACCGAAGTTGGGGCCGGTCACGACGAGGATCTTGGCATTGCGGTAGATACCCTGGTTCAGGACGAAGTCGGGGTTCTCGGTGCCATCGGCGTGGTAACGGAGCTCGTAGAAAGCCGCGGAGCCAAGACCAGTACGCTTAATGGTCTTAAGGAACTGCTTGGGAATAATGGCGTCGGTGTCGACGTTGGAGCGATCGAGGGGAGCCGCAATACCCTTAAGGGTGAGGAACTTGGGGAGACCAGCACTGCTACCACCGCCAGCGGAGGAGTTGGTGTGGGGCTCGTTGTTAGCGGGCTGATCAAGGACGCGGTCGAGCTCGTCCTCAGTCATGGGGGAATCATAGCTCTCGGGCTGGATATCAACAGCGGGCTGGACCTTGGCGGCAACGGGGCTGGAAACCACGTGCTCGCGGACGTCGGCAAGCTTACCGACAATCGCAGCCACGGCGGCCATAGCGGGGGACATCAGGTGAGTGCGACCCTTGGCACCCTGGCGACCCTCGAAATTACGGTTGGAGGTACTGGCACAGCGCTCCTGAGGAGACAGAATGTCAGGGTTCATACCGAGACACATGGAGCAACCAGCCTCGCGCCACTCAAATCCAGCATCGGTGAAGATCTTGTCGAGACCCTCAGACTCAGCCTGCTGCTTGACCAGACCTGAACCGGGGACGATCATAGCACGCTTGATGTTGGCAGCAATCTTCTTGCCGCGGACGATCTTGGCGGCGGCACGCAGATCCTCAATACGAGAGTTGGTGCAGGATCCAATGAAGACCTTATCCACGGGAATGTCGGTCATGGGGGTACCAGAGGTGAGACCCATGTACTCCAGAGCGCGGGTGCAAGCAAGCTTGCGGGCCGGGTCCTCGAAGTCATCGGGGCTTGGGACGACACCTGTGATGGGAACGACGTCCTGGGGAGAGGTACCCCAGGAAATGGTGGGGATGATATCCTTGCCATTGAGGAAGAGGTCGATGTCGTACTTGGCATCAGTGTCGGACTTGAGAGTAGACCAGTAGGCGACGGCGCGGTTCCACTCGGAGCTACCGTACTTGGGAGCAAGAGGACGGCCCTTGAGGTACTCATAGGTAATCTCATCGGGCGCGATCATACCAGCACGAGCACCACCCTCAATAGACATGTTACAGATGGACATACGAGCCTCCATGCTGAGACTGCGAATGACAGATCCGCAGAACTCAATGACGGCACCGGTACCACCAGCAGTTCCGATAACACCAATGATGTGGAGAACAACATCCTTGCTAGTGACACCAGCAGGAAGCTCGCCGTCAACCTGGACGCGCATGTTCTTGCTCTTGCGGGTCAGAAGGGTCTGAGTCGCGAGGACGTGCTCGACCTCACTGGTTCCGATACCGAAAGCCAGGGAGCCGAAGGCACCGTGGGTGGACGTGTGAGAGTCACCGCAGACAACGGTGGTACCGGGGAGAGTGAAACCCTGCTCGGGTCCGATAACGTGAACGATACCCTGGCGCTTGTCGCTCATACCGAAGTAGGTAAGGCCAAAGTCCTTGACATTCTGCTCGAGGGTAGTGCATTGCAGGCGGGAGTCGGTTTCTTGAATGAAGGTCTCTGCGCTTTTGAACTCTTTTCGGGAGGATGTGGGGATGTTCTATAACGTTAAAACAGGAGTTAGAAACCGGGTAACTTGACCGAGAAGGGGTGAGAATATGGCTTTGGACGTACGTGGTCGACAGTCACCAAAGTGCAGTCGGGTCGGCGGACAGGGCGGCCAGCATTTTTAAGACCCTCAAAAGCCTGAGGGGAGGTCACCTCGTGCACAAGGTGACGATCTATTCAATCCCACAGTTAGACATCATTGTGACCATTCAAGGGTTAAAAAAACAATCGGCATACCAATGTAGAGAAGGCAAGTGCCATCTTCTTGCTGGTTGACGATGTGGTCAGCGAAGACCTTGTCGTACAAGGTCCTCGGTCCTGTCTCAACTGAAGGCATTTTGAAAGTTGTGTATATCAATTGGCCTGAATAGCAAGAGTTGCAGACTTATATTTTACAGCGACCGCGATGTCGCTGGGGAACAGCTCGAGGGGCAACGCCGACTTCGGTCGGTCAGCGGACAATCTTGGCAATTTTATTGGTTGGAATGGCGGATCAATGCGGGACCGACATCGGCTTACTGAAAACTGCACCGGCGGCTAATCGCGCTTCTGGGCGGATCATCTTGCCCCCCCTTGACTCATCTATAAGATTTGCTATAGCAGAAAGAAAAACCATGCAGGTAATTCAATTTGGAAAGAATTAAGGCCATTATATATTAATACTATATCATTAACTCGACGCTGTTATCAGGCTAGTCAATGTGCATTCCTTTCACCGACTGTAAATGACGTAGATGACCGATTCCGGGGTTTCCAGGAGTAATCGTGTGGGACTCATTGGCTACATTCGCCGGGGTCCGATCGGTCCCCGCCAAAATTTTCATGCAGAAGGAAAGTGGGGGGCAATCCTTTCAAGCTAGTACCGGTAACGGATTACATGGGGTACACGTATACATAAGTAAAAATATGCACGTGTTTTCATTCATTGAAAAAGACAGGAACAAACTGGTGTGCCAATGTGAGAGGCATCTAGGCCCTTCCATGACTCACATACTCTTTACATAATCTGAATTTAACACCATGATATCCAGATGTCTTCCACGAACTAAAAAAGCGGGGAGTTGATGGATCAGTTACATTCAGTATACACCTGCACGGCGGTTACCCGTCTAGATCTGGATGTTGATATATACATAGCCTAGGCGATCTCTCTATGGAATTCCCAAATTTGTATCTCGAGATGTCAATAAATATCTATGACTTGTCTAATTTATTCTTAAAGCCTTTCATCCATAAAAACATAAACACATGGATCAAGGCAGAGCCTGCTTGGAACCCAAATCAACCACAATCCTCTTCCCAGAAGCCGACCCACTCCGGAGAACATCCAATGCAGCATTGATACCTTCTAGCCCACCCTCTGCTCGAATGATCTCTGGCAAAGTCAAAGTACCCGATTGCAGCAAACTCTCCAGCCAGGTAACCATGCTTTCACCCACAGCAGGGGCTGTGTGGAAGAGCTTAATAGGCACAGTATGGTATTTGATCCCAGAATGGCGCTCTTTTGGTAGACCAGTAAGCCCTAATAGATGGGCATTTCCTGATGGATCCAGTGTCTTTTCGAGTATTGTCGCTGTATCCTTGCCAACGATATCGATAGCATATCGTAGCTTATCGCCAGTGACTCCACGAATGATCTCCACTGCTCGATCCGTGTTGTGTCGATCCACTACTAGATCGGCTCCGAACTCTATAAGCTTGGCGCCGTGTCGTGCAGCGTCTGCCACACAGATGACTCGAAGTCCGGCGAGCTTGGCTAGTTGGAGAACAACAAGTCCGGTGGTTGTTGATGCTAACGTATTGTCAATCTCTTTGCAAAATATATAACGGAGATTTTGGTATCGTCTCACCTCCCCAAATTGCAAGCCAGTCACCTCTCTGAGGACGATCGGATTCATCAGACGTAGCGAAAACTTCATCTTGAATATCGGCGGGAACATCATTCTTATTAAGTTGGATGATGACGTTCACCAAGTTGGGCCCTGGTGATCGTGTAAGACGGGAGAAGTCTAGTCCAAATGACACACCCAGAGCTAATACTGCCGCAACAAAGGCCACTCCCAGGGATGCCGATGCATGAATAGAAGTTGAAGATGGAATGCGAGCTGCGTTGAAGTCGGTGGCAATCGCGTATTCTTGGAAGGCTGCTTTTCTGATATCCCGGTAGTCTGTAGATGGTACAAGAACAATGTCGCCTACACGAAGGCGGGAGGATTCATTGGGGACTTGAAGAACAAGGCCTGCCAAGTCACGTCCATTAATCCATGGCAAGCTGGGGATACCAAAATTGTATGCTCTGCATCATTGTAAGTAAATATCGAACTCGTGAAGGGGGTTGGCACATACGGCCCTTTCCAGTCAATCGGGTTCAGGCCGATCGCTAAAACCTGCCAACGAATAGTCAGTACACTACATGCAGAACGAAGTAGGCACATATCACGAACCTTGACGAGAACCTCTCCTGGATGAAGGATAGACGGGATGTGATGATCATCTACCAGGGTATACTGTTCTCGGGCCGCCTTGAGAAGCAGCACCCTCTGTTTTGCCTCCACGGGGTGAGGGGTATTGGGTATTGCGGGTATTTGTTCCTCCGTATTTGTGATGTGAGCAAGAGGCTGAGCCTCAGAAAAAATATAATGATGAAAAGACGACGACTTATTTTGCAGTCCTTCAAGTTGGAGACAGGTGGTGGTTGACATGATGATGGGTGCTACCAAAGCCATAATGTGAAACCGAAAGTTACCAGCAGACACAGATTCCAAACCAGCATCTATCTATACTCGATTTAGGATTACCAATAGGGACCTACTTCTCGGGCGAGAGCTCTAGGCAACGCGCGCTCGTCACTTATAGAAGCGGGGAGCATTGATATCACTGCTTACCAAAAGCACGCACATAGGATCGGGGCACCTCCCGCCGAACTCTGGATACAAGATATGCGTCAAAAGTGGGACTTAATGAAAGATGATTGCTTACACTTGCTAGCATCCAGCCTATCCCAGGGCCCTGAGACAAGGTCAGGATGCTGTGCATTGCTCATGGCGGGGCCTGAATGACGTGATGACAACTCCTCGTTGGCAGTCCTGGATGAGGGGAATGGTAGATTATATTTATTTTTATTTGATCTGTAGATCTCCCGTTTAGTACCCCATAATTACAATGATTTGGCTGAAGACCGAGAAGTTTTAATCGTGTCAGGAAGCCGACTGAAAGTAACTAAACATCGAGCATAGGTAATCTTAGGAAAATAAACGATGGATTAGAAATTTCGCATTATGAAATACAATAAAAAGATAAAGATGCACTGAGCTGTGGCTGTGCTGATCACGATCGAGCACGACAGTGAAGGTGTCTTTTGGGCCCAAGTTGATGTGATCCGGGGATGCGATGACGAAAGATCGAGTCTGTTTGGCTGTGGTTTCAGGGGTGCATTTGGATTCCGCCCTTCGCCTGTGCATTCTAGTTTATGAAATGAACATTTTGATCAAATCAATCTTATTGAATTGACAACATCAAGTCATGGAATGTCTTTGTATTTTTGTTGTGTATAGTTAGGGCCAACTAAGGTGATCCATAAATACATTTCTTGATATAACATGTTGGTCAAGAGAATCAGATATCTCAAAATTACACCTAGTCATTGCCATAATCCTTCTTTAGTCCTTCGAATGTTGATGATTAAATGCACTATATTGATAAAACTTCACAAGCCAAAAGTCGAAGGCAGTAACCGTATATGATCAACGGTGACAAATCAACATTCTTTGTGAGCACGTAATAATGACCAGAAACAACAACATTCCCTCAAATCCGATAGCGTATCATTTTCATGTCCTGTATGCTGCAGCGGGGGAATCTAACGGCAATTGTCGATGTTGCCATACCGTATCAAGAATATCATGTCTAATGTGGGGAAGCTTTGCCAGAAAGATATAGACTGGCCATTAGAGCGGGATCTTATTTGTCTTAAATAAGAACTCAGGGTCTGGTCTCCATGTAAGCCTTCAACTGACTGACATATTTCCCCCTCATTATGGCAAGTGTGGAAAAAAGCGCGCCGCCGAAAGATGAGGAGATCAGCGACCCTTATGAACCACAGGCGGGGAAGTCATATCCAGGTAAGTCCAACTTCCCAAACAATTTAGGATTTAACCTAATTTCGCTGTCTGAAAAGTGAAATGGTATCGTTCAACTTTCTACAATGCTCTCATTTTGGGTCTTTGCAACCTCCTTGCCCCAGGCATATGGGGAGCAATGAACTCGCTAGGTGGAGGAGGCGAAGAAAAACCCTACCTCGTTAATGCAGCAAACGCTCTAACCTTCGGCCTTATGGTCGTATCCTGCTTCCTAGGCAGCGTTGTCGTTCGATTCATCGGCATAAAGTGGACCTTGATCGTTGGAACAATGGGCTATGCGCCATACGCCGCAGGGTTATACACTAACAATCGTTTCGGGGACTCGTGGCTCGTGATTCTGGGCGCCGCACTTTGCGGTATTTCAGCAGGCATCTTCTGGATGGCCGAAGCTGCAATCGCGCTTTCATACCCCGAGCCATATAACCAGGGTCGGTTCTTAGGATTTTGGCTGAGTTTTCGCGTGGGAGGACAGATCCTGGGCGGCGCCATTAGTCTGGGTATCAATGCCAATCGTGCGACTGAAGGTAGCGTGTCGTACACCGTTTACATTATCTTCATTGCGCTGCAGGCTTTGGGTCCGTTTGCGGGATTGCTTCTCAATTCGCCATCTCGCGTGCAGAGAAAAGATGGCGTTCCTGTGCGTCTTCAGGTGACTAACAGCATTGGGTTTGAGATTAAGCAGATGATCAAGCTGTTCTTCAATCGCAAATTTCTGTTGATCATTCCGTTTATCTGTCAGGCTGTTTATACTGAGGCTGTCATGTTTTCTTATGAGGACTTGTGGTTCACTGTGCGCTCGAGAGCTCTCGGTTCATTCTTGAGTGGTGTGGTTGCACTGGTTGCAGGAAATCTCCTTGGGGCTTTCCTCGATAACAAATCAATATCACTCAAGACGCGGACGAGATCTGCATTTTTCTTTGTTGTTGGCTGGCAAGGGATCTGTTGGATCTGGGCAACAGTGAACACGACGGAATTCCACAAGACAAACCCAGTGTACGACTGGGTTGATCCTGGATTTGGAAAGGCTTTTGCTCTCTTCCTATTTTGGGTTGCCGGTTTCCAACTCAACTATATGTATCTGTGGGTCCAAGAGGTCATTTGATTAGCGTTGTGGCTCTTGCTAACATGGGCATAGATTCTTTTTGGTCGGTAACTTGGCTGATAACGATGAAGAAGTCGTGCGCATTGCTGGTTTGCTGCGAGGAACTGAGTCGGCTGCGCAAGCTGTCAGTGTAAGTTTCTTTTCCAGGCTAAACTTTCCAACTTCCTCTTTTGTTCTCTTCAAATACTGACTTTGTATTCTTGTTACAGTATGGCCTAAGCAGTGTAGCTGTTATGGCTGCCGTGGGAAGCGTTTACCTCAACTTTGTTCTTTGGGCAATTGCGATTCTGCCTGCATGGCTCCTTGTTAAAGAAATTGGCAATCTGTTTGGGGATAAAAAGCTGGAAAGAGAAGCTCGAGCTTTACGTGAGCCATCTGATACTGAGTAATCGACGATTCTCCCCAGAACAGCATCTTTATTCCACCCTTCGAGATTAACAGGGAAAGTGCCGAAAGGATAAGCGGCCGTTATATATACAGTTGCTGATAGATGGCACAGTTTAAACAAAGGAAAATTATGTAAAGTTTGAAATGCTTGGTGAATATTTTTGAATAATGCCAGCGCCGATGTTAATAATTATGTACAAGAACTTATTTTTGAGCTCGTTGTCTCTGTGGCTTGCTTTTATTTATGGGGACAATTAGCTTAAACTATAGACTGAAATGGTCGGTTATCCGTGTTGAACACAAGCAAAGCCAGTCGATGCCGCACAAACAAGCCGAATAACCCACAGACAGTCTGTACGCCCACCATGTGCCATGCTAGGGTATCTTCCCTCATGGGTCCCATCCACACAAGCCAAAGGTTCAAAATAGTCAAGTTTGTCGATTCAACAATTTGGCCTTTCTCGTTCTTGACAACACGGACCAACCGCAGTGTGTGAAGGAGGTCCAAAGCCATCCCGACCAACGGGGACGGAGGAACTGTCCACTCGGTGACAGAGGTATCCAATAGCCCAGTCGCCGCGTTGAACTTTGGCAGTCGGTGGCGAGGGCAAGGGATTATATGGAACAATTGCGGCGTGGAATACAAAAAGTTGAAAATTTGGGGTACGAACAACAAGAGTAGGGTCTTGCTGAAATGCCCAAGGATACCCACAACTGCAAAGACCATGCCCGCAAAGTAACAGTAGGTGTCACCCACAAAAACCTTCGATGGGTACCAGTTGTGGCATAAAAGCGCGGCTGATACGCCGATAAATGGCAGCAGAAAGTAGATGGAGAACAGGTGTGAATCTGTAGCCGGATTCGGGTATGGCGTGATAGGTGCCAGGTACATGGCATCATTGAAAAGGAGGAGAACAGCAATTACCAGCGACTGGGCAACCTCAATACCGTTGATCCCTGCTAGCATGTTGATTGAATTCGGGCAGAAGATCGCCACGGCTGCCATATACATGTAATACAGCCATCCGAGGTCAATGAAGTCTCCGAGATATGCTTGCAGCGGGACTGGTACAACAACATGGGTGACCCCGAAGTCGACGAAGTAGACGATGAGCATGGGAATTGCCGAAAATGCTGGAATTAGGACCTTGTGTCGCCAGCGAATATCAAGCAGGTCGTCCCCGATCCCAAGGATCACAATTGATTGCAAAGACAGAAGACCTGACAGGTATGATGCGAGCTATGAAGCAGTGATTTCGTCAGTTAACTGTGAGTTTGCATTCAATTTTTGAAACGAACCTTTCCATGAGGAAATCTGTGGAGATAACGGCCCATTTCAATGTGTTGGTCTTCAATCACAACGTCGCGATTTCCTCCACCTGAAGTCGCCGCCACAATGTCTTTGTAGAACGCAAATGGAATAAACACAATGAGAGAAATCAAATAAACCACAGCGCATACAGCCCCCATGGTTTCTGGTCTAAACCGGAATTAGCTTCTGATCATGACGCCACAGATCAGAAGTGGAGGGTATACTTACATTTCAGGTTTTCGTGGCTTGGCCATATCTTTTCCTTTCAACCCAGCCTTGATAAACACTGGTCCGAGCCATCGGATCATGCTAAAGGCGACGGCAAATGATATGCAGGCTAGTGCAATCGAAGCTATCAAGGGTGCGCCATCGCCCTGGAACGTGTTGACCAGCACGCCGAGACCACCTCCTGCAAGAAGCAACAGGCGCCACGTCTCCGCCCGAGAAAGAGTATTTGGATTGTGCATCTTGAGCGTCTGCCACACTCACCGTCTGATTGAGACACAATTCCTACCAAAAGTCAACCAAAGAAAGAGAAGTGAACACCTTTCTTGAGCTTACGCAATCTGGCTCCAACGCGATAAGCTTATCAGTTCTGCTAGATTTATCTGACCGCCTCAGGGCGGCAGATAACTGATGATCGCGGCCAAGTAAGGAAACCGGAGACACCTTTGTTTCATGTCACGACATGCATATGTGTGAGTGAAGCGCATTATTGGCCCATTGTTCTTTCCCTCCGGCCGAAGTCAGTAAAATCAAAATAGCTGGTCCCAATGGGGGCTATGGAGCGCCCGGAGATAGCCGGTGGGTTTGCCGATTTCGATGCTGGCCACCGGGATCTGGTAACTGTCACCAAGTTCAACTTTTACGGCAATCGCATTGTCACAGCCTCTTCTGATCACCGCATGAAAGTTTGGGATCTGAAGGACGACCAGTGGCAATTGACCGACACCTGGCGTGCCCACGACGCGGAGATCCGTGATGTAAGACCTCTGCTTGTGTCGCGTAGAAACGCGCTCTAATATAATATCATAGGCAACATGGAACGGTCCATTCACAGGCCAACATATTGCAAGTGTCGGAGAAGACATGAAACTCAAGATCTGGCAGGAAGACGTCACACAATCACCCAATTCCGGTCGGCGATTTAGGTCTATCTTTCGCATGACAGCGCCCCAGCGTCATCCATTTGTATCGCTGGACTTTCGCAATATTGATCTGGAGTCATGGATGGCTGTGATCACCCGCGATGGCTACTTGATGGTCATGGAACCTGTCAGCCCAGACAGTTTGGCAGACTGGCAAACGCTCGACCAGTTTCGCGTATGCTCAGCACCCGAACGTGGAGAAGAAACAAGTTTCAAAGTCCAGTTCCACCATGACCCCACCGATATCACCCACTCCATACAACCGGACTCGGATCGCAAGAGTCTATCACTAGTTGTTGCAGCAATGGACTCTGTCAAGGTCTACCGCACCGATGCCAGCCGACGTTTCTACCATGCCATTGAATTGAACGGACATGCCAGCTTGGTCAGAGATATTTCATGGGCCAACGGTTCCGTGCGAGGGTACGATCTCATCGCTAGTGGAGGCAAGGATGGTCTGGTGCGAATTTTCGAAGTTTATACGACACCCATCAATCAAGGTTCTCAAACACCTGGTTCCCGGAAGGCCGAACGGCGGCAGCAGCAATCACCATCCGTACGCGCTACATCTCAGTCTGGAATTGGAAATGCTCTGGCAAACCATGATCCCGGGGCAGTTTCCAATCGACAAGCTAGTGGAGACTCTCTGTTTCGGCATTCCTTCAAGCAAGTCGCCTGCGTAGATAGTAGACATCTCGATGTGTGGCAGGTTGAATTTTCGTTCGCTGGTAAGGATTCCTATTTTCCGGGGATACTGTGCATTCTAACTTTTTCCCCAGGTGATTCGTTGATATCTTCCGGGGATGACGGTGCGGTTCGATTTTGGAAAAAGTCACTAGCTGGAGAGTGGCTAGAATTCGCGGAGACCGACCTGGCATCTCCATGAACCTAATCTTGGATTATACATGATGGATGATCGAAAATTAATGATACCCTTGCACTTGTTTTGATAGCATTGATGTATGTCCTCTGTCCAATCCTAATTCTACTTGAGGCTTTCAGAGAATTGCTAGGCGTGCACATTTAATTGCCCGCACACGCCGAGTTCTAGAGGGACTCTAATTTATGTCTTTGAGCCGGGTACCTAATTGGAAACATTACTCATTTTTGAGTCAGGTACCTGCCCTTGCATGCACATTAGGTATTGTACCTAGTTGATGGGTGCCTGTTTGGGTCTGCGATCTTGGGGCAGGCGCGACTTCCAATTCTGATTCTTGGAATCTACCCATGGGACTTCAACTTCGCCTCAACCTTTTCATCCGTGGCCGACATTCGCTCTGGCTGTATTATTATTCTTTGAACGTTCGCAATGGCTATCGGACCGACCCTTGGCACCGGCTTGTTTCTCGCCGGCGGCCAGGCGTTGGCTGTCGGTGGACCAGCCTCACTGCTCATTTCATACACATTCTTATCACTGCTTGTCTACTTCATGGCCACCAGTGCCGCTGAAGTCGCTACCTATAAACCTTCTCGCCATGGCACGATTGTCACGCATGGTTTCCAATACATGGACAACAGTCTGGGATTCGCCACCGCCTGTGTACGCTGGTACACCATGGCCATGTTCGTCCCGTACGAGATCACAACAGCGATGGTCAATATCGGACTGTGGAATGCGGGCTCCAGCATCGCCATGTGGCTCATATTGACCACTTTCCTCATTGTCGGTCTGAACTTCCTCCCCGATCGATCGTTTAAGAGCTGTGAAAGCTTATTTTATCGCATCAAAATCGGCACCTTGGCTTGTCTTCTCGTTCTTTCGCTGTCCATCGCCCTGGGAGGGACGACTGGTTATGGCCACTGGGGATTTCGATACTGGAAAAAGCCCGGGGCTATGCACGAGTACCTGGTACGCGGACCAGTGGGGAAAATCTTGGGCTTGTTGCAATGCATTCATCTCAGCACTGCTGCTTTTACCTTTGCACCGGAGCTGATTGTACAACGAGCGGAGCAGAGAGAGGTCGTTGACCAGCCCGAGACACCAGAAAGCTTTCAGCCCGCGGCAAAGTCCAACATTCCAAGACGAGTGTTCGGGGACGTATGTCAGACTGTGGTTCCTTATATACTGGCTTCCTTGGCCATGGGAGTCATGGCTCCGTACAATAATCCTCTTCTCACGAACAGCGGCGCTGGCGCCGGCATTTCTCCTTTTGTCATTGGTATAAACACCGCAAAAATCCGAATTCTTCCTGTTACTGCGACCCTTGCAATCTTTCTCTCCTCTGTCACTTCGGCTCAGTCATACCTGTACCTTGCCTCTCGCTCACTCTACGCCCTAGCAGACGCCGGCCACGCGCCCACGATGTTTAAGAACCGAAACCACTGGGGTGTTCCATGGGTGGCTGTCAGTTTTACAGCAACTTTCACCTCCCTGGCCTTTTTGTCTGTTGCCATGTCAAGCTCGACCATGACAACCTACTTCATCCTCTTTGTGAACAGCTCTGGATACCTCTCCTGGGTGTTATCATGTCTCGTCTACCGTCGTTTTCGTGTGCAATCGCATGCAAACAGGATCACCCCTGCTTACCGTCATGCCATCCAACCTGTAGGCACATGCGTCGGGTTTGGACTCTGCATTTTCCTTCTGCTGTGCAACGGATTGGTCTCCGCTGTTCCGGGGAATCGCAATGGACCGCGAGTTGCCAGGATCGTGATGGCATATCTCAGTATTCCCCTGCTCGGAACTTTGTATCTCATTCATCGATTTGGAGATACTGTTTCACGCGCGGTCCCCAACCAGGCAGGCCATATTAAGGAGATACCTCGGGCTTCAGAAACCAGGTATTGCCCTCGACCAAGGCCCATACCACATGAGCGATCACTCCAACCACCGACCTCTATTGAGTTGGATCAAGTCTGGGTGATGGCTAGGGAGGCATGATCAATCTTGCACAGAGGTTCCAAGGTTGTAGCAGCACAATCACGACATCCGAAATGGCTGGACATGCATACCTTCCGTTTTCGTCCTTGATTTTGGCGTCTATCGTTAGTGTCTCGAGTCTGTTCTATTGTTTGTGAATTACTACATGCTACACTTTGGTATACTGCTGTCGCTTACTCTGCATGTTGCATCAGTAAACCTCAAATGTCTTCCTGTAGGCTTGGCTGTTCTCCTGCTAAGGTCGTATAGATCCATCTCTAAGCAGTCGAAACTGTGGATTTTATGTTGATCTGCACTTTTTATACGTGATTTTATACGGTAAATTTCGTTGACATAATCGAGTCGGTTTGAACTCTTGTCATGTGCTTCAGCACTTGAACGTTTATCTTCACTTTATTTCCTTCCCCTTCATCTTCTCAAATTCTCCCACCACTTTCCCTCGAGGATCACGTATAAACTTCGAGTCGTTTCTCGTTATTTTGGTCTCTTTACATACTACAGTACACGTCTTTTGACATGCAAAATTTCTTTGCGATTATCTCAGGTTTAACCCCAGCGTCTCTCCCACCAACCTCTAACTGGCATTTTCACACTGCATCTGATCCAGAATCACCAAATTTCCAAAATTCGCCAGGCAAAATCACAAATATTGAAGGAATTTTCAGACCCAGCGGTGTGGTCGGGTAACATGTTCCCGCGTGCATGCCATTAAGCGGTAACGAATAAGTTTCAATACAACTTTACTGATAAAACTTACGCTTTGATTAGCCATTTCTGCGCCTACGTTCAATAGTGGCGAAAAATAACCGCCAAATTACTTGGGATGATAATATCGGGCTGCTCTCTCTCCCCCCTTTTCAGCCAAAGCCGGCAACTGTGACCTTTTTCCTTTCGGAGGATCTTCCTTTTCTCATATTTCCATATCGGAAACAACCTCCGAAAACACTGTCAACTTGTCATACACCTTTTCCCATTTGCGGTGATCCCTTTTTTTCTTCTCGCACATTCTACCTTGTGCCAGATGACTTTCCCCTCCCGAATCTGCGCCACGCTTTGCTGCCCCATCTTTGACGGATGATCGTCCAAGGCCAAATATTTCCCCCCCATACCCACGTTCCAACGACTTATTCTCTATACCTTCTACCTTACACACATATCCCCCCCATTCCTACCTTTATTTTCCTGTCCTTGCACTTACCTATCTTTGATTTCCCATGGACACCCTGACTTATCTTATCTCTCTCCCACTCCTATTTTTTTTTCCCGATCTCCCCTTGCTTTATGGTTCCTTTGATCCATTTTGGTCTCAAGAGATCGGGTAAGGGATTGGGTAGGTGACTGGGCAAGGGACAATCTTTTTATTCTTCCCTTTTTATTCTTCTCTTCTAACTAAAGGTTCCCCTTGACAGTCCACGCTGATCGCTCTTTCGATCATGATGTTTAACCACAGATTGAGCTGCCTATCAAAAATGCCACCCACCTACGCCATATGCATGGGCATCTGTTATGTGCAGCCAAACTTTTCTTTACCTACAAAGCTTGTTTCTTCATGAAGACCAAGATGCTATATCGTCTGTTTCAAATATGTTCATTTGATGAACAACTAATGATAATCTAGATGCTAACCAATCTTCCCTCTACGGGGTGCACGGAGTACAGTTCCTCTCTCCCCTTCCATGGTTTTCTGGGCCAAGTCCCGTGATCTCTCCACCGCATTCAGTCCTTCCCGCCGCTAGGCTATATTCAGCTTAGCGTACTTACCGTGCTCACTCTAAAATACACAGCAAAAGCAGGATCATGACAGTGATGTGACAGGATTTCAATACAATCTCGTACACTGGACACGGTTCAGCAGTACGAAGATTGGTTTCCCTCCTGTTTCCTACATGTTTCCCCCTCATTGATCCGGTTTTTCCTGCTGGTCGTTTTCGGGCTTCGAGCAACCAGCGCGCAACTTAACGCTAATCCCCTTTCGCTGGCTCCTGGTTCGGGGCCTTTCGCTGCCTTAGGCCCGCCCCATCTCCTCCTTCCATCCAGATTCACAGATTCACCCTCTTTTTCTCTCCTTTTCTCTGCGCGTCCCTTTTCTTCCCTTCCCTCGGATCCCATTTCTCCATCTCTTTTGTCCGTATCCTCCGCTCTTTCTTCATCAACATCTCTTCGCCCTATTCTCTTTTCTTCTGCGCGATTCCGTCGCCCTGAACCCTTTTCGCCTTCGACCTCTCATCTTGAACCTCTTCAACCTCGCCCTCCAATACCTATCGCACCCACCCGACCGTGCATCTCGAATCGCCTCCTCACTTTCCACCTATCACCGCCCTCGTTCCCTCGATTTTGCACGTTCCCTGCCTTCCACCCTTCACAGGACACGGGTCAGTCGCATTCAACCAGGATTTTCCACCTCGTCCAGCCAGCCTCTGAACGGTTGAAGTTGATACTTGAAGATCTGTGAACTGCTGTGCTAGCCTCGCTGGTCTCGCAAGCTCACAGGACTGGAATTTCGTGTCTGATCACGCTGGTGTCTAGATTAACGCGTCCTGCATTGTTCAGACAAGACGCAAAGATTCACCTCCCAGGTGGTCGTTGACATGCTCGTTGAATAGGAACAGATCGGCCACGCCATCGTTCCTCCTTTTCTCAATATTCTCTGACCTGAGAGGAGGTGATCTGTCGGACTATGACAGAAACCTCCTCCCTTGCCATCACGCACGCCACAACGGATCCGTATCCGGTCCCCGCTCCTCCAGGCTCTCCTGTCAATGGTGCACTTTCTGACTCGGGCGCGCCCGATGAAGAAGAACCCTACACCATCAAATGTATCTGTCAGTTCAACGAAGATGACGGTAGCACGGTATTCTGCGAACGCTGTGAGACATGGCAGCATATTGTCTGCTACTATCCAGACAAGCGAGTACCGGATGTGCACAACTGCATCGAATGTGAGCCACGTCAGTTGGACAGCCGTCGCGCTGCCGACCGACAACGCCAGCGACGGATCCGAGAACAGAGCGAGGACGGGGACCGAAGGAAACGATCCAGTGCGAAGGCGCCCAAGAAGAAACCCAAGGATGGCGACATGAATGGATTCGTCCATCAACGCAGCGAGTCTGGCACGCGTGATCAACCTCCATCAAAAAAGCCGAAGACCTCCCATCGACCCTCTACCTCCGTCAGTGCACTCTCTGGGGCTCCTCATCTCCCCACCCAGTCTCGCAAACGACGCTCCTCTACCTCTATTGCGCCCTCTCCCACGAAATCCTTCGGACCCTCTATCCCTCTCTATTCAAAAGAATTCCTACACCTCTACGACGCGGATGATGACCATGTAGACATGGACAGTAATCTATTTGTCAATGTGAGTCTGCTGGGGGAAACAGCTTCCTGGGTGAAGAACCCAGATGCGTTGGCGCGAGTCACCAATGGACGCCGAGCCGAAGACACATTTATGTGGTCTGACGCTGCTCTGGATCGCTCTCGCTGGCCCGCCCTCACCACTGATACTCTTACCGACCCTACCATCACAGTTGGTAGCCGAATCCCCTCATGGAAAATCGTGAGAACTCAAGATGCTGTGCGGAAAGACGACGTTGTTGGAGAAATCACAGGCAAGGTTGGGATGTTTGACGACTATTGTCTTGATCCCAATAATAGGTGGTCTGAACTGCGTCACCCTGAACCTTTCGTTTTCTTCAGTTCTCATCTGCCACTCTATATCGATAGCCGATATGAAGGTAGTATGCTACGCTACACACGTCGATCTTGTCGGCCAAATGTCACCATGAAGATCTTTATCACCAACGACGTCGAGTATCATTTCTGCTTTGTCGCCAAGGAAGATATCCCCGCAGGCTCGGAGATTACTATTATGTGGTATCTAGATGCGCAGCTGTCTGAGTCATCTAATGGCCTGGTCAAACAAGAATCAGGGGACAGTGCGACGGATGCTGCGGCCGTTTGCATTAGCAATACTCTCGCAAATTTTGGTGGATGTGCTTGTGAGCACCCACAAAACTGCTTGCTAGCTAACATCGACCGCCGGCGGCACCCAAAGTTACTTGAAACCCCAAAGCAGACCAATGGTAAGCGGAAGAAGCCCAAGACAAAGTCTGGTATATCTCCGCTGGATACGCGTCGCGGCTCGACCAGCCGTGCTGGAAGTGAAACCACAAAGCACATTGAGGACGATGACGCAGTTGATAGTCGTTCTACCTCGGCGTCTGTGCGGAAGTCTCTTAGTCGTGACATAAGTCCAACTGCGTCTAGCCAGGGCCTTGCAGGGCTTGGAATGTCTAGCCGTGAGCGTCGCAAGATTGCTGATGCGGAGAAACAATTCCAGGCACTGGAAAATGATCAAAGAACCACTGCGCAAAAGAAAAAGAAACGCACCAGTGCCCTCTCTGCACAATCTCCCTCCACCATCGCAAACCCCACTTCAACCAACACCACATTAACGCAAACTGGCTTTTTTGAATCACAACGGGAATTCAACAAAATGTCTAATGCCGTGAATGAATCTCGGTCTCCCACTGCAGGCTTGTCACCGGGTTCCTTGCCGGTTCCTCGACACATATCGGGGTCGACTCCGGTCACTCGACCCACCTATCGGCGCAAAACATTTGTTGATGCGACAGTCCAGGTGGATACCATCGACCTTGGCTACTTCGCAAACCCTATTCGTACCAAGGGCCCCAACCGGTTTACCTGGGTCCCCCATCGAGTGCGGTTGATACGTCGATACGCTGAACAATGTCGTGCTCGGAGAGAAGCGAGAGAAGCGAGAGAAGATCTTGAACGACAGCAGTTGTCATCAGCTGGTTCTGATAGTGTGGGTCCTGCGGAATCAATGTCTCCTTTCACTCAGTCCCCTACCATTGCGCGGACAGATAAACTCGACATTGAGATGACGGATGCGGAGGTGGATACTTCTCAAGCCACGCCATCGGCTGGGGATGTGGAAATCCGGGGTGAATCTGTTGTCAGCCATGTCGATCAGGACCCAAGCAAGCCTCTAATTACCCCGCCATGGCCGTCAACTGTCGCCCACAACACCAGACTTCCGGGATCGACTACTCCCATCCATCGCGAAAATCTTCGTGTCTCCATGCCTCCACCTAGCATCCCCACCATCCCTCTTGCTGTTAGCCCTGGCTCGGCATCTACCGCTAGTCTTGCTTCTCCTTCCACCGCCGATGGGTCATCTCCTCATTCTGCCCAAATGCCACTTGCGCCGACTCCGACGCCAGCCAAGAAGAAACTCAGTCTTGGCGATTATCTGAGTCGCCGGGGTACCTTGGCAACCCCAACCTCGGAGAAGGCTCAAATCCAGGCCCCCGCTGCTCCTGCGCAAAACTCCCCTACCACCCCGGGATCAGGACACGCAGCGAGTGCAGACGATGCACAGACTCCTTCCAAGCCATCATCGGACAACAAGGCTGAGCCATTGCAGTCCCCTGATGTATTGATGAAAGACGCCCCCGATTCGACCCAACCCCACGTCCCTTCCATCTCTTCGTGATATCCTCTTGCTCGCACTCCCCTCTTATCCTATTTTTTATCTCTTTCTCTTGCGTGTGGTAATAATGGTGCGGTCGATTCATGAAACCTCTTCGGAATTACGTTTCTTACGACTTTAAAATTCTTCTTTCGTGTGACTCTTTGACCCTTACAAGGGTGGCAACGGCGTTCGGACTGCGTGTCTGTGTGACGGGTTTATTTTCTTTTTCTTTCCGAACGGCGTACATGGCGTGTCCAAGGAAATGGGAAGGTCGGTTATGGAAATACCAGGATTCGGGTGGGTTATGGCCTTCGGTGTGTCTTTTGAACAGCACAGCCGCTTATCTATGTATCTTTATGATCTGTCATACGATCTACCCAATTTCTTCTCTCCTTTGACATGGAGTTTCTATTCCATGGGCAGGATAGCTTGTATCAACAGTATTTCATCCAAACTTATTCAGAATTATCCCAAGCATTCTTGTGTAGCCGTAGTAGATGTAGGCGATGCCATGACAAGTCTCAGGCCTAGTGCTACTGTTGGCTCACGTCTAACTTCTATCGTTGTCCCCTGCTACCATTCACTTGTCTATTTTGCATCTCATCCAAGCCCTGGAGATCAATGCTAAACATCTTGAAGGCAAAGCCCACCTACCATAGGCTTCAGTCCAAAGAAGGCGGACTTTAGATCTGGGTCAAATGTTGTAAATCGAGTTATAACTGAACTATTTCTTTTGGTGTCTCCATTCTTGTTTACATTTGTAACTTGCTGTTCTTGTTGATATTTTTTTCACAATAAAGTGGCTGTCAATGGAGTGAAGGACCCAGTGATCCTATGTTTACCTGCTTGACAGATATCCAGTGAATAGACTAAGGACATACTATGCTCTGCAGAACATTGCCTTCTGTTTACCTCTCTACGTGATCAACGTTTCAGTTACCCAAATTCAAGTCCTGTTCGTCCCCTAGCCCCTCTCAGCTCAATATTAATCAAATCTGAGCTAACTCGAGCTTCCTCGCAAGATCGACCCAAGCATGCCAATCATGAAGCGCCGCCGCGTCTTATTCCTGGCCCTGGGTGTCAAAATTGAGTACTCCGTTATGTACGGCGATCTCATAAGCAAGATCAGACAAAACGCCATCTTCCAACAGACCAACA
Source organism: Penicillium lividum (assembly GCA_028828245.1). NCBI lineage: Eukaryota > Fungi > Ascomycota > Eurotiomycetes > Eurotiales > Aspergillaceae > Penicillium > Penicillium lividum. The sequence goes on from JAQJAG010000002.1 coordinate 910,046, forward strand.
TCGCCCTTATGGCCATCGAAGACCTCGAAAGCCCCCTCCATGCGGTCTTCGTGAATAGTGAGATTCTGACTCAGACATGCTACATACCCACCTGGAACGCCGTGATAAAATACGTCCAGAATGGAGGAACAGCCATCTGCATCGGCGATTTCAGCAATGCGAATGAATATCTCGAGAGTAGACCGGTGAGGAATCCCTTCTCGGCAGCTGGACTGCTTTGGAAATTCGATGAGAAGCATCACGCTCCTGTCTATCTCAACAGGGAGTATATCCCATTGTCGGAAAGTCGAGTGGAAGCTCTACCTCAATCGTATGATACCCATGCTGTTTTTCTGAGGAACGTCGATACCAAGGACGCATGGTATCGTCCTACTGAGGTGGATATCACCAATCTTGATGTTATTGAAGCGGGACATGTAAACCCTTTCTCGTTTTCGATTGCGATGACAAAGATCGGGGATGGGAATCTTGGTTATGTGGGTGAAATTGGCACTGGGACACCGGTTTCAGTGATCATGGCCATGGCAGGGTTGGACTAAGTTGATCTTACCCTACGAAGCTTTAAGGGGAGCAGGTGTCTGGACTGACTATTTTTTATGGGGAATTGTCGTTAACATAAGGCATGATTCATTTAAATGAAACAAGTCTATAGTTGATTGATAATCACCTTTCAAAATCATTCAACATAAGAAGTATCATGTAAGTCTTGATAGATTACAGTATGTATGACTCAAAGATTCGACTTCGGGCGATCTCCGATTCATAAGTAACTTCCCCCCTCTTTCTTCCACGGAACTCTCAACTTCATCCAAGATGAGCAACTCAGTCCACGAGTCTATTCCTTTAGGGGAGATTCTATCTCGTCCCTTTGAAGACGATGGCTTGTCTTCACATGAGATCGAGCAACCCATGCTGGCCCAGCCCGATGGAGGGAAAGCCGCCTGGCTGATGCTGGCATCTTGCTGTCTCATTCAAGTCCCAGTCTGGGGTGTGCTTCAAGTACAACACTTGAAATTGAAAGTTTGACTAACCCCATATCCAGGATTTTCGAGTGTTTTTGGTGTTTTTCAGGAGTTTTACTCCTCGAATGACGTACTACAGGGTAGCAAAGGAGACTTAGCGACTGTGGGAACTACATCAACGGTACGCGCATATCCATTTTTGTTCATTGTCAAATCTGATAAATGAACAGGGACTTCTCTATCTACTCTCCCCAGTCATTTTCACGCTATTGACGCGGTACCCACGTCTACAAAAGTGGTGCGCCCCAACAGGTCTACTCATCACAGTAATCGGCTCCTTGCTTTCTTCATTCTCTGAAAAAGTATGGCAACTCATTGCAACCCAAGGTGTGATATGTGCCATCGGCAATGGGCTCTTGTTCAGTCCTTCTTCTCTGTATCTGGACCAATGGTTCATACGGAGAAAAGGACTCGCACTTGGAATCATGTGGGCCGCAAAAAGCATTACGGGCGTTGCTCTGCCGTTCGTTGCAAGTGCCTGCTTGAACAAGTTTGGCTCAAGTACGACTTTAAGAGCATGGACTATAACTACGGTATGATCAAAGACTTGCGGGGCATCATATTTCTCTCAGAATCAGCAGGGTGAATCAGATACTAATAAGACTTAGTTAATCACAACATTACTCTCACTACCATTCATGAAGCCCCGAATTCCAGTGTCTCCATCGGCATCGGCCCGCCCTCTTGATCTCAGCTTCCTCAGGCTGGCTACATTTTGGATGCTACAAGCAGGAAACATCATTCAAAGCTTCGGCTATTTTCTACCCTCAACATACCTCCCCTCCTACTCGACAGGAACTATCGGTCTACCTGAGTTCATGGGCACATTGCTCGTATCTCTTTTCAACGCAACCTCTGTCTTTGGCGGTATCGCACTTGGGATTCTATGCGACCAATGCAACGTGGCAAATGTTCTCCTCCTGTCCTCTGTGGGATCTGCACTCTCGGTGCTGCTCTTCTGGGGCATGGCTTCGTCTGCAGATCCAGGCTCCCACACTGGGGTGGGTTTACTAACAGTTTTTGCTATTTCGTATGGCTTTTTCGCTGGTGGCTTTAGCTCAACCTGGTCAGGTATCATCACGCAGATTAAGCGTGAGTCCTCGCCGTCGCTGGAGACTGGACTGGTTTTTGGTCTTTTGGCTGGCGGGAGAGGCATTGGGAATGTTATCAGTGGGCCTTTGAGTACGGTTTTGATCCGCCAGGGTTCGTTGGGTCATGATGGTGCGACAGGATATGATACCCAGTACGGGACTTTGATTCTGTTTACGGGCATAACTGCATTTTTGGGAGCTTGGAGTTGGATGTGGCGGTATATGAGTCCTGCGGTGCGCTGTCTCGGCTGAGGGTAGTAGAGCAGGTTTAGTGAAGGAGAGTAGTCAAGAGTATGCTCGATACCTGGACTAGTTCAGTAGGGTGTAAACGGGCAATTGTTACATCTATCAATCCTCAAAACTATTTTAAATAGTGAACATTGAAGTCAGCCATGAACTATACTGGGCAGCAAACGAACTGGCGAGTAGATCACGTGAACCGCCCAGAGCTTCCACCGCGAAATCCAACCAGCCTTTACCAATAAAACCCATCACAACCCAGCTTCTCCCAGGGCCTTGCACCCTCAGATCTCACAATGGCAGCGACCGATCCCTCACTACAAGACCCTCTTCTCTCGCTGCGTCGTGCCATTGCCTCGGACAGCCCCCCAACCCCGACAACCTCGTCCGAGCTGACGAACGACCATGCGACAGAGGATCTAGCTCAGGCAACACACCTCTATTTCTCGCAGCCAATCCCACAAACTATTTCCCTTAGTACACCGACCCGCTTCACCCGCGTTGCATCCGGAGAAGTCGAATCCGCAGTCGACCTACGCAGCATCTTCTTCGCGTGGCAGAAGAAAGATGTCGCTATCCCAGAGTACATTGCCTCCGCACAGGAGCTGAACGAGGCGCTGAAACTGAAAGGCCCTGCGGAATCCGGGACTGTGGAGGAAGTTCAGAATCTCCCTTTCGTCGAACGGTTGGACCTCATTACCTGGCTCGAGGGCGCTTCTGACGAAAGCGAATACATCAAGCCTTTGGAGGGCGCCGCGGCTGCAGCTGCTGCAGTAGCTGCCGCCGCCGCCGGTGCTGCTCAGGCTGAGGCTTCGGCTGGCATTGCATCGGGCGTGAAGGGTGGTGTTTCTACTGTGCCTAGTGGTGCTCCCGGGGCGACGCAGGCTGGGGCTCAGGGTTCCCGCGCGCAGAAACCGATTGATCCCCGACTGCAGGAGATTTACAATGGAGAGCGGAAGACTGGAGATCGGAATACCGTGTTGAGAGGAATCAAGCCTACTGTGAGAATTTTCCCGAACCGATCGCCGATGTAATGAGAAAGCACAACACTAACATTGTTAATTACAGGACTTTTCTCATGTCCGCAAGAGTGCTGAAGTCTTTCTTGACCGAAACCGCTCTCGTCCTGGTCAACCTACTAAGCCAGGCAGCAAGTCTATGATTCCCGCGCCCTCGGCAGGCCTCTCAATGCCCTCCTCGTCCTCCTCACGCAAATCTAGCTCTCGGCCCGACCCCATCATCCTTCTCTCTCCCTCTGCTTCCTCTCTCATCCGCATGTCGAACATCAAATCCTTCCTGCAAGACGGTGTCTTCGTTCCACCCGACCACCCCACACTGTCCACATCCACCGAAGCCAACTTCATGGAACTCAAGCGTCCACTACGTCTCAAGTCGGATCCCTCCAATCCAAACGCTGGAGCGAGCTCAGCCGGTAGCAGAGGTACCAAGCCTACCAAGTTCATTCTTGTGGATGGAACAACAAACTTCAAGCCGGAGTACTGGTCACGACTTGTAGCTGTGTTTACGACTGGTCAGACGTGGCAGTTCAAGTCGTATAAGTGGTCCTCTCCACCGGAGCTGTTCAAGCATGCTACTGGTATTTATGTTGGTTGGAGGGGAGAGGAGACTCCATCTACTGTTAAAGGATGGGGACGTGGTGTGCAGAGTTACTCTGTTGAGCGGTGGGATGAGAAAGGTGGTATCCAAGGTGGTGGGCGATGGAGGGACCGGGAAGTTGTAGAGGGAATCTGGACAGCCATTGAAGAGGGAATGAGGCTTCGTGGTTGGGGGTCGAAATGATATAATTGACCTCCTGTAGCTTCTTAACCTTTTGTTCTCTTGTCTGCTTTGATTCCCCTTTACTTACCCTTGCCTATTTTCTTTTTCATACAAATGGAATTTAACGACGATCAATAGGGTGCGCGGTTCGTTGGCGTTGTTAGGTTGAGTTGAAGCCTTGCTTACTTTACATTTCACCCTACCTATAGAGACCATGTTCGAAGTAGGGCTGTACCATAAGAATAAATTACTCCATCAGATCGAGAATCTTATCGATCTAAAATTGACAAGCCAAGACTCCCCAAGGCCTAGACTAGACTAACAAAGTAGAAGAATTAATATAAAATGTTTTCGGCCGGGGGCATGTGGCATCTTTGGCTAACGGAAGTCGCCCATGGGTCTCGAAACGAGCATAAGGGTCCATGAAGATCTAGCCCAGGAACAAGCATGAATCTAGACTCATTACCCCAACTTTTATACGAGACCTAAGTCTAAGTGGACAAATTAGGAAAGTGGTATACTGTTAAATGAGATCGTCATGTCAATTGCAATTCCGATGGGAATCGATAACATAAGACATATACTAATTGACCAGAACTCACTCGCTGTGCCCAAATAAAATGCAGTTGACAAAAAAGAATCGGGATATTCAAGAAAAATCAAAACAAATGCTCACGTCAATATGGGAGAGATCATGCATGCAATAAAGATAGGGAAAAAGGAAAAGAATAAGAATGAGAAAGAAAAGAAAAATGAAAATGAATAAGAAAAGAAAATGAAAAATATGGAAATAAGGAATCATGCAGAAAACGCCGTCTGATGCTCAACAAAAACACAAAGGCTTGCGTGCAGGAATCAACCACCCGTCTTTTTGGTGTCGAATCTTCTTCTTTTTTTTGGTCTTTTTGGTCTTTTCATTCTTCACCGACTTGGTATCGGATCGGGTAGAGGTGTTGAATGCAGGAAATGCAAAGGAACTTTCATATAAAGTAGAAAGGTCCGAGAAAAATAGAAAAGTCATCCAAATATTACAAGTGGTGCCCAATTTCTGGCCTTCTCTATGACATGAGGCATCGATCATAACGTCTTTCATCTGGAGAGTGAAAAAAAGAAAAAAGGAAAATCTCGTGGCGGAGGGAAATTAAAACAGGGGAATAAACAGGCCTCTGTCAGGCGTTGAAAAAAAGCCCAAGCTGCATGGCAAGAAGCGCAATGCAGAACGAAAGGTCTCGTGGTCGGAGGCGATCATTGGTGACATGGGAAAGGCGGAAGAACTTCCCCCTCCTCTCCTTCTCTGGCTTTTCCCAGAAGGCGGCCGTCGTCGCGGGTGTGATCCCCGCGTTGCAGTCGCACAGGTTGACGGGAGCGGAGCCAACTCGATTGGTCGGGTATGGCACCTATGTAAGCCTGGGGTCGAGGCCAAACGGCGCTGAAGCTTGGCGATCAGAAGCCAACAGGGGTGGAGTGGGCGATCGAATCACGATGTGGCCGGTCGCGGGTTGCTGGCTTGTAGGAAACATCCACGCTGCCTCGCGGTAATTGTCATGTCCGCGCAGAACGGCTCATAGTGCGTTCCGGACCACCGGGGGTCGGTGAGTACGAACGAGATCCGCCGAAGATGTCGACGTCATGCTCCTGCAGGACAACGGAGTACTTGGGGTCACGAAGGAATTTCGGAACCGAGTCCTTTAGAAGTTTAGTACAAGGATTTGAGTGATGTGAAATGGGTTCAACTTACACTTGACATCAACTTGAAGACAGAGGTCTGGGCAAGTTCGAAAAGGCTCACCACCTCTTGAAGGCTCTTGAACATGGATTCATCGTCTCCTACAGCCTTGGTCATACGGCTGGCCAGGCTGTTGCGAAGGGCGTGGTCAATGTTCAACTCGCAAGGGGATCCAGGAGCCAGGAACGCGTTGTACAAGCCTAAAAGGTTGTTAGAGCTACCGCAGATTAAATCGGAGTTGAAATGATACTCACCATAGGCAGCAGCCAAGGTTTCCCGGACCGAGTCCACCTTGTTGAAAACGCCGGCCTTCTCGGCCTTGTGGTAGTTGGCAGTGAATTCGGACACATCGAGGTAGAACGACAGGTTCTCTTCACAGAGAGAGTAGCGCAGGAACTCGCGGAACAAAAGACGGAGGGCAGGGTCGCCAAGGATGTGGGTGAGGCGGGCGTTGTTGGAATCCCGAGGCATGCCACGGTTGTCGTAGGTAGTGTTGGCAGTGGTGTCACGGTTCTTGTCGCGGGCGATCCATCCACATACACGCTGGCCGCGCTCGGTGATGCAGTAAATGGCGTACTTGGACGGTTGGAACACGGCGTTGGAGTCGGGGAAAGTCTTGTCGTCCTGAATCATGGTGATCAGACCATACTTGAGAAACAGCTCGGCAATCAAACAAGTCTCCCGGCGCTCAATGGTGGTCGAGCAATCCATCAACCAATCCACGGCTCCCTTGCCAGTAAATGTGTTGCCGTAGACCTTGCCATCCTGCAATTTCCGCTCCCGAGCCATCTTCACTCCCACCAGACCATTGGTGTAGTCGCTTAATGAGTCGGAATCGGATGTGGAAATGCTGCTCTTGATGTTGGGGCCATCCTGGCCGGCGAATCGGCGAAAGATGACTTCAATGGTGGCGCGGTCATGCGACAATTTATCGGATTCAATGTCTCGCTCCAGGTTCACCAATTGCATGGTATTCCGCGGCGACTCCAACACATCCATCACGTGACGGGCGGTGATTCCGTTCCGCTGGCAGAAGCGCTGGAGGATGTTAATTCCCTTGGGGGTGAGCTGGAACAGGGCACCCTTGAGAGGGAAAACCGGTAAGGCCTTTCCATCTACAGATTCGATAAAACGGGCGTCGACGAATCGCTGACAAACGGAACGAGCCATTTCCTTGGCCATGGAGAAGGTAGTGGTGGTGGTGGTTGTGACGATGCGGGAGGGGTCCTTGGGGTCAGGCATGCGGTTCGATTGGGAGAACTTGAGCGAGCCCAAGTTGTTGATGGCCTCCTCCGAGGTAAAGGTGTGGTCATAACGGGTGAAACGAACCCGGTGGGTGTCCAGCTTCAAACTAACCATCAAAGTGGAGAACAAGTCCATGAAATCCTAGAGAAAGATGTCAGTTTTCAACCACTCTCTCTCTCTTCCCGTCTTTCTTTGAAAGAGCCCCACTTACCTTGGTGAAAGGGCGCTCATCTTCGGTCATGCGCAACAACCTAGATGAAGTCTGGTGCATCTTGGGCGGTGCAGTTGGCACAGTGGCCGGAGTAAGACGGATCTCTTGGGACGGAATGCGCTGCAGAGTTAAGCGGCGTTTATGAGAGAAGTTCAGTTCGGTCAATGCCGGAGATTCTGAGCGCGCAAAATCCAGTGAGTTTAAATCTCCGTCTGACAATGGCGGGGTCAAGGGGTTGACGGTCGCGCTGAGTGTGGACAGTCTTGATAAACTGCTAGCGGATGGAGAAGATCGTAATGGGGTAGGTTGATTGATAGACTTAGCAAAGGCACTTGATGTCCTAGAGGCCAAAGCTGCAAAGGAGCGACGATTGCGGCGGGAAATAGAACCGACGACTGACCCCGTAAAAGTATGCAGGGTAGGCGGATCAGTCGTTGGAGGTACAGGGACAGGGGAAGCGCGAGAAGGAGTAGTTATTACAGGATCAGAATCTCGGTAGTGGTTAATGGATAGAGTTGGCATTGAATGGGTTTTTGGGGGGGGGGGGGGGGGGGGAGAAAAGAATTTGGGTGAACCAGACTTCGGGAAGAGTGTGAAAAGTGGGTATAAGTCAAACAAGTGATACCCACGATCTTTGTACACTATGGCTAAAAGGGGGTGGTGTATGGTGGAGGGGGGATGGGGAATGGGCTAAAGTAGTGTAAGTTAAAGAAAAAAAGAAAAAATTATGGTAACAAAATCCAGAAAAAGAGTACAAAAGAGTGGAAAAAAAAAATCAATTTATGAATTAAATTGAATATTGAATTATTCACTTTAAAATAAATAATAAAAATAAACTAAAAGCGGAAATGCAAAAAAATGGAGAAAAAAAGAAAAAAAAAAAAAAGAAAATGGAACTAAAACCGTACAATGGTGGAACTCATAGTACTTTTGGAGGTTGGAGAAACAATTGAATACAGGGATTACGATGACAGGCTTTTATTTTCTTTCTTACTTTTCCCCCTTGATGGAATGTAAATCAAAAGCTTATTAGAAAAGACTTAGGAAGTAAAATAAAATCAAAAATAAAACAAGTAAAAACATCTGAGGAAAAGAAATTTTGTGAAGAAACCAGCCTGTCATCCTTGACCCACAGCCCACGCGTGAGCCCGGAAAGAGTTTGGTGCGCTGCATCCAAACAACGTGGGCCAAGGGATTGCAATGAAGATCGGTGGGTTTGTTTTTGCAGGGTCTTGGTATTACTGTATTACATACCGTCAAGGATAACAATACTAGTACTAATACTAGTACTTAAAATGGAGATCCCTTGCACGAATTGAATGTGGACTATACTAGTAGAATGGAATATACTCCGTACTAAAAATGCTACATACATACTAGTAGTTTAGAATTCCAAATTCCAAATGATGGAGATCAAACACTCTCCCACAGTTCTAATACTGCTCCATCATGTATTGGTATTACCATACATTGAAAGTTGGTCAAATCAGGGAAATCCCCCTACGCTACCAACATTCTTACCGGCTTGAGCATTAGTGTTACCTGATATAGCAAGTCCCCCCTATCGATAATCGAGCCAGTGATCTGACTCTTCAGCCTTCCATCCTATCATTGGTCATTGATGGCGCCTTTCCTTGTTCCCTTCCCTCGGGTTTAAACTACTTCCTTCTCCTCTGTATCTCAAGCTCAACTAACCCCATTTCAATTCAAAGTGGAGTCCTCTCGGCCCCCTGGACTGATCAGGCAATGATATGACTTTGCCAACTCACGGAAGCTTGAGCCCACGTGGAACAAAATCCCTAAGCCCCTCCATGATTAATGTCAGGAACCTTATCGGTGTGGCAAAACTTCTCTCCATCATCGGAAAAAAAAAACCTCTTCGATCCGATCGTCATTGTTTTTTTTTTCTCTGGTTCGGTCATCCCGCAATCGGAATTCCCTCGGGAAATTCATTGGATCATCTTTTCTCCCCGGATATGTTTAATCAATTGTTATGCGACCTTGATAATGAGAGGTTAGGTCAGAAAACAAAGAGGGGGCGTACATCACATGTTTCATCCCTCGGGAACATTATCGGATCGGAGCATTTGCTCCAAGAGTGGAGCCTAGCGCCACTGAGCTCAATGTACGGAGCATATCATTTTTTTGGTTTTATAATGTTCCTTTCTAGAGTGTTTGGGGGCTTCGAAATAACGTGGGTTTTGGCCCGCGTGGCGGAGCAATCCCTTCTACGACCTTTCCAGGCGCCTTCGCGCGAGGGCCCATGTGGTCCACGTGGACACACGTGGAGAAATAGGCTGCCTGAGCGCACAAAGGTACAGGTGAGAGTGGAGAGAGCCTCGCTTCATCCCACCCACTTTGACTTTGGTTCGGTGATTACCAAGAGATGATTGGGTTGTGATCATGGTGGAGCTGTTAGCCCCCGGCGCGGCGGTTCCTGGCGCTCAGGCTAATGCTAAGAAATAAAATAAAAAAAGAAACAAACGAGAGCGCCAACAAACGGTTTGTTTCAGAGTTCTTAGCTCATAAACGCTCCGATAATCCTGTTTTTAGTGACCAACCCCTGCATTCTCGTGGGCGCGTTTAAAGGGGGATCATGGCGCTTTGGCTCCTGATCCTGATCCTGATCCTGGACCTGAAATTTAGACGCACAGACTCTGGGCAAGGAACTTCACTGTCAAAACCTCATGCCAAGGATTGACTCGCTTAGTCTAACAGTGATCTGGGGATGAGCTTACTAGAATCCATTTAGTTGCCTATGCTCCACAGAAAAACGGAGGATTGCCGATCGCCGTGTAAACCGCTCATTCCAAGAACAGCCTTCTAGAAAAGAGGAATCAGCCTCAATACTCTTCCAAGGTTATTCATGATTCTCTACATACCGCTGTTTCTCCCGCTTTGTACCGTGTCAGAACTCCACTCACTCGATCCGCCCCATGCGATCCAAGGAACAGGTAGCACAATTTCCAGGCTCCGATCCAAAATATCTTGTAAGATACGTCAGCGGCATCCTCAACGGGCGAGCTGTGCGAGATGACAGAGCTGGGCGCAATACAAAGATAAGGCTCAACCGAAATCGCGAATCAGCGTCAGTGCACTCATCCGCAGTGACCCGGAGCCTTGTTGAAACATGGATGAGCTGCTTAGGACCTTATTGAAACCGGGGGTCCAAGTCTGCGCTTGAGCAGTGTTTACGTATTCGCGGGGTGAGTGAAAGTTAAATCTGGCTGATATGAAATTAACTGGTCTATTATACGAACCCCGAGGGGGGGCCGATCCTATTTGATCGACTCTCCACATAACTAATCAGGTGTTTCACATATGACACCTCACAGTGAGATCTATCAACAACTAGAAAGTTCTCTAACTGCAAGCCACATGGTTGGGGATCTGTTATATCCGAATACACTGAGAATCTGTTCGTACGCAAAATCCTCCGCAGTCGAGCCGATCTTGTCGATCTATCAACATCCCTAGTCCCCTCGGTAACTAGTGCAAGGGGGCTGATAATCAATTTGGGGCCATCAGCCCTGTCATGACAACGGCAAAGTATGCCCTGATGCCACCCGATCGCCCCAAAATACCTGAGGCTCATTGCCAGAAAGCATAGAGCTCTGAATCTAGAGGCCATGACTTGATCCTTGGCTGACTCCGTACTCCGTACTCTATACGTGGAGGAGTCTCGGTGCTTTAGTCGTGCCGCGCGGACGGAGTTAATTAGCTGCACAAACGCATGTCGCTTTCTCACAACAGTTGCATAAGCCTGATATCACGATAGCCATGAATTACATTATATGATACTAACACAAATCCAAACCTGCGGGACTCGGACGCTAGTGGATTAAAACCTTGGATCTTAGAAATAGCTTGGTCACCACTACGGAGTACTCTTTACTAGTTACTGTATTTGTCGCTTCAACCCGCCGGCCGAACCATCACAACAATTAAAGTGGGCTCGACTTGAATGAATTGAACTGAATCGAAAGATTGAGTCGCACTGGGAAATGCTTACCGAGAAATCTAAATGCCCTAAAGTTAACTTCTTCGTTAGGCCCAATTTGCGGTCAGATCGCTTTTCAACGGTGAAGCCTCAACAGCTAAGGTCCTTTAGAACCCCGATTTGGAGGAGGGGGCAAGAGTCAGTATTCGGCGCAGCGAGGGGTATTATTGAATCATTAATCATTTATTGTATTTTTGAGTGAACCGTGGAAACTAGAAAATCGGATATCTTTTAGCCTGTATTGTCATTTTTGTACGTCACTGGAGAGTTACACCTCCTCCCCGGTCCAAATGCTGTGTAATATACTGATAATACTAATAATACTAGCATATTTTCAAGCTTTGGTAATACATGTATTATTTCTGTATTATTACATGTAACCTAATCCCTGACCGCCACGCGACGCATGCAGCTTGCCCATTTGCGGTCTAGATATGTTTGCGGCCCGTAGGAAAAGGTCAAAATAAAAATATTTTTATGCCGTGAGCTTCCCAAGAACAGGTTGGTCCAGAGCATAACCTCGTGGTTCAATGTCTTATCTGGGGTAAATTGAAGAATCGCGGCTGAATTCATTAAACCTTACGAGTCATGTCTCCTACTTGAATCGGCTAGAATCGGGAGGGTCGATCGCTGACCAATAAATTATAATAACATGATGGCGTTCAAAAGATAACTAGTTGATTATGAGCTCTGAGAAGGAATGGATAGAGTTTCTCACACTGCTGGAAGATGATCATCGGTCGGGACTTGAATTCAAGTCTAATGCATCTCTTGCTTGGTCTAGATGCGTACTCCCTACTGCCTAGATTTTTCTGGTCTGGCTAGGGTATGTACTGGGTACACGAAGCTATCAAGGATTATGTATATCTGGAGAAGATATGGCGTCAAGGGTGGTACAAGGGACAAACACCCTTTTCCGATAGACCAGTCACAGAGGCTCGGTATCTCTCCCCTTGCCTGGGTACTCAACAGTAGCGGGTAGCATTGCTCGACATGGATGCATGCGCATCGTTGCGGAAGCCAGCGCGCAGCTGTCGCATGTCGCATGTCGGTTGTTCTGCCATGCATTGTGGCTTTCGGCTTTGGGTTTCAAACCATGCTAGATACTGCCTTCCTTGGCTGATTCATTTCAAAGTTTGTTTCTATTTTTGCTTTCAACATTGAAATATGATGTTACGTTGTCATGAGCACTGTACAGAATATACTTTGTTGCCAAGACCAGATCCTCACGTCCATCCAAGGTTCAGCTTCAATAGAAATGTGTGTAGTGGAGTCCGTAGAAATTTGGAATACATTTTCTACTAGATTACGGGACTCAATGTTGTTGAAAAGTCAAAGTCAAACCTTGGAATTGGAACTAGAAGCTTCAGGGGTTCACATCCGGAGATAGACAGAAGAATATCCGTAGTCAACAGGGAACAAGGGAACATAAACAAATCAATTCGTCAACTCGTCAATTCGTCTGACAAGAGGTTTCATTTTAATATAATTTTTACCTTCCAGCCCTTTCCCAACGAAGACACGATGTGGGGACTCTTCCACGTGGAAAAGAGCCATCCCCTAGACCAACCTTGGTGAAGATCACAGATCACACACTTTCTTCCCGTATTCATGCCATGTGGCTTGCGCATTGGCGTCTCTCTGAGTCAGTCGGTCAGCCGCAAGCGGTTGTTTCCGTCCCGAAAATATTCTAGAAAGGGGTTTCCAAGGCTTCGTGAGAAACAAAGGACCCATTTCCGTATACGGACTACAAAGAACGGATTAGAAATAAATTGTATGATCATTTGGTATCCATTTCAAGCAACTGCCTGGGGCTGAGGTAAATCATTCAATACTAAGCTAGTGTAAATACTAATTTACAGTAGTACTGTCAACTGCCGACCCTAAATCTTTAAGGCTAGTCGGTCACCCCGAAGCTGAACATATAAATCCTCAACCAAAAAGGGGGAGAATTCTTGGCAACCGGAGAAGATAACAAAAACGGACGCAGATCAAGGTCCGTAAAATACAGGAAAAGAAAACCAAAAAATACAATTCGGCCGAAGTGGGGGCTCCACTCCCCACATTTACCGTTTTCAGTTAAGAGCGAGCAAGATGGACCACGTCATAGACTTTCAAAAGATAGATCACACTCTAATTACTGCAATATACTCCGAAGTGGAACATATTTTCTGGATAAGTACGGAGTAGAGCAACTTAAGTTTTCAACCCAGACCTTAACTTCTCGTCATCAGCTACTAATTACGGCCATTTTCGGCGCGGGCGAAACTTCGGCGCTAGAAGCCTTCTAGAAGCCTTCTAGAAGACGCTAAGAATTTTCCTTCCCATGGTACATACGGACTCCACATGATAGAAAAGGGAGATTGCTCCTTCGATTTTGTAACAGTACGGACGGTCGTGTTCGGTCAAATCGGATTACCGATCTGAAAACGGTCCTTCCCGTCACTTTTTTCTTTTTCTTTTTCTTTCTTTTCTTCTCTTTACTTTCCCGTCGGTTCCTGAGACCCAAACTTTGGTGAAGCCTCAAAGTGGAGTATATTCTGAAATGTTTTAGGCTCAACGGTGGGTAGAAATTTCTTCTCGGGCTTCACCGATATCTTTGAAAATCAGTCAAAGAAGTCCGCTTTACCGCCGAACTCCACCATTCCACCGAGAGCCACCTTTTCTCGGTCCACGTGGCTGATCGACGAAATCCAATGTGGAACTTACTGAAAGTTCAGTCCTGCAGCTAGTGGTGTCGGTCGACGACGATCGTGATTTCATCAATGACTTGCAGGCGTTGATCATCCATGTGGCTCAATTCCATGTAATCTTAGTAAAAAAACTCCGCGGCTATCAATTAATTTTATGAATTTAACATTAAACACAATAAAATATGGTGTGTTTATTCCTGATATTTATTGGCCCCCGAAGACTGTATGGTCGGAGTTAATTAAGATTACCCTGCCGTGACATGGGGGCCAAACTGCATGATTGAGATGACGCCAACTCATTTTTCTTACTTTTGGGGCGTGCATAGGGTGTCATCGCTCAGGGCAACCTGTTTCTAAGCTTGTGGGCTTGTAGACCAGCGAAATGAAGTTCCATATTGTCTGCATAAACCATCACCCGTGGACTCCAGTCTTCGAGTACTCTGGAATCTATACTCCATGTTTCTATCATAAGCCTCCAAGTTAGCTCTCACCTTATCATATGTGATTACTGTACCCTGATCGACTTTAACTCGCTGCTACTGCATGGTGGGGAAGACGTGAATGACGGGTTGAATGGCGATCAATCGAATAACGGAAGTTATGTTGCTCCGAATCTCCTCAAGCCCCAACATGACCAAGAACTTGCTTGCACGTCGGCTTTGGAAATGTTGTGACTGTGACTCTACCTCCGAGTAGTTTATGCAGACCTAATATCCAGTCAAAGCTGATCTGCACTGAAAGCGGTCAACATACATTGGGCTACTGCACCTGCGGAGTATAACCTCCACATAGTCTTGGAAACACGTTTCATCTGGGACTTTTACGTGCAGAAATCTATCTCCCAACACTCTGGTCAAATCCCGCAAATCCCGGAAATCCCGCGTCGTTGCAGCGGACTTTCTCCCGAATACTTGGGATTCCTCCGTCCCTACTGGAATGCAATCTCAACTACCTCGGACAAGTCCCAGTCCAGTCTACTTTCCAAGGCCTGAAGCTAGGCTACCGACCGGATCCTGCAGACCAAATATTCTGTCTTCGTCTTCGTGGCTAACAGGGGGAAAAAAGGAATGGAAAAAGCCAACCTGCAAGTGACTGCACCTGCAGCCACGTAGATGAATTTCCAACGGCCCCAATCCCTTCCCTTCCCCACCTTCCTACCGTACAACATGCAATTCGGGAGAATCCCACTAACCACTCACATCCTTTCTTTGGTGGATCCCCATGAGCAAGTATGCGATAACTGCAGAATTGTGGAGTCCTGCACCTCGACCAAAACTGCTCACATGCACTGCATTTTCCTCCAGATCAAATCACAGCAACGTGTCAAATCTACCCACCCCTGCACACGCGAGGCAGCATTTTGCCATTTTGCAATTGCATGACCAACGGATCGAGATCCATCCAGACGGGACGTAGTGTCCTTAGCGCAGTAACCATGGAGATGGATTCAACTAGCTTGAATCTCCTGTGATCCTGCATACCTGCATGGCGTCGGTGAATCGGATGCCCCAGGATAAGACTATTTTCAGTCCTTTTTTAACATCAGTCGGCTTACACTTTCGAGGTGTACTATACACCGCATCTGCGGATAAATTCACAAAAATTGAATGATCGGCTCGTCTACTCCATAATCCTCCCGGCCTTCCTTGGATAAGAAATAATTAGCAGACCTTTGGTTGGAACTGACATGTCACTTTTGACACATGGCGAGCGCACTTGCATGTCGCGTGCTTGCAGGGTTTATATCTGAGCCAATTATGCGTCGTTCTTATTGTGGCGAACTCGTAGCCGGGATTTCCTAACAGGGGTAATAGGAAGGAATACCTAGGTAGATGATTTGCAAATCTACTAGTTTGTAGTTAGTTGTTCCTTTAATACTGCTATACAGCTCCGATGTATAGATTTATATCTACTTAGGTACTTGGCAGAGAACATGTTAAATAAAAATATTTGTCGGGCTCTACCAGTTGACGGTTTTACAAAATCGAATGGGTGATCAATGGTCTGTAGCCCTGGGCAAGTGTTCCTTGTGCCTTAAAATAAGGAATAAACACAGACATCAGTTAGGTACTGCCATGTGCCACACATGTGCATGTGCAGTAATGTATACCACAACATCCGAAGTGAAGCCGGGAACCTACTAGTACACCCATGGCTGGTCTATGCTCCAGCCATCAGAATCCAAATCCAAAAACATTGAACCTCAAAATAGCGCTTATCCGCTCATTCAGTCCCGGTCCTCAAAGCTCTTGGAACCCTGTACTCCGTAGCACGGCAAGATGCAGAACGCAAGGATAATGCTTGATCTCTCCCCGGGCTTTTCCTTCCTCCCCGGGCAAGTAATACACATCAAACCTGAGCCATCGGCTTCAACGTCGAATCGAATCTTGTAACATACTGGACAGTAATGTACCGAAACAGACCTCCTATCACATCACATCCTTTCTAGTTTTAATTCCCGGACACGGGAAACATGTAAATGAAGATCATCACCGCCACAACTCGGTTACCCATAACGTCTTAGCGTGGGAGACCATAGCTTAAGAAGGCGGGGGTGGTGTGACGGCGTATCCCTTCTGATAGGTTCGTTTGCTGTGATATGTCATAATCAGGATTTTAGGGGAAGTCTTCGATCAGATCGCCGTTGGATGTGAACTAGTTTTTTGAGTTGTATGGATTCGAGTGTTCCCCCTTATTATTTTCGAAAACAAAGGACCGCTAATACCAATCTAGGAAGCCGAATCGGGATTGTCATCCTCGTTGAAGGTAGTTGGTACTGTAGTACCGTAATCAAACAAAGGGAAGATCCTGAGTAGTAAAGGTGGAAACTGGTCACGACGCCATGTGTTTAGGCTTTTTGAGCGGAGTGCCGTTTTAGTGTGTTTGTGAAGAATGCTAATTTCGGTGGCGCTGTCACAAGACATGGACCTGGATTAATAATTCAATCTATTGGATAAGGGATAGAGTGTGGGTTAGGTGAATGTGATGTGATTTCTGTTCATGAGTGGGATCAACCATCTCTCCACCATTGGCCAAGAGAACTGCTAGAACCGGCCATCTCGACCACTTCCTCGAAACTGATTTCCACACGGAACATCTGTCCATCGGCAGTGCCGTTTCCTCCACCCACCGGCGTGACAAGTGCCCAATTGACCAATTTCTCCCAAGACTCGCGCGCCACGTCGCGGCCCCAAACACGACCAGGTGTAGCCGCAGCACCGGATATGGAGGCGGATGTTTTGGCGGATGTGAGTAGCCGCACGTATTCAGCATAGGCAGCCGGGAATGATAGTGCGAGTGGTGCGATGCTCTGGGAGGACTGGGTACCGTCAAGCCCTGGGTCAAAAAGCGCTGCCAGACGGGTTGCGGCAAGTAGCAAGGCCAGTGGTAGCGATGAAGGGCTCGAGGATGAGGCGATAGATGCGGAGAATGGGAGGGGTGCAGGATCTGCACAGGAAAGAGATTGAGAGGTGAAGCTCTTTGGGATCGGAATTTGCAGGGCAGGCTTATCGGCTGCTTGTGTGCTGAGGTTCAGTTCACTGATTGGTAGCAGTGCGCTCGTCAGGAAGTCCTTTACGGATTTTGTTTGGTTGTAGATTCGCTTGAGGTGGAACTGGAAGTCCTTGTCCTCCCACATGTGCTGAAGAAGATATTAGCTAAAGTAAAGCTAAAGTGAATGGTTTCTTTTTTGGAACAATACCTTTAAATATACTTTCCAGCCATCTAGCAGAGTCTTCCAGCCTGTTGTTTCCAGAACAGCACGCTCAGAGCCAAGTGCTTCCGCAAGTTGTAGGGCTTCATTTTCATCGAGATCCAGACTTGCCATACAGATTTCCGAGAAAGTTTCATACGTTCTAGGAAGTGGAAGATATACATATCGGTGACTGAATCGACTCTTGACCCGTTTCTCCAGCATCTCAGTCACGTCAACTTTGGTGGTAAGTCCAAGTACCGCGATTGGCGCCTTTCGAGCCTGCGCAATATCGAACAAGTTGTACAGCAAAGTCTGTCGGGGATGAGTGACGAATAGGTCGAACTCATCAAGAAGAATGATGATAGACTTGGCAGCCGTCACCCCGTTTTTGTTGACAGAGGTTCCGAATAACTCCTCGGGGTGAGATAGCAGAGCTAAGAGGGTTGCCATTGTATCGGCATAAGAGTTGATCTTAAGAGTGTCGTCCTCAGTGTTGGTCTCACGACCAAGCTGACGCCACATCTCTCGAAGAGCTAGACGGTCATCTGTGTGGAGAAAACCGTTCAGACGAACGACGTGGAAGTCATCCCCGTGATCCTTTGCGAGAGATGAAATGATCGTCTCGACCATCGCTGTCTTTCCCGAGCCCCGTGATCCCAGAAGAAGCATCGAGTTACCTTCACCAATGGTAACTGTCTGCTCAATCAAGTGGTTGACCTTGTTGTATTCGCTTTCGAGTCCCTTGAGTGGGATCTGTCGCTTCCCAGTAAGCTTCTCGAGAACGAAATTTGTAAGGACGCGGAGCTCTTTATCAAGTCCCTGGCAGAGATTCTGCACAGCTTCCACATACTCGGGAAGGGGCTCTGCCATCTCCACACTTTCCTCCACCGACTGGCCTTGGTGCAAGCCTTGTTGGAGCTGCAGCGCGAGAAGATCATCAAGGCCATCATTAAATGTCTCTGGTTCATCTGATTGATCTTCATTCACCACTCCAGCGCTGGTACCATTTGACTTGGGTTTGGCTGTCCGTCTCGATCTTGTCCTTGCAAGTGGCTTGGGCGATTTCTTATCAACGTCCATATCCACGTCCTCCACAGACTCCTGTCTCGTCTTCGGGGTACTTCTTGCGCCGCGTGTACTGCGAGGCGTGGCAGCCGCCCTCCGCGTCGAAGTCGGTGTCTGCTCCCCTTCGAATCGCTGGGGCGCTTTGCGCTGCCGCCCACTGGCCCGTATGCTTCTCGGAGTCTCTGCAGCCGGCGCATCGACTTCGCCATCCAGTCCGAGTCCTTCGGGTATTTGTACACTTTTTCTTCGGGTCGATTGTCGCCGGGATGTTCTTGATCGGGGGCCGCGGTATTCTTGGTCCTCTTCGGAGTCTGGTTCTGCATCAGAAGATGAGGGCACGGAGTAGACATCATCTTCTTCACTTCCCATGGCGACATCGCCGTCTTCATCCTCGGAGACTCTTCTCCGCTTGGATGCGCGGGGATCTCTCATGGTTGTAGCTGGCGTAGGTGTAATTGATTCGAAGGAAGTATGCGACCTTTGAGTAAGGGGAAAATGCGACAGAAGTACACTTGAATTGATTGCTACTGTTGAGCTGATGAATGTCAATTGAAATACTGCTTAAGGTTGCGTCTCAATCATGTCGTGCTGGGTCCGTTATAAGTGGGAGCTCATCGGATTTTCGGCTGAGAAAGGTTGAATAGGAAGGCTTCGAAGGGGTTGCTGGGATGGCTAGATGTGCTTGCCTAACTCGATTCCAGGTGCAAGGGGTGTGTTGACAGTGTTCGGCAACAAATCGCATCCGTGTTTCACGCCTCAGGCCACCAACGCCCGTGTCCATGGTTCGATCACCGATATACATCACCAGAATTTTATTTGCATGTTAGCATAATAGTATTGAACAAAAAGGAAAGATCTGATATTATATAAGACTCATTACTAATACAATTCCATCATCATTCGGTCGTTAGCCCAGGCGTCAGAATATATATTCATGGTAGGAACACCATGATCTTGGATTCACGAGTTGGATCAGTCTCTATCCTAGTATGCATGGAAGACCAATATGTTCGTCCCGCTCGCCCATTGCATATTGATCTGAATAAAGGATCTACAGATACTTTGAGGGTTTGGATTTCCTAATGGTGCTTAGAAGGTTCCGTGGATTCGTCCTGTTCCTGTTCCACTATAGAACTCCACTTGCATGTAGTTGGATAACGCAAGCTCAATGTTTCTGCAAATTATATTCGTCAATCAGGGTCACTTGAGGTCCGTATGTACTCTGTAAAAGCAACCCTGCCCTCATGAGGAGCATTGGAATTGGTCGACCATGCCCTCTATCTGATCTATCTGGATATTATTATTGGGCGGAAAAACTAAACCATGCTCCAACCTTGAAAGGCCGATGTATACTGCGTAGCGAGCCTGTACAATGAGGAAAAGCGCAGACAACTAGAGCCTTAATGAATTCTACACTTAAACGTTATCATACTCAAGTGCTGCTAATGGGCCATTTCGCTCGAAACAAGCAGAATAGAATGAGATTGAGCAATTCGATAGCAAATCTGAGAATCATATATCATAAATGGGTAAATTTAGCTTATAGCAAATCTAGAAGTATAATCGAACTTCGATAGCTGCAGGCATCGAGCCAGTAGTGGTAGACTCGGATAGTTCCGCGGCCATAGCCTGGCCCCCTGGAATCCGCTGGACAACGTCATCATCCAATAGTACCTTCATATCATCTGGCTTGACATGGAACAGGCGAAGTCTCTGATCGGGACCAAAGTTTTGCTTTTGAGAGATCTTCGCCGCCAGTTCTTCCACAGTGAGCTCGGATAGATATACCGCAGTGTGGAAGTCATCCTGTGGTACGCCACTTTGCTGGAACCGGAGATACAAACATCGAGCTGGTGTGTCCTGAGCTGCCCTTGAATGCTCGCTTGGCTCGTTGGGTTTTGCATCAAGATCCATTGGTTCGAAATCCCCAGTGGATAGCCCTGGTGAGCCACTCGTGTTCGATGATGCAAGTTCAGAGGGGCCCTCGATACCATCAACACTGGAGTATTTGATCGATGCACCACTGCGGCTGTCCCACTCGATACTCGCGCTACCTTGCGGCTCAGGTAACTGGGGATCTTCCGAGCTATGCGAACTTCCCGAAGCGCTGATTGATGTTGATGGAGTCACAGTTTGCAAGTTAGGTTTCTTGACATTTCCAAGCACCTGCTCATTCTTAACTGGAAATAGATCCGGATCATCTTTCTGTTCTCCTGGGAGACAGAAGTTGGTCACAGGTCGATTGGAGTAAAATAAACTTTGCATCCTTGCCACCTCCGCATCTAAATTGGCTTGTAGTTCACTTTCAGAGAGATCATTACTCCCAAATGATAAGCGACTGTCCCGTTTTCGCTTTCCGAGGTTGACACTTCCAGGCTTAGCAAAGTCGGCCTTGCGTTTTTCAATTGCCCGTTTCAGTTGTGAAACATCATTGAACATTTTCCGCTCAGCTCCGTGGTCTCGGAATAACTTCACATTGCAATAGTTTAGCTCGGGAGGACCGGGCAGTGGCAGGACTGCCTCGGTCTTTGCACAGAGTCTGAGAGGGGCCCCCTTCACTCCCTTCGCATGGCTAAAGTCAGTTGAGAGAAAGTTGAATCGGATACCCATCGTGCAGCTCGATGGCCCTGTAGCGGGGTTCGTGCACCATATGACGCAGAACCCGTCTAAAGATGCTCTTTCTAGCTGGATGGGATAGCTTTGGTCTTTATTCTCTTGAGACAGATCAATCATCTCGACTGCATGTATGCCGCCCTCCCGATGCATCTCATGGCCTCGAGCCTCCTTCCATAACCTCCAGCATGCGTCAGGATTGGATGCCTGCCCAGGCTCTTCAAAGGACACGCGGATCGAGGTTCGATACGTTACCAACCCATTTGTCGGAAGCGGAGGCTGGGAATCGGTTATCGATAATGAGTACTTGTGACCTTTATTAAGATAGGTCACCGGAGCATCATTCGGATGATGGATCATCGCCGTTGGTGTATTCAGGTTCACCTGATATCTAAAGCTGTGGAATTGTTAGCTTGAACTAATAATAGGTTTGGTGGAAAACATACTCGGTCTGGCCATGACGAGGAGAATTTTCGCTCCCCTCGACGCTTTTTTCCGGGAAAGAAAGGTGGAAGGCAGATTGTTCGTGATTGCCTAGATTAAGAGGTAGTTGCTCGCAGGGATCATCGACAAACGCATCGGTTAAGTCGGAGTGAACAAATGCGCTAGGTGGGTATGCAGCGCTCTGATTGCTCCAAGGTAGGCCCAGACCTTGAGGCTCTGCTGCGAAGAATTGTGGATCGAAGGTCTGATAAGAGATGCCAGTTTTATCTCTATGCAGGGGCGTAACTGCAAATTGCTCAAGAAACGTTCTTGGTGTGAAAGGATTCGACTGCACGGTTGGCGTGTGTAGGTCTCCTGCCGGACCGTGAAACACCCCGTTCAAGAGACTTGCATCCTGACTATTAAAGGCTGGACTTGCAGATGGAGTTGGGAGTGAAGTATCATCTAGGAATGGCGTGAACCGGAGGCCAGGGATGTTTTGCGTAGTAAGACCGCTCACGTCACCCTTGATCGAAATTCTGCGTCGAAAATATGTTAGCTGACGAACATAGCTTGAGGAAGGGTAAGTAATACGCAGATGGATGATCGCATTTGACACTGGGCCGGACCACATCAGAGAAAGTCTCCTGAAATTTGTTGATGAGGCCCTGGTCGGGCTTTTTGAAGTTCGGTCTGGCGATACAATTAGCTTCGTATTGAAGAGCTGATAAAGAAGAATATACCTATGGCCAAACATCTGTGATATGATCAAATAGGTAGAGAGGTTGAAGAAGTAAGATGTTGCATCATAGAGGGGTAGATATAACGAGTTAATCGCTTATCTATGATGCTCCGCACCATAAAGGGAAGGAAGCTACCGAACAAACCTTGGAATCAGCAGAAGTGATCCGCTTCCACTTTGACCACTGAGATTCATCGGAAATGGCCCCTGTGCATGTCGACGAATCAAATCTATCAGTGGCGCACGCTTGGGTTTGATCGACACAGCTTGCTCCACTGTGGCGGGGTATTCTCTCGAAACTTCTACTCATGATCTCAAGGTACAGGATGCATATTTGCCATTGCATTCCCATTTTGTTATCTCCATTCCAAAGCCCGGCTCCACCAAATGTGAGGGCGAATTACAAAGGTCAGTGGTACTCTTCGAGTTGATACTAAGCCAGTCCGATCCACCATGGCCTTGTCGTACAGTCTTTCAAAGACGGCAGATTATTAACGCCACATAAATAATGCCCAATCATATTCAGTGCGGGCGCATCTGTGTTGATCAGCGTGCAGTATGACGAGATTTCTCTGACCCTGAGCCAATAAGCTGGAAGCGCGATGAGCTTGTGCGAGGCTGTGAAGGGAACTCTTCTAGAGCTTGACCGTTGCTTTACTTGGCTTGAGACATTCAGATGGGAGATGATTACGTATTGTGAGTATATTTGGAAGGTAATTGAGGTTTTCATTGGACGTGTCCGTAAAAGAAATACACTTTTAGTAAACGTAAAAGATGAACCCTCTGAAACTTCAAGCTCGTGTATCCATCACGCTGACAGCAGCAGGCCGGTCAGATAAAAAAACGATTACATTGTCACTTATTCGTGCTTGACCTGCTCTGTGAAACTGTTAGTATCCAGTGATAGAGAGTTGTCCCATTCACTTACCCTTGTGGACATCGGCCTTGATGTCGTGGGACTTCTCGTCCTTCTTGTCAACGACGGCATCCTTGACGGCAGTGGCACGAGTGCTCAGCTTGGCATCGCCATCCTTGGCGATTTCCTTGTTGACCTCCTTGGAGGCCTCGGCACCAGCACCCTGGACGCTCTCGGACACATACTTGGCGGCGTTCTATTTACATGGTAAGCACGGACAAAGTGATGGGGGCACGCGATTAAACATGATTGCGAACCTTGATGGTCTCCATGATGAAGAATCTGGAAGTTTTGGAAGGCTTGAAAGGTTTGAAAAGATGGATTGTGGTAAAGGTGGATGGTTGTGGTGAGATGGAAGATGGAAGAGGGAAGAGGGAAGAGGGAAGAGAAGTTGTTATTTACTTCACTCGCCTCAGAAATCCCAAATATCACCACAATTTTATCCCTCTAAGCTCAGACAGACTACTTCAATGTCAATAGCTTCACCAAAACTGGACCTCTTCAATTGCAAGTATCGTCTTTCTAATTATAGGTTTTATAAAGCTTAAGTTTCTTGATTGACTGGTTTCTTCAGGAAAGGGCATTGCTTATTTTACGACAATGTTATAATAGAACAGCTGTACCTGTATCCTCTACATTGGTTGTTATTGTTCTCTGCCTTGTATACTTGCATAGTCCCACTCTGTTCATAATCGAGATAAGTAGGAAGTATTCTAGTGTAGGCTGAGTGCAGTAGCTTAATGGTTTACGCTTTCAGCAACATGGCCAGATGCATAGATTGGGGTAGGTCTACATCTTATCGGACGATGCGTCACGGTTTTGAGCTTCTAATTGGTGAGTCTTGAAAGCTAAATATGTCTATATCATACGTCATAAATAACTGAGCCTAGAACTATCATTATTATGAGCTGTAAGCCACAAAATGAAACAAATATGCGGTTGTCAATTTCGAATGTTTCGCTGCCAGCTGAAAACCAGCCCTGACATCCTCGAACGACTCGAGGTCTTTGTGATTATCATGCGGGATCACAAGAGTTTCTCCTGGTGCTTTCGGGAGGGTTGAAAATCGCTGCCGAGAATTAGGGGAATCTGATGACTATACTGTTTTAAGCCACAGACAAGTGCTCATACAACAGTCCTGCCATGACTTTGAGAGAGGATTATGCTGTTCAGGCCATGGGTAGGCATGGGATTTTCAGAATTCTGCTCGTGATTGGCTCAATACCAAATTGTTCAATTGTACATAAAGCGGCGGCACTAGGCTGCCAAATAAGGAAGATCGGCCTAAAATCCGGCATATAAACTAACTAATAAGTATCTACAGTATAACTACTAGTACCTATGAAGACGTAGAACTAGGGGTTTCTATTTAAAAATAAACTCAGCTAGCAATACTTAGTACTCGGCCAGCTAAGCAGTCAAGACTAGAAATCTACATTGAATCGGTGAAACAAGTCCGTATCTGATCCGAGCCGAGGTCCATGATGTCCCCGACCGAGCTACATCCGTTGATAACTACCTTGAGTCTCGCAACAATTTCTCCTACATAGCCTGTACAGTTCTTTTCATTTCACCCCTTCCAATCCTCTACATCCTCAATCCTCACATACGCACCCACATCATGTCCAACCACCAAATACTTCCGCCAGCGCGCGAAATGACCGAATTCGAGCAACACGTCTACGACTGTACACACATGATAGGAAAGAAAACCGGCGACATTGTTAGTACACCCGATCGCCCCAAAAATCTTATGCGAATACCGCTAACAGCTCAACAGCGCTGGGACATCGACGCCCGAGAATGCAGCCTCCGCTTCGAATCCGCAACCCGCGGTCCACCCTCCAAAGCCGCGTTCACATTTACCATTACCCCTTCCCTTAGTAACACACTTGGAAGCTTGCACGGTGGGTGCGCAGCGACTTTAGTGGATATCTTGTCGACAATGATCTTGTTAGGAGTCTCGTCGCCTGGGAAATTCGGGTTCGGTGGCGTGACTCGGAACCTGAGGTTGACGTATCTCCGACCCGTGCCAATTGGGACGGAGGCGAGGATTGTGTGTGAGATTGTTCATGTTGGGAAACGGTTGGCGCTCTTGCGGGCGGAGATTCAGAAAGCGGATACGGGGGATGTTTGTGTGGTTGGAGAGCATGAGAAGGCGAATACGGATCCGGAGGTTGATCTGAGGATTTGATATTTGCATTAGAGATGAATTTTTTATATACTTGATACCCACCTACATGGTTTTGGGGACTACGATGGTAATGGATTTTACAGCATGAAGTGAAGAGAGACAGGTATATTTGCGCTTGCTACAACCTCCTGTTTAATCTGACCGGGTACTTGTGACCCGTGGAGGAAAACGAAGAAACAACGAATGACAAAGCACCAAACATGTCCAAGAGAATATAGTCATCCTAGCATCTAAGCCATAGATCATCCCATGGGACGAATATCTTAATCTACTCCTGAGCAAGCTGTTGGTCCTCCCGGAGACCCTCAACCACCAACTCCTCGCCCACAGCACGGCGGTAGATGTCCCGCACGTCGACTAAAATAAATGTGTCAGTAAAGAACATCACACGAAATTATACAGCGGAGTCCCTACTGTTTGTGGTCTCGAAGTGAGATGTGGCATCGTAGCTCTTGGAGATGAAGATGTTGTCACTGGTACCGTCCTCCAGGGGCTCGTACAGTGGGATCGGGGGCGCCTGGAACTTCTCTAGAATAGCACCCAGGCGCTCAAAGCCTGGCTCCAGCTCCATGTGGGGGTTCGCATCGTTCTCGGCGATGGTTGAGACGATGGCGATGTAGTAGCCCTTGGGGCAAACATTGTGTGCAGAAGAGACCATGGCAATGTAGATATCTACAAAAGTCAGCGAGGATTCTCAAGGCTTTGGAAGAGATGACTTACCGTGCTTGCGTCCGACCTGGGACTGAGGAATGATGAGCTGCAGCGAATCACTGCCGTCGGTCTTGTCAATGGGGTGGTTCAGGATGCAGATAGCCTTGAGCAGGTATCCGGTGGCGCGGACCTTGCCAGGGAAGTAGGAGGGGTCGGCAATAATCTTCTTTGTCTTGGTTTCGAATTTCATAACCTCTGCGTTCTCATCGCGGTCCTTCATGGTGGCCTTAATACCGGAGACCTTGCCGCCCTCGTACAGCACCTCATCAATGTCGGTGTTCAACATGTAGGTACCACCGTAGATGGCTGAGAGACGAGCAAAGCCCTGAGGAAGCTCGCCCAAGCCGTAAAGAGGGTAAATGTATGGCGACTTTCCGTAGCGGGCCATGGAGTTAACGTAGAGACGAATGCGGTTGATAGCGTCAACAGCTACACCAGGCTGGTTGATATAGTCATCCGAGGGGTACAAAGCCATGGAGTGGCCAACAAAATCACGGGTGTTGTCCTCAAGGCTGAACTTGTCGTAGACGTCCTTCATGGTGACGGCGTGGATGTTCAGACCTAAACTAGAGTTAGCCGCCATACCCCGCATCCATGTTCACATCACATACCCTGGTGAGTCGCAGGATCTTCCTCCTTGAAGTCGCCAACCCACTCAAGGAACTTCTTGGCGCGGCGCTTCTCAAAGAGACCCATGAGAGACGAGCGCAGAGCCTCACCGGCATCCGAGGGCACCTTAGCCACGGTCGCCTTGGGACCCTTGCCTTGTTGAACATAGCTGCCGGCGATCTGCTTGAACTCCAGGTATCGGGTGACATCGGTGGAAACCAGAATGTTTGTCAACTCGCCGTTGGCCATCAACAGCTTGGGCACCAGGTCAATGTTCCAGTCGTTGACTCGGCCGTATTTCTTCCAGGGCTCCTCGCCGGCGGGAACATTGCCGTACTTCTTGAACAACTGCGGAGACGGTTAGCAGACACATTTTCTCGATTAATTTGGCCGGCATACTGTTTCGATGTTGACGGAGGCTGCCTCTCTATAGCAATTGTTAGCTATCACCCAATGGTAATGTTGGACGAAGCTTCGTTACGTACCCTCCGTAGTGGTCGTTGCGGTCAATGTGGAGCACCTTGTTGCCCTTGACACTCAGAACACTGCAGTAAAAAAGTAAGATTTAGCGATAATCGCAAGTCATGGTATGCTCGGTATATCCTAATTACGTACCCGGACAGAACACACTCCGTCAATCCTAGGTGGCCAGGTCAGTGTTTGGAGAAGAGGAATGGCGGGGTAGCAGTAACATACCAGTGCCGAGCACCACGACATCGTATTCAGGCGCGATCTCGTCCATGTTGGATATAGTGAGGGGATATTGGGGGTAAGATACAAAAGGGACGTTAGTATCCGGAGGCAAAAGAGGGAAGAAAGGTTTCTCCTGTTACCTTGTCCCCGCGGATCAACAGAAGCGGTAAGAAGAGAGACTATTTGACGGGGCCCGCCACTAGTGGCTTAGTTTACCTCACGAAGCAGAACGACTTCATGGAACACCCCCTTTTCATCGTAAATGGACCTATGAGCATCTATGTCCTTAGATTCAGCCCCTGGATCTATATTTATCACCCCGCTTCAAGATCCCCCTGAGTGGAAGAGGATGAATGAAAGCATTGGGTCTCATTTTGAGAATCACTCTAACCCGACTAGGAATCTCCAAGTACACATGGCTTCAAGCTAAGACCACCATGGTCAACCTCATTTTCAAGCTATTTTTCAATTTAACTTTCTTGTTAATAATCTACGTGGTCATCTCTATGCACTCTATAGTATAACATGCTTTAAAAAACACTTGAGGGTACTGGAGTGGGAGCAAGGTAGATAGATACCCAGGCGCCCATCTTACTCGACCGTAAGTGCCTAGGTATAGTGGGTTCTTACCTAGGTAATTGGCTGAAGACATGAATTATATATGCCTAGTCGAGTAAAACAGAGTGCACGTCTGTTAAAAGACCAGACAAGCTTTCAAGATAGTATCGCGTTGTTGATATTTTACATTCCAAAAAACTATATAGAGAAAAACAATGATAGATCGATCAAAATATTGCTACAAATTCCAAACTATTCTCAGCCCATTCTCAGAGCTGTGATTGGAACAGATCTGCCTTAGGGCTTGGAGGTCTCAGGCTCGGACTCCATGACATCTTCGTACTCCGGGCGAGCTCCCTGCTCATACAGACGCTGTGCTTCCTCCCAAGCGTACCAGCGCTCACGCAACACATGTTTGATGCTCTTCATGGTAATGACGATCTAAAGTAGTGAATTGGTCAGCAAATCAAGTTTCGAAAATACACGGAGTGTATAATTTCAAGGCCAGTGAAGATAGCAAGCCATGTAATGTGAGAACTTGGGGTGCCAACGCAAACGCAGAGGGAACTTACGGCTCTGTCCCGGCTCTCAGATTCGTGTTCTCCATATCCAGCCTTCAGGCGCATTCTCTCCAGATCCGAGGTAGCGATACGGTTGCGCTCTTTGATGCAGACCCACCAAAGTCTGTGAAGGTCGTCCCAGCTCTTGTCGCGGAGTTCGGTAACAGCCCATGGGCGACCTAGATGAGAAGTTAGCGATTGTCTGGTAGATGGAAAAGATATATATTAGAGGGTCATTTCACGCACCGTGGGCTTGATCGAAGTCTGGTTCACTCATTGCCTCACGCGATGGAGGGAAAAATCCCCAAAGTCCATGGTCGGGGTTTTTGCTTCGGGGAGGCAAGGAATCGGCCGCCACAGGTTTCGGCAATGGGTATTTGGAAACACCAAGCTTGAATCGTGGACCAGTACGGTGAATTGCTGATACACCGCGAGTTCGGTTCAAGTCGCGTCCTCGGCCAGCGGCAACGGGAGTAGTCGTGGAGAAGCTCGAGGATTGGGTGGATCGAGTCATCGAGAAATGGAGGGAGGGTGCCAGATATGGCGGGGGCAATTCAGCCAGGGCAAGGCCCCCATATTTGGCCAATTGAGCGATGGCTGGCCGATGCATAGTGTTGGAATTGACTTCGACTACAGGGGAAATGCAAGATGGACAGATGCTTTTTTTCGGACTCAACGGACGGTCACGTGCGCAACCACTCCATAGTGACGCTTTCCCTTCAGTCAAGATGAAACGATTATTTTCATTTGTTCGCCAAGGACAGTTTGAATATCATCGCCTGTTATTCTCCTGAGAAATTGCTTCAAAAACTCGTCATATCCAACAAGAACATCTGGCTTAGAATACATTGAGACTGCCTTTGCTCCTCACGGCATCCGCGCGCCTAATTTATCCAATCGATTCGCTCCACCTCCAAGCGGAGTAGTGCCGCATCAAGTTGGAGAGGCCTTTCATGAACTGCCATCCCTCCACAGATTCTGCTTCGGGTTGATATTCTACGGATTCTGACCACAAAACGAGTCTCCGGAAGTTTCTGTTCTGGGATCGTATCTTTCAGCTTTTTTCACGAGGCCTCAGTTATGAATCGACCAGGTTCGTCAGTTTCTTTTACCCTTCCCTCGTTCATCGGCCTTCCCCCGCTATAGAGAAAAAAAAAGCCCTGTCACCTCACCAGACCTTCCCTCTCGGAATTGAACCCTATGAACTTGATATTTGCTCGCCTGTATGGAACGATGTCAAAGTTCTTTACTGCAATAAAGTGCCTCCATATGCGACCGAGACATTTTCGCAAGGACCTCTGGATACATTCTTGGGCTGAGACAGAGCATGAACACTCGCGTTTTGAGATTGTGTAGATCTCGCTAACTCCTTGTTCTCTTGTGCTAGGATCTGGTCCTCAGCCTCTACGAGGCATGTCCGGATTTCCCGCGCCGCAGCAAGCACAGGCCCGAAACACAACATTGGCGTCCGCACGACTGCCGAACGGAAAATTGGGTACGTCGTCATCGGGTTCGATATGGATTGGGTTGTTAGAAGTCGGAGCGGGTGGATGCTAATACGTGGGGTGCTGATCTAGGTGGCGCAGCGAATTGGAACTTCAATCTGCCTATGAGCGGAACTCCCACTCTACAAACCAACCAACAACGAAATATGGGAACTATGGGTAGCTTTGCGCAGAGCTTGACCGGTTCTCAACCAGCAACACCGTTAGATCTTTCGTGAGTGAAATCTTGATTGACTTCGTTCTCGAGTGACTTCTTGTGCATGATAATCGAAGAACTGACAGTGATTGTGTCTTCCAGCGAATTTCCTTCCCTTTCAGGTGCACCCCAACAGTCACAATCTCAGAACCCCGGGCAACTTGTTTGGGCCAACGCAAGCCAGCGAGCTGCGCAGCACACTCCCGTTCAGAGACAGCAGCACCTTCCTACTTCTCAACCCCCTTCTCGAACCTCCCAGACCCAACCGCATCCCGTACAACAGCCTTCGCAACCACCTCACGATGACATCTTCCCCTCCGGCGCCCAATTTGCCAATCGACTGGATGACTTCAGGAATGGTGGACAGGGTATCAGTAGCCAGCTAGGCGCCGGCAGCCAGCCTCAGACAGGTAACATTGACGAATTCCCTCCGTTGGGTCGCAATGTTGCAGCTGAGATTGGCCAAGACCGTCGGAGCTCATTGATGCAGAGCACTGCGTTTGGAAGCTATAACACCAGTATGTACTGGCGTTTCTCGTTATGGCGCGGGAGAAATGGATAAAAAAATGGATAGCTGACCCCAACATGTAGGCATTGGAACATCACGGTCGCCTGTCAATCAAGGACCCAATGGAGTTTTGGGGCAGGAGAAGGAGGTAGGTAGATCGGGCGATCGTCTTTCCCAGGCCCCGCACTCACCGACACCACAGGACCCTAACAACACCCTTATGTCGAGTCAACGCAACTTTAGCGACCCGCAACAATTGCAGCAAAGGCAGCAACAGGCCAACGAAGGGCAGGATGCTTCAGTGGTCGCAAATTCCAGAAGTGCAGAACAACTACCTCTCGCACAGATGAGTGAGCTGGACCGATTCGGCTTGGCCGGCCTGTTGCGCATGATCCATAGCGAGAGCCCCGACGTGGCCGGACTCGCTGTTGGTCAAGATCTGATGACCCTTGGCCTGGACTTGAATCAGCCTGAGTATGCGCGCCCACTGTTTGAAATCCACTGATGGCCCTAGCTGATAAATCTCGCGTACCCTAGACCTCTCCACTCCACCTTTGCAACTCCATTTCCGACAGCCGCTATGTCGGCTGTACCGCTCGAACAGGACTTCTCCCTTCCCTCTTGCTACAACGTTGCGAACATACAAGCACTCCAGTCTCGAATCCCTGGTTTCAGCGACGAGACCCTGTTCTACATCTTCTACAGTATGCCCCGAGATATCATGCAGGAGCTGGTGGCAGAAGAGTTGATGGGCCGCAAATGGCGGTACCACAAGCTCGAGCGCTGCTGGCTGACCCGCGATGAAACATATCCTGGCCCAGTTGATGTGGAACGGGGAGTGAGCGAACGTGGCGTCTATCTCCTGTGGGACCCTGCCACCTGGAAGAAGATTCGAGTGGGTCTTACCAATCAACATACACAACCAGACGCGCTGACTTCGTCGCAGCGAGATTTCATCCTTCGATATGAGGATCTGGACAACCGACTGGATTCCAACCGGGCAATCAGTCGTGGTGTTAGCCAGACACATCATGCTTCATAAATTGGTATTGATACGGCTCGGGTCAGTCCTTTGTTCAAACGGCAAATGGCGTTCGGCTGTCTGTTTTCTGTAATGTTGCTCTACGGGTGGCCAATAGTACAGTGTCTTTCGGGACATGGCGTGTTGATTTACCGGGGAAACTAAATGGACTATATGGGAAACCAAGCCACGATACTATTCGAATGGCCTTTATGACCTTGTCAGATTTGTATTAACCAATGTTCTCGATTCGGATTCTGTTCAAGCTGTGTTTATATCCCTAGCTTCAAGAAGTACAATCTGCTGGCTTCTGCGCCGTCGACAGGATCGCCACCCACTCTCCAGGCACCTCTCCGTCCTCTCCGTAGACACTAGCTAAATACTTCTCTAGAGCTGGTCGAACATTATTCTTGTTCTCCTCTCGCATCTCCTTTGACCAGAAGGTTTCTGTCATCAGTGGTATCATGAACATGGCCATCTCCACAAATTCAGCCACTGGGAGGGAGTTGTGTCTCGTGACAGCATTGACCTTGATGTCATGAAAGCCTCGGTCTCTGAGCTGGCATTCTATCCATGTCACGGAGTTCCATTGGCCATTACCTAACGCACCCAGGAACTCCTCAGCCGTCGGCCATGGCAAATTGTTGGGCATTGTTGCAATAGCCTCTCCGGCAGCCGATGTCCAGCCCGCTGAATGGTTATTGTTAGTTTTTAGTCCGTTGATATCCTCGACTGTATTGCTATAGTGATAGCAACTTGACTTACGCTGAATCCAAGTGGAAAAGGCAATAGTTCCCCCCGGTTGCAAGATTCGGATGGATTCTGTAACCAGCGTTGTTAGATCACATCGAATTCGAGGGAAGTGAACAACTTACCATCCAAGGCAGCCAAGCCTCGGGGGAGGCCCATGTAAGCTAAAATTTGACAGAATATGTAAGTTATAACTCATGAAGACATCAATCATGAGGCATAAGCATACCGAAAGCCGTGAAGACATATGAATAATGTTCAGATGGCAGCTTGGTATCTTGCGCATCAACATTCTTCACCTCGGTATTAAGCCATCTTTCGCTCTCCATTCGGCGCCTGGTATAATCCAACATTCCATCTGATAGATCGCCGCATGTCAATTGCCATTTGGTCTTGACTTGGTCGTCCAGCTCGCGTTGAAGGATACTGGAGATGACTCCAGTCCCGCAAGCGTTGTCAAGAACCACGAATGGACGGTCTCTGTGGAACTTCGAGTTAGCTATAATGCCACTCTGATCAATCAGGAGTTGAGCAAATTGGCCGGTTGCTCTTTCGCCGAGTCTGTAGGCTTTGATGAATTTATCGTCGTTGAAGATGATGTTAAAGTTTGGAGTTTGTCGGGCCATGTTGTGATTGTATAGACGGAATTTGGACTCAAGTATTTGATAATCTTCTAGGAGGTCTTTATTTGAAGAGGTGCTTCATAAAAGAAGTTCTTTTTCTTTGTTCTCTCACATTGGTCCTTTTATATGTTGGAAGGACTGGCCAGTGATGGACTTGTCACTGATTTCTATTCGTCGAAGTAAGTACAGAACTTAAAAAGTGCCCGAGAATGTCTCCGCAGCTTGTTGAGCTAGAAGATTCGAACCCAAACACACGTAAGACGCGATACATGATTGAAATCATGGACCGTCCATCTGCTTTGGCTCGTTCCTTCGTGAGTACCTTCGGAGGGGAGTGATTGAATTGTATGTGCTATTTAATTGTCGGGTCTAGACTCATCAGGGTGCCTATTTTCCCCATTTACTAGTGCTAGAAATGTATGAGATAAGACAATGAGCTGAGCTTAACGGAGTCGGAGACTTTCAAGAAAGTGTCCGTATAGATATTCACGTGACTGATGTTGATTATATGGTCCGTTGTAGATTATGCTTACATCATCCCGACAGCGCTAGTGCAAAACGGGCAAACCATAAACACCTGATTTGCGGGCAAAACAACACTCGCGCCCCTCTTCATCTCTCCCGACCTTAGATGTACTCCGCCTAGCGAGCCGACTCGCTGTCGCAACCATGAGGATCACAGAAATTGTGATTGACGTACGTTTTTAATCTCTCAATTTCCTGCGCTTCGCTAATTTATGTGCTGTAGGGCTTCAAATCGTACGCTGTGCGTACGGTTATCTCGGGATGGTGCGCAATCGATCCAGCTTAGCGGACAACAAGAGCGAGGACATGGGCGCAATGAAGATAAGCTAACATGACAACCCAGGGATGAATCTTTCAACTCCATTACTGGTCTAAACGGTAGTGGCAAATCCAACATTCTCGATGCCATTTGTTTTGTTCTCGGTATCACCAACATGTCCACCGTCCGAGCGCAAAACCTCCAGGATCTCATCTACAAGCGCGGTCAGGCCGGTGTAACCAAGGCCAGCGTTACTATTGTCTTCGACAATCGCGACACCTCCAAATCCCCGATCGGTTTCGAAGAGTACGCAAACATCTCCGTCACCCGCCAGATCGTGCTGGGCGGCACCAGCAAATACTTGATCAACGGCCACCGTGCGCAGCAACAGACCGTCCAGAACCTGTTCCAGAGTGTCCAGTTGAATATCAACAACCCCAACTTCCTGATCATGCAGGGTCGCATCACCAAGGTGTTAAACATGAAGGCAGTCGAGATTCTGTCGATGATCGAGGAAGCGGCCGGCACACGAATGTTCGAGGATCGACGAGAAAAAGCGATTAAGACAATGGGGAAGAAAGAATTGAAGTTGCGTGAGATCGAGGAACTTCTGAAGGAAGAGATTGAGCCCAAGTTGGAGAAACTCCGGTCGGAGAAGCGTGCATTCCTTGACTTTCAACAAACACAGAATGACTTGGAACGTTTGACCCGACTTGTTGTAGCTCATGACTACCTGCGTGGGGGAGAACGGCTGCGCGTTGCCGGGGAGGAGTGTGATAGCAAAAGGGAAATGGTTCAGGCATTGGAAGAGAATGCAACCAGGCTGAAGGGCGAGATTGCTCACCTGGAAGAGGACGTTAAGCGAGTCCGGTCTGCCCGTGACAAGGAGCTTCGAAAAGGCGGCACGTTCCAAGGTCTCGAAAACGAAGTCAAGAACCACTCACATGAGCTGGTCCGGTTGACAACCGTCTTTGATCTGAAGAACTCCAGTATGGAGGAAGAAAAGGAAAAGCGCCAGGCCATGCAAAAGTCTGTCGGTGACCTTGAAAAGGCCCTGAAGGAAAAGCGGAAGATCTACGAGAAACTGCAGGCCAAGTATGATTCTGCTAAAGCTGAACTTGATGCGCAGAATGTCGAGGTGGAACAAAAGGAGGAATTGCTTCAAACATTGCAGACTGGTGTCGCATCGAAGGAAGGACAGGAGAGTGGTTACCAGGGACAACTACAAGATGCTCGAAACCGAGCCAGCAATGCCTCTACAGAGCAAGAACAAGGGAAACTCAAGATTGCCCACCTCGAGAAGAGAATCAAGGAGGAGGAACCGCGTGCGAAGAAGGCCAAAGAGCAAAACCAAGGCCTTTTGAAAGACCTGGAGGGTCTGAAGGCCCAGGCAAAGAAGCTGGAGTCAGAGCTCACTCGTCTGGGCTTTGAGCCTGGTAAAGAGAACCAGATCTATCAAGAACAGTCAGAACTGCAGCGTGATATCCGAGATCTCCGCCAACGGGCTGACGGTCTACGACGAAAGGCGGCAAACATTGATTTCAACTACGCCGATCCCCACCCCAACTTCGATCGTTCAAAGGTCAAAGGCTTGGTGGCTCAACTCTTCACATTGAACAAGGATCAAGTTCCGGCTGCTACAGCTCTCGAGATCTGTGCCGGTGGCCGTCTTTACAACGTTGTGGTCGATTCCGCGGAGACTGGTACCCAGCTGCTCCAAAAAGGCAAGCTGCGGAAGCGCGTGACCATTATTCCTTTGAACAAGATCTCGGCATTCAAGGCCTCCGCAGAGAAGATTGGTGCTGCTCAGAACCTCGCTCCGGGCAAGGTGGATCTTGCGCTGTCTTTAATAGGATATGACGAGGACGTGCTTGCAGCGATGAACTATGTCTTCGGTAACACACTCATCTGCAATGACGCCGATACAGCTAAAAAGGTCACATTTGATCCTGCTGTACGGATGAAGAGTGTCACTCTCGAAGGCGATGTCTACGACCCTTCCGGTACCCTGTCTGGTGGAAGTGCCCCTAACTCTAGTGGCGTGCTTGTGACCCTACAGAAGCTCAATGAGATTACCAAAGAGCTGAGGAGCAAGGAGCGTCAGCTTGCTACCCTGGAAGACAACATGAACAAAGAACGGAAGAAGCTTGATGCTGTTCGATCAATCAAGCAAGATCTGGATCTCAAGTCCCACGAGATCAAGCTTACCGAGGAGCAAATCAACAGCAACTCTTCTTCTTCGATCATCCAAGCTGTCGAAGAGATGAAAGCAAATATCGAACAGCTGAAGAACGACATCGCAAATGCCAAGACTCGGCAAGCCGAGGCATCAAAGGACATCAAGCGCATCGAAAAGGATATGAGTGAGTTCAGTAACAACAAGGATAGCAAGCTGGAAGAACTTCAGACTTCACTCAATGCTCTGAAGAAGAGCCTCACCAAGAATTCCGCTTCAGTAAAGGAACTCCAGAAGGAACTCCAGTCGTCTCGTCTGGACTCTGAACAGGCTGGAAGTGATCTTTCAGCGGCGGAAGAGCAGTTGTCCGAGTCAGAAAGCACATTGAAGGCCCAGGCTGAAGAGATCTATTCTTTGCAGCGGGAACAGGCACGACTCAAGGATGCCCATGATATTGCCCAAGCGCATCTTGAGGATGAGAGAGCCAAGCTGACTGGGTTTGATGAAGAACTCCGCGACCTTGATGAGACAATCAAAAGTAAGTCGTCGCAGATCACTGAAGAGGGCCTGGAAATGCAGAAACTGGGACATCAACTCGAGAAACTCCAGAAAGACCAGCATTCCGCCTCTCAGGCTGTCGCTCATATGGAGCAAGAGCATGAGTGGATTGCGGATGAGAAGGAGCAGTTTGGTCGCGCGAATACACCATACAACTTCCAGAACCAGAACATCGCCGAGTGCAAGTCGACACTGCGCAACTTGACCGAGCGTTCCCAGGGCATGAAGAAGAAGATCAACCCGAAGGTCATGAACATGATTGACAGCGTTGAGAAGAAGGAGGCTGCTCTTAAGAACATGATGCGAACAGTCATTCGTGACAAGAGCAAGATCGAGGAAACCATCCTTAACCTCAATGAGTACAAGAAGGAGGCGCTCCACAAAACCTGGGTCAAGGTCAATGGTGACTTTGGACAAATCTTCAACGAGCTTCTGCCGGGTAGCTTTGCCAAATTGGACCCGCCTGAGGGCAAGGATATCACAGACGGTCTGGAGGTCAAGGTGTCTCTAGGCAAGGTCTGGAAGCAGAGCTTGACGGAGTTGAGTGGTGGTCAAAGGTATGTTTTTACAGCCACAGGTCTCTTTACAACTTATGTGACTAACTTTTGATTAGATCTCTTATCGCCTTGTCCCTGATCATGGCCCTCTTGCAATTCAAGCCTGCTCCCATGTACATCCTCGACGAGGTCGACGCCGCGTTGGATCTGTCGCACACACAAAATATCGGTCGACTAATCAAGACTCGTTTCAAAGGGTCCCAGTTCGTGGTGGTCTCCTTGAAAGACGGCATGTTCCAGAACGCCAACCGTATTTTCCGCACCCGGTTCAGCGAGGGTACCAGTATCGTTCAGGCACTGACCCCCGCCGATATGAGATAGACATCATGAAAATGTGTTTATTGATGGTCAATTTTGTCTTTTTTGTGTTTGTCTAGCCCGGTGCGAAGCATTTACTATTTCAGCTCATTGGTCTGTGTCCGCTGGTGTTATATGGTTTCAAGTGTTTGGTCTGGCTTCTTGGTTGGGAAGGGATATTGGTTCATGATCCATGCATGATGAAGAGTTTTTTTTCTTGCACAAGACTTTAGTTGTTCTCTTGAGAGGCGAATTTAGATTCAAGTGAACTCCTGTAAACTACTACTAGTCAATTTCTTGATGTTATTAAGGTAGACTACCACGGAAGCCATAACTCAATCAGTTAGAGTACAGCCCTGGGGAGTACACCAATGTTTATTTCCGGTTAGACAGGTGTGTGCATAGGAAACTCAATAACGCCTAAGCAATGATTGTCGAGGTACTTTAGGTATATTAACTCAGCATACAGTGAAGTATGAAGCATACAATCAACTTGAAAGCACATTGTTGTTCCTCTCGGCCCGTTGATATACATCCCGAGGTCGGCCAATCCACATGACCTCCTGCCCAACCCGGAATTACTCCGCCTTCGCCCGCACTGCCTTACCTCAACCAGACATCCTACAGGGCGCACATCGCTCACGGCACAATGCACGACGATGAGCCTTCGCTCAATATCCCCTCGCTCTTGACATTAGCTGTCGTATCATACTTCGTCATTCGATGGTTCTTTAACCGCGATGAGGGTTCCAGCGGAGGCCGGCCCCGCGGCCGTGGCAACGTTGTTGACCCAGCCCAAGTCGAACAGATCGCTCAGATGTTCCCTCAACTCAGCACTCGCGATATAATGTGGGACTTGCAGCGTAACGGCGGCAGCGTTGCGGCGACAACAGAGCGAATTTTGGCCGGGCGCGGGCTGGAAACGGTATGTCTTGCGATGCTCCCACGTTATCCTGATCTAGCCCATCTGGCATATGTCGGGAATACTTACTTTGTTCTATGATT
Organism: Penicillium lividum; assembly: GCA_028828245.1. Classification (NCBI taxonomy): domain Eukaryota; kingdom Fungi; phylum Ascomycota; class Eurotiomycetes; order Eurotiales; family Aspergillaceae; genus Penicillium; species Penicillium lividum. The sequence continues at coordinate 948,811 of JAQJAG010000002.1, forward strand.
ACTGACTGGTTAATATTTAGCCACCCCCATCATTCCAACCCCAGGTCGTAATGCCCCGCGGACATGCTCCAGTCCAGGCTACGTCAACCGCGACAGTTTCCAAGGCGGATGGACAGGACTTGATCTCTCGGTACAACCTCAGCGCGAAAATCGCCGCTGCAAGCGCAGAAGCTCAGCCGCCCAGCTCAGCGAGTGCTTGGTCACAAAACAAAGAAGAGCGCCAGCGTCTGCTTCAGAAGCGCCGGGACGAGATGATCCTGGCCGCGCGAAGGAAGATGATGGAGAAGAGCAAGGGCCCGGCCCAATAAGTTGAATCTTTATCCTGTTAAATAATTGCACCATCTCGATTTCGGATTCTGGTCTCTCGAAACCTCAGCACCAAAACCCCACAACCCCGTTTCTCGTTGGATGTCTCACCCACTCACTGCGTGCGGATGTTCTCCCACTTTCGTTTTGTATTAGAGCGTTTCGCATGCTGTATGGTGTTAGGTAAATTGGAATAGCTTGGTTTGAATCGCTGGTTTATCATGAGACCAGGACGGGTATATCAGTCTATATACAATGAATATTCGTTCGGGGGCATTGATCCGCGTCGCATATGCACCATAAACGCCAAAAGAGAAAATCAGATCACCCAAAACCCCATGCAATGGTTAAAACTCCATGTAATCTTCCTCCTCGTCTTGGGTCCCGTCGTACCCGCCATTCGCGCGCTGTTCGGCCAATTGTTCGCGCCTCGCTTGCTCTTTTGACGCACCGATTTTACTGGTCCTCAATTAGTATAGAACATCATAACGTTCAAGCAGACTACGTGTAGTATCATACCGGAGATTATCGACCACGCCGACCAGGAATCCACGTTCTTCGCCCAATTCCATCGCCCCAACGCCAGTCAGCGCAACTCCGCCTCCGCCAGTGGCAGCTGCATCTAAAACATCCACGCCAGATCTCATCTTCGCCATACGCACCTCTCGCAAGTCTTTCAATAACCGTCGGATTTGATCCGGGTCTACCAGGTCGTCACTCGCGGCATCGAGTAGCATATTCCCGACCTCGATCCAATGAAACGGCAGCGAAGGGACCTCCCCTGCAGAAGTTCTCGCTTGGGCGGTATTATGTAGCAGGAATGGTGGCGCAGCAAAATACTTCTCCCCATCTGGCGTGTATTGTGGTCGAGCGATGGGCTGCTGACCGTGTTCGTGGATTCCAGGCTGGCCTGGTAGTGGGGGTGGAGGCGAGAAAGCATTTTTATAGTCTTGGTGTTGTGATTCGACTTCGAGGATCAGACTTAGTGGTTCTGGATGTAGCCATGAAGGGGGTATAATGTTGGCACGACGTTGGCGTTTTAAAAGAAGCGCCAACCAGAGGGGAATGGAGGCGCGACGGGGTGGAGCGAGAGGTTCGATAGGGCCCTGGGCAAGTCAATTGGTGATCCTCGAGATTTGAAGCGCAAACTTGCAATTTAAACTTACTCCTAGTAATTCCAGACCCTCCAGACGCTGTCGAGGCACGATGGTCACCATCTCCATCTCTGCCAGAAAGGCGATCTCCGAGGGCGTAATGCCCTGTGGGAGAGGGAAAGCCATGAGTGCAAGTGCGTCACGATAAAGAAGTAGACGCCGTACGCGTAGGAACAGTCAATTGACAAATATCCTGGCGTTCGCGCCGCCAATGCTTGTTCTTTTTGCGGGATCGAATCGCGTCTCGATTTAAGTGTTTGGTGTGTTTGCATGGAGTAGGTAGCTTTCTCGTTTACGTAGTTCTTTTCCTTCGATCCCACCCAACTTCAGCGAGTCGAGCTTAGTGTCTGTTCTTTAAGCTTCAAGCTTTGGAACAAGATGAGTTCCGCTCTCGAGTCTAATCTGAGCCGCGCCGCGCGTTACTCCATTCCATTCGCGCTGGTGTTCATCGCTCTCTGGAGGACCAAAGTTCAAGCCGAAGTCCCCGAACCATACCTAGACGAGGTCTTCCACGTCCCCCAGGCACAAGCTTACTGGGCACACCAGTGGACACATTGGGATCCCAAAATCACTACTCCACCCGGCTTGTACCTGTGGTCGTATCTGCTATGCGCCGCATTGCTCATTCTCCGCGGGTCTCCGACGAAACTCACCACCGAAGCTCTCCGCACAACCAATGTCGCGACTACCGGCATTTTTCTACCCTGGCGACTCCAGGTGCTTTCGGATGCCGTGCACAATGTGAAGAACAATCGGAATTTAGGCGCGTGGCTTAGCCATTCCGTCTTGAATATTTGCTTATTCCCGCCGCTGTTCTTTTTCTCCGGTCTTTACTATACCGATATCCTTGCTCTCTTGGTTGTCATCGAGGCGTACAATTGGGATTTGAAGAGGTCTGCAGGAACGGGCCTTACAGCTTTCTTTTCCACTCTGAGCTTCCTTGTCTTTGGGCTGGCTGCGCTTGCTTGCCGGCAGACGAATATCTTTTGGGTTGCGGTCTTTTTGGGAGGACTGCAGGTTGTTCGCAAGATTCGAAAGTCCTCCGAAGCATGCAAATTGTCTGGATTGTCAGATATTGTGAAGGGTGGCCTGCAGAATGAGATTTATGATCCTCTTGTCTCGGAGGCTTTCTTGGAAGGTATGTATTGGTGTTTATTATCTATTGACTGTACTAATCGGCATTTAGATTATTTCAAAACTGCCATCTCCCTTGCCACTACCGGCCTCAATAACCCGCTCTCTACTGTGGCTTCCATTATACCCTACATGATGATTCTTGGAGCTTTTGGCGCATTTGTATTTTGGAACGACGGCGTGGTTCTTGGTGGGTCATCAAGTCAGACTTATCAAAAAGGAAAGTTTAAGCTAACAATTGCCTTAGGTCATAAGGAATTTCACACAGCCGGTATCCACTTGGCTCAGATGCTTTACATCTGGCCCTACTTCGCCTTTTTCTCTTGGCCACTGCTTATCATTCCCGTGGCCAACGTCATTCTTCCCAACACCTTCTTGCCCAAGTACATCAACTACGGCTTCCCGGAAAAGCAGAGGCGACTTCCAAAGCTCGTCGCTGTCTTGTTTGTCCTTCCGATCATGCTCGCCATTGTCCATTTCAATACCATCGTGCACCCATTTACCTTGGCCGATAACCGACACTACGTCTTCTATGTGTTCCGTCTTCTACTGGGCGTTCACCCCGCTGTGAAATATGCTGCCGTTTTGGTTTACTTCCTCTGTGGATGGGCCGTTATCTCCGCCTTTGGCTTCTCAATTGTCCCGGCACCGCCTCGACTGCTGCGGATCCCCCAAGCTCAAGCTCCAACGCCTGCGCCTGTGCCTGTACCTGCGGCACCTGCCTCTGCCAATGAGCAAGCCCAAGGAAACAGAAAAACTCGTCGAGCCAACGAGAAGACCGCAGCCAAGAAGGATCAGCAGCCCAAGCCGAAGCCGAAATCCAAATCCAAATCCAAATCGAAGCAACCCGAGCCTATGTCACCTGAGGCATATGCCAAAGTTCAAGAGGGACTTATCCAGCGTCGCAAGGAACAGCCAGGCGCTCCGCGGGTCAGCTTCGTTCTTGTGTGGCTTGCAGCGACCACTCTGTCCCTTGTGACAGCTCCCCTCGTCGAGCCCCGGTACTTTATCATCCCCTGGGTAATGTGGCGCCTGCATCTTCCAGCAATGCCTAGCCTTGCGGCATTCCGGAAGCAGCGTCCTGAGACCGAAAAGGAGAGAGAGATCCGCGATCTGGCTACCAATGCTCCTAAGTTTGTTGAGACTGTTTGGTTCCTAATCATTAATGCTGTGACTGGATATTTATTCCTGTACAAGGGCTTTGAGTGGCCCCAGGAGCCAGGCAAGATCCAGCGGTTCATGTGGTGAAGCTTCATGGCTGACCACGCTATTTCTGTAATGGAATGGCTGTACAATATTAAAATCTTGTAATTATATACTACCTAAAATTTCAATTCCAAAGTCATTATATTGAAAGTTGGTATGATGTTCTGCAATAAATCTGGAGTACATCTACATGTATATATAAATGTGGTGAATAAGGTTCCAAGGTTGGACCGGAATTCCAATCCATATCCGTAGGCGGTACTTGTGAGATATGTATAACCCCGTTGACCCGAACTCCTCTACCTTGGAAATCTTCCATGTCAACCAAACCGAATGCTCCAGCGAATATCTCGTTCCTGCACACTTTCTGTCTTCGGTCAGGCCCCACATTTAACGACCAATCTCCAGTTGGCTAAACCATTTTTCGCCTCATCTCGGTTTCTTACAACCCAAGCCATACATTCAAGCTCACCCCTGATGGAACGCCCCTCAAAGCGGGCAAAGATCTCTCTTGATCAGTCCAGGGGAGATGAAAGTCCGGAAAACAGCGTGTCCACACCACTGGCATCCCTGCAAAGGTCCATCTCACCGCCAGCTAGAACACGCTCTGGGGAGCCATTGCCAACGATTCCAGCGTGTCCAGAGCTTCCTGGCGACCAGGATAATAGATTCCCTACAAATAAAAGCAATGTCAAAGTCTCTCGTCTGATTTCGTCTCCATTTCAACTCACCCATATCCAAGGTCTCCCAGACCGAGGAGGCCTCAATGAGGATACAGTCAAACTACGCGACATTCTTGGAGATCCGATGATCAAGGAGTGTTGGCAATTCAATTACTGCTTTGATGTTGATTTCTTGATGTCCAAATTTGACCAGGATGTCAGAAGCCTTGTCAAAATCAAAATTGTTCATGGGTCCTGGGAGCGGGAATCCATGAATAAGATCCATATTGATGAAGCATGCACTCGGTATCCGAATGTCGAGGCTATTACAGCCTATATGCCAGAACGTTTCGGTACACATCACTCGAAAATGATGATTCTTATCCGACATGACGATCTAGCACAGTAAGTCTGCTTTTCCCTAGACTGGTATTTGACCTCACTGCTGATCACCCAACCTAGAGTGGTTATTCACACAGCCAACATGATTCCACAAGACTGGACAAATATGACCCAGGCGGTTTGGCGCTCGCCATTGCTGCCTCTGCTGAGCCCAGGGACTCTATTCTCATCGCCGGGGAATACACCTCCAGGCACCGGTTCACGGTTCAAAAGAGACCTGCTCACATATCTGAGGGCGTACGGCCCCAAGAAAACTGGTTCGCTAGTTCAGCAGCTAAGTCAGTATGACTTTGGCGCAGTACGTGCTGCTCTTGTTGCGAGCGTGCCCTCAAAACAACATTTGAGTGGCCTGGATTCCGAAAAAGCAACAATATGGGGTTGGCCAGCTCTGAAAGATCTCATGACCCAGGTGCCCGTGAGGAGTACCAAAGAGAAGAATCGGACGTGTCATATTGTCATACAGGTACTCCTCCTTGTCTTCAATAATCAAGGAAAAGTCTAACTTGACCAGGTTTCCTCGATAGCTTCTCTCGGCCAAACAGACAAATGGATCAAAGCATTCTTCGAATCTATTGCACCAACGTCCACTGATGCCCCACCAAAGTACTCAATCATATGGCCAACACCAGAGGAAGTCTATCATTCTCTGGATGGCTATGCATCCGGTGGCTCAATCCATATGAAGACCCAAAGCGCACCCCAGCAGAAACAATTACAATATTTACGCCCCCATTTATGCCAATGGGCCGGCGACTCAAAGGTCATCGACCTATCTCAGGACATACCAAATCGTGAGGCGGGCCGTGGCCGCGCCGCACCTCACATCAAAACATACATCCGATTCTCCAATGATACAATGAACACCATTGACTGGGCCATGGTGACATCGGCGAACCTATCCACGCAAGCGTGGGGTGCGGGCCCAAACGCAAGTGGCGAAGTGAGAATATCCAGCTTCGAGATCGGCGTTGTTGTTTGGCCTGCACTATACGGCGATTCTGCTTCGCAAGGATCTGCGCAGTCCGAGAGCACAGATGTGTTGATGGTGCCTTGTTTCAAGCAGGACCAGCCCGATCCGACTAACCTGGCTCAAGAAGCTGATACTGTGGTTGGACTGCGGATGCCATACGATCTTCCACTTACTCCATATCGTGCGTCAGATGAGCCGTGGTCTGCGACAGCTCCGCTTTACATACCGGACTTAGGCCTAGGTTTATAATCAAGGACTTGACTTGTTTGCATCTTTGATAAATTCCCGCTCACGGGCATCTATTATATTACAGCCCACAATTGACTTATCCAATAGACTGTTGTAGCGAATGAAGTATTATTAAAATTGTTCCAGAGACTTCAAGTGCATATACTCATACTTTATAATCGTGTTGTACACCCGCATGTAGTTGCTTCCAATGAAGCTCAAGTTCCAGGATCGGGAAATAATGTGTGTATGAGACAAAATAGGAGAGAATTGATCAGAGATTTAGTGGGAGACTGAGCTGGAGACTGGGTTGAGTGTATTGCCCGGTTTGATGTGAAATTAGTGATTAAGAGATAACTACAAGAGAGGAAAGGATGACAGGAGGATGGGAATTAAGGCCTGATGAGTAGGGTACAATTGGTAAAAAGATGAGAACAAGAGAGGAAGAAGAAGAAAATAATAAAATAAAGTATGAAAGATAAAATGATCTAAAAATAAAAATCATTCAATGCTCATACCCGCGCGACACTTACTCCACAAGCCCGCCACCAGGGATCAATAGGCCGATCAAGGTAAGATAATCAGTGTGGGCATGGTGGGCACTGTTGGCAAGGAAGCATCAGCGCCACATATAGTACCAATGGATCGTGCACTTGAAGGAGCAAGCTTCTTGAATTCCTCCTTTTTCAAAAAATCCTAGCGTTGGCGAATCTTTCGTTCCAATCATATTCTAAGCGATAGATCGTGAGTTGTCAGGATCAGCGTTGGTATCGAACGCGGAATTTTGAGTTGCTTTCGCTTCAACGGCATAGTAGCTTCATCATCAGTCGATGCCGGTGGCACTCTCCCAAGGCATGATGGCCTCAAATATTGGATTAGTCGCTAGTAATGAGTTTTCGCAACTTTGCAGATTCGAGGGTCTTTGTGCTGGTGTATGGATAAGCAGTCATGCGCTGAGTTGTGTCATCAATCGCCTTTGGATGGAAGTGAGTTGGAGGACGTGGTTGGACAAGATGTATGTTGCCTTCAATGCCTTGATCTGGTCAGAATCGCTGAGCGACTCGAGTTGGGGCTGCGCCTAGATAGCTTCGAGTGCAAATCGAAGGTGGACGGGGTTTATCGTGTCACACGCATCCTGCAATTCCTTGTTGAATCGAATGGTGATTTGCGCATCAGAGAGACCGTCGAAAGAGGCGCATCTTGTGATAGTGAAACTGTGTGAAATCTTGTGAAAGAACGAGAGTGAAAACGAGAGCGAAACTGGAGGTGTGTGAAAGAGAAGAAGTTGAAAAGCAAGAAAGAAGTATTTATAGTTTTTTTTTTCCGGGTGTTCAGGTGACTTGACAGGCTTGAAGATGGAGTGAAGATGCTCTTGCAGCATACGCCTGGATCTTGAATATTATTGTTTCTCTGTCTAAGTAACTTACTACTAGATACTAGTTCAATCTGGGGAATCTCGACGTAAATGCCACAGTATTATTGCTGGTTTTTTAGGTCCCCATATAATAAATTATTTATTCCACGAGCCCATATGGAAAGACCAAACCGGAACATGAAGCCCAAATAGGGATGGGTTGAATGAATGATGGAACAGGGTGTGGGAACCTGACTAACTGATGGGCTCGAGCATTAGGGGCCGTATAGCCTTAGTTACTAAACTTCTGTCCTCGGGACTTGAGAGTATGCACTAGGGGACTTGCAGTATGGGTTCAATCCTCTGTCATGGCATCTCATCTAGGTTTTTATGTAATGTCCATGATATTATTATCGAAATACGACTTTCGCCATAGTGAATATGAATAGAAGAAGAGGAAAAGTGAAAGTGAACATGAAAGTGAAAATCATTAAAAAATACAATTATCTAAGTAATACATAATATAAAATGAAAATGATGGCCGCGCGACGGTTATTCAGCAAGCCCGTCGCTGAGGATCAACAGTCCGATCAAGGTAAGATAGTCGGCCTGGGCGCGGTGGGGACTGTTGGCAAGCGAACACCAGCGCCACATGTAGTACCTGTGGCATTCCTATATTTCATATTATCAGTATGGGATCAAAACAAAAGATCAGACCAAAGCATACCTTTCTGTCCGTGTTGAAACGGCTAAGTGGCTCCACATGCCGATCTTCCGCAACCCAACCAGTTGTCTCGAGCATATCGTTATCACATCCGATGAAATCATGTCCAACGGGCAGAATCTTCAAGACGTGGCTGGACCAGGTGTACGCTTCCTTCAATGCCTTGATCTGGTCAGGATCGGTAAGCGACGCAAGTGGAGGCTGCGCATAGATAGCATCGAGGGCAAATCGAAGGTGGACGGGGTTTATCGTGTCACACGCATCCTGCAATTCCTTGTTGAAGCGAGGGGTAATTTGCGCATCGGAGAGAACGTCGAAAAAGGCGCTCAGGGCCGGCGAAATGGGAGCCAGCAAGAGAGGTAGATCAGCCTTGATAAGTGGGTCGGACATAATCGGATCGGTGGTTTAAGGGTTTGATGGTCCGTGCGTTACGGGCACGTGTTTTTGGCACGTGTGGAGGATGGTTGTAAGGAGGATGGAAATCACGTGAGGCTTCGAGTATTTATAGTGGGATTTTCACTGGGCGGCAGGCGGCAGATGACGGGCAGTACAGAGTTCTAGTTGACCTTACATTGAAGCGCCCCATTGAAATCCACCCCTTCACACTGCCCTTCACAGATTCAAGTGTATAATATGTCAATGCTGCTGAAATAAAAGACGCCTGCCCATGCAAGTTAATGCTGATGCTTGTGAAATCAGTCACTCGCTACGCATCTAGAGAATATACTATGTACAACAATCAAAGGGCTTCACCAGTCCACTGCCCAACCATTCTTAGTCAAGAACTCCTCCGAAGCCGCCTTGAGAGCATAATTGTTGCGTAGGTCATGGACAGTCATAGGAGCTCTAGTAAGTGGATCAGCGCCAGCTTTCTCCACATACTTCACAATGCCAAGACGATCAAAGCTGGTGCCAGATGGTGTAATAACAGGATCGTGCATGATCTCAAACGTGATCCCATCAACAAGATAGTCAGGTACAACCTAGTACGGTTAGCGTGGCTCAGGCATACAAAGCAAATAATAAACTTACCCGTTCTTGTACCTCTCCCTTTGAAGCAACGCGGAATGCCTCTCGCACATCCTGAATCATCTTCTCCGCATCCTCCCGCAGTGCCTTGCAATCCTCTCCGAAGCCAATCTCTCCAATCTCTCCCGCATCAAGTTGCGCCTTGGATTCAGCAATTGAGCGCTCCAAATTCTTCTCAACAAGCTCCTCGACACTCTTCAGCGTCTCGTTCATCTCCCGCAATCGCGACGTCTCCTTAGCAGCCCAGATCTGCTGCTTTGCCCGTAACACAGCCCGCGACAGGTTCTCCGTCTGAACGTTCTTCTCCGTCAGACTAAGCTGGTACGCATCCACAGCAACATCGTATGCTTCCTGTGGTCGTTGGAGACCGAGGAGCGCCTGGGAAAGGTAGTATGAGCTTTTGAGAGTAGCAGTGTTCTTGAGGCCGTAGATATCGATCGCAGCGCGAGCATCATGCTCGACGCCTGCCCATTTGGCGAGCTTGATGCGTGTAATGGCACGGTTGGTGAAGAAGGTAGGGTCGTGCGGATCTTTAAGAATACTAGTCATTCCCAGAGTTAGTAATGCTGCCAGTATTTGCGCCCGGATGGGGTTGATCGGAGTCATCGCAGGTCCAGCGCGCCTGGTAGGTTCTTACGCTTGGGAGTATAGATCCTCGGCACCGATGTAATCACCCTGTTTGAAGAGCTCGTTGCCCTTGGTCTTTAGCGCTTGGGCCATGGTGGGTGCGGTGGCGTGTGCTGTGTTGCCTTCTCAAGACGGTTGCCAGAAGAAAGTGCTTTTGGAGTCGCTGATCAATCCGTTCCCCCAGGTGGGGCGGCCCACCTTGTGTACAGTAGTGAGATCCAAAGATCAGGGGTGAAGGTTTTCAGTGGAGCATGAAAATGCAGTGGAATGTAGTACAGAGGTAAAAGCAGATACGGATCCCTACATGGGTAATTTCAACTGTTTTGATCTAAATGCGAAGAGTTGGAGAGTCACAGTTGCCCGTTGTAGAAGTGCATCGATCCCCGCAGAATAGATGAGTCAGCACATCCACATCGTCATTCTCATAGTTCCATGGATCTATGGGACTATGGAATATGCGTGAAAGAGTACTGGAATGAAAAGATCAAGACTGCAGGTTTTCCATTATTTTAAGGAGTACAGAGGTCCTCTATCATCTAATTCAAAACCTATACAGCAGGACTCGACATTCGGTTCGTGGTATCATGATGCGCTTAGTATATCGACAGAAGAAATCGAATCAAGTTGCGGTGACTTGATATCCAGCAAAAGCGTGTTACCCTGCCAGAAAGAGGAAAGCGACAAAGACGTAGGGGCACATAGTCTCAGGTCGCAAGAAGAGAAAAGACCCCCTTTCGGTATGCATTTAAGCCTGTCCAGCGAACTGGGTCTCGTAGTCCGAGATAGCCTGGACCTTGGCAGCGGAGGCACTCTTGGGATCAAAGCGGTACTGCAGCCAGTCCACAGCGAGCTTCTTGGCCAGCTCCACGCCAATGACACGCTGGCCCATGCAGAGGACCTGGGCGTCGTTGCTCAGGATGGCGCGCTCAACAGAGAAGGGATCGTGGGCAGTGACGGCGCGAATGCCGGGAACCTTGTTGGCGGCGATTGCGACACCGAGACCGGTACCGCAGATGAAGAGACCGCGGTCAGCCTTGCCCTCCTTGATGAGCTTGGCACCTTCGACAGCGGGATGGGGGTAGGCAGTTTTATCGTCGGAGCTGTTGACACCGACGTCGATGATGGAGGCAACACCGGCGTTCTTCTCCAGGACAGCCTTGATTGCATCCTTGTAAGGGACACCGGCCTCGTCACAGGCCATAACAATGCGGAGGGGCTGAGCAGACATAGTGAGATAGATCGAGGAAGCTAAGACGCTTTGGATTTCAAGGTATTGTAAATTGAAGTTGGTCTGAGAAGGAAGTGATACCATTGCCTGAGGTCTCCCTGGCCCTCTTTATACCTTTGCGTCCATCCGTGCAACCCAATACCCCAGGTGGAGTACGGGTTGATGGAACCAATCCTCACATGTGAGATGCATCGGGACGAGTAAGTACCCACTTCTGAAATCAGCTTGGGACCTGGCAACCTGCCGGTTAGGAAAGATTGGATTGCCCCGCCATAGCGTCATGGAAACATCTGCCGTACTGTGACTGGTCAAAAGCGGGATCGACCTTGTCGACGCCGGAACGAGGTTTCACCCCATACAGTTCCGTACACTGACTTTACCCCGTATTTACCAAATCCCGCAAACATCCCATAACTATAACCTTGACAATCTAGATCTTCACACTAGTCAAGGGAAATATAAGCCATCGATGTCAATGGCGCCAGTGGCTTGTGCCATTGCAGACAGGGATTAACAACGGGTTGATCTCTGTTTGGATTTCCGCATTAGAACGGCCGTGCGAGGCTTTTACAGGGGCATGTACATGTAGCAACGAGGGGTCAATGCAAAACGGGTTAGAGTCTAAGATATGAGGTCAATATATCCCGAGATTTTGGTTATTCCCCCTGAATCCGAAAGCAAGAATAAGTGACACGAAAACCTGGTCGTTTACATCATCTTGATTCCTAACAAACTTTACAAATAGATCTCTAATATAGATCTCTACAATAGATCTCTTCAATAGATCTCTATAATGGGAGATCATCAACATGCGATAAATGCATTTATCTACTATCTTTTACAGAATCTCTTGCAGATGAAACAAAGGCTAGACTGACGTAGAATCCTTGATAAGCATAGACCAATAGACTTCCCCACTTCCCCGGTTACCCCGTTCGTTCAGATCCATAATACAATCTACTCCGGATCTTGTTCAATCGGTCGTGTGTACTCCGGAATTAATGCACTTGAGCCCGGACTAGATGTTACATGTATAATTAGATACTGTAACACTGAGTCTGTCATTTCCGCTTTAGTGCTTACATCACGCCGCTTTTTAATCTCCTTAAAGCGGCAACAGTACAACGTATACTCCGTAGATCCAACCAACAGGTTTTGTTCTCGCAATCTCCCGTTCCCCTCGATAAAACCTGGCAGTCAACTTGGTTTACCTATCAGAGTCTGGACCTGCGCTCTGACCTACTTGTTTTTTCCCAAACCGCCGTGACATCACCTCGCAGCCTGTTCAATCCCGTCGTAAGTCGGGAACATCCTTGAACCTAGTGCAGCCACGTCGGCCGCTAATGCGCGGGCGGAATTGGGCTGACTCCTCCAAAATACTAGAGACAACTTTTTACACCTTCACATATCCCCTCAATCTCGACACTGATCATAGCGACTTGCGCTATAGGAACGGCAGCCATGGCACAAACCTACCCCGTCCTCCCAGAGAAACTCCTCCTCATCTCACTCAAAATGTACTTCACCCCATCTCGCACTCTCGAATATATGCGCAACCTCCTAGACCCCGCCAACGAAATCGTCAACCCCGCAAATAGCAACAAGCTCCTCCTAGCTCTAATCCCCGATTTCCTTACTATCTGGCCCTGCGCCGAGATCCTAAAGGAATACGAATCCCAGCTCCTAGCATCCGGCTTCATAGCTCCAGGATCCTCCCCCTTCCTCCTCGGCGCTCAAGACTGCATGTGGGAACAATCCGGCGCATTCACAGGCGAAGTATCCCCCGCCTCCATCCGCGCTTTGGGCTGCTCAATCGTCGAACTCGGCCACGCAGAACGCCGCGCGCTCTTCGGCGAGACGGATGAGCAGACTGCGCGGAAGGCTGCAGCCACCTGTGCGCAGGGTATGGTTCCCCTCGTCTGCGTTGGAGAGATTACGGCTCCCGGCGCTGTTGCGTCGGAGGCGGTTGGACAGGCTGTGCGTGAGTGTGCGGTTCTTATTCGTGCAGTCCTCGCTGCTATTCCGGTCGATGCACCGGTGATCTTTGCTTATGAGCCTGTCTGGGCGATTGGAAAGCCGAAGCCAGCTGGGGTGGACCACGTTGGGGCCGTCGTGGAGGGAATCAGGGGCGTGATCGGGTCACGGCCTGCAAGGGTGTTGTATGGTGGTAGTGCTGGCCCGGGGCTTTGGGGTGCGGGCGGACTTGGTAAGGCCGTTGATGGGATGTTCCTTGGGCGATTCGCACATGAAATCGAGGGTGTACGGAAGGTTGTCCGTGAAGTGGAGGAGAGTCTAGGTGTTGCGCCATAATCGATTCGATTCGATTCGATCAGATCTACGACTACGAATATATGAACAGAACAGAATTTGAGGATTATAATTGCAAGGCAATTCGCATCTCCATTGCAACTCAGCGGGGTGGTATTGTCGTTTCGCATCTTACACTATACCGTCACTGTTATACAGACCAGATTCCACATGGTCAGATGAAAACAAAGGACAAAAAACGGTTCCAACCAGCAAAAACAGCATATCCACTTTTTGGCGAACGAGTAGGAGAAACCCCGACTTTCTCGGGAAAGCCTATCTGGGGGATCCCGCAAACCCTCGACTCCACTAGGGGAGCTGTTATGGGGCTACGGGGAACCCCACGCCTGAGGGGTTTTCCTGCGTCAAGAGATTCATGACTTACTTTATAGCTTTTTTAGACCGGCATTTGTTTGGAAATCCATGAGCTGGTACGTATTAGTATGTACTGCTTCATCTTGCATTTGCGTTGACTTTGTCTTGTAAGCAATCGCGGGACTGGAACGTGGGGCCTAATTGTCTTTTAGTCCACTTTATTGTGGATTCTAAAACTGATGCAGTAACCCGAACTTTGAGCCCCTCTTTCAGCGTCCGGGTTTGGCGCGACTGTGGACTACGTGGAATTGTGGCTCTTCAATTTCATATTGTCTTATACGGCATTGCCTAAGTAGGCAGGATGTGTACTCGAGTCGAAGCCTCTCGGACGAGGGAGATCCACAGGCGAAGAATCAATTCGCAGGCAATCGAAGAGCTGTGATCAATAAAATGAAATCAATGGATGCAATCCTTCCTATGCTATGTACAACGTAAAATCATCTAGCTTTTTCTCTTCCTACACCGCTTCATTTCTTCTGCAGCTCGCGCATCTCCTGCTTCACCCGGGTCACCGTGCCGATACCGCCATATGTAATACCAGTGTACATCATCGCGACAGAGGCACCGGCATCGAGGGCCGCACGTGCCTGCTGGCCATTGGTGATACCGCCAGAAGCGAAGATCACCTTGCGTGGCTGCTCAGCAGGCACGCCATCCTGCTCGGTGGAAGACGGAGGGCCCTGGTCAAGCAAGGCGCGGTAGCGAGCGACTAGAGGAACGGAGCGGTCAAAGAGCTGCGGGCCGGAGTAACCACCTGTTTCCTTCAGAGTCTGCTGCTCCTTCTCAGGAAGAGTAAAGCCCTTGGGCAGAGCATCGGGCCGGCGGTTAGTGGTGTTGCCAACAATCACACCGTCGACACCGGAGTTCCAGACAGCTTCACAGATACCGGAGATCTGCTCATCCGAGTCCTCATCGGGGCTGACCTTGACCATGACAAATGGCTTGGTCTTGCGGCTGATGCTCTTGGCAGAGCCTACGACGGCGGTCAAGATGGCCGTGAGGGGTGCAGCGGCTTGCAGATCACGGAGACCGGGAGTGTTGGGGCTGGACACGTTCACGACGAGAATGTCAGCGTACGGGGCCAATCGATCCACGCAGTAGACATAGTCGCGCGCAATGGCATCGATATCGCCATCTGGGGTAAGCTTGTTCTTGGCCACCTGCACAGCGAGCAGCTTGCCCGGGACGAGACTGCCGGGAGGCACGTTGGCCTCTCCGTTCAAGACATGCTCTTCGGACTCCTCGTGATCTCCGAAGCCAGCGACGTACGCAAAGTCACGAACACGCTGCTTCAAAACAGCGGCCATGTGGTCGGCGCCCTTGGAGTTGAGGCCGTATCGGTTAATCATGCCATGCTGCGAGGGCAGGCGGAAGACTCGTGGCTTCGGGTTTCCGTCTTGAGGAAGCGGGGTGGTGCCACCGACCTCGACAATAGCGGGACCGAGGTCGAGCAGAGCATCGGGGATATCAGCGTGCTTATCCAGACCGGCGGAGATACCGATAGGGTTGGAGAGGGTGTAACCGAAGACCTGCACAAAATCTCCATTAGTCACTGTAGCGGCACAGACTGAGTGCAAAGCAGAGTACCAACCTCGGTAGCCAAAGCGCCGTCGCGATCGGGGTTACCACGTTCCCGGGGGTGCATTCCGTATTCGTAGAGCGACTTCAACATCTCCACACCGAAGTGGTGCGCCTCCTCCGCATCGGGATACAACCACCGGATCAAAGGCACCATAGCATACCGGTGAATGCTAGCCCGGGTATCAGTCCCATAGATGTAGCCCACAAGAAGCGCCAGAGCGAACGATGTGCCATAGATTCCCTTCCGGGATCCACGAGCCGCGCGCTTAGGCAATTCCTTGGCAGCCTCCTTCACGGGCTCAGCAGCTGCAGTAGGAGTCGAGTCCGAAGCATATCGCACAGCGCCAGGAAAGCGCTCGGCGCGCTTCGGTAGCAATGCCGAAGGGCGTTGCGACCATCGGGCCGCAGGGAGCGAACGAGCGCGGAGACCAGCCCTCCAGGCCATTGTGGCGGAAGCAGATGTCATTGGAGATTTAGGACGGGGGTGCGTTTAATTGGCCTTCCTCGGCTTAAGACCGCCGAATTGGACCTGTACAGCTGGTGAGCTTCTTTCCTTGATCGGGCAGTTTAGATGTGGCTGGGAAATATGGGACCATTGATTTGATCCACGGAGCTTGACTCGTAGAGCTAGATCCCTTGATCCCAAACAGAAATGACTAAATGACAAATGAGCTTGAATTGGGGGGCTACTTACTGCAATTGCTTGATCCGAGGTTCTGCAACGCCTTGCAGATCGAAGTTATCATCATAGGGCGAACTCGGGTTCTTTAGTGGGAAGGCGGTGAGTTCAACCCTACATTCCTCTTTGGGAAAGACTTGAAGCAACATACCAAATATCTAGAGAGCTATAATCTTATAAGAGAGTCTTAGTAGTTAGCAGTGTTGTTGTAACAATTCTAAAAATGAACCTGGTGATCGAAGGAAACCAGAGGATGACACTGTAGTATGCTATAGGCTTTACTTTCTCGAAATGGTGTATGGATGCATTTCGCCGCTGCTTCTTGCTAGCGTAGATGACCTGTAGGGTCGACATGAAAGCTTTGATTCCATTAGTTTGCGAAAAAGCAGTTAAAAAAATGTTATTGAAAGAATTGGTTCCTTCAACATATCCGATGTCATACAGAATGAGTCTCAGTGTGGCTTTTCCAATCATCGCAAGTGTTCAGTTTCTCTCTTGATCGACGTAGCTCTTGGCTTGGGATGCTTTGTCAAGAGGAATAACATCGTTTGTGTTTAGCCTAAATAGCGAGGGCTAAGTTGGCGGTTTGTTGAAGGGTTCTCATGTCTTCGGCAAAGATCGGAATCAGCATTGCCTATAACCCAATTTTTATAAGAAGCTTTCGATAAAATAGCAATAGCGGAAGTCAAGGAAAGAGAAGACAAAAGAGTAAGCTGCAGGAATTTTGTAATGAAAGAGGAGAGGATAGAGAGAAACTGAAAAGAGTTACTTTACAGTTCAAAGCACTGTCTAGTTATATTCAGGAGATATCAGAATCATTTGATTGATCCAAATTTCATTAGTTGCCTACAGCATAGGGTGCTGAGTCTCTTGCACACTAGCCAGTACAAAAATTATGATACAAAGATACTACTAGGAAAGAGGAAATGAGAGAAGAAAACAAAAGGGGAATCGTATTGCGGGCGCGCTATTCTAGAGCTAATGTTGATCACATTATTCATCACTCATCTCCGCATCCCCGCCATCATCGGCCAGCTCAGCTTCACCCTGCCCAACAGGCTCGGGAGGAGGACCCAGGGTCTTCGCGAACTCCGGGTCGATGGTTGCCCGATGCAGAGACCGCTTGTAGACCTCCGATACATCAGGGTCGCGGACAGCGACCTGCATCTGGTCCACTTGCTCCTCCTTCGCCTGCGAGGCGGAGGGAGCCAAACCAGCCTGGGCAATGGTGCGGGCACGCTCAGGCTTAAGACGGGTCTTACCCAAGATGGGGTAATAGTAAGCAGCTTGCTGCTTGGTCTCGCCTTCATTTGGCTTGAAGAGAGTGAGGGCAAGATCTCTCTGTTTTTGCTCGGTATTCAAGGTTTGAGCACTTGTCGCATAAGTGCGAACACGGTCGTAGCGGTGAAACTTGTTGCCGTCAGCACCCTCGTGAGCATAAAGCTCCTCGTTGTCGCGATTGGGATCCTTGAGATCCATGCTGATGCGGATATTTTTGACAGACACCGATTTCTCGGACAGGAAAAGATCATAGTCCCAGGGAATTGGACCAGGGTCGGGGTAAACATCCGGGTTGGCCTTGTGCAGAGCAACCTTTTGCGCATGTTCCTCACAGATACGGTCCTCTGGGGCCGATGGATGCAGTAGAGCTACATCCATGCGCTTGTCCCGCTTACCACCAACAGCCGAGAAAGGTGCCTTGTCAAACTTGAATTGAACCAAGCCGCCGGGATCTGTGAAACCTTCGAGATCGGGCAGAACAGGAAAGTAACCGACAGGCTTGAGCTTCGCATTATCAGGGTGGACCGGGTTAGCCCAGGCATCAAGCTCAGCTTTTGTGGGAGGAAGGCCCCGAATTCGGCTCTGCGTATCCTCGCCGGTGTGCTTGCTCTCAGGATAAGCGATATCGAAGCCCTTTTGAACGAACTTCTTAACATGCTTGGGATCATCAACTGAAACTTTGGTCTTCTTGATGGGTCGCGGGTGAGTGCTGGCCGCGGTCGTACCGGATGCCGAGGGAGCAGTACGCTCAACAGAGATGTGTTGGGTCCGACGAAGGAAGCTAACGTTGGTATTCTTAGGCGCAGGGTTGCGAATTTGGTCAAGAGACATTAACAAAGGCAGATCAGCAGGGTCAATCGGCTGCGGGTTCTCTGGTGCCATAATCGCTTTTGGGGTGTTAGTCACTCGCTAGTAACAAACAAATGAAATGAAATCACTTACCACTTTCATCTCCAAGGTGCAGGCCTGGAAGACCGACCAAATCAATAGGCATGCCACCCTCAGCATCAACGTCGATGTTTGGTTCTTCACGACGTGCAAGGTTGGATGCGAAACCTGGGGTAAGGAAGCGGCTCAGACCTTCATGCGGGATCTCAAGGAACTTCGGGGGCATATCCGGAGGAGGAAGATCATTGCGGTATCGCAAGGACGCAATGTAATCCTGATGAAAGCTCCCCGAGGGCTGTTCTGCCTTGGGCTTGGAAGACATATTTCTTTAATTGCCGGCTTGGGCGCGGCTTTGAGAGCGGGTTTGAGCACGGGCGTGTGGAGGAGGAGGTGAGAGTGAAGACGAGCGCGAGGGTGTGGGTGAGGATGAGGGGGTTTCCTCGTTTGGGATAGAGTCTTGAGAGTTGCCGATGCTGGTGTCTGGGCTGTCCTTGAATTCAGTGCTTGATGCTTCAGAATCGGACCAGTTAGTGGTGAGGTCCGAAACAGTGCCAATGGTGGACCCGTCTCTGGTCAGTTCAGTATCAGGGGTTTCCGTTCCAGGTCTTTCAGAGTTCGAATCAACAAAGCTTGACGGCGCACGGGAGGAATCGGACGAATGAGACGAGTACACGGGACTCAAAGGACTGTCGCGTTGTGCGGCGTTTTCAGCAGGAGAGGGAAGATCAGACTCGTTGTTGGAGTGATAAGCTGGGCGGATGGGGCTCGAAGGGCTAAGACTGTGGTTTTCAAAATCAACTTCGCCTATAACCCAATTAGTATGAATTGCGAGTCTATACAAATCGACAGGCTGGTCACAAACCTTCGTTGTGGTGAATAGTAGAAGCTGAAAGTTCAGGGTCAGGTTGAGGTTCAGCTGCGGCGGATTGATGGATTCTCGCGGGAGTCGGGGGTAGGGGTGAGCAGTCACGGGCACCGTCTGTTTTAATTCAATTCCTTCAGCCCAAAGCTCCCAATCATCAAATTATTGAAGCTTGAAGAAGTCGGCTCACTGATGATGTGCATAGTGCCCTTCGAGACCGCCTACTTGTTATAGTAGTGTGGGACTCGGAAAAACTGGATGATGCTCAAGGAATATTAATAATCCGGAGCGAAGAAGGAAAGGGAAAACAATAAGCCGATATTCCAACTTTAACCCGCCCCACTAAGCAAACACAACAAACGTTTGAGTCACCACATACACCTACACCATCAAAATACTACCAAGAGTTGCACAGATAAATATAATGAAATTAGAAGAGAAGTTGTTTACTACTGGAATTTGAATAAACAGTAATGTGAAATTATTCTTTCCCCAACGCCGCATAATCCCGCATAATTCCCCACATTCACAACTACTATTCCTTTAATACGCCCACATGCATTTATAAGCCATCAACCGATGACCCAGGCGGTCATATTCCAGCTGGCCAATCCAACTATCGTTGGTAGCATTTAGTTTGCCGAAGATACTCGCACCTTTCCACACAACCACCTGGGGATCTAAATCTCTTGGCGGAACACCAATCATGATTTCTTTCGCATATCCCGGGCGCAAGCTTTGAAGTCGTTCTTCCAAGAACAAATTGAAACCACTGGTCAAAGTACCACCACCTATGACCATGATTCCTCCAATAAAATCTCGCATTTTCTTGTCATCTGAACGAGCGGCGTGAGCAATTGATGTTAGAATCGCATTGTCCAAAGCGTATACAGGCAACACGTCATCGTGGTATTCAATGGTGGGACGAGATGTCTGGGCTGTTGTAACGGCTGCACTGGCACCAGCCTGTGCACCAGTTGTCTCTGGAGCCGGTGAGCCTGGAGCGGAAGAGTGGGGTGTAGCTTCTTGCTCTTGTACTCGACTCAATGCACTAGGGTTTGTAGGCTTGCTAGGGGTTGCTTGGACATCCACGGGGGTGGAGTCCCCATTAGCCTTGGGACGCTGAGGAGCAAGGGCTGTCAGGATTTCAGATTGAGCTGCAGAGACAGGGTCGTTAGATTGGCCATCATAGATGTCAACAGACCGGCTGATCAATCTGTGTCGGTCAACAAGCTTCTGGGAATTATCGAAAATAGTCGGCTCAAAGAAACCCATCGGTGCAAGATGAACCTCGTCAAAAGCTTTAAAAGTGTGCTTCTGGGTGTCTTGCCCAGCGGCCCGGAGGTGAAAGTCGAAGACCTGTGGGGAGACACTAGCTTCATTCATAGTACACATGGTCCTTTTGAGCTCTTCTGCAAGCAAAAAGTCATATCTCCGCCATAGATCAATATCGGCATAAGGGAAATGGTCATGAAGCATCATTCTGATGAAAGTTTCGGTGACGTCGCGACCACCCATCTTCAAGTTTACTCGAGAGTTCTCCACGCACATGCCTTCTTCCACGCAGCAGATGGACGTTTTTTGTGCTCCAATATCAACCACGCATGCTGAGGTAAATCCAGCACCAAAGGTTGCAGCGAGACTCTCTTGGACGAAACACACCCGGGCAAATGCGAACTCCCGCATCAGCATCTCCAGGACCTGGGTGACGTAGGACTTTTCGTAGAGATCAGGAATAACGAAGACGCAGGAATACTGGGGCCAATCCTTCTTGCTAGTCAAGCCAAGTTGAGTCTTGATGGCATCTTCAAGAATCAACGCGATATCAACGAACAACATCCGCTTGCTGGTGTAGTCCTTTTCGTTGCAGCATCCATGTTGGAATGGCCAGTAGAGTTTGTAGCGAGGATTTGATGTGTCTGGAACCCTCAGTGCAGGCTGTCCAACAATGTACTCCGGTGGGGGATTTGAGAGCTCCGTCCACTCAATGCGCATAGGATCATTGTGCTCGGAGATGGTCTCCGGGACCGTCCTTCGGTTGAAATTGACCACCATTTCCTTAGAGTTGGGCAACATTCGTCGCTTGTTCTGGCGCATATGGACTTTCAGTTCAGCCGACATTTTGCTGAAATGAGCGGACCACTATTCCATTGTTAGCAATTGGTCACAAAATTCATCGCATACTCCATCAAACTCACATCTGGTCCAAACAGCTGCTCTGGTTCTTCGAATGTCCCATCGTCTCGCTTCTGCCGTTTCGGGTTGGGTTCCTCCTGGTCTTCGCTCTCGCTTGTTTTCGCCTTCCTCGCAATCACCATCGGTATTGTCTTCGGCAATGCGTCACTTGACAACCCAATACGCAAATTTTGACTACCGATGTGAATGACAATGACTTTCGATCCCACTGTCTCGGCCGGGGTCTCCTCCTCCGCATCTTCCATATTGGCATCACCGTCGGCTTCCGCCTCCGCCTCCGCCGGTTCAGTCTTTGCCATTGCAAGCGCACGGTCCCTGTCCTTTGCGGACTTGGTCATCTTTGTTCTTGCTTCTTCATTTTGCAATCTGAATGCCAGGTACTGGTCGTCTCGCTTGAGGTAGTCGCTGTATAGAATAGGGTTATTAGCATTGGGACTCATCGAGTTTGCCAGTGACGTACGTATAGTAGTTCTTCTGGTTAATTGCTTGGACTTGTGGCCAGCTAGAGAGATCCATGTTATTGTCTGTCCGCTCCAGGCCTGATAATTCATCATTAGTCTCTTGTCTAGTACGTGGAGTGGTTTGGATCATATCTCCATAGCCACTCACCTTCATCCCGAAGAGCCTTTCCCGACTTTTTTCCCACCATGATGGGCACTTTTGCGGCTGTCAGGTGCGTTGAATTGTGGATGCCGTTGAATCTAGGGAGTGCGCAAACGGGCCCGCTCGCTATCTCCGAGATGTGGTGGCGGGATGGTCGCGAGTCCTGGTAGCTTGTTCAGAAATGAATCCAAGGGTTGTATTGGGAGTGATATAATGTGAAATCGAATTGAGAAGACAATGGATGAGTCTTTAGCGGTTCCGGAAAGTGGGAAGCTTGTTCGGGACAGTCTAGGAGCGCCATTCAGCTTGACCGCGATTGACCGCCCACACGCACAGGCCGATTGCTCAAACAAGTCCAATGCGGTTGCCACCATCACTCCCCTTTCAACTTCTTCAAACATCTCTTTGTCTCGGATTGACTTCGTTTAACTCGAAGTAATCATAGCTTACTCACTTCTGTTTCCATACTCGACCCTTTTCCTCTATCCCGCGCCATAACCTTAAACCTCCGACTCCGCCCTCGCTGGAAACGCGATCAAAGACAGCCCAACCTCTACGTACCTACTATACACCACCATGGGAGGCTCATTATCTCGTCTCATTTCCCTAGTATGGGCCAAAAAGGAGATTCGCATCCTCATTCTCGGTCTAGTACGCATTTTACATATCGCGGGGAAGGGCGCACCTGTTGCGCCAACGGTCGAGACTGGCTAACCAACTTCTCCCAATCTAGGACAACGCTGGAAAGACTACTCTTCTCTACAGGCTTAAGGTAATCACATCTGATCCGAATGCATCGTCGCACCCTGGGATAGACGTGCTTCCCAGCTTAAGATGCTAACAACTCGCGTCTCTAGATCGGTGAAGTCGTCACTACCATTCCTACCATCGGCTTTAACGTCGAGTCCGTGACATATAAAAATCTAAATCTCAATGTCTGGGTATGCTGCATAATCATTCCTTGTCCTTGGATCACACTAACCGCAGCACTATAGGATCTTGGTGGGCAAACGTCTATTCGTCCATACTGGCGGTGTTACTACGCCAACACAGCAGCTGTTATTTTCGTCATTGACTCCACAGATATCGAGCGGCTGGGAACCGCGGCAGACGAGCTGGCGACCATGCTGAACGAGGAGGAACTTCGTGATGCGGCTTTGCTGGTGTTTGCCAATAAGCAGGATCAACCCGGTGCCAAGGGTGCGGGTGAGATCTCGGAAGCCTTGAAATTGGGAGAACTTCGTGATCGGAACTGGAGCATCGTCGCCTGCTCTGCCATTGATGGCAAGGGTATTGATGAGGGCATGGACTGGCTGGTGGTTCGTCTTCCTTCCTGGGCGGTTAATCAACGTTTTACTAATGATTTGTCCTTTATAGCAAACCATTCAGGCCGAAAGCGCATGAAACTCTTTTGATATCGGGCGATAGATTTTGATCTGTGATATACCTTAGACCTCGGCTTGGCTACGCGACTTACCGCCGTTCTGCTGCATTCGGAGGGTGTGAATTTTCTTTTTTCTCTTCGGCTCTGCTGAGACCGGCAGAGTCCTTGTCTTATATTGCTATACGATTTGGGGTATCAGCGTCTTGCGGCTGTTTAAAGATAATAGTTTAATGAAACTACCGTGGGATCGGTTCTGAACATAATAATTGATTTTGGGTACCCGTTCAAGAGGCCTCGTAACATTCGACGTCTAAGCGATATTAACATCTATATCGGCTAAAACATCATATAGGTACTAGGCTTAGTGGTTCCTATCTTCCGAGATAAGGTATGCACTGACCCCCGCACCTTAGATACGACCCCATCTGTGACACTTATTTAGTGGTTGCGACCTATGGAAATCTTTCCTTGTCATTAAAACCTTACACTCCTGTTATAGCTGCGTAAACACCTCAGCGATTGCTTCTCCCAACCGGGCCCCGACGCCAACATGTCTATTCCATCTACTCAGATTGCAGCGGTAATCCCGGCATCTGGGGCGAGATATGTTTCAGATGTGCAAATCGACAGTTCGCAGCCAGTACCCAGTCCAGGGGCTGGAGAGGTCCTGATAAAGCTAGAGTTCTCTGGGGTTTGCCATTCTGATGTCCACAGCATTCGAGGTGATACACCAATGAAGACAAACGTGGCAGGTCATGAAGGGGTAGGAAGAGTAGTTGCAGGTGAGAACTCTCATTTGATTGTCCTGTTTTGCTATTATCTGGGATTCCAGTGCTGATTGTACTTGTTTCTTAGTTGGTGATGGCCTTGATAACTCTCAATGGATGGGTCAAGCAGTGGGGATAAGGTATGTATGAGATCTGGTTGCTGCTAGTTCCCGATAAGAACCTCAATACTTTGCTGGCTTGATTAACTCAATATTAGATGGCTGTACAGCTCTTGTCTCGAATGCGAGATCTGCGAAATCAATCATACGGCATGTCCTAACCAAAAGAATGCCGGCGCAGTAAGTAATTCACTTATAACTGCCTGTTCTGGATAGGCTTCGAATTATTGTGCTAATTTTACCATTCACAGAATGTTCCGGGTACTTTCCAACGTAAGTATATACCGTTGAAAAAGTTTGACGCTCCTTTGACTCGAATACTGAATGTTCCATGCAGAATACATCGTTAGCCCCGCGATTCATGCCACAAAGATTCCATCTGGCCTTTCTCTAGACCTGGCGGCTCCTCTTCTCTGTGGTATGCCTACACGGTTCATGAACCCTGCTGTTTGGTAGCCATTGACATAAAATAGCTGGTATTGCGATGTACTCCTCGATCAAAAAGACCAAGACCCTGAAGGGTGACTGGCTTGCTATTCTTGGTGCCGGTGGAGGCTTGGGACATATGTACACAGATCTTTCCTCTATTCATTCAGTTTGCTATACTAATTCACACGATCAGGGGAATCCAAATTGCAGCTAAGCAGGGGCTAAAAGTCCTTGCGATCGATATGTGAGCACCTATGGTGGGATTCTCGAAGATGGAAACAATAATGCTGACCGACTGAAGGGGCGACGAGAAAAGAGACCTATGTCTGTCACTTGGGGCCACTGAATTCCTGGACTTCCGCAATGTCGATATAGTTGAAAGTGCCAAGTCGCTCACATCCGGTCTGGGTGTTCACGCTGTGATTTGTGCCGCCAATGGTGAGGCAGCTTATCAACAGAGTATGCAAATGCTTCGACCGCTCGGTACTCTTGTCTGCGTTGGGATTCCCCATACCCAATTCTTGCTCCCAACTACCCCTTTCGAGATGATAGTCAAAGGTAAGTGTTGGACAATACGTATTCGCGCTGTATGATCAGAATCGTTAACCTGCTCTTGGCGAGAATAATAGGCCTCACAATTGTGGGGAACTCTGCCGGAACTTCCGGTGAAATGGATGAACTGTTGGCGATGGCAGTCAAAGGTGATGTGAAGGCGCATATCGAGATTTTTGAATTGAGAGATATTGTCGACGTCTTGCAGCGGCTTGAGAGCTCTGAGATCAAAGGAAGAGCTGTGTTGAGGATTCCCGAATAACTTTATGTGATGCTGTACATTCATATTTTCAAATTACTCCTGTCCGATTGTTCCTGGAGGCCATAGTCATCGCCCTGTTATCAAGGTAGCAACAGGACTATAGCGAAGAATTTGAAAACACCGTAGCTTTGAAATCAGGCAACTTCTGGTTCAGCATAATGATAATATCTGCGGACTGAATATCCACTCCCAATTCTGGGCTTTCATTTTCGGGATCAGTGCTCAGTTCACACCTTTTTTTACTCACTGAGCAAGCAGCCTGATCCGCTCCCTGATACTGGTCTAAGCGCCCTGATTTGCTCACTGAGTCTAAGATACATCAAGAAATTGAACACCGTATTGATTCCCATACAACTTCGGCGAGGGGTCAGGGTAAATGAAAACTACCTATTTACCTACTGACCGAGCAATGGGAAGTTCTTCCAAAAAGCTTCATTAGTAGAGCGATTGTTCTAATACCAAAGTTGAATCGCTTTATAGCAGGGATCTTATCGTGGCCGGTAGCTTTCAGACATCCTCTTGGAGCTACATTCCAGAAATAGCATCATAGATTCATCATGTTTTGTGGCATCTGGATTTATATTAATTCTTGTAACTCTGATACTAAACTTAGACCAATGGATCGAAAATGTTGAAAATAATGAAATCCAAACTGGATGCAGCCGGGCTATGCAAGCTTGACTCTTACAGCCTCGGTTATACTACCGTCATTTTCTCTTGCCATTCCTGCAACGCCTTCTCTTCGGCATCCCAATTCCACAGGAATTCCTGTGTCTCTCGATCAGCCCACTTGTCAGGGCTTGCCCCCCTTTCATGCTAGCACGGAATTGCTCATCACGGGCCTGTTGATCTAGCCCATCGGGAAGGTGAAGGGTGGCACGGTTGACCGTCCCTGACTGTTGAACTGCTTCTGCTCGGAGTTTTCGGGACGCTTCATACGCTTGTAGAGCCTTAGGGATCTCGTCACAGGATGAAATTACCGATAAGAGCACACCCAGTGCGGCAGCATCTTCCACTGCCTGAGCTGCGCCTTGCGCGACATATGGACTATCAATGAAATTAGCCCTGGAATAAAGCAATGAAAAATGCTTCAAACTTACAGCATCGGATGGCACGCATCTCCAATCATAGCAACAGAGCCCTCGATCCAGGTCTGTAACGGTGGATAGCTGCAAAGCTTCCATTCTGAGACCTCGTCATCCTTCACCAGGTTGAGTAATTTCGTCATTCGGGGATCCCAGCCGCGGTAATGCTTCAACATGTCCTTTTTAGACGCTGTGGTTGTCCACGACTCTTCCGCGTCATGCTCGTCGGGATGGAGCAAGACAATGTTGAAGAGCTCATGATTGCGCAACGGGTACGCTATGATATGCCGATGAGGCCCTACCCAGCGCGTAGCCACAGGCTCATCAATCAACATCTTCAACTCTTCATCGTGCTCCATCGACTCACGGCTCAGCATGATGCGATAGGCAGCGTCCCCGGTGGGAACCGGCTGCATAGCAGACTCCCCCAAGAGCTTACCACGGATAACAGACTTGATCCCGTCGGCTGCGATAATGACATTCCCCGTAACCACGGTACCATCCTCTAGCGTCACGGCGGCAGGGCTAGAAGACTGGATCGCCGAGACACGGGAGTCCACCCTCAGCTCCACGTTTTCTAGCGCCAGAGCCTTGACTACCAATGCGCTGTGAAGGTCTGCCCGATGAATCACGACTTGCTGTCCATATGTTTTGTTCACCGGCATTGTGCCCAGAATGCTGCCATCCTGCCATCTGCGGATGGTGATAGCTTCGAGAGCAACATCCTTGTCATGTATTATTGACGAGATGTCCCACCCTGCACAACCAAGACAAGTAAAGAAAACAGTCAGCCAGTGACGTTATCTTATAAGATTGAGATGTCTATGAGATCCTTACTGTCAAATAGCCTCAGCATATTAGGGGATACCTGGATTCCTGCTCCGACTTCCATGAGCTGAGTTCTTTATGTCAGAGCAGCGGTAAATCAAATATTATTGCCTTTTTGGCAGCTAACATGGTCTGAGAACCTACTTTTGAGGCTGCTTCAAGGATAGTGACATAGTGGCCACGCTGACCCAGCGCCAACGCCGCGGCCATACCACCAATGCCTATATGCGCTTTAGAAAGATGCTTCTTCAAAAAGAGACTTGAGAAGGCGTACCGGCTCTTATGTCATGAAAATGTTAACTATGAACTGACTTGACAAAATAGATGTTGATGACATATTTACCCAACAATGACAACCTTAATGGGTGTCTTAGCCTTTGGCACAATCATGGCTTCGTGATAGATGGTTACGAGAATTTGAAAGGCTCCAATCAAAACTTGATCGTTTAGCAGAGTAGATAGAAGGATGAGAGAAGGATGAAAGTATGAAAAAAACAAATGTAACAACCCAACTCTGATAAATGATATTTATATATCAATAGTTATATACAGCTTAACATCCTGCAAGCATCGGACCAAAATGGATGTTTACCTACCCAAGGTGGCCATTTTCCTAATTTGCTCATTTAGAATGGAGTTTTACGACCGCTCCACCTTTTTAATATTTATTTAATTCTACTCAATGACATGTCAGTACGGGTTCAGGATATCGGGTTAGAATTTCCTTGCTTAACTTGAGAAGTGGGTAGTTCGTATTTGACGCATAATTTCTTTCCACTTCTCTACAGTAAGGAATCTACACTAAGAAACACTCACTCTTGGCGAATTAGGGCTCTCGGCAATGCTCGAATCGTTCATTGCCGAGGCTAACTTTCTTTAGGTAGACACGGCATCCCGTTAGATCATTATGAGACAAAAAAATTCAATTCTGCACAGTTCTCCGGAATGAGTATGGCTCGGTTGAATGGCGCATTTACTACGCACTCTAGTAATAAAGCTGCTGACTTTTCAAAGCCACAGAGAAGCTGAGTAGGAGTGGAACCCTTGGAAGCCTTATTGTCTAGACCTCCCGTGATTTAATCGAATGTCCGTACCCGCGTGGGGCTTAAATCTTCTGCAGCTAAATGATATGAAACGCACGGTCCTCGATTTCCGTCGCACGTTCGGAAGAGACCTATCAGCCAATTGGAAGGTGAGGATTTAAGTCTCTTTTCTATATGATGGTAACAATATGAGATGTGTAGCTGAAAATGCACTACTCTTACATCAAAAAACGGACAATTACGCTATCCCGAGGGCTTGCAGGAGTCCTGCAGGAGTCGGCCTAAATGAATCAACTTAAGTACGTGTAGTGGACCCTCTGACAATTTCCTATTGATGTGGTGGGAGAGGTTTTCATCCAAACACTCGACCATTCCTAACCTATCTCTTGGCTTTTAGATACAGTCCGCGACTTGTTAGCAATCCATTACTAGGATTGGTCTTTTTTTCTTGGCTGGCTTGAGTCAGATATTACTCAGTATGTTTTCGCTCAACAGCTGCATGAGGCTGCAGTATATCATCTAGACAGCGAAAACCCAAGGCCATATAAGGACACAATAGTCGTCTTTTATTTTCTCTTTTTTTCGAATCTTTAGTTCTCGTTATAGACTGCTAAATAAATTGCTCATCATGCCTCCCCTCATACCCTACCACGTTTCTGCGGGGAGTAATCCCGTTGTCAAGTATGCGCGTTTTATCCTCAGCCCGGCTCCTCTGGAGGGACTCCCACAGCTAAACAGATTTTACTCTTAGATTCGGAGGCGCTCTTGTTACAGAGTTCCTGGAGCCACCTCCGGGTCGATGCTTTGCCTTCCGTCAGAAATACTGTCTCAAACCCCCTATGGATGAGAATGACCCGGACTACGACAAGATTAATGAAGCTTTGAATCATCCGTCCGGCCCTCCTCTCCATTTTCACCCATTCCAGAATGAGTACTTCCGCGTGGAGCAGGGTCGGATGTGTGTCGAGATTGACGGCGTTCTGCGCACTCTTACTCCCGCAGACGGCGAGGTTATGGGCCGTGCCGGGTCTATTCATCGCTTCTATATCTCCCCAGACAGCACCGAAGACATGATAATCATACTGAGTGCATCTGATTCCGGTCTAGATTACCAGCTAGATCGGGTTTTCTTCGAGAACTGGTATGGCTTGTGGCATGATTACCTCGTGCATGAAGGCAAGATGGATCTCATTCAACTGCTTTGTGTACGTGTGCCGTTTTGGCCCCCTTTCTTGTCTTCTACCTCGGCCCCACCCATTCCACTGTGCGGGAACTAGACTGAATTAATCTCTCCTTCTCCCACAGACATACGATGCAGGAGATGCCTATCTCCTGCCACCCGCGTGGTTGCCCAATCGCGTACGAAAGTTGATCGGCTACTGGGGCGGTGTCATTGTAGGTCGTTGGATTGGGAGACTTCTTGGCTACAAACCCTTCTTCAAGGAGTATACGACCGACTGGGCTTACGCAGTGCACAAGATGGAGGCTTCTTCCTTTACCCGCCAGGTAGTCGGTCGTTCCTTTACTTCGACCATGAGCTGGGCACAACTCCAAATGTGTGCTACTCAGTGGCAATATGGAGGCGGAACCGAGGGTTTTGTTACTTCCGATGTCAAAGTCCCCATCAGTAACGGACACAAGTGAATATTGGCTTGCTATAAACTTATTTGAACTTGCGATAGATGGTCAGGTAGAGCATAATGATATGGACCGATTAAGTGTAACTGATCACTCGTAGAATCAGCCCCTTAAGCTCTTTCCTTTTGAAATGCGTCAAAGTCAAAGTATACTCCACGCACGCATGCGCAATAGACCCCTAATATCTTCATGGACTAGTTATCTTTAATGCACTAACAAATGGATGGCGTTTTTTGATGAAACATAACGGGATCTAAAATCCCATTTAGACCTTTTCAACGCCCCGGGGACTGCCCGTCGGGCATACCCGTGAAAAGATCTATTCACATTCTCGGCCCAAACCAACGCTAAGCGGGTGGACGGCGGTATGCGAGCGACCAGTAGTAACTGCTATTTTACCCAAGCTACTAGTATCTAGTATTTTCCCGGGTGGGTACAGGTGAGTATTGCATACTCCGTAGGGTCAATAATAATGGAGAAGTGAAATCAAATCACTTGGGTGGTTCCTGTTCCTGTGTTTCCTATTGGTTGCCTCCTCCTGGATTTCCTATTGGTCGGGGAATGGAGATGGCCTCACCTTATCCACTTTTGTTATTGACGATCTGTAAGCGCAAGATAGCTCCCCTCACTAATTCCCTCGATGTAAAACCTCCACCCTTAGGCTAGATCGTCCCTTCATCATGATTTACAATTTTACTCCTCTGCAATCAGGGCCCCTGGTAAAGCGAAGGAAAGTGCGACGAGCATGCGAGTTCTGTCGCGAGCATCGCGTTCGCTGCGATGGCACGTTGCCATGTTCACAGTGTATGACGAACAAAGTCAATTGTGTCAAGCCTAAGGCCTCGCATCTCCTATCGCCAGCTCGCTCGGCTAGACCCCAGCATATCCGCCCATCTGTCCCCTCCTGTACTCCACCTCCCCCGTCAGTGACCCCTCCCGCTCCGGTCGATTCACCAAGGGGCCCGACTCATGTAGTCGCCCGCCATCCAGACTGTCTAACTGGCTTTATCTCACGGATCAATCTATTTTGTTCCGTAGTTTCACAAATTTCAGCGCAAGAATCTCCAGACTCTAGTGAATTAATCTCTTCTGAGACCTCGTATTCGACTCCGGAGTTGGTTCAAGATGCAGAGCAGAGCCCTACGCAGTCAAGGCCGTCAGGCTTGCCAGACCTCCAAGAAAGGCTTCTAGAAATCTTTTGGGCTCGCTATCTGTGTTTAGCACCGATTGTGACTGAAACAGACGTACTGGATCTTGAGCCAGACCGAAAGCGAGAGCCTTTGCGAAACGCTCTGATGGCGTACTGCTTGCAATCAGTCTATCATGCCGGTCTCCATCATCGTATCCTGGGCATCAACGCAGGGCTGAACGAGGCTCAGAAATCCTCTTCCGACAAACAGAAGAACCCCCTCGTGACTTTGTTTGCTTCCTACTTCCAGAAAGCCTTGGCGGCAAACAGTCATTATCTCCTATATGCGGAACCATCTGTGTTGGATGTCCAGCGCCATATTCTGATGGCCTTGTTTCTGCTGAATTCTGGAGAGTTCCTGGCCGCATATAACATCACCGGGGCGGCTGTTCGACTTGCGCAGTCGCTAGACCTGCAGAAACCACTGGCACCTCATGTTATTGCAAAAGAGACAGATGTTCGTGGTCGCGTATGGTGGATGTTAGTTCACCTCGATTTTCGCTGCTCGAGATACCTGGGTAAACCCATGGTTGTCTCCCTAAGAGACACTACACTTCCCATGCCAGATTATAATCCCTCCACCGACCCGGAATGCCCGGAGTTGGTCTTTCAATCGGCCACGATCACACTAACAGTGGTTGGCAAAAGAGTGGCCGAATCCTTGGCGGCTCAGCACGATACAGTTAATGTGAATGATTCTGTCTCACAAATCGAGCTGTCTGCGGAGCATCTCACCCAGGAAATCAGTCGTCTGTATGAATGGAGAGATCTTATTGTGAAGGCGGAGCCATTTAAGAACTTGGTTCTTGTCGGTAGTGCCAATCAACCTCAGACACACGCAGCCGGGGAAGGATTGAAACATCATGACGATGTATGGATGTATGATCAATCACCTACTCGCATCTTGCAGCAAACACTTCTCGAACTCCAATTTCATGATCTTGTTATTTGGTTTCACCGCCCATTCATACAGTTTCCCAGTCATGGCCTGGTCCCTCAACGCAGCCCAGGAGCCGACATCCATGCGACAACAGCTCTACAACACGCTTTGAAGGTCACAGAGACTGTCCACCAGCGTATGCTCAACCACGATGCTCTTTATGGATGCTCTGACGTATATCAATACGTCTGGAATGCAGTCCTGACTCTTGTAGGCTTTCTATTGGCCTATCCTTTATGCTACTGGTTCCCTGTCGCTCGAAAACATGTCGAGCTATCTTTTCAAATTTTCGAAACAGCAAAAACCTCAAATCCCATTGCGTCTCGGGCTGCCCACCTGACCCGTTACCTCCTCGGTCGAGTCGATGCTCTCATAGAAGTACTTAATGCGCAAGCTTCTGCATCCAATCCGCATGCCCATTCGCCTGCTCGCGAGCAAGTCGCGGAAAATTGGGATCGAGTGAGCTCGGAGCAGTCCCCCGGTCCTTACTTGCTCACTCCTGGGGCGGATGCCTTATGGTCCTGGGCTGACACGGTAGACCCCAAGGCTTGGTCGGGTTACTGCAATGAAATCAATGATATGCTAATATCTCTCCCTGAGATGCCCCCAGGCACGGATTATTTCCCTCTTTAACGAAAAGGTTGTCTTTTGGCTAGCATGGTTCGTTATTTTCTTTGTCTTATTCACATAATTCTATACATATAAGAATTTCATAGGGCATTCAGATCCTATCACTCGTAGTGTGCTGGGAGCGCTCAAACAAATTGTCCCACCTTCAACTTATCCGAAGAAGCAAAATCAGACTTGCGGGTTTCCAATTCTTCCAAATCCCAGTTGACAGACAGGTGGCGGCCATTAAGATACTCGGGACGCTTAGCCGCCAGGTATACCGTCACAGCTCCAGTCAATTCGGCTATGTGAGAGGTAAAAGGTTAGCAAGAACAATCTCCCAAGGAATTGAGACATATTGTGACATACCAGTATCTTTGGCAAATGGTTTAAACGAATCCAGCGTCATGCTCGTCAGAACAATGCCCGGCGACAGACTATAGGCCGTGACGTGGGGGTTCTCGGCGGTGACAAACTCAGTCAGCTTGGCCACGCCCAGCTTGCTAATGAAGTAACTGCTGAGCGTTGGAGGCGTCAGCGCGATTGAGCTGATCAGGTTCACCACCGTGGGCTTAACCTCTGGCGTCTGGGCGGTCAAACGCAAGAAGGCCGCGGTTACATGGTATGTACCGCGCACGTTGATCTCAAAGTCGCTCCACCATGTGGCTGAGTCGGATTCCGCAATGGGGGCGCCAGGTGCAAAAACTCCAGCGTTGTTGACTAGGGTGTGGGCCGTTCCGAACTTGTCTTTGATGGCGTCAAAGGTGCGGGAGACGGCCTTCTCATCAGCAATATCGGTGGGAAGCGTGAGGATCTCGACTGAGGGAAACTCTGCTTGGACAACCTTTTTGGTCTCCTCTGCAGATGACTCGGACAAGGTGATAAGGACTAATCCCTTCACGCCAGATTGTGCGTGGCTTCGTGCAATTGCCTACAATGGAATATTGTTAGAATAAATTCAAATCTTTTTTTTTTGTGAGATAGCCACTCACTCTGCCAATTCCCTTTCCTGCGCCGGTGATGATTGTCACTTTGTCGGTTTGGGAGAATTCTGGCTTAGATGGCTCAATGGCTGGATAGACATCTCGGTAGTAGGTTTTGGTGATCGAGCCCCCTCGGGTAAATTGATCAGGGTCAATGGGAGAGTCAGACATAGTGAGGAGGGTTTCAATCGATGCTGGAATAATGAAGGGAAAGGTCGCACCCCTCCTGCCTATATAGGTTCTAACCCCTCACATTTAATTCCCTAGCTTATATTTTAGTTATATTATTCAATTATTATAAATCTCATTGTTCCATCCCGCTTGATTGGATTCTTCCACTTGCTCCACCCTTGGTGGAATTGGTGGCATCGCTCCACATAATCTAACCAAAAGGAGTAATAGTTGCTCCTTTGGGTAATCCATTCCACACTATACCATCCTGGGCCAGAAGGGAGGCACAGGGAAATATGCTTGGATTCATATAATGGCATAACGCACTCTCAAATTACTTCTTGAGTAGCTCTCCTAATATCAATCTTTCCCCAGCAGCTATGGGTGATTTAACGGAACCAATGGAGCCCCAAGATCAAGACACACTTGAGAAAGCTCACCATGAGGCTGAGGAGGTTGATCGATTGGTGGACGACTTCCTAGCTCGTCAGACCAGCGCGTCAGAGAACCGCGGAGACATTGTTTTTGAGGACTTGTCTGTAATAGGAGCAGGAATTGGGGTTTGTCTATAATGCCTTGGAAATATTGTTGCTCAGATCACTAACGTTTCACGTTTCCATACAGCATCAACTTGTTAACAATGTCCCCGAGGCGTGTATGCGACTCTTGAAGCTTGCCAATCCCGCTAGGTGGTCCAGTAAGCCTGCTTCATCTCGGGTCCTACTGCGCAAGTTGACCGGCTCAATTTGTGCGGGCGAGATGCTGATGGTTGTGGGGCGACCTGGCAGTGGCTGTACCACTTTTCTCAAAGCCCTAGCAAACATGCGGGAAGAGTACCTTGCTATGGAGGGTAAAGTCTGGTATGGATCGCTCGATGCAGCGGCAGCGAAGAAGAACAGACCCCATGACATTGCTTTCGTTGGTATGGTGGCACGCACGCTCATTTCATTCTCCCTTTTACTAAACTTCGATTCCTTGGATAGGCGAAAACGATGTTCACTTTCCCACATTGTCAGTAAGCACCACGCTACGGTATGTTTATGTTTTTCACGGTCTCTATCCTTGATTTACCATACATGAGAGTCTTTTACTCACATAATATAGCTTTGCGCTTAATGCCCGGCGCGGTACATCTGAAACAGCTCGCGCATCAAGCCTTGAGCAAGACCTGCAAACTGTGCTGCAACTCATGGGTCTCAACCATGCCGCCGGTGTACGTATTGGAAACGATCACATTCGTGGAGTCAGTGGTGGACAGCGTCGGCGAGTATCTCTTGCTGAGGCTTTTTGCACCCGTGCAAGGTCGGTTTGCCCCTCCCACTTAGTCTGCTACTTGGTATCCTATCTAGTATTATACCTAAATTTTCGATGGGTTGAGCTGACTCTCCTTCAGTTTATTCTGCTTTGATAACCCTACACGAGGTTTGGATTCCTCGACTGCGATCCGCTTCCTCACTGTTCTTCGGAAATATACGACACGCAGTGGATGTGCCACAGCAATGTCTTTGTATCAGGCTAGCGACCTTGCGGTGTCACTGTTTGACAAGATTTTGGTGTTGAATGAAGGTCGTATAGCATACTATGGCCCGGCTTTTTCTGCCAAAGAGTACTTCGAATCGCTCGGATTTTACTGTTCCTCGCGGACTTCCATATCGGACTTCCTTGCATCTATGTCAGGAACTCCAGATGGTCGAATCTCCCGCGAAGATATTCAGCGACCAGTTCCTCTTCAACCTGCTGATTTTGAAGCCCGCTTCTGGGAGAGTAGTTTTTATCAGGAGGCAGTCGAGAAGGCTAAGGCGCCCCAACACACGTTGTCGACTATAAAACCCTCGGGATATGCTCTTCCATTTTATCGTCAGGTCTATGAGTGCACTATCCGTCATTATCGCATATTTATGACTGACAGGGCTGCTTGGATTGCTGAAGCCGCAGGAACTATTGTGCAAGCTCTTCTTCTCGGTACTCTATTTCGAAACCAACGCGACGAAACTGAAGGGCTGTACACACGCTGCTCAGCCTTATTCTTCTGTGTGCTCATTATGGGTCTACAAGCATCTGCGGAGTTTGGAAATACGTTCGTTCAACGCCCGATTTTGTTGAAACAGAAGTCCCTAGGATTTTACCGACCCGGAGCGTACGCGCTGGGGCAGATTCTCGCCGATGTTCCGTGGAAGCTGATTTTCATCCTCTACTCCCTTCCTATTTACTGGATGATAGACTTTCAGCGCACCGCCGGCCATTTCTTCACATGGCTCGTCTGTCTTTACATGGGCTTGAT
The DNA here is from genome assembly GCA_028828245.1 of Penicillium lividum. Lineage (NCBI taxonomy): Eukaryota > Fungi > Ascomycota > Eurotiomycetes > Eurotiales > Aspergillaceae > Penicillium > Penicillium lividum. Next base: position 984,887 of record JAQJAG010000002.1, read on the forward strand.
GGCGCTTTCCGTGATGTTTCGGGCCATTGCGGTATTCACAACTTCCATCACTCGAGCCATCCTGCCTGTTGGTCTGCTTCTCAATGTTCTCATCATATACACTGGCTTCTATATCACTCCACCTGGCATGAAGGTCTGGCTGGGATGGATTCGATACCTAGATGTAAGTCTTCTGAGCAAGAGCAAATTTTCCGGGTGATCAAAATCTAACGATTCCTTCTTCTCTCAGCCAATGTACTATATCTTCGAGTCCATCTCCCTGAATGAGATTGGGGACAGCACGTATCAATGCAGTGCTAAAGATACCGTACCCGTGGGGTTGTCATACAATGATACCAGCTATCAGACGTGCGCGGTGTCGGGATCCTTACCCGGTCACCTAGATCTTTCCGGAAAGCTCTATCTTATGGCTGAATATGGCTTCCACTCTCTTCATAAGTGGCGGAATGTCGGTATAAATGCCGCGTTCTTCATTTTTTTCTCAGTTCTGGTCACGTATGTTTCACTGCCGTTCTTTTCCTATATTTTCATTCCCATCACTAATGCAACCTCTACGATGCTTCCAACAGAATCGGAATGGAGAGATTCCGTCATGCAGCGGCACACATGTCGACTATCTATTATCGAAAGCTGCCATGGACAAACACCTCAGCTACTAGTCTGACAGATATTGAAACACCACCACTGACCAACGAAATCGGTAAATATGAGAAGACGTCGGAGAGCGAGTCGGCCGCCAAGCATTTCGAGCCCAATAGTCATACCTTTGCATGGCAGGATCTGACTCTTGATCTGGGCAATGGAAAGCGTTTGCTTGATAATGTTTCAGGTATAATTAGTTACGTGATATTGAGATGAAGAGTTTCCGCTGATGATTCGGTACAGGGTGGCTTCAGCCCGGCTCAATGACCGCGTTGATGGGCATGTCTGGTGCAGGGAAGGTAGGCACATTTAACCCATCTCGTTTCAAAAAATGGGCATTAGAATTGACTTGGACACATCTTAGACGACCCTTCTTGACACTCTTGCACAGAGGATCCAGATTGGCGTGTTGTCTGGAGGGCTTTATCTCGATGGAGGTCCACTGCCGGCATCAATGGGTCGTCGGACTGGCTTCGTTCACCAGAATGATATCCATCTCGATTCGTCCACGGTACGAGAAGCCCTCCAGCTTAGTGCAAGACTCCGCCGCCCAGCAGATATTTCTCTCGAAAAAAAGATGGCGCATGTTGAAATGGTCATCAGGCTCTTGGACATGGAAGATATTGCCGATGCTGTCATTGGTGTTCCGGGCGCCGGGCTAGATTTGGAGAGGCGTAAGCGTGTCAGTATCGGAGTTGAGCTGGCAGCCAAGCCGGACATTCTTCTATTCCTTGATGAGCCCACTTCGGGCTTAGATGGCAATTCGGCTCTCTCAATCGTCCAGCTTATGCGTAAGCTGTCCCACGCCGGGCAAACGATTCTGTGCACGATTCATCAACCCTCTTCCCAGATGATTGAACAATTTGACTCCTTGCTACTTTTGATTCCTGGCGGGAAGACCATGTACTTTGGCCCCCTTGGCCATCAATGCAAAACAATTCTCGATTACTTCGCTCGCTATACACGCCGCTGTGATAATACCGAAAATCCAGCCGACTACCTGCTGGACGTCAGTGCTGACACTCAAAACGACTGGTTTCAGGTACGTTCTTTCAATCATTTCTTGGATTTAATTCTTATCTTTCGCAACAGATATGGCAACACTCGCCCGAGTTCGGGGCCACAAAGGAGCAATTGCAACATCTCAAGGAAAAAGACGTTATGATCTCTGCAGGATCAGATCGAGCCCATGCCGCCTCATATCTCGAGCAGCTTCAGGTGGTCACTCAACGTGCGTTCACCAATTACTGGCGCGACTCAGACTATGTGCTGGGGAAAATCCAGCTTAACATCTGGATGGGCTTGATGAACGGATTGACCTTCCTCCAACTATCTAATGACCTGACGGACTCTCGCGGCCGCATGTTCTCCATCTTTGTGGGCGTCATCACTGGGCCTGTCCTCAGTCTCCAGATCGAGCCGAGGTTCATCATCCTGCGAGACCAATTTCTGGCCCGAGAGAACGAGTCACACGTGTACCACTGGAGCGTGTTCACTATCAGTGCCTTGCTAGTAGAGATCCCATTCACCCTACTCGGAGGCCTGATCTACTGGCTACTATGGTACTATATGGTGGGATATTTCACAATCTCGACAAGTGCGGGCTATGCGTTCCTCATGTACGAGCTCTACTCGCTCTTTGTCGCCAGTCTGGCCCAGTTTACGGCTGCGATATTCCCTACCACTCTAGCGGCACAGGTCGCCACCGGCTTCGTGTGGCTGGTAGTTAACACCTTCAACGGCCCTCTCTCGCCGCCGCCCCTAACTCCTCGTGGCTGGCGCTGGTTCTACAACATCTCCCCACTGTACTATTTCATCGAAGGTATCGGTAGCAACGCAATGCATGCGTTGGAAATCACCTGCCGAACTTCCGAGCTGAGCGTCTTCAATGCCCCGACGTCGGAGACCTGTGGCTCCTACGCCGCCGCGTTCTTCAGCCAATCCAATTCGACAGGCTACCTGGTGGATGCCAGCGCTACGGGACAGTGCGAATACTGCAGCTACGCTAATGGTGATCAATATGTGAGTTTTCTCTTCCCCCTCCCAAGTCCCTATCTTTTTACCTTTTTCACCTTGTTTTTGTCATTTCATCAGGGAACTTCCCCGTTGAATTACTTGCTAATAATGAAATTTCACTTAGATCAAACAATACGATTTCAGCTATTCGCAGAGAGGTCGCAATGTGGGAATATTCATTGGGTTCATCCTGTTCAACTACACTATGGCTGTTGTGGCGACGTATTTGATCTTCATTTTCAAATGGCGGAAGCGTTCGGCGTGATATTGCATCATGTCCTTCATTTTTATGGAGAGTCCATTGAATACCCTTAGGAAAATAAAATTTGGTCTAACGGAACTTGACTCCGCTTCTGCCACGTCTACGGGGGCGAGTAGCGGCCATGAGGACAGAACCTTTTAGCGTAGCGCCTAGCACTTACGCATTATATTATATCTCCTACTATATCTCCTACTTAGTCTCCTGTCTAGTACTCTACCTTCCATTGTACTAATTTAATTAAATGGTCAAAATGCTGTCTAAATTCATATATAGTAGAATAGAAAAGGAAGAGAAAAAGTAAAGAGAAAAAAGAGAAGTGGAAGGAGAAACTCTCATGTGGTGGAGGCTTCGAACGTTCGTCCAAAAAGTCTGCGATGTATCCAAGTAATAGAGGGGTTGATTAGCTTAGTAGCATTTATGATTTTCTGCCATTTATTATATGATATTAAAGGTTCTGTCCTCATGTCCGCTACTCGGCTCCGTACACACCCCAGAACACCAAAGTAGGGCTAATTATGATAGGTGGTCAAGGGGGGAGGGGGGGGTATCAAGATTTATGGGAACTTTTCTGTACTTCCATTTCAGGTAAAAGAATATATACATATGTATTAATTATAAGCTAAAAGAAAATAAACATACAAATTCTGAGGCATTGGGAGCAAAAAGGAAATAAAAATAAATGGTTCCAGAGGGGGTCGAACCCTCGACTTTGGCGTTATTAGCACCACACTCTAACCAACTGAGTTATGGAACCAGTTCGTTGAAGACGGCTCAGTATTTTAGATTCATGAATGAAAATAAAATTATAGCCATTAACTGACCCGGATTTCGACATTAGGCCTATATACAAGTCTTCTTCATTTATCTCGAGGAATTGGACTATATACGAATCTTCATCTAAAATTCAACATACTTGAATCAATCTTTCTGCCCAATGCTGTTCTTCTAACTTGTTTATAATGTTCAGAGGCTCTCATCTTTACGTGGGGTCTCATCAGGATTTGAACTACGCACATGTATATATATACTTTCAAGGTACGTAGCATGCAACCCCGCTGGCCACCATTGAAACCCAAAGATTTGTAATGAACCAGCGCTAACGTATGTGAAAACAGAATGTTTAAGTCCTAGCTGAGAATATTCGACATTGAAGATGCCCTCATATATAAATGAGGGTTGCAGAACAAAATTGTTCAAATTGAAGATGATAACGGTTTTAAGCGAAACCTGTGGATAGATACAATATCTACCTTGGACCAACTTCATTTCAAAATTAAAACAAGGGATACTTTATTCCACATCTTACAGTAATCTGACAATGTGCTTTTGATAGAGAAGAGGCCATAAAGGAAAAGAGCGAGTGAAAAATTGAGAAAAAAATGAGATGAGCAAAACGCAGCCATGTAGGATGCACAGATGATCAATGAGCTCTGGGTAAAAACTGGGTCTATCGAGTCAGTGGATTATTCCATTACTTGTATGTTATTTATAAAACATATGGTCCGAATCCCTATATAAGATACTCATTCCTCCTGCCGAGAAGCAATTGGACAAAAAGAATGACTCATCATCTATATACTTCCTCACAGCATTTCAATGAGGATGGATAGGGTCAAAAAGCAAAAAGGAAGTGGTTCCAGAGGGGGTCGAACCCTCGACTTTGGCGTTATTAGCACCACACTCTAACCAACTGAGTTATGGAACCGGCTTCTTGATAGATCCCGGGATCTATGGCATTATTACCACTTTTCATCTGACAACCAAATCACTGGCTTGTAATGAAATGCCGAACTTGAGCTGGCTTGATCCCTTGCCCTATAGACGTTCCAAGGGCTAATTGGTTTTCTGCACCAAGGAATATATTATATTGTTGGCTTACCCATGTTATCGGCTCACCTTAATATATTTCAGTCTACATGATAAATTTAATTCTTACAGAAGCATAGGTAAAATTCTGTGCGCCTATTCGGGAGGCCGTGCAGCCGTGCAGTTAAAGTGGAGACTGGCATCCTTTGCGGCCTACCGCGTCATCGGCCGAATTTGGCCTGGCTTGATTTGGTGGCCCCACGAATAGTAGAGATTATCACTGCCATATATATAAAACCAAAATGAAGCTTTCTCTGTGACTATGCATGCCTGCGAGCGGGTTTTGTACTAGGCTGATACAGGCTCTTGTGTATAAGCTGCCTTAGGTTTTATAGTGCCTTAGCACTAACCGCGTCTTGCATCCGAGAGTGATCCACAAGATCCCACTTAGGGCCAAAATTTCGGGCCCGTATAACAAGTCGGTTCCATAACTCAGTTGGTTAGAGTGTGGTGCTAATAACGCCAAAGTCGAGGGTTCGACCCCCTCTGGAACCATCAGATCTGGATTCGTCCAGTTTCCTTTTTGCTTTCGACTCAAAACGTCATTCATATTTTTGCTCTGTATACTATCTCACCGCGGGTCCCAAGAAAAGGCTTGATGAAGGCTGTATGTGGATTATACATAACTGCATGATGTATATGTATCACAAAGCCATAGGAGATCTATCTACATATCGGTTGCCAAATCTTTATGTGCTTCCATATGCATTCCATCAAATTTTCCATCCATCTCCCTGTTTCCATTTTATCAGACGCACTCCAATGAAAAATGCAGACCCTGTTACTACCATGACAGCGGTAAAAAGTTGAGCTTTCCAAAATATCGCATCCTGCAAGTCCAACAAAGCACCTGCAATAGGGTTACCGATAAGAAGACCCGTGCCGGCAAAAGTAAAGCACATTCCCATGCGGGCCCCCACAGTAGCCATGTTAGGACTTAGCCGTGTAATAATGGTAGGCGGCAAGGAGACAATCGCTCCGGATACATAACCATAAAGACACGCAAAGACGATCGCCCCGGCTTCATTGTGGATCCCGATCCATGAGAATGACAAGACAGAGGCGATCAAGCTGATGGGTATAAGTGTGTTCAAAGAGCCGACACGATCGGCCAGTAAGCCCGGTGTGATACGCCCGAAGACGGAGGCAGCATTCAGGATGGCGATGATATAGAATGATATGTTGTAGCTTGCATGGAGTGAAGAGGAGAAGAAGCCTGGGAGGTAGAAGAAGGGGAAGTATAGGCCCACGAAAGCGAAAAACAGACCAAAGCTGAAGACGACGAATACCGGTTCTCGGAATGCGCTGAGGTCAACCAGTGATCGGGCTTGTTTGGGAGGCGGTAGACGCTGTTCCATCACGATCCAGGCGAAGATAAGACCCGCCAGTGCGATGAAGGCAATGATGCGAGTCGTCCAACCAAAGCCAAGGGGTCCAATAAGTTTGTGAAATACTATAGGAAAGATCACGGAGCCTAGGAGAATGATTAGAATGTTTATCACGGCGGAGATTGTAAAGGCAACCTACCGATACTGCCACCAGAAGCAGTGATACCCGTAGCTAGTGCACGCCGCGAGGTGAAGTAAGTAGCGACGACGGCTACACTAGGAAGAAAAAGAAATGCACATCCGATTCCAACAGCGACCCCATGAGCGAGGAATACTTGATAGTATTCGGTTGATATCGAGGTCATCATTAGACCGAAAACAACGAAGAAGGATCCAATGACAATAAGGCTTTTGAGATAGCCTCTGTCAAAGACAGGCCCAACGACCACGCCAACAAGGAAGAGAAGGAAGCCTTGTACAGTGCCAATCCAGGAGATAGAAGAAGCTGAGTAGCTGGAAAGAAGCACATCTTCATAGTAACTTTGGAACACACCAAATGTGTTGACGACGCCCCTGGGATATATGTCTTAGAGAATATCCGCAACACAGCAAAAGCGCCAACAATAAACTCACCAGGAATTAAAAAAAAGGAAAAATGCACCCGCTACCTGAAGCCAAGCGACAGGTCCTCCATTAGGCGGAGGTGGAGGCGTGTCGAGTTTTTCAGGTGTCTGTTTTTCGACTTCAGAGATATCAAATTCACCCACAGGACCTGACAGGGAGGTCGCCCTTTCGTGAAGAAGAGGCATGATATTATTTAAAAAAAAATCAAAGACCAAATTCAATTTTGACTACTTGGCGTATATAGATTTGTAACTGGGCGGATAATGCCATTTTAAAAGAAGTGAATGGTTCATACCTCGCTTTCGGTGCTCGGCCTCGAACTTCAGGCGAAATAATTATTTAGTCATTCAAAGGATCCCATACGATAATAAATCCCGAGGATTGGCTGACACCTGGGTTCTCTCTAGTTAGCCGGGGCTACAGGGGGCATATGGGGCCAATGGAGGAGAGCCTTACGTGGGGTTGGGGGCTAGCGGCCGAGCTAAGCATTTTTGGATGATTATATCAAAATGACGCCTTAGTCGGAGATGTTTCTCTGTATCCAGTAATAGAAATCGCCCGGTATAGAGATGAACTCAAGCCCGTATAATGATTAAGTTCATGACAAAGAGCAATCAAAATGCATAGTAATTGTTGGAGCCTGAGGCCCCCAATAATGTCTTGTCACCGCCATTGAGTAATGCTTCACTACTATGTATACCATCAGCCTGACTTTATGCATACTTTTCTCTGATTGCTCGTGACTCATCAAGTGGCATGGTATCTGACCAACTTCCTAGCATCTAGTTTGCCTCGACCTTACTGTCGCCAAAAAGAGGCATTCCGACGAGTGACACACCTTTTTGACGCCCCTGTCCTTTGCTTACCATGCCCCTACACACATTCTCATCGACGACCAACTGCTTTTTCCCCTCACTGTCCATCGCAACCGGCTCTGAATATCTGACGGTCGGGTATCTTCATCTTTGGTCAGAGATAATATTTCTCTTGCCATACTACCGAAAAACTACAAGTCTCTCCGATCACTTACAAAATCTCTTTCTTCTGTGGTAGGGAAAATTTACCAAGGAGTCCCGAAAAGCGGACAAAGACGGCTTTTTGTAGAGCAGAAAAACGACCAAGGCGGACTGGCGCGCTGCAAGCCGAGAAGCTATATCTGCAACTCCCCCTCACCCTCTCTTTTCATCGCAATCACTCCAGTACAGTATTAATGTCAGTATATTCCCGCACACAATTGAATCTTGATTGACTGGAGAGGTTATTAGTAAAAAAATGAAATGGCAAGCTCTTCTCTGACCAGAACAAATATAAGTATTTTGGACGGGACTTACTGGCACTTGAGGATGTCAAGCACTATGGAAATTAGAGGAGGTTCTCTAGCTTAGTATGGATTTACTGATAAGAGACCACCAATGGGAATTAATCATGAATCATTAGTCTATAAATTCAAATTGAACAAAACAACCACAATTAATGGGCATCTTGGATGATTCCATTTAAAACCGGGGAAGACCAAGTGTGCCGGTGATCTTGTTGTTGATTGGTTGTTTCCTGCGGGCCTATGAGGGTTCAATATTGCCCCCACGGGGAGATGTTAAGGGTTATGGTAACCGTGGATCTCTTGTCCACAGGCACATGCGGAAATTCTTATCTCTGAATGGCCATAAATATCGGAACTAATGCAAGTAGGTTAAAGCCAATTGCTCTTAAAGTTGTAATAATTTCCCTATGCCACTGCACTTGTGCATACCCTCCCCCCACCCCATGATAACGGGTTCAAATGGATGAACTCGGGTGTCGATCTAGTTACTTTCAAAGTGGATCCCTTCCAATAATACAAACCATGTACTGGTGACTTCTTCATACTATAGTCATTTGCTGTCGGATCTATGTTCCATGTACACCGTACTTGCCACTTGCCATCCCGTAGCTACCTTCAATCCCCCGCTAATTTCGGTCATGGTCTCGCTCTCCCCCACCCATGTGTTATGGTGATAGGATGTGGTCGATGCCCCTCCCCTCGTGATGGGGCGCGTGCTATCGGCGTTTTTGGAAAAGGCGCTGTATATTAATCTTTCCCTCGTGCTCTCCAGCTGCTTCCTTTACATCCATTTCGCGTGTCTCTCTCGATTAACATGGATTGGTTACACTTCTACATCGGCGGGGCTGCGCTCCTGGTATTTGCTTTGGTTGCACTGGTTCTACTCGTCTCGTTCCAGCAGGTCAAGGTCAATATGGACCATGGTCCCTTGACTTATGTGAAATTCATATGGGCCAACTTCCTCAAGCCACACGACAGGTCCGGGTCCGGTCAGCAGCATGCTTTGGAAAGCTTTTACAGAACACAGGTATGTACCCAGAGCAGCATCAAAGCAGGAACAGAAAGCTCACAGTATATAGGCCACCGTCTACGATGCCACCCGTCACCGTCTTCTCCGGGGTCGCGAGGATATGCTGGGTCTTGTGGCAGCACAGTTGAAGCATAAGGTTGAGAGCAAGGAGATCAAGCCTGGAAAGGCTATCTGGGTGGATGTGAGTTTTGAAATTTGGGAGTTCATTGTGTCTCATGGCTAATAGATTGTCTAGATTGGTGGCGGTACTGGGTAGGCACAGTGAACAGAATTTGCCTAGAGGATTGAAACTTACCATGTGCTGGCAGGTATAACGTTGAGGCTATGTCAGCCTTCGTTCCAGTGGAAAAGTTCTTCGACCAAGTCTACCTTGTTGATCTCTCACCATCCCTCTGCAACGTGGCTCGCAAACGCTTTGAGCGCCTTGGATGGAAGAATGTCACTGTTCTTTGCCAGGATGCCCGATCTTTCCAGATTCCCGAGCGAGCATTCGATCCGCGAACCAAGGCTGCTGCAAGCGATCGGGCCGATTTGATCACCATGAGCTACAGCCTTTCCATGATTCCAGGTATGTGAAGAAAATCGAGTTCCATGGACATACGGGTTGACTCCGGGTTGACATTTCTAGACTATTACAGCGTTGTGGACTCTCTGACTTCACGTCTCACCCCTACTGGTGTGCTCGGTGTTTGCGACTTCTATGGTATGTTACTTGAAATAGCCCAGATGAATATAAATTAACCACCAGAATAGTACAAAGCATCGTCGATGTATCTTCCCGCAACTACACCGGTGGTGCCTTCAACCGTCACGTTAACTGGCTCGGTCGTGTCTTTTGGCGAGCATGGTTCGATTTCGACCGTGTCAGCCTGGAGGCTGCTCGTCGGGATTACCTTGAGTACAAATTCGGAACAGTGATCTCGGCAAGTGACCGCAATTATCTCCTCGGTGGTATTCCATACTACATTTTTGTTGGTTGCCCCAAGGATATGGCTACCACCCCGTCAAGCCAAACAACCATCGAGAAACTCGATGCCTCGTTCACCGAGTCTCCCTATCTGTCCCCTGCAAACCACAAGGTGGAAATGAATCAGGTTGTTGAACGGAACACCAACGAGATCCGCTCAAAGGCGTACGAGTCTGCTGTCATCAACCTGAGTGCGAACCTCCCTCTCCCATCCTCGTTCTACCAGAACCATCACTATCGAATCCACTACAACGACATGCTGCCTAAACACACCCAGTTCCAGAATGAATACATCTATGCCTTCACCTGGGAAGACCCGCGCGTTGACCACCGCCTTTTGAATATTGGCCCCGACGACGTGATTCTGGCAATCACTAGTGCTGGTGACAACATCCTTGACTACCTCCAGAAGAACCCACGACGTGTGCATGCGGTTGATTTGAACCCTAACCAGAATCACCTTTTGGAACTCAAGGTAGCCAGCTTCCTTGCTTTGGGCCACCGAGACACATGGAAGATCTTCGGCGAGGGCAAGCACCCCCAGTTCCGCGAGCTTCTTATTTCAAAAATGAGCCCTCACTTGTCTAGCCAGGCATTCCAGTACTGGCTCGAGCATAGCCACGTCTTCAGCTCCTCAGGTAAAGGTCTATATGACACTGGTGGCTCACGCCACGCCATCCGCATGGTGCGCTACCTAGCCAAGATGTTCGGATTGGATGGAGAAATTCGCAAGATGTGCGAGGCGCAGACTCTCGCTGAGCAGCGCGAGATCTGGCCGCGCGTTCGTAAGATCCTCCTGAGCAAGCCGTTGAACTGGGCTATCGTGAGCACCGAGTGGTTTGCGTGGAAGGCCGCTGGTGTGCCCCGTAACCAGCGCAACATGATTGTCGACGACTTCTTCCGTCGTAACGGGTTGAACTCTGATATGAAGCAGAGCAAGGACGTCAGTGGTCAGTCGATCTGGGAATATGTTGTGGACACACTCGATCCCGCGGTCAAAGACACGCTTCTCAGCAATGATAACTACTTCTACTATCTGTGCCTCCAGGGCCAGTTCTCACGCAGGTCAGTCAAACCTACTATTTATTTACATTCTATACTAATTTGACTCCAGATGTCACCCGACTTATCTGTCACCCCAGGCCCACGTCAAACTTTCCACACCTGGTGCTTTCGATGGTCTTCGCATCCATACCGACGAAATCAATGAAGTGATCAATCGCATCAAACCAGGTACATTGACCATCGCTGTGGTCATGGACTCGATGGATTGGTTCGACCCCACAGAAGACGCAGCAGCTGCTCAAGCCCGTCGTCTGAACCACGCCCTCAAGATTGGCGGTCGCATCCTCCTCCGCTCCGCAAGTATCGACCCCTGGTACATTAAGCACTTCGAGAAGAACGGATTCACAGCTCGCCGCGTCGGCGCCCGATTCCCAGGAACCTGTATTGACCGGTAAGTTCAGCGCTACTATCTTTGTTGGGACTTCAACTGATGTATAATTAGTGTCAACATGTATGCCTCTACTTGGATCTGTACCAAGAAGGAGGATGTCATTCGTCCCACGAGTGACCGGACAATCTCGGCTCTCTCTCTCAGTGACATTTCCATTGCTACAGCAAAGCGCTCAAGTTCAACGACCGTCGAAGACCTCAAGATTTGAGATTAAGGCCTGGCCTTCCGATAACGTGTTCCCTAACTTTAATGACTATCCCCTGCGTTCTGATTTCCATTATTACTGCACATACCTGTCGTGGTTTATGGCGTGTGTGGCGTCCGGGCTTCTTGCCAAAATTTGGTATCTCATGAATGGTCTAGGCTTTTTGTACTGTAATTAGCGAGTCTTAAAACGAATAGATGCATAAAGTATGTTCTCATTTTAGAACATATACCTAGAATTCATAGCGAAACCCCAGATAACATCAAGAAATCCAACATTGTAGCCAGTTTATTTACTAGGCCCAAGTCTAATAGTCATATTTCACAGATGAAAGTTAGAAGAACAAAAACAGAACACGGAGTGACACAGATAATAACAGATAAAAAGAAAAGCGCCTCTAAAAGAGATATGGGAATACGACAAAGGACTTCATCAAGACGGGCCATGACTCCCCCATTCAAACATCCTTTTTCACACCCATCGCTCAATCGCTCATAATATCCAATTTCATCCATGAAAAAGCAAAGAAAGCTTCTAGGACACATTCACACATAACCAATGACAACCTCGAGGTAAGGCCCAAGGTCCCCTAAGAAAACCAAGTATAAACCACCGCGGCGTTTCAAGAATAGAGGTCAATTAAGGAATAAAGCAGAACATAATACCGATAGAGTCATGCAATAAAAAGAGAATTCTCGATTCGATTCGATTCAATTCTGCTTTTATGACCGTCCATACCGCGTCTTGCCAAACGAGAATGGCACATAGCGGTACTTGATCATATGCTGGATCTGGCGACGCATCGTCAAGACGAAGAGGATGATCCAGTACACCACTAGGACGGGCCAGAAGACGGGGATATCAAACATGGGGAGCCAGCTGCATACGAAGCCGATGGTGATGGCGCGAGTGGCTGAGTGCCAGAACTTGAATTCGGGAAGACGGCGGATGAAAGGACGGAATTCATCGTCGGATTTGCTGGGGAGGCTGGGGCCGGCGTCGCCGTCCTCGAGTCCTTCGTCTTGGGTGAGGGAGGGGTCGAATTTGGGAGTAAGGAAGGCGAGGAAGAGGTTCAGGAGGTAGATGCCGAGGGTGTAGGCCACTATATATTTTGGTTAGCTGTCTGTTCTTGGTATATGTAGTGTTTGCATTTTTCATGTTGGAGCCGATTTTCTTCCGTAGATTGACAATCGTCGCTCTGAATTCGTTCTTTCAATTGCATGCGGCGGGAGCCTGGAGAGACGTACCGATATACCAGCCTTGCGCGAAGACGATCCGCAGGAAGAAGAGTAGAAGGAGAACAGCAGATCCAACCCAGCGGTAGGTAGCATAAGGAGTGGAAGCATCCAGATAGGCTTGGTAGTGCTGTACTCAAATTAGTATCGTGTCTTGCGGGATCGATGACCTCCGTGATTCGGGATCGAGGCATTCAAGCCCCTCACGTGTACTTACTCTGGTGAGTTTGGAAGTGTGCGCTGTCACCGCAGTGAAGGGCGACTGGTCTGGCTCGGGCACATCCATGGTTGTGAGGGGGAGGTGTGTAGGAGAGAGAGGTAGAAGTCCGATGGAAAGTCGCAGATCGCAGTGCTGAATGCGTTGTTTCTGGAAAACAGACGCAAAGTGTCCCCTGGATCTGGACCAATCAGCGTTGAGATTACTTGTGTTGCAGCCACTGACTGATCATGTGACTTGTGGCTATGCCGATGGATTATGTAACACAAGTTATCGATTAGTCATCCAACCACATGAAAGCTGTGTTGACCGCCTTCCTGTTTCATCGTAACAATGTTAATAGGTGCAATGATCAGTAAATCTCATTGGGAATTTGAAAAGAGACTTGTAACAAAGAAATATAAGAATTCGAACTCGTTGCCAAGCTTCCACAATGGAAAATATGCAGTTAGATTAAGAATCGGGTCCTTGGGTTGATCACTGGAGTACTGGGGCCAATTGCCTCGGGACGGTTAACTTCGGTCCCCAATTCGGGGTAGGCGGGGACATTTACATCATAACTTACCTCCCTTCCCAGCTATAACTGCAATCCATACTTCCACTCCCACACAATAAATTAAGTCTAATACAATAGATTCATCATGTTTGCGCGTCGTTGTGCCCGTCTCGCTACCTCCAGGACAGCTGTCCCATTGACATCCTTCTTATCTCGCGCACGTCCCTATTCCACCGGACCTAGCTATGAGCACATCTTGACCTCGACCCCGAAGCCCGGCGTCGGCATGAGTAAGAATCCCTTCTCAAAATATCCAGCAAAATCAATCGGACGCAACTAACAAGCTCAATCAAGTTACCCTCAACCGACCAAAGGCCCTAAATGCGCTCTGCAGCCCGCTTATGACAGAGCTGAATGACGCATTGAGCAAGTACGATGCTGACAAGGATGTTGGCGCTATTATCATTACCGGCAGCGAGAAGGCTTTCGCAGGTAAGCATTCCCACGTTTATTTATGCATATTCACCCTCAATGCACAATCAATGAAATCCAGTGTATACAAATCTAACAACCTTACAGCTGGAGCCGACATCAAAGAAATGGCCCCACTAACCTTCGCAGCGGCCTACAATACCAACTTCATCGCATCCTGGTCCCACCTAGCAACCAACATCCGCAAACCCGTCATCGCCGCAGTATCAGGCTACGCGCTCGGCGGCGGCTGCGAACTCGCACTAATGTGCGACATAATCTACTGCAGCAGCACCGCCACATTTGGACAGCCAGAAATCAAGCTTGGGGTAATCCCTGGCGCGGGTGGATCGCAGCGTCTGACTGCGGCGGTTGGAAAGAGTAAGGCCATGGAGCTGATTCTTACGGGAAAGAACTTCAGTGGGAAGGAGGCTGGTGCGTGGGGTGTTGCAGCGGAGGTTGTGGATGGTGGACATCAGGAGTTGCTTGATGTTGCGCTGAAGACTGCTGAGAAGATTGCGGGCAATAGTCGTGTTGCTACTCTTGCGGCGAAGGAGGTTGTTAATAAGAGTCAGGAACTTTCTTTGAGAGAGGGGGTTGAGTATGAAAGGAGATTGTTCCATGGGTTGTTTGGAAGTAAGGATCAGAAGATTGGTGAGTTTGTGTTTCGGGGTTGAGGGTGTGGTAATGGATTTTGGCTAACGTTGTATTAGGAATGACCGCTTTCGCTGAGAAGAAGAAGCCTGAGTGGTCGCATGAATAAATATAGAGAATGACTAGTAGGTGTGCGCCTAAAGACATACCTGCCCTTCCAGATTGAGAGGAATATTAATCTCCCATGTACACTAGTACATGGCTTTGAGTTTCGCTCCATCAACAAATTCCAATCTCGAAACAATCCAGGAAGTGGCTCTTTTGCTGTTGATGCTGGTGTTGTATTGACTGGCTAGAAATATATACTTCTTCTTTCATGTAACACACACTGGAGATTAACCCCAAGCCACAACCTGCCACAACATCTTCCCATCAGAACGTCGCACCTTCTGGCTGAGAATTGCCCGCTGGTGTACCACGCTTATACCGCTCAAGCGACCCGTTGATTCCAACAATACCCCAAGCGAAGACGGCCACCTCGCGGATCGTATCCATGAGGTTGTGTGCCTGAGGACCACCAGGGGCGCTTGCCTTCTGCTCTGACCGGAGAGGAGGTGATTCGAAGCTGGGAGCAGAAGAGCTTGCAGTAGTTTGGGACCCGGAAGATCGGTCGTCTCTGCAAAGCGTAGTCTTCACCTCTGGATAAGCCGGATTCGGGACAGCAGTCTCCTGGGCAGAGGGCGTTGGACCATAAGAGTAGACCGGCTCAGGAGCCCACGGCGCAGCAAAAATGCCGCTTGGGTAAGTAGGGACTGGCTGAGGTGGACGGGTGCTGCTAGTAGGTATAGGAGCGCGTGCCCGACGGAGAATAACAACCATTCCATCCGATGTACATGAGACAACAGCCTCCAACTCCAAGGGAGGGATGGGGTCCGAAAATGCGACAAGTCCACGGCGAGCCATTTCGGGGTTGTCATCCTGCATGGGGTTCCGGAACCAGAATCGCAGGTAGGCAATTGAGTCGTTCGCCTTCGCACTCTCCAAGCACCTTACTGCATCCCGCAAACAGTGTTCTTGAATACAGTAGAAGAAGCTTTTCGAGATAAGCTGCTCTGGGCTTAGGCCCAAAATTTCACTCACACCGCTGGTAGCATACATGATAGTCGCCGTGCGAGTAAATCTATTAACAAACATAGCCGCCCGAGGCTCGTGGAGCGGCTCATCAAGACGTTGCGAGAATTTGTTGGATAGCCAAGTAAGCATGTGATACCGCGAGTCATTGGGTGAAGAATCGAAGAGATGGCGGACAATGGGGGCATCGACAGCGCGGTCTGAAAAGTAAATGCGTCAGGAGTTGATCTTCGACTTTTTCAAAGACAATGTGAGAAGAGGCATGACTCACTCTGACTGCCCTTCCCACGCCCATAAATGGTGGTACTTGCGATCAACACATCATACACCACTGTGAACACACACTCACACCCGACCCACGATCCGTTTTTGTGTCGGATGGAGCAGTAGTTAAGAACGGCAGCTTTATCAAGCCGCACACCCCGACCATGAACGCTGCGCGCAAACGGCAGTTCCTGGGGATGGAAGTACTCCCAGCACGAGCGATTCAACACCTCATGCGGCTCGTAGCCCAGCACCACCTGGATGCTATCGGAGGCATACCGAATGCAGGCGTCGCGCGAGAGATCTGTGCCTTGCGTTAGTTATGCTGGCTAGAACGCTGGCTTGCAGAGTGCAGGTCGGGGAAGGCTTGCCATGGATTGTGATGAATGTCGTGTCCATCATGCAGAAGAGTGGAACCCCCACTAACCCCGCTCAGCTGAAAAGAAACGAAACGAAACGAAACGAAACGTGAAGAATCTGCGATTCGAGAAGAATATCAAAATTGAAAGAGTGAGTTGAAAGCGGGAAACCCTGATGGGAGAAGGTGTGGTCCTTAACGGCTGTCAACCGTGGATCGACCCGGTTGGCTGGTCGGACACTTCCGTACCTGATCCAAGTGGGGATAAGGAGAGTGCTAAGCGTAAAGATTACGGATTAATCTGTATATGTATTGTTATCATACGTCTAATCCGATTGGGAATACCTTCAAGTCAGTATATTGTACCATCTAAAAGCGTGGAAGATAAGAGACCCTCGGTAATGTGTACTAATTAAATCATTCTAATTATGTGATTAAAGGGTAGACGCAGGGCAATATATACTATATACATCTCAACAATCATGTCTCCCATGTCATGCAAATGGTGTAAGTGGGCACGTAAAATAAATCTCAAATCATAAACATGAGACATCATATCATTGGCCAGCATGCTTTTCAGTCTGGCTGGGCTCGGCATAGGCAGTTTTTTCTGCCCGGTAGTCATTAATGACGCGTCCTTCAACGGTTTCATCGAAAACATCAACTTGTGTGGTCGCAAACTTGCGAGCGCTGACCCCACGTTCGAAAAGCAGATCCAATTCAGCGAATGAGCGACCACGAGGCTCAGGAATGCGGAAGTATGCATAAATAATGCACAGGAAGCACGATCCACCCCAGAAGAAACCCGCATAGTTGCCCCAATCCCAGGCTGATGGATTCAGCATGTACGGCGTAAGAACACCGCAGATAATTCCCACAATGTTATAAAGACAGCGACCGAGAACAACTGTCTTGATCTGCAGACGGCGGGTGGATAGCTCGGCAACCAGGGAGTAACAGACGGTACCGACAGTCAGCTGGTAGAAAAGAGCCCAGACCAGCATCAACGATCCAGTAGCCAACGACGCCTCGTTCTTATGCGCCTCTGGGACGAGCCCGAGGAAGCCCATGATCATCAGCATCGTGCAAAGACCGCACAATCCGTTCAGGATGAGGGTTCGGCGACCAACGCCACAGGCCATCAAGAACCAAGCGCCGAATGTACCGACCATGTTGATACCATACTGACCCATCGCGAAGTTGTAGGAATTGGAAGACGAAAGCCCGGCCTGCTCTAGGAAGTAGGTCGAGTAGTTGGAGAATGAGTTACCGCTGAGGTTCTGCAGCGCCCAGGCCATGCAGACGATCTCCGTCCGGCGTCGATCAACGCCCTTGAAACAGTCAAAGTAGCTGGCACCTGCTGTGATCTTGGCTTCTAAAGCGGTCGTATGAACCATCATCGAGATCGTCTCATCGGGATCGAAGTCGGTTGTGCGATCTTTGCTGGTCAACCGTTCAAGGGAACGCTTCGCATCTGCCGTTCGTCCCTTCCGAACCAGCCACCAGGGAGACTCAGGCGCCAGCCAAATGCCAATGAACAATGGCAGAGGCCAAATCCACTGCAGTCCATATGGGATTCGGTAAGCCCACTGATCATCCCTGTTCAACATGGCTTTGATAACACCAATTCCAATCAATTGGCCGACACCCCAGCAGAAATTGACATAGGTGGTCAGGTATCCACGGAGCGCAACAGGACAAACCTCGGAGGCGTACGTGACGGTCAACGTCTGAAACACACCCCAGGGAATACCACACAGAATCTCTGCAGCCAAAAGTGATTGAATGTTTGGGGCTGTGAAAAAGATGGCCGTCCACGCGCTCACGAGAACCAAACATGCCATGATGGTGTACCGGTATCCAAATCGCTCCGAAGCCCATCCGTTGATGAACAAGCCGATGATTTCGCCGACGGACGCACCGTTACTAAGACCCGATTGCCACTAGAAAAACGCGTCAATGTCAGTTTTTTATCCGAAATTTGCACCGAGAGCCAAAAGCAAAAGTAAATGCATGGGCGTGGCAAGAGAAAAGATCTTGACTTACCGATGCCGATACTTCATATGACCCATCCGCCTGCAGCTGACCGTACTTCTTGTTGAATTGCGGGAATGCATAAAAATTGTTCACAAGACTGATATCGTATCCCTCCATCACAATGCAAGTCGAGATAAGAACACTCCAAGCCACAGCCTTGGGATACAATTTGATTCCCTGCAACAGGCTCATATTCCGCTCCTTCTCTGTTGCCGCCTTGGCATTGTGAATGACCTTGGTCATAGACGAGTCCGAGGCCGGTCCCTCAGTAGAAGGGTAGTGCCGTAATGCCTCATCAATGGGTTCAATGGCATCCTGAGCCTTGTATTCCACCTTGTCCGCATGTCCAGAATAAGGAGGTACATGTGCTCCCACCGAATTGGCGGCCTCGTACACATTGTCAGCCATCCTGCAACGGCGTGGAGTGCAGAGGCACAAAATTTGGGGGTGGAGAGGGAGGGGGTGGAGGGGTTGTTTGAGGAGAGCCGAAAAATGGTGCTTCAAGAATCAAGGCCGCGGAGGACTGCGGAGGTTAAAGAAAAAAACCGAGTACCCACTCGTGGAAACACCATACGCTCACACTCAGGGGCAGCGAAAATGATCTTCCCTGGGGTAACAATAAAAACATAGAATTGTCTAGAATCGTAGAGGCTAGACAGAAAGAGTATAACTAAAGACAAACTTTGCGGGGGGGGAATACGGGCTCAAGCCTATAGATTTCGAATTTTCGCGGGATTCGACGCTTGGCGGAGGTCAAAGAAGGGAACCGTGTATGATTGGATCTTGTGTTTTTTCCCCCTTCGCCACCAAAGCAAAATATAGTTGATAAGTTGAGTTGAACGATTTTTTAGAAAGCTATCGGATAAAGAATTTTAAGCACAAATCTCACTGCTCATGCCATGTGCCATTCCTTGCATGTCAACCTGCCGCATCCGGGATGTGGTCCGAGCGTTCGAGGGTGCAACGTGCGACGGAACAACTTTAAGCTTTTAACAAATCCGGTGCAGTACACCGCTATTCCTAACAAAAAAAAAAGAAACATTAATGGAGTGAATGACAAGATCCAACATTTTAAACACTTTATGCATAATCCTAGATACAATATTATCAAGGGGCTATCTTCACTGCGGAAGAAGCAGCGGATTCTTTATCAACCGCTCCATATCCTCCTCGCGGAGGTGAATTGACACATCAACCCCATTGTCAGTCCAGCTTCCACCCAAGCCATCTACATCCTGAGTAGGTGGTGCCTCCTTGATAAGAACACATCCATCCAACTCGGGTATCACCCCCTCTGCATACCGGATCATAAACTCACTCAGTCCAAAATCTACTTCATAAACACCTGCCCGAGCCCAGCTCGTAACAAGAAGATGCCGTGACCCAAGAAAAGCCTGCCAAATCCTCTGCGGACACGTCTCAAATGCCACGCTATGCAGGTGCGCAGCAATAGCATCTGGCCGAGTCAGTTGGTTAATAGTCCTGCGAATGCTTTGAGAAATCGCCTGTGTCCGTTCGTCTGCGGAGATCTTCGGAGATGCAAGCTGGGTTCCAGTCATTTCGATATTCACCATCATATTTGGAGATCCCACGAAGCGCTCTTCGAGGTGAAGGGCGGGTCGTAGCCCGAGGGTGAGGTCGCAGTGTATTGGGCCCGAGTCTTCCTGTTGGTTACGCGCTCGGGCGATGCAGGACCAGATATGCGCTAGGATGGCATCATGGCGGCTGATTCGAAGAGCGCCATTTTCGTGCGGACTTCCCTGGATGGCCGCTTTCCATATTGTCTCAATTTGCTCGTACGTCAGATGAATCACATAGTGAGACACCGGGGCTTTAGAATCCCATTCAGCCCAGGGCATGGAAGTGCCGACCGGATGAATCTCCTGAGATTTGAATGTCTCGGGGATATCAGCTCCCCAGGGACACCCGGCTGTTGAGATCCACCAGTCATAGCGATGCAATGGGAGGGTTGCGGCCTGTTTGAGAAATTTGGGATTCGGAACTTCGGCATTGATATCTGGAGCTGCCATAGAGTCTAGTTGACCTGGTTCGAAGATAGGTTCCAGCAGCGGGGCAGGGCCAGTTGAGCCGGAAAGAATCCAGCGACTGATGGCCGCCCAGTCCTTAACGAAATGGACTAGAGATGAGATGTCGGCTAGTGGATGGCTGATTTTAGCTGATAATGCAAAGCCACCGCAAGCCAATTGAGTGAATTGAACGGCCATCAAGGGTGGAAGCACACCGGCTTCATCGACAGACTTTGGTCGCACAGCATTGGCGATCAAAACGGAGGGAGCCAGATCATTGAGGGGAACAGCCTGGCGGTTGTAGATCGGCTGTTCTGCCTGCCTTGAAGCTGGACATAACATCTCAAGGGTAGCCGTGCTCTGAGCAGTGACGAACTCCACACCGGGATCTGTAGATGTGCCGTAGTGAACATAGGCTCGGCCATATCGGCGTGCATGCTGGGCAAGCTTCGCAGTCTCCACTGGCAATTCAGACGAGACCAGAGAAGCGATGCTCTTAAGATGACCTGTCCATTGGGGATAGGCGTCAAGAGCGATTTTTAGCGATTGGCGAAAGTGGTCTGTCAAGTCGAACCCATCTTGTTGTCTGTTAGATTTCTCACAGAACCAAATCGCAGAACATGCCGAGAATTCCACTGTTGTTGCATCGATTAAAGACAATGCTACGGCATTTTCCGTTGGCTTGGTTTTCGGGAACAGCCTCTCCGACATGATTCGATCAACCTGGATAGAACTCATGTTTGGAATGATTCTCTGAAAGTTTGATACTTCGGACCGAAATAAAGGAAAAGCGTGAAAAGGTAAAATTTATAGTACCGTCATTCTTTTTGAGGTAACTTCAATGCCACCGGTAATCCCGAAGGAGGAAAATTGTAGATAAGCTTTATCTTAGCAAACTATCTATACAAGTCCAACGCTAGTCCAGATACATTCGTGAATGCGCCACTGCACATGTGATGAGTCAAGTTGAGCAATCAGATAGAGTGATTTCTATTGGTCAGTACTAAACGACCAAATCTGACTCACCATGAGTAATGATCTGATATAAACATCGTCGGGTGGAAATATGCAATCTGCGTTTATATCTACATGTCAATAATCACCCGTATCCTTTACTCAATCAAGCTCAACAAACAACTTCAGAGTTCCTCATCATGGTATATTGGGAGTTTCCGATCATTTTTATGATTGATTATCATGAGGGGTATGCAAGGGGAATCAATTATACAGATAAAAAAGAACAAAGTTCGGGGGGTCGGGGATTTGTGCGTAAGATTGAATCAGGAATATAATCAATACATAAGGCTTGGATCTTTGAATTGTATTCATATAAATCAACATTGACTTTCCTAAGTAGCCCGATCAAACCAGATAATAGTATCAGGCATGTCGGAGAAATCAGCAATAAAGCCAAATCTATCTACTTTGCCTTCAACACCGAGATGAAACTCGGCCTTGACAATAGCAGATGGATCAGTAATCGACATGTATTCGAAGATTTCTGCCAAAAAGTATTCACCAGACACATGTTTGACTTGCAAGGTCTGATTGAAGCATCCTGTTACGACAACATGTAGGAAAGGCACCTCCTCGCCCTGCACCGTTATTATAAGATCTGGATATGCAGGGTGCGTATATGTGCCCGCATATTCTTGTAAAGGGAGTGTGTGGGGGTGACCAGGTGAAGGGGCGGAGGGGTATAGACGCTCTTTAGCTGTCGAGCGCATTTCTTCGATTAAAGCAAGTTTCTTCTGCTTTCTAATGGCGTGTCAGTAATTCTAATATTTCTCAATCCGACCCGACTGTGGAATGACTTACAGTTTAAACAGGTCGATACGGTCTTCCTCCGGGACATTAAGTAAATCGTCAATCAAATGCCAAGCGAGGACTTCACGCCCTGGACCCGTCGCATTGCAGAAGACAGCAACTCCCCAGTCTCGCTTGGGAAAGAAGATCATTGTCGCCGTCATACCATCAAGCCCACCGGGGTGCAAGATGATAGTTTCGCCTCGGTAGGTGCTCGAAATCAACCCCAGAGTGTAGAAAATCTGCTGCGTGAGTTGCGGAAGCAACTGAGGAACGAACGAACGCGGCTTTAAAAGCTCTTCATATGCTGATTTCGAAAGTGGTCCCGACTGCCGAATCATCGAGCGGATGTAGGTGACGTAGTCACGGACTGTTGAAATGACAGCTCCAGCGCCGCTGAGAGTTCCTTCGCAATACGGAATCTCCATTGGCTCGGAGGAGGCATCATTCCAGCCATATGCTTTGGCTAGTGTCACACCTTCCGAAGCAGCGTAGTCTCTAGCATCTTGGAGCGAGAAGAAGGTCGAATTCATCTTAAGAGGATTCCATATTTTCTTGCGAAGGAAATCGCCTAGCCACTCTCCAGTGACTACTTCGATCATATGTGCCACGGTGATAAACATGGCGTTTGAATATTGCCAGGTCGTCCTGATTTCCTTGTCCATTGGGAAATGACGCAGACTGCGGACCACGTCGCGCACTGAGCCTTCGCGACTCAATGTCAGCATATGCCCGGGCATTCCGGTTCTGTGAGACAGTGCGTCCTCTATGGTGATATGTGATGTCGCATACTCGTCTTGCACGACAAAGTCGTCGCGGATGAGTTGGCTGAGCGGCGTTGTCCATTTTATGTGGGGATATTTCTCGTTATCGTCGACTAACAACGAAGCTGCAGATGCAGTGAAGGATTTGGTTGTGCTGCCTGTGTAGAACAAAGTGTCGGGGGTGACTGGGGTGTCAGGCAATGAGGCAACTCCATAACCCTGCTCTTTTTAGTATTGATATTTGGAATAATATTGGCGACGTACCTCAGACCACGTCTCATCTCCGTCAACGACGGCAATAGATACACCTTGAATGTGCCATTTCTGTAGTGTCTTGTGAACCAATTTTGAGAATTCCTCATTGAGTGGAGATTCCTTGCTGGGGTTGGGGCCGGAAACTGCCATTGCATATGCTCAGTAGTTTGTAGGAGGTAAGTTTCATGTCATTTTAACTTTTATTTTATTTCTACTGGGATTCTTCTGGAATCGACATTCCCCCAATTTGGCATGGCAGAGAGAATACGGGATGGCCCCACATCACTTCTGTATACAGTAGAACAAGCTGAAGATGCCGAGCCGGCGCTAGACGCTTTAGGCAGCGAAGAACGAGGGAGCTCCATTATTGGTTGAGATACAATGCAGTTGTAGTCCAATATTCATCATTCTATTCGATTCCCTAGTCTATTATAGCGCGGTACTGGTCACAAACTCCCTATCTTCGCTCTCTTGGACTAAATTGTAAAATAGTCCCTTGGCCCTCAAAAGCTCCGCCGGCGTTCCAGCTTCCCCAATCTGTCCCTCATTAATCACAATCACTCTATCAAATGACGCGATTGTGCGTAGGCGATGAGCAACAACGATCAAGGTTCGGTTCAGCTCATTTCGAATTGTATCCTGGATCAAAGAATCCGTTTGGTCATCGACTGAAGAGGTCGCCTCGTCAAGAATGACGATTTTTGGATCCCGAACCAGGATCCTTGCAAGGCAGAGAAGTTGTCGCTGACCTTGAGACATATTCGTCCCACCTGCGGTAACTTTTGAGTCTAGAGAGAATGACCCTGATTCTTCTTTTCCCTTCTCGGTGAGGAGTTTGACACGCCGTAACGCTTCGTTCAATTTGTCCTTTGGAAATTCGTTGAAGTAATCAAGATTTGACTGAATGGTCCCCGAGAAAAGAACAGGATCTTGTGGAATGAAGCCAACCTTTGATCGCAAAGACTGTAATTTGATAGTTGAAATGTCGATTCCATCAATGTAAATCGAACCGGACTGAGCGTCCATGAAACGAAGAAGAGCCAAAGTTAAAGAAGACTTGCCAGCTCCAGTACGACCAACAATGCCGATCCGTTGGCCAGGATCCACAGAAAATGAGACATTTTTGAGAATCAGGGGAAGATCAGGCGAGTATCTGACGTTCACCTCCTTCACTTCGATTTTTCCACGAGATGGCCAGTCTGGCGTGACTTCAATGCCACGTTGGCGCTCAGTCGTCAACTCGGAATACGCAACAATGTTGCTCGCGTAACCCGTGTACCTTTCTAGCATTCCAAAGCTGTTGGCGGCGTCGAAGCTGGCCTTTGAGAATCCCATTGAAAAAGTCAGCGCGAATCCCATGAGAGACGCATCCAACATCGATGTCGTTGACAGTAGAATAATCCCGGTGCCTGTGGTAAAAAGGATGCCAGCAAATGACATTTGGAGACCAAGCCAGCGATTAAAAATCCAGAAATGTCGCCGAACAGTTGATAAATTGTCGACTCGGCGATGCATTTGATTCATGAACTGGTCTGTCGCGCCGAATGCTCTGATTGTCGAGACCCCCGACACTGAAGTAGTGAAGTATTCAAGAATATCGGCGTTGCTGTCCGACTCGCCAAGTTTAATAGTTCTTCGAGCTTGGTTGTAGCTCTTTGCGACTTGGAAACACCAGTATAGGAGACCCATGGTCAAACAGCTTGTGTAGATGGAATTGTACATGCTAAGTATGTGCGGTTAGTTATATTCATACTTCAGATAGGTTTCCCAGTAGATATTCAAGGAGGTAGTAGGTGAGGTATATTACCCGATGCACAAGATAATCATTAGTTTGACGAAACTATCACTTGTTCCAGACACGGCTTCTAACAGAAAGTCATCAACCAATCTCATGTCGGTGTTGAATCTTTTGAGCATATCTCCAATGGGAGTGCTATCAAGCCACAGAAGGGGCATACGAATAACCTTTGCAGTCATCCTCCGAAACAAAGCTTCGGAGGCACGTAGAGATCCAGAATACATGTGGAAGTTGAAGAGAAACTCCATCATGACAGCGGATAGAGACCCAAGGAGGTAAATATAGAGGTAATTATGTGTGCCCCATCCCTTGGAATCATCCAAGTCGTCAGGTGTTATCCCGATACGCGCTGAATTGATGCGGCCCAGGGCCCTCGTTGTCGATGCTACCACGATCTGCTTCAAAACCAGGCCTAGAACAAAGACAGTCATAAATCCTAAGCCTCCTGCATCTGCAAAAAATCTCCTGAAGGCATCCAGGTCAGTCCCTGCCTTGAGACCTTTGCCTTTGGGGGTGCTGCGGATGAGCTTTGGTGCGTTTTCTTCGGGTTCATCCAGTCCGGTATCAACTGGCTCTGGTTGATACAGCTTCAGCTCATTGGAGTCGATGGTGCGGGCGCGTGTAGTTTTGTTGTGAATTTCAATAATATATTTGGCGGTTGGTGAACAAAGAGAGACTTGGTGGGTTACAAGTATTCTGGTGCGGCCTTGACAGAGCTCGCCGGTGAGCGCTCCTATTATATGGCGCGAGACGTGAGAATCAAGAGCAGCGAATATGTCATCCAAGACAATTAGCCTGGCCTGAGAATATAGAGCCCTGGCAAGGGCTACTCTAGTCCTTTGGCCTCCACTGAGCTTCACGCCTCGAAGACCAATATATGTTTCATCGCCAAGCTTGAGAGCAGCAAGATCAGTCTCAAGTGCGCAAGCTCGAAGGACTTTCAGGTATCTGACTTCCTCAAAGGAGCTTCCAAACAAAATATTTTCTTTCACGGTGGCGTTTTGCAGCCATGGTGTCTGAGAGACAAAGGCGACCGGCTGTTTTGATGCTGGTGACTCGACATGACCACGAAGAAGATCCACCTCTCCAATAATAGCCGAAAGCAACAGACTCTTTCCTGACCCTGTTTCTCCATGGATTATGCTGAGCTCACCAGTCGGAAACTTAATGTTAACATCGCTAAGGATAAAGCGATTTGGTAAACTGACTGGCTTCTGGTCATTCTGTTCCTCTGAAGGCCATGTAATGCATGCATCCTGGAACGTAACATTACCATCCGGGCTAGGATCAAGGATTTTCTTCAGATCTGGCTCCTTTAAGAAGTCTTCCATACGCTTTGCATTGGCTCGAGAACCGAAATAATCCTGGAATGCCACAGGAAGTACTCCCAAGGTGCCTTGAAGGTGCGGCAACAACTCGATCATTGTGAATACGATGGATGAAGAGACGTTGTTTTCTGTATAAGCATAACTGCAAACCGCTGCAGCAGCCACCAGGAAAGGAGATGCAACTTTCCATACAGAGCGAATATTGGTGGCAATGAAGTTCTCGCGCAATCTTTCAAGCTCCTCCCGGCGGCACAGATCAATGCGCTCTTCCCATTGCGACTCCAGCGCCGAGAATTTGATATGTCGAAGGGCATGTAAAGCCTCGGAAACGACTTTCGTCTTTTTGTCTCTTGCGACCGTAAGTCTTTTCTTCGCGGCTCGTTCATTCTTGACGACCCATTTGTGGATAGGCACAGTTCCTACGGTTGCTATCACTGAGACCAGGGTGCTCTTCCATCCGAGCAGCTTCAAGAGAAACGCCAGAGCAAATGATAACTTTATAAATGAAAATGGTAGGATGTAGTTAACTGCCGTGAACTTGCTGAGAGATAAAGAGTCGGACGATATGAGGTTTATCACGGCGGGCTTTTCACCAGTGT
The DNA here is from genome assembly GCA_028828245.1 of Penicillium lividum. Lineage (NCBI taxonomy): Eukaryota > Fungi > Ascomycota > Eurotiomycetes > Eurotiales > Aspergillaceae > Penicillium > Penicillium lividum. The sequence goes on from JAQJAG010000002.1 coordinate 1,011,984, forward strand.
CTTTGTCTTGGACTCTCAATGCTTTGGAGTACAGAGCCATTATGAGCTGTGCGCGGACCGGAATTCCAATCTCAGACCACTGAATCCAGGCAATGTGGTAATGAATCACAGTTTCACATAGAGAGGATGTTGCAATTCCAATCAGCCACATCCAAGCGGTATTCTTTGGCCCATTTGTTTCCAAGCATTTGATCAATTGCATGATGCAGTAAGGAGAGCCGAAAGTAACCACCGACCGCATCAGCATGATAGTCCATTGCTTGGCAAATCCATAGTATCTTTCAGCGAGAATATGAACCCACAATGATTTTTTGGAAAGTCTTATCAAAGGCTGAGCTCGAGACCGGCTTCGATAATCCAAGATCGGCAGTTTGGCAAGCGCAGGGCTATCTCCAGCAATACGCAGAGCACCGGAACACCACTGCATAGAATATCGCTGAGCGGCTGAACAGCTATTTTCCAAATCTACAGGCTTGCCCTCTGGCGTGAAAACATTCGGTCGGCGTGGATACAGAATCTGCAAAATGGCCAGCAGACCTGCGATGTACATTTGCCATGACGGCAAAGTCAAATCGCAAAGGGGTTCTGACTTGTCCAAAGCTCTCTTGTAGACTTGTAAAGTCAAAATAAAAACAGATACAAGGCAGCCTCTCAGGCCAGCGCGGTATAGCTTGACAGGCCTTTGCATCCAGTGTAAGCGCAAGCTATGCAATGAAAGAAATGGCTAGATCTTCAGTTAGCTTCAACATGATAATTTCCATCGCAGAGAAGAGTTGTAACTTGCCCACAGAAAGTTGCCCCAGAAAATCGGTTGATATAAAGTCGATGACTCGCTCAGATATTCTTTGCTCAGAAGAGCAGCCCCAAAGCCCATCCATGATAAAAGAGAGGTCAATGTGCGTAACGTTCGGATGCGAGCCCAATAAATTGCCTCTGACTCTTTTGAAGCAGTACCATCTTCGTCGAAATACATTGTAGAACACAGATTTTCTAGAGAAATGAATCAACGTGAGAAATCGAGGTGGGCAGGCGGGGAAGTACTATTACCAATGTTGAAAGATAAAGGATTCCGGAGACCGGCGGGGATGGAAAAGGAGCTAATTCGAATTTAGTTAAGTTGCCAAAAATGAGTGTGTACATTTCCAGTAAGGGTGATTCTATCTATCAAAAATTTCGCACAAGACGAATCAAGCGCTAGTTAATCTAGTAGCCTGAAGCCAATGATTTCTGTCGAGGACATCACCAAAAAGAACATCATCAGCTGCAACACATCGGGTGGTGGGCACTTCCAGTACATCATTTGCCGCGAAGATAGCAACATATCTTGACCTTTGACATTAAGAGGAAACCTATAGAAAATACTAGCCAAAGTACGAAAAAAACCGGGAGAATCTTAGAAAGTCACATGGTAGTTTAGGTTTAGAAAGTTGCTCAAGAGAAGAAGATGGAAACAAAGAAGTCTTCTTAACTGTAGTAGTTCAATGAAAAATAGAAAGAATGAAAAGACTAAAGAATTATTATGTAAATGAAAAGAGTGAACTTAGGAAGGAGACTAACCATAAGACTTGGTATAAGAGCAGCTATGAGACTGGATATGAGAATGGGTATAAGAATAGGTGGGTAGTGACTGAGTAGATAACAAGGTAGGATATGAGATAGGAGATGCAGTAGGATATAGAGACATAGTAAAAGCGGGTTTACTTGGACGCCGCGCAGAACACGCAGCGGGAAGTTGCTACCCCATAGTTACAAATCATTGGCGGTACTATCTAGTTCATGGTTCTTCTATTGATGTTGGTTAGGATGATCCTCGCAAATATTCTTGATTGTAAAAGTTTTAAATTAAATTAAAGAATATGTGCACTATGAACTTCAAAAGCCATCAAAACTATTGATGGATGTCTTCTATCTAAAATCTATAAGTCTATTAAACAGTGGTTGAGGAAACAAAATATCCAAAAGCAGGAATATAACAGAGACCTTTGGGAATGGGTAGGCTTGCAACCGAATGTGGCCTTCCTCGGGGCGCTTCATGCCGTTTGCCGAAGCCAAAAAGTCTCTGTTGGGGAACACGCATATGTAGATGCGTAGGATAACTTAAAGGACAGGACAACTGTGAAATCTATCAGCCACTGCCGGCTCGCTTTGTCGCTTTGGTCCGGATCTTCATGATCAAGTACACGAAGGCATATGTGGTGATGACGAAGAGAGCAGTGATACCAGTCTAGTGGAAAATATGCGTTAGAACTTGTACACAAATGCAGAAAAAAGAGGGAGACTCACTCCACGCCAGCCATAGTACTTGGCGTTGATGTTGTAAGTCTTGGCATAGTCGCTACCCATCGAGTACTGGCAGTATTCGCAATCAGAGGTTGCGTCTGGGTTGTTGATGTAACCTGCATGGGAACTAAGGAATTCCGCCATATAGCTACCACATGTTTGGTTTGGTGGAGGGCTGATGATGTTTAGCTCGCCCTTGGCACACTTGACTTCGACATCCCAGACTGTCTGGGTGAACAGGGATTGCACGACATAGGTAAAGGGATCGAGGTAGTACATCCAGTACCTCCAGAAAACGTTCAAAGTGTCGTATGGCACCAAGACACCGCAGAAGTCAATGAAGATGGCACCGAGAACAAGCGGGTTGACCAAGGAGGCGAAGTATTCGTTGGGCGAGAACACAGCGATTCCCTGTCCGACGGCCGTGTAAAGGAATTGGTAAAGGATCATTTCCAGAAAGAATTGACCGGAGACACTGGCGCCGACGGGGAATCCGACAGTGAAATAGAAGCCGACGAAGTATAGCGTACCACAGAAAATCAGGTAAGGAATTTCTGCGACCAACTGACCTGTCACAAAGGCAACCCAGCTGTAAGTTTTGGACTTCTTCTCGCGGGCCTCAAAAATGGCCCGGTTGGCCATGAAGAGTGGCTGTAGCTGAACAATCACACCGCCAGCGACGAAGAGGAATATAAAGATGGAGAAAAGTCGTAGTTCCAAGTCGAAAACGTCGTGGCTATGTCCGGCTTTCCAGAAACTGAATCCGTTGAAGAGGGCTTGAGCAACGTGAAGAATGACCTTGTTCCAAATGTAATCTGGCTTTCGCCAGAGGGCAATGGTATGTCTGTAAGTGACGACCTTAAGCTGCTTTAGCAAAGGGCTAGCGAATTCGGAGCTGGAGGTTTGGATAGGCTCATGAGAGTATCTTTCCTTAGTGGCTTCCAACTCTCTGAGAATAGCTTGACTCTCTGGAGCCGCCTTCCATTGCTCATGCCAATCCACACCGGACAAGACACGTCCCTGAACAACATCAACGATATGCTCAGCGGGGTTCCAGTCTTCAGGGCATGGCGCTCCCAGCCGACTAAAGTAATCCAGAATAACCTTTGAATTTTCACCGGTTTCGCCAAAGTAGGTAGTCTGTCCACCTCGAGCGAGGAGAAGCAGGTAGTCGAAGTTTTCAAACAATGTTGCAGAGGGCTGATGGATAGTACAGATAATGGCTTGCCCGTTATCGGCCAGCTTTCTCATGAATCGAACGATGTTGTAGGCCGATTGACCGTCCAGACCAGAAGTAGGCTCATCCAGGAAGAGAATTGTGGGCCGGGCGACCAGTTCAACTCCGATCGTAAGGCGTTTGCGTTGCTCGATGGTGAGACCTCTGCCGGGAGTACCAATGATGGCATCCTGAATGGCTTCCAGCTCCAAAAGCTCAATAACCTGGTCGACGTACAGTAGCTTTTCGGCATCCGGGACTGAATGAGCCTGTCGCAACAAAGCAGAAAACTCCAAAGCCTCCCGTACAGTTGTAGATGGTTCGTGGATATCTAATTGCTCACAATACCCGGTAGTTCGTTGGAAATCATCACTTGGCTCTCTGCCATTGACAGTGACTTCACCAGTAATGGTTCCAGTATCTTTTCGCTGCGCCAAAACATCAAGCAGATTATATTCAAGTTAAAATTAATCATCAAAACCCTTTTGGAGTGGTACTCACGTTGTTTTTCCCGCACCAGAACTTCCCATCAGGGCCACAAGCTGGCCTGGCCTAACAAAACCGGAAACTCCATCAAGTAGCTTCTTTTGTTCTCCGTTGAAGGGTACAGTATACTCGATATTGGACCAGGTGAACGCAGCAGCGATGGCCTTTTCAGCCGGAGCAGATCCAGAACCAGACGGCTTACCAGAAGGTTTTTCAGTCTGCTGTTCTTCCACGTCAGCGGCACGGTTAATACTCGTCTTTTTACCTCTCTTGAAAACAAGTGCGGCTGATGAGTTTCCACTGCTTTGCAACTTTTCAAAGCCAACAGCGGTCAGGAAGACGAAAAAGAACCAGAAACCGACCACAACGCCGAAGCCTCTCCAAAGATGACCTCCCGAGTAATCATATTCCCCTTTCAGATATGCGAGACCATCCACATAAGTAGCGTTGGTAGCTCCAGTGAGAGTGCAGGCTTGGTATCGAGTATCGGTGTAGTTGGTCCCATATGGGACTCTCTGTGCCCCTTCACAGATAATGTTCAGACCGCCGAACTCGTTGACCATAACAGATTCGTAGGTGTATGCGGCAGGATTGAGGTAAAAGATCCACCGGAACCAAGGGTGCATTTTCTCAAAAGGAACAAGATATCCTGATCTAGTGTTAATTTTGGACTTCTTAGAAAGCGAGCAGGTCACTCGGAATAAAACTCACCTCCGTAGACCATCATGACTGAAGTGACGAAGGCAGCGATTTTAGACGCGTTGCCAAAGCTTCGACAGCACGCTCCAATGGAACGATAGAGTGACATGAAGCAAAGCACACTCACGAGATTATTCAACCAGAAAATCCACCACTTGGAACCATCCATCTGGAAGCCAACCATGAAGTAGAAAATGATGGTCAAAAAGCTGACTTGGAAGACCTGAATAGGGATATCAGCGAGCGTGCAAGCGATGGCATAGGCTGTGGGCTTGTAAAATCCAAAGTCCTTGTGTCGGGTGAGAATATTGCGGCCCATGAACGAGTAGGTCATCTGGGCTGTAGCCTCCAAACAGAAAAAAAGAATAGGATAGAACAGAGCACCGGCACGAGTGTAAACTGTGGTACTGCTGTGGTTCAAAACGTAGTAGACACTACCGTTGATTAAACCCTGCAGTAGAATCTGGACCACTCGAAGAACAAGGGAAAATTTGTCACCCCATAGAATCTGAATTTGTCTGAATGACGAAATTGTCAAGAAACATTTCAAGCCAATTAATTGGCCTAGTAGGAGCAAGTTTAAACTTACCTGATCGTGCATGCGATAATTTGGCCTTGCAGACTGGTGGTATAGGGAGAGATCTTGCTTCTGAACAGACCGCGACGCATCTCACCCTGGACCGTTGCCTTGAACTTCTCAGTTTCCAATGAGAATTCCCGAGGTGGCTCAATGGCCTGGATCATCTGCTTGTGAAGGTCGCTTCGACGATATATGGCTTCGAGTTCCTCAGCGGTATCGGGAACTGGTGTGCTCCATCCTTGCCGAATCTTCCGCTCACTTGGGACCGTGACGGAAGAAAGGAAGTCAGCCACGTTTCCACCGCGTGGGCATTCATAACCCAAATCCTCGAAGTATGATTTGGCCAAGGCACGAGGTCCGTAATAAAGGCAGCGACCCTCGTCAATAAGGAGGACTTTGTCGAATTGATCAAAGATTCCGTTTCCAGGCTGATAGAAAGTCGCGAGAATAGTCTTCCCTTCTCTGCGAGCGAGAGTTCGTAGGGCCTTTGTGAAGTCCAAGGCAGTACTGGCGTCGAGACCACGTGTGGAATTATCCCACAGCTGAATGGGGCCCTGGCCCGCCAGACACTCAGCAATAGAGACACGCTTGCGCTCACCACCCGAAACACCTCGGACATACTCATTACCCACAAGTGTATCGTGGGCGTGGTGAATTCCAAGTGCCTTCAGGATCGACTCCTTGTATGTCTCCACATACTTCTTTGCGGATATGCCGCCGGGTCGAGTATGAGGAGTCTTGTTTCTCAGGGAAAAATCCATGACTTGTCCCACTGTCAGGGTCGGGAAGTGTTCATCCTCTGTGGCCCAAATCAGTAAAATGTCTGCATTACCACATGGGGAGACAAATTATACCTTCACTATTGAAAATGATCTGCTGGCGGTAGTCCAGAGCCTCTTTCGCAGTCATGGTTCCATAGTTCACTTCTCCATCCACAGATACGAATGGCTTTCGCTTGTTAGCAACCGCCTTCATGAAAGTGGTACAGCCCGATCCGGGTCGGCCGACGACAAGCATCTGAAGGAAACAAACACATCAGCGGCAAAGCGAGAAAACGAAAAACCATGTATTACTTACCATCTCGCCTGGCTTAACTTGACCAGAGAAATCATTGATGAGAGTCTAGGAAAGTCAGCGTGGCTAAGTCGATTGCATGTGATCCATACTTACCCTTGGCTCATGCTTCTTGTGTCGCATTGCCTGGATATACTCCAAGGGATTTGCAGAAGACCAGACTGTATCCACCAGCGAGTCTCCCATTGGCACACCTAGAACTGACATGTTCTCCCAAGTCAAGGTCAGGTGTTTTTCGGAATATTCCGGTCCCATGTTCCTAATGACTTCGATCGCTCGGGAAAACGTCCAGTTAAGTTGCGATGAGGACTCCTCGACATAGGAGTTGGTGGAACTTCCTGCAGAATCGACGTCTGTTGCAGTCAACATACTTCCCTTAGGCTTGGGCGAGGAGGTTCTCGATGGCTCCTGTGCCGTTTCAACCTTAGGAGACGACATGCTTGGAGAACGCCAACGCAAACGGCACCGTTAAACGTGGATCAGATGTATGAATGAATGATTCTGAAACAAAATCCGAAACAGCTTATTCTCTTGCAAAACCTCCACAAATGGAGGATAGAGCATATTTATATGAAGTCACACGAACAGTTTCGCTACATTTGATAGCTTACAAACTCTTTCCGGAGATAGCTATAGTTAGGAGTCAACGGTAGGTTCGGAGTTAGAGATAAAAGTGGGCAAATGGATACAACAACCATAGAAATTCTTAGTGATTTACTCCTTGATCCGCTTGGTTCCCGATCAAAATCTATTCTAGAAGAACTCGGGGTTTCCATTTGCCCCCGAATCGATGATAGAAATTTCCGTTACAAATATTACATGACTCCGACGTAAATGAAATTTGGTGGAAAATTAGTAGTAACTGTTAACGGGCGATCGGAGTTAGGAAATAAAAAGTGGGTATAATACCGTAATAATACCATTCCGAGGTGTACAGTGACCGGACAAAAGTGTTAACATCCTCTTTGATTATGTAATATTCTGCCAGTCAAAAAACTTATTGAAACCAGGCGATTTAGTATACAACGCTGCATAGTAAGGCCTATGTAACTCTTTTTATCGAATCATTGCTTGCATTCGGGGCTCTCAGAAATATTTAAAATGTTTTAGCAGGAATTTTATACGCGATTTAGATAGGCAGCACATTAGGCGGTGGGAAAGGCGGGTTATTATGGGGGTGTTAACACTTTTGTCCGGTCACTGTAGATGAAACATATATCCGTCCTCCTCCTTCTTTGATTCAATCAATATCTCACCCTTGATTAGCTCATTCTCATGCAGACCGATAATACTTCTAATTTGGCTGGGGCTTTGTGTGTGGACCAGTCGAGGTCTCTCCAGACACTAGAAACTGCAGCAGCATCAGTAACCCCTCCTTGGCTGGTGGTTGACTCGCATCGAACGCCCCGTGTATCCAAAGCATGTGATGAGTGTCGAACTCGCAAGGTCAAATGCAATGGGGGACAACCTTGTCAGCCATGCGAAGTCCGAAGACTATCTTGCCATTACCGTGTGAATTGCCGACGGAGAAAGAATGCAGCATTTTACGCCAAAAAGAAATTACAAACCATTGGCACCACTCAGCCTCCAGTGGACGATATCGTGACCCGGGGTCATCATACGGATATTGCTGAAGGGGTCTATGCAACCGAATCACTGCATTCACCCGGTTCTTTACAACTTTTTTATGGTCCATCGTCCAACTTCTTCCTCCTCCAACGGATCCACCACCATCTAGGCCCTCCGACTGGGATGATCGATTCGTTGCCTGCCGGTCCAGATGAGGCAAGGAATGGTCTCGATAGATTCAAGTATCGTGGTCTGTTCTTCGGGCGATCTCTCGGTGACCCTGAAAGTCCAATAGCCTCGTCAGACCCCTTCGAGAACAGTCGGCTTCAGGTCAAATGGTCCTTGCTCACCTCTTTTCTCCCCGGCAACTTGGCGGCGGAATTTCTGGGTCGCTTTATTAGAATGGAGTTACCGTTTCTATCTTTTGTTGATGCATTTTACGTGCAAAATTCTATCCAAGCAGCTTATGAGGCTCCAACGAGCCCGGTCTCTTTGCCAGAATACATCCGACTCGTTGCATTTCTGGCTCTTGGGGCCACAATGACGGAACATGTTTATTGGGCAGAAAGGCTCTTTCATCAAGTGCAGGAATTAGGTGTGGCACTAGATGGCGAGGTGAATTTGGATACGGTGCAAATAGCCCTGATCATGATAAGTCCCCCCCTTGGTCCAGTTTAGAGTTCTCTCGACTAACCTATTCCATACGCCCAGTACCAGATCCAGTTGGGCCGTCCAAACTCTGCTTACCTTCTCACTGGCACTGCATCACGGAAGGCAATTGCCGCCGGGCTCCACCGTGAAATGCCTTCACATACCACTTTGTCCAGTGATGACGTACAACAAAGGAGAATAACGTTCTGGAGTCTGTGTGTCTTTGAATGGTCAGTGGTGTCTGTCTCTGTTCCTCACCCTACGTATGCTTACCAGCTCGAAGCATGATCTGTTACTGTCTCGGGCGACCGAACTCTATCTCCGAAGAGGACATTACCATTCAACTTCCAAACGACGAGTTCATAACCACAATGGCGAAACTCACCAAGATCATCCGCAAGTCGGCGCGTGTCGTATATGGGAGTCAAGAGCGTCGTCTTGTCAACATTTGGAAAGCCAGCCAAGTGATTCAAGGTGACCTAACGGAGTTCGAAGCTTCCCTTCCTCAAAGGCTCAAGTTTACAGCACAGAATGGCTCGCTGTTATGCTGTCAAAGTGTCGCGCATTTCTTTTTAGGGAGTGGTGAGCCGAGCTTTTTCAGATCCATCAATCGGACCGTCCATACTGATAGTTTACTTAGTATACTATCACACTGTTCTTCTCCAATTCCGACCTCTCCTCATATTCCACACGTCGCGACGAAGAAATGGCGATTCCACTGACAATCCCGCATGGCTTGAGGGTGCATGTATGGGCGCCGTGGAAGCTGCCCGAAATCTGATACGGTTCATATCGATAGCATATTTAGCCATGCCAATTACCAAGGTTCGTTCACCCAACCAAAGAATTTGACCAGCGGAAATATACTGACTTGTTACTAAAAGGATCTTCGTCATAATGGATTCTACATTGATGCGGCTTGTTTTGTCCTCGTTTTGAATATGCTGGGGGCCGATGAGCCTGATCCTGAAGACCTTGATCTTGTTCGATACGGTCTGAACTGCTTGTCACAGATGCTTCCCAGTAAGTGGGAAGCTTTGTCACATAGCTCTTACGCTATTGAGCATATGATCGTTCTATTGACAAAAGGTGGGCCAAATTCTCCATTTCCTGAGATTGGAGTGATGTTGAAGGCTGACTCAATTTCACTGTAGAAAAAACGTTCAAGTCCAATAGCTCGTTGCTGGGGGTGGAAACCCCGAATTCCCACGACGAAGAAGTCCAGAACATGCAGCTTCAGTCAGAATTGGACGCTTTAGCTCAAGGGACTTTTGATTCTCTAGATTGGGATTTGATGGATCCAATTCTAGGCTTCTAGGATGTCGAATGGTTGCTCGGCCACATTCATATTCATATATACCTATAAATTGATGTTGCATATAAGGAGTCGATTTACTGTGTAATGATCTACCTACATGAGTATGAATGCTCCTGAGGTCTCCGCCATGATGAATGTACACGCAAGACTGGTAAAAATATCCTGTTGTTCCAGCATGCACATGTAACTCACACATACCTATATTCATTGGCATTTCGGGCGTAATAGATCTATACCTACTCAGTATCATACTTGGTATCCTACTCTCCTACGCAGTGTCCCTCTTAATCTCCTACTTATTTACCTACTTAGTGTTAAAATGAATATATAAAAATGTAAGAAAAATCATTTCAAATAATCATAGAGCTACCTAGAATGTGTAGGAAGCGAGATTATAACGTGAAAGTCAAACTATACCATCATGATATGTTGCATCCAAAGGGAGATCTGTCCACGGAAATGCTGCCGGCGAAAGCCATTGCTCGCATGGGATTTTGGATACAATCTCCTCGAAACTTTCTGGTAAAGCCCAAAAAGTTGGGTCGAAACTGTCTGATGAACCGGCGGTATCCATCGTCAGGTCACTTGATTTGACACTGTCTGTGCTCTCCAGGGTACTCGCGCCATCAGAAAGTGGAAGGAATGGGGTAGACGGGATAGTATGCTCTCCTGGTGTCAATGAGTCAAGTATCGAACAAGCTCTATTGCAAATATCGCTGGATGGGGCGTTGTCATGCAATAGTTGGAGACAATTTCGCACTGCTTGGAATATAAGGTGCTTTGGATTTTGTGGAGTATGGGCCTTTCCGAGGAGAACCAGCAAAGTGGATATCGCTAAAAAGGCATGAAATGAACCTAGGCCATAAATATACCATCTGTAAGGTCCAAATTCATGGCGCATATTGAGGTTTTCATAGTTCGAAAGGATGACAAGAGCAGCCTGTTCGCATTTTTCGTAGCTGGTTGTTATTAAATTCTCGTCTTCGCTTCCGTTTGGTTTCAAGAGGCAGATCCGATGCAGGAGCAGAATAAGGTGGTTGGTGTAATTGCTCAAAATAAATGAATGTGCTTGATGATACGTGGGCAGATCAAGTTGATCCGAAAAGCGCTCTGCCTGGGCCTGCAATTCGGTCTCGATTTGGTAATCCAATGCTTTTATCTTCATCGGTGAACGCATAAATTCCCCAACACTCAGGGTGCATACATCAGAAGCCAGAGAATAGAGGCGGAACTTGAAGAGGATATACGACATTTTTGTTGGTTTTTTCCGTCTTGGTGGCTGTTCGATCCCGTGCAAGTCTTCGTGAAGCGAGTCTGAAACAATCTCATCATCTTCCACGTCTGCCGGCAGTTGGACATTGTTCTCAACATGAAATGGGGCTAGGTTACCTAGACAGGTATTCTGAATGGTATAAAGCATCATTAACCCCGCCCATGCTCGTCGCCTCTCTTGAACCTCAATGGGATTCAGATTCAGAAGCCCAGGATCAACATGGCACCCTATGGCGATGGCAATATTAAGCGTCGTTCCAAGAAGAGCCCAGGCTGGGCCTTGGGCGTGATTGATGGCATATATAAGCAGAATGAGGCATTGCAGGGTTTGCAAGTTATGTTGCCACATGAAGTTATCGGCAGCAAGGCACTTCATTGTCGCTTGTCGATATTTTGCTGCCAAAGACCTTGCACTTTCCGCAGCGGAGGCCTCTCGACCCAAGTCTGACAAGATAGGACTTTCTTTATCGATAGCAGTGACAGCCAGCCCCAAAGTGACAAATATCAGACCAATAAAAGATATGGGAGCATTCTGAGGATCTTGCTTGAACTTGATATAGTTCGACTGGAATGTCTCGTCGTGTATGATGTGGAACAGAGGGGAAAATACATTGAGAAATATGGTGATGAGTTCGTCGCAGTGCCGAAATGGTGGTAACATTTCTAAAAGAGACTGTTTGTTGGGAGGTATGTCGCAGAATAAAAAGGCCCCGGGTTGGAATTCCAGCTGAGATTGGCTCTGGAGCGAATGAAACACATCGGGATCGCGAGAAGTGCTGTAAGGAACGTATCGTACATGGCCCGAAGGGGACGCAATGATACTGCCAACTTCATCACGTTGAGGCTTAGTGACATCGCGGGTGAAATATTGGCTATCAGTGTAGGTCGAGGCGGAGTTTGCAGAAAGCTCAGGTTGAAACAGAGGGGTATAATTTTGGGACACGGGCGAACGGAGATCGTGATTATGTTGAGTGTTGGACCTCGAGGTCAACTCAATATTTCTCACCAGTAGACTTTCCAGATCCGATATCCGCTGGAGAAGAGTTTCTTGGAGGGCGCTTGCCTCTTTTGGTGCTGGTTGAAGATTCTGTTCAAGATCACGCTTAAATTGGCATGTCGACGCCACTCCGCGCTTTCGGCAGGTATCACATGGCACACCAGATCCCAAGCAACGTATTTTTCTCTTTCGGCAGTTTTCACAGCTAAGGGGTAGCCGTTTTGTCATTTTAGCAGGCTGTATTCCAGGTAACAATGAAAAGGAAGGGGGGGATGGATGCAGAATCAAAGTTTATTTCCCTACAAGTCTATCGATTTTCTAGGGGACCACCGGATCATTAGGCCCCACAACACCTCGGGTTTGCGGGGAAAGTTGGGCCGGATGATCATTTGATCCGTGCCGTATCTGGTAAGTGGCACATCAGTCATTCAACCGGAATAGACATCTGGAGGAGGAAGAAAGAGAGAGAGAGAGAGAGAGAGACTCCGAGAGAGATCTAGAGATCTAGCTAAATTACATACTATGTAAATCCCTGGAGGAAGCGGATGGGATCACCTGACCCCACACTCCAATAGTACTCCGTATGAATTAGCCATCGGGCCATACCTATGGAAAGATATTTACCCCTGTATTTCTTGAGTACACCCCAGACTTTTGAGATATATTTAGTATAGTATATTCAAAACCCCTAGCCCCCGAAATTTATGTTTTCGCCCTTCTCTAGTGATTCTAATCTCTTCTCTCTTATTTTCTTTCCTTTTCTTTCTCCTCTAAGTTTTGAGCCCCTTGACTTAATATATTCCGGTAGCAAACAAAGTAGAGTACTACATAGGAGACTGAGAGGGAGACTGAGTACTTGACTGAGAAGTATTACCTTTATTCCATTAGATCATCAGCTCGATCAGATAAAGTATTTCGCATGCAAGCGCCGCACCCAAAACACCATAGTAAGACTATTTTTGATAATCCTATACATGAACAAACACCTCCTTAATATATTGTACTATCTTTCGATAGACTTCGATAAGGATTTGTAATAACATATATCAATTTTAAATGGATGAAACTCTAGTAGGTATATGTTCTAGGGTGCGACGCTCGCATGTGAAACAGTTAACGTATTTCACAAGCGAATGGGGTCACACAAGTGAGTGGGTCACCCGAAACACCATAGTAAATGCGATAAATTACAACTTATAATCTCAACAACAGTGGTCTATAGGAACTTTTCCTTTAAGTTTAGATTTATTCAAAATTAATACATGATTCTGATAATCCCTATCAATGTCTATCTGCAGGTAATGGAATAGAGTATGAATATGGTTGTTGAGATATGTGAGTAGTGAACATTTGAATATGGAATCTACTATGGTGTTTCGGGTGACCCACTCGCTTGTGTGACTCATTCGCCTGTGAAATACAGTTACGTTATCATTCCATTACGTAGTCCATTTGATGCATCTCCGAGCTCCGAAGCCTTCTCCGGCCCTTTACTCCGACACCACCTGTCTCCACATGTTGTCTCCGACCTCTGTTCGTCGCACAAGAGCCGTTAGCTTCGCTATTGTTTCTTTTTCGGTCCCCTTGCCCCATAGAAATGTCGGCCTCGTCAAGCTCTCCAGGAAAGCACAGACCACTTCCCAGGGTCGGAGACACGACCGCAAAAGACCGACGAGTCCGAAAGCCAGTAAGTTGCAAGCCATGTCGACAATCGAAGCTGCGCTGTGACCGGCATTTACCATGCTCCACCTGTAAGCGACGCGATTGCGTTGCTTCGTGCACATATGACAGCCAAGCACCCAAAAAAACCCAACGTATCCCCGAACCCGTGTTACCGGTGAGGAACCCTTCAATCATTACACCTGCCGACCCCCGGACGCAAAGGACTGTCGACTATACCGCTGTATTTGGAAATTCGAATCCTCAAACCACAGTACAATCACCCCTTGATTTCGCCCATGATCGCTGGGATGCTATACTTCGACGTCCCATCAGTCACATGGGCCCGACACCAAATAATCCCCTCAACAATTTTGGCCTGTCTAACGGTCTCTGTTTTCCATGGTCTCTTGAACCCAACATTGAGATGAAGGAATTATTGGCCATCGTTCCGGCTCATGACAACTGCGAATATCTGATAAATCATTACTTTCAGCACATGTCCCCATTATTCCACATTCTTCATGGTCCGACTTTCGAAAAAGACTATCGCGCCTTCGTGCAAGATCCTTCCAAGACGAGTTTATCTTGCCTTGCCTTGGTATTTATGGTCCTGTCCATGGCAGTTCATGCAATTGATGACGAAGATGCCTTACTGCGGGAGCTATGTTCGCAGACAATGGACGGCTTCAAGCCAGAGCAGATTGCCCATCAATACCGGACTGCCGCTATGATGGCTTTATCAATGGATAATTTCCTAATTCATCATGATCTGAATACGCTAGAGGCTCTTTTGCTCCTGTGCTACGGTATCAATCACTGGGAAGGGGTAGAATATAGCTGGGTCCTACTAGGTAAGCTTTGCTTTAGGAGAGAGACTTCACTTTGCTAATTTTATTTCCAAAGGCATGGCGCGGAATATGGGCATGTCTCTTCATTGCAACCTAAATCCGAGTATACGGCTGGAAAGAGTGGATTATATTGATCTGGAACGACGCAGTCGTTGTTGGGCTGGAATTCTGCTCCTTCACACGAATCAGGCTATATCGTATCCTGATATCGATATGTCATCTTTCCCGACTAGCACAACAAGGATGCCAGCGATCGTCAACGACAGCGATATCCAATCGAACGGTATCTCCACGCCCAAGACGCATATAACTCAGATGTCAGTAATGCAGTTCAAGCTTGAAATCTTCCAATTGTCGAGCCGAATATGCAGCCATCTTTCCAACCAGGCGACTCTTTCTCCCGAAACACTGGCAAAATTTGATTCTGAGATCCAGGCACAGCAGCTAAAATGGGAATCCGCATTTCTTGTCAACGGTTTACCCAGCGTTCTCGAGGCTCCAAGCCACGCATATTGGTGTATCCTGCAGCTTTACGCCCATCAGCTTTATCTGCTTTTATACCGACCCACCAGACACTCCTCAAAAGCACCTGCTGGGTCTCAATCCTCTCAACTATCACGAGAAAAGTGCGTCAAATCGGGAGCAGCTTTATTGGATCTCCATGGACGCTTGTTTTCACTGCCAACTCTGCGCCCCTATCGATGGTATGTCTACGGCGTGACAAGCCTTTACGCTGTTCACGGGGCGGTGGCTTTGGCTTCATGCCTTCTTGATGATCGCGGGGGAAATATTGATACCTCGCCTTATCGAGTTGCTTTCGATGCCGCCATTGATCGAATTGCGAAGCTTCAAGATCGAAGCCAGGTCTGTGCTAAGGCATATCCATTTCTCCAATATTTACAGTATGTCCCTCTTCAATGAAGCTCCGCTCCGCCAGGCTTGTGGGATGAGAATTGCTTACATTATGAAACAGAAGTATGTTATTTCCGGGACAGTTCCAGTGGGCTGAGCCCACTGGGACCCAACTCGGTAATACACTGGATGAATGGATTGACAACGTCGATTGGCTTAACCACGATACGGTGAATTGGGTAAGTTATCGAGTTTTATCAGTAATTGGGCCTCTGCTTACATATGAACTCTAGGAATTTTGGGATGATATCCTGAACTCGGAAACATTTTCCAACATTGATCCAGCGATTCCACAGTAGTCATGATTATAAAATTTTAATCAAGTATTGTATTGTACAGAATGGAATAAAAGTACGCAACTCGGGAGATACTACTTGATCAAAAGGGGCACACAGGGTGTGGTTGAAACTAATGTCAGTCAGCTATTTACATCCAAATAACTCTGCAATCCAAGTGCTCACATAGGATATTTGGCACTATCCCTCCAGTTGATAAACACTTGGGCCACATCTGGCAAATGCATCATCGGGAAGTTGCAAGCTGAAAGTTTCAAATTTCTTGAAGCGGTGCAGCAAATCCTTCCCGAAGTTTGAAGTACGCAGCGGCTGCTTTTCCCAAAAAAAGCATGCCAAAGAGAAACCGACGACAAAGAACACTGCCTGAAGCCGCTCTGCATTATTCACATCAAGGCCACCTTGGCGTCGGGCCTCGGCACCATTAGTTAAAGCGGCAGCCATCAGAGGTGCTTAAATCGGGCACTTTGGAAAAGTTCCCGTAAAAACCAACCGAAAATCAAGAGAAGTCATTTTAATATATGTCATAGTAAAGTCCGATACCGCCAAGTAACTATGGGTCCATTTAATTTTCTCCGAGAATGAGATGTTGCCGACCACTTCATATCTCCGAAATGGAATTGGTTGAACGCATAGACTGCGGTGGTAAATAGCAGTCAATAACAATATTTTGGATTTGGGTGGGAAAATAAAGTTTAATTCGCTGTATGAGTAGTATGTAAGGCCGAAATACTGCTCGGACTTGATCAAATCCATTATTCGATCAAGTGCCCACCCTCTGGGCACCCCTATATGGCTATAATTTACTAGGTATTTGCCTCTTGGTAGTCACTCATGTATATAAATAAGCTGGTACCATTAATGGACGCTCAAGTGGGTACTTAAGGAGCTATATTATTACCTACTAGGTAGGCACACATAGTGGACACTTTAATAGATCTAAGATGTTCTGACATATGGAGTATTGACTTGAATATTATAGGCGGCGATCGAGACGGTAAGCCAAGCTGAAAATATCCTTCGAGGCCGCTATTCACCGGCACAGTGTAACCGAGCTTCTCCGATCTGTTAACTCCGAAATCAAATATCTTCACCGATCCATCCAATCGGTGGTGATTTTGCCGTCATATCCGAAGCTCTATGATAGGGGCTTAATGGAACGGCGATGATCAAAATATATAGGCAACCGGATGTAAGGATCGTAAGTTAATATCCACATAAAATAGGGCGTTTGACATGAGCCTCTGTCGCCTCAACGTCCGAAGGATCTCTTCCTTCATATTTAAGTCATCGCATTCATATGCTAAACCCATCATTCGGATGTACAGCAAACCAGCTACTATGATATCTATCCAGCAGACTGGGCCCCAGTGCACCATTGAAATCCCTCCAGGCCTGGGATACCCTCTCCACACGAAAGTGAGGAAGCCAAGGATCGTGATTGTGGGGTGCTCATACGCGGGGATGTCAGCAACTCTCACATTGACGGCTTTGAAGGATGGTCTCCCCATCCCCTTTGGATCTTGGGGTGATTACAACCACCTTCAAAATGCTCCTTCGGTGCAAGATTTCGATATCACTATCGTCGACGAGAGAGATGGATTCTGTAAGTCTTCAAGGGTCTTCTCAGACATTTGAGCATGAAATTGGCTAACCCGGGTATTCGTGACTTAGTCCACAGTGTTGGAGCCCCACTAGCTCACATCTCGCCTGAGAAAACAAACATGATGTGGAAGGTCTATGAAGGATTTGCTGAGTTGAACCGGCCGGATATCGAGTTCGTTCAGGGAACCGTTACGAGCATCAATTCGACGAGTCAGACGATGCAATACCAAGACTCTGAAGGCAAATCAGAAGCACTGGACTACGACTACATCATTATATCTTCGGGCCTCCGGCGCCCGTGGCCTGTCGTTCCACGGTCCACGCAATTCAGCTCATACCTGTCGGATGCTTCAACATTTACACAGAGAATTGTTGGAGCTCAAAAGCTCGGCGTAGTTGTCGTTGGAGGCGGTATGTTCAAAAATGAGACCCTCAGAATGGAGTTTTCGAGGCGCCATCCAATATAAACTTTCAGGCACTAATCTTATTTTTGGCGTAAAAGGCGCTGTAGGGGTCGAGTTTGCCGGCAAGATCAAAACACATTACCCTGAGACGCCAGTGACCTTGATCCATTCACGGGACCAATTGCTCTCTAAGGAACCGCTGCCAGAAGAGTTCAAGACAAGAACATTGGAACTGCTCCGGGAGCAAGGAATCGACGTCATTCTCAACCAGCGTGCCCATGTCGAAGAGCTGCCAGATGGAACATCATACGTCAAGTTCAATGATGGCAATCGCTTACACACTGCTATGGTCATCACGGCAATGGCCTCCCCCAATCCTTCCTCGGAATTTTTGCCACCTGCCATTCTCAGCAACGGAGGCATCAACGCTGATTCGCAGTACGTATTCAAACATGCAATTCACACGCATAGAAGACGTTGAAACTAATCCGCATTGACAGTCTCCGAATTATCTCCGGAAAGACTCCCATCCCTCGTATGTTTGCAGCTGGAGATATCATAAATCTTCCAGGGATCAAGCTGGGAGGAACCGCAATGTTGATGGGGAGTGTAGCTGCGGCCAATATCTACTCTTTGCTGGTCGCTCAAAATAATCCAAGCTGGCCATTGATTATGGAGCCATACGTCCCGATTAAGCCGAAGATGGCTCTATCCGTGGGTAACAGTGCCGTTTGTTATACCCCCGGCGGCGAAGGAGTTAGATATGGAAAAGATTTGGTGGAGCCTCTGTTTGGTTCTGACCTTGGATGGTCAAGTAAGTAACATTTTCCCACTTGATTCGATCAATTTGCTAAAATACATTACAGAAATTCTGTCGGCACTTGGATTGAACAAATACGAAAACGCATCATTGTAACACCACTCCACCTCTCCATCATACTCGAATACCTTTGTGCGAGACCATCGAAGTATATTCCCACGGCCTATTCAATCGACAAGTTCATCAATTGGAATATTTTAGCCAGAAGAATCCTTCAAACAGCGGTGTACATATCGAATGTGGGCAGCTTGATAGGGGTGACTCCGCCGCCCCATAGCCCGGCACAACCAGCCCAGTCTGCTGAGATTGTCAGTTCTAATCAAAATTCAACGAAGGTAGTACTTACAAGAAAGGAACGACACCACAAGCCCGAACGAATACCCGGCAGTCAGGAGACCCTGGACATTGGCCATAAACCCGGAAGCAAGCATGAGAAGGCAAATGTCCAAGAAGAACAAGTCAATGAAAAGGACCCAGGAGGATCGCATCGCTGCGATCGTGAATGCCACCGTTACGATAAGCCATGCCCATAGGTACAGTGACAGAGCCTGATCAAAGCTGGGGCTTATGGCCCCGGTCGCAGAATCGGTGTATGCAGCCAGGATACCTGTCCCGGGTAGATATATCATTGCATACGACAAGTTGAATGCACCATAGGAGGTGAATACGGTGGCACCGAACTGTGAAAAGACAAATGTTAGCAGTTGTTCGGGTTCAATGATGCAAAGGGTGAGTTACCGTGTTTCCCGTGATGAATTCCATTATCCCAGCAATAAATTGACCAACACCACCATAGAATACCAGACACCCGACCATCACATTTGGCGCGGTTACACCCCTGGCTTGCAGTCCGAAGACGCATATGAGGAAGATGTCTACACAGTTAGGTCGCATATTCAAATGTTGTTACCAGGGATCAAGCGCCATACCTGTCGCGAATGATATCAGTCCCAATGGAGAGGGACTGGCAAACGTGCGATGATAGACCGGAAGAGCTGGTTGACTTCGGTCGTCCAGGTGTCCACCAGCAGTGTGGAGGCGTTCAAGGTTTGCATGATCAAGGTGGTTTCCATGCGATGAAGAAGCCATGCCTGCCTCTTCGGATTTCGTGGTCGCAAAGTCGTTCGAGTCCATTGTATTGGGCAGAGATTTAGAAGTATTGATTTGTTCTCCAAGTTTGTTTGTTACATGTACGAATTATATATCCTGTGGAATCAACTAGCACTGAAACAGAGTTCCCTACAGCCTGGAATACGGGGAATAACTCAGCACTACACAGCTGTTGAATAGGGGTTATTCTGACGAGTGCATAAATGGCTCCACATTATGTGCTCCCCGCATTCCAAAGTTTTACTAGTAAATCTGGGGTTTGAGTTCCACTGGGCAAGGCAGGCAGCGGAGGTCCGCGCGGACATCCGCTCTGGGGTCATAACTCGTATATTAGCTTATTGAGAAGAATTTGCGCCATTGCTTTCTTAAAATGGTCAGGCGATGGGGATAAAGAACTAGTTACTTTGTGGCCCTTGATGACTCGACGCTTCGAAACGGGCACATAGCTGAACGATAAGGTAAATTTGGCGATTAGTATGGAGAGTGAAATACCTTATCCATTCAGAATACCCCTAGCTTTGAATTCACACCCGTGAACCTTAGGTCTATTAACCGGGTTTACGGCGGGCCTTGAAGACATATATTCGAAATCCCTAGCCTGCGACTTTTGTTTCCCCCCCCCCCCCCCCGTTTCCCCCCCCTTCTCCTTCCACTTGTCTTTTATTTACTTTTCTTTCTTCTTTTCTTTTCTTTCTATTCTACTGTTCCTGAATTCATAGAGCCCTTTGACTGTTTACCTCATCTGGTGGGAAAGAAAATATCATGTTATGTAGGAGACGAAGTAGTAAGAGGCTAAAACCTACTACATACTATTTAGTAATTTTTTCGTTAGAGAAAGATTGGAATGAATATGAGAATCGTTTCATTTGGATCTCTCGATGGCGGTATCAATTGTGAAAAGAATCAGATAAGTAATGAGTGAAGTAATAAAAACGATAAAGTAGGAAACCCCCTATTGCACACTCCTCGGTGTTTAAAAAAGAAGAGGGGGTTCTACTCCCAGATGAACCATTTCATTCGTCATAGAATGAATACCAGTGGCGTCTTGCATAGGAATGACATACTCCTTGACCCCCGCCTTGTGAACCCTTCCGTTAATAATAATGATATTTAACCTATCGTGATCCTGCAGTAGGGTGATCTCCTTCAGTGGATTCCCGTCGACCACCAGGCAGTCCGCATAGTTACCAACTTTGATCTGGCCCATTTCGTGGGAGCGCATGAACAGCTTGGCCATACCATAGGTCGCTGCAATGATAGACTCATGTGGTGTGAAGCCAAAGCGATCCACAAAATGTGCGAGATCACGCGCGTAAGTGCCGTGTGGCGTCCAGGCAAATCCATAGTCACTTGAATCCGGGTTAGGACTTTCACTTGATCTTTTTTCAGGAGTTGAGACTTACCCTCCGGGAAGAACCACAATTCCCCTCCGATGCATCTCTCGCATGGCACGATCAGCGACATCAAGCTCTTTCTGGTAACCTACCTGTTCAGCCTTCTCTGTGGAGTAGCCGAACATGACAGCATCGTGGAGCGTGGCAATCAGCCAGTTGATGGCGGGTGCCACAATGTGCTTAGATCTATTCTTCTCCAGTGAATCCATGCCTTGGAATGTCAGCAAGATGCGACGAGAGCTCGAAACAGAGGGAATGTACCTTTCTCGTCGATGAAAGATGCATGGTAGATGACGTCCACTCCAAAATCAATGGATTGCTGAACAGAGTCTCGGGCTCGTGCGTGTGAACAGACTCGCTTACCCATCTTGTGGGCCTCATCAACACATGCTGCTGTCTCTTCTGGAGTGAAGTAGCACTCCTCTGCATCTCGAGTCTCCGTGATCTGATAATCGTTCGTTAGTGCTTAGCTCTCACGCGGTTGTATACTAGTCTTACCGATTCTCCAGACATTGACAGCTTCACTTGGTCCACCCCGAGCTCGATATGCTCACGGATACTGAGTTCTTGTCAGCGTGGTCCTAGTCAATATTCTGTATATGGCGTACACTTCTCTCATCTCCTCTGGGCCATCAGCATACGCAGTGATTCCTCCAACTAGCTCGCCCCCTCTTCGTGCCATTTCTTGACCATTAGCCAAGAATCGGGGGCCAGGAATATCCCCGGCGATAATTGCATCTCGAATCACAATATCCAGGCGTTTCTTAGCAGATGCAGCTCCGAAACACATGGTGTACCCGGAATCCAAAAAGCATTCGGCACTCCTGGCGGTGAGAAGAGTGTGCTCCTCAACACCGAGGTCTCCTAGACGATCCAGGTCGCCTCCATTCCAGGTGAAATGGGTGTGGGAATCACCCAAACCTGGCATCAACGTGCGCCCCTTTCCGACGAAAACACGGACACTGGAATCTGCGAGGAGGGTCTCTTTGTTGGGAACCTCACCCACATGAGCGAATCTTTCGCCTATAGAACAAGTTCGTCAGTCTGTGAATTTTGAGGGAGATAGAAATGGAACAACATACCCAAGATGAGGACATCTCCTCTGTAAGGCTCCCGGCCAGTAGCTTCCAGGATCTCAACATCTAGGATGAGAATTTTCGACGACGCACTTGTTCCGGCGATCTCATAATTGACGGGTTGGAGATTGGGATCAAAATCAAGCTGGTCAATGTATTCGATGTTACGTGGTGGCCCATCGTAATGATCGATTGGGTAGTCCTTTGACATCCATGACACTTTAGACATGCCGAGTGATTTGTAGTGAGAATAAGATAGATATAATTACAGACTTCTGTCTTTCAAAAAGAGATTTCAACAATGTTGTCTAAGACAGGGTCAGGACAATGCGAATCTCTCTCATATGTGATTTGTGTCTTGCAGTACTTGATCAATAATGCTTCCCTTCCCCACACGACGGTTATCCGTCGTTGGGGAGGGTGGGCACCAATCGGAGCAACTTCTCCAGTTCTCGGACTTACGGGAACTTACTCCCTCCGCGCTTCTCCGCAATATTGAAATTGAAGTTTGGGATCCGAAAAGATGTAACATGGCCCAGGCCATCCAAGATATTCCTTCAGCAACCATCAAGATCTTCACAATGGGCTGGTTAAGTCTACGAAGCCGACTCAACGGCTCTAGTCCACACGTCACTAGCCTCAAACCCTCCACTGAACACGTTAAACACATCAAACACGCCGAATACGTCGAGCACGTTGAACACGTCGAAGAAATCCACCTCGAATATCCTCTTCAGGACTCCTCTATCCCCGACAGCGATTTACCCTTTATTCCGGCCGCGGTGGTCCGAGACCAAAAGTCAAGCCTCTTGCAAGGCCAGGGTCGTTTTTGGATTGTTGTGGATACTATAATCTATGACTGTACTCAGTTCATCGACGAGCATCCAGGAGGAGAAACCGTCATCCGGAGTTTTGTCGGGGAAGATTGTTCCTGGCAATTTTGGCGCTTTCATGACAAGGCGATTATGGAACAATGGGGACGACCACTGCGTGTTGGTCGAACAGAAGGGATCAGGAATCGCTTCAAAGAGATTCCGAAGTACTTTGGACCCTCAAAGAACCGATAATTTA
Source organism: Penicillium lividum (assembly GCA_028828245.1). Taxonomy (NCBI): domain Eukaryota; kingdom Fungi; phylum Ascomycota; class Eurotiomycetes; order Eurotiales; family Aspergillaceae; genus Penicillium; species Penicillium lividum. Next base: position 1,035,321 of record JAQJAG010000002.1, read on the forward strand.
CACATGTATAGCCCATTAATGTCAACCCTTGAAAATAGCACCACACAAGAAAGGCATATGTATCTACCTGCCACGAAACATGTATATAGTTATTTGATACCAATTGAACCTCAACGCTATATTCATTTCAGATATCCATAATGTTTTCTTTGCTTCGTATGAGTAGACTGCACAGCCCTTTCGACCCCGCTCATGAGGTCCTCGTGACCGTCTCTGCCGCGCCACTCGGGAATTCCCATGCATCTCCGTAATGGAAGGAACCATGGTACGGTTGGAGCCTTAATTCCGAGAGATCTGAGTCGGATTTCTCAGTTATGATGCGCGGCGATACGCGGACATAAAAAAATGACGACATCGGGGATGCGGGGACCCCGCCGCGATCACCAGCTTGAGATTTATAAAAGTGGCAGCGTCAAGATGAAAAATATTGATATGTGAAAACCCAATCTTCTTGACCTCATCAATTGTTTTAAAATGACGATCAACAATCTCACGAACTATGTCGCCTACCTGGAGCCCAACAGTGGCCCCAGAATCGGCCATCTTGACTTCAATACCTCATCGATCACCCCTCTATCCTTCAGATCCGGCACCCCATTGACAGATCTTTATCAAGTCATCGCCGTCGGTGAGCAAGGAATCAAGGCATCCGGCGCACATTCTTTCCCTCTTTCCAGCGTGAAGCACCTTCCCCCGATTTCGGGCCGTGATGTGCTCGCGGTTGGAAAAAACTACGTCGAACATGCCAAGGAGTTCAATTCCTCGGGCTACGATGCAAGCGACAAGACTGATCAACCGACCCACCCCGTGATCTTCACCAAGCGTGCCACTTCCATCATTGGCCCCGAAGACCCTATTCTCCTGCATCCGAAGTTCACAAGCACAGTTGACTATGAGGGTGAGATCGGTGTCATCATCGGCAAGCCAGGCTTCCAAATCTCAGAGGAGGACTCGTTAGACCACGTGTGGGGTTATACCATTGTGAACGACATGACTGCACGTGAACGCCAGCGTGACCACAAGCAATTCTTCCTCGGAAAATCACCCGATACCTTCTGCCCAATTGGCCCCGTCGCTGTCCCCAAGGAGAGTCTTCCCAAGAACCTAAAGCTCCAGACTTTCGTCAATGAAGAGCCGCGCCAAGAGGCTACTCTTAGCAATCTGATCTTTAGTGTTCCTACACTCATCGCCACTATCAGCGCCGGCCAGACCTTGCAAGCCGGTGACGTTATAGCCACTGGTACACCAGCTGGTGTCGGGTTTGGATTCCGGCCCATGAAGTTCCTCCAGACTGGAGATAAGATCAGCGTGTCCGTAACAGGACTGGGAACGTTGACGAACCGTATTGCGGCTGCAGACGCAATCAACACCACCTCTGAGCGTGCAGAGTCTCACATTCCAATTGCCAATCAAAAGGCGCCCGCCAATTCGGGATTGACCAACATCAATGGCAAGAACCTCTTTTACCAGCGGCTTGGTGTGGAGAGTGGATCTCCAGTGTTTTTCATTCACGGACTAGGCGGATCCTCAAGTTACTTCTATCCCCTTATCGCAAAGCTGCAGTCAACACATTCCTTGCATCTTCTAGACCTGGAAGGACACGGTCTTTCCCCGACATCAGCACTCAGCACCCTTTCAATTGCCTCTTTTGCAGAAGACTTTTATAACATGGCACAAATGGCTGGTGTCGACAAGGGTGTGACCGTGATTGCCCACTCTATGGGATGCCTAGTGGCTCTCAAGCTTGCTCTGCAGCAACCCGCTCTTGTATCCAAACTGATCCTCATGGGACCTCCCCCGAATCCACTTCCAGAGGCCGGTAGCCAAGGATCATACGCCCGGGCTGCTCTCGTTCGGAAGGAGGGAATGTTGTCGGTTGTGGATGCCATCGTGCAAGCCGGAACATCGACCTACGTTCAACAGAACAAGCCGTTGAGTATTGCTGCGGTGAGAACCTCCCTTCTTAGCCAAGATGCTGAAGGATATGCAAAGGCATGCGCGGCCCTTGCTGGATCCGTCACCGACCCCTTGGATGTCAAGTCTCTTCAAATTCCCGTTTCTATCGTTACCGGTGAAGAGGACAAGGTCAGCCCACCTTCACTCTGCCAGAAGTACTCTCAGGTGACTGGAGGTGGTCATATTGAGGTTCTAAAGGATGTAGGACACTGGCATCTATTTGAGGATGTTGAGGGAACCGTGAAGGCAGTTTTGGCCCAACTTTAAGAGTTTCATTTTTTCAGTCTCTTCCATACATTGCTTTACATGTATAAGTGGGGAAATTTTTATATATAGAGTTTGAGTCAATAGAAAATGGATCAGAAACTTCAATTTCAACTTACGTAGATCAAAAGAGAACTTGTAGAAACATACATAAAAGCGGAATTCAAGTTCGGGTTCAAATGTTGATGTCTTCGCTAAAGCTACCAGCTCTCAAAGAATTTAGGAACACATAGTTTTTCCCGCCAAAGGTGGTTAGGGGCCTTTGATGATGATTCAATTCTTGGATCGGACGAATCCAGTCTGGCTATTGAAATTATGTTGTAGACATGATACCGAGATTGTTTTGTTTGAACTGTTTCTCCGCTTGGTGACTCATTATCACATTGGCCCACCGAATTGATCAATATACTGATGGGGCATTACGCGACAGCTGAAACAACCGAGGGTCCTATTTTTTCCAACCGTCCTGCTTAGCTAAAGACGGTACATTGCAAGTGCTCAAAGTATAGGTATTTAGCATAATTCTGCATTTGTGGTCTTTTTCTCTCAACACTGGCATCGCTATAGCCAATTCAAACATAAGCGAGAATTAACTTGTCATATTTACTTTCATCATGCGTCTCTTCTCCATCCCCCTGTTGGCAGTATTGTCGTCTTCCTTGGCTCTTGCATCCCATCAGAACTTTCACACCCGCTTTCACACCCGCGGGGGATATGGTAGCGTCGTTGATGTTGTTGACTCGGCGCCTCCTGTCAACCAGGTGCCTGAGACACTTCCAAACCGCAACAAAATTGCCAGTGCCGATTTCAGTGTCAGCGGAAGCTATAGCCAGCCATGTGATGGATGCCTCAGTGGTGAATTTATCATGGTGCGTCCATAAAACAACATTGTCATAATGCTTCCACTTTGCTCAATTGAACCCCTTCGCACATATAGTTCTGGAACGGCCAGAATGTGACTCTTACTGGCACCGGATATTTCCAAGTGTGCTGGGAGGTAAGTTTCCTTAGTATTTTCTTAGTCAAATTAGGATGTATGCTGACAGAACCTTTCTTTTCATTCAGGCTGCCTACTTCATCTCCTATGGAGAGATGGTTCCTCCCCGCTGGACAGGACTTTCGGGTAAGCTCTTCCATGTCGCCTCAGGTGGCGGCGACCGCATGGATGATTGGATGATACTTCGACTTCTGGTTGCAAATGGATGGGCTGCAATGGAGCTGTCGATACATTGCCCTCGGGCATACAACAAATGTGGCAGAATGACTTTTATTACCTTAATGGAACAGTGACTTTGCACGAGGATGAAGGATGGGCCGATTACAACCTGGCTATTAGTGAGTCATTCACCGATCTTTTTATGAGAATGATCTACGCTGGGTATATCTGCCAGTGACGGATATTAACATGAACTAGCTCGCTTGACCTGGCTTGACATTTACGGTGATATCAATGCTGGTCCTGAAGATGGAGAAATCCGCTATGAACTGCTCCGCGATACTGGCTATGATGGTAAGTCTTCAAGAACATTCGCCTGTGAGATTGACACTTCATGATCATGGATCCTAACATATATCTCTGATCTAGAACGAGGATAAGTGTAAACGAATGTCCAGTTGTACTTAGTACATCACATCCGTCGATACTAGTAGTGTTGGCAAATGAAGATATAGTGTATATCTCCTATGTAAGTCGCATCGTAAACCAGGTAAAATTCGCTGGACAGGTAAGGCATGAGCCAAGACAATCGACTATGGAAAGAGGATAACAGTCGTAGTGTTGACAGCTAGATCTCTTGTCGTTCAGGGGAACAAAAGGCTACTTGGTAGTAGCCGGGAAACAGAAAGAAGGGATAAGATCCGTATTCTGAGAGGGAGATAACTATCTAGATATGCACACGCTGGAAGTTCACCTGACCCCACACTCCAAGATATAGTCATTGAAGATCTACTGAACCAATGTATCAATTTCAAAATCCACCACCACAACCTTCTGCTCACGAATAATCAGAATTGACAATCTTCTGTCTTCCAGTGCTTCTTCATCTATTAGTGGCTCCCCCGAGTACCCATCACCCCTCCACACCACTTCATACCCATTATACATCCCGGATTGCTCCTCCAGGTTGGCTCGCAGAATTACCAACTCACCGTTTTCTCTTCCGGGAAGCACAAAGAAAATTGTCGCCAGTCGTGGGTGGGAAACGATTTTTCCTCTGGGTCCAGTAAATGTTGGTCGCAGGCCAGGCAGCTTTGTGGCAGTCCACACTCCCAATCCACCCAATCCACCGCGACAATAGTAATGCATCCAAACCTCCCCTTCGTTCCCCTTCTCACGATTCAATACATGAATATAGCCTCGCACATCAGCAAACTGAGCCTCCTGATTCATGACCCCGCCATCCCGTGGGATTTCACGCGCGCGAAGGCGAGAGTCTTGCGAATCCATACCGGAGCCCTCCAAAGACAAGACAGCCGTGAAATCTCCCCTAGTCCCATGCCATGTGGTTCCTAAATCACGACTGTATGCATGATAGAGTCCTTCGTTATTTTCGGGTCCATTAGGTCCGGCCTGGGCTTTGTGCTGGCTTGACCCCTCGTCGTCCGCCCCCTCGTAGTCAATGAAATGTCGATTCGTCCATGTAACATGTAAGCTTTGACTGGGGCGATGAAAGCTGAGTCCATTTGGATAAGGATTGCACTTTCGCCCTATTAGATATTTCCCTCGCAACTCGAAAAGGGATTTTAATGGGTCGTAAAAGTATAGAATATCTGATCCAGCGCCGGCCCTGCATATTTGGTTAGACTGATTTGACAACTAACGGGGTTCAATCGCGTACTTTCCAATGCGACATTCGAAGAATAGTCCCGAGTTTGCGCGAATGAAGCGTGGATATGTCACGTCAACCAGCGCGCTATTGCCTTTCACAGCTGATGTAGGTAGCTTGCTTTGGATTGGCCCGAAAGCATCTAGCGTCCAGCTTGATGGTGTGCTATTATCTGCTAGTCCCGGGCGCGAAACTCGGTACTTTAATTCACTACAGTGGTGGTCGAATGCGACATGAATCGTGCCATCTCCAAGACACACGCCGATTGATATGGTATTGTGTCCGTCATCCGTCATTTGATCATAGTCCGTGAAGGTCAGAGGTATCCATGGTGCATCCTTGATTTGGTGATTGCGACGGGCAATCGTCACATGTCTCACACCAGAGGAAGGGTGTGTTGATGAATAGAAGGCTACATATTGGAGTTGGCCGACGGTGGTCAAGGCAGATTGTTGGAAGGCACAGGCGTTGAGGCAATTTATTGTAACGGGGTTGTCACCAACAATAGACGTTGTTGGACTGACAAACATGATCGCTTCATCTACCTTGCGTGGCTGGGTTAGATGACCGATCAATAGCAAGTCACATCAAACTAATCGATTCGCCAATGATTGGGAATTTGAGGGAGTTCCTGTATGGCGGAAGATTATCCAATAGAGAAATCGAACTGGAATGAGATTAATTGGATAAACCTCGCTAAATTTGCGTTTCTTCTCTTTACTCGATATGCTATTTGCGGAAACCACGCCTGGGATTTCCTACCAATAAGCAGCACTTCTCCAGCCTTTTTCTCGGACGATCATACACCGAATCTTCAGCTGGATCGTTCCGAGAGAGCTACACAAAGAAACAGACTATTCACTAGCGCACCACGAGCAATGAGGCTTGCAAGATAGAAGTATGTCCAATCTAGTCATGATGAGAATGAGGGTCGTTAGATCCCAGTGCGTTTTCCAGCATAACACGCCTGGTCGGCCTTATTTAATCATCAGAGGATGCTATGGACTTCTCAGCCATAGTATTACTTGAAATTGCATATATCGTGAATGCTGTGCTTCCGGCACTTGCTTTAGTAGAATCATCAGCCATCAAGCATTCCTTAGACAAATCTGCATGTGGGCTAAACCGTAAAAGGACAACTGTTCAGATTGCGGGGGTAAAAAGGTCCTTTCTCGCCTGTGAAATCCTCCACCTGCCAGCTCTCGACGTGATAGAGATGAAGGCACATGATAGACTCCATGTGAAAACGAGAAAATGCATTTTGTTGCGAGAAACATCGGGGACTAATATACCGAAAGCACTAAGCGAACAATTTCACGGACGCCACGAACCTTGCATAGTAGAACTGCATTGAATTGTGGTGGACCCGTGGCCCACCGGAGTCAGAAAACCCGGAGAATGCGGGGCCCCGCATGACCCTCTTTCATAAAGAAATTAGCTTCATACGCCAATAATGCTTCGAATTCTTTTGCTTACTCTTTGAGTGGACAGTCATATATAAATCCCCCATAGCTCACGAAATCGCCCATTCATAATTGTGGAAGACTCCAAACAGGGATATCGCAACAATAACCATGGAGCAGAAACATGGCGAGACCCAGCGTATTGAGCATGTCACCGATGATACACGACCAGATGATGCTGCAAATCATGTAATGCGTTCCAAAGAGGATGACCTGTCAGTCTGGAAAAGTTTGTCGCGATACAAGCTGGTTGGAACCCTCGCCATGGCAGCGGCTTTTAGCGCGTCCTTGGACGGTTACCGTGGGTTTTCCTCCTGTTTCAATGGAATTCCCAGGCCCCACAATGAAGCGCTCCATTACTGACCTTTTTCGATAGAAATTAATCTCAACGGTGGTATCGTGGCCAACAAAGGCTTCATTGCGCAAATGGCAAGCCCCGGAACTTCGATCATCAAAGCAAAGTACATTTCCGCGTGGGGAGGAATCCAATCTGCCGGTCAGACGGTCGGTCAAATTGTGTGTATACTCCACATCGATAAAGGGAACAAAAAGCGCTGACTGAGGGCAGGGAATTCAATTTGTCACTGACAAATGGGGTCGCAAAGTGACCCTTTATATCATCTGGATAATCATGGTCATAGTAAGCACATGAATTCGCGTTCTAGCTCAAGAATGGTGCTGACTGCCCCAATTTTGTTCCTATTCAGAGCGTGATGATCGAAAGTTTCGCTACTCGATGGGACCACTGGCTCGTCGCAAAGCTCTTCGCCGGAATGGCCGTTGGTATGCTGCAGTGTACCATGCCTCTCTACTTGTCCGAGATTGCTCCCACCCAGCTACGTGGGTTGTTCATCAACGCATACAGCTTGTGAGTCTGATTTCCTCCTGAACCAATCCGCAGGTCAATGACTGACACCATTTCCAAAGTTGGTTCGTCGTTGGTCAATTGTTCGCATCGGTCGGTCTGAATGAGTTAAAGTCCGTTGATCCGTATAACTTCCGGACTCCCATCTATTCGCAGGTTCGTGGAAGATGCCACTCTCGCTGGAGAATCAACACGGAATACTAATCAATTTTACTTAGTGGGCGATGATTGGTATCATAGCCATCATCTTTGTTTTTCTCCCTGAGAGTCCCTGGTGGCTGGCTAGCGTGAATAAATCGGAAAAGGCAAAGAAGGTCCTCCTGCGGTACCACGGACATATCGAGGGATATAACGTACAGCAGCAAGTGGTAAGATCTCCTGCGACCTTGTTTAGATCCTCCGGAACACCGATGCTGATCATTCATAGGATATTATGACTGCCACCGTTGCAGCGGAGCGTGAACAAGCCGAGCGTAATGGAGAATTGGGCTTCTGGGTGGTTTTCCAAGGTCGCAATCTGATTCGGTTCATCATTGCCGGATGGCCCAAAATCGCACAGCAATTCGTCGGCCTTACTGTCTTCAACACATACGCCACATACTTCTGTAAGTTTATATTCTTGAGGGTAGAATATTCACAGTGGACTGACGCATTGAATCCTATTCAGTCCAATATGCTGGCAACAAAAACCCGTTCCTTGTTACACTCATTTTGTCTTGTGTGCAGCTAATCTCCATGATCATGACCGCTACCCTCACCGATCAGTATGGTCGCCGACCTCTCACCGTCTATCCTTACGCAGTGACTGTACTATCTGTGCTCTGCCTCGGCATCATCGGTTGCTTCGATTATACTGAAAAGGCGACTAGCTCACTTCTGGTATCTTGTTCCACTATCCAAACACAAATCTTAGAAGCTAACGGCATCAACTCAGATATTCTTTGCGTGCCTTGCCACATTCTCTACCACTGGTGCCTCGGGAATTGGATACGCCTACGCCGCCGAGATCCCCCAGCAACGTCTCCGCGCGCGGACAGCAGCTTGGTCCCTTGCTGTGTCCAACATGATTGGTATCATGTTCAGCTTCTGCACTCCATTGATGATTAACGGAACATCAACAAAGTGGGGAGTGAAGACCGGATTCTTGTCAGTTCCTGAAAATTCATACATACAAAGAGTATACTAACATAGGCTTTCAAATGTACAGCTTCGCCGCTACCGGAGCCATTGTTGTTGTGATTGCCTGGTTCATTTTACCTGAGGTCGCCCGTCGGACACCTGGTGAGATTGATGAGATGTTTGAAGAGCGGGTAAATCTCCGAAAATTCAAGAACTATGTGACGAAGGTTCAGCTTCAAGCAGAGGCCCAAGGCGAAAAACAATCGAAATTCGAAGCCTAGGGGTATGATGACCACAAATATTAAAGGGACCAATCTCTGACTTCACTGGCATGCCAGAGATCATGGGGAGAAGCTTGGTCACGCTAAATTGTGTATACTGGCAAGATATCTTCCTCGACATATGGCGTGGATGACTGGAATTTGTCAAGCTTAGCTGGTTTTAACTCAACACCTTGATGTGGCCAATTCGCCTTGTTTTATTTAATACAGCTCTTCTAATGGAGTGATAATGTGTCGGTGAAATATCATTTGTCGATGATCTCATGATTTGTGACAAAAGGGCTTTATTCATCGAATTTATGCGTCGATCGCACGAAATCTGCCACTCGTTCGCGACAGGGTTTCCCATCGCGCAGCCTGATGCTAATATGCGTTTGATCACTCCCATGAAACAGTATGAGCAAAACCCTAGGATAGACATAAGATCTGACGAGCTCAGAAATCACTACATCCTCATATTCGTCCTCTTTCCCCCTCTCGGACCATCGCTGCAAATCATATCCCCTTACGTCTACGCATGGCGGACCTCATTTACTTATTTTCTTGGCACTCCGGCGGCACGTCCATACCCAAGAAACATTCAAGAGGCCATGAGGACGGAATCAAATAATGGCAACAGCATCGACTTATATATATATTTGTTTGATACGCATCGAAATCAGCCGATCTGAAGTGACTCCCCGCGAACAAATGTGACCCGGGTTTTCCGGGGGAATTCCCGCTACCCGCTATTGAGTGCATCGGATGGGACCATGCCACATTTACTGCAAGACTTCATGGTAAGCTTGATTGAATGGAGTATTAAAAGCTGGTTTTGCTCACCGTTCAAAGACTTCACAGGCTACATTGGAACAATACTTCGATTTTCTTGATTCGAAACCGCTTTTGATGGCACAATGCTTTCCTCATTCTTCCACATCGCTCGCATAGGCATTGCCTTCATGCTTCTTTTTGTATCTGTCAAAGCAAAAAATAGCTCTGTTAAAACATACGCCGTCCCTGATGAAGTTACTGCAAGCACTGGCTACAATGTCAGTGTCCGACCCCATGGCGGGGATTGGGTGGCCCTCGACACGTTCCAAACCAAACATGAATGGGTCAACGTTACAACCGGGAGTTCAGTCTATTACACAGGCTCTATGGCATCCTTTGACTTCTCAGGGACTGTGGATGTCTCAGTCACTTATACTCTGGGATCCATAAGTGCTGCCAGGGTTCGTCCGGACTCCTACGGAATTGTTCCAGTTGTTCAATGGACCAGGTTACACGAAGCCGAACGCAACCATTGTGGTATCAGATGGAAAGACCCTTTATCTAGCGGGCGGTGCTGTTGTTGAAGCCCAAGTGAACATCGATAAGGCTGCGAATGTGTCCATCCGTGGACATGGGGTGCTCTATCATCCCCCTGGTGGTACCATATCAGCCATAAACAGCACAAATTATCTGATCGAAGATATCATAGTTGTGAATCCTAGCGGCAGCACTATCAACACTGCCCAGGCAGAGAATGTGGTTATTCGAGGCATCCGGTAGTTCAGTGCAATCGGTTGGGGGGATGGTATAGACGTCTACTGCGGCAACAATGTCCTGATCGAAGGCGTTTTCATGCGCACCTCTGACGACTGTATTGCCTTATGTCAACACCGTAACGATTGGTAAGGGAACAGTAGCAACCTCACAATCCAGGACTCGTCCTTTTGGGCAGATGTTGCCCATCCAATAAACATTGGAACACACGGCAATACACAGGGTCCGGAAACCATGTCTGGTGTCACTATTCGAAACGTTGACATCCTTGATCATCGCGAGCCCCAGGTGAATTATCAGGGTTGCATTGCCATCAACCCGGGTGATGAAAATGTGATCGAGAATGTCTTGATTGGGGATGTGCGCGTGGAAGATTTCCGACTTGGCCAACTCATCAACTTCAGGGTTACCAACAATACCAAATACAATACTTCGCCCGGTCGAGGGATTTCTAACGTATCATTTAGAGTCCTCAGCTACACAGGTAAAAAATTGCGAAACGCCATAATGGCGGGATATAATGATACGAGGATTATTGATGGTGTGACTTTTGAAAATCTGACTATCAATGGGCTGCAACTTGGTAATACGATGAGCAAACCAGCATGGTACGAGGTAGCGGATTTCATTCCGATGTATGTGAATGAGCACGTGAAGAACCTGAACTTCACTGCATAGTGGACATTTCTTACGGTGATTTGTGTAAATAAACATCATGATTGCGCGTCAGCAAGGTTGCACGAAATATTCTCATGTCCATCAGCAATTAGCAGCGGTTCGTTTTCTGCTAAGAATCAATTGGAAGAACCATACTTTTTCCAATCTCTCCTTTCTCTTAGTGAGAGTCTTACGCAGTCCACAAGCAGAAAACGTATTATTGGGTATTATTCCTGATAATATTCTCTCTCAATATATATGTAGAGAGGGGAAAGGCAGGACGAGGAGCACACGTGCTAATTCCGATTGGGATATCAACGAACACAATGGTATCAACCCTCAATGCCTATATGATAGCTTCAACATTTCTGCTTATTCAGTCGCAGATAATCTATAGGTACCGGTCTATACATTCTGCTTCATGGAAAGTGAGATACCATTCCAATGCTTGAAGACAAGATTAGATCATATCAACGAATTTATGAAGTGTTCCTCACAAGCTATTGAAGCTCACAAACTATTGAAGCCTACCAAGCTATGTTGAACACACTTCAAGTTGATCCTTAGCTAATATTCATGTCATATCTGTTCGGAATCTACATGCTCCACGGACGCTTCTTCCTCCCAATATCTATGGACCATATACTTCATATTGGGGTCAATCAATGCCACAGTCAAGAAGCTTTATGATACAATTACAAGGACCCATGAGGCGTGTGTGGTAGCTACCAGGACGAAGCTTTAGGCAGGTCTTCGGAAATGGTCCCTTGAGTAGTAGTTTAATGTTTTTGAGACTGATGCTCAATTGATTTACAAAACATTCCGAGAGGATCTACAATATACTTCATGCGGATTATCCACGGCAGGAAATGTAAATTTGCCAGAGCATCAGGAAAATCTGGAGATTTAATTTCATTGCACCGCTGGAAAAAAGGTGCCGACGGCCTTGCTCTTTAAACATAACATATTAATATCAAAACTCCAACAAATGAATATCGCTCTTCGATATGTTCTATTCTGTCATTCCTTCTTGTCGCTCAGGCTGAGTGTTGTAGTAAAGGAGAATGCTTCGGGTAAGAGTCTGTAGCCTGGACGTGGCCCTGGCCCACAGCTTCCAGTACCGATGCCATTGTGGGCATAGTCTAGGTTTAATATGGTGTTTGGGGAGCGAGAAAGCTGATGAGGATGCGCAGCACTGTTCAGATCCTGCACCGTGCTGTATCTAGCAGTAAAGTCAAAGGGGGCTGACATTCGTGCCTCCAAGGAAACGTTCGCCTCTTTCAAATGGATCTTCACCCATCTTGTGTCGGTGTGATTTCCATTCTCTTGAGGGTATTCGTAATTGGTAGAGAGACCCTCAATAGTGCTTCGATACAGTCCAAATTTGGTCGACTCCTTCTTGTCACGGTAGGACTCCCCAGGGCCACGGCCCAACCAAGTGCATGAATCGAATTCCTTTGCAAGAGTCATGGTCAGACCAATTCGTGGGATTACCTTAGGATGGTGTCCAACGAATTTTCCTTTGGTCGTGATAGTTAACCCCGCATTGGCAATCTCATATTGAAGCTCCCCCTCAATTGCCCATTCAAGGATAGGAGGTGCGACTCGAACGTGGACCGTAACGAGCACGGGCTGGCTAGGCATATCCTTCCATGTAACCTTGCGAACGTGTGTTTTTGTGAGATGGACAAAGAAATTCGCCCATTCTGCGGCATCACCTCCGAAGCCTTTGTCATTTTGTGTCAGGGCGCGTTGAATGCTCAGCTCCGGCCCGGATTTAAAGACAGGGATACCGTTTTTGATCCACGTGAGGTTTCCCTGAACAAGGTCAAGCTGAAACTCGGAGCTGTCTTTGAGGCTCTTGATGCGCAAGAATCCTTGTTTCTCTGTCAGACTGAAATCTCCAGCAGGTTGCGCTGCATCGACCTTGTTCTCTTCGACTGCCAAAAGTGGAATTTGGGCCCATGCCACTTCATGTCCTTTCTTTGCCCACAAAGTGGTTTCTTTGAGTGTAAGCACCACAGTCAGCCATTTTTCCGTTGACTGAGTGCCCAGGTCTAATGGGAGCTCCAGATCCGCTTTCTCTCCCGCTTGTATCTGAGGCAGAAGTAACTCGACCGGCTCACCGGGTTCGCCATCGCCCAAAACACTCCAGTGGCAGGTCAGATGACTGAGATCGACAAAGTCGAAGCGGTTCTGGATCTGGAGTTTTCCATTACGATATGTGATATCGACCGGCTGGATGGCTTTCTTGTATTCCAAAAGTCCGGGTGTGGGCGAGTGATCAGACGTGACCAGTCCGTCCATCACGAAGTCGCCATCGTTTGGAACATCACCAAAATCACCACCGTAGGCATAGAATGGTGTCCCATTTTCCTGGGTGAGCAGACCGTGATTGCACCATTCCCAGATAAAGCCACCTTGTAATCGCTCTTGCTCTCGGCAGAGAGCGATATATTCTTGAAGCCCGCCCGGCCCATTGCCCATGGCATGACCATATTCACACATAATCCAGGGTCGATCTGACTTATTGGTCAACAACTTGATCATATCCTCAATGCTGGGGTACATGACACTGTAGAGGTCGGTCGAAATCCCCTCTCTGTCTCCTTCGTAGTGGACAAGTCGGGAAGGGTCTTTCTTCTTGATCCAATCATACATTTCTGCAAAGTTGGAGCCGTAGAATGCCTCGTTCCCCATAGACCAGAGAATGATGGATGGGTTGTTTTTGTATCGTTCCACCAATTGGATTGCACGATCCAGGTATGCCTCCCGCCATTCGGGATTGTCAGTCGTCCATACCTTGGCTCGTTTGTATGTTTCCTCCATCAATTCAGAGTCTGAGAGGCCTGGGATGTCAACTTTCCTTCTTTCCACAGGATCGAAGCCGTGGCACTCGAGATCTGCTTCTGCGATCACGTAAAATCCAAGCTCATCGCAGAGGTCATAAAGACGAGGATCATTGGGTTGATGACACGTCCTGATCGCGTTGATATTGTGCTGTTTCATGAGGACCAAATCTGCCCTCATGTTTTCGTATGGCACAGCTCTTCCAAATAGATGATGATGCTCATGTCTGTTTACACCGAGAAAGATGATCGGTTTCCCATTGACCAGGAAATTGGCGCCCTTTGACTCGATTTTTCGAAAGCCGATTCTTTGAGAAATAGTCTGCTGGCCAAAGAATATGACAAGGGTGTACAGCACAGGATCTTCGGCAGACCATAAGCGAGGCTTAACTGTGAGAGAAATTGAGTTTCTGTAATCCTCCTCCCCACTCCCAACCAAATCCTCGGTCGAGTCCAACAACTTGACCTGCCATTTTCCACCTGATCCCTGGACTACAATGCTCGTTCGAAGAGTCGCCACAGAAAGAGTGTCATCAATATCAGCAACAGCCGTAAAATCGATGACACTCTTTGGAGAAAATGCGATCAGGTGGACATCGCGAAAGATCCCAGAAAGCCACCACTGGTCTTGATCCTCGATATATGAGCCATCACACCACTGGTAAACTCTCACAGCAATTGCATTCACCCCATCGACAATGAATGAAGTGATATCGAATTCAGAAGGGTTACGACTTCCTTGACTATACCCAACTTCTTTCCCATTGATCCAGAGATGAAAAGCACTATCCACGCCTTCAAAACGGACTCTGACCTGCTTGTCTATCCATTCCTTTGGGACCGTGAACTGTCTCCAATAAGACCCAGTTTCATTGAGGTGGGGAACATTGGGCGGATCCACGGGGAATGGATAGTCCACATTGGTATACTGTGGCTTTCCATACCCTTGGAGCTGCCACATTCCTGGGACTCTCACCTCATTCCAAGCTGCTGGGTCGACAGCGTCCCACGCAGGAGCCTGATAAGGCGAAACATCATGACGGAATTTCCACTGTCCATTTAGGGATCGGTATTCACTTTGGGTCCTGTCAAAGGAAAGGGCCCTTTTCTCGTCGAGATAGTTGTAAAAATGAGATCGAGGGGGTAGTGTGTTTCGGTGGAGGACTTTGAGATTGTTCCAATCTGGGATCGATGCGGGGAACATATTGATCAATAGAATGTTATAGCAACTGTATTCTTTTAAAAGAATAGTGTTTGAATGAGAAAAATTTCGAAAATGGGATTCAAGGCCAGAAGCTGACCTTAAAAGTCATCGTGTCACGTCTTGAATACGTACGTACTCTTGGTACTTTTGACTAGCCGCTGCGGATGGGCCATAATAGCCTATTTACTTATATCCTTTCACCCTAATATCCGATCTTGTATCTTCTTCCCCACTCCGTCCAATTTGCTTTGATTTCAGATATTGATTAAGCTGCCATGAGTCAAGATTTTTCTCTGCCCAGGCTTTTCAACGTTATACTGCTTTCGTTGACAGTCGATAGAATCTCAAACAATTATGACGTCACCGTTTGAGGATTGACCTGAACCCCTCGATTTGTTAGTCATTCTGTGGACTTTTGGAAACATGATCAACTACTTAACTAATACAGTAGGCAGGAAAGTAGAAGGTATAGTAGGGTACTGAGTGGGAGGCTGAGTGCGAGACTAGTTAGGGCACTAGGTAGGAGATATACTTATTCTAGGCGCGTATTTTATGCGGTAAAAAGTCACTAGTATTCGTAGACTAGGCATTAAATGGGCACGAATGTATGTGGAGTAAATAATCGTGATTTTATCATCTATGGTCGTGGAGTATGCAATATGTACAAATAAAATATGAACAAAGAGGATTCCCTCCTAGATATCCTCTCGTCTGACACCAGTATATTCAATTCACAGGCGGTGCTGGACAGGCGAAGAAGGCGCGATCGACTGAACGGGCTTCTCCTCCATGTCCTCCCAGTTCAGAAGTCGGCCCATCTTGTAATATGAGTCGATACCGCGACGCGCGTGGTCAGCGGGAGTGAACGGATCAGGGTTGGCAAGGGTACGGCTAAAGAGCTCCAGAGAAACCCAGCCACGGAAACCAAGATCGTCGAAGAAAGTGCGGGCAACATCCACAATGGGCAGGTAGCCACCGCGAGACTCCTCGAAGGGGAAAAGACGAGCGTTGCGAGACCAGGACATGCGGACCTTCTGGCCATCGACGTGGAAAGGATGCTTCTCATCCAGAGGCGCATCGAGGCGCTCACCATCAACAAGCTGAACGTAGAAGATCTTAGCGGGATCGATGTTGGCATTGCGCAGACGTTCCAGAGAAGCAGCAAGGTCCGCCTCGGCATTGGGGGTACGGCCTGAAGGCGCAGCCGGGTCGGCGTAGACACGACCGGCGATGTTGAAGGAGTCCAGGCACAGACCGAAGTTGGGACGGTTGACATCACGCACAACCTCCCAGGATGCCTCCCAGGTGTCGATGTGGTCACCCCAGCACAGGGCCTCGTAGACGAAGCGGAATCCCTCGGCGGCGCCAAGGTCGGAAAGGCGCTGGAGGTCCTTGACGATCACTGAGCGGTCGCCAGTTGTGCGGGGAGCGCCAGTCTTAGGGTCGGGTCCGAGGAAGTTGGAGGGCACCTGGATCATGTCCGTGCCTAGCGCCCGCGCTAGGATGAACCACTGGGGAAGCTTCTCGGTGAGGAGGCGCTCAGACTCGACGCGGTCAATGAGACCTTCGAACATTGAGAATGGCTGCAAGCAGATGATGCTCATGCCGAGGCGCTCGCACAAGCGGCGAACCTGATGAGAGGCTTCGAGGTGGTCGCCGTTGAATGTTCTTTGCGCGTAGCAGTCGAGATCGTCGAAGAAGAGCTCGATTCCCTCGAACCCGTGTGCGGCGGCCTGCATCAGCTTTCCAGGCAGGTCGTGAATCCATGGTCGGCCCAGGGACATGGACGCGATACCGGGGCGGTTGACGACCATAGCTGCGGAGTGTATATAATGAGGAGAAGTCGGTTGTTGGACTTGGGTTTCCCTTGGCGGTTATTCTTCAACGCTGTAGGGGTAATAATATTCGAGGGAGAAATCAAGGAGTGAGATGGTAAAATGTGGAGGAGCCTCCCCGGGTTACTATTTCTATTCTATTTTTTTTTAGTAAAGAGGGGTTCTGCATTTTTCCATGCAATTTGAAGAAGCGCGTAATCCGGATCGTCCGCGTGGGGGCGGATAAACGTTCTTGAAAGAACGTTCTCCCGCTCGGAACGGATTAACACGATATTCCGAGATAGGAAATGGCAAAAATCTGACCGCCCACTTAGGGCCCAGTAACCAACTGCCGGGAGACAATGATTACTAAGCAGATATCGTTCCACTTTGGAAATTTAGAGTTTGGTTGAAGAGAATTACCCCAGGTTATGGAACTTTGTTCATTTGGTTCAACTGCACATCATTCCCGATGTATCGGTTAAAGTTTATGGAAGAGAATCTTCGATCATAACTCCCTTGAATTGCGAATGACCATCGGATATACTCGAGTTTCCAATTTTGTCTTTCCTGATGATGCTAAATATACATAATGAGAAAGTGCTTGGGTCTATTGGCGCTCACGTGCAATTTTTAACCGTCTTTCACACCTTCAGTTCGTAGTCACAGTCGTACTTTTCATAGGATGGGAGAGTAAGTTGCCCGATCTCTGGCACTTCCGGTCGAAGCAGGGGTCACTGACTGCATCTACTGGCCTTGCCTGTGGAGCTTGACTCGACAGTCGTGTTCTTGTGGCTGGCTAATGATTAGTTCAGAATAACCAGACAAGAAGCTTTTGTCAGCATTAGGAATCGCTTGTAAGACGCAAAATAATCTGTGGAAATATCGGACGGACTGGATTTGGCAATAGAGAGCACGTCGGCATACTTTGTGCCACAGCCAAGTTGCGCTAATATCGGAATCATGATCATTAAAAATGGTTTCCCCTGAGTATATGATTGCCATTTCCAAATATCTCTAGGTACCAACAAGTCATCGTGGAACTAGTAAGTCAGTCACAATGTACTCACTTTCTGGTCAGAAGCCTTCATCATGCATATTCGATGTATAGTCAGCCAGAAGCTCACAGTTGAGAGAGGAGGAATTGGATGCATGTGATCTGCTGAGCAGTCTAGCCAAACCTTGATGGATTTTTGGTGGAGACGCATGGGTCTTTATTCTGTGCTAGGGTAAAGAGAAGTGAAAGCCGATGGAGAAAGACCAGACGAGTACTACCCAAACATGAGGGTCATTGTTGAATGAGGATAAAGTATGCATAGCGCCTGTCGTGGCTCGAAATATTTGGTATACTTTCCGATAATTAATATCTTTGTGCAAGAATGTTTATCTTACCGTTTGTCGCTGAGGAGTTTCCATCCCTATTCTCTTGTTGAATAATGAAAGCCCATGCCTATCTCTTGGGCGACAAGAAAGCAAATACAGATACTGTTTACAGCACAAAAGGCGAAGATTGGAGATGGAGAGGTTGAAGCCTCTGGCTCCACCTCTGTACCCCTTGGCGAACAGACAGAATAAGTGAGGTGTGCGCTGGAGAGTCAGATCGCTCATGCCTAAGCTAAGGCTGTGAGATTGGCCGAAACTTACGCAGAACTGCGTGAGGCCGGAGGGATCCACACCTCCTTCTATGATGAATGTTGGATGTATCCGAAACATTGCCCGGCATGTGATTTGTTCATCGCAACTAACGAGGAGCTTAGAAACACAACTCACACTACCGACAACATCTCCGGCGTCTGCGGGTTGACACCCTTGTCCCTTCCAACCTCCCCGGGGCGAAACCAATAATCATGGTAAGCAAAATTTTTTCCGACTCTAGACTCCAGAGTGTGTTTCAAATGACCGTTTGAAGATCCGCATTGAAAGATGCTGACCATTGTTGCCCTTCGATGGATATCGTTTACTATTGTCCATTCATCCTCGTCTACATGTACTGGTTAGATTGGATGGAGCAATAATAATGCGTTACATATACTTGAGCATGAAAATCAAGAAAAAAAGAGGTCGAGCCCTCCAACTCTACCACTATGCCCCTGGGGAAAGAGACCCAATTGGCAAAGGCTGCCTTTGCGCGTGGGATCGCCCGGGCGCAATCAAAGTTTTAAAGCTGGGAAGAAAGCATACTAACATGACCGAGTTGGAAAGAGAACAGACTTCCAGCTCTGCTGGTACCACTATGGTGAAAATAGAGTCCCAGGGCCGAAAGGTAGAGCCGCTTGGCTAGGGTGCCACGATTGTCAAAAAGACTGCCAAAAAGGAAGATGGCTTTGATATCTACTTCATGTGGGAAAGTGGAAACTTGCCGTGGTTCTGTGCACCGCTACCAATTAGGAATTAGAAAGTAACCTTAATCCTCGAAAACAAGAATGTGAATTTTGTGAAGTCTATTCAAGGCACCGCATGCGACTCTGAAGTAGAAATTCTTTTCATATTGATCAAATCAACAAACTTAATAAAAGTCGACACAAATTCCAAAGCGAATCTGAGGTTCATTTAAGATCTCCAGCTCGATGCTATGTAATTTCATCAACTGATAAATGCTTCC
This sequence comes from Penicillium lividum, assembly GCA_028828245.1. Taxonomy (NCBI): domain Eukaryota; kingdom Fungi; phylum Ascomycota; class Eurotiomycetes; order Eurotiales; family Aspergillaceae; genus Penicillium; species Penicillium lividum. The sequence continues at coordinate 1,054,747 of JAQJAG010000002.1, forward strand.
GCACCTGTAGGATATCTCATAATCATTATCAACAAAATTCGACATGGCCGGGTGTAGGTCTCAGTTTACCTGAGTAAATCGGCTTCAAGATACATTATGCAAAGATCCATTAAACATAAGTCGTCTCTGCTTACTGCTGATACAATTCCTTGTTCGTGACACGTATGCAGCATGTTCATCATCTCCCAAAAATCTCAAGATGGCCAGAATCAACTAGTCTCAGACTTCATATTGGCAGAGACAACACTCCGCTTCCGAATCTCGGCGGCCGTTTCATTAGTAGCAATGTGATCAAAGTGATACAAGGGCTCAAGCTTCACATTCTGGCGAAGGATGTGCCGTCTGAACCACCACGGAAGAACTTGGAAAACCTGGTAGCGCATGTGAACTCTGGTAGGTACAGCGAAGATGTAGTCCAATTCTTCCAGAGTGCGTTGCTTTGTCTCGGGGACCCATAAGAATATCATCACCAATGCGGTGACGTTCAATCCGCTAGACCTTTCTTAGTAAATTGTGAAAATGTGAGATGCATGGATACTAACGCGTAAAAGCCGAATGCTCCTGTAGGGCCCATTGCATAAAGCATGCGGGGGAATGTGATAGAAAGAAAAGCGGCGAAGCCCAAGCAGACAGAAACAGCCCAGGCCATACCGACCTCTAGATTTGTGTTAGCATCAAGTCGGTTTGCATGAGCTTGCTAAACCTACCACGATGGGAAAGAGGGAAGACTTCAGCCGAGTATGTGAAGGGCACTGGACCTTCTCCTGGGGAATAGAAGGCCTCGAACAGGTAGACGAAGAATGCAATTAGTCCCAGATGAGCCTTTGAGCTATCAGGAATTTTAAAGCAGAATCCTGCGGCAAGAAGAGTCCAGGCCATCTGAGGGAATGTGAAAAGAAGCAAGGATCGACGACCCCAGGTATCAATGGTCCACACGGCAGGGAAGGCGAACACAAAGTTCACGAGACCGGTTCCCCAGGCAGCAAACAGAGCTTGTTCGTTTGAAGCTCCAGCATTCGCAAAGATAGTGCTAGAATAGAACGACACGATATTGATACCGCACATCTGCTGGGCAATCATGACAGTGAAGGAGGCCAGGGTAGCTCGTCGAACACGGGGGATAGTGAAAAGCTGCCCGAAACGCGTGAGATAGTTGCTGGGCCCAATGATCTCCTGTTCAATCTTGATCTGTGCAGAAATGTAATACAGATCACGAGCGGCCTGCAGGGGTGAATTTCTCAAACGGAGGAGGGAGTTGTAGGCCTTACTAGCCGAGCCCCTCTTAATATACCAACGCGGAGACTCCGGGCAGAAGTAAACGCCAACGAGAAGAGGAACAGCGGGTATGAAAGCCGAGCCGAGTTGTAAACGCCAGGCAATTGTTCCCACTTTCATGACGGCAAGGTTGGCGCTATATCCAAGGAAAATGCCAAACGCGGTCCACAGTTGCCAGCACATTACTAAACCTCCGCGAATATTAGCCGGCACATTTTCTGCGCAGAAAATTGGGATGGTAGAGGCCTTTAAGCCCATACCAATTCCAAGTAGAAGACGTGTGACGAATAGCTGCGGCCAGGTTTGTGTGACTGCTGATCCGATCGGCGAGAGGAAACAAAAAACTGCGGCAAGGAAGATCGTTCCTCTGCGTCCAAAGTAGCGGTTGCAAGGGTCTGACAACCAGCAACTGAAAAAGGCACTCGAAAGATATGGAGCGGCATTGATAACACCGACCAGCCATTCGTTGCGAACAGCATCAGGTGTACCGGTTTCGGGAATTCCGAAGGCAACCGGGAATGATAAATTCGCACCGTTGGATCCAGTTTGATCCCAACCCCTAAATATTGCAGCATATAATTAGTACTCGGTATCTTTCAGGGTCTGTGAGTAGTCCACTGTGGGTATATCTTACTGCACAGCTGCGCCCACGGAGCACAAGATAATCGTGAAGTAGAGAGCAGCCGGTTGACGCCATTTGTGAAGAACCTCGTTGCGGAGGGCCTCGAGCTCGTTTTCAGTTAAATCTGGGACTGACTCGAAATCCGCCGGGTCCCGGGCGACCAGGGCACCCTTACGAAGTTCTGGTAGAATATCTTCCAACTGATTCTCCTGCGCAAACTCTTCCACGTCACGAAGGACTTGTTCTTTCGTCAAATCGGCCAGTGGGTTTTTGATCCTGCAGGGTTGTGAGGAAAGAACCAACGAACATCTGTGGAGGAACATACTTTGCCGACACATTGTTTTGGAGACTGACTTTCTCAACATGGGCCTTCTCCGCACCATTGTGATCGTCTGCGAGACTAACAAATGGATAAGCCAATGTGATCGATTGCGGGGTTTATAAGTTTGCATACCCATTCTTTCCATCCGCCTGTATCTCGGCCGCCTTCTCCATCTTGTCAATGGACCAAACCGTCAGGGAAAGCAAAGAAGTTGTGGCGCAATATGAGTATTATGCGGAGTTCCGATATGATTGAACGTAAGGGAGGCGTTGGACACGAAAATAAGGCGAAAGAACAAATGATGTCAAACAATGACCCCAGAGAAATGACACATCCAACAAGGTCGGAATTAGCAATAAAGCGCGAGTGAGTGGTGATCGAAGCTTAGGCGGGATGCGTCAGTTTAAATACTAGCCAGACAAGGATCTCCAGTCTTCATTTTCGCGTCTCAGGCTACCAATGCTGACCGGCATCCCCGAATCATGAGACTGTATAACAAGTCAGACAGCCACCGCTAAACCCCAGAGATACTAGCTCAAGAGCCACATTGGATCATTGCTTTCAGTCTGCACGGACTTTCCTGAATAGGAGGAAGATTACCCCATTCTCAAGGTCCAAGCGCGCGGGGCGTGTCTGCCCATGGGGTTTTAAGCAAAGCAAGTTTCCCCCGCGGAAACAGATAGACTCACGCCAAGCCTTTGCTCCTCCACACCTGGGTTTATGTGAGCGTGGTTTTCGTTTCACCTCTTTCCCAGTTTAACTAGTTTAGTGGAGTCCAAATCCTCATCTCATGAGTTGTTAGTCTACCAGACTTAAATGTCTCTAAGCTCTGAATAATATTCTGTTATGTTCATCCTGCAAGTCGTGCAATGAATGCCGTACCTAGGTCTGGGTGCGGTCCAGTGGGTCTCCCCGCTAAATACGCCCCCACTTCCCCAGAGAGAAAGCCCCAGAATGATCACGAATGCAACACTAGGGCTCAACATTGCGTCAAAGCGGGTTATTTTTTTTTACCGCAGATGATGTATGGATCACTTGCGCCACTTATCAAAGCGTTTGGACGGCTGGTTTAGATCGGCAACTGGCTTACCTGTTTGTGGATCAGTGGCTTTTTCGTGGCCTTTTAGGGTTGAGGCTTCGGGGCCGCAGTTAGGGGCAATAAGCCACGTTTAATGCCTTGCTTGAGATTTTGAGTTTTGCATAAGAAGGTTTGGAAAATCTTGCTCTGATCAATCCTATTGTGTCACATGTCTAAGCATTTCTGCCTTCATTCGCTTACTGGTTCTTTCATTTAACAAGACATTCCATATGTTTTGCGGTAATATGCGTTTGGTCCAGGTGGGTCCAATTTTTCCATCGGAGCTTTTGATTTCTTAAGTACCTTTTCCATATTTTCCATCTCAATATTGAAGCAAAGCTAGGCAACAAGCCTTGGATTTTGCCCAGTGAGAGAATCTATCTCACATGCATTTATTAAAGGTCATATCCAGCGAATTACTCTTCTCTTGTAATAGCAAATAGCAACCGCCTCGAGTTCTCATCCTTCACCGCGTTCAGTTTTGCAGTCTGAGTCCCGACCTCATCAGGTGAACCTTCCACCCGCCACCTTGTGCCCATTTCTTCTCCCACTCGGTTCCACATATCACTTCATGTACCCACATCATGCCGAAAGCTGGAACACCCCGGCTTGATCGCGGGAACCTCAGCCGGCACCGCACTACCATTTTGTCTCCCCACAATGATACCCCAATGCCGAGCAGTTTATTACGTCTGCCCCAGTAGCGAACAGTCCAGTCCAAGGCTCGCCCTGAGACTCTCCCTTTAAAGAATGCGCGACCGCGAATTTACTTTCCAGCGTCTCATGATCGAGAAATAAATCATACCCAAACTCTGTAAGAAGTCCTTGGATATTGAGACCAATTAGCCTGGACGACGGGATCCCGTCGCAGACTAGCTGGCGGAGGTCCTGGCCAAAGCAGCACCCGAGATCGGAATATACTGCAGACGGGTCGGACTTGAATTCCTCGAGGATGCATTGATTGGCTGCAAAGCCGCGGGATCTCTAAGAAAACATTACGCGGACAAATTGGAGATAGTCGAATAGGGAAATATTCAATTTCGTTGACATGCCGGACAACCCCCGTCGGGAATATTTTTGGAGTAGCTCTCCGGCAGAGCTCGTATCTCGGGGTCGACTTGCTCGATATCGGGATCGTACTACTCCTGGTACCGGCTCGCATGGCCAACTTTAGTGGCGGCCATTGTGGAAAACTTAGATAGCGGAAGCATTAATTCATTTGGGTTTTAAAAGTGGAAGTCTTATTTCTGCCTGAAATGATGAGACATTTACGAAGTTGCAGAATCAGCCCCGCAGCCGGAGATAAAGCATCGGCCACATCATCGCCCCTTGCTTGATTTTATCATGAGTTCATTCGAATTTCTCGAATCTCTGCAATTTCAGGTCTTTTTCATGTTTATTGAAGTGATAAGCATTCGATGGCTGTGGATTCAACTTGATCTCACAAAATATTCAACTCATCGGTGTAGACAATAGGAAGATTAAAAAGTTACTATTGGTCCCCAATTGCCTCCGGAATCATGTCTACAGGACATATATCCATCCGGACAATTTGTAAGGCTTATCAAGAACTTATTGATCAATTCACCCCCTGGAAAAATGTTGACGATATTTTTGAAACTCAGATCCATCATCACACATGACCTTGGAAGCCTTATGCTGCAAGCAATTTGGAGCACTAGCCTATAACTGGGTAGTGCATCTAATCGTGCTTCAACCCAATTTCACCCTCTTGTGTCTCTATGGGCTGTCTTAACCTTCCACTGGCATCATGCTCTGCATCCCAAGTCTCGAGATCTGCAAGTGGGATCTTGACCAGGCGATGCGCTGTAATTCCATTCTCCCCGTAGATAATAGTTTGTCGGAGTTGGTACTTGTACCATTTCGGGAGCAACCACACCCAAACGTAGTAATAGAAAACACAGAATGCAATGCTGGATTCCAAGTTAGCACTCGTAAGCAAGAAAAAGTGAAATAGGGAGAATAGAAGGACTTACATCGCCAGACCAGTAACACAATATGTAGCATACCAAAATGACACATCGCCACCATCTGCGCCGGTACTTGGGGGATACCATGGCATAGCAATCATAAATAGGTTGCAGAGGAGAGAGAATCCCAATGCCACATTCCAGCAACGGTACTCTGCGGGCTCTAGGTTGAGTCGCTTACGTCGACGACGAGTAACGATAAGACCAATGGTGAGAACGAATATAAAGAGATTGCCTGGGTACACGCTGAGGTCGACAATAAAACTGAAAGCGTCGCCTGCCGGCGGGGCCAGGATCATGATGATTGTCAATGCCCATTTCAAAGAATAGGGACCAAGGGGAGTTCCAAATGGTTTTGTAGAGGTCCAAAAGTTGGTCCAGGGAAGAACCCCTTGTCTAGAGAGAGAGAGGTCAGAGTCCGAACCAGCTGATGCCGGGTCTCAGTAGACATACCTTCCACACTCTCGAAGCATTCGAGACTGGCCGATCAGGACGGCAATCAAGTTACCAAACGCACTGAGGCAAATCAGGAAATTGAGCGCCTTTGATGCTCCTTCTGTCCCAAATACTTTTTCGAAAAAAATACTTGCAACCACTTGCTTGGATGCGATGATCTCTTCCTTTGTAGCAACTGAAAAGTATGCTATATTGGCCAGAATGTAAAGGACTGCGGTGATGCCTAAAGACAGAGGAGCGCTCCAGCGAAGGGTCTTGATGGGATTCTGATCCTTTCTCAGCTACCGGCAATAATGATATTGGTAGGGATGGGCTAACCTTGACTTCGTTGACGAGGTTAAACGCGTTTGTGTATCCGGCATAAGAGAAAACGATGTCAATCAGTGCATTGGTTGCCCCATACACTGTTGCTTCCTCGCTGCCAGAAAATGCGTGTTTAAAATTTAGTGTTGGGTTTTGAACTGAGGTGTGTCCCCCAAGGACAACAAGGCCGGTAATTCCGATGCTGTTATCAGGCGATTCTGTTAGCCAGCTCCCTGTCTTGTTAACTGAGAACGTACAAGATGAGTGTCACAAGCTTTATGACACCGATAATATTTGAAAGCATAAGTGAGCCCTTTGTGTGGAATATGACAACTGATTCGAGAGTCAGTGACTTAAAGCTTCACGAGACAGACAAACGAACCTAAAACCGCCACTGTATATGCAGCTACAGCCACACCCTTCTCTTGCATTGAGGTGGGTGTTGAACCAGCAAGGCTGAACAAATACTCCGCCAGAACTACCCAATGAATGTCAGCAACAGATCTTGAAAATATTCACCTCTTTGAACCTACCGATCGCATTGCTGCTACTAAATGAAAATACCACTGTCTGTACCGCAAACACTGTCGGAAAAAGATACCGAGGGCGAGGGAAAGATTGTTCCAGGTAGACCACCTCAGACCCAGAGCGTGAGGGAAAGTAAGCAGCAAATTCAAGATAAACAGAAAGAGTACAGTATGACATGAAGAACCCTAAAGTCCAGTAAATCAAGCTCAGACCAACAGATCCGGTCCCGGCAAGGATAGTAGATGCTGGGTTCCATTGGTCAGTATAGAGCGGGGTTGAGATAATGAATTAGTACATACGAGTCGAGAACACGCCAGTTCCAATCATCATACTCAGATTGAGAAAGACCACAGTCACCGATCCCACAGAATATCCAAGCGGACTGTGTTGCTCAACGGGAGCACCACTAGCTTCTTGGACAGTGAGTCGATTAGAATTTTCTCCTCCTTCTGCTGTATAATGCAGACTTCCTTGGTCAATGTCGCTTGTGCTCACATCGGAGGTAACGACCTCTTCGACATCTTCTTTGTTACGCAGAAAACCCATCTTGGTCTCCCGAGTGCCGGCAGATCAAACACGGTATGAAATTGATTCTGAACAGAAGAGATACCACGTTCAGGCGTGTAAAGAACTATTATATATACCCTGATTGCAAATTTACCGTGCTAATTGGTGATAGATATGGCGACACAGGCGCTAATGCTAGGTACATTAGTCCTGGAGCACGACTGGAATGCCAGATTTTTTTGAAATGTTACTCGGCAAATACCACATTCGCAATGAGGGGCAATCAAACAGTATAATTGCCATTGATCTTGATCCTCTCATTCATCCAACACTCGCATGTCGTTTACAAACTGATAATCGATTCAGACATGAGACCCATTACTGTTTACCACCCAAAGCTCCTCTTTTAATTTCTGATGGTAATTAATCTTTCGTTGAATAAATCTTCCGCGTGTGTATCATTTTATCTGCCGATGAGCACAATCCAAGGTGGCGATGATGCCATCGGGATGGCATAAATACTTTAATGTACATCAAATTGTAACAAAAGTCTGAGACGCGCAGAACAGTTTCCTGAATTCACGAACGAATAAGCATTAAGATATAAAATATATTAAACGCGTAGGTAGGACGACACCTCCTGCACATGTATCTGGAATTACACGGGGAATAGTTGAACACCTTCCAGAACAGCTTCACACCACTACTATCCACTGTTGCATCATCGTCGCTTACCTTGTTGCACGTCATCAAGATTCATAATTAGAAAAAAGTACAAGTAATGCTGCGGGGTTAGAATTACCCTAAATTTTGTCCAGCCATTATCCGATCTATTACATTAATATGATTGAAGAACAAAGAAATGCTTACCTTAGTCATGTGATAAGCCACGCGCGGGGGTAAATGTGAATTCCAAGGTTAGAACCTTAGGGGGCTTACATCCTCAAACTTAGCTCCACATCAATAAATCTTAGAAACTCCAGCCTTCGCTATGACAAAGAAAGGAGAGAAAAGGGAGAGAAAGACAAACATCACCCGTAGCAGGACGGGATGTCATACCTGTCGGCGCCGACGCGTTAAGGTAGCCCAGAACCTTTTTACCCTTTGAACCCGGGACATCGGAAACTGACATTCCAGCTCTAACAGTGCGATGAAGACAAGCCGTTCTGCAAGACATGCGTCCGGCTTGGGCTGACATGCGATGGCTACGGATACATCGTGAGGTACCGGTTCACACGGCCGACCGTGGTGGAATCTTCATCGCAAGGTTCGTTTAACAACATCGAATGGGCACCCGTCGCAATATCTTGTATCAACATAGATGATATGGATATATCCGATGGCGCATCTGTGCAGGAAGAATCTGTGCAGGAAGATAGCACATTTTCGCGATCACCAGAGTCGATAAAAGAAACAGAAAATGATCACGTGGAATCATCTAGTCAAGAGGTATCTCCAAGCGCTCTACTGAATAATGATATGAAAGCCTTGGCTGGTGAAGAAGACCTCAATTTCGATACATCTGATGCTCGTACACTCGAGGAATTTTATTTTACCCAGTGGAAGACTTGCGTCATTCCGATTTTACCCCCGGTCTTTGCTGAATTGACTGTCACCATTCCTGAATTTCTACCCTTCAGATATGCTGTCCTTGCAGTATCAGCTTGTCATCTCGCTCATACTGGGGCCTCGGTATGTTTCGGTGATAACGGGAGGTACATTCCAGAGAGAACCCATCGTTATCGTGGCCTTCAGTACTACGGAAAAGGAATCCGGGAGCTGGCGGCCTACGTGAATGGGATTCCTGATGAGGCTCTCGACCACCTGGTCGCCACTTCCCTTCTTTTTTATTACATCGAAATCGACGTAGGATCGATTGCCGGCGCAGTCGGGCAGATGGAGTCAATCAACCGCCTGCATTGCTCTGCTCAACTTTATGTGAAGCAAGGGTCAATCAAACTCAACCCGAAGCTCCTCGCGACATGGAAAAGCTCAAGATCTTTATCAGTCAACAAGCAGCACACCATTGGGTCCGATCGAACACGGCCTCTTGTTGGGATTCAACCTCCAGATCCTGATTCAGTAGAAAAAGGCGCGACCTCATACGATCGTATCATAGAGTTGATTGTTCAGTCTTATTCCACGATCAGGACAATAACCGTGGACTTTTTCGTGTGCCGCGGAACTAGCCTGGCGACTGAGGAGCAGCGTCACCTTGCATTTGGAGCTCTGGTCAAGCATATTTCATCCCCTGATAGTCAAAGTGACTCACCGCCTCAATCCAATATCGAAAAGTATTCAAGGGCTGTCGAGCAACAACGCAAAAGTCTGGACGAGTGGCATACGCGTCTCGATCTCTCAGAACTTCCACTCGAGTCATTCACTTCTGCATCCACTCAGCCGGTTCGGGAAATAGATGGTCAATTGGAAGTCCAGCCTCTCAAGTTCCGAACATTCGAGGCTGCCATGAACTACGCGTACTATGCCACTGCACAGGCTTGCAGTTCTCGACAAATGTTCGATCGTTTGACACAGTCCACTGAAGTCAATGTCGACTCCTTTAAGCGAGAGAACTTCCCCTGGGAGTGTTTGATGCTCCGGATCGCTTGCGGTCTTGATCTGGAAGATTGCCTATATAAACATACCTATGACATTGGAATCCTCTCCCTGTTGATTTGCTGCGCATCTTCCTGTCCATATCTTGCAGTGGCGACTTGGATTTATAACTGGATGGGAAATCTTGGAAAGTATGGTATGGCGGTTGAAGACGGAATGCCACTGCCAATGGTCATGCGGGTTATGCGTCTGATCATAGCGATGAAAAGAGATGGCCATGATGGATATAGGATCGCCATGATGGACAGCGACATTAAAGAGAAGGTGGAATTTTATCAGAGCAATCAGGAATTTCTTGTGGCGATTTGCGCGAAGGATCGAGAGAAAGGGATAATGTATAATAATGTCGTTGAGTTGCCTAAGTAGTAAGTCCACGATGGCATTGATTTCTCTCACATTTCTCGCAGTGATGGACTCTCGAAAGAAAAGGGAGAGAAAAATGAAGCACGAAGTAATATATGTGAACAAGTTGAAACTGTTGAAAAGATGTCTCACGTTGCGGGGTAAGCCGATAGGTCCAAAACAGAAATTTAGAGCGAGGCGAAAGAGGTAGCGTCGGAACGAGCGCCCGTGCAGAACTTCATCCCTGAATCAATCCCTGACAAAAACGACTTAACCTCGCACTAATTCTGCAGGCGTTCACAAGTTTATTACAGCGGGATGTTGAAGGTCCTTACAAGGTTTGTATATAAACTCTCGCACTGAACTCGTGCTCCCAGTTTTTACTTTTCCAAACACTCACTCGTGTTGTTAGCGGTCGATCATGTCCACCGAAGGCCATCATGATGAAAAGTCCGCAATAGGGGCAGTCGCCGCCACCGACGCTGTGGCTAATGTGGATCCTTTTCCCGAACAAAGGACCGGTCTGGCGGATCTGGAAGGCATCAAGCGCAACTGGAACATTCGCAGTCTGATCGTGATCTGGATCTCCGCTGGTTTGATGAGTTTTGTGGTCAACTTGAACAACCAGTCATCATCTACCTTTACACCCTATGCGGCGAGTGGCTTCAGCTCGGCGCCCCTGGTGGGCACAATTGCTGTCGTTCAAGCAGTTATTGCATCTGGTTGGTACCGTGCCCCTTTGAAATTCTGACATAAACTGAAAACACTATAGCATGCTTGCAACCTCTGGCGAGATTTTCCGATCTATATGGGTAAGCAATGTTTCAATTTGAGAGAAGAAAGCTCTAACAAAGAAATTAGACGATTGGAAATGTTTCTGTTTTGCATATTGATGAGCACTATTGGGCTAATAATGCTTTCATCCTCGGCTAATGTAGGCGTCTATGCTGGCGCTCAGGTTTTTTGGGTAATTGGTCTCGAGGGTATGTCCATATCATTTCCAATGGAAGATGAAAGCTGACAACGAAGGAATTTTGTTGATGCTTCAAATCTTGGCCGGTGACTCGAGCGACCTTCGTAATCGTGCGATTATGAACGCGATCCCATATTCGACATCAGTTATTACCGCCTGGGTAAGACAATTGAACACTACTAGATATGGCACAGATACTTATGAAAATTCTTAGATCACCGCTCCCTTTGCGGCGTCTGTTTTAAAAGTCTCGTGGAGATGGGGATTTGGAATTTTCGCAATTCTTATTCCCGTCATTGGGACCCCACTTGTTTTATCTCTATGGCACAACAGACGAAAAGCGACAAAACAAGAAAAGGCCCAAGGAACATACAAGCGCCGCCATTACCTTGGTAATATCATACGACTTGACCCCATTGGCCTAATTCTCTTTGCAGCTGGGCTTTCCTTATTGCTTGTGCCTATCACACTAGCGGCCAGTTCCACGAACACCTGGAAGACCCCCCATATTATCGCCATGATAGTGATCGGCTTTTTCAGTCTAGTAGCGTTCGTCATTTGGGAGATCAAGTGGGCTCCCTGGCCGATGCTCTCCATGAGGCTATTCAAAAGCAGGACTGTTATCTTTGGGCTAACAGGTAACTGCGCTTAAATGTATTTCAAAGGACGTGATGCTGACCAATTCAGCCTCATTAATCGACTATACAGCACTCTACCTCGTTCAAGACTATATTGTCATTTATGAGCTTGTCGCCGCTGAGCTGTCCGTCAAGGCCGCTACAAACATCGCAATTCTCATTCCATTCACTGCTGCAATTGGGCAGTTCACATCCGCATTCGTCGTTAAGTATACGAAGCGATATAAATGGGTTACCGTATCCGGGTATGCAATGAATCTCCTTGGGCTTGGGCTGTCATATAAGTATATCAATGGACATGACCACTTGGGTGCGCTGGTTGTATCCCAATTAATACTGGGCTTTGGAGAAGGCGTGATCAACACCATGCAGCTTGGTATGCAAGCATCTGTACATCAGGATGGTAAGATTTTCTTTGTTTCGGATTCACTTCTTCATTGCTGACGTGTTTTCAGACATGGCTGCTGTGACAGCTTTGTTCACTGCCGCGCTTGGAGTGGGTAGTGCATTTGGTGGGGCTGTATCTGGAGGAGTGTGGACTGGTATGTTTCTCGAATATGCCCTATTTCATCTACTAAACATGGAATTTCTCAGCTATTCTTCCTCGAAGACTCCGCGAATACCTACCTAGCGATGCTCTTGGCCAACTTGCTGAGATTGACGGGTCTATTGAAGTTGCCGCAGGATACCCCTGGGGCTCTTCAACACGGAATGCCATCAACCACTCATATACAAGCACATTCCGCCTGATGTTGCTGATTGCCGTCATTCTCGAAGTTTTTGCCTTGGGCTTTGCTCTGCTAATTGAGGATCTCAATGTTAAGGAGGTGGACGATTCGCGAGAGTACAAGGGTATCGTGATTGGAAAGACGGGTGCGATTGACACTTTGAAGGGCAGGATTCACGTCAAACAAGATGAAGTGGTAGCTTAGGTGTTTGTGCTGAAGGGGCCACTGAGGTTTAGCATGGAGATGAATCCGATCAGCGTTCTTCCTACTGACCTTGCTTGTGGAGTCGGGAATAGATGCGGGAATTGCGGGACCCACTACATGAACCAGCATCATTGGTCTAGTGGTAGAATTCGTCGTTGCCATCGACGAGGCCCGTGTTCGATTCACGGATGATGCAAGCATCTTCTTTTTGTTGTGTTTTTATATTCATTCCACCGACGCGGAGACTTGGGCTGGGATTACTGATCATTAACTGTATAATCAATAATTAATTAAATTATCAAAATTGCCTGATATTTGTATAATAAAAAATGTACTGTGCTCAGAGGGAGAAAGACTGCCGACAAATTTTCTGAAGAGACGCAGGTGGAGGCAATGAAGAAAGCAGGGAAGTTGATTGAGGTTATGGTTTTCAAAGGAGAGGGGCATGGGTAAGGGAGAAACGATTCGGGCTTCCTTGGAACTGGAGACGAACTTTCGAGTTAAAACTCTGCCTCATAGATGAGAGCATGGGTAGTCAACTAGTAGTTTTTAAACAATTTTCCAGGTTGCTTGGGTCTTTACTTCAAATAATTTTTTCTATGATACTTGCTCTCTTGCTCTGAATACATGTAGTACCCAAGCTTGCAACCTTGGACATCAATTACCTATCAAAGTTGTCTTTATGTCCCAAGCCTTTTGCTAATTGATACGATACCTAAGTATCTCTTCACATATTAGGGCTTGAACACTACACCTAGGTAGATCTTTATGCCTACATGGAACATTCCGAGGCTGTGCAACTTTGTAGGAAAATGAAATTGTATAAGTCTTGTAGGAACGATCTAAAATCTAGTATATGTCTAGTATATGATCGGCCAAAATTCGGATATCAAGTGAAAACGGAAAAAATAACCTCGCAACGCATGATAGGCAAACTTCTATAACTTACTCGGAGGCCTTGAAGACAAAGCGGTCCTCGGGCTTGCTCTCGAAAGGAACACCCAACTCAAGGAGCTTCACGTAAACGTCAGAGAACTCCTTGAAGAAGACATCGCTGTCCTTGGCATAGCGCTCAACGTGCTGCTTGAAAGCCTTATCCTTAACCAGAGCAAGGTCAGTAGGCAGCATCATCAGAGTGGAAGTACCCTTATCAGTGAACTGAGCGGGGCCATTCCACTTGCGCTGGTTCCACTTCTCCTCGACGAGCAGACGGAAGAACTCGTTGGTGAACACAGTCGGGCTGAAGTCCCAAGGACCCTCGAAGCCAGAACGGTCAGTGTGCGCACGTCCAAGGGAGTGGGCACCGCACAGGGCGACCATCTCACGGTCATCGAAGCCCATACGGGAGAACACATCACGAATGTGGCGGTGGTCCTTAGAGGCATCAGGGAGACGGCCGTCGGGTGAGCAGGCGGCGATATCACGATCCACACGGCCAGGTCTCCAGGGGATGATAGGGCCACCAAGTTCCTGGATGGCGGCGGAGCCAGCCAGGGTCCAGAGGTCGGAGTAGGTGATCCAGGGGAACTGCGCCTTGATAGGCTCGAGGAAATCGCGGGCGAGCTTGAGACCGGCGTTGGCACCGTGGTCTGACTCCGGGGCGAATCTCATAGTGGCACCATTGCTGCCACCGGTACCAGTAGCCTTATCGTAGGTGCCACTGGCGTGCCAAGCGAGACGGACGAGAACCTAAGATAGGAAAAGTTGTCAGCTTACGTTTTGATTCGATGGAAGTTCCCGAATCTCCTGGGGAAGAGGATAGCATACCGGGCCATAGCTGCCATCATCGTAATCAGTCTCGTTGGCCAGGCGAAGCGCAATCGCATCGTACACCTTCTGGTAGTCGGCCTGGGTGGGAACGAAGGGACCCTTAGGGGTGGCATCTCCGTTCAGGTAGAAGTAGGCACCAGCACCGGCAGCGACAGACAGACCGATTCCCCAGATACCGAACGACGAGGACTTTCCGGCGCCTGCCTCAGAGGCATATCCACGGCGAGTCGAGGCGCGAACTTGAGCGGGGAGGGCGAAACGAGCCGAGCGCGCAGCAGGGCGGACCGAGGAGGTGGCCGGAGTTGAGCGCAGGAGAGCGCGGGCAGATCGAGCAGCGGAAGCCATTGTGATTGATAATAAGGGATAGAATGAAAGAAAGAATGGAAATAGAGAAAAGAACGGAAACCGGGGGTGGAGAGAAGGGGGCAGGGAGAAGTCGGAAAGAAGCAACTGGAATCTCTGCCTCGGTCTTTCCGATGTTGGCTCTCCGCATTATGTACTCGGTACGGAGTATACAACTACGGATTTACTTCTTTTACTTCTAATTATGAAATAATCCTCTTCAATCATCTTCAATCATTCTGTATTCTCTATGCTATCTTTCTACACTGAGCTGATTTGTCCTAGGCTTCACCTTTCATATACCGTGTCTTCTTGCACCTCTCATGTTTGACCCCATTCTCCCCCCGTTCGGCTCCACATTTATGGTGGGCCAATAATTATTAACAAGAAGTTTCTGTTTGGCTGCCACCGACCGAGAGTATCCACATTCATACGCACGACCGAGGCGCTTACCTTATTAAAATGGTCTGGACTGAATACTAGAACGGAGCCTGGAGGTGAACATAAAGTGAATTTTTGTAGTAGAATTAGTTGGACCCGTGGGTCAGATCAAGAATGTAGTACAGAGTACCTGACCCAGGAATATTACAAAGCTACTAACATACGAAAAGACACGAACATTATGACGGCATCGTGCCACAAATTGAGTAATTTATCAAAAAAGGGCTTTGATTCGTTATAGAATCGTAGCCAAAGCAAAGGGTATCTCCATTATTTTAAACCGCCGGTAAACTTGCAAAAAAATTATTATCCCACATTTCCGGACCACCTGGGTCCAGTCCCTCAACCCAACCGCCTAAGTCCAGAGGCTACTATAGTCAGCGTGCGAATTCCACAATTGAAGAGGATGACTTACCGCAAAGTCACCGAAATCAGTAGACAAAAGAGAGAGAGGGTCAAAGTCCATCGAGGACCCGGACAAAGGCGTGGGACCTCCCATAGTAACCGGAGTCTGATCAGTCTGGAAAAAATTAGTACCTGTGAGACAACCCAATCCAAGGCCATCGCATACCGATCCAGGTGGACGTTGGGCACTAGCCAAAGCATCAGAATAGGCCAGCCCATTCAAAATCTCCCGACACACGCGAACAGACTTTTTAGAGCAGGTTTCCACATTGATCATGGGGTCCTCGCCCTTGATTCGCGACTGGACAGAGGCGAGTATCATAGTCAGGAAGAAATATGATTTGCATCCATTGCCGCCAGGGCCGATGCGACGACCGAAATCATCCAGGGTCCGTTCGACAGCTTGTAGCATTACGCTCTGTTGGGATTGGACCATGCTCATCAACACACTCGAGTTCATACCGTCCATCATTGGGCCAGTTGCGTTGCCCATCTCATGAGCTTGGAGGGATAGTTCTACACAGACTGTGATCGCGGCATGGAAGGTCTCGTCTCGGAATACTCCGCTGCCGAGCTGGGTGATGTGGGGGTATAGAACTGAGTCCGCTGGGTTTGGGAGTTCCATCTGAGAGAGGATCTCTAGGGAGGCCTCTAGGCAGATTTTTCGTGAATACGAGCATTTAGGTAATCGTACCACACTGAGTGAGAAGGGCCGATGGAGCGCCAGTAGAAACTTGCGCACGATGAAGAGATGCAAGGACTGGGCAAATCGATGCTTGGCAACATCTACCGGATTAACTCCCGTCGCATTATCCTCGAATAAGGAAGTTGCGTGCTGCACGGCTCGAGAGAGTTCTTCGCCCATCCTCAACGCCTCGTCATAAGATAGGTCAAATCGCAGGGAATTGATTTTCTTCGCGATGCGGTATCGTAGTGGCAGCGTCTTGGAGAGTAGACTTTGGTAAAAGCCCCGGGTGTAGGTCGCGGTGCTTAGAGGCGCCGGGTTGGTATCCATCATTTCAGATAAATCATTATCATCCCAGTTGCTAGGTGCATCGCAATCAGATTCGTCTAGATCCACCGACGGCGGGACTCCCCGATCCAGAGAGATTTTGAGATCCAATTCCACAATTGTCGTCCATAGCCGCCGGCGCAGCTCACACCAGAATGGCCCAGCCTTTCGAAATCTTGTCGGATCCCGGTGCAATCCCATCGTTATTGCGGATCGAATCAGCGACCCTGAGGACGCCCATGCCACATCCCCGTCGTTGGCTACCGCGAGGCGAGCGATCAAAAGAAGGGTTTGCGTCTGAATCATCCGGAAATTCAGGTCCGGGCTCACAAAGGTGCACGAGATGTATGACTGAACCGCCATGATCCACTTCATTGCGGGTTTTTGATACACTTCACGTTGATCTCCATTCACGTTTGATGATGGAAGATAGAAGCAGCTACCAGCTGCCAGAATTGCCAGGAGCTGGGCTACAAATGCCATATCTGGTTCCTGTTGGCGATTCCAGTACGCTGTGTACTGCTCTAAAAACGTCGGGATGTGCAATACACGGTAGGTAGTTTCAAATGTCTCGAGATAGAATTGAACCAACTGATCGGCCACTCTGCGTGATGGGACCATTTCTTCAAGTCGGAATGCTTGTTCTCGAAATGCTCGTTGGTGATCCTGGCTCTCGCGAGACCAAAGCTCGCTTTTGAAGCGTCTCATGTCGGAGAGTTCTTTGTCCTTGGTAACGTGTCGACCTCGTCGGAGAAAGGAGCCAATATCTTGAAACTGTTTTCTGTTAGCAGGTGTATGGTTAGGGATGAATTTTCACTCACAAATGATATGGTCGTAGTATAGTGACTGCGACCGAAGTACCTTGTCTTCCCTTTCTTACCCCGGAAGCTACAATCTGGAAGAAACCGAACGCGATCATCGACGCCTGCACCATCCACAGCAGAGGTTTCTACATCAGAGAAAACATCCCCGATGGAAGTTTCCGGTGTTTGAAGTGAATTAGGCCTGTGCAGCGCATGTTCCAACACACGCAGTCGGTTTCGCAGCTCATGAAGCTCATCTGGGCGACTGCGTTTGGAAACCCGATTGGAGTCAGATCGGGGGCCCATTTTAGAATCAAAGACAAACATGCTGCCCGTGCCATTGGCTGGATCCTCGGACCCATTGGGAAGACGCATCCGCGATACTGGTGGCGACATGCGACGCGACGAAGATTCCGATATTGGGCCTGGCTGAGCACCGACAAAAACACAACAGTCCGCATTTTTCGAGCGCACGCATTGTCCGCAAGGCAACGAGCGATCGCACTTCAACTTGCGCCGTCGGCATTCTGTACAAGAGAGCGGGGGCCGTCTCCGCCGCTGTACCACTTTCGATTGATCTGCATCCTCGCCCTGTGAAAATGAGTCGTGATAGTCGGCCATATTTCCTTGTGTCGGTGCGATTTTGAGATTTCCTCTTGCCCCTCTTTCAAAGCTCTAGTCTTTAGTCAGAATCAAGACAGTGATGGGGTAATCCTGGATGTCCGCAGCACAAAGAACAGGTCGCACAATCGCGTAAAGTCGCTGTTTTCATCAAACAGTTCACTTTAAATTTTGATTCAGCGCACGAAACTTGAGCTTTCTTTCAAAGAGAAATGAATAGATGCGACGTGAATAGATATGCGACGTGCAATGGAGAACTTTTATCTCCGAGTCTCGGAGTTACCTTATTTGGATATAATGCCAAGCCCCGAGTCAACTGATGCCTGATTGATAAGTTAAAAATCCACGGCTGACTAATTCAATGTTCCAAGGTTTTTGGCGTTTGAACTAGGCTAGGTCCATGATTATATCTACGGAACACTTCCGATCATCCCAGCAAACCACGGTTTTTATTGAGTTGTACTTGATGGTCAATACTGGCCGAGTGGTGGCCTAGATTTCGAGGCATAGAGACTGGGCCACCCTCGACTCCCGCTTTTGACTGAAAACATTGAACTTTGGGAGTTATCCTTTAAACACTTGGGGCTACTCCTTGATTTATAAGTCGATTCCAAGGAGCTCCACCTGGCCATCAGCAGGTTTATATAGACAATTAAAAAATAATTGTCTAACTTTCCTTAACATGGGAGGTGACCATCGGCTAAGATAACATTCAAATTTAAAGTATAGAGTACGAACCTTGAGACATGAACACAAAATATATTCATTTCGTCATCTTCGATCTCTTGAAGCACCTAATTCTAAGTTTGGAAGAACTGGTGAGTATCATGTGCTGACAACATCTGAGTACTGGGAACCCCGCTATGATCGACTGCGGATTTTGACTAGGACCGTGTCTTGCCGTTGGACACAGATCCGCATGACGGCAATGTGAGCCCGAGCGATTGGCCTCACACCCACCAATATTGGATTTTAGCCTTTGAGGGCGTTTCCTCCCCACATAAGGCTGCACGATGACGGCAAGCGATGCCTAATATGAGTCAGCTGAGATATTCGCAATCAAATTGAACACGATCGCTAAGACAGGAAAGTATGTCAACAAACGGTCTTTGATGCATGAATATAGCGGTCAAGGGTTGGCCCCTAGATAAGCGGGTCTTTGAAATGACCGCAGGGGTTTGGTGCAGGCGTTCCTCTATAGTAGCACAAGCGACTTGGCGTGCATCTGCATGCTTGTATAATACGGAGGATTTTGATTTCCCCCATTTCTTATCTTTGATGGATCGCCCATGTGGGTCCTATAAGATAGCCTCTTATTGGTTGATACCTGGTGCCGCAAACATGCGCGTTCAGATCCCATGCACATGCACTGATGCATCTTATTGCACTCCGAAGCTCCTGCGAGAACGCATTCGAGGTCATCATTCTTTTAATCCTATGAGTATTTCCGTGGTTATCATCCACTTTTGAGTTTAGTAGCAGATCAGAGAAACTCTCTCACCGCCTGATTAAGCCCCCCGCACCCCAATCCGCCACATGGGAAAAAGCGGCCGATCATTCGTGATTCATTCCCGCAGATAATCCTTCGATACCGCTCTTTTCTCTCTCTTTCTCTCTGCATTTCCTCAAAACACCAAGCTATGGGTTGTGTTTCTCGGTCGCTGCGTGGACTTTATCGCAAGCGCTGATTACTCCCCACGCGGTGTCAAGCTATCGTGCTTTGCTTGACCAACTCAAATTCTCATACCGGAGCTCGGTACACCGACCCTGCATCGCCATCTTAATTATTCCACCTGCAAATTTGGCATTCTTTGGCGCTTATTCCCTGTTCTTATAAGCGACGCAGACCCCTGGAGCAAATATGTCCTCTTCAGACTCTCCTACCGCGATGGCCGACACCGAGAAGCCTTCACCAAACACCTTACCACGATGGAGGCGGATCTTCGGAGACAAGCCCGCTCACGACCAGGGGGCAGATGAGTCAACTTATCGCCCAAAATCTACCCTGGGCATTCTTAGCGATAAAGAGACGGACGAGGTTCCAGGTAAGTGGCTTGGCTTCTCGTGAATTACAAGTGCGTTGCTAACCATAAACGTGTATCTTTGATATAGGAACCGTCCTTCTACTCGCATCTGATCGAAATGAACCTCTGGGAATGCGCCACCAGCCGCAGCGGATCTCGGCCTCCTCACTACCCACAAGCAATCCACCCTCGCGCTCATCTTCGCGAAATGCCGCCCCACAGAAAAAGCGAACAGCGGACGGGCAGATTGTCTTGGAGCCTCAGCCTGATGACTCTGTTAATGATCCCCTGAATTGGCCCGTGTGGCAGCGAGACACTGCCCTGGTCTGCTTGGGATTTTACTGCTTGATAGGAGGAGGAATGACCCCCATTCTGGCCGCTGGGTTCAATGAGGTTGCAGCTACCTACCAAGTGACGGAGCAGAAAGTGGCATTTACAACGGGACTTTACATGCTGGGGCTGGGCATCGGGTCGGTGATCATGTCCCCAACGGCAATTCTGTTCGGAAAGCGTCCTGTATATCTCCTGAGCGCCATTCTTTTCATGCTCTCGGGCATTTGGTGTGCCCTTTCCCCGAATTACCCCAGCTTGGTGATTGCTCGCATCTTTCAGGGTATTGCGGTGAGCCCTGTGGAATGTCTCCCGTCGGCTACCATTGCGGAGATCTACTTCTTACATGAGCGGGCCTATCGAGTTGGGATTTACACACTGTTACTGCTTGGCGGCAAGAACTTGGTTCCCCTCGCCAGTGCTGCCGTAATTGCTAGCCTTGGGTGGCGCTGGGTATTTTGGATTGTGTCAATCATTGTCGGCGGCTTTTTTGTCTTACTATTTTTCTTTGTCCCAGAAACCTTTTGGGATCGGACTCCGCGCCCTCGACGCTCCCATAAGCGTCCGCATGCTCATCGGACAGTTTCCGACTTGATGTCTCACGGGTTCAGAGGGCGTCGTCCCCATGTGCAGATTCCTGAAGAACCAATCGCACAAGACAGTGATGCGACCTCACCAACTGAGAAGAAGCATAAAAATGCCCATGTCGGATTTGCGAACGATTTACCGACGCATGAGAAACCGCTGGAGGGTGATGGAGACTACTTTTCTCAAGCTGGAAACCCAACTGATGATCATATCCACACTGAACCGACTAATGCGAATATTGACCAAAGTGGTCTACAGCAGCCTCAGCCTGCCCACGTTGACTCCCATCTGACCCCTGGTGATTTGGAAGCAGCCCGGTCCGCGGCCATCTCACCCGCTCGCAGTGAGTCCCGTGAGCCCAGTGCTCATCTCCCCTCTACACTTCAATACACGAATCGGCTCCGCGACCGACCAAGGGTCACCTACGTCCAGAGACTCAAGGTTTGGAATGGAAGAATCACACAGGACAGTTGGTTTAAGATCGCTGCGCGGCCATTCGTCTTGTACGCCTACCCGTCTGTTCTCTGGTCGGCTGTAGTATACGCTTTGTCTGTTGGATGGCTCATTGTGATCTCGGAGTCCGTATCCAAAATCTTTGAAAGCCCCGAAAGCTATGGGTTTACTCCCCTCCAGACAGGTTTAGTATACATCTCACCCTTTGTCGGCGGCTTACTTGGGACTGCGGTCGCGGGCAAAGTATCGGATATGGTCGTCCGCTTCCTCACCCGGCGTAATGGAGGCATCTACGAGCCCGAGTTCCGCTTGGTAATGGCGATTCCCATCGCACTATCAACCACGATTGGGTTAATGGGATTCGGCTGGAGTGCACAGCTACGAGATGCTTGGATTGTGCCAACAATATTCTTTGGAGTTATTTCGTTCGGATGCTGCTTGGGCAGCACAACTGCCATCACCTTCTGTGTGGACAGCTACCGGCAATATGCTGGAGAAGCACTGGTGACCCTGAATTTCACAAAGAGTATGTGTTTTCCCCCTCTTGTCGTATTTGACTAACATTTCTCGCGATTCAGACGTCATACATGGACTTGTCTGGTCACTCTTCATTGTCGACTGGCTTGATGCCGACGGATTCCGCACCGTTTACCTCGCCATCGGCGGTATTCAACTATTTTTCTTACTCATGTCTATCCCAATGTACATGTACGGCAAACGGGCCCGTATGTGGACAGTCCGCAAGTGTCTGATGGAACGATTATGATTAATGGGTTGCATATCTATTCAATGCGTGATGATTATGATTGATCTATTTGGATTTGGATTTTTGATAGAATTGTTGGGCCACACGGCCTGTCATGTTTTGCATTTACCTGGAGGATATCGATTTGGACTGAATGAGATTGCTCCGATTGAGGATATCCCTGACTAGATCTGAAGGCCGTATGGTCAGCGCAGGCCTTCGGCGCTGCCGACACCTGCATAGCTAATCGTCTCTGAATACTCAGAGAACCAATCATGTGTTTCATATTAGAGACTCATCGGTTGACCATGGCTGGCGTGATAATAAATTTAGCATTCAAGTTCAGGCCCCTCGGCAGTTCACCAATTTTGACCTGTAGGTACCAGGAGAAACCCAGGAGTCAGACTAGTCTCCCCTTGGTTAGTCTGTCATAGATATATAGTGATATGACAAAAGTGTTAACACCCCCTTGATTGTGTTATTAGAAAGTACCATCTTCATTTAAGATTAAAGTTGGTAAGATTCGGCGATGTAATTCCTCAATAATAAGGCGTTTAACACCTTCACGCTCTGAATTCGGGTCTCTGAATACAAGAATGAATTTAGTTCGTCGCTCTACGCCTGAAAATGCTGCCCAAAACATCTATTTAGTTTACTTTCCACATTAAGATAGTCCTTAAACTTTACCCCCTTTTAGCTAGTATTTTAGATGTACAAAAGTCCATTCTCGACAGACACCGATTCTTTATCTAACAAACAAATGTAGGCCCAGTCCTTAGGTCTAAAGTATCGATATTGATATGCCCATCGGAGTCGTTTCACAGCGTTTTCTTCTGTTAAATATGGACGCTAGCTATATCTCCATTTCCGGAGATTCTCAGCATTCAGAAGGCTTTAGATTAAGCGTACATCAACCTTATGATCAGCCTCAGAAAGTAGATCTTCATAGTGTACCCTCGGGTTACCATAGACAGCCTCGAGAATACGATCTTTCTCAGCTTCAGATAGCTCCTTAGACGATCCGAGCGTGCTTTTGATACCCCGGCATATTTTTCAGGCTCTTTTTGATAGCATATCGGATTGTAGATGGTGAGATATAAGGATAACGCTGGTGCATACGATTGAATCCCTATCCAATCGCATGGAGCTTCTATATACGCTCACGGATAGCCGAGGTAAGCTCCGGGCGATCCATAATTGATAAATGAGGTGGTGGATAGGTAATAGTAGATAACAGTAGATAGAAGTAGATAATAGTACGTAGTTAAAAAGGGTTACAAAGGTTTACCAAACGATAAATTATGTACGTGTGATACAATCTACGCTAACTTAACGTGTTTATACGATGACATGGGTGGGTTCTAAGGGTGTTATCACATTTGTCATATCACTAGTTATATGAACCTATATAGTACACAGGATGATGCCTGGCGGGTGGGGCTTTCCTGTCTGGGCTGCCGCCACTTTAATGAGGGCGATCAGGCTCAGGCTCACTGAGAAAATGCCAGCATGGGCTCTTGCTTAGTGATCTCGTCAATTTAGTCATGGAATCGCTCAGTGACCAATTGAGGATGCTCAGTGGTCACTCAGTTCCTGCCTTTATTGCTGAGAGGATTGGATAATCTTGCTGTATGTTCAAGATCATACCATACACACCAAAGCCGAACCATCTACGCTAGCAGATGTGTCGTCCTTAAAGGTGCCGACGGTTTTTGTGAGTCCGGAGATGCTTCTCGTCCCGTGACGTGACAGAAACCGCATTCATAGCCAAATCCTCGCTCACACCGGCGGTGCATTCAGTACCGCCAGGCATCGGCTGAGTGGCTGACCAGGTGCCCTCAGCACAGCGCTGCCAGGAGGTGCCACTGATGCAGTTCCAGTACCCTTCCTCAGAACAGGATCCGGTGAGAGCTTCGGAGCTGGAACTAGAAGTAGAGCTAGATGTACTGGACGTATCGGCCGAGGAAGTCACCTCGGAAGCAACAGAGGCTGTGGTGGTCGGGGTGATGTCGGTAGTCTGGGCAGCTTCAGCGGTGTTGCTAGCGACAGCCACGGTCAGCGAGGTGCTGACTGAGGCCTCTGCGGTAGCCTTAGCCGTAGTAGCTGTAGTAGTGGTAGCAGCCGCAGCGGAACCGGAAGCTGTAGCAGTAGGGATAGAGCCTCCGGTGGTGCTGAAACCCGCCGTTCCCCAGGTTGCAGAACCACTGTAACACACGTCGGCATCAGTTGCAATGAGATGCTCTGAATTATAGGTCTCAACGGTGTCACCGGGGTTGGGGAAACGAAGGTCGTACTCTTCCTCGGTTATGCAGCCGTTGATGTTGGCAATGAACAAGGGAGGATATTCTTCCGTGGAGCGCTTTTCGACTGCAGTGGACTCCGATCTCTTCTTCGAAGAGCTACTCTCGGTGATAGTGATGGGGGCGCAGTTCATATACATTTCACGGCCACCGATACGGTTGAACCAGGTCCAGGCGATGGTGTACTCGCCCGCCTCGATGCTGTCCGGGATGGTAAAGTTTGGATGGAATGGGGTCACCATCGAGGCGCTGGTTCCGATGTTGGAACTACTCTCGGTTGCATCCATACATCCACCTTCAATTGACTCAATGACAGCCCATGTAGTCGAGTTGCTCGGCGCGCGGTCCGAGGTAATACTGATTTGGCAAGAACCGCCGCCGTGGGTAGTACCGCCGTGGAAAGTCATCATCTGGGATTCACCCTTCACCACGTAGTTCTCTTCGGTAATGGTGTAATCACCCGTGATCTTGCACGGGAAGTTGCTTCCATCCGCCTGGAGAGGAGAGTTATCAGAAGAATCGAAGTTGTAAGGAACAGGGTCGATCATGACTAGATGAGCTCCAACCAGGGAGGCACCTAGCATGGTAGCGACCGCAACAGCCGATTTGGAGAACATTGTGCAAGAGGCTGGCAATGTTCGATTTTTGGAGTGCAGAAAGAAATGCGGGTGTCTGCCACAGGCAAAGCACCAAATTTTTCAAGGAAAGAATAAAAGAGTGAAAAGAATGAAAAGAGACAACAACTATCCAGTAGAAGTGTCAAACAAAGCTGAATGGAAAGGAAGGCGTGGTAGTAGAAGGAATAGAGGGAGCATTGCAAAGGTTCTTATAGTAATGGCCATTCTTATGTACTTAATGAAACACTAACCTAATCCACCCAAATTGGTAGCCAACAAATGGGAAAGAAGTGGATTGTGAGGCTTGAAACTCTTGGCAGGGGAATGGATTGTCTCAAAATACGCCCTTAGCCAAGTGCACTTCGGGTTTAGCAGCGTCTTTTACCTCATTACCCAGATTCAAGCGGCAAGTTCCTCTCGATGAAGAGGGAAATCTTCTGCTGATATCTATCTTTGAGATTTCGCAGCCAGTCGCGAGTTTATCGTGAATAGAAAGAGGCTCATCCCAGTAGCTTACCTATACCATATACAGAATTTATTACATACAGATTGAGAATGAAGTTGATGTTAATTCTGCATAAAAAGCCTCAATGTTTCAGATAGAAGGAACATGTACGCTCAACCTTCTTATACCGGTAGATCAGAAAAGAATGTTCCGTGCCCCGCCGTCGCAGCCACAAGGTTTCCAAATAACTCCGTGGGAATTGTCATTGGAGAGATCAGATCAAGGACAAGGACTATCTTAGCTTGGCATAACCCTGCCCCCCAAGCGAGATTTGTCTACCCCACAGTCCCCTATACCTGTCACCGGTGGCGTTGGGATATTTGAATCGGAACGGCTTCGAAAGCCGAACGATCAGGCTTTGCAAAAAAGGCAAAAGTCACCGACCTAGAACCGTGGCGCGTATCCCTTATAATTTTGCTTCAACCTCCACATCTAGGAACAAAACGAAAGGAGTAATGACAGGAATTGCTGACTTCGGCAGCAGTCAAATCCTCTTGTTATCGTCATTGACCAAAAATATTCAGGGATCGATCAGATTGACGGGAACGAGATCTCCCAGGTTTCTGTGACAGTGACCCGCCCGAGGTGGGGCGATGAATCCAACTTGTGCCGTCAACTGCCGAGCGAACTTGGCATATTGCATCTGCTCAGAGCTGAGATAATTCTTCCCCCACAGTTAAATCCTAGCTATTCGAAGATTTGTGATCTCGAAACATATTTTGTTTCACTATCGATCTCAATATGACCAGTCACATCCCACTTCTACTCCGCACGGAATACATGGGAAGCCACTACATAGTTCAAAAGCGAGTGGAGTACACAAGCGAGAGGGGTATTCCCGAAACAAGGGCGAAATTAAATACCCACTCCTCGTCGCTAGCATGAGAGGTCTCCAGGGTTCCTGAACTAGGTGGGGAGAGTCACGATAGCCAAGATGGAAGGTTCATCCTTTGCAATTTTGCGGACTTTGCCATTTCTTTGGGTATATGCGGATAGTAGATCCTACGTTCCCAGGCTCAGTAGATCAGTTTAATTACGGGATCACTGACAAACTCAGGGCGCTTAGAGGTTCTACTCGATGCGCCAAAGCGGTGGGAGGGTGAGCACTAGAATGGAAAGGGACCGCTGAGAGTTGTCAGACATCCTAATATACTATACATTACTTTCAATATCCAATCCACAGAGAGCCATAATTCAATCAAGCAAAATATAATCGGTGCCTGTTTACGTGTACATGACGCCTAGCCAATCCACTAAATGTCTAATTCGTATCTTTCCATCAATAGTAAAACCTGGAAACCGTGCAAACTATTACGCCGGGTAGTTTCGTAGCAAACGACTCCACGAGTTCTCCTTGATCGGGATGTTTCAGCTTTATTGACTATATTATATATATAATTATTGTTTGAATAATTTAGGACGATCTCTTCACTAAACCTGTATAATTCAATTCCTAGTATCCGGTATATATGGGGTGTGGACCCACATGGATCAAAGTGTTACAAATTGCTAATCTGTAGCTTTTGACCCAATGAAAGATAATCTTGACATCACCATGTGCATCTGAGCACTATATATCATACATACTACTAAGTTCAATATTTAGATACTGGAGTACAAACATTGTGAGAATCACTGCCCATATTAACCGCTAGCCCAAATCAGTGCCCAGGTGCCTAATTCTTCAAAGTGTTTAGACATATGTGATTACACTTGCAGTATGTACTCCGTAGTGATATCACCATGAAACTCCCAAACTGCAATATCTGGTTCGATAATGATAAATCTGATTTAGGTATTGGCGTAGCTATAAGGCTACCCGACTATCAAGCAAAGTATATACATGAACTTGCCATGCTCCATTTGAACCCAGAAAAATCAATCTTCAAAAGACACTCAAGTGCAGAGCAGGGCAGGCGAATGAGGACAAATAAAGCCAAGATACAAACACTGATCAAATACACAACATCGTACCTTCCACCGCTCCCCACTACCAAGAGAAGCTCTCTTCCACATAATCCAAATTGGACTTCGACTGCCTCTTCCGACAAACACGACGAACATCATCGCTTAAGCTCCCATTACCACAAACAAGGACACCCATAGCCCCAATCTGGTTCTCGACTTCCATGCCAACAAGAGTATCGATATTTGGTCGGCCAGGGAACATCTGCACAGTCGCAGACGGACTCTGGATTTCCTTGGTATTTCTCGGCCGTGTAACAAACAGCATAATACGAAGGACCTCTCGCCGGCGATCCATAGCCAGAATACTCGTCATCCAGGGCCGGATCCATTCCAGATGTTCGGGAGATTGAATAATCCACACCAGGGTCACGCGGCGGGTAGCGACCGTGCCATCGGCGAAGCCAGCGACGAGATGGCGCACGAAAGGGACGTGGTGGGTGATTCCGACACCGCCAGCGAAAAGCATGACTGTACCGTAGGAATCCATGGAGTGGATGTTACCGTAGGGTCCTTCAGCGAAGGCACGTAGAGTGATGCGAGAGCCCATGGCGTTTGCGGCGCGCTGGAAAAGTTTATCGGTCATGCCTGTGCGGCGGCGGACGAGTAGCGAGAGGGTTGTCTGTTGAGGGGCGCCGAGGAGATCTTGCTGAGTGATTGGCAAAGGAAGGGATTTCTCGTCGGACATTGTGTCTTCGGTTTCGCTCCAGCCTACGGAGAATGGGTGGGAGGTCCACCATCCGACGGCTGGGATGTAGAGGTAGATGTGCTGACCTGGGTGGAACTTCCATGGGCGGGCGAGACGGAGTGTAATACGCATTGCGTCGCCGGGCATTGCTTCGATTGTAGCAGTGGTGGAAGAGTATCCGAGATTCCGGTAGATGATGATCAATAGGCGAGTTGCACGCTGTTGAACTGGTCAGTGGGACTCTATGGAAGTCTGGGTTAGAGAATGTACCTCTAAAGCCCATAATATTATAGATGCAAGTAGATAGTTCTGCGCAGCCATTCCATTCAGGTGCACCCAGAGGAAGCCCATGAAGACAGCTGCCAGAGCGAAGTGCAGGTGGACGAATGTCTCGTAGAAAGCATGGCGAATTGGTGACGGAGAGTGTAGTAAAAGTGCGACGAGAGCACAAGTACCCTGGAAAATTCGTCAATGAAAAAAATAGATTTTGGGAGCTTCATACAAACTTACAACGAGTCCAGAGAGGAGGAAGCTACTTCCAGTGATATACTCACCAACGGCTTTCCAGCTTGCTGCATATGCAGTTAGAATGTGTATCTGTGATGGCAGGTAGCATTCTCACCATCCTGAGCTTTGGGAATCGCCCACGCAAACGTATGTGCCAGAGCTTCCAAGACCACAATACGCCCCAACCATCGATGAAGAAGGTTCCACGTATCAAATGGCACATGAAGCATAGCAATCAACGGGTTGTTCCTCCCCGCCATCAAGACGAGAGGAATGAGGTTCACAGTCGCCATAGTGCCAGTACGATTTCGAACGATACCGGCGGCAGTACTTTCCTCGGAAGCGTAGGGAATAGTAACCAGGCAAAGAATAACATTCATGCCAACCACACCGGCAACCAGAAGCCCGTGAAAGCGGCTGGGAAGGGTACCCATGTTGATGGCCTGCGAGAGCTGAAGTTCGCGATTGTGGCGGTTCCGGAATAGCGGAGCATAGATCAGATGGTTCTTGATCCAGGAGAATTTTTCATGAGCTGGGACGAAATATCGTTGGTTGTCATCGCCGAAAGTGGATAGTTTTCGTAGGTGATCGGAGAATCGGACTGTGAGCTGCCAGATATAGTATGCGGCGGCCGCACATCCCAGGGCGAGGAGGGTGTATCGGGCCAGGTCATCGTTGACGGCTTCGTAGAAGAGCTCCATGGCGCTGGAGCCGGAGTGCCTCTTTTCAAGCTCCATGACGCTTATCGGGCCTGCAGGGAGGTGATCTCCGAATTATCAAGCAGTATTCTGAATGAGTCTGGCGATATCCCGGGGTACTTCGCACAAGTCCGGCTTGTTTGAGTGATCTCTAGAGAGTTGATGATTTTGTTCTTTCTAGTAAGACGGAGGTTGTAGATTCGCCAATAGCAGCGCCAGGCTGTATAGAATGAAGAGAATGAATTTTTTGTCAAATGATTGTCGATACCGATATAGAGTGAATGGCTGGGTCTATGACCAGGGCCTGCCTAGAGTGAGTGTATGGGTTAAGGAGATTCAAGAGGAATTGTTATTCTCATTGATTTCCCCCTCAGATCTAGGGATGCCAGTCAGATTTTTGGACTGTTCCGTGGGCAACGCAAGGAATGCTGGCGTCACGATCAAAACCCGAAGAGAAGTATAAAATGATGGAACCAGTCCGTCAATAACGATTGTGAAAAAAAAGAATGGAACAACGGAACAAAGAGGAGAAGCAGAAAAGAAAGAAAAAGACGAAAAGAAGATATTATTTTGCCAGACAGACACAGACACAATCCACTTTGTGTCAGGCCTGTCAATAGGTGGAGATCCCAGATAGATGAGACAAGCCAAGTCACAAATTAACTTGGAAGAACAAGCAAGACCAGCCCATCTCAGTTCTCCCCTGGATCCCAGACGGAACTCCTGTTGACGCCAGGGCAAACCTTCATAACTAACATGCGACAAATTGAATGATAAAATCTTTATGCCAAACTCGACCAGAGCCCGATCCACCAATCCAACTGATCAGAACACCCCACCCAGG
The DNA here is from genome assembly GCA_028828245.1 of Penicillium lividum. Classification (NCBI taxonomy): domain Eukaryota; kingdom Fungi; phylum Ascomycota; class Eurotiomycetes; order Eurotiales; family Aspergillaceae; genus Penicillium; species Penicillium lividum. The sequence continues at coordinate 1,084,988 of JAQJAG010000002.1, forward strand.
TGAAGCGGCATCTGGAAGAGGATCTTGCGACACGCGACAGGCCAGATTAGAACTTGGCATGGAGAATGTGGCGGACGAATTAACATGCTGAAACGAGATTGGAAACTTGCTAGTTTTAGCGCCGATCCAAGCTTGTCGGGAGGCTTGGCGGGCGGCTGGCGGTTTGACAATTGACCCTTGAGGGGCAGGGAGATGTCAGGGGGATCCAAGGGAAAATGTCCTAGAGGAATCCTGTGGTCGCATATATAGTGGTTTCATGTACTTATCTATACCACATCCCCTTTCCTGCTTCAATGCACCCCTCAAATGATTTCAATGCTCTGTGTCTCTGGCGGAGATCACAAGGGACAACTTCTGCAGCATTAAATACTCTTAGACAACCTCGACAGACATCCGACTAGAGCACAACCTTGATCAACTTCAGATAAATTAATTTCCTAATTAAAGGTGATCTACCTAGGTATAGTATATCCTCACAATATCCCTGAGGCTCTTGATTTTCATTTTCTTATCTTTCCAGCTATTTTTGACTGAAGTAATTCATGTGGGCTTTATCCCCCCCCCCCCCCCCCCGACTGCTCTCATCCTTTTTAAATCGGTTTGTTTATACATGATATAGGGTGATCTGAAGACTTCATACAAGTACTTTCCTTGGCTTCAAGAATCATTTCATTAACAAGTTGTGACAGGGTACATCCCCTGCAGTTGTTCATGCAAGGTGTTCCAAGTTTGATTGGTAGAGAACACGAACGCCGATTCTCGGACGTTGATACCCGATACGCTGACAAAGTGGAGTTACTGACGCGTTTTACATAACAGCTGAAGGGCTGAACAAAGCTGAAGCCCGATTTGCCTCCTTGTAGAATGGTACGGTCGGGAAGTGACACATCTTATCAGATTATGAAGATCTCCCTTTCCCACCTTTCCCTGCCAAGTCCTCTCTGATGTGGGCTTCTAGGAAAAATGGCAACCATACACAGGGTAACCGCGTCCTCGTCACACAATGGCCACGATTCCGCGGAAGTTCAACCTCTTCTTGGCTCCCCGACGCTGGCCGTCAAATCACCCGGAGTCGCTAGGATCGAAGTCATTAACTCCTCACTTACCAAAAATGATCGCATCATGATGTTCCTAGGCGTGTTCATGGTCGGATACGCCTACGGCCTGGACAGTCAAGTACGCTCGACTTACCAATCCTACGCCACTTCCAGCTTTGGTGAACATTCACTACTAGCGACCGTCAACGTGGTCCGGAGTGTGATTGCCGCAGCCGCCCAACCAGCCGCCGCTCGCATCGCCGACGTATTCGGAAGATTCGAACTCGTGGCTGTGTCGATGGTTTTCTATTTGATCGGGACCACGGTGGAAAGCTGTGCGACGTCGATCGAGATGTTCTCCGCGGGCACGGTGCTCTATCAACTCGGCTATACGGGGATTGTGCTGTTGGTGGAGATTATCATTGCGGATATTACGTCGATGCGGTCGCGGGTATTTTTCAGCTATCTCCCTGCTACGCCGTTTCTCATCAATACGTGGATTAGTGGGAATATTACCTCCGCTGTTGTGAATAAGACGGGGTGGAGATGGGGAATCGGCATGTGGTGTATCATCTATACGGTTTGCTCGCTGCCTCTGCTATGGACCTTGTATTACACGAGCCGGCGTGCACAGAAGACCGGGTCGTTGGAGTACCATCCGAGTCCACTGCGGTATTTTGGGACGCGTCGTTTGGTCGTGGATATGTTTCATCAGCTGGATGTTGTTGGGATTTTTCTGATGATCGCCATTTTCGGTTTCATTCTTGCACCACTTACAATTGCCGGTGGGACAGAATCACAGTGGCGATCTCCGGTTATCATCACACCTCTTATCGTTGGTGTGCTGTGCATACCGATCTTCATATTCTGGGAAACGAGAGGCGCAAGACATCCCCTTGCTCCGTTCGATCTTCTCAAGGATCGTGGGATCTGGAGTGCGCTTGCCATTCGATGTCTCCTCAATTTCTCATGGTATCTCCAAGCAGACTACCTCTATACTGTTCTGATTGTTGCATTCGACTTTTCTGTCGCCACTGCAACGCGGATCCAGTCATTCTACTCGTTCTTTGGGTTGATCAGCGGGCTGATAACTGGGTTAATCATCTACCGAACCCGCAGGCTAAAATTCTTTATCATATTTGGTACTTGCTTCTTCATGATGGCATACGGACTAGTCCTCTATTTCCGAGGCGGTGCTGATGGGGGATCCAAAGCCGGAGTCATCACTGCACAAATCTTACTCGGCCTTGCCGGCGGATTCTTCGCATACCCAACACAAGCATCAGTCCAAGCAGCCACGAAACATGAGCACATGGCCGTTCTCACAGGCATTTACCTCGGCTCATTCAACATCGGAAGCGCCCTCGGAACCTGTGTATCCGGGGCCATCTGGACACAGACTCTGTACAAATCACTGGTTGAGAACTTGGAGTTCCAGTCCAATTCCACCCTGGCGCATGCTGTCTATAGTTCGCCCTTTGAAGTCATTCCGTCCTATCCGATTGGTACACCGGAGAGAAGTGCGATCATTGATAGCTACCGGCATGTGCAGAGACTTCTCTGTGTTACTGGAATATGTCTTGCTGCGCCGATGATTGCCTTGGCGTTCGTTTTGCGGAATCCCAAGCTCTCCAAGGAACAGAGTCAGCCTGAGGCGGAGAGAGAAGATTAATATACGTATACGTCACTTCTGGGGCGGTTTTATGATTTGATGAAGCGATCTGGATTTCAATAGACAAGCATCTGAGATGCATTTCGGTTTATATTTCGGTTACAGACGAACGGTCTTACACAATAAGATCTACACACTCATGACTCCTGTTATCTTTCGGTTCTTTGAATGTTCCATTCATTAGAATGCATCAAATAGGGCATTCACAAACATGTTGCATTGACGTAGATAAATCCATAGAAGCCAAGCCAATTATGGAATCAACCCCTCGTCCCAACCATCAGATATATCTGAACATTTGAAACAGAACGTGATTCGAAATAACAATGTTATGCATTATTCCTCTCGCAACCAATGCCCACTTTTTCCACCTTGCTTTTCAATCAACCGCACAGCCCCGATAATCATCCCTTTATCCACAGCCTTAAGCATATCATAGACAGTCAACGCAGCACCCATGGTAGCCGTCATAGCCTCCATCTCAACGCCAGTGCGACCAAAACAGCTGACCGTAGCCACTATTTGTATGGCGCCATGATCATCCGAATTGGCCGGCTGAACCAGCTCCACGCTAACCTCCACCCCCGTGATGCCAATTCCAGGATGGCATAGAGGGATAATATCTGGGGTTTTTTTAGCGGCCATGATGCCTGCAATGCGGGCGACGCTGTACACGTCGCCTTTATGGGTACCTTCGCCGCGTCGAAGGATTTCCCATGGCTTTTGATTGGAGAAGGAGACTGTGCAGGCTGCGGTGGCTAGTCGTTTTGTTTCTGGTTTTTCGGTGATTTGTGTCATGTGTACGGTTTGAGACGGGGTGAGATGTGGCAGTTCGGAGTCTGAGACGGTAGGGAGGGATCGGATGGAAGTAGTTGTCTTCTGCGGGGGTTCTTGTGATCGTATGCCAGATTGTCCGCTGTGGTAAAGACGGGCTTGGTATAGCCCGGGCGAAGATGCAAGGAGATGTGAAGGGATGTTTGTATATTTTGTTCGTGAATTGGAAATTGTCCATGGGTATTTTTTGCTATCTATTCCAACTATCAGCACAGGATTTCCAAAATCCAAGCTCTCAACATGATATCGTAAGTACATGGGCCTTTCCAGCCTGGTTTGCCTTAAACTCCATGCGAAATATGCAAGTCGTAATTCATTTCAATAATCAGAAGGCTACCCACCGATCAGAATCATGGGCCGGTTCTTCATATTCTCGAGCTGGCCCATGCCGGCGTGTTTTGCCTTCTTGCGTTTCACAGCCAAGCCAATGATATTCAAGATTTCGCGTTCCCGCTCAGGGATTAAGCCCCCTTCGTCACTAAGGCGAGCCGCATCCTGCACTGTTTCGAGTAGACGGAGATCTTTCAACGCCTCCTCGTCAATAGGCTGTCCGTCATTCTCCCTGCGAATGATATCCCGCAGAGAGACCTCGGTATTTCCGAAAAGACAGACTTTCAGATTACCATCGCCAGTGATGCGCAACCTATTGCAGGTTCCACAGAAGTTGTGCGTCATGCTGGTGATGAACCCGACACGGCCCTCAAATCCAGGGACCTTATAGGTCTTACTGGTATCATTTTTATGATCGACAACCTTTTCCAACGACGGATACTTTTCTCGAATCACCGCCAGCATCTCTTCAAATGGGAGCATCTTGCCCTTATTCCACTTATTTCCATCAAACGGCATATACTCGATAAACCGCACTTCAATAGGCTTCTCCCGACCGAGTTCGACAAAAGGGAGAATCTCGCGATCATTCAAACCGCGCATCACAACGCAGTTGATCTTCAACTTAATTCCAGCACCAGTCTTATTCATTTCCAAGATCCGATCGATACTTTTCATCACAGCCTCGAATCCCTTACGTCGTGTCATGATCTGGAACTGAAAGGGATCAAGCGTGTCGAGACTCATATTCACGCCTGTGAGACCAGCTTCCACCATCGGGTCTAGCTTGCGATATAAAGAAATGCCGTTGGTGGTCAGACAAAGTTCTCGAAGCCCGTTCTCACGCAGCTGGCCGATCCTCTGCATCAGAGGGACAATGTCTTTCCGCACCGTTGGCTCGCCGCCCGTCAGGCGAATCTTTGTGACGCCTTGGGAGACAAATAAGGATGATAGATAGACGATTTCCGGCGACGTCAATAGTCGGGCTGGGGGTGACAGCTCCACACCCTCTTCAGGCATACAATATAGGCATCGAAGGTTGCATCTTTCGGTGACACTGATTCGCAGGTAATCATGTTGACGGTTGAAGGTATCGGTGAGGAAGTGGGAGAATGGCTTCGCAGTCTTCAGAGCTGTGAGTCGAGGGGCGTGCGGGGAGGTCTCAGTCAGTGTGGAGGAAACAGAGCTCGTGCTTTGCCACCGAGTGGTGAAAAACCCACGAGGGGGGTGAGATAAAGCTCGCCGATACAGCATAGCTACTAGGAGATATGATTCAAAAAAAGTTCATCTTGGGGCGAAATAGATATGATCTCAGTGACAAGGGCGTTCTTGCTTATCGGGTGGACATGCTGTTATCGGGTGGAGAAGCTTATTAATGCATCTTTTCGGTAGGCTCCGTAGACATTTGGCGGTCAAGTCATGCAGTTTCGCCCGCTTAGCAAAGTCTCTTATTGTCTAGTGCGTTGGAAGTACACCCAACCTGAATGTATAGTAAGACTGTCCAATAATGCACCGATCTTGGTTCCACACTTCATATCCCTCCAAATCATGCCCAACCCCGAGTGTCATGTATAATGGTAACACATGTTCTACCGTCGGATGGGCATTAACCCAGTCGCCACGAGTTTGCAGGTCCAGAAACCTAGCAGTCCTTTCTTGTGGGGTAGGTGCGTCGAGCGCGTCCTTGGCTGCTGCTTCCATGCTGAGAGCAATACTCGTATCGCTGGTTCCCGCGCGAGTAGCGGGGAGGTTATGACATAGCATACCAGAGCCTATGAGGAGAATCCGACCTCCACTGATGGTTGTTAGCACTTCTTCCGTGTGAAGGATAATTAGTTCGTACAGAGTTGAAAGAGCCTTTCCAAGTTCAACGTGAGCGTTGAGATCATCGCCTGCATATGTTGAGATTTGTAAAATCGGAACATCCAACTCGTCTCCCTCGGGGAACATGAGCTTGAAGGGAACCCATCTGTGCAGAGTCAGCCTGTGTGTATCAGCTAAAAGGTAGTATACTGACACCCCATGGTCTAAATCCCGCTCAGTACTCTCAACCTTCACGCCCTGACTTTGCAGATGTTGAAACACCTTCTCAGCCAGCGCGCGGGAAGATTTATGAGCATATTCATACTCAAAGACATGTGGAAAGGTCTTTTTCCACGAAGGGCCAAGATCATGCCACACCTTAGTTGGCTCTTTGAAGTTGACTAAATAATCGATTAATCGGTGTTACCGGCTGGATCCACGGATATAATCTACCTTGGATGGCGTCACTTTCACCTTCAAACTCGCCACAGGTGAGAACAATTGCTTCCGGTTTCAGAGCTTTGATTTCCTTTCCTAGTTCACGCAAGCCTTGTCGAACGGCTTCATGCTCAGGCTTGAACATAATACTCACGCCGCCTGAGACGGAAAAGTCAGCAGTTTGATTCCGGCATGAATCGGCGGGCTTAATCTATGTCTCACCATGACCAATAAAATAGGTCGGCAGTCGCGTATTCGAGGTAAGACTCATGATGGCTTCAGTGTTGTTTGCGTATTGGCCCGCAACATCAGGTGTCGTGAACGAATCTACCACGGGTGTAGATTTATTATGTATTTAAATCGATGCCGCTTAAAAACAAATCCGGCCCGCTCGGAGTCCGTGGTTTACCCAAACAAGGGTTGTACTGCGCCTGTGGACACTGAACATTTGGACAGTTGAGTCCTTGTGATCTCCTTGGAAGGACTTAAAGGGTCATAGTTTAGGAAAATTTCAGTGTTTATCGTTTTCCCCTTAAGGACTGACGTATTCGTATTGGAGTCGAGATGCTTACTCAGCTCAACTCGAAGGGATTTTTTGATACTTCAATATAACATTTGAATTCAGATGCCTAAAACAATCACTTGAGCCCTGGAATGTATGGGTGCCTAGAATAGATGTGGAGAGTCTAGATGAATTGCGTACTAAATATGTGTTGTTTACTCAGGGGAAGTTTCCATTCCGACCGAGTCCCCACCCGAAATGGAAATCAAAACTGCATTTATGCACTAGAATTTAGCTACATATTAGATTTAAAACCGTTAATATAGCTGCGATAGTATCAAGTACTTCAAGCTTAATATTCTAATGTTCAAAGTCACGATTTGGCTCATTCCATTAATCATACTAGTAGTTATCAGACCCACATTTCAAAGGGAAAACTCTTCCCACCCCTGACCACGCGTTTGCTGCAGTATACTGCTAGGGGGGAAGCCTAGCCTCCGTTTCTATTTCCATCCGTTCGAACAAAAGGTTCTTAAATTGACATCCTAATCCATCAGTGGTACAGAGCTCATCTTTAGTACGTTCCCACTCCAGTAAACAAACAACCTCGGAACGAACATATGCTAAAGCCACCTAGCTAGCTACCATGGATCCTTCAACCTATACCGATCCCCAGTTGACCCTACAGGATCGACTGGTGATCGATGCCCTGATCAATGAGCCCGCCTCAATAAGTGAGTTAACCAACCCCGCCCTGTAACACAATCCCGCTCACAGTAAAAAGGTGAAGCAAAATCATCGCATCAGCAATTATCACAGAAGCTCTATGACATGAACGATGTTTCTCATCCAACATTTGATCCTACCATCTTCCAATTCTGGGATAATTCATTATTACGCGACAAGCTTCCAGCTCCCATCCAGCGCTATGTCCTGCAGCCATATCTCAAATGGGCCCAGGGCGTCGTGCGCTTCCCGACTGACGTCGTCATGCTTACACATCTGATCCTGTACTTCACAACTTTAGTCCCCAGCGCTATCTATCTGTATTGTCATTTCTCCTGGTGGCATGGTGTTCTCCACTGGGCCATGCAGTTATTCTACTGCGGTGCCTTCACTTTGATGAAACACCAACATATCCATATGGGCGGTGTTCTCGCACCTCAATACTGGATCTTCGACAATCTCTTCCCTTACCTGCTTGATCCGATGCTCGGGCATACGTGGAACTCCTACTTCTACCACCACATCAAGCATCACCATGTCGAAGGCAACGGGGCCCAAGACCTGAGTACCACGATGTTCTATGATAGGGACAGCGTCGCCGACTTTGCCTGCTACGTTGGCCGGTTCTTCTTCCTCATCTGGGCCGAGCTTCCGCGCTACTTCTGGTCCAAGGGACAGAAAAAGTATGCGTGCAAAGTGGCTTTCTGGGAACTGAGCAACTACCTCGCCATCTACATGCTCTACAACTACGTCAACGCCCGCGCGACTATGTTCGTGTTCATCCTCCCGCTGACGGTCATGCGTATCGGCCTGATGGTCGGGAACTGGGGCCAACATGCCTTTGTGGACCCTAGTGATCCGGATTCGGATTACCTCTCAAGTGTCACGCTGATTGATGTGCCGGTGAGTTTGATGGGACGCTGGCTGTACTTGGTCGAGATAACTAACAAGAACAGAGTAATCGATTCTCCTTCAACGATGGCTATCACACCTCGCATCACCTGAACCCTCGTCGTCACTGGAGAGATCATCCCGCGGCGTTTATCAAGCAGAAGGATCGCTATGCTGAAGAACGGGCTTTGGTGTTCCGGAACGTGGATTATATCTTCATTACGGTGAATCTGCTGCGCAAGAACTATCTTCACCTGGCGAAATGCCTTATTCCGATCGGAAATCAAGTCAACATGACCCTTGAGGAACGAGCAGAAATGCTGCGGACTCGGACCCGCCGGTTCCGTCCCGACTCCAAGAAGAATTGTTGAACGTCCTAAGGGGCTTGGGAGTTGATAGAAATGGACTTTAGGATCATAACAGCGGAAGCAGGGAACGGCTCGGATGGCTGAGGGTGGGAACGGAGCTGAACTGATTCGTCATTGTATGGTTTTTGGGGGTCATGGTGCTTAGCGTTGCATGTTATCTCATACTGACATCAGATATGACTGTGAAGGCTGCTGAAAGTAGCTACAAAATGATTTATCTCTTACACCTGAATTCTCTAGAGAAACTGGACGCTGTTGGTATAGATGCAGGGTTGAATACAAATTGACGCGATGCTATGTCCAAAAGTATCAACAAGCGTAGATAGATCTCATGAAATGCAACAGGCAAATAGGCAAAAGCAAGCAAATCAAAATTGAGGGAGCCAGTTTCTACTTTAAATGGTAGTCTCTGCCTCTGGAACTTCCGCATGCTCCTCTTCCTGATATGGTGGGGGTGCAATCTCGCCTTCATTTTCCGTCCACACTTTGCATAACTCCTTCTCAATCTCTTCACGACGTTGTTTCAGTTCATCAACCTTGTCGAGACGCTTGCGCAGCTCTTGCAGCTCCTTCTCAACGCCAAGTTTCTCTTTCTCCGTGCCAATTCTCTCAAACTCCCAGTGCTCACCTCCCTCTCCGAGACCAAGGCTGAGGTTGAAAGTGTGGTATTTCTTCAAAGAAGCACGGGTAGAGATAGTGATGAGAGTGATACCGCGCTCCTTGGCACGCTCATACAGGAGGCCTTCCACATCCGAAGAGACTGCCGATGTTCCCTCATCGAGGAAGGCGTATCGTGGCTCATGGTAGAAAAGCCGGGCCATCCCCATACGCTGCTTCTCTCCACCACTCAAAACATCTTTCCACTCCTTGCGAGCATCCCATCCTCCTTCACGCGCCGGGAGGTAGCCCAGATGCGCGGCATCCAAAATCTTCTGCAAGTTTGCATCTGTCTCGCCGGCCTCTCGCATATCAATCTCAGTGTGAGGGTAGAGAACCTGATCCCGCAGAGTGCCAACGCTCAGATAGGGTCGCTGGGGAAGAAACATGATACCATCTAGACCGAATCCACGTGGGCGGCTGACGAGTCCGCGGTACACAGGCCACAGGCCGGCTACTATGCGGGGGATGGCAGATTTACCCACACCGTTAGATCCAGATATGAGAAGGTGATCACCGGAATGAACGATGAATGACAAGGAGTCGATTAGCTCATCACCACCCATAGGATAAAGAGACGGAGCCACGATAGGAACCTGTTCTAGACGAACTCCATCGAAACCATTGTGTGTGGTGCCTTGCGCGTCTGCGAGAGAATAGAGTTCCGAGTATGATCCTCGAGGTGGGTAGTAAGCGCTTGCGTGGACCCGATGCAGGGTAGAAATAAGGGTGTAGACACGCGAAGTGTAGCCTGCAAGCTCGGAGATATCCTTAATACTGTACATCATGCGACCGCCTGCGTCCGCTAAGGATAGCATAAGACGCTTGTTGGTGATAAACTCTTTCATGCGACTCCGTTCACGACCCATGCCCTCCGCGGTGTCAATCATCTCCATGGCACCACCCGAACCGCCCCAGGCGGGAAGGAAGATAGGTAGAGAGGTGATTAGATAGCCAAATGCTGACCAAGAGTATTTCAAAATGATATCTTCCAACATATTATACCGAATCTTCAGGCTGTAAATGCCTTCCATCCAGCGCTGCAGATCTTTGAAGCTCTTGATCAAAAAGACTCGCTCAATATCGGCACCGCCATAGAACGAGATTTCTTCAGCATTAGCCAGAAGTCGAGAATGTAAGCCGCGGAAATCACCCTCCTTTTTGCCCTCGACAGCCTTGAGCTTGCCAAACGGCGGAGATAACTTGCGAAGTACCACAGCGGTGCTGAAGTATCCAGCGAGAATTCCACTCAGAGCCAGTGGGCCAAGAGACTGGTATAGTTGGTAATTGAACACAAAGAGATCCACCATAGGCTTGCCCATCGAGGAGTACAGAGAAGCAGCAGCAGAGCAGAAAAGTGTGAGATCTTGTGTGATGAACTGATCGGGACCGTGCCCAATACCTCCATCCAAGTTCATCAACTTGTAGTAATTGTCATTATCGGTCAGATAGAGGTCGTGAATGTATCTCGTAAGGCGGGTCCGGAAGGCGATCGACACCTTGGACTGCAGGAATTTGATCATAGCATTGGTATACGAGGCGAGGGTACCGATGCCAAGCCACTTGAAAATACCCCACATGAACGGTCGACCTTTGCCGGCAACCAGATCTCTAACGATTTCACCGTCTAATCGTGCAATCAAAAGAGAGAGATATGTTCTCAGAAGAAGAAATAGGCCATGGCCCATAAGCAACCCCGTCTCCTTGCTTCCCCACCGAGGGACCATGATGCTTCCAAGGCTGAGAAACTGGTGCAGGAATGCCAAGTTCAATCCCGGCTTGGTTGTAGGAGGTGGGATCTGGCTCGTCGAGCCCTCAATGCTCCGAGCCGACGCCGGAGGATTCAAGAAAAGTCGCCGATGGGCATCGAAGGTGGTCAGTTTGGTGGGATGGATTATCACCTTGGAGGTACGTGAGCCCTTATAAGGCACATAGATGGTGCGAGATCCATCCTTGCCACGTATCCCCGAGTTGCGGCGCAATAGCCGGCGACCTTGAGCACGTTCCCTTGCGCGTTCTCTCAGCCACTTGTATCCTCCATATCCCGAACCGATGATAGAAAAGAGGAGAGCGACCGTTGCGATCAAACGGGTGGTTCGTGTGGTGCGACGGACTCGAGAACGAAGGAGTTCGGAATAGTGTAAATAGAGGGCAAGGAGGGGGTCCTCCGGGCGGCGGAGGGTTGACTGGGTGGCCATTTTGAAGCCTGATCGGCTTATAGTACAGGATTGTAGGCCATATGTCAAGAAGAAAGAGCCCAGTGCAGGTATGTTCAAATGTTGGTTTGAGGAGGAGAAGCAAAGTTGACCTACATCATTTGCATGTGAACCTCGGGCGGAGATGGGGCACGTGCCCGGGGAAGCTCCTGTGGGGAGATACTTGTGGGGTACTTTGCTATGGCTGGGCGATCACATTAATGCCAATGTATCGTCTAAGTACATCACTCTATTTTCAAATGGTAGAGATCATAGGAGTCATTAGGTATTCGATATTTAATTGTCCGTGTGTTAAATACTGGAGATCAATGTTAGAGCAAGTCACCCGCATTTGGTTATTCTGTCCCTAATATGGATATACCCCGGACTTCCGGCGTATGACTTCCGGCAGGGGTTGGTGATTGAATTTTAGCTCCTCACCACAAGTTACTCATATCAACTTTCAAGCCTGCTCAAAGGCTAATTGAGTTAAACCCTTCGTTTTTTAACTTAGACCACGCCCACTTCTCCAGTCTAGCGAGAGCCGTGGCGACAACCGCCATGGACCCACCTCCGGCTAATAAGCCGATATCCGTAGCGAAAAGCCGGCAGATGGCTATATAATTGAGTGAACACAGCTTGAGTGACGAAAAAAGAACTTTGTGTGCTCGCAATTCAAAATGCCCCATAGAAATATTCTATTGATGATCGCCGATGATCTCGGCAAGCAACTGGGCTGCTATGGAAACAGCAAGATCCAAACGCCGCATCTAGACCAGTTGGCTGCAGAAGGCACTAGATTTGATCAAGCTTTTACAAGTACTGCCTCGTGCAGTGCTAGTCGGTCGGTCATCTATACTGGCCTCCATACTCATCAAAATGGACAATATGGACTCCATAATGGGCGCCATCATTTCACCACGCACGACCACGTGGAAACTGCTCCTGCATTGTTCTCTCAACATGGCTACACCACTGGGCTCATTGGCAAGGTGCATGTTGGGCCATCTTCTGTGTATCCTTGGGATATGAAAGCCGAGAGTGACAGTCGTGACGTTGCCTCTGTCGCCGATCAAGCTACTACATTCTTTGAGAGCTCCAAGTCAGCCGAAAAGCCCTTTTTCTTGACTATCGGATTCATTGATCCGCACCGTGATCTATCACGCTCGGGATTCGGTAACGATGGCGAATATGATCCTCGAGTGAAGAACATTGACTACAAGCCGGAAGACGTCGAGATTCCGCCCTTCGTCAATGATCTACCTAAAGTTCGATATGAATTTGCAGAATACTACAAGTCCATTTCTCGACTCGACCAAGGTATCGGTATGGTCTTGGAAGGGCTGAAAAAAACCGGCCTAAGTGACGATACACTCGTTCTCTTCGTGAGCGACAACGGCCCCCCATTCATCAACTCCAAAACGACTTTATACGACGCCGGAGTCTGCCTACCCATGATAATGAAGTGTCCCGGATCCTCCGCCGGTGTAGCAAACCCCAACCTCATATCCTACGTCGACATTCTGCCAACCCTTCTCGACTGGGCCCAGCACCCGAATCCCTCGCATCCAACCCGTCTCGGGCGTTCATTTCTTCCCATCCTGGCAGAGAAATCCCAGCTCGAGACATGGAGCGAGGTATTCGGCTCACACACATTCCATGAAATTACAAACTACTGGCCTACCCGATTTATGCGTAATCGCCGGTTCAAATACCACCGCAACATCGCCTGGAGACTGGATTTTCCTTTCGCGGCTGATATCTACGGTTCGTTGACTTGGGAGGAGATCCGAAACTCCGACGCAAGTCCGAAGATGATCGGTCCTCGTCCGCTCAAAGATTACTTTTTCCGTCCGGCGGAGGAACTGTATGATATTCAGGCTGATGCGGATGAAGTATGTAACCTTGCAAAGGATCCAGAGTACGCTCATGTTTTGGAGGAAATGCGGATTGCCATGGAGAAATGGCAGGCTCTGAGTGAGGATGCTTGGCTTTATCGTGATGGAGTCTCAATGCTTTTGGTTCGGCACCATATTAATGCTGGCTTGGAGGTTCCTGATCGTTGGGATTTTGATGCTGATGTGCCAGAGAGCAAAGGTCAGCCCAAATTCGCTTCTAACTTTGCCTGGGGGGCCTAGATGTTCATTACTACCTTTTCAAATCTATAGTGTTTATAGAAGCTTCGTTGCAAGTCAATTTGGTACTTAAATCAAGAGTCTTCCTAAAAAGACACCCCATACCCTTGGACTGTCCATGGAAACCTCGGGAGAAATGTTATTCTCAATGGTGAATGTGAAGTGCGATGCATCATCTAAATATACATGTCTAATGTAGCTCTATAGGATTATAAAATCATGGCTTACTACTGCCATATGGCTTGCTTTGGTCTTCACTGCGTTGATAGCTTCCCTGCATCGCGATGTCAAAGACCTGCTCGAGGCGCGAAATGGCCTCGTCGGAAACCTCTGTGACAAGTCAGAACATTGACATGAGGTATTGAGATTATGATAGCAACTTACGGTAGTGAACCACCACCCGTCCTCCCGATAACTTTAACCCTTTCTCCTCACCGATCACAGCAAGATCATTGGGCCCCACCCCAGAGGCCTCCAGATCAAGCCATACCATGTTAGTGTGCACAGGTAACTCCAGCTTACCTCCACGGCTGGTCCACAGATCTGCAACATGCTTCGCTTTAACATGAGTCGCCAGAAGCTGACCCGTCTTGCCCTGAGGGTCGGTTCCAAAAGTCTCGTCCAGGGCTATCCTAGCTGCAGACGCAAACACACCCGTTTGACGGGCACCGCCACCAATAGACTTGCGGAACCAGCGAGCCTTCTTGATGAATGCCGAAGAACCCACAAGGATGCTTCCGACCGGTGCGCCCAGGCCCTTGGAAAAGCACAGGCTAACGCTATCGAACAGACTCGTGTAGTCGGACAGACTACCAGCGCCAGAAACAACAGCTTCCCACAGTCTCGCACCATCCAAGTGTACCTTGATATCATTAGCATGCGCCCATTCGACGATGCGACGAGCCTCATCCAACGGCATAACCATCCCGTTAAGTGTATTCTCCAAGCTGATCAACTTAGTGGGGCAGTGGTGAATGTTATCGTCGAGCACAGAATGCTTCTGGATATCCTCCAGAGTCAATTAGATACCATTTTTCGGCACCACGGTCTGCACCGTGGCTCCGGTCCAAGCGCTGACACCACCAGCCTCGTAACAGATTATGTGAGCTCGATGATCGCACAGGACAGAATACGGGGGCTGGGCTAGATGCGAGCGGATAGCGACCTGGTTTCCCATAGTTCCCGAAAGGACGAGCAGCGAATCCTCGTGTTTTGTTCGTTGGGCAACATAGCTCTGGAGGTCGTTGGTGGTCGGGTCCTCGCCGAAGACATCGTCCAGGAGGGTGGTTTCGCAGATCGCGTTGAGCATAGATGGCGTGGGCTTGGTCATTGTATCACCTGGAGAAGAAATGATCAGCTCCTAAAATGAATTTCTGAATTGAGGTAAAAGTGTCAAAGTACTCCTGAGATCAAATTCCGCGGCGCCGGCGCCGTGCCAGCTGGTCTGACCGCTGGATGGGGTAGATAAATGAGCCATGGCGATCTTGTGTCCAATTGATGCAGATTGAACTGGTCGAGAAGGTCGACAAGTCCCAACAGAGCGAGTGAAGGTGCGGAGGAGTCGACTCATGTCCTTATCTGCGCGAGAGTTGACTTGGATGCGCAGAAACGCGGGGAAATAAAAATTGTCACATGATGTACGAGCGGGGAAACAGAAGCGGTTAGCCAGCTATCTTTCCTATCCTATCTTAGGCTTATCTCAGATGATCTCCGATATGCGCAGGAACTGGGATATCTATACATAGTATAGACCGCTGTAGCATAACAACCTAAACTAAGATTTGATGGATAATTCCTAAAAACTAGCAGTTAGTTTAGTGTTAATCTAAGACCAGTCTAGAGGGCTTTATTTGACACATCCTAACTACATTCTCAATCTACAGAATCCAGAAGGCTTCCGCCTAATACAGACCGGACTATCCGTATCTTGTTCTAGAGAGCTATAAAGTAGACTGTTGTTATGATTTATGATCCTCTACCAATACTTTATATAACACTTATTAAGTTCGTGAAAGACTTTTGCTTCTCTTCTATATACATACATACAAAAGGCGTCCCCTCTCCACCTTTAACTGCCGCGTTATTTTTCCGATGCTCTATCGCAACAAAGCAAAGAGAGCAGCCATAGCTCCAAAAGTAGCACCCAAGCTTGGTCCAGTACTGGCACCGGCACCAGAGTCAGTGGCAGTCGCGCTTGTAGAGGAGCTAGTGCTGCTTGAAGTGCTGTTGGATGATTTGCGGCTGACGGTCACATTGGTGTTATAGCCGCTGGCTTCATCCCAAGGGTAGGGAGATGTGTAATTGTGGGTCGCACTCATGCCACTGTATGTCTTCTTCACCGCGTCGAGCACACCGTGCCCAGCTGAGCACTTGGCGCTAGTGTTGGGGACAGGCCAAGTCCATGAGGAGCCTGCCACTGTCTTCAGAGTAGACGTAATATCAAAGTACTCATCCAATTCTCCGGTGGCCAATGGGCCAGCGTAGGTCTCATTCAGGTACAAATTGGTCAGATCAACATCATAGTTAATATAGCCGGTCTTGTTAGCCACAAGCTCGAAAATATTAGCACCGCAATCCCAGCGACCCAGGGATGGAAGGCCCCAGTTAGCAGATACGGATGCAATGCTCGAGTAGTGTGTGTAGAACGTATCGTCCGTGGTGCCTTTCAAGTCATCCGGAATAGCCCCACCAAGCAAGATGCTATAAACACGATTGCCCTGATCGTACGTGTATTTGTCGCCACTTACAATTGCACCATCTTCGTCAAAGGTGAGAAGGACAAGGGTGTTGTTCATAAAGTAGTCTTTCTTCAGCAAAGAGGATATCCAGTTGCGCTCCCACTTAGCACCGAAGGTAATGTTTGTGTCGTGCGCATCATTCGTAATGTTCGGAGTGATGAAAGCCCACTGAGGAAGCTTTTTGTTTGCAAGATCTTCTTCAAAGTTGGTGAAGTTCTTGATCTGACGAGCCCGCGTCTCATTTTTGACCACAGAATCGTAGAGAACCAGAGGGTTGTGCCTACGCACATAGTCGTCCTCAAATGTCACTTGATTGGAGTAGTTGAAGCCCTGGAAGCCGGGGTACGGCATATGCTCCTGGTACTCACCCCATGAGATACCCTTGGTATCCAACAGATCTGGGACAGCAGATACGTTTGCAGGGACCTGGAAAAAATCGTCCCAATCCATCCCGAAAGTATCACCACCACCTGCAGCACAGTAATTGGGCTCCGATGGGTGAGTAACACCGTGATAGTTGGTCCTTCTTGGGTCAGCATTGGTTTTACAGACTTTGCATGATATCTGAGCTTACAGCAGGATTCCCTGGGAGGCAAGCCATTGCATGTTGGTATCAGCCGCTGAATCGGCATACCCCTATCGCTTGGTTGTTAGTATAGTCTCCCTTCTGATTCTCTATCAAGAACTTCACGTACCACATTCTCCATCCAAACCTGGTAGAAGCGATCAAAGGCAACACCTTTGACGTTCGAAACGGGAGATTCAGGCAAGGTTGTTGCCATCGCAGCCTTAATCTGGCTGAGCGCTGGTTCGGAGGTGGTTGCTACTAGAGCGCGGGCCATCGCCGCCATTGACAACAGAGCCGCCACGGTCTTCATGCTGGTGTGAGTCGATAGTCGCACTCGAATTGAACTTCAAGAAAATGGCGTATAATGCAGATTATATCGCTGCACTTTTGTAAGTATAACCACACTTGAAATCAGCCAGTGAGTTGCGGCCGCTCCGACTCTTATTTATGCTGAGAGTAAACAAGGCAAAGCCGCATCTTGAGTACATCGCTTAGACAGAGATGTGGAGCTTTGTGATGGGCGAGTCTTGGCCAAAGAGCTCGAACATCCCAGAAACTATATTTTCCACAAATTTCCAAAATCAGTCATAAAGTTGTGGCCATTCATGGGTTCTCCTCGCGTTTAGCATCGGCTCTAACCGCTCAGTGTGCGCCCTTCTTGGTAACCGCATTTGTTAGGTTCTTCCATAACTTCGAGAGCCAAATATTCCAACACGTGTACGGCACTTGAACGCACCAACACTTAGTCAATCAGCCGTTATGCAGGGTTGGGTCTCTTGGCGACTGGAGCCGGAGTAAATCGTAGCCAATCAAGATCGCTGTAACCGAACCGTGCTGCATCGGCGAGCAACGGAACCTGGCGGGATATAATCTAGATTCTACGCTAACTAAAAGGCTCGTCTAGGGGAAAAATAAGCGGAATACTATAGGACCTACGGGATCGATCGCACGAGATCTTGGATAAAAGAACTGGTGAGACAGCAGAGAGGATTTGTGCACGCCCATCGGATCTTGTCGTCTACTCGGACGCCTCCGGGCGCGAAGGTCATCTGGGGCCTGCCATTGTCGCGCTCAACGACCATGAAAAGGTGATAGAATTACAACGAATTCACCCATGTGGGTCCGATAAGTGCCGTTGGGGAGGGTGGAAGGGGACGGAGATTCGTGCGATCAGGGTCCAAAATAATCCAGGGTCCAAAATAACTTGCCAGTTGATCACATACGGACTTGGTCCGTGATAGGTAACCCTCTTTGACTTCCTACTGGAGCGATATCGGGACGAAAGGGAATGACTGATGACAAATATAAACAGTCACTTTCTAGAGTAACAATGTCGCAGAATGCTTACTGAGGTCCGTGGCTAATCTGAAATATTATACATGTAAAAACGATCGCCCGAAGCCAAAAGTCTATTTTCTCCTCGATTTCGAATGGTTATTTAAATCAAATCATAGTCAGACTATCTTAGGTATACTCAGTGTTGGTAGCTGTTAGGCAACAAAAATTCCCAAGGTCCTCAACTCCGTACAACAGAAATCCCCCCAAAGCAACTTCCTGATTCCATACAGTCGTCCAGTCAAGCACTGGCTTGATGACTTTACCCGAATGCAAGTCACTCAACGCTTGGTCCAGCGAGTTCGCACTATAAATATTGGCTTACTTATCAACAGGGAATTTGCCTTGTTTATACAGATCCACCAGCTGAGGAAGGATCTACAGAAAATATATCCGAATATTCAAAGTTGACGAAAAGTCTTGACAACATACCTGGGCAGGATTCGATGATCCCTCAATCGATCCAATGATATGTTTACAATTGATCATAAAGTCCAGCGGGTCGATAGTCAACGAGGAACCACCCGGCGCAAAACCCACAACGGCTAACACACCCTCGTGACCCAAGGCCTTGATGGATGACTGAAGCAGAGGGACAACCCCTGTGGTATCAATGATATAATCTACTCCATCGGGAAACATCTCTTGCAAACCCTACGCAAGATCTGGTACACCTTTCGTGTTCAAAGTGTGGGACGCGCCAAGTGAGCTGGGTAGTTCGAGCTTCGAGTCAACAATATCCACCGCTACAACGTTCTCAACGCCATGAGAACGTGCAGCCATCAACGCAGATAGACCGACAGCTCCCATTCCTAGCACGATAAACCGAGACGACGGCCTCGGCTCAAGAACATTCAAAAACGTGCCAGCTCCGGTGAGATATCCACACCCTAAAGGGACAAGCACGGCTAGATCTGCATTGGTGACTCCAGAGGAGGACGAAATTTGGACGATTGAACTCTCTGAGATGATGGCGAGCTTGCTCAGGGACGACTGGCCGAAGAATTGACTTCAGATGGGCTGACCCGTGGTCGATGAGATGGGTGAATCCGCTGCCGACATACCTCTGACACCGCCGAAGTTGATTGGCATAAACTGTCGGCAGAACCCATTGCGTTCTTCGCTGCACTGAATACAATTGTTGCAAGTCGTGAAGCTTAAAAAGACATGGTCACCTTCCCCGAGGGTTTTAACTTTCGCGGCGCTGCCAACCCGTCGGACAATTCCTGCTCCTTCATGGCCCAGCACTGCTGGATATTCACCTATTGGAATGGCACCTTGTTGAACCACAAGGTCCTGTGCCCTTGAGTCAGAAATTCTGCCGGATCTACGTGAGATAGAAGCTATGAGCTTACAGTGTGGCACAGGCCTGTATACTTCATCTCGATCAAGACTTCGTGTGGTCGGACTTCGTCCAGAACCACATCTTGCAGAACGAATGAGGACCCTGGAGAATTGATCACAAATGCCTTTGTGGGGATCTGCTTTTCAGGTATCACGGTGGAGTGCTTGAAGTGTGTCGGTTGTACTAACGTCTATCGTGAAGTCTTTGATCCAGGAAATTCCAGATCAGGTGAATTGACAAATGGATCATAGTGAACTATCGAGTCCAAGAGAATCCGGGAGTAAGAAATCCTTTTCAAGCACGAGCAGAAAATCAAGATTTAGTTATCCACACTGAATCTATGATCGATATTTGCGGGTCCTTCCCCGCAGAACCGATCAAATCGGTCTTTTTCCCCGCAAATGGCACTCTCGGGAAGGAAGATCGCCGATGTACATCAAGGATAAAACACGCGAAAGCTGCCGCACATAATCCTGCGCTGTTTGACCCGCTAGGCCGAGCGTCATACTGTACATACTTCATTAAACTTTGACTCGGCTTTGAGATTTCGATCGGAGTTTGCAAAATCAGGGATCCGACTGCCGATGGCTGTACCGGTCTATGTGACTTGACGGTCTTCGTACACAAATGAGGCCGATACTATGAATGCAAATTCCAGATCAAGCGGGGCAGGGAAGAAGGAATCACTAACACAAAGTTGACCTTAGGCCAGGCCCTTCAATGTCCACGGCACTCTTGGCGACAGAATGTGGCTGAGCATATATAAAATTCAGATAAACCGACCACGATACAAGGGAAAAAAAGGAGAAACAAAAATGCACTTTTATGTATCCTAACCCAGGTATAATACAAGAATGCTCTGGATAGAGATTACTCTAGGAGCGTATTGTGCATCTAGCCATAACGCCCAGACCACCCAGGAAAGCAGAAACACCCGTAAAGACAATCAAAGGCCCATAGCCAGTACCGTATGCCTTCCCAGCAACGCCCTCCCAAGAACGCTGATCCAGCAAAGCCCCACTCAACGGTCCACTGACAATATTACCGATACCCCTTCCAGTCGAGAGAAGTCCAAGGATCAGACTAGGATCAGTGTAGATGCTCTTCTTCTTCACCTCGTTCACGACCGCTGGCCAGGTGGAAGTAAACGAGCCAGCAAACAGTCCGTAAAAGATGCAGAAGATATACAGTGGCGCCAGGCTATCAGCCAAGCCCCAGATCAAAAACACGGCAATAGTACTGCCAACGGTCGAAGCCAAAATGCACGTGGTAGCGTGGTAGCGATCAACCAACGAGCCCATAATCACGCACCCAAAGACGGATGCAAGGTTGAAGACCATGACGGTCAAAGTAGATTCGATACCGCTGGCTCCCAGACTCTTAGCGTAAGTGGGAAGATAAATGGTGGGAAGGAAATAGCCCATTGCCTCCATGATATTTCCAGATTCATAAATTAGGAATGTCGAGTCCAACAGGAAGCGGAAATCCAGTGGCTTGGTGTGTGACGCACGGGAGATTGGAAGTCGCGGCCGAAGGAATGTGAGAAGCGGAGCACCAATAAGTAGGAGAACGATGGACCAGGCGCGCAGTGCCGTTTTGTGACCGAATGTATCTAGCATCCACTGCAGGACAATGGGGAGAATAACACCCGAAAGACCGGTACCAGCCTTTATGGAATTAGTATTTTGATTTGCATGGTAGATACAGTGTTGAAGTTTACTTACCCACATAATTCCGAATGCGAGTCCCTTTCGGCGCACGAACCATTCGTCCATGAATATGATTGTCGGTGCATATGCGAGACTGGCACCAATACCATAGGCAACACCCTGAGACACGATGAGGTGGGTAGTATTTGTTGCAAAAGAGCTCATGGAAAGCGCGAGGCACATAATGATAAACCCAACTGGGGCAGCCCACAGCTTGAGACGGGGCATCACTTGCAATAGGATGAATGCCACAGGTAGCAACATGTAGGAGATACCCTGGTATAAGTCAGCAAAGATAGATCCAATAATATCACATTGATCAACAAACCATTGCACAAGTGCCGACAATGGCAATGTCACCAGAGCTCTTGAACGGCTCATGAGTGGAATAGTAATCCTGGAAAATTCCAAAAGAAAAGGTGAAACCTATAGATATATTAGAATATTTCCCAATCATTTTCAAAATTGATCACCATACCCCAAATTAAAGCTTCAATGACAAAGCATGCTGCGAGGAAGAGCCATGCTTTTTTACCTCCATCAACCGGTGGCAAGTTAGCTTCGTGATGCTCCGAGAGGGCTTCTTGGGAGGAGGTTTCGAAGGTCTCCATTCTCGACATGGACTTTGATCAATTCGAGAGAATCAAAAGTACTAAAGATCGCACAGGATCGAAAAAAAAACTTAAAGAAAAAACCCAATCCACTGCACGCCCTGTCTTGACACCGGTGGGGCTCAGCGGATCCCGGTTGCGGCGGTTTCTAGCGCCATGCAAAACCCAATTTTATGACTTCAAAGTTGCAGAATGTAGATCACATTGACTATGTGAACAAAGTTCATTTTATACGGTGATTCATAAGATTTTAGCCATTTTACAGCCTTTTTCTGGTAAAATATACATAGACAGGCTATTTACCGGCGCACTTGAGGCACGAATTAAGTATATGAGATTTACTCGAGCGGTTAGATGCGGAAAGAAATGAACCAATCAAATTGGCCCATTACTTGATAATAATAATTCTACTCTTTAGTGTTTTCCATATCGATTTACAGATTCAAATCTTTGATATACTTATTCAATGGGGTATCTGGTCTTCTCTATATACACAATCCTTAGACTCCGATCGATATGCAAGATATGTCTAATCACTTCTCAGTCTCATTCAACGCAACTGTCACGGCATCCACCTCCCCATGCAGTCCATCCAAACCACTAAAGCCCTCCTCAATGGCCCATTTCTGACCATCGGGATTGTGCAAAACGTGGCAGCTAGCACCGACAACCAACAAACCGGGTGGTCGGGAACCGGCCGCTTCAAATGCTTGACAGATATTTTCTAATGTCGAGCGAACGACACGCTGGTCGGGACATGATGCCCGCTCAACAATTGCACAAGGTGTCTCTTTGGGCCATAGTGCGCGTGACTGTGTTGAGTCGTCCGCGGGGTATGTAGTCAGGGATTCGATGAGGGCGGATAGTCGGTGGAGGGCCATCAGGAAAACAACTGTCTGAGTAGGTACGTAGGCGGGAGGGTTTGGAGCAGCGCCTTTCCGACCTGTTCCTGTGCAAATCAAAACCTGGTCTGATACGCCTCGGTGGGTTGCTGGGATATCGGCGAAGAGAGAAGCGCTCATGGCGCTGGTGATGCCGGGAAGGACAACGGGGGTGTAGCCCTCGGCGCGGAAGAATTCAAATTCTTCGGCTCCGCGACCGTATAGATATGGGTCTCCTTGCTTGAGTCGGAGGACTTGTTGTCCCTTTCGCAGGGAGGCGAGACCCATCTGCAAAAACTCTTCTTGAGCCTGGTCGGCATTTCCGGGGAACTTGCGGGCGATGTGAACTTCTGTTCTGCGCGGAATCATGTCCAGGACTGGGGCGGGAACCAGTTTGTCTGCAAGGATGATGTCGGCATTTTGAATGGCATTATATGTGGCACGGGTGAGTAGATCCGGGTGGCCTGGACCTGAGCCGGCAAGGATGATTGTGCCCTTTCTTGAGACCACATTGGATTCAGGGGTCTCTTGTGTGGTGTTGCCCGATGAATAGGCTTGTAGGATTTGGTCAATATCGCCATCAGTGATAGATACAAGTTTCCGAAGAGGCCAGTATTCACAGATTTGCGATAACCAGCGCGTTCGCCGTGTCTTTGCTGCTGCGACATCATCTTCTGTGACTAGCGTATTGAAAGTATGCTTCTGGCCGGTTGTATCGTCATCATCGCCTTCGAAGGCAGCATCGGTCAGTCCTGCGGCGTGGTCTTCTTCCCAAAGCCTGCATCGCATGGCACCAAGTCGGTCAATGGCAGACCCAAGGTTGGTCGGCAGAAAAGCAGCGATTTCTCTCCTCAAGCGAGACGCAAGTTTGCATCCACGACCAGAGGTTGTGATGCCAATGTGAAGTGGTCCATCTGAGTAAGTAGACAGTAAGGTGAACGAGCACAAAGAAGGAGCATCAGACACATTGACTGGGATTCGAAGCCTCCGGCAAAGCTTTGAAATATGGGTACCTGAAAATCATTAGTAGGGATTTTAATCCTGGACGAATAGGACTTACTCATTTCAAGGTTGCCACCCAAAGTAACAAAGACCGCGTCTACAACCCGATCAACTTCCTCCCTTCCCAGAGTAGTCAAGTCATCATCTTGAAAATCACGACGAAGTAGCTGGACCGCGCCATTGGCGATATGCTCAGCCAGGGTAAAATGAATATCCGCAGTCTCCGGCGCAATAACGACTGGTTTAGCGCCGGCCTCGATACTTTTCGTGCACCTCGCAGCAGCTAACGGACCAGCTCCGATGATAAGATGAATCTGCGATTCAACATTCCATGCGGTCATGAAGGGTGCCGCAACACCAGAACCATTGATAATATCCTTCATGGTGTCGTTGATACAATGTGGGGTACCCCTCCACTGATGAACTTGAATGAGGTCCGCTGGACCTGATTTTGTTGCACAACCAGCAGAATCAATATGTCGTCGAAGAGTATATATCAGAGACTTGCAGGTTGTTTTATACTGTCATGCGTTATCCTGCAGCACTTCCGCGGAGATTCACAAAAGTGTATTCCGGAATGAGTAAAAGACCTGTCACGATTGGTGATAGGCTGATAAGATAATTCCGGGGATTGAATCAACGCCACCCAACAGAACACAATGGATTTTATAGCAACGCACAATGGTTCGAGAGTAGGTTTTGTTGATGATCTGGAGAGCAAGATGGCGGTTTTCAATGACTCAGTAGACTTCTGGTAAGAAAATAATATTAACATCTTTTTTTTTCGCATACTTCTTTTGACCCAAAGTAGTTTAACGCGGGATTGCGTGATTGACCTGCATGGGCTTAGGTAAGCAGGGGTAAATTGCCACCCCAATTGGGAGGGCGGAGTGGAGGAGGGATGGTAATGAACCATAAGTGATTCGGTATGTACATACTAGTGCCTACTGGTTTTCTTGCCCGGGTGTTTGAGACAGCACTCGAGGAAAGATTCAATGTTGGATCAGCTATGCATAAACTACATCTAGAGTCATATATCGAGTAGGTATTGTAAGTTTTGCTAGTTTCTTCTATTTGCACACCGTCTATGGCTGAGTTTGATTCAACTCTCTATCTTTGTCATATGGCTTCCATCCATACGGACCTTCCATCACCGGAAACAGACAATAGGGCCTTCTTTACAAAATATAGGCTGTTGTATGATTAGTAGGAAGTGCATGGTGAGGCGGTCTTAAAAGCCAACACACCACAGAGATCGCACAGATGATCTAACAGCATCCAAGGCTGCCAGAGGCCGAGGTTAAGCCTCATGCGCACCCCCAGGATCATCCGGGCCACCCTCGTCTTGATCATCGATATCTTCCCATTCCGCATCAATAGGATGGTTACCCTCGACCGATAATATGTCAGGTGGATCATCATCTTCGTCGAATTCATCTTGAAGCATGTTGATTAATTCCAACAAACCAGCTTGCGAGCGCCAAAGGTCATCGGGATGAGGGTGCGGTTC
Source organism: Penicillium lividum (assembly GCA_028828245.1). NCBI lineage: Eukaryota > Fungi > Ascomycota > Eurotiomycetes > Eurotiales > Aspergillaceae > Penicillium > Penicillium lividum. The sequence goes on from JAQJAG010000002.1 coordinate 1,110,275, forward strand.
ATCGTCTCCCCCTGTGGACTGTTCAGGGGTGGAGTTGGATGGGGAGGTTGGAGTACTGGCCAGGTGGGGGCTCAAGCTGATAATCCGGACGGCTTTGGTCGGGAAGATTCGGGCAGGGCTTTCATGTTGTTGCCGGGAGACATCGCCGGGGATGTTAGAGAGGGTTTGTCGCCACCCGAGAGTCTGGAGGTCTTATTATCAGCCATATCGTTTCTAATTTGGAAGTCATGATTCGGGGATCGTATACGCACCGTGAAAGTAGTCATGATAGCATCGTCACATAGTGTCATAAAACTGACAGGCACCGCAAGCTGTGGCGCAGAGCTGGTGAGTAGCGCGTACGAAGCTCGACAGGGAGGATCACCCGTGGGAATCTTGTTACGATCGTCAAGGGCCACAATGTAAACACGGTCTTGAATTTCGAACATCACGCGGTGATTGCGTACCGATAACCAGCCACCCAAGTCAAAGCTGGCGCCGTCAGTCTGGCATTCAATGATCGAGGTGTTGGCTGTAAAACCGGTTTCATCTTGAATGGCCTTTCGCCAGTCGGAGCAAATAAAGACTCGACCAGCACGAGAGAAGCCGACAAAGAGATCGCCGTCCAACATGCCAGCGCCCCATTCATCTTCCCCATGCCAGACATGCTCTGGATCACTAGGTGGTGGGGAGAGTGGGCCTGTGAGGATTCTAAGCGGAGTCAGACAATCTTTGCGAGGTGGCCCCGAAGGCAAGGCACGGTGGTTTGGACCGTGCCGGGCCCCCGCCAGCGCCGCACTTGCAGAACGGGAACTGGGAGGGGGAGGGCGGATATGATATTTGTCTGTAGTGCGCGATGGATGCAAGGCACCCAAGTAGTTACCAGATGACTTGTCATATATATGGTAGCCTCGGGCGCCTACAGAGTATATGACCACATCCTTGTTTTGATCCAAGTGGCCGACAGCGTTAGGTTCGATCTTCAAGTGTGTCACCAACTGTGGAGGCCGCTGTTTCATATCATACACAAAGCCTTGCCCTTCATTCGATACCACACACAGCGTATCATATGATAATTGGAAGCCTCTAGTTTGGCAATCATGATTCAACACCGCGATGCGCCGGAACTCCCCACGCGGTGCATCATCTACATCGGCCTGCCAAACCTCCACAGCATCACCTTCCCGATCAAAAACAGCCATCCCATCCTGGTACTCGAGGTGCGCATATGGACGGACTGCATTCCCACCCCGATCCAGTGTCGAAGGCAGACGCCATAGGATGCAGCCGCTGTCCATATCTGTAACGTTCAACCCGCCACTATGAGACGTCGAAACAAAGAAGCCACGCTTGAAATCCGGACGGAATCGCCAAACTGGGTCATTGCCGACCTGGAGTACCGTCTCCTGGGTGATTGGACAGGAATCAGCCCAGTTGCGGGCAAGTATTTTCTGGCGTTTGCATAAGTCCTTCCATGACGTGGTGCCCTCGAATGATTTGGAAAAGCTACCAGCGCTTGACAAGAACGAGAGATCACGGGTGGTGCCGGGTGGGTGGGAAGTCTTGGAATCGGAGCTGTAGATCGCTTCTCGATGGGTGACGTCGATAAATTCGTGCCAGGCGGTGGAAGTCGCAGTGAGGGACGCGAGGGTGGAAACCGGGGTAAAGTCCAGGATACGCAGGACAATCTCCGGGGGAAGAATAGCGAGGGGATCTTCCACTGCCGAGGTGACGCTCATATTTAGGGCAGGGGTTTCGAAGTTGTGGAAGGAAATTGAATTGGTCCACTGTGAGTGACGACATGAGGGACAAACTCACCGCCTGATAATGCTTATCGATAAGCTTATCGCGATGGATGAGACGGGGATTCTATCACTCTATGTGCTGCGTTGTACTTCTTTATGAGCGCAGAAGAACCGGGTAGGTTTGCATATTACCTGGGCAGAATATTTAACATGCCAAGCTGAATTTTCTTACCACTCAAAATTGTTTTCGGGCTCGTACTGCATGAGGCGCGCTTAGCGCACCCCTGTAAAATGTAGCAAATTTTCGTGGGAATATTGAGAATCTCATACAGCTGAATGAGTAGATCATATCCCAAAAAAATATGTTAGGATCCTAGCCCGTGAAAGGAAATAGAAGGAGAAGAGGAATCAAGGCTGGACTAAGCCAAAGCGGACGTCATCTATCAACCCACCCGCTCCATGTACATCGCCACATATTCCCTCTTCTCATTACGAGCATAGTGAGAACATAACAACCAATTACCATCATCATTGCACTAAATAGTTAAGCATATGACAGACCCACCTACCCTGGTAAGCAGGATTGTTCAGCCGTCCACGTTGATATTCGTGCGGGGCTGATCGGTTGACTCCGATCTTCAGTTCCTCATCGCCCAAGCTTTAATCCTTCAAAGGTCTGTTTCTCTTTCCCTCTCAAAATTACAGCAGAAATCGAAAATTCATCATGACGGCGCAGTCGTTGAGGGAAATATCTGCTCACAATTTACGTACCTTCAAACAACATTATGTTTCGGAAATCTCTGGGTCCTTGGGAGATCTGGGAACCTTCCTGCCCATCGCTATTGCACTAGCCGTCAACGGTACCATCTCCCTAACAAGCACCCTTATTTTCTCTGGTGTTTACAACATCCTGACGGGGATGTATTTCGGTATTCCACTCCCAGTCCAGCCGATGAAGGCGATCGCTGCAGTGGCTATCGCTCGCAACTTCTCTAACGGCTCGATCGCCGCGGCCGGGATGTTCGTTGGTGCTTGTATTCTAGTATTCAGTGTCACGGGTCTACTGCACTGGTTTGCGAATGTCATCCCTATTCCAGTCATCAAGGGAATCCAGGTCGGTGCGGGGTTGTCTTTGGTCATCTCTGCATGTGGCAGCATGCTTGCACCCCTTGGTTGGATCAGCCCATCTTGGGCCGATAATCGGATTTGGGCTCTTGCTGCATTTTTTGCTCTGCTTACCACCCATATTTATCGACGTGTTCCATATGCGTTGGCTTTGTTTGCTCTTGGTCTCTTATTCGCGATCATTCGGGCTGCTGTGGTTGGCCATTTGCCTGCATTTCAAATCTGGCAGCCTTTTATTGTGGTGCCAACGCCTTCCCAATGGAGAGTCGGTGCCATTGATGCTGGTATCGGACAGATCCCACTTACCACTCTGAATTCCATTGTCGCCGTTGTTCACCTTGCAAACGACTTGCTACCAAGCGTCCGCACTCCATCTATCACTCACATTGGTTTGAGTGTCGCTGGAATGAACCTGTTGGGATGTTGGTTCGGCGCAATGCCTGTCTGCCATGGATCTGGTGGTCTGGCGGCCCAGTATCGGTTTGGTGCACGGTCGGGTGCGAGTATCATCTTCCTTGGCATACTAAAACTTGTCATTGGGCTTCTCTTTGGAGAAACCCTTGTCGACTTGTTGAAACGCTTCCCTGCGGCATTTTTGGGTGTCATGGTTATCGCGGCTGGTCTTGAGCTCGTGGGTGTTGGCGAGAGCCTCAACACATCTGGTGCCCGGGATATTGGCCAGGCTGGAAGCGGCATGTTAGGGATCGCAGAGCAACACATTGGCCCTGTACTCACTGACGAAGAGCGCAAACGACGATGGACAGTGATGATGGTCACTGTTGGCTTGCTAGTTGGATTTAAGAACGATGCGATTGGTTTTATTGCTGGTATGCTGTGCCATTCGGCTTATGAACTTCCAAAATGGTGGGAGAAAGCCCGGAGCCGGTGGTCGGAGGGTCGACTTCGTCTTGGATAAACATTTCCCCATGACCTTACACTTTCTCTGTCATTGATGCTCTTATTACTCCATAATGTGTCACCCCTGCCCATAACGAACAACCGGTGCGTCTTATCATTCGTTTACATCCAGAATTCCATTTCTGAATTTGCGTTCATATGTGAGAGATTTCACATGTACTATTTACGAACAGTATGTGCAAGGTTTCTTATTTCGGGGTATAACAATTAATTCCAATTTATCCAATTAGAGTAAGCCAGCCATGACTCGCGTCAGCGCCTCATCCTCTGCCTGAAATGCATCTAGTGCATTGGGCGATCGACCATCAACTCCGCAGTTTGAGATCCCTGTATTCGCTCTTGTATAGTCTGCTCCAGCTCTTGGGTCAAAATACAGCCCGCCGGCGATCTCAAAGAAACTACTGAGATCCTCGCATTCATTGGAGTCTGCTTCCGGTGCTGTACCAGGTGATAAAGGCCAGAATGTTGTTGAGGATTGTTGTGGGGTCGACATTCCAGGAGTTTGATAGAGACTCGGGGGGTGTTGGAGGGATGGAGAGTCAATATTTGAGGATCCTGGAGTGGAATCCCATAAAATACGAGATTCGGTATGCCTTGAGCGGCTTGGGGCACCAGAATTCGAGTCGGAGATAGTAGAAAAATTTGCAGGAACAGCCCGTGAATGACGATCTGAGGACTGGCGACCTGGATTTTTTTGCCAGCGCACGTTGAGCTGGATTCTCTTCAAACTGCGAATGATTTTTTGAAGACGTCGAGACGTGCGAGCTCGTGTGGCAGACCGACGCACCATATCAACCGCTGTGTAAAATTCTTGTCGGCAGGCCTGACTGAAGCGAGCCGGGGCATGTAACACAGCCAGGAACAAAGCCGCAAGGGCTGATATCAAAAAGTAGTTGAAAGGTTCGGGCCACTGGAAATAGACATTGGAAACGCGACTGAAATAATCCAGCATATGGACGGTACTTTTTGCGGTTTCCACTGCAGTCGACGCACCAGCCAGGTCTTCTGCGATCCGGTTACTACTAAGAAGGTTTTGACGATAGACCAGAATTCGAAGCTGATTGGCTTGAAGAGCTAGAAGGACCTGCAGCATCATGGCTCGATCAGTGTGCTCTCGTCCTGCCGAAGAGCGCCAGGTTGGATCGAATCTTAACTCCCGTGGAATGGAGTGGACCCATTGCTGTACCTGTGCGTCTAGGAATGCGCATCTTTCCGCTGTCGCCTCCCGTGATCTGTTCGGCCACCCAACCACCAGTCCCCAGACCTTCGTGCTGAGGCGGGAATAGGATATCATGCATGTCAAATAAGGTGTGGAATGGCCAGGCTCTGGCAGGTTCGTATCCATGTCCGATTCCTGGATGGCAAACGGAAGTCCAGTTCCAAAACACCATTTCCGGTCTAGCACGTAGATGCACCAGAATAACCGACTTGCCCACATCCACTCCAACGCACCTGGGAATACTCCTCCTGTTTTGTGCCACGTATCCTGACAGTGTAGGCCGAGCTCCATACTACCCCGTGCAGCCATGCCAGTTAGCCGCCAGGCAATGACTTCGTCGTCGCGATATGAATGGAATATAGACTGCATTTGTTAGATGAGATCATTCCATAGAGAAGGGGAAAAAATACCAGCAATGTCAAAATAAGAATCTCCTTCATGTCAACCTCGGCCACCTTGAGTCGGCTAGCAAAGCGATCCTCGACACTATCCGCCAGCTGCGCCGCAAGCTCACTTCGACCATGCGATTCAACAAGCAAGGCGGTGGCCAACAAAATCTTCAGCACTTGAATATCTCTCGCATGAAACCAGTCTTGATCTGAAGCTCTCGGTGCGGGTCCAGATGCACGATCGATAACTGGATCATATCGATGGTGAAACTCGACAACATAGGTACGCAGACTAGCCAGATCAACACACGGGTACATAATACCAACAGTGTCCTCGTAGACCTGAACCAAACGCAATATCTCCTCCAAGCCCATAGCCTTCAGAGGATCGCCAGAAATCACATCCACTTGCTCACCAGAGGGCGCAGGGCTCGGGGCAGTTGTAGAAAGGTCAAAATCCTCTTCCTCGTCGTGATCGCTATGGTGGCTGTCTGCGGAAGCTAGCCCACCCTGGCGACCGAGCCCAAACTCAGCACTCGTTGGACCAACATACGTGGGAGATTTGGGAGCGTTGAGAATACGGTGTAATCCAACAGCTGCTGCAGTTCCCCTCGCCGATAGTCTCGATGACTCAACTGGGCTATTTCCAGATTCGAGTTCTCGGAGCCGATTGGACATAGTGCGCATCTCCCTCTGCAGGCTCTCCAATTGTTGATTGACAGCTTCAAATCTGGCGTTTACTCTGCGTGATATTAGTCCAATCGGCCATGGATAAATGCCCAGCTGCCAGGTTGACGATAAAGAACTTTAGGAATGCTGATAGGGGCCGCACCGGTCATCTTTAGCTTCATCCTCGGGCGTTGTAGCGACCGGCCTGTGGGCTGCGTAAACACAAGGAATATCATCTCGAGCACACCGAGTGCAGGTATCTCCCCCACTACATTTTAACTTGCGTCTTTTGCATTCGTTGCTAGGGCGGTTAGCATCTCGGCAACTCGGAACTGCCGTGGCGGCGCACATACCATGCGACCTGTGTATACTTGGCTCTCTTCCTTGGCCGTTGGTAATTTGAGCCATCCTCGCGTCTTGGTGAGTCGGGATTCATGTTATCCGTACTCTGACTAAATTTCGTTATACTGGTGGTTGAGACAGAAATCATTGTAAGAGAGAGTAGCCGGAAAAGCGGAATTGACGAGGCTTATCATGGCCGATAACGGTTAAAGTGGAGCATTAGCAGTAACATTGAACCTTAGCCGATAAACACCTGAACATACAATGTTTGAAGTAGGCAGACGAATTTCTATGAATTTTAGGTCGTAAAAGGACAGTTCAACGATACCTGGGCAGCTCGGAAGAATTAATGTGTAGGTAGAAAAAGGAGGAGAGCACCAGTTCGAACATTTGAAAGTTTTCACTTCAGTTTGAATCCGGCTGGAGGTGGTCCCGAGATCCCAATATATATTTCATCTTCGTCTAACGGTCTTTCCAGATGTCCAACTTCAGGCAGCAACCCCATTCAAATGTTGATTGTTCCAAGAATGTTCTAATGTCAACTTCCAAGTGATCATCCCATTGCTCACATAGCCGGCTTCTTCTCATAGGTCCGTCGGAACAGTTCATCAACGTGGACAAGGTAGTAAGTGTTGGGAGCCAGGCTATCAACGCTTCCCACAGGCGTATAGTTCTTCTGTTGGTAGGCTTTGTCGCGGATGTTGCAGACCTATCATTGAATCTTGTTAGAAAAACAAATAAGAGATGCATGTTAAAAATAAACAAAGACCATACCTCATCATAGAACTCTGCAGAGACAGCAGTGCGGGACTCCAACCGCTCATCCAACCGGACCCGTTCCGCAATGCCGGAAGTATCCCCCTTGACACGGAAGGAAAATAAAGTACTGGCCAAACCACCGCCATAGCTAGAGACGCCGACCCTCTTGTTCTGTAGTTCCTCACTAGAAACATTGCTCAGCAAGCTCACTAGCCCGGCATAGACACTAGCAGTGTACATGTTGCCACAATTCGTAGGTGCTGTGAGGGATGGTTGAACGCGGCGAGCGAACTTTTCCTTAGTCAATCCAATACACGTTTTTTCGATAATTTTGTCTGTTCGTGAAGCAGCATAACTGACGTCGCGAACAGCATCTGGGATTTTATCATAGTGCTCGGGCTCTGTCCGAAGATCGTTAAACAACAAACGGCCGTAGGCCTTAGAGACGAGCTTGCAGTAAGGTGCATGAAAGACGAAATACTGGAATGTCTCCAGGAGGCTATCAGGTGTGCACTCGGCATCTCCATTAATGAGCTTACCACTCTTCGCCAATGATTTAGCCCGGTACCGTGCGTAGCAGTTATCCAATGCTTCAAGATAACATGCGTTGGAGTATTGCCCATCGAAGCTTGGGTACTCGCATTTGCAATCCCCTTTGTAGAAGTCGTAGACATGTTTCATATAGGTCCCACGGAAGGGCTCCAGCACCAAGGGTGCATCGGCGCCGATCAACATGGCTACACAGCCAGCGCCGCCTGTGGGGCGGGCGGCAGGCTTGTCGTACAGAGTGATGTCGCAGGAGACAACGATGGCATCCCGACCATCCCAGGCGGATGATTCAACCCAGTTGACTGCATTTAGCAAGGCATTCGTTCCGCCATAGCAAGCATTATAAGTGTCGGCACCTTCAATATCCGTGTTATCGCCAAAGAGTTGCATGAGAACAGACTTGCATGACTTAGATTTGTCAAGAAGTGTTTCCGTTCCTACTTCCAAGCGGCCAATTGTGCTTGGGTCGATCTTGTATTTTTCCAGCAAAGAAGAGACTGCAGTGAGTGCCATTGAATAGGTATCTATAAATAGACATGTGTTATTAGTATAGAGCGGGCAAGAAAGTGTGTTTGGGGGTGGTGGGAGCTACCTTCACGGTCATCACAGAAACTCATCTTCTGCTGACCTAGTCCAATAGTGAACTTCCCCGCACTAGCCCCGAGGTGTGTCTCGAGCTCGGTTTGTGGTACATACTGTAGGCTGCTGTATCAGTTATCCGAGGATGTCAGTTGCGGATTGAGCGTAGGTGTATACAAACACGACTAGGAAAGTAAATTTCCATGGCCTTGATGCCCACATTTTGGGCGAGAGACAACATAATTTCCAGGACTGGAGTTACTGGGATGTCGATGATATGTAGCGATGGTGGATATAAGAGAGAAAACTGTTAATGATTGAGGGAGTCGACGAAGGGAGTGTGAATACTGTATTGCAAAGTAGAGGAAAAGAAGGCTTAGGGCATTTTATAAACAATAAAAATTACCTACACTGTTTCTTCCTCATGATCAGGCTGGTGAAGCTGCATCCTCGTGATGAAAGATGCAGCGTATTCATAGCCACTGCTGCCTTCCATTATGGGGTCATGATAGCTGCTACAGTGTACATTCAAGATCACTTCCTTTGACCCGGCCAAATATACAAGATGATGATTTATCTATTAATTTTAGGTCATGCCTGTCTAGCCCTGTGGCCACTGTTTCACAGTGGCTTAGCACGAGAAGAATTCCCTGATAATTCAATATTCTTCAATAGGCAAACTATCAATAAATCCGGACTTGATTCTGTCAAACAATCCAGCGACTATACCTAGCCCGGGAAAGGAAGCAAGAGCATGGTAACATGAAGTGGTACGAAGGGAAGAATGGATGGAATAGAGAGTAGATGGAGACAAGCCCCACTGCCCAGCGGTGGAAAACCCCGGAGCAGCACATGCTCTAATCGAAATTTGTAAATTTATTGATTGGCTTCATGCGTAAAATGCGGCCGAGTCAGATTAAGAGGCCGAACATAGCAATGAAATTCCAAGTCAAAAGGTTCTACTTATCCATAGCTATCATTTAACAAATAATTCTGTGTGAAGTAATGATGAACTACCGTGATTTGGAGATTACCACTGAATTGTATTTATGAGTAGTGTTTCATGACTGTGGTATTTGAATCGCGGTGAATTCATTTCTTGGCCTAGATCATCTGGTCAAGAATAAATTTACCGTCGAGTATGGTATAATATGCCGAGGTTTTCCTATAGTAGTATGTGTAGTACTACGAGCAGGAAATTGCCAGTGGAATGTGACCAAACGGCTTGCAATCACTCAATATTAGAAGAATAAAACTAAGGCAATAGCCAACCCTTCAATCCCCGGTGTGATCAATTCAACTTGTAATTAGCTTGCCTGAGTGTCCTACAGGTTTTTTTCTTTTGAACTTCAATCTACTTACGTATCAACGCATGTGCAGATTCGTGCCTTTGCTGCTTATATTTGCATTTGTAGGTTCATCAAACTAAAAGACCGTCATGTAGCTTCCCTTGAATGCTCTCAACACAAAAAACCCGCTTGTAATTTATAAAGTCAACATAAAAGGCCCGTCTTCGCCGCTCCTTGCCATCTGAATTCTCTATTTCCTCTGTATCTTTATTCTACACCCCTCAATCTTCCATATAACCTTGTGCGTCTGTCCCACTCCCCCCTTATTCGTCACGATCATACCCTTCCTTTTATCCATTCTACCCCTTGCTTTGAGATTAATTATATAATTTTCACTGGTTGCTTCATGAGTATTTTAGCTCGTCCTCTCCATAGATTGACCGGTATAGCTAAATTCTTGATACCTAATCAATAGGAACTTCTACTTCAATCGTTGCTTTCGAATGTTGGACTTGTTTTAAGGTACGTTCATCGAGACGGAGTGTACATGTGCATATGACGAGATACATGACTAATGCGCTAGTAGAGAACCTTAAATCCCCCCTCGTACCTTTGATAGCTATGCAACGTTCCATCTTCACCTCCACCTTGCGCTTTCTGTGCTTCCTGTGCTTTTTGACAATCATGGTTGAAGGTCTTACCCGGTACCATAGCGTTCCTCCGAGCGATGCCATTATCATTCACGATATGCAATCCCTAAGAGATCTTTCGAAGGCCAACCCAGAAACATGTCTTTATTCAGAGAACGGGGGGTACTTCCTCAAGACTCAAAGTCAAGAGGTCATTGCTATTGCTGCCGACGACCTATGCAAGGAGCTAGATATTGCTGCAGCTAGTGCTTATGCTGTGCATGTCGCCGAAGGCAATGGATTCGAAGATGGAGAGTCTGGATCTTCCGCTGTGCCAGATTTAACGAAGAGGGATGATAGCGCAGGTAGCTCACTTCCTGAAGGCAAATGTAGCCACCCTCGTTGTTTCGTGAATCCTACCTGTACGGAATATTCATTTTGCCACACCTGCCTTATTGACGCGCGCGTGAAGCGATGTATCTAAAGTGTGTTTATTCTTGGATGTTGAGGATGATTATCTGATTGGGACTAGTAGGGTTAAGGTCCTGTTTCCCTTTCTACACTCCCTTATTTGCTGTCCTTCCAGGATTGATTTCCTCCTCCTTAGCTTACTTGTTTTCTTAACTTGCAATTCCTTGTGCGATTGTTCTACTTCGTTTTAAGTGTTTTGAAGCTTGAGGCCTAGCCCGGTTTCCGCCCCTAATATGGGGGCTCTCTTAGGCTACGGTGCTGAGGCCTGAGGATCCTCCCTAGCGCTTGGATTCAATGGTCGCTGAAAGGAATGTAACTGATTTTATAAAATCTTAAATCTTGCATTGTAGGTCAAAGTGTAGCTCTCACTTTATCCGTTACGACCCCTCTACCAAGCTTTAAATGAAGAAATATGTTTCTTCATGTCCTTGGCCTGCAGAGCATGATACTTCAGACCAGGATGATAATTATTCCACCAAATACAGGGTGTTCCGTCATCGTCAATGCAGGTATTATTCGGATAACCGTATTTGTGCGGATCATTCAAAACGCCCGTCATGAAACTCCAGGAATCGTAGATGACGGTTTTTACCTGCAAAGTATCAGCAATTGATCTTGGATCATATTATTCCCCAGCAATCCAGTCTAAGCTTACATCTGGATGATCATCTTGAAATCCATGCACCATCAATTTCAAATGCTCGTTATATACCGATAGCCACGACGCATGAGCTAGTGATGCCGATATCCCTTGATCCAAGATATAGGGACTGCGACCAGTAGGTGGGACATTCAAAAATAGAAACTTCCGTCCTCCCCTGGCGTATATCTGCTCCACGAGCGATTTGTACACGGCCATGAGTTCCGGTACCAAAACACTGGCATTCAGGCTGGAATAAGCCCAGCCGACGCTTGAGACAAATCGTTAGTAAAAAGTCCCACCCACCACGAGATAGAGCATAGAGGCAAATACTCATTAATTCCAATCCAAAAACCGAAAACAGTGTTATCAGAGCCCCATGGTGCGATCCCGGGCTTATCGCCATACATGACCAAAAACGTCGCAACTTGCGAAGCCATATCTTCAACTCCGGCATTGATAATATTATTGTCGATAGTCGCACCTCCGACTGCGAGGTTATAGCTTAAAACGAGTGACGCATTATCTGCGGTTGTCAGGTCTCCTACCCAATTAATACCTCCTCCAGTTGTACCGGTTCCTGTTCTGTGTCAGTGCTTTTCATCGAATCTTTGATATAGATAATACTCACCCAATTTAGGGTTCCCCATCGGATTTTGAGGCGTTGCTTGTTCACCGGAAATATTGAAACTAGTCATGCTGTATGAATCACCACTATTGGAATTTAGAAAGTGTTTTAATAGCATTAAGGCAGACTAGTAAAGCCTACAATGTGAAGAAATAGGTTGGCAATGACCCGTCTCCTAAACGCGACGCTGCAGCCATGGCAAAACCAGTAGCCCAGCAAATCAGTGGCCATTTCATCTTGAGGGATGGCTTGTATTTAATGAAATATGGGGAGATAAATCTGCCTCTCTTCTGATTTTTGCGGGAAATCGCGGGTGAAGATGGCTTTTGATCTTATCTACTCGTCAACCATCAATGGAGAGTCGGCGAGATTCCGTGTGACACACACTGTTTCATGATTTTTGAATTTTGTCACGGACAGTGTTCCGTGATGATAAGATGTTCTCCTTGATTGTCCGAGATTGTTCTAAGCTTAAACGGCGAAGCGTCCGTTCACTGCGGGGTCAACCCATCACTTTTATGTCACCACATTTTCATATCTATGCATTGATTCCGGTTTCAATGCAACCCCGACATGATCCTTGCATGAGTGATATTTCTCCTTTTCGACTAAACTCTTTTGGAAACGGGACTGGGATCAGTTGGGTTAAGAGCTACATATAATCAATCAATTGCATTGTGCAATAATATCCAAATATGTAGGTCGAAATTCCGTTTTACGTAGGGTATTCATCCGCATATACATTAATGCATAAATTCATCACCGTACAAGTCTCTATGTTTTGATCTTCAATATCTCAATTCCAACACCACCGACCAGGAGCGTGGCATCTCGTCTCTCTGAAGACGGGCACGCACCACGGACAAGGGACATTGAAGAGATATCAGCCACAGCACTGTAACGGTCCAGCAAAAATCGGGCTTCAATGTTTGCTGTTGCAGAAAGAGGGACAATAACCGACCAAATCTTGACTCGGTGATCGTTTCCTGCCGAGGCCAATATAATCTCCTTAGCTTCAACACCAGCGTCATTTTTCTGAGAGGGTAGTTGGCTCAGCACTTTGATGGCTGTAATTGAGGCAGCATGTGCATCTGGAATTGACATTGTCAACACGCGTGGATGTGACTCCGTCTCCGGGTTTGGCGAAGTTCGCAGAAGCGAAATTGACAACGAATTGTCATCGCCACCAGAAAGAATCAACGTGGTCGTCTCGGATACGGACACCAGTTCCATAGCTTTAATGCTGTTTGAGTGGACTTCATATCGATTCTCACACGTGATATCCTGCGGTGATATATCCGAGATATCAAATCGTCTGGTGGCTTTCAAAGAGGAGGAATGGATGTCGTAAAATGGTTGGAGGGTATCAGTCAGATCCCATAGTGTGAAGTAGCCGTCAGTAGCCGCCGTTAGGAGCGACACAGAAGATCCTTGAACAATAAAGCGGCCCTGTGTCAAACAGTTGGTCATGTATTTTCCTCGGGCCAAAAGCGTGAAAGAGTTGTTATGGCGTGGGGAGTAGTGGAAGATCTACACGATGTTAGCTTTCATTCCCAAAAGATATGGAAGCGGAAAGATGAATGCTGACCTTAATAGTGGAGTTCGAAAGAGTGAGACATAAGAGGAAACCACGTTCTTCACCTTCTTCTGCGACGTCCACCAGATCAAAGCTTGTTATCCGAAGCTCGGAGTCTGGATCATCCTTCGGACAAACCGCTGCTAGGATTGTAGCAACTCCAAATGACGGGATCCATTGCACTCGCCAAACAAAAAACTCTTCGCACGCAGCGCTTGTGAATAGGTACTTTCCACACTTAGACCATGAGGCCTGTTGAACCCCAGAGACATGAGTACTCAAAACACGGAGAGTTTGCACGGATCCCCAATGACCTGCACTATTCGAGTCGAAGATGGTGGAAATTCGGACAGTAGTATCCTCTGCGCCCGTGACAAACAGAGGTGGCACATCCTTAGTCCCGTCGAGGCCATCCATAGCCTTGATCTCTCTGCCATGGCCTCCAGCTCGAACCAAGCAATTGACATCATGACGAACACGTTGGCATGCAAGAGAAGGGCCTTCTCGCCAGACAAGTAGATCGCCACTTCCACCCTTGATGCGTCGCTGAAATTCCCAAGGCCTACGTGTGCCTCCAGATCCAATTGATACGATATCAGTTTGTTTCGACTCGTTTCGTAGAACAAAGTCTTGTGATTTGAATCCGTACATCATCAAATCCCCGGTCAATTGATCAAAGTAGGCGCCCTCGATGTTTCCGCCTAGCGCTGACTCCGTTCTATGCACTGTGGCGAGAGTGACAGCGTCACCTCTCTTCTTACCAATCTTCACTTCATGGACGCAATATTTTCCATCACGCCCACAAGTCAGAGCATATTCCAGATCTGAACCATCCGAGGCCTTCACTGAGGAGAGCAATTGGATGTGGTTGGTACCGTGATGGCCATGAACACGGCGATCCACGAGGAGAGGATGAGTGGAGATTCCGTCGCTTGCGACCCGGTGTACTGATAAGCCACCTAGCCTAGATCCTAGCAACAAATACTCGCCGTTGCCAAGCAGCGACGCCGAAGCCACATCATATGGTGACTGGGGAAGAGTGACGGGAATGGCTTCTATCTCAGGGCGATCACCGTTCCACGCCGAGATTGTCACCAATGTTGCGAACTCATCTTTAGCATAAGAAGCAACAAAGGAAAGTCTCTCCAGGTCATTTTTTCGTTCAACAAACAAAAGTTCCATTGGTCTTCCGGGCAACTTGATAAGATCGGAAACCGATTTAAGACTGTGGTTGTACAGGCGGACTTGTCCTCGAGGATCACTTATCAACGCCAGACCTTTATCTGGGTTTCCGGCGATCAGGGAAATTGGACCCATATCTTCAGAGTTGTGCAAAGCTTCCCATGTAATGATGGCATCAAGTCCAGGGCTCACATGTCCAATCTGGAGCTGGCTCGCTTTGTTGCACATGATCAGGCAATCTTCACTGACAAAGGCGAAATATTGAACGCAACTGGTTTTCGCGCTTTTTTCCCTGATCGCAGGCCTTGCCAGTGTCGCCGAAGATCGGACTTCGTTGATTTTGAAACTCCTCAATGCTCCATCGGCACCTCCGGTATAAACCACAGTTTCGTCACCGCGCCGACAAAGATCCATAGACCAGATATGCTTCCCTAGGTGTGCTTCTGAGGAGAAGTTCTTGCGCAAGTGGTACTTTGTAGTACCTGGGGAAGGTGACTCCCAGGTCAAATCCCAAACAATGCACGTAGCATCTTCACCACGAGTCACTAGTCCGATCTTAGAACAATCTTGGGATATGTTTGATCGAAATGCGATACTCCATATACGGGCGGCATGCCCAAAGGCCTGTGCGATACAGGACTCAGAGTCAGTGCCGAAAGCATTGACATCTGTAGCACCAAATCCAGTGCTTCGGAGATCAAAGCCGTCTGTGGAGTACGCGGAGGGATCATGGGGTGACTTGTACTCGCAATCAGAAATGTCCCAGACTCGCACAGTTCGGTCATCGCTGCAACTAGCCAGAACACGACCTGGCTTTCCATCCTTCATTGATGGAATGATGGGCGATATTTGTACACCGAAAACTGTTCCATCGTGCCCGGTGAAGAAGTGGTGAATCGATCCAACCGCCTTTGTGGGGAAACTTTCGCTGATATCTATAAAGCAAGACCAAACAATAATCTCACCGAAGATGGTTCCAGCGGCAATAAGCACATGGGTAGGTGACAGTGCAACTAGTTTAGCCGCGCAGAGGATAGATTTAACACTTGTTGCAAGTTGGTGGATGTTGATCACCATCTTATCAGCAGAACGAAGGCACTGCGTAAGGTTCAACCTCAAGAGTGAATTGTTCGCAGTGATCAAGTACGCAGTATCTTGATCCTTCGCTGCGGCGCATCCGCTCATAATCCAATCTGGAGCGAGGAATTCCGCAGACGAAACGGACGATACGACGGCACCATCGGAGCCGGACCTCAGATCAACAACCCGTAAGGACTGGCCACCCCAAATGATGAACCGAGAATGTCTTTGGTCATTCTCATCCTGTCCCTCGGCCAATGAGATGAATCCGTGTAGATTGTTGCGTTTAAAGACCCGCACTTGAGTCACAACATTCCCAGATTCATCATCAACGACACGCAAAAACGGACCTTGTCCTTGGAGAATGAGATTCTGCCCGTCCCATGAGAGTGCTTTCAATGCTGTTGTTGGAACACAAGCATCGATATGCTGCATCTTGAGTCAGCGAAATTAATTCACACGAAGGAGTATCTTCTTAGTATCAACAGACCTCAAGAGAAAGAGACATTTTTCCTCGGACTCCCCAAGTTCATTGACGTAGAACGTCTCAAATTGTCTGATATTCTTTCTATCACCCTCGTTCAAAATCCCACTTTCCTCACATTATCTAATTCTTGCCCGCACTAGTCCCAACGTGGACGCTAAATCTCACGTGATGAGCGGCCCCGCGAACTTTTTGCTTTGGCCTTGTCGCCTTGTCGCCTGAAATATGTGGCATGAAAGGCTTCTCTCATGTTATCTCACTATCCTCACCAATTCGTATCTTCACTTTTCATTCATTCTCAATTATTCCGAACAAAACATGCTAATCCCCTTTTAATTCTAGCTGGTTCCCACAATGTGACTTTTGACTCCTTCGCCCCCAAGTCTATTCCGTTCCCTCCTCAAAAATGCATGGGTGAACACCGACAAACAACTCGAGTATTGTGCCCAAATTTGTATGGCCCCTATACTTTCTCAATATTGCCAAGTCGACGAGGTTTAAATTTAGCTGGCAATCAGGTACCCGCGGTCCTCGGCATGCAAATGGCTTGGACACCGAGCCACGCAGCCCCTACGAATGCCAACTCCGATTAAGCGGGCCACACTACGGAGTACAAATTGGGTGTATTCCGATTAGGGGTGCTACAGTACGGAGTATTCCTAGCCGTTTAGACCAGACCTCGGGATCTCTAGGCATAACTTTACGGACCCGCCGACAACAATTTTCTCTGCGGTCCACACCTCTATAATTCGGGTATCTCTGGAGGATTTTTAGCCCCTGACTGGCCAATTTTTGAAATTGAGTCATCCCTTTAGTTGGGTACATACTGAACTTGCAACTCAGTTATAGGACTCCAGCGAATTGTAAAGTTGTAGCTGGTATGCCACGAATCCTGCAGAGTTTGTCTCAAATAACACGTTTGGCAGCCTAGGAGGCATGGCGCTAAGATGAAACACCGGAAGACTCGGGAATCGGGCTAGAACGAGAAACCTTGCGATAGTTGTGACTGATCCACTTTCCAAGAAATTCGAATCTGCCATGGCCAGACCCGACGTTTGATCAGTTAGATGGCTTGTGCACATATACGGAGTGGAATAGGTTCAATTTCGCACTATTTCCTCGCGATCGACAGTTTTATTGACTCGATTGACGATACCTTATATCAATGGTGTACTCCGTATCTATTCTGTTTACATTTTAGTCTACCTTACGACATAAATTTCCAAGCTTTTGACTCAATTTTGCTGTTGAAGAGTCTACGTAAGCTTTTTTCTCTCGGAAATGCCCCACTCCCAGCCAAGCTCTAAAGAGAACGAAACTTGACAGCACACAAATCAATTAAAGTGAGGACTGGAACCTTGGGATTTTGTTGACAGGTGGATCGTACCAAATACATGAACAAACCGCCCAAAGAAACTATCAAAAGCTTCAATGCATCAGGCCTTAAATCTTGGGTCAGCCCTAAAAAGCTGGTAAATAATTCGAAAGACCTCTCCTAAGTCCCGGGAGATAATAACCGACCACTAATTAAAACATGCACTAATTAGCGCCTTCAGGCCCGAGCCCGTATATACGTACGCTCGCCCAATGGGAATTCGATAGCGGCTTGCTATTTCCACCTCGAAATTGACTACTGGCGATCCGCCAATCATCCGTACTCTTGATCTCCGGAAAAATGCCCACTTTCTAGGCCTCAATTGGTAGCCCACTGTATTTTGGGGCGAAAGGGGAAGGCCGACGATTTTCGTTTGGAGTACAGCCCTAATGGGTAATGGCGTACGCAATAACGTCGCCAGGCCCAGATGCCTATGTATTGAGGCCATCCCCTTGTTTCAACTTTTCATCTCGATATCCTTTCTTTGCAAACCCTTCAGTGCTGTGCGCAGAAGGTTTCATTCCTTTTCGACAGAAGCCCTTCGGCATCCAGTCATTCCTTCTACGTTCGAGTAGAGCGTGTCCCTCATTTACATCGTTGACTCATTAAACGATCCAAATCGAAAATATTGAAATCATTTCAACCAATTCAAGCCTGGACAATGGCTTCGCTTCTCAAGTTTCTCACCGCGGGTTTGTTGGTGGCCTCCGCAGCCGCCCACCCTGTGCAGGTGCGCCCATCGCCCGTTCAAAAGCGTTCTTCGAGCTCCACCAAGCGCGGCGCTGCTTACAACGATGCGACTCTCGTTTCTGCCTTGACCGACAGCTCCAGCGTGATCTCTTGGGCCTACAATTGGGGTAGTACGATCGATGGTGATATTCCTTCTGGTGTCGAGTATGTGCCTATGCTCTGGGGTTCCGACGATGTCGACAGCTGGGCTGCCGCCGTCAAGACCGCTCTTGCAGATGGCAGCACTCACCTGATGGGTTTCAATGAGCCTGACTCGTCCTCCCAAGCTGATATGACTTACTCCGACGCTGCTACCTACTACAAGGAGTACATCACTATCTACTCCGATGATGCCACTTTGGTCAGTCCCGCTGTTACTTCGTCAACTACCACTGGTGAGGGTCTTTCTTGGCTCTCCTCTTTCCTGAGCGAATGTACCGACTGCGAGATTTCCGTTGTTGCTATTCATTGGTACGGTGGCACTTTCGCCGAGCTCAAGACCTTCGTCGAAGAGGCTATCGAGACGGCTTCTGACTACGGCATTTCCGAGGTCTGGTTGACTGAGTTTGGCCTGGATACTGATGAGTCTGGTATCACTGATCTGAGCGTGGCTGCTACTTTCGTTCAGGAGGCTAGCACGTGGCTCGAGACCAAGTCCGCTATCACTCGCTATGCATTCTTCTACTGCGCCGACGACTTCATGCTCACAGATGGTGTCGCAAACTCTGTTGGCAACGCCTATGTCTCTGTCTCTGGTACCTCTTCCTCCTCTTCATCGGAGTCCTCCTCGTCTGCATCGACCTCTACAACAACCTCTGCATCGACCTCTACATCGACCACAGTCTCCGTTGCCACCGAGACCATTTCATCATCCGCATCTGAGACCTCTACGTCGGTTTCCGTGTCTATCGAGGTCCTCGGTGAAGTCGCCGCTGAGTCCTCAAGCTCAAGCTCAAGCTCAGCTGCTTTAACAACCTCGTCCACATCCACCGTGACTCTGACTATGACAACTACTCATGTCGCCACTACATCAGCCACTACATCAGCAATCGTTTCATCTACACCTACTCCTTCTGCGGTTGCGGTTACTTCCGCTACACCATCTGTGACCCCTTCGTCCTCGACCTCAGCGACCCCTACATCCACAGTCGAGGTCGTGCCTACTGTTTACGTGACTCAGGTCATCCCGGTCATGGCTTGTCCCACCCACAGCTCCTTGGCGCACTAGACCTCATCTCCGTGTCAAACAGCCCAGCCGGATATACCCAACAATTATAGCCAATGCTATATCATTCCTTTTTTGCTCCTGAACATAGCGCTTTCGTTCTTTTATACTTTTGATTTCTCTTCAGACTTCTTTCATTCTTTCTTTCTCGTCCTGTTCATCTAGCTATGTTTTTCAATTGTTGAACAAATCTACGCTGGCTGCAAGGCTGGATCGTCTCCAATTTCTGATTATAATTCATCCTCCCATCGTATTTCAACATATCATACAGCACTAGTGGGGGAAATATTTGTGAGAAACTCCTGCTAGATACCTAAGACTAGAATTTGGGAACATAAGCGTCCCAGTAACGTTCCTTGTTCAATGTTCAATCGTGTGTATATTTCGCGACTCTACTTTACAATTCGACATTTGCAATACTCCGGATGTGAACCAGGGCTGAGCCCTTTGGACAACGGAAAACATTGGAAATGCAGGACTCTATTGACGTCAACCTTATACCATCCCATTTTCAGGCATTTTTAGGTGTTTTAGGACCTCGGGAATTGATACCGAAAATCAATTGAAATGACATCATTTCAACGAACGCATCCATCAGTGGTAGTAATGACGGCATGTCGACGTGTGATCGATCCTCCCCATCATAGCCAAACACGGAAAAGTAATTTGAGTGTTTCAAACTATTTGTCAAACGAATTGGTGTAAAGCAAAACACTCAAAGTCCTGCTTATTCGGATCTAGATATATCCGTCATGCCGGAAGCAGTGGTTCAACTGCGATGTTGTGTCAAGGCAAGTTTTTCTGCTCTACTCCCAAGAACATAATTAACGAACTAGGGAAATACAGAACGATTCTTGGGGAAAGAAAGGCAAAGAATCGTTGGTGGCCCAATTGTGGTCCAAGACACCAGGGAATGTGCCAATTGACAATAACCAGACCTACTCAGAGGTAGATTCTTCTATCGCTCTTCGAAACCTCCAAATAAGCTGATGTGAATCTTAGATGTGGATGGGGACGTACCCATCGAATCACTCCCACCTTCTTTCCACGGGAGAACCGCTGGGAGAGTATCTGAAAAAGAACCCCCAGCTTGTGGGGAAATCAGTTCTGGATCGATGGGGGGCTGAAATCCCATTTTTGCCGAAGGTATGACAGCATCGCGGTGTTTAAGGCACCAGGCTAACCAAACAGATCTTGTCTTTCTCCAAAGCTCTCCCGCTCCAGATCCATCCAGACCTGGCATTGGCAAAGAAGTTGCACGCGCAGGACCCAAAGAAGTACGGTGATACCATGCATAAGCCCGAGATAGCTATTGCTCTTTCCAAGTTCGAGCTCTTCGCAGGCTGGAAGCCATTGGAAAAAATCAAGGCACTCTGCAAGCTGGAACCATTGACAAAGTTCCTCCCGGAATCCAAGACCTTTGACGACGAGACACTGCGACAAGTGTGTATCTTGATGTTGAAGGCATCACCGGAGATGGTAGCCTCGACTATCAAAGCGCTGCAATGTGTCCCCGAGTCTCAATTTGGTTCAGACTCGTATATTCCGGGTCTATTGGTTCGACTCAGCAAGCAGTACACGGCCAGTGACAATGGGAATCTGGTTGCGGCGATTCTGATGAATTACATGACTCTGGGACCTGGAGATTCGGTGTTTGTTCCTGCTGATAGTATTCATGCGTATTTGGAAGGCGATATTGTGGAGTGCATGGCTCGGTCGGATAATGTCATCAATACTGGATTTTGTCCGGCGACAAAACGTGATAGCGTTGACTTATTCGGGCAGGCGTTGACCTTTGTGCCTCATAACTCGACAGATGCACTTCTGCCCCGGCAGAAGAGTGAAAAGGGTATGAATGGAAAGACGGATGTCTATGCGCCGCCAATTAGTGAGTTCAGTATGTTGTGCACTTGCCTCGGTGGAGGTGAGAAGGAAACGCACAAGGCTATTCTTGGTCCCAGTTTGATGATTGTGACGAAAGGATGCGGATCCATGAAGATTCCGGGAGATCAGACGATCGAGATGAAAGAGGGGTTTGTCTATTTTGTTGGACAGGGGATTGCATTGGACTTCAGCACTGAGAAGGGCATTGCCTTTTACCGCGCCTATGCAGAGTAGGGGGATTGGGGGTCGGCCAAATCCCCCCACTACCCTGAAAACGGCAAGAAAGAGAAATAGATTCCAGCTGGCAGATGGGAGTGGTGGCAATTGAATTAAGCCAAAATATAAGAACAAGAATAATCCTAAAAGTACATGCTATTCCAGAGTTAGACGACTCGCTGCACCAAGGTTCCAACAGGTCGCTCGACAACATTCATAAGGCCATCCACAATGCTCTGCCTTGCGCCTTCACTGGAAACCTTCTTTCCTGCCAGATAGTTGAGCCACACGAAACGGCTGATTCTTTCATCGGAGACGCGACCCATCCAGTGGATTGGCTCCTTAGGATCAGCTTGGAACAGCGCATCGAGGGCGCCGTGAGCATTGCGAAGAAGAATGACCGTCTGGCCCTTGGGTATATTCTTGGCCTGGCCACCACCAACGATGGCCTTGAATTCATTGATTGCCGAACCAAAGGCCAAATCCTGTGCATCTCCGGTTGAGCCCGGGGCGGCCTTGTTTTGCTGTGCGCGGGCGGTGATACCACGGACCCAGGCATCGCGCAAGTGCAAGAAATCGGTGTTACGCGTGGGAGCAATTCGGAATGCAGTTCGGATGCCATCCTCCTTGATCAGAGCTGTCCAGGCAGCATCGCCATGCTCAGGATCCATCAGAAGTGCTCTCAGCTGCTCGCGCTCCGGAGGTACCAGCGACGTCGCGGCATCGGCGCCAACTCCCGAGATGGCAGCGGCTTCATCTGGAGATGCGATAGGGGGGTGGACTGCCGTACGCACAAGACGCTGCTGCAGCTCCGTGATATCCGACTTGGCGACATATAGGCCAACAACATAAACCTGGATGGAGAGGAACGAGACGGTACGAATACCTAGACCCAACAACTGGTATTCATCCCCATCGGATGTAGAGAGCTCATCTCCGGGTGTTTTGTTCTCCGTTCCAGTAATCGACGGTAAGCGGATAGTAGTGGGAAAATATGGAACAGAACTGTTTCCGGTCGCAATTTGGTGAATATTGTCTTGGCCTTGGAGGGGAATCACAGATGGACCACCATCACTGGGAAACCCAGGGGGTCCATCCATCTTCATGGAGCGGCTTTCTGAAGTTGACACTGTAGCTTCGTGCGGCTTGGTAGTCTTGCTGTTCTTTCCGACCTCGAGTTCATTCAGGCCAAAAAGATCCAGCTTGATCACTCCATACATCGCAGCTGCGCTAGCGACAATCCCAACCGCAGACCAAGCAATAGACCTTCGGTACTTGGTATCTTTCAGCTCATTCTTTGCGTTTTCGGCGGGGCGGGAGCGGAGAGGGTTGACACCATGTTTGGTTGATCGAAGGCAATTAGTGGAGGAGATGTAGCGGGTACGGGGAGGAGTGCGGAGGGTTTGGCGTGTTAAGCATTGGCATGTGCGCCAGGGCGCTGTGCGGAATGGAGATGACATGGTTGACAGATTGGAAGTGAACGTCGGAGATGTTGCTAACATTGATTCGGAGACGGACCTCGGGTGTGGGGATGCACGTGACCTATTTCGATCTATACAATCCACCAATGAAGATCGACGCGATCATCATCTACTATGGTCTTGAGTTTGACTATCACAGTTCAATAGATTTATTCTGTGCTCTGAGCTTGAGATCCTTCATTGGCATAAGAACATGACTCCTCCAAACTATTACTTCACGACAATCTTGTGAGAGCCACCTCCAACTACAAATGTCGCTCTGCTATCCGCATACACCACGCCCTTCTTCACTAAGGCACCATCGAGGGTGATCGAAGGCTTCTTCGATGATGTAACATACGGAAGTGTGACATTCCCAGTTGTCCCCTTCGGAACTGTGAAATCCAATGCATACCCACCAGACTTCTTCGTCCAACCTGCTTGGAACTTCCCAAGAGATGTCACAAAGCCCGCCTCGGCGTACTCAAGATCTCCAAATTGTGGCGAAATATCCCATGTCAATCCCAACTGGGAGGTGACAGAGAGCCCAACAATGTAGTTGGTCAATGCGGATGTTGGGCCAGAGGACCAGCCATGAGCGTGGGAGACGTAAGAAGCATCATAACCATACCCACGACTACTTCGGTATCCAAATGTCCCATTAACAAGGTATCCTTCTATGACGGTAGACTCTGTCCCATTCTCATTGTTGATATACCAGCCCCAGCTCCGGCGAATGAGGTCTAATGCCCTGGACGGATTCTGAACAAGGAAATGACTTTGGATCTCGAAGGATGATATGAATGAAACGATGTTTTCTGGTAGCTCAGGAGACTCAGCTCCAATTGGTGTCCAATTTTTCACCAGGTTGTCAGAGATGCGTTGGGCCTGATCGGAGTCAACAACGCCGAATAGAATAGCCATGCTATTCGCGTCTTGGGGATGCAAGGTAGTGTCGGTCGCATTGTCTTTGAATGCTCCGTACGACTCATCCCAGCAGTAGGTGTTGATGGCTTCTTTCAACTTCTCTGCTCGGGAAACCCAGGTGCTGGCGAGGCCTGTTGTGTCTCCGGCCCACGAGGCAAGAGATGCACCAGTGTTCAGGGTGTGGTAGAGACTAGAATCCAATCAGTCAACGGCAAGTAGGGAGAAGATTCTGGTACTGCGTACATCATCTGTGCTTCTGTATTATTGTATCCTTGCTGCCAACGAGCCCAGTCACGAATACCAGTCACATCCAGGAGTCCACTGGCATAAGTCACTTTCCCATAAATGAAATCCATGGCAAGAAGATACCCATCCCAGTTCTTTAGCAAGAACTCCGTATCGTTTGTGTACAAAACATAATTGTAGGTACCGATCATTGACCACATATGATAAGTGTCTGACCCAGTCTGGCTGAGAGGTGGCCCTGACTCATCAAATGCACCGGTTGTCTTGTCCTATTTCAACGTGAGCATTATTCCAATTCCAAAGAAAGAACCCTCTTACCTGAGTATCATACATAATCTGCAATGCGTTCATAACACTATCCAAATCGCCCAGGCTGACAAGCGTTGACGGAACAGCAATACCCATATCACCAGGCCACACTGCACGATCGCGCTTGGCCCCATCAACAATTATCGTGTCTCCGGATCCCAAAGTGCCATTATTTAGCCATCCAGACTTGAGACCAGAGGTGATTCGTCCAGTATCAATGGGGACCTGATTTGTCTGCAGCGTATAGGCACCACTATACCAGATACGATTGAGAAGCTCATCACTGCAGTGGAAGTATCCCTGATATGCCCGGAGATTCGACCATGTCGGATGGAATGCCAACTCAACATGCATATCCTCAATCTTAACCGTTGCAGCATCATCCGTGATCAAGAAGAGAGTCAAGTACCGGAATCCACCCCGGAGCTTGGGGTCGGGCATAACATAGGACTGAGAGCCAGATGTGAAATTGTCGTATAAAGCACCATCATGATACAGAGCGTTGGAACTATCGGACCACTCCCCGATCCAGTTCTTCGCTTCTGAGAAGGCGATTCCCAGAGCGCCGCTGCCGGTAGCGGTGTAGTCAATGTGCATAATGCCACCTACTTCTAGGCCGAAGTCGAATACAACGAGGGAGCCATTGCCATGAAGAGTTGCCGTCGCGGGGTGGGCGCTATTAGTCGTAGCGTCATTCTTCAAATCGGAAAGGGTGGACACAGGCTTGACTGTTCGCGACGATGGCGCGTATATATTTTTATCCCACACTCCACTAAAAGCGGCCGTCGTGGGACCGGAGCAGGTGGTGTTTCGCCAACATGTTTCAGCTTGCACCTGGGGTATGGTAGAGCATGCTCCTAGGAGGCTAAGCCAAAATGCGCGTCGCATATTCGATTTTATCGATGAATGTCACAGCTGATCCTGAAATTTTTTGCTCCTGCAGGGACAGATCTACGTCTATGCCACATGCCCCTACATATAGATTTCCATGCGGCGGAGATGAAGGGCACAAAGACTACATGGTATTTCTCGGCATTTTCTAGCACGAAAGCACGAAGTGTCATTCTCCGCATCATTTTGTTTGCTAATGGCTTAATGATGGCTTAATGGAATGAGCTAAAAGACTCCGACCTTCACTCATTGGTGGGAAATTCTCCATACAAACGTTCGAAAGAATCCAGGATCGGCGCGTCAAGCACTCCGGTGGCTGTGATATCCCCGCGATTTCATGTAAGCGTTATTAGTACCTTGAAATAAATGCGATCATTTCCCCGCAGATCTACTACTCCGCAAATTACTCCGTAACTGTTCGGCACAAACATTCCCGAGGTAGGAGTCCAGCAATGATATTTGGAACTGAAAGTGCATCTTACTGCTTTTTCGGGGTTCTATTAAATTTCAGTCTGTACTTTAAGCCGCAGCCATTAGACACGTAAAGCACATTCCGTGCACGATTCCATCTACATGATGTCCCTATAGCCATCGCAGGGTAATTTGATGGAATACATAAGTCAGGATATCTCTTTCACTTCTCGGTTGACTTTGATTGATTCCTCGAGAATTTCGTTCCAAAGTCTCTCAATGTAGTCCTTTCCTGTTGAGCGAGTCAAGAAGAGCGCGCCACTACTAATGTTAGCGAGAAATAAGCGCACATTATAGTGGAAAGGGTTAATAGATACCTGTTTATCTTATCAAGCTCTAGATATTTTCCATGGCTTTCTTTGCCACAGACCACAGCATTAATCAGAATTTGACCACCCACTAATGGGTCATGACCTTTGACCTTGAAATACAGGTATAAGATCGGCTTTATCCAACAAGGCAACTCCCTGTTCAGATTTGTTCGTATTGCTCCGGGGCATACAGTATTCACAATAACCTCCGATGGAGATATAGTGGTGGCTAGACGTTGAGCGAAAGCATTTATCGCGAGTTTGCTGTTCTGATATTGGCGCCGTCCATGGAAGTTCTCCTTGCTATCATGATGCGCAAGAATACTCTCATCTGCACCAATTGGGGTTTTCTCAAGTGTATGTTGAATATGACTGAATGAGCTCAGGAATGTCACTCTGGACGGAGAGTTTCGCTTTGCCGCAGTCGCCTTCAAAAGAGGGAGCAAGCACAGCACAATCAAGAAATGGGTGTAAGAGTTCACTGCATATTTGAGCGTATCAATATAAGAACAAATGGTAATTGTGTAGCTATACAGATAGGATGCATACCTTGCATAATTCTCTCATGGCCACTTTTGCTCAGTTCGTAGCGAAATTGATTGATACCTCCGTTGCAGAGAAGAATATCAAGTTCGGCCACCTCTTGCTTCACCCTTTGTGTGAAATGAATCCCAGATTGGTAGTCATCAAGATCTAGATCAAAGAATTCCAATTTTCCAGTTGTGTTACTGGATTGAACGATAGGGTCCGCTCGCAGGGCTTCGATGGCTGCAATCCCCTTATCCTCGGAACGGGTAGTGATGATTACACGCGACGCGTTTAATATCAGGGATTGCCGAGCGAATTCCCAACCAAGTCCAGAGTTCCCTCCTGTGATGATAACTGTTTTGCCAGCGAGGCTGGTCTCGTGGATGATCGATTTTGCCATTGAGGGTGGTTGGCTTGATGAAGCAAGGGATACGGATAACATTTCAGTCTCCAATTCATACTTCGAGGGTGAACCGAACTCACCGGAAATGATTGTTTAGGGAAACTGTCCGACTGGATCGTCGGTTGTGTGTTACCATCTTTCGTGTGACTTAATTGGATGGGGGAAGAGTCTGACTCGGTGATTAACCAAAACAAAGTGCTCTAGATTTGCGTTCCGAGTTATCCATAAAATAGGCTGTTTTCGCTCCATTTGGAAAGCTTAAGCAATCTATTATACCTGGTGGACCCTATCTCTTTTCCCTTCTAACTGGATCTAGAGTGTTTCTCCTGTTTAAACCACCATCCACTCCGCCTCGAACCATTGCATCCCCCTTTTTCCCTAATACAACTTCAAGTGCTTGAACCAAAGCTTTGGAATCATATTGCATGCCAACAACAACTTCTTGGTCTTGGTGTTTGGCAGTAATTTTTCGACCATAAAGGCGCAATGTCTCGATTCCCATCTGAGCCAGCCTCTCCCTGTCAACCTGGGGGGTACCCGGTCCATCCAGGTGAAGGATATGTGTCACATAGGAAGTGTAGGGGATCGCGACAAATGGCCGAATGGTCTCTGGGGATGAAGGCGAGTCATTGGAGCCAAGTGGGGGAAATCTCTCAGGACGTCTTCCACGACTTTCTTCGCCGGCCCGTGCGATAGCTTCGACGAAATCCGATGCCAGGAATGGATGAGATGGGGGACCAGTCTCTCGGTCTATTGACCCGTTGAGAATAAGAATTTTGTGACGCGCTGGGCTAGTCACAATACTTTTCCCCACGCCGCGAAGGATGATAGCCGGTATAATGGACGTATAAAGAGAGCCTATGCTGTATACAATGGCCTGTGCGTCATTGAGTGCCTCCAGAACGCGTGGATTTGCCGGTGGGCGAATCTCTTGGCCGTAGGGATTGATGTACCAAACACGGCTAATGCGACATGGTAAATTCTCATTGTGGGCTTTGCTGAACGCGATGTTCTTATTTCGCAGGGTGGCAAGGGAACCCGGAAGGTGATCCTCTTCGTATGAGACTGTTTCCGAAGTATCTGACAAATCCGTATCCTCGTATTCATCCCCATCGGCAAGTAGTAGGCTAGGGCGTCTGGCTCTTTCGGTGCTCCCGAGTGCCGTTGCTTCACTTGGGTGTGAGATGCTGTTTTGCCCGACAATCACAGTTCCATCAGTGAGGGTAGCAGAGATATGGTGAGAGAAATTCGAGTTGATCGCCGGAATGACCCGTACAATATCCGACTGCACACCGCATATGCTTCCGAGAAGATAAATAGCGCTCTCGAAGCTTCCACTGAAAAGTCGCGCTCCGGTTAAAAATAGGTTCCCCACGCTGGCCGAGGTGAAATCAAACGTCGATGATGGTGGTCGGGCTCGTTTGAGGATCTCCAAATTCAACATATTGAAAAAGGAGCGAATCAACTCCTTTTTCGCCGGAGTGATGGATTTCCATAAGACAGACGTGCCGTCCACGATAGACAACCATTCAAGGGATGCTGCAGCTGCTTCAGCGGGCAGACGATGATTAAACAAGGTCTTAATGGCCATACGTTCTGGATGAACTGGCAAGTCCGGGATCAACCGCACCAATCTACCTAATCATGACATGAGCAAAACGGTCGACTGTCGCGTGCCAGGGGCTTACTTCGAACATCACCGATCCCCGGCCCTCCGAAAATTCGAATCAACTCGGATGAAGAGCCTCCATTATCGCTGATGGGAATGATATAGCTGAGTGGGCAGTTTTTGCTCTGCCGGATGGCGTCGAACACGTCGACCAGATTATTTGCCGCACTTCCCCCCGAGATCACGACAATTCCTCGGTTCGTGGCCATCACTAGAGCACGCGACCGGCCAATATGTAATGAAGAACCTTCGAAGCCTTGATGAATGTATTAAGTCCGAATCGCTTTGATGTTGCAGAATGTTTTGGTCGGTCGGTATGTCGGACCCGAGAATGACAAGTCTGGAACCGCCACAAATGCCCAAGCCTCGAGGTCTCGAGGTCTCTCACCTTCCAAGTGAGCATTGGAAATTTATGGGAAATTTAGCCGCGTCTATTATGTACCCAGGTATCAGGCAGTGGTGGGCATTTTTTATTCGATAATTCCTACACCTGGACATATTTAATTTCGAATGACTGTCTAACTGTAAAATTCAACGGAAAATATATGATGTATCATGGTCACCGGCCTTGAGAAGTAAGAATCGCAATTTTTGCAATTTCATCAAAACTCAAATAGCGTCAACCCTTCGACAGTGACGGGATCAGATATCGTTTCAATTCTTACACAAAGTAAGGAAAACAAAAGACAGCTAGCTAAAAGATTCAATATGAGCAAAAATTCATATTGTGATATTCAGCAGTCTATGTAGTCTGTATTCATCAACCTTGAACATCCCTTGGAAACCCCCATTGCCTGCAAAAAACCCATATTATATCTTCCTCCATACTATTCTCAAGTGCTTCAAACTTTCACCCAGACATTCAAAGAAATTTTGAATTTTATTGATAAATCAGCGGCTCAGGGGAACCTTGAATCTTCATCTGCAGTCCGAGTATCCGTGTCTGATTCTGGAGTGTCTTCTCCCATTGCTCGATTCGAGCTTCACAGTCAAGAATTCGACTGCGCAATTCTTCTTTATCCATTTGATCAAGGCGAGTCCTCTTTTCTCGGAGCCTGGTATCTGGCTCATCTGGAATTGATGCTAGAGGCCGTTTGGCGGGTATGGTCTCTGTAAAGCTATACCATTCATTTCTCAATCTCCCTCTAAAGTACCTGTTGACAATCAGAGGTCTTTGCTCGGGGTTGGACCTGAAGGTAAACCTATAATGACTGGGACTGTGTTGTCTGTCGAAAGGCGATTTCTGTGGGAGAGAAGAATCCTGGCACGTACAGCTGGTATTACCTGAACTCCCGACTGTGGAAGATTGATTTGATGTTGTGCGATGGAGTGAAGCGGTCTCTTCTTCCATATCATTCTCTGAGCTATAGCCCTCTGCGTCTTGACTAGCTGGAGCGCTAGGTGTACTTCAGGAATCAGAATAAGTAAACAATACGTTAGACGAGGAAGCGATCGGGAGGAATGGACTTACTCTGAATGTGCCGCTTCTTCATCGTCAACGTTCGCCCATCTCTGGTCATTTAGTTCAGGTCTTCGACGGATAGCCGTAGCCGTAGCAGGACGTGGGAGGGGCTCTCGCTCCAAGCGATCTTGTCCCGCTTCATTTCCCGAGAAAGTTTGACTTCGTCGAGGCCTTGGGAAAGCAGGTATAAAGTGATCTCTGTTGCGGGGTAGTAAACCTGTATCTCTCACCCCGTGAGTCTCCTCATCACTAGACCACCTTGCCCTATCAGGGCGTGGACCAAAATGAACACCCAAGTCCACGAGATCCCCCATAGGTGTCCGAAAATGTGTCTTCGTCTTTACAGGCCGTTGCATTAGAATTATCTGCATAGATACGATTTCGTAGTCATCGCGATGAGCATTGCGAGCTTTGGAAGGCTTCTCACGCTCCTTGGCATACACGCAACTCCACTCGACCTCAGGAGTCAACAGTCGTCGCTCAGCGATCAGTTGATTAATATGTGCCTGACGAACTTCAGATAAAAACTGATACTGCTGAGCCGCAGAGATTTTGTTCGCGCGTTTCTGAACCTTCCTGCAGAAATCGCTCTGTGTCATGAGCATTTTCGTGCGCTCGACCTTTGTCCATGAGGCCTCCTCGCCTGGAATGGGGTCTGCTTTAAAAAACTTGTAACCCTCATATATGACTGTAGGTGGTTCGGAAGTGGAGGAATATCCTGTACTTCGCGTGAACCAGAGCTTCTTAGGGGACTCGACCTGGATGGTATGCTTACCTTGAGGTGGCTTGCGAGAAAATTGATTCACAACGGTCGGACCCTCTTTTTGCCATGCATTTTCAAGACCTTCAGAGTCACAGAGAGTCATTCTTTCGAAAGAGAGAGAAGCGTGTTAGCACTTGAGTGCAGTTTGGTAGTAGTGTCTGATGTTGCAATGAGATTAAATGTGCTGAGCACAAATAGACATGACCTGGTTAATGGGGATTCTTATAGTTTTTGATTCATGAGCACGGGGATGTTTGTTACAAAGACCGTCTAGCCTCAACCCGGGTAAAGCAATCAATGCGGGTACATGTTACCAAGCGGCTACTGGCGCAGTGGTGCTTATGATTGGCTGGAGATCCTGCGCCGTGTTTTAAGCCTCAATCTATGCATTAACCCGGGCTGAGTTACAAGGCTACCACCAACCTACATCTACGGGCCAAAAGAAAATTCGAGAAAACGATTTACAAAATGGTTTGCCTAATCATACGCTCTACTTACGGCTCTAGTCAGCCTTCGCATAGCATCGGGCAGCTACAGGATCGGACCACATGCATGGTTACTGTTTTAGAAACAAATAAACGCCAAGATTCTCAGCAAGGATGATCTGTTACGCATTTATAGCTACCTAGTGGGGCCAAGTAAGGAGGCTCTGAGACATCTAGCCAGAAATTAAATGATCTACAGATTGGAAATTGTTGAACAGTTCGTTAAAATAGACCACGAGATCTGCCTGCGTGGCACATTGAAAAGAAAGTGGTGTTGAGGTGAGGCGAATTATTTCTATATCCTATTATAGCTTTCGTGGTCGTTGGCTGATGGATCCATTAATCTCATTCATGTGCGCTAGCCCCCAACTATGAATCAGCTTATCCTCTATAATCACATTTTATACGCTAGGTCCACACCCAAGCGCATATCACTCGTATTGAGTTCCGCAAATACCCTATAATGAACCGAGACAATAAAACCAGGGCAACAAAGAGGAAATTAGCATCATTCCAGGCCCTTCACAAATCAACAAGAAACCCGCCAGAATACTGGAACTTTCCCAATTCCAACTCCTTCATTTGCCACTGTTCAGGTTCATCCCGCCACTGATTGTAAACAGTTCCTTCCCCAGCAACAAGACGATGGATATTTTGCTTCGCACTGTAAACCATATTGTACGACCTCGCCTCATGATACGAATCCTTGTTATAACTCTCAATATCCGAGTCTTGAGCAGCAGACCCAGCCCGCTTATAGGTACCAATAATGCCAGGAGACGGGGCGTAGCAATCAATTTTCGGACGATCACCTAAACCTCCACACAGATGACTCAGGGAGTTGTCCACTGGTTCTCCCAGGTGATCAATAGAGAGCGCAGCCAGGATTCTTCTCGCCCCGCGGTTCGACACAGCATATCCATACAAACAACATCCATTTTCGGCGTGGTAAACGTATCGTGTTGAGTCTTGGGGGTAAATTTTCGTCCAACTATCTGGCATTTCGACCGCGCCACCTCTTTGCTTTATGCTGGCGACTGTGGGGTCATGTGGGATTGCGTAGAAGTGGGTTTCGTCTGAGCTTGGTCCGCTGATACAGGTTCCTACCCATAGGACGTCCCAATCTGTTCCGTACGGTGCGTCACGGGAGATATGTTTGTTGTCTTTGATTGTGTGGAGACCGTCCGCGAATACGGTGAGTTGGCTTTTGAGATTGACGTCCCAGTCTGCGTCATCCTCCAAGATCAGTGCGGTTGAGATGGAGTTTTCCACTACCCTGTGAGAATTTTTGTTAGTACAAGCGTGGAGTCTTCGGAAGGGTAGATA
This sequence comes from Penicillium lividum, assembly GCA_028828245.1. Lineage (NCBI taxonomy): Eukaryota > Fungi > Ascomycota > Eurotiomycetes > Eurotiales > Aspergillaceae > Penicillium > Penicillium lividum. The sequence goes on from JAQJAG010000002.1 coordinate 1,143,207, forward strand.
CTCACTTGGTCAATACGTTCATGTGGGCACGCCAAGCCGCGTAAATCGTCTTTTGTCCTTCCTCAAGATTGATGCCCTGGAAAATTTTAGCAAAAATCACCACGTCACTCAGGTCGTGCGTACTTTAGGCATTGCCTTCTGGATTAGGCTATCTGGGCGTACTCCATCTACCCAATCTACCTTGAAGCCTGATAAAGAGGCTGCCACGCTGAGGAAGTCGCGTTTGTCGGTACGCTCTGGCAAGCCGATAGCGTATACCTTTTCAAACTGAGGATTAAAGGTAAGCATAGTAACAGGGAAAATATAGGAATTACCAACCCCGAGAGTTTCATTATGAATGTGGTCGTAGGTGCCCGACGCAAAAGCACTTCGAGCAAACTCAGGTACCTGTGCAGTCCATGGAGCTTGCGCAGAGCGGGTGAGCAGTACACGGAGGAGAAAATATGCGGCCGACCCTGCAAGTAATATCTGAACGACTTGACTGGCTTTGGGGATCATCTTGTAGATTATCGTATTCGATTGGAGATTATTGGCAGGGAACTGATGTCCACATTGGACTCGGTCGATTGGTGGATGTTGTTTGAAATGTTTTCCCTACGGTTTATGAAATTTAGAAAAGATGGGTTTTAGCTCCTGAAATGTCAGGGAACAGCTTAATTCAACCGTTTGCGTAAAGATGATATTTGCGCGGATTCATCTAGATATTGTAACCAAAAGTCCGAAAGCGGAATGGGAATCCGGATCTCAACGAGTTGCCGCACGTTCAGCCAAAGCCCGATTTTGAGAATTCATCTTGGTAATATACGAGGTAATATGCTCAGGAACCTCAGATAATCGATTCCCATCACTAGGGATTGGCTCTCCATAAGTCTCATAGACAGGAATAACCCCTGTCCAAACGCGTTCGGTGACCTCCGGTCTCTCTGTATCTTTACGATCATCAGACGGCGGCCCGTCCCGAATCTTCCCACTGCCATCAACAATCTGAACCCTCAGAATAACAGTGGATGACATCTCCGCACGGTCAGGAGGCACGCGCGTATTATCCCACCGATCGGCCAGCACGGAGTTGGTGATCAGCTTCATTGCCCAAAGCTTCTCTTCTTCATCCGTGACCAGCTTTGCATATCCATGGAGGACCACTGAGCGATAGTTATAGCTATGCGAGTTTGGTGTCAGGGACATGACAAGTCCATCTACCTTGCTGGTAGCGATGCAGAGGGGGAGACCTTCGTCGGAATTGCGTGCCAGGTTCATAATCCGGGAGCTGACATAGCCGTGCAGGTAACATTCCAGAGGCTCATCGATACCCGCAGATGGGAATTCGAATGATCCCATCTGTCCGATCATGGGTAAGATCGTCGGAAAGGGATCTTCCGGTCCTGGATTGAATGAGACATTGAGAACTTGAGATTCGTTGATAATTGAATGGATTGCGCCAAGGTCATATGTTGCTACATAAATGTCAGTCTGATGGCTCCTTGTGTTTCTGTTTGGGTCTACTTACCGCGAGTGTTGTATCGGTTGACTGTGTTGGACGAGCGCTTGGGATAGGTGAGGGTTCGTCCCATCGTAGCTGGTACAATGTTCAATAATAGTTGACTTGAGCGATGAAATGTCTACAGATCAAGATACAAAAGGGAAAATAGACATGGCTTTATACTTTGGGTACTGATAAGCTACCATGGAAGGAGTTACCCTGCCAGTCCTACATTTACATATTGAAATGTATACGAGTGGTCTATTGATTGGTTTAGAGATCAATACTAATTTGATGACTCAATCCCCGCGTTCAAGTCTGGAGTAATTTGTTAACCATTTGGTGAGTCCCGACTGAGGGGTCGAGTAAAGCAGTAAATCGGCTTGCACTGATTGGTTCGTCGCGCCGACGCCCTTTGACTGCGCCGAATCTCACGATAACCCAATGGCGTACTATGATGAGACAATGTTGCATATTTTATAATCAGCCTTGGGTGATTCCAATAAGGGTCAGATCATATCGCTAACCCTGGAAGCGTATTCCAACTTGAATCCTGCATTCCAGAGCCAGTCTCACCACTCCGATGACTCAGACTTTAACCTGTGAACATCATATTTTCTATAGACAAAGAAACATCGAAGCTTAATAGCTTCGAGGCAAATCCAATACCTTCTCACTAACATAATTCAAAATCATCTCCCGACTCACAGGCGCGATCCTAGGAACAAAACATTCCCGCATATATCTCTCCACATCATATTCCGTCGCATAACCCATACCACCATGTGCCAGAACCGCTCTTTCACAAGCCGTGAAAGCCGCTTCAGCTGCCAAATACTTCGCGCTGTTACAAGCGACGCCGATCGCGTGCATGGGGATAGTACCGTCATTCGTATCGTAAAGTCGAGCAGCATGGTACGTCGCAAGCTTCGCCGCCTCTAATTTCATATACGCATCGGCCAAAGGATGCGAGACACCTTGATTCTGACCAATAGGTCGGCCAAAAACCACACGCTCCTTCGCGTACTGCGCGGCTTTTTCCAGTGCTGCGTATCCCAGACCGAGGGCTTCTCCTGCTAGCAAACATCGCTCGGCATTCATACCGTGCAGGATAATCTTGAAGCCATCGTTCTCTTGGCCAATGAGTGTGTTCGCTGGGATGGTATAATTGTCGAAGAACACTTCATTCGCATCCACGGCGCGACCGCCCATTTTCTTGATCTTGCGCATATCTAGACCTGGTTGGTCGCGGTTGAGGTCAATGCAGAACATGGACAGACCCTCTGTTGACTTTTTTACCTCTTCGAGCGGGGTGGTTCGAGCCAAGAGGATCATTTTCGACGCAACTTGTGCACATGTAATCCAGATCTTTTGACCGGATACGGAGTACCCGTCTGCCGTCTTTGTTGCTAATGTCTTGAGCTTGAGGGTCTCGAGGCCGGTGTTTGGTTCGGTGACTCCGAAACAAGTGCGCCATGTCCCATTGATAATATTGGGAATAGTAGTCTCAAGTTGTTCTTGAGTGCCAAATCTTGCGAGCGGCTGCGTGGCATATACGTTGGCGTGGATGGCTTGCGCTCCCGCCATGCCTGCACCAGACTGAGTAATAGTCTGCATCATCATTGTAGCTTCGGAAATACCTGAAGCCGATCAATATCAAGAAGATTTACTCTCCCGATCGGCAAATTACATACCTAAACCTGCTCCTCCAAGAGCTTCTGGTAGAGCGATTCCGAGCCAGCCATCCTTTGCCAATGCAGCGTGAAACTCCTTTGGATCTTTCTCCTGCTGGTCGTGTTCCTGCCAGTATGTATTTGGGAACTTGGAACAAATATTTGAAATCGCTTCTCGAACAGTGAGCTGTTCCTCTGAGAAACCCGTCATCTCCATGAGCTCATGTCGAGCCGAGGTGGAAAATGATGCGTGCGCCAGGGGCAAACGCCCTGACACCTGGACAGGTGATACGCACCGCGACCGTAGGAGAGTCTGCCAACGAGATCGAAACATGATTGTTGTTGCAGTTGTCTTGGTGAGCTTGAGCGGGTTATTTAAAGTGTGCCATATCCGGGACCCGCATTTACACTGGCATACAGCCGATTTGATGAGTCTTACTCACCCCGTGTCATGTAGCCGAATTACCGAGCTAACCACCATGGGGCAATAATATGCTTGCTCCATTCGCACTGGAGCTTATCGATGAAATCTACTTCAAATCTACTAGATACCGTGAAAATATGCTAGTAAGGCTAATGGTGCGAAAATAGATGGCAGCTTGACCTATGCCTGGATCTAATGATCTCACTGAGGATAATTGTTTCGTCTGGAATTATTGATTTCATTTGAATTGCGTAAGGTGTAAGACATCATATCTAGAGAAACTAATTGCGCTTGCGATAATTTAAAACGCCGAAAGCATTTTTTACATGCATATATAAAACATAAAGAAATCCAGGAAACCGAGGAGTCATGATGAACAGCGCCGAAAATATCGCTCTAGATCCAAAAAGCACAAAGACTTCTATGCGAAGAAAGCAAAGCCGATCGCAGCAGCAATCAAAGAATATTTAACGGACAGCTTATCAGCTGCGCCCGTGAAGAAAGGGCTGGCTCCAGAGGGTGAGGCACCAGGGACAGGGTGGAGAGTGTGGTCAGGCGACAGAGAGCTACCTGAAGGCTTCGGAATGACAGGCTTCGAGGTTTGTGGGGATGCCAGAGGGGTAGCAGGAGTTGAACCTTCTCCAAGGCCAGCAGTGGGCCTCTGGTGGTGAGCGGTGGGTGTAGTCATGACAGGTGCCCACGGGCTAGTTGGGTTTAACAAGGCTGCATCTGCACCCTTCGATGCTTGATAAGGGGAAAACTGTCCATTCGAAGTAGTCTTCTGCCCAGCTGCTCCTTCATTCGAGGTTCCCCACTCGATCGGAGGTTCAATGTCAAAGGATGATGCAGCAGGGGTGAACTGTGAGACGTGGGCGGAAGGAACAACAGTTGCTGCATCGTGGGTAATATCTGATGAGTGTGGGATATGCGTGGCCTCAGCAGGAATAGCGTAAGTAATCTCCGACGCGTGTGAGGCGGTCGATGCATGGTCGAAAGGTCCAACAGACGGTTCAGCGTGGGTAGTCTCCGAAACACGGGGGACATCTGAGGCATAAGTGGGCGCAGTATGGGTAGTCTCCGAAACATGGGGGATATCTGAGGCATACGCAGGCGCAGTATGGGTAGTCTCTGATGCATGGGGGACATCTGAGGCATAAGTGGGCGCAGTATGGGTAGTCTCCGAAACATGGGGGATATCTGAGGCATACGCAGGCGCAGTATGGGTAGTCTCTGATGCATGGGGGGCATCTGAGGCATAAGTAGGCGCAGTATGCGTAGTCTCCGAAACATGGGGGGCATCTGAGGCATAAGTAGGCGCAGCGTGGGTAGTCTCCGAAACACGGGGGACATCTGAGGCATAAGTGGGCGCAGTATGCGTAGTCTCCGAAACATGGGGGATATCTGAGGCATACGCAGGCGCAGTATGGGTAGTCTCTGATGCATGGGGGGCATCTGAGGCATACGCAGGCGCAGCATGAGTAGTCTCCGAAACATGGGGGGCATCTGAGGCATAAGTAGGCGCAGTATGGGTAGTCTCTGATGCATGGGGGAGATTTGACGAATGGGCCGAGAGTGCAACAGATGATGCGGGGTGGATAATTACCGACGCATGGGCAGCTTGTGAGCCATGGGCAGAAGAAACGGCGCTTTTAACAACATGATGGCTGGATGAACTCTCAGACTCAGTGCAGATGGTCGTAGTGCCAGTGACAAACTCCGTCACATATCGTGTGGTGACAGGTTTCGCATGCGTAGCAACAGGCGCTTGCTCCATCGATGCTTTAAAAGTGGGCTTAGAGAATGTGGACGTAGCGGATGAAATTGGATGAACATAGCCCACTGTCAAAATAACGTCTTCCGCATCGGAGCCGTTGTCGGATGAGTTGGTAGATTCACCCATTAGACGGTTAGCCACCGAAGCCGAAGTATCAGAAGGTCGGTTTACGTGGGTCTCAGTCGCAGTCTTAGTCGCATGAGTGTGTGTGACTGGCAAAGAGACCTCGTGGCTAGCGGAGACATGCGAGGGAGCCGGGTCTGTGGCTTTCACCTCAGTCTGATACACCTTGACTGAATTGATTTCCCAGTAGGTCTCCTTGAACTTGGCGGGGTTCTGTGCGACATAGTCGGTGCAGCTTTGGAAGGAATCCGAGCTAGTCATGGGGCAACCAGAATCCCCAAAGACACCGCCAGCCCAGTCGCCACAGAATGTGACGTCGAAAACGAATGATTGCGCTTTGAAACTGTTGGCAACATCACAGCCTTCCTGTACCAGAGCCATCGGGATGCCGAATTCGCTGGTATCGGGATCGCCGCTGGTAATCGAAGCAGGAATGGCGTCACGCGGGAAGAACCAGATCTTGAGGAATTCCTCTGTCCACTCTAGAGCATACACACCTCCACCCTGGTTGTTGAATGAAGTGCCATAGCTGCCCTGTTGCCCCTCCACGACACAACCCACGGGTCCCAGTGCCTCGCCGCATCCCGTCGCATTGACATATCCGCTCATGCCTTGATCGGTCAAGGCGCAAGTACCCGCTGTATGCATAACAATCTCGTTGTGATCCTGGAGGTTGACACCTTCAATAATATCAATCTCACCATCCTGTGGCCACTTCTGGCCAACAGTCCAGAAGGCAGGCCAAGAGCCACAAACACTTCCGGGCATGTGCGCGAGATCGGCAATGACCAAAGATTGCTCGTAGTATTTTGTGGTGCCGACGCGCACTGAGTCACGCCCTTTGTCACTGGGGCTGAGGGTAGTTGTGTGATCAACACCGATGTATACACTGCCCTTGTCGGTGATCTTGACTAGTCCTGCGCTCTCTGCACTGGCCTGGTCAACATAAGTGACCCATCCTTTCGTTGGATCCTCCCCGGTGTAGAAATGGAAGTAGTCGAAGAAATCCTCTCCTTGCCATGTCTCCACCAGTTCATAATCACTGGCGATGGCTGACGATGCGAGCGATAGAAGAAACAGCGATCCAGCGCCGAGTGGAAGTGACGAGGTCCTCATCTTGCATGAACTATTGAACAACGGCAACACGATGAGGTGCTCGTTGGGTCTGTAAGGAAAGATGGTCACAACAGCCGATGTGGAAGAAGGGATATAAAGGGATTAAACCATTGACGAGAATAGAAAGAGCGACAGAAAAGGTTGAAACCAGGAATGAGTGACAACCGTGAGTTGTCAACAAAAGTCAACAAATAGAGAAGAAGGAATGTGCGAATTCACCACAGGGTGAGTGAAAGGTATTTAGGTATTTTGCCTGGCCCACACCACGACCATTCATTGCTTATCTCCACCAGGAAAAAGTGCAGTCAGACCCTGGAGGCTACTCGTTCCCCTGGAAAAGGGCATATTCGGGATCTCGGTAGTCAGAGCCCGGGCGATGGATTCACCCATTGGGAGCGATCGTCCATTCTTCACTGGATGAGAAAATGGAGACATCCGTGTAGTGAAGCAGCCAAGTGGCGCCTGTAGTTAAGATGAAACGCCAAAGCTCGCCAAGGTCAAGTCCCAAACAATGTGAAACAGGAGAATCCATCACCAAGGCTGGGTTCGAAGGACATCCAGGACAAGGTTCTCAAGAGCTGTATTCAGGTTCTGTGGATGCACATATGTGTTCTATCCCAAATAAATCGTGCGGGGCCCCTTAATCGGCGTCGCATACCGGGACAAGTGTCATCTCACATTCTTTAGTTGCGAAGCGCGACCGCGTCGCAAAATGAATGTACATAGTCTAGACCGCATGTGAGGCAGCGCATTAATAAAATTTGTGCCAGGTGATGACAACAAGTGTAGGTACGTAGACAGGAACAGTAGGATAAGATAAGAAAGAAGCTAGCCCTCCTGGATGCACATGTGTGTGGTAAACATTGGCGGGCCGATCCTCGGCAGGACCCGATTGGACTCTGGAGACACGTCTACCCAGGCACTTCGAAGCCTAGCTGTTGGTCATCTTCTATGCCATCTAGCCAGAAGTACCTAGAGAGCACATTGATGCGGCTTCCCTTGTATTCTTTATCTTCTTTGCTATATCTGGTCTTTTGACATCACTGCTCGTTCCTTGTTTGATTGATCAGGAGCTATCGCTGCGAGCTCATTGAGAAGGTCGCAGTTACCGCTTAATAATTACTTTTCTCCACTATCGGGCAGGCATGAATCCTGATAGCATCCCCGCATAGTAGCCATTTCTCAGGTCAAGCTATGTCAGGCAAATGAATTCATTATCTTCACCTGCAGCATCAAGGTCATGTTGACTGATGGCAGCTATTGCCTATCTAGAGCAACCATAATACGACCAACATCAACTGTTCCATATGCTCGTGACTCAGATTTCGTCGAACGTGGCACTTTTCTGGAAGAGATTCATCAGAAAAGCTTAGCATCAGCTAGTTTGCGATGAGTAAGTTCGGGGTTTGTGCGATGTCTCAATCGACTCCAACTTTTATGAGCCTAATATGATAATATTTGAGCGGTCCATCGATTGCAAATTTGGATTTCTGGGTACAATTTGATGGATACACGTCATACAAGCTGTTGAAACTCAGTCAATTGACGAGCATTTGAGGTCTTTAGTTCTATAGTTCATCGAATCTATTGCACTTAACCTTTTAGATGCGAATTCAACAGGTCAACGTCGTAAAAAGAATAACGGGCGGTAAAAATTCAATCAGAATTCAAACACGAGTGATCAAGAAAGAGTCCGCGAAAAATACGGTGCAATGTTCACACTGGGAATGACAGCACTTGAAGCTCTAGATGTCAAGTTGGACTAGAATTTTACGTATATTTTGAGAAACAAACGCACGTTGAAGATCATCATCATTATATTTACCTGAAGGGTATCAACAAAAGAAAATCTAACGCTTATGGAAACAACCGAGGACTCCAGATTTCACCAGGAACCAAAGCGATCCAACAAATCGGAAAAGTGACAGACCAACCGTCGCCCACATAACAGCCATAACATAACCCCAAACACGTGTTGTGGGGCCATCCGTAAAACAAAACTTATTGATTCCAGTGGAGTTTAGCGCAAGAACCATGATGATGTTACTGAACGCCCATAACAGCACAAGGTTGGTTCGGAAAAACTTGTACGAATCATCCATGCTCTTGCTCTCCTCGTCTGGCGGTGCTTCGAAGGGAGCAAGGGCTCGCTTAACCGTGACTTCAAAAATGGAATCGATATCGACTTGAGGTCGTTCCACCTCTTCGATAACTCGGGACTTTCCCTCTTTCGTGATCTGCGCTTCGGGGAGCTTGTCGCCCTTGTCTTTCACTGGTGTGCCTAGTGAGACGTCGTGCCAGTTGCAGAAGGCGTACACCATCATGATGTTGGTGGAGCAGATGATTCCGGCGTAGTGCGCCCAGGAGGATGTAAGGACGTGCCAGGGATCCATGTAGAGAAGGCTGGTGACGACGTGGACGCCATAGGTGCAAACGATAGAAATGAGAACCATATTCGAAGCCGAAGCATTCCAGGTCTCAGTTTTGATGGCATCTTCGTCCAGATCAACGTTGAAGTTGCCGTTAGTGTAGTTGCCGACGACGTAGAACGCCAAAACTGTCACGTACAGCTGGATGAAAGCGAAGTACATGAAAGTGAGAAGGTATAACAGGCGAGATCTAATGAAATCAGTATGGTTGTGAGAGGGAAAGAATTTAGCACTCACCCTTTCGGTCGGTTTCCGAGAGATAAAATGAACTGAAGAAGCAGGAACACACCGTAGCCGTACTTGAAGAATAGATGTACGATCGGAGAGGCTTCATTACCAAAAGGCCACGCGGAATTATTATTGAATGTACCAGGTGTACCCACGAGGTCCAAAAGACCCGTGCTGATCAACCAGAATGAGGCTGCATAGGTTAGTAAGGAGAAGCCACTGCAAGACCAAGGAACATACCGAGTGAGAACCAGGTCAATATCAGATTCGAGAAATCATAGATCACTTGCAGGTAGAAAAGCATCAATCGGAGGACGTTATGCCGACTCCTCAAAATGCGATCAAAATGGATGAAAGCGTAAAGATTCGCAGCAAACGAACCATTCAGCCATATTCGTTGCTGATTGATGAGATCCGTAAAATCCCTAGGAACTTCCGCTTCACACTTCGCAGCCTTGACAAATGACAGATGCCATTTCGATCCAGCCTTGGCAACCAACTCGAAGGACAAGATTCGGTCTCCAGCGAAGAACATGTTCTTCTTGAAAATGCTCATTCCCTCAATACCCTTCTTACCAAGCTTCTTCGACAGGCCAATATCTCCATTGAAATACTGTTCCAAGGGGCGGCCCATGATGGCTCGGTAGCGGTATGCCGAAAATGCACCAAGAGAAACGTTACCGAATACACTTTCCAACGGTTTGTCGAGGATGTTGGATTTCATATAGTCGAAGGTCTGGGCTGCGACGAAGGGATTGAGCATGGATCGCTTATCACGCAGTGCACGAGTTTCGCCGCAAGATCCACCGAGATTCTCATCGTTGTAGAATGCTTGCCATAGGTGCAACAAGGATCTTCTTTCGGGCTTTGTACCTGCGTCCAGAAGCACAACCACTTCCGGGTTCAACATGCGACAGAATCCGTTGAAGAGCCATCGGTGAGAGTTGATTTTATTACTGGTCTGTTGCTTCAAGCACAGGATCATCTGTACGGGCGGAAGATTGGTTGACTCATCACCCTTTGGTCGAACAAGCTGCTGATCCGGTGTGACGGAAAGTTGTGTGGTATATTCAAACTGCGCACGTTAGTCAGGGAGTTAGAGCAAGATAAGAAGATCACTCAACGATATGTGCCACCGTCTCTCTGCCATCGACGGATTTCTTCATGACACCCTCCTGGTAAACACCAATAGTCGCCAACACATCCAAAGTATTCTTGTCACATGGATCAATTCCGTCGAATATCATACAACAGACAATCTTCTGCCAAGCCGGTCCACCCTGATTCCAGAATTTGGACTTTCTGAGACTAGTAATATCCCGAATATTCTGCATAACGCCATGTAAGGTCCGTGCGGTGAGAACCTTGTTCTCACTTTTGCAATTGATTCCAATCATCAACTCGGTATGCCGACTATACATTGCTGGGCGAAGGTTATATCCATTGCGCATAACGAATTCATCAGGGTCGCATGTTGCAGCGGTATCTAACCCAATCAGTTTGAAAGATCCCCAATCGCGATCAGAACGACTCACATCGCATATGAGAAAACTCCTCGGCGAACTCCTCGGTCTCTCGATATTCTTTTTGCATCGCATTTTGAATTGCGCTTGGCACAGGGTAATCAGCACTCAGGACGAAACCTTGCACGAGTTTAATTTTTCGCGTCGGATAGCGCCGAATGCCCTGTCCCTGCGCAAATGTTTGCGCAAATGATCGCCGCTGTACTGGGGTTCCATTGCCATAAAATGACTGTCGAGTACCTGCTCGTCCTTCGCCATAGAATGACTGCCGAGTTCCGGGTGAATCCCTCCCATCGTAGCCGAATTTCTGCTATATGTCGCGTAAATCGCATTAGCCTATGCGCTGCAGAGAAATTGCCCGGGGGCTCAAGACCTACATCCAATGACAATGTACCTGTACTCTCACTATATTCCCTCGAATGTGAGTTAAAGTAATCGGTCGCGCGAGAGGGAGCGGGGGATGCCGAGCCAGGAGTACCCATTGCGCGTAGCTCCCCGTTAAAATTCGAACTTGATTTGAAGGTCAAGAAATCGAAAGATGAGAAGAGATCTAAATTAAAGCTGCGTGTTTTCAATTTAGCGAAAGAAAAACATGGAATTGACATGCGCTAGCACATACGGGGAAATGCCGCGTGTTCTGAGCGTTGACTTGTGCGAATTATGACGGCGATCGGTTTACGAGATTAAGATTAGGACTTGATGATCGTCAGCCTTGCTAAAAAGACCTCGGGAGTTTGCCAAGACCTAAAAGATCTATTACGGGTAAAAAAAAGATGTCTCGGCGTTAGGACCGAGGGAATCTAGTGAAGGCCCAGGTTTTTTTTCTCTTTCAGGACTGGATTTGATTGGAGACATGGGAGACGTGGCCCATGGACGACGAAAAGGATGATGGTTTTTCTAGAAGCTGCGCAACGGCCGTACGTCAGCGGGCATCGTGGCCCACCATGGACTGATCCAGGGACTGATGTACAGGGAGTAATTGGGGTGGAAGTCATTATAGGAGTACGGAGAAGAGTGACAGCTAACAAAACTGTTTGAAAGAGACTTCCTTGCCAGATCCTGTCAATCCATGCAATATTTTCGTGTTCCATTGACTTTACAGGTAAAAGATAAACCATGGGTCACTGCACGCTGCAATAATTATTTGCCGAGTGGGGAAGATGCACAATCTATCATTGGTTGAACTCATATTGCTTCAATGACCCGCTCCATCGCTCCCCGGTAACGAACGCGAGGCCCTACGTTGTCAGTATATTATTAGAGGGATGATTCCCTGGTGAAACATGAAGGCGTTGTAAAGGAGCTTATTGATTTCGTGTACCTGAGAGCTTGGGATAATCATTTCCTCATTCATCTTCCCCTGACCACTTATTATTAAGATCTGCCGTAGAGCTTGTCCCGTAGTGGATTTATTGCGGGTGTTTCTGGTGGTTGAACTGTGGGTACTGGGAGGGAAGAACTAAGAAGTGCCACGCTTTATTGAACTTAAACCTTCCATTTATTGATATAGAACATCCATGAAGAATATTTGCTCATTTTGATGGGGTGAACAAGAAGATTAAGAACCAAAATGAGAATTAAGATGGAAGCTACAATCTAAGTCTACATGTCGGGATGTTTAAGTACAAATTCCGTGGCGTGGGTCTATTCTAAAAAGCTTATCCAGGCGATGTTAGAATGTCTCACTTGAGTCTTGATGTATTTTTTTTAATTCGCTCAATGTCTCGGAGTTGATACTGTGATCTACTGACAACCAATGAATTGATTTAATTTGAATTTGTAACAATCCGCTAGCTAATCCATGCATATATGAAGTGACCCATCAAGCACCATTTCCCCGCTTCTGCAGCTCCCCGCGCACCCCGGGCAAGATGTACCGTCCATAATCAATAGCATCGTTAAGGTTATCATACCCGCGGATAGATATGAGCTCAGCACCAAGATCAACATAATCCAAAATAGAATCGATAATAGTCTGATGCGATCCGACCAAAGCAGTAGAAGCTCCGCGCGCATTAGTCGCAGTAACAGTAGGGTACCAAAGAGCACGATCCTGAACTTCACCACGAGCAGCAATATCCAGTAACCGCTGGGATCCCACATTCTGAGGGGGCGGCGCATTAGCCGGCGCTTTCCCTTGTCCATTCGCGCGATGAGCAGTCAACGCATCCAAGGTTTTATGTGCCTTTGCCCAGGCAAGCTCATCCGTCTCCGCGACAATAGGACGGAACGTAACCCAGATACGTGGTCGTTCGCTCACAGGACGACCGGCCTTGTCTGACTCGGCGTAGATTCGATCGATCTGCTCTTTCGTCTCCTTGAGTGGCTCGCCCCAAAGTCCGAAGATATCCGCCAGGGAACCACCGATGCGATAGGCTTCATCTGAGGAGCCTCCAACAGAGACGGGGATGGTTCCGTTGACTGGTCGCACCTTGTTGCTGAACTGTTTAAACTGGTAGTACTCGCCGTCCCAGTCGAATGGGTCAGCGGATTCCCATGCTCGGCGTAGGATGCGGATGTACTCCTCGAGACGCGCGTATCGCTGTTCTTTGTTGAGGAAGTCGCCCTCTCTGGCTTGTTCCACATCACTTCCACCGGCGATAAAGTGGACGACGGCTCGACCGGAGCTGAGCTGGTCCAGTGTTGCCAGGGCTTTGGCGGCGACGGTTGGATAGAGGGTATTTGGACGGAGCGCGATGATCACTTTGAGGTTTTTGGTAACGGAGGCAATAGTGGCACCAACGGTGAAGGGGTCAAAATAGGAGGAATCGTATGGCACTAAGGTGTAGTTGAAGTCATAGTCATCCAAGGACCGGGCATATCGGGTCAAGTACGCCGGATCAATCGTCGCACCAGGAATTGGGTCTAGCTCCGTTGAAGCATTGGGAAAGGTAAGACTGATAAATTCAGTAGGCATATTGGATGAAATGCAATTTTGTCTTTGTGTAAACTAACTGTCAGGTCTTTCACGATGGGGACATGCTTTTTATACTTGTTTATCCGGGGAATTTCCGATTATCAATATCCGAGGTGCAGATGGTGCAACCTGGTCCAGAATGGCGTCTTATCACGAACAGGGGATAATTGTAATCCAAGTCAGTATTCACTGTTGAGAGAGGTCTATGAACTCGCGTCCTAACCGTTTCGAGGGGTTATGGTGAGGTGTGATGAGGGGTTTGTGCATGGCATCAATAGCCCCGGAATCACGTCATGACTTTATGCCTTTGCTGACATATGATTATTCTCCTTATCTGATTAATCTCAGCAAATCACTAATATGACCTGGCCAATAAATTCAAGTCTTAAGATACAAAAGAGTCGACCAGTATCGTTGTTGATCTGACCATTTTAGGTCTAGTGCCCTTTGAGGCTCTAACGTACCTGAAGCTTCACCCACGTACATCTTCTTCACCATTTCAACCAGCAATCTGATTACTTCATTATTGCGTCTTTGCTCTTTGTTATATGCAGCTTGTAAAATAATAAATCGCGCAATGGGGTTGACTGGTGTAGTAGGAAATTTTTTTCACATCACTGGTAGATTTATTTGAACCTTTCACATTCAGGCATATTTACCCATCAGGTACACAATTAGTAAAGAAGGGCTACGGATACCAGTTATTAGTTCTTTGATTCCTATATCCAGGTACACTTCATTGTTTCGCGTGACGCCTATTGGTGTAACCATCACTTGCTGCATTGAAGAACCTTGCCGCATATGGCAAAGTATTTACCGATCAAGATTCAAGCTCCATTTCGATTTTAAGCCGAAAACCTTGGAGTCAATACACCAATCAAAAGGGTCAATTGTCATGAAGAATGCAGCGCCTCCAATCATCTCCAGTCGCTTGGATGACCTCAACCCGAGGGCCCATCCGACCACGGCATTGGCTGTATGTGGTTCGCGATGGCGATAATCTGCCCCACTAACCCACCGGACCCGAATAAATTCTCTCTGGAATGATTCCCCGAGTAGAAAAATTAGAGAAAAAGATTTTGCCGGTTAGTTCCCAAATGCGCCAACAGTAAAAAAAAACCACCAACCTCCAAGAACCCGTGTAAACGTGGGTCTGTGATGCGCCATGTCCGAAATTGTATATATCACTGTTGAACCATCAATCCGTGTAGACGGAGCCACCCCAACGCAACCCGACTGGATCCATCCACACTTAATTGACAGTATTGATCCAGTCAAGGGCCGCCAATTTCGGGTTTCGGATCATATTCCCAAAGGAACATGTCTTCTTGTCGACCGCCCCTACGCGATTATGCCGGTCGTTGATGAACCAGCGGTCAACGAGAATCTTATTTGCAGCAATCCCGCTTGTAATCGTCAGGTTCTACTTGATACGCAACGATGCTCATGCTCCAATACTTGCATAGCAGATGTGGCATGGTGCAGCAGTACCTGCCGAACCCTAGATCAACCTCGCCATACCTTTGAATGCACATGGTTGAAAAAGTATGCGAATCCAATTCGATCCAAATGGGGCGAATATGAATTTGGAATGCTGTGGTTGATTGTTCGTCTACTTGCTAGACGGCAGGGCGAAGTTCAAAACCCATCAGCTATCAATGATGTTCAACCTTCGCGGGAGAAACACGGCTGGGATGGTATAAACATGCTCTGCGGATCTTCTGAGACTTGGCCTCATGACAAAGTTCGATCTTGGTCCAAATTGGTCAAGAAATATCTCCAGAGCAACCAGACATTACCACACGGGCTAAGCACCGAACGAATTCTTCATCTTATATGCCAAGAAGAGGCAAATTCGTTTGGCCTTTATCCAAGGGAAACTGGTGTCTTCCCTATCCCAGTCCCCTTCGTCGACAGGGGGGAACAGTTTGCGGCTGCCGTATATCCCACCGCAGCAATAGCCAACCACTCCTGTTTGCCAAACGTAAGTCGATCAGCCCGGGTTAGCATGAATGAAATACCTAACCTCTTATCAGATTATCCACAAGGCCGATGAACAAGGCCGAATGGTGTTCACTGCATCTCGAGACATTTACAAAGACGAAGAATGCTGCATCTCGTACTTCGATCTCACAAAATATACCGAGATTGCCATACGCCGTCGACATCTTAATAACGCCTTTCGGTTTACGTGCAAGTGTGAGCGATGTGTTTCTGAGGAGACTATCGAGGACTCATCATCACAGAGCACGATATCAATGGATTTCATGGGGCTGTGATGATTTGGATGGCTGCTATAGTGAGATGCCGCCCTTTGTTTTGATTAAGTGCATAGCGTATACCAGGGAATGTTCTCCGCCCAGTGCTTCTTTCTTCCATTTTTCAATTGATTATACGACGGTGTCAACCAAAAATGGGTCTATTGCTGTGAAATATAAAGTTTGGATAGAACAATACAAGAAAAAATGACATTGGCAACGGTATTGATCTAATCGATTTAACTTCCTATGCAGTTGGTATCCCACGCTTGAGCTTTCAGGTCCGTGCTCAGTCAGTCCCTAGGACCTTCATAGCTCATTTTTACCGCTTTCTTGATACTTCGTGAAAGTAGGAGCCGTTTTCTTCACCATTGCCGCCAATTTATCGATAATCAAGTCCGCTGCCGCGACCGAGGTTGTCTCCGCAGTCGAATCATAAGGTGGACTGACCTCTACCACATCAGCCCCGACTAATTAAGTCCCTCCAAACCACTGATATACCTCTTAAGCTCGCGAGTCGTCCCTCCACCAGATTCTGGCGTTCCAGTAGCAGGTGCAATACTCGGATTCAAGACTACCAAATTCAGACCAGTCAGCACCACCAAACAACCGCAAGGAAGAACATACCGTCAATATCAATAGAAAGATAAACTGAATTTATTCCAACAACATCCAAAAACCTCTTCACAATTTCATCAGCCCCAATATCATCAATCCCTCTCGCTTCGATCCTATGAAACCCAACAACCTCATCAATCTCATAATCCCTCACCCCAAACAGCTTCGTTCTCAACCCCCCATGAACACTAGCACCCTTATTAATACATCCCTCCCGACTCGCATGCCAAAAGAACGTCCCATGCGTAATAGCAGACTGCTCAGACGCAATCCCCGTATACCCCTCATACGGATCCCAAGTATCCAAATGAGAATCCAGAATGGATCACCGAAATCGGTCCATAAACACTCTTCAGCGAGCGTAGAATCGGCAATACGATCGAATGGTCTCCTCCTAAGCTGATGATTCTCGGATGAGTCCACCCATCAGGCTCGGTGTCCGTCGTCAGATGGTAGAGGACTTGTCGATAACCTTGTTCCATTTGCTTGAAGGCGTCGGCTGCGTCAAAGGGGGTGATGGGGATGTCACCACAGTCCAGGATGCTGAGACCTTCTTCAAAGGGGTCGATTCCCCATACGGGATTGTAGCTTCGGCCTTTCTTTTCGCGGGAGGAGCCAGCGCGAATGCCTCGTGGTCCGAAGCGGGCGCCAGGGCCGTAGGAATTGCTTGTGTCGTAGGGGAAGCCTAGGATGGCGATGCCGAGGGGCTGTTGGGGGGTTAGTTCATATGCATTGTGGATGTGTATATGCTAAGGTTGGGTGCAGTGATAACTTGTTCGTGATCTGCAGCTAGACATCTTTGCCATTCGAGATGAGCGAATGTCACGGGCTGAGAAAAGGGGCGGTCTTTGTCGAGATCTGCAGGAGTTCTATGTATTAAACTTTCTGATATCGTTGAAGACTGTAGAATTCATGGGTTTACCTTCAACAGGATGCCCATAGTCACCCACGTTGAGAGCAGACACAATGGGAAAAATCTGTAGTAGTGACAACTGAGATAACTTCATTCTGGACTGAAAATGATTTTGTAAACAATTCAGCACTGCAACACTTTGCTTAAGTGATTTTATAGTAACTCAACTCCCCTCGTGCGGGGTTATCGGTTTCGCTGGCTCTTAACTAAATAACGGGATCCCCGCACGACATTACAGTAACCAATACATAATTGGAAGGAATAGCGAGTGGCATGCAGTACTAATGCATAATCGACAGCCATGGAAAAGAGCTGTAAAATAACCTCTTACACAGTAGTCTACTCAAATTTCAGCCGTCTCTTCTAGAAATAGCAAACTCAATTTCTGAACCTCATTAAAGAACCTTGAAGTGTTACTTTAAATTGGAGCACTCAAATATTAAAACTTCGAATTTCCAAAAGCCTGGTATCATAAAGCTTCATCTATGAAATTGCAAAGTCCAACTCAACTACCTGCCAAGTATAGTATTAAAATAGATCATCACCATGACCATCCTTCCATGTTGTGACTTCCTCCAAGGGTGTGAGTAATGACACCACTTGAACATAATCTACCGCAATGCATGTTGATCAGCCAATGGGGAATAAGTCTGATTTGACTTCCGGCCCTGCAAAGCACCTCAAGCGTAGATAAGATAAGATCGGTGGGGTTTCTTTGTGCAGAATCTTGTGAACGATGTTGAGTAGTATAGAAAAAAAAAATAGATAATCATTCAAATCATTGGAATGTTGATTAGTATATGCACATGCTAGCTCATAATAGACAAATAATCCCAAATGAGTCCATAGCCACAGCCATGGAGGGGGAGGGGCATCGGATGATGTCAGCCCCTCCGCGGTTTCGCCATTGGCCCGGAAGCGGGAAAAGCGGCGAATCAATAAACTTTTTTTCCCTCGCGTGGACATTTGAAGAACTTGATCCCGACGACACCAATTGATTGTTCATTTGAAGTTCTCGTGATTCTGCATTTTGGCGCATTTCCGAACATACTGAGTTGGTACATTGGCATAGATTTACTGCGATGTCGGATCTAACAACCTCTCGAGCCGATGAGGTGCAAAACGTGAGTCATCTGATCTACTTCCAGAATGTTTTTCATTGTTCATTTCCATGTGTTTTTCAATAATTGAAGCTTTTCAAAGCTAATTGAATCGAACAAAGCTCCTCAAAGCCGTCGAAGATCTTCTCATTCCTTTTATTCGATCTGCAGACCAACCCCCCGTCCACGCCCACGAGAACGGAGTCAACGGACAAAAGAACGGAGCCAATGGATATAGCACACCTACTGGATCATCATTAGTGGACTACAAAAAGCCCGAAGAGCTTCGCGACATTCTCCAGCTAGAAATCCCAGAGAAAGGCAGACGGCAAGAGGGCCTGATAGAAGTTCTGCAGAAGGTTCTGCGGTACTCGGTCAACACCTGGCACCAAGGTTTCCTGGATAAGCTATACGCATCCACCAATGCCCCTGGTGTCGCGGCGGAGCTCATCCTTGCGACTTTGAATACCAATGTGCACGTCTACCAGGTCTCGCCTGCCTTGACGGTCATCGAGAAATACACCGGTCAGCGGTTAGCGAACCTCTTTGGTCTACTTGGCCCACGGGCAGGAGGAATCTCGGTCCAGGGTGGCTCGGCTTCGAATACCACGTCGATCGTGATTGCGCGGAACAACCTATACCCCGACACAAAGAAGGAGGGTAATGGAGGGTACCGGTTCGTGCTCTTCACGAGCGCGCATGGGCACTATAGCGTGGAAAAGGCGGCGCAGATGCTAGGCTTTGGTAGCAGTGCTGTTTGGCCAGTACCCGTTGACAAGCAGGGACGGATGATCCCGGCAGAATTGGAGAAATTGGTTCAGAAAGCCCAGAGTGAAGGTCGGACGCCTTTCTATGTGAACGCCACTGCGGGAACGACGGTTATGGGCTCCTTTGACCCGTTCAATGAGATTGCGGCCATCTGTCAGAAGTATAATCTGTGGTTCCACATTGATGGGTCCTGGGGTGGGTCTTTCGTTTTCTCCCAGAAGCAGATTCATAAGTTGTCTGGGTCGGAGAAAGCGAATAGTATTGCCATCAATCCACACAAGATGCTTGGTGTACCGGTGACATGTTCGTACCTATTGGCTGCTGATATGCGTCAATTTCACCGCGCCAATACCCTCCCCGCCGGCTATCTTTTCCACAACGAGGATACGGAAGCAACGAATGGCGATCACGAGTCAGAAATCGAAGTCGACTCCCCCGAAGTCTGGGATCTTGCGGATCTTACACTCCAGTGTGGTCGACGTGCTGATTCGTTGAAGTTGTTCATGGGTTGGACGTACTATGGAAGTGAGGGATATGCCCAACAAATTGACTCGGCATGCGAGGTAGCTGCTCACCTTGCCACACTCGTGGAGAAGAACCCAGACTTCATCTTGGTGAGCGAAAACCCGCCGCCTTGTCTGCAGGTCTGCTTTTACTACGCTCCTGGCAAAGAGTTCGTGTACCCGCGGGGTGTTGTGTCGAATGAAACACAGCGCGGGAAGGATAATAGCAAGGTTACTGAACAGATCACGCATGCCATCGTTCCCAAGGGTTTCATGGTTGACTTTGCTCCGCCTAGTGGAGATGAGGATGCAGTTGGAAGTGGCAAGTTCTTCCGCTGTGTGGTGAATGTTTTGACCAGCAGAGAAACGGTTGAGTCTCTTATCTCTGCGATCGAGGAATCTGGTCCGGGTATCATCGAGACTTTGAAGACCAATGACCGACTTGCTACACGGAAGCGACATGGTGAGCATGGTCACGGGCCAGTCGTGCATCCTAAATGAACTGCAACATCCGAATATAGACGTCCTTGAACGATTTTGAATGACCATAGATTTCCTTCCCATACCACGCAAGTTTATCAACATAGACCGAATTCATATATTAAAACTTAGCATAGCATATGGACTAAATACATTGGTATCATAACATCACATAGAAGCCAAGAAACTTCCTTCGGCCGCCTCAATCTTTTCGACGGCAGTCTTGTACCCCTCAACCTCCTGCAAACGCTCAGCATAAGAAGCAAGCAGAGGATACTTCTCACGCATCTTCTTCTCCTGCAGCAAACGCCCACTAGCAGCGATAGCCGGGAAACTCAACAAGATATCCGCAGCTGTCAAATCCTTTCCACAGATCCAAGGGCCACCCTCCGGTGCAGTCTTGAGCTGATCCTCAAGGAAATCAAGGTTCCCCTGAATATTCCGATTAAGGAAAGACGCCTCAACCTGCGAAGCGACGAGACCCGTAAACGGGCGAATGAAGAACGGTGGCGAGTTCCGAATAGCTGGGAAGGGATGTTAGTTCCGTGTGGTCCGGCTCAGTTGAGGTGTTGCGGGGAGAGGAGATAGGCGCATTACGCATGTGCATGCATGGCCATCCCTGCTCCTGCTGCTCCACTTACTATCATTCACAAGACTCATAACCAAAAATGGCATCAGACTTCCTTCAACGTAGTGCATGAAATAGCGATAGCGCATGAACTCTTCACGTTCGCCACCGACTTGTCCCTCCTTGCCTGCAATGTAGCGCTCGGGAACGAGCGACGGATTGGCCTTTCCGAAGTGATCGCAGAGGTACTCTACGATCGCGCCGGATTCTGCGAGGACCATGGGCGAGGAGGAACCGGGGGCTTCGATGGTGATGACCGGTGACTTGCCGAGGGGGTGGACCTTCTTCAGCTCGGGTGGAGCGAGTTTGTCGCCGCGGCGCTTGAAGGTCTTGAGCTCATACTTGAGCTTGAGTTCCTCCAGCAGCCAGAGGATGCGGTGGCTTCGAGATTGTTCAAGCCTAGCTTGTTAGTTGAGCTTGGGAAAATGGGAGTTTGTGATGTACCAGTATAGGGTGATCTTGCAGCCTTGGTTGTTGTCCGCCATTATGAAGATGAAGATAAGGATGAACAGATGTCTAGAATTATCATTATCTGGAGATTTGTTGAAAAAGTGGCAGTTGGCGGGCTTATATCCTTTCTAAGCTTGGATGATGTCAATGGCCGAGGTACGAACCTGGATTGATAAGGTTAAAGCGCCGAGATCCGCAGATCTCATGTGAAGCGTATTTGTTGGGGTTCGCATCTTCAGCCTTTTTAGTCTGTTCTAGATGCTCCACTGATTAATTTATTTTTGTCTCTTGGTCCCTTCCCATCCCCACTGTATACTGCACGCCAAAAATGAAAATACAATTTCGCTTGGTGGCCTGAGGTTTCTGGCAACAATGTCGCATCTTCCCTACAGCTTTACTATAGGTTTTAATGAGAGGAAAATCAATTTAATATGAGCAAGTGAATTATAATTATATACCAGCCACTAATTAGCAAGAAGCAATATTAAATCCGTCAATACCTCAATCCTGCTTTAGTCCTTCCGCCTGATAAACACTGAAACTAGCAAACTCCCAATAAGCCTCCTCAAAACTCGACGGACTATTAGCAACAAACTCATGACAATTGCCAGGACATTTATACATCTTCTCATAGTACTGCGGATCAGCTCCCAACTGTCCACAAAGATCAATATTTACAATAATACTCTGGTTCTTGAAATGCGACGCGATATCACACTCCGTCCCAGGAAAATCAGCCAACGCAGTTCCCCACGTCGACGGATTAGGTGCCTGCACAGGATCCTTAATATCCGCCGGAATCAAAGCCCGAGGCCAGAACCATGCACGAATACCCGCCTGTCGAAGTTCGAGGGCATAAACTCCACCTCCATTGGCGTTCATCGCTGCTCCATATGTGTCCGGATCACCGACAACACCGCAGCCCGCGTTTCCGTGCGTGACGTTATCACAGTTCGAGTAGACGGTGGATCCTGTTTGTTTGCGCTTGACGTCCATCGTGCATCCCGTTGTTGTATGGAGGGTGACTTCGTTGCCGTGGGATCCTTCGTTGGTTGTTTCTAGGATGTCGATCTCGCCATTATCGGGCCAGTTTCCACCGTCTGTGAGCCATAGAGCGGGCCATGTAGCGCAGCCGTATGGGGTGTGGATGATATCGAAGATGAATAGGCCAGTATCGTATGTTTGGGTAGATTCGATGCGTACGGAGTTGCGGCCGACCAGGGCTTTGGGAGTGAATGAGTCGACTCGTAGGATGGCTGAGGTATCGGTTGCGTAGGTGAGGTTGAGGTCATGGGCTGCTTGCTGATTGACGTATCTTTGCATTTGTTAGCTCTGTTAATTGAGGGATAGAAGAAGGGGGACTTACACCACAAACCCATCAGTGGGATCAGCTTCTGTGAAGTAGTGGAACTTATCGAAGAAGGACGTTCCTTCGTATTTATCGACCAGCTGATAGTCCAAGGGTGTATATTTCGGGTATCGGTTTGCCTTGATACCAAAGAATGTACCGACTGGGACCACGATGATGATCACCAGAATAGCAATAACCGACAGTAGTTTTTTAAGTGGTGACCAACCACGAGGATCATACCTCTGGAGTGTTGGTTGTTTTTGCTCATCTGGTTTGCCCGAAAGTGGTACTGCTGGCGACAACGGGGTCTTGGGGATCTTTGCTGGGTCGAGCTTTGGGATCACCGAGGTGGCACCGCTGTAGCGAGTCAAATAAGCTGGCGGAAGATCTGTATCGTTCATATTGAGGGTAAATTCCGAAGGAACGTATGAGATGATGTTTTATATCTTGTGTTCAAGATGTAAGAGAGGAATCTGGAAGAGAGCAAGATTCATAGACTCATCACGTTTGAATATAGACGCGTTTAAAGGAAATTGGAAGTATTAATGCCGTCATGGCTGTGGAATGTTCCTGGATTAAGTCTAGTTGTTCAACGCCGATCATCAACACGGACGGGTGCGGCGCATCAACCGTGGATCAGCCAACTCTATATGACAGAATAAGACTTCAATGTTGGAGCTTGAAACAGTTTTTGACGTTTCACGTCATTGAATACATAAAGGAATGCGGGGATGATTTGACGTCAACTGCGCCATTATGGCTGCCGAGAACGGAATGAAGTCCGAAAACAACATCTACACATGTATATCGGCCTCATTATGGTAGCCCTGGAGTGTGATATGACAGCATAAAAGGTCCACAGGTTCGAGAGATGTGGAAAGATGTCTAGATAGGGAAATTATTCATCGGGTACGTATTGTAATATTTTGCCATTCTCCATCCAAGTGGTTATATGCAACTGGAATGTAACCCAATAATCCCATTTTTCCGTCTAATTCTACGAACAAACTCCGTCCAGCCGGGCCTGAATCGTCTTTTCGTCAAATCGTCCACTCTCTCCCTCGTAGTTTCGGAGGACCTCCAGGGTCATCAACCTTCGAGGGGCTTTGCGGCCGGTCATGAGCTCCCACTGCGCAATACCCTGTTCGATAACGTTTTCTAGTCCGTCAGATAAAACCCAGGACCGGCCCGTGTCACTTCGGATCCGACGTATCTGTTGCAGTAATGGTGTATCTAGAGGTTTATAGGCAAGCTAGACGAGTCAGTAGGGAATACAATGATTTAAACAGAAAATGGAACTCACCTCTACCACAACACCCCCAGTGGGACTACCAAGCCACTGCAGGGGCATTTCAAAGTTGGCCGGCGCCTCATCTTGATCTGGATCGGCCGGCACACAGGACGCGATGAGGCTGGGATGGTTGGAGTCTTCAGGCCAGTCATCCTGTGTTGACCGCAAGACTCGCACCACTTCGACCGAGTCCACTTGAGACGACGCCCAAGAGTTGAAGTGACGCGCCACCTCTTCCGCTCGGGACTGAGTTCGGTTGTAGATGAAGATCTTGCGGCAGCCCATGCGGAGCATGGCATATATAGCAGACCGGGCCATGCCACCGGCTCCGATGACCAAGCCCGTTGTTTTCGCACTGATAGCGTTGCGAGGAGAAAGATGGCGAGTGATACAGGTCATAATGCCGACCCAATCCGTATTCTCACCGTACCATCCGAGCACCGGACCTGCCTGGTTGCGTCGGCTGGCTTGCTCCTGGAGCGAATACATCCCTCCCTCTGATGGTCCTCGCAAGGGCATGATGGTATTGATAGCGCCAATCGCCTCGGCATGTCGACTCTTGGCTGCAAGTTTATGGTAAACCTCCACTCGCCAGGGCTGAACAACACTGGAGCCGCCAAAGTCTGGATCACGACGTAACTCGTCCAGTATTTCGAGGGAGGGAGAATCCGGAATGCGGTAGGTATGGCTCAAACCCGAATGTTGGTGAGCTCCGTTGTGCATGAAAGGCGATAAACTGTAGGCCACACTCGAGCCAAGAATGCAAAAC
This sequence comes from Penicillium lividum, assembly GCA_028828245.1. Taxonomy (NCBI): domain Eukaryota; kingdom Fungi; phylum Ascomycota; class Eurotiomycetes; order Eurotiales; family Aspergillaceae; genus Penicillium; species Penicillium lividum. The sequence goes on from JAQJAG010000002.1 coordinate 1,168,023, forward strand.
TTCAGCGGGTCAAGGACGTAGCTTTGACAGAGGGCTTGAACAGCGTCGCGGGATGTGATCAAAGGATCACGTTCATTCTCCGTTGGACGAGTGATCGCCGGATGGGTCACACTTGTCAGAATTGAGTTGAACACCTGGGACGTCCGTCCAAGGCGTCCAATGTTATAGGCGATCAAGGGCGCATGATCCCCGGGTAACGCGCGGATTTTGTTGCTGAATTCCAAAACACTCGCATTCTCCTCGCGATCTGTAGCCACGCGAAGAAGACGGACAATCTGACAACCAAGCTTCTCTGCTTCATTGTATAGTGTCACACAACTAGCATCGCTCCATTTTACTCGTGAAGTTGCTTCAAATACATGTTGTCCGATAATCTTGGTATTACCTCGGGCACGAATGACCTGCGCTAGTTGAGATCGATTCTGTCCAAGATCTACAACCAAGTATTCCACTGCCAGACGCAAACCGTGCTCCAAAATATCGAAATAACATGAAGTCGATTGATCTCGTCGGCCAAGCCCAGATGATGTCATATCGACAGAGAGGATAATTGGCGTCCGGGAATTGCGGCGCAAAACTGCGACCTGTTGGCTGATGATGGCTGGCATATCCAAGCTCCAGCGGTCAACAGACAACTCAATCGCATCACCGCCGGACTCCAATTCCTGAAGATTCACGTTGTCGTCGATCAGGTCGGAGGAGCGAACAAGGATAGCATGGGTGTAGGAACGAAGCTCAGGAGGGGTCTCTAGCAAGACAAATGGCGAGTCATAACTCGACTGGTTCACATCAACTCCCGTAACAAAGCGGACAAAACGGGTCAGGTCCTCCTTGACCTCTTGCAGCTTGAACGAATACGCAGCCGATCGTGGGTCAGGGCTTCCATCGTCTGCGGCAAATCGCGTGCGGTCCTCCAGATTGTAGAATTCAAAATTCGTGCATGTGCGATGCAACGGGTCTCCTTCCCGCAGTAGGCGGATGGACTGATCTTCAAGCCCCAGGAGCTCTTGAATGCGATCAATGTCGCGTAAAATATGCACCACGGGGCAAACCTGCGAGATGCGGCGCAGGTGGTCCTGGACTGTTCGAGTAAGACTACCTAACCCGCACTCTATAACACACCCTGTCTTGTGATTATCCAGCATTTGTTTCAACACATCAATGTCTTGGCGCTGGAATTCCTGGCTGCCATGGCTCTTGAGGTACTCGTGTCGCGTGACCCCGGTCACTTCCTTGAAGTAGTGGTCTTCGGTAATAAAGCGTCGTTTAAGGGCTGCGGCTGCGACGAAGCCAAGCGAGCGCTTTCCACACCCGCGGATGCCCACCAACACCAAGGAAGCATCAGAATCGAATGTGCGGGGCGCGATAGTGGGCTCCGGGGGATGCATAGGGTGGGCAGAGGACGCTCGGGTCGATTCTGAATGTGTTGAAGGAGATTCGGGCTCGACAGGATCACGAATGCGGGATTGCCAGTCGAGCATGGCGGGCGAGTGGATACCGACTAGAGGCGGTAGGCGGTAGGTGGGAGGTGGGAGGTGGGAGGTGGGAGGAGGGAGGAGGGAAGAGGGAGGAGGGAGGAGAGAAGGCGGGTGGGAATCTGTTAGCTAGGCCGAGGGCGCGGCAGCCATGATCGAGCACGTATACACAGTGGTGGTCGCATCAAGGTATGGACTTAAAGTTCTTCGCTAAAAGAAAAAGGGAAATCTGGAGAAGGCGCTCTCGCTTTTTCCCTGGATGCCGGATGAGGTACGACCGCGAGCAACCGTGTGGGGCGAATTGGGGGCTTATCGCGTGGTCTGATTTGCTGATCGGCAAAAACTTTAACCCGACGCTTCACCGAGGATAGTTAGAAGTCAGTGATGTTGATTAATCGGCCGAGGAAGCATGATATTTTGGGGTTTCTTGTTGTAGGGTGATTTGTGCGACAGTACATGCGTGGAGATGGAAGTCAAGGAAAGACTACACGTCTCCTAGGATCGACCAATCACGCAGACCTTCATACTTAGCTGGTGCTCGTCTGATCCCCTTTATCCTGCATTGCATTTGATTATTTGCTTTGATAAACATACTACTAAACTTAAAGTTACAGTTTAATCATACTAGGTACTACTACGCTTGATATCAGATAGAATACTAGCCTTCGAAGGCTTCGTAGTCACGTGTTCCACATGAATTCGAAATGCTTGCGAAATGGAATATGAACAGCTGTATTTTGTTATTTTCATGAATTACTAGTAGTATGTTCTATTCACATCATTTACTTGCTAATATACAGATAGTCTGATCCAGCAGCCCGGACAAGCCCGCAGTAAAAGCTTCATCTACTTTCCAACACAGAACCTGCAGTTTATTAGTAATTCATGGAAATAATTTAATGGGCTGATGTCAAGACTTACTTCTCAAAAACAACACCAAGAACATCCTCCACATCCCCACTTTCGCCTTTCCCAGTGATCCTGGCTAGCATGTCCGCTGCATAGCGCAAATGCTCAGCAGCTGTAACTATGTCGATTTCAGCTTCGTAAGAGTCAGGCATAGCGCCGAAAGAAGAGTCAGGATCGTGGGTGGAGGATGCGGATGTTTGGGAGAGGAAGTCGTCGAGATGATCACGGCATTTCTGTAGATTCGAGCTCTGCCGATGCGTAACTCCCAATGAGTCCTCCCAATATGATATATCGTATTGGGGGTTGCCTTCTTCAGCACCCAATGGTGCAGCAATCTGCTCAAATGTCGAAATTAAGCCCTTTAAAAATTCTTGCAACTGACCAGGGTCAGTTTGGGCGGGTGAAGAGGGTGTCCGCTGTGCCTCATCACAAGATATGGCGAAAACTCGATTTGTTGGTACAGTGGGTAGGATTTCATGAATAATTTCGGTCAGATCCTTTGGTAGGGCACCCTCCGTTGACCAAGATGAAAGCTTGTCACACTTGTTAACAGCAACAACAAGGCATTTCTCAGCCTCAACGCATTCGTTGACCGCATCAAGAACCTCGGGCTCTATAGAAAGACGAGCGCCCTCAGGAGTATCTTCTAGCGAAAGAACCACAATGACAACATCGGATTCTAAAGCTCTCGCCCTTGCCCGTCGAATGCCTTCCTTTTCGACCGCACCAATCACGACAGATCCACCAGATTCGGGGCTAGCGTCAGCACGGATACCAGCCATGTCTCCGAGCTTACAGTACCAGCCCCCTAGATCAACACCAACATCAACAATATCACGAGTAGTGCCCTCTTCAGTACTGACAATCGCAGCCTCTTTGCCAACAACCCGGTTTAAAAGCGAGCTCTTCCCGGCATTCGGAGCACCCAGCAGCGCAATACGAATACCATTGCGAAGCAACTCTCCCTTGGAAGCATTCTGGATATGGAAGCCAATTTGAACCTGCAGCGCCTGGATCTGTCCAGCCACAGAAGATACCAGTTCTTCTGTAGACTCATCAAAGTGCTGGTCCTCTGAAAAGTCGATCAAAGCCTCTAGCTCACCGCGCGCATATAGCAGCTGCTGGCGCCACAGCTCGTAACGATTTACCAATGCATCACTGGATCCCCGCACTGCTAGGCGTCGCTGCTGCTCTGTATCTGCTGATAGTGTATCGCCCAGAGCTTCGATCTGCGGAAGACCAAGCCGGTCGTTCATGAATGCGCGACGTGTGAACTCTCCCGGCTCGGCGTAACGCACGACAGCGTCTGTTTGGTTGGTGCGTGCAATAGCACCAAGGACCGCTTTGACAATAGCAGGACCACCATGGATATGGAATTCGAGAATTTCCTCTCCTGTTACTGTTTTCGGGGCGGGGAAGTAGAGTACGAGGGCGCCAGCGTCCAGGACTGTATTAGCAGACGGTGGGTGTGACGGGTCGTAGAGGGTGCGCAATGCGGCGCGGCGCGGCTTTGGGAGAGATGTTTCAGGACATAGCGCACTGTATATCTGCACCGAGACTTGTAATTAGCAAGCAATGGCCGAGCTGCGGGGATCGGGGAAATAGGTATATTTTCCTACCGAGACACACGCTGGACCAGAGACCCGAACTACCGCAATTGCAGCTCTTCCTGGGGCTGTGGATAGCGCATAGATCGTAGAATCTGAGTCGAGCATGAACCTTCTCATTGGGGAGGAGGTAAAGCTTCGACTGGGCCTAGAAACCCGCTGAGCTGGCGGATGAATCACGATGCGATGGCGTAACGAGCTACGCAGGCCTGCTGCGGGTGCTCGGTTCCATGCTGGGCGAAATGAAGCCCAGCGCGACACCCAACAATGAGATGCTTGCATGCGTAAAGTGGTGAATCTAACGTTTATTTGCAAAAGAGCAACTTGCAGGCGCAGACGCAGACACGCTTGGATCTGCGATGTTGATAAGACCGATAAGAAAGTAAGCCTTGTGGCCTGATAGATCAGGCGTTAAATAGGCACCAACTTGCCCTTTTGATTACGTGGCTGGGACGCCCGAACTAATTATTAATCTATTAGTTGACTGCAGATGAGAGTACCTTTGATAAGGTGTGGTTCCATTGCAATTAGCAAGCTAGTGAGTAGTTCAGCTTAAATAGAAAGCTGGTGGCCACCTGGGCAGAAACAGCTCATTGCTTCTTCTTCCCCGCACCCAGTCCGTGAATCAACATGTCCCCTTCTTCCCTTAAACTCGAGCCATTGACCCTGGAGGATAATGCCGCTCTCACGAACCTATGGTTCGCGGCATTTACAGCTCCCGAACTTCAAATGGTCTTCCCAAATACCCCTGGAGTCCGCCAATGGTTACAAAACGCCAACCAGCATGACTTGATCAACAAGCCATTCCAGAAGTACATCAAAATTGTGGACACGGAAAGCAAAGACGAGAATGGTCGACCCCGCATAGCCGCCTATGCGAAGTGGGATCTATCAACACCTGAGGAACGAGGACGTCGCTATCCGCCGTGGCACGCTGAGATGCCTGGGGAGATGTGCGAAGCGTTTTTCCTCAAAGAAGAGGACAATCGCAGACGTGTGATGGGCGATCGGAAACACTATTGTACCATAAACCCCTCTGATTCTTGAAATAGAAGTCTTGCTAAATGGGTTGAATATAGATTTGGATACCGTCGCCACACACCCTGACTATCAACGACGAGGATGTGGCTCTATGCTTGTCCAGTGGGGATGTGATTTGGCTGATGCTGAGGGTGTCAGTGCGTATGTTGATGCTAGTAAGGATGGCGCACCTCTTTACGCAAAGCATGGATTTGTGGATTACAGCAATCCCGGAGAGGAAATCGCTTCAATGGCTCGGTATTTCAAGGCTTAATTATCTACTAGGTACTCTTCAGCAAGCAGATTCCTCCTATCACTGGCACTTTTCGTGTCTTTTCCACGCATTTCAATTAGTAGCTCGACAGAATTCCCCTTATACTGAGCTAGGCGAATCACACATGACGATTTGTAACGCTGGCAATGAGCATATCCCACTTCCCTCTCTTAGATCCTTTCTTTTCTCTTTATACTGCTCTAATTTGACCTTAGTACTTCTCTTGGTGCATGCTACGCATGTTGTCTTCAATAACTTTGTTTTCCTCATCTACTATAATCTTAGTATGAGTCATACCTTATCTTATGCACCCTGTAGGAGTTTCGCGTAGGGACGAAGTGGATGCTAACACGCTCATCTTGGCCTTAGTGAATACCAACTCTAAAAGTATCATTTTTTCTGAGTCATACACGTATCGTCACAATTCATTATTATTTATTGAACACCTGGGAATTTTACATCAACTTAACTTCCTCATTCAATATACAATTGTTTATGTAGGTCCCAGTTTCAAAAATATATCCCTCCCCACACATTCGTTTGGAACTGACGTCTGCCTGGTAGCATACAATGGCCTCTCCAACATCAACGCTTCAGCACAGAAGCTGGACAAGTGGCCCATATCTGATTTCAACCAATTCATCCATGATACCTGTTTCCATCTTGAATAGTTGGTTTGCAACCGAAGAAGTGTACTGGGCAAAACCGATGCCCGATGACGTTATGCGTGAAACGCTCGAACGGTCTCTCTGCTTTGGACTATACTACGCAGTGGATCAGCAGGAGAAAGTGCCTCCAGGTGGAGACTTCCGCGAGCCAGAGTTCATCGGCATCGCGCGATGCATAACCGACTTCACGACATTTGTTTACTTAACTGATGTATTCGTTCTTCCCACGCATCAAGGTCACGGACTTGGAACATGGCTCGTGAAATGTGTTCAGGAAGTTGTTGAAAGTATGCCTTATCTAAGACGGTCATTACTGATCACGGGGGACTGGAAACGATCTGTGCCTTTCTACAAGAAGCTCATGGGGGTGGAAGTGCACGAAAACAAGGCACCGTCCGATGGCAATGAAGGCGAAGGTTTAGCTGTAATGATACGAAAGGGCAAAGGAAATCCCAATTACAATGAGGATATCTGAACATCTGAGAGTCTATTTCGTTTCAAAGATACGAGGTAATCAGGTTCGTGTACGCAAAGTCATTCCAGATACAAAAACAATTGCTGACGGATTACCCAGTGGAGGCTTGGGATGCATCTGAGGAAAGATCTCGCATTCGACTACCCAACCCTTTGATGATCCAATATACCACTGGGATATAGAAGATATGCAACGCAGCTGGTTTTTTATCAAGTTGGAAAATTCGTTAGCTGCTATCCTTTAAGCAACTCTCTATAGGCCCTAAAAGCAAAACTCGCTTCTTGAATCCTGTGTATCCACTATGGCTTTTGACACCATTTCAAGATCCGCGTACACACTTCTCACTCAGCAGTCTTCTCTATAATGTATAGTCTCCTTAAAGGTTGGATCTAGGTGGAATTTACATACAATTCGAATCAAGCTGTCGCAACATGGAGAAATATTGACCTTTTCTCCCGCGTGGATTGATTCGATGCATAGAACTGTGGGTTTCTTAAGAGCGGGGTGGAGTATCTGGCGACGGAGTGGACTGCCCGAGCATGCAGATATATGGCAGGGAAGCATATACATAAAAGATGTAAATATCATTCATGTTTGCTCTTTCATCCATTCATTTCCCTTTGAGCAAAATTCATCAAAATACCTACTGTTCATTTCAGATAAACATGGGCGTAAGTAAAAGTGGCAAAAGCTATACAACAACCGAGTCTAACTATCCAAGGAAACAAACCGCTCTAAATGCTGTAGATGTGCTTCCTGAGAATCGACCTATTCCACAGCTGACAAACCCCTGGGATTTCAGAGTCCAATTTGCGGAGAATGGTACACAGCCAGGAAAGTGATTTAGTCAAAATCGGGTGGATTTCGCACGGACCTTTGGTGCAGATGAAGCTTTCGTGACCCATGCCAGGCCCGAGGACAAGGATGATCTCGTGTGGAAGAGGTAGCACGGCTCATGAAGGAGAAGTTTGATTGAGGGGAAGGGCCTGATATTGTACTTGAAGCAACGGGTGCGCAGGCTTGTATCCCGACGGCAATTCATTTGACGACAAAGGGTGGGACATATGTGCAGGCTGGGATGGGGCGAGAGGTTATTTCTATCCGACCTGTCATTGAACATGCTTAACAAGTACAGGATATTGCTTTCATTATCACAACAGCGTGTATTCGTGACTTGCACATTAGGGGATTTATTCGTTACACTGTCGGTTGTTACCCGATGGCAGTAGATTTGATTGCTAGTGGGAAGATTGATGTCAAACGGTTGATCACCAATCGGTTCAAGCTTGAGCAGGCAAGCTTGAGGAGGCGGAGGAGGCGTTTTATTTGATGCGACAAGGTCAAAAGAGCGTAATTAAGGTGGTTATTATTGAAAGAGTATCTTGATAATTAGAATACAAAGTGGGGGGACAAATATAGCCATTAGGTAAACTTTGGGAATTATAGGGTAAGACCAATCTCGGCAAGGGCCTTGGTGACGTTCAGTGAAACGGTCAGGTTATTGGCCTTCAAGGCGTCGGTGAAGTAGGGCAGCTCCTTTCCGTTATACACACTGGACTCGCCGACAATAGTGAACGGCACAACACCATCAGTGAAGGGGTTGCTGGACGAGGTGAGCAACTCAACAATGGCAGTCTCATTGACGGTGGCAGTCATTGGAACGGAGTTGTTTCCAGGCTTAACGATGAGGTCGTCAAGGTAGCATTTGCCCAAGACTGTGCCTAGTACAACAAGGTCGAACGTGGCATTTCCCTGGATGAAGTAAGCATATAATCAAGTTGACAGTTAGCAAGTAGTTCGACATACCATGGGCAATGTCATCACGGACGCGTTAGGAATAAGGACGGTGCCATTCATGTTGCGTCCATTGACAGTGGTAGTCAAGATGTGGAACTCGGTAATATCGAAGCCCTTCAGCTTGTTGAGGCCTGTCGAGGTACTCCGATTAGCATGGCAACAACATGGGACAAAAAGAACAGGGCTTACCTTTCATCTCAACAGTCTTGTTGTAAGTGACGGTGACCTTGGGCAAGGATCCCTGCTGCAACTTGGGCCTGCCATAAATATTCAACGAGAGATCTTCGCTGACCATGGCCGTGGTGCAGAAGTCAGCAAAAGCATCAGCATCGCTAAGATCGAGAGTCTGAGAGATATCGACAACAGCGCCATTCTTGGACTTGACTTCGGGAACATTGACGGTGGCAAAAGTGGCAGCTCCCAGCAAGGAGACAGCGGCATTGAATGCAAAGATCTTAGGGTGGTAGGAGCTGTGGCTGCCGATGACTTGGGTCTGGTTAAGGACAAAGGACTCAGGCTTGGGGTCGCTGAGAACCATGCTGCTGATAGTGAGAGTAGAGTCATTGATAGCGTTCTGAGCGATCTTGGGGTAGCCGACATAGACGCTGTTGTTGATTAGATTGAATTCGCAAAACTCCTATGGAGCTTTGACTTACACTGGCAGAACCACCACAAGCACAACAATGATTAGGGCGATCAGGTATGCCCACCACCACTTTTTGAAATGAGCGCCGACTCGTGACCCAAAGGATTGGTTCGGCGAGGCGACAGTGGTAGTCTCCATGACTTCAGCTTTTTCGGACATGATGCTATAGTCCAACTAGGATGATCCTGGTCTGGTAGTTTGGTAAGTCTTAAGATCAAAATCGAAATGAAGAGGGCATACCGAGAATTCTAGTAAGTCGTCAAGGAAGAAAAAGAAAAGAAAAACAAAGGATCGGAAGACCGGAGCAAGTAGAATAGACTAAGTAAGGCACCAAGAGCTCCGAGCATACATTTAGTCACGGAACACACCGGCTTTGTTATAATAGTTTTTATTAATACTAACATAAAATCTCTTTCCTATTTTTCTATTTTCTAGAGCCGCAGAGATTAAATCTTCATGTGGAGACAGTTTTAGCGAAGTAAATGGAGTCAGAAAGCGGGATAGATCGAGAAGCGAAAGAACTTTGGTGGAAATGAGATCCACATGTTCTCACCAAAAAACTCATTGAGGAAATTCCCGCCAATTTGCGGGGATGATCAACCCCAGCTGACATGTTTCAGATTGTATCTAACTAACTTTCGAAGGTTACTTTACTTCATTCAAACTGAGTTCAATCTGAATTCCTGAGTTGATCCGATCCATGGTTTACCAAGGATGTTGGTCATATGCCGATGGTCAACAAATGTGCTTCTTAGTGTAACCAGGGCTCTAGAAACTGGGAGGGTTCCCCTTACCTCGTGCCGTTGCATTGACTAGAAGTTAACCCATTATTCTGATTGGTTCATGGTCAAGCTAGCTGCAACAAGGGCGCTTGCCAAGGCTCAGCCATGGAAAGCAGAGGGTCTGCGGGTGAAAGTAAAATGGGACTAGTGGACGCCAATGTCCACTTTCATCCGGATATATGACTTTCTTTAGTTTGGATCCCTCTGATCTTACTCCTATTGGGGGAATTCGACCGAATTATGATTCACGCTAAAGTAGACAAAGGATTCCCAAGGTTGCTTTGCATGAGCTATCCTAATTAGTTAGTACCTAAATTAGTACTTCGCCTCCGTACTGCATAGCGTTGTTGACTAAGAATCAAAGAAAAAAGATAAAGGGGTAGGTATGATGGTGACAAAGCCCTTTTATCATTGATGAACTCTACAAAGACTTCTAGGCACATTGTGTCGCCCTGCAAGACTTGAGACTTATTAACAATTGTGTTAATCCACAATGGTGTTTATAAAGGACGAGAATGTCCTCTGTTTCCTCGAGATCAAAATATCAGAATCACTTGCATTCATCAAGTCGATTAGCGGGAAACATCCCGTAATATTTGAGACACTCATCTTCTTTTCTGGAATTTACCTTCGCTATAACACTCATAAATACCCCATAACCCCTCTTCTACAGGTACAACATGCATACTACTGACCTTCCTAGTAATTTCTGGCACCGGGAGCAGTTCAATTGGGCCGAAGAGGTCGAGAACGAGATTATGAAAACTCAGATTTCTGCAAGTTGTCCCAAGAGCTGTTTGGAGGTTGACGATCACACTGATACAGCACAAACCGGTCTACCTAGGCCCGAAAGCCGTCGAGACATTTACGAAACAGAGTTGTTTGATCGGTTCGACGAACCAGAATTGTTTGACCCGTTCGCCGATGATGCTATTGAATTCGTGTTGGACAATGGCTTTGCTCTCACTTGCGATGACACAGAGAGCTCACTCTTCTCTCCAGACTATTACACAGAAGCATGGCAATCCATGGAACAAGATGTCATCAGGGAATTTGCTTGGCGTAAGCAGTCCACGTTCCAGTACCACAGTATCCATCACTTCAACTGGCTAGGCGAAGGTGTCCTAGAGCGCAGTTCCACCCTACCAGAGGAGTCGTTGGCCGTAATGCTTTCTTATCCCAAGGTTCCCCAGGCCACAGACAATTACCGTGTCCAGGCTATTCTCCGTCGCGCTTATACATTTCTGGACCCTGTACTTCTCAGTCTAGACGATGTGGATGATTCCATCCTACTTCTCCGTGGCTCTGCCCTACAACATGCTGCAAAGGACCATGTATTCAAGTACTACACCGCTCATGGCCAGTGGATGTTTGACGATACCGAGCCCATTCAAAACACCACATTGGATATCGGCGAAGTTAGCACATATGTTGAGCCCAATGTGGTGATTGGTAACGGTTTTGTCAAGCATGACCTACTTCGATCCAGAGCGGAATTCCATAAGATCCGTGATGATACTATTGCCTCGTTTTCTCCTGCACGTCGGGGAAGGCATTGGAAACCCAGCCCTTCGAGATTGCAGACAGTGGAGTCTATCGTACCTGTAGACGATCAACCATTGAGGAAGCCTGTTTCTCTGAGCTCCTCAGAGGCAGGACCTTCCAAGTCTAACGAAAAACACATTCGAGTTATCTCCCTTCTTCCTACTAACCCAGTCATGCACCCTAGTAGAGATCCCGATGTTTACTACACTTTCCCTCCATCTAGAATTGGAGAATCCAAGCTGAGACGTTTTTTCAGAAAGACATGGAAATCTGTGTTGTCTGGTCTTGGACTACCAGAGTCATGTTGTTCTAAATAGTTTTATTGCTCTGCACGTTTGTTTAGATTGTATAATCTTGTGGAAATAAAAGGCTTTCGAGCTGAATAATTAATTGTTATTCACATAAATGAACACTCCTCAAGGTAGGTAGACTGTAAAACACTTCAAATTTCGAAATGTTCAAATGTTGACTTCTGACTCCCCCACTAGTGTGGCGTGATGATGATCTCCCGGGGAAAAAAAAGATTCCGCATTACCTTCCGCAGCTTAAGAATTAAGGGGTCACGTCACTTCCACCACTCTCCGGCAGCATGCCCTCAAGGTTACCTGCTGGACTTTCCTCCAGCTTCCTACCGCAATCTTTACGCGAGTTTGTGGAGCCCTACGTCCCTATCTACGAGACATTGGTTGTCGTCGTGTTTATCTCCCTCGTCCGTTACCTGGCATACCCTTACATCCAAGGCCGCAAGGAAGCTGCCGTCGCGTTCAACGTCCCCGTACCACCAGAAGTGCGCAAAAGCAACACCGGCAAGAAATGGGACGAGGTCTCGGGCGAGCAGAAGCAGGTGTTGGAGGATCAAGCTCGGGGGGTGAGTGTCAACGCATGCTGTGTTTAGGCCGAAGCTAACCACTGTGTTCTGTGCTACCTAGAAATGGAACGATAAATTGATTATGAGCTACTGTCCCGCCGACGGTCGAGTGTTAGGGAATGGGATTCGCCCCGCGACGGTCGATGATGTCGATGAATCGGTGCGGGCGGCCAAATTGGCCCAGCGCGAATGGGCCAAGACTAGCTTTCCGGAGCGCAGGAAGGTTCTCCGGACTCTGTTGAAATATGTCCTTGAGCACCAGGACGATATTGTGACTGCTTGCTGCCTCGACTCTGGAAAGACAAAAGTGGATGCCTCATTCGGCGAGATTCTCGTGACGGCCGAGAAGCTCAAGTGGACTATCGATCATGGCGAGAAGGCCCTGCTGCCTTCGCGCCGACCTACCAACTTCCTCATGATGTACAAGAAGAACATGGTCACCTATGAGCCCCTCGGAGTGGTCTCCGCCTGTGTATCCTGGAACTACCCCTTCCACAACTTCATCGGACCGGTGATTAGCGCTCTGTTTACCGGTAACGGTGTCGTCGTCAAGCCCTCCGAACAAACCGCCTGGTGTACCGCTTATTTCCTCGATATCGTCCGCGGAGCTCTTTCAAGCTGCGGACACTCGCGCGACCTGGTCCAAACAATCGTGTGCCTCCCCACCGTCGCAGACAAGCTAACCTCACACCCGGACATCTCGCACCTAACCTTCATCGGCTCCCGACCCGTCGCATTCAAAGTCTGCGAATCCGCAGCTAAATCCCTAACCCCCGTCTGCGTGGAACTAGGCGGCAAAGATCCCGCCGTCATCCTCGACGACCCCCGTACCATCCGCAACCTACCCAGCATCGCCTCGATCCTCATGCGCGGCGTCTTCCAATCCGCCGGTCAGAACTGTATTGGTGTCGAGCGCATCATCGCCTTACCCGGTATCTACGAGAAGCTTGTCGAAATGGTCACCCCGCGTATTCGCGGCCTTCGTCTCGGCTCTATCCTCCTCGATACCCCATCCACCGATCCCTCCGCTTGCACTCCCGATATGGGCGCTATGATTTCCCCGGCCTGCTTCGCCAAGGTTGAAGCTTTGGTTGCCGAGGCTGTGAAACAAGGAGCTCGTCTGTTGGCTGGTGGAAAGCGTTATGAACACCCGAAATACCCTCAAGGCCACTACTTCACGCCTACCCTCCTCGTTGACGTAACCCGGGACATGCGCATCGCTCAGGAAGAGCTATTCGCACCTATCTTCCTCGTTATGCGCGCCGAGTCCGTCCCCGATGCTATCGCCATCGCTAACTCGACCATGTATGCCCTCGGAGCGAGTGTCTTCGGGCACAATTCCGCTGATGTCCAGGCTTGCGTCTCCGGCATCGATGCTGGTATGGTGTCTGTCAATGACTTTGGAGCATACTACGCCGTCCAGTTACCTTTTGGTGGTGTTAAGGGATCTGGTTACGGTCGGTTTGCGGGTGATGAAGGTCTGCGCGGGCTTTGTAATACCAAGGCTGTTTGTGTGGATCGATTCCCTAAACTTGTGGGTACTGCTATCCCCCCGCGAGTGGACTATCCGATCCAGAAGCGGGAGGGCAGCGCTGGAGTTAAGGATGGTAATTCCGCGTGGGAGATGTGCAAGGGTGTTGTTGAGACAGGATACCAGTTGACGATCGGTGGACGTATTGCTGGTATCCTACGCTTGTTGAGCAACATGTAGTTAAGCTGAAGATGTACCATATGTAATTGTCTCGAGGCAATGTCCATTGTCCATCGAGTGTAATATTCTATTCTATGTACATGTCTATTCATCTAGAAGCCCTGGATATTCGAGAAATATCAACGTCTAGTTCACACATCTAACAAAGCCAGCTCGGGACCAGCCCTCACTAACCAATGATCCTCATTCCGGAACGAGGATTCATCCAGCCAATTCTTGAACGCTGCTCGATGCGGTTGAAGTGCCTCATCAAAGAAACGTTTTCCCGGCGCATCCTCTAAATTCTGCTGCCCAGCGATAAACAGCTGTCGAGTTGCGGACTGCCACACATAAGCGATCTGACGCGGGAGATCCAACATGAAATCCGACAACCACTGCGAAAAGCGCGAAATAACCAGATTTTCAACAGTGGGTCGCCTGAGAGCACGTTGGACATTATCCATATTCCACTGTATGATAGCAGGTGAATGCCCTGGAACTGACTCCGCACTAGCCCGAAGCACAGCTTCAAAGAACTTGTGACAGAGCTGCGGCTTATCCTGAAGCACACGGATGACATGCTCGAAATGCTCCGAGGGAATGGTATAAAACACACGTTGGCCTTGGTTGCGAACATGCCAACGGAAGATGTACTCGTCGAGTTTAAGGAGAGAGATAAGGGCTTCGTAATTCTGTGTCTGGATAGCTCGCGATACACCCTGGTGCAGAGCGGAGCGGTTCAGAATCGAGGTCGTTCCAGGACCATGTTCCATATCATCATGCACAAAGTTAGCCGAAGTCACCCGCAGCATCTCAAGGAAGGCGACATCATTCGGGGTGAAGCCTGTTTCGCGGCCACGGAGTAACTTCTCCGGGAAGCTGCATACGCTGATTGCAGGCCAGTGCAGGATCTGCTTTAACGAGAAGTGGACGATCTGTACCTCAATCATCGGGATGACCATCATATTGTAGGCTTTTGGGTTAAATTTGGAAATCTTCTCGTATTCCGGCCGTGTGAAGCCTATCGCCTCTATGAGTTGGGTGCTCGTGAGTCCTTTGCCAGTAAATGTAGTCGGACTGTCCATTTTGCGATTCATGAATCGCTCTAAGTTTTTTCGCCCGGTTGCGTCCATTTCTATTCCCTCATCGAGCCAGTGACGTTGGATATGAAGGTTTATCAATGTCGGGATATGTTTGATAATGCGGTCCATGGTACACCATTTGCAGGAGAATACGAGCGCTTGAATCATTGAGCGTTCGCCAATGGGGAGCCGGACGTAGTCTATCGGGTTGAAGATGGCCTTGATGGCAGGGCTTCCATGCTTCAGAGTGCCTGGGTGGCCGGCGGGGTAGTATTTTTGGAAGACTGGAGGATCCTCCCAGAAGGCGAGGAGGATGAGGAGGCGGTAGATACGCTCACTGGAGAGTGCTGCAGCCACAACGTGTGATGCGCGCGGGAGGTTCACGTTCATCGAGTAGAGGAAGATCTTTTCGATGATCTCAACTGGCAGAACTTCGAGCATGGATAGGCGGCGGGGTGTAGGTACATCATGTACCGGAGCAGAGGGCTGGCCCTGTGCTGTTTCGCTGAATAGGTGGGGTGTACGGGAATCACGTACCGGCGCAGGCGACTGGCTCTGTACGGTTCTGAGCATGGATAGCTGGCGCGTTGTTTCAGAGTCATCTGCCGGGGCAAGTAGTTCGCCCTCTCCAGAGGTATCGGAGTCAGTCTTGGAGGGTGGTCCTATGGGGCGCTTTCGTTTGTGTTTGGACTTGGAAATAGAACTGGAGCTGGATTTTGATTTTGATTTTGATTTTGGTTTCGGCGAGGCGACAGATCTGAGGATTATTTCTAAAGGGATGGGATGGTGGTGTGCTTCTCGTGTGTGAGCCCTGTCATTGCTCCGCACGGGTCCCATGGCAGATGGGATGAGGATTCATGCATACTGCAAAGAATATGATTGCTTTTTTTTGGGTGGCGAGATCGGTGATTGGCTGATTCCGTTGATTGCTTACATGCATGCAAATGTTCTAACCATACCGCCTTCTTTATTTGGCTCACCGCCTCTTGCCACGATCTCCCCCTGAATGACATGAAGCCAGTAAATGTAGTTGATATCTTTCCATATTTTATTATAATTCCGGGACAAAGATCCGGTGCAATTACCGTTTATCATCAACGACGTCATATTAAGGATCGTAAGTGCAGAATGAATTAAAGCAAGTACAATGGAGCAGAGCAACAAGTATGTGCAAGAATTGGTGGAGCATTAGAGTTGCGCGACCATCATCGAGCCAAACAAGCATAGCTAAGAACAATTCAAACCCAATAACTCCAGCAAAATACCACCCAGATTATAGTCTATGGGCTTGCGCCAAGGCCTGAAAGAAATTAGTACATGGGCAAAGTATCCAGGCTAGAAGAACAAACCTGCAGCGTAAGCAAGGTACCAAGTTCGTGACGCACCGCCATCAATCCAGCTATAGTTGAAATTTTCTTGAGAGAAGAAATTCCAAGATGCGTCCGGATCAATGAGGGCCAGGTTGGCATGTAGAACACCTTTCCAACCACCCTCGACTTGGGAGGCTGGGGTGGAGGCTGTGGCGGAGAACATGTCTTTCCATTCTTGTGCGACAAAACTGCGTTGACGGATGTAGGCAGAGTGTGGGAGGAGGGGCAACATGTGAATTCTGGGTATGTTAGTATAGAAACACGATGTTGTGAATAGGACCTACCCTTGAACGAATTCGAGGTTGTTACCAAAGTAGGTGGTGTGGTCAACCTTGTTCTCAAAGAGCTGTATGAATGTTAGCATCCATGTGTGAAATAGAACGAGACAAGCTTACGATGCCGGTCACCCTGTTTTTGATAAAGTTTGCTGGCTGATTGATGTTATTATCCTGCATCAGGAAATAGTTATCGAGGCTTCGTCGCATGATTCCCAGCATCATGTTACCACGGGCCTCCATGCTGGCATCCCCAATTGTACGTCCCCACATCTTCACAGCATAAGCGAACAAGGTGTCTTCAGAGGTAGACTCCTGATCCTTGCCATCATAAGACTCGAACAACCCCTTTGCCCAGGAATGGCCATTGTACCAGTCAAAGCCACGTGAGAAAGGGAAGTAGGGGTCATTTTCCACCGAGTTGCCCGCATCGCGAACCAGCATGTTAACCCAGTCTTTGTTCTCGGCAAGCCAAGTGGGGTCGAGAGCACCAATGATAGCAGCAGCTTGAATGAAGTACCCATAGTGGAAGTGGTGATCGTTGTAGGCGGTATTTCCAAAATCGGAATTCAAATCTCCAGCGTAACCAGCGGTGGAGACAGCACCCTTCCACACAGCATCATAGGCCAGTGGAAACTGTTGTTTGTTCTGCACAAAGCGTGCAAAGCTCTTCGTCAGGTTCTGGAAAGCTCCACTGGCCATATCAGCCATATCAGCGTCGTTGCTAAACTGATTGGCAGTGTAGATCAAGGTAGCAAACTTGCTCAGAGCCTTGCCGCTGTAGTACATGCTGTTCAGATCACTTTCGGCACTGACGTCTTGCTGCAACTCTATAGGGGCAATTTTGAGGATAGCTTGCTGGGCGCTTTCAGACAGGGTGTCCGCAGTTCCATCGGCGGTCGACCAGGGAGCAAATTCAATGTCGATCGGTAGATCTTCCTCGGTCATAGTCCAGGTCTCGCCAATCACTGCAGTTGCATTACCTTTGGTGGTGCTTCGCAGATGAATATTAGTCACGCGAGCCTTGGTGTTGTGATCAAAGGACTGAATGTGGTGTGGCAAGGCAAACGAGATAAGTGGACTCTGGTGTGCGTGCTTTCCAGCCTTGATCCACGAAAGGCTGTATGTGCCAACGTCATCGGTGACGGAGCCAGTGATGTGGCCACCCACGGCATAAACGCTAGCAGAGTTGTCGTAGAACTTCTCACCAGCCTTCCCTGCAGGGTTCTTGGCAACCTGGATACTACCAGAGAATCCCTTCGGGCCACTGATGCTAGACTGCGAGACAAGCTTGAGTTTAGGATCGTGGCCATCCTCGGGGGCGGCATACAGAAGCCAATGAGTATCGTCCTCCAAAAGGACTTGATACTTGAAGACACCTGGCTTAGGTGACCCTGCATTTACAACTTTGCGGAAGAACACGCCACTCTCAATCAATGGCTGGAGATCCTTGTACACGCCAGTAATGTAACCCATACCCTGGACAATGGGGAACGTGATCGACCGAGGAGATCCAGCAGATCGCCTCAAGACTGCATGGGCAGAGAATGCCTTGGGCTCTTCGACACTGAGGACGCTTGACGCATCCAACTCCTTTGCGGAGAGAATCATATGTTGAAGCCCAACGGGATTGATATAATAGTCGACAGGTGAACCAGGGATCTTGTCGTTCTTAGGGCCAAATGCCATCACACTTGCCTCAATGTGGGTTGCCGCCATACCCCAGCTCTTCAGAGTGCCAGTGCCCTTAGACCATCCAAGGGAGTAAGGTTGCGTAAAGCTAGCATTAGTCTGACTTCCAAGAAATAAACCCGCGTAGAACTTGTTTGTTTGAACCGGCTCTGAAGTGTTGGCCTATCATTTTAAGAGTTAGTAGATTCTTATACGCCAAATAGCGGTTGCCTTACGTGATTGTTGGAAACGGGGTGATCGTGGCGACTTTTGATATTCGCCGGGGGCGGCCCCATGGCGACAGGCCGAAAGATATCTTGCTTATCCATGCCGGAATAAGTGTCAGGTAGATCAGTGGGAATTTGAACTAGTGTAATCAGCTGTGTGTTTATCTAAAGTAGAATCATGTGCGTCAAACGAACCTTTTGTCAATGAAGGTGTTGTTATTTTAGGTGTTTCTGCGGTAGTTTTTGCTATAGTGGTAGTAGGATGATGTTGTTTGTGCTTGTAAGTCGATTCAGATTTCACCAATCCAGTAACACTCTTGATAATTTCGTCGATGTCGACTGGTGGTGGAAAGGGAGCCTGTGATGTATGACCTTCGTTCTCCAATGCCACACGATAAATCTGAAAATTCTTGTCAATATACTGTCGTGCAGTTTCATCTCTATAGTTCTTACAGGCGAAGCTTGCGGGATAAGAATTCTGTATTCCGCGTTTGATGGAGGGTACTGTGTTTCAAAAGCCCTCGCCGGTTGTGTGTCTGTTTGTTGGAGAATCTTCTCTGCAACAACACCAACACGAAGATCTGGCAGACAGTATACCGTATCTGCGGCAAGAAGCCAAGTTAGCAAGGCAGTTGCTTTCCATCTTGACTCAATTCCCATTCTGCAAAACCAGCAAAAGTACTCGAACAACTGCAATGAATGAGTGTAGGATGACTTCTTCCGTAGACTCAAATGGTCTGAAAGGAAATTTGTGGCGTTTTCTGGGTGTCAAGTTGCAGGTCGAAAATAGGAATGGGGGAGAAAAGCATTGAGAACGGACTAACTACTTACAAGTACAGACAAATTCCAGATAATCTGAGTTGCAGATCGTTTTGCAGAAAGAATTCCGAGACTGCAGATCTTCACGGAACTCAATCGCGCGAACAAGGCGGCAAGGGCGCGTCTCAGGCTATCTCGCGGCGATTCGCGCAGGTATCGAGTTTGCCAGCAATGTAGGGCTTCGATGACAACAATGGCTTGTTGCGAGGCCAGCGATCCCCACTCTCAAGAATGTCACGCGGGGTGTAAACAACGTGATCAGTGCTGCCAGTCTGACGGGGGCTGGATTGCGGATCGAATAATTTAGAATCAGTAAAAAGTCGTGTTAGACTCAGCAAATTGGATAAAGTTCGTGAAGTTTGCGGAGACTACATGAAGTTGTCCATTGACGTTGTAGGCAGCGACGTAGTGCCAAGGGATGTGGAGCTTTCCAACCATCGTCAATAACTTCCCCTCCACAGATGAGACTTGACACCCATTAATCAGCGAGCCTGTAGAACGACTGAAATATGATCTTACCAACAGCCAGCGTTCATTTAACTCGACAGCTCCTTACAAATAAATTTTTCTTAGTGCTAGTCTCACCGCACGCGTCACCGCATCTCCACGTCCACGCACCTATAGCTGAAATAAACATCTCACTATAACTTGTGTCTGGATGCTAGAACGGGGTTATTATTCAATTTTCCTCTCCCAGATGAGTTTATGATTTGTAGAATATCCCGGGCCTCCACATCTGATCAAATTTTTATTGCTGGCGCGGGATTCTCCAGCATAAATATGCATTCCAATTGTACATGGTAATGTGGGTAAATTCGAACTTAACGAGACGGTGGCAGCCAAATCTTGCTGGAGATGATTTTGGTAGATCACCATAATCAATTGAAATGGATGTCAACGTGAAGAATGTTGATACCTACTCTGGCACATGGATGAGTTGAATATATATCGAACAGCACCTACCACACCACATATACCAGATGCCTCCAAAGATTGGGCCTTGGAACTGAACATTCAATGTTGAAAGTGGAACATCAGTCAAATTGGTGTTAGTAAATTTAATCATAGTACATGTAGGCAAGGACATGGAATCAATCGTAGATACCTGAAGATGGCTGGAGATGTTGTGATTTAGGCGGCGCCAGAAATACATTAATATTGATAAGTCAGACCTCGATCTCAGGTGGCCACCTGGGCATCTGGGTAGATGACATGCACGCACAGGCAGGAATGTGGAACAATTCAAACATTCGAATTAAACTTGAAGTCAATCACAGTGATACTTGTTTTTCACTTCCATGCGACTTCCCCTCCACAACCTGTACCTCAAGTCCATTTTCAGAAAGATCTGACCCCACATATGTCTTTGCCTCATGCTCAAATGTCAAGCCCTGTTCACGAATCATTTTCTGGTTCTCTGTCGGCCAGACCCAGCAGATAAGGGGGTAAAGAATCAAAGAAGTGAAAAAGGACAGAAGCCAGCCCAGGTCAAACATGTCTGTGGCCGATTGGTTGAGTCCAGACGCACCAAGCGAAACTGCGAATCCTGGAAAGGGCAGCGCAATACCAACTATATAAGCAATAATGGCTTGGATATTGAAACCTCCGCTATACCGGTAGTGCGCATTTGACTTGGTGGGGTTGAAAAGATGCGGGACGAATACGTTACCCCTAACCATAATGAAGTCTGATATCGTCTTAGATTAATAGGTCTGGGTAGAGTTGATAATTTTCGTGACTCACATTCTGCGATCATAATGGCTACAACGCTGGCCATGAATAGACCATACCCTGATAGGAATGTAGTGAATGTTGCAGCTGACGCCATGATCTTCCATGGTACGATGGCGTAGGCAAGAAACTCCACGATGAAAAATCCGCGGCGCATATCGACGAAGCGTGGAACAAGAAGAGCGGAATCTGACCCGAAAGGAATCATGTTGCAGGCGATGTTTGTGCCAAGAACTCCGATCATCCAGCAGAATGCAGCAAGGAAGATCGCGAACCTAGCGCCAGGGTGATTGTTGCGCGTTTGAATCTCATCGAGAAGATCCCAGGGATTCCTATGAGAAGGTTAGGACATTCGCGTACTTTGGAGACAGATCTACGTACCATAGTTCCAAGCCCCACTGTCTGTTAATACCTGCAGTCGCCAGGATACCAAAGGTAGCTGAAACAGTTACAGCGATTGGTTGGACAAACTATATATTGTTAGGCGCAAAATCGACAGATAATGTAGAAGCACTGACTATTTGAGATGTGATGGCCGCATTCTTGCTAGTACTCCAACGCGCAATGTCAGGCTGGTTCGTGATCAGCGTGGCTGTGTTTCTGGCGTAGGATATTCATCAGCATGAGAACGATAGAAAGAATTTTTTTATAGCTTACCCCATTCCACTGTTAATTGCGTGCATGATAAACCAACCCAGTGATCCACTTGTAGAAGCCGGGAGTGCGCCACTGACATCGCCGTGGCAAGCGACCATGCAGTAGATGAAGACACCCACAATACCTGGAACCATAACGAATCCCTTGAACCAGAAAAACTTCTTGATCTGATAGGGTCGGAAGAAACAGAAGAAGAAATGGATGAGCCAGAATAGGAAAAAGCACAACATCCCCTTGGTCGTGATGCCCATGGATTCAGGGATATGATTTGGGATATTCTCAAAGTGACTTCCAAAGATGGCTCGCATCATATTTGACAAGTAGGATGATCCGGTATATACTAGTGAAGATGAGTATTGGCATCCAAGAATGTGGAAGGCACTTACGTTGAACGCCGAACCAAATGATTGCTAGGGCAGCTCTTGCAGCGACAAAGTAGTAGCTACCATACATCCCAAAGACAGCTCGAGCAACCGCGGGGTATCCAATATGGTACATCGTGGCAGCGCGAGAGTTGAAGGCCATTGCAATTGACGAAATGAGTTGAGAAGCAAATATGACTACGATCGCCTGCCACCAGTTGAGACCGATGCCAACCATTGTCTGTTTCAAATATGTTGATCAGCTATACATTCATTATTATTTTCAATTCGAATGAATGACTTACCGATCCAAGGTTCCAGTTTCCAAACGAAATTCCGAGATACAGCAATATGTACGTCCATGTGTCCCATGCTGTGATTGGTGTTAGAATACCGCCTGTACATGTACCATTCCTGCTTGTGGACGATGATCCAACTCACTTCTCTTCTCCGGTGGAGTAGGCTCCAGATCTAGGTGATAGACATTAGCGATTGACAATTGTAAACATCCAGGGCTTAAAATTAACCGTGGAAACCGGGAAAACAAAAACGAACCTTGATTCATCCATTTTGGGTCGGCATCAACATATTTATTATCACCGACCACAAGAGTGTCCTCGACACGAATAGCATTTATGAACGCATCTTTACTTTTGAAAGACTCAGACGATGGCAGAATTCTCGAAAGGAAACTACCTGACGACATCTTGAAACTACGATATGGATGTGCAAACTTCAACCTCGACCTTGGTCTCTACTAGCAAGGGGTGAGGCGAGACACTTTAAATGGGAAATGCGAGGAAAAGAAAAGAAAAGAACAAAAGAACCGAGTGGCTTATCACGAATCTAAATCCAGGAAACCAGATAGACCCATGTCTAGCCATTCGAACCGGCATACAGACTAACCTATTTAATCCATCGATACCAGCTTGTCCTCTTGGGTTGCATTTGCCGCTCATTGTCCGTGCGCCACATCCCAGTCATAACAGATAATGAAAAGATAAGGAGGGGGCGAGATAAGAAGTCCGACGATAGACAGATGAGTGATCTTAGTGATCTCTTAGGTCCATTTGTTTCCAAGGGTTTCGTAATCGGAGAAATAAGCATAATTTGGTCGAGGAGCGAGCAGTCAAGCTTTAAATTTCCCCGCTCGAGTACAAGTCGGACTCGCCGAATTGCTTCCCCAAAATAGATAAGCCTTGGATTTCCCCTCTTTTCGCATCAGCCACATGAAATCAATATCTTTATCTATTGCCACTATCCACCCTTAGCCGCCAAATCCCATACCTGCGCCATGACGGTACGCGTCCAATCCGAAGTTCGAACGGTGATTCTATCAGATGAAGAACGCCAGAATGGGAAATACTCTGATTTTTCCCTCCAACAAGCTCTGGAGGCGATGCACCAGGATGGCTTGGTTGTGCTAAAAGGGGTTGTCGATATGCATCACATCAAAGCTCTGAATCAGCGGATGAGTGCGGATGCCGAGAAGAAAAGGGATGACCCCAAGCAAGTGTACAATCATTCAGTGAAATGTAAGCTTCAGAAAACATTTCACAATAGACCAACCTTGCGAGTCGATTAATTATAAACAGCAAATTTCCTACAGAGACCACCTGTCACTGAGCCAAGTCTCCTATACGATGATATCTACTACAACCCATTTGTTTTACAATTAGCCAATGCGTAAACATCCCCATAGCACCCTGACTAAAACAGAACTAACAGTATATATCAGCTATCTTGGCCACAAACCAATCTGGAACTGGCTAACAGCCAATACCGCCCTCGCCAACACGGGAGGAATGCGCCAGGCAGTCCACAAAGACAATGCTTTCATCCATCCCCAATACCCATACTACTTCATCGCCAACATACCTCTATGCTCAACCAGTGTAAAAAACGGCGCCACTGAATTCTGGCTTGGTTCCCACGCCCACACATCAAACCGTGACCAACGCGTCGCCACTAAGCCAGAGGAGATCACCGCGCATTATTTGCTTGGAGAACCGCTTCCAGCTGTGACGGAAGAAGCGCAGGAAATGCGAAGATCCATTCGTCCTCCTATCCAGGCGACATGCTCTGCGGGAGATATCATGATTCGTGATATTAGACTCTGGCATGCGGGTATGCCTAATGAGACTGATTCTCACCGGATCATGCTTGGTCTTGGGTATCAGGTAAATGTGGTTCATTCTGTTATACTGGGACTACGCTGATGCTTGATAGAACCCCGTTTTTCCTAATTCTAGCATGATGTGTCATCTACCCGCCTCACAGCGGGAATTCTTTGAGAATACTCCTGGGAATTTAGAGGTTCGCTCCAAGTTTTACGAGGAGGAAGATTTCGAAAGAACGACCTTGGATTCTGTATTCAACCTGAGACCAGTCTATTCAAAGTGAATGCCACTAATTTTGAAAGTGAAGAGGAAGTAAGAGGAGTTTCTCAAGCCCTGGAGAGTATCCGTTCCTTCAAATTATGCAATGATTCCGCTTTTTTTTTTTTTTTGTCTTTTCTCAGAAATTTCCAATAAGCAGGAATAAATCATCACGCAAGCACCTTCTAGCCCACTCATCACTAGACAGTGGAGCCCCAAAGGCTTGAAAAGCGGGTGATGCTTGTTTGAATGGTCTTGGGTATTCTGGATGGCTTAGTATGGAGTATTTTTCGAGGATTCTTGGGGAGCATAGTCCTTGTCCTCCGAAAGAGCATGCTGCGCGGGCGGTTCGGTCCTGGCAGCGTGTGCCTTGTATGTTGAAGCATTATCTCCTCAAAACTTTCTGGCACACTACTTCCTAGACATAGCGGTAGAAGATTTATGCACCAATTGGCATTACGTCACAAGCCGCCAGTACGTCTTTATCTAGAAGGATCAAGTAGTGTCAGAATGATCTGGTCCCAGTAGTTACAGTCTTCGAGCATTCTTTCCAAATCTTATTCACAAACGCTGTACCTCAAAATACGCCAAGTCTAACTGTCAATAGGAGAGTATCACAAAGATTAGTCACAAGATCCACGAATCTGATACAAAAAACTCTCAAGCCATCTTAGCACGAAGATGCAGATTCGGCCCTTGCGCGTACTCCATGCTGTCATCCAGGTTACCCTTAGTAGCGAACTTAACATCCTTCAAATAATGATCCCGTGGCCGCCACGGGCCCCGATCAGCCGCCAAAGGCAGAACACGGCTCGCGGCAGTGACATAAGTAGAATTCAGGTTCAGCAGCGGGCGCGTCTGGACCACCTCGGCCTCCTGCGCCTTCATACGGGGTGTAGCAGCGAGAAGCTTCCTCGTCTCCATAGACTTGAGCAAGCGAGTCACGAACTGCGCCGTGGCGTCCGCACCGAGAGTCCATGAGGCATTGGTGTATCCAATGATGAAGGAAGCGTTCGGAACATCCTGAAGCATGACTCCGTTCCACATGTACTTGGATCCGATATCGATCTTCTCTCCGTCGACGGTGATGATGGCGCCCCCTGCAATTTGGAGTTTCAGACCTGTCGCAGTGATGATAATATCCGCGTCGAGAGTCTCGCCCGAATTTATGGTGAGGCCGTTCTTAGTTACAGTCTTGATGGTGTCGGTGCGGACATCGGCTTTTCCGCGGCGGAGGCAGGCGTAGAAGTCGCCATCTGGCGAGACGCACAATCGTTGCTCCCAGGGGTTATAGCGCGGCTGGAAGTGTGGGTTATGGGGGATGTGGCTGGGGAGTTGTCTTTTCGTTGTGAGCTTGAGGATCCAGCGAGCGAAATTCGGGAATCCTTGACAGAAGAGGAAGAAGAATCGGGACTGAAGGATCCAGATCATGCGCTGGAAGCTGTGATATGCTTTCGTCGGCAGGATCCAGCGAAGCAACCAGCTATTACTGCGATTTGGGAGAGAGAGGATGTAACTGGGACTGCGCTGAACCATGGTCACGCGTTCCGCCTTTTTGGCCAAGTTGGGGAGGAGGGTGATGGCCGTAGCACCACTGCCGATGATGACAACCTTCTTTCCTGTGTAATCGAGATCCTTGGGCCAGAATTGGGGATGGATGACCTGGCCCTGAAAGTTGTCTAGTCCGGGAATGGTAGCCGCCAATGGTTCCTTGTAATTATAGTAACCGGAGCCAAAGAGGATGAACCGTGCATTGATGGTCTTGGCGGTGCCATTGTGGTCGACGTTCAGGGACCAGTAGTTGTCCTCGCTGGACCAATTTGCGGCGGACAGACGGTGTTGGTACTGGATGTTCTTGTCGATACCAAACTTCTTCGCGGTGTCTCTGACGTAGCCTTTGATCAAGTGGCCTTCCGCGATGGGGTTGGACTGGCTCCAGGGGTTGAAAGAAAAGCCAAACGTGAATAAATCAGAATCCGATCGGATTCCAGGGTACTTGAACAGGTCCCAAGTGCCACCTAGATCGTCCCTGGCTTCAAGGATTGTATAGCTGTAGCCTGGAAGCTCATCTTGAAGGCGGTAGGCGGCGTTGATACCAGAGATGCCCGCACCGACGATGACTACGTCGAAGCGCGATTCAGAATCTGTATGACCGTTCATATTGTATGTAGATGTAAAATCAAATTGAGGGGAGAAGGTCATTTTAAAAGAAACTCACATGCCTCGGAATCCCCTGTGACGATCCTTGGAACCGATTCTCACACAGTTTTAGTCCGTGCGTTCCTCACCAAAATCAACTCGGTGGGGAAATGGATTTTCATGCATGAACTAAGGAGTATACCGATTACATACTTTTCTATTCTTGACCGAGGCCTTTGATGTCTATGATCCTATTCTACTCCGTACTCCGTGTATAATGACATAGGCTATTCCCGATCGGATGACACTGATCTACTAAAACTATGGACTCGTGCAGGAAACAATGCAAAAATATTGAAAATTGTGATATACACAATCGTATTATTCTCTACTCTGTACCCTTCATCTTCCTGTTCTCTTCCTCATCTGATGAACCTCGGCCCCGAAAGTTGGACTCAAAAACTCGCAAGATGTGGATCAGCCCGATCTTTACCTTAATAGGATAGCATTGCGAAAGATCGTCCCCCACGTTCCTCCGAGGTCTAACATGCTATCGTCAGCCCCAGACTTATCAAGCGTGACCCTGCGCTAGTTCAGAATAACATGACTTCAACATGTCTTTAACCCAGGCCAAATTGACCCTCGTCGAGAAACTTGACATTTTGCCAGCTCTCGCCAGCATCATTGTCGCTGCCTTCTATGCTCTCCTGACCGGCCTATGGCGCACTGAGCGCCAGGCCAAATCCCTCCTCTTACATTTTGGCTATGCCATCATGCGCAAGTCCACAGCGCGATTGTCGCCAGCGCAGATGCAGTTCATTCTACCAGGGTCTGCAGCAATCTATGATCGGTTCTCGAAGAAAATGGGCTATAAGCCGGAGTCGGTGGAGTTGGGACACGGCGCTATCGGCCATTGGATTGGGGACCCCAATGCGACAAACGTGCTAATTTGGTATCACGGTAAGTGAAGATTATCCATTTTAAACGAACGCAAGGACTGACGAAAATTCTGTTCAGGCGGTGGATTCTGCTTACCATCTAACTGTGGCTACATTAATTGGTATGCGCAGCTCGTTCGCCATTTAGAGGCTTCAGGCAAGAGTCTCGCGGTCTTCTCTCTCACCTACACTCTCGCCCCCAATGCTATTTACCCAACGCAGCTCAAACAAGCCGTCTCCTGTGCCCGATATATCCTCGCCCAGCCAAATCGGGACCCTGCAACTGTTTTTCTAGGCGGTGACTCCGCTGGCGGAAATTTAGCGTGTGGTGTGCTATCGCACGCCGCCCACCCCCACCCCCAAATCGAGCCTTTGCCCGTACATGGCAAATTGGGTGGTGCCGTCTTGATCGCTCCATGGATTCTGCTCGACACCGAGTTCCCCGAACAGGAACTGTACCCAGGTGGTGATTTGATTACACCAGAGGTCGCGGGGCCCTGGGCGTCAGCTGTGTTGGGAGGTGCGCCGCGAGACAACTATACGGATCTTTTCCATGCCCCTGGGGATTGGTATTCGAAATTTCCGGTGAATTCCGTGCTTATCACGGGTGGTGGTAATGAGATTCTGCTGCCGATTATTCTGGAATTCGCGAAGAAGTTCAAGGATGGCTTTGGAAACGTGGAGCTATTTGTTGGACATCGCGAGTGTCATGTCGCACCGGTTTATAATTCCATGTTACACGATCGCACGGAGACGGAGCAGGGGAAGAAGATTAAGTCGTGGTTGGCGGAGCTGGCGCACTAGATCCTCTAAGTTACAAATGTTGTACATATGCCAAAGACTTCCGGTATCAATGGATGCGATGGGTGCATCTTATGAAAGTATGCAAACACAATTGTGACAACTCCCTCCATGTAAATTTTATATCCTCTTTCATCACTCAAATAGAGCTTTATGATATATGACTGGCCGCTACAGATTTGAGAGGACATCAAGGCGGCGCAAGACTTTTACGCCTATAGTGAAGCAGAGATTAGCTACAGTGTTAATTGTTATAGAATTGTTGGTCGGGCCCCGCAAAGTAAGGATTGATTTGTAACAACTACTAGTATCAAATAAACTCTATGAGTTCAGAATCTCCACAGCCATGTCATACGCTTTACATCGTAAGTCCCATTCTCGTGTCCCCGGCTCAGCCTTCTGGTCCCATCCATGATTACATCGATCCATCCGTTCACAAACCACACGTCGATTGAGATCACGTTGAAGCTTCTCTGCAAATCGTTCACTTTCCTCTGCCAGATAATCGTAACCCGCTGTAATCATCAAAACATTACGAGGAAACCTTGCCGAATCTGCAAGACTGGGCGAAATCCGTGGGTCCCTCATATCAACCCCTTCTGGAATCCAGCATCCCCAGAAAACACGCATGATAGAGGGCGGGATTGGTCTCCCACCGGCCTGTGGAGATACCAAAGTTCCCGGATCACGATAACACTCGGTACCAGGATAAAAAGTCAGGACAGAGTGGAAGGTGTCAGATGGAAATGTCGAAGAGACAGTTGAAAGCGCAAGATTTCCTCCGGAGCTGAACCCAGAGAGAGAAATACGCGAACAATCAAACACAGAAGGCTGTCCAAGAACCCATTTCACGACATCCTCTGCGTCGTTTAACTGTGCTGGGAATGGATTCTCCGGTGCGAGTCGGTAATAAACGTCCAAGACTATACAGTCTGTTCGTTGGCTTATCTCGCGACAGAATCGATCATCACTTCCATGGAGAGGGAGTGTATAGCCGCAACCAAAGAAATTTATCAAGACGGGTCTTGGTTTTGATTCCTCGACGCCATTTTTGGATCGGTATACATGGGCTTTGATGGTCCGATGTGGCTCTCGAGATGGGATATGCTCAATGGAATCGGGGGACGGGTTGATGTTTGCTCGTCGTTTGACTAGTCCTCGCAGGATGAGGACTACGAATCGGAGATAGATGTAACGGAGAAATGTCATTTTGTTTGTTCAATGCTAGACTTTGGTCTGCTTTTATTCCAATTCAGGTGGTCCGTGCGACCAGCGCAGCCTAATGCGGTCCCCGACTTACGACCGCACATCTTAAGGCTCCTGGTACGAAATCCTGAGTTAATAAGATATATAAATTCAGGATGCTAGATTATTAGGTAACAAGCGACTCACATCCTGCCTATTCAGGCCGGATCCACTTCTAAACGGGACCTTCTAGAACAGCCACCGTGTCGTGACGTAGAACGATCCGTATAGTTGTTTTGGTCGTGCTGACCGTCACCTAGATTAAGTTCTCAACAGGTAGCCTTTTCTGTGGATATATAGAAGTCACATGAAACAATCCATAGATTGATCTTATCTTGTAAAAAAAAAGGAGCTAAGAAGTTCCCATGCAGGGACTCCCTAGTCATCTTGTAAAACCCACCCGGAACGTATCGGTACAGTGGGGCCTAGCAGCTCTGTCACCCTTGTCTCTTAGGCTTGGCTGTAACAAAATACCAATTCGCATCAAATAATACCTGAATAACGGAAGTTCTGGGTGTTCAACCACCATACATGTACCGGTCCAAACCGGGCCCGGATCGGATCTGATAATTTTTCACCGATATCGCATCTGATAAGATCCTTGACTCCGCAATGAAATGAATATATTATTAGCTACGCTAATTTCCCTTCAATACTGGTTTGCCACGTTTTTCCTTTTTCCTTCTTCCTCTTTCCTTTCTCCCTTTTTCCGTCCCACTTGTTTTCTTTCCAGACCTACTCCCCCTTTATTCATATAAACTATAATGCCCTCTAACGATGGTGTGCGGGCTGTCGCTCGGTCCTTTCGGGTCCTCGTCATCGGTGGCTCTTATGGTGGTCTTGCTGCTGCATTGAACTTGAGTGATCTGGCTCGGGGTCGGGTATGTCGTTTCGACTCTAACCCCGATGCTAAACCGCCTTCATATCGGATTCCTCTTCATATTACCGTTGTGGATGAGCGGGATGGTTACTGTGCGT
This sequence comes from Penicillium lividum, assembly GCA_028828245.1. Taxonomy (NCBI): domain Eukaryota; kingdom Fungi; phylum Ascomycota; class Eurotiomycetes; order Eurotiales; family Aspergillaceae; genus Penicillium; species Penicillium lividum. The sequence continues at coordinate 1,198,452 of JAQJAG010000002.1, forward strand.
CCCACTAGCTTTGGACAACTTGCCTTTTGAACATTGTGTTGATGAAATTCTCTAGTCCATCTGATTGGATCGCCCAAATCTCTCGCGTGTGAGAAATTCGCCGCGGAGTCATGGACGCGCTTTCAAGATATTCCCGCGCTCAAGTCCCCGGATTTCAGCTTCATTCAGGGGACAGTCAGCAAAGTAGACAGTGCGTCCAAGGTCGCTCATATCCTTGATATAAAAACAAAGGAAAATCGGTCGGAAAAGTATGATTATCTGATCGCGGCGTCGGGTCTGCGGAGGGTCTTCCCCGTCGCGCCCCAATCTCTCCGTCGAGAGGAATTTCTAGCGGAGGCAAAGAAACATGTGGAAAATGTCCGCAAAGCGACTCAAGGGATTGTGGTAGTCGGTGGAGGTATTTATCCCAAATTGGAGAATTCAATGTCAATCACTCATTCAAATTAGGTGCGGTCGGGATCGAGATGGCAGCAGAGTTAAAGATCCTCTATCCAGAACAAAAGATCACCCTCATTCATTCTCGGGGCCGGTTGCTGTCATCTGAGGATCTACCTGATGACTTTGCTGAGCGTGCGCTTGCGATCCTTCGCGAGGAGAACGTGGAGGTGATCCTAGGACAGCGCGTCATTGACACAACTGCTGTCAACTCAGGTAAGAAGCGCGAGTGGCGTTTGACTTTGGCGAATGGCCAGCAGCTCACGACTGGGCTTGTTCTGAGCGCGGTCTCGCAACCAGTGCCTGCATCCACATACCTGGAACCAGAGGCATTGAACGAGCAAGGATTAATCAAGATCCGCCCATCGTACGTGTCTCCATTTACCATTGGTATGCATCGATCTCACATTTCGCAGGCTTCAGTTCTCCGGAAATATACCCAACGCAGAGCACCATCTCGCGGTCGGCGACCTTGCGGCATGGTCAGGCATCAAGCGCTGTGGTGGTGCAATGCACATGGGCCAGTATGCCGCCAACAACATCCACCAGCACATGTTGGCAGAATGTACAGGCGAGAAACCTACATTTTTGAACTTGACTCCCTTTCCAAACGTTATTGGGTTGGCTCTTGGTAGGAAGTGTGCGACCTACAGCGCAGGTGAAGGTACCAAGGATGGAGAGGATCTCATGGATGTCATGTTTGGGAAAGACATGGCCAACAGCAGTAAGCCCATATTTCCATCTAGAACTATCGCAGTGGCTAACCAACCAGTCTGTTGGAATTATATGCGCCTCAGCGATCCTCCCCAGGCATGACGCAATGTAATTTCGACTGGTCTTTCGTCTGTGTATATATCCATTCACTCGACGTTTGTCTCACTCAAGGAATGCAAAGAATGTTCCTGCCAGCATGACAAACATTCCGAGATATTCCGCCCAATTTTATCATAAGCACCCGGTCGAAAACGTCGACACGAAAGGCAAATAACGAATAATTGTCCTTGGATAACCACCTGCGCGCCGGGACCATACCGAGCCATGCCGTCCCGCGGTTTCAGCCCACACTCAATACAAAACCGCTTATCATTATCGGCGCCCGATCGACTTCGTCGGCGCCGTAGCATGCGATCGGCAAATTGACTTGCGGGGCGTAGACGTAAGCAGTAGCGACAAGCGTAGATATCTTTGTGGCGAGCCCATTCAGTTGATTCAGCTTGTAGAAGCTGATTATGAGAGGGACGAGGGAGCTGGTCGAAGAGGTACGCGCAGGTTAATCTTAGCTTGAGGACGTCATGGGTAGGTAGGAATTCCGTGATCATCGAGAGTAGTTCTGGTGGGAGGTTTAGGAGGTGACGCATGGAGTGGGTGAGGAAGAAGCTTGAGCGGGGTAGTTTCTAATGGATTTTACGGCATTCAATTAGGACTTTTATACGCTTAAAACGTCATAACTCGACACAAGTGATATCTTAAAAACCATAAAATTGTGGTCTTTGAATCTACTGTTCCAAAGTGGAGTTCTTCGTTGCCTCATGAGCCATGAGTCAGAGGACATTATTTGGCCCCAAATCCGCAGCTATAAAAAGTAAGGATGTCAGCATGTCAACCCATCTCACCTCGATCCCATCCACCCAAATCCGAAATATCTAATGGCTCCATTCGGCAAAATCTGGTCCTATATGCCCAGTGCTCGGGTTAGCAAGGTACAAAATCAACTCAAGAGTAAAGAAGTGTGAAACACTAAACCATCCAGATCGAAGCAGTAGCCAACCTCAGCGGCCTAGAACTAGAAATTCCCCAAGGCTTTGTCCTGTACAAAGACAACCAGACTGAAGAATATCTCTCGAAGTTCCCACTGGGAAAAGTTCCAGGCTTCGAAGGTGCAGATGGAACTCGTCTTGTCGAATCCGATGCCATCGCGCAGTACGTCGCTGAAAGTGGTCCTCTAGCCGATCAGCTGCTCGGTGCGACACCTTTGGAGCGAGCATCAATCCGATCATGGATCAGTTTCTCGGATCATGCGTTCTTGCGCGTTATTCGTGAACTGGTTATGTGGAGATTCGGGAAGTGGGAGTATGATGGGGAGAGAGAGATGACGCAGCTTGCGTTGTTGGAGCGTGGACTTGCTTATATGGAGGGTCATTTGCAGGGCCGAACTTGGTTGGGGGAGAATGAGAGGTTGAGTTTGGGTGATATTACTGTTGCGGCACCTTTGCATATGGGGTTTATGTTAATTATCGATGCGGAGATGCGTGCTAAGTATCCGCTTGTGACGGCTTGGTTTGAGCGGGTTATGGCTGTAGAGGGGGTTGGGAAGGCTATGGGGGAGATCACGTTTATTGAGAAGCGACAGGTATATGGAGCAAAGGCGGATGCTTGAAACAGTATTTAAAACTCTTAGATAAATTGCATGGAAGGGGTTTTCGGTGATAAAAGTTGATTTATGCACAAGTATTGAAAAAGATAAGATGCGACACTGGATATCGTTAAGAGATGACATATTTCCATATGACTGTACAAAGCTGATTAGAGACGCGCCAGGCGACTCGTTTCTATTCGCGGTTGATTCATGAGCCGGGCGAGATTTTGACTGGCCCAGTCGGCAATGGCCATATTCGTAACCATTGGGTTCACACCACTGGCACTAGGGAACACAGATGCATCCACAACATACAAGCCATCAGTACCCCAGACCTGGCAATGTGGGTCCACAACGCTCGTCTTAGGGGACTTGCCCATTCGGCAGGTACCCATCTGGTGAGCACTGGCAAACAGTGCCTTCTCTACGTCTAGAGGTGATTTCCGACGCAGCTCAGCGATCCATTTCTGCAAGGCAACATTGTTGGTCCCCTCAGGAGAGTCTTGGTCTGAGGAATCCTCCCGCACGAACGGTTCAATATCGCGATAGGTGGTGACGAATTCCTTAGCTCCAGAGATATAGGCAATCTTAGCGGCAGCAATCAAGCCCTCCACGATATGCCGTCGGTCAAAGCTGGAGACCTGGTAGTCAATGCGGACACGTCCATCATTCGGGTCTGGATATACACGTCCACTGTCTCGCTCTTTTGTCAATGTGATGAAGCTTGTGCTACGACGCATTTTGGCCGCAGCCAGCTTATATTGCAGACCTTCTTTCCAGGGGAAAATAGGAATGAAGACAGATGGCAGCATTGACGCTGATTCGAGCTTAACACCATGACCATGCCCATCAAGATCTTCGAATTCATTAACCACCGTGGTCAATGCTGAGCCTTCCCATGGGCGAGTATCCTCGTCAAAATAAGCAGTGGCGCCCATGACCGGGTGCAAATGCAGATTCCGACCAATCTGGGAGTTCTTAAGACCACTTCGAAGTAGCAAAAGAGGGCTCTGCAATGTTCCAGATGAAACGACGACCTTCTTGGCCTTGATAATCACCTTTCTTTGCGTAGAACCACTTCCACCAAGGCCAAGGTACTGATCTCGGGACGTCCAGGTTCCTTCCACACCGATGGCCTTCTGATTTGCGCCCTTCTTGTCGAATAAGACTTTCTCAGCACGGAATCCCTCCATGAAAGTGGCACCTGCATTCGCAGCATCTGCAAGGAATGTTTCGGTCGGGCCTTTCTTGCCAGTGGACGCACAGCCCGTAGTGCAATATCCACAGTAATGCTCTGCATTTCCGGTGTTCTGGGGAACTGTTTTAGCTGCATAGCCTAGCTTTCGTGCGCCCTCCAGAATCACATTGTTCTGAACGTTATGCCGAACATGCTCAGTATTGACACCCATCCGGTCGCAGACACGGTCCAGGCTTCTCTGGAAATCCCAAGATGTGAAGAGTGGGAGACCTCCATCCGCCCATTCCTGGCGAACATAACCTTGAGTCTGTAGGGCAGCAGACCAATTAACAGTACCGCCACCACCCCATGTCGAGCCCGCGAGGACAACCATCACACCGTCATCACTGACAACGGCACCTGCAGCCTCGAACATATTCACATAGGCTTCATTTGCTGTCATGGGAAATGTCTTGGATGGGTAGGAATATGACTTTTCGACCACAAGCACTCGAAGCCCAGCCTCGGCGAGGTTCTTCGCAGTGACTGCTCCACCACAGCCACTGCCAACGATAACGACATCAGTTTCAATTGTCTCGGGGCCATCCCCGGGCGGAATCTGCAAAAATTTATGAAGGAATCCATCGGCAGGCTTTCCATGAACAGGCACACGTGGAAAGCCGAGAACTTTGTCGATATTTGGACTGGTCAAGACCCATGACTTTTTCACAATTGCTGTCAAGCCTCGGAAGACGTTACGCAGCGGAGAAAGCCGAGAAGTGTCCCAGCCCCGAAATACTTTCTCCCGGAAAGCAACAGGTTGCTGATGGAAGGGAGTTGTGGAGCCAGTTAGAATCAGCGACCCAGCCCGAGTACTAAATGTTTTGTCAGTGACTGTCTCTGTTGGACGATATCAGAATTCTTACTTCAGCGCGTTCAAAATCAAACCAAGGCCATTCCTGCCTTCGTCGTGGACGTAATGACCCACGGTCCGCTCCACAATAGCACGAAAGGCGGGGTTTGTAGAAACATTCTCCTCCAGGTACTCAACCGCAACCTGTTTCGCATCCGGGCCCGAAATCAGAGATGTGAGCTTATCAAGTGCCGCATCATATTCAATCTTCGGGACGACCTTGTCATTTAGAGACTGGGGCGTAGTCCGAATAGATGGCACAATCGCATCACAGATTGCAAAGAGAGTCTTCCATTGTAACTCAGACCAGAACGAGGTATCTGGGGCTTGAGGAATAGGCACCGCCTGCGGTACGTACTCGGTCATTGATTCTGTAGGCATGTTTCGGAGTATGAGGAGCCACACAATGTCTTCAAGGGTGGTGAAGGAACAACATCATTCATCCAATAAGTCGGGACTGGAATAAATATGGAGAAAGCTCGGGTAGCTCGACACGTCTCCCCACCGTAGTACTTGGCCAGTGCTTGAGCAAAGATCAGAGCAGCCAGATACGTTCCCACCCACGTTATAGTGAAGGTGCAGGGGCCGAGGCCTGCGGAGCATGATTCGAGACATACAGTCTGACCATTCAGTGGGGCCTTGTCGTGTTCTTCCACTCATAGTGCGTGGATCCAGTAGATCGTTCCGTGGTGCGGGGGCTGGATGGGCGGAATAGCCGAATTTCCACTCCATGTGACCGAGATTCAGGGTTCAAAGTACACTAAAAAGGGTAAGAAGTCACCGGCCAGATTGAGCTGAGAATTGGATCAACTTTCAAAGACCATCCAAGAAGGGAATGGATGAGATTGATTTTCTTGGTCAATGCACTTTCATGCAACACAGGAACGTAATCCGATCGGCGTTATATTGATCAGGATATGGCAATAGTTTATGTATGAAGACCGATTTATATGATTTTCAGTCCTAAAGTAGTAGGATAGATATGTCTAATAGTACGGAGTATCTGCACGTTTTATGTATGTGACGTGTGTCCGCCTTTAGCCGTTGAGATCTCCGATCGGCACTTCTTAAAGTTACATCTTTCAACCATGGCGGACGCGTCGGAGTCTACGCGATGCAGTTTACCCACAGATAAGGTCTTCTCTATCCAGATAGGCCAAGACCTATTTCGTCTATCGGGAGCTTCAATTGCCTCAGATGGTCAGATCTATTGTTCCTTGGTGGTTTCCAAGCTGACCCCTCACAGCACCTTCCTACTTCTCGCGATTCTTCGAAGAGCAGATGCGCTTCCCTGAGTCCCACTCTATCCGCACCTTATATATCGATCGCGACCCGGAGACCTTCAAAGAGATCGCAAGGCATTTGCAAGGTAGTCATGGAAACCTTACGACATGGCAGAAAGACTGATGGGCACTAGGATACCATGTTCGGCCACGAGATGGTGCGCAGTTTGTCAAGCTGTTCGCCGATGCTCAATTCTATAGCTGTCAGCTTACCCTGTCCGATAAGAGAGAGCATAGGCTGACCGAACTATAGTGCCCCGATTGATATCCCAACTCTTTGAATCTGAAATCTTTATCCAAATCGGTGACCGCCATTTCCAGATCCCGCGCGATATCTTCTCGAGCCCAGGCGACTCGCCCAATTTCTTCACATTAGGCTTCGGGGCCTTCTTTGCATCACCCTCAGAGATTTTCCCAGGTCTCGACCGTGTAGGACTCCTCCGCCCACCAGCTATCACACCCCCAGGCGTGCCGAATAGGTCCGCGGAGGTCTTTGCGGAACTTCTACATATGCTACGCGGATACCCACTTCATATTCGAAACGATGACCACCGAGCCGAGCTTCTGCGCGATTGCCGATACTTCCATCTCCGAGGACTGGAACAGAAGTTAATACCGCACAATATCAGCGTGAACCCTTTCAACCAGCGGTCGGAAATCGCGATACGACTCGAGGATGTTCGGCCCTCGGGTATCCAGCTTGCCCAAAATTCCATAAAACCCAATTCTACAACACGCTTGGCCACAGGCGGGCTCGTGATGTACGCTCGTCCCTTCGTGGATGATAAGCCCTTCGACCTGATGTTGGAAATCGGAGGGGAATCGACAATAATTAGTCGTGCAGGTCAACTTGCAGACTTCATTGGCCAAACAAAGTCTCGTATGGCCAGTCTTATACAAGTGGTGGGCAAAAAGACGAACCTGCCTGACATCACTGTGGCTGGGCTTCCTCTTAAGGTCCGGTTGGGGCGAGATGCTGATATTACTATTGACGGGGAACGAGATCCTCAGCGCATTGCAAGCCTTATAGCCAGTGGTGAAACGGATAATGAGGGACCTCCTGCCAAACGTCAGCGCTCAGATGGGTCTGACGATGGTCCCTGGGTAGTCCGGACGGGGCAATGGCGGCTGCTAGTACAGCAGGTAGATCCAACTGGTCCTTTTGAGGTTGTCCTGATCGCCCAGAAGCTGGACGTTTACACCCATCCACGCACTCGTAATCAAATTAGGGATTTCCTTTGAGTTAGGAATGCAGCTATAAAGTCAAGACTATGATACTAATATGAATTAAAAGAAGTTATATGGACTCAAGCCATGATCATTGAATTTTTTTTATCTAATCGGAGAATCCATCCCAGTCATCGTCGTCGTCGTCTTCTTCTTCTTCTTCCTCCTCCTCCTGCTGCGCAACAACCTTCTGTCGCTTAGCAGGCTCCTTCTTAGGCTCCTTCTTGGACTCCTTAGAATTCTTTTTTGATGCTGGGGCTTTGGTACTCGACGCAAGTTTGGGATCACGCACGAATCCAGCGACGAAAAAGCCTCCCAGACCTTCAGCGTCACCAGACCAGCAACGCAAACAGGCTTCTAGGTCCTCGTCTGAGAGATCCACCGTAGCAGGAGTAACGTCATCAGCATCGTTCTCTGATTTTCGATCCTCCCGCACACCCCGATGCTTCCATTTGCGCAAACCACTGGGTTGCTCATCCCGTCGCAGAAGACGCCAGCCGCCTTCTTTGGCTACATCAGAGGCCAGAACACGCTCCACAACAGCCTCGTTCTCAATCAAATGAATCGAACATGTACTGTAGCTAACATGTGTTGCAGTAGGGAAACTTAATGCGTGTTCCACGATTCGTGCTTGGAGATTTGACAATTTGATGAGACGTTCTTGGTCAACAGCACCGCTAGGAATATCATTCTCGTCTGACGGGGAGGTATTCAAAGCGGTCGGTTTCGCTTGTGATTGTTGCACTTCCACCTCTTCCTTTTCGTCAGGTCGTTTCCGTTTCTTGCCCTGACCCTTGGGGTTGGGGGCTTTGGATGCCGCGGGTTTGGGTAGTGTGAGCTGAGGAACATCATCGCGACCTATGATACCACTGCCCGAGCAACTCGGATCTAGCAAAAGACCCGTGACCTTTTCAAAGCGCTCATCCATTGGGTCGAGGGCCAGAAAGTCTTGACCCTGTAGTACGGTAACGGTGGGATCTGCTCCGGCCATAGAGACCATTTTCTGTAATGTCTTCGAACGCAGTCTAGAAGCATCCATGCAAATAATTTGCTTTTGGGGCTTCTGATCTTTGCTCTGTTGCTTTGCCAGAAGAGAAGCCATGTGGGTGGTTTTATTTCCCGGAGCAGCGCAGCCATCCACGAGGTCGCCTTGCCACGGATCCTTTGGGCCGCGATCTCCCAGCAGGAGATATGCGGGGAAGCATGATGCCTTGTCTTGCAAGATGATCTCGCCATTCTTGTATGCAGTAGACGATGTGAAATCCGCTCCGTAAGGCACGGCAACAAGATCTGGGATGTGAGGATCAACATACAGCAAGTGCTGAGATTTGCGATCGTCTCCCTCGGGTGCCAATTCTGCTAGAGAATCAACGTGTCGGTAGGATGCAAACGTCGTGCGCATTTGATTCTCCAGAGAGGACCGAATATTGTTCACGCGCACCCAGCGTGGATATATGAAATCATTGGGCCCAGCAGCCTCCCGCTTCTCTCGCAAGATCGCAGCCTTGAATTGCTCAACCGAAGCACATCCCCGACGCACCCGAGCCTTCACAAACTCAGCTCTCAATCGAACTTTGTGCCGTTCAACAGCTTGTCGGATTGTATGCGCTGCCGGGGCCGCGATGCCATTTTTCGCGATAAGGTGGTCATGTACAAGGAGGAGTGCAAGGAGTGGAGATAGCTAAAGAGAACGATATCAGAGCTGGACGGTCAGTGGGCATCTTCTGTGGAATGCCTAGATTGTCTTACCTTGCGCTCGGCGTCCAAAAGACCAGAGCGGTCGATAACGTCGGCCAGAACAGTATCCCATTTGGCAGCTTCAATGATAAGAGCGTAGATCTGTGCTGGCTTTGCGCGCAGGTCACGGGCGCTGTAGATTCGAGATTTGAAGGAGCCACCTGAGGCTGGCTCGGTCAAGATATTTACCGCATCAAAATAGAGGGACATTTTGTTGTCATTGGATCCAAGTTGTTTCGCGCGAGAAATTAATTTCGAAGATATGATCTTGTTTGGTCTGTTTGCACCCTCTATCCAATCAATAAGCTCTTGTCAGATGTACATTCTATTTCCGATAATTGTGATTTCCAGTGTTGACATTGCCTCCCCTTCACCTATTGTTTTCGAGATGAATTTATCCTTTGTGTCATAGAAATACACTGATGGCACGATATTCAAGGTTTTGGTTCAATATCAACCTTGGCGTCTTGTCAAGTCCCGCAGTCTGGAATGTGTTTCGGAGATAAGCCAACGGATCGCCGCTCCCCGCCATTGCAACTCTGAAGCTCACTTCTGGGCAAGATATCTTTACAAATTTTCAATCTATTCTGAATACATTATATGCATCGTCAAAACTCCAACACCTTGCCACCAAATATGTCTTTTACCACGGTGATTCAACCACCTCCAGGCCCAGATACAGAGCTTGACCTCCCAGGCGAAGGAACAACCAACCCACCGATCTTCAACGATGCAATGATTGTTCGCATGCGCGTGTTCGTGGACGAACAAAAATGTTCCGCCGAAGCTGAGATCGACAGTGACGATGAACGCAGCTGGCATTGGGTCATGTATGACTCAAGTTCAGATAATCCGAATGCACCTATCGCAGTCATCCGTTTGGTGCCCCCTCCACAGCCACCACATGCTCTCCTCACACACCCAGATGATCCGACTACCAAAGATCTACCTGCATTTGACTGGACCCACGAGGCATGCATCAAGATAACGCGTGTTGCCGTTATTCCGGAATACCGGGGGAAGGGTCTTGGGCGGCGCCTGGTGGATACGGTGCTAGACTGGGCCAGTGAGCACGCGGCCGAGATTGACGGGGCTATCAAGGAGATGTCACTTTTATCAAGTGGGGGGTTCTTTATGAAATGGAAGGGCTTGGTTCTTGTGCATGCGCAAGTGGATGTTGAGCAGATGTATCGGGGATTAGGATTCCAAACGGATGAGTCGCTTGGCCGGTGGGATGAGGAGGGCATTGAACACGTAGGAATGTTCAGACGATTGCCGTTGGTTTGAAATAATGATGCATAGGAAAGTGTAAATACAGGGAGCGACTTGACGCACAGATGTCTATTAGCCAATTGAGTCGATCATTGCGTTTCTCTTATTTTTTCACCACTAACTAACAAATAATATGCCAACCATACTTTTCTAGAGCTTAATATCGGATTTAAACACGAAGAAGAAAATATATCTGATGACTATTGGGTGAACCTGGTGGCAATGACGTGAGGTACCCGGGGCGACGCACAAGTGGCGGTCCATACTTTCGCCTCTCCACATTTCCTCATTGTTGGAAAAGGAACAGCCAAACTATATCAAGATCCTTACCCATGGTCAAGGGAGTTGGGCGTCTTGCTTGAATCTTGGTGGTTCCTCGCTTGAAACTTCCACTTTCCAAATCCGACAAAAAGTACAAGACTACACATCCAGCTCAACCTACTCTCTTTGAGCAAAGCATGCAATACGATATCACTACTATGTCCTTGACCGAAACATCGTCATCTGAATCATGACTGTCTTTAAGCAGCCCCCCAACCCGGACTTCGGATCCTGCAGTGGGGATGTGGCTCTTGGAATTGCTGTGATTGTCTTCATGTCTATTGCACTATATAACGCCGTCGAGTTATCGGTCCTCATTCCGCTCACATTCAAGCGATATAGCAGCCTATACTTCTGGGCACTGCTGATATCCACTGTTCTAGGTGTGATCCCAGCAACTATCGGGCCTGGTCTTCAGTTCTTCAATCTTGCACCTCTATGGCTAAGCTTGATTATATCCAACATCGGTTTCATATGCATGGTGCCCAATCAATCGATTGTGCTCTATTCACGACTACATCTTATATGTCTTCGTGCCAAGGTGCTGACCACTGTACGGTGGGTGATGATTCTGGGGGGCTTCGTTGTGATTCCGGTCATCATCTTGAACTTTGGATCTAGCTATCTTTCGCATCAATCATCATGGACTAGCGGATTCCAAGCCATCGAGCGGGTTCAGCTGACCTGGTTTTCGACACAGGAGATGTTTATATCTGCTATATACATCTGGGAAACTGTCAAATTGATTCGTCTCAGTCCACATGGAGACAAAAGACGCCATAAGATCCTCTATGAACTGATTGCCATCAATGTTGCAGCTATCGGCATGGATATTTCTTTGTTGGTACTTGAATACCTGGGTTATTACTTCACACAAGTGATTTTTAAGGCCACGGTTTATAGCATCAAGCTAAAACTGGAATTTGCGGTACTGGGTATGTTAGTCTCGATTGTACAATCGGGAGCAGCCCCGGGGCCACCGGCGTGGCAAGCAGATTGGACTACATCAACTTTCACATGACAGTATACTTAATGAATAATGATATTGAAAAACCTGTTGGACCATGATTTCTTCGGCCTTCACGTAATCGATCAGATGCATGAGTAATCGTGCATGTCTAGGCCTTTCCTAATTAGGCAGGACCCAACTTGTTACATAATACGCGCACGTGATGATACCGTGTCTTCCGATATTTGTAGAATCGACGGCTGCCGTTTTACTCCTTTGATTCTCAAGCTTTGTATTTCTCGTCAAAGAAATTATCCTTGAACTATACTGTGAGCTCGAGGTAACCCATTTTTGAGTTGTCTTCTTGTTCGGCTCTCAGTGATATCATGTTACGCTCATCCATGGGCCTGGGCAGGACCCGAGTCCTAGCTTTGCGCCAGCCGCTTTCGAACCGTTTCCCGAAGGCATTCAATTGTGCTCGTACAAGAGAGAACTCTACCGTGACAAACTTGGAAAACTTCCCTGAAATCGGCGAGAAACTTCACGGATTCACCGTTCGCGAGAAGAAGCATGTTCCGGAGCTGCACCTCACCGCGGTCCGACTGACTCACGACAAGACCGATGCCGACTACCTGCATGTGGCCAGAGATGATAAGAACAATGTATTTGGTATCGGATTCAAGACCAACCCGCCCGATGCGACAGGTGTGCCCCATATTCTTGAACATACTACATTATGCGGAAGTGAAAAGTAAGCAAACTATGCAGGCGATTACTTCGCTCAACTGCTAACATTGAATGCTTCATTCTTCTAGATATCCTATCCGAGATCCATTCTTTAAGATGCTCCCCCGATCACTGTCAAATTTCATGAATGCCTTCACCTCCTCCGATCACACCACCTATCCGTTCGCCACAACGAACCCCCAAGATTTTCAAAATCTCCTGTCCGTGTATCTCGATGCCACGCTGCACCCTCTTCTTAAGAAGGACGATTTCCGACAGGAAGGATGGCGATTGGGCCCCGAGGACCCTCGCGCTCTGCTGGCCACACCCGAGCTGAAGGCCAAGTTGGAGGACATTGTGTTCAAAGGTGTTGTCTATAACGAGATGAAGGGCCAGATGTCTGACGCCAACTATCTCTACTATATTCAATTCAAGGAGAGCATCTTCCCGGCGATGAACAACTCCGGAGGTGACCCGGAGTTCATCACGGACCTTACCCACGAACAGCTGTATGACTTCTCGAAGCGCAACTATCACCCAAGCAACTCCAAGATCTTGACTTACGGCGATATGCCGTTGGATGGTCACCTGGAGCAGATTGGGGCTGTCTTGGATGGATTTGAACTGGGCCAGGCTGATACTACTGTGAAACTACCCCTGGATCTCAACAAGCCGGTGGAAGTGACTGTCTCTGGACCGATTGACACATTTTCCAGCGAGGATAAGCAACACAAAACATCCACTTCTTGGTACATGGGAGACTCAACAGATACCGTGGAGACATTCTCCGTCGGAATTATATCATCCCTTTTCCTCGATGGTTATGGTTCGCCCATGTATCGGGCCCTCATTGAAAGTGGTCTGGGATCTTCTTTCACACCCAACACTGGCTTAGATTCATCTGGCAAGGTCCCGATCTTTTCAGTTGGTGTCACTGGTGTCGGTGCTGAGGAGGCCCCCAAAGTCAAGCAGGTCATTCAGGATGCCTTCCGAGCATCCGCTTCGGCTGGATTCAGTGAGGAGAAGGTGCGTGGATTCTTACATCAATTGGAACTTGCACTGCGACACAAGACTGCGAACTTCGGTATTGGGGTTATGCAGAAAACCATTGCTTCTTGGTTCAATGGTTCGAACCCAATGACGGAGCTGGCTTGGAACGATGTCATCGAGGAATTCAAGAGAAGATATGAGCAACCCCGCTACTTGGAATCTCTTGTGGAGAAGTATCTTCTGAATGACCGTTCCATGACCTTCACCATGGTTGGCTCCCCGACATTCAACAAGGAATTAGATGACAAGGAAGCCGTTCGAAAGGACCAGAAACTGGCCAAACTCATTGAAGAGCACGGCTCAGTTGAGAATGCCGTGGCCAAATTGAGTGAAGAGGAGCTGCAGCTTTTGAAGGTGCAGGAAGATGCCCAGAATGCGGACTTGAGTTGTCTCCCATCGGTGCGAGTAGCCGATATTTCTCGCCAAAAGGAACGCAAGCTTGTGCGCGAGTCCAAGGTGGACGATGTCGATGTTGTCTGGCGCGAGGCTCCTACGAACGGTCTAACCTACTTCCAGGCTGTCAATACCTTTGAAGGTTTGCCGGCTGACCTTCGTCTCCTGATGCCCCTATTTAATGACTGCATTATGCGATTGGGCACTCCGAATAAGTCTATGGAGGAATGGGAGGATCTCATCAAATTGAAGACAGGCGGTATTTCGACCTCTGACTTCAACGTGTCGTCCGCGACTCATTTGAACCAATTCAAGGAGGGTCTGGACTTCTCTGGATTTGCCATTGACAAAAATATCCCTGAGATGCTGGAAATGCTCTCGACTTTGGTAACTGAAACCGACTTCTCTAGTCCTTCAGCGCCAGCAATGATCCAAGAGTTGCTGCGATTGACCACCAACGGGGCTCTCGATTCCGTTGCTGGAACTGGTCATCGCTATGCAGTCAATGCCGCTGCTGCCAGTATCTCGCCGAGCTTCTGGGTGCAGGAGCAACAGTCCGGTCTCGAGCAGCTGCAGGCCACTGCCCACCTTCTGCGTGACGCAGAGTCGTCCCCCGAGCGCCTCCAGGAGTTGATCGAGAAGCTGCGTCTCATCCAGTCATTCGCGATCTCAAAGAGTTCTAACCTTCGTGTTCGCATGGTTTGCGAAGCTGAAAGTGCCGCGCGAAATGAATCTGTATTGCAGAAGTGGATGGCGGGTCTGCCTCGTGTTCCTTCGCCGCAGTCCACCACATCCATCTCTGGCTTCCAGACATTCGACAAGGCATTCTATGATCTCCCGTACAAGGTGTACTACTCCGGACAAGTCTCCCAGACTGTGCCATTTGTCGACCCCGCTAGCGCTCCACTCACAGTGATGTCCCAGCTTCTCACACACAACTACCTGCACCCTGAGATCCGAGAGAAGGGTGGCGCATACGGCGCCGGAGCTAGCAACGGCCCCCTGAAGGGCATCTTCACCTTCATGAGCTATCGCGATCCGAACCCCATGAACACCCTGAAGGTCTTCCAGAACAGTGGTGTCTTTGCGAGAGACCGCGTGTGGTCTGAGCGTGAGATCGAAGAAGCCAAGCTTGGTATCTTCCAAGGCCTCGACGCTCCAGTGAGTGTTAACAGCGAGGGATCCCGTTACTTCATGAGCGGTGTCACCCATGAGATGGACCAGCGCTGGCGGGAGCAAGTTCTTGACGTGACCGCCAAGGATGTGAACGAAGTTGCTGATCGATTCCTGGTGAATGGTTCTCGCAAAGCAACCTGCGTACTCGGCGAGAAGAAAGACTGGGCTGGCTCTGAGTGGGACGTGCGAAAGCTTTCCATGGGCCAGCAAGAAGCCTCTCAGTAGAGAACCTGCAAGTCCAACATCGCATCCTCGACTAGCTGATATGTCACCGCTTGTCGAGATCTAAGGGAAGTGACATCGCGTGGACTTCCCGTGTAATTTTATCGCCCATGTTCGAGTATCTATGCATCACCCTGTACATACATGTATACTACCGACCTGATGAATCTCCGGTCTTTTCTTTCTTTTCTTTCCCTGTTCCTTCCCTACCTTCCTTTATACCGCGCTGAAAGATCTATACGTGCTTCGTGCACTGAGCTACTCACGTCTCCAACCAGCTATCTCTATTGGTTGATGGATGTGGCATCTTTTCATCGTCTATCGGTGGGATGCAAGCGCAAGAACAAATGGAATGTGAGCCCTTGAGGCACACTTCTTAACCCGTTTATCGGAACCGCTCTGGACTTTAAGCCTACGCAGAGCGGACTAAAAACGTGAGAACATAACTAGAAAATCCTTCGTATAATACCTTGACAATACAGCGATACGAAATATGAATGCATTTATGAGTCCAAAAAAGACAAAGTTTGTTCACTCATAACGATATCAAGTTATGTATGTGGATAGACGCAACCTTGGGAACAAGCAGTAGTCCACTTTCGCCTAGGAAGTTATATGTAGAAGAGGGGAATGAACTTTTATGGCCACATTATTATCGAAACTCCAAACCCTGCTCTTCTAGAGCTCTGAGATACTTCGCAAGCGTGGGTTTTTTAGACGGAGGGGGATGTTCCGTTCGAAAGATATAGAAGTCGATGGAGTGTTATTTTCCGTTGTGGAACCCAGCATGGTGGGGATATGGCGCTCTTGCATAAGTGCTCTGCAAGTACTAACCTATAAAAGACATCAAGTAACAATTTTCAAATGTGGTGCGACTAGAATAGTCTTCCAATTGAATTTTCGTATTCAAATTTCATTACTGATACTCGACGGCGATATACATTTGATCGTGCACCATGGCGGAGACAACATGTAGAGTGCCCAGCAATAGAACCATGAAAGCAAAGGCATCAACCTAGAGCTTTTGCAAGCAAGACTCATTCTTCGGTCATGTACATTTCCTAGGGATCTAGAGAGCCACGTTATCATCCAATCACCGCCGAAATGCGAAGATAAGATTCCCCCTAAGCTATAGTTCTACTGAACTAACAATACACAGGCAAAGAAGACATCTACATTCACCCCCTCGGCATGCATCTCTCCATGATCCGAGTGTCAGATCTAGTCCTAGTAAACGATTCCGGTCAAGTTCTCCTAGGAGGAGCCCAACACCCAATCAACAGCCCGGCCTTCGCAATCCACCGCGAATTCCACAGAGCACAGGTAGATGTCAACGCGGCCTGCCACGCACACTCTATCTAGGGAATTGCATTTTCCTGCTTTGGTCGGCCTATTGAAACGCTCTACCAAGACGCACTGCGCTTCCACAACGATCTAGCAGTCTACAACCGTTACGGCGGGACGGTGATCTCCGTAGAGGAGGGAGCACGTATCACCAAGGCGCTTGGACCTACATGTCGGAATATGATTTTACAGGATTTCGGGATGAAAACATGTGGACAGATGGTATTTAAGGCGGCATTTATATATTAAAAGCATTGGATCGGTGCTGTCATTCGCAGTTGCTTGCTAATGGGGCAAGTGGGTCGGGTTGGGAGAAGGTTTATATTGGGAGCGAGAAGGCAGAGGTGATGCATAGGAAGAGTGGGAATCCGAGTAAGATGTGGTTGGCTATCCAGCCGTATATTTATCAGGTTGTTTTGAAGGATCTGTCAGTTTTGGAGTCAGGATGCATGTGCTGTTCACATGGGCGAGAGATGATAGGGTGAGGGCTTTACTCTCAAGATTAGGCGCTGGTCTAGATTGCTAAAAATATCATTGCGGGAATTCCAAGGTTGAAATGTTCTAAGAATATACATCAGGAGATTGCATCCCAACTCACCGGGTGATAGGCACGTGCACTTTCAAATGTTCCAAGGTTCTGGTATTTCGTTAAGGCATGACTGGATGTCTGCCATTTATCATTCATCCACTATGTATTCAAACCATGCTAGTCCAAGGGTATAAGCTAATCAAAGTCTCTCCAAAAATGCCCAAAATCCATGCTCCCAAAAACTAGGAAAAGGTGTAATGTTCAACGTTATGAAGATGGGAAATCAGGCGATTCGCTCTTCGACCCATATCTATCATAAGTTAGCCAGTATATCTTTTCCGACTGGAAGATAAACATACCTCCATCTTGCCCATCTCGCTCCCTTCCCGTCGAGCAATGTCTCGGGCCGAGCTCAATAGTAGATCCAAATCCTCTTGATCTACCATAGTAATCATGTCGCCATCATCCTGCACCTTAATCTTCAAGGGGTGTTGGAACCCGAATTTCTCCCGAATGCGGTTTTCGAATTCCGCATACTCAATTGTAGGCCCAATTATGATATATCTGATATCTTCTGGCGCATGAACCTTTGTCCGGAATTTTCGTACCTCGGGTCGTCTGGAATTTGCTCGTCTTGAGAACTGTCCTGGTGATCGTGTGCGTCGTTGCCGAATGGGTGAATCACCCTGAGGTGCGGCGCCTAACAACTCAAAGCCTCCATCTTTGAGGGGTTCGCCATTGGAGACTTCATCTGCGTATTCTTCCTCTTCATTGATGTATTGTGGGGGTTGATATCGGCTTCCTCGCCCATAGCCTGAGTTGGTATGAGAGCGAGAGCCCGAATAAGGGTCATGCGGGTCGACCTGTGCGTATTCTTGATTTGGGGAAAAGTCATTTTCACTAAGATTCTTGCGACGTCCTTCTTGTGGAGGCCAAGAACGGTTAGGGTCTTGCGAAGCGTGGAATTTGGAATCTTGGGAGTGCCCGCGCATGTTCTGTTGCCGAGAAACCGGACCACGAGGTTCCGATGCTGTCCGTGTTGTGCCAATCCGCGGCTTTTCTGTATATGCCTGAGAAAGTGGAGCTGCCTCTGGTCCACTGGGTCGACGGTCCAAACCTGCGCCTGTTCGCTCTAGTTCTAATCGTAGGGATGGCCGCGCATTGCGAAGTGAGGAGGAACGATGGTGGCCTTGGCTGCTCCCTGAAGTGGATCCAGTACTGGTAGACCGGTCATCGGGAGGGGGCGTTGGGGGAAATACGTTGCGGTTCAATGGGGGTTCTGATTGTTGTCGAGTGCGGCTGCTCAGATTCTTATGGACCAAATTTGTAGCTGCGTAAGACATTCCGTCCCGGTCTTCAAACGCTGTCTTGTCGATGACAATCGGTCTCCAATTGTCCTCTGCGCCGTGGTTATGTTGCATCTGAGCAACCAAGCGGGACTTGCCCAGGTAATCCTTAGATTTGAGGTTCTTGACTTTGGCGGCGTTTGGACGATAGAGAGTCCCTACGGGAATCGAGAAGACGGTGTACCCCTGGTTTTCAGTCTGTCAGATTTGTTGATTGGCGGATCAAGAACACATACATCTGCATTCTCACGTATGGCATCCTCAATGACATCGTGGTCCTCTGTGACTTTCTCCCTGGCAGCAAACTGCATGTCTTTCATACCAGGTTCGATTTGTTGAAGATAGATGTAGCAAAGTCCACGATTGAACAATACCTCACATGAATAAAGCCGAAAGCTGAGACCCAGCTGTTCATAATCAATGGATGTGTTCCCCCGAAGATAGAGTAATGTGTCGTTGAAATTCGCTAATGCTTCCTCAAAGTCCCCTAGTAAGAAGTTCGATACGCCTTGTTGAAAATAGGCGATGGCCAGGTACCGATCCAACCCAACTGATCGTTGATAGCAAGCGACCTGCACGGCATAGGGTTAGCAATAAATCCCACCATTCCACCGCATAGGTCGACGTACCGCTTTTTCATGCTCACCTACAGTGGCATGGATGACTCCAAGGTTGAACCAGATCTTAGAGGTGTCGGCAATCTCATTGAAGAGTCGCAGGGCTTCTTCGAACTCGTGATTGTCGTAACAGTCCAGAGCGCCAACCCATGTTTCAATTTCCTAGCTAGATCAGTATCGGCTATACAGTGCACCTTTATTTCTACCTACCTGTTTCAATGACATCCTGTCAATGGGATGGAAGCCAGGATAAAATGGCGCCTCAATATCCTCAATTGACCACAATCCCAGGCACGAGCAAACGAAGTTTCCCAGCAGGCTGCCTCAAATAACACAAATAGATCCAATGTGTACACCGCTAATCGGCGGGGCGGGACGTCACTTTGGCGGGGTCCTCAAATGACATGTAGGGAGAACCCCCCTCCAACTATTATTAAAACTGTTGATCACCAATCCGGTCGCGATCCCGATACGAAGATGAGAAGCCAAACTCTCCAACGGCGCCAAGGCCCGTCACCCAAGGTTCACTGAAGAGGAAATGAGCTGCGGGACGGCCTGGGAGCGGGTCACGACCCTAATTGGAATCCCTGAAGGTCGCGAAAGGGCAGGATATCGCTTCGTCCTCGCAGGGAGAATGACTGGAGGTTGGATACGATGCACGGGATAGAAACCGAGGCGATCCCGTCCAAAGAGGAATCAGGAAAATGATCAGTCAAAAAAATGTATTTATAGAATCGACTGCGATACTTCCAAAAGACCCGGTGGCTGACCGAATCAAGATCCTAGCACCCACTTTAGGTTGAGTGAAGAGATGTTTCTCACCTCCGATCACGGTGGTGAGGGGATCCGAGGTGCAAACGCCGCGAAGTGGGTATCCCGGTAACCTGGTAGCGCCCCATTAGGCGGATAAGGGGCAGAACGTGGTGCAGAGAGAAACCGATAAAAAGGAGGGGGCAGGGGGAGAATAAAGGAGGATTAATCGGAATCAAAGCGAACAAAAGCAAAAAACAGCAATGAATTAAATCGAAAAAATTGCGGAACCTGCAGAGGGGCAGGGGCAGACACCTAATGCAAGGCTACTGGAACGGTTAGACAACCCGAAGAGAAGCGCCCAGTGATGGGCCAAAAATAACTTGCGTTGCACCTGCAGGACATTTATGCAAGTCTTGGTCAATCAGATCAAAGAACTGCCAATTTCTTGGACGAGGGCTGTGAGTGGGCAGCTTGGTTATTTTTTCAGTTTTCATGCATGCGCGATATGGGTCCTTTCTGCTGCTTTAACTCATCGATGACGGTATAGCAGTGGGGGGACATCGTGGGGACGCATGGCCAATCGCCTTGAGAATCCTTCAGGTTCAGTAGTTAAACCATGACCGCTGTTGCACAATCGCGCTTGTGCAGATGCTCATTTGCAGGAGATGGCTATTTCCATCTCAACCAGTGCATGATTGGATTGAGAGTCGCAAATCTTCATTTCCGATGCAGAGGGGGGCGGGGGAACTAAGCTGTGGGACCAGGACCCATCACAAGGGAACGACGTTTGGACCGACAGGGTTGGTGGTTGGCTCGAGCGAACGGGCCGGAATATTTCCAAGGCTGAAGATAATTCTGCAGCAAATTGACCTTGTCATTGGTCAAGCCCCACTAGACACTTGCCACGGCGCTTCCAGTGCTTTATTTAGTTGTTCACCAGCCATCTGCGGGGAACTTGATTCCTTCTCGCTTCAAACATACCCTTTCGGAGGTGTAAATCCTGGTTGGGAACATTGGAAGCGAGCTAGGGTTAGCGTGAGGCTTAAGGCGAATGCAGATTGAACTAACGAATCCAAGAAACCCGAAGGAACTTTTGGAAGCTCCATGGCTGGATCGTTTTTGATCACCTGATATACATCCAGAGTGTCGGGACAATTCCTTATCTTTATCGCTATTCGTTATCGTTATCTTTATCGGTGATCAGATGACATTCATCCCATGCAGGATATGAAATCGCGAAAATTGTATATACGCTGGTACTGAGATCAAGATACTATTGCGCTGGTACTGAGTAAGCCGCTGCTTAGAGTGAATGTCATTTTCTATTGAGGAGAGATAAAGGTGATTTAAAATAAATTTGGACTATATGCCAAGCACATTCTCCATATTCACTTGCCTGTGACACTAAACTATTTTGGGAC
Organism: Penicillium lividum; assembly: GCA_028828245.1. Classification (NCBI taxonomy): domain Eukaryota; kingdom Fungi; phylum Ascomycota; class Eurotiomycetes; order Eurotiales; family Aspergillaceae; genus Penicillium; species Penicillium lividum. The sequence continues at coordinate 1,219,699 of JAQJAG010000002.1, forward strand.
TCCGCCATATAAATTGGAAGCGGCTCAACTGGGCGGTGGGTAGCTTCTGCCGTAATTAAACTAGAAGAATAGATTGAACGACTCGAGATACAGCGTAACAGATAGCAATTCTCCATCCATTCACAACCTCTACGCACTTGTTGACAGGAAGGGCACAAGCAAAAATGCCATAATTCACTTGACCCCAAAAGTCCATTCCAAAAAAGGTCCTTTTCTCTCACCGCCTTTCATTTTCTTAGTTCAATTCCCAACTACCGCCACACTTCCACATCATGCCTTCCAACCACCATACAGACGCTGCCGATGAGGCAGCCTACCTACAGGCACTGAACGTTGATGTGCAGGACCAGGATCAGTTACAACGAGATGTTGCACAAAAGGTCCGGCCTGAACTCCATTATTCCTGAAGCGCTGACTAACGTCTCTTAGGCCGACAAGTTGCTGGCTGAAAAGGCCGAGGAGAACGAGACCAAACGCCTTGATAAGGCTTTGACCGAGAAAGAGTGTGTAACCTTCCATACCTTGTTTCTCTGGCTATCATTCTCACATTTTGCCCAGCCGAACAGATGCCCAGATTCGACAAATCGACCATCGCCTGGCCCAGCCCATCGGCACCGCCACCCAACAGCGCCTCCAGACTGAGCTTGGCCGCCTCAAGTTGCGTCGGACCGAATTGATCAGAGATGTAAAGGATATTCAGAAACGAATTGATGGCCAGCGGGAAACTCAACAAGCGGCTTCCTCCAGCCATGGGTCCGGTCGGCTGGTGAACGAGTCCCGACGCGACTTCCTCCTGCGAACAGGTCAGATTACCCCGTTCGACCAAATCAGCACTACTGTACTGGAAGGACCAGCTGCAGCCCTGCATGATGTCCTTGCGGGGGCGGAGGATGAGCAGAGAGTCGAGGAAGAGCGAGCGCAAGCCCGTCACGATGCCTCCCACCGCAACCTCGTCCGCCCTGGCCATGACTTTGACGAGCCCAGCGAATTCAGCTACGCCGAGAGTAGTGTAAAGCGCCGCAAGTTGGAGTCTAGTCCTTCGCCTCTCAGCTCAACGCCTAAATCAACACCAATCCGACAGAAAACCCCCAAGACTCGCCCCTCCCTCTCCCCCGCGTCATCCACAAGCTATATTGCCTCTGATCCGAGTATCAAGTCCGAAGATGACGAGTACATGCCTGATACCCTGCCTGAGACGAAACCGACTACAAAGCGCAAGCGAGGCTTAGAAGTTAAGACCACAAAAGATGACCTAGAAGACCTCAGTGGTGTGGACGACGGCAACGAGTCTGTTTACCAGGACCGTTTGACGCTGTGGATAAAGACGCGCAGTGAGGCTCGTCGACGCGAGCAGCCTGATTATCAAGATGATCCAGCCGATCAGGAATGGCACAAGCCACACCCAAAGTTCCCTGACCTCGAGCTTCCCAATGGACTAAAAGTCCCGGGAGATATTGCACACTACCTCTTCTCATACCAGAAGACTGGTGTACAATGGCTATGGGAACTTCATCAGCAGTCCGTTGGGGGTATCGTGGGGGATGAGATGGGACTGGGGAAGACCGTGCAGGCGATCACCTACGTTGCTGCGCTGCACCACAGCAATATGTACACCAAGCCTACCATCGTTGTCTGCCCAGCAACTCTTATGGTCCAGTGGGTCACTGAATTCCACAATTGGTGGCCAGCACTACGTGTCTCAATCTTGCATTCTTCTGGAAGTGGCATGCTCAATTTGAAAAAGGAGAAGACCCGGGAAAGCGCGTTGGCGTCAGAGATGATGGGTACTGGTAGTTCTCGACAGCTTTCCTCTGGTCAGAAGGCGGCTAGGAATATTCTCAAGCGTGTGGTCGAAGAGGGTCACGTCCTCGTGACAACCTACTCCGGTCTCCAGTCCTATGCGGATGATCTGACTGGCGTTGAATGGGGATGCGCCATCCTTGACGAAGGTCACAAAATTCGCAATCCAGACACCGGAATCACTTTCAGCTGCAAGGAGCTACGGACGCCGCATCGCATCATTTTGTCTGGAACTCCCATCCAGAACAGTCTCATTGACCTTTGGTCGCTCTTTGATTTTGTCTTCCCAATGCGACTCGGCACACTTGTAACATTCAAGGACCAGTTTGAAATCCCCATTCGTCTAGGTGGATACGCGTCCGCCTCTAATCTGCAGGTACAAACCGCTGCCAGGTGTGCAGAGACCTTGAAAGATGCGATCACTCCATACCTACTCCAACGATTCAAGACCGATGTTGCCTCCGACCTTCCAAAGAAAACCGAGCAAGTCATTTTTTGCAAGCTCACCCAATACCAGCGTAGCATGTACAAACGATACCTCGGATCAGAGGATGTGCAGTCTATCGCCAAGGGAAAGAAAAGATCATTTGCAGGGATTGATATTATGCGAAAAATTTGCAACCACCCAGACCTTGTTGGTCGAGAATTCACTCATCATGAAGTTGACTACGGGCGCGCAGATCGCTCTGGTAAAATGCAAGTTCTGAAGAGTCTGCTTGAGCTTTGGAGGGACACGGGACACAAGACTTTACTATTTTGCCAAACCGTACAAATGCTGGACATTCTGGAAAAATTCATTCAGTCTCTCGGAGGTTTCGCTTTTCGTCGGATGGACGGAAAGACTCCGATTCCCAAGCGAAATGCCATGGTGAATGAGTTCAATCTTGACGCGAACCTGCACGTATTCCTTTTGACCGCAAGGGTTGGAGGTATCGGCATTAATCTCACTGGTGCCGACCGGGTTATCATCTTCGATCCCGACTGGAATCCGTCAACAGATATGCAAGCTTCTGAGCGTGCCTGGCGCCTTGGCCAGAAGCGCGATGTGACGATTTTCCGTCTTTTGATGAAGGGCACCATCGAAGAAAAGATGTACCACCGTCAGATTTTCAAACAGTTCATGACCAACAAGATCACCAAGGACCCACAGCAGCGTGAGAGCTTTCAGCTCAACGATCTCTACGACCTCTTCTCGCTGACCGAGGAAAACGATCAGGAGCTGGAAACAGCTCAGCTGTTCAAGGATGCAGAAGTGACATTTCAAGAAGAAAATAAATCGACGCCAAAGTCCAGCTTTCCTTCCCGAAAGCGTCCCAGTGCTAATAATGTCCTCCTCAAGCCCAAGTCTGAGTCTATCAAATCAGAGGAGGAATCCGAAGACCTTAGCACGCTTCAGGGAATCGCGAATGTTGAGGAATACCGAGCTACGTCTGGGATCAAGGAAGAAGATTCTGCTGATGGTACAGGCACAAACCAGAGTGAAGGAAACAAGGAGACAGAAGATCGACTGATGCACAGTATCTTTTCGCGGTCGGGTGTCCACGCTGCACTTGAGCACGACCAAATTGTGAATGGAAAACGGGTTGTACAAGCCGATGCCCGGATGGTTGACGCCGAAGCTCGCCGTTTCGCAAGCCAGGGCGCCGCCGCGCTCCGCAGGGCCGAAGAAGCTGCTCGTTCTGTCCCCATTGGACTTCCCACCTGGACCGGTCAATACGGTGTCGCCGGCCGTGACTTGGGTGGAAGCTCGGCGCGCCGGGCTCGGGGAGGCCCTTCCTCCGCTTCCATTCTCACGAAGCTCAATCCTGGTGCGGCGGTGAACACCCAGGCCGGCCCTTCTAGCTCGACGCCAGCTTACATGCCCCGTGGCAAAGAGTTTGAGTCAATGATCCGAGATTATTTCAGATCACACCGTTGCGCCATTACCTCAGCGCTGCTCATCCGCGACTTTGAGCAATACTGTCCGACTGAGCAGCGTCAGGAAGAGTTCAAGACTGCTTTGAAACAAGTAGCCGAGATTGTTCCATCAAAGACGAGTGGCCGTAAAATTTGGACCTTGAAAGCACAGAAGACGGGATCCCCACGTCCCCGAACTTAAAGGCACCGACTGAAGAAGAATTAACATGTACGATACGCGAGGTAACGATGATATGACGGAGAATATGAATACGAAAGACCAATATTATTATGCTTAATTCAGATAGTGACCATAAAAATACCAAACAATTACAAAACATACTCAACGGTCACCTTACATATTGAGCTTCCAAGGTTGGCAGTATCTATTCGCAGTTGAGTTGATCGAACCTTAGTACTTACCACTCACTAATTCCTCTGACGCCTGATGCCCACCCTCTTCTTGAAGCATCTTGCCTCAAAACTGATCCAATCTTACCTCACTTTCCCATCTTGCATCGCATCACGACTCGCTTCCCCCACTTCGCTCCCACATTGCTTACCGCAACTGCAGCGACACAGGGGCATAGCGTAAGCACGTTTTGTCCAGTCAAGTGCAGCATACACCTCTTCAAGGCTTACCCTTTCTCTGTCATACTCATCACCTTTTCCCTAACATTTTGCTGCTTCCACAGCGTTACCACGGGTTTCCACAGAAACACATTCTCACTGTTTCCTCACCTTGCTCTCACTATGAGCTTCGTTGACCTACTGGCGCAGCTGAGCCTGCGCCAGCGATACAATGCGCACGCTAAGGAGGCTACGATTGGTCTCTCTACGACTATCAGGGCTACGGCCAGCGCGCCCGCTGCGCTCAGTTCTAACGGCGTATGGGATGTTTGGAGCTGGAAATAGTGTCATCTCTGAGTAATCGCAACCTCTTCTCGCCATTATATTTCCACTTATCATGTAACCGCTATGAGACCTTGCAATGATTACATGTTGCTAGTATTCAATAGAAGCAATTACATCCACAGACTGAGAAGTCGGAGAGACGTGGTACTCAGATCTACTTGCTGAAGCATTGAGAATGACATCTTTCGGTCAGTTCTGTCCCACCGCAAGATCTCGATTATCGCAATCCATACCTCTAGGGCTATAAAAGCAGAGCAAAAGAAGAAACTATACGAATTATGTCGGAGTCCAAATTCAATCGAAGTTCGGTTTCGGTGGTGTGAGCACCGTCTCAACTTCATCGTCCCGATCCCACAGTTCCCGATATTCTTCCATCAGCACACGTGCAGATGGCGCCCTTGCAACAAAGTCCACCACAGCAGGCGCAGGGAACAAGAAGTGAAGTACACAATACACAGCACCGCTAATCACAAACCCTGAGAGAAAACAGATGTAATATAAATGGGTCAAGCCCAGAGGAACATGAATGCTGGTGTTCACATATGCGATGAAGCCAGGTAATGAAGGGGCGGTTCCACAAACCCACTAGGTGCAGTTGAATTAGCTCTTGCTTTCCAAATTTCTTCAATTTCAATATCCAGCCGGGTATCGATATCACTTACTCCGATAACAGCTCGCCAGTCCACGCCCCACGAGTACCAGTATATACTAGAACTGTTGCCAACGAACAGATCCTCAACCTTGATCTTGCCTTTGTTGACAAAGAAGTACGACGATATCATCAGACCAGTCATCGGACCCAGAAAGACTGAGTAGCTACTAAGAACAGTAAGGAATGTTGTGGCGGTATTAACAAGCTTCCAGGGATTGCACGCGATAGAAACGAGAGCTGTGATATATGCACCTCGGCGGATATTGATATAACGAGGGAACGTAGCAGCCAAATCAAAACCTGCAGACCAAGTTAGTAATAAAATGACGCCAAGGCGTTTGAATATACTCACCTCCCGCTAATGAATTCCCAGGAACATTCACTCCAATCTGCGAGATGACAAGCGCAGCACCAGCAAAGAAAGCCGCAGCCCGAGATCGTGAACCCCCATGTTCAATAATAGCACTAAGAAGTGTTGGCAAATTCCAATACGCCTCATCATACCGATTCTGTGTAGCAGCTGTGACCAGAATCCCAATAATGGAACACGTAATCCCGTAAAAGGGGAAGCTAATAGCCTGGCCCCAAATTGCATCTGTAGGCTTCCGAGCAAAACGTGCATAATCATTCTGATTCAGAATGCCAGCTGCGATACTTCCGATTGTGCTGATAATCCCGAAAGCGATGTTCCATCCGGATGTACTGGCGCTTCCGTTGGATATTGTGGAGCCAAAGCCACTTTCACCCATTGTTGCGAGGGACCAGATGAGGAGCACGATTTCAAAGACTAGGATCGTTGCTGCGGAGCCGTAGAAGAATTTGTTCAGCTTGTGGGGACGGATGTAAATGAATGGCAGTGAGATGATCATGAAGATTATGTAGGCGACAAAGGTCGCTGTTGTGGTACCTGTTGATGGGGAGAGGTGGTTGGGAATTCGGGTTTCGATATTTGGCCATATGGCTTGTAGGCAAACGTAGACACATTCACCTCCGATCCATGCTTGAAAGCCGTCTACATTCCGGATTAGGTACGCGATTAGATGTAATGGGAGACACGGGATACTTACACCACACTGTCAAAAGATAAAGTCAGTAAGATGAAAAGATGAAGAGATGAAGTTATATTCTCGCAGGAAACGGGTAGCTTACCAATAGAAAGAAGAATCCGATTCCAGATCACAAAAGCACTTCCATACATGCCCCATACATAGCGGTTCACCACTGGAAACCCCACTGTGCAGATGTTAGAAGAATGGGTCTGTAATTGGTAGATTTCATACAATAATAGTAGGCCCCTGGAATCGAATTCAAAATAACAAACAGGGTTGCTAAGAGTTGTCCAATGACAATGGCAATTATAGCTTGCCACCAACTCAACCCGAGTGCAATGAGCGAGCTACCAGTCATATAGGTAGAAATATTGGAGTTAACAAGCACCCCTTAGAAAAATTGAGAAGGATATTAGCAAGTTATCATTGGGTAATTGGAATGGTCTTACAGAAGTTATGGAATGTCCAATGACCCCATGTCCGTCGGCCAGCCTCAATAGGCTTGATGTCATTGTTTATCCATCGGTCAGGTACGAGGCCACCCTCCGCATTGATCTCTAGCTTCTTTAAGAAAGCCGTAGATGGCATGGCGACGAAGCGAAGAGAATCGTGGCTGATTTAAAAAGTTGCAAAATGAGGTGATGCAGAATGCAGGGATCATCAATGGTTGGGGGACGCTACTGTATTACTGCTTCACTGATCTACTCCGCACTTTGTTTGCATTGGTATTTAGTATATGACAAAGAAACCATATTATGTACAGTCTTCTAGCTGCTGAAAATTGGATTACATGTACTGCGCGAGTACTAGATCCAATTCTTGTAATATATTAACCAATAACATCATCTGACCAATATGATAAGCAACCCCGCTTGTTAGTTGCATCCAAGTAAACCAACAGGCAGTTGATAGGTAGATAAGACAAGGCCAAGAGAAGAAAACAATCAATTAGATAGTTACGTCGGCAAAAGAATGACCGAGCCTTTTAAGGTTCACTATCGACATGAATCGGCTATTTTTCATCTACTCCAACCTAACGAGTTAAGTGACTTCCACCTCACCCCCACTTTTCCCTACTTACCCCTTCTTACAAGGACCCCATCTACTTTTACAGAATTTCATCATGACTCGCCGTGGACCATGCAGAATTGGTGTAGATGTAGGCGGAACCAATACAGACGCCGCCATTATCGATATCACTGCATCAGAGACAGAATCAAGAGGTGTACGGGCTTCAAGCAAGACAGCTACCACAACCGATATCACTTCTGGAATTCATAAAGTGATTGAAAATGTCTTGGAAATTTCTTCTGTCAAGCGCCAAGATATTCTGAGTGTGGCTATAGGCACAACCCATTTTGTGAATGCTGTCGTGGAGGCGGATGCACGGCGGTTGAGTAAAGTGGCTGTTGTTCGACTCTGTGGACCTTTTACCAAGATGGTAAAGATACTACTCGAAGAATGAGATTAACAGAAAAGTGGACTGACTAGCATACTTGTATTAAAGTTACCGCCATTTTCCGATTTCCCCCCTCTTTTGAAGGATATCATGGGCGGACCGGTGTTTTACCTAGATGGAGGTATATTAGAGAACCGTCTTTTTAAATGCTTAACTGGATATCATCCTAACATGGCGTACAGGTCTCGAAATTGACGGTCGTGAGATCACCCTTCTCAATGACGTCCAGATCAAAGAGACGATTCGCGCTATCAAAGCCGAAGGAATTGACAAGATAGCCCTGGTGGGTGTATTTTCTCCACTTGACGCACAAGGTCTCCATGAAGAAACCTGCAAGCGACTGATCCTAAAAGAAGACCCACACCTGTCAGTGGTATGCTCCCATACGATCGGCGGAGTGGGGCTTCTAGAGCGCGAAAATGCAACGATTCTGAATGCCTCGATTCTGAACCTTGCGCGAAAAACAGTTCGTGCATTTTGCGAGGCTATGGAAAGACTTTCTCTAGATTGCCCACTGTTCCTGACTCAAAATGATGGCACATTGACAGATGCTGCGACAGCCGCAGAACTACCAATTAAGACATTCGCATCTGGTCCGACGAATAGCATGATAGGTGCAGCTTACTTGGCCTCTTTGGATCGTGGGGAAAGCAAGATCCGTTCTGAAACTCAAATTCTCGTGATTGATATTGGAGGTACAACAAGTGATGTTTGCGCATTGCTTCCATCCGGATTTCCCCGGCAAGCGCCGAATTTCGTTGAAGTCGGTGGTGTGCGCACTGCCTTTTCGATGCCAGAGGTATCTTCCGTTGGCCTTGGCGGAGGAAGTCTTGTCATTTATGACGAGAATTCAAATAGTGTCCAGGTTGGACCTGAATCTGTCGGGCATTATCTGACTTCCAAGGCTTTGGTCTTCGGCGGCGACGTCTTGACTACCACCGATATAGTAGTGGCCTCAGGGAAAGCTTCTTTCGGGGATGTGAAGAGGTCAAAAGCCATATCTTCTGATCTTGTTGCCAAGGCACGCGTTCAGATCAAAAAAATTCTCAATCGAGCAGTCGAGGATATGAAAGTCTCCGATTTGCCAGTTACTCTTCTAGTCGTTGGTGGCGGTTCAATCATTCAGATGGATGATCTAGAAGGGGTTGCAGAATGTATCATCCCGCCGTACCATGATTGTGCAAATGCAGTTGGTGCTGCAATTGCGATGGTTGCTGGTGAAGTTGACATTATTGAGATCTTGGCGGATCGAGATGAGAAGGCTGTGCTTGAGAGTGCAAAGCAGCAGGCCATTGAGGCCGCCGTTGCCCGTGGTGCAGATAGAAGTGACACCAAAATCGTGTCTGTTGACAAACTTCCTCTTCAATATGTCACTAACAAGGCTACGCGGCTTATTGTCAAAGCAGTTGGTAGGCTAGCATTACCTGGTGATCCTCCTAAGCAGTCTCATACTCAGTCTTCTAATACATCCTCGTCCAGAAATGGAGCAACGCTACCTGGAAGAACAGTGGACGACGTCAACGAAGAGAGTGAGCCAGCGCCAGAAAAACAATTTAAACAAAAGGTTCCAGCATTGCTACAATCCCGCATCAAGTTTTCTGCCTTCATGGATATCGAGACTTATCGACCAGATGTCCGACATGGCGTATGGTATATCTCCCCTGTCGACCTAGAATTCATGGCAACCGGAACGGGCGTCCTCGGCACCGGCGGCGGCGGATCCTCATATCTCCAATACCTCCAATGCTTGGAAAGCCTCCAAAACTCCGAACAGAGAATGCGAGTCGTTTCCCCAAGCTATATGAAAGACTCAGATATCTGCGTCTTCGGATCATGGTATGGCGCGCCCAGCGTGGGAAACGAGCGATTGCCTGCGGGAACAGAGATCATTGACGCGATCAAATTCTCCCTTGAAATGGGAGGACATAACCACTTTGAAGCCGTAGTGGCGGATGAAATCGGTGGTGGGAATGGTCTTTCGACGTTCCCGACAAGCGTCTATTATGACATTCCCGTGGTGGATGGTGACTTGATGGGACGTGCGTACCCAACAATGGAACATGGTCAGTCTATTATTCCCGTTTCTCGTACGAGTACTTAAAGTTTGTGTTCTCAGGTACTGCATACGTCTACGGCGAGCCCATAACGCCTTGTGCTGTAGCAGATGGTAGAGGAAACGCATCTGTGATCTTAGTGCGTAACTCTTTGTATGGAATATGCAAGCATCTACTGAACTTGAAAAACAGAACGCCGAATCAAACCGACGAGTCGAAACCATGCTACGCTCTCAGTGTGTTGATCTGGGGCTCAGCATTGCCGTTTCTGCCACTCCTTTGACCGGAAAGGCAATTAAGCAATATGCCATTCCCAACACCGTATCGCAAGCATGGTATATTGGACGTGCTATTCACAGAGCGAGAAAATCGAAAGCCAATCTCGTCAACGCAATTGTGAGTCAATTACCGCCCTAGCTATATGTAAACTTATTAATTAAAATGGCTAGTTCGAAACAACGCCCGGCCATCTTCTCTACAGTGGCAAGATTGTCGATGTAAAGAGGGATGTCAGCAAAGGTTATACGATTGGACAATGCACTATTATACCCCTGAGCAGCGAAGAATGGGATGGTAATTCAGTCAGGGAATCTAATGGCCCCGCCTTAGAAGATAGCCGCTGCTTGATCATTCCATTTCAGAACGAATTTCTCTACGCTGCTTACGCGGACATTGCCAACCCAGATGATTCATCCCGTCATGAGATAATCTGCACTGTTCCGGACCTGATTTCTATCCTTGGACAAGATGGTGAAGCGATAGGATCTCAAGACCTTCGATATGGCCTTCGTGTAAGTGTGATTGGTATGGCTGCACATCCACTGTGGACGGGAGATGAGCGGGGATTACGAGTTGGTGGACCAGAAGGCTTTGGGTTAGACATGAAATGGAAGAGTATTGGGCCGTATCAAAGGCCTAGGAGTGTGATCGATGAGTTTAATAGAGATTGAACTCAATATTCATGATGTTCAAATTATCAATAATAAATGTCGCATCTCCATAAGTCCTGAGCATTATGTTACAGACGAGCACCCCCGTCTGTCAGACGTGCCCATTCCTTCTCTCCGAAGGGCTTGTATGACTCCTCGCCAGGAGCGAGCCACAAGAACTGATCTTCCTTTCCATCGGGCACTTTACTGCCAATTAACGCCGGGTCAACCCCTTCATCTCGGAGCGGCACTTTGTTCTGCTTGTTATTGTGGATGTGGACGGGGTTCTCGACCACACGCAGGAAAACAGGGACAGCATATCGTGGCAGTTTAGATCGAGCAAAGCGAGCAAGTTCCGCAAAGTCCAGAGTATGGCGTGCTTCGGGAGTAATTTGAAGTGCTGCACAGCCGGCGCGACCTTCATGGTTGGGGATGAGGACACCGTACACGTTCGCCTCTTGGATGCCGGGGAATCGACCCAGGACCTCGGCAACTTCCGCTGTTGAACTGTAAGAAGATAATTGTCAGCATTGTGCACCTCGAACTTCGGACATCCCGCAAGAAAAGCACTTACACATTCTCACTCTTCCATCGGAATGTGTCGCCAAGCCGATCTAGGAAGTACCAACGGCCGTCATCCAGACGACGGAGAGCATCACCCGTTCGGTAATATAAATCGCCTTTGACGAATACATCCCGTAGGAATTTCTTTTCTGTGGCTAAGTCGTTCTTCCAATATCCCTGGAAAGCCTGCTCGTTTGGAATATTCACTAGGATCTCACCACCTTCCTCCAAGGAAGGACGAATGGCGAATCCAGTCTTGTTATCGCGAAGTACGTCACCAGTTTCCGAGTCAATAGAAACAGGTACATAGGTATTACGGAAAATACCACGTAGAAGCATCCCATGGTGACCAACAGCGCCAGATGTAAACGGACCAGTGTTGCGGTTGATCATGTTGAAAACACCCTCGCTACTGCTGAAAAACTCGAGAATTTCAGCGACGCCGAATCGGTCACGGAACTTGTCCCACACATCAGGACGAAGCCCATTGCCATACATGCCTCTCACTTTGTGCTGGCGGTCTAGGGGAGAGGGTGGAGGTGCGAGTAGATAGCGAGCCGTCTCTCCAACGTAAACGAAGAAGGTGGAGCCCGAGTCACGGATATCGGTCCAGAAGTTTCGAACGCTGAATTTTGGGGCCAGTGCAACACTGATCCCGAGAGACAGAGCTGTCGCGACACATATCGCTGCAGTGCCGTGGTACAATGGCATGCAACTGTACCAACGATCACCATCCGTCCCTGGGATATCACCAATGCTTACAGATCGCAAGGTGAATTGGCCGTAAAGTCGACTCATGGTGAACGCGGTGGCTTTGGGCATCCCGGTTGTACCAGACGTGTACAGGAGGATTGCGGGAGATTCCCCGTCCACATGGAAAGCCATCTCTGGCGGCGGGTTGGTGGTTGCAAAGCTGCTGATATGATTCCTGAATGAGTCGTCCAAAGTTACGGGCTTCATCCCCATTTCGGCAGTAAGGATGGTCTGACAATCCTCCATATTCGCACGACAGGTTGGGTCCTCGTCGGCCAAGATTAATTTAGCACCGCTAATCTTCAGGCAGTGAATCAAGGCATCTCCAGAAAGGTTATAGTTGACTGCGGCGGGCGCACATCCAATACTCCACAAGCCAATCCAGGCGATCAGAAATTCTGCACGATTCTGGAGGTAAAATGCCACAAGGTCGCCCTTCTTAACTCCTTCGGATATGAAATAATGGGCATATTGGCATGCTGTTTCGTGTACATAACGGTAGGTGTATGTCCGTTCGCGGGTCCAAATTGCTGTTGTATCCGGGTACTTCTTTGCTGTCTCCAAAAAGACGAACCAGGCGCTCAATCGACCCTCTGAAGCTGTTCATAGATAAGCATGGGGAAATTGAATTTCCATATTTCGAGAAGAAAACGTACCTTCTCGAGTTATAGTACGCTCCCCCCGTTTAACTGCCAACAAAGCTCGTGCGTCTTTGCGCAGGTGAAATTTGGCATCCAAATAAGCTGCGAGGGTTGTACCCCCAGCAATAGCAGCTATGGCGGTACCTGAAAGGTATTAGGTACTTGAATTGATGCACACGGACGTGAACAACATACCGAGTTCCATTGCAAAAGTGGCCGGGTTTAAGTTCCGTGGTGTATTCTCAATGAAGTACCAATTCAAAGACTAGAAAATGGAGTGATGAGGTGATATGTAAACAATTAGATAAAGTTGAAAAATCCTAGAAAAGAAAAAGTGATGGGCTCCATAGAACCCAGATGTGCATTGCCGTTAAGCCGAGCAAAGCTTGGAATGTTCCTCGGTACAATCTCACCGCGGGGGCGGTTTTCGAATAAAACAAGTCAATTCGCCCCCACTTTTATAAATTGCTTAAGCCACATCGATTGTCGAACAGGATACCTATTCCAGCTGAGGGGAAATCGGGCTTTGCGGGGAAAACAAAACACACCTCGGTTCGATTGAAGATCCACTTCAGCTCTTCTGCCCCTAACACAAAACGGAGTTCAAATATAGTAATCACGGAGTTCCTTACTGGGCATAAGGCTGGCGTGAACTCCTCGACCTTCCTGTTCTTCTTTCCACCCCCATGCCTTATCGCAGTCGGCCCCGTTGCTCACACCAAATACGACATTTTTTACGTAGCGTCCGATAACAGGTAGGAATTTCCAGCAGTGGAATGAGCCTCCGACGGCGAGATATAGGTTAGAGAGTCGAGGGTGTGGATGTCGTGTGATTAAGGGGTGCTGCTCCGGTGTGATCGCATCCCAACAAATGCGATAATAGTCGACTTGGCGATCGTTCTCAAAGAGTTGAGGCAATCGGCCCCTGATAGAGTTAACGAACTCCTGACGAAGGCCAGCTGGGACGGCCTGTTGGTCAGTCGAAGGTGGGACAGAGATGGTATATCCACCATCTGCTCGAACGGAGTTCTTGAATGAGGCCGCGTTCGTGAATTTCAGCAAACCTGAAGCTGTTGGGGGAAATGTTTCACCTAAACGATCAGTTAGCCAAGAGTTTAATGGATCACATCTTATCTTCACCTTCTTCACCATACACATAAACTGGAAGGTGGTCATAGGATGACCGCTCGGCGTCTGACAATTGGAAATGCGCTACACAAACGCCTGCTGCGGTGAGTTGACTCTCCATTCTAGACTTCGCAGCCATATCAAGTTGGTCCTCCGTTGAAGCCATCAGCTGGCTAGTCCAGGCACCTGTGGATAAAATGATCTTCTTGGCTGTGTATACGTCACCACCGCTAGTTTCAACTCCGGTGACTCCGTGATCACCTAACACAAGTCGACTGGCCGAGTCGACCTGATACTGCACCCCTAAGCGGATGGCCTCGTCGGCCATGATTTTCAGGGCATGACCAGCATCCGCCCATCCAGCTGACGGGTTAAAATAGTAGGATTCGAACGGACTCATGTCTGCATCTTTTAATACTCCACCCCAGCTGCGACGAACTTCATCTTCTGTCATATCTTTGGTCGGATCGAAACGTCCGCTGGATTTAAAATTGTTGCGAATTCTCGCGGTGTCATCGCTACCCCGCTCTCCCATAGAAATCCAGCCAGTTTGGTGATAGACTCCAGCGGTGGCGAAGAGTGGATCACCTTTCCAGGCGTGAATTGCTTCAAACGCTAGGTCCATGTACATAGGGCTAGAGTAGTCTGCTCGAATAATTTTGTTGATGTCTGTTGATGCAGCATCGCCTGATGGTGGAAGGGCCCGATCGAGAATCATGATGCTTGATGGGTTGGAAGATTGCTTAGCGAGATGGTAGGCTGTGCTGATGCCGAAAACCCCAGCACCAATGATCAAAATTTCAGCCTCCATGGAGATTTGAGTGGATGGGACTTTTTGGGAGCCTTATGCTGCAATTATACCAGGTGAAGTGCTTGCTTACTGGTTTCTTGTTCTCATCTCAATTGGGACTAGTGTGACGTATAGTGCTATTGTCAAAACTTAGGACTAGCAGTGGTGAGGGGTTCGTTCAAGTAACACCTAGTCACGCATTTACGAATTCTCTACTGTATCTAATGGCTCTCAAAATGCCGTCATATGCTTCATTGCTGACTCCGCTTAGTTATATACCATGAGCATACAATAAAAGCACTAAAAGCCATGCAACTACCTGTGAAAGTAATAAGAGCAGTATATCTCGTCAGCCCGTACTTTTCCATCGATATCGCTGGAAATATCAAGTTCCCACTGAGGGGCCCGGCCAAGACGTTACCTATCCCCTTGCCAAAGCAAAATAAGCTGAATATCATCGGCGTGGCTGTTGGATCAGCACTGACGGATGTAGACATCCTTGCCCACGTGGCGGTATAACCGGCACCAAAGAAGCCATAAACCAATGCAAAACAAATCAAAGGTGCTAATGAATGTGCTAGTCCCCATAGTGTCAATGAGGCTGCAGCCGCCACAATGGTCGACAGAAAGATAAGGACGTTGACAGAGACGTTTCGGTCGGATAAAAGCCCAAACGAAAGCTGGCCTAAAACCTGTGAGACGCTCATCAATGCCAGAAGCAACGCACCTTCTGCATTACTTAGTCCAACAGAAATGGCGTAGGAGGGTAGGTATAGAGACGGAAAGAAGTATCCTAGCCCTTGAGTGACATTCGAAACTGTGTACACCCAAAAAAGAGGGGTTTGGAGAAATTTCCAATCTTGTTTAGCGGTTGTGGTGTATTTCGAAGCCGGCAAGCGACCCTTCAAGAAGGGAATCAAAGGACCTGTCAGCACGAAAAGTGCAATAGCAACGGCTCGCAGCGTTGTCCGATACCCGTATGTGCTCAATAGCTTTTCCAAAATGAACGGCATCACAGCACCCGAAACACCGGATGCGCTGCAAAGAATTCCATATGCCATTCCTCGTCGAGATATCCAGTACTCATTTACCATGTTGAGGATGGGATAGTAGAATATCAAGAAACCAAGTCCGTAGGCCACTCCTTGTGTCAGGATAAGGGTTTCAAGGGTTGAGGCAAAAGAGCCGGCGATTAGTGCAACAATGCAAATCGGCCCTAGGAGTTTGAGGCTCTGTTGCAGTAGAACTGGAAAGTGGTAAACTTACATCCAATCCAAATCATCTGACGCTGAAACCTTTGGTAGCGCTTGATAATTGGAGCCGTAAGAGGTGCTCCCAGATACGAGATTCCTGAGGCAACTGTGCCCACAACAGAAATATACGGGCTGTGGGAAAATTCTGGCAGCTTGGAATAATAGTTTTGAAAAACCCCAAAAGAGAGAGGAAATCCTGTGATGGGTGAGTATGCTAGCCTGATCTATGGAAGAGTGATATTCACCCCATAGCAAAGCTTCAAAAACAAATGCAGTGCAAAGCAGCCTCCAAGCGGCAGTCCCACCATCAGCAGGCTGGAGTTGTTGGTTGACATTCTCGACTTCATCTTGAGATTCATTCATTCCTTGTTCATATGAAGGCGAATGTAAAGTCGATCTGCCTTCCGGTGATATTGGGGCCATTTCAATGGATACGCGTGACATTTTGGCAATATATAGTATCCCCACTTCAAACTTTTTGAGAATCTTGATCAAGATAGTGCAAGATACTGCATGTCGGAGCTGAGGTCGTAGTCTGTGCATGGCCTTGTAGCGGAGCGGGGCTTTGAGATAATGCCGAGGTCTAGCAATTTTGGTGACTAGGCAATAGTCATACCCTTTCAGCAATTTTGGATATTGTATATTTTGATCAGCAGCAAGATTCTCAAGAGAATGAGAGCGCTCTTCTCTTGTTCTATTGTGTGCATCAAGTGCAGATGGCTAGGAGACTGTTATACATGAACAACATATTTCCACCCGTGGACCATATTAGATCTAAAACTTGATCTCGGGGATCGTGCAAGGCATTTAAGCAATGTTGTTTTTATCCAGTTAAGATCCGGTAAAATTTGTACGATTCGGATCTGAAAACCATTCGTCAACAACCTTCATGAATGACCATAGCCCTGGAGGATGTTCGCAGGACATAAGGTGGAAGAAGTCGGTGGAGATAAGCGGCAGAATCTCGTTCTTTTTCCGAATCTCGTAGCTTCACTCACGACAGGCACCTTGTCGAACTCAACTACCACGCCATTATTATGAATGAGAGCAACTATCTATACTGATTATAATCACTTCAGCTCGGGTGCTACAATAGTCACCTAATACTCCGAAATGCCGCCTCAAAAGCCACAATCTCAACCCCAGCCTAAACAACGCATCTTGAATCCCCAAGTCGCCAAATTACTCGCTCAAGGCAAGAACAAACCCGAGTTCAAACCAATTGAGCAACAATATGCCTCCCTTGAACACCAAAAACCATTAAAACAGGGCTCTTCCCTCGTCTCCAAGTGGCATCTCCCCTCAGCCTTCTCCCGCCTCCGCCAACGCTACGCTACTCTCCCATCCCCCATCCGACGCACATGGCGCATTCTTCGTGTCCTCGCCCCTATCATCCCGATCAGTCTCTTCTTCTCCGAACATGTCGCTCAGATCATGTGGGTTCGCGGTCCGTCAATGACCCCCTACCTGAACGAAGACTACGACCAAATGCAAACAAAATGCGACATGGTACTGGTGAACATGTGGCCCTGGGGCCCCGTCTTCCCCTGGGCTCGTTCAAAACGAATTGAGCGGGGGATGATTGTGACATTCCGGTATGATCCCTGTATTTTCAACTTTTGAAGCACCAGAATCTAGACCGGCGGAGCTGGGATAAGACAATGACAAGACCGCGGATACTAACATTGATCGATTCTCTAGATCGCCGGCCAATTCCTCTCATATCGCCATTAAACGTGTCGTCGGTCTTCCAGGCGACCGTATCACCACCCGCGAACCCTGCATGAAACCTACCCAGATCGTCCCATTTAACCATGTATGGCTGGAGGGTGATGCGGAGGATCCTCGCAAAACGCTCGACAGCAATACATATGGACCAGTCAGCATTAGTCTGATTACAGGACGCGTACTCGGTATTCTAGGACCGCGGATGCGTTGGTTGAATTGGGAAGATTGGGAGACTGGAAAGTCGGGCGGGCCGACAACGGACAACTCAGAGGAGAATTATCGACAGAGTGTGCGGGATCGTGTTGTAAAAGAGGCTGTTAAGTTGGAGCGTCCGGACTTCTAGTCCTGTGCGATATCATCAACCGGCGATCAAGGCTTTGTAAATATATTGATCTGTAGATGGCACTTGGATGCCTTGTATTATTATATAAGATCATAACTTCATATAAACAGCTCATTCGGTTTGGCTATGCATAGAGATCGCGGAGGAACAGCAGTCGATATATAATCCGAGGAGAAATGCAATAATGAGCCGGTCGAGTAGATCTGATCTGTTAGGCTCTCCACTATTCGGGATAAAACCCACCGATGGTAATGACAACAACATCCGGACTCTCAAATTGGTCCTGAGTATCATTTCCTTGAAAATATTTCAAGAACTTCTACGAGACGCACCGGACAGTCTTTTGCACCTATTCCTACACCGGCTGTCACAACCTGCCAAATTCAACCCCGCACTCCAAAGCCGACCAAGTCGCAAGAACATACCATACAATGCCCACCCCAATCGTGGACTCCCACATCCACCTCTTCCCAGTCTCGCACCTACCAACACTAGCCTGGCACGGACCAAACAATCCCTTAGGCTCACAGCACAGCATCAACGAATACCGCCACGCAACATCATCTCTCTCCGCGTCATCAACGCAATCCCTACGTGGATTCATCTTTCTCGAAACAGACCGCATATCCTCCATCGCGGAGGAAGACTCAAAGAATCCAGGATGGAAGCATGCTTTAGATGAAGTGTCATACCTTGCGCGCATTGCGCTCGGTGAACCAATCGCAGGCGAAGGACATAACGCTATCGATAAAGATCTTTGTTTAGGGATCGTACCATGGGCACCGGTTCCAGGGGGTGCAGATGTACTACAGAGATATATGAACGAAGTGAAAGAGCGCACGAAGGCGGATGATATCTGGAAGAAGGTGTGTGGAGTGAGGTATCTTGTTCAAGATAAACCGGCGGGTGTGATGCTTGAACGTAGTTTTGTCGAGGGGTTGCAATGGCTTGGCAAGCAGGGGCTTGCATTTGACCTTGGAGTTGATGCGAGAGGGGGTGGTTTGCATCAGTTGCGCGAGGCTGTTGAGATGATGGATGAGGTATATCTGGAATTGGATGAGGGTGAGCAGGTGACGATTGTGATTAGTGAGTTTGAGATTCTTTCATATTTTTGCTTTGCATGCTGACTATCCAGATCATCTTTGCAAACCCAATTTACGCTTGGATCCTGTGTCAGTGGGAAGCCATGTTGAGTATCTCGAGTGGAGGGATCTAGTCATTCGCATGGCAAGGGCGAGCAAGAATACCTATATGAAACTTTCTGGTGCTTTTTCGGAGCTGCCACCATTGAGTGCAGATACCGATTTGGATATTGCCTCGTTGGTTGAACGTCTGCAGCCCTGGACGGATGTCATTTTTGATGCGTTCGGTGCAGAACGTGTGATGTTTGGTTCAGATTGGCCAGTCTGCACTATTGGTGGAGGTGGAAATGATGTTTCATGGGATAGATGGAGAGAAGTGGTTGAAGGAATTCTGGAGAAGCGAGGGCTGACTGAGGAAGAAAAGGAAGGTGTATGGGGAGGAGTAGCCATCAAGGCATATGGAATTGTGATTTAAAAAACATGTTTAATCATCTTGGGAAATCATAATTCGCTCGACATTTATTGTAAATTAACAAAGAGTCCACCATCAACCAAAAGTTGCGCACCAGTCTATCCGCAAAACAACGATTAGCGAAAATCTGTAAATGATAGTGATACAGATCGAATAGGATCAAACTCACCACATAACTACTCAACTCATCGCAAGCCAAGAAAACCGCGGGTCCAGCCAAATCCGGTGGCTGACCCAATCTGCCCAACGGAATCCGTCCTTCCATATATTTTCTCTTCTCCGGATCAGCCATATCCGCATCATTCAGCTGTGTACGAATGGTCCCCGGCAGCAAAGCATTGCATCGAATCCCATATTTGCCTAATGCCACTGCACACGACTGCATCAAACTGAGAACACCAGCCTTAGTAGGTGTGTAATGTGTCTGTTCACCACCGCCGACCAGCGCTGAGATCGAACTAATACCAATAATCGAACCACCAGGCGGAGACTGAACTAATGCCATTTGTCGGGCAGCGGCTTGTGTCGCGAAGAAGGCTCCTGAAAGGTTGGTTGAGATGGTGTGATTTAGGAGAGAGGGCTCGAGTCTAGATTGCTATCATTAGCACAATGTTTCTGTGGTATATCAAGATAATGACCCGAAAGGGAGATTGTTCGCTTACTCAAGGAATTCCGCAAATTGACAAAACCCCGCATTGCTCACAAACACGTCTAGTCGTCCGAACGCTTCGACGGTCTGCGCAACGAAGTTCTTCCCTGTCTCGGGTTGAGATATATCACCCGAAACTGCGATGAACCGGGTCTTGGCTGCGCCTTCTTCGATCTCGTTCACATCTTTCTTCATGGCTTCTAGCAGGTCGTTTTCCTTCGCTCCACCTAGGTGGCTAATTGCGACCTTTGCGCCGTGCCGGATGTACTCCAGGGCAATTGCCTGAGATAACTTGTCAGTCAAGCTGGTCTTCGGCAATAGAGGGGATTATCTGTACTCGTCCAATGCCGGTGAGACCACCGGTGATGGCGGCCACTTTGCCAACAAGTAATTGGGGCAGAGGCATTGTGGATGATTATGGTACTCCGGGTGTTTTCGTGAAATGAAAGCTGACAGAGGCTCTCAGTGGTCTGATTGTCGTGTACGGAAGGAATTTGAAATTGTGGAAATGTATTGTTAACTTTTCTCCTGTGCGCTGGTCTATTTCGCGTCACCCCGCGGACAAGAGCTCGGGATTCGCGATGATGTTCGCCCGAGTGTGGGGTTATTTTCCCCACGTTGGGGGGCGGAGGGGCAAATTCTTCCGTGGACAGCGTGGACATATGCGAGGTAAATTAAGCCGAGCAAACGGTAAATTTCTGAATGATTTGGCTAAATAGACCGATCGGAAAATTTGAGGCGAGTTCAAGTTTACGACGAATTCTAGAACCGACTAAATAATGACTACAGAATCCTGTACTTGCCACAAGCTTTCTCATCCTGAACTTCAGTCTATTGGATAAAGTAATCATAATGCTATTTATATACATAATTCGTATTGCAGGTGAATGTTTCGTGAAAAATCAAAACGAATGGACAATAATCGACATATATGCAACGCTGGGGAAGTGAAATATTTACGCGGTGCCATTGGCGAGATGCTCGTTGTCAGGAGCAGGCAGGCTCTTCTGGGGTGAAGGATTCAACAGAGCGGAGCCAGGGATCAGAGGAGCGTTGGGATTAAGCTCAAGGCCAAAGCCAGGCTTGTCCAGAATTGAGACATCAAGGAAGCCCTGGGTAGGGATAGGCTCGTTCAAGAAAAGATTTCCGAACACCGGCAGAACAGACTTTCCATCGGGTGAGTTGGCCAAGTATTCTTGGAAGGGGCAGTTGGATTGAGAAACAACATAGTGGTAGGAGTAAGGACCAGAGGCGTGGGGGACGACGGGGATATCGTAAGCGGCAGCAAGGGCAGAGACCTTGAGAAGCTCAGTGAGACCACCAAGCCACATCACATCAGGCTGGATAATATCAAGATTGCGACCCTCGACAAGCTTGCGGAAACCGTAGCGGGAGAACTCGTGCTCGCCAGTAGTGAACTTCACAGTGGGATGGGCGCGCTTCAGCAACTCGTGACCGTCGAAGTCATCGGGCGACAGACACTCCTCCCACCAGTCAATGTCCAATCCCTCTGCCTCACAGCGCTTGACCAGCTGAATGGTGTAAGAAACAGTAAGAGACATGTAGCAGTCGACACGGAGCGGGAAGTCTGGTCCAACGCTGGCCCGCATTTGACGCAGGTACTCGACGTTCTTGAGCAGGCCCTCGGTTCCCTCATCAGGTCCGTGAGGCAAAGCCACTTTGGCACCGATGAAACCTGCTGCCTTGGCAATGCCAGGTTGGGGTCCAGTGCAGTAGAAGTCCAGGCGAGACCGGGTCGCACCACCAATCATCTTGTAAACAGGCTCTTTGCGAATCTTGCCAATCAAATCCCAGAGGGCAAGATCGACAACGGAGATTGCAGCCACCGGCAGACCCTTACGACCGTAGAACATGGAAGCGCGGTACATCTTCTCAAAGAGGTTGTTGGTATCGCGGGGATCTAATTCAAGGAATGCGTTAGATGATATCGAACATGATGTATATCATGCCAGCTTACCTTCGCCAATCAGGAAGCGCTCAAAGTGCTGGTGAACCAGCCAGCAAGCAGGAGGGCCACCGAATCCAGTTGCGAAGCCCTTGGTACCATCTGTGGCCTCAATTTCCACACAGAATGAGCCCAACACATTGATACCCCAAGAAGTACGCGAGCCTCGGTATTCCGCCCACTTGGTCATGGGAGTAGAGATGTTGCTGTCAATCAGCCAGTGACCTCCTTTGACCTGTAGACAGTCCGTTAGACATCGAACTCCCCAGATCCATTAAAGTGATATTTCCTTACATTGTGGTAATCACCACCGGCGCCGACACCATCAATGACGAAGGTGCGGATCTCCTTGATGCGGGGAAATTCCGTTACTGAACCCATGATTGCGAGTTAGAGATGTGATCGAGGCAAAGAATGAATTCAAAGAATGAATTGTCAGAGATCAGAAAGATGAAATAAGAAAGAAAAGAAAAATAGAGAAACGTGGGGGACTCACACTTTTTCAGCGAGCGCGTCGAGGGGGAGATCCAAGGGCTCGGGCGAGCAATGCCCCGAGCTGCGGGACATCGGAGTATCACCGTGGATATCTTGAGGAAGCGGCGAAACTGTCCACATTTGATCTATGACCTCAATGGTCTTGTGTCAAATCCTTTTCTTTTTTTCTTTTCTTTTCACAGACTTGCATCGAATTATTGAAATCTGGGGGCCTGTTCCCTTTCCGTACAGTGGTTGAGTGACGAGTCTATACTATCGACTTTGCTCAGTGTATCGTCGATAATAGAAATGCTCGCCATGTAAGCAATAAAATCTACTGAAACTACTATTTGAGCCGAATCTATGACCTTCCCTGTGAATAATCCCGAATATATGCTAAGGGTCGCATGTTGCATGTGCAATACATAAAGTGGAGTAATGCGGGGGTTGCTGCCTGCGGCAGCAAATAGGCTATAGCCCCTTGGAATCACATGATAAATGGCAGGAAACCATAAAACCAAGCTATGTAGTATGACAATACCCTTAGTATAGGCGACCGCTACAGTAACTAATTAATTCATGGTCATAGTGATTTGTAAGTTGTCCAGTAGGAAATAAGGTACGACAATACTAAGTAGGAGACTGAGTAGTGAGGTCTCCCAACAACAATATCTAGTACAATTCAATACAGAGTTAGCAAGGGCGATGAAATTAAATCATATGATCTCGGAGTTTTGTTGGACTGATCGCTATTGTCCACCGTCGCTACCTCAGGTGCCAATTTTAATATTGTTTACAAATCTTAACGTTTTATAATTTCTCCGCTCCCGCCAAATTTACTAGGGTCCAATACTATAAAGGATAAAGTAAAAGTTTGAGAATATTGGTATTGTCTAATAAAGTATCCCTTTTACAAACTAAACCTATTCAGACGGAATACTAAACCAAATTAGGCGGCGGCTCTAGGAGTATCTTTGGTTTGTCTAGTATAGCGCATGTCTAAACACTAGGGCATAAGGGCTTTTCTCCCTAGCATGCTTGTTTTCCTGTCTCACTCATACTATCACCTCAAACGATATTTTCATCCTTGCTCGTTCAATTGCTTTACCATGTACAAACAACGAGAACGAGCCATGGCCTTCACCGATCAAAGGCCAGATTCTTTGGTCTCTTCGCGTTTCAATCCTGGAATTACTAGTGCTCCCCCGGATGCAATCTACTCATCCGACTCCAGGCAAAATGTGGAAAGCTCCCAGGAGCCGGCTCTATATACACAATATCCACTTCCATTGGAGCCTTTTGATACGTCCTATAACCCTTATGGGCCTAGCGGGCCGTTCCATGGTAGTCAATCTATTGCCAACATCTCCAACATGAACATTCATAACGTTAACCTGGGATTTCAACCGGATTTTCACTTGTACGATCAGCCCTTTATTGGGCGGCCGTCCTCTCAGATGGACCAAGGAGCCCTGTTTTCCCATCGATATCCGACCACAAGATCTCCTTACCAGGGGAGTAGTTTGACAGCACAGTCCCCGGAGCTGAAACTTCCATCAAACGCAGTCACGGGGTCCATCGGATCTAAAATTTCTTTTCCCGATTCGTCCAGTCAATACAAATATGTGCCGAGTCATTACAGCGAGGCTGTTGCAAAGGAACTCATGATGCTATCCATGGCATCGCCATTAAATTCCTCTCTCCAATGGATAGCCGTGGACCCAAGAAGCAAGAAACGTCACCGTGAAAAAAGAGTCAGGACGCGGTTAGAAATGGAGAACCGAAAGGAGGATATTCAGAAGCTCAAAGAATTTGGCGGAGCGTGTCTTTGGTGCCACCGAAGCAAGAAAAAATGCGACGCTGCTCAAAATTGCGAGCTTTGTCGAGCTAATAAGCGTAATTGTATTCGCAGCCATTCCCAATTATGCTTGATTGGACAAGTCAAGGCCAGCACCAATCAGAACTCGATTCCATATTTTGGACCTCCCTCTCAAGAGGCGCTGGGTGCTATGCGCCTCATGGCTGATAATGCCTTTTCAGATAGACCGATTGTGAAAGCCTGTCTGTACATTCAGCATGCAGATGGCTTAAAAGGTCTAGAAATGACCAAGAATGACATGGACCCACGCAGGACTGAAACACAGCGCCTAATAAACGAGTTCAACTACCTAACGAGTACTGGTATTCATTCTCTCGACTTAGAAACACTCAGCGAGACCTATCCAGGTCACCTGCTAGTTTCTCCAGTTATTAGGATGACCAAATTGTACATGTTAATTCGAAACCTGGCGACCACTAGAATCCACCTTTTTTCATCTGATGCTAACCTCGCTCAGTCGATTTTACTTCTGGTATTGATTGTCAGTATACAGAGCTTGGTCGGGATGTCTGAGAGCTTTTCGGTTGACCTGTGTGAGGCCCTCCGCCGACGAAACACAGAGACTACTACACCGAATCAGAAACGTCAACAAAAAGGCACCTCAAATAAGAGCTCATTATCTGTCGCAGCCGAGCTTTATTGTAAACTGGTTGCTGATTTACTGAACCTGATTGAAAGTCCTGTCATTGCACTAATCTTTACGCATTTTGATACACAACTTCTGGAAGTCCGCAATAACATAAAGGGTATCCTTGCATCAATTAACTCTATTCATTCAAACCGTGCCAAAGCTGCAATCAAACGAGATTCAGATGAAGAGGTCCCTCCTTTTCCGCCCGCTCAACACTTCGAACTAGCTTTCCGAGTGAAATCGTTAGACGCTAACGGCTACTCCGAATCAACAAGAGCCAATGATGAATTTTACATCGAGGTCCCAGAGCAAAGAATTTATGATGTTGAGACCTTTCTTCAAAGTGGAATTGACAATTTAGAATCCCTCCAGAATCCACTAACCGAAGATCTTAAAAGCCCCGTGTTGGTTGAGGTACCCACTCAATCTGTGTCTACTGAGACTGAGACTGATATTACTTCGCATACCGAGTTTCTCGATACCCCATCTATTGAGTCTGACACATTTGATGAGATTCTAGATTCCGCTCCATGGGATTGGGCTGATGACGAATTATATTCTAGTCTGATGTATTATCCATGATGCGGGATAAGATATCAAGGTTATTTTTGTTATTATCTTGCTACTTGTCTTTTGCTGCTTTATTTTGAATTTCCTTGTCCGGCATATTGCGTGTATCATGTTTTGCTGAATTTAGTTGATATTGATCGATGGAACTTGCTCTAAGATTGCATTTACAATTTAAGGCATATGAACTTGGAATTTTGAGTAATGGATTCTAGGCTGTCTCCGTGTTCCAAAGTGCATTCATTCACTAATCCTTCATCATAAACAGCGCTACTAGTACCTTTGGCGGAGATTAAAATACTTTGAACATGACTTACTCTCTAGCTATTGTTACGGCGATCTATTAAAGTTAAGATAAATCACAAGCTCTATAACAGTATTGATGGAAAATGTTCAAATGCTGGTCTTCTTTGCGACTATACCCTGATTGCTGACTACTCTCTCTCTCTCTCTCTATAGTGACTTTTTTTCAGCCGGAAAATACCAGCACATCTGATCACCAATGCCGCAAAGTGTTCAATATCAATTAAAACTTCAAAGTATTGAATGAATTGTACGCACGATGCGAAGTTTCGAGTTTTTTAATGTCATTGTCCCGGTCTTAGGCTAGGTGCGAGTTCCAAGTAATCCAAAATCACTAAAAATTAACACCACAATAGATAGGCCTTTCTCCTTCTGATATGAAGGAATTTATTGGCGCAAGGTGGAACTATCTCTACATTTTGCGGCGTCTACGACGGCGTCATAGTGGGTACTGCTGTGTTTGAGAATTTGGACACACAAGTCCATAGTGCAGTTTAAAGTCAAATAGATTCATTAGGAGATAAGCGGAAATCCATACTCGGTTTGCATGCCCCGGTGTGTACTTCACTGAATATCATCAGCTTGGGGCAATGTGACATTGATGTAACTGATATGTTTACATCTAAATGACCATTGATACATAATCACCAATTCCATGTCCCAAGGCAAAGCGTGCCGTTCCCAATATGTTCCTTTTACATAGCCAATTTTAGATTATAAGTCTATGTTTCCTTGAACTCATAGAGACCCTCTGAGCGATCCTTAACCTCAACCTCAATGCGACCCTCCTCAATCTCCTTGCCATTGACCTCAATGGTAGCACGCATAACATCACCAGCCTTGACCTCGCCAACACCCTTGGGGGTACCAGTCAACACAATATCGCCCTTCTCAAGAGTCATAACACGAGAGATCTGAGCAAGCTGTGTAGTGATACGGTGCAGCATAAGGCTAGTCGAATCAGCCTGGCGGTCAACACCGTTCACCTGGAGGCGGAGGAAAGCGTCGTGGGGGTTAGGAATGCGCGACTTGGCAATGATTTCGGAGATGGGGAGGAAGGTGTCAAAGCCCTTAGCGATAGACCAAGGAAGACCCTTTTTCTTAGCCTCGTCCTGGACATTGCGGGCAGTCATATCGATAGCGAGGATGTAGCCTTGAAATTTGAGCGATTGGTTAGCGGCGCAAACGTGTGGGGTAAGAATCGAGAAACTCACTTTCAATGGCTTCCATGGCGGTCTTCTCGTCCTTGGGATCAAGATCGCGAATGGTCTTGCCAATCACGAGACCCAATTCGACTTCATAGTGTAGGCTGACACCCTTGGGACGGAGGACGGGGCCCTGGCCGGGTGTGAGGATGGAGGAAGAGGGCTTCAAGAAGAAGAAGGGCTGCTTGGGGGTCGCGCTGTTCAGCTCCGCAATGTGTTCGCTGTAAAATTGCGATCAAAGGTCAGCATTGGTGTAGATTGGCTTGGAGTGGGATTGGTTGCGAGGCGGGATTTATCCGGGGAAGACACGCACGCGTAGTTACGGCCGATACACATGACCTTGCGGCAATTGGCTCGGAGTGCTGATGCCATTGTGTGGTAATTATGCTGTGCGACCGAGAGGTTTGTCTATGTAATACAGAATGGAAGAAAGGAAGCAGGGGGGAATATCGAGATTGTGACTCCGATCAAGCTCCGGTGGTCGCTAGTCCGGTGATGCGGAGAAATCGGTCATGGCTCCGGCCCGCTTGTATCTTTATCCACAGAATTTGTACATATTGATCTAAGATCCTCTGATTGGGTCAATTATTGAACTTATTGTTCATTTCTATTCACGAGCAATTGAAGAAGCCATCTACCTGGAGTCAATACAAGATTGATTCAAGTTAACATTAGATGCTCCGGGCAGCTTTGATCCTTCGGGCGGTTGGCCCGAGCATCGGAAGACATGCCCGAGGCACAATTAGCAACAATTAGTTGCTCAATATCCTCCCGTGAGACAATTACAAACAGTCACTTCAAAGCAAACGGCAGAGTTTCTGAAATTACCTACTATCTGCCTTATGTTTGCTATTGCTGGTCAATGGCTCTTCTGAACCTCGCTCGGCCTTCCGGACTCTTTCAAAACTCATGTGCAGCACAAATATTGGTCCAGTGGATATCTTGAAAATCATAAATTCCTTAATCAATCATATATTAAACTACTTGACTATCTAGGTAGCTTCAAACGTTACAAACGGTCAACAAGGGCACTAATTATAACATGTTTTGATAGATCGACCATCAAGCCCCTTCTCATGTATGGGTAGACAGAGTAGACAGATTTATCGTATCACATTCAAAGACGTGTCTTTGCTGCACATAGGCTGACAAAGATACACCTCAGGATTAGACATTTAGACGTGCAAGGCTGTTGCAAAGCTGCGAGCAGCAATGCTGGAAGTCAGGTTCGCCTCCAGAGGACCGATCTTGAGAGTACCGCAAGGGTTCGAAGGCGCAGAGACACAACCGCCGAGGTACGATCCCAGACTGCCAGTCGAGTTGCTAGTCGAGAGAACCGTCGAGGGGAGGTACGCGGCGATCAGCGAATTGGAGTTTGCCAAGAACATGGTAGAGTTCACACGGGCACCGATATAGGTGGCCTGCGAGGCGTGCTCAGCAGCAAGACGGGCCAGCAAGAAAGCGACCTCGGGCGACTTGGTGTAACCAGCAGCGCCGATGAAAGCACCAGCAAGAGTGGATTCAAATTGGTATGCGAATTTAACGAGCGTTTGAATGCTGGTGACAGAGGGAAATGTGTAACTGCAGGATGGCTCACTGAAGCCGGAGATTTTGGAGGCGACCTCTGAGATGGCCTCGATGGTCAGGTTGTTGGCGTTTGCAATTCCTTGGAGGTTTGCCAGAACGTTCGATTCGCTGGAGCTGTTCGAAACCTGGGAGGCGACGCTTGAGTTGATTGCAACGGATCCGTAGAAGTCGTTAAGGAACTTCGAAAGTGCAAAGGTATACTGAAGGACAGAGCTGTCCGCGGATGTAAGAGCACAGCCGGCGGTAGCACTAGAGCTGCTCGCGGCGGCAGAAGAGCTAGTTGCAGTAGAGGAAGACCCGCTCTGGGCAGATGTCAAGGCACCTGCTGTGGCCAAGAGCCAAGTAATCTGAGTTCCGAAACGCATGGTGCTTTCAAATGAAAATTTTTCCGCGGGAATGGCTGTTGTAGATGGATTTTCGTTGACAGTTTCTCAATCGCAAATGAGTGAAATCCCAGGAGCCATTACGGTTTTATACCCGAAAATACATGCTGTAGCATATGGATGGTGTAAGATGTCATTACTGCGCCTCCCTGGAAGACAACTCATCATACAGAAGATTCTGCATTCCCAAAGACGCATGCAGTAGTAGACCCATTTTATACAAAATTAATTCCTGTTGCCTGTCTTGCTTTCGCGAATCATGTCGACCGCTGAGTTGGATGTGAAGCTTATTTATCGGGTCTAAAATGTCAATTCTCAAGGAAGCCAGTGTAGTATTCTGCAGTGGTAAACGTCTTAAAATTTTCATTGGCTTAGAATCATTGACGAAACAAGAAAACTGGATTTAAAACGCTCGAAATGGTGGTTCTTTTTAGTATAAGTTGAGCTCTTCCAGCATTTTATTAGGTGTGAAGTTTATTTTATAGTTGCGGACGTCATCGGTACGGCTATGCGTCACGACTCCTGTCATACTATTGATGTTGACCAGAGTACCTAGAAATCCATGCCGGGAATTGCCGATAAAAGTTAAATTTGGGCCTCTTAACACATGAGATACTTTGGGCAAACTAATGTTTCGCACAGCGGGTTATGCCCTTTGCATTTGAGGGTATATATGCTTAGTCATGCATGCTTCAAGTGAGGCTGAAGCCTGAGATACTTCCATTTACAGTGAACCTTCAAGGCTATCATGATTTAGCAATTTTGGAAATCTCGACAATTTCTGGAGTCTGCTCCTGATGTTGGATCATAAATTCCAGGTAATTTTGAGCACCAGTTGGTGGACTCTCGCCCCATAATACTGCATAGCTATTTCTGGCATCTTATCAGGGGTGCCAAGTGACTGTCTTCGCTAAAGGACCACCACGATCATAAGTGACCAAAGCTGTATGATGATCGATCGCCATCACACCAGGCCAAAAGCTCGACGCCGGCGATACAACACTGGGCTCGGTCCATCGAATTTGCCCATTTTGTGGCGGTGCAGCGAAAACGGCCTTGATGGAAGCATGTTTAACCCATTCCACCTTGCGCGAGTCCTCATCGGTCATAAAAACAACGACCATAGAGCCATTGGGAAACGACGTAATCTGTGGTGATCCCGCATTATGTCCAGGTTTTGGCCGGAACACCTCTTGGCGGTGATTCCAGGAAGCCCCATCATCGTAAGAGATGAGCGCTTCAATACTAAACGGACCATGTCTTGTAGTTTCAAAAACCATAACCAACGCTTCGCGGTCATTGTCGAAAGAAGACGCAATGCCGTTCATGCCATCGCGTAGGGGATCATTGTCGCCATGTAAACAGACAGCACGATTCCAAGAACTTCCCTGATCCTCGGACGTGACGAGCATCGTGCACTGATTGTTTGGTGCAAACTCTTGCGAGTAGGTGAGCTGGACTTCTCCCCGTTTACCGAGTCGCATGAAGGGTTCCCATATACCGAGTGGGGCACCTTTCTCGGCTGCCTGGGATGCGAAATGCCACGTACATCCTCCATCCCGGGACCTGCATACTGTGATGCGGAAATGAGTGGGGCCGCTTGGTCCGACGTCGTGGTTGCGAAAGGCCGCTAATACAACACCCTGTGCCACCTCTAGCAAGAACATGTTATCCACATCCCCCGCTGCGCGAGTCACTTCGGATAAGTTCTCAAATGTGCGGCCGTTATCCGTGCTGCGGGCGACACAGAGAGCTCTTTTCCCATCTGGGAATCGGGTAAATGAGGATAAAATTGATCCATCGGAAAGACGTGCGAGTCGGGGGTAAGTGCCCCCGTTTGGTGGGGAGGATAGCGGGCGTTCGTCGTCTTGTACCATCGCACGACCCGGGAGGGGCTGCTGTGGGCGATCATGATGTGAGTGACCTCCCAAGGCGTTTATTATTTTCTGACCGAGATGTCCAGGCATTATGGTTGTTAGTTGCAAAGTCAAGGTTTGAATGTAACAGCAGCTCTTCTACGGTCTGGCCCCTGGTTACGTCATATCTTGCAGCCTTATTCCTTGGCGACGATCGATTGGAGCTTACTAGATGTATACAATAATGAGTCCTTGAGCTGTAGAAAACTGATCATTGACACCCTCGGACTGATTAATGTGCCGAGAGCGAAATTCGTCGGTTTTAAAAGGGAAATGGTGGAGATAGGCTCAAAACTCGGGTTAACGCATTTAAGCTACGACGCGGAGTTAACATGTAATCTCCGTGCAGACATTTGTCACGACTTTGCCTGCAGAGATTATTATTTAAATATTTGGAATGTGATCTCTACTTATTTTATCAACATCACAAACTTATCCATATCGTTATACTGTAATCATGCCTTCGTTCTTATACTCGCAAGTCTTTGTCCGTCCAACCTATCCCGAGGGATCCCTAGACGGTCAGACAATACTCATCACCGGTGCCAATGTCGGTCTCGGTCTTGAAGCCGCCCGCCATGTGGTACGTCTAGGAGCCTCCCGCGTTATCCTGGGAGTTCGCAATGTCCCAGCAGGCGAAGAAGCCAAGAAGGATATCGAAACCTCTACCAAGCGCCCCGGGGTTTGTGAAGTATGGGAGCTCGATCTTGCCTCATACAGCTCCGTCCTGTCCTTCGGTGACCGAGTCTCCCAACTTCCCCGTCTGGATGCCGCTATCTTGAATGCAGCAATTGCTACTGGGGAATTCCAGCTCGCCGAGGGCCAAGAGCGATCAATCACCGTCAACGTTATCAGCACCTTACTTGTGGGACTTCTCATCCTCCCAAAGCTTAAGTCCACCAAGAAGGAAGTGCCCTCCAGCCACCCACACCTCACATTTGTGGTCAGTGAAGTCCACGCGTGGGTGAAATTTGATGAATGGAAGGAAGAAAATGCTCTCCAGATCATCTCGGATCCCGAGAAGGCTAGAATGGGCGAGCGCTATCCTCTGTCAAAGCTGCTGGAGGTCCTAGTGGTGCAGGAACTCGCTGGGAGGGTGCGTGGCTCTGATGTGATTATTGACATGGTGAATCCTGGTCTTTGTCATTCACAGCTTGGCCGGAATGCAGGCTGGGGGCTCTGGTTAATGAAGCAGATCCTTGCGCGGACGACTGAAATTGGATCGCGCACTCTTGTTGCTGGTATCTTGGCAGGCCTTGAAGCCCATGGTGCATACATGTCCGATGGTGTTGTGGAGAACACCGCCTTCTCGGAATTTGTACGCAGCGCAGATGGAGCAAAGGCCCGGGAGAAGGTCTGGGGTGAGGTAACTGCCATCCTCGAGAATGTGAGACCTGGGATCTTGGAGAACATTTAAGGAGCCAAACGTGTTATACTTAATCCCTGTACATACTATTATTCGAATTATAATGCTCGATTCGTATCGGAGTTCTGTCCGGGATTCTTGTATGCATGTTTTATTGTCCAGTGCGCACGGAAGGAGTGAACCCAGAAGGGGGAATGAACGATGTAACATTTGAACTGATCACAAGCTTCTGTTTTATATAATGGGCAATTTCCACTCACAGTCGGGGAAGAATGTGGAACTTGACAGCTTTGACCTGAGTCCAACTCTCGAGGGCATCTTCTCCCATGTCGCGTCCGAATCCACTCTCCTTCACTCCACCAAACGGAACATTTGGACTCAACATCGCCCAAGCATTAACAGTTACTTGTCCAGACTCCAGCTCCTTGGTGACACGATGCGCGCGGTTGATATCATTTGTGAAGATGGCAGCACTCAACCCGTGAGCAGAATCATTGGCCTTGGCAATGACCTCTGCCTCAGTTGAGAATTTGGCAATGCTCTGAAGATAAGGTCAGCGTGGAAATATACGTGATTTTGAGAACTTGACTTACCGCGACAGGGCCGAAGATCTCCTCCCGCATAATCGTTGCGTCGTCGGCAACGTCTGCAAATGCAGTGTTCTGCACAAAGTATCCCTTCTCACCAATGCGTTCTCCACCAAACAACAAACGAGCCCCACACTCCTTGCCCTGACGAATATACTCCAAAACCTTCTGATGCTGAGCACTGTTTACAATAGGGCCCTTTGTGGTCGATGCATCCAATGGGTCGCCAGCAACTGTCGGAGCATCAGCCGCGGCCTTCTTATACGCCTCAATGAAGCGTTCATAGATGGAATCCTGAACATAAATTCGCGACCCAGCCGCACAGATCTGGCCGTTGTTGGCAGTGATGCCGATACGGGTCCAAAGTAGTGCATTTTCAAGATCGCAATCATCGAATACGATCGACGGCCCCTTACCTCCGAGCTCGAGGCTCACCTTCTTCAAATTCGTCCTGGATGCCGCCTGGAGAATCTTCCGTCCGGCGACAGCGCTTCCTGTGAAAGCAATCTTGCGGACTTCCATGTGCTCGGATAGAGACTGGCCTGCGTTTGCCCCGTCACCGGCAACGATATTGACCAGGCCAGCTGGGATGCCAGCCTCCTTGACTAGCTCAGCTAGCCGCAGGGCGTATAGGGGGGAGTTCTCGGATGATTTGATGATCAAAGCATTACCAGCAACGATAGCCGGAGCAAGTTTCCAGATGGTGATCATTCTGCGCATTAAAATATTAGCATGGTGATATTTCACTGTCAAACATTAGGCCACTTACAATGGCGCATTCCAGGGCACAATGGCACCACAGACGCCCAAAGGCTCGCGGTGAGTGTATGCGATTCCACCATCCAACTCAAGCGTCTTTCCATCGATCTTATCAGCCCATCCGGCATAGTATCGAAGACACCCAACCGCCTGCGGAATATTCAGTCCCATGGAGTCGGTAAAGAGGGTGCCGGAATCGACAGCTTCCAGAGACGCGAGGTCCTCAGCATCACGATCGAGCAAATCGGCCAGCTTAAGAAGGATACGAGCCCTCGCAGGTCCGGAGACAGCCTTCCAAGCTTTGAAGCCTTCTTTAGCAGACTCAACTGCCTTGTTAATATCTTCAAGCCCAGCGGCCGAGATTACTCCGAGTTGTTCACCAGTCGACGGGTTTTCCACGGCTAATGTCTGGCCTGTGGACGATGGAACAAATTCATTGTGAATGAATAGTCCGGTCGGCACTAGAATGCAAGTTATGCAACGTGTGAGTTGTGAACGCTTATCCGCAAGGACACTGTTACTGCTCACCGGTAACCTTCCGACCGTGGACTCCGGTAATCGTCAATGATGGAGACATTTCAGTCAAATTTCAAAATAATTCCAAGGCTCAAGCTCATATAAAATATCAGTTTCTGCATCTGCTGGGCACATCCAGCTGCTTTTCAACTTCGCCGCAGGACGCACGGTCTACTGCGGGGACAAGCCGTCGTTCCGCACAACCATTCCGCTTCCGAGGTCGCTAATATTTCATTGCGGAGTCAGGAAACAATCAATTGGTTCGCTCCGATAAAGCGGGGAAGTGTACATGAGCTAGGGAGCAAGTGCGTATCAAGTTAGTGGCAAGTGCACAATGTCTTATCGGGGCCATTCCGAACACTGGGGCTACAGTCGATTGACGATTGACTCACTAAGCGATAAATATGATATTTAAGCGTCGGTCGATTTGTAAAACCTGTTAAACAGCATGAGTAGTGAAACCCCGAGCCGTATTATTGTTAAGACAATTATCAATTATACTGATTTATTAATCATTATTTCTTCAAAGAGGGTCTGATGTACTGGGAGGTGTTGCTATCATTCGTTCAAACAGTGCTAGGGAAAAGCAACAGAGCTTATTAAAGATACAGTAATAGTTCCCTTATGTATGAAATATAACAATATTCAGAAAGCAAAGCCCAAAAAAGTTGGCTGAATTGTGGACAAGCTCTGTCGCTCAGAAGAGATCTGGTTCGAAGTCTGGCTTCTCACTGGGAGTGTGCTAAATAGGTTGTGCTGATCCTGCCTTGGCACACTGATGATGATCGAGTTTCCGATTTATGTGGGGATTTCAAAGTTTCCCTTGATCAGTGTTTCCCTTTCTCCAGGCGGCTCTCTCAAAATATGTAGAATTTTGCCTTGAAAGAGGCCTTCAATTCTTGACTAGGTAATAGAAGGATGAGAAAATAAGTGCCTTGTGGTAGTTTCATGAGGGTGAAGACTTAGTAGTCAGATTAACATCAGATAAGTACTAGGGAATGGAGGATGCTGAGATGGAAAGGTAGGTGAGATGGAAAGAAGAAAGTGAAAAAGAGGAGATTTCGGTTTTATAAGGACAAGGGCTGTTCGCTATGGGCGGACTACAACCAATGAATTCTACAAGTGAAGCATTCGCAAATGAATGTTTCCTTTAAAGGTCCACAAACTCAGGAAAGAATGGGAATTCTATTTATTGATCAATGTCGGTCCGAAATCCAATAACAGAAACTCGCCCTGACGCGTGACCCAGGGCAATTTGAGTGCCTTTGATTTTGTAACAAGATGGTTGAGCCTCAGGAGGAAGCCGCAAGGCTTTTCTTCCATTCAGGACTATCCATTGAGACCGAATAATTATCTCCAGAGGCACTCGAAGTGGGGTATCACGAGTCCTCAGGTGGGAGGAAAAATTGAAGATTCCCACATTAGTGATGAGGTATGAACTGTCTTGAGAGAACTCAAGGTCAGTCAACGTACCATCAACATTCAAAATTGCGTAAAGTTAAAATTTCCTGGTATTCCAAATCCGAACTGTCTGATCACGAGATCCTGATGCCAAAAGTAGGCCATCGGGTGAGAAGGCAACGATCGTAACAAAGCCTGTGTGGCCCACCAGAATCTGCTGTAGAGGCCCCATCAAGTTCCGAATCAGGACTGTGCAATCTTCTGATCCTGATGCTATGAACTCGCTATCCGGCGAAAAGGCTACCGTTGAGACTCGGCTTGTATGACCCACAAGAGTCCGCTGTAGAGCCCCCATCAAGCTCTAAATTCGGACTGTGCCATCTTGCGATGCTGATGCTAAGAGGAGGCCATCTTGTGAGAATGCAACAGTGGAAATAGCCACTGCATGAAACATAACAGTCTGTTGGTCAGCCTCTTCTAAATTCCAAATCCGAAGTGTGGCATCATCGGAGGCAGAAGCTAGTAGCTGACCATTAGGTGAGAAGACTAACGACCTTACTTGGCTTGTATGCCCTTTGAGGGTCCGCTGTGTGGAACCTGTTGTATCCCATAGCATGATTGTCTCATCATTAGCTGATGCTAGCAGGCGATTATTAGGAGAGAAATCTAAATAAAAAACCGGGCTCAGATCATCCTCAACGGAGTGCTGAAAGTTGTTCATTACTGTATCCCAGAGCTGGACTTTCCCATCCAAAGATCCAGATACCAGTAGATGGCTATTGGGCGCGAAAGCTACCGAAAAAGAGCCCCATTGTGTATGGCCCACATTCATATGTTTTGGGGGGGGTGTTGTTGTATTCCAGAGTCTAACTCTGCTATTTTGGTAGAGAACCGCTACTCGTCGGCCATCGGACGAAACGGTTGCTGAGTGAACCGACTCCAGAAAGTGAGTAATAATCCGTCGTAGGTCTTTCTCTAAAGCTCTAGTAAATCTCTCCCAGTAATTGAGTGAGACAGCATCGGAAGCCGATTCTATCATCTGCATGTTCTGCCAAAAAGACAGAATAGTTCTTGATATGACTAAGCTTGAGTGGTCTCGAGGGAATAGCTGAAAAGTTCCCTGTAGGGCGCCAGTCGCTACATTCACGAACTTGATTGTACCATCTTGAAAGCGGACAGTAAGATTTGACCTTTATCAGAGAAAGCTACAGATCGTACTGAACTTGCAAGAAACTCGATAGTTCGATGCAGAGTGCCGTCTATGTTCCAGATGTAGATTGTCGTTGTGCTGCTGCCATGAGAGCAAGAAGCTAGTAGCTGGCCGTTGGGTGAGAACACCACCGGTACCACTGAGCTCATAGAAACTTCGAGAGTTTGCTTGAGGAGAGTTTGCTTGAGGATGCCTGTCACTGTGTCCCAAATCCGAACTGTCCCATCATTAGATGCGGATGCTAGTAGCTGGCCGTTTGGCGAGAAGGCTACTGATAGACAGGAAGTTGTATGACACATGAGAGTTTGTTCTACAATGCCTCTTATGTCCCATAGTCGGACTGTCCCATCATAAGAAGCGGATGCCAGTAACTGGGAATCAGGGGAGAAGGCCACCAGCGATACAGGGCTCGTATGGCCCTCAAAAACCTGTAATTGTGCGCCCCAGGTTGTTTCAACTTGAGGGAACTGATAGATCCAGCAAGGAAGTTCGGTTTCGAAATTTGTGCGGATAATGGATTCTCGGGGGGCGAAGATAAGACCCGAGGAATAAATTTGGAGAGGCGCTTCATCGACCAATTGGGCGTTTTTTATGATAAAGCGTTTTCCGTCATAAAGAAAGTCGGCCATTTTATAATTAATGTGAACCTATAGGTGACAATATCTCCTGCATCTTTTGACGCTTTTCTAGAGACTTACTGTTATAAACTTCCCCATGCGATCGATAGTCCTTGCCGCCTCCGAAATAAGACCCAATAGGCTCATTGCTTCTATCCAATGCAGGAAATGTCTGCGAAGGAATAGCAACGAGGCATGAATCAAATCTTGAATGCTCTCATCCTGTATCAACCAAATGTATTCCATTAGATGATGCGCCCAATACCGACAAGCATATTTCAGCTCTGGGGACACAGAATTATCGATAATATGTGGATCAATTCCCGCGCGCTCTGTTCCATCACTAGACAGTCTGCATATATTCCTTCTTGGCTTGTCACAAATAGAAAGGCAATACTTGGTCAACTTATAATGCATCTCTCTCTGGTTTACCCAAATTGGAGTCTTCGCGCGTGTCTGTGGATCACACAGAAACTCGCGAAATGATTGATGAAAGATTTGAATAGGCAAGCACGCGTTATCGTCAGTTGGTACAATCAGAACCGAGTGTAAAGGACTTAATCTGACACGAACAGTTCTTTCAGGGAGACCAATGAATTTTGAAAGTGAGAGCACTGAAAGTGGGCTCTCCAGTATGATGATTGCACCGAGAACCAGCTGAAGCTCTTCGATAAGCTGGGGTCTTTTCGCGCATGGGTGATTAGTAACACGGTTAAGAAGGGGAAGATACGTTATATCCGTCTTGGATTTGTGTTGATGCGACAGGATTTCGGCAAGACTGTCCTCTGGATCCCAGTCGGGGAACTCCAATATACAAGACGCCAAGCTCGCCTTCTCGATCAGGTATAAACTTCCCGTTATCGTGCAACACCAGATAAGCGTCTTCCCCGCATAACTCCAAATGTGCGTCTCACAATACCGGCCTTTGTCGCTTTTGACTGCTTCATATCCAGATATTGAGGATGCGACGAGTCAAAAAATCCCGCAACGGTTGTGCAAGATGTAAAAGCAAAAGGGTGGGTGTCTGTACGTGGTCCGAGCTTCCTTCACTAATACTGGAACAGGTCAAGTGCGGAGAGGAAAAGCCTCATTGTAATCGCTGCACCCGACTTGGGGTCAGGTGCCCTGGATATGTGCAATCACTTCGCTGGGTCACTAAATACGAACAACAAAGCCCCGGCGCATCATCAGATGGTCAACCGCTTAGCCCAGTGCCCACTTCCTCGGTGCCAAAGGAGCTCCCGGCTCGAGCTCCAGTAGAGAATGCATTGTCGCTGGACGACCCGCATACCGATTCTCAGCTGGATTTAGAGGCAAATGACTTCGAGCTTGATGATTCGAATGTTGTTTGTGATAATTTATGGGACCTCCAGGGCAATCAATCACTCCCGGAGTTGACCGACCTCTGCCCGTCATCCCCAGGTCCAGTGTCAATATCGGGTTTCTCGCAGGCTCAAAATTCACCATATGACTTCAATTCGTCTGGAGACATGTCTGCTGATGTATCTCATCTCTTATCAATGATTGGCCCGCCACAAGATGAGACTAGCAACGGTGATAGCGTTTATCGAGACTTCTCGCCATCGAATATTGTGCGCAGTTACCCGCCCGCCTCACAACGCTCTACTTCTCGAGACGTGACGTCAATATCCCGTCCGTTGAACAATCCATCATGGACCCTTATCGAGTATTACTTTAAAGAAGTTGCAGCACTCTTCTCTAGCTATGATAGCCAGATGAACCCGTTCCGCACGACCGTCTCCAGACTATGGGGATCATCACTGGCTATGTGTCGTACAATGCAGAGCATGGCGGCTGCAACTCTTGTCAACGATTTTCCACAATTTGGACCGATTGGACGGAAAATGCGGGATGAAGCTGTCAACATCATCACGGTTGAAGCAGTGATGGATGACAAGTCTTTATTGGCACTCCTCATGCTTGGACAGACGGCTAGTTGGCATGATCCAAAAGACTTGGGCATCTCATTCTTCAACCTTCTGCGGAAGCATCTTAATACCGTTTCCGATGGTTGTAATACAGAATCCCCTGGCCTCGCTGAGAGCCGTAGTAACAACCACCGTTTCTTCGAAGAGGCTCTGGTATACTGGGAAATGCTCCTATCGTTCGTCGCGGACAATGATTCTGCGATGTTTTCGCACGAATCGCGTGCATCATCTTTTAATGACTCAATTGTTCTTCAACGCGTACCTCACCCATGGACTGGAATTGCTCGAGACGCACAATTTGCGGTACATGAAGTGGGTCGCCTTGTTCGCAGAGAACGGAAACGTATGCGTAGTCGAACTTTCACCTCTCATGATGACATCAGGTGTGCGCAGATGGCCATCGGAAAAGCACGCCAGTTAGAGGAGCGCTTGTTGAACCTTGCGCATCTCACCGAGGCCGAGATTGTCAGTACCGGCGATGATGAAACTCCAGTCTGGCATCTCCTTACTGTTGCAGAGGTCTATCGATGTACAGGATTGATACAGTTGTATCGAGTCTTTCCTGACCTACTCCGTGATCGTCTGCCAAACCCCGAGGCAGCTCAATTTCCAGATTTTGCAGGAAAAACATCTGGTGACCCATTCTTCCCAGTCGATTTGGACTGTATGCTCCTTTCTCCAGGCCTAGGTCGGACAACTGCCGGTCATGTATTGAATCAAACAAAATCGGATCAGCATACCACCCAGCAATCCCCATCGTCGACTTCCTCTCAGCGAATCAATATATTTCCCCCCTCACAGCATCACCAACCTCAGGGTCCAAAATCCACCGCCCAGGAAAGGTCGCGCGATTCTTTCTACGACGCTTGGCTCACCGATTTTGCCGTGACGCTCCTCTCACGTCTAAAGACCATACCTTTTGAATCCCGCACCCGCTGCCTTCAACCACTGCTACTTGTCGCCTCATGTAGCGAGCTACGTCTGCCTACGTTACCTACTAGAAAACGCAAGAACGAATTTAAGAGCAGTCTAGAGGACAACGCCGATAATGAATCCGGATCCGGAACTGAGACGCCGAATATATCAATGGAAGCTATCGAAGTCTCACAAACACGCAAATTTATTCTTGGCCGTCTCACATCATTGCTCCATGTGCTGCCACCCAAACCAATCGATGTATGTGTCAAGCTTGTCAAGGAAGTATGGAGACGAATGGATGCCGGTGAAGCCAACAATTACTGGGTAGATATTATGATTGAAAAGGGGTGGGAGACAACGATGGGTTAATGGATGCCAATTTTGTTACATACACCAATCAGGTGCTCAAATCGAGGGTATACCCATGAAATCGATTACAATCAAATTTATATCAATGATGAAGCGCCGGTTCCGACTAATCTGCGGGTTCAACCCTTCACCGGGAAATGGGCCAACCCCGGGCATGCGTATAGTGAGCGGAGTATGAAGCAGTAGGTACAGGTATGACATCTCAGAAGATGGTGCCTTTCACCTGTGGCTTCTCCTTGACGTTGATGTCGCGGATCATAATAGTCCAAGGGATAGCGAGAACCATGATACCCACACCTATAGCAAGTAAGCGCAGCTCAGCATACGAATAGGCCTTCTGGATAGCAATTCTGGTGACGCTACCCAACGGATATCCTCGCTGAGTGGACAGGTCGTTATAGATACTCTCAAAGTTGGACATAGCCGACTCGGGAAGGTATCGCTTCAAGGCAACGGGGTAGGTGTTCTCCCAAACAACAGTACTAATGGTAAGACCGGCACTATCACCAATTGTCCCGACGACGTTCAGTAATCCAAGGGCTGAAGCGAAATGCTGATGGTCGACAGCAGCGAGAATAGCGAGTTGCTCGACAATAATGAAGATCGAACCACCAATGGCAATGAAGATCTGGCACATTATTTGGTACCCCACGCTCATTCCTGCATGACGGAAGTAAATCATGAGACCCTGAGCTAGGATGTAGAGCGGAACACAAATATATAGGAGCCACTTGTAGTGGCCAGTCTTGGAGATTATGAACCCGACAGCCAATAGCAGTAGACCGGAGACGATATCGAAGATATGGTTAATCCATCCGGATTGCTGGGGAGTCAGGCCGTTGACAACCTGTAGGAACGATGTGAAGTAGTAGTTCCAGCAGTAGTAGGAGAGCTGATATGTAGCATCGAGGAGACAGGCGCCGATGACTGTGCGGTTCTTGATATATGTGATGTCGAGGAAAGGAACTGGAGCGACAAAAATCTCCCAAATGGCGAAGAAGAACAGCATGGAGATACCGACGACAAGCATGGCGATTATGTAGCCCGATGCCCAGCCATCAGGGGCGTAATCGGCAATATCGAAAGGAAGTTCGAAGAGGACAAGACCAACGGTGAAGATGAAAACACCGATCACTGTTCCAAATGTTCGGGATTAGAATACGGATTGGCTTCAATCTAGAGGTCAGATGGTAGAGCTCACAGTCAAACTCACGAATCCAGTGCCACACGCTCTCAAAGAATGTGCGATCACTACGCTGCCTAACTGCATGGCCTTCGCGCTGAGCCTTGCGAAGGGTATACTTCAGTGTTAAGAACAGAGGCGCAGCT
This sequence comes from Penicillium lividum, assembly GCA_028828245.1. Classification (NCBI taxonomy): domain Eukaryota; kingdom Fungi; phylum Ascomycota; class Eurotiomycetes; order Eurotiales; family Aspergillaceae; genus Penicillium; species Penicillium lividum. The sequence continues at coordinate 1,261,788 of JAQJAG010000002.1, forward strand.
GTTAATGGGAAGATGATTGCCCAGGTACCGAATCCCCATCGCCAGCCATCGCCAGGGAGAGCATAGAACTCTTGACCAACAGTCGGTCCCGCAAATGCCGTGATAATGTATGGAGAAGAAGTGAAAGCGTAGGCAAAAGCTCGGTTCTGCAACTTGGACATATCGGCTGTGAGAACATCCACACAGTACTCCATGCCCATGAAGCCCATAGAGTAGAAAACCTGGTTTTAATTGTTAGTATGAAGGTAATCACGGAGGTTGGTAATTACCAACATAGCCAGCACAGTATATTGAAAAGCCATTGCATGCTGCCATGAGAATCAAGCCCAGGGTGGAGAAGATCGTCATGAGCAGGAATCCCTCAGCTCGACCCCAAGTGTCAAGCATCTTGCCCACCGGAATGAAAACAGCGGCAGAACAAGCATCACCGATAGCAGTTGGGAGACCAGACAGTGAATGATATTCGTAATAACTCGCAACATAAGGACTGATGGTATCGTAAACCGATGACTGGAATGCATTGACAAAGTATAAGAACCAAATGCTGTATAATCAGAGCGTCATTTCCCAAAACATAGACTATGAGGGAGTGACTAGAGAACAACATACTTCAGAAAGACCAGAAATAGAGTCTTCCTCGACCAGGTCAGCGTCATGGCTTCGGCATCAGCAACACCATGTTGCAGGCCTTGCTGTGGTAACTCCGGTCCGGTCTCATTGATAGGAACCACATTATCAGTAGGATTAGGATCCTTCTCCCCCGAAGCTCCCTCGGCAGAGCCGGTATCAACTGACGAATTTCTGGCCTGGTCATCTTTTGTACTGCGACCAAAAACGTTGCGAGCCCTCCGCAGCAAGGGACGCATTTGTGTAACCGCCATGATGGGTGGCCGACTGGAGTGGAAATGAATGGGGAAGTTAATTGGAGAAAAAAATTAAACCTTTGTTTAAAGCTTGAGAGATACAACTCAATTTCAAAAGGTAAAGAGGTCGTGGACAATCTTTACCCTTATACAATACAGACACCGAAGTCGGAAGCTTGTCGGATCACGCGCAATTGCAAAGGACCACCCAACGCTGGACATGATTTGTCGGACGCCCCCGAATGGAACTGTGAATGCACCCGGACTCCACCGAGGGCTAACAATAGTTAGAAGAAAAATCAGATTCTTGTTCAGCCTGAGACCAAAACTGATCGGCGCCAAGAACCCGGTGATGGGTGGGTCAGTACGTCTTGTTGACCGTTCCAGTGAGTCGGTTCATTCGGTTTCGTAAGGGAAATGCTCAATCGTTAGAAACTGGTTTGTTATGATCTAACTATTTCGTCCTAAATCCTTGCGTAGAACTGTGCCTTGGGTGGTAGACTTGATACAAAAGCGTGGTCTCGATTCATATGGAAGAGAGGCTCCCTACTGAATACTCATATAATGGAATAATTGATGAAAAATTGACCATTTATTTGAGAACTATTGCCTTGAAGAAAATCCTCGACATGAAAATCAAAGCAAGGATCTAATCAGATGTACGATCTTATCTGGAAGTTACAGGGTTGTTCACGTAGTGCGCAATAGGTGGGTCCAACCCCAAAGGACCCTGAAATACGAATGGATACCTACTTTCGCCCCCCGATGATCCTTTGAACTTGACCATTCGGATTCGCCCGCATCTTACTCTCTACGGAGATTTATTGTGGAAACATTTGATCATCAAGCAATGAAATTATCTCGACATCCGGAAATAACCGTAACAAGCAACAATTCCAAGACATTCCAAAGCTTCCCTACTCAAGTTATCAGATGCTTCGCCCCGGGGCCACCTTCTGTTGCGTGTCACCGAGTGATCAGCCCACTGTCAAGTGGCCAATGGTCTTTCCATTGTTATTCTTGTGCGTCATCTGTTCTAGACTGAACATCTAATCGGGCTAGCGGGGTTTTTGCCATTTTTACCTTTTCTATTGAATAAAGTATATGGCGCGTTTTGGATTAGCCAATTATCAATATTCGAATGAACTTGTTTGGGTATCCAGTGCACTTGAGATTGATAAGCCAAGGTCACCATCGCCGCGCCAGAAATATCGGCTACCCGTGATATATTTACTCTTGCCTGCAAGTAGCAAACGACTATATCTCACATCGACGGTTCTGGGCATCAAGATATCTGCACTACTTACCAACTTCTCGTTATCATCGGCGATATCGACGTTGGGGCAGAACCAATAGTTCGTGTTGTGATACCTAGTCCAAGGGAAACTTTACATACATATCCTTGATCCAACATTGAATGTTGGTTTCAAGATTCTGCGTTTCTAGGTAGGAGCCTCAGATAGCCATTCAAGTTGGAAAAAACCACAAGAAATATATATTTTCGATGTCAACGAAAATTTGACATTGACGTATTCAATTTTCAGAGGCATCCATGGTTCCTTGCATAGAGTGCACATGCAAGATTCAACCCTTTCAAAATGTTGTTATAAGCTTCTTAGCACTGTTCAATTCATACAGCTCAAGATATATGTTAATGTACAGAGTAGGTGGGATTACCTACATAGGCAACATTGGCGCTTAAACAACACCGAAAGTGGGCTGGCACCTTGGTTTTCCGAAGCACTTGAGTACAGATTTCATGAAATTCAAAGGCTGATCTGATCTAGGCCACTGAGTATATACTTACAGAGCCCATTTCTCATTCTGACTTTTCTAGAAGAAAATCAGGGGTGACCTAGATGCCCTTGGGAACTGGTCAATCTGGAGCTCATCGGATGTGACCGGCTACGGTAATTCCCTGACCACATGTGCAGTCAGTATATCCAGGCGACACGGACGCTGGGTACCAAGTACCCGAAGACTGTACGCTGGTCGTGTATTCCAGATTTCAGAGGCTAAAGGTAATGTTGTAAGACTCTCCCTTCAAATTGGACGTCCATGGTACAGACCCATGGTTTGCCACAACCCGCTGATTCTGTACCACCTTTTGTCAGGCCAGCAATTAACAGGATGCTTGCATGCCCTTCGTGATTCCCCCCTATTTGATCCAAAAAAAATCAATAGCTACACTAGCTCGAAATCTCTGCAGACTAAACCCTAACGCGTACCGCGACCCAAAGACAGACATGACGATATTCCATGCCCAAAGGAAAGATTCTGACCAATCGTTAGTAGTTGGTCCCTCCACACTAGACCAAATCAGGTGACCCACTCCACCCCTGAGCTTTTTTTTTTCTTCTTCTTCTCCGCCGCGTTAATATTTTTTCTTCTTCCCCCACCACTCTCCTTTCTTTTTTTCTCTTTCTTTTCTGTTTGTGATACCCCCTCTTATTGAGTTGTTTGTCTAGCGACAAGCTGCTCGTTGTCCCGCTGCATATACTCTTCTAGAGAAGCAGCTTGGGGCGGAAATCTTTTGAAGAAAAAAAGAAAATTTGTGTGACACGATACCCTCATATTTCTCCCATCATGGATCAGCAACGATTCCTGCAGCAATTGCAGATCATTCTCGACCGTATGTACTCCACGAGTTCCAGTCATGTGTGCTGCGGCATATACGACATATCATTGCCCACTGGAGAAATTTCCCGCTGACCCTTGCTTTCCAGCCTCCCAGGGCAATGTTAAGGAAGCGACCGCTGTCCTGCAGAAGGAATTCTACAGCCAGCCCGAGTCTCTCGTCCTCCTCATCCAGATTGCCACCGCCCACGATGACTCCAACCTTCGTCAGCTCGCCGCTGTCGAGTCCCGATCCCTCGTTGCGAAGCACTGGTTGAAGGTCGGCAATGAGCAGAAGCCCCAGGTCCGGGAGCAGCTGCTCCGCTCCACCATGGGCGAGAGCTCCTCTCTCGTTCGCCACTCTATTGCTCGGATCATCTCGGCCATCGCCAAGATTGACCTGAACGATGGCGAGTGGGGTGATCTGCCCAACATTCTCCTCCAGGCTGCCGACAGCGGTAACCAGGACGAGCGGGCCGTTGCCATCTACATCCTCTTCACCATCCTCGAGACTCTTGGCGAGACCTTCGAGGAGAAGTTCCAGGACCTGTTCACCCTGTTCAGCAAGACCATCCAAGACCCCGAGAGCGCCGAGGTTCGCATCAACACCCTGCTGGCTTTGAGCAAGCTGGCCATGTACATCGAGCCCGAGCTGCACCCTGGTCCTGTCAAGGCTTTCCAGGATATGGTTCCCTCTATGGTTGCTGTCCTCAAGAACGCTATCGACCAGAGCGAGGAGGACCGCATCATGCAGGCCTTCGAGGTCTTCCAGACTCTCCTTGGCTGCGACTCTGCCCTCCTAAACGTTCACCTCAAGGACTTGGTCATGTTCATGAACGAGTTGTCCGCCAACACCGAGGTCGACGAGGACACACGCACCCAGGCCATCAGCTTCCTGATGCAGTGCATTCAGTACCGTAAGACCAAGATCCAGGGTCTTCGTGTTGGCGAGCAGCTTACTCGCACTGCTCTGCACATTGTCACCGAGCTCGACGACGACTCCGCTGCCGATGACGATATCACCCCTCCCCGCTCTGCCCTGGCGTTCCTCGATTTGCTCTCCCAGACCCTTCCTCCCAGCCAGGTCGTTGTTCCTTTGCTCCAGGCTCTCGGCCAGTACTTCAACAACAGTGACCCTAACTACCGCCGTGCCGGTATTCTCGCCTTGGGCATGTGTGTCGAGGGTGCTCCCGATTTCATCAGCACTCAGATGAAGGAAATCTTCCCCATTGTCTTGCAGCTGCTTGCCGATGGCGAGTACAAGGTCCGCATGGCTTCCTTGCACACTGTTGCTCGTCTCGCCGATGACCTAGCCGAGGACCTCGCTGCCGAACACCAGGCGCTCATGCCCCTGCTCTTCCAGAACCTGACCAGTGCCATGCAGGAGTACAAGGGTGAGGAGGAGGGCCCTATCGTCGATATCATCAAGGCGGGCATCAGCGCCATCGATGCCGTTGTTGATGGTCTCGATGAGAAGGACGTTGCTCCTTACCAGTCTGAGCTCGTCCCCATCCTCCACAACCTGTTCAAGCACCCCGACTTCAAGATCAAGTCACTTGCTGCCGGTGCCCTTGGATCCCTCGCCTCGTCCTCCGGAGACTCTTTCCTGCCCTTCTTCGACGACTCTATGCACTTGCTGCAGGAGTTCGCCGCTGTCAAGGATAGCGAGGCCGAGCTTGACCTGCGCGCCAGTGTCACTGACGCCATGGGTGAGATGGCCGCTGCTGCTGGTCCTGAGCGCTACCAGCCTTACGTGGAGCCTTTGATGCGCGCCACTGAGGAGGCTCTCAACCTTGGTCACTCTCGCCTCAAGGAGAGCACCTACATCTTCTGGGGCAATATGTCCAAGGTGTACGGTGAACACTTCACTCCCTTCCTCGAGGGTGCTGTCAACGGTCTTTTTGCCTGTCTTGAGCAGGATGAGACCGACTTTGATGTCTCCCTGGGTGAGATGGGCAAGGACCTTGTTGGCCAGGAGGTGACCGTCGCCGGCCGCAAGGTCAAGGTTGCCAGTGCTGACGACGACGACGAGTTCGATGGCGAGATTGAGGACATCGACATTGGTGATGACGAGGATGATTGGGATGATATCACTGCTACCACCCCTCTCGCTCTCGAGAAGGAGATCGCTGTTGAGGTCATTGGTGACCTCGTTACCCACACCCGCAGCTCCTTCTTGCCCTACTTCGAGAAGACCATCGAGCAGGTCATGCCCTTGTGCGACCACCACTACGAGGGTGTTCGCAAGAGCACCATCAGCACTCTCCACCGCTCCTACGCCATGCTGTTTGCCATTGCTGAGGAGAACGACCAGATGGCCAAGTGGCAGCCCGGTCTTCCCTTGCAGGTTCAGCCTGCTAAGGAGGTCCAGAAGTTCGGAGAAATCCTTATGACTGCCACCATCAAGATGTGGACCGAGGAAGAGGATCGGTACGTACAATCATTCCCCTTCTCATTTTGCCTTCATTTCCCCTATACCCCCCCATGTTAGATGATTATACCTATCGCTTAACCCAGCTCACTTTGACGTGCCAAAGAGCACGCGTGATGTGAACCGCGTTTATCACGAATGATAACTACATGGAACCCTCATTGCTACTTTACTGGACAATATTTGGCGGTCATTTGCTAACTGTCCGAAATAGTGCTACCGTTGCCGACATCAACCGCAACATGGCTGAGAACCTCCGCTTCTGTGGTCCCGCCCTCATCGCTGATGAGAGCGTTCTTACCAACGTGATCCACCAGATCACCGACATCATCTCGAAGAAGCACCCTTGCCAGATGGAGTTCGATGATGAGGAGGAGACCGCCGAGGAGACCTCCGAGTTTGACTGGATCGTCGTTGACACTGCTCTCGATGTCGTTTCCGGCTTGGCCACCGCCCTTGGCGCCAGCTTCTCTGAGCTGTGGAAGGTGTTCGAGAAGACCATTCTCCGCTACGCCAGCAGCAGCGAGTCCCTCGAGCGTGCCACCGCCGTCGGTGTTCTTGCTGAGTGCATCAACGGAATGGGTGGTGCCGTCACTCCCCTCACCGGCACATTCCTCAAGCTGCTGTTGCACCGCCTCGCTGATGAGGACCCCCAGACTCGCTCTAACGCTGCCTACGCTGTCGGTCGCCTGGTCGAGCACTCCAACGCTGGTGACGAGATGGCCAAGGCCTACCCTACCATTCTCACCCGTCTCGAGCAGTGTCTCCAGATGGACGTTTCCCGCCTGCAGGACAACGCCACCGGCTGTGTTAGCCGCATGATCCTCCGCAACCGCGAGGCCGTCCCTATCGCTGACGTTCTTCCCGTTCTGGTCAACATTCTTCCCCTGAAGAACGACTACGAGGAGAACGACCCCCTGTACCGCATGATTTGCCAGCTGTACAAGTGGGAGGACGCCACTGTCCGCGAGCTCACTCCCCGTCTGCTCCCCGTCTTCCAGGCTGTTCTCAGCGATGAGAACCAGCTGGAGGATGAGCGCCGTGCCGAGCTCATTGAGCTCGTGAAGTGGCTCAACCAGATGCAGCCTGGCTCTGCCCCCTGGGCTGAGCAGCTGTAATGCTGAACATGACTTATTTTGATGACCTTTGAATGGTAATAGACGGATGATTTGATGTGGATTCCCCCGAGATGACTAGAAGATACCCTGTCTCAGCGGCGATTCCGCGATGAGTGATGAAAACAAAAAGTGATTGCTGTACATAGTTCAATTGATTTACAATACTCTTGTACTTGTTTCTTCCTATTTCCAATTCTTAGCCCCTAGCCCTGCGTTGCTTGCAGTGCCTTGGAAGGTTATGAAACTGTGCCAGATCCCATTGGACAAGAACTTGTGTAGTAGCAAAAATCCCGACGAAAATGGAATGCCAATACCTCCATCCTATTTTCAGTTCACTTGATTCAACTCCTTGTAAATCGCCACTGACTAACTAAGTCGGCTAACCGATACTTCTTAAACTGAAAACATTATCTTTCATTCGCTATTCTCACGCTCACTCCATATTACCCAAAGTAAGACACCGGACAAGTGCAAAATCCAACTCCATGCAAAGGAACAAGCAACCATCAAAATAAAAAGCAAAAAGCACAAGGGATATAATATTCGTCAAGACAAGCACCCTCATTACCACCACTCATTCATGTACCGGCCATAGAGACTGCAAAAGCTCTAAATCCTGCGCAACAGCCGGACTATGTCTCGCCCAGTCCTCCAAAAACCGCATCATCTCATCATTCCACCGTTCCCAGCCCGGTGGCAACGTTTCGCGCACACGGGTACTAGGCGAGTGCGCAATGCAATAGAAAAGAAGAATTTGACCGAAGAATCTAGTAACGTTAACATCATTGCTACGCGCAGGATGAATCCATGAAAGGAGGAGGAAGATTGAAGCAAGACTTACTGCGAACAGAAAGCAAATTTAATCGGTATACAACTTTTCATCTTCCGGAAGATACCCTGGGTAATAGGCCAGTCCATTGCGTGTCGGAGACCACTTTTGATTTGTTCGATGTCGTCGTCTGTTAGTTTGTTCGGGATACGAAGGGCTTTGTAGAGGTATGGTCGGCCGATGTGGAATTGGGCGATCATGTATCGGCCACGGAGCATGGCATCTGTTACCGCTACTGCTGGGGAGAGGGGGCGGTTCGGATCAACGGGTCTGGGAGAGGATATTGGGTGTGGAGAGGCTGGTGTGGAGGGAGATGGGTGTTGCATTGTATGGTCTCCTGGTGTTGAGTGGGAGGGTGGGAGGCCAGTATCAGGGAATTGGATAGCGGGTGGGAGGTTGTTGCGCCATTGTTCGAGTTGGTGGCGGAGTTCGGCGTTGACGGCGGGTAAGGGGATGGCTCCGGAGTCGGCTGTAGGGTGTTAGGGATGTGTGCTTGTGGGGAATTGCTCATGAGTGGAATAAGACTTACAGTAGAAGTAGAGGGAATGTCGGATGCGGGTGAGGATGATTCGGTGGGCGACTTGGGCGAGGAAGTGGTATTGGAAGTAGGAGTCATCGACCACGTTGGATAAGGGGAAGCGATTCGATCCATAGCCTGTTGCGTCGAAGCCGATGAATTTTGGTAACGGCACTGAATCTTCTAGTCTGGAGAGACCGCTTGGTGGAAGATGGAGCTCTTGTACGAGGATCGTTTCTTGCATTAGGCAGTTCCAGTAGACGCGGGATTTCATATCACCTTCCCACTGGTCATAGTTTACATCGTGGCTACTAAGGTTAGTGAAGTGTCCATTCGAGTCCTCGCGTCGAGTAACTTACTTGGTCAACATTGACAAGCAGCATGTCGCGGCACGATGAATCATTGCCCAGGCGTCCATTGGACGAAGAATTTGGCTATAATATAGACTGTACTGAGTTAGCAATAGACTTTATGTTGATCGTAGAGTAATATTTCACGCACGAAGAAAGAAGGTAGAATTGACAGCTCTGGATGTCATTGTCGCACATCAAGAACCCGATACGTCGACGCGCCTCATTAAAGAAGCGTAGGCCAGGCTGTTCTTCGAAGACCACATTCATCCACTCCGGAGGTTCAAAGCGATGGCTTGCAGCTCCAGGAAGAGGATAGTTTCCTTCTTGGTGGGCAAGCACTGCCTGACAACCCAGCGCCATCACTGTAAGAACAATGCAACTTTCCATTGAATACCCAAACCCACTTTCAAGGGCCGAGCCAACGGTGAAGGAAAAGAAGAAACTCTTATCCATGATAGGCGTGAATGGATTGAACACGCTGAAGAAGGCATCTGAGAGACCTTTGATCATAGACAAGGGCACTAACTCCAGCCATTGCTCCCCCGCATGCAGAGGATAAGGGGTTGTGAACATAGGCAACGGTCGCCGTGTTGATTCCAATTCAACCACATAATTCTTGCCTAATGTTTCGTAGGCCGCAAGTAGTGGCTTGGGGAGAATACTTCGCGCACCGGGCCATAATATGACACCGTGTTGACTAAATGAAATTGAGACTCGACCTGTTGGGTCCGGGGCGGATTGATTATCTTCCCAATCAAAATCATCCTCCTCCCGCGCAGGCGTGAAGGTAGTTGACATGGCTGCAATTCGGCGATTTTCGCTAACGACAGCCGGTGACGCGTGTGTCTCTTGTGCACCAACGGAGACCTGACGCATTTGACCACGAAGAGTGTGGAGATCACTTAAAATGGAAGTCGGGATATTCTCCAACTTTGTCTCCAGGCGATGCAGAGTGCTCATAATCATAGTAAGAGACTGATCCCGTCTGTGACTTATTAGTTACAAATTCAATTATTAAAGCTCTAATGAAGCTCACTTGGATGATTTCCGCTCATTGTAAACACAGTCGAGACCAAGGGACTTGCAAAGTCCACATTTGGGGCGCGACTCGTCGCATCTTGTCTTCTTCAACCGACAAGTCTCACAGGCCTATATCAATTAGCGGGCTGGCAATTAAGGGCGATGCGATTAGATCACGGGGCCATAGATGCATACCACCGTGGCGATGAAGTTCCGGGGCTTCTTTGATGAACCAGCGCTGGGCTCCTGCTCATCCGGGGAAAGGAGATCGTGAATGGGTAGCAGACCATTGCTATCACTGTCGGGCGCCTGGCTTTCCCTGGACTCGAACGAGCGCTTGCTCATCATGCATAATGGAGTCGCGTGTAGCGCGTGACTGGGAAAATACGCCAATTTCCGACCTTTTTTTTATCAAGTGGGGCTACTTCACCTCTCCACCAATAGAAGTCATATAAGTGACTTGACTTGAATCATGACTCGGTTTGCGCCAGATCAGTTTGAAGTATGGAAATCAATATGTAAATCCTCTACATTCTACCTATTTTTCTATTTACTCTAATTCACTTGTTTGTACGTACAGGTGTCGACGGATACTTTTGGGTCATTCACTGTTAGCCCACGGGATCCACTGGTCGACTAGTCAGCCCTGTGACCTATATGGTAGGATAGCTCACTCTGGGTCGAAGCTTTTCTTTATTAGGCCTCTATGGCGATATCTATACATACTTTGAAGTTCTTCTATTTAAATACAGCGAAATGCAAACGACGGGTGATATGACGACCAGAGTCCTCAAGACTATATACTACTTAAGGTCGGCCAATTACAAGATTAAGATGATCTACGTTAATACACCAATAATCCATATCTAATCGTTGGGCATACTTATCTCCACTTGAATAAAATGTTTGGTCTTTCCCTTGTAACGCCACTCCGTTCCGCCCTATTTCCTATGCAGTCTCTATGCCCATGTTGCCAGCACACATCATCAATGGTTACGCATCACAAGGGTATTCTGACAATAGAAACAGATGATCCTTCAAATGTATGTTCTACAGAATAATAATTGGTTCTTCCGACCTCACAAGACTCCTTGCGTGCGGCGAGGCGTTCGATCACGCCTCCACGAATCACAAGCCAGAATGAGCCCATGCGGCGTAGATCATTAAAATGTATGGCCCACCCAAAACAGCGAGCCTTCACAGTCGAGCTATTAGACTGCATGTGCCCCCTTCTTCCTGCAAATAGTCACTATCAGCAGTCGATTCGGCGAATAGAAATGGTAATATGTGATGTGTTTGCATCAAAGTGTGTCGCCCTCGTGCGCAAAGAGCCATCCATCAGGCTGGGTGATATAATAGATCGTCCACATTCCCTCAAACCCCAGATTCTGAAGCATGAGTCCATATCTTTATCACGCGACCGGTTCTATCCCATCGAAGACAGCGATGTATAGAGTTTTCTTGACTATGTTGGCCCTAACCGGTCTTTCCGCTGCGCGTCCCGACGTGTATCTAATCCGACATGGTGAAAAGCCAAAAAATGGAAACGGCCTTAATAAAGATGGCCTAGATCGAGCAGAGTGTATTCGACATATCTTTGGGGAACATTCGGACTACAACATTGGATATATACTGGCTCAAAAGCCTAAAAAGAGTGAGTTCATCATGGGGCATTATAGCTCGGAATGAACCTTGAGACTAATCAAAAGCTTGTTTATAGACGGGAAACGAAACCGACCATACGAAACCGTCAAGCCACTTGCTCGAGACCTGGGAATGAAGGTCGACATATCTTGTAATCGAGATGATGCAAGATGTGTGAAGAAGGCTATCGCAAAATACAATGGGGATGGAAATATTTTAGTATGCTGGGAGCACCATCGAATGACCGATCTGGTAGAAGAGCTTGGATATGAGGATGCGCCACTATACCCCGATAATCGGTCAGTGTTTCATCATTCAAAGCAAAAACGAATGTCTACATAACATCATCGCTAACTATGATGACTGAATAGCTTCGACTTGATTTGGACTGATCCATACCCGTACACGAAAATCACGGAGATAACGAGTGAAAAATGTATCGGTTTGGATTGGTTTGCGGAAGAGTTATGATGATATTTCAATGGCCTGAATATGATTTGGAAGTTTAATCGACGAGTATTATTATGTCTGATGTACAGTAGCTTGTTGTATCTTAAAGCTAGGTAAATACACTTCGTACGGAGGGCATTGTTTTCCCTGAAATATCCGTCAACAGCCGGGCCAGTGCGGGCCAGCAATAATATCCGAGTCACAATGATTATTACCAAGTCCACAATGAGAAAGGAAGAATTGAGAATTAATGACTGGAAAATAACGATAAGAAATAAGAAGTGTTTCCATATCAATCTTCTCGAGCTACGAATTGCTCATCCATCCGGTATCGTCAAGTCATGCTGAGATCTCTATTTACAAAATTTCCAAGTTCACAGCAATTTATTCAAGCCTTGTTAGGATTCTTAAAATGGCGCTTCAATGGCGTCCAGCTGTGATCATTATACTCCTCCTGGACCTTCTGGCAGGTCTTCAGACCCCATTCGGAGACACCGACCATCAGAGCACTGCATCATATTGTTAATAGAATTCATACCAAAGTCAGGATTCAAAACTCACCTCTCAAACATGAATGCCATACTGCCATCTCCAACTTTAGTCGGCTTGAGCTCCGCATTGCTGGCACCTTCAAAGGCAGAGGCGTCCGGACCGTGCGCACTCATCACATTGTGCAAACTAGCTCCAGCAGGCTGGAAACCACCACCAGTCTTTGCATCATAGTTACCAGCAATCAAGCCCATAAACTCAGACATGGTGTTACGGTGATACCACGGTGGACGGAAGGTATTTTCCTGGACCAACCAGCGAGGCGGGAAGATGACAAAGTCCGCAATGGCTGTGCCAACATGGTCCGATGGACCAGTAAGGACAGTGAAGATCGAGGGGTCGGGGTGGTCGAACGAGATCGAGCCAATAGTGTTGAATCGACCTAAGTCGTACTTGTAGGGATAGTAGTTCCCGTGCCAGGCGACGATGTCGAATGGTGTGTGGTCCTGGCGAGCTGAGTACAGGGAGTTGGCGAACTTGCTGTAGAGCTTGTATTCGATTGGTTCATCCTCGTCGTCGAATGATGCGACTGGTGCTTGGAAGTCACGGTCATTGGCCAGACAGTTGGAGCCGATGGGACCCAGTTCGGGTAGCTGATAGTGACCTTGGTACAGCTCGCAGATATAGCCTCGGACAGGGCCATCGGGAAGAGTGACGCGGTATCTAGTAGATCATATTAGACAAAGACAAAGCTTTATAGTTTTGAGAGTATGTTCCTACCGGACGCCACGAGGAATCACGCAAATCTCATTTGGGCGCAGGATAATGCGGCCCAATTCCGTCTGAATGTCCAATACACCATGTTGTGGTACAATGAGGAAATCTCCATCGGCTGAGTAGAAGGCCTCTCTGCCCATGTCCTTGCCTGCAGCATAGAGTAAAATACCTAATCCCTGCTTTAAAGTTGGGTCACCGGCTCCTGCAACCAAGTGCAGGCCATGGACCCAGTCGACCTTCTCATCCAAGTCAAATGGGTTCCATCGGAGCTGGTTGGGGATATGGTGCAGCTTATGAGTCTCAGTTGTCATGCGTGTGTGGTATGTATCATGCTCCTCAGCTACAAAGTTCTCATGTGCTGCCGCGGGGATAGTTCGATAGACCCAAGTTTGCTTATTTTCATGGCGTGGAGCTGTGAAAGCGGTTCCGGAGAGTTTCTCAGCGTATAACCCATATGGGGCTTTTTGGGGAGAGTTGTGACCGATCGGCAGAGCTCCTTTAATGGCTTCAGTCCTGCGAATTGAGTTCAGCTTTGACCCAACAAACCATGTATTGAAGACTCACTCGTGATGAGAGTTGAAGCCGTTCTGGTACGAGTATGGATCAGGGTGAGTGAAGTTGGTGACGGGCATTATGGCGGTTTCAGGCTATGGGAAGAGGTTTGGACTGACAAGACGAGACTTTGTATTCTCTGCGCAACCGACGAATAACCGCTTTGTCTCACGGGAACTCCGCGATTAACCTTTGCGTCATTCGCTTTCATTTCCGCGCTTGGATGCGGGGACGGAGAAATTCCGCATGTTCCGTTATTTCAGACCGAGGGGGGAAGATCCGAACAGTTAAGTTGAACAGAAAATGAACTTGTCTTCATCTTTCTTTTCAAAAAAAAAATACAATCTTCACAATGTCTTCGTGGCTTCAAATCCCTAAGAATTCGCCCTTCTCGTTGGCCAACATTCCGTTCGGCATCATTTCGGCCTCCTCATCCAAAGTCCCCGCCATTGCAATCGGTGATTATGCTTTGGATCTGAACAAATTTGCCTCGTCTGGAGGTTTCTCTCAATTGCCCAGCATCCAACAGCATCTGAGTGTATTCAACCAACCTACCCTCAATGCCTTCGCCGAGCTTGGCCGCCCGGTCCACCGTCAGGTGCGCGAGTACTTGCAGAATGTCTTCCGCGCCGACACCCAATACCCGCAAGTTCTAAAGGATAACGCGGCTCTTCAAAAGTCCGCCCTTATTTCCCGCTCAGAAGTTACCAATCACGTCCCGATGCAAATCGGTGATTATACCGACTTTTACGCTGGATTGAACCACGCCTACAACATCGGAGTTCTCTTCAGAGGAAAGGACAACGCTCTGCAGCCCAACTACAAACACTTGCCCGTTGCTTACCACGGCCGTGCTTCATCCGTCGTCCCCTCCGGCACCCCCCTGCACCGCCCGAGCGGTCAAATCCTTGCTAACCCAACCGCTGATCCCAAAGTCCCGACTTTCTCTCCTTGCAAGAAGCTAGACATCGAGCTGGAGTTGGCAGCCTTTATCAGCAAGCCTAATGATCTGGGCAAGCCTGTCTCGATCGATGAGGCCGAGGACCACATCTTCGGTCTGGTCCTTATGAACGACTGGTCCGCTCGCGATATCCAGGCTTGGGAATACATTCCCCTGGGCCCCTTCAACGCCAAGAACTTCGGTACAACCATCACTCCCTGGATTGTTCTAATGGATGCCCTTGAGCCATTCCGCGCCACAGGCCTCGAGCCTGAAAACCGTGAAGGCCTCCTGCCTTATCTTCGCGAAAAGCGGGTCGAAAACGCTTACGAGATCCCGCTCGAGATTGAGGTAACCAACAAGGGTGGCCAACCCACAATTATTGCCAACAGTAATGCTCGCAACCTTCTTTACTCGTTCCCGCAGATGGTTGCCCACCACACTATTACTGGATGCAACTTGAGATCTGGTGACTTGTTGGGCTCGGGCACTATCTCCGGTACTGAGCCTAAGACTCAGGGCAGTTTCTTGGAGCAGACTAATGGCAAGACCCCACTTAAGCTTGCTGATGGTTCGGAGCGTATGTTCCTGGAGGATGGAGATACTGTTGTTCTACGTGGACTTGCTGGTACTGAAGGCAATTATGTCGGCTTTGGCGACTGCACGGGTACGATCCTGCCCGCTGTTTCGTTCTAGATAAATATGAAACTTTTAAGAAATTGGATTAGATTGATGTTGGCATAGCGTGAATTGATATGAAACCTTTTTCTAAATGCGCTATAGCTTTTACAGTTCATTTTCTTGGTGCGATTTCCGTAAAACTGTAAATAACAGCTTGAGAGTGGGTTTCACATCAAGCGACTTGAATAGAGAAAGGTTTCATGGGCAACGTTTATGCTTGTACCTAGGAGCTTTCATTGGTCACATAATTTACAACTTCGTACACTAGCCACGCAAACAGCCATATATCAGAATATGAAGAATGTTTTGAGGGCTGTGGGAATCAATCTCACCATTTTTGAACCCTTCCATGGCTTGCTCTGAGATCTCGATGCCGAACTCCTATCTATGATATGATCACTTGATGAAACCGCACACAGAGCATAGAAAGTGCTTCTGTTTCTCACGTACCTCATTTAACAATACATGAATTTCAGAAAAGTCTAAATCGTCGTGACGGAGATCCTCCTTGAATGTTGTTTCCAACTTTATCTGCCGAACTTGAATGAGCAAACATCCGATGGCAATTTTCAGCAGTGTGGGAGTATTTTACTTCATTTCCTCCAGGCTTGCTTGTTCCGCTATAACCCTTAATCACTCTCTACTCAGTATCCGACATTGTGGTAGATAATGGTCGTCGAAATGCTGATATTAGGCTAAACAGTTTCCTGGGTTTCCCAATAAAGAAGATAAAGCTCACACTGAAAAGTCAACGTTAAAGCAGTATAGCCCGTAAGAATGACTGGAAGGACAGAGGGGGTCGAGCAAGGTGTACGTGCGCTCAAATCTCTCGCTTCTTCGACCCCTCTCTGCAACGAATTGAATAGCTATAATCTGCACAATGACGTAGTACTTCGTTGATCAATATCGCATGCGGTATAGGCATAATGCATGATGCATAATAGTGTATGGTATACATCACGTGAGATATTTTTCAATACGAAAGAATAAAGACTGTGCATTGTTCTATAGTGTGGAAGATGCGAAGTTTGTAGTAAGGGGTATAGGAACTGCATGGTTTACACGGATCCAGTTCCCTGAAGCTTTCAAAGATTCTGTGACAATCGATTTAAAATTCGCCTGCATAAGTGATGCATAGTTACATCCATTTATACGGGACTAGAGCTATGGATTATATTGGGCTTGTATCTTGGTCACTAGCAATCTTAATTAAGTCAAATGATTATTCGAACAATGTTAAAGATTCGAATTGTTCTGACTCCTTGTTTGGACCTCTGCTATAAGTCGACTCATATTCTAAGAGTGAGAGAGTCCTGTTCTAACCCATATAAGTCTCGTCTCTCTGAATGAACTCTTTTCCGTATGCTTTTCGTGATCTATCTGTAGATCTTTTCAGTTGAAATAATGGATAAGCGCATATCACCTTTCCAACTCGATGTTCCGAATGAAGTTATTGTGCTTACACCGACAGCGACAAGACACTCTGATACCTTAACAAGGCATTGTTCCTGGTGCTGCGAGCGACTAATGTGAACAGTCCACCATTCAGGTTTCTCTATGAACTCAGCGTAAATCTCTCTACTCATTGCTAATTGCCACTCAGAGGACCATCATTGGAATGGATTCACCGATTGTACTAAAATAGACGAATGACTTATTATTCAAAATTATCGCACGTTTTCAAAAGCATTCGGACCGTTTGATCTCGGTTCCTAAACTGGGTTATGACGATTTATTATAATCCTCCAGTATCAATGGTCATTCAATCCTGATCCTCAAACCTTCGAATCTCCTTCCAAGGTTTGCATGCATTGAATACTCATTGGCTTAGACGTGTACAACTAAAGCGCACCACCATTTCCTATCGAGATAACCCCCAAAATTAAAAAGTGATAACCCCGATCCCTTACTCCTTCATCCTCAAATCCTCCGGCGTATCAGGCTGCGTCTGCCAATGACCCTTTCTAACAGCCTCCTCCATCTCCAAATTCCGAATAACCCTATACGTAACAGGAAAAGCGGACAAATCCACCCCAACCCGCTCCGCGCCCCACGCCGCCGGGATCAGACAAATATCCGCCATAGTAACCTCATCCCCGACGCTGAATTTCCCCGCACAACAAGACACGGTAGCTTCGTACGCTCGGAGTCCTTCTTCAATTAAATCTTTCGACCAAGATGCTCGGTCTACGCCTAGTGGGGCGACCCGTTTGAGGATTTTGAGGTTGGTAACGGGTTGCACGTCGCAGGCGATGATGGAGGCTAATGTGCGCACTTGGGCGCGGGATTCGGGATTAGAAGGGAGGAGGGCGGGTCCTTTGTCCGGGAATGCTTCGTCGAGGTATTCTAGGGCGGCTAAGGATTGGGTGATTGTTACTGTTGTGGTGTCGTGTTGGATTATGAGGGCTGGGACAAGGCCGGATGGGTTGATTGCTTTGTGAGCGGGGGATGATTGTTCATCTTTTAGGAGATTGACAAATACCGGGGTAAATGGGATCTCTTTGAGATGGAGCGCGATGCGTAGTCGAGCAGAGCATGAGGAGCGGAAATAGGTGTAGAGAGTTACGGACATTTTGAGCTTTGGTGTCCTCAAGATGTAGATTCAGGTAGGATTTGTGATTATAGTAAGTTTTCAATGCTACGAGGATACCGGGATATGGTTATACCTACCAATTTTTACTTTTTGCTCAGGTCGGTTTTACTCCTGTTATTCTGCTTCTGTCTCGGTCTTCTGATGCCGCGATGAATGTATACCAGACAACGGAATCAGTTCCGTTGTCCTAAATCCCGTTGCTTTCCGTTCCATAGTGGGGCTGTACCCCACACCTGGTGGCCAATCATATATTAGTTCTAACCCCCGCCCAAAACCTGCGGAGGGGCATTGCGGAGTGAATTGCCGTTGCTGGCTTTGTCTCTCTAATATCCGGATTGCAATATTACCAAATATGTCCCTCAATTAAATCTGACTGATATACCGAGAAAGTATTGACTACCCCCTAAAGTCTAGTAATGTTCAAAAAATAAATAAATTCGTGTAATCTCGGTGCTAAATGCTTCTAGTAAACAAGGCATAAACGTTAAAACTGAGAGCAATCGTGAATAAGGGCCTAGGCGGGTAGGGAATGGGATAATAAAAAGGAGACTCGAAGCGAAGGTCAGCCCCAATACAAATATGCATAGAAAGACTCCCCAGGCTCATCTCAACCCAAATCAGGAGGTACCAATCACCGACCATGTTCCAGACTTGGCACAATAACAGGTCCATACTTGACCACAGTTGCATAGGCTCCATCTCCTTGGACCATAAAGTCAGCTGCCAGGCTAAGTTTAGGCCTAGACTGTGGAGTAGGTGAACCATAAGGAGTAGCAGCAACAACCTCGGGGTCGTAAGCAACGATAGCAACGTAATTCCTTCGACCCATGAGCTTGCGGTGCTCGCGGGCCTGCCCATTGGTATCGGTCTGGAATATCTCCATCATGTCCTCTTTGGTATCGGTTGGTTGAGATGAGGACCGATGGCCGTTGGCGGGGATGTACAGGGGCTTGCTGTTACTATGGAGCATCTTGATAATGTAAGATGGGGGTGGAGTGTTGACAGAAGGAGATGAAATCAGCTGGTACATGGTCTTATGGTCGGACGGTTGGCTTGGATCATGAACCAGACCGGCACCGCATACATTGACAGCGCCGGAGAGGAAAGTCATGCGGACGGATTTCTGATGGGCTATACCCTGCAGAGTACGGATAAGATAAGTCCGTTCAAGATCCTAGAAATTAAATGTTAGGAAGCGGTCGATATCATTTGGAAGTTATACATACCTTGGATTCGTGAGTCCATTGGTCCCGCAGCTCATCCATGAGATCAAACTCGCCAAATGGGCTAAGGATCCCACCCATCAGACCAGACTTGCCAACAGCTCTCTTGACTGATTCGAAGCCAGAACCAACAAAGTCTTTGGCTCCTACCACACCAGCCACTGAGCTGGTGACCTTGCCCAGCAGGTTATAAGTCCCGGTCACAGCCCGCTTTCCAGTAGCAACAGTCTGGGCAATGTGTTCAGCAGTCTCCAGTCGGGGGTAGATAAGTGGCACAGAAACCATCCAAAGACAGTGCTGTACACTGGACGGCAACATGGCAATCTTTGGGAATAGTCCTTGATATGTTGGACCAGCCATGACCTGATGAGGGTTGCGTTCCGACCGACAATCAGGTCCAACAACCACAACACCAGGACCAAGATATTTGACAAAGTGCCAGCCAGTGCCAGTGATAGTGAAGAGATCCATATCATTATTCACATTGCGGAGAATGTCCAAAGTGGTGTGGTGCTGGAAAAGAAGGTACATCTCGATACCGATGCGGCCGATGTTCTTAAACATGTTTGAAAATTGCATGTGTTCAGGATAGGAGCCAAATCCATCGAAGCTGTAAAAATATGAGCCATACTCGAATAAAGCCAAAATATTGTAATACTGACATGTCATGATCATCGATCTGGCTGATGTAGGGGATCTGAGCAAATGATTCCCGGAGGTGTGGCTGGTCAAAGTGACTGGTATAGTAGTGGAAGTATGCATGGGAAACATCCTGTTGATTTGCCGCAGTCCACGGAGCATTCTTTCTGGCTTCCTTTCCGCTGATTGCCAGCCACTGTTTGAGGCATGGGATTTCCTTCCACATGCGGTCTGCATATATTTGTCCCCCCAGACACAACTGCGCATGGAATCCACCAATTTCATTGTGCTTTTGCATAATGTCCTTCCACATGACGCCCACGCCACCAAGGCGAGCTCGCTCATTGGCGTTGACGTTGATCGAAAAGTCATTTCCAGATGTCGCGATAAATCGCCAGTTAGTCTCATGTCGGCCGGCGACAAGGAACTCGTAGCGGGTGCAACCCAGGTGTGAAGTAATTGCATAAGTCCATTTTGCGGGTCCCATTTCCTCCATTTGAATGTCAACGTCATACTTGTAAAATGTCCAGCGTTGATGGACCGCAATATTGACCGCTTTCAACTGCCTTGGGTTGGGAGACAAATCAGCACTCTGGTGAAGGTGAATGGTAGGAGGCTGCGCGGCATCAGTCACCAGAAGGATGGAGCCGAGCCAAATTCCACGATCGATATCCATATTTGTGTATCGCAGGTACGGACCGAAATAAACACCATTTGTAGGAGCAGTCTTGTACATCTCCATCCCGCTGCTTGGTGGAGGTCCAGAAAAGCCTACCATAGGAGATTGGAGACTCTCGAAACCTGGGGTTAGTGGAACGCCAGGAGAAGCCATGGGTTTCCCAAAAGCTGATAGCCCCGGTGATGCCATAGGATGACTACTGTACACACTGCCAATGGGAGACATAGGAGTCTCGTTGAGATTTAATGGCGTGGGACCTTTCGGGAATTCCCACTGAGTGGACTGTGATGCCAAGTGGATGTAGTAGTACTGGCCAGAAGTTGGATCCATGTGCGCAATCCAACCCTCCGGAAGAGGCGGGGGAGATGCCGGTGGAAGTCCAGAGGCCGGTCCAGGTGAAGTCACTTGAACTATCTGTGGAGCCTGTTGGTAAACACTAGGCTTTCCATTAGACATGAAGCTCTGCGGTGATTGTGCCAGCTGAGGCTGCTGACGAGGGTCATTGGCAAAGGCCGGATGATCCTGTGATGAAACCGTGGGGGCTGGAGAAGTGGCTGCGGCCATAGCAGGGTGAGGTTGGCTTATATTTGCTGGATGCTCTCCCATGGCAGAACCGGCAGCTACTCCGGCGGCCGCTCCGACGGCAGCTCCAGCAGCATCGCTGCGCTTTTCCGGAGGGTAGTTGTTTCTAGGAGCAGATGCAGAAACACTTGAGTAGGCAGGCGGGGGAGATGAGCTTAAGCGCATTCGATCGAGATCTTGTTCTAAGGCGTTGGGTGGAATACGGGACTGTGGTGACTGATGTTGCGGTGGTTGCGGCTGAAAATGGGGCTGCTGAGGCTGAGGGGGTGTCCCCGCCGGTTGGGGCTGCGGCGAGGGGCTGCTCTGTTGTAGTGGATGAACTGGAGCTTGGTTGCCATCACTGACAACATCTGCACCTTGGTACACTGTAGGTGGACCATGCGGCTGCGAGCCTGGCTGTTCAGTGGGTGTCCATGGTCTTTGCGGCGCAGGCTGCTGTGGTTGATTAGGCTGCTGTCCAGCATACTGCGCTGCGCGTGTTTGCGCTGCAACGCTCTGTGACTGTAGACCAGCAAGTGTGCCCGTGCCGGCAATTCCAGATGCAGCATAACGAGCTTCAATGTCTGAAGTAGGATGCTGGCCCGGACCCACTACCGGTGTCTCTGGCGGCGGCGGAGATCCGCGCTCAGCGCGGGTGGTAGAGGTGGAAGCAGTCGAATTGATCCGATTAAGCCCGGTAGATTGTGGAGCATGAAGAGTAGAAGGAGGCCGGGCGGAAGAAGGTCGCGAGTTGGTGCGCTGAGGGGGTGGGAAGTACTGTTGGCGATAATCATACTGATGCCCCTCCGGCGCCACATTCGTCGAGACGGGAACAGCCGCTGGAGGACGAGGGTATTGTCTGGCTGCCAACGCTTCTCGATCTGGCGCATCTGGGCCTGGGGATTCGGGTAGCGGCTTTGGCGCAGCCCCTCGTCGCTCCGCCAAAGTTGCGATTCGTGGCTCACGACCATCGCGCGGGCGTAAAGCCAAGGGGTAATCAGCGGGGCTCGCAGAGCCAGAGCTTACGGGCGGAGACCCATATCTAGTTGGGCCGGTGGGACGGCCATCATTCGAAGACGAGCTACGCATTTGGGGACGAGTTCTGTCATCGGGATAAGGCAACGGAGCGTTGGGTGGACTGGTGGCCGATACAGGGGAGGCCGAATCTCTCTTGTTGATTCTCAAGGGCTCGACCCTGGGCGACTCGTCGGGCTTGTTCGAGGAGCTGTTAAGAAACAACTCCTCATCCGGGTGAATGCCGCGACTGTCGCCGGGGTTCATTCTGCAGGATGAGACGATCTGGGGCCGAAATGAAGTTGCAGGACGCACGAAGCCACCCGGGAATTTATTTTAAATGCCTTGTCACAGGGCTAAGCGCCCAGTAGATTTGCTGTGATTGTCCTCAGCAGGAAGAGAGCGGGGCATCATCATAGAGGTGATATGATTCGCTGGTTCAGGGGAACTCCATTCGCTGATGGATAGGTGATTGGTGGCGGGGTAGCACATCCTGGGCGCTTCGAGAGCTGAAGGCAACTTCATTACGGCCCAATCCTGTTTCAAGGTTGCGAAGATTTGAATCAAAGATACTTGGCTCTCAAGTAACAAACGAATCAATTCAGCATTTTTTTGGAACAATGAGATATTTGGTAAACAAAGGAAACCTAGTTCCAGTGTTTACTAGTCTATATTTAGAAACTACATATGCGGAATATAGATTTAGTTATTAACCATAATTCACATTTAATAGGTTTCCCAATTGTATATCTTGAGCTGTAGTGCAGATATAATCTGATATCTGATATGTAATCAATTGAGAGAACAGTAAAGTTGAACGAGAGGCACAAGCCTGAGGAGTATACTTCCAATATATACGGTTACATATCCATGCCCGGGCGAATATTTACCAGTCTTGCACTTTGCCTCAGAACACGGATCTGTCAAATACGGTAGCAGGACCCTTGAAAGACTACTTCAGCTTGGATATTTCGAGAATATCACAAAATAATCTTAAGCAGCTCAAAAAAAACTAGAAATTTGACTTCATACTTTATCGCGGACTGCAGCGGATACTTGGCTTAGATATGTTACGTAATCATCGGGATAATCGATTTAATGTTGACCACTTGCAGTTTGCGCTTCATCACACCATGGCTTCTCTTCGATTCCAGGGATTGCGTTCTGTTTTCCGGGGTCAATGTAACCCACTGAGAACCCAGCAGCGTCGCTGGGCTCAAGTCCATGATGTTCGCTTCCTCGCCACGCATCACGACCCCAATCACGTCTTGGACAAGTATCGATCCAAGCTAGACCAGAAGGCTAAACAGTAAGTCTAGAAGACATCTCGCAATAAAACCCCGCTGACAAGGTTTGCGTCCTTATCTAGAGAAGGACATGAGTCTATTGACTCCCTGAAGGAGGCCTACAGCGACAAGATCCAAGATTTGCGCTCCAAAGCAACCACAGTGACCACCCCAGAGCCAGAGGCGCCCATTCACAACACCACCCAAGAACCGGCAGCCGCTAAAGCCCCTATTTCTCATGCCGCCCGCGAAGTTTCCGGCAAAGCGAGCCCCATAAAGCCGCTTAGCTCGTTCCTCGATGTCGAAAAGATCCGCGAGCTCCCCCCAAGGAAATTGAGGCCCTCTGGCGCCTCCGGTTCGCAAGTAGCTCGACCTCCATCTGCGCCGCCATTCCCCTCGAAATATACCAGCGCATCATGAACACCGCTCGTCAGAACCCACAATTCGTTCTCCCGCTTCCGCGCGGAGCGACCGAGGACCAGCAAGAAACCACCGCCGACATTCACTTCCTGCAGTGGGCATTCCACCCGCCCGCTGGCGAACCCGCCGCGCCTTCTGAAGAGACTGCCAATACCCATATTTCCACCGTAATCTTTACTCATCTCGGTGCGTTCAAGATGCACGGGTCTTTTGCTCAGCCGCATACAACTATCACACATTACTTGGATTTGGCGGACGATAAGGGACTTGTCCTGATGCACGGACAGGTTGTGCCTGACCGTGGTGTGTCCACCATGGAGGCTACTTGGCTGGCTAGCTGTGTGCAGCGCTTCTACGATTTTGAGGGTCAGGCGAGTGGCCGGAAGCAAGAGCTCGTTCGCATGTTCACCCAGGGTGATGCTGAGAACTTCAAGGTTGAGGAGTTGATGGCTGAGGCTGAGAAGCTCCAGTAGATTTATTGCATCATTCCGGTGCCTGTACTATATGTCAATTTTAGATGAATATATTGCTAAAAGCCAAAAAGCCATATGGGTGTTCCTACATCGTTCATGCTCTTGCATCGCTCTATTCCAGTATCTGAATGCCATGGGCTCGAATAAAATGACTTATATGGCGTCCAAGAGGGCTAGCTCTATAAGAGCTATCTCACTCCTTTAAATTTGCACGTCATACTCCCCAGTACTTAAGAATGACAGCATCACTCGGATATATGATACTGCATGTTTTTTTGTAATGAAGTAATTAGTATTGATGAGGCGTTCGCATGATAGACTACTAGGATAGGTGAGATACATAATAGCCAACTGAAATAAATGCTCTCTATATCTCTTGCTCGCTTCCCAATATGATTGGCTCAAATCTTCGACTTTCTACCCGTGACATTTGGGACTTCCTCGCCAGACAAAAGGAAGTCCGGGTACTGGAGGTTACCTTGAGAGGTAGTTCCTCCTGAAACACGCCAGTTTGCGCCGTCCACTATCTCATGTCAGTTTTCACTCTGAAACATGCGGAAAATTACTCGGGTAACATACCAACTAATGTCTGACCGCTTACATAGCTTCCGGCATCAGAGAAGAGGTAAACAGTCGCGTCCGCAATATCACGAACATGGCCAAAGCGACCCAGGGGCTGGGCCCTGGTATACTCCGCTTTAGCGTCTGATGGAAGCAGACGGTCCAAGCCCTATTGAGTGGTCAGATAAATGTATACAATTGTATATCATATAGATTAGAGGGACTGACCTCGGTTGATTCAATGGGGCCTGGGGCGATAATGTTAGATGTCACGCCTCGAGGACCATACTCGATGGCAACAGAGTTTGATAGAGAGTCGATGCCAGCTTTGGCGACGGAAACATGGGCCTGGAAAGGCATGCCGCGGTAGTGCAGGGTAGCACTGACGAAGATAATTCTGCCGCCAGTGCCAAGTGGTGAGGGGTTGACTGAGGCCACCGTTAGATATGGCCATGCGCTAGTTATTCCAATGGCACTTACGTTCAGAGTCGACTCTGTGTTTCTTACCCGACTCGATGAGATGAGGCAGAACGGCCTTGAGGGTATTGTACGAGCCTAAGACATCAATATCCATGACAGACTTGAAAGCATTCACAGAAAGCTGCTCAATGGAAGCCAAGAAGTTGCCTGCGGCACCCGCACTGTACACGCGAAGTTTAGTAGAATATCCCGAAGCTGGATCCAAAAAGCCTTACATGACATAGTCGATCGAGCCGAGCTCCTTCACGCAGCGCTCTACGGCAACCTTCAAGCTCTCGAACTTGCGAACATCCACTGCGCCGATACCAATTACTTTGGCACCGGGGCGGAGAGTCGCGATCTCCTTGGCGGCGCGCTCGGTTTTCTCGACATTGCGACCGATGATGCATGCGTTAGCACCTAAGTGAACCAGTGCCTTGACCTGAGCGCTGCAAATGGTGCCTGCGCCACCGGTGCAGAATACCACTTTGTTCGCTGTGTTACAGGTCAGCAAGCGGGTCTCAGGGTCTTGACCAGACTAGGGGTTTAAGAGATAAATTCACCAAAGATACCATCCTTCCAGATGTCACTGATGTAATCTTTCTTCTGTAGCGGCATTGTGATAGAATATTTTGACAATAGATGTTGATGGTAGGATCAACAGACTGATATCAATTCTGGGGGTCAAGTGCAACACCGTCGCCTTTTCCCCACAGCCGCGATTGGACCTCGGCTCTTTCAGAGTTGGCATTTATACATTTATAATCCACAGATAAGATTATCAACCGGTAAACCACGAAATTGTGGAGAATTTTAATGCTAATTTCCCCTCTGTGGCTATATAAAGCTTACAGATACATCCCTGATCAGTTTATGGCTTGTCGACATAGAGTTGTAAGGTGATGTTGTTCTATGTTGTACTTGCAGCACTGATGAAGTCTTGTTATATTTACACTTAGCGCTCTAGGAATTGAATAAGCAGAATCCATAAAGGAAGTTAGCCTTAGTACTTGAAATTATTGATTGTATCTTCAACGATTAAACCAATGTATACAGGAGTCAAGTGCACGATGAAGAACTAGCGGGCGCTGATTGGCCCAATCCTGGAACTGGCGTCATCTCCGCCCCATTCACTTTTCTTTCTCAATTACAGCACCAACCCACCTTTATCCTCCCAGTCCTCTTGGATAAATTACAAATTCTTTCCAGACAGCACTATGATCTGCCCGATAACTGTCACAAAGTTCGTTGGGACCGTGTCCCTCGGGCTGCTGACGGTAAGCACAACTTGGAGACCGTTTCGCGCTTCGCACGACAGTATCAGCCTCTGTTGCAGTTCCAACTAATCGAATTTATTCTCTATCCAGGGCATGTCCTACTCCACTGCCTCAATCACGATCCCAGCTCTCAAGCTCCTCCCCTCCTCAACCGCCGCCTCTCGCTGCCTGAATGAAGTGAAGCGCCTAAACCGCAAGCATGCGCTGCGCCTATCCAGCTTGACTAATACATGCATTCTTTTCGCCTACTCCGTCTCTCCTCCCCGCCGTCAACACCCATACCTTGTCTGGATGTGCGTTATCTCGACAGTCAGCACATACGGCCTCGACCTGTTCTTCAACCGACACATGGGGCTCAAGAACTGGGTTCTCGCCACTATTCAAGATACCACCGGCCTGAACCTCGGACTCCAACCCACTTCTAAGAAGGAAGATGATCTAGTCGTGGTCGAAGCTGAGGAGGATGTTAACGGCGAGAGCGTACAGCGCGAGATGGACGGGGAGCGTCGGCTGCAACGTGCGCGGACCTTGCTTGCCGGGCTTGCGCTGTCGATGGGGATTGTTGGACTGTGGGGAGATAAAAAGTGATGTGTTTGATGACGGATTCTCATTAGCTGTGAATGCCTGAGCTTGTTTCGCGAGCCTTTCCTATTTTTGCGGGACAAGGTTAATTCTTAATGTGGGCGTTGGGGGCGAAACACTGGATGTTGATCGCATTACTTTCTCTCGGGGCCTTTACCCAATGAGCTCCGGTCCTGACCGTTGGCGCTATGTATTTGATTACGATACTTTTCTTTATTGCCTGCTATTTACCAGGGCTTTCTTGTACATCGAAATGAATATACCGTAGATACTGTGCAAATCAATTTCTGGCATTAATACTAGCAACGATCAATATGTAGTGTTTATAATGTCTTGACAAGACTGAATTTACAAATTTCGATGCCGATATCCATAGATGCGGGTGCTGATTCACGGGGCTTGATAGATGACGCTTTTGAGTGGACGGATTCACCCGCCACATGATGGCATGAAGCGGTGGTGGGGGTGGGGGTGGATCGCCTTGCCAAACTGTAGCATCACATCCGGGGTAAAGCTATAAGAATATCGCCAGAGCCGCTGGCAGATAGTTTCTTTTAATTGAGTCTGCAACTATTTCTGCAATGTACGCTCATCTGCTGCTAGTGGTACCATTTCTTTATCTTGGGCTTCAAGTCCTACTCAAGCTTAGCAGAGCCATCTTCTCCCCACTTAAGCAAGTCCCTGGTCCGTTCTGGACTCGGTTCACCACTCTATGGTATTTCAATCGAGCTCGCAAAGGCAAATTCGAACATGATAACATCCATCTCCATCAAAAGTATGGTCCTGTTGTCCGGATTTCCCCTGATCATTATAGCCTCAGTGATATCTCCGCCATCAAGATAGTCTATGGAACTGGCTCCAAATTTCCCAAGTCTGCATGGTATGATGGCTGGAAACATCCTCAGCAGTGGAATGTATTCTCTGATCGAGATATGAAGAGACATTGTCAGTTGGCAGATTTCTTTTCTGAATCATGTTGATACGTCCCAAGAAATAGCTAACATTGTTACAGCTGAAACTCGAAAGAAGTTCACGAGTCTATATTCCATGAGCTCCGTGGTCAGCTATGAGCCATTTGTGAATCGCTGCATTGATATTTTTTTCCAAAGACTGGACGATTTTGCAGATCGAGAGCATGTCTTTGATCTCGGGCACTGGTTCCAGTGCTATGCATTCGACGTGATTGGTGATATTACTTTTGGTCAGAGATTTGGTAAGACTTAATATACGCAAATATGCCATAGAAGCCTTGAAACTGACTCTGCTCAGGGTTCTTGGACCGAGGCGATGATATCGACGGTGCCATCAACGCAGTGCACCACGCAACGGTCTACGGGACCCTAATCGGCATTTACCCCGAATGGCACCCACGACTTTTTGAGACCCTGAGCAAGTTCAAGGGGTCCGGTGCGGAGGGCAGGGCCTATATTGCCAAGTTCGTCCGCGACAAGATTGGTCTCCTTGAGCAAGAGCGTGATAATATGGATAAACCAGCCACAGAGACACCCAAGACGCAAGACTTTCTGACAAAAATGATGCAGGCCCGCGATCAAGACCCGGAGAAGGTAACTAATTACCATCTTCAGATCATGGGTCAATCCAATGTAGCTGCTGGGTCCGATACAACAGCCGTCAGTTTGTCGGCTATCATGTGGTATCTCCTGAACAGCCCGGATGCACTCCGTAAGCTACGCAGGGAAATCCATGAGTTTACCCAACAGGGTCGCTGTAGTGTTGACATCACCTTCAAAGAAACCCAAGAGATGCCGTATCTCCAGGCTGTCATGAAGGAGGCTCTTCGCTTGCATCCAGCCACGGGTCTACCCATGTGGAGGGTGGTCCCTGCCGGCGGGGTGCAACTAAGTGATCGGTTTTTTCCCGAGGGCACAGTGGTCGGAATAAACACCTGGGTTGCACATTATAATGAGCAAGTCTTCCCTGATGCCAAGGCGTTCCGGCCGGAAAGATGGCTCGAGTCGGAGACTGAGCCGGAGAAGATGAAGGAGATGAACCAGATGTACATGCCGGTGAGTTTGAACAGAGGTGGATGTCACCTTTATTTGATTGGCTAATGAGTGAACACAGTTTGGTTTGGGATCGAGAACGTGTCTTGGAAAGCATATCTCCATTCTTGAGATGTCC
Source organism: Penicillium lividum (assembly GCA_028828245.1). Classification (NCBI taxonomy): domain Eukaryota; kingdom Fungi; phylum Ascomycota; class Eurotiomycetes; order Eurotiales; family Aspergillaceae; genus Penicillium; species Penicillium lividum. The sequence continues at coordinate 1,290,977 of JAQJAG010000002.1, forward strand.
AAGTTGATCCCCCGCATAGTGCGCGACTATGATTTGACCCCATTGCGAGATACCATGGATACTTCAAACTTTTGGTTTGTGAAGCCGACGAACTTTGACGTACGTGTCTCCCGGCGAGGTCAGGGGTCTTTCGAGTGATTTAGGGAAACAGTTATTGTGTAGAAATGAAATGTTATATTTCACACCCCCCTTGCATCAGATCCAGATCTTAAATTATACCTGTATAGCCGATGTCATGAAACGTACTTTTCTATCAGCCAATTAATGTGAAGAACCAGTTCACCTACAAGTAAGATAGATCAATTCCAACATGTCATATCTAAGTATTTTGATAGATAAATCCATTATTATTTTTTACTCTACGTCCGCTAGTACTCCGCAGTACACGTAAAACTCATCTGTTGTTCTGTGCCAGGATCGACGGACGGTCCGTGCAAAGAGTGCAAACCCGCTGCCCGTGCGCCCGTCACACTCCAAACGCCCCATTCATCATCTTTTTACCCCATGTACACTCGGTATCTTCGTAGGTAAGCAAATCGGACATGTTCATTGATCTCCTGCGTCAATGAATCCTTGGACATCCTGGTCCAATCATATCTTCAACCCTTTGAAGAGAGCCTCACTCCAAGCTCATTCTTTGGTCCTGAAATCCTCCCCCTCTCAGCTTCTCCCTCCGGCAATCCTCGGTTGACATCTTTGAGCTTCTTCAACTTTGCCTGGACCCGCCTATCTTACGACTTACGACTTCCCCTCGGGCCCTTTGTGCTAGTTCTTCCGCCCGATCTGCCAATTTCCTCGGGATTCTGACGACCGGACACGAAGATCATCTGAAACCCTCCTCAATCACACTTCGGACGACCCTGTGATCCAACCAACCCCAGCCATACCTGAACCGCAATCACTTTTTTTTGAATTTATCATGGTCTAGTGGTACACTTGGATCATCGCCGCGCCCGACCATTTCACACTTGTGGTCGCCCCTCCCCACTCAACTTGCGGCTGTGCTACGCGCCCTCTTGGATCCGCATCCACAGCAACCCCACCCGTCGATGAGGTCTACTCGCCAGCATCATCTTTACCTTCTATAATCACAACTTTGAGAAACCGCATTTTAGGCCTTCGGAATTGCACTCGCGCCTCCGGGTCCAAGCTCCGAACGCTGGCAACGGCGCCACGGTACGACTACAGAACACAGCTGCACAACGGCTGATTACGATACGCTTCACGAATATTGATGGTGACCTACGCCGGGCTCTCGCGATCCTTAAAATCCCAGCTGGCTGTGACTTGATTTGATCGCGCCCCCGCGGAGGGATTCGACTAAGTCTCGGATCTGCAATGCCCGTCCGTGAGCATGACGAAGCTGACCGACAGGGCTCCGAGAGCTCCGGGAACACTAGCTGGATATCGCAAGAAACAGTGCGGGATAGCGAGGGACCGTCTAAGAATCTGAGCAAGTCGGTATCTGCTGGTCGCGATGCCGAACCGTTCCCCGGTACTTTGATGGCCAGGTAAGCATCATCTCCCCCGAGCTCAGTGGTTCGCGTTGGAGCTTGAGAATATGTACAAAAATGTCGCGCCACATATACTGACCATAAATAGATCCGGATCGACCCAAGCTCAGAGAATCGACTGGGGGTCTTCACATTGGTCATGGAGCTCGCCGGATATTTCGCCCACCGAAGAACGCAAAGGCTCTGGCTTCAGCAAGGATCGAAAAGCGCTCGCGATCCTTGGAGCTGGTGATGATTTTACTCGGACATATAACCCCAGCCCACAACCCCCACCTAACAACCCCGCTCGCTCTAGTCGGGATGGGATCGATTTGGTTGCTCCGTGGGCCACAACGGGTGGCTTAGATGGAGCTGGCACGTTTTTCAATGAATATTCTGAACATGAGGCATCTCCAGCCTCTGCAACGTTCCGCCCTACGACAAGCCGGACATTCGCCAGTGAACCGGCTGACATGGATTACAACCGCGACCACAGAAGGCCTTCTACTGCGAGCATGACCAGCAGTCAAGGATCCAAGTCAAGTCTGAGCCATAAACCATGGAGGAAAAAGTCAAAAGGAATACCCACCGATGAATATACGGCTTCTGACGAACCAGAGGATGGTCAACAGAACCCCCCAAGCAGACGAGGGGGTCCTATTGACCAGTTAAAAGCCCGTGAAAGAGCGAATTCTGACGGGTCAGATCCATCACAGCGGCCTTCACGACCACGACCCGAAACACCCCTACCATCAAGCGATATCACTCCTTGGGTGTATCAAAATATTCAGGATGTCTCCCATTATGGCGAAGCACCTGTGCGCCAAGTACCCATCGGACCTGATGGCCAAAGACTTGAATCTCGAGCTGGAATCCACTCGGGAACTCGGGAAAATAGTCGACGCGGCCCCAATGGACATCGTCATTCTCGGAGTAAAGAGGAAAGACCTACACTGGCAGGCGACTTGGCTGGCTACCATCGCCCCTCCGGTGGGCGCGATGACCTTTTCTTGGGACTCAGGCCTTCCAATGAGAGCTATCTAAACTCATCCACAGCCATGAGCTCAGTGACAAATCTTGGTGGTCGCTCAGCCAGTCCAACACCAAGCGTGCAGAGCGCTATTTATCGTGATAGCGGCCAAAGCTCTCTCCAGGTGGTCCGCCCACCAAACGTGGCATTTTCGACAGGGTGACAAGACACCTTAAACCAGGTCACAAACAGCATGATAAAACCAAGCGAGATCAGTCCCCCAACCGACGCAGACAGCCCAGCATTGAAGGAACTTCCACCCCTCGCCATGCTGATGCAACGGACTCAGACCGGAAGAAGGAATCTGGCAAAGGTCTTGGGATCGGTGCCCGCAAGTTTCCTCGACGCGGCTTCACTCATCTGGGCGAAATTCCTAAAGATGGTCAAACCCAAAAAGAAGACAGTCATGTTTTCAAGCTCAATACTGATCTCACTGATCTTAATGGTATTGTCACTGATCAAGGATTGATAAAAAGAGACGGTATGACTACACCACGCGAAGAACTCAACTTGCCAGATATGATGCAGCAAGGAGACATTGGTGACGATAGCTGGCACGCACCCGATAGTTGGCAAGTCAAGAAGCAGCAGCATGATATGGAATTGGAAGCTCAGGATAGCGAGCCGAAGCCCACTACCGGTCTTCGTGATCGCGCCGGGCCCTCTTATTTCATCCGAGTATTCCGTATAGACCACACATTTGCCACACTTTCTGCCGGTGTGAACTCGACAGTCGCCGAGATTCTCTACATGCTTGGACGGAAATCGTTCTTGTCTGATCATTTGAATAACTACGAGATTGTACTCCGGACGAATGATCTATCGCGGCAACTTGACCATAAAGAGCGCCCGATTCTTATGCAGAAGCAGCTTTTGGAGAAAGTCGGATACACGGAGAAGGACCGTATAGAGGACATTGGTCGTGAAGACCATAGTTACCTCTGTCGCTTCATCTTTTTGCCCACCAAGCTGAGCGGATATACCAGTTTGGAAGCTGAACCTGGCTTCAACAAGATGCAAAAGTTCAGCCATGTTGATCTTCAAGGTCGAAGCCTCGTGACCATTCCCATTACCCTCTACAAAAAATCATCAGAGATTATCTCTCTAAACTTGTCCCGAAATCTATCACTGGATGTACCGAAGGACTTCATTCAAAGCTGCATCAATCTGCGCGAGATCAAGTTCATTGGCAACGAAGCCACTTACCTCCCGACCAGTTTCAGCTTGGCGAGCCGATTAACCTACCTTGATGTTTCCAATAACTTCTTGGACCAGCTGGAGCATGCGCGCCTTGACCGACTCACTGGCCTTGTTAGCATCAAACTGGCAAACAATCAGTTGACGAAACTGCCTAACTATTTTGCCAAGTTTCAGTCCCTGCGAAGCTTGACCATGTCGTCGAATAGTTTCAAGATTTTCCCTGAATGTCTCTGCGAGCTGAAGAGTCTGGTCGATCTGGACATCAGTTTCAACGGCATCGAGGAGCTGCCCAACATCGGTCGATTGATCACGCTAGAGCGACTTTGGATGACAAATAATAATATGAGTGGGCCTCTTGACCAGTCCTTCCAGAGCCTTGTGAATCTGAAGGAAATTGATGGACGATTCAATGCCATCTCCAACATTGATAGTCTTTCTCGCCTTCCGCGCCTGGAGCAGGTCTTCTTTGGCCATAACTTGGTATCTCGGTTCAAAGGTGCGTTCCCGAGATTGCGCAGCTTGCACCTGGATCATTGTCCCTTGACCCAGTTCGACATTGACGCCCCCATGCCTACCCTATCTTCTCTCAACCTTGCATCTGCCAAGCTCTCTAATTTTCGCGACGGGATGTATGAAAATATCGCCAATGTCTCCAAATTGATTTTGGACAAGAATCATCTTTCATCAGTTTCGGTACAAATCGGCAAATTGCGTCGCCTTGAACATTTCAGTATCATCAAGAACCCACTGTCTTCTTTGCCTCCCACCATTGGATGCCTGACTGAGCTTCGGGATTTCAATGTAAGAGAGTGCAATTTGAAGGCCCTGCCTGAGGAGATTTGGCATTGTTCCAAGTTAGAAACACTCAATGTGTCGACCAATATTCTTACAACTTTCCCAAGGCACGGTGCGCCAGTCCCATTGGTGCCCGGCGAACCGCCGCCAACACCTGTGGCAACCCCTGGGTTGATTGGAAGTCCCAACTATGAAGAGCTAGGACCCCTTAATGAAGTGGATTCTCGTCGGGAAAGTGAAAGCTATGGCGGACCTCCTCCATCTGGTACTTCTGGTACATCCCCAAGCGGATCCTATCGAAATCCGTCCATCGTCCCATCTGTCGGACAGTCTAGGAAAGTCTCAGCAGCATCGCGATCGGCCAATACAGAAGGGAGCTCGAACTCGAGAAAGGACTCATACTTCTCTCAACAAGCTGTAGCGATCACGTTTGCAGGCTCTCTCCGGAACCTGTATCTGGCCGACAACCGCTTGGAAGATGATGTGTTTCGGGAGCTGATTCGCCTTCCTGAGTTGAGGATTGTCAATCTCTCGTATAACGAGCTCACTGAGGTGCCGCCGGGAGTTCTGAGACGATGGCCCCTAATCTCCGAGCTCTACTTATCGGGCAATGAGCTGACTTCCCTTCCATCCGATGATCTTGAAGAAATCAATCAACTCAAAGTTCTTCACATCAATGCCAACCGTTTTCAAGTTCTACCGGCGGAGTTGTGCAAAGTGAGCAAGCTGTCTATTCTTGACGTTGGAAGCAATGGCCTCAAATACAACGTATCCAATTGGCCCTATGACTGGAATTGGAACTGGAATCGCAGCTTGAAGTACTTGAACTTCTCAGGCAACAAGCGACTTGAGATAAAACCCAACATATCATCCTTGGGTCCACCATCGGGTAACGGTACAGATCTCACTGATTTCACATCCTTGACTCATCTGCGGGTTTTGGGATTGATGGATGTGACCCTTACCATCCCCACTATTCCGGAGGAGACGGAGGATCGCCGTGTGAGAACATCTGCCTCGCTGGCTGGCTCTCTCGCATACGGAATGGCAGATACACTAGGCCGGACCGAGCATCTGTCCATCATTGATATGATCGTCCCGCGTTTGAAGCCAGATAATGTTGAGACATTGGTCGGCATGTTCGATGGCCAGATCAACTCAAGTGGAGGTTCTCGGGTCGCAAAATACCTACATGAGCATTTCACATCTACCTTTTCTCATGAGCTGAAGAAGCTTCAACGGGACCAGGGCGAGACTCCAATTGATGCGCTAAGACGGGCTTTCCTAGGCCTGAATAAGAATATGGCAGGGTCCGCGTACAGATCGATTGATGATCGCGAGCTTCGGCAGTATCATCGCGGATCCAATGCCTCCAAACAACTCAATCAGGATGACATTCAGTCTGGCGGAGTTGCAACGGTACTTTATTTGAACAACATGGAGCTCTACGCTGCAAACGTCGGTGATGCACAGGCAATCCTTGTCAAGTCGGATGGTTCGCTCCGCTATCTCACCAAGGTTCACGATCCCGCTGAAGCGACTGAACGAGCTCGCATTCGTGCTGCTGGTGGATTTGTAGCCCGCAATGGCAAACTAAATGATTCGCTCACCGTGTCGCGATGTTTTGGTCATTTCCCGATGATGCCAGCTGTTATTGCCGCTCCTTCTACCATGCACACTACATTGACTGAACAAGACGAGATGATCATTATAGCCTCAAAAGAGCTTTGGGACTACGTGACGCCTGAACTTGTCGTTGATATCACCCGGGGAGCGTACCCGGACCTCATGTTCGCAGCCCAAAAGCTTCGAGATTTAGCAATCTCGTTTGGTGCCACTAACAAGCTAATGGTGATGATCCTCGGCGTGAGTGAGCTACAGAAGAAGCAAAAGAAGTGGCCACGACCCAGTGTTTCCTTGGGACCTTCTGCCTTCCCAGAAGACCAACTCATTTCTACTTCCAAGCTTCGAAAGAAGCCTCGTGATATCCCCAGTGACTCTCGCCTTGCGCGGTTCGATTATGTGGATGCTCCTATTGGGGAGCTGGCCATCATTTTCACTGATATCAAGAAGTCGACCGGTCTTTGGGAATCATGTCCGGATGCCATGCGGTCGGCTATTCAAATCCACAATGATATTCTCCGACGACAACTTGGTATTATCGGTGGTTATGAAGTCAAAACAGAAGGTGATGCTTTCATGGTGGCGTTTGCCACAACGACTGCTGCCCTTTTATGGTGCTTTAACTGCCAAAACCAACTTCTGGAAGCTGAGTGGCCCACCGAAATCCTTGAGCAGCCGCAGTGTCAAGTCGTGGTGGACATGGACAACAACATTATTTTCCGTGGTCTGTCTGTCCGCATGGGAGGACATTGGGGTGAACCAGTTTGTGAGAAAGATCCTGTGACCAATCGTATGGATTACTTTGGCCCCATGGTGAATCGAGCCTCTCGAATTTCCGCTGTTGCCGATGGTGGTCAGACTTTTGTCTCGTCTGACTTCATGAGCGACATCCAGCGCAATCTAGAGGTTTTTGCGGATGCTGAACGTTCCGCATCGACCAGTTCCACCGACAGTCAGTCGCGAGTTGATAGTCTAGGCCACAATATTCGTCGTGAGCTACAGCAACTCAATAGTCAGGGCTTCATCATTAAAGACCAGGGTGAAAGAAAGCTGAAGGGCCTGGAGAATCCAGAGCCCCTCTATCTCGTCTACCCGCATTCGCTTGCCGGACGCTTGGCTGTTCAGGAAGAATCCGGCGATCAAGGTGGCCCAGCTCAAGTCCAGTCGAACTCGGAATTGCAGCTTAAGACTGATGTTATCTGGCGTCTTTGGGAGGTCACCCTCCGACTGGAACGGATTTGTGGTGCTTTGGAAAATCCAGTTGACCCACAGCTCAGAGAACCCAATGTTGCTCTGTTCAACATGGTTAAGAATCACGGTGGTGAATTGAACGATTCCACGGTGATCAGCCTGGTTGACCAACAGGTCACTAGAATCGAGGTTAGTTTTGTCTCATTCCCAAACTCTCTTCGCAATATACTAAACAATGCTAGGCAACTATCAACACACTTTCTGTTCGAAACTTGATGCGTCCTTTCAAACCGGGCGATCGTCTCGAAGACCACGCCGTACCCATTGGCGAAGTGATGCAACAATTGCAGACCCAAATGGCCGAATACCGGGCCCTAAAAGAGCAGATGGCCACCGGGAGTGCAGGCATCCCCGTCGGGTCACCTCCGTTTGGTGGCACTCCTATGCATTGTTCCGATAGTCTCGAAAGCAACGGCACATCCTCCTCCTCTTCTTTTCTCCACCTCACTGAGGCAGTCGATGCCCCTCGTTCCTTCGATATCCAAGGCAACAGTCCTTGATCACTGATTGATGCCTTGATTATCAATTCTATAAATTTCCCTCTTAATGCCCTGGTCCACTGGCCATTCATCCTTGGTTTGGTTTTCGTTTTTTCACGTTACGTTTAATGGACGGCGTCTTTCGGCGGAGAGTCTTTCGGTCCTCCCTATGAAGCATCAGGACATGGGATCATGGAGGTTATTTCTTTTCACGGTTTTTTTTACCTTTTGCTCTTCTTGCTGTGTATCTGTTTCTAAATTCTTGGGGGGGGGGGGGGGGGGTGTTTCGCCATATCTGTGAATAAAATATTCTACACGTACCAAAGTCCGAGACCGCGCATTTATTCACGAAATTGAACAGCCTGTACCACGAATCCATGAACAGGCTCCATAACTGGGTATACAAGCCATGGAGCGTAGTGGAAACACCGAGACCTGCAAACTTTCCTTAGGTGACTATAAAATGCACAGGATCTGCACTTCTACGTATGTGATGACCCTACATCCAACAATCTCAAGCTTCAAAGATAATATCATTGTGAAATAATTAATTAGCTAATTGGGGGATCTATCGAGTCTAGGCTTCGCCCGGTTCTCCCACTACGATCCACACCTTGATAGCGCTGAGATCAGCAGAGTGTATACTAGTAGGTAACTCTGCTTAAATCTTCCCCAGTCGACCACCGCCGCGAACCTGAGACTTCCCAGAGCTTGAAGTGATAGGCTTTGCCGAACCGCCGCCAGGGAGACTAATAGTCTTTCCCTCCAACCAGGTGTTGACGGTAGAATTGTAGTAAAGTGTGTGTCCCTGGCTGTGAATATTCTTCAGAGTCGTAAGGGAATCCGTGAAATTTTGGAGAACAGTATCGGCAGTCAAAGTCCAGCTGCTCGTCGCATCGAGGCTGACACCAAAAGTCACATCTCCGTATCCGGAGTAAGCAGAACCAGTCCACGAGCTGTACTCGCCCAGAGACCAGGCGATAGTACTTCCGTTGTAAGCGACCAAATCACCAGTCAAATCAGACTCGGTAACAGTAACCGTCACCTGAGCAGGGGACAGAGCATTATTATCCACGTATCCGGCATAGACATCAAAGTCCTGGGTAATTTGCGAATAATTCGCAACAACCAAAATACCCGAGTTGGTGACAAGCTCTGAGTTGGCCAAAGTCGCCTCAGCGATAATGTTTCCAAACCACAGACCCGGCATCTCACGGCCAGTGGTGGTGAACTTGGTATTGGTCAAGTTCAACTTCGCTCCACTGGTAATGACAGAGCTGCTGAAAATAGCAACTCCGCCCAGCAGACCGGCCGTACAATCACAGTCGATCAACGTAGTCGACTGAGCACCATCTGAGAAGACAACGGGTCCATTCTCAGACAGACCAACCACATTAGTGGCGTGGATCTCGCCAAGTGCGTAGAAGGTAGCAGAGCCGATACCCGCTGCGTGTGCTACGCTGTCGTAAACGTAGATGTAACCCCCAGGATTATCACCCGAGAAGCTAGATGAGCGCTTGCCTCCGGAGTAAACTTGGAGATTGTGACCGATGGCAGTTCCGTTACCCGAAGCGTAGAGACCGTGGCTGACGGGGCCGGAGGAGTATAACCACGAATTGCTGACGTGGACAACGGTATCGGTTCCGTAGGAGTAGAATTGAGCTGCACCATTGTGAACAGTCACGTTGACATGGTCAAAAACAGCGGTTGAAGCATTGGCCTGATACGAAACCAATTAGCAGGATTCAATAAAGGAGGAGGTAGGGTAAATGACTTACCACGTTGATTGCAGCATTGAAGCCCCAGAAACTGGCATCATTCAGATTGGTAGAGTAACCGGTCTTTTCGAAGTTGATATATGAACCAGTGAATGAGGCATCGTTTGCAACGAGAAGGACACTGGTGTCATTGGCCGTAGCGGACCAAGTAACATGCTCAGCACTGGAAGTTTTCCCATCCACTTTGTGGGTCGCCTTGACTAGATATTTGTGTAAGCGTGAGATTCAATTTCTTACTTCCTATGCATTATGCTTACTAGCAGAGGGCTGCGTAGAAACCTGTGCAATATCATAGTCAGGAACAATAGCATTGTCCTTTGCCCAATTAGCAGGATTGATCACATTCGAGGGATCCTCAATTGTGATCGATGCCAGCGCAAGCGCAGGGAAAAGCAGAAGAGAGCGAGCCGCCATTGTGTCAGGGACTCTGAGGATCTGGAGGATATTCTGATGATCTGGTTCCTTGACATGATTTTCATTCCAGCTCTGGACTTTAAATACTTTTGCTTTACCCTGTCCATGTGGACATATGAATCCACTTTGATTCCCCGCAAATTGGTCAATTGTCTGGGTTGACTTCGGGATGATGTGGAGAAAATTGGCATAATCCCTGGGGAAAATCTGGGGAGATTAAGCTCAGAGCAGGGAATTGCTTGACATTCAGGAGAGAAGCTTCTCCAGATTCCCAGGCTGTGGACCACCAGATCAATGTCCCCACATCCCGACTTCATGAAAATAATACTACGCGAATCTCATAGGAGGCTTCCAAAACGTGCTAATTTCCGCCAAGAGGGGGTATACGTAAGCTTCAATATTACAGTCCGCATTGACATGGGCCATATCCCGAAGGAGGGGAAGGTTGAAGTATTTGGGTTCTTGACTGCTCACACTGAGCTTGAAATATTTTCATCCCTTAGATCCCTAAGGCTTAGAAGTAGTCCTTTCGACGATTAATTAATGCGAATGGATTTAATTTATAAGACGCAATCAAATTGACCAACTTAGTATGATTCCTCGAGATAGCATTCCAAAATGCAATGTCACTCAGCTACCTTGCTGTCCCTCCACGCCAAATCGGTCTATACTCTTCCCAAATTCATTGCAGCGAATATCGATTGTGGATTTCCTGAGTTTTCGCCGGACCTCGTACAACATGTAGACTAGACCAGCTCACCAACTCCTCAGTCTCACAGACAAAGCGAAACGCATATGACGTGCGATACATATCATTAATACAAAGATGATCCCCTCGCGCCCGAAGAACATAAGTCTGATCCTCCCGAGTGTCCTCAGGAAGAGCAGGAACAGGAGGGAAATGTTCCTCGCCGCCCTCTAAAGCAATTCTTCCATCATCGGTGAAATCGAAGTTGTGGAAGAGATAGTCCGCCTCGTCAGGACGGGAGCCGCCGATTTTCACGAACCACGCACTCAGCTGGGCTGTGGCTTCGCTTAATCGCCAAATGTACTTTTTTGACCAAGTCGCATTTGCCATGCCTGCTAGTGCAGGGGGAAGTGCCGAGGCGGGGAACTGGCCACATTCGGTGTAGAGCCAATCTTGGTTGGGGAGTTGGGTGAAGGTTGCTGTGCCATCAAGCTGGCCGTTGATCTCGTGCACATTTGTACTGCGTAGAGTGCGAGTAAGTGACCATCTCGAACTGCCCAGTGACTTGAGTATTGTCGTGAGGGCAGCATGCGAGGGGGCCATGGCGTTGGTGGTAAAGAAGAGAAAGTGGCAGAATCAAGGCGGGATCTACAGTAGGTGCGAATCTCCACTGTGACCAATAAGTCCACTGTGTTTCTAGGATCTCCTATGTACTGGATTTCCACTCCCACTTCTTAACTTTCCTCTTCCGAATTAGTGCTCAGTCCTCGCCGCTTTTTGCTTACTGAGTAAAAATGAGCACGCCCCTGAGCGCCCTGATTTACTTACTAAGTCTGAGCTAAGCCTAGGGGTGAGCGACCTAAGTAAGCTATATTAATAAAATATAATATACTAGTACTATTATAGACTCCGTACTCAATCGTGTAATTATCTGAATTATTACCCGCCCTCGAACCATGGTTCTGATGTGCGGATCCTGACTAAGACTAGTATGACAAAGCAGATTACCTAATTTACCACTTCTCCATAGCGACATTGTCTCTCGTTCTCCTAGGGATCGACTAGCCCCCATCTTCATTCTTGGGGGTGCGGACTAAGTGGGTCCGTAACAAATAGTAGCTTTACCTTACTCAATAATTTGATCAAAAGGTTAATATATTTGTGAGTCTTGAACTTACTCAATCAAAGCTAACAAGCATAAAAGGAGACACTGAATCCCCTATTTGAACCTGAAATCTCATCTGATTTGAAAGCACCTAAAATATAGCATTAAACATGGTTGGAGTAGAGAGGATAAGGTTATTAATTCTAAAATGGCTCGAGTCAGATGCCAGATGAAGCATTGCCCTAATCCTTCGGAGGTCTCTATTTTGTGAATTAACTAACTAATCCGGCATACGTATGTCGATAGTAATTAGCTGTATCCACTTATGTGTGCGGGCCTTAACTAAGTTTGGTAAAGGATCGCCTGTCCGAACGGCATAACAATAAATGTTTCATAGTCTATTCAATAGGAGTCGCCTTTTTAGTGGGGGTATAGAGACACGACATTAGTTGCAGGTAAGGAGATATCTTTGATAGCTAGCGAACTGCAAAGGCAGGTGCAAGAAACATATAAGGCTATCTTTCCCTCTCTTATATTTGGAAATTCGGAAAGTAACTACTACAGTCGCCAAAATCACACGATGAAGCTCTCTCTTTCCGTCCTGATTGCCCTTGCAAGCATCCAGTCTGTCTTCGGTGCAAGTGAGGAATCCTGCACCAAGGAAGCAAGAAGAATCAGCACTCAATATCTCGGATCTCAATACACGAATGATGTGGTATGATCTATATTTTTCATTCATTCTGAATGCTTTTCTGCTCTTTTCTCTGGAGGATAACTATCTCACAGGCAAGTCAGACTGTATGGACTCCCAGGCGGATAATTCACCCCGGTCACTTCTACACAGAAGATTACATAAGTGATAGGTAAGTGTATAAGTTATATAGTCTATATATCTCTACCTTATATAGTAAGGGCTAACGAAGGATGAAAATATTTAGATTGGATATTATGCTTGATAATGCTGGAAATATTACTGAGGTTCATTGCGGCTAAGGATGAGGAAAAGGGGGGAGGGCTCACTACATTTAGCCACCTTGGCCATTTGAGATATAGTGAGCCTGTTCCTATTGTCGGTTATAAAATAGTGTAGCCTTAGTATCGTCGACTCTCCAAATAACATAGCTCTTCATCTCTTCTTTCTTTTCAGATCCTCAAAGATCAAATCTCTGTTTCCAAGAATCCTCAAGGAGGCAATTTGCCAACCGACCAAATGAAATACTTCAAATGAACTGTGCCCCCTATGCCTCATTGGTGGACAATTCACGTGATGTGAGAGCCTCTGTTTTCTTGCCATGGCAGTAGCGCTACTGTGGCAACGCGACCGCGGCAACGGGACTGGGGGTCGGTCGTTCATGGCGTCGTGAGAACACCTAATGTGTCTTAGTGGGAAATTCAATATGCGCGTGTTGACTAGCGCTACTATGCCTATTAGTACGGTCCGTATGTGGGTACTAGGAATATTGTTTACAATGCTGGGATCGGGAATCAACCAATTCTTCTCGCTACGATATCCATCAGTTCATATCGTTACACTTATCGTAGAGCTTTTGGCATATCCGCTAGGTGTTTTTCTAGTAAAGACTCTCCTACTCACCAGTGAGCCTACCCGGTTCAAGCGATTATATTAATATCATTCTGTCGGCTGCGTTTATGGTTAGCATAAGACACATCATATTCAAATGAAGTCGTCGATTACCTTTTAAAAAATAAAAGTACTGACATATAGACTCCTGGTATGCACATGTGGGGGTCTAACATGGCGACCTGTGTAGCTCCTTGAAGGTATCACTCTTGGAATTAATCAGTATGGATTCCAGTGCTGACTTGCATCGACACATGCGATGGAATTATTCTTACCATATATTAAAGCATAGTCAATGCGCCCTTGAATCGTTGGCCACGCTCTTTCTAATTTAAGCTGAAAGTGGGAAGACTTCTTTGTGGAACCGCCAACTCAGCACTAGGAGAGGTAGATGCCCAACTTAGACAGATTTACTTGTGAGAACCTTGTTGGAAAAGCCTAAGGCTAATTTCGAGGAAATAAAGTTTCGATATCTCGGAGATCTAAAGTAGACATCCATGTTTGAAACCAAAGCAAGGTGGGTAGTGTGTTGTTCGGGCATTCGCCAAGGAGGCGGAACGGTAATAAGATCATCTTGATTCGACAAGGATTGCAAATATTGACAAATCTACACCTCATTGACTTTCTGATATCCGCACACGAGAACCAAAGAGGGAGATGGACATATGAAAGTGGGGACGTGGTACGCATGGTGGTCTGCATGTGCATGGCAAGGCAACCAGATACTTTCCAAAAGAGGGGGTGTTGGCCTGTGAATTGAGGCTCTGCATTGGGAACGTCCCAGATCTTGCCATCTTGTCGCGCGTTTCGGGTTCATTGATTGGTCAAAGATGTTCGTCGGCTACAACTGACCCCATGTTCAACATCTTGCATCCGCCATCAATCCACAAATATTTCCTCTGAAAGGCGCTCTGATAGACACGAGCAAGGAATTTGACATTGCTTTTCTGAACTATGAACGCGAGGATGGCTATAAAGTGTCGCCGTCCGGACTGTCGGTATTGAGGTTCCCATGAGATACGCTTTACTTCCTGGTAGACCTTTCTATTTTGAAGTGCTCTGCATATTCCACCACCATATTCATAGCTGAAAGTCCACATTCAACTATTACTTCCACCATGGAGCCTAAGAAGACACCAGAGAAGAGTTCTCCAAAAGGGGTCTCAAGCCCTTCGAGTGCAGGCGCCGCCAATACGGGTTCCAGCCAGACCACCCCTCCAAGGTATACCTGGGATACCTGAGTGCTACACTATCCATCGAACAGTAAGACTGATGGAAATTTCTGGAATATAGTAAATCTCAATCTACTATGCAGGACCTGCGGGAAATCGGAAGCTGGGTAAACACAAGACATCAGTTCCGATCCTGATCCATTTTACTAACTCCGATATCCAGACCAAGCCAGAAAACAGAGCTTGACCGTGTGAATGCGGTTATACGGGAAAAGGGAACAAGAAATGACAGAATTCAGGAAATGGAGAGCTTTGACACACCGACGATGAGCTGGCAGGATGCATCTAACTACGAATCAAATGGGTCCGCGAATACCCGATATTTACATCTTCTCTGGTGAAAAGCGATACTCACTTGTCGACCGGTAGATGATCCCGCCCATACGGAGAGAGCACCGAGTGCGAGGGGATATGATTTAGATCATCAGACTGGAGACCTGGATTAGGAAGGAGTCATTTCAGTGATTCATGCATGCATATCCACAAGGAAAACCAATGGCGACATATTCAAGATGATAGTCTGCAGATGGCAGCTGCACCTCCACCCGTGTTTCCCCTCTTTTCATTTTATCCATTCATCATCGTTTATGAACATTTATTTGACTTTTTTTTCTCTATCTTCTTATCGTCGAGTATATGCGAGATTGTTTGCTTCCTGCCGTTGATCCGACACCACCGAGTCCTGAACCATATACTGTCCAACCATTCGAGTTCAAATCGCCACGCAATGCATATGTAGTAGTATCATTTAGTTACATGAACTTCGCATTCTTACCTTAGTAGAGGTCTAGTGATGAAGTTGAGCCTCCAGAATTGCTCATTCGGCCTGAGTCTGCCGTAATTTCTGTTTGATACATTTCCAAAGTTTGGGGTAGGGCTGACGGTGGAGAGATAGACCTCTGGTCTGGCCATCTTTAGCTATGTCACTCATTTGTCAATCGTGCCCCAATGAGAAGTCTTGAAGTCTTGAATTGGCAGGGTCAAAACTTGTGAGTGAATCTTCATTGGAAATGGCATGGGCAAACTCATTTCTCCAGTATGTCTGCTCTAGCATACTGGCGCTCTGATTATTAGGATCCAGCTCTGCATGTTATGGGGTTTGCATTTTCGCCTGCGAGGATTGGTTGCCATCATCCATAAGGCAGCACCGCTGGTGTGTTCGCCACTCAACCACAAGTCGAGTGAAAAGAGAGTTACCAGTGGCTAGTTGTTTTGATTGTTGATCGCGGGTAAGGTGGTTGTGAGTGGGACCGAAGGCGGCCCTACAATAACAGCCCGAAGAATTATTTCGATTAGATTGAAGGCCAAAGAGCACCGATCATAACTAGCTCTTTGTCAGTTGGACTAATTCCTCGCGTCCGTGGATGAAAAAGAAAAGAAAAGATGGGGGATCTTGAAATCGTTATCGCGGGATCATTACCTCATCAGTCACGGTCATTGCGAAGTCCCCGCTAAAATGAGGACAATTTAGCCTCACGAAATTCCTAGTGACTCATTTCTTCTGCCATTCGACGTTGATTTTTTACTCAGTTCTCTTGAAATCCTACTAAAGAATAATTTCGACATGGCCGAGTCCGTGGATACCGATTTCCCCTCCATTGAGATCCAAAACCTCTCCTACAAGTTCCAAGATGGCTCAAACGGACTGGAAGATGTACTGTTGAGCCTCCCACCTAGCAGTCGGACCCTTCTCATTGGCGGTAGGTCAATTCAAAGGGTCATTATCTCCTGGAAACAGTACAGCTAATCCTTGCGCACAGCGAACGGAGCGGGGAAAACCACACTGCTTCGTCTGGTCTCGGGCAAACGCCTTGCCCCCACCAACACCATCGCTGTAGGTGGCAAAGATCCATTCAAGGACGGTCTTGAAGGGGTTACTTACCTTGGCGTGGAATGGGTGCTGAATGCCATTGTTCGCACCGACATCGATGTCCCCACGCTATTGGCCTCCGTGGGCGGAAATGCTTACCCGGAGCGACGCGATGAGCTTGTTGATATCCTCGATATTGACCTCCGTTGGCGCATGCATGCCGTATCTGATGGTGAACGGCGTCGCGTCCAGCTGGCCATGGGTCTGTTGCGGCCTTGGAAAGTTCTGCTTCTGGACGAAATCACCGTTGACCTCGATTTGCTCTCCCGGAGCAACTTCCTCGCCTTCTTGAAACGAGAGACAGAGTCGCGAGCTTGTACTATTGTCTATGCCACCCATATCCTAGACAATCTTGCACAGTGGCCCACTCACTTGGTGCATATGCATCTGGGTAAAGTCAAGGCATGGGGAACCGTGGAAAAGTTCCACGATCAAGTTCCACAGTGGACATCCGAGAACAGTCGCCTTGGAGAATTGGTTATGAAGTGGCTTAAGGAGGATCTTGCTGTTCGGGGTCCTCGGAATGGAGAGGCGACCCAGGCTAAAACTTATGATGCCGGTGGTATCGGGGGTTACGGCTTTGAAAAACACGACTAATAGGTCGGATGTTCAAATTTTGTGTCTTTTCTTTGCATTCGGATAGCTGCGTGTTTTTTTCATTTTCTTTCTTTAACGGGTATTCTTAACAATGTGCCGTTCAACATTGGATTCAACCAAAAGGCATGGGTAGGGGTTTTGTGGGCATCTGGGTGGATCGATTCAACATTTGGGAGTATATGCAACCATGATTCATGAGATAGAGAGCTCGCAAGAGGTGACTTGGAAGAATAAACTAAATTTCATACTTGAAAGTTAGTATACACACGCAATAATACTTCTTCATGTTCATTGTCTTCGTTGTTCCCAAAACGGGTGATATTGATTTTCTGCCTGAGGCATTCAATTTGCATCATTTGTTGACGCGGCGCGACGCGCCCTCACCTTGCAGCGGCAACACCGACAGTCTTGCTATTGACATCGCACGCTTTTGGATATTGAAAGAAAAATCGGCCTCCTTAGGAAGGGCAGCCCAGTTTGCAACCTGACTGGCCTCGCTGGCCACCGGCTACTGCAAAGGAGGACAATACATACTTCCTGGACCCGCCTCAGCCTACTACAACCCACGGCAATGCGCTCTTCTGACTACGAGTCCGACTACTTCGATGATGACAACTTCGTCGTTACCGATGATGGTGACGATATTACGGAATCCCGTCCAGCAAAAAGGCCTCGTGTACGACCCTCGACGCGCCTTAAAGACCACAATGCCTCGTCAGACGATTTCTCTGATATTGACGAAGAGACATTCCACGAGAGTGAATTATCTGCAGCTCACGATAGAGAGGGCACACGACCTAAAAATCGAAGCTTCGTACCAAAGCGCAGCAACATTCAAGAAAATATCTTTGTCACTCAATTGACCCAACCCCACTCCAGCCCTGATCGAATACGTGGACCGAGGTGGAAAAAACCCGAGCCTCCATCTCCTCGCCCTGACATAATTCCAACACCTCAGGCCAGTGAGAGGCATAGACAGTCGGATCAATTTTCAGATGATGATTATGACGAATTGAGGGCTGCGTTGGCTGCTTCATTGGATTCGTTTGAGGTAGAGGAAGCTGCACGCAGTCCGCTGAGCAAAAATCCCCCAACGAAGGCCATTCCTGCAAGACTACCACCCCCTGTTAGTACGAATCAAGCCGTACCGCAAGATCTGTCCTTCGAACTTGATGATATCCCGGACGATGCATTTGACTCATCGCCGTGCTTATCGCCTGTCGCACGGCCTGCCCAACCAGCATCGTTCTCCTCCAGTCTCTCCAGACATCCCTCATCCTTTCGGCAAACCACCCTATACGGTATGATTCAAACGAACCCGGGTCCATCACAGCAAGACCAGGACCCCGGCCCGCCAGATAAAGTCGAATCTCCAACACACCACAAATTAAACCACGATGCACTCAACACGTGGTGGTATCCCACGAATTTGGGAACCACTAGAGATTACCAATACAATATCACCCAAAAAGGTCTCTTCCATAACTTACTGGTGGCTTTGCCTACTGGTCTAGGAAAAACGTTCATTGCAGCGACAGTTATGTTGAATTGGTTTCGTTGGACGAAGGACGCTCAAATTATCTTTGTAGCTCCCACCAAACCATTGGTGTCGCAACAAGTCTCGGCATGCTTGGATATTGCCGGTATCCCGCGCTCTCAAACGACCATGCTGACTGGAGGTGCACCACCGGGCGTCCGTGCCCAAGAATGGCAGTCAAAGCGCGTGTTCTTCATGACGCCTCAGACACTGATCAACGATTTAAAAACTGGCATTGCAGACCCAAAGCGAATCGTTCTTGTGGTTGTGGACGAAGCCCACCGTGCTACTGGAGGCTATGCCTACGTGGAAGTGGTGAAGTTTCTGCGGCGTTTCAGCAATAGTTTTCGGGTTCTCGCCCTGACAGCCACGCCTGGTTCAACAGTTGAAGCAGTACAAGGCGTTATCGACGGCTTGGAGATCTCACGGGTAGAAATCCGTACTGAGAATTCCCTTGACATTCGTGACTACGTACACGCCCGCAATATCGAGATTGAAACATTCGAATATTCAGAAGAGATTCAATTATGTTTGGATCTCATGTCTGCGGCTCTGCAGCCCCAAATGGACCAACTTCGAACACTAAATGCTTACTGGGGAAAAGACCCTTTGATGCTTACTGCTTTCGGATTGACGAAAGCCAGACAGCAGTGGATGGCCTCTGATGCTGGCCGAAATGCCAGTTTTGGACTGAAAGGCATGGTGAATGCAATTTTCACCCTTCTTGCTAGCTTGGCCCACGGGTTGGACTTGCTAAAATACCATGGAATTGTCCCGTTTTATCGTCATTTGTTACATTTCAAGTCGAACACTGATGGCCAAAAGGGTGGCAAATACCAAAAGCAAATTGTGCAAAATGAGAGCTTCAAGAAACTTGTCAACTATGTCGATCCCTGGTCTAAAAACCCCGAATTCATTGGTCATCCTAAGCTGGAGTATTTGAAATCTGTGATCCTGAATCACTTCATGGATGCAGGTGAAGGGAAAGAGAATGCCGACAACAGCCAGCCAGGTACGCGCGTCATGATTTTCGTTCACTTTCGCGACAGTGCTGAGGAGGTGGCGCGTGTTCTCAAACGATATGAACCCATGATTAGACCACATATCTTCGTTGGCCAGTCCAGTGCCAAAGGATCTGAAGGGATGTCGCAGAAGACCCAGCTCGACATCATTCAGAAGTTCAAGGGGGGAACATACAACACCATTGTGGCAACCTCTATTGGTGAAGAAGGTCTGGATATTGGCGAGGTGGATCGCATCGTGTGCTATGACTCTTCTGCTTCACCAATTCGAATGCTACAACGCATGGGTCGAACCGGTCGCAAGCGAGCCGGAAATATCACATTGCTTTTGATGAAAGGCAAAGAAGAAGCCTCCTACGTCAAGGCCAAAGACAACTATGAAAAAATGCAAGAGATGATCGCCAGCGGCACTCGGTTCAGTTTTCACGACGATTTATCCGCTCGTATCCTCCCTCCTGGGATCCGACCGTTGCCCGACAAACGAATCATCGAAATTCCCCAGGAGAATTCGCAGCAAGAGTTGCCGGAACCGAAGCGCAAAGGCCGCGCGCCCAAACGGCCACCGAAAAAGTTCCACATGCCTGACGATGTCGAGACCGGTTTCACGCGTGCATCGACTTTGGGCGAAGACGGCGCACAAAAAGAGAAATCACAGAAAGAGAAAGCTACCAAGACACCCAATAAAAGAAAATCTATCACGCCCAAGCGAGCTGCAAATCCTGAACCCGAACTAGCGAAACCACCGACAATGGCAGAACTGGACAAAGAGTTTCCGAACGCAATGAGCGAATATGAACGAGCCATGCAGCAACTCGGCGACATAACAAACCCTCGCACGGGATTTTGGCCCCGTCCCGAGAAATCTGTAAGGAAATCAAGCAGGCCGACGAAGAGGATCCCTCATAGCTCTCTGAGTCGCCGCATTAGTCACGTTGTACGGAATATGGATCGAATCAGTCCTCGAGGCTAGGTAGAAGGCCACACGCACAATGCCCCTCACTTTGTTCATGAAAATTTGGAGTTTGCTTAGATATACCCAATCATTTTGAAATAAGACGAAGATCACAATACTCGCATCCCGAGGACACCTTTTGAAGCTATAAATCAATCTCCCGCTGGAGTTGAAGCCTTGCCCGCTTCAAAGCATGTTATGAGTAAATAATAAAGAAGAACGTCAGAGTTATCATATACGAAATGTTATAACGTAGTAGAGTCTACTAGTAGTATCAGCACATTGGTACTAATCAGATTGGAGCTGCTCCAGTAGCACTGGCACCTGGGTATTGATACCTATAAACATCGGACGTATCATTCAGATAAAGCTAATCTTGAGCAACCTCCCGAGATCCGGCTATGCCGATGAATTGGCTGTTTCAAAACCGAATATTCTTGCGAGGTACGTGAGCACATTGGTTCTCTCATAAACATTGGGGGTTTTCGGATCTATTTTGCCATTTTACCTGATTTGATCTCTGCAGATTAACATTGGAATGAAGTGATGCTGCTAGTTAGGCTTTCAATTTGTCCCCCGGTCTTTCTACAGGCCATGCAGTACGACATTGATGTGTTATAGCTCTGGGCGGTAACCATCACTGCATATTTTCCCACCTACGGGTAGTGATTGCATGTGTACAAAGGGAAAGGTGATAGATAATCTTTAGACATATTGAAAATATGCCAGCCAAGAGGGTCTTGGTAGCAGGAAGAGTATCGTGGCTTGTGCAACAGACATGTCTAGGATAGAGTCACTCAAGCATAATCCATCCGAAGAATATATCACCTTGATTGGAGGTTTCACAAAGGAAATTATCTTCCGTCCATAGTGAGCATTCTTGCCCTTGCTTTACGTGATGGCTAGTCAGATCGGGTTTATTGATTCGATCCGGATCATGAAAAGTAATTCTATAACTTCAGAAATCTGGAGCCTTTATCAGTATGCAACGTGGGGGCCATATTGGTTAACAGCAACGTGGGGGCCATTCTGGTTATAATTGACAAAGAGACGGCAAGTGGCAGGACATCTGTGAAAGGAAATTGTATGCAATTCATCTAAATCATTGTTAGGTACATGACTTTGACCATCACCCGGCCACATTCTTGACCTGGGTATCGCAGATTATCGAGTGCGTAATGCTGTCTAAAGAATGAAAGGAGCGGCCAACGTGGATTCTCGACTAGTGCTTAGGATACCCACTGGGGCCATTAGTTTGATTTAACCAATCATAGTGAATTTGTTAGATTATTATCCCAACAATAATCCTTCGCCTAGAAATGATAAGATCATGTGCCTGTGCAGGCGTCCGTGTTGCTGACTTTCATGACGTGTCTCTTATTCATCCAACATTAAAGAAGCAACACAAGAACTTCAAAACTTCGCTTTTGCTATTGAAAACTACCTCTAAATCAACATTGATTACCAGAGTTTCATTCCAGTAAAATTCAGGATGGCAGACGAAGGACCACTTCAGCCTATGCTTCCGCCGCTCGGCAAACCCAGTGCTGCGGCGGCGAAAAAGAAATCTGCGATCATCAAGTTCAACGTGAATACGCTGGAAATATTCAATTTTGGATAAAAGCTGACATATCTCGTTAGATATTGAAAGATCAACTCTCTCTAACAACATGGTTACTGCTGGGGGCGGTGATCCAAGGCCTGGCAGTACTGGTCTTACCTGCTTTCTATGCAATTCTTCCAGCTATCCTCATTCTTTCGTACCGAGTTCTCGACAACCTACTTATGACGGCTGGTCTGAAAAAGAATCGCTTCATGGATAATGTCATCATGGGAAAATTCACGGGGCAAATCCCAAACACAGATGGCGTGTATTCTAGCGAGCCAGCCGACGAGACTGTGGTCTCTTTTCAGTTGATCACACGATCGAACCAGTAATCTCTTATGGCCATTCTCTTGATTAGGTTGTGCACTAACAAGATCTTCATAGTCCTCTGGGTGTTTTGGCGCCTGGGGCTCGCGAGATTGCTGCACTGGCACAAACCATGTATCGCCAGTTGGCCGAGGAAAGGGAAACATACGGATGTGAGACTATCTATCAGAGATCGTTTGGAAACATTGAAAGCTGACATGATAAACTAGTCCTTGGCTCAAAGACCTGGGTGGGAGCAGATGAACGTTCCGGCGGAAATCATATTTTGACAATGATGTATTTCCGTGACCTGGAAGGTGTCCATCGCTTTGCACACGGGCCTCTCCACACTGATACGTGGAATTGGTGGAATTCCAAAGGTAAAAAGTATGGATATCTTTCTATTGCACATGAGCTCTATTCGTCACCGAGAAATCAATGGGAGAACATTTATATCAACTCGGAACTTACTGGTCTCCGTAAGTCAAGCCTTTCCAATTTCAACCTTTTGGTACATACGGTCCATGGACTGATTGGGTTCTCAATAGCGGCAACCCTGGTGAAGGTGAAGAAGATGGACGAGGAAGGCAAAGAGAATGGGTGGGAGTATGTGAACCCAGCTATCGATGCACGGAAGGGGAAGTTGGCAAGACAATATGGGAGAGTGAACCGCAGTTACGAGAATATTGGTACAGATGTTGACTACAACTATTGAGATCTAAGGGTATTCGATTGGTTTATATGGAAAACAGGGGATGCAATTGAGTTGGTAAAAACAAGGGAAAAAAAGGGGAGAGCATATGAAAAAGCAAGTTTATTCACTCCAAGTAGAAATAGCACTGTATCAAAAAAACCTCTCACGATGAAAAATCTCTCAAATAGCCTGAATATCAAAACGCATATGGGCACTGTCACTTCCATATGGGTAAGTAAGAATTCGATAAATCCAATGAGGACCACGCCAATAAGCCCCCAGAACAAAGTTAGCAAAGTGCCGAGCAAAGCATCATACTCCGGTGTTCCATAATTCCAAGTGCGAGGCGTTGGATCAGGCCACGCAATACTACGCATGGAAGACCGAGGCAAGTAATTCGTAATACAATTCATGGTTTTCTCATTGGCAACATAACACACAATGCATCGTAGATGTTCAAGGTAAAAGCTCTTTTTTCTAAGGCGCCTGGGTCGAATTTTAAACCCTGAGCGCCCCCAGCGTCAGCCGGGGCATAGGACAACATAGACGAATCCTAATCACATGCGATGCTATTCCAGACATGGTTAACCCGTATTTGAGAATCAGTTCCATGGCTGAATGGTATAATGCCGATTGAGGAAACAGGAGAGTAGGTAATTTGTGTATGTATTGTTAAACTTCCGAGAATACACCGTGCCTGGTCATTTCCGACATTGAGGAATACTGTAAGAATTCTAGCTCTTGTGAATACTATAACTTGCGAGGAAGAGGAAACATGTTATCTTCGTAAATTTGTCACTTTCTATGTTTGTCGTGCCATTTGAATGTACACGACCCTGTCGTCAATCTTCAATAGTTTTTTTGGCTGATCGAAGGAGACCTAGGACCTGTTGTCCAGTTTTCTTATTATTTTCGGCTGCTTCCAAAATCTCATCGGTGATCTGAATCTCGTGTCCCCGTCGGCTTAAGAACAGCTCTATGAGCGCCCCTCCAAGCCGCTCATTCGCCACAGCCACTAGGACAATATTGAGAGTGATTTGTATCTCGTGTCCTTTTTGATCAAAGAGTATTCTCATAAGCTTGTCTCCGTTAAACTCATTGATCGCAGCTGCTTCAACAAGCTGAGATATTTTGTCTGATCCTTCTTGTTGATATGATAGGAGCTTTCTGAGACTATCTTCGCTCATACTCGACATGTCTTCTTCTTGATACCCCGAATCTGATCGTTGATGACTTCTCAAGGGAGTGTGCGTTCGATGGTAAGAGCCTAACGTTATAATTGGCGTAGTCTCGTCTCGTCTTATTTGGCCTGAGGATGAGGTGTCATATTCCACGTTGCTGCGAACCGTTGTTCCACTGTCAAAAGATCCACTATTGTCGTTGAACCATAGCATTTGGGACAATTGCGATTTGGTCAGCCCGATGCTCTTCCACACCTCCTCTTCTATATCATCTGCCTCTTCAAACTTCCAAGTTTTTGGAACGCTCTCTCTATGAAGCCAGTACCGAAGACCAACATGAGAGATATTGCAAGCAGCTGCATTACCTGCGTTGGCCAATGCATCAGTGATAATCCAACGCTTTGCAGAACAAAACCGGTGATGATAGCGGCAGTGGAAAAGTAAGACCAGACAAGAGACAGGGGCTTAAATTTGGTATTTTCTCTCCGATGCACAGATATTAGCTCTTCCTTGATCTCCTTAACAATCATATACCGTTCAATTTCCAGTCGTTGATTCTTGTTTTGTACCCAAATGATTTGTTGTTTTTTTTTCGACTTTTAAATCGTCTTTCTCTTCATATTTTCCCTCGTCTTTCTTTCTATTTTTTCCTTTTTTTCTCCATTTGTCTTTCTTATATTTCCAGGTTTGAACATCTGCTGGTTCGCCTATTTTTTCGGCCCCTCTCCAAAGCCCTAAGGCAAGACTAACTGTTCCAGATGCGGTGAAAATAAAAGCCACCAGGCGAAAGGCGCGAGTGCTTTTCGTGAATTTCGCCATCCAGAGCGGGAAGAATGTCGTTAAAGCTGCAAATAGCAATATGCTTGCCTGGAGGATGACTCCACAGAGGAACACAAAACGAGACTTGCAAACTCTATCTTTTGGTCCCAGGTTCAGAGAAAGATTTGGGGGGTATCTTAAGTCTTCGTAGTAAGGCACTTTTCGGGGTTCTATAAATCCGTCAGCAAGTGCTTGTCCGCTTATATTTGTTGGCTGAAGGTACCGAGGAATAGTATGTCATCTTTTTCCCGTACATCAATGGAATTTTTATTGGTATCGTCTTTGGTCACTTCAGTGGTTCCGTAAAGCTCTCCATCATAAAAGATGAATTCTCGAATTGGTTCATCGAGCTTATCAGTTGCTTTGAAAATACACCTCTTGACATGATCACCGGTCCAAACTTCCCAAACCTGCTCCGAAGTAGACGATAACAAGTCCCTTTCTATCCTATTGTTTGCTTCGTTTTGATAAGCAACGGATGGAGAAGCCTTGCAGCACCTGAGAAAGGCAAACTGCGATACCTTGATTACAGCACCAAGAGCAAATGGTACACCTGTTGGAACTAGTGTGAAGCTCAGTCTGTCCAGCCTGGTCACCGACTGTGCAAGATACCTGTTGGTATATTCCTGGCCTAGGAGGGACAAAAGACTATTAAGAATAATTAGTATGTATGGACGGCTATGAAGAGATAAGACTCTTACGGGGTTACACCAGAAAGCAGCTGGACTGTGATGTTATCCCCACTCTGAAAACCATCTCCATTGAGACTATCCCTGGGTAGTGGGACCATAGATGATTTTTAGCCCGTCGATCGGACTGCTGTATTTTAAGCAATGGAATGTCCTTGCAGAATTACGATTGGGAAAGACAAAATTTATGTGCAAACTACTTTCTCCGATCGAAGCGAGTCACGAGAGATAAATTTTCAGTTAGACCGACACTCAGAGCATTGACATAGGTGGCTGCCCATAAGCTAAACATTTGGCGTAAAAAAGACAGCTGGAAGACAAAATTCTTGGCTCTGGACGACCATTAAACTAAGTCAACTCTAACATGACCGCAAACGGTTTGGGCTGTTCTAGATGCGAAGGCAGAAAAACAAACACAACCTAATTCATTCGCCATCGTGTCTTTAAAGAAGCTTATTACTTATCTCAGTCCACCTTAAAAATTAAGTTAACTAGACATGTCGCAGTGTACAGCATGCATGGTCTTGGCCAGACTCCGGGCTGCCCTAATTATTCCTCCCGAGGTTGGCGGTTGGGTTTCGATGCGATATCGTTCCATCAAATCGACCTACTATTCAAGTTCCAGACATCCAAGCTTCTAGTTCTAGACTCCTGGGTATTTCATACGGGTATTATAAAACCTCTAGTACTTATTACTTGGGTAAGTACAAAACAGATAATTTATGCGCTATTCATATACGGATTAGTGTATAATGTGAATGGGGTTTGAAAGAGCATCTATAAGTTGTGCGACATGGAGGGCGATAGCGGTCGCTACTTCATAACCTGGCCCCATGATACCTGACCAGTTTGTATCATTGGTTTCAGGTTCAAAAAATCGATATGCCGAGCGGTCGTAGATTATCTGTCGCGTTTGTTTCAGTTCGTTGAACTTCCACGCTATATGGGACAGGATATCTTCTTCAAAATCGACATGCTCAATAATTAGTAGTTCACAGTATCTATCTGAAAGGCGAGCAAATGTAAGGGTAGAGGGTGGAATGATGCAACAGACTCATTTGGAGACTGGATCCATTTGCGGCGCAGGCGTCCCTCTTCTTGCATAGTACCGAATTGAAGCATGTTCGACAAAGTGCTATCAGATAAGTACTTTGAACTAAATCTCGATGCTCGCTGAGGAGGACTACTTGGAGAGACTGGCTCGCCTGCTGCTCTTATACCCTAGACTCGATCTTTGGATGTTGAAGGAATATGTGGTGTATGGCGGAGCAAAGACACTATATAAATTTACATTCAAAGCCTTCATATGTTAGTGATGATACTTGAGGTTTCTTTCCTACTGTTCCCAATGTCGCCATCTCAATTGGCGAAGTCTTCAAATGTTTATCATAGCAATCATCATTGCTACTTATAGTTGGTTGCTCCAGTCTCGAAACAAAGCGCATAGCCTCGGAACGGCGCGAATCCAGGAGATAGATAGAGCAAAGGGGAGATCAAGTAACTCTAGGATTTGAATAAAGAATCCTACATAGTACGAGTATAATGACCAGTCGGGATATAATCAACTCTGATCTATTCACCGGCCAGTTTTCATATGTTTTAGCAATTGGTCACAGTTGCCTTCTAATGCAGGTTTCAGGGTTAGCGGGACATGAGGTGAGGCGACCGTTGATGATTCTAGTATGATGGAGTAGATGTCATCTTAATAGAGGGAGCTGAGGTGTTTGTTGGTTTTAAAGATATTTTGACCTTCTGCATTGTGTACCGCTCAGGTGCCAGCACTTCAATGTTGAGTGGATTATGTCTCATGTTCATCAATCAATGTATTCTCAAATATAAATAAGCCGTGAGATCTTGTATTTACATCCCATATTAGTCAAAGTCCACCGGAGGTAGCCCTCGAACTTCCAAAGCAGACTGAACACACGCTTCTAATATCTCGATGGCTTCTGTCCAGCTCACGAAACCTTGCTCAGACCTCGGGGTTTGGTTTTCAACCGGTCTGCGACCAAGGTTATCTTCTTCGACGAGCCAGGTCAGCCATCGCACCACAGAGACGGCCTTCTCAATGTCTTTCTCTTCGACAACGACGCGACCCAGGTAGTTACATAAAACTTGCACATCTTCACCATACGGACCATGGCTCGCGAAGGCAGAATGCCATTCACAGACAGATTCTCGGAGGTCTGGCAACCGTGAGAGACCTTGTGACGTAAATACAGGTCTCTTTGGAAGAGGAGGTAGTGGCAAGCACTTTTCCTCTGCGGGAATGGCAGCAGGGGCATCTGACTCGGTGTCACGGCCCGAACAAATGGGAGTGGGGTTTGAAGGAGGCTGTTGAAGCGATGTACGCCGTTGTTCATCCAGGATCTCCTGTCGAATGTCCTCGGGGAGTGCAGCTAAAAAGTCTGCTGATATACCATGTTGTTCATCTACAACCGGAGAAGGTGGCCGAGAGGTTTCTGACTCCACGGGAGAAAAGGTTGGCGAGGGCTTCGAAACAAAGTTAGTCAACCTTTGTGATCCGTCGTCTAGTTTTGAAAATTTGGGTGGACGGCCGCGCTTTCTTTTTGGTGGTATGAATGGTCTCTTTATACCAGCAGTTCCGGAAGACAATGGTCGAGGAGGCTCGGCAGGAGCCATCGATATTATATCTGCGACAGGTTGGGTCGATATCGATGGCTGCTGATTGTAATAACCCAAAACCTCATGACGCAAGTCATCTGGCAGGGCAGCCAATATATCAGGATCCAACTGGGACTGAGGGGGTAGTGATGGAGAAATGGGTCTTGAAGCTGGTGTTGGAGACGCTGGATGGGCATCATCGGGTGGCCTTGTCTGCGCCACGAGTCTCGATCTTATGTCGCTAGGAAGTTCAGACAGGACGGTTGGGTCAACCTGAGTGGGCATAATAAACTGAGAGCCAGGAACGTCCGGAATTTTGTTGACAGTATGTGTTGGCGTTTCATTTTCAACACCGGGGGGATTGTTCTTTGAGGGGCTTTTTGATTCAGCACCAGTGACAGTCTTCTTACGCGATGGGGATTTTGCGAAGCTGAGTTGCCGTTGGCTACTATCGAGATTCGCCGATGAACCAGACTTGAGTGGTTCAAGTTTGGTCATCTGTACACCAAGCCCTCGCAAGTCGCCTGGAGAGAAATTGAGACTTCTCAACATCGAAATGGCCTCTTTAGCTACAATATCGGTGGCATTGGTAGCAACACCCAGAATAATGCTCTTGTTGAAAACATCACATTTCCCATGCCCGAGATGCTTGACTGGCTCCAGTGGTGCATCCATGGATCGTCGCATAACCTTCAGGGTGAGCTGTTTACCCTTGACTAAGTTTTCCACTAATCGGCGGTTGAGCTCACCGCAGAGGGACTTCACGAAGTCTTCTGCTTGGTCTTGATTGGTGAATCGAATGCCCCAATTGACTTCTGCGGAGACCGATTTTCTAATAACCTCGTTTCCGACTTCCGCTTTGTCAACCCCTCGGGCATATTCCCACATCCGGATCCCGGTTTTTGGACCTAGGGTAGAGACCAATCTCTCACGAGTGAGAGTCCTGATGTCCTTGACTAAGGTTACCCCAAGGTCTTCTAATTTGGTACTCAAGCTATGTCCAACACCAGGAAGATCTCGGACCGAGAGGTCTCCCATGAAGTCCAAGACAGCTTCGGGCTTCAATTGAAATTGTCCAGCGGGTTTCGCCTTCCGCAGAGCAACTTTCGCCTGTAAAATATTTGCACCAATGCCCACTGACACTGCACATCCAGTCTTATCTTTGACGGAATCACGAAGTCCTTGGGCAATTTCATCTGCCTTGGATCTTTCTCGATCAACAGACCCCTCCGAGGTGGTTTTCCCGTCCGAGCCACCCGCCTCTAGACACAGCTGAGTGACATCGACGAGGGCTTCATCGATACTGACACTCTGGACAACTCCATCGATTGCAAGGACCGAGTTATAAAACTTCCGACTAGCTTCTTCGTAGGCAGGAAAATCATACGGCAGGACTTGAAGCTCGGGGCACGCCTCCAAGGCACCCTTCATCCACATACCATTCCGGACACCGCGCCCACGAGCAGCATAGTTGCAGCTTGCGATTTCGGAACCTGAACCGGAGCCATGCGCGATAGCGACAGGCTTGTCGCGGAGTTCTGGGTGTTTGAGAAGGGACACAGCCGCAAAGAAGGAGTCGAAATCGACATGGAGAATATATCTTCTTGCTCCGTGGATGGGTTTCTTTTTCGCGATCTGGGACTGAAGCTTTTCTTTTGTTGCCGCTTGAAGCTGTGCGTTCAATTCCGCTTTCCACGTCGACAGATGGTGAAGCCGAGACTCTCGATAGTATTGTTGCAAAAACTCTGGATTCCCAGCACTATTATTGGCCATTCGGGGATCGGAGAGAAGTTGTGCATTGTATTCTTCGGATGTCATGTGCGTATTCGGTGGAATGGGTGGCTTTCGAGGTGGGGGCATCTGATTACTATCTAAGCGCGACTTGGGTTCGTGGTCGGCATGACCAGCAGGCGCGTTTCTAGCTTTGGGTGTATCCGGCGAGGTAGATGATTCATTGTCTGGCGAAACCAAGGACGTGGCTTGGGGTTCCCCATCGGCCGAGGTGAAGCTGGGAAAGTCACCGTAATCTGATTGCGAAGGCGGGGTGGACGGGGCATTTGGTTGGTATGGAGAATCCGATCTCCTATCAGCTGGGTTCATAGCGTACTGCTGTAGGTTGTGTTGAGTACTGCAGCGTCGGACTGCAGCAAACGCGCACCACGGCCATGGCCCGGGCTAAAATCAACAGTAAACTCCTGACTGCATCCGAGACCGCAATTTGTTGTTGATTTTCAAGCACTGCTCAAGAGAATCTTGGTAATTAGGCTAATGCTCGAGGGAGGGGGAGTGTTGACGAGTACTTGCGAGGCCCGCAAATGCGGAGATAGAATCTCAACTGGTTAAAAGCGGTGAAATAGGTTCAGAACTATTTTACTAACAGTAAAATATAAATTACTGTTGAGTCTACCCTGTTATAAGTAAAGATAATAAGAATTTCTAACATTGAATGTTCATTGATATTCTCATAACAACTTGAGGTAACCGTCTAAGGTATCGAGAGAAAATAGAAGAAAGAAAAGAAACATAATCCAGCAAATCCAGTGCTGTAAGTTTATGCTGAAACTGTAGTTGGAACCCCGTTACCATTGACTTTCTCCAAATGTTCGACTGCTGACGCCTTACTCGTTCCATTGGATGTCTCCTTGGGGTAGAAGTCAACCTTGCCACCCTCCTGGATCACTCCCATCCGGTCCAGGCCGAAACGAGCCCGAACGTAGGAATCCACCTTCCAGTGATTGACCCGCAACCGCTCTGCCAGGAAAGTCCTTTGGCTGGCCGCAGACTGGATCTTGCTCTTATCTTTGGCCTTGGCTGCGTCGATCCATTCTGCAGTGGCAGCGAGGAACTCCTCGCCGATCTCACGTCTCTCCCGCAGAAGAGCATCCCGGGTGGTGGTGTCTTCCATTCGGGCATTCTCACCCTCCTTGGGCTCGATATATTTGTACTCCCAGTCTTCGCCACCGCCTACACCCTTGGGGAGCTTGCTGCGATCGATAAATTTGGTGAGGTCGTCGGCGGAGTTCGTAAACTGCACCTTGGCGGCGATATCAGGGTCCATCCAGCCGCGAATGAGCTTCCAGATGCCTGTCACAATGTCAGCCGACTGTTTCATTACATGCGATGAGCGCGGAACGAACCAGAGAAAATCCAAGGGGCATTGTGAATCAGCATGATTCCCAGCGACTCTGGGTAGTTGGCCTCAAAACACTTCAAGATAAACTTCACTGGCGGGTATTCCATGTTCGAGAGACCAAAGCCTGTCATGTCAAACAAAACACACTATGAAGCACATCAGCAGACTTTCAATGATTTCCATTGGTAGGTACCACCCACAGCATTCTCAACCGAGCCAGACATAGTAAGTCGGACAGACTCGATGACATGAACAATATACCGCTCCAAAGTCTCTTCACTCTGTGCGCCAGGCTTGTGCAAGCGGACTTGAATAACCACAATGGGTCGACCCAACTTGTCAATGCCATGGACATAGCTCTTGCCCATGCGCATCTGATCAAGGAAATCTTTTCCTTCCTTCTTCTTCCGGGCATCGGATCCCTTCTCCTGCTGCAGTGCGTAGAGCTCGCCCTTTGCCATCACATCATCGTCCACGTGCATTTCCTTGACTCGCCAGACAATGGCTTCCATCATCATCGCGAAGGCCCTACATGTATCCCACTTGCGCGCACGGAGGAACCGCAGCATCATGGCATCTGGGTGGTCATGCTTCAAGATGTCCAGGACACCCTGTCGCAGCTCAGCGGGGCTAATCTCCGACAAAGCCTTCTGGACCATCTTAGTCTCATTAGGACCAATCCCATATTCACGGAGAAAGGCCATGAACTTTTGTTGGTAGGGCCTTGTAAGTGTGGGTGCAGTCTTGTCGGAGGTGGTGCTTTGCAGGGTTGAGGTGCGACTAAGAAGGGACATTCGTCGCGGGGGTGCGGATGGCGTCGGGCTTGCCGGATGCTCCTCGACGCATTCGCTGCTGTCTTCGTCGGAAGGCAGCTCAGCTGCTCTGAGTAAAATAGCCCATAGCTTCTGTAGCTTGGCCTCCTGGTCCTCGTTGAGGTTGCCCAGAAAGCCAGGGCGGGGTCCTTCCGTGGCCATTGTGACTGTATGCTTCTTGTGGGTATGCGCAGGTTGTAAGAATACCAATTGGGTTTCGTGATCTGGTGAAAAGATTTGACGAGTGAAGCTTCATCAGGGGACTATCGTGGATATATATGGTGAATCGCCACCCCTCCGATCGGCCCCAGTCCACATGAAACCCCTCCTGATTCTAGCGTCAGCCTCGGCCCTAAAATGGAAAGAAAAGAAAAAAGAGTTGAGGTCCATGCCACACGCTCCTAGTACGCCATGGACGATTACATCACGATCTTGGGTAAAGATCAACTAGGCCCGACTGGTTCCCCGGATTTCCCATCAAGGTGGAATGGAACCTCGGCCCTTTCGGGAGTAGTGAAGATCCACTCCATGTGTTGGCCACAATTTTGAGTGTCGTTATCCTCTCAACCTACAGAGACCCTTATGAGCCCCCATCTAGTACAAACCCCCCGGCGCCATGACCCCCGTTTAATTCTCTATCTCTGACCGAGACTTCGCTTGGCACTTCTCAACTCTTATTCGTTAGACTCGGTTCGACATCATACCTGCAGGTCATGGGACCAATAACATGAGAAACTGGGGCCCCACAATATCCCCTCGTTCCTGATGAAGGGAACCGGAGAGATATGTCTCATTTTGGTTAGTCTATCAATACAGATCGTCAAAGTTCTTCCCCACACCCCCAACTTTACAATGGCTGGATCCTAGTAATTGCATTATAAACCGTTACCCCGCGATACCTCAATCCGATCATCTAGACTTTTTCAATGACCAGCCTGTTCTATTGTCCGAAGACAATTATGTTACAGAGGCCGAAGTCATGCAGGTTTCATGTGTTATACCGGGACGATCACGTCAGGGAAAGTGGGGACATTATCAAATCTGAGGAATGCCCAATAATCAGTCTATACAGAGTACATTTACATGTAGTACACACTTAATACTGGAAGTTGATTCTCACCGGCTATATTTAAAATCTATCACACCGAGAGAAAGTCTAATCGAGGTTATAAAAGTAGAGTGATACAATCAAAAACGTCGAACTCAACGTAATCACAACCAGATTAATCAAAAAGGAAATCAACGCATTAATGAGGTTGTCGAGCGCCTATAACACTGGTAGCAATCACAATCTTCCACACGAGCATCATACATTATTCTCAATCTTTGCCGGATCAAGCAAAGCTCTTTACCTGCGATTTCGTCATCCAGTGGGGCTGGCAGTAGATTCCACTCCTGAAATTTGTTGTAGGCCATATTGTGCATAAGGGAGGCCTTTTTATCATCACGGCGCTTCAAACTCGGAGCAAGTCGGCCAACTAAGTAGCAGAGAATCTGCAAATTCCTCCACGCGTGCTTAGGAAGACATTGTTTAGCCTCAAAATGATCAATCAGTATATCAAATTCCGCCATGATGCCGTTGCACCGGGAATAATAGCATTTCGGAACTCTTCGAAAATATTTTTCTATGCTTTCTCCATGAGTGATTAATTCATCGATCGCTGACTTGGCACTGGTCGACAGGTACTCTATGATGAAGGGAGCATATTCGAATCTTCCTTCCCATGAGGAACATCTTAGTAGTTCACTGTAATATAGGATGTCGTCAGCCAATTTGTCACGGGTGTTTTGAAAGGAGAGTTTTATTTCAGGTCGTGGCATCATGCAGAGACTGACTGGATATTTGCAGTGTATATGTATTGAGAAAGCGCTGATTGATTGACCTTCCAAGGTTGTGATGGTTCCGAGTTTATCAAAGGTTCCGATCTTGGATGTATCTCTTTTATATTGCCAGGGACCTTGGGAGGTTTAGACATAGATCTCCAGACACAGCCCTTGACTTTCTCCAAGGCTGTAGACTGAAAGAATGAATCTAGTTCTTTGTAGAATTTTTTATCAATATTTTCAAGCCTATTACATAGATTGTCGCCAACCCGCTTGAGTATTTCGCATCTATGTAAAAGGTGTGATGTCTTACTCTGTTTCAGAAAACAATAATAATTGATGGCTGCTAGAAAAGTTGGAAAGAAAGGCCTTTTACTACATCTTAAACATTTCAAACACCAACAATGGAATGAATATGTGAGGTAAATAGAGAGGAAATATAAGGTTGTTCAAAGCAGTTACTAATGATTCCAGTTCTTAGCTATCCTCTGAGAAGCTTTGGCATAATGCTCCAATATCGAATGGAGAAGCTACTGAGCACAAAATTTGCGAACAAAGGCTAGATGATAGCAGTTTCACTACCTCATATTTACAGAGACAACCCATAGCAGTACCTTGTGAATCATGGCCGAAAGAAATCCATTGTCTAGACTTTGTGGTAGGATGTTTTATTTACATATGAAACATGTGCTGAACCAATGATGAAGTAGCAATATGCGCCAGTAACTCCGATGGTGCTTTCTAATAAATAATCCGCCACAATAGGCAGTCTATGGATGATGGTATACCCAAAATGGATTTGGGTCTTCAATCTTGCTCAGAAGTTCACAGGGGAGTCTCTCCTAGACCGAACATTCTGATCGAGTTATTCCAGGCACTGATAAAAGTGTTAGCAAATAATTCAGCCCAAAAGACTTGAGTCGGCTTACGCTTCACAAACTTCCTCGAGGGAAATGCCCTTGATTTGAGCAATAACATGAGCAACACGAGCGATGGCCACAGGCTCATTCCGACCCTTGACCAAACATCCCTTCTGCCACTTCTCCTTCTTGACAGCCTTCGGTAATTCCGGGGCGCCAGACAAAAACTTCGCCGATGCGTGTGAAGGGCGAATTTCGCACTAGAAGCATTGTTAGTGCTGAATTCATCTGTTCCGAGAATATGCACTTACCCATGGTCCGTCCGTCTCAATCTGGAGCCTTTCTAGTGGGACAGCCTTCACGACCTCCAGATTTTCTTCGGTCTTCATACTGCAGCCATTGACACCGATATCAAGACCCAAGGCAACCAGTCTTTGCATCTCCTCCATTGTGCCCGTAAAGCTGTGTACAAGGCCACCTTTTGGCAAGTGAGGAAGCTTCTCGCTGATCAATCTCTCGAAATCCTCGCTTGCGGCGCGGGAATGGAGGAAGAGGGGCATGCCAATTTCTATCGCGAGGTCTAATTGAGCCTCAAAGTATTTCAGCTGAGGCTCCTTGGCGCTGTGGAATAGTCGGTCGTAATCGAGACCAATTTCACCAAAAGCAACAGCGAGCCCGGCTTCCTTAGACTCGATTGCTAGCTTTCGGAGCTCCTCGAGCATCTTGGTGGGTCCTTCAGGATATTCATCGAACAACTTGGCTTGGCAAGGATGCACACCGACTGTGGCATAGCAAAATCCGGCTAAATGGCTCATTGTTAGTTCCATGAACCAAGCACTTTCGAGAGGGAAAGCGTACGGTAGTTGCGAGCGATTTTGATGGCTTCCTCAGACTCTACTAGATCTGAACCTGTGACCATGAACTTCTGACAGCCCACATCCCGAGCCCGTTGGATAACATCATCCAGGTCACATTCGTGAGCTTGCTTCCCATGATAGGTGCCACTGAACATAGGATCACTCAAGTTGATGCCGATCTGAAAAACGACGTTAGCTTCCAAGGTGCTGCTGGTCTGCACGAAATCAGGGGAAACAGACGTCGACATATCTCGGTGGTTTGCTTTCTTCCGCCATGGTGGTTAAAATGCCGCTTGAAGAGGATGGGAATGCTGAACCAGAATATTTTACACTGCCCAGGTTAGGAACAGATCCTGTTCATATTGTTAGTTGATTATCAAAAAGAGGCCTATTCTCCCAAGTGGGGCCAGAAGTGCACAGAACAAATGACTCAATAGAACGCTCGGTGGAACATACTTGGCTTTCTATGAGAATGAGTCAGAGAAGGACTTGAGAATACGATGTTTCTGGTTCCTGTTCCTGTCCCAATCGGGTTGCTGATATAGCGAAGTACGTTCAGGGGGGTACTTTTCAGGGACCTGATATGCATTCAAAGGGCGTTCTGTCTCAACCTGCTTGGCTTCAGACAATCAATACTGTCCTGTGGTAACAATGAGGTTTGGCTGATAATATTGACACAGTTTGTGTTGAGGCACGAACCCCAGCCACATCTATGGCTGAATTTTCGTAACGTGGCGGTGCATTGATAACGTAATCTCCCTTAACACGGAGAGAAGTCCGCGTAGTAGTCGGTAAATCGCCGCGATCTGTTCAGGGTCCCGGTCCCCAGGATCATAAAGATCGATCGAAGTGACAGAAATCGAATACTGTTGGAAGCGTTAGGATTCCACATCAGAAAAATGTCCTGAAGACGTGGAGTCGTTCCAGGAGTCATGACTTTTACTTCCAGGGGTCTGGAAAGACGAATCAAGTTCATACATTCCAAGGTTGTAACATTAAACTTCTAATTTGTGGATCTTCTCCAATTGGTGCCCCGGGGTAAGTCCGGGGACATTACCGGGGTGAAGAGGAGTGTCTCAATCGCGGAGAATGACCGTGATAAGCGCTCCGCCTTTCTATCTTGCTAAATATTAAACCTCCTCTGGCTGGCTGGCTTCCACTTCGTCATTATTGACACGTTCTATAAACGATCAGCCCAGCCTGTCGCTCTAAGCAGATTATCTTGGTACCTTCCCACTGCTCTCAAACATGGCAAATCAGAAATTATTTTCCATCAAGGAAGTCTCGGGGCATCGATCACCCGAGGATTGCTGGATTGTGGTAGAGAACCAAGTGTGGGATGTAACAGATTTTCTTGAAGAACACCCTGGAGGGTCTGCCAGTAAGGGAGCTCTACATTTGTCAAGAAACTTTGACTAACGAGTTCACCAGTTATTCTGAAGTATGCGGGCCGCGATGCTACTAAGGCCTACTCAGAAGTACATTCGCCAAGTGTTTTGAAAACAGGCCTGGAACCAGAGAAGCTCAAGGGGATTCTTGATGAGTCAACAATCGACGAAGATTGGGTTAAACCCCTACCAGGTGAACGCGCTAAGGTCCTTCTCGACAACGAAAAACCTCCATTGGAGACCCTGATCAACTCGCATGACTTTGAGGCTGTCGCTTCCAAGACTGCTAATAAGAAGACATGGGCATTCTACTCCAGTGCATCTACAGACCTAATCACCCGTGACGCGAACAAGTCATGCTTTGATCGTATATGGTTTCGGCCGCGAGTACTCCGAAATGTGCGATCTGTGGATACTCAAACAAAGATTCTAGGTGGCAGTTATAAGCTTCCTCTTTTTGTTAGTCCGGCCGCAATGGCCAAACTCATTCATCCCGAGGGAGAATGTGCGATAGCTCGAGCATGTGAGAAAAAGGGTATCATTCAAGGAGTGGGTTGAATTTCTTTGCAGAAATCACTGTTTACGTTACTAACATCAATTCAGATCTCAAACAATTCTTCTTTTACTATGGATGAACTGCGAAGCACTGCTCCTGATGCAAGTTTCATCTTCCAACTATATGTCAATCGGGATCGAGAAAAGTCCGCCGAGCTTCTTCGGCAGTGCTCAGCCAATCCCAACATCAAAGCCATCTTCGTAACCGTGGACGCCGCATGGCCGGGGAAGCGAGAAGCAGACGAACGTGTCAAGGCAGATGAAGGCATTACCGTCCCAATGTCACCTTCTAAAGCGCAGAATGACAAGAAAGGCGGTGGTCTGGGTCGTGTGATGGCCGGGTACATTGATCCTGGTCTCACATGGGAGGATCTGAAATGGGTCCGACAGCACACCCAAAAGCCAGTCTGCCTCAAGGGCGTGATGTCCGCAGACGACGCCCTCATGGCGATGAAGGCAGGAATGGATGGAATTCTTCTTAGCAACCACGGTGGTCGTAATCTTGATACTAGCCCACCGTCCATCATTACTCTGCTGGAGATCCAGAAGAGGTGTCCTGAGGTCTTGGATGCTATGGAAGTGTATGTCGATAGCGGTATCCGTCGTGGAACCGACATCCTGAAGGCCGTGTGCTTGGGCGCGACTGCAGTGGGAATGGGTCGGAGCATGCTTTTCGCCATGAACTATGGACAAGAAGGTGTTGAGCATCTCATTGATAGTAAGTTACCGCTTCTACCTACACATCTTCGGTCCTCTCCTAGCCGTCCAATGAAGTTAACAAAGCTCGATCTAGTCATGCAAGATGAATTAGAGACTGCAATGCGCAACATCGGAATCACGTCTTTGGATCAGGCATCCCCAGACTACGTCCACACAGGAGATGTTGATCACTTGGTCCCGGCTTCTCACTCACACCCGTACGCTCGAGGCAAAGCAAAATCCCGAAAGCGTGGCTCAAAGCTTTAATGGTCGAATTCTCGGGTGAGTTTATAGAGCTAGTTCAAGGTTCTAACTATTTTCATCGTCAAGAAATATATGTAACAGATCACTTTCAACATCCATCGAAACATAATTGAATTGATCAGGATATCATGAAGCATACGTAAAAGATAGCCAGGGAACCGATCATAGGTTTCTCGGCATAATCGGGCTGCTTTAATGAACGCAACTTCTTCAAAATATTGATTCTTTTAGAACTACGGGTTTACATAGAAACAGAAGTCGGTCAACGAATGGTATTCAGAAGTCACAAGCGGGATGACGGAGGAAAAGTGGCTCGCGTCCCAGTCAGGTTCAACGCTAACCCTAATAATACACATATTCTGCCACCCCCAACATCATGTCCTTGAAAACCTGCACATTATCATGGCGACTGTGTGCCTTGTCGCTGCACAGACAGCCCAACCTTTAGGCATATGATTCACCTCTTCGAGTCGGCCGTCATCTCCTCCGAGAGTGCGGTAATTTGTGATGTCAATGACGACATTTGTTCATGGTACCGATGTATCTCTGACAGTCTGAGATCTCTCTCTGTTCTGTGGGCTTCTCGCACCATATACAGGTCGAGATATGACGAACCCAGACTCCTGCTAGGGCGTCTAGAGTCGTCCCGCATGTTCGTCGCTTCCAACATGCTGCAAATCTCGACACTCAGGCGGCGTATCTCTGTCTTAAGAGCAAGGTAAAGTTGAGTGACATATGCAAGGTTTACCCCCATATCGTTGAGTTGAGATCTCAATCGCTGAATTCGGCGGTGCATATCGGCCACTGACTGATTTCCTCTGTTCCCATCTCGGTTCTCCTCGGTTGGTTGATGGTTGGGGTCACTAGTCTCCGAGGTACGCTTGAACTCTTTGTACTTGATATCGTACGCTTGACGAGTTTTTGGTTCAGAAAGAGTCGAGTATGCCTCTTGGAGCTAGTCACAGTTAGGAGCAGTCAAAGGAATACCAAGACCAAGGAGGATCGTGACCCACAAGTTGGAATTCAGCAGTAGCATCCGGAGATGGGTTTTTGTCAGGGTGTTTAACCAGAGCAAGGCGTTTATAAGCTACCTTAATCTCGTTCAAATCTGCACTGGGTGGGATCTGGAGGATTGCATAGTAATCATCCAGGCCCTTAGCAGGGGTCACGTATCGATTGCTCATGGTTGTCGCTGAACAAAAAGGTGCACGCTGAAAAGTGGGTGCACGACTGAAGCACGTTAAGTTTGAGCCTGGATCGTGATTGTCGGAGTATAAGATAAACGAACCCCACCGTTTGTGCCATCGTTTGTCTGTTCACGTAGTTCTTTTCACGTAGTTTTCTTTTGCTTTTCTCCCTTCCTCCATCCTTTTCGGAACACAGATATTGTCATATTCATATGATTCTATCTTCCCCAGGCCGGCATTAGTATCCAGCTGCCGACGACTAGTTATATGACCCGCCTGTATACAGTATATCACGTCGATTAAATGGATGGAATGTCTTCAATTCTATTATATGAAGTTAGAGACAAGTTCGATGGTCAGATATCAAGTGTCTGTACATAAAAAGACTCCACTACCTCCTTTCTTGATCCCATTCAAGTTCTCCAGCTCGCTCTCGTTTGCGCTCGCGTTCTCGGTCCCGTTGGAGACCTCTCTTGCGACCACTACTGCCAGCTAGGTCCTTCTCTTTCTCACGCGGGTCAATCACCATTAGCGAGTCCACATCGGCCTGGTGTTTTTTCTTCCAGTTCAAATCTTTGCCCAGGGTATCCTTGCCAAAGCGGAGCTGGTGGGACATCCATCCTGCCTCGTCAAAATCTCCATTGTCCGCCGTTGCGGCTTCCGGGTCTTCCCAGGATTTGCACGACTGACAATTGACGATGAAATGTAGATCACATAGTTGCTCTTCTTCTTCATCATCTTCTTGATCTTGGCTTTTGGTATCTTTGTTGGTTTGTGGTTGATTATTTGATGTTTGAGCTGAGGATTGTGTGTCTGCGCCTTCAAGTTTGGCCTTGAAAGCGTTAAACATACGGAGTGCTTCGTTCTCTGCTGAACTTCTCGGCCCTGAGCTAGACGCGCCGTTGGTGGAGCTTGGGTGAGGGCGTCTCCGGCCTCTAATTGCAGTCTCAGGAATCATTGACTCAAGAGCTGACTTCTTGTGGCTCGAATCGGCAGATCCAGTGTCAACATTGCGACGCATGGAAGCTTTGAGAGATGCAATTTCAGCATTCGTTCGTGAAAGCTTGGTTTCCTTTGCAGGTGTAGGGGATCGTTCAGGTTCTTCGGGGTCTTGTATAGGTAGTTGTGCCTGGGGTTCTGGTGTTTTCGGACGTTGTTTGCGTTCCGTCGATGGAGATCGTTTCGGGGACGGAGAATGTGCTCGCTTTCGGGGTTGTTTAGGCTCTGCTTTTTGTGACTTCGGGGCAGGCGCGTCGCTAGGTGCACCGGGCAAATCGGCGACTAGTTTTGTGTTGAACTTCGGCTTTGCTGGTCGCATAGGCATCTCCTCTTCGCCTTCGTCGTCGCCAAAGCTCAGTAAGACTTTTCCAGCCTTGGGGTTCTTCTTCTTCTTTTTGGCCGCCGGCTTATCCCCTGTCGATGTCGAAACAGTCTTGCGATCCTTCAGCTTGCCTTCCATCGGGCCCAATTCTCCGACCTCACACGAGGTTACTTTCACCGGGTATACGGGCTTTTCGGTGCCCTCGACACGCTCTGCCTCGGCGATCTTTAACACATTGAAGATACTGTCTCCCTCCAATCGGCCAAACATCGTACATTGCCCATTCAGCTCCCGCTCGGTATTGTCAAGCGTGATAAAGAATTGACTACCGTAAGTGCCATCCTCACTCTTGGCCATGCCAACTAATCCACGCCGGTTAAAGCGCAGGCGACTGTGTAGTTCATCTCGCAAAACCACTCGCTCGTTCGGATCGCGCGCTTCGGGGTCGTATTCGAATTCCGGGTATTCGTAAATGGAGGTACCACCGGACCCAGTTCCTGTCGGATCACCGCCTTGGATCACGAATCCTGGA
The DNA here is from genome assembly GCA_028828245.1 of Penicillium lividum. Lineage (NCBI taxonomy): Eukaryota > Fungi > Ascomycota > Eurotiomycetes > Eurotiales > Aspergillaceae > Penicillium > Penicillium lividum. The sequence goes on from JAQJAG010000002.1 coordinate 1,332,977, forward strand.
GCGACCCGATGGAAGATAGTTCCGGCGTAGTAGTTGTCTTTGCAGTGTTGGAGGAAGTTCTTGCAGGTGAGGGGGACCTGATTTGCGAAAAGAGCGATATGAATTGGGCCAACGGTTGTGTTTAACGTGGCCGAAGCGGTCGGAGTCGGCTCAGTGGCATACTGAGTAGACATGTCGAGAGAATGAGCGGCCGAGAAATGACCCGGTGGGAGAAAGAGGGTAAACCGGGAGGAACTTAACGCTCATCGTCGAGTCCGAAAGGGCGCAGTAAAAAGTGGACGGACGTCATGCAAACACGTGACAGCTCCTCTATACATCATTTCAGAAAATCATCCAATCGAAAATTAAAGTAGAGAGAAACATGTCAATTGCTATTGCTCACCTTTGCTAGCCTGATGCATATGCTTGAAGTTCAGTATAGTGATACAATTATATTCCTGCCGGTTGTACATGGACGTGTATGTATGTTTTGCCTACAGATGCAGCTATCAAATTTCCCGAGGTCCAAGACCCAGGTGCTTCAAATAATCTAATACAATTTGAAGATAGAATGCCCTTTTCAATCCATGCCTACAAATGATGCCTATGTAGATATGTAACAATATTCACTCGATTCAATCTTCTCAATCGCTTTCGTCGTCGGAATAAACCTGTCCCCCAGATCGCCATTGTCCATATCTGCCACCTTCGCTCCCAGAATTGTCAAAATCAAATTCCTCATCGTCCGACGCTGCACGAGTGCGGTATTTCCTGTAAATAGCTGTAGGGTCGTCTTCCTCATCTGACGAGGACAGCTCTTCTTCCGGATACTCATTTGCAGGGTGATTTTCAGCTGTTTAGTAAAACATGATCAGTAAGCTTTTCGAAGGCGAAGAAGGATAGTAAAACCTACCATTTGAGTCTGCATCCTCACTATCCCATTCCTCCTCATCGTCTTCAATGAAGTTCTCCCAATACTCTTCGTCTTCTTCGGTGATGACAATGACACCAATACCCGAGTTGGGAGCTTGGAGTGCTTTGAGCTGCTGCTCGGACTGCAATTCAGCCAGCGGGTTAGAAAGCATATCACTTTCCTCGATCGGACGTCGAATGTAAACATCATAAACGTAGTCATCATCATCGCTGACTGGTGTTGCCACGTCTACTTTTATCTCCTCGCTGCCTGCAGAGGGTTGGGTTGGCACAACTCTGGGTTGCTTAGGAGGCCGGGGCTGGTGCTTCAAGGGCTGCGGAGGTTTGTATTGTGGCCGAGGCTGGGGTGGTGGCGGAGCAAAGTTATCGTTGAAATTCCGAGGTTCCACCTGCATATCGCGTTCAATATCTAGTGCAACCTGCTCAAATTCCTTGGCGAGACGCTCGGATTCTTCGTCCCAGGTGCTCTGCTGCGCCCGCGCGGACTTCTCCAACGTTTCTGAGATATGTTCCTTCGCAGCAGAAATAGCTCCCTGTCGCTCCTCTCTCCACTTCTTCTCAGCTTGATTCACCACAGGCCGCTTTCTGGGCTTTGCTGGAGGTTCCGCCTCCTCAGGAGTCTTGGCTCTGACGCTCTCTTGGCTTTCAGTCTGTGCTTGGTGCACGAGGTCTGCGATCATAGAAGCTTGACGCGAATGCGACTTGCGCTGAAGCTGCTCCACTAGAACAGCTATTCCTGGAGAAGGACCATCGGCCCGGCGCTTCTGAATACCGGCCCGGGATCCTGGACGTGAACCTGGAGTCGAGGCACTGGGTCTGGAAATCTGGAAGCGGCGCACAGCCTGCGCATGGCGTGGCGAAGGTGGTACAGAAGCAGAGCCAGAATCTCGTCTAATTGGTCCTCTTTCAGAGATAAACGCACCTCCCACTGACGCTGGGGAAACAGGTTGCGGAACAGGAGAACCATGGATTGCCCGCTGGCGCTTTTCTTCGGCCTCTTTTCGAGCAGCCGCGGCCCGCTGGACTTCACGGATCTCTGCACCTGGCGAGGTTGCTCGCACAGTGGGGATTCCATTCCTAGGACCGGACTGTGCAGTACGGTGAGGTGGAATGTGCAGACTGCTCACTGACCGAGGACTACGAAGCAATCTCTGTGTGGCCGGATGAGACGGCGTGGAGGCGCCAGAATCAAGAGGGCTGCCATTGCTGTTAAGTGTCACGCGATGAAAAACATAGTCAGTGAAGCGACGCTTCTTCAGGTGGTCAGATTGAATGTCTATGTCGTGTTAGCGGACATTTTGTTATGAGGAAATAAACTTAGATATAGCGGGGTAAATTGCGGAAATGTACATATTTGGATCAAACCAATATGCAAATTGAAATTTCAAAATTGTGACGGCAACAAGGAACTAGACAAGAAAATGCGCAATTGCAAAAATGATTCGATATTGGTGATGCAGCATGCTCGAACAGTGCAAAATGTGGGGTAGAGAAGAGACGGGGAAAAAAACAGAGGGAAAGGGGCGAAGACTTACAAAGTGTTTCCACGGGCTCCTCTTCACGTCGCCGCTTGATGTTAATCTGTTCTGGAGGAAGTGTCATTTTCAAGACTTGAAAAGAGGTGACAATGGCTCGACTTGGAGAGTTTCAAGGTTGGAAAGATGGAAAGCTTGTCAATGACTCCAGATCGGGTTAAGGAAGGTGCACGTGACTCCTCGCGATTAAGTCACTACTTTACCTTCAGGTGTCGCTATAACCTTATTTTATGACAATTCTTTCGACCTCAAATTCCATTACCACGCTCGAATATCAACAGTGCCGTCTTCCATCTGCCGTTTTAGACAAACATCGTAGTTTTGAGAGAAAGTGGTGGCATTATCATGCCTGCCTCTCTAACAACGCTGAAAAAGAGGGCCTGAATTATGGCGGTCCCCGTGTCCTAGTTGAACATCGTGCTGGCCCATAAGGATGTTGTGCTCGCGGATGTGACTGTTGCCTCAACCTCACTACAGATCCTACGCGAAAATTTGGAGTTGGTCATTGTACTTTAAAATGTGCATGTTGTCAGAAAGCTCGAGGGTTTGATGATCCCACAACCGACAAGATGTTTCTAAAAAAGCAATTATGTGAGGAAATGATAAATTTCCGAGTCACCGGATCACACGGGTCACGAAATGGGGCATTGTGGATGATTGTTATGAGAGCCCATTTGATATGATTGCCCCACCAACCTATGAACAGGTTACCAAAGATAATGCGGCGGCAATATGTATTGGCAATACTGACTGAGGGATTTTGATATATAATAATTGCAGTAGTTTGCTTACTGCCTGGTTCTACTTTTGATGTTATGTCAAAAAAATGGACAAGTATCGATTTACAGAGATGAATTGTTGGAGGGTGCACATGGCTCTATATTATTGTAAGATAATCCTTCATTCAGTCATCGAATAGATTCTTCCGGAAGAACGAAAAGATCCTGCGAGCAGCTTCTTTGCCGACCAGCGGATCCAGTTGCTCTATCTCCATATTAGCTATCTCACTAATGCTGTCCGTCTCCAGAATAAGTCGGTCAAGTGCTTGCGGTGTCACACCGGGGACAGCACGCAGCATATCCTGCGGAAGGAGATTGAAGGTACGATGCTCAATGCCAGCAGCAGCCATGACATCGCCAGATCCAGATCCAGAGATATCGATGTCTAAGCCAATTTGAACAGCCCGAACGGGATCAGGCTCTGGATTGTTCTTTTTGAGTTCGGCAAAGATTTCGGCCGTCTGATAAGGCGAGGATGACCAGATAATCTTGAGGCGTGGGAAGGCAAGCGTAAGAAGAACAAGTAAGTGCTGGGCACTTTTGGGGTTTGATGAATTGGTCATCCCACTAGAGCTGGTTGCAGCCCCCGTGGTGGAGAATCCTGAGTCAGTTCTAATGTTGCCGCCTGTGAAGGCGTCAAACGTAAATGCCTTATTTTGATCAAACTCGATCAGGAGAAGAGGATTTTTGTAGTGTTGGAGCATGGTTTCGGCTTGGTTATACAAGCGACCGTTCTTTAGGGATTGCATGAGATCCTGAACCGATTTTCGCTCAACGCAAATATCGGGACTGAGGATATAATCTCCTACCGTGAGCTGAACGGGGACCACAATGGTGTTGTTTCCGTGTAAAAGAGACGGAAGGGCACTTCTGAACTCGCGCACATCGACTACCACCAGTGGCGGGGATGCAGTTGCCGCTAGCCGTCCACCTCCAGCGATCCGGGTATTAACCGTGCGGAGGAACTGCTCTTGTGGATTTTCAGCACTCTTGTCATGAGTCAAAGTGACAGCCATGTTCTAGATGGTAGTAAGTTAGAGACCATTCGAATATGGAATGAACTTCGCGACTTACCCCTTTCTCCCTGATCAACTTGGTGAAAGAGTCCTTTTCTCGACGCACGGCACTTAGATATCGCTGCTCCTCAACTGATCCACCATAATACATGAAATAAACCTTCACGTTTCGTCCCGAGTGCGAGCTACGGTAAACCTCAACCCTCCGAATGAATGCAGAGTCGGGCTCATACATGATGATGTACCGCGGCCGAACTTCCTCAAGAATGTGTTCATCCATGTCCCCGTCATAGGAATGAATCGTAATGAGATCATTCATATCGTAAAGTTGATAACAATCTTCCATGTCCTCGAGTTCGTCAATATCGATTTCAATCTTTTGCGTTTCCTCGACCTCAGTTGGCTGAATCTCATTAAGAAGATTGATGACTTCACTAGGCTGTTCAACCTGGGTCTGAACACTGCTGTTTGGGACACGAGCAGCTGCAGAGTTTACTGCCCCTCCACCTCGGACTCTCCGACGCTTGTTAGGAGGAGGCCTTCCTTGTTGTTGCCTTTGACCTGATGGTGTCCCTGGAGTTCCGGGTTGGTCCTCGTCCTGTGATAGATTTCTATTCACGTTTGATAGTGATTTTTTCCAATTGAGGTAGCTTCGCAATCGCCGCCTCATCATCACATTCGCTGAACCCTCTTTATTTGGTTCATCTTCATCTTCATTTCCATGTCGGGGGTTGGTTACTCCCCCAATCTTGGTACTCATGGTGCTGATGTACTCACGAAGTTGATAACATGTTTTGACCGCACTGCACATGACCAAAATGGTGTTATTTGATTCATCTGCACTGTTTGGGTGCAAGTAAGCATCATGTTCAATTTCCTGAAGTACGTCCGCAAGTACGCTCCATTTTGGGAGAGGTTCAAGCACGGGTTGCAAAGCGGCCGAGAATGCGGCCGAAGATGTCGTATCAAGCTTCCCTTCATATGCTCTTGATTTTGCAGTTTGGAAAAGAACATGGGCAGCATCAAGAAAAAGCCACGGCGAGTAGTTATAAGAATTGGACCCAGGAGGTGGCGCATTGGCCATAACAATTGTATCCAAGAACTTCACGAAAGATACCGCGTCGTATGTAAGTAGAGCCCTGTATTATCATTAGCGCCGTAATAGGAAGACAAGAACAGGGGACATACTGGAGAATCGATTGAAGATCTGTCAGATCGTTGACAATCTGCTTGGTTCGAAAGTTCACTCTATGCCATATTGTTTGCAGCTGCCGTCTGATCGCTGCAGCAAAGTTTCTGTGCAAGGCACTGTCCAAGGTCCACTCTTCCATATCCAGACCAGTGTTGGTTTTGCGAAGTTCTGCAACACTGAGTTCAACGCATTCAAGAACTGCATTCTGAATTTCTCGCATTTTATGGCTCATTGGAACTTCTAATTCAATAACTTCGGCCTTGCGATCTCCTTCCAGTGCCTCAGACACGGAGACGTGAAATCTGGGCCACAAAGATGCCTTTCGCAGAAAAAGATTGCGAAGCATATTAGCCAAGGGCGCAAATCCTGTGGTAAATGGCTCTGGAGATTCTGAGAAAGCTTTTAAAAAGCCTCGCTTATTGGATTGTCGGTATATGCGCACGATGAATGCCTCCAATGACGTTGCAACCACCTTGTCGGCATGCAGGATAATCATCCCGGTTACTTTCTCGGGATCGAGCAACTTTGACAATAAATCCGTAACCAATATCCTGGATGTAACACTCAGAATACCACCCTGGGCGTAGATTCGCTCTCTGGGAGATTCGATCAGCACAAAGGCAATGGACCCGGAATGTAAGAAGCACTCACCTCATAGACACGGTCGCTTTATCAGTATTGATCGCTTTCAATCCTCTGGCCAGTGGAGACTTGCTGCGATTGTTATGCTCTGAAAGTGCTGTTCATGCGGAGTGTAAGTTACCACGCTGCGTAAGCCCAGTAGATATCGTACCCTCTCCAATCCACTCATTCTCTCGATCATCCGCCCCGACCACCAACACCAAACTATTGCCAGCCACATCGTGGAAATGAAGGAAATTCGTTATCAGTTGTAGAAGGCCCAGGCCGCGAGCAAGTACAACTAGCTCATCCTCCGCGCGTAGTTCGGTGAAGATGTCCTGCTGATATTGCTGGTTGAGAGCGTTAGTGATGTCACTTGATGATCTGAAAAAGGCTGGAAGTTTACCAGGGGCAGTGACAGCTTCACCGGCGCATTGTTTCGTTCCGGAGGCATGGGGAGCCTGTCTTGACGCGTTGTTAGAGTACAAGATCCCGCGGATGAGTCGTCGCGAAGTCACGTGGTGAAGTATGATGCAATGAGCGGGAGCAAGTATCAAATCTATCGATGAGATCAAGCCGACGTGCGTCCTCCTATCGATAGTTGCATATGAAACAGTTTCCTAATGCCACAGAGTCTTTACAAATCGAACAGCCGGTGTGTAGATGTAGCGGGGTATCATCACTTCTCTAAGTAGTATTTTGGAGTGATATATTCAATTATTGTACAAAGTTTACATATCCTGAAAATCTTCATTCCAGGAACTCCATCACCAGTTTAGGGATCTGAGATACGCCCTCTCCTCGAATAGCGCTGACAGGCACAACTTTCACTTTCTCTTTCCAGCCATCAGGATGTCCAGATGGGTGATCAACCTTGCCTTGCTGCACGGCGGATAGATATTCTTGGAGAGCTCGGTATTGGGGTTGTGTGTGCTTGAGATCAGCCTTGGTAGCAACGACAAACCAAGCCTTGGTGTGAACAGGAGGCATTGGGAGGCGAGGGAGAGATCTACTTGGCGTGTTGAATGACTCGTGAGTCGTTTCGTCTTCGAGCTCTGGGAATGCATCGGAAGGCGAATCCCAGTCAATCACACCCTCCGTCTCATCGGCAACAGACTCTGGTTCTGAGTCACGAAGTCTTTCATACTCGCCCAGTTCATGCCATAGCTTCTTCAGCTCCTGTACGGGGTCACCGTTGCTCAGATCCAACACAAAGGCCAGGATGCCCGCCCGGTCAATATGTCGAAGGAATCCGAGGCCAAGGCCTCGGTCTAGGTGTGCATCCTCAACCAGACCCGGGATATCTGCAATCGTGAAATGAGTACGGTTTTTTTTCCCCGGTTTTCGACCAGCGGTCGACCTTTATGATTATCAACGATGACAGTGCCAATCTGTGGGGACAAAGTAGTAAACTCCCAGTCCCCAATGCGAGTGCGGCTGTTCGTCAAAGATCGCAGAAGAGTACTCTTTCCCGCGTTAGGCTTTCCAACCAGGCCAACATCTGCTAGCAACTTGAGTTCAAAGTCAAGCTCCAGCCGCATTCCACCCTCGCCCCGGGAAGCAAACTTCGGCCGGCCCCTGACACGACCAGTAAAGTGAGGATTGCCTAACCCACCGGCACCACCAGCGGCCAACAACATAGGCTTGTCCATTGGTGCCGACAGATCAAGAAACATCGGGGCTTGAGGTTCCATCGCAGCAATAGCCTGTCGGCGCGGTTTCAATCGAGGGAACTCCACCGTCAAAAAATCGGCTGGATTGGCACCAGGATAGAGCACCCAGCGGTCAAAACGAATAGGAGTGAAATCGGGTTCCTCCTCCTCTTCCATCTCCTCCATCTCCTCCCCCTCTTCCCCTTCTTCCGTTTTCGCCGGTTTCCCATGTAGCGCACGTTGCTCACGCCACTCTCGCTGCTCGAGCTGCTGCTCCTCGTAAATTTTCCGCCTTAGAGCTAGCTCCTCTGCAACCGGATCATGTCGAGACACCTCGCGAACCACTGTGCCAACGGGAACCTGGATCAAGACATCATCACCACGTTTCCCACCCATGCTTTTGCCTTGTCCGTTTCTCCCTCGGCTAGCTCGGATTATACCCCTTCGAGCAAGTTTGTGCAGACTGGTCAAGCCCTCCACAGCTTGGATGTAAATGCCTCCTCCACTGCCACCATCACCTCCGTTCGGAGGACCCTCTTCGATGTATTTTTCTCGTTGAAAGGCAACACAACCATGACCGCCAGCACCGGCATGCATTGTGACTGTGCATTTGTCCTGGAAAATGAAGCGGGAGTAGTCTTCTGGCGACGGGTTCAAATGCGACAAATCCTTGGCTTCATCTTGAGAGGGGGTATCGGCGAATCGGGGGGCTTCGTTCTCGGTGGTATATAGTCTGCGAGGAGGAATAATAGCTCGCAGGGTTCGGGGGAGGAGGATTTGTGAGTAGGTGAGTCGTCCAGCTCGAAGCGGCTGCTTCGAGAGAAAAAGACAAGCCCGTTGATGCACCATCATGTTGTAGGTGTATTAAATTCAATTCTTATTCTGGGAAATGCAAGGTGTGCGCAACGAAACTAGTTGTTGGGCATGGTTTATGGATTGGACCAATATGTATAGGTTCAATTCAAAGTCGACGTTTGATGAAGGAGATGCTAGACCTTGAAGCTGAGCTGCAGTCCGAAACCAAAAACCCAAGCTCTATCGATAAGCATCACGTGGTGATAAGCACTATGTTTTTTCAATGCAGCTCATGGCTGGCACTTGAGATAAAAACCCTAGATTTATTATTTTATACTCTAATTAATAGCGTCTCGAAATGCTGGTGCATATACTTGATCATATCAAGCCCATGCGCCCATTTGGGCAGCTAGTACATGGCCAACCTGACAGACTGGCACCTTCTCACACACCCAAATTCTAATCATACATTGTCCCGATAAGTCTAACATTATTATGATATACAAGAAACATACAGACATACGTTCACATCATGGCTCTTTTCACTATCAACTTGAATCAAAGTGCTTAGATCAATATAATAAGCGTCGGACACCTCGGCTATTCACCAACGGAATTCGCCGTGTCTCCATGCGATAAGAAACTGATAGACTCCAATTTCCCCAACGTCGGAGCAGCGGGGTATTGCGCCGGCCCCTCTCCTTTACCCGATTAAGCAGGTGGTCGGACATTCGTATCTCACGCAACCATAGCGGGGACATTGTGCAACATCGTATAAACGAAGTCTTCAGCGCATTGCTGACACGCCTTAAAGGATTTATTCCAGACCATCAAGATGCCGCTCAACTCGAAGGCTGTTTATGCGAAGACGGACGCTGATTTTGTCCCTTTCGCTAGTCGGAGAAGTACTGTGCATAGCAAACATGGCATTGTGTCATGTACGCAACCGTTGGCAGCTGCTGCGGGGCATCGTATTTTGAGTCAGGGTGGAAATGCAGCGGTATGTTGATGTTTCAGGATTTCTGGCCTATTGTAAGAGAATTGAGGACTAATTGTTAAATTGTTTGTCAGGATGCTGCTGTTGCTGTTGGTAAGTCTCGAGACTCTTGAAAAATCAATATGAAGACTAAAATCTAATCGCATGTCATATTATAGCTGCCGCAATGAACATGTCTGAGCCTGGCTCGACTGGAATTGGCGGCGATATGTTCTGTCTATTTTACAAGGCTGAAACTAAGAAAGTCCATGCGCTGAATGGCTCAGGTCGATACCCCGGTAAGGCAACATTGGAACAAGTGCGCAAGGACCTGAACTTGGCTCCCGGTGCACCAGGGAGCATTCCTTTCTTGAATGCTCTCGCGGCAACCGTCCCCGGCGCTGCAGCAGGCTGGGTGGATACAGTTGAGAAGTTTGGAAGTGGCAAGCTGTCATTGGAGCAGATTTTGACGCCTGCTATTGAGATGGGTGAAGAGGGCTTTGTAGTTTCGGAGCTTGCGTCCCACGGTGTCAGTGATTGCTTTCGTTTGTGTTATTTCTCTCTAGAAGCTAACATAAGTCTAGTGGCACGAAGCTGAGAAGGATATACGCGCCGCTTCACCTAATTTCCGCGAAATGCTGAAGAAGGACCCAGCCGCTAAGGACGGAGTGCGTGCCCCCCTCCCTGGCGAGATTATGAAGAACCCCACACTGGCGAAGACCTTCCGTGCTTTGGCAGCCGATGGAAAGAAGGGCTTCTACCAGGGTAGAATTGCAGAGGAGATTGTGAAGGTGGCCCAGGATCTGGGTAGTTATATGGACCTCGAGGATCTGGCTCAACATGCCGCGCAGGGTACACAGGAAGTTGATGCCATCTCACTCAAGTTCACCGGCCAAGACATTGCATCTAAGCAGTCACCAGGGACCAATGGCACTAACCAGGGTGTTGAAGTCTGGGAACACCCGCCTAATGGCCAGGGTATTGTGGCACTCATGGCCCTCGGCATTATGGAAGAGCTAGAGCGGGCTGGCAAGATTCCCAAGTTCAGCCAGGACCAACACAACTCTGCAGAATACCCTCCACGCTGTGATTGAAAGTCTGAGAATCGCCTTCGCTGATGCGGGGTGGTGGGTGACAGACCCTGACGTGGAGCGAGTACCCTCGCAAGGCCTTATCGCTCGTGACTACCTAGCCGAACGGGCAAAGCTGTTCTCGCCAGACAGTGTGGCCGAGCTTTTAGATCATGGCAGCCCAGCACACAACCATTGCGATACAGTTTACTTCGCCGTGACAGACCGCGAAGGGAACGGCATCTCGTTCATCAATAGTAACTATGCTGGATTCGGCACATCTATCATTCCCGCCGGCTGCGGCTTCACTTTGCAAAACCGTGGTGCCAATTTCTCCTTGCAGGCTGGGCACCCGAATGTCCTGGCCCCAAACAAGCGGCCCTACCATACTATTATACCCGCCTTGATCACTAATGTCGAGGACGGCTCGCTGAACTCCGTGTATGGTGTGATGGGTGGCTTCATGCAACCGCAGGGACATGTACAGGTGCTACTCAACATGCTTGCATTCGGATACCACCCTCAAGCAGCTCTTGACTCCCCGCGTATTTGCGTCAAGGCACCAACATCTGAGGATCACGACCGCACAGTGTGTGTCGAGGAGGGGATCAGTGAGGAAGCCATTGAGGGGTTGCGCCGTCTAGGCCACAAGATTGAGGTGTTGAAGGGTTGGGAACGGTCGATGTTTGGTCGGGGGCAGATCATTCGTCTACATTATGACGATGATCAATTGGTGTATAGTGCAGGCAGTGACCCGCGTGGCGATGGAATGGCCTTTCCTCTACTGTAATTCAGTGGGATTCTGTCCCGCTTGAATACTGATATTCCACCGACCCTGGACTTTGCTAGTCAGCGAAAGATAATACGACTAGATATACTTATATGCTCGGCAGTTCCCGGGGGAGATGCCCCAGTCAAAGTACGATGTTTCAAAGCATGGTGTTTTCGAGCCGTTTCGAATTATATTGCCAGTAGATCTAGAAAAGTAGATAGAAACATCGAAAAGAATCCAGAAGTATTGGACTGATGACCAGCAAATACTTCTTCCGGCTCAGGTCAGAGCGAAACTCTTGACATATATGACCCGAAACAAAATCCCAAACGCCCCACAAGTGCCGAGATCGAGAACGCTTCAACAGAGATATTGACACGTGACTGACTGAGAAACTGACAACGCCATGATGGTATTCAAAGACAGGAAATTTAGATGAATAAGTGCAAGCAATGGGTCCGAGGATGGTAGTATATGCACAGGGAGGAGATCAACTCGTTAGAACGATTTCTTCAAGAGAGGACCCAAGAAATTCAGTTCAATTCGTTGTCCTGCATGCGCAGGACAAAGTTGACCACAACAGCAGCCAACAGGGCGATAGCCAAGATGGTGGGACCAAAGCGGTCATCGAAACCACTTTGTCCACGGCGCCGAATACTTTGAGCGCGCCAGTGGAATGTGATGACTGCATAGATCATCGCAGCCATTGCGATAAAGGTGAAGAGTGCCGCAGAGATGCGACCGACACGATCACCGAAGTTCAGCAAGCCGACGGCCAGACCGCCCAAAATAACAGTGAAGTTCAACCATGACAGGAACGTGCGCTCGTTGGCGAAAAAGACCTTGGGCTCGACACGGGTGGGGAGGGCGATCCGCTTGCCTGGAAGATGTTAGTTTTCTACCATGCATTGGAATACATTGAAAGGGATGTGAAGCTGGTTGAAGAGTGATGGCCTCGGAGATGCCCACTGGGCTCGGGGATTGAAGCCCCAAGCACATCAATTGATTCGTTGGCATCCCATCTGCAACCTGCATTGATAAAAAGCAAAGTCACTTACCCGGCGCGGTTTGGAGAAGAGGTTGGCTAGACATGACTGGAAGGGTGCACTGGCGGGAATGTGAAGTTGCACAGAGGGTAAGGGATGAGATTCCAACAGCAGCAACCCGATTGAGATTTTGTACTTTTCCGGAGCTCTAGAGAGAAATGTGTGGTGATGAAGGAAATTCAAAGAAGATCAAGAGTAATAAAAGAAGTGGCAATTAACTAATCCCCGCCGAATGACGAGGGAAGTCGCGACCGCCGGTGCCAACTTTGGGACCTTACCGCATTTGGACTAGTGCTGGTGTAGCTCTGCCGCTGATGTCTGCACGTGCGTCCACTGCTTACATCGCTTGGTTCACATTCATTTCCTTTTTCTTTTTAGCACGAAAAAAAAGTCACCAGAAAAATCATTTGGTCTGAGACTTATACGAAGACATCTTCCAAGGTTATATCCATGGTTTTCTTTCTTTTCAAACCCTGGAAAAACACTATTAGTATTTTTGCGTATTCCAATTCCAGAGAATATCATTCTTGTTGACCTTCCAAGGTTATTGGCAATTGCTTAACGATGGCAACACTTGCAATTAATTGCCTGGCCGCGAACTAGACCCCACTATGTCTATCCGCTAACAATTTAGACTCAATTGGCATTCGCCAATAGGATAAATCATGCACCGGCTAAATTGTAATCAACGAATGACTAACCTTCACAAGGTAATTACCCTACAGCACGGATTAGCAGAATCAGTGGCGCGGTGATCATCCGATCTCTTCTCAAATTTTATCTCCATAGTATCACTATCATATTCCCCTTCAAATTTCCTTTGAAGGAAATAAGAGCATCTGTGCACCATTTATGTCAACTTTGGAACTTTAGAAACGAAAGCTTTACAATCAGAATTCAGAAACCCACAGCAAGTGGAATCTGGGCCCTTTTCATTGACCCGTTGCGGGAATTGTCGGCCCGGAGTGGACTCTCGTCTCCGGGCTTGGTTTCAGGGAAATTCCCGATGTCTACGGAGTACTCCGTACAGCTCGCCTTAATATTTATTCGCATAGCTTGCTCTGCCATTTTAGGCAGCTGAGCACGTGTCAGGTGCGTTTTAAGTAGCGTTTGATGTTCTTCTTCTTTTTTCATTAGCCTAATCCACTTAGTAGATGCAGCCATTGACCAGTCCATAATAGGCAGGAGTGCATCGTACTATGTTTTAGCGAGGTGGGGTGACTTTTCAGCCACTTGGGCATGGACCATGCGAGCACCAGTTTGTCGCATCTAGATGCTTCCCTTGTTGTTGACCCCGAGACGAGATTTCATGACTCACGCAATATCTAAAGCCCCCACTTCCAACGCTCTCTCTTCTACCGATCAATCTACTCACCACCGTGCATCCCGGAGTAGCTATTTAATTCGACCAAGAAACATCAATATCCTGAATCCCATTTATAAGTGCAGAGTATTTGAATTGCCACAGGGATCCTATGAAATGCCACCCGGTCTGGTGCAGGGGCCTATATGTATGACTGACCGAGTACATGGAACTCATTCGTGGGTATGCGGAAGGGAAAGGCTGAGAGAAAAAGCAGCTTGTGTGGGGAGCCCCAGCGCGGCCTCAGGCAAAACACAACCACTAAGCTCAATTAACCTACTAAACAACCTTTCGCATAGTGGACCTTCTTCTAACCTTACTGTAAACAAGGTGTTTGTAGTAAAATTAGTCTTTGACCAAATCCTCCTTCAGTGCATATTGTCCGGAACGATTGTGGAATTTGTGAGCAAGAAATGTGTCTTCTGCAAAGATAGGCGCTTCCCATGACTGCGGACCTCATGTGAACTACCATCCATATAAGGTGTAAAGCATTTGTGCCCTGATGATCTCCACAGTTTGTCTAATCAATCAATTTCAGGCTTAAAATTTGTGGCCTGAAGATGCGTTGTTGCAGATCATGATCATGCACAGGTGTGGCGTGCCGAATTAGATCTGCATTGCATATACCCTTCTGGGTAAGCATTGCGAGTATCCAATCGCAGTTCGCTGCCAATTATTCAGATCTCACCCACAGCTCCTTGAAGCAAGAGAATTTGGTGGGCCTTGAGAAAAAGCAAAACTTAATCGCCACAGGACCTCGGTTTGATCGTGATCCTGAAAACACATGAGGAACAACGAGAACCAAGTCATAGAACTAATATCTCGTCACGTACCCCCATTCGCTTCTCCGCAGGTCTCCACCAGTAATCACCATGGGCGTTCCCAACAATCCTAGAGACTCTATGAAGTCAACCTGGCGACAAGACAAGAGTCAATGGTCAATCCCTCACAAAATTCTGGAACATGCCAATTTGTACCATGTGGATCTTGACAGAGAGGTTCCCGTCCATCCTAAGACAGAGAAACTGCCATATCTGTCTGATTGGCAAACGCAACGCTGGATTCTGTTCTATGCCTGCCTTCCACTTGTCGCTCACCAGATATTCACATCGGTTTCGGGATATCAATTTCACCCAGTGGTCGCTTTCATCTACTACTACCAAGCCGCACGTTTGTTTACATTCCGGGAACTGCGCTCGATCCGCGAACTTGGACACAAGTATGGATTCCTAGACGGAGACAAACATGAGCGAGATGACGTCCCTGATGCAGGAGTAGGGAAAGCACTTCTCTCAGTCTTCCTCGCGGGGCTTTTACGCCCATTAGCCTCCGTCTATCTCACTTATAACAAGACCGAAGCACCTCTGTCTCTGAATTGGACATGGGTGTTTATCGAAGTCAGTCTTTACAGCGTCGTTGTGGACTTCTGGTTCTACTGGTACCACCGCCTTATGCATGACGTGAACGGTCTCTGGAAGTACCACCGCACACATCACCTTTCCAAGCATCCCAGCCCGCTACTTACGATATATGCGGACTCGGAACAAGAATTCTTTGATATTCTCGGCATTCCTTTGATGGCATTCTATACGATGAAGTCCGTCGGATTACCTATGGGGTTCTATGAGTGGCACATTGCCCAGTTATATGTCTTGTTCGCGGAGATCGCAGGACACAGCGGTCTTCGCGTCCATGCTTGTGCCCCAAATCCCATGTCTTGGCTGATGAAAATCTTTAACATGGATTTGGTCATTGAAGACCACGATCTTCATCACCGTCAGGGGTGGAGAAAGAGTCATAACTATGGCAAGCAAACTCGTGTCTGGGACCGAATTTTTGGAACTTGTGGAGAGCGGATTGAGAGTGTTGATTCCAATGTGGATTATGAGAATAGAGCAACAATGCCTCTATTTTAAAAGAGGATATTTCCACTAGATCATTATGGTCTTTTAGTTAGTTAATGAAAACGATCAAGTAGATATACAAGAACCAAGAACATGAATGAACCTTCATTTCTATGTGATGTATTGTAAGCCGTCTCCGCTAATCTGTAGTAGGACGAGAGTAATTATCTCGTAGATATTTTGATGCTGAAGCTATTTGAGGTGGGTAATTTATTGTATACGCCGGGTAGCATGTGGTCGCGCATGGGCTGTGTCGATGTGATCTTGACCTCTGACTGCTATAGGTTAAGAGTGGCGAGTATATTGATAATTTCTGGTAAATGAGCATAAGGTGTTCATGCTACCCAATAGTAAGTTGCGGCTGAGGTTCTTTCCTAAGAACCATGCATAGAGGACATAGTATTGGAAGAGGGATACTGGCGAATTATGTCGACCCATGCTTGAATCCAGCTCTTGTCAATACTACATGTGTTGATTATGTTTACTGATTACAAAACGTTTCTTTTATAGGGCTTTATTTATTTGAGTGCATACAATTGCGTTGCTCATTTGATTACCGGATAGATTTGGTAGCCTCCAGCCCCTCCAACCCTCCCCACCCAACCTCCCCACAGTCGCTCCGCAATCGCTATTTCTGGGTAAAGTCTGTCGCGCCAGGGATAATGCAACGCTCCGATCTTTACGCCCTTTGGCTTTCCCCATTTTCGGTCACAAAAATTCCTCAATCCTAATCGCCTCTCAATCGCAGCTTCGTACCGAATACCCTTTATATACACCTCTTTACCAATCGCTCACACCCCCACGCCCCACGTCCCGATGCCGCTCCCCTCTCTCCCTCTTTTCTTGGCAGCACAACAGCATGCACAGAATGACCCCGGCAAAGTCGCTGTGATTGATGCCACAAAGCAACAGTCATTTACCTTTACACAACTTCTCGAGGATGTCGCGGCGCTTCGAAAACAGATCTTAGAGCAGCTGGGACTGACGGCCACGGGTGATTTGGAAGAGCGTCGCATTGCGTTCCTTATCCCGAATGGCTACGATTATGTTGTCACTCAATGGGCCACTTGGGCTGCGGGTGGAGTTGCCGTTCCTCTTTGTAAGCCCATGCTAATTCTACGCGCGACCTTGTTGATTGCTAACAGCTACCAGGCACAAGCCACCCTGTCAAGGAGCTCCTATATACTATAAGCGACTCGGACCCTTCATTGATCCTCATCCACCCTGCCTTCGAGGAATTTGGCCCATCATTGCGAGAAGGATGTACCACCGATATTCAATTCATGGGACTTGATCCATTTACCCGGAACGACTCCCCCTCCCTGCCTTCGTTCGTCCCAGCATTTCCGCTCAGCCGCCGCGCTCTTATGATCTATACTTCTGGAACGACAGGGAACCCCAAGGGAGGCGTGAGCACACACGAAATCATCGAATTCCAGGCAAGCTGTCTTGTTAAAGCGTGGAAGTACAGTCCCTCCGATCACCTCATCCATGTGCTCCCACTCCACCACATCCATGGCATTATCAATGGGTTGACAGCTTGTCTTCTGAGTGGTGCCACGGTAGAAATGCACCCAAAGTTTGACCCAAAGATTATTTGGGAGCGTTGGCAGGACAGCGGCTCTTCTACCATGTTCATGGCTGTACCGACCATCTACTCTCGTCTGAATGATTATTTCGATGCCAATATCCGTGGAACAGATCGTGAAGAAGCGGGACGGGTGGGTGCGAAGGCCTTGCGTCTAGTGATAAGTGGATCGGCTGCGCTGCCAACTCCCGTCAAGACCAAATTCGCGGAAATCACAGACCAGATTCTGCTGGAGCGTTTTGGAATGACCGAAATCGGAATGGCAATTAGCTGTGGACTGGAATTGGACAGGCGAGTGGATGGCAGTGTGGGCTGGCCACTTCCTGGAGTTCAAGTCCGACTGACTGAGAAAGAGACCGGACGCATCGTCGAGGGCATCGACCAAGATGGTATGATCGAAATTAAGGGTGGTAACGTCTTCCTCGAATACTGGCGAAAGCCCGAGGCAACAGCCTCCGAGTTTACAGCAGATGGCTGGTTCAAGACTGGTGATGTTGCCAAACGGGATTCTACCGGGGCGTACTTCATTCAGGGTCGTGCATCCGTTGACTTGATCAAGTCCGGTGGATATAAGATCTCCGCGCTGGAAGTGGAACGCAAGATGCTTGCGCTAAACTCTATCCAAGAAGTGGCCGTCGTTGGACTCAAAAATGAGGAATGGGGCCAGCAGGTGGCTGCAGTTGTGAAGTTCCGCGAAGGGGTATGTTAATAACCCGCAATATTGTCTATATTGAACGCTACTGATATATTTTAGGTTACCCCATTGGAGCTCCCTGCACTCCGTGCTATATTAAAGACTGAGATGGCACCCTATAAGGTTCCCACGGTCTTGAAAGTTGTGGATGGCATTGAGCGCAATGCTATGGGCAAAGTCAACAAGAAGACAATAATTCAGAAATATTGGCCTGATAAGGCTTAAGTGGGACTCTATGAGTCATGATTGAATGGCTGTGCTTAGCGAATATAACATAGAGAATTGAATAGGGATAGATGCGACTGGCAAGTGTTACTGAAAGGCATCTTCATGCCGAAGCTCTGCGTCCATGACGTCATTAACCACAAGTTCTGAATACTTTCCTAAACTCCATATTTCTCGGTTATAAGCTGGTAGAATGGTTCGAGAATATAGTGACAAAGACTTGATATTGATTTTATCAACATAAAGACGTCCATCTACGGTAGAGAGCTAAATTCCATTTGAATTGATCGGTTCGACCAGTCCCCAGTCTTGGCAGGATCACGTGCCATTACATAATCACTCTAGCGTCCCGCTGGTTTTTCTTCCCGCGAAAACGCAAATCTGTTTTTCTTTTCTTCAACATATTCACGGTCTCCATCATACCCTTGTGGACGGAACCCCATTCCATTCGCAAATTTTAGCATGAGACCCAGACCAATTGAGGCTCGTTCTAATCCTGGCCCCTGCCGTGGATGCGGTTTACCGTTCCCCCCGAGGAGTTCAGGTTCGCTTTTGAGCACACAATTCTGACCACGAAATTTGATCTTTTTGATCAAGTATTGATGTCTTACCTCCTGGAGGGGGTCTTTGTATTTGAGATGCTTGATGGATGTTGATTGCCTGGTGCTTCTTGACCTTGCACGGTCGCACCGCTTCTCCAAGTTTCGGCCATGCCTCTGCAGAATATGATGTCGTTCTCTGTCGCATGGCTGCTGCTTGGGGATAAATAGCATGTCTTTCCTTGATCATATTTACTAACAAACAGCATTCGGACCGCATCGACTTCCACATCGTTTCGCGTACTCCAACCTTCGGCACTTTCGAAGTCTCGTTCGTCTATTGCCCAATGATATTCGAGGTCAAATTTGTGCCAATAATAAGCTCCTTCAGTTGGACAAGATCTTTCTGGAGCTCCTTCGTGTTGCGTCCGCTCCCTCCATGGGGCTGGATGTGTCTAAAGTGGGAGATACATTCCTGTCAATCTAGTTAGACTTTTACCAATCGCATTATTTGATCACAACTCCGTACCTTTGCATTAGTTGGCTCTTGTATTTAGAAAATTGCTAAGCGTGTACTATGTTTGGAAAATCCATCGGGGATCCTTATCACCTAAGAACTCAGCCTCTCCATCCCTAATATCCTCGCCAAACGGCTTCAACCCCTTAGCCTGCATCTCCACAGCCTTCCCGGCATTCTCTCGCCGCAGCACAACCCATATGATTCCGACAACAAAAATATTGGCAGCCAAATATCCTAGCGCAAACCCATGTCCAAGGAAAAAACGCGGGCTGGTTTCAGTCCGGTACAATTGAGTCCCAATCACGGCTCCTATATTGCCAACACTGATCTGTAGCGCGTTCGCAATACAACGTTTCGTTTGCCCGGAAACATTGTTCGCAGGCCAGGACAACACTATAGCAACCGATGGATATATACCCGCGGCAGCGAAGATGGTACCTAAATAGGACACACCGGCTCTATGGTCGGAGAGCAAGAGGATATAGCCGATGCAGGCGAGAGCCGACGTACCCATGATAAAGGGTGCCCTGATGCGCAGCTTTTCCGACGCGACAGCGACGCTCAGCGTGAGAACGAAAGCGACTGCGTATGGAGGAACAGAGAGTAGCTGTGCTTGAGCAGATGAGTACCCAAGCTCTTTAATAATAGTTGGCTAGAGATACCATGTCAGTGCTCGTGTGGATTATCAGTGCCTCACCTTGAACGTAAAACTCACCAGGAAAAGAGACAGTGTGTACAGTGGTAGCGACATTGTATGGAAGCCCAAACAGTATAGCCAGACCTTTGGGTCCTTGAATGCATCCAGCACAGCGGACCATGTGAAGCTCTCATCTCGCGTGGCATCGTTATTATTCTTCAAGCGAAATTGAATGAATTCCCGCTCCGCTGGAGACAGGAATTCCGCCGTCGATGGGTAGTTGTATACCCAGAAATAGGCGACAACGGAAGCGATGACAGTCACGAGTCCTTCCTATTTGTGCAAGCCATGTCAGTCCACGAGGTCGAACAGCTGGACGTTGAACTTATTTACCAGAATGAAAATCCATCGCCATCCACTATATCCTCCCACGCCATCCATATGACCAATTCCCTAGCCACTACATTAGCTTTGTCCCTTACTTGGAAAGATCTATTGAGAACCCACCCAAGCCAGAATCCCACCAAAAGCACCTGCAAGACTCGCGGCACTGAAAAACAGACTAACTCGATAGTGCTGCTCATTTCGTTTATACCACATCGAGATATAGTATACCACACCCGGGAACAGTCCACTTTCCGCAACGCCGAGGAAGAATCGCGAAGCAAGATACCCGGAGTAGTTCTGGACAACTCCCAACAGAGTTGCGACTATCCCCCAGATTAAGGTTAGGGTTGGGAGCCAGGCTCTTGGCGATGCCTTTTTGAGAACGATGTTGCATGGGATCTCGAAAAGAACGTAGCCGATGAAATACAACGTAAGCCCGGTGAGGTATTGGTCTCCGGCTGTAAAGAGATTCCTGGCATTAACTTCAAGTCCCTTTGCTTAGCTATCATTTGAAACATACTCATCTTGATATCGGTGGTCATTCCCTCCAGTTTCGCATTTCCAACTGTAGCAAGTAATGAGTATGGAGTCTAGCGTGTGGAGAATTCAAGATCCGAACCATTGCTTCGATCCAGAAAGGATAGCAAATAAAGTAGCGCTAATGGTGGCAGCAATCGATAGTCCAGTTTGCGTAGTAGGGACTTTTCATTGATATCGACCGCCTCTGCAACACTACTGGGTGACGGTGAAGTCGTAATATTCCTTCCTTCCAGATCGGTAGGGGCATCGATCTTTTTTTCACCGATGGAAGCCATGATGATTAAAAAATCGAAGAACTCTGGACGCCAAAGAGATAAGTGAAGAAGTGAATGCCATTTCTGCTATTACATTGATTCGAGAAATATCCAGAGCACATCATTAACAGCGCGCTTCACGCGATTAGCAACACGAAGGAATGGTTCCAAGAATGTTACAACACAACAATTCCCGGCCGAGAAAGTCAATCTTCGAAACGGCCAATGAGAATAAGCTGAAAGGTGATAGTGATACGCCTTGCTTGAGGGTCAACTAGTAAAAACGAGGCAGAAGATGAGCAATTCTGGGGTTCTGATGACGAGCTCGGGTGGATACCACACAACTTTGCCATGTGGATGTTGGAGCTGATCTCTGGTTGGCTGACACTGTGAAGATTTGTTGTTTAGTTAGAGAGTCTGAATTATCAAGGGAGAAATGCTGTCATCCACAAACTATTGGAACTTACTTAACAAATTTTCAAGTGATAACAAACATCAAACTGTGGACTTCAAGACCAGTGATACAACGAAGGAAGGACATCTCACACAACCAAGTGTTCAGAAATGAAACTTCTTCATGTGCTGCCACAAAGGGACAGCCGCTAAATGGGTCTTACAGTCACAATTGCCCCATCTGCAAGTCAAATTCTCCATAATATGATCCTTCATCACATGCGCTTGCAAACCAGGTTTGTCATAGAATTTCTTCTGGCAGAGGATCCACATGCATCGAAACGAGTGGCTATCCACGGCTGTTTTTTTTATATTCAGTGGCTTGGGTCTAGCAACAGCTTGTTCTGGGCGGCGTGGACTTTGTCTAATAGACATATGATCTTTTGAAACGGGAACGACGACCTTTAATTGAGGTGATCGACTGAAATATGGCGAAAGTAAAGATCGATCATCCGTCTTTGAGACCTTAAAAGCCGTTCGGCTACTTGATGGTTTTGTCACTTTGTTGGGTTGGGTTGGTGTACATGGAGCTGGTCTCTGAAGAGGCACTGGTCTCCTAGCCGGACAAGGGCTGGAGGGGCAAGGAGACTGGGGGCGAATGTATTCCAAATATGTTCTCTTAGGTGAAGACCGTATTCTTGGGCCAAATGAGTCGGATATGTCCTCCATCGAAGTATCTGAACCATCTAGAGAAGTGTGCGCTATCGCACTGGTGGTTGAGGGGTCGGGGTCAAGGATATCCCAACGAAAGGTTGCCAAATCGGAAGAAAATTTTACCTCCGGGAGATTCCTTCGCAGACACATCAAATGATGGTTCAATGCTTTTTCCGTTGGGTGCTGGTTTGCGGCGATCAAAATATCTCGGGCAATTGTGGTGGGGTTATAGGAAACTTTAATGGCCGCATCTTCTTCATTAAGAGGTTCGATAAGATCATTGCCCAAGGCGAGATGAGCTCTAGATGAATCGGGTCTTTTGAAATCTGAAAGCGTGATCCACTTGGTCTTTTCAAACAATCCTTCTTGGGAAGCCTGGAAGTTGCCGAGGGTGGATGCTTTAGGATGCTTGGTCTGTTTCTGAGGCTCTGCCGGTCCCCGAAGGATGAAACTTGAGGTGATGTGATGATTTCCAGCGAATGGCAATGAAGGAGACCTGGGAATCTGTTGATTTGATGCCTTTCTTGGGGCCATGGCGGGATTCCAAGTGGAGTATGCGTCCCTTTGATTCAGGATCTTGAGACTCAAACCGCGAGACAAAGGGAATCTCAGAATTGAAGGTGGGAAGAATGTGGTGAATGTCGTAGTGTTGTGTGTTGAGAAGATCAAGTGAGAAACGCAAGTAGAAAGGCAAGTGAAGAGGTACTAGGATCAAGATACTTGACATGAACTTGGGATTTCACAGTATGTGCGTATTTTAAAGCCTACCTTTCATTGTGTTGCCGTGGGCAGTCCACTATTGACCCTCAATATAATTGCAGCGGACACAGACATCAATTGAGCAGAATCCCAAAAGTTCCTTTGCTGGTCTTTTTCATACTAGGCATATCTCCGCTAAACTTCCTTTCAGCCACTTTCTTAATCTATTATTAAAAAGTATACTGGGCATACATCGAGGTGTCTACATTTAAAGTCACCTTTACATGCATTTCGCGCCACCTGATATTACGAATAACTAGCCACGATGCATCGGTCTAGCCTTGAAACGAACGTCGAAGACGAGAGATCTAGAACTACAGGTGATGCGGACCGAGGAATGGAAGCAATGCAGTTGGTTCGTCGGAATGCAGATCCAAGAGTGACGTTGTCATCTCATTTAAAGTAGATCTAGGAAAGACAACGATGACATCATAGCCCTGCTTAAGCAGATCACATTTGAATATTCTTATTCTACGATACTTATCAAAAAGATCATTTGAATCCATGCTTTTATAATTTTAACCGCCAGATAATATCTGAATTTAATCTAAAATTCAACCGTGATCCACCGGTGCAGTAGACCTAGGGCTCCACGTGAAAACCCTCGTTCGTTCAAACAACTCAACATTTTTTCTCCCCACTGAATGATCAACACTATTTTAGCGAGGTGAGCCAACCTGCTCGTGCTCGCGGACATCTTCCAAGGAATCCGCCAGATATCGTTGCACTGGGTCCGCATCGCCGGAGCCACATTGAGAAACTCTGCGCCCAGCCTTCTTTCTGTCTGAAGCCAGTGTCTGGGCGAAGGGGCACTTTTCACGAATTCGTGGTCCATACCAATAAAATACGTATATGGGGATCGTGAATAGAATGGCCAGGAATCCGAGGAGGGTGCTCGGCCACTCAAGCTTGTGAGTGGTACCCATGTTAGAATACACTGAGTGATGTTAGAATAGTTATGAGCTTTGGTGTATTTTTGGAAAGAGGTGATGATGATGCTCACTTGGTATAGAGTACATGGCAGCCACACCGGCCAGGAAGTCGCGAGCGAAGCCATTTCCTCCAGTTGCCGATGCGGCGAATGGACCATATGATGCTATCATGTAATCGACCGTAGCCATGTAGATCGAATACTACGATTAATGTCAGTTTGAGGCCAAGGGGTTCCATATTGTACAACACACATTGGCTATTGCAATCAGACATGAAAATATCATCGGTGCAATCCAATGCACATGTGGTGGACCAAGACTAGTCCATGAAAACCCGAAAAGTCCAATTGCCAAAAGAGGGGCGACTATTGCTCGTCAGTAGATGCATGAGACATTGAAATGAACTATTAGCAAAACTCACCCCATAACAACCAGTATAGTCGGGTCTCTGGTTGTAGACCGTCCGGATCTTGCGCACGCATATGGTTATGATGCAGAATCCATGGTAAGAACGAGAAATATGCGATCAAGTATCCGACAAGGATACTAATTAAATTGTCAGCACAGTGACCTCCATCATTCAGTCAAGTCACCCACGGGATAAATGCCAAGCCTGTGTCAATGGTACTGAATCCCCATTGCTTGTAAACCGGGGTATAAGATTGCAAGAAGGTGAAGATCAGAGCATCACTGAAACCGCTAAAAAGCGAGAGACACAAAACAATCGGCTCACGAAGGAACATGATGAAAGGGCGAGCCCAGATCATAAGGATATATCGAAAAGTTAGACGGCTCTCCTTCAGCTCATCGCCACTATAAACCATATTTCCTTCCTTACGTCTTCTCTTCGCTTCTCTGGTGATGAGAATACTGCACCTGGTCTCCGGAACAAAGAGGTGCAGTATCTGCACAGATCCGCCAAGAATGAGCTGAAGCCAGAAGTTCCAACGCCAATCCAAGTAGGTCGCGACAAAGCCACCCACAATGGGCGCGAGCACAGAACCTGTCACCGAGGACAACACCACATAAGCGACCGCCCATTGCTGATCATCTGCCTCCCACATATCGGCCACCATACCTAGTGTCACTGACCCTCCCGCGGAGGAAAGACCACCTAGCAGGCGACAGACAACAATGGTACCAAAATTTGGGGCTAGCGCACACGGGATCTGCCAAATATTGACCAGAAGCAGGCTCGTTTGCATGATGGGCCAACGACCGAATTCCTCACTGAATGGGGCCCAGAACTCGCATCCAAAGGCATACGCAATAAGGAAGTCCATTTGACCGACGCGAGCCGCTTGCTCCGATATTTTAAAGTGCTTTGCGTAGAGAGTGATGCTGCTGGCATAGAAACTTGCATTCCAATTCATGGACAGTTGCACAAGGAAGATTACCGAGATGATACTCCATTTCTTGTACCAGGGATACGAATATCCCAGTTTGTCATAGCACTGCCACTCCTTCAGCTCGCCTTCTTTGCCCATATTGCCATCCGCAGCTCCATCCGCAGCTCCATCTACTCTTCCCTCATAGTGGCTATGACGATGAGATGTTCCACCTGGGGAGCGGTCCTGTCCATCTGGACGATTCTGTTTTTCCACATCTCCGTTTGAGGCAGCCGTGGACGATGATGCACGTGACATTACCAGGGTATATTAGATCGATCGAAGGTTGTTTTTTGGCATTCGACGATGTGGCTTGTGGGCGGAGGTGTCATTCTCCCCAGAAGGTAGTGATTGGATAGTCCACAAGAGAAAGGAATCAGCGGCTCTAAATACTCCGGCCTCATATTTCCCATGTTGGAGATGTGATAGTATGTTGGCTGCAGCTGTAGGACTATGGGGAGATCTCCGATTGGCTCGAATGCACTATACCAGTGGGTCGAATAAGCTTTACCAGACTATCTCATGTGTCGCCTGGTGGGGAGGAAAGATCCGGGGACAATGATCCGATACATCGTCACGGATTCGGTCTCCGCAATTCGGGAGTGCGATTATAACAGGCCGCGATTGTACCCCGGAGGTTTGCGGCGAAAGTTCAACGAGTACAATCCCTTTCGAGACCGGATCTGAATTTCCGATTTGAAATGTTCTGGAGGCGTTCCATCCATACTTCCCCGGAAAAGCCAGTCCCCCAGGTTTCTGTCCTTGGGTTTCTATGACAACCCGAGGGTCGATTCCTATTGGGACTTTTGTTCTCTTTGGCCACTGAGTAGCGTAAGAAGAAAGAATAGAGACAACCTGGAAGAGCCTAGACCGACTAACAAATCAAAGAATCGTGTTTCGGAGAGACTTCATATTGCACAAAGAGATAGAAATGAAGGAACCGAGTTAATGGAACAGAGTGATATGTAGAAAGGAAAGACTATCTGAGAGAGAGAGATATGAAACAGGCTCCCAGAATCCCTCAGGCACATAACCTTACACACCACTTTGGCCATTCAAGCTGAACTGATCGTCATTGGATAGTTGCCAACTGCTACAAAGTCATTCCAACTACTTACATAAACAACCTTTACTCAATAATTGAAAATTAATTGATATGTATCGACTGGCACCAAGGTCTTACATCAAAAGATTCAGTCAATACTTGCGAATATTCGAGTTCATGACTTTTGCCGACTATGTTCCAAGGCTTTAAAGATTCCAAAAGGACATAGGTACTGACCGTACATGTATATATAGCAGAATTCATCTATCCGTTCCCGCTTAACACGATGCCCGAGGTTAAACTATCCCGAAGGGTCGACCTCGATTTCTATATCTTTGAAAGAAATACAAATTTCAGAGCTGCACAGAAAACAAGAGATCCGGAATAATGCAATAAATCATGATTCCCATCTACATTATGTATCAACGGGTTAAGACGCGTGTACACAACCTTGGAAGCCACATACCAGCCATAATTCTAGCGGTGAAGCCAATGGCACCATCAGGCCTTTAAATTCGCCAAATGCATCAAATAAGCCAAACGAAATCAAGCTCCAGCTGCCCAGAAAGGCGTGGAGCCTGTTTTGTCGATCTCTCCGGGGAAAGAAATTCTATTGGGGTTTGAGGTCTGCAGCCGACAGCCGACAGCGCAACCCGGTGGAGACATCACGCCATGCGCCCGTTTCAAAAGCTAGCTAACCGTCCGGAGCTTTCTATTGAGCCGGCTAAGAGCCGAGTCCATATCGGTTTAACAGTTGGCGACGAACAAGTCGTGGGGCTTGAAGCTTCCCCGCTTTTCGTTCCAGCCATCCATCTGAGCTACTATGCTGTAGGTAGGTCAATGGGTATCTAGGTTCTCTCGGGTGGGTGCAGGCTTGTAATACGTGAGATATATGGAACTATCTGCAGGCTGAAATGAGAAGAGGAGGTCGTGAGTATAATATTTCATGTAGAACCAATGAACAATGCGCTGTAAATGCCAATAACTCCGCCCAGTATATCTCCAACGCCACTTGATCATAAATCGGGAAAGAAAGAGAAACCAGACATGGACCTCAAGTAGATTGAGTCCACTCAGTCCAGGCCAGTTGATCTGATTGCGCAAGGCACTTGATCATGTCAGGTGGCGCCTGTTGCCACTGGACCATTTCTTCTTCATATAAGGTCGGCCTGGAGGCATTGACATGATCCCGGACATAACCTCGAGTCTGCTTCGTCTTGGTCGCTTCTTTATCGGAATACGCCACATTGACTGATGGCACGGCAAGGATCTTGCCAAGGCCTTGGTTAAAAAGGTCCTTGGCAAGTAGCATGGGTTCGCCGGTATAGCAGTCCGCGTCACTTTGCTCGGCAGGACGGAAACGAATAGTGTCTTCCGCAAATGACACAGCATTCAATGTCGCCATACCGCCCCAGCATGAGTATACCTGTAAAGGCTGGAACATGCCATATCGGCTTTTGCTGTCTTGGTCGTCGAAAAACATATCATCACTTCTGGTCAACGTGCCATCGGACGAAAACGCAATTTCAAAGAAAGTGTTACCAGCCAGCGACCGGGATTCCCAGACATCGTAGAAGACAGACCCATCTAAAATCCAATCGAATGCACAAGTCATCTGCGCACCTTGATTGACATGCTGGAATACCAATTCCAGGATATCCTCGGGACACACGGCAATATTATCCAGAAAAATAACCACGGCGTCCGGTGAATACGTGCTTGCTAGTGCATGAGGTTCCACCCCTTTAGCTTTCAGCGGCCGCAGCGCTTGATTGCGGAGATCAGCAAGGGTTTCCTGGCCATCCTCATCCGATGATGATTGACCACTGGTGGTGAGAAAATACTGCACACCTAGGTTATCTAGCCATGGCCTTAACGCCTCGAGAACCTCCCACGTGCCATCCTCGGACCCATCATCGACGATCGAAATCGCGCAGTGACTCGGACCTAGATATTTCACCGTCTCGAGAATACTGCTCATCAATCGCGGAAGAGCATCAACGGCTCCATACAGGTTGAGCGCAAAGAAGTACCGCACTTGGTTGCTATCTTCTGTATCCCGCAGTTTCTGATATCTATCCCCAATATCTCCAGGGCATGAAACGCGCTCAAAGGGCCAGTTGTCTTTGAAATTCAATATAGAATGAACATATTTATCGACTTGTTCGTGTAGCATATGGGATGTCGGTGTTTGCTGTTTCGACCATTGGGGCCATGTGCTCTTGTTATTCCACGCTGGATCGAACTCTTGGATTTTGCCCTTAAATGAGGTAGCCACTGCCGTGGACGTTGAAGAGGGTTCGCTCGGAATATTCACTGCCGACACATCCGCCAGGACCGGTATCTCAGCTTCCGCGATATTCGACGAGTCGGCGATTCGATTGTATTGCGGAATGGTTGGTAGCTTGCCATTGAAGATGGATATCCCTAGCTCGTCATTCCAGCGATGATAATATATAAATAATTTGGATCCTAGGTATACCAAGCCCATGACAATGGCAAACGCGGCCAGCAGGGCCTGGCACAACTTGGGCCTCATGACAACCATTTCACGTCGAGAATCGGTCAAAGGGAGGGAAGCAGGGGAATGTAATTTCTTTGATCCATCTGTTTAATCAAGGGTCAATGATCAAAGTGAGACAAAGAGACAAAAAGGACCTCGAGAGCGTGTATATACGTCTCTTATCTCGAATCCATCACCCCTTGGATTTCATTAGGATAACAAGCTGAGATTGCGGCATTACGCAGTCGTATGAGACAAGGATTTTGTGAAGAGAATGGGAAAGTCGGTCGGATTTCCACTTCCTGCCGAAAACGGAAATAGAACGCGTGTACACCAAACAATATTCAATATTGGTCAGGATCAGATAAACAATCCAAAACACACTCACTTGGAATTTCAGATTTTATCTCCCTGTTCAAGTGAAACTGACTTTCAAAACTTACAGATATCAGTTTCTATGAGGACCGTATCTGGGTAGAATGGACAACGATCGCAGATTGAAAGATCAGCTATTTAATAACTCCTTGAGTCGAACCAATAGACAAAAGGGGAATATTTTACTCATTATTGCAATCATGAGAGTTTATTGAACGCTGGATATTTTATCCGGTGCTATTTGACACTAATGCACTAAATGCTTTCCTTGTTTATGATCGATCCTCTTGACTTATAAGAACGCTCGGACCAAGCAAGAACGGAGATTAAAGCCGAGTCGATGACTAAGACTAATGTGGCTGAAGCATGACTGGGGCTGAAAATGTATAAACATCGATCCACTTTCAGCCGATGGCCGACTGGCGATTGATAGCTGCCGAGCACGAGATGAGGTACCGTCATGGCGCAGACGCAGGGATCACCTGAACATGCCTATAAGTCTCCTGCAGCTACCCTTCCCTGTCACTTTTCTTTTTGTTTATGTGTACCGTGTCTTGTTTCTTGGCTTTCATTCACATTAATTGACAATAATAATTGACAATGACTACGAAACGCCCCAACTTCCTTGTGATTGTCGCCGACGACCTTGGCTTCTCTGATGTGGGCTGCTTTGGTGGCGAGATTCGAACCCCTCACATCGATAAGATCGCAGAGGAGGGCTTGCGCTTTACTGATTTTCATGCGGCAGCAGCATGCTCGTAAGTATAGGCTATCACGGACATTGACCACAAGAAAGTCCAACTAAACTTTTTCTGAAAATAGTCCTACTCGCGCGATGATTATGACCGGCACCGATCACCACATTGCAGGTTTGGGGAACTTGATCGAATGGACCAACATCTCCGGTCAGAATGGTCCCAAGGGCTCTTCCATGAGTACTGCCCCGCAGCGTGGTATGCCTGGGTATGAGGGGTATCTGAATGAACGCGTGGTTGCGCTTCCCGAGGTTCTGCGGGATGCGGGGTACCACACCATGTTGTCAGGCAAGTGGCATCTAGGCCTAACACCCGAGCGATCCCCTCACAAGCGTGGATTTGTTCGCTCATTCGCCCACCTCCCCGCTTGCTCAAACCACTATGCCTATGAACCCCAATTGCGTGACAATGACGACATCCCTACCTTCATCGAGGCGAGCTATATCGCACTGCACAGCGAGGATGGGGAATACGTGCGCCATCTTCCCGAGGACTGGTACTCATCGGACGGCTATGGAGATAAGATGATTGATTACCTGCGTGAGTGGAAAGAGACTGGTGGCAGTGCTGGACCAGATGGAGACGGCAACCGCCCGTTCTTTGGTTATCTTCCTTTCACAGCACCCCATTGGCCACTCCAGGCACCGCGCGAGTATATTGATCACTACCGTGGAGTTTACGATGAGGGCCCAGATGCTCTGCGGTTGAAGCGCCTGCAACGCCTGAAGGAGCTGGGGATGATTCGTGAAGATGTAGAGGCACACCCTGTCGTCGCCGACGAGATCAAGGATTGGGACGCATACACCGATGAGGAGAAGAAGAAGTCCTGTGTCTCAATGGAAGTCTTCGCCGGAATGGTGGAGTGTATCGATGCAAATGTGGGCAAGGTTGTCGAGTACTTGCGCTCGATCGACGAACTCGACAACACCTTCGTCTGCTTCATGTCCGACAACGGCGCAGAGGGCGCCGCTTACGAAGCCTATCCAATGGTACAAAACGGCGTGATGCCCCACCTGCAAAAATACTACGACAACAGCCTCGAAAACTTGGGCGCTGGCAACTCATTCATCTGGTACGGTCCGCGCTGGGCGCAGGCCTCAACTGCCCCGTCTCGTCTGTACAAAGCATACACTACTGAGGGTGGAGTACGAGTCCCCTTCACTTGCCGCTTCCCCAAGAACATTAACCTCAAGCCCGGCGACGCCACAGCCCCCAAGGGCGGTATCACCGATCAATTCGCAACTGTCATGGACTTAGCACCCTCCATCCTAGACATGGCCGGTGTCAAGCACCCAGCACCGACATACCAGGGCCGAGAGGTTGTATCCATGCGCGGCCGCAGCTGGCAACCATGGGCAACTGGACAAGCCGAGCGTATTCACCCGAAGGACTTCATCCAGGGCTGGGAAACCTGTGGCCGAGCTGCACTCCGCTGCGCCGACTGGAAGATCGTCTTCATCCCGAAGCCTAAGGGACCCGAGAAGTGGCAACTCTACAACCTCGTCGAAGACCCTGGTGAGATCCATGATCTGGCAGACCAGGAGCCAGAGAAGATGAAAACGCTACTCAAACTGTGGGACCAGTATGTTCTGGAGACAGGTGTCATCCCCCTATGTCCTGATCTGGGTGCCTTTTTGGAGGCGACTGAGGCACAGATGCCCGAGAATGCATGGATGGAGTTTGATTACTGGAAGAACGGTGCTCGGGATACACCTGAGAAGTTCACCCGCGAACCGCCTCGCTTTCAGCGAAGTGTTCAACAATGGTAGAAGCGAAGCAGATGGATTTAACAACATAAAAATTGATACTCCGTGAGATTATCAGATAACGAAGATAAGAGACCAAATTGTTCATTCAAGACTATACAATCTTCTGTCCCCTAGATGCTTGGCAGGTTACACTCTTAACATAGAACATTCTCCATATTCGCCATACTCACGGTAGTCCTCTACTCAGCCGTTGAGGTGATATTGTATACAGCCTCCTCTCAAGGTCCGCATTCCCAAACTCGACATTTCTTTTTAGTGTCATGGAAGTGTCGTTTGCATTTGAAACCCTGATAAATGGATGGAATCTATATCTTAGTATACAATGTTATCGTACAAATGGCAGCTCAAATGTTCAAATGCCCCTCTTTATAGCCCAGAAGTAGTTGCCCCAATCCTCAGATCCAGGAACTATCTTCCATCCCAAACCAGGCACATAAATAGTACCCACGCACTTCCACTGCGTGCCTTCAAGGGCAGCAGCCCCCGCACGAGTAACACTGGTGTCAGCGGCCCGCATCAAACCCTCCTGCGACCAAGCCTGCAACTCGGATGGGTTCACGAACTTGCTCCACTCATGCGTACCACGCGGCACGACACCAATCGGCCACGGTGCCTCCGCGATAACCTGATTCAACAGGAATGACGGGAATGTGCGCGCGATAGTGGAGCCGACGAGCCAACCACCAGGCTTCACCGCACGCAGGCAGTTAGCAAGGAATGCCTCTGGAGTGGTAGTCTTGAAATCGATGTGCTCGATGACTTCAAAAAGGGAAACAACGTCAAATTGCGGATGTGTAACAGAGGATGAAGATGGGGATGGGGATTCAGATTCAGAAGCAAGCACATCTTCCAGGGTGGTGTTCAGGTAGCGGAATTTTCCGCTGCGAAGGTGTGCGTCGACTGTAGGATCCAGGCGAGCGTGGTTCTTCGCGATCTGGATCAGGGCGGTCGTGGGATCAATAGCTGTCATTGATGCGGCGCGCGTGGGTGTCGGTGCATCGGCGGAGGGGTCGAGTGGGATAGTGCGCGCAAGGGATTCGGCGAAAATACCACCACCACATCCGATGTCGAGGTAGTGTAGGTTTGCGGGATTTGCGCTAGTGGATTGGGGATCTGAAGGTGGGGGGCCTTCGGCGAGACATGATGCGATGAATTCGTGGCGGAGGGGATTCATCAGATGCAGGATTCGCGAGGGGCCCATTGGATCCCACCATGAGCTGGCGAGGCCGGAGAAATGGGAAACTTCATCGGCAGAAACAGAGGATGTGGTGTGGCTGCGGAAGAATTGTGGTTGTTGAAGCGCCGTTGAAGGCCGGGTGATCTGAAGTCGGCAAGCTGATCTTGAAGTAGTTGAGGATGCGCGCAAGGCGCGAAGAGTCAAGGAATGAGATCGGAGGAATGCCATGTTGAAGAAGGAAGAATTTAGGGCGTTGCAAGTATGGTAGGGTCAGCGTTATAGCCCCAGCAAGGCCTACACAGCTCAGCTTTGGTGAGGTCGTGTTCTGTGGTTTCGCGATCTATGCAGGGGGTTAGAGAAAGTTTCAATGGATTTAATTTCGCAAAAGTGGTGATAGAATATGAAGCACATACCAGGATGCAGGCATTATCCGGGGCTCCGGATCGTGGGCAAGAAAGTTGAAGCTATCCCCGATGGTGGAATCCCCATGAAGCAAACAAGACAAAAATGCCAAGAACGACAGAGCTGTGACGAACCTTGAAAATGGCTGACATCAGCATTTCCTGCCTGAATTGACAGGCTCCTTGACACGTGTAAATGATAAATTGTTGGGAAAGGGATTTGACATGTGAAAGTGGTCAAGTGGGGTTTGGATCCAGTTACCAGTAACTAACATTGACCCTCACAGAGACCATACAATACAGTATTGGTTAATCTAGACAATGACAGACCATTGGGACACGAGATCTCTTTCCTGTTTTTCAGCGCAGATCTGCAAACTCTGATCCTTGTCGAATGACTGCATGCGATTGCACTGGATGGGAGTGACCCGGGGAAATCATTGGCCCTGAGCGGATGTGAACTCTATCACTAGACAACATCCAGTTAGCGGGGAGCTTAGGATCCATTGACAGCATCATAATATTTTCATCTCAACAGATTCCATGGAATGGAATTAATTAGAAAATGGGTCTCGGCTTTTTCACATGGACCTGCCAAGTTCCCTCAAGTCCTTGCTACTTTCTACCTTCTACCAACTTGTTGTTGAACCTCGATGACCATAACCATATCTTGGCTCGTCTAATCCTATACCCGAATTCGAACGGCTGCGTCCACAGTTCATGAGGCCCCGTTCCGGTTTCCTCCTTGTCTAATTCTAAATTTACTCGCAATTCTTCGACCAAAAATCATCCACAATATGTCTGCCATCGATATCACCAAAGACCTCCCCGCCCTCTTCAAGAAACAAGTCCAGTCGACTCCTAATGGCATTGCCTTGGAAGATGGAACCACCACATACACATATGCCGAATTAGATCAAGAAGTCGATGCACTGGCCACTCGACTCCGATTATATGGTGTCAGTCGTGACTCGTTGGTCGGGGTATTGCTTCCTCGTAGCGCGCACTACGTGATCGCCTGTCTGGCTGCACTTCGCGCTGGTGGTGCATTTCTGGTGTTGGAGCTCGCCTACCCCGCGGGGCTATTAGCCGACGTTATCGAGGATGCCCGCCCCGCCGTTGTCATTACCCACCAAGTGGAGGCCCCCCGAGTGAAAGCACAATGCCCTGTCATCGCATTAGATCAACCCACGGCTGAAGTGAATGGAAATACCAAAGAAGCCGCACCCTTGCCAGCGGAGGATGATCTGGACCGTTTGGCTTTTGTTTCTTATTCTTCTGGCACCACAGGCAAGCCGAAGGGAATTGCCAACCCCCACAGAGCACCCGTGCTCTCATATAACCTGAGATTCGGAATCCAGGATCTGCAACCAGGTGACCGGGTAGCTTGCAATGTGTTTTTCATTTGGGAAATGTTGCGCCCGCTGCTACGCGGTGCGACCGTTGTCACCGTTCCTGACGATGTTAGCTATGACCCAGCCGCGTTGGTGGATCTCCTTGCCTCGAAGCGCGTTACCGAAACCCTCATGACCCCGACTTTACTAGCCACTGTGCTTTCTCGCTATTCCGCCGGTCGCATTGCGACCCGTTTACCGGAGCTTCGAACCCTGTGGCTGAACGGCGAGGTCGTGACCACAGATCTGGCCCGTCGGGCGATCAATGCTTTGCCCAACACGCGCTTGCTGAACTGTTATAGCGCATGTGAGACACATGAAATCGCATGTGGAGATATTCGGGAAATGGTCGACGACTCTATTTACTGCCCTGTTGGTCCTCCTATTGACCCAGAGCACATGTATATTCTGAACGAGAGTGGTGAGCGGGTAGAGACTGGGACTGCCGGAGAGTTGTTTATCGGTGGAGATCTTCTCGCCCGCGAATACCTAAACCTCCCCGAAACAACGGCCAAGGCCTTCACTCCGGACAAGTTTTCTGCCACACCGGGTGCTCGGATGTACCGAACGGGTGATCTGGCTCGACAGCTACCATCTGGTCTTCTAGAAATCACTGGGCGAGTGGGCGCGATGATCAAACTTCGCGGATACTCGGTTGTCCCTGCCAAGGTGGAGAGTGACATTTGCCAGTATCTGGCTGTGAGCCATTGTGCTGTAGTCGCTCATGGAGATGGTCTGGAGCGACAGCTGGTCGCATACGTTGTGGCAGATATCGAGGCGGGTGATCGTCCGGCAGTTGAGGTTGACGAGGCCGGTCACAGCCCGGCTTCACGTCGCGTGTTGGAGGCGCACCTTGCTCACTATATGATTCCTGCACAGTGGGTCATCTTGAAAGAGCTCCCCACTAGCGAGGTCTCTGGTAAGGTCAATCTCAAGAGCCTTCCTCCCCCTCGCAGTGCTAGCCCCGCTAGCAGCGAACAGTCTATAGACAAGGATCCCATTGGTATTAATGACATTGCTGCTCTCTGGGCCAGTGTTCTTAAGACATCAAAGACCCTTCTGAAGCCTCAAGATAATTTCTTCGACTTGGGTGGTCACTCATTGTCTCTTGCGGATTTGGCATCCAGAATTTCAAAACACTTTGGCTTCCGCGTGCCCATTCCACGTCTCGCAGAGAATGTTACCCTGTCTGGTCATTTGGATACAGTTCGCGCTATCCGAGATGGCCACACTGCAGCTGTTCAAGCTGATCTTCCAGCTGTATTGTTGGCTGACTCCACCCTGGATGACGAAATTAAGCCTCTTTCAAACACCACAATCACTTCTCTTGCCTCCGCAGACACTGTTCTTTTGACTGGTGTGACTGGATTCCTGGGTGCCTTCTTGTTGAGTGATCTTCTTGAGAATACCTCGGCTCAGATCATTTGCTTGGTCCGATTCAGTGATCCAGAAGACGATGATCAGGCCGGCGGTGTTGCGCGTATCCGTCGCAATCTTCTGGACCTAGGACTGTGGCGCGACACTATCATGGAGCGTGTGGAAGTTCTCCCTGGAAACCTTTCTCGACCTCGTTTCGGGTTGTCGCCTGAAACATTCGACGACCTTGCTTCTCGGGTCCAGGTCATCGTTCACGCTGCGGCTACCGTGAATCTGGTCTACCCGTACGCTGCCCTCCGTGACGCTAATGTTGGCGGAACACGAGAAATCCTCCGTCTAGCCTCCAAGGGTGGCGCCACGGTTCAATATGTTTCGACGAACGGTGTTTTGCCCCCCTCTCCCACCGGTGGACGCGGCTGGACCGAGGATACTATGCTGGATATTAAGGATGTGCCTACCAAGCTGCTAGACGGCTACGGCCAGACCAAGTGGGTTGCTGAGCAACTTGCGCTTAAGGCTAGTCAGCGTGGATTACCAGTAAAGATCCATCGATGTGGTACCATCAGTGGACACAGCCTGAATGGTTCGGCGAACGCGTGGGATCTGCTAACTGCCTTGTTGGTTGAGTCCATCCGGCTAGGCTACGCTCCAGACGTTGACGGCTGGCGCGCAGAGATGACCCCTGTGGACTTTGTCAGTCAGTCCATCGTTCACCTCGCCACACAAACACAAAAGGTGGAGAGCGAACCCGAGCAGACAGTCTACCACCTGGGTGATCCTGACCCTATCAACACTCGCGCTGTCTTTGAGAATCTGGCGGACCTCGGCTATCCCACTAAATCACTCCCGTGGGACGAATGGGTTGCTCTTTGGACAGAGAAGCGTGGCTCGACTAAGGGTGGAGATGGTGCATTCACTGTCGATATTCTTCGCAGCGGCATGCCTACAGTGGAGTTCCTTCGCGGTATTGTGGTCCTGGACAATGCCTTGACCAGACCACTCCGCAAGGCTGTCGAAAGACCCAAGGTGGACCCTCTCCTGCTGGAAACTTACGCCCGCCATTGGTTTGCTCGTGGATGGCTCCCCAGACCCCCGTCCCGTCGCCAGGCCCTCGGCCGCTCTATCGCCCGGGCTTCCCGTGGCCCGCTCAGCGGACAAGTGGCAGTCGTGACAGGTGCTTCCTCAGGAATCGGTGCTGCAGTCGCAGCTGCACTGGCCAAGCAGGGGTGCGCCGTTGCACTCGGCGCCCGACGACTCGACGCCTTGGAATCAGTCAAGCGCACTGTTGAATCATTCGGCGTGAAATGTGTCATCCGTTCAACAGACGTCACCAAAAAGACTGAAACTGAAGCTCTCTTCCAAGCTGCCCGCGACGAATTGGGCCCAGTGGATATCCTCGTTGCCTGCGCCGGTGTTATGTACTTCACCATGATGGCAAACACCCAAACAGACGAGTGGGAACGCACTGTTGACGTCAACTGCAAGGGCCTACTGAATTCCCTCTCATCCACCGTTCCCAGCATGCTCTCCCGAGGCAAGGGCCACATCGTGGCTATCTCGTCTGATGCAGGCCGCAAGGTCTTCCCCGGTCTGGGTGTGTACTCGGCCAGCAAGTTCTTCGTCGAGGCCACACTCCAAGCTTTGCGTCTTGAGACTGCCGGTGCCGGGCTGCGGGTCACGAGTATCCAGCCGGGCAACACATCGACACCGTTGCTGAATATGTCGACGGATGCCGAGGCTGTCAAGAAGTATGGCGAGCCATCTGGCGCGAAGATCTTGGATCCTTCTGATGTGGCGAATTCTATTGTTCATGCTCTTACTCAGCCTGAACATGTCTCTGTGAATGAGATCCTGGTTGAACCACGGGATGAACCTATTTAATTGCTTTTGTTTTATTCTTTTTATTTCAGTTTTCCGAGGGGTATTAAAATAGATTTCCGGTATATATTATGAATCAAGATTTTGAAATATTCAAGTTATCATCCCAAATTGACTACCTAGTAGGAATACGGGGTTCTTTGTACACTTCGGGCAGTTCGAATTATAGGAACCAGTCTATATTCAATATAGTTCTCTACTGATCTCTTAAGCGTGTATGTACAAAAAAGCAAACGATCTATATGAGCGCCATGGTATCATAAGTCAGACCAACTCAGAAGGCAGACATCAAGGTTGAAATACATGAAGAAATAGCAGAATAGTTGATCAAAATTCAAGCCCAACGCCATGATGACCAAGGCCCAAAAGTCCATGTGGATTCCCGTTCCCATGCCCATTCTCCAGACGCTCACCTTCCACTCCGACAATCTCATCCAGAGTCCGATCCATACCCAAAAGCCACCCCGGATCCTCGACCCAAGGGTTTCGCTGACCAGGCGTCTCACCAAGCGTTGGCAAAAAGTTGCCAATGTTAACAGTACCATCAAGTCCAATAACACTCTTGCACCGCTCCAACAACGGAGGGAACAGATAAGAAGGAGACCCACGGATCTGCGACAGAGTGTGCAGTATACCCCACAGAAGCTCACGGGGATCAACTGTTGATTCCGCAAGTCGATGAACACCCTTCGAGCCGAGAGAGCGAGTGACATCGGCAATGGAGACGCCCATATCGAATAGTTTTTGTTCCTGTCCAGAGTTATTGGTTGATTATCCAGAGGGCAGGGATGCAGACATACCATTCCAATTCCATGAGCATCCACCGCACCTTGCGACGCATTCCCGATCACGCTCATGACGGCCTTTCCAACTAACACGGGCAAATGAAATGGTAGAACCGAATCTTCTTTTGAGCCGTGCGTCGCATGGCTCATGGATAGTTTCCACATCATGGCTTGGAGCCATTGTTGCGTGATAAGAATATCTACCTGTTGGATCTCGAGGACACCGTCCAGTGTAATTGGTTTACAGAGACTGGACTGGATGCCCGATGTGGGGGCACGTTCTACTAGACCGTCACCACCACCTGCGGAGATCCAGTCATAAAGATTTGCGGTGAGTTTCTCAAAGATGTTGATTAGGTTGATGAAACCGTACGCTAGGATTGGGTCTTCGGAGCAGAGGACCTGTGGTTTGTGAATTGAGCTGCGTAGCATAACGGGTTTAGATTGTTGGAGGGCGTAACCTCTGATTCAGAGATCAGTAACATGTAAAACAGAAGAGAAGGGGGAAAGGTCTTACCTTTCCGTAATAAACAGAAGCCAAAATACCCGCCTTCTCTCCTCAGCTTCTTCAACTGGGAAATCCGCATACGTCGACTCGCGATGCAATCCCAATGTAAAAGCCATCGAAGTCGCCTGGCACAGATAAAACCACGCATGGACCTGCTTATCCAGATTTCCATAGGAGGCGAACAGAAAAAACGACGTGAGCAAGTTCTCAATGCTAATATCCTCCACCACGTCACAATCCCGCCGTGCCCGCACAGCTTCCTCGAGTAACTTCTCCCCGGAGACGAGCGCATCTCCATCCCCAAGACTCTGCAGCCGCGCCTGATCAGGAATAGGATTCACTCCATCAAGCTTAAGCTGGATATGCGTCGCAGCGCACAAAGCAGCCAGAAAAGCATATCTCTGCGGCAAAAGGCGCTCTGGCTGATGACTATCGCGACGGAGTTGATCACCCCGCACGACGGGCATGATGGGGAAAAGATATTTCAAGTAGACGTTAACATGAGCGAGGAGTATCTGTGAAGACAACCGTGCTATTTGGGGAGGGACGATAGGCCCATATGAGGAGTCGACTGTGTGATCTGTTGAGTCGGGGGAGGAACCCAGTTCCGGGGGCGGGAGTTGGGAGAATGAGTCGGAGATATCATAGTTGTATGATGCATCTTTGATACCGAATGCTGGGGATGTGGGAGAGCTTATTCTGAAGCTTTCTGGAAATGTATCTGGGTATTGGTCTGGGGTTGCGGTGTCTGCTCGTGCGGGGAGTGGGTGGATCGGCGCGAGGGGGTAAAGTGTTCTGAACTTGGGGCCCTTGCGACGAAGCACGTCACTGTATGAACATGAGAGGAGGAGACGTTGACATTTATCGCAGGGTAGATCGCGAGAGCATTTGATCTTGCGACGGCGACAGTTGTCGCATGCTTGGTTGGGGGCTTTGAAGTCCATGATAATGGTCACAAAGACATGGTTTGAAGATCTGGGGAAGGCAAATGCAGGATTTAATGCCTATAAACCTTGGAATGATACTAACATGTATCTGGGGAAGCGCGGGGCGTAACAGAGTCCAACCCCGCAAAAGGTCCATGCACTTTATACTAAACAATCTGAGGTTATTGCCCGATTTTGACACCGAAATCCTTTGTTGGTTAAGTATTGGATCAATGATTGACAGGTAGTAGATTGTTAAGTTTACGCTAAAATCCCACATTAACACATGAAATATACTCTAGAAGCCCATGGAAAACCCTCTAATCCGGTAGATAAATCATATTTCCCTTCATGCAGGGGCCTAAGCGAAGTCCCATCCCCAACGCGATCACCGCCAAGCCAAGCCGACGTAAGCCATGACCTCGTTCTAGAAGGTTTAGATCATTCCATCCCGTCAGCAAGTGACATTCTGCAAGCCATTTCCCCTCTCTAGAAGAAAGGAAATGACGGGGGACCAATGCGCGATTTTCCGGCGTGGCCTTGTCTTCCCTTAGCGTTGGCCGCTAAACCATGTCTAGCCCGTCTCCGCAAATCTGCAAGGGAATGGAAACGGCGTCATGAACCTTCATAGCCGATCCAATCAGCTTATTCTTCCCCTCATAGGTGCTGGAGGGATTGTTGTGGTTGGGGAGAGATGCCGAGATTGGACTTCGCTCGGGAAGCCGAATTGTCAAGTCCTCATAGGCTGTTTCCTTTTCCCTTCCCACCTGGCATGATGTCATTCATCGCTAATAATTGCATAGTGGGACTGTCGGAGACTGCCGCTTAACTCCGGGGAGCAAGTCCAAAACCCCCCGAGCACTATTCACTCACTCCGCTAATGGTGCTATGTTGTTTCCCCACAGCTGCAGCTACGCATAATTGGTCATCGATGTTCTGGCCAATAATTTACAGAATTTCCCTGTTTTTGGATTCTTGACTGGCTCGGAACGCAGTAAATGGACGGGAGATAACAGGACAGGGTACCTTGGTGCCTGATACCCGGTAGTTTATACTCGTGCTCAACATGTGCATAACAATATAGCCTAGACCACAAGACTCCCGAGGTCCAGCTATACCCCCCACAGTATCCACATTTTCTACTTTCCTGTTTACTGATGCTCAATCTTGTTGATAAGTGTGCCCACATAAGGCAAAAGCTCAACAGCAAATTCGTCCCCTGCCTTGATGAACTCCTTCGGGTTCTTAGCCGCACCTAC
Organism: Penicillium lividum; assembly: GCA_028828245.1. Classification (NCBI taxonomy): domain Eukaryota; kingdom Fungi; phylum Ascomycota; class Eurotiomycetes; order Eurotiales; family Aspergillaceae; genus Penicillium; species Penicillium lividum. The sequence continues at coordinate 1,374,332 of JAQJAG010000002.1, forward strand.
TCCGGGCGGGGTACCAGTAAGGATGAGAGTTCCGGCGGGCAGGGTTGTACCCTGCGATAAGAAGCTAATCAACTGTGGGACAGAGAAGATCAGATCAGTAAGCTGACAATCCTGCATGACACGACCACTCTTTAGACCGCGAATCTTAAACTTGCTAACATCCGGCATTAGAGCAGCGGACACGAGCACGGGGCCTATCATTAAAGGAGTAAGGTTAGCTGGGATCAGCGGAGATCAATGGTAAGAGAAATCATACCGATCGGACATGCGCCATCGAAGCCTTTCGAAAAGGACCATTGGCTCTGGTTCATCTGTGATGTTCGGCTGGACACGTCATTCGCCGCGGTGTACCCGAGCACATAGCTCAGGGCCTCGGACTCGGGCACGTCCTTGGCGTCACGACCTAGGACGATAACCATTTCTGACTCGTAGTCACCGGTGTTGTCTTTCTGGGTGAGCTTTGGGAGGACTGTAGGCGCAGGCCAGGGATTGGCTAGTGAGGTTGAGGGCTTCATGAAGAGGGTAGGCACATCCGGGAGAGGTAGGGACATTTCCTTTGCGTGTGAAGCATACTATTGAACAACTCTGATCAGTATTGGACTTCCAAAGCGCTAGATGTGAGTCACTCACGTTCAACCCAATGCAGCGGATCGTTCCGACCTCGGTCTGCGCGAGAGGAGAAAGAATGCGAGCGATTGACTCGGTCGAACTGGTGATGGAACCCGGGTTCAACATAGACGAGCCCGAAAATGGGCGCACCGGGACATCCTTGCCCTGGTACACAGCTAATCCGACATCTAGGTGCGGATCGATCGGTTCGCCGATGAGAACCTTGGCAGGGTTGGATTTAGGGACGAAGCGCACCAGGCCTAGAGATTATCAATTGAAGTTCGATTGTGAAGCTGAGATTCACTTACGCGAAAAGGTAGATGCGATCTTAGACATGGTTAGTTTACAGAGAAGCTCCGGAGAAGACAGTTATCGGAGTATTTCTACCCCGGAGGGATCCCACAATGTGGGGAATGACGGAGCTCCCACAGTGAAGTGGGAACCATAGATTATGTGGTCAATGCTAAGGTAAAGCATATAACAACATTATACAGTAGGATATCAAATAGAGTTGAAGTGTAGATCGGACTAGAATATATTGTAGCTGTTACGGTGAATTGATTTCACCGAGGATGACGCATCATCGAATCCTTAACTCCGCAACTCCGCAACTCTCTCTTTCTCTCCGATTCCTTTAAATGACTTCACTTTAAGCTTTTATTTCATCTTCACCTTCACACAATGCGCTGAAATCACTTTCCTCATCATGGCGCACGCGACAGTTCGGTCTCTACGGCCAACCTCCCTGCGTCCTCTCCGCCCTCTTCGATATTACCACTCTGGCCAATACCAACCTTTTGTACCACCTTCACCAAGCTCCCTAGGCAAACCCCAAGCAGCAAAAACATACACCAGAACCCGCAAATGGCTGCGACGATTATTCTATACCTCCCTCGCAACGGGCATCATCTACGGTGTCGACAACCAATTCTACGCCGCCTCACTGACCCGCACCGCGCGAACATTCTCCCTCGGTCTCATAGTCGCACTCGACTATAAGATCAATTTCCGACCACATCCTCCTCTCGCAAGCTCTATCGCAGCCGTGCATGCTCGCAACGCGGAACGCTTGTCGGATCTCCTACGTCAAAATGGGGGTCTCTACTTGAAGATGGGTCAGGCGATCGCTATGCAGTCTGCGATCTTACCGTCGGAGTTCCAGGCTATGTTCTCGCGGATGTTTGATGATGCACCGCAGAATGACTGGAAGGATATTGAGAAGGTTATTCGGGAGGATTTTGGAAAATCGCCAGAAGAGGTCTTTGGGGTATCGTTCTCGGGGGAACCTGGGAAAGGTGTGATGGAGCGCAAGGCTCGCGCGAGTGCCAGTGTTGCTCAGGTGCATTGGGCTCGTCTCCCGGATGGAAGGGAGGTGGCGATTAAGGTCCAGAAGCGTGAGATTGCGCAGCAGTTGGTGTGGGATTTGTGGGCTTTCAAGTGAGTGTGATCAGGAAATTGTTGTGGGAGGTGAATACTGACATTACGCAGAGTCGTAACCTACATATACAGCAAGATGTTTGATATCCCATTCTACAGCTTAGTTCCTTATATCAGTGAGCGATTGTCGCTGGAAACCGACTTTGAGAATGAAGCAACCAACGCCGAGACCATGACTCGGCTGGTCGCTGGCGAGCCTAGACTGCGCGACCGAGTGTACATCCCGAAGGTCTATCGCGAGCTAAGCTCGAGACGTGTTATGACTGCTGAATGGATTGAAGGTGTGCGACTATGGGACAAGGACTCGATCACACGGACTTGGCGCGGTGGTTGGAGAGAGGGTAGCCCAGGGTGCCACGGCACTCCTCTTGACCGACCGAACACCACCCCTAGGCCTCAAAATCTCCTAACAGAGAAGATCAAGCCTGAACGAAACTACTGGAAAGGAAATAATAATCGGGGCGGGCTGGGCCTGTCTGTCAAGGACGTCATGACAACCATGGTCGATCTGTTCTCCGCCCAAATGTTTCTATGGGGGTGGGTGCATTGCGACCCGCACCCAGGAAACATCTTTATCCGTCGCAAGCCATCTGGAAAGCCAGAGCTGGTCCTCATTGACCATGGCCTGTACATCCACATGGACCCCGATTTTCGGCACCAGTACGCCCGCTTCTGGAAGGCTCTCTTAACCTTTGACAACAAGACTCTCAGTGAAGTCGCTAAGGGATGGGGTGTCAGAAACTCCGATATGTTTGCTTCTGTAACACTTATGCGCCCTTACAGCGGAGGCGACTTGTCAACGCAGCGCGGGATCCAGGGCCTGAGTAAACACGAGCTCCAGGAACGGCACTATGAAATGCAACAGGCAGCCCGCAAGGCGATCCGTGAAGTTCTGGGCGATGAGCAGAAATGGCCCAAGGAACTAATCTTCATTGGACGAAACCTGCGTATTGTCCAGGCCAACAACCAATTCCTTGGATCCCCCGTGAACCGGCTCAAGATCACCGCGACGTGGGCCTCGCGGGCACTTGTGGAATCACCCGATCTTCCTTTGTTGGAGAAAGTGCGCAACTATGGTCAGCACCTTTTGTTCCATTTTGTACTCTTCAGCAGTGATGTATTCTTCTATTTCACTAAGGTCCGCCAGTTCCTCCATCTGGGTGGGGGTATGGAAGACGATATTGAGGCCCAGATGCAGGGCATGGCTAAGGAAATGGGAGTAGAGCTGAACCATAGTGTGTTCGAGGGATAGACTAGTTTAGAAGACGATATAAAAGACCTCTCTACTTATCATTTAATGCAATCTTTAGAGGCTAGGATTGCTCATCGATGTTTCAAACATGATCATACTTTCTTTGACAGCTTTCATCTTATGAACAACTGGCTTGACGGTATAACTCTCACTGCAAAAATCAACCCCAAGCCCAGTGTAAGCAATGCACTAAGTGCAGCAAGAAGTCCCAACCGCGCTAGACTTTCAACCCCACGTCTTTCAAACTTGGTTGTCCTTCGCTGCCCCAACCGGGTAGTCCGAGTGAGTGTTGGAATATACTTGAAATCAAAGTGAGATTCGCGTCCAAGACCAATCTTCTCATCAAGAATCATCTTATAGAAGTGTTCTCGTCGGAGCTAAGTCTCTGTTAGCGCATCAACTCCCCAAACGAACAGAATAAACATACTGAGATCATCATCCGATCCAGAAAATGAATCCGCGGAATAACATAGGACATCCCAGAAACCCAAAAGCAATAACCCCAAATAAGCAACCGATAATAAAGACTCGATCTAGGAATCTCCAACTCATCCGACAACTGATCCCCATTCAAAAGCCGACTCATAGCCTCCATAAACTCTTTCGAAGCATAAGCAGGAGCCGTATTCTCCAATCCAAGAATAATATTCTTCGCAAGAACCCTCCCCACCTCTGTAGGATCAATCTCCGAAATCAACAAAGACTCCATAGTAGCCCTTGCCCTCCGCGTACTCTCAAACGACTCCGTCGGCGTGCCCATATACCACGCCACAAGCCTCCAAAGAGCAATATAGTCGTCGATCTCGGTCTCGCTGAGAAAGATACCCTGACGTGGTAGTCCGAGCCAGACGACCGAGCTGCAGAATGTGTTTATCGTGCCGATGCAGTCGAGGTCGTTCACTGGGATTCCGTGTTTGGTTACGTCGTAGTAGTCTGGTTTTTGGTCGACTAGACTTAGGATCCGGAGACGGACTGTTGAGTGGAGGAGTCGGACTCGGATTGAGGAGATGTTTCCTTCGCCGCCTGGTTTCATGGCTTCAATGGAGCTGTTTACTTGGAGGATGTGTTGGAGGGTTTCGAGTAGGCGGCGGCGGACTACTTTTGCGCCAAAACCGCCAGTTCGAGAGAGGGTTTCTACCACTCGGATTGCGCCCCTTGAATATATGGTTAGCACTTGACTGTTTCTGGCTTGAAAAGTGTTCGATGGGAAGACTTACATCCCGCCTAGTAGGCTTTCAAAGCTAAGCTTTATGGTGGAAATTAGATGTTGTTAAATTCAGGGAATCTAATTCAACTCACCACGTTCAATATTGGAACTCCGTATCGGAAAAAAACATCTTGTCCTCTTTGGATCTGCTTCCAATCTACCCATTCAGGAACCGTGTTGACCTGAGTCCAAAGTTCTTGAAGCTTTGGATCCTCGTCGGCATGGGTCTTAAGCAGGGTATATAGATCTTTATGGAAAGGCTTGTCCGAGCCTCCGTTTGTGGGGATCTTATTGAGTAGTTTCACGCACTCATCAGCCAGAGTGTCACAGGTATGGGCCATAGGACGAAGTTCCTCTTCAGACTGATGAAGGTCGGACCAATGAAACGAGTATCCCCAGTAGTGGAATTCGGTGCGATTACCGTGCCGAGACGGTTTCAACGCCATGGTTGTGATCTGTTCAGAAGGACTTGATAAACAAACTGGAAACAAGAGATAAACTATGCTTCTTTCTATTCTTTTGTAGGGCTCTCATGATAAAGGTTTATATGAGGTTCAAATGTTTTGCCATATGACTGGTGCAAACTGTACCGTGGTCCGTGGTCCGGGGGAACAGCGGGGCTAGGGCATGTGAATCCGGTTTCTGGATGATCATATCTCTTTTCAACTAAGCAGACATGCTTCCTCATATATTATTGGGCTCCATTTAAATTGACAGTTCCTCGGAGAGAACAATCACATGTACTCTGCACGAGATGAAGCTACACGTGGATATTTTGTAAAATCTTGCTCGTGAATTGATATTAGATGCCTAGGTCTTTCTGGTCTATATCTCCATTGGAGGATTAATATTCTATCGCTATGACGTCTTGGAAGTGGCGCGAGTCTTCTGCTTCTTATTTGCGCCCCTATCCGTTTTACTCAATGAACTCTTTTCTTTTGTAGATGTCGATGTGGGGTCAGCGGCATTTCCCACTGGCTCGTTGGAGGTGGAACCCTGGGCTATCTGAGCTTGTTGTTGAAGGCGGCCAAATGCTTTTTCCATGCGACTCGGACCGCCACTACGGACTCGAGGTGCAAATGCTCCGGCACCTTGAGGGCCCGGCATGAACTGTGTGATGTTCGACTGGGTACCTTCTTGTTCCCTGCGATTCATATCTCGGATCACAGGTACCAGTACCTCGTCTGTCCGCTCTGGACTCCAGCCAATCGTCGACATGAGAAATCCCCTCAAGCCGTTCAAGTCTGGCACACCCCATTGGAACTGCGAGGGATCAGAGTCGACCTCCGGTTCGAGATAAGCAGCCTCAACTCGCTCATCTGGGAATGAAGGAGGTAAAAATATCTTTGACGCCTTCTTGCGGAATTTCTTCCGGAAAGCAACGTGATTGTCATTGGGGTCATTTATGCCCATCTGAAGTTGCGAACACCAATCACGGAATTCGTCCAGACTCGAGAATTCGGTCACTATTTCTAGTGCCGTCACCGGTCCAATACCGGCAATGCCCTCAGTGTAATCGCTCCCTAAAAGATGGGCGAAGCTGATAAGCTTTTTGCGGTGAAGGGAGTATTCTTTTTCAAAGTCAGAGGTCAGGTAGCATTCAACGTATTTGCTTTGGTTGAACATGTTCTTGTAGACTCGGGTCCCACCGAACAGAAAAGTATCGCTGTCGTCGGTGACGATACCATCCACAAGTCCCAACGACACGAGCTCGGCGCACTGGGCTTCGGCCTCCATAGGTGCTGTGATATAGGGTAGCCCGAAGAGTTTAAGCAATTGCTGACACTCGTTTATCATGATTTGAGTGACTTCATCCGCGTCACGTCGGTCTTTCTGTTGCTGGTTCCGTAATTGCTTAAGCTCTTGCTCGTAGTCAAGTGCGGTCTGAATAGGTGCAGCAGAGTTCAAAGTCTGGGCAAATCTGACATGCTCTTCAGATTCCTCAGCAAGCTGTTGCATAAGCTCTTCGTCTTCAGGGTCACTGAACTCCATATCGTCTCCCATGTTTGACACATTATGGAGAGGCTCTTGGCGTGTCTCGGCACGCTCGTTAAAAACCGCGGCATGCGATACAACCGTGATTTCTGGGCCTTGGAGAGATTCAACCATGACGTCTTCGAATTCTGGCTCAGGAGGATCCTCGGATTGTCCGGCTTCTTGGTGTTGCGCCTTGCCAACAACAGCTTTCTCGCCTGGCGACCATGGTTCATCCGGAGCTACAAGCCCGGGAGACCTCGGAAGTGAAGGGGCGATATCTTCGAATTCCGGTTCGGGGGATACCTCAATGGGGAGTTCACTGACTTTGATTTCTCTTTTCTCCTCGAGGGTTGGCTCTTCGTGGAAGCCGGCAACGCCAGTCTCTGGATTCAGAATTTCCGCGTTTTCAGTAGGCTTCAACTCTAGTACATTTGAGCCTGTGCAATGTTCATATTGTAGATCTTCGTCCAGTTGAACAACTTCTTTGGTGTCCGACATCTCATCAACATCGATAACCTCCGGTGGTCGGCGGTTAGACAGAAAGAGATGATCAGGGTCTTTTGACTCCTCCTGATCTCTAGAGTTCTCAAAGGTTGGATCTGAAATGAATTCCTCATTCAATTTCGCGCCAACAAACCATGGTGGTAGAGGCTCCTTCTTCTTCTGGGATGAATCCTTCAAGAAGCCACCCGCATTCTCGTCAACTTGGGCGGATTGCTTATCTTTGGGTACTTTGGTCAGTTTGATTGACTCAAAAGGGAGAGGCCCGTCAAATGGATTATGTGGTCGAGGTTTGTTCGTAGAGACTTTGGTTTGTGCCACTGCAGCTGCAAAATCCATCCCGTCGTCGTCGTCGCTTTCAGTAAGAATTGGATCTGGCACGGCTTCGGTGTCTGTCATTTTGTTCATCGGTCGATTGATTGGAATATCGGGCATCTCGTCGTCATGTTCGTGTATCTGCATAGACAGGGATATGGCTTTCTGAAGTTCATCGTCTTCGTCATCCTCAAAGTAATCATCAATATTTGGGTTTTGACTCTGTGGCAGAGAGCCTTCGTTTGGTACGAAAAGGGAGTCATTCTCAGTCTCTTGCCTTCGATATTCTTCTAGAGCCCTTCTCATGTCAGATTCTTCGCGTGATTGTTGAAGCGACGAATCAAAAATACCCTCTTGAAGAAAAGGCAGCTTAGGTAGGCGGTTGAGACCCTCGATCGGCACATCTTCAAACTCTTCATCTGAATCATCCGACCCAGACAATACCTCTGGCAAGCCAAGTTTATCCACATCAATCGGTTTATCCTCTTGTCCCTCATCTCTGTTCCCCACCACACCAAGAACCCAGCCTCCTGCGTGCTGACTATCTTTAACGAGGACATATTCCCTGCCACGTTCGCCCGCGATACGCTGCCCAGATTTGTAGAACGCCTCCTCCCCATTCATCCCGTTGATGTTCATCAGTCGTTGCGTGAGATCATTTCGTTCTGCCACTCGCTCGATTTGAAATCTGGAGAAGTCCATGCGGTTTGGGAACATGACATCTAGCTGTTCTTTCGTATAACCCATCCTCAGTCTACTCCGGAGTCTAGCCGCATTGAGGATGTTGTAGCGATCAGTGGGTGGGAGGCTGAGGAAAAAAGCGCTGTCGAAGTCGATTTTGGAGAAGTCATAGAGGTTGATATCTTGCCCCTGGTGAAAATGTCTTGCATATTCCTCCAGCTCTTCTTGTGACATAATTCGAGGATCATTCGGTGCACCCATCTCTTCCAGCGAAACATCCAAATTTGGGAGATGATAGGCATCCGTCTTCTTGAATTTCCGGTTTTGCTGCCTTTCTTTGTCTGTCAATAGGGCCTCTTCAGTGTATACCGGGGCACCGATGTCTTCTTCGTCTGCTCGGCCACGCTTTTTGCTTTGTCTCCGTTCTTCGGCTTCTTCTTCGGCAATCCTTTGCATCTGAATCGCGAGAAGCTTGCCAGCAGTTCTGGATGCATCCTCCCTTCGTCCCTCCCGCCTTCTTTTCCGCTTATTGATTGTCTCCCGCTTGAGGATTGGAGCACCACCATCGAAGACAAACACAGGCCGAATGCCGACATACAGGAGCTTGCATATCCTGCGAAAGAATCCAACGACGTGGGAGTTTCGTAGTGCATTTCCCTCTTTGTCGCGTACTGCTTTCAGAAATTGGTAGATCCAGATCGACGCGTCGACGGCCAGCCGTTTCTTATTAAGGGTTTCGAGTTTGATAGGTCGGGCGCAAGGCTGCACCACCGTCCAGAGGCCAGTGACACCCATATTTTATCTTGACGGTCAGCCAAAGAGCCTGCATGGGTTGAGCTGGGCTCACGGGATGATCAGCAAGGATCTCATGAGTTGGAAATGATGATGACGTCGGTCGCAATTGGAGATGAACGGTTCTACCTTGGCACGCGTGTGGGGTGGCGCGCAGTCACGTGTTTCCATTATCTGGGAAGATTGTATGAAACTTCTCTTTAGCTTGATAAATATTTTTTGGTTTTTACGTATCGCATCGAATAAAGCTGATATTTAGGTATTTAGTGGTTAAATTTCAATCTTTGTTGCTCGTCCAATCAGAAGGTTTCTATCGATCCATTCACTTGAAGGTTCAAAGCCTGGTTGGAAATATATATACATACAATATCAATTGATCATGGTTTACTGCTGCTCTAAATAAATTTGGAGAATTAGAGATCATGGGTCAAATTGCACAGCATTGCACCATGAGACACGAAGCGCTAAAGTGTAGGCCTCGCATCACTGGAAGATATTTGAATTATTCTGGTCGTAGTCTGGTGAAGACTGCAAATTCCTAGGTCTCATATTTCAAATTTTATTTTGCATAATCGAAAGCCATCCCACGACATTTCAGCCAAAGAGACCGAACAATCTCCAGCGACGGCGATTTTGCACCCCTAGCAACAACAAGGGACTCTAAAAACCGTGACTTGTCCTGCGCTGAGAGTACCGGGGTTTGCTGACCATTAGCATCGGTGACGTGTGCATCTAGAGCATTGAGTGCATTCATAAGGCTTGGCCGTGCGAGTGCCATTTTCTTGAAGATAGTTCGCCGAAGAACATCGTTGAGAAAAGTCAAGTCAGAACGTGCACAGCGACCTGAAATCTGTCTGATCAATGTTTCACATAAAGACGGAATGAAACGCGCCAAAACTTGGTCAAGAGCCATAGTCTCTTCTGGGGATCCACTGCGCAGATCCATCATAGCTATCCAGAAGGCCGATCCGGCACGAAGAACGAGAGGTTCTGGCCGGGTCAAAGCATGAAGAGCAAAGTTGAGTAATAGGGCAAAAGTCGGCGTGCCTTGTGATACAGGACCAGCGGCGGAAGGAAGTGGTTCTGAGAGAGAGAAAAGAATAGCGTAATATTTTGGTAAAAGGCGTGCGAGGAAATCAATCCCAGCGTTGGCAGTTTCGGGATCGTAGACATCGGGGTTGTCAAGCATTGAAGCGAATAACTGTGACACATGAACGATCAATTCCACAGCCTGGTCCCGAATCTGCATTGCATGGGAGCCATGTGAGGCAAGGAAAGAGGATGCAGTGGCCATAATAACATCTGTTCCTGAGATTCCTAGAGGGAAGCTTTTGATAAAGTCGACTGTTAACGTCGGAGGGAAGACGAAAGGGCCGGATGACTCAGTATAGCCAGCTTTGAGAATATCGCATGCTGAATCGATTATACCGCTGTCAACAGGGAAATCAACAATCAAGAGCCGCATGGCCTGCATGATGAGCTGTTGCGCTGGGGATCCAGGCCCCGCATTCCAAAATGATGGAGGATATGGATTCTGCTCTTGTGTAGCATCAACGTTAATAACCTCTTCGCCGTCAGATCGAAGACCTTTTCCAAGACTGGCAATGCAACTTAGGACAAGATGGCCGTGGACCCGAGCAATATCGTATGCAGAGCCAGCTGCTTCCTCGCGGGCTTGATTGGCCTCTTGGACAAAAAAGCCCAGAATTCTCTCTAAGGTTTGTACTTTTTCTTGGTCTGCATCTAACTTCTGTATGATTGCCGCAATTCCTTCGAGAACTTTGGGCATGGTAGAAACAGTTGCCGTGGGCTTCGTACGGAACTGATCGAGTCGATCAAGGAAGGTGGGGAGCTCCGGAATCAGCATTCGAGAGCATGACTTTGAAAGAGTCAGGATAGACCGTGAAGCCGGCTGAGCGCAGGACTCGAAGCTTAGGGATTCAAATAGGATGTTCAAAACACTAGGCAGGAGGAAGCTGTGGCGTTCAAAGTATGACTCGTATTTACCAAACGAGTCAACAAGTGTTTGACGTGCCTTGAGGGGAATCCCAGTCTCACCACCAAGGCACAGTTGTGCAAAGGCGTTGCTTCCAAAGATGGAGTCCAAGCACTGGTCTGCATGGCCATTTTCATCAACGGCCTCAGATAACTGAGCAAGGCAGAACATAGCTGCTTCGAAGCCTCGCCAATCAAGCTTTTGAAGATTAGTTGTTGCACTCTCTTGGAAAACGCTGACAAGCTCGACACCCAGAATTGGATACGCCGACAGTAGATAGTCGCAGGCTTCATGACGGAACGCGTTAAACTCGCTCCGTTCGTCATCTCCCCAGTCAGCCAAATCACTGGGGCTGGGATAAAGCAGCTTGTTGAACATTCCTAAAACGACTTCGGCCATTTGAGCCTTGACTATTTGGTATCTGGCATCACTGGACTCTAGTTTGTCTGGAAGGCACTCGGCAATCTCGCCCCAGTACTCCAAGGCACGCGTTGTGGCTGATTCGTCAATGGCAGCGTAGCCTGGAGTTTTGAAAATATTATGCAAGATGGCAAGTATTTGAGTGTTCTGGGGTTTCATTGGGTCACTGAAGAGGTCAAAACTGACGTGGGAGACATATGCCACAAGGAGATCAATAAATGTCATGCTATCGGTATCTTCGTTTTCATCAGTGATTGAAATCAGATGCTTTGTGACAATCGAGTCGGAAAGAATTTGCGACATGGTGAACATCGAGTGGTTATCAAAGACCCAGGAGCGGGTCTCAAGGGCAGACGTTAGTACAGTTGCTGCACTTTCATTAAAGACCGGTAAACGGAGTGCCTCTATGATATCTTGCCCGCATGAAACCGCGAGGTTCTGTGTTTGCTTGTCACTCGAATGGCGATGGTTTCCATAGACGCTAAGCCAGGTCTTCAAAAATTAGGATTAGCCACCTTTGACGAATAATTTCATGCAGAGAACATCTCACCTTCCAGGAGCCCATCGCCTCATTGCCTAAAGTAGATTCCATGGATCCACTGCTAGCTTCCGAGACATGATACGCGATCTGCCGGATGATATATTGGACGAGCAAGAAAGCATCGCCAATGTTTGCCACCACTCGCTGAATGGCTGATCCGACCAAATCTTGAGGTTCAGTCTCCAGGCGCAAAGCTTCCTCAGCTAGTGCGACCGAGAAGAACAGAAGAGCTGTAGCCTTCTGAGTATTCAAAACCGGGAGGACTCCATTCAGGAAATCTACCGTCTGGGAGTCTGATTCGGAGACATATCCACCATGTGCAAGACTCGCAGCTAGTTGCCACAATGCTCTTTCCCAAGAGCTAGCAGCATTTCGGAAGACAGCAACAAGACTAGAAGCAAGTTTTCTGACCACCATAGCCTGCTCGCCCTCATTCACGATTGTGATAAAATGATTGATAAGGCGTTCTAGGATTTGCCAGGTCATTGCCTCCGCAATATCATTCCTGAATTTAGGAAGATTAGACAAATCATAAACTTTGTTGAAGTTTAAATGGATTTCCGGTGTTTTATAGAAACTTACCCAGAAACATTGATCTTCACTGTAAAAGTGAGGGCACCCATGAAACGATGTTGGGCAGAAGGCTCACGTAACAGTGAATCTGCAATTTCCCAGGCATGCTCACCTTTCTGTAAGTGTTGTAACCGATTTTGAATTTCATCGATCCGAGCTGGGTTGCGCTGGTTGGCAGGATCATAAAGTTGGGTTACCAGCTGTGGAAGATTAGCATTCGGTCCGAGTCGGAAGTTAGATCATATCACTTACCGCATGAGCTTCCATTATGGGCTCGGTGGGCTCAGGGCCCATGTTTGGGGCACGCGTCGCCATTGCTGAGGTAGACGAGAAAGAAAGTGGGATGCGATTAGAGAGTATACAATGCCTATCATCACGTGGCGATAAGGTGATTATTCACGGCCGGGATCCCACCACAGCCAATCAGGACTCAATATTCCTTTAGATTCTAAGTAGTATGCGCTCATTGTGTTAATGAAAGCAATGTAGAGACTATTTCAAGTGGATTTTGACAGCCAAGAATATTTACTTCGTCTTTAAATTACCCTTATTGATCTAAATTTCTCTATGCCGAGTTCTTATCTTAAATCCTCTTTAGTCAATCGAACCACAACTCTCTACCTCAATTACTTGCCTAGAGAGCGTCCCCTTTCTCTCTGGAGACAATCAATGGATTTCCTGTCCCCCAAGAGCGGGTTATTTCGTCACATCCCTTCCATTGGATACATTGAGCTTGTCAATATGATCAAGGGGCAAGCGAAGGAAATCATGCTTGTTCTTCCAAGTGACTTGACTCTCGGCGAAGCCCTCACTCTCAACGGGGGATGGTGGCGGATCAGTAATTTTGGTGACAAGATATGCCGTAGATGCTTCAGCAACACCATACATAACCACGCCAATGAATGGAGTCTTCAGAACCACAGTAAAGGCAAAGGAAAAGCCGAACAAAACACCCTCGCGGTCGCGGAACCAACGAAGCTTCTGCTCAGGGGTGAATTTGATACGACGGAAGTACGGTTCGAGCTAGACGTTCTAGTTAGCTGATTCTCAAAATGCCAATATCATCACTCGGACTTACAAGCTCACGCATCAGACTTCTTGACGCAAAGTAAGTGTGAAGGAATTGAATGATGTATGTCTTGGGCAGGACTAGGCCAGCACCAAAGATGGCAACAGCTGGAGCTGTGCCGACATGAGATTTGAATGTATAGAAACTGGCCGCTGGCATCACAAAGCGCCCAACGATAGGGAGCATGGACAGGAAATACACCCCTAACCCTAGGGCCATCTTCTTGCCATATCGATTGGCAAAGGTCATAAACACTTCCATTTTGGGACGTGATTGACGAGGACCTCCCTTGGTTGGAGAAAGTTCCAGGTTGGGATAGTACATATCACGCAAATTGTCAGGACTCTCAGACTTATGCTTCTGGGCATAAGTTGTGTCCACCCAGTGGATTGATTGCATGAAACTATACCATGGTCAGCAAGGGTACTCCAAATTCGGATCTCAAAAAATTACATCTCATCAAGAGTCGGCGTAAGATGACCCATCAAGGTCATCAAAAGAAATGGCACTTGTAGAACAGACTTGGATAAGAACTCCAGGCCTTTGAGAAGATCGTCGTCCCATGTTGCATTTTCCAGGTCGATCACCCACGAGATAATGTAAATAGCAAACTTCAGGCCGATTATCTAGAGGTATAATGTTAGGAAGTTACATTCAATGACTATTATAAAAATAGCTTCCGAATTTTGACGTACCGGAATTTGAATGATTAGTTGGATAATAACACCAACAGCAATTGCTATAGCTGCTTGACGAAAGTGCTCATGTTTGAACAGATCTGGATTCCGTAGAGCGCGAACAGCTGAACAAGGTAATAGTCAGCGTTGAAAAAACAGGGGGTCTAGTCAGATTCGCAATTTCCAACTAGCTGCTATGGTGGGCCCTTAGAATAGGCAACACATATGCACTCGTCAATGGCCCACGAGCCATCTCCATTTAACAAAAGCCCCACACAAATGCTGCCTGCGAGCCGACAGTTCCGAAAGAAAAGAATTCCTTGTCTGCGGAGCTTGAGATGGGAAAAGGGAATATGGGAGACAGACTTCCTACCACGGTGAGCTGGAAGCCACGAATGATGGCATTGGGCTCGAAGTTCGACATGATCGAGCCCGATTGAAGCTTCACACACACCAGTGGCGACTTGTTCTGAGATATTTTAATGTCTCGAATGTCAAGGGCGAAATGAAGGAGAGTTAAACAACAAATTGCCAGGCATCCACCGTTTATAAAGCTGCTGCGTCATGTCACATGGACTTTCGGCCTGAGGCACTGAAATGCCTCCCCACGCAAAAGGCACGCGCTCATTGCGATAACGATCCTCCCCTCCCAAATACCAAATGTGTTCACCTTGCGGTATCGATTTGTCCACCCATGACAATGCCCGAGCCTCAAAGTGAGCCCCTGGGTCAGATACATTCTATCCGGCGCTCAGTTACTTTCCCCACGAAGTTAATTCCGCAGTCGACACGCGGTTCCGGTGCGCCAAATCCAAATGTCGCAGAGAACGTCATTTTCTATCATCCCTCGGCGAAGATAGTCCACTTCGCTCCCAGGGCTCTAGCCCCTATTCCGTCCAGCTCCGCGCCTACCGACTTTGATTATCCCGTTGATACCATCGAAACCCACCCCTGGCGCTCTGCGACGGAGCGAACCGTCGCAACTGCGCCACTGAGACTTGAGAAGGTTCATGGACTGACCGTGTTCCTGAAATGTGGAAATGTCGTCCATGCGATTCTAAAGAACTCTCAGTGCTGGTGTGTGGATGGAGTTTCGAAGTTCGTCCTGCGCATTCGCCCTCTCACTTATTATCGCATCGAGATACCCCATGAAACACAGGAGGATAAAGGACTAGTGGAGGATCTGAAGGTTGCATTACCAACAGTACTCCGATATGAAGTTACTCCATGTCCTTTCAAGCGGGAGTTCACGGTCGAGCTCCCCGAGGAAGCTATGGCGCCGAGGCGCAAGAAGGCCTGGCGTCCGAAAGTTCGGAATGATAATGTGACGGCATCATACGGGAGCGAGCAAGGTTATCCAGGAG
Source organism: Penicillium lividum (assembly GCA_028828245.1). Taxonomy (NCBI): domain Eukaryota; kingdom Fungi; phylum Ascomycota; class Eurotiomycetes; order Eurotiales; family Aspergillaceae; genus Penicillium; species Penicillium lividum. Next base: position 1,389,743 of record JAQJAG010000002.1, read on the forward strand.
ATATCAAACCAGAGTGGCTTGATTCTGCCAGCACTGGGGATGACACTGATGGAGCCGCAACCGACGATAGTGCAGTAATACCCGAGCGGTCTGACAGTATAACTTCGGAGTCTTTGCTAGCGCATGAGACATCGCATCCTCTCAGTCTATCCGATACCCCACAGCCGAGGGTTACAAGGCGATCATTTACCGAAACACCACAAACATTCAGCAGCCTTCGGGCGAAGTTTGATGTTCCTACGGTCCCAGAAGAGCAGCACAATTCTGAACCTGTGCCCGAAGAGCCTTTGGTTGAATCAGAGCCTTTCACTGTGATCGTGGCTGAATCAGGACCTGTGGATAATAAGACTAAAGAGTCATTGATTGAACCGGAGCCAGTGCCTGTGCCTGAATTTGAATCTGAATCTGAGCCTACGCTTGCTCAGCCTGCACCGATTCAACCTCGATCTACCGAGCCCCTTGGGCCTTTACATATAAAGCTGGAGTCCCCAGTGCCTCCCCAAGAAAACGATGGGCCTGCCGAGGTGATCACTTACACAGATCCACCCGCTGAAGCCGACAAAGAAGCAGTTCAAACTTCGCCATTTTGTGCAGACTGTGACTCCACCAAGATTGAAAGAAATTTTGTTAGCAATATAGTTGTGGCTACTGAGTCGAGAATTGAGCTACCGGAAAACGTGTCGGGTGAAACTAAGCATGATGATTTGGAGCCTATAACCACCAAAGATAAATCATCAGAGCCTAGCAAGGCGAATACTTCCTCCGAACTCGAATCTAAGGGTGACGAGGTCGCTGACCTTATTCCTATTGAAGCTGAGCCCACTGAACCCCAAGTAGGCGAGAGCGAAACGGCCGAATCCAGCCAAGATCATGCTCTAGCCTATCTCCAAATCTCTAAGGGTGAACCAGTGGATGAGATCGTCACTGCCGAACATGAAAATGATCCCAATCATTCGTTCTCATCCACGCCTGAATCTTTCCATTCAGCAGAACCCCACTCGCCATCTGACTCAATCTCCACCCATGCTACTTCCTTGGGCTCTCCTAGCACGGTGCAGAAATATAGGATGGATCGTGACCAAGATTCATCGTCACTATATCAAACTCCATCGTCACTACCCTCCGATATACCTACCACCAGCCCTGTCTTGGAAGCCGACATGTCATTGAAAGACAAGCCGTCCAAGATTGATAAATATCAAATGACTCGAGAAGATCCACCACAACCTTCATTGAACATTCCATCGAACTCAAAACAATCCACCGCAAAATCCTCGTCTCCATCGGATCTCTCTCATATGAGTACCGAGTTCCGTCGCCGTGCACAAGCGACCAGAGAACGCGACGTCTCCCCGATGCCGGCCTCTTCCGCTCTATACCAACCGACACCCGGTGAAGAAGCCGCCTCGCTGATTTCCAAGGCATTAGCCCTTGTGTTGGTACCACCCATTCATCTATTCATCGTTTTGCTCCACATTGCCGCGCGAATTGTCATCAACCCATCTGCTGGTTCCTCCAGAGCCGAATTCTCCAGATCACAGCCGACTTCTAAAGCTACTGTTCCAGAAGATGACTTCAGTTTTCCTCTTCAACGTGAACCGTCTTCTGATTACGAAGATGCTCAAATGACGAAAAAGCTGGATCCGTGGGATCTTGACTAGGTCGAATCATTTCTGTGACCATTGCTTGTCTTAATACTTTCTCTTCTTCTGTGTGATTTTTGCACCATTATTCTATTTAATACTTGCCTTTTCGCGCATGTGACATCACGACGTCAATTTCGTTTATGATTATCTGGACATCGGCCTGTACGATTCACGGGTTGGACTTTGGGCAATATGCCTATGACATTTTGTATTCTAGCGCTGCATAATCTAATACGAGGCTTTGCTCAGACTTTTGTCTGCTATTGGGGAAATATTTCTATTCACATCCTAAAGGTAAGGAGACAAGGTTCTTACTGATATCCACCTCTTGGAATTCTCCAATTGATACTCCTTGGTTGCGCGGCTTCCAAGCTGGGCCAGTGCACTCAAGCCCAACGCGATCCAAGTTCTTAAGGACTCAAGTGCTCTGACTTCATCTCGTCTAGTATGTAACCAGATACTTGACATATAACCAAGGTAAATATGGAAAAAATACGTACTGAGAGGAAGAAACAATGCTATTTGATGAGGTACACGCGCATACATAAACCCATGGTACAATAAATAAACAAAAATCAATGTAGAGGTATCCCAAAACGCCACAAGTGCCAACTTCACTATGCTGTTCTTCTCATGCTTGCACAAAAATGCCTAATGGCGGCTTAAATCGAAAATTTGATATGTTCTGCCTTCGTTTCCATGTCACACCGGATTTGATAAATCTAGTTGGAGTGAATCTTCTTGATGCGCATACCACCCTCGTAGAAACCACGGTCCAGAGCCGCAGCCACAGTCAAGGTGCCACCGATAATAGCGCAGACACCGGTCAAGAAGTTGGTGAAAGATTTAGGGCGGGTCTCACGGTTGATCACCTTCATGGGGGAGATATCATAGTTGAAGAAGACACCGGGGATACCACCTGCGGCATGCATGCGCTCTTCGTGCCCGTCGGCAGCATCGTTTCCACCCTTGAGGGACCGCTTGTGCGAGGTGACGGAGTACTGGTGGGCCTCGATGCTGCCCTGAGAACCATAAGCCAGTCCGTGAGTACCAAGAGGTGCCTTGTCGTAAGCGCTGTGGATAGCAGAAGAGAATGCTGGGTCCCAGCCCAAGGGCAAGTAAGATGTCGACACAATCTTGAGGAAGTACATAAAGTTATAATCGGGCGCATCTGTGGTCTGGGAGGTGCCGTCAAGCGGGTTCATGTGGTGGTCATCGGTAAATTGCCAACGTTCGGCAAGCTCTGCGGGGATTTGGGGACCAAACCGGAGCTCGTGAATATCGTGGGCCATTGTGTGCATATTCTCGGGGGCCGATTGGCTGTCCAGGAAGTAGTTCTCCAGATCATGGGCATGCATGTTCATGTTGGTAAAGCTGCGGCCGGGTGCGATGTGGAAATTGCCGACCACCTTGTTGACTCGAAGGACACCTTCAATCCGGCAGCCCTCGCGACGCTGAGCTTGCAGTTTCTCTCCATATCCTTCGCGGGTGCACTGCTCCACGTTCTCTCCGATACCGAAAGCCCAGGACTTCTCCGCGTATGCCTCACGGACTTCGTCGCAAGTGTTACAGCAGCCTTCTTTTGATGCCTTAGCAGGCGCGTTTGCTCCATAGCACCCACCACAGTACTCCGGGTCCAGGTGTGTAGCGGCATCGGCGGGCGAGTGTCTACAAGTCGAATTAGTTAGCATCTTGGTGAAATTGAGCGAGTGGTCCAAAGGATGAGACTTACAGGTCCAATGATTGCACATCAATGACCTTACCTCCCTCCGAGGGAGAGGACAGGCGGACCTTGTTCACACCATGCGCAACACCCACCTGCTGCTCACCAGACACATCCATAACATCCAACGTCAAAAGTTGACACGGCAGTCGGGGAAATGTCATGTTCAAGTGGATTTCCATTCTCTCACCTATCCGCATGAATTTCCAAAGTCAGCAACCCCTCCATAAGACCCAATGGCTTGTATGCGGGGATGTCTCATACCTCTCGACTTGTCGACAATAAGCTCCGGATGCACCACAACGCGGCGGTAGTCAGCCCATTCTCCCCAAACCAGCCACATGACCACTAGCAAGGAAGCAATTGTGATGATACCACCAGAGTTGGTGCGAATGCGCGCATCTTCGACGGTCTTGGCGAAGGCATCTAGCCTTGTAAATCGCGATTTTGCGGGCATCTCAACAGGTAATCGACGACCGAAGAATTGGTCGCCAGGCCCGTAGAAATGGTTGGGATTGACACGTAGTCTATTACTCAAAGAAAGGACAAGTTAGCCAAATCCACGAAGAACGCGCAAGCTATTAGTGGAGTAGCTCGAGAGCTCCTAATTGCGCCGAGAGATCTGACAGAATAATGAAAGGGAAGCCATGGGTTCCGTCATACCTGTGCTGGTGGATTTAATCGAGTACCCTTGGTGCGTGAGGGAAACACGACAAGCCAGTCATGAAAGGGCTGTTGAAAGCTGGTCAGTTCGATCTTGAATGTATTGGAATTACTCCATTCTGAAAGGACAGAAGACAAGTCGTGATTGGTGGGATATGCTGACTCATGGTAGGTATCACATGACACGTTTCAATCTATATCAAATCTCTTTCCATCTTACTCTCAAATTCCAACCTTGAAAGAGCTATAATCATGTTCAATTTGTATGTCTAGAGCTCTGAGATATTATTTTACATCCTTACAGTAAAAGTACATACTTTTTCCAAAGTACTAATAGTACGGTTCAAATACCATACGTACGATTTACAGATCAACTTAAACCACTATGTATTATTATTTTACAGTACATTAGATCCCTATAATTCCGGTATGTCTTCTGGTTAGTATATAACACCTGCGGAGAGACATCGGGAGATATCTTATGGATGCCGAGTCCCAGAGCACACGCCCCCGTACATCAACCAATTACTCTTAGACCACCAAATAACATTCTTTTGAGAAATTACAGCCTATGATCTCCGACTCAAGGGTGACGGTGACTGCATTCCACTCGTTCAACAGGCACATGTCCAGTTGAGACACGCGGAATTCAGGCCGATCTCTCCGCAGGATTCATTGGGAGTTCAGGTTGTTAGGTTGGGAACTTGGGAGAGGGGAAGTACCTAGATATGTAGGGAAATTCTTTGGTCTCTCATATACCTTCGTCCAAGCACTCAGTACGCAATATATGCAATATTCTGGATTTCGAGGGGTAAAAACTTGTGGATACGTAGTGGTGACGACCCACACTGATGAGGTATCTGCTACCAAAACAAACTTTCCCCAAGTGCGGAGTCATGCAAACAAATGTAAACAAACCCCAACTTCATTTATGAACCACTTTACTTTCCTTCCTATTACTGACTGCGCTCATATTCTGTTCAGTGTTTTTATTCCTCCCTCTCAGGTCTCTCCATCGAATCGGCTTAGCGCAAGTGAAATCTTTCCTCAAGGGCACAGTCCCTAGAGCAGGGATGGTGAACGAAGTGCCCAGTGTGATGGTGCACTCCCTTGCACATTTCCGGTCCTTGATTCAAGGAAACATTGGTTACTTTAAAGAACCGAATAATCTGACTTTTCTGCGACCAGATCCAGCCACCCGACAGCTCAGACGATATGGACATCGATCCCGTCCCCGCTCAGCAACGCTCCTCCCGTAAACATCTACGCAGCAGTGACGATGAAAGTGATCTAGCGTGGAGCTCCGATGTATCTGGACAATTTGACGATGCTGAAGAGCCCGAGCCGGAAGACTACAAGTCCCCATCTGCAAAGTCCGCGAAACGGCGCCGGTCCAACGACTGGCCGCTGCCGGAGGAAGCGGCGGATTATGGAAACAATGGTAGTCGGAGTGCGCGCAACGGAAATTTATCTTTGGGACCAAACTACAAAGCCTCGCCTCGTGCATCGCCTCGGGGTTCCGCCACATCGTTGCGCAACAGACACAAAGCGTCTACCAACAGCCCTCGCCATCACTTGACTCGTCGATCACGTTTCATTGAGGCGAATATGAGCGACAGCGTCAGTGAGAAGCCACCGAGCATTTACTTTCGTGAAAGCAAAGGCTCTGGTCCACAAAACCGGGCATCTGGGATCTTTCGATTTGGCAAAGCAATTGCATCCGCCTTCAATCCATTCGGCGGCTGGGGCAAGGCATCTGAGAATGCAACCAAACCTCCTCAGAAAGATGCGCTGACTCAAGCCGAGGAGGCATATGCCAAACTAAAGCGCGCTGGCTATCAGGGCACAAACAAGGGATCTTACATGCAAAGCCAAAATGTCAATCCCTCCAACGCCGACCAGACATGGCAAGCCATTCAAGACAAGATGGGCTATGGCAGCCCCGTAAGAAACACAAGTCCTCAAGTTGAGCCACTATCACCTTTGCGATCTCCGTCAAAGTCCTCCAAGCGTTCGTCCTTTCAGGATCTTCGCATTCCATTCATGAAGTCCCACGACCAACCTATCGCGACATCTGCATGTCTAGATCATCCGTCCGAAGACTCTGAGAACCAAGGAATCCGCAGACAAAAGTCACGTAAGGAACTTTCACGCGAATCGAAGCTTCTGAAGAAAGTTAGCAACCTCGAGGATAAGCTGGACCGCGCGCGGCGAGAACTTCGTCATCTGAGTGGCAACGAGGAGCGATTGCCATCTCCGACAATGGATTATCGATCCATGAGCCAGGAAATGGACCCAGGGAGTTATCCCCGAAAATTCGTTCCCGGCGCACTGCCAACTGTGCCGTCTGAACGGCTGCTGCACCAGCAAACATCTGTTTCCCGATCTCCAGAGCTTCTTGCCTTCGCCTATGAGCAGGCCAGAAGTGCTTCGCCGGAATATCAGCCAACGACCAAGTCTCCAAAACGGCGATCATCGTCAATGGGTAAGGAAAGCTCTTCCCGCAAAAGGAAGTCAACAGTTCCTGAACCTATCGCTAGTCGGAAACCTCTTCAGCCCACTGCGACGAACCGCATCCCCGATGACCGCCCTTCCGAAAATGAGCATTTGATTGAAGTTGGTCTGCTCAGCCCACCTCGCCAGTCGAAGTGGCAGAAATTCGAAGCCGGCGACAGCCCGGGCTCTTCGGAACGCAAACGAAGTGTGGACCATGGGGCCTCGGCGAAGGACGCAGGCTCAATGCATCAAAGGTCCCCATATGTGTCCCGAAAATCCTATCCCAACGCCAATCGCTCACCATCAAAGAACATAAGATCCTCGCCTTCTCACCGCATGCAAACCAATCGATCCGTCTCCACAACCCACACTGCTCCCACCTTTAAACCCGACCCTATCTCTCATGATTTCTCTTCTCCCCCACCACCATCTAGTGAAGCCCATCAAGCATTTTATCTCCAGTCCCACCGTCAAATCGACCCTGACCGTCCGGCTCGCTCGTCGCCCACCAAATCACGACCTAGTCCAAGACGTCGACATAGTTACGAGGTGGACATCCCTCCTGTGCCTCCGCTACCTAAAGAACTCCGCCTGAACGCCATAAAGGAAACCGGCTCGCCCATCAAACCAAATCGATCTATCAGAGACTCTGCTCCGCCAATTTTGTCTCGGCAGATATTGCCTGGTCTTGGTGATCAGGCCACAAAGGAAGAAAGATTCCTTTGGCCGGAGGATATCTTTTAGTTGATCATTGATGGTCTTATGCACGCAGAAGTTCAGTTTTTGTTGCGCAACGATCCGCCAATGTTTGCTTTGAATGCTTTTTTATCGCCTAGTAGGTGATGTGATGAGGTTATGAATTATACCCTGGGGTTTGGCTTGTTGAATCCCTTCTTGTTTCCATAGTCGTTCTTGCGATTTCTCAATGCATTGCCACGATTCAAGATTACACCGTCGAGTGCATAGTAGTATAATATCAGGAGTAGATATACTACACTCGGTAAAATATTGTCTCATCCCGCGGGCCCAGAGCATTTTCCTTTCTCAAAACAGGACATAACACAATGTTAAGACGATCAGTCTCCCAAGACAAGTCCTCCTAGCTTCTCTGAAAGATACAAGCTCTTCTTTTTCAACTCCGAAAGTATCTCCCTTCTTGACCATCTCTGACAACAGCCATTCAAAGTCTAGAGAATCCCCGAATTGCGAAGTGGGGGCAGGAACGGGGTGGACTTTTGCATATCTCAGAGGTAAGAGGCGAGGAGGAGCGGATTACTTGCTTCGACTTCAAGTCAGTAAGCCTTCACTTCAAATATTGGACAAGGGGGTTCAAACTTACTGTCAAGTGAAGAGAAGACAAGATAACTATATGTTTAGTCTTCGTAATCTTCAGCTTCAAGTAGGTATCAATCACTTTTCAAGGATTCAAACTCGCATAATTATAGGAACGCTGGATTAACGCTCGTGCAGAATTGCTACATTCTCAGAGACAGCAATGACTGCAAAGTATCCATTGGAAAGTTCAATCATCCTTGGCTTCCTCGGGCTCAGGTCCAGGCTCCTTTGTCTCCCAAACATGAAATGGATCAACGCACTTGGCTCCAAAGCCGACACACTGCGTCCAACGTAACAAAGAGATTGTCCTGTCCCTGTCTTCATCGGGAAGCTGTGAAATCTTCTGCCAGTTGCTCTTGTATGTATGTTCAAGGCCAGTGGGTGTGGAATTGATAGCCTGCTCGATTTTCTTCTGGCTCTTACCGCTGCGCAGACAATCCTCTTGCATCTTGACCCAGAGGAATTGCCCGTAGCAGCGATTGGATAGCTTCATGGCAATATCTTCTTTGGTAGTCTCTGTACAATTCGACAGCTTTTTATTGACAATACTTCGCGAATATGTTTCGGTGTCAGAACGAACATCATCCGGCGTGATTCTGTGGCGATATATAACAAGAGCCTTTTCGTTACCGGAAAGGCAATTCCGGATCTCTGGCTCATCACGACTCACGATGAGAATGCGGGCTTGAGTGCCTTCTACCGCGTTCCTGAGAGTCTCTAAGAAATCAAAGACCGATCCGCCATCATCTATCTTTTGTCTATCTCCAACCCAGCTGTACTCATCCAGCCCGTCGACAATAAATGTGCAATGAGGGATCGCCGCAACAATCTCGCGCAGAAGTTGGACTATGTCAACACGAGTGGACTTTTGGCCTTGGTTTTCGGACGCTTTCTGGCGAATCAAGCCAAACGCTGTTTTATTGGACATCATTTGCGAAATCCAGGAACGCATGGCGATGAATGGGTCGCGTCTGCTTTCGAAGTCAGACGAAAAGAAGAAATGAGCAACCGGGGCCTTGGAGATTAAGGTCATGTGCTCGACAATCTTCGCACATAAAATAGATTTTCCAAAACCGGCAGGACCATTAATCCAAAGCACCTTGGCGCCTCCCGAGAAATCGGACGAAGACCAATCCAAGAACCAAGTCCCATTCGCAAGCACCTTGGATTCTTTTCCCTGCTGATATCTCAAAGAGCTCGTTTTGAGAGCTGGGGCCTAGTAGCCAAGGATGCAGGTCACGTTTGATTTCGTCTATTCAAGTAAGTAATCAAAAGCGAGAGCCAGGAACACCTGAGATGACAAATTTTCAATCTCATTCTCTATGCCACTCAGAATCTGTCCAAACTCCGTGATCCATCCTCCACTATCCGCCGCATTACTCAAATTCTGTCAGAAAAAGATGCGAAACCGAAAACCCATCATGGAGCTCATACCCTTAGATATATCATCACCTTGATCCGACTCTACATCCTTTGAAGAAACAACATCGCCGCGCCCTGAGACCGGAACCAGGTCATGGGGATTATCGACAAGAGAGCAAAACTGTCCCACTTGAGCCATTTTCCTCGCCTTATTCCTCAACGCCCAGCTAATTTTCTTCCTCTTCGAATCACATGTGCGGGGCAGTGAGACGGCCCTTGTCTTGGCCACAGTTGATCCCTCAAAGACTGACGATGCTCAATAGGCGAGCCTGGTGTTAATGCGAGATCATCCTCATAAGTACAAATCCCCCGAATTGCAGACAAGAGCTCCTCCACAATGGAGTATGTCCGTGGATCATCCAGCTGCTTGCTATGCTTCTCCATCAACGTATCACCTTGCAACCCCACATCTTGACCCCATTGTTGTAAGCGCAGTCTTTGGGCTTTAAACTGCGCTCTTATGGAACGGGACTCGATACCAAATTCCTTCTTGGAGTCGAACTTTTCCACAACTTCAAGGCAGGTGCTGAATAGTCCTGCCAGACCAATGATACCGACAGCAAAGCTGACTGGATTCATCGGAACGCCAATCTATGATGGTATAAATCAAATACAATATCGAGGGGCATGAGACAATGTCAACATTGAAGTGCCATGGTTTTTGACGAAGGGTCTAAGCGGGGTCAGGCAGCCTGCTGATATTATTCGTTAGGTAGGAAAGGGGACGGAAAAATCAGCCACGGTGGATCTGTTCTCGTATTATGATATAATCCCAGTCTTTTTTAGGCAATGCTATATGCTGACATGCAGTAGCTAATGTGTTTGACTGCTGAAAAGAGAGCTTTTTTATATTAGGTCCGTGGCTTTGCTGACGATTCATCGCAACCAGTCAAGACGTCTGGAACTTTGCTGACCGTCATACTGTTTTCTACTGGTAAAGGCAAAATAAGGACATACTACTTGGGTAAATTTACACAGAGTTGTACTAGTCCTTTGCTAACATTGAAGTAATTGGATTTGATTCATTTTGGATATCCTATAGTAAAGTGCTATTTGATGGCCTCGGAAGGTACCGCAGACATCCAGTCGTTTTTCTTTTTTCCTACATTCATAAATGTTTTTCTCTTGTCTTTTTTCACTTTTATTTTGATCGCTATATTCTTTCTCCCTATTAGCAACGGTAAAAGCAATTCCTTAGAGCAAGGACATCCAGGTTGAAGTACTCTGCGTATCAACAACCTCGCTTTGAATCTCCAAAATTTCATTGTGAACCCACGACTCAGCTTTCTCATAGACAAGCTCCCAAAGAGCCTTGGAATCCTGGTGCTCTCGCTTCAGCAATCCCATGATCATGAGAGTAGCGACAACATTTGCCTCTCGTTCCTGCAACACGTCACGTTTGCCAGACTGCTGAAGCGTAGCAGCGACTTTGCTGCGCATTTCATCCATTCCTTGCCCGATGATATCAAAAAGCTGCTGTTCCCAAATCCAGCTTCCCTCAAATGTCTGCAGCTCAATCAACGAATTTACCTTTGGTTTCGGGGCTTCGGGTGGAGATGTTGTCGAACGCCCAAAGAGACTTCCTCCAAGGACAACATTTCCTGCGGTTGGCAACTGGGATGACCCAAAGGGTTGCGATGTCGTTGGTGAGTAGGCTGGGGAAAAGAAATTTCCTGCGGTTGGCAACTGGGATGATCCAAAGGGTTGCGATGTGGTTGGTGAGTAGGCTGGTGAAGGAGATCCAAACAATCCACCTGCTGCTCGCGCAGCTGGAGGAGGTGGAGGAGGTGGAGCAGATCCAAACAATGAACGACTAGCGTGAGGGTTCGTTGGCCCAGACATTGGTGAAGGAGATCCAAACAACCCACCTGCTGCTCGCGCAGCTGGAGGAGGTGGAGGAGGTGGAGCAGATCCAAACAATGAACGACTAGCGTGAGGGTTCGTTGGCCCAGACATTGGTGAAGGAGATCCAAACAACCCACCTGCTGCTCGCGCAGCTGGAGGTGGTGGAGCAGATCCAAACAATGAACAACTAGCATGAGTGTTCATTCGCCCAAACATAGCCCCACCTCTGGACCCTGGTGGAGGAGGGGGATGGGCAAGTCTCCGTTTTGTCAGTACTTTTACCGTAGCTTGTTTTGCGTCGTATTCCTTTGGCTTCTTCTTCTTCTCTGATGTCTGGGTTTCTTTATCGGAGTCGCTCTCCAGAGCAACGAAGGAACAGTATTTGCCCGTGATCTGGTACTTGATACCGAGATTCTGACATTCACGAGCGACGATCTGTTCCTGTGTTTCTGAATGGAGATTTTTGAATGGGTTACCACTCTCATCCTTGATATTCTCTAGCCAGCCATGTCGCTCTTCCAATTCGACGACGGCTTTGCGAGAGGCAAGCTGGTGAACTGTTTCTCCATGACCGATGTCAGTTATGGGGATTCGCAGGCACAAGGGTCCTTGTTTGGAGGTTGCACTAAATCTAAGAGAGCGCGGGATTCTGTCAGATTTGGGATCCAAGAGGAGGTATGCAGTTGTCCTGATGAAAGGGTAGAGAGGGGGGATGTTGTGTGGAGCTTGAATAGTTGTCGGTGGGGAAATCTTGGGCAGATCGGCAGGAGCTCCTTCAATGCCGTGGTAAGACTCGGGCTCTTTGAAATCATCGCTAAAGAGTGAAATGGGCTGAGCAGCTGGCTCATCGGTGATGTCGTTATCCTCGACTTCAGTATTTATCATGGAGGCCTCGTCGGGAGTGACGAGTTCAAAATCTTGATCCGCCGCGGTATCATAGTCAACCTCAAGCTTGTAGTCGTAGATATGAGGAGTGAGAGCTCCCTTGAGCATCCTGATGACACCCCTATCAAGTTCTTCATTCACAAGCACTGACTGAGAGAACCCCTGCCCCGCTCGGGCAACTCCTTCAATCAGGGCGTGAGATACTTCATTACCGATACCCAGAGAAAAGAAACGAGCGGTATGGTCCTTGGCATTCTCACGAACAAATTGAAAAAGTTCTTGCTGGTTGTGTATCTGACCGTCTGTAAGTAATAGAACTTCCAAGTCCTTATCCTTAAGCCGATTTTGAACAGTAGCCTCCACGGCCGGAAGCATATTAGTACCCCCCATATCAGAACCGATGGAATCGACAAGAGCAAGAGCATGGTTGAGACTTGACTTATCATATACTTTGCTGCTGGGCCATAGGAAAGAATGATTGGATCCGAACGAGCAAATATTGAAGCACACTCCAAGTGGCAAAGATTTTAAGAAAGCCTTAAGAGCAGTTTTTAGAGTGCCAATCTTTTGGTGCATGCTTCCACTTCGATCGATCACGAAAACGATCTCTGGTTTGATGGGTGGCAGACTGAATTTGGGAACCAGTGTAGCCATTAAGGCTCGTTGACCCGGAATACTCTTGTGCGACTCGAGGAGTGCGCGAGGGTTATCAAGTCCGTCAGCTTTGGCAACAAGCACAAAGTCACGCTCCAGTAGGGGTTGGCCATCCTTGCCCAGCGTTAGCGTAGCAGAGGCATGCGATGGCTCGAAACCACGTGCATCTGGTGAAGTGGAGGAGACCCTGCCAAGAGATACCTTGGGGGAATGACTTGGGGACTGAAGTTCTCTAATGACCGATGCTTTTTCCAGAAGGATATCAGCTGTGATGGAAATTCCTTCCAGTTGAGCAGCAAAGCCGGGGGCCTGAGTTTGTGGTGGAGTCATCACATTCTGATACCGAGGAGCGATGGAGTTAGGCAATGTGTAACGAACTCCATCCATTTGTGCATCCTGCTTGAGTTCTCCAATGAATGTGATTTCCACAGTCACAGTCTCCTTTACCGGAACATTTCCCAGACGAATGGTAAAGACATCGCTTTCAGTGTCAGATTGATCCATGATGGCAGCGGACTCTTTCCTCTCGATAGCATCTTGGTAGTCGGTATTAGCCTGTTCCTTGGACTTGACCTTGCTGTGGAGAAGGCGAGGGCCGACATGACATTGGAAGCCAACAACACTGACGCCATCGTAGAGAGGGAATCTGTAGGAAGCTTCTTTCAAGATGCAGTCAGAGGGGTTGACAAAGGTCTGTGTCAATGTGGTACGAGCTGCGGTGGAGAAGATGGTCGCATGGGCTTTGAGGGAGACCTGGGGCAAGTATTTGATGACATTATCAATGTAGACATAGCAGCCACAGTGGACTGACATCATGAGTAATTTGGTTTGATTTGATAAGTAAAAGATTCAAAAGCTGTGGAAGGGTTTCAAATTGGTTGAATATTAAAAAGGTTGAAAAGAGAGAGAAAGGAAAAGCAAAAACATGGAGACTTTATAGTGAATCGCTGTCGATAGGCATCCATCCCTTTAAGTGGGGGCTCAAAGTTCCCGCCAAACTCTGGTCCGGTCCTTTGCTGCCTGAAATAGTACATGACTCATGTTAAAAATATCTGAACCTTGGAGTCGATAAAACAACTTATGACTCTGCAAATTAATGTAAAATCTTCAGTGAGTCAACACAATGCATACAGTAGATCCTTGCCTGTTCTAGTGCCAAGGCGACACCTTCAAAGCTTCAAATTATGTTATGTTTTGCATTAGAGCGCGGGAACTTAATTTCAATGCCTAGTACATAATTAAAATTCTATTCATTCAATGTTGATATTCCTGCGGTTTCTCTGATTTCCAATACATAAATTAAGATTTCCATCACCATTTAGAAGTGTACTGTAAATAGTGCTCCTTGTACCTTACAAAGATCTCAATAAATCCTCCTCCTGAACCTGATAAATCTCTTCGATCTTCTCCCCATTCTTCTCTCCACAAGCAAAATCTCGATTGATCCTCTCAACAAACCTTTCCACAAACTCACTAGCAACATCATCAACTCCAACCCCATGAACTCCAACTCCCTCCAAGCTCGTCGCCTCCTTCCCCTCCAACCCACAAGCAACAATCTGCTTAAAGAACCACATCGGCTCCTCCGTAACATTCAACCCAATCCCAAAGCTACTAATATTCCTCCGCAGATGCACGCCTACAGCTGTGATCTTCTTCGCTGTGCCGGCTGAAGCGGGATCCTGGACCCAGACGCCCGGGTCGGCAGTTGTAAAGCCGTTGACACCGTAACGCTTTAGTACGTCGATGACGCTGTTTTCGAGGACACGGATGTGGCACCGCGGTGTGAGACCTAGGCGGCGGAGGTCGAGGATTGTATATGCGACCATTTGGCCCGGGCCGTGGTATGTTGTTTGGCCACCGCGGAGGGTGGGGTGGTATTCTGCTAGTGGGGCATTGGCGCCGGAGGGGGTGAGGATGGAGCGGATTGGCTCGAGAGGTGGTGGGAGGGAGAGGTGGTTTGTTGGTGAGTTTGGGCAGGTGTTGGAAGGTGGGAGGTCGCGGCGGCCTGTGGTGTAGACTGGGTTGGGGGAGAATGTTATGATAGTTGGGTCGGGTGGTGGCGGGTGTGCGTTCCCTGGGAGATTGGTCTTGAGGTCTGTTTGCGATAATATTGAGGCTGGGGAGGCGAGCTTTTTATGTGCGAGGAAGCGGGTTGTGAGCGCTTGTTGGAGACTGGACACTCGCGCGAAAGGCGTAGTGTTAGGAAGATGGAGGTGGGCGAGTCTCATTATGGTGGTTTTAGGATGGTAGTTTTGGTTGGATTATGTGTTATTCCCTGCAATTCATTGTAGAGTAGGGGATTGAGCAATTCAGTTTCCCTCGGAGTTGGAAAAGACAGGAATTTGAGTTGCGGAGAAGCTAGGAGCTTGGCCGATAAGCTGATAAGTCATGCTAGACTAGTTATGACGATCATGCTACCAAAGTGTTCTATATATTTGACTCAGAATGTAGATTTTGCCACGTTGCTCATTTCATTCAACTTCGTTTCCATATGTTAATTGAGACATTGCATAATATAATGATAAAACATCCCGATCACTTAGCTTTTTCTCACTGTAGGTTAGCCCCTCTGCAACTCGATCCACTTATGAGAAGCAGTCTGACAAAGGAACCAGTGAGTAATAATCCCATAGGACCGCATAGCGAAAGAAAGTCCATGAGGTGACCAACTATGAGGAAACACCGTTGACCAGACCCTCGTGCTCGCCCGCCGGGGGAAGTAGGACCCAATCCCGCACACCACCCTTCCAATCCGCAATACGGCCCTCGCGAACCTGAACCGTAACGACCCGCACATCATTATCAATGGACAAACTGGGACGGCGTACGGCCGGATCCGCTCGCTGCTGCTGACCAAAGAGGGATATTTCTTCCTCCTCAAAGGTGTTATTCTCCAGATGACGCTCCTTGCACCAAGCCTCTTCCTCCGAGCCAGGTTCTAGGAAGCGCGCTTCTCCAGTGATGGTAGTAGAGATACTGGAGAGGGCGCTGGTGTTCAGATTGAGAAGCAAGCTTGCCAGTGATGAGCGGGTGGCGGCGGGAGGGGGAGACCCGTCGCGCTCACCATGGGAGTTGGGAGCGCGGGTTGGCGGACGGTGGGACACCCAGTCGTGGACTAGGAGGGAGAGACGAGGGTTGGAGAGGAGATGGTTGGTCTTTCGGGATGCGGGGTTGGTGGTCATGATGATGGTTGGGTAAGGGTCGAACGGGGTTGAAGGGAGGTAGGTGTAGGACATGAGAGAAATGTGCGGAGTGAGTTTATCGTCACATGTTGCCAGATGAAGCTAATTGATTTCATAGTCAGTATTGCTGGAGGTTCATTCGGGCGGATGCGCAGGGTATTGGGAGGCGTACGAAGCGGGAGTTCTTCAGGCAGGCGACAACCTCGGTAGGCAAGCATGTTGCCTCGTGGCAATGAGTAGTAGTGGCAGATGCCTCGTAAGAGAGGGGAGGATTGAGGGAGTCAGCCATGGTGATTAGATTGTAAGCTTGTTTGAAGCTTGAGCGGAGGAGTTCGGGATGGATGGTCGATCTGTCGAGGGCGGTGTCAGGGTGGGCTGACATCAACGTCATCCAATTGGACACCACCATGTCACCCTCAACACAACTTTTCTGGTATGCCTGAGATCTAAAAATGGTGGAAATAATTGATTTACTTTCAGATACCTAGATAGCCTACAGCTAAATAATTAAATCAAAGTACCTGACTTTTAGTGACTGATAGATTCCCGATCAGGTTGTACACTGGCAACGGTCTATATTATGGAAGACGGGAGATTTAGTATACGCATCTCATATTATCATAGTCACAGTTCAAATTGTTCAGTGATATCTTAACATATCAGGGTCCGTTCAGCCTTCTGTGCTAAGCTTGAATCAAAATCAGTACCAACTCCATGCCCAAATACCGCAAAATTCAGTGCAATCAATTATGTAAAAAAATGTTTCGTAAGATCGTAGACCGTCATGCATGTCAGTTTTCAACTTCATATGCCAGCAGATTATGGGACCTGTTTACTCGTCGTACAGATCCATGTCACCGCTTCCATCCTCCATCTCAGCAAGGGCATCATCCGAGTCGACCATTTCTTCATCGTCATCGGAGTCGCTTTCGCCAATTTCATGATTGGGGAGGACATCGATACGCCCGTCAATCATAACAACGCGAGCAATTTCGCCATCCTGGATGCTGCCGCGCAAGATGAGAACGGCAAGCCGGTTGAGAACCTCTTTCTCAATGATGCGGCCGAGAGGACGGGCACCGTAGGCTGGGGAGTATCCAGAGGCACCGAGGTAGTCCTTGACTTCCTCAGTACACTGGATAGTGACGTTACGACCGTTGTGCTCCAGTCGCTTTTGAACCTCTTCAAGACGTAGATCCACAATTTTCCGAATCTCTTTTCTGGTGAGACGGTTGAAGATAACAGTGCTGGATATACGGTTCAAGAATTCGGGGAGGAAGTAGTCGCGGAGAGCGCCCATGACCAGCTCGCGGGTTTGAGGGTCAATGCGACCGTCTTTGGTCGTGGGCCGGGATAGGTACCCAGCGCCCAGGTTGGAGGTCATAACAACAATGCAGTTCTTGGCATCGACAATGCGGCCTTGTCCGTCGGTGATCCGACCGTCATCCATCAGCTGCAGAAGAACAGTGAGTACCTCCTTGGCGGCCTTTTCGACTTCGTCAAACAGGAGAATAGAGAAGGGACGACGGCGCAAGCTTTCAGTCAGTTGACCACCGGCGTCGTGACCAACATAGCCAGGGGGTGCACCGATCATTCTGCTCAAGGAGTGGCGTTCTTGATATTCAGACATATCGAAGCGAATCATCGATTTCGGGTCGTCAAAGAGGAACTCTGCGAGGGCCTTGGTAAGAAGGGTCTTACCGGTACCAGAGGGACCGCAGAACAAGAAGCTGGGAGGTGAGTTCGGGTTGCTGAGACCAGAACGTTGAAGTCTGATTGCGTTGGAGACGGAGACAACAGCCTCCTTCTGACCAATGACAACCTTGCCCAGGTACTTTTCCATGTGTAGGAGCTTGTCCTTCTCAGTGGTCTTGAGTCGGGTGACAGGAATACCAGTCCATCGAGCGACGATCTCGTTGATTTGATCGGGGCCGACGGCATCGGCGAGTAGGGCTTCACCAGCTTCACCGTGAGCAGCATGACGCTCGGCATCAGCGCGAGCACGGTCAGCTTCAAGACGCTCAATAAGGGTCTTGGTTTCGGGAATGGCGTAGTATTCGAGGTCGGCTGCGGTGACGGTATCCCCTAAGCGCTCTGCCTCGTCACGCTTAACCTTGAGGGAGTCAAGTTTGATCTTGGCATCTTGGACTTCCTTGCTACGTTGCTTTTCACTCTCATACTTCTGTCGCATGGGGCGAAGTTCCTCGGCGACATTGGCGGCTTCTTGTTTGGCAGCTTCGAGCCGAGCTTTGGATGCGTCGTCCTTTTCGCGCTCCAGAGCGTGGATCTCAATCTGAAGCTGTCGCAGCTTGCGCTCGAGAGTATCCAGAGCTTCAGGCTCAGACTCTCGTGTCACACGAACTGCGGCAGCAGCTTCATCGATCAGATCGACAGCGGAATCGGGAAGACGACGAGCTGTCAAGTAGCGGGAAGCGAGAGTTGCTGCTGTGACAATGGCGCCATCAAGAATGTTGACACCGTGGTGGACTTCGTACTTCTCCTTGAGGCCACGAAGAATGGAAATGGTTTCTGGGACTGAAGGTTCCTTGACCAGAACCTGCTGGAATCGCCGCTCAAAGGCTTGATCCTTCTCAATGTACTTGCGGTACTCGCTCAGGGTAGTAGCGCCGATGCAGTGCAGTTGACCACGCGCCAACATCGGTTTGAGAAGGTTAGCAGCATCCATGCCACCTTCGCCGCTAGATCCAGCGCCCATGAGCAAGTGGATCTCATCGACGAAGAGAACGATGGTTTCTTTGGAGTCCTCAATTTCCTTGAGAACGCCCTTCATGCGCTCCTCAAACTCGCCACGGTATTTGCTGCCAGCCACTAGAGAGCCGACATCGAGAGAGAGTAATCGACACTGAGCAAGATTGGCAGGGATGTCCGCATTGACAATACGGCGGGCCAGTCCCTCCACGATAGTCGTCTTACCCACACCGGGCTCACCGATGAGGACGGGATTGTTCTTGGTACGCCGACTCAGGATGCGAATCACACGTCGGATCTCCTCCTCACGGCCAATGACAGGGTCAATTTTACCCTCGCGAGCTAAAGCAGTCATGTCGATGGTGAACTTCTTCAGATTTTCGCTCTCACTCTCTGCGTCTGCTGTCTTGGAGTCCACGCGCCGTGTACCACGAATCTGCTGGACAGCGGTGTCGATTAATTTGACGTTGGGGATGTTGGCATCAGCCAGTGCGCGCTGGACCTGGGAGTCTTGGGCTGTAGCCTGGATCAAGTGGTCGATCGCCACGAAACTGTCCTTTTGGGTCTTGGACAAGTCGGTGGCTGAGCGGATCACCTTGGCGAGTGCGGGGGAGACGCTGACGGTCTCTGGAGGGGGGTCTTGACTCGGTAGTCGGACCAGCAACTTCATTAATGAGCGGTCCAGCAGCTGAGGGTCACCGTGGGCTTTTTCCACCACTTGGCGGAAAAGTGGTGCGGTCGCAGCATCGTGTGAGGAGTGGCCGGCGGGCTGTTGATCGTCTTGCCCGTCTTGGGAGGGATTTAGCAGTGCAACCGCCAGATGGATAGGGAGGATTTGGGAGTGGGCATATTGCTCGGCCAAAGCGCTGGAGTCCAGCAAGGCCTTGTTGGCCCGGTCTGTAAATTGGGCGCCGTTCATTGTGAACGGGACGGATATCGGTAATATCAGTAGAGGTGGAAGGATAAGGTAGATATAAGGATAAATAGCTTGAGAAGATCAATTAAATGTGAGTGATCGTCAGTTCAGGTGGTAAGATGAGGGGGGGGATCAGATGGCAATGATGTAGTTAATATAGTTGTCGGCCAAGGTATGCAGCGAACATTCGGGCACCTCACAAATACCTCATCGATACCTCATGACGCCACGACAGGCATCCACAGCGTTCCAGAAGGTACGCGAACCATGGGAGAACCTTCCGTAACATTCGTCATATGATTGGTCAGGGCTTGCATGAGTGGATCCATCGCTTCCAAATCCGGTAGATTATTTACAAGACGTGGTATGACTAGTATCGAATGAGGTCTTTTACTTTAAGAAGTTGAAGGTGGTTAAATTTTGATAACAGTAGATTTTGCCTAGGAGAAGAGAATCTACTATCGTCATATCTTGTCCTATCTCAAGTCTCATAGAATATTAAAAACAATGATAAATTCACTCTCAACCGTATAACGCTTTAGTCTAGTACTGTGCATGTACTTGTATTTGAACTTACATGCCCCTAAACAGCCCAGTGAACATGCCTCTCCTGTTGCTGACCATCTGACCCATCGGTTTCTCCGTTTCTCATGGGTCGATTGCGTGTGATATTCTGTCGGCAAAGTGGGCAACTGGGATTCCTAGTAACCCACTGTGTAATACAAACATCATGGAACATATGTCCACAGGGCAGAATAGTGGCTCTCTCTCCAAGCTGTAAATTGCTGATACAGATGGCACACTCTGCTCCCGAATCAATCATTCCTAGGTCAACATCTGTTCCGGGCAAAGCCACAAAGACATTTGCACTCCCGCGCTCCTCTGGCCATCTGCGTGCCTGTTCCTGGATTAGTTCTTCAATTTCCTCGTTAGCGATGTCGTCCAAATCAATGCTGAGCCTTCTTGCCATAGTAAGTAGTCTCAAATAATGCCTTCTCAGCCCCGCTTCGTCCCCACTGTTGATCAAATCCTCGGCCTCTCCCTCTAAAATCTCTATAAGGCTCTCATCAATCTCGGAAAGAATAGAATCTGAAAGGTCATCTTCAAGCTCTGTGAGATAATCATTGTCATCTGGGACCAACTCTGGTGTCTCTTCTCGATCGTTATGGGACATTGTATCGGCTACTTACTTCAAGTGCTTGAGCTAATTAGCTTCGTTTGGTGACAGGGACTAGAGAATCAGTAAATTCAAACGAGTTGAAGTAGGCTTGCTTAGCCCTTGATAGAAGAAATGCTTGAGACGTGAGATGACGACTCGATACTGTTTTGGTGCAAGAATAACCACGGCTTTTATATTCATCAGGCCATGCGTCTTCCAGGGTTCCATATTCTTTTCATTGTGATTATATTGATTGTGCTCATTGACTCTTTGTGCGTTATCAAAAAAAAGGAATTGTTTCCATTCATTCATTGTTGTTTTACGTCAAAGAACAGACAAAGTATGTGTAATATAGTTTATTCTACCCCTCTGTTACTTTGGTACACAGTGGACTTTTTGGACATATGTTTGGAGCCCCAAGTCCGTGAAATATTTGTTTTCGGTTAAATGATTATCATTTTAGAGAGCGCTTTTAAAGAGGTCTTCAAGTATTCCACCGATACGATAGGAAGGTAGGAGACATGGTAGGAGATATGGTAGGAGACTATGTGGGGGATAGGGTAGTTAAAGATTATGATTATCAGGAATATGAGCTCTAGTGGCAGAGTATTCAGTGTCCTTCGTGACATAGTTGATTCCTTGGGCAGTGCCGAGGTTGCTTAAAATCTAGCGCCGCACAATCAGGAGATTGGTTTAGGGGTCAGGGCGACGGGATCCGTCGTGATTCGTAATAGAAATCTCGAACCCAACTGACAGTTTCCTTCCAGTTAAGTTGGCAGGTAAGTAGGTACTTGGTATCCACCACTGCGCAAGGTAGGTTGGCCTAGAACAGGACAGATCAGGTTGATCACGTAATGATTGTACCTATGTTGTCAACCATCTAGTGAGTAAATTAGTGAGTAAATTCAAACGAAATGCTAAGGCTTGAGGACCGAAAGAAGAGGAGGGTGCGGAGAAAACCTGCATGTAAGGTCTCAGAGATTCATTATCTGCGAATAAAAATAGCATATACGAGATAGTGAAATATAGATAATGAAACAGGGGCACAGATATTTGAATGTAGATCATTGATAATAGCGAAGCAAGCCTAGGAATATACACTGACATACATTATCATTAAGGTTTATCAAAATTTACTACGCTCTTAAGCTTGCAGCACTTGAGTACTTGAAATATGATATAATTTCCTTGAACTTGGAATATGTGTACAAATGGCAGTTAAAAGTGGGACCAGGTCCTCCACTTTATGAGATCACCACCAAATCACCTAGACACACATCTTTATACCCTGTACCTCAATTAATTCAAAATACGAATAAAATCTTCTAATTCTGAGAATTGCCCTTATCCAATGCTTATACTGTTTTTCTGTGGTGGTCTCACCGAGCATTGAATTATATAGTAAGAGAGTCATGACATCATCGGCTCCGCTCCCACCCGCTCTAGTATTTCCGGATGATGGCCCGGTCGACTATCCGGTGTTGTTGACCGGGGCAGCCAAAATTGGAGTACGAGAACAAGTATAGGATATTAAACCCGGCTTGCCGGAGGAGTAAGTGGTCCCTGTGGCAACTTATCGAGTATGCCCAAACTCCATTATGAGGTCATGGGCTTCGACCAGACACAAGAGGGGTATGCAAAGAGCTTAATCAAGGCAGCTTACGGTTGACCTCATCGCCCAGTCGTCCTACTTTATAAACTACCCCTCACCCCTGTTCCAAACATAATATTTCAATCTTCCTCTAAATAACCTCCCACCTCCACCTCAACCTTCCACAGTTCAAAACCTTCTTCCCATCCACCATGCCTATTCCCGTTCCCAAAGCCGAGAGCCTTAAGGACCTCTTTAGCCTTAAGGGTAAGGTGGTCGTCGTCACTGGTGCCTCCGGCGCCCGCGGCATGGGCATTGAGGCCGCTCGCGGCTGCGCAGAGATGGGCGCCGACCTCGCCATCACCTACTCTTCTCGCCCAGAGGGCGGCGAAAAGAACGCCAAGGAATTGGCCGAGACCTACGGAGTCAAGGTCAAGGCCTACAAGTGCGATGTCGGCAGCTGGGAGAGCGTACAAGAGCTCGTGAACAACACAATCAAGGATTTCGGCAAGATCGACGCCTTTATCGCCAACGCTGGCCGTACCGCCAACAGCGGCATCCTCGACGGCTCCGTCCAGGACTGGGAGGAAGTCATCCAGACCGATTTGAATGGAACCTTCCACTGTGCCAAGGCCGTCGGCGCTCACTTCAAGGAGCGCGGTACCGGAAGCTTCGTCATCACCTCCTCCATGTCCGGCCACATCGCCAACTTCCCTCAGGAACAGACTTCCTACAACGTCGCCAAGGCTGGATGCATCCACATGGCCCGCTCGCTGGCTAACGAGTGGCGCGACTTTGCTCGTGTCAACAGCATCTCTCCCGGTTACATCGATACTGGTTTGTCAGACTTTGTTGAGAAGGATGTTCAGGACCTGTGGAACTCTATGATTCCCATGGGTCGCAATGGTCAGGCTAAGGAGCTTAAGGGTGCCTATGTCTACCTTGTCAGCGATGCCAGCACCTACACGACTGGTGCTGATCTCATTATTGACGGCGGTTACTGCGTGCGGTAAACGCATTTGTTTACATAAAACGATCTTGGATTCTTCGGCTGGTACCACCTCTTCGACGATAATGTTGCTTCGGATTAATGAATGAAAAGAAATTAATTTACAATTATTTTTCCACATAATAAAGTAAACAATACCACGTCCTTATGTACCACTCGTAGGAGTTAAACCAAGTAGTCAACCAGAAGGGTCTGACTTGATCAGGATAACCAGTCTGCTTATGCATGCTATGTTGAATTAGCATTGAAGCATGTTTGGGCCTAGACTGGGAAATATGCTGCGAAGTAAGCGTATCCAAGTTTCTTTCGCCGCTTGATTTTAGCTGATAACAAAGAACACAAAGAAATATGAAGACAAGCCTGTGTGATACCTATCAGTAAATGGTGAAAGGAGATGTGACTGAACCAGCTTAAAGAACCAAACCATGTCTTGCAGCCAACATCGCAGTTTGTAGATGAAGTATAGCATGCAAAAGCACGGCTGCTGATTTGGCCTCCCTCTTTTGACATATAAAAGCCTGAAAGACAGTTTGCATTTACCAATTACCATAGTAGACATTCGCTGCTGGCTGATGATCCGATATGAAAACCAGTCGAGCTTCTAGACCCTTCAGCCTGCAAGTCCGCGGAGTGAGCTTCGTAGAAGCATACCCGGAGTTTATCAGCGAACTGACTCGCAGCGAGGTAAAAATGCTGATAGAAGTCCTGCATGTATGCACCACCACCCCTTCTCAGCGCGAGCAAGTCCAGCAGCTCATCAAAGATCTCCCAAAGCGACTTCATCGCCAACGCATATCCCTGTCCAGCCTCTCCATAAAGCCATCGCGTCTATGCGATCTCCACCGCCCAATGAATGCCGACGTTCTCCGCGATATCCTTAGCCTCGTTCAGCGAGAGGTAACCCAATGTTTGCAACCATTCGATCGGCACCCGGAAGTTGTTCGCGCTACAGAGACATACATTCTGAACAGGTTGCGTGCGTTGGGAGGGATGTGGACCAAGCCTGTACCAGGCAGCCCGGTCGCGTCGGGTGCCTGGGCATATCAAATCAACGGATGTGCGGGATGCATGCTCACACGAGTCGCTACACAGGCGAGAAGTCTTCTTCTTCTGCGGGTGGCATTGCAGAGTCGTACCCGGACGGGGAGGAATCATCGTCCCCGCAGACTGATGATGTTTGTGGATGAGTGCATAAATCGTTTCGGTCATGAAGATGCTGAAACGATACTTGCTATTTCGAGCAACTTGGCTTATCGCATGAAAGCCACCAGGAAGACCTGTAGTAGGGCACATGGGAAACATTCGAATCGAAAGAGGTCCGATCAAGCGAAGGAGAGAAGTACGGAGGATTCATCCGAGCCGTTGCAAACAATCCTTTGCTATGATGGTAGTCATGGTGTTTCTGGAGAGACAGAACCATCACAGCAGACACCTTTCTCCGCCAATATTGATGCCGAATGGATTGTTCGACCAGGGCCGCGGAGCTCGGGGTCACTATACACCACCTCTTCTGTTGATACTCTGGACACGGAGCGTTTGGGTAACGCATATTTCCAAGCCATGCCATACGAAGTGTTCGAGATGTACAAGGAACTCTGCGAAAAAAGCCCATTTTCATACCTTGGCGAGGATTTTGAAGGTAATCTGGCTGGTGATTTAGATGATCTGTGAATACAAAACAAAGATTCAAATAGAAAAGAAGAATAACAAAAAAGAAGAAGAAGAAATGGTTGTCTCACCAAGCAGCCCAATTCCTTGTAACAGGACGGTGTATTCTGGCGACGCCATCCCAGGGTGGAAGTGTCTCTGCAGAATTGCTTCCCTCAAGGGTCACTTCCATTGCTTAGCGCCTTCCAGCATCGCGGATTACTCACGCGAGTGAAATGACGACCCCAGGATTCGTACCAGGCACCAGTAGCCTGCTGGTCAGGTGACCGAAGCAAGGTTGCGGACTTAGCGGTGAGTCTTCCACTAGGTTATCCATGACAGATAGACTAATTAGGTCTTATCTTGTATACATAACCTATCTACATTCTACCACATTTGTTATGGAATACAATAGCTGCGTTTCTCACGGTCTCAACCTAACCTGATCATTTGTAGAGTATTTACTTACTTGAATTTGATACTTCCGTTACCTGTTACTTGTACCCCACACTGTTATCTAGTACTCTGAACACAACATAAAACACTCACATAAAATCTAGCATTGGGATATGTACTGAAATTGCACCGCGCTCGCTAAAACAAATAACCACAGATGACCTAGGTGCGGCTTCTTAACCATTGCTAGCGTCAATTTAAAGGTTTTCAAGAAGCTCTTTTCCGCACTCAATAACCCTCTATAACTTTGCATTGCCAGTCTCAACCTTAAGTCAGGTTTCCACGAAGCTCCTGTTCACGTTCGATCGCCTCGAACAAAGACTTGAAGTTCCCTGCTCCAAAGCCCGAGAAGTTGTGCCGTTGAATAATCTCCAGGAACACAGTAGGACGATCCATCATGTGCTATGGCTTAAGGTTAGCACACATTCTACCGCACAAAGAGCATAAAATCATGATACAACTCACCTTGGTGAAGAGCTGTAGCAAGTAACCACCCTCGTCAAAGTCAATCAAGATATCCAAGCTACGAATTGTCTCAAAGTCTTCGTGGAGCACCAGCCCGGACTTCTTCAGCCGAACCCTCATATCAGTGTAGTAGCTCTCGGGGACCTTGATGAACTCCACACCACGAGCCTTCAGGTTTGTAATGTCGCGGATAATGTCGTCGGTCATAAGCGCGATATGCTGCACACCAGCCCCGTTGTAGAAGTCCACATACTCTTCGATCTGAGACTGTTTCTTCCCCTTGGCCGGCTCGTTGATCGGCATCTTGACAAGCTCGTTGGGCGATGACATGACAATACTCTTCAAAGCGGAGAACTCACTGTAAAGGTTAGTTTCATCGTCCAATTTGAGAGGAGTGGCCTCAACTTACGTGCAAATTTGGCTGTCATCCACGGACCAGAAACGGTGGAAGCCCAGTGCCTTCTCGTAGCTAATCAGATTTTAGTGTTGAACTTCATGTGTCGAAAAGGAAAGGGTCTCAAAGAGACTTACTATTCGCAGATCTTGTCCATCTCATCCCAGTCCTGGTTTCCAACGCAGTGGTCGATCCGTTTGAGGTGCACGCCAGGCAGGAACTTCGAAACAGGGTCCTCGGTCTCCGCCTCCAGGCGATAGCCTGGTAGGAAAGCCCCGCGGTATTGGTTTCGCTCGATCAAAGAGTGTGTAGTTTGGCCGTATGTTTGGATGGTCGCAACCTTGATCTGGCCGCCCTCATCCTCGAGAATACGGGGAGCAGAGACCGCCTTGGCACCATTCTTGACAGCGGCAAAGTATACAGCATCCACGTCATCCACTTCGAATGCAACGTCCTTCACTGCATCTCCATGCTGCTCAAGGTGATGATGAACCTCACGGAGCTGGTCTTGTTCTTCAGCAGTGAAGCGGTCGACCTGGTCCAGAGAGCGAAGAGGTGAAGTAAGAATGAAAGTGATATCTCCATTTCGAATGACATGGGAGCAGATAGCGCGGCTTCCTGTCTCAAGACCGCGATAGGCGATACGCTTGAATCCCATTCGAGTGACGTAGTAGCTTGCGGCTTGCTTGGCGTTTCCAACATACCAGTGGACATGGTCGTAACCACGATAGCTATTAATGGAAGATGCCTCGTTCACCGTGGAAGGTGGAGGAGTACTGGAGACTGCTGAAGGGGCCATGTTGATATTTCGTCTTTTCAAATCGTCTTGGTTGTTAAATGATACTTTGTTGAGGCAAGATAAGTAGTGAAGAATGGGAGTAGATATCAGATGAGAGTGATGATCCAATATTACCGACGCCGCCACTTCTACTTATAAGAACCACTAATATGACCTCCATTAACCGTGCCGAATTTTAAGCGGATATCTCAATACATCCATCGTCACTGGTGCTATCACAATTGTAAGCAAAAAGCCGTGCGCTTGGGGCCGCATCCTGAAATATCCGGAGTTAGCCGGTAACAGCCGGGCCGGACGGCTCGCCCAGAATAGCCGCCCTCTCATACCAGCTCCATATCTCACATATGCAGCTCTTTCCATCTTTCACTGGTCATATTCAATCAGTTAATCTTTATTCTCTGTGAGAATATTGTATTTCTTCTGACAGAAACCTCGACAACCGGCCTCGCAAACACCAACTTGACTATCCGCATCCATGGCATTCGTCGCATCCTCTCGCCCATCATTAACATCAAATGATGCGGCCGTTCTCCAAGCACTGTTCGATGTCGAATCCTCACCTTCATCCGGAACCATCATCGATTCTTCGCTTCCTCCATGGCCAGCAAGTGTGAAAATCTCACAAGAAGACCTTCTCTCCTTGAAGAATCGCGAAATCGAAATCATTAGAGAGCTACAGCAAAGCATGAAGCCAACCCGCGGTAACATAGAGTCAGCGGTGAACAGACTTGATGCTCTTCTTACTCAATACCCTACCTACCCACCAGCTTATACCAACCACGCCCAAGCCCTGCGCATGCTGGTCGATCTCCAGTTCAACATTACCGGCACAAGCACCGAGCAAAGCTCAGATGATGCTCTATTTACACCACAAGCGGCGACTATGGCATCTCAAATCTTGGAAGATCTAAGTCAAGCCATCACCCTCGCTACACCCGCTTCCCCAGCAGATCCGGTATCATCAGACCAAGCTCGATTACTAGCGGACGCACACACACACAGAGGATACTTGATCTTGAAAGCCGCGAGAGTGGAGAAGAATCAGATTTCACGAGAGGAAGCCGTGGGCCCGGTTCGCTTGCGAGGACTTGGAGCAGACCAGCTGGAGGAGATGGCTAGTCGAGACTTCTTCTTCGGGGGAAGATATGGGAATAAAGTGGCGCAGCAACTTGCTGTACAAACAAATCCATATGCCAAGATGTGCGGGGCCATTGTTAAAGAGGCGATGAAGAAAGAATTCGAGGGGCAAACGTGACCTTCAGCATAACTCAGGTCCTGTCTTATTTCATGATTCATTAGCGCTCAAACTTAGCATTTTATTTTATTTTTATCTAAATCGGTCCTTTCGTATGGAATCTAAGAATCTTGGATATGCTTACGTGATAACAGCATCCGATCAAGCTTATCGTGATCCGAAAACTAGCCCTGCGGGACACTTCCTGTTCGGATTTCCACGATGTCGATTGTAGTCTCATAGACGCTTTTTTTTTGGCTCGTGGGGTAAGTTATGGCTTTGCTAAAGCCGACGGCCGGCGCAAGGCAGTTTGCGAGCCGACCAAGAAATGCCGACTTGGCCTCGGAACGCGACGATTATATAGGAATATTTCCACCATGACCTATCTACTGAGGGCCGTTATCTAAGGGCAATTGTTCCGATATTCATAGAACCATACACTACCCGCAAATTCATATACGTGCTTTACACCTTTGGCTGTTTTTCAACATTCTAGACCGCAATTTGATAAGATCGGATGTGGAATCGGCTATCGGGCCGACGCATCCTGCGCCATGACGAAATGCACCTTATACGCATTTGAGAAGCTCCAATTCTATTGTTTTCTTTCTTTCCTCATCAATCAGCAGACCTGACAGAAAACCACGATCTTGCAGAACAATAATCGCCCAAAATGTCTTACGAAATCCAGTACGACACCTCCCTTGCCCCGCCCCGCGCGGCCGCCATCGTCGACTTCATGCAAGACTTCTACCGCACCAGCGATACCGAGTCATTGCACGATAAATACGTCGAAAGCTTCACAAGCGATGCAACTCTGATCATGGGACCTAAGGAGGGAAAGGGCAGTGATGGTATGTTTCCGACCAACCCGAGAATTCCGTGTCAATTGCGTGTTCCATACTCACCTCAATCCCTCTAGCGATTCGGGCTCTTCGACACGGTCTCTGGACTCATGTCGCGTCGCGGAAACACACTCCTACCCGCATTTTCTTCAGTGGAGAAAATGAGATCATGCTCTATGGTGGAGTGAACTATCGTCTTAAGGCCAACCCTGAGAGTGACGTTTATATTCCGTGGGCTGGACGAGTTGTGTTTGCCCCGCAGCAAGAGAGTGAGGCTGTTAAGATGCAATTTTACCAGGTTTACTTGGTAGGTGTTTCTTGAGATAACAAGATCGAATATTTACTAATGTGTACAGGACCCGTCTGCGCAATCTGGAAAGAAATAAATGATGGATTTTTTATTTAGAACAATTTCACGATATGATTTTGGACAACATATATTCTCAACAAGTAAACATTTTTCGCCTTCATTAGTAGCCCAGGAGCTACTTGCACAATCTTTCAGATTTCCCATGGAGATACTACCTCGGAACCTACAGTCTTTGCAAAGGAGCTAGTTCCTTCCCGACGGCTTTGTCAAGAGATAGAGCACACACGCCAAGTCAACAAGGGATATTGCACTGTATTTCAATGTAAGACAGTCCACTTCGTGGAATTTGATAGATAAGCTTACGCAAACGTTCGGCCCTGAGGCATTCAGAAGGGTAGGGCAGGCGAAGGCATTCGGGCAACAACCAATGTTTGATCCTGAGGAAATGCATGTAGTATTTTCCGCGCACTAAATTTTTGTCAGTAAAGGTAATGAGTGGTTAGCTTCTTGATACTTGCGCATGTGTTTGTAGCGTCACAGAATGTTTGGTTTGCAGCGCAGTATCCGCAAGCGCCGTTGATACAGCTCTGAGTAGGTGTACACTAAAATCAAGATTCGAACTATTTAGCAGGTCGCGGAATTATAATTACATTCGATTTCAATCATGCGTACCTTTTCCCCACAGCTTCCACAGTTGTTTATATCTGCAGTTGTATTTGTGCATGCACCTCCACAGCAATCGGGTGTCATTCCGGTACACTGACAGTCTTAGGACAAGAAAGGGCTAGCGTTTCTTCATAGATAACACTCACTGCATTGGCGCAAGTTTCACAGTCTGTGGCACTTGTATCCAGACTGACGCATATCCCAGAGCAACAATTCGGAGCTGTTAAAGGGCACTGGAATCTGTTTTAGTCTTATATCTTTATTGAGACTGCATTGCAGTGAATAATCTTACGACAACTCCACAGGCTCCACAATTATTGGAATCAGTTATCGTACTAGTGCAAGTGTTGTTACAACTTCCACAATTCTGGACGTTCAATGTTGGTGTTGACATCCGTGCAATTTCCAGAGCAAGAGGTAGCCCGCGTTGCATTACACTGTATAATTTCAGTAGTTAATCGCGAAGTGCAAACCTTGAATAGACTTACTGTGTTGTTGCAAGTTCCGCAGTACCAGGAGTCTAGGCCTAGGTCTCGACATCTCCCAGCACAGCAGCCTGGGATAGTTCCAACACACTATATAGAACTCTACTTAGCAGCTATGGACGTATAAATGAAGTGAGGGACGATAAAATTTATCGGTCTTATCGGCGGAGCCTCGCAGGACGCGCAATGAGCTGGGTCATTGAACAGGTCCGCGCATACTCCGTCACAACAATAGTCGTATTGACCGTTGCACTGATGAAACTCAAATTAGGACATATCTTCACATCAAAGCTTGCAGTTGATGGTCCTCTCGCAGCATTATTGCACGACCCGCAATTTGATCTGTTACTGGAAAGATCCACGCAATTCCCAGAGCAACAGCTTGGATCTATTGCCGGACATAGTTGGTTAATGCAGGATGTCATACAAGATCCATAATTAGTAAGGTTATTGCTCAAATCGACACAATTATTAGAGCAGCAAGATGATTCTGTACCTGCTTTGCACTATGTCAATTTCGATTCAGTGGATGGACCCAGCAAGTAAATAATAGGATGTAAGAAATCTTACAGGTGTACTGCATACTTGGACATCAGGCAAGAAAGATGGCTCGGAGAAAACATTTGCGCAGGCAGATTGAGATACACTCTGGGGTTGTGGTTAGGAATCATAATCTTTTC
Source organism: Penicillium lividum (assembly GCA_028828245.1). NCBI lineage: Eukaryota > Fungi > Ascomycota > Eurotiomycetes > Eurotiales > Aspergillaceae > Penicillium > Penicillium lividum. The sequence goes on from JAQJAG010000002.1 coordinate 1,420,962, forward strand.
CAATTCATGGATTATGGCAACGCGATTATGCCGAGTGCTGCATTCAAATTGGCTTGTCTACCTACATTATCCCAAGGAAAATAGTCGCACTGGACTTTATTTCTGGTGTTCGGAAGGGGTCGTCCCGGAACCACCGGATTTGCGATAGTTATAGCATCGTGAAAGGTGAAAAAGATAACTGTGTTGGTTAGAAATATGGACTTTCAAATGACAGATGTCTTCTAGTCATCAAGTCTGAAAGCAAGAAACCTATCTCACCACATATCAATAGTGAGGGTGTCAGTAGCTTTACTGTCTCGGAAATCGCCATGCCGAGTCAAAATGATGTAATTCTCTCTCTCCGCTGTTCGTTGAGATATCGGAGGTCGATGATCAAACATTTGAACTTGGTTCATACTGTGAGGTACTAGAATCTTCAGATATACTAAGGAGAAACCATCTCCGTGTCACTGGAGACAATGTAACGGTCGGTTGAACCACATCGGTTGTCTAGTCCTCCGTGTTACTGTTCCCTGGACGTGCTACCAACGGCTCCATCAATGAATCTTAGAAATGAGTGGTATATAAGCTTGCTTTCAGATCTGAACATATGGTACATAGGCTAAGCTATGAAAACCGTTACCACTCGCAGAACTCGATTCAAATTCGGTGGCTTTGCACTATTCCGCCGCTAATATCGTCACGGGTGCCTTTGCACTTAATATAAACGTCTCGTCTGCCACTGTGACTGATATATCTACCTTAAGCCAGTTCATGACTCGAAGGTTATATACATCAAAGCTGGGGGTTAGTGGTTGCACTTGCTGAAGTCTGTTTCCTGCGACAGTCAACCCATCGGAGTGGAGGATCATTTGAAGAACACTCCCAAGATCAACCGTTCCCTCCCCAATGGGAACCTCGAAAGGAAAATTACCCATTCTGCGCACTGTAGCCTCTAGGTGCAAGTCCTGGATGCAAGAGTGGCTTCCGACCGACTTTGCAGGAGGTGAACGAGCAGAATTAGTGGGTTTGCTATAGTTGGCTTCCAGAGAGGCTCCGTGGTACTTGACAAAGGTGCACGTTTCGATATAAAGCGCCACTGAGTTGATCAAAGCATTTCTTGGAACTTTCTTAATCTCTTCGCTCGTATCGGCATTTTGAACAATAATTAGGTTCAAAGGCAGAACCGCGGAGTTGTCAAGCTGAATGGTGGTCGGCGTGTAAATCTCAACTTGGAAGGAAAGCTCCGGCACTTTAGAGGAACCAAAGCGTTGCTGTGCCTTTTGCTTCATAGTTAAGCTGGAATGACCCACATCCGGGAGTAAATGATGGCCTCGGAATTTGCGCTTGAATATTTGTTGTGAGATACCAAATTCCTGAAATTCTTGAAGAGGCTGATGCCGCATTATGATCGGATGAATTGCAGAATGTTTTCTTTCGATGTCATTCTGGCCATTGTCTTTTTGCCAATATCGCAGTTCAGCTTCGAGATAATAATCGATCCACGCCGTCGACGTGGCTAGGCCCCCATGACCAACCGAGTTGGTAGTGCCTGGTAGGTAATCATAGGAAACATCGAATTTCCCATACACTCTTCTGGGGGGATCGGGACTAATATTTGTCGTAAAAGACCAAGAAATGGGATTTCCACCTTCGTGGATATGTAAGGGGCCTTGGAAAATAGGGTACCGCTTGGCGAGCAGGATCTGCTCGGAAGCAACGGGTTGACTGGCCGCACTGGTCAGTTGGGCTGGAAATGAGCCGTTGCCCACGCTTGATCTGCCAGTCTGTATACGACCTCTCAAAAATATTGTCAGGTCCGCATTGCTAGTGACGATGGGAGAACAGCGAACCACGTCGCCGATGACCCTGTCACCCGGAGCAAACGTCCAGCCCTCGGGTGCCGCCAAATCGATCCGCAGAGCATCGTTCCCTTTTTCGACAAGTGGCATTCTTCTCAAAGGGGTTTTTGTAGTGATGGTCCCTGTTTAATCTCCCGTAGATAAAGACGCTAAAAATAAATATTGTGTCGGGTCATTTATCCCGGGGAGGTGGGGTAATGATTCGGCGTTTCATCGAGGCTGATTGGTAGATGGGATGATTTACTTCAACTTTGGTAATGACACATGTTTCCATCCAAAAAGTTGTATTGAGCCTCAAGATCGCTTTTCATTTTTCTCGTCCGAGGATGAGACGTCGACTTGACCTGGAAATTGTGTCGCAAGAGGAAATGGTCCTACAAGTTCGTTCCTACCGAATAGAGTCTATATGATCGCAAGTCTAAAGACATTCCGCAGCATCAGCTCCCGATCTGGTCGAGAACAGTATTCGAGACTGTGTCACAGTGGTGCCCACTCATGTGCGTAGTTTATATTCAGACAATGCCATAGCCCATCCACCAAACGCCCCATATAAGCGGTCCCAGTGCTCCCAGAACCGCTGGCCCAAATGCCATTTCGAGTATGCACCAGATCCACACCGTCCCATACGCAGGCGCCTTCTGCATCACAGCGTAATATGGGTCTTCGTTCGTAATGGTAATAAGATGCGCACCCAGCATCGCCGCGAGAGGTAGGTAGAAAATCGTTCTCAGAGTCGGAGGTAGTATCAAGCGCCGTAGGAATGACAGGGTAAATTTGTCTTGTGTGAGTGGGAGGACGGAAACAGGCTGCGGATTTAGAAAGCTCCATCGTGGAAGTCGAAAGGAGACGACGTGGCCGTGGGCAAAGTGAACGAGGAATGTGAGTAGTGGGAAGGTTTTGATGATTGCGGATTTTATCAAGAGTGGAACGTCTGTGGATTGGGCGTACATGTATGCAGCCATGTAGTCGAGGGTGAGATGGAGGGTTGTGAGGGGGATAGAGAGCAAAAGGGTATCGAGGAAGGGTGGCAGGGGCTGGTCGATCTCGGAATCGTCTTCATTGTTGCTTTTGGTCTTCTTTCCGATGCTCTTCGCAATATCATCGCCGTCGGTGTCCACAATAGCTCCGGACGCGTCCACCGTCACGAAGCGGGTTCCCGTTGACTGGGCGGACTGCCTTGTTTCCCTTCCCGATGCCGATATAGGTTTTGAGCCTGTTCGTTTGCCGCGGAGCTCATTTTGACGCTCGTCAATAATATCGTATAGTGTTTTCTGTCCTTTGGATTTTGACGAATCGTCGCGTGGCGGAAGAGAGAGTGGAATGTCGGACTCGGTGGGGGCAGACTCAGCAACCGCAGCGCGACGCTGCTTTCGATTTCGTGGGGGGTCCATAGATTGAGAATATGGATCGATGATCGGGGTACAGAGGATTGGAGATGGTGAATTGCACCAATTGATCGAGAAAAATTGGGTGGAGCGAGGGAATCGGCGATAAACCCGGGGTTAAACTGGGGGGCAGCTTATGCACAGGGGAATGTGTAGGCTGTTTAGGTGTGGAATATTTTCTGAAAAGAGCCTGAAGGGTAACCCTTTTACAGTGAGTGGTTGATAAACAAGGTTCTCCCAAGCTTAACAATTTGAAAGATGCATGTGCAGATGTCGAGTGAGACATTTCACGAAGTTAGCGTATAATTTTAATGCCTGTATAATCAGGCATCAGGCACCCATACAGTCAACCTACATGTTTCGAAAAAAGCTGAAGCCTTTTATATCAGAGGTCTCAATGACTTAATATTGATGTAGTATTAATTCCTTCCCAAATATCTTCGGTGGTTTTGCTTGTCTTTTCTTCTGTGGTATAATGTATGTACTGTACATAAATGTCACTATATATTCCGAGGTTCTAAGCACTCAAGTGCTGGTTCTTCTGACTTCCCGAGCTTACCTAGTACTATTCATCCCGGGACCATTAAGCCTTGCAAGGTTGGAGGGTACCAATTCAAGTCAAATCCTTTCCTAGTGCCAGGGTTACTCTGTAGTGAAGTGATTTCAAAATAATTCTTATGCCTATTTCATGTCATTTCCATTGATTGACGAAGATAAGTGGGCCAATAGATGCACAGGCGTCAGATCTGTCAAGAAAGAGCGGTGAATTGATGACTCCAGCTTGAGGGCTGACCGAAGTTTAAAATTGGGCAACCAAAGTCGTTGTGTCACCAACATTTGAGTATAAAACCCACTGTACCCCGCAGCGCAGGTCCCACAGATCCCCAAACTCCACCATGTTCCCCCCACCACCTGCCGCTCTCGACTGGAAAGACATTGGCTTCAAAGTCCGTGACGGTAAGATATCCCCAGATCCTTTCAAAGCCACCTGCTAAACAGCCACAGTCAACGGCCATGTTGAATGCCACTTTTCTAAGTCGGGCTCGGGCAAGTGGTCTGCCCCCCGATTCGTTTCTTCGCCCTTTCTGACGGTCCACGGTATGGCGCCCGGCCTGAACTACGGCCAGCAAGTTTACGAGGGACTCAAGGCATTCCGCCATGCAAAAGATAACAAAATAACTATCTTCCGACCGGAACGCAATGCAAAGCGAATGCAATATTCCGCCGAGGTCGTCTCCATCCCGCCTGTTCCTGAAGAGCTATTTATCGAGGCCGTTCATTTAGCCGTAGCAGCCAATGCCGAGTTTGTCCCGCCTCATGAATCCAATGCTGCCATGTACATTCGTCCGTTATTGTTCGGGTCTTCTGCGCAGCTGGGCTTGAGTCCACCGGATGGATATACGTTCGCAGTGTTTGTCATGCCGACCGGCGTTTACCACGGGGCTAGTGCAGTCGATGCTCTGATCCTGGAAGACTTTGATCGGTCTGCTCCCCACGGGACAGGCGCGGCTAAGGTTGGGGGTAATTATGCCCCTGTATTACGTCACAGTGATCGCGCGCGCAATGAAGGGTTTGGCATCACGCTTCACCTTGACAGTGCAACGCGAAGCGAGATTGATGAATTCTCTACATCGGCTTTTATCGGAGTTAAAGGCAGCGGTGCGGATGTTACGATTGTCCACCCTGATAGTCCAAATGCTATCGATTCGGTCACTGCCGCGTCTGTTGGCGATATTGCGCGAAAGCTAGGCTTCCGTGTGGAGAAGCGTCGGGTGACCTATGATGAGCTCGCTGAATTTGATGAGGTCGTTGCAGCGGGGACAGCGGCTGCCCTGGTGCCGGTGCGAAGTATCACGATGCGGTCCAAGGGGGCCAAGTTTGAATACCGTTCTGGAGAAAACAACGAGGGTGGTGAAGTCTGTGTGAGACTGTTACAGAACCTACGCGGAATCCAGGCTGGGAAGAAGGATGATACATTTGGATGGAATTTTGAAGTGCAAGCTCCTCCGAAGGGATGGATCGAAGATGGCACTGAAAAGACGGAGTTCAGTGGAGCAAACGTGCCTTGAGTATCTCAATGACAGTTCCCTAGATTCCATGTGAGTAGAAATGTTTTGAGTGAAGGGTCCAGCTCATCCCTTCCGGAAAGGGATAGACGTGACAACATCGGAATGCGGTGTTGCACTGGATTCGTTTGCGGTCGTGAGCCACTACCAACTCCTTTTGTTTGTTACTTCCTAGAATCAATTGGCTTTAAAATATGGAAGTTCCCGATACAGGTGTTCTCTTATCGATCGAATGTCACGTTTGTAAACCCCTGCCCGCATTCCACCCCCACCGTAGATCAGAACCATGGAAAGGACGATACAATGACAGCTCCAGAATCATACCTCAATTGATCCGAGCCTGCTTTCGGGTGCAATTGACGATTGTTCGAGATAACAGATCCCCATGCGGTTGAATAATGGTACCCATTGCCGGCTCCTAAGTCAGGGCGGGAGGTGATCCGAGGGATAAGCCCTGTTACCATGCCGGCATCCCCATTGTTTTAGGAATGTGATGTGATCCACAAGGTCCATATTGTGGGCCAGACGTGGATGTTACGTATGGTAGTCTCTGTCTCCGCGGGATTTCCCTTCAATCTTCTAACCTTTCGTTGAGAGGTTGTTCGGAGGTGCATGATAGCTGTGCTGCGTGTTGATTTTGAACTGCCATTAAGAAAAGCCACAGACTTGAGTGACTTGACCTGAATGACTGCAAAAATTCATCGCATTATAACGTCTCGATGCGCATGTTCGGCGCTTCTCAGCCCTCATGGGCGAGAATATTAACTCTCGCTCTTATGGGGGCATCAACAGTTCGAGCCGTTGAATTGGATATAGAAAGTGCCGGTAAGTGCATGGAAATCGAACTAACCTTTGTTCAATCATTAATGCCCTCACAGATTCCATCAAGAAGGCCGCAAAACAAGTAGCCACGAACATGATGGCCTACTACCACGGAAACAAGCCAGGCGACAACCCTGGAAACTTACCAGATCCATACTACTGGTGGGAGGCTGGTGCAATGTTCAACTCATTGATCGACTACTGGTTTTATACGGGGGATGACACATGGAACGACATTACCATACAGGGTTTGCTGTGGCAAGCAGGCGATACGGGCGCCTTTATGCCTAACAACCAGAGTAAAACGGAAGGCAATGATGACCAAGCGTTCTGGGGATTTGCAGCTATGTCTGCTGCGGAGCGAAACTTTCCTAATCCCCCTTCCGATAAGATGGGGTGGCTAGCGATGGCCCAAGCAACGTTTAACACACAAGCACCTCGCTGGGATGCCTCTACTTGTGGAGGAGGACTACGGTGGCAGATCTTCACGTGGAATAACGGGTACACTTACAAGAACACGATTTCTACTGGTGGATTTTTCAACTTGGCTGCACGTCTTGCGAAGTACACCGGAAACACGACATATCAGGAGTGGGCCGATAAAGCCTGGGACTGGACTGAGGAGGTTGGATTCATGACACCCGACTATCATTTCTGGGATGGTGCAAGCGATTTGAGCAATTGCACCGATATCAACGAGATTGAGTGGACCTATAACAACGGTGTTTTCCTCCTCGGTGCGGCGAACATGTGGAATGTGGTAAGTATACGTTTTTTTTTTGGAACTCATACATATCTAACTGACCGACAGACATCGGATCCCAAATGGAAAACCCGTGTCGAGAAAATCCTCGAATCCTCATCCGTTTTCTTCTCCGATAACCCAAAGGATGTCATGTTCGAACGAGCCTGCGAGACAGTCAATACCTGCATGGTTGATCAACGATCCTTCAAAGGTTATCTCGCCCGCTGGATGGCAGCAACCACGCAGCTAGCCCCTTTCAGCTACGACCTGATCATGCCAAAGCTCAAAGCCTCGGGAAAAGCAGCTGCACAGGCCTGCAATGGTGGACCAGACGGCGTTACCTGTGGCCTTAAATGGACAGAGAAAAAGTGGGACACCACCATTGATTTTGGTCAGCAGATGGCGGCCCTCGAGGTGATCCAGGCGAACCTCATCACGAAGGTTGCTGCCCCGGTCACTAGCAATGATGGAGGTACTAGTAAGGGAGATCCTAGTGCGGGTGGAAAACCTCCCCAGCCTACGCCTGATGCGCTGTCATACCGCATTACTACTGCCGATCGAGCTGGGGCTGGTATCTTGACTGCTATGATGATGATCACTCTTGGAGGATCTGCAGGGTGGCTAATTTGGGATTGATTGTCCATTTCCTTTCTTCAACGGTTAGTCTGTTCTCTAACGGTTTCGTTTTTATCTTTGTTTTTCATATTCTCAGGACTTTGCTTGGGCGTTGTGCAATTAATTGACGTCTCGGGCTGACCCTGAACTTTGTATATAACCGTCGAATTCAAATGTACTCAGTTGGTAACAATGGATATTAATTTCGATCAAATTATACTACCAAGTAGCCGGGAAGCCTTGCAAATTACATATTTGTTAGTCGCAACCGAAGTTCCGTTGTTCTGACAAATAAAACCCCGACCTCAGCACTTGAGGTAGACCAATACCATAGTAAACAATAATCAAATCTACGCAAGATGATGTCATCTAATATATGCTTTGCCAGCCCTATGGGATGTGCAATTGTGATTCGACTACCCTCGGTTTCGCGCTCAAATAACGGGTCTCCTCTGATCCAACCAAACAAAAAAGAACAAATGAGATGCGTATCTGAGAGGCCCGAGGGTACCTGATTCCTCTCCACATCCGGAAAAAGAGCCGAGGTTATATGAGGTCGGATTGGACATGTATTTTGCGGGTTACCAGTGCCGTCCCTGTGACCCGTTTGCAAACATTCAACATTATGCTACCTAGCGATACGGAAAACAATTTGAAGAGATTTAGGAGACTAAAGAATAGTACATTGCGTGGCTATGCGTATTGCTTAACGCTTTCTAGAGAGTGGGGCATACCACCAAATGTTGGTTTTGGCCCCCAGGGCTGTGAAGTGATCTCCTTTCGAGCTATTCCTAGATGAGATATGATCAGCGCAGTGTAGGGCCAGAACCACGTAATTGTTGTAGCTTGCACTATTTGCTTAAAATAGTAAGAGATTGACAATAAAATCTCGATGAATATAGCATGCTTCAAAGGCTTTCATTTATCAGGGCCACAACAAGGTTCTAAGAGTTACGGCTTCGGGGCTTGGTGGAGCTCTTAACCGGACCAAGTTAGAGCCCGCAAAGGATCCATGGATTGGAGTTGGGAGTATCTTTTTTCCATACGAACATCCTGTTGCACAGGCTATCTTTATTTATATGGACCAGTATATGATGGATGGAGTGAGTTATGCTCACGAGCGCAGGAACTAGGGAACTATGCTTCTTAGTAATTGACGCGGAGTATTCGAAGTCCGCTAGACTCTAGTTGAATTATGAGATCCTGCGCGACCAATCTGAAACGAACTGTAGTAGATTGACGACTGCGATATGAAACAGTTGAGCACATATGCATGAAACAACTTATCACTTCCGAATTACGTGATATCGGATTATAAGCCTTAGTATATAAGCCTTAGTACGTATAGATTTCTCACTCTAGGCACGGGAGAGGATGCATAAGGTTGCATATCCACCCTGGGCCCAAAGTTAGTAAAAGCCGATGCTATATCGCGTGGGATTCCTTCCGCTTTGCCACATGAATCTAGCACGTCGCCCCTGGATTTGAAACCTGGAATGGCGAATGTATTTCTCCGGTCTCGATAGATGGGGGATTGAATCCTTACTATTTGGGCAACCCAACGTTGAATAGTGAGGACTATGTTTTTTACTCATAGATGACGGGGTCCTTATGGTGATTAGTATTTATTCGCATCTGATATCCAAGCATGATTTTTGAGGTTATTTTGGCCGGTTGGAGATTTATGGACTGCGCGGTAAGTTCCCGCCCCTATCTATACATAGCACCTTAGTCTGATCTATGAATATATGGATAGTATAGATGTTCTTGAAGGAATACAGTGGTCCAACAAAGTCCGCAAAGATAGGGCTTTGGTTCCTTTTAGCTTGGGGTTCCATTCTAGGTAAAGTTGCCTTTTTAGGTAGGGATTCCTGTCTAGGTCAAGCGTTGAGATGAAACTGTCCGTGCTTGGGGGCATTTACTGTTCGGACTTTGAAACTAGTGGAGTAGGCATTGGGTGAGAATCGAAATGTTACAGATCGCAGATCAGGTAGTTCATGAACCCAAGAATTGAATAGTTCTCACATCTGACCCAGGAACGGGTAAATCTCTCACTTGAGTATGACGGATAAGATGAAGACCCTAGAAGTTCCACTTACCGGCACGGCTCCCCATGACCCCGCAGTTTAAGTGGTGGATTCGCGCATTTTTGTGGATTCCCGAGTATGGGCGGTACTAGTGGCGAATTGATCCGTATCAGTTGGGGGCCGTGTTCTGTGCAGAGAGAGAGAGTCACAGTCCATAATGTTTCAGACTCACTTCCTCTACTTCGGAGTTAACTAGTTAGTTAGATCAACTCAACTAGGAAAGATCTCAAGTAGGCAATCTGTCATCCCCAGGTTCACAAACCACATGGTGCACATGGCCCTTGGTTTGTGGCGCCAGGGATATATTTTTGATTTGGTATTTTGAATCTTACATTTCATACGTGTTAAATGAATGGGATGTAACCCTAGTTAGTATATCGGCATGCAGATCAAATAACGTGTAGATACCCTTAGAAATGTACCAGATGTGATTCAATTTGCATCAAGACTACAATACAAGTACTAGTCATGCAAGTTAATCAAATTTGCAACTCGAAATAGATCCTACAGTAGGTCAAACAGTGCATGCAAAGGGTGCTACTCAAAAGGGAAGAATCCGGCCCCCAACATGTTCAAATGTTGGTATTGAACCTGGCGTATGGTATTTTTGTATTCAGTGACACGCAGAAAGTGGGCCCTTTTAATCTGAAGAGCGCAGCTTATTTCCAATGATATCAGCGTATGTGCAAGTGCAGGTACTGCATGATTAGCCCCCAACCGACTTCCCCCCCCCTCTCCAAGACAAAAAAACGCTTGCTCCCAGGGTCACTTTCGAACCTTCTTCACCCTTTCTTTGTTAACAACCTACAAACAAGCCACTGTCTCTCCTTTCGATATTCGAGTTCTTTGTTCAGTAAGCCATTTTCGACAACAAAAGAATCCATTGCAACCACGAATCCACACTCGAGATCATCGGTCCCCGAGCGCCGGTAGGTAAAGAATCCACTATTCGATTTCACTCCATTTGACTCGAGAGAGAAGAGATCGAGAGAAGACTTGATAATATGGCATTTAAGACATGACAGACTAACATCTAATGATAGAGGTAGATCTACGAACGATGCTCCAGGGTTAGTCGGAGCGACACCTAAGGCTGACCGGAACATCAAAGATGGTCTCGCCGGTCACATTCCCGTATATTCGACCAAGGGAGAATTCTCATACAAAGGATAAAGCAGTGAAGATACTCCGTCCACCGCCACTAGACCTCAAAACTGGAAAGAAAATCCAGTTGCCAAGGATCAAAGCCATCCGCGGCAGCGTATCCGGGGCCGAAGAGGGGACAGAAGTACCGTTAATCCTCGAACTGGCGACTCATAGGCCAGTCATATTCGACGCTTCAGGAGGAAAGTCCGATGAGTGGATCGACATGGATGTGTCTAAGAGCCGACCGTGGAAGGGCGACGTGGACACTCGTCCAGTCTCCCCACCTCGGTCTCTACGCACTATTATTGACTTGGACTCACCACTGGCCTCGGACGACGAATCTGACATCTCCCCTATCTCTGAAGAGCGACCTGCCGATCACTCAAGTAAGGTTCTGGCTCGCTTCTTTCCAGAACTTGAGAGTAATTTTGCGGTGATGGCCCCCGAAGGTCTGGACACAACTTCGAAGCCGAAGACAGGTCGCTCACGAGTTGAAAAAGAGATTCAGGCGCGAGTAAAGAGCCTTTATCACAACTCGGGGGATAACCTTAGCCAGGTTTTGGGATCCAACACTCCAGATGAGAAGTTAAATACACCTGGATTATCTGACTATAGCCGACAAACTTCCATGGCGAGTTTCGATGCAGGTTTTCCAAAGAAAAACCGGTATAGAATGACCACAGACTCATCTAATTACTCACCCGTCCAGGCGGGAGTTTTTGATGAGGTGAGATCCTCAAGTGTCAAGCCAGTACCAACCAGATTCAATTCGACTGCCTCGAAGAAATCGAATTTCCGTGATATTAGGAATAAACCCTTGCCTCTCGCGCCACTCATTGAACCCAGTTCGAACCATACCCGCTCACCGTCAACCCCTCACCGTCATTCTGCGCCACACTGCGCAGACTGTACTCAGCATGATAATATACCCCACTCGGCCTATGCAAGTCGCAATCATCAACCTCACCGATGCCGAACATGTGGACATCGGGATAGTAGTCGTCGAGGTAGCAACTCACCAAGTCGTCAGAATCGAAATCGTCGACATATGTCGACTTGGCAACAAGATGCGGATGAAATGGAAATTGAATTAAGTTTGGATGGAATGAAGAGACGATTAGTGTTGGAAGGCCCACTTCAGATCAGTCGCAACAATGGTGACTTGGTGGCGGCGCGGCCCGCACCCCTGCCTCCATCCCAGAAACCTTACTCTCTGAAGGAGTCTGGGAGTGTAAGCTTTAAACGGGATAACTCTGTGTCCGGGAAGAAGGGTCACAAGTATAACCGATCTAAGGACTCCATCGAATCAAACAAGGCCAAGAATTCCAAGGCCAAGGACGAGTCGAAGAGTCGCTGGGGTGGAAACTCCAAACCTAACGAGGGGAAAGGCGATCTTCTGAAATTGAAAAAGTCTTTCTCTATCTCCAGGGCAACGTTCAGCCGGAAGCAACTTCCGACACGCGCGGACCAGCACCGATTGAGCACCTTGAGTTCACGGTCGGAGAGTTCGGTGGACCCACAGGCCGATCATGCCAACTCGAAAGACAAAACACGTTTGTCCTGTCACCTTTCGCAGTCCGATCCCAACTTGGAAAAACTGCTCGATGAGGACGATCCATTGTCTCATCGTCACGATCTCCTGCTTCAATTGCCTCGTCTGCAAACCGATAACCTAGGCTTCAAGACTCTGCTCGAGCAGTTTGCTCCTGACTCGCAGGTTGTCACGGGGAACCCCGCAAACTCCAAATCTTCCTCCCTGAAGACTGACAGTTTGGGCTTCACAAGCGTGTTTGAGCAGCTTGCCCCTGTACAGCGATCTGTTTTGACCCCAGCGCAGTCGTGGCAGGACGATACAAGAGATGCCAAAGAAGTCATTCCTACATTCACCATGCATCGACCGATAAGAGACGAGAAGATGGTGGTTTCCAGAGCCTATTCAATGCGCCACTCTGCTTTCATTTCCACTTCAAAAGCGAGCAGTGTGTATTTCCCGCCAGAACAGGTCTATGAACTTGCTGCGGGACCAATGTCCCCAGAATCAATCATGGCGCAAAGTTCTGCAACCGCTGTTCAGTTCAAGGTAAACTTCCCCTTGACTGAGATTGTAGACTCCATTGTTGAGATGATCATGGAGAGGATCACTTCGCTTGACGATCTCTTCAATTTTGTCCTGGTGAACAAGCGGTTCTATCGCGTGTTCAAGAAACGTGAGCTGCCGATCATCAAAAGTGCACTCTATCAAATGTCGCGACCTGCATGGGAGCTCCGGGAAATGAGTCCTCCATGGACCACTGAGTGGCAACTTGTCTTGGATCCGTACTCCCAGGTACCCGAGTACACCCCGTCTCTCTACCTGGATCGTTATGCCCAAGATATTTATACCTTGGCTCAATTGAAGTCCATGATTCTGATGCGATGCGCCCCTTTTATGCGCCGGGATACTGTGCGTGGCTTGGCTGGATTGGATGACCAGCGGGCTGAGGAGGTTGACAATGCATTCTGGCGAATTTGGACATTCTGCCGCATCTTTGGTAGTGGCAAAGGCCGGGAAAACGACCTTCAGGGCCAAGTGGATTGGCTAAGAGGAGGGATGAGGGCCCGGAAAAACAATGGCTCATCATCATCCATGACAGAGCCTTTCGGCATTAACAACGTTTTGTTCGAGCCACCCGAGGGGTTTGCTCAGGGCAACTACAGCGGCCTCACACAGAGGGAGCTGTATGACATGACCGAGATCTGGACTTGCCTTGGTGTTTTGGTCCAGCCCCTTCATGCCAAGTGTATCGAGGCTCGCAATGTCGGTATTTTTAATGGCATCGATGTACCCGAGGACGACCCAGTCCGCGAGGAGACTATTCTCGGTAAGTGAAATTCCGATCATGGTGTAGGAAGCAAGCTAATATTTCATCAGAGGAGTGGACATCCTATGTTCTCACACTAGGCCTGTCCGCAGTCTTGACGGTCAGCTCACTCAACCCCATGGAAACCACAGCCATCACCTTCGAACGCGCAAGAGCGGTCGGCCTCACCAAGTGGGAACTGACGGGTGGGCAGACCACTCGATCATCGTTCATGAAGGAAGCAGTATCACGCGTGTACGAAGACCGGGACCGATATTCTTTCAGTTTACCCTCTGGCTCCGCCGATAGCCCCTGTGAGCTACCATCGAATGAGGTGACAACCCGTGGTGAAGATAGCGAGCGTCGGCAAGTCTTTTCACAAGAGATTCGAGTCCAACGTCGCGAGGGCAAGAACCAGCCGGGCGGTGACTCCTTCGCAACCGAGCGACCCATGTCAACATACAGCACGATCCTCCACAGTCTCGAAGGCAGTCTCGCAAGAATTGTCAACGAACCGCCCACTGTACCACCCGTTCCCCCTCTCACCTTTGATCGGTCATCAACATCAACCGGAAGCCGTAGCCCTCCTCCACCAGGAACACCAAAATATGCACCAGGCACACCCACCCAACCAGGCGCGAACTACATACTCGGTACAAACCAAATCCCCACCTTCGAGCCAAAGACACCTTTCCGCAGCCCCCCACTCTCAGGCTCATTCCTCCCTACCGCCCCCTTCCAATCCCAAGTCCAAGACCCAGTTGACCGAGCAATCTCCCGAATGGTGAACGAACTCGGTTTCCTCGAAGACGACGTTAAGTGGGCTCTCAAGATCACCGACACCGGTGAAGGCATTAATGTCCAAGCTGCTGAGCAGCTCCTTCAACAACAAAAGAAGAAGGCGGATCGTAACCCATTTGTACCTCGGGGACGCAATAATGGGAAGAACCGGTTGCTCATGTCGGTCATGAAGCAGCAGGGTACCCAGGAATCGGGTTGGCGTTGGGCTTAAATTAGTGCCACTTGTGCCATACCCTTGTAAACTTTCTTTTATCACGAAATTATCATGTTTTAGTCCTGCTCTTAGCGATGTGCTCATGGCTTGATTTCTTTTGTTCAATTCTCCCCCAAGAATATTCAGACTCAGAATACAATGTCTAAGATTATTATTAAATTACCCGCCGCTATATTAAAGTGAGTACATAGTGCAGGGTCGGAGTGTAGGCCATAGACCTCTCTCTCTCTCTCTCAGTCTCTTTCAACTACGACCCAGGTATTGCAGTGTGGATAGAGGTTAAACAACTGAAGTCTTGTTTTATCTACATCATACTCGGGTTGTCCATTCAAATAAATAGAGAGAAATAAATTTGAAGCATCTCAAGTAAAGGCATAATTTCAGTGTATCATCCAAATATCGCAAAAAGTTCCCAATCCCAACATTAACGGCCAATTACATTAGATCTCCTGCGGCTTCTGCTTCTTCTTCTTCTGCTTCTCCTGCTGCTCTTGCTCCATCATGTATCTCGCCCGGGCGACCGACTCTTCCAACTCCTCGGGGGTAGGCATGTTAACAATCATGAGATACATGACATCCTCCCGAAGAATTCGAATCCTGCTTCCAGTCTCTTTCTTCTTTCGTGTAATCTTCTCCTTCAACGTCTCAGTCTCAACTGGGGGTAGACCTTGAGAGGCGCGCTTCCTATTTTCCCGTTCCCTCATTTTATTGGTAGCTTTCTCAAACATACTCGGACCAGGCTTGACCTTGCCACCAGTCAGGGCCGAGATGAGATTTCCATTATTCGCAGCGTGGTTGGGGTCGTTGTAGCGAGAGGTAAACCCACTTCGCTTTTCCTCGGGAACAGCCAGACCAGAACCCTTGTGCTCGGCTTCCTATTTCTTGTTAGCAGGTTTGCTTTCTCCTTGCGAAGTTTAAACTAAGGTGATACTCACGAAGAACATTTGTCTTCTTCTATCCCAGTAATCGCTAGCCCAGGTTCTCGAATTTTGGAAGCCGGTCTTGGGTGCTTTGCCCTCCGCTTCGCGCTGTGCTGCTTTGTCGATACGGGGATAGATCAGAGGTGCGGACTCTGGAAGCGCTAGATCACCATGAGTCTCGCCACTCTGGAATCTGTACCCCTTCATGCGCTGCTTCCATGCAGGCATATCGGGATGGTTCTCCGTATGGGTATATTTGGAGATTGTCCGGGCTGCATCGAATTCCGAGGGACCAGTGCCAGCGGGGCTGGGGCTAGCAGGGTCTACTTGTGTTCCATCAGCTCTAACCTGTTCCATGCTGAACACGTCACCGAGTGCGTCCGCTGGCTCAGTAGAGGCGTTTTTCTTTGGCTTGTCGTGCTGATCCTTGAATTTCATGATTAAGCAATATTGACCGCGAGGAATGAATAATTCTTCATTGATCTTGTCGAGGAAATTGGTCGTGCGCTTGCGATTTTGGAATTGCGCGACTGTTTCAAAAACGGTTTGGACAGCGATGGCAGCCACCGACACTTGCCACATGTAGCCCCAGCTAGCGATGCTGGCTGTGACAACGATGACCCGGATCCACAGATCCGCCTAAAATTTTTGGTTAGTCCTAATAACATAAAGACGGACGTTGTGGTAACTAACCAGAGTCGCTTTGTTAAAGTCGTTGATGAACTTTACGAACACTTCTTGACTGATACCAGTTTGTTCCAAGATAGGTGCATAGGCATTCACGAATCCGCGCTTCTTTGCGCCAGGTCTGCGCTGGGGGATAACCACAGGATATGGGAGCCGTGTCTTCGGTCCAGGTGGTCCAGCCATTGCCACGATGTTGCGAACCATACGCTCTATCTTCTTCTCTTTGGTATCTTCGGAGTCATCCTCACGGATTGTGTCAGGATCGTTGTCGGTGTTGCTTCTAGCAAGGCTTCCAGGTTGACCTTCCACTTCATTGTATGTCGGCAATGCGTCGGCCATTTCGTCGAGCTGCCAGGCCTCCTCATCTGCACCGTCTTCACGATTAGTATCGTGCCTGTAGACAGACTCGCCATACATGTCATCCGAATCCTGGTCTGCCTCATGGAGGTTCCTATCCTTTTCATCGCCATCGAATGTGTTCTGCGGCCTGTCGCCAGGTGAGTAGGCGGGAAGATCTTCTTCGGCGCTTAAGTCTCTCGATTGTTGGCGACCATCAGTTTCCGTGGTAGGGAAAGTAGAGGCATCAGAAGGGAGACCGCGAGGGGTAGAGGCAGAGACGGAGGCAGAGACAGAGGCAGAGCTAGAGGCCACCTCCGAACCAGAGTCTTTGTCTTTGTTACGGTTTCGAGCTGCATGGATGGCTTCAGAAGTGAAGCCGATGCCCGCGCCGACCAGTCTTGAGATTCCGCCCATTTTGGGGCCGTAATTGTTGTAGAAGAAGATGATTGCAGGGAACTAAATCCTTTCTAATGGGGTGTTTGACATTTCTTATATAGACCTGGGGCTTTGGGTCTATTTTCAGCCCGGCCCCCTCCCCTCATTACCCCTCCGTCCCACTAAGCTTACCAGATCAGGACACCAGGATGCTAATCTGCGGTATCACGATGGTGATCTGCAAATCTCGCTGAAACGAGACAAGCCTTTTACAAGGATTAAGCGCTGAGGCCCACCTTCGCTTTGTTGCTGTGGACTATAATGGAGCCTTCTGATTGGATCACAGGAGTATCAGAATCCGCCCCCAACTCCCAAACCGAAATGGCTTCGTCTTCTACAGATGATAGGTCGATAAACACTAGCCAAGTCTTTAGTTTGACCCAGGTTATCCACTTAAATCCACGTATTCACGGCCCCCAAACGCCCCTTTATCCCTCATATTATGCATATAGCCTGGAACTTACGACTCTCCGCCCCCAAGTACGGTAATCACATGACATGCGTCATTGGAGTGTCTGCCCCGCCGTAATTTATTTGGAATCGCGATCTTGTGTTCCAATCAACAAGAACGAACCAAACCAGCTTCCCTGCTAGCTGAATCCCGAACTACACAACTCAACTGGGCACTGTGTTTATCCACACCCCACATTTCTCAAAATGTCTACCCAACCGCCCCAAATAGAAACACAACTCCAGCGGCAAGCCGATTTCGAAAAATTCAAAAACTACACTGCCTACACCTTCCTCATCGCTTCACCACTCTTAATCGCCCTCCCACCTCGCAAATTAGACCACCTGACCGTCCTCCTGGTTGGTGCTTTTGCCTTTTCCGCAAACCACGTCACCCGTGAACACACCGGGCGCAGCATCGTCGAGCGCATGGAAGCCCGCATCGCTCGTCCGCGTATCTTGAACGAGTTACCCTCTGAGCGCGCGCAGGAGGTCCAGATGCGTTTGCGAGCGGCCCGAGAGGCTCAGTTGCGGGAAGGTGGTATGCCAGCTGATGAGTTGGAGAAGTGGAAGGCATTACAGAAGCAGCAGGACCAAGGTCTTGCGCAGCGGGTCTGGTTGGGTGGGGAGAAGGAAGGATGGTTGGAGAGACGTCGGCAGGAGGAGCAGAAGGCTCTTGAGGAAGGGAAGGGGTATGGAGATTTGATCTCTGAGTATGTTTGGGATGTGTGGAGTTGGGGGAAGAAGCAGGAGGAAGAGGAGGATGATGATTGAGGAAAGTCTGTTCATAGACGATGGGCAAAGACCGTCTGAACTGTTGGCTGAGTTAAAACTGTAAATTATGAAAAACTTAGACGGTGTTGGGTGTTGGATGGGTTGAGACTTGTAATATATAGTGCTTAATGAACGGCGTTGGCTAAAATAAGACTTAGGATTGATGTGCTTAACAGACAGTATTGGACGATTATACTTAACCGGGGCGATTCTATTCCGATTCTGTTGGAAGCATCGTTGAGGTTCCATTACTGATGGGAAGAAAATAAAGAATGAACGGCAGTGAAACATAATAATCGAAGAGGCAGCGAAACACGCAAGAATCTCACTCATCGCATCGGTAGGCGAAGTCGCTCGAAGAGAGTCGGCTCGCAAGCCTCTCTGCCTCCTCAATCTGACTATTGTTCAGCTCCACGACGCCGTCGAACATTTTCTCCAGCCCTTCCTCCCCGAGGGCGACTTTGCCCGGAAGATGGCAAAACCGATTTTGCCATTTTCGTTAGCCATGATTCGTTGATTCTGGACGGTCTTGATTAGCTTCAGCAGCGATCCTGGCTCTCTGATCTTTGATCTTATTTTCATTGGTCAAGATGCTCAATATAATGAAATGAAGGTCTTGCGGGTGCTGCTGCTATTCCAGGGAGGTGTCAGTCAAGCCATACGTAAAGGTGATGCGTACTGACCGGACAGTCTTCGGGGTTTCCGGCCCTGGGAGTTCCAGCCCTAGAAGTTCCGGCCCGACGCAGCGGCTTCGGTTTACCTCTTCCAGTCCTTTCAGAGGCCTCGTTCTCGTTGCCTCTGGTCTTAGGCATGATGTGATGAAATGAAAAATTGTGAAACAAAAGTCTCTGGGTTGGAATTGTGAAGAGAGGATGATGATAATGAGAAAGACCCTTGAGTTTGCTCGTGGAGAAGTCACTCTTTCTTACTAGGTAAAGACTATCGCTAATATAAGACTTAGGATTGATATTACTTGAAAAGTTGGCTTTTTTGGTTTTGAAGAATAGAAGGCTTAGGGCCTGAGATGGAACTTGAAGCATTACTGCAGAAAGATTTATTTGACTTGGTTTTGGTCTACTGAATCAATCTGTATGTGATGTTTCTCTACTCCAGATGACCGGCTTTGTCTATCAATCCACCCCTCTGCTACTTGGGTACAACGCGGACTCTTTGGCTATGTTCGAAACCTTAACCCCGCATTTTTCTTTCTTTCTATTTTCTATTCACTACTTATCATTTTGTAGAGCCCTTCGAAGATTTGACCAACATAGAAGATACGTAGAGATATGGTACATAGGAGACTGACCGAGTAGGAGACTGAGTAGGAGACTGAGTAGGAGACTACATAAGTAGGAGACTAAGTATGTAGGAGACTAAGTAGGTATATATTATACTTGAGAAGTTAAATGTAGTAAAAATATTTATTCTTCTGGACGCCGCAAATTTCGCGCGGCGAAAAGCCTATTCTATAGAATTTACATTCTTCTACGCCTGTATGAAATTTGAGCCCAGGAAAGAAGTTTTTGAAAAGATTTTGATGTGGATTCATACATATAAGTATGAAATACATATGTCGATGCAGACTATGTATACAAAAGTTGGATCACAGGTACAAATCAAAGTCCACTAGATAACATTCCTCGAGAGAAGGGGCCTCGGCCATTCTCACATCCCCATCTGCGTCGAAAACCCAATTGAGACGCTTCAGTTCTTCAACACGTCTGCCAGAAGGACGTAAAGGGCGGTTCACAATCTTCTGCACGTTCCTGTTCACCCTCCTAGTTATCGGCTTGTTGGGCGGACAATTTTCCTGGAAATGTCGTCGCCCACGGTTGTTCTGGCCGGTTTTTTGACCGTTTTGGTGCTGCACATTGTGGTCCTGACCGTTTTGGTACTGGCCGTTATGGTACTGGCCATTGCGGTACTGACCGTTGTTCTGGCCGTTGAAGTACTGGCCATCGTTGCTCTGACCGTTGTGGTACTGCATGTTGCGGGATTGCTCGTTGTTCTGGCCGTTGCGGTACTGGCTATTGCGGTACTGACCGTTGGTCTGGCCGTTGCAGTACTGGCCATAGTTGCTCTGACCGTTGTGATACTGCACGTTGCGATACTGCCCGCTATTCTGACCGTTCCGGTACGGGCCATTGTTTCGATTCTCGTCTTTGCCCTGGCGATTCATGTGATTGTTTTCTTGAGTCCAAACGTTCCCGTAGTTCCTTATCGGTCTCGAGCCATTGGCCATAGGATGAACGAGACCTCCGTCGCCGTGACCATGCCCATTTCTGGATCCTTGGTAATGGGGGTGTCCGCTGGTGGAATGCTCGAATTGACTTCTGGGAGACATTACACCTTGTTGACGAACGTTGTTGTGATTCCGTGGACTGTCCTGCCTGGGGTAATGCAAGCAAGGGTGGCCTTTCATTAACAAGCAAGCGCTAAGTTTCGACTTCAGAGGTTCCCAAAATGTTCTTCTTTTTTTGATTTCCAATGACACAAAACAATATTCGCAGTTTAAAACCTTTTTGGCTTTTAAATCAAAATTCGCGCGCAGGATGGATTTCTCAAGAATAGACCTGGCCCCCTACAAGCTCAATCACTTCCAGTAACTTATAGCCCGCGCCCGCTTGCTTGCTAGAACCCCAGGGGTATGTCGGTGGAATATGTTGTTTTTTGGTTTGACGGTAACTTAGGAAGAATGTTGGATGATGAGGCGATGGGCAAAGACTGTATAGAAAGATTTGGTTGGAATGAGACTTGAGATTGATAATGCTCAAAAAGTTGTTTTCGGTTTTATTTTGGAGGTTCAAAAAGGCTTGGGGCCTGAGATGAAACTTGTTGGAGGCTTTGGTATAGAAAGATTTCTTGGACTTGGTTCTTTGGTTTGATTTGATGATCTCCTAGCGAAGGACGATGGAGAAGAAAGAGAAGAAATGGGAAAAGATGCAGGCATATATTTTCACATGAGTTTGGGACTCCGAAACTCGAAATGAATCGGAGTGAGAGTGCTAGGCTCGAAATGGATATAAAATCAATGGTACCAAAGCTGATGCTCCGACCCGAAGTATAATTCCTGGTCAATTGGATGGTTCGGAGGTTCCGTATACAAATTGATCGATGGAGTGTCGTTGGCCGAGGATCTATGAGGGCTAGTGCTAGTACAATACAATGAGAGTACTTAGGTACACGTTATTTCGAACAAACCATACAAGCAATATCATTAGAAAAATTGTCTTAATTTACTTAGATCTGAATTGTAGAATGGTTATTATCAAGATACCCTTGATCTATAATATGTAGATCTTGCCAGCGGCTTGTCAAAGAGCAGCTCAATCATCAATGATATGTCACGACAAGGTACATGTACATGTACACATGTACTTACCAGTATAGGACTAGTCAATTAAGTTCCTGGGAAGTTCCTAGGCCAAACAAGGGCCTAATGGCGTAGAACCGTGGAATCTCTAGTTATAAGGATTTAGGGTAAGTTTAATTATAGATTTACCATAACGGTCTGATGATGTCGTACAGTGACAAAATGTGCGTATCACATATTATCTCATATTATCCATCTATAGGGAACCTTTTATCATCAAAATGTTGGCACAAATTCAGTCGTTCTCACCAAGGAATCGCCTGTTTTTTCCTTTCTATACTCTTAAATTTCCTAAGAATTGACTTTTTTTTTTCTTCCGCAGATCCAGTTCCCTGCTTCAGTCAAGATAAGCAGAATATTCAGTCGAGATTCCAATGGACTTTGTGGCTTAACCAATCAAACGTTTGAAATATAACGGGTGACTCCACTGGTGCCGTCATTCCCTTTAGCTGGTAGTGACAGCTCCCTGCGGAGTAAAACCTGCTGCCCCTCCCTGATTCTTCTTTCCCTACTTTATCATCTTTCCTTTCTTTGCCTTTCCCCTTATTTTCTGTTCCGTATCAATCTCATTCTCCCCTCACCTGGGTTAACTCGGATTCCATTAATTCTTGAGACCCCCTCTCTGGAATTGCCGGGCTCACCATGGTGCTGATCGACAAGCAAGAGTACCTCTCTGAGGAGGAGAAGCGTCTGAAGGAGGATCGCGAGCGAACTCGCTACTGGAAGCGATGGGGCCCTTATGTGGCAGAGCGACAATGGGCGACCGGTAAGTCCGATCGGGAATGTGGGGTGTGCGGTGTGCTAATCATCTTATCGTGGCGATTCAGTGCGTGAGGATTATTCGTAAGTCAATCAGGATCTTCTCTATGGGCCAAATAAGCTAACATTCCCAGTGATAACGGTGATGCTTGGAGCTGTAAGTTAGCATACGTCGCATGAGCAAACTGCGGCTAATTACTCCAGACTTTTCCCATGACCATGCCCGATCGCGCACCTTTCGGTGGGGTGAAGATGGAATTGCTGGTGTCTCCGATACCCATGGAATTCAAAACATTGCATTTTCCTTCTGGAATACAAAAGAGTACGTCGGTGAGAGGATCAACCCACAGACTAAATGCTAACATCCAACATAGTGAGTTCCTCAAGGAGCGTCTCTTCGGTCTGTCCAACCCACAAGGTAACCACGGCGAGAGTGTGAAGGAGGCACATTTCCATGTAGATAATACTCCAACGGTAGGAGAATCCCGAGCCAACCACTGGTGATTATTCTAACATGACTCTTCCATCAGCATTCGTATATGAAATTTCTATACAAATACCCGCAGAACAAGTTTCCCTACGAGCAGCTGGTCGAGGAGAACGCAAAGCGATCGCGTTTGGAGCCAGAATACCAAATCCTTGACACCGATGCGTTCAAGGACAACCGGTATTGGGACATTTTCATTGAGACTGCTAAGGAAGCTGATAATGAGGACGAGCTGATCTTCCGCGTTATCGCGTACAACCGTGGTCCAGACCCGGCTCCCTTGCACATCGTTCCTCAGGTCTGGTTCCGGAACACCTGGTCTTGGGGATATGAGAAGCAACGTGCCAAGCCGATAATAAAGGAGGATGGCCCGCGAGTCGCCAAGTCCAAACATGAGAAGATCGGCGAGCGCTATGCCTGCTTCGCCCCATCTCCCCCGATGGGCGATGGAGATGACGATATCCAGCCAGAGTTGCTCTTCACAGAAAACGAAACCAACAATGAAAAACTTTGGGGAACCAAGAATGACCAGCCCTACGTGAAGGATGCCTTTCACCGTTACATCGTTGACGAGGAGAAAGATGCCGTCAATCCAGCCAAAGAGGGCACGAAGCTCGCGGCCTGGTATGCATTTGACGACGGCGATGAGGTTCCCCCCGGCGAGTGTGCCGTCGTTCGATTCCGTGTATCCCTGAAGAAGAACGACTTTGTGGATGAAGAGGAGCTGGACAACGTGATCGAGGCGCGTCGTCTTGAGGCGGATGACTTTTACCACAACATCAGTCCCCTCCCCATGAGCGACGATCTCCGGAACATTCAGCGCCAGGCTTTCTCAGGCATGATGTGGTGTAAACAATACTACAACTTCATTTATGATCAGTGGAGTAATGGTGACCCGGCTGAAATTCCCCCGCCGCCAGGTCGAAAGGGCATTCGCAATGAACAGTGGCGCCACCTGTACATCGATGATATCCTGTCGATGCCAGACTCGTGGGAGTATCCGTTCTTTGCTGCATGGGATACCGCATTCCACTGTATCCCTCTCGCGATGATGGACCCTGATTTTGCCAAGAAGCAGCTTGATCTCATGACTCGTGAATGGTACATGCATCCCAATGGCCAACTCCCTGCCTACGAGTGGAACTTTGGTGATGTCAACCCACCAGTACACGCATGGGCTGTTTTCCGCACTTTCAAGATTGAACGCAAGATGTATGGACGTCAGGATCTGGATTTCCTCGAGCGCGTTTTCCAGAAGTTGCTTCTGAACTTCACTTGGTGGGTCAACCGCAAGGACTCCGATGGCAAGAATGTTTTCGAGGGCGGTTTCTTGGGTCTCGATAACATTGGACTGTTCAACCGATCTGAGCCGCTGCCAACAGGTGGTGTACTTGAGCAGGCCGATAGCACAGGTTGGATGGCTTTCTATTGCCTGTGCATGCTCAACATTGCCCTGGAGCTGGCCAAGCACCGGAGGATTTACGAAGATAGTGAGTAATTCCATTCAAGCAACTGGGGTCAAACTCTAACAAACAATAGTTGCATCCAAGTTCTTCGAACATTTCATCCTCATCAGTGATGCGATGACCTTCCGCAATGGCGAGGACAAAATTCAATCCCTGTGGAACGAGGAAGATAGGTGAGCTTTGATATGCAGGTCCTTTAATGAGTATAAAAGCTAAGTAACGCAGCTTCTACTATGACGCCATCTCCTACGGCGGGCCCTGGACCCAACAGTTGCCCATCCGTTCTTTGGTGGGCTTGATTCCTCTATACGGCGTTCTCACCCTTGAGCCGGAGCTGATCAACAAGTTCCCCTCATTCAAACGACGACTGGAATGGTTTGTCGAGAACAAGGCAGATGTGGCAGAGCGCAACATTGCCAGTATCAAGCGACGTGGCAAGGATGACCGACTTCTCTTGGCACTTGTGAGCAAGGACCGCCTCGAGCAGATTCTGAAGCGAATGCTCGATGAGACCGAGTTCTTGGCCAAGCACGGCATTCGATCGATGTCCAAATACCACGAGGAAAACCCCTATTCGATGGACGTGAATGGTGAGACTTTCAAGGTTGGATACGTTCCTGGCGATTCAGACAGCGGCCTGTTCGGTGGCAACAGCAACTGGCGTGGACCGATCTGGCTGTGCGTCAACTTCCTCCTGGTCGAGTCTCTGCTTCGCTTCTACATGTTCTACGGCGACTCGTTCAAAGTAGAGTGCCCTACTGGTTCTGGTGAGTACATGCACCTCGGCCATGTAGCTGAGGAGCTCCAGCACCGGATGCAGCATCTCTTTGCTCGGAATGACGAGGGTCGCCGTGCTTGCAATGGCAAGAACGATATTCTTGATTTCGATGAGCATTGGAAGGACTACATGTGGTTCAACGAGTTCTTTGACGGTGATACCGGTCGCGGTCTGGGTACCTCCCACCAGTGTGGCTGGACAGGATTGATCGCAAAGATCATCCACGATACAGGGCAAGTCCAAATCCTTTTTACCTCTGGATTTCATTAACTAACTGTTCCTAGTATCAACTGCCGTCTCCCCCAGACTCCACGTGGTCCCTTCGCCGCCGCCTCCCACTACTTCGATGATATCTTCTCGCGCTCCGGACGTGGTCGTGGTATCGGCTCCAGAAGACCATCCGTCCGCCGCTCTTCTACAAACCGGTCTATTGGAAACCGCAGTGACTTCAATTCGACCATCGCCGGCGATGCCACCCCTGCCCCTTCAACTATTCTAGATGACGATGAGCTCAACAGCCCCGCCAGCCGTTACGGTAGCACAAACGGGGATGGTGAACGTGAGGAGCACATCAACCACTACGTGGAAAGCCAGCTGCAACGTGTGCGCAGCTCTGCGTCGATTGCGACTTACGAGGATGAGCTTGAGACGCAGGCCGAGAAGGAGAATGGAGACGCAGACCACTAATTTGGTCACACATCTGGCACTTAGATCATGGATTCAAATGTTCCTTTGTTATGTTGTTACGCTGGCACGGCCTACGATTAATAGATGTCATCTAAGATATCAGAGTTAAACATTTTTTCATCAGACAGAATATACAGACAGAATATACAGTGATTGCATTTACCTTCGAGGGAGTTCTATGATTTACTTTTTTCATTATTTGAATCTGGCAATATCTACAACAAGCATCGTATTACAGTGACTAGTAGACACGAGTCATGTCCAGGATAGAAATACTGTACAGGCAAGGTTAATGGCTGGTTACCCAGATGCTGAACTACTCTGGTAAATTACAGTTGTAGCTAGCACTAGTGTTTACACATAGGTATGAAGGTCAAGAGTAAGCGACAAGGGCTGGAAACCTCAGAATATTGGGTATCTGTTATGCTCTAGACAAGTTCTTTTGAGTAGGCAACATGGAATAGGTAAAAGAAGAAGGCAATAAAAAATGCCTTAGAACGCCACAAAAGATCCCATACTAATATGATAGTCGAATAAGAATGGGATTCGGTCTGTTTTTATGTTTGTGAAGAATGTAGTGATCATGTCGCAGGGAGGAAAGCATCGGCAGGAAGAGCACCCTGAGCCTGATTCTAATATGTTAGTACAATCCCTGAAACGGTTTGTTGACTGTGTGGCTTACCTTTAACTGTTCAAAATTGTTCCATGCAGCGTCGAGATTCCATCCGTTGCTCGAAAGAGCCATCTCGGAGTACTGGATTGTCATACCGGACTTGGCGCTGATTTGCGAAATCATTTGTTCCTGCTGAACCTGTGTGTCGGGTTTGCCGGGGGCAGGCAGACCGTAGCCAGCTGGGAAGCTGGGGTGCGGGGCGACAGGCATAACAGGAAGAGCGACAGGGGCGATAGGAGCCGCGACAGCGGGAGGGGCAATGGCTTGGGGGATAGCCTGAGGGATAGCGTTGGGAATAGCCTGGTTCTCCGGGCTCCAGGCTTCATGTCCACCGTAGGCACGGAGGGTGAGAATGTCGTTGATAACTGTGATCCCAAGGGCACCACTGCCAGGGCCGATAGTGAAGGATCGATCAAAGCTGCGTGTTTCCACTTTACCTCCCACACTCTCCTCGAATTTTCCGTGGACCATGACCAAAAGACCTCCAACGCCAGTCTCGCTCTGGCCAGTGTGGTCGGGAAGTCCAGGGACCGGGTGGCATTCGATGAGCATCTCTTCGGGGTGAACGGCCATATCAGGGTGACGAGTTGCCGGCAGAGTGCTCCACAGCTCAGCGATCTTCTCCTTGCCAGTGAAAGTGCGTGCCATTCGTGCAGGGAGGTGGCTGATCTTCTGAAGGTTGCGGCTCCGTTTGATGTAAGGATCCCAGCTGGCAGTATCGGCCTGGGTGGCCTTGGGCGCCGAGGTGTTAATGTTCATAGAGAAAGTGGAACGATCGTCGTAAATGGTGTTCAGAAGAATGTTCCGATCGGTGTCGTAGCCAGTAAAGAACGCGCGGACGAAGTTCTCTGCGATCTGGGAATCATCTTGGAAGTGGGGTGGCTGAACAGGGATAGGCGTCTTCTTCTGGGCCGCGATCTCTTCTGGCGTGCGAACCTGGACGTTGTTCAAGGTTTGCAGCTTGGGATACCACTTCATCATGGTGCTCTTGAAACTTTCGACGGTGCTGTAAGGGTTGCCAGTCAAATCTAGGAATTCAAGATCACGGAATTTCCAACGCCAGCCGATCAGCGAGCTGGCATCCTTGAAGTTGTTGTTCGAGAGGTCGAGATTTTTGAGGCCAGGGATTGTCACAGCAAGAGTAGTCACAACCGTGATGTTGGCGAGTTTGTTGTCAGCCAAGCTCACGCTTTCCACTGCCTCGCGTCTCTGCTTTGCGTCCGCAAATCCCATTTCCCAGACCTTCATCAGGGCCGGGAAAAATTTAGACTCTGTCGATGTGCTGTTGAAAATTCCCATGGCCTGGAGATCGGGGTCGGTACCCAGCTTGGAGAGATCGAGGAGTTTGGGGTCGGGGAAGTACCGTCTCGCCAGGATTTCGGTCATCTTGGTCTTTGTGTCGATCGTTTCTTGGGAGAGACCATTGGTGGTGCGCAATTCGCGATCCAGTACCTCACTCGAAGCTGGATCGTATCGTTCCACAATAATCTTGACCCCAGCGAAAGTGTTGCCGTCCAGGTAGGACAACTTAGTTCCCACATCCGGCTTCACAGATACAATAAGTGAGTCTCCTTCAACCCGCGACTAATTTGAACGTTAGCAAGGCGCAAAGGACCTTGAAAATCGCAAAGCCACCGAAGACAAGAAACGCCAGGAATCCCGGGAGGTAGCGACCGTCGTCTTTCCAGGTAAATCATATTTGACCAAAGAGCCAACGTCGGACCGGGTGGTGTCGAAGTTTATATATGTAGTGGTCGCAATCTCGAATGTCATGACATACCTTGGTGATTCTCGCGCGGGATGATCCGGATTTCGTGTGTGCATTCATTCGTCGTTCTAGGAATCCAAGGAGGCTGTCGACACCGCCGTCGCGAGTGGACGATGCTTTGCTGTCTTTCCAGCCACGGACGCTGTACTCTTCCAGATTGGTTGCGTTGGCGTTTTTGCCGGACCGAATGTTGAACTGCGAGTCCTTCGCACCGGAGATGGCCCGCTGAATTGCATCAATATTCTTGTCACGCGGCTGTGTCCGACTAGGTCCAGAGGGTCGGCCTGTGGAAGATCGTCCAGGTTTTCCTCGGCCTCCCTTTCCCCCACGAGCGCTTGTGTCCATGTCCATGTCTCCATCTCGGTCGGTGCGCGTTGGGCCCCGCTTTCGAATGCCGCCACGATCTGCGCCACCAGAGCGGCGAGGCTGGGACTTCATGGTTTTCATGTTGCTCAGGGAGGCGATGTAGGAGTGGGTGAGTTTGTCGTAAAAGGTGGGAGGATTTGGGGAGGAAATGATCGGCCTAAAGGCCTGTTCGTTGATTGCGCGCGGCGCGCCTTGGTCAATGAGGAAGGTTCGGTCGCATACACAGACTTTTCAAGTTGGTGTTCGAAAAAATTGCAGAATCGGAACAGCAAGAGGGATGAAGAGAAGAGAGGAAAGCTTTCAGGAAAGAAGTAAAGAATTAAGGCAGCGAACCTACCCAAGCTGTAGAGTGAATGAACAAAAAAAAATGACGTGCAGGTCACCTGAGGCGGTGAATGAGTCATATGACTCAGCAATTTACTTCATGTTACTAGTCCTAATTGGGCCTTACTTCCTGTTTATCTCATGTTCATCTAATAAGTTGACACAAGGTACTCCCCTAATTAATTGTCAGCTAATCTGTAATCTGATCATGAGGATACTAATATCTTCAGTCAGGTCCGCAGCGTCAGTATGTCTAGCAAAGTGGGTAGGTACCCACGGTATACTACCAACCAAGTGTGCTGAAGGTCTGTATAACAAAATAAAAGATGAAACACAGTAGTATGCGTAGGTACTTTTAGAAATTCAAAATTATTTTAAATCGAGTTACATAAAAAGGAGAACACTCAAACAACTCCGGACGCACGCTCTGCAACTCTCAACATAAGGGTGTAAAGATAGGTATTCAAACCTTGAAAGTTGATATTTCGTCGAGATAAAAGAGATTCAAAGACACCGAAAACTTATAAATAATAACAAAGCAGTAAATGAAGCTTTCTATGCTCGAAGGCGCTCGCCCTCTGTTTCATCCTCTTTGAGAGCCAGGTTTTGTAAACATGGCGCATAGAACAAATTTCCACGCCACGCTCCAAGAGCTGTTCGAGACGCCACCAACACCCATAATAGCAGAACGGCAACACTTAAAATCTAGGAGAAATCACGTTAGTAATCTGAGGATATCTCTGACCCACAAAGAATCTTAAGTTCAAACGTACTGTTCCAAAGATCTTGAAAAACATGAGATCAAGTTCTTTCCCCAACTCCATTGTATTGGCCGCATACACACCCAGTGGGAATGTAAAGCCCCACCAGCCCATGTTGAAAGGAAACGGAGAACTGTGTAGAACGGTGGCAAAGGCAAAGACAAGCCAGATCAATCCAAAGCTCCACATAAGCAGAGAGATAAAGACACCAAGGACGTAAGCCATCGAGCCTGCAATCGGATCGAGAATATTCGAACTTTGAAAGAGTTCCCGGGCCACTTTTCCAATGTAAATGATACTAAAAAAAGTAAGCGACTGTTTACTTGATTATCATGTAGACATGAATCGTACCCGAATCCACCAAAACCGAGTGGTCCCAATGGCAGGAAGCAGCTCACAATGGCCTCACGTGGAGGCAGCTTATGCACGGCAAGTCGCTGGTAGTAAATGACGAGCACCGCCATGGCTAAAGGAGTACCCATGCCCCATAAGACAAAGGAGGCAAGAAGGGTTCCCATCGCATGAGTCTTGTTAGGTAGAATGCTGGCGACCTCGGCCCCTACACCAGCTGCGACAATTGTAGCAGCTATAGGTAGCAGTTGAAGCGCCGTGATTCGGTCTAAAGAGGTTATGTGTCGTTGCGATATCCTAACCAATGTTGATTAATTCCACCATCCAATGAATTCTTCAGACAGTCACTTACAAGATGAAGGAGAGAGAAAGGGTCACTGAAGCTGCTGCGACGACATCCACCATCCATAAGGCCCATGCAAAGGACGAGGCCCACTCTCCCCAGCGGGGAACACAGATGAGAACCCACATCTCAATTAGTGTAGCAAAGCCCATGGGAACGGTTGCTAGGAATAGCGAGTTCGTTGGGTCTTGAATCATCACTCGCCAGATCTCGGGATATAAGGTGTATCTGACGACAGAGGTGATGAATGCCAGTGCGAAGATGGCAACGTTCAACACAAAAAAGACAATGGAGAAGTAGTAGAGAACCGGCGATGAGAATGGAATCGAATGAAAGAGCACCGAGACAATTCCGGTCCCCATAGTGACCGCAAACCATCTGAAGTCATTGTTAGCGGGAAGCTGGAGATATGATTCATGCAAGCGCGTACGATGGGCTGAAATTGCGGACAACTCGTCGCCAGCCAATGTTATATTTGGCGGGACCCTTGACCCCTGTTTTCTGGGCTGGTTTGGCCATCTCAAATTTAAGCAGATCCACAGCAATCAACAGACAAGTTGAACTTGTCAGAGATCCCGAGGTTTGGTAAGGGAACGAGCCCCGCGGGCAACCCAGTGGATCCCGCGGCAGCCAAGGACAAGTTAAGAAGATTACAACGCAAGATTTCCCAAACAACTTGATTCCGACATCAAAGCATAGTGGATATTTTGATAAAAGAATCACAAATTTCTATACAGTTTAAACAAATGACAACGCCAAAAATTCTCCCGCTTTCCGTTTCATGCAATATATTTACCACGCACCGACAACGCCCGCAATTGGAATGTCGATGCCGCTTGTGTATGAGCTAGCATCGCTAAGCAGGTATACGTAGGCACCACCCAACTCACGTGGGTCAGCCAGACGGGGCATACCGCCGTAGTATTGCATCTTCAGGTCCCAGTCGGGTGCGGTCTCAACGTAGTATGTCATGGCGGTGCGAACGAAACCGGGAGAGATACTGTTGACGCGGATACCATGCTTGCTCCATTCCATAGCGAGGGTATGACACATGTTTCGAACTAAGAGAGAAAGTTGGTTAGAACTATGCGAAAATGAGGTTCGGATTGGTGAGCTTACCGGCAGCCTTGGTTGCTCCGTAGGGGGCGGAGGGGGCGGCCTGGATATAATGGATTAGTATCAGCTCACAAATGATGTTAGAAGTAAACTTACTCGGTTGGGCCGGTAGGATGTCATGCTAGAGGTCATCACAATAGAGCCCTTGATTCCGAGCTCAATGAACTTGCGAGCAGCAATCTGGGCGCAGAAGTAGGCCCCGTAGACCTAGCAATTGTGAGCACAGCTTCTCGAGTTTTTGGTTCGGAAGACTTACATTAAGATTGAACAACTTTTCCAGCTCGGAGCGATCGAACTTCAGAGCAGGTTGGTGCTTGGTCATGCCAGCATTGGCCACAAGACCATCGATGCGACCAGTCTCCTCAACAACCCGATTGATGGCCTTCTCCACGCTCTCTTCCGAGGTAACATCGGTCTGAATGAATTTGAAGTTGGCATAGCGCTTCTGCAGAGCTGCAAAGTCCTCGCCAGGCTCCATCAGATCCAGAGAGTAAACCATCTTGGCCGAGTTGGCCAGACACACCTCTGCAATACCAAGACCAATACCACGGTTGGCACCGGTGATAGCGACAACCTTCTGGCCCAGAGTAATCTGCCAGCTAAAGTCGTTGTCCGGCATGGTGCTAAGACACGGAGCAGGAGTCTCGACCTTGGCGGCTTCGGCTGTAGCATTCTCGGTAGCAACGGGAGGCATGGTGTGATGTGGACTGGAGAAAGGTCTTAAATGCAGGTCGGGAACTTGCAGAAGAAGATGCGATGCGAACAATCTTGGACTATTCTAAGTGGCATACCCCAGCTTTAATAGAACTTCTGGATCATGACGCTCTCCGCATTGGCAAACAAGAAACCCCTCCACCCCTCCATGTCGAACCGGGCTGGAGTTTACCCCGAGCTCGGAAATTGCTTCGAATCGAGGCTCGGGTCGAGGCGTGTGATGGTTCAGGCTGACCGAACACCTCTGACGTCACTACCCAGCTGTTCGACTAGAACTGTACCTGAGATTCGATTTTCATGTCGTTAGACAAGTCGGAGTCAGATCTAATGTAGGCTATCAGCTAAGTTGTCTGGTCCTTTCATCGTTGTTCTCGGTTGATAGCCATCTCAAAGACATCCTGCACCGACAAGGACAATAGCCGAAACGGTGTACAAATACTGCATGTTGTTTGCTGCATACAGCATATGTGGGAAAATTGGAAGACTCATAATTCGTATTGGCCAATCCAAGTCCCACACGGATGCCTCGAGACGAGACGAATGAAACACCAATCGCGATAGAGTTGTGGGGACGTGCGCATGGCATCGCGAATTGCGGAGGTGGATCCTATCTACCCCGACCTTGTACCAGATCAGGGATACCATGGAAGAATGACATTTTCAGGTAGATTGCCGTCATTGGTGAGTGCGAAATACGGGAGGAGGATCGTCAGCCTTGGCCGTTCAAGGAGACATAAATATCCTTTGCAAATGGTTGACATGTCGCAGAATAGGTGCTTCGTTAATCGCCGTTCCTTTCTGCTCAATTCAATATGGATTCGTTTGATTTTGAAACCACGTCTCAAAAGGAGATCTCTTCCAAAGAGATTGAACATGCTGTCGCGGATGAGACCTTCTCTCCTGAGGAGGAGAAGGCTCTGGTCAGGAAGATTGACTTGATGCTGTTGCCGGTGATTTGGGTCATGTACCTGCTGTCATACATGGACCGCACGAAGTAAGTTGCTCAAGTGATCATTCATGTCACGCGACTGTGCATGTGCTCATGATGTTCCTAGCATTGCCAATGCAAAGGTCTCTGGGATGGAGCAGGACCTCAACTTGACCTCAAACCAATACTCTGTTGCCCTGGTGGTCTACTTTGTAGGATATGTGGTATTTGAAGTACCCAGCAAGTGAGTTGACTGGTTAGCATGGTATATTACAACTCACTGACCATTAAATCTCAACAGTCTCGTCTTGGGTCGAACCCGTCCTTCGATTTTCCTTCCTTCCATCATGATTATCTGGGGAGTATTGACCTGTCTCATGTCCGTCATCAAGAGTTACACCCATCTTGTTGTTCTTCGAATTCTCGTCGGAAGCGTCGAGGCTGGATTCGCCCCCGGTGTTCTCCTCGTTCTATCATCATGGTACAAACGTACTGAGCAGTCTAAGCGCTTTGGTGTATATATCTCCGCTGCCGTCCTGTCTGGAGCTTTCGGTAGTCTCATTGCTGCTGGTATTGTGGATGGGCTCGAAGGTGCCCATGGAATTCGTGGCTGGCGGTGGTTGTTCATTGTTGAAGGTGCTGCCACCATTGGATGCGCTCTGATCTCCCTTTCCATCCTTCCCGACTTCCCTGCTACCTCGAAGGGTCTTTCTGAGCACAAAAAGCATATTGCTGTGGCTCGCTTGGCAACCGAAAATGTGACTGCTGTGACTGAAGATAGTGCCCCGTTAAGCAACTGGGGTGCTGTCATGGTGGCTGTGAGAGATTGGCGAACTTGGGGATTTGTTGTTGGATATATGGTAAGCCTCCCTGTTGCTTTCCCAGCTATTTTAGCAAAACTAAAAAATCTTTGCTACTAGGTTATCGTCGGATCTAGCACCCTCACATACTTTTACCCAACACTGGTCAAAGGTCTATTTGGTGATGCCTCCACCTATAAAATAAATCTTCTCACCGTTCCAATCTATGGCGCCGCCTTCGTCGCCACTGGAATTACATCTTACTGCAGTGACAAAATACCGAACTGGCGAGGCCTCATCATCGCCGGCTGGCTGGCCTTCTCACTTGTATGCTCGATTATTGTGTGTGCAGTCTACAACTATACAGCCCGATACGTCCTGTTGGTCTTGATGGCATGTGGTCTCTGGGCTACCAATGGAGGTACATTGGCATATGCCTCATCCGCCTTTGCTGGTATGCACCCCCAAGCTCGAGGTGTCAGTTTGGCCTTGGTCAATGCAATGGGGAACTTGGCGCAGATATATGGTTCCTATCTGTTCCCTGACTCGGACAGCCCGAAGTACATCATGGGTTTCTCTGTTATCTCCGCTATGCTTGCATTGGGAGTCGTCGTATTTCTCGGATTGCACATTTGGTTCCGCCGCCGCACAAAATCATGTATTGAAGAGTGATCTGGGTGGCCTTTATTTCTTAGTTCTTTCGTACGACTGTATAAAACGTATGTATTCCACGACCAATGAAGATCTATTAATTTCATAATATGACAGATCGAGCTGAATTATATATACAGTGAGTATTTATACACATGAAAATGGACACTGACAGGCCAAGCCAAGGTAAAGCCTGAGGTTATCTGAACTCAGAGTCCTTCGCACGCTAGATGTCTGGGCTATCCACTGGCCCCAGAAAGTCCAATTTGATGCCAGTTTTCGAGTTTAAAAGCCGGTATACCCTCGGTGCCCCTACTTAGAAGCACAGTGCAAAGGACAAACGGCTTTTGGAAAGACCGAGGTTACCTTCGGGGCGGGAAGGTAGTAGGGTGCCCTCTCACCACCTCTGCATTGTGTTGTGGAACAGTGATGTTATTGGTGGCAGAATTGAGGTTGGGCGAAATATCCTATGAGAAATTGCCAAAAGTCGGCATGTTCCTGCGCTGAGCAGATTGAGATAGACCCGGTAAGACTTCCGGAATTCCAACGCTGATAGCAAAACCCAGAGCACCTGAAGTTCTAGGGCCGGAATGTCCCGAGTGTCAATAGATATTATCTCATTAAATTATGAGGTGCGTCCTTCTCATATTCAAGCTCAAGTTCCTTTCTTAGTGATGCCAAAGGCCAGCGAACCGTGCGCTGACAAGACTCTAGCAGGTCCAAGAGGGCCAAGCGTTCATGCGGAGTGTAAACACACATTCCAGCTGCAATGAATTAGAAAAAGTCTGCGATAGCTTGCCGGGGGAAATAATTACCTCCAAAAAGAGCATGCAGAGAGACTATGTTTGCTGGATGATCTTGGCTATCCACCGATCGCGCAATTCCGCAAATGGTGTTAACAGACATTGTCAAGAGCTTCTGTGCGGCCCTGAAATCATCAAGGCCCCCCGAAGATGGCCTGTGTAAGACAACCAGGATTCGGGCAAGGCTATGGATTTGCAATGCTCCTGCGTAGGGTGCCGGATGGACCCATATTGGAGGGAATATTTCAGTAGTAGATATGATGGGGAGGGGACTATATTCCGGTGGGAGATGATCATGCCATTCCTGTAGCATGAAAAGCAGCTCGCTCCCGCGGTCCAAGCGACGCTCTATATCTGAAGCTTTCTCCTCTTCCTTCGACGCGTAGTTGACACATTGTGCGAGCAGGTATGTAGCTCGCATTGCGAGTTCAGAGGCAGTAAGTATTGACACTGGCTTTTTGGGGCTCCAGAAGCTGAAGACTCGACGACGCTCGCGCATAGCAACCCACACATCCTGTCGAAGCCAAGCCCACCAGACGGCCGATCGGACTCCTCCTGACTCGCCGTCGTTATTCTGGAACCGCTGGATCCAGAACACGCCTTTCAGGTGTCTTTCCCAGTCCTGGTTCGATCCATCGATCATTTCGTAGGTGCTGATAAGCAGGGCAGTTGCTATCAGTTCATGGCTGCGAGCATAGGAAGAATTTTGCATGGCTTGGTTCAAGTAATGGAGGGACTCGTAGTAGAACTGGACAGCCAGATTGCGGTCGATGGTAGCCTGCTGAAGTGGAGAAAAATGATCGTTTCCGGCAAACACAGGACCTGAGTGACCTGACTCAAGTTCTAGAAGGGAGTAATGGCGTGCGGAAATGGCCAACAAGGCTCTCATCAGTCCAACATTCCGAAGGGCTAGGTGTGGAACTGTAGAAGCAAAATGCTGCTCCGGGTCATAGAAGTCCAACCACTTGCTTGAAACACGCACAAAGTGCTGGAACAAATAATGTTCTAGGGGTGATAGTTGAATTGCGAATGCTTGACTCCACCCAGATGGCGCACTTGATACCATTGGTTCAACCTCCGAGGGTTGTGAAGCCAGTCGCTGCGTAATTTCCGGATGCTGTGGAAATGCAGCTGCATTGAAGCTTTGACTTTCCCGAAGTGTTCGAGGCTGTAAGTTGGAACTATTACGTGTGTCTTCCCCAGTATCAACTTGGGGTTGCGACATGTTTCGAGGGAATTTCTCGCGGGGAGACAGGAGAAACCTATCGTCGGCATTTGCAGCGTCGGTCGCTAGGAGTTCAAACCAGCTCAATGGCGCGGCCCGTGATGAATAAGAACTTTCTGTCCCTGGAGAAGGAACATAACCATACGGTGACCTTGCTGATGAAACAATTGCACTTGCCGACCCAGGATTTTCAGGAGGGATCGTGCTGGCCGCGGGCCGTGATTTTAGGAGTGGGCTATCCTGGATGGGTTGTTCCTGATCACACGCATCGACTAATATTCGAAGTGGTTCGTGAACAGAACTTTGGCGCTTCACTTGCTCTACAAATGCCATGCCTGTGGGAGTTTCAGGCGCCTGCGCGTCTGCTGTTGAAGTACGAATGTACGGTGAATCCCGGGGTATATACACACATGGGCGCTGGCCTTTAGCACAGGGACCACATTGCGGCTGAACCTGATAACTCAACAAGATTAACCTTATAGTCCCACTGGTGGCTCGTGAGTAGATAATGCATACCTCATCGCACTTGACATGCCGCCTCTTGCAGATTAGACTAATGACGCGTTAAGGGACATGATAATTCCTGAAACCTGGGGAAGAAACTGACCAACCAGTGGTCGCACGGAGCCCGCGACCTCGCGACTTGCGCTTTTGCCGGATAGCGCCCTGCGGCTTCACCATGGCTCAGTGAAGAAGCGCACATGAGTGAAAAATGATCGCGTCGAGGTCAGCGGGGGAATCCCGGTGCTACTGAACTGTGGGGAAGGACGAAACCTCCGGTGAGTGGCAGGGTTGGAATTGGAAAAGTGGAGTTCCGCGGCAATTTGTCTCGGTGTTCGCGACGATCGCGATTGGATTGCCCTGCAGCTTAAACCTACATTTATGGCCTGAACCTACTGAAATTAAGACGGAACAAATCAAGAAATGCGGTATGTGTATCGAAGAACATTACATCAGGTTTTCTATTGTACCGGTGGTTTTGTGTGGACATGGCATCTTCTCTACTAGCCTCGTCCTAGTAGTAGTGACAAGACTGTAGATGGGAGTTAGTTCACTCTGTGGGGTAATATCAAAGGCAATTCAGGAAACCAATGTCTATAATACGTGATGTGGTATCCACTGGGCTTGAAGCATACCATACCCCAGATTATCGGATACAACTCCCGAGCCTCGAGACGAGGTAATTAAGTTATATCAATCCACAATAATCTTCTTGGTTCATGACGCGTGGAAAACCCAAACATAACGTCGCTTGGAGCCAATTTTACAAATACACTGTTTTATAATCCGGGGAGCAATCGACCGTTTCC
The DNA here is from genome assembly GCA_028828245.1 of Penicillium lividum. Classification (NCBI taxonomy): domain Eukaryota; kingdom Fungi; phylum Ascomycota; class Eurotiomycetes; order Eurotiales; family Aspergillaceae; genus Penicillium; species Penicillium lividum. Next base: position 1,458,812 of record JAQJAG010000002.1, read on the forward strand.
AAGGTTACGAGGTTGTTGGCATAAACCGCCGGGCTGTTAAGTCAGATTCCTCTACCGATGTGCTTCACCTACAAAAGATCTTGACCGATAGATTTCAGTTACATAAGTTTCCATCCTCAAAACTCAGTAATATCGTCTTGAATAACTTGCATTACACTGGATATCGACAAAATTGAACATCATTCGTGATACATTCTTCTCATCGAGTCGGAGATAAATCAAAGTCCCATCCAACATTACAGATACCAATATCATATCTATACCTTGCATTCCTGATGGGTCACAATTCTCCACTCCCCATCAGAAGCCTGGCTCCATGTGGTATGCGACGTTGCCCGGTACTTTTTATTATCCCTCTCCGCGTGGACCTTACAGGTCACTGTCGCGGCCATCAGGTCGATGATGAAAATGCGCACCTCATCGAGGCGATAAGTGTCGAATCGGTGGAAAGGAGCCCTCAGAGCCTTTCTGAATTTGTCATGATCCTCCAGAGTGAGAACTTCTTTTTTCGGGAACATGAAGTTGGCTTCTGGGTTGCTTAGTTTGATTATCTCAGAGGCTGGATCGGCACATGTGAGGGCTGTCCAAAGGGCAAGTTCTTTATCGGACACTTCACTCCGGATCCGGTCGAGGATGTCGGGCATGGTGGGTAGAGGTGGAGGTGGAGGTTGATATCTAAGTTGAGTAGTGATGGTTAATAAGACATCTATAACTGCTATGCTGAGCTTTTCGAAAACATACCAGAGCAGAATAGCGAGCAGTATCTAGAAAAGCCTTGGAAGATGCAGAGCGCCCTGGAGGCCCTGGTGGTTTTGTTCAATGGTACACTTGGTTAGACCGGGATATTAAATGACGTAAGTGGGATGACATAACGGGCTTTAATTTATTCTCCGACGATCAGCCACTGATTCGGTCATCCTGTTACTATTACGGTCCTTTCAAGGCGTGTCAGATCGTGTCACGGTGGCTTGTGCCCACGCGTCATTCTGCGTTGGCGTCATCAGCCTGGTGATGGCCCTGCTAACAAAATAATGAAGCCTTTTTCGTTCCATGGCATCTTCATAACACACAACAGTTGAGGTTGAATACACCGGGAAAAATTTCAGTAACCCCCAGAGTAAAATTCGAATATATGTGCAAAGAAAACAACTTGAGTTTTCATGGCTGTCATACGAGCGAGCAGTCGGAACCCGTGGAACTGTCGTTAATAATTTTGCAACTGACCACATGGTCAATCGACAGTTATATTTGAAGGCTTATTTTAATTCACGATATGAATCTACGAGTCCTTAAGTAAGCCAGGCTGCATGTCCCCATTACCGAGGGCAGATTTGGCGGGAAACTGATTGTCTACAGTGGGGCCCATCAACTCAACATGGAACTTGAGGCCGATTCCTGTTGAGTATCCCCACATATAATTGATCGCACATCAAATTGAAAAGAACTATTTTTGGAGGCAGCTTTAGCCACCAAAGGAGCTGAGACAAGGGGCAACACGGATATTCACACAAAAGGCGGATTGACCAACATGTGTTTTGCTGAGCCCCGGAGTAATGTCTGTCTTTAATGACTCACATGTGCATGTGCAAACCATTAATAACCGAAATCATTGCGAATAATTTCCGGAACCCAGTTAGCTCAGGGGTATTTTGTTAATCCATTGAACCCCAGATTCCCTCGGTATTAGCTACTCCGTACAGTAGGTTATCTTAATCCACTCAGCATGGCGCGGTTATTGATTCTGGACCTTCCTTTGAACCGATTCTGCACGGGCCGTAATCTGGCTAATATGATGTTGATCATTGGTTGCAGGGTCAGGGCCCGGTGGATCCTCCCGTGGAATGATGCAAATGGAACTCAACGAATGCGGCTTTGCCCACAGGGGAGGTAAAAAAAGTCCAGAATGAAAACCACTGCTGTTCCTGGATACCGGGAAACAAGCATAGACCAACCTCGGTTACGTACGGACCGATATCGTGAGAATTGAGTTCAAGGTTGAAGATCGTATAAGGAATTCTTCTCCGAGGGAATCTATGCTGTTGGGCTCAACGGGGCTGGACTCAACCCTATTTCGCCCGTACTTTGATAATTTTCTTCATGATGCCATTGAGTGGTCTGCAATAGTTAAGGTTGACGGAAAGATCCAATAACAGATCAATCCTCGGGTCCTACTTTCCCCACATCCGTCGAGCCGGTGAATCTTCCCCTCCTTGTCCCAGAATAATCAACTTCCTTTCCTCTACCAATTTGATTTCCCCCTATACCACACACCACTTGCAATGTCTCGAGTCCTACCACGGACCGTTCTACGGTCTTACGGCACCGTCCAAGGTTCTCCCAGTGCTACCTCGCTCGCCAGCCGCATCCCCAATGTGCTCGTCGAGGCAACTGCTGCTACAGCCCCCCGCACCAACTGGACCCGAGAAGAAGTCAACCAGGTCTATAACACACCCTTGAACCAACTCACATATGCATCGGTAAGTAGAGTCGGTCGCCGATACTAATTGGTGCCCAAATCCACTCCTCGGGACAATCAGTATAGCCTCGGATAGGCAAAAAAATACCCAAATAAATACTGATGTCGTATAGCAAGCGCTTCACCGCAGATTCCATGACCCATCGGCCATTCAGATGTGCACATTGATGAACATCAAGACCGGTGGGTGCAGCGAGGATTGCTCATACTGCGCCCAGTCCTCTCGACACAACACTGGCCTGAAGGCAACCAAGATGAGCCCCGTCGACGAAGTTCTTGAGAAGGCACGCATCGCGAAGGCCAATGGCAGCACCCGATTCTGTATGGGTGCCGCCTGGCGTGACATGCGCGGTCGCAAAACCAGCCTCAAGAACGTCAAGCTGATGGTCTCGGGTATCCGCGACATGAACATGGAAGTCTGCGTCACACTGGGCATGATTGACCAGGACCAGGCTAAGGAGCTGAAGGAGGCGGGTCTGACTGCATACAACCACAACCTCGACACCTCGCGCGAGTTCTACCCCACGATTATCACGACCCGCTCCTACGACGAGCGCCTGCGTACTCTGGATCACGTTCGCGATGCCGGTATCAACGTTTGCTCGGGTGGTATCCTTGGTCTGGGCGAGACGGACGCGGACCGTGTTGGCCTCCTGCACACCGTTTCCAGCTTGCCTTCTCACCCTGAGTCTTTCCCTGTCAATGCCCTTGTCCCGATTAAGGGAACCCCGCTTGGAGACCGGAAAATGATTCCATTTGATCGTTTACTCCGGACTATCGCTACCGCTCGTATCGTTATGCCTGCCACTATTGTTCGTCTCGCTGCCGGTCGCATTGCTCTGTCGGAGGAACAGCAGGTTGCTTGCTTCCAGGCAGGTGCCAATGCTGTGTTCACTGGTGAGAAGATGCTGACTACCGAATGCAATGGATGGGATGAGGACCGTGAGATGTTCGACCGCTGGGGTTACTACCCCATGAAGAGCTTCGAGAAGCCGGAGGTCCCCGGTGCCGAGAAGACCACCGTGACCCCACCCCCTGCCTCGGAGACGGCTGCGCCGGTCGCAGCTAGCTCTTAGATCTGTTATCGTTATCTGGTTTTGTTCATGTCCACAATTAGATACTCAGCTTTATGTATCGCCTTTCGAAAAGTATTAGCAATATGAGGAATGTGGTCACTGGCAAATGATTGACCGTCTGCAGTTCCCGAATCCGTTCCTGTAGAAGGTTTTATTCCCTTAGATTGCATATATTGTACAAAGAAAGATATGACTTATTAAGGGCCGAGCCATCCATCTAGCCCAAAGGCCCAAATTTAGGGGTATCAATATCAATAAATCCCAGGTATTCCAACTGGAGTCGACTGCCTGTACTGGACATACTCAGCACCAAAGAACTGAATCAAGAAAGTCTCCTCGCCTATCAAACCAAAAAAAGTCAGCAAATATCCAATCACAGCACAGAAGAAAAGTTCACAACAAAGAAAATCACTCACGCGTAATCCTAGTAGAAAAGAACTTCCACAGCACCAACGAATATGCAAAAAAGCAAACCATATTCCCAAGCACCAACTGCGTCCCCAATCCCCACCAAAAGAATCCAAAGTAACTCGGATGCCGCAAAAATCGATATAGCCCATGTGTAACAAGCACATGGTCCCGCTTATGCTCCGACTGCACATGGTGATTAAAATTGCTAGCCGCCTGCGACATAGCAAAAGACCTCACAGCCTGCCCAACACCCGTAAGCAACAATCCAATCACCAAAAGTACCGACACAGATGTCCCGTACACAGGCCCAACGGAGAACATTCTCCCCAGCGCAGACTGTTCAGGCCAGAAGACGTGCGACACAATACATTCTACGACAGCGGACCCGTGCGCAACATTGTAAGCCCACCCGTTACTCGAAAGGAGGAATGCTTTCACATCCGCAGCGCGCGGGTTGAACGTTGCCGTGATGTAGAACTCCAGGAAATGGAACAGACTGAGCGCGGTGATGAAGAACGGAACGCGCCAGAGGGGTGTAGGGAAGACGGTGCATAGGAGGATGGTGATTGTGCTGGTAAGGCCGAGGAATAAACCGAGGAGAAAAGCGCGTAGGGAGATTCCGGAAAGTGATTTCGTGCCCTTTGGATAGTTTGAGGGGTGGGTGTCTGCGTCTGCGTCTGTGGTGTCGGAAACGGCGGAGGTGGTGCTATCGCGTCGGCCCGGGATTAGGGAGGAAGGGTGCCACTCTTCAGCTGCGGTTGGGCGTGAGATGCGCTCGATTGGCCAGGAGATGTTGGGGTCGCCCAGTGTAGGTTCTGAGCCTGTGGTTATGGAGTCGATGATCGAGGCCATTGCTTAGGGGGTGGTGTTTCGGTTCGGGAGTGGAGGGGGAGGTTGCTGGATTTTCGTGGTCGAAGCAGTGGGCAGCTCTCGAAGGCCTTTTATAGCTGGGCGTAGGCTGGGTTCATGGTGAGTATGGTGGAGAACAATGGGAATCTTGAGAGATTGTTGTTCTTTTTCTTTGAACGTTTCCTTTTCCCCACATGGCGGCCTTAGCGTTGTCTAGATCGACAGGGACTGTCAGTACTGGGTAGAATAATGGAGAAACATTCAATATGCGATTTTTGAAGCTTTTACTTTGCAGATGGCATTTACAGAGAAAGTCCCTACATTGTTTAATAATTTGTAAATTCGAGTCGTGTGTATAAGGATCGGATAGGTAGGCTGAAGCCGACTCTAACATCCTCGCAATGGCTTGCATGCTAACCCCTTGTCGGATATCTGGACCGAATCAGAAACATTTCTCATTAGTATATAACCAGTTTTACCAGGTGTTAAACTAGGGCATAAGCCAGCCTGGGTTTCTTTTTACTTTGCGGATCGACTCCTGCTGTCGCTGTTCTTCATTTTTTTCATTCCTTTTTCTTGGTGAATAATCTGGCCATTCAAATTCACAGAATTATCACCATAATAAACGCTTACAGTCCACAGCAGTTGTCTGCAGGATTTTTTTTGTTTAAGTGTTTTACTTCCTTCATCACGTTCTCGCAAACCTCCGAAACCAAGCCTTCTCTATTTATACCAGTAACGAATATCGTCGGGATTTACTGTAGGCCCTGGGGTCTAGATAATGCGTTATCAAAGTAGCTTCCCGAATACTGTAGGCCTAGATTATCAATTTCTCGTTACTTTGGTGAATGTTGACTTTAATCTTGAATCAAATGGTATTTTGTTTTTCTATAAGGCCAGACCTGCTGTCCTATGTGTAGTGTATTTCCATGATGGGGTATTTGACTTTCATGTCATGTATGTGCATTTTGTTGTGACTAGGACACTTTCCGGAATCAAGCTGTACCATGAACAGCCTGTTGAGGCTTTGTGCGGCCCAATCCTTCCTTGGCGTAAAAGTCCATAGGATACACTCCATTATTTTCCTTGTCCCAGTTTTCGCGTACACCGAGAGCGATGAGTGCCTCATATGGGGTAAGCAAGGGTCGGGAAAATGCATAGCCCCAGTCGATACTGAGTCGAGGACAGGCAATTTGCACCCAACATTCAACATCTGACATGGAGGCCAATTTACCCGGGAAAATCTCACTCAACAGTAGGTTGACAACGGGAATACCACGGTCAGCCAAATGACGCTCAATCATTGCCATAGTGTTAGGATTTCCTTGACGGCCCAGGGAGCCCAGGATGATTCCCCATTTCTTGGCAGATTTGGCAGTAGCAATCGCATCACGTCTAATTGTATGCATCTCCTCATGATCATAATTCTCCCGTGTTAAAGTGCGCGAGTATGGATCATATCGGTATGCGGGGATGGTGGGATTGTGGATCATCGCAGATTCAAGATGGAAGCGGCCATCTCCGAGATAGAGAATGACATCAATTTCGGACTCGGATAGCTGTGGGGATGTGCAGCCAAGGATCTCGCCTTTGGAGAGAGGCATGATTTGCGGAACGATGACACGGAAGCCCGCACGCTCAAGCACGGGCTTGAGACCATGGAGGGTAGCGTTGAATTGGATGGTACCAACTGTTGCGATGGTTTGGCCGGGCTTGAAGTTGCGCTCAAGAGTGGCAATGAGGTGTGTGGTATCGATACTGATATCAACGAAGATGTATAATGTCTTGATTTGAGTCACGTCCACGGGAATCAAGCAACTGTGCGCGTAGTGGACGAGCAAGTCGCAGCCCAGAGCGCGGGCCGTGTAATCATCAATGCAGCAGGCGCCGTAGGTGACATCACCCATGATTAAAGTCTCGATGCCAGGACAGAATTGTTGGAGAATATCGGAAATAGTTGTGGCAAATATTAGCAGGCCCTCGGGGAACTGTAGAGCAACGCGCTTGGCTTCGGATGTGCGGACACGGTGAATAGTCTTAGGGATCTCGAAGGAATAGTTCTTGGGAAGCAATTCAATGGCGGCTTGAATGTCGGGATCGTTCAGAATTTCTGGTGGAACCTGGTTGAGAGTTCTCGGAGTTCGTCGGGGTGCAGCTAATGCAAAAGAGATTAATTAACGCTGTCTTGTATTATATGAGGGGTTGTGAAGGATACCCTTTTCAACAGCCGTGGACTCGACATCTCCGGTAGTTGGGTTTGACTGAGCCTGTGCTTCGGCAGTCCGTCTACCGACGAACCGCTTCTTGGGTTGGCGGAGTGTATTGTCCATGTTGGAGTCGCTTTCTGGTGTTCGCTTCCAGATGATGGAGGGGTGATCGCGGATCGATAAGACGACTTTTCCCCCGCGATAATCTTTTTTTCTGCAAAGGCGGTATGAATGATGGGACGATCACTAGCAAATACACGCTAGGCCATAAGTGGGCAAGTGCTCTCCGCATCTCATGAGCTCCCCTCAGTACTCGCCCTTCACTTCCTCTTGAGTTTCCCTTACCTCATTAAGACTCCTTTAATATCCATTGGACACTGGTATACCCTGGTTCTTGGACCTATTCACCATGCTCACTCGACCTCGCCTGCGCTTCTTTACAGCTCTCCGATCGCCTATATGCACAAGGCGGCTTGCGACCGAGTCGCGGCTAGCCTCGGACCATGTTCGCATCGTTGAAGTCGGTCCTCGAGATGGACTGCAGAATGAAAAGCAGTCTATCTCAAAGGAAACGAAAATAGAGCTGATTCAAAGACTGGCCAAGACCGGCGTCACCACTATTGAGGCTGGGTCTTTTGTTCCTGCGAAATGGGTGCCACAGGTGCGTACACTCGAAACTCCACTGGTATATCAGCAGACTATTAATGCTACTATATCTACATAGATGGCTAGCACTTCGGAAATCTGCGAACAGCTTCTTACGTCGCCCCCTCCAGCTCAACATACAATTGCCTACAACTACCTTGTCCCCAACATCAAGGGGCTCGAGAGCCTAGTAAGAATCATGGATGAGACAGGGGTTCCGGCTGATGTGACCGGGATCGATTCAAAAGCTGCTACTACTACAGAGATATCTCTCTTCGCCGCGGCGACCGAAGCTTTCTCCAAGGCCAACACGAACTGTACTATTGCCGAGTCCCTTGAGCGGATCAAGCCAATTGTCGCATTGGCGAAGACAAAGAACATTCGGGTGCGTGGGTATGTCTCTGTGGCTCTCGGGTGTCCTTACGAGGGTCCGGAGGTGAACCCGTCAACAGTAGCCGATATAACTGCTACCCTTCTGGAGATGGGCGCCGACGAGGTCTCAGTCGCCGACACGACAGGCATGGGAACGGCGCCACGGACGATGGAACTTCTGCAAGCCCTGAAGGCAGCCGGGATTGCCAATACAGATTTAGCGTTGCACTTCCATGATACATATGGACAGGCTCTGGTGAATACACTCGTCGGCCTGGAACATGGTATCCGGATATTTGACAGTAGCGTTGGTGGTTTGGGTGGCTGTCCATATTCCAAGGGTGCAACCGGAAATGTTTCGACAGAGGATCTAGTCCATACTGTTCACAGCCTTGGTATGCACACGGGCGTCAGCCTGGAGGAAATGTCACGCATTGGGTCATGGATTAGTGGGGAGCTTGGTAGGGCGAACGACAGCCGAGCAGGCAAGGCCACGCTCGGAAGGCTTTCGGAGTAAAAAATGATTCCTGTTCTCAATTTCTCCGATTGGTTTTAGTAGTTTCTTTCGAGGCAAAGCTTACTTTCACAGCTGTAGTGGATCTCCTATGTCGAACTTTGATTGATCGAATGTTTAAAAGAGTCCTACTGAACATATCCTCGGTCTTCTCAATAGCAGATAAAAAATATATGACAACCTGTTGATTTTTGAAGGCAGTACAATACAAAGTGCGTCCTTTCAAGAGATGCATACATACAGATTGTTCCATTCCAAGTTTCACATCTTGTCTCATGTCTTTTGGTCTCTTTGTTTAAACTAATCCGCCATCGGGTACGAGACTTACCAATTATACACGACAAAGACCTTTCAATGAGAATAAAGAAAGGTACAGAACAATGCATTCAATTGGAAGCATGTCTCGATTAAAATTATATAATGAGGCACTCGAAGTCTAATCATCAACTCATCATCCCCAAACTCCCCATTCTATATACTCAATTGAATCAAAACTCACACACATTATGTTTCAATGGCTTCTCCGGTTGACACGCGCGTTGGTAGGTCCCAATGCCATCCAGCGTCTGGAATGGCCTCTGATAAGACTTCAACGTTTTGCACACCACTGCCCGAGCACACCTCTTCGCGTTTCCCTGGAGATTTAAGTGTGCTACCTTTGGAGCTGGTATGGTTGATTTTGGATCATATCATCATGAACACTCCCCAGCTAACTCACAGTGGTCTTTGCTCTATTCGAAACCTAGCGCTAACTAACAAGGAATTTGCAGCACATGTTGATGAATACATTCGTAGAGATACCGCCGTTAATTACATTCAGAGAATTGCTCAGAACACTACGTGGTGGACGTACAATACTGCCGACGGCAGCATGGATGAGAATGACACGCCCTTGAAACCAATCACTAGTGAAGTTTCTAACGTGATTTCAGGAACAATTCGAGACGATTGCACGGACTGCTCTATGTGGCTACAAAAGGTTATCCCGGGCCTGGATGGCACGGGAGTAAATGAATATGGCTGGAGCTTCATAGCCATCGCTGCACATCATGCGTCCCTAAAAATGCTCAAATTCTTCTTCACTACGAAGGGCTACCACGGACCTTGCATTCAGTTGCTTTCTTATCCAGCCAACCTGATGCGTCCAAGAATAAGTACGATGCGAATGATTACTGACGAGCATAATTTGGAGTTTCTTCGGGCTCTGTTTGAATTCCTGGGACCCCGAATTCGTGAACTGAATTACCCAGATCGAACTGACGGCAGACTCACCCGTGAAGAGGAATACTGCCTCTGTACATTTGTTACTCCAGCTTTTGCCGAACAGCTTGAGAGTATTGGTCTGGCGCTTTACAAGACCCGTGATATCCCGCCTTCTAACCGCAACGCATACCACGCAGCAGTTACTAACAGTGTCGAGTTCCTAGACTACTTGCACGCGAATTCGTCCCTTCCTATGAACGAGCCTAATAGGGCAGGTGAGGCCCCCCTTCACTATGCAATTCGCGCTAATCAACTACAGTCTGTGCTCTGGCTAGATAAACATGTTGCCAAACAAGACTACAACGTTTGGTCGAGACTGACGGCAGGTCACATCGCGGTTAGAATGACATCTCAAGAAAGCGAGGAGATCTTGAAGGCGGTTCTCCCTATGTCTGGTTTCGGTGTACTCGATTCTGGTACCTCTGGCACTATGCTAAGAACACTGATGGAGGGGTTGAGGGAGACTATTCTAAGCAAAGCAGTCGGCTCTAATATTCAAAAACAGGACTACGTTGCGTTTCGAGATATGCATGAAGAGAGGGCCATCAGGAAGTACAGACTGATGATGAATCTTTTGACTGATGATAATATGTATCGGTTTGGAGGTTTTGAGGTAAGTCTTAGAAACTTCCACCGTTCCGGTGTTCGTCAATTTAAGTATGCGAAGGACATGGCCATGAGTCTTGATTTTCAAAAACTAGGTAGAGCTATTGAAGCCTAGGTTATGATCAACAAGTACTGGATTGAACAAGCACGTCTCCATTCGACCCAGATAGAATATCAACCTTATTGTATTTCTGAAGATAATTCAATGTTTAATTACTTCTACTTCTCCATATGTGGGTTTACATACATAGGCCTAAGGGTATCGTGCCTAGGTGAATCCAAAAATATTGGGTAATACTGATGGTAAATAAACTCTATAAGGACCTCTGTTTACGTAAAATTCTTTAGTATTAAGTATACGAGGTCGCCAATAAAAGATCCCTCGATGGGAAGTGAGGCAAGCTCGTATATCCTCCCTGGCACCTGGGTAAAGCAACATTGAATAGACCCATATACATGTGCAATAGCACTTGAGGTAAAATATAATTTAAAGGCTATCCTGATTCAATTACTGCCCAGATGCGTTACGAACTAATTGCAAGGCTTGAGATCTAAACTCCAGAGCTGTCATTCAAATGTTCATGTATTCCCCTTTTAATTTCGTCAAGTAGGCTCCCTTGGAACATATTCACGGGTTCCACTTGACGCTTATCCCAAAGTTCAACTGAATACGTATACTTTTGCCTTTACAGATCCAAATGCATTACTGAAAAATGATACAGTATAACTATTAACAAAATATGAGTTTTATGGATAATAGGAATTGAAAAACAAAGATAACAATGGGACTCGCGTCTTTGTTCCTTTGATCTACTTTCAATTTTGCTAGACAGAGATTCAAGGTTGCTAAAAGGCATTGCTATCAACTACTTAAAAGAATCAAAGTGGGTTTTTCCCGAAACAAAGAAGACAATGAATGAAACAATGGCGCTCTTCAACGATAAACGGAAAGTCGCGAGTGTATAAAAGAACCGAATTCCCAGGTTGAGTAAAAGCATCAAATCAAACAACCCCCAATTGTGGTCTGTGGTAAGTTGGCTTCAATCTCCATTTTCGGGGTCAAAATAAAGCCGAAATGCTAGGTACGTTAAGTAACCCCTTTGCCTATGATGCTGTGATTTCAAAGGAGGTACAGGACTTCTCAAGCGCACGAAAAATTCTATTCACACTGCTCATTGAATGGAGTCAGAGTCTTTCAGACCCCGAGGATAATTGCGTTTTTCATATTGCTGAAATGCTAGAAGACCTTGGATCAAAATTCGACATAATCAAAATGATCGCCTATGAGGATGGCGCCTCTCCTGGTCGTTGTTACGGTATGAAATGCGATGTTATTCGGACCACGCTTCATGATGTACGGAAGAGACTTACAAAAGACCCAGAAAGCAGATTTCAAATGGCAGAAGTGTTGGATATGCTCAGCAAGCATATTGGAAGACTATCATTGAACGGGTATGACAGTGAAGATGTGTTTGCGTTTAGAATGGATACAATGATAGATGTTGTGGAATTGAGATTCTATGAAAGGACCCCCGAAGAGGATCCAGAAGAAGAGCGCAAGCAGGTTGAACTGTTTGCCATATGGAGTCGTCTTTGTGTGGCTATGCCTTCTTGTGCATGTCTACAATGTGGTAAGAGACTGGTACTGAATAATGAAATGTAGTCTTTTTTTACTAGATATATTTAGAGAATCACTTGAAATTTAATACTGATTAATTTCATCGTAATTGCTCTGATTCTTGATCTGCTCTATAAGTCCAATCATGACTCTCGAGTGGGGTCTCTCGTATAACCGAGGCCCTTTTCGTCCGAACTCGGAGCTCCCAGTTGAGCGGCGCAAGGTTTTACGTTTATGAACTTAAAATTTAAATTTTGCGGCAGTTGTGGCATACAGATTTTGAAAGAATACTGTTAGCTAGATCATCTCTTGATTTTTATTGCAAATACAGCATATGTTAGCAGGCCTTGACCGACCACATCGGCCGGGTCCACTACATAAATTGTGGGGGAAACGCGATTCCCCGCGTTTTCAGCGCAAGCATAAAGAGTGGGATTCCGGGCACCAATTGCAGCTGAACTGTCCCATGTGCATTTGAAATAGAATGAAACTATTAGCAATCCAACACCATGGCGTCCGGGGTTTGCATAATTACAGGGTTGCAAGGGTGGAATTCCCCGGAAATACACTAGTCCCACCAGATTGATTCAGGGTGACACTCATGTTGATCAACGGCGGACGCCGATGCCCGCACAAATTAACCAACTTCTGTTACGTATTAGACCTGTGAGCCTAGGTTAACCTGGAATAGACCCATATTTCGCATATAGGGGCCTACATGCCACTCAATGCTAATTGATTTCGTTGACATACAAATCCATTATTTCTTCTTCCAATTGAGCTAAATCATGGGGCTCAAACCGTATATGGGCCTGAGGGGCAATGCCCTCCTTCGGGCGGCTGTCATGCTAGTCGTGTGCCCGACTTTTACGTGTTATGGATACAATATGAGTGTCGCAGGTGGTTTATTAACCCTTGAGACGTTTAATGCTCAGTTTCCACGAATGGATACATTGCATGGGGACGCAGCGACTCAACACGAAAATTCCACTATTCAAGGTTAGTGAGGCTGAAAGATGCTTTTGGATTCGGCATTAACACGTGTGGCATGATAGGCACAGTGATCGCACTTTATACTGCCGGAGGTATCTTTGGCGCTTTATCCTGCATCTACCTCGGCGATCTCCTTGGCCGACGAAAGGTCATTTTCATCACCAACTTTATTGCCGTTATCGGTGCCATTCTTATGGCTACTTCATTCCAATTCGCCCAATTTATTGTTGCTCGATTGGTTCTTGGTCTAGGCATCGGTGGTTATCTCGCGACAGTCCCCGTCTGGCAGTCCGAAATTTCCCCTTCACATAAGCGAGGTTCCAACGTCGTCACTGATGGTATATTTGTTGGAATCGGTGTTACCAGTGCACTATGGATTGATCTCGGCTTCTATTTCATCAAAGGTAGCTCGGTGTCCTGGAGATTCCCGCTTGCCTTCCAGGTCGTGCTATCTCTCATTGCTATGACGTTCATCATGCTCCTCCCGGAATCCCCTCGCTGGCTCATTAAAGAGGGTCGAATTGAAGAAGCCAGAGAGGTTCTTCAAGCTCTTTTGGATGTTGATCACGATTCCGAAATAATCACAAATCAGATTTATGACATTGAAAGTTCTCTCGCCAAAGCCGGATCTTCATCATGGCGCGATATGTTCACCATGGGTGAGCAACGACTTTTCCACCGCGCTTATCTCGCCGCAACAGGCCAGATGTTTCAGCAAATGTGCGGTGTGAACTTAATCACATACTACGCAACCACCATCTTCCAGCAGTACCTCGGCATGGACGCTGTGCAGTCCCGAATTCTTGCTGCTGCGATGGGTCTCACACAACCGCTGGGCGGCTGCCTTGCCTTTTTTACCATTGATCGACTGGGCCGCCGTCCGTTAATGCTCTGGTCTGCTGGCGCGATGTCCATATGTATGGCCATTCTCGCTGGCACAACTGGGCAAAAGGGTAATACCGGCGCCCTTGTTGTAGCGGTAGTCTTCCTTTACGCCTTCCAATTCATCTTCACAGTCGGCTACTCAGGATTAACATTCCTGTATGCTGCAGAAATGGCTCCACTGCAAATTCGCGCTGCCGTGAACGCTGTCTCAACTGCAACTGTCTGGACATTTAATTTCCTATTGGCTGAGGTCACGCCCATTGGCTTCGACACGATCTCTAGCCGATATTACATCATTTTCGCCGTCACAAATGCGGCCATTGTGCCTTGCGTGTATTTCTTTTTCCCAGAAACCAAGGGACGCACTCTGGAGGAGATTGATGAGATCTTTGCGCAGTCCAAGTCTATCTTCGATCCACCCCGTGTTGCGCGCCGTATGCTTCAGGTCCAGGTTGGCCAGGCGCAGTCTGATAGCGGTGATAATAACACGTCTAGTGACGAAGCTGTGAAGATGAAGGTATAGGTCAGTGCCAGGTATCTGGATACAGGAATGACCGGTCTTCTGAAGTGATACCACGTATATATCCCAGGGGCCAGTTCCCCTATTTCTGATTTTTATGACCACTTGAAGTTTCAATATATGATGAATGGGTCTTGACCCAGATGAGCTTTTATCTTGAATTATTCCTTAAGTAGCTCATAGTAGAATTTTCTTTTCATGAGCGTTTGAATCTACATGGCCTTTGGCAATACATTGGATAATCTCGGAAGTGGATGCCGAGGACATCTGGATCATCTTGGAGTACAAAACGCAAACATTCGAGAGGTGGACCCCGCAATTTGATTCATTTGAAAATACTTGTTACATGTAGTTTAGAAACCTTAAGACACTCTTGAAGCTAGGTTCAGTCCGATACTCCGATATTTATAATGATCTCGGCGATACATTTGGCCACCGAGCGCGACTTTCCCCGCATTCCATTTGTTTCCCCGAAAATTTGGAGTACAAAATAGCCGATCTGCTCGTCCCGACCAATGAAATGCTCCACCTTGGGTGTTTATCTCGGCAACCACTATCGAGAACAGATAAGGTCATAGCGGAATGGCGGAATCATTACCTGAAAGTAATAAAAGAGCAGCGTGTCCTAGACAATTATATAGAATTGAAATGATCTAGTAACTGGAGAGTTGACGTCAGGAAGAACAACTTCTATCCGCACATCTGATACGTGGTTGAACCTTAGTTGCGTATCCGTCTCCATCGCACACCTTTCCGAACTTGACTGCGGAAAATGGAAACCTCTCGTCGCCCCCATCTGAAGGATCTCGCCCACCGTGGTGTCATTGAGGGTGCCACTATCTCACCCCGTGATGAAAAGGACACGGATTTCTGTCACTACTTTGGAGGCGTTCGATACGCCCTGCCTCCTCTCCAGCGATGGCGTCGAGCTCGGCGTCTGCCTTCGACATTCAGCTACGGCACCCGACAGTCACCTGGTCAGTGCGACAATGGAGCGGGGTTATGTCCGCAACCTGGCTTCCTGAATCTCTCGCCCCTAAAGGAGGACGCCTGGACAGAGGACTGTTTTCAATGTAATGTTTGGGTTCCAACAGGCGAGCCTCCCAAGGGTGGTTGGCCTGTTTTTGTTTTCATCCGTACGTTCGAAATTCTTCATATTGAGCTTATGACCATGGGAGACTGATATACAGATGGTAGATGGCGGCTGGCTACAATTCGGCTCTCCGAATGGTTTCAATGCAGGAGCCTTGCTAGGAGAGACAAATTTAAATGCAGTGGTTGTCTTGCCTGCATATCGTGTCAACTTGTTTGGCTTCCTGTATTCGACTGAGTTAGCAGAGGATGCAGCTACTGTTGGGGAGACAGTGGGAAATCATGGATTCTGGGATCAGAGGCTGGCATTGGAGTGGACAAAGGAGAACATTCAGTTATTCGGTGGAAACCCTGATAACATTACAATCTCCGGCTATTCTGCTGGTATGAATGAGGGTCTATCCCATTATTATAGATCGCAAGCTAACATGAGTGTCGAATAGGTGCCAACTCCGTCTTTCACCAATTAGCATATGACCTCCGCCAGCCAGATTCTCAGGCCATCGTCCGCCAGGCGTGCATGTTTTCCAATTCTCCCGCCGTGCAACCGAAGAGTCCAGCCGACAACCAGATCCAATTTAATCAGCTACTCATTGCACTCGAGATTCCATTGACTCTGTCCGGGAACGAAAAGCTGGCCCGGCTTCGATCACTACCACCCAAGGCTCTTCTCGACGCAGTCAATAAAATTGACTTGCATCAATTCAGACCAACAACTGACTCAGGATTTATTCTCCCCACACTTTTCACGTCTCTTGACAGCGGCGAGTTTGCGCGAAGAATGCTCGCACGTAACGTCCGTTTGATGCTGGGTGAGTGTCGGGACGAAAGACATCTATACGCCACTTGGTTCCCGCCTAAGTCGAACACACTATCCGCACTACGGACCCGCCTTATCGCAGACTACCCAGAGCGAATTGTTGACGCTGTTCTCCCGCTGCATTACCCGGATGGCAAACTGCCATCTGACTGCAAGGACTGGGTCTCCGATGCCTGGGGTAGGATCTATGCCGATATGCAAGTCTATCATATGCAGCGCGGCTTTATCCATGCGCTTACTTCGAATACCGGCGGTGTGGATGCGTCGAGTCTCTTGTACAGGTATCGTATTGAATATCGTGCGACATGTATGGACAAGGCCATGCCAATCGAGTGGGGTGTAACACATTCGTCGGATTACCCGTTGTGGTTCTGGGGTAATGGGGATGTACTCACCAGTGCTGAGAAGAAGAACACATACGAAGCACTGGTTGGTCCCTTGAGCCGCTTTTTGCAGGGGCCGGCTGTAACTGGTTCAAATGAATTTGGCTGGGGAACTAGCGGTCATGGCGTGCGAACTTTTAAGCCAGATGGAACTGTCAAGATTGAACGTGATGCAATGTGGTATGAAGGAGTGGATGTGTGGAAGAGAGTCAGAGGGGTTGACACTTTTAAGCCAAGCTTGTAAATAAATAGCCTTCCTTGGAACTTCGTTTCAAAGAGACCCGCAATGTACATGTACTGAGGATTTGTGCCTAAGCAGATAGGTTCACGTCTATGTATGGATGTCCAACATTGAAAGGCTCTATAGTACATGTGCATATTCGCAGCAAATGGAACCACCAGACGAAATTTGTATTCTCAAATACATGTATAATTCATATCCGACGTAGCGCAGTGAGCTCGGTCACAGCTTCCATTCATGAACGTTTTTCAAACCAGTTGATCCCGACTTGTCGTCTTGATCCAAATATCCACAAACCCGACCTTGGGGATCCCACTTCCGGCGAATATTCATCAAACGCTCCGCATTATCATCAGCCCAGAATCTAGTTCTTCGGACCTGGAAGTCTGAATCACCCAGGTATGCTCCGACTGATTGGCGTTCAACCTTCTTCATCACATCCTTTACCCAGGATTGGCACCGCTGATCATCGGATTCATCCTCCCAAACGGTGTAGAGAGCAAAGTAATGATCGGACTGCATGCTAAGAGCCATATCGGGCAGCTTCCGACGGCTGCATGGGTTCATGGGGTACCATAATGCGAATGCCTTTCGGTGTGGCAGAGTGGTGAAGGCCTCCTCTAGTACCGCAGGAACATCAGCGTCATTGTTGATGTATGCATTTTCGGCGCAGTAGCGATGCTTTTCCGGGTTGGCGCCTTCCTGGTTATCGTATTGCTCATCGAGACTATCTTCCTTGCAGAACCATTCCTTAAGAGTCCCTTCGGGGCGAGTCTCTTGTGCTACGCGGAGTGCCTTCTCTGCCTCTTCGGGGGTATCTTTCATAACCACGAAAAGAATAAAGAAACTCATTTCATCAGAGCCTTCTTCGTATTGCGAGATCGCAGCGATCTCGGTGTCGTTATCGAAGGTTTCCGTAATAGATATAATCCAGTCAAAAGCCTTTCTGTATAGACTGATAGGGTAGACATAACCGGAGGATCGGAAACCGCCTTTCTTCGGGTACGGGTTTAAGCTGAGATGGAACTTGGTGACAACACCCGGGAAGCCTTTTCACACGAGATCAGTATCTTGATTCCCCATGAGTAATGCATCCAAACATACCAGGTCCGGCTCCGCGAGCCGCCCAATACAAATCTTGATTCTGAGTAGAATTGCAATGAATCAATTCGCCCTCGGCGGTAACAACATCCAAACCCATGACTCTCTCGCAAGCCCACCCCCAGTTCTATAGAAATTTTAATCAGTGATAGATCGCCAAAGTCACATATCCCAACGTACCCTACAGTTCCAGCCCATGCCGCCCTGAAGCAAGAACCCACCCAACCCTACGTCCGGGCAATGACCACCAGGAAACATCAACCCATGGTCCTTGATCAGAACAGAATTGAGTTCGCGGCCAGTCATACTGGGTGTCGCTCGTGCCATTCTATTCTCCGGATCCACCTCCACCTTTTTGTAATTCCCAAGATCAATCAGAATAGAATTATCGCGGACACTCCATGCCGCCCATGAATGCCCACCCGATCGAACAGCAACGCGACACTTCATCTCCACTGCCATCTTAACAGCTTTGACAATGTCATCTTCGCTAGTCGCCTTCACGACGGCTAGGGGAAATCGCGAGGGGCGGCGGTGATTGAAGACGCGACCGACGCGGGCTTCTTCATAAGCCTCCTTAGTCGCGGAGTCTCTCCAGGTTATGTCCATGATGAAGGTTCAGAGTACGTATGTTCTCGTGCGGGGTTGTAATGTTCGAAGTATGGATTCGAGTTCATGTCCTTCAGGCTGGCAGACTTGGTATTTGTACTACCCCGGATCTATTCTCAACGGTCCCACCGGCTTCTCACAGTGGGGAAGAGCCGGATCACCGATCCGGTACAGCATGATGAGGGTTATCGATGTGGGCGAGTCCCATGGGGTCATGGTGCGTAATAGCGGTCCACATCCCGATGAGGGGTACGTCTCATCATTTTGACCTATTTTCTCAGGCCAACATCACCAATGCACTGTGTCTCACGCTGCGTACACATATCTTCCATGTATAAAGATAAACACATTCTTATATTGAATTAATATATATATCCTTTTGATCTTCAAAATACATAATGATGTCCAACCTGGATTCATGCCTGAGCAACATCGACCTACATTTGCATTCAATATTGCCCGCATCCATGGATAAAAAAAGCTAATAACCTTGGATGTGCCCATTGCCGACCTCGGAACATCTCATATCATTGAATGGGATCTTTGGGACATGGATAATACATATAGCACAGTTGCCACTGGGGCTGACTTCATTCGAAATTTGGTGATGCTAGGGTCCCTGGACAGACATGTGTATGGATAATCCTTCCAATCTAAATGTTCCGAGAATAAAACCCCTGTAACAGCCCTATCAAATGCATATATAACATTGGGTATGTATTCATTCCAAGGTTTCTTATGTAGCATCTTGCGGGAGAAGCTGAAACTGAAAACAAATAGGCTTCCAAGAATTATTCAGCTTACGCTGAGGCTCTACACCAGACCTATTCCAAAGCTCAGAAATACGTATCCAATAAATTGAGTACATAAATCTCCATGGCCTTGAAGTAATAAGGTTGTCATCGAATATCTGGAAAACAATAATTTGCCGAGGATTAGCAATTTCGTCAATATCTGCCCAATTCAACCTGGGAAGCTCCTCTTCACCCAGGCCACTGACATCAGTTTCAAAGATCCTCAAACACACGTGAGATATTGTGGTAGCTATGAAGGATTCCCGGTCCACACCTTGTCGTACAAATGACAATTTTGCTCTCGATTGGCTACTGCCTTCAATGACATATAGTGACAATCTGATTTTGACATTGACCTAGCTATTGTTTCCTTGATTATAGCCATCGGATCACACACAAAGTGCGACATTGTGTTTGGTGATTCCTTGCTAGTGATACTAGGAGGGATGTCATTATGCTGGTTCCAAGCCCTTTCCATGGATTATCGCATCATGCCGGTTGACAACACCACGAATCAGATCCAAGACCGAGTGCAAAGGTCGAAGTCCTGAAAAAGCTGAGGGAATTCGTGTCACGGTCCAGGTCCACCTACGGAGTCTATAAAATGCCATTTCTCCCTCTTCTTTCTCCGTATTTCAACCCACCGGACAGAATATCTCAAAGACAACAATAAAATATCGAAATGCGGCTCTTTATTGCATCATGTTTTGTGGCACTGGCTGTGACCACGACAGGTAAAGCATTGAAGGACTCAATATCTGTATCGACTAATGGATTACAGGAATAATAATCACGTCGCCCACAGCAGGTCAATGTGTGGACTTGAGCCAGGATCTTGTTGTCAATTGGACTTCCGTTAGGTGATATGGCTTTCATTGTGGCTCATCTCTAATGACTATGAAAAGAAATCCTGACTCTCGTTAGCACTGATCCCCCTAATATCGAATTCAACATCACCAATTTTAACGGAGCGTTTCCTCCCATTAACCAGCGCTATCCATCTGCACCGAATACCCCTGTGCAAACATCGTTGAACCAGTACACCCTACCTAGTGTGGCTCAAGATGCAGCTACACTCCTGGCTAGTGCCAATCATGGGTGTGTCAATGGCTCAAATACTTCCTTTCTTTATCATGTTCTAACTATTAAAGGCGTG
This sequence comes from Penicillium lividum, assembly GCA_028828245.1. Lineage (NCBI taxonomy): Eukaryota > Fungi > Ascomycota > Eurotiomycetes > Eurotiales > Aspergillaceae > Penicillium > Penicillium lividum. Next base: position 1,479,443 of record JAQJAG010000002.1, read on the forward strand.
CATTCGAAATATGGATTGTGACACCTGATGATAGCTCTCATTTTGGTTCGCAGCAATTCAACCTTGGATGGGCTGCTGAGGGATGCACTGCGGGCTCAATTAAGTGAAATTTCCAGGCCATAAATGTGATATTCTGTATTCGGACCATCTGGTCTTGAGCTCACCAGCTGGCTATACAGAATAGTGATAGTAGTGGCCGTTCTACGATAGTCCCTTATTCATATCGCAAATGAAAATCGACTATTTCCTTCCATCCTGCTGAGTTTCCATCTAACAATCGGGGGATGATACACCTATGGAAGCTCCCATGAAACTTAAAGCTAGGTGAATACTGCCTGGCTTTCGGTTCATCAAAGACTTCGAGGTGAGTAATGTGCGTGCTACAAGACCATCATCGGGCTATGCAGGGATGCAGCGTGCCAGCGTTAATGCAAAACATGTTACGGGCATGAAATAATCCATGCAAATGAATTGCAAACAGAGCCACATCTCCGAGAGCTGGAAAACGCGACGTTGAGGCCTCCAGTTGAGGCGAACCCCTGTGCTGTTGTATTGGGAGAGCAGCTCACCACCACGTGGTCAAATAAATAAAAGCCACAAAAGCAAATGAGACTTCCGGCTCTAAATGAGTATCTATTTAGGCAGGTATTCCCTTCTTCATATTAAGTTACTAGGTATCAGCTAGTATACTACATAGTGGTATGAGGTAGATTTTGTAGATATCCGAGTACAAATAATACAGATTTAGAGTGGGCGGTGAATATAAACCATATGATTTAGCTCAAATGTCCGTAAAATTCATATGGTCCACCGAGCTCCTAGGAAATCGGCTTTGAGATTGGTTGCTTGTTATAGGCCTGTGCATAGGCTGGGAATTGACGTGATCTTGTCTGTTATCACCGGACATGCTCCGTGGAATGTAATATGCTTTCCTCGGTTCACGAGTACCCAGTCTGTACGTCCCTGCCAATGCCTCTTCGAATCAACAACTAGTTCACATCAAGGAAATCCTAAAAATATCCTTCAACTCAAGGACAGATGCCATTCACATTGAAAAGGCCTTGAGTTGAAAGTTCAGGGGCGCCCCGGAGATTCTCCGAGGGCCAACGTGCAAGTTAAGCAAAAAAAGTAAAAAGCACGCAAAGCCATACGTATCATCGGGTTCTTGACGGAGATGCAAGGCGACCGGCGCCATCCTAAGATCCCGGTCGCGACAAGGTTGGGTCATCAATAACCTTTGTCGGCAACTAAGGAGACCCTGCGAAACGAATCGGACACGCCTTATTGTCCGGGTTAGGACTTGGCAGCGGGATTTCTGCAGGGTAATGAAACGAGATTCGAAGAGTATTCTATGAACGGGCCGGGCAACCGCTGCATCCGCCAGAGCCAATCTGACGCGCGACCGCGCGGTGGAGCCTCCCACCATCTGGGCGCGGGATGTTCTCCGGGTCGCGGAGATAGTTCCTGTCACGATAAGGAAACTGTGGTGGCCATAATTCGGTTTTGGTCTGTCTTGATTCAGATACAGGGGCGACACAGTCATAAATAAACGAATGTCTCGCAAGGGCGACGATGGATTGAGGCTGCTATTTCCAGATTTTGGAGAGAAAACCAACCAACATGGGATCTATTGTGCAATCCACTTTGCCGTCTGATTTTCTTTGGGGATTTGCGACAGCTGCGTATCAAATTGAGGGTGGTGTTGATGAGGATGGTCGTGGGCCTTCGATTTGGGATAAATTCTGCAAGATCCCTGGAAAGATCGCTGGTGGCGGATCGGGCGATGTGGCGTGCGACTCTTATCATCGAACTCACGAGGATATTGCCTTGTTGAAGACGTGTGGTGCACAGGCTTATAGATTCTCGATTTCATGGTTGGTTGAAAAAAAAAACCATTCAAAGGATTCTTTTCTGACTATTTTCAAGGTCTCGGATTATCCCACTTGGCGGCCGCAATGATCCCATCAATAAAAAAGGGTTGCAGTTTTATCAGAAATTCGTCGACGATCTTCACGATGCAGGAATTACACCGATGGTCACTTTGTTTCATTGGGATGTGCCCGAGGAATTGGACAGACGGTACGGTGGACTATTGAACAAGGAGGAATTTGTCGCCGACTTTTCACACTATGCTCGAGTCATATTCCAGGCATTCGGCTCCAAGGTCAAGCATTGGATTACTTTCAATGAACCATGGTGTAGCAGTGTTTTCGGTTATAATACTGGGTACTTTGCACCAGGTCGCACAAGTGATCGCACCAGAAGTGATGTTGGCAATGGATCAACAGAGCCATGGATTGTGGGCCACAACATTCTCATCGCACACGGATCAGCAGTTAAGATATACCGTGATGAGTTCAAAACACAGGATGGAGGTGAAATTGGCATCACATTGAACGGTATGTACCCTTTGTTTCACGAGACGATTCCCTGACTGATGGTCGAAATTCAAAGGCGACTGGGCCGATCCATGGGACCCAGAAAACCCAGCCGACATTGAAGCCTGTGATCGCAAGATCGAATTTGCCATATCCTGGTTTGCAGATCCCATTTACCATGGAAAGTACCCAGAAAGCATGGTAAAGCAATTGGGGGATCGACTGCCGAACTGGACTCAAGAGGAGATTGCGCTCGTTCAAGGTAGTAATGATTTCTATGGAATGAACCACTACTGCGCCAACTTTATTCGCGCCAAAATAGGGGAGCCTGAGTCCGATGATATCGCAGGTAATCTGGAACTTCTTCTCGAAGACAAAAATGGCCACAGCGTCGGACCTATCACACAGTCGCCTTGGTTAAGACCGTGTGCACTAGGGTTTCGGAAGCTACTCAAGTGGCTCAGTGAGCGCTATGGATATCCCAAGATCTACGTGACCGAAAATGGGACCAGTGTGTTAGGCGAGAATGACATGCCTCTTGAACAGCTCTTGGATGATGAGTTCCGCGTCCAGTACTTCCGAGATTACATTGGCGCAATGGCTGATGCATATACCCTCGACGGGGTTAATGTCCGTGCTTATATGGCCTGGAGCCTGATGGAGTAAGTATTGCTCTTCCTTCTCCCTAATAAACACTATATTAATGGCATTTGCAGCAACTTCGAATGGGCTGAGGGTTATGAGACTCGATTTGGTGTGACCTTCGTCGACTATGAGAATGACCAGAAACGAATTCCGAAGAAGAGTGCAAGGACCATCCGTACCATTTTTGAATCTCATATCGAAAAGGTGTAACTGAAACACAATTAGCTGGAGCTTCCGGAAATTGTTTCATGTAACCCTTCTGTCTGCCTTAGAACCCCAATCTGTCGACAATGAAATCAAGATAAATGTTGACACATCATCTGTACTGCTTTCTTTGTTTTCTTGTTTATTGATATCAATGTTTGCAATCAAAGGACAAATCCATCAACTAAATCAAATTTTGGTTCTTGTACAACTAGTCAGATATTCAACAACATCTGACAAATCTGTGTAGCACCATCTCCGAACCTGCAGTTACTACTCAACAGATCAATAATTTCAAGAAAGGCTACTATTTCCGAGGAATATGTCTCATGCCAACTAAATACGTATCTTATCCATTGTGAGAATACTCAACCCTTGCCGCTTAGGTGGTCATAATGGGACCTCTCGAAAAGTTGCGTCGAGTCTTTCATAGAATATCCATTGGTAGATCTAGCACACCACGGTATAATTCTCATCTACCACACGAAGCGACACACAGCGAAATTCAGCAAGGAAGATACATCTTCCCCGGCGAAAACGAACACCACGAAGCCACAATCCTCGGTTTCCCTTCGCGCTCCTCTCTGCCACCCGACAAATACGACGCAGTCTGCATCGAGCTCACAGAACTAGCCACTGCCATCGCAGAGTTCGAGCCAGTCCGCATCTTCGTGCGTCCGGATGACAAGCCCCTCTTAGTGAGTCTGCTCCAAAACACCGGCAAGGATCTGTCATGCGTGACCATAATCCCAAGCCCAATCAACCACAGCTGGGTTCGCGACACGGGCCCAGTCTACGTCCGTGACGCGACGGGCAAATCCCCCGATCGACGTTTCGCAGTGAACTTTCGTTTCAATGAGTGGGGCGGCAAGAAACCTGAGGGTGATGGTCTATGCCGGGGCCAGAAGTGGCCATGGTTGGATGATAAGGCGCTCCAGGAGAATACGGATTTCGCGCGTTGGGTCATTGATCATGACAGTCAACCTGCCCCCGTGACTCGGATTGATTCCCCGATCTGTGCCGAGGGGGGTTCGTTCGTGACGGATGGGGAAGGGACATTGTTGATCACGGAAAGCAGTATTATCTGTGATATGCGCAATCGTGGAATGTCCAAGACTAGAATTGAGAGTGAACTGAAACGCTTGCTGGGTGTTCAAAAGGTTATTTGGTTCCCTGGTCGACGCAATGTTAATATCACGGATGTGCATATGGCTGCTAAGGCGCGTTTTGTTCGACCCGGTGTTGTCGTCTACTCGAGGCCACATGAAACGGCTGGAGATGTATGGAAAGAGATATCTGAGGAGATCAGAGGTATTCTAGCTCGGGAACTTGATTCCAAGGGTCGAATCCTGCAGATTCATACTATCGAAGAGCCAAACCCTCGGGGCTTGACCAGCAATGCCGATGATGAACTGGCGGCTAGCTATGTGAATTTCTACTTTGTCAACGGGGGGCTGATCATTCCTAAGTTTGGAGACGAGGAAAGAGATCAGAGATCTCTTGAGCTTTTGTCGTCATTGCTTCCAGATCGAGTTATTCGGCAGGTATATACTAACGCTATTCCTCTGACTGGAGGTATGCTGCACTGTGTGACCCAACAAGTGCCGTCTATAAGGTGATAGATACATACACCTGTAGTGAGGACAAGATAGTCATTTTCGAGTATTCACTGATTCATAGCCGGTTTTGCAATGCTATTCTTATCCATAAATCCGTGAAACATTATGTGGGGCCAGTTCAAAATAGGCTATCCGAGTACTCCGTATGCATTTATCCGATGCCCAGCACGGATTGTTTGCAAAAATCGGCAATCTAAATTGGGAAAGAAATTCCTGGAAGTTTTCACCGTCATCAAATTACTAATTTGAGCTCCAGTAATGGCTAACTTATGCGGGCCGAGCAAGCGTTGAATGATGTCAGGTGCTTTAGCCGGCTAAACTTCGGGAAAAGGAAATAGCTCCGTGTCGGTTTGAGTGAGCTTCAACTCCACTCACATCACCCCCACACATAAGCTCTTTCGGGGAGCTTGTGATTCTTCCAAGGTTTCATTTCAATCATAAAAGTTCGTCATCGTCCCCTCTTCCACTGTTTCAGCCATCGATGTTTCCCATCGCAGAAATCAAAGTGTGACTTAGGCAGACCAGAACCTCACAAGAAACAATTTTTACAAACCCAACCTAACGCCAAAGAGCCTCATTACCATGGCTCCTATCGATGTGGAGAAGGCTATTGAGGAGCTTACACTGGGTGAGAAGGTCGCTCTTACAGCTGGTAAGCTTCTCCTTTAGGCGCATTTCAGCCCTGCCCTTCCTTACCCCACCAACCCCCGCTATTTAGAACAATGCTAAATATGTTCATCCATGACCACAGGACGCGACTTTTGGCATACAGCACCAGTTCCACGCCTAAATATTCCTTCACTGCGCATGTCCGATGGTCCGAATGGTGTCCGAGGCACACGTTTCTTCAACGGCATTCCCGCTGCTTGTTTCCCATGCGCTACCGCCCTAGGCGCAACCTGGGATACCGAGCTGTTGTCCGAAGTCGGCACATTAATGGGCGATGAAGCCATTGCTAAGGGTACCCACATTGTCCTGGGTCCGACAATCAATATTCAGCGATCGCCTCTCGGTGGTCGCGGATTCGAGTCTTTCTCTGAAGATGGTGTACTCTCCGGTACTCTTGCGGGACATTTGTGCAAGGGTATGCAGGATAAGGGTGTCGCCGCAACTCTCAAGCATTTCGTCTGTAATGACCAGGAGCACGAGCGGATGGCTGTGAATAGTATTCTTACACAGCGTGCTTTGCGCGAGATCTACCTGCTTCCTTTCCAATTGGCTCTGCGGATCTGCCGGTCAGCGTGCATTATGACTGCTTACAACAAAGTCAACGGCACACATGTTAGTGAGAATGAGTTTTTGATCAATGATGTTCTACGGAAGGAATGGGGGTGGGATGGTTTGGTTATGAGTGACTGGTAAGTTGCTATTCATCTGGGAAATTGTGGGAATTTCTGACCATTTTCTTCCTAGGTTTGGTACATATAGCACCTCTGATGCGATCAATGCTGGTCTCGATATTGAGATGCCTGGTAAGTCTCGGTGGCGCGGAGAGGCCCTTGCACATGCCGTGTCTTGCAACAAGGTAGCCCAATTCAAGCTTGATGAGCGAGTGCGTAACATCTTAAACTTGGTCAACACGGTTGATCCGTTGGGGATTCCTGAAGGGGCATCTGAGATAGCACTGAACCGACCTCAGGACCAAGCATTGATGCGCCGAGCAGCAGCGGAGTCTGTGGTTCTGTTGAAGAATGAGGGAGCCATCTTGCCTTTGAAAAAGGATGGGTCGCTACTGGTTATCGGACCTAACGCCAAGCAAGCGTCCTATTGTGGCGGTGGGTCAGCTTCCCTGGCTCCTTATTATACAGTGACTCCATTTGATGGCGTTTCAGCGAAAAGCAATGGAGATGTTAAGTTCTCTCAGGGTGTCTATTCTCACAAGGAATTGCCCCTTCTTGGCCCGCTATTGAAGACGGAAGATGGAAAGACTGGCTTCACATTCAAAGTTTACAATGAGCATCCGAGCGCTGGCACAGAGCGTACAGTCGTGGATGAGCTGCAACTTGTTTCCTCGGCTGGATTCTTGATGGATTATGTCAACCCCAAGATTAAGTCCATGACTTACTATGTCGATATGGAGGGATACTTTACCCCTGAGGAGACTGGACTGTATGACTTTGGCGTGACTGTTGTCGGTACTGGCCGCCTGCTTATTGATGGTGAGGTGGTTGTGGACAACACCAAGAATCAGAAGCAGGGTTCCGCCTTCTTCGGCACTGCTACCATCGAGGAGCATGGCGAGAAGGAACTCAAGGCTGGACAGACTTACAAGGTCCTCTTTGAGTTCGGTACTGCACCTACTTCCGATCTAGACACTCGCGGGATCGTGTCATTCGGTGCAGGTGGCTTCCGCTTCGGTGCTAGTCGTCGCGTCAGCCAGGAAGAGCTGATTGCCTCCGCTGTGGAGCAAGCAAAGTCGGCCGGGCAGGTTGTCATCTTCGCAGGTTTGACAAGCGAATGGGAAACCGAAGGCTACGATCGTGACCACATGGATCTGCCCCCAGGTAGCGATGAACTAATCACCCGTGTCTTGGCCGCTAACCCGAATGCCATTGTGGTGATCCAATCTGGCACGCCCGTAACCATGCCTTGGGTAAATGATGCGCGCGCCGTGGTGCAAGCCTGGTTCGGCGGCAACGAGTGCGGCAACGGTATCGCAGACGTTCTCTATGGCGATGTGAACCCCTCCGCCAAGTTGCCTGTTACCTTCCCTCGTCGCCTGCAGGATAATCCGTCCTACGTGAACTTCCGCTCGGAACGCGGTCGCGTACTATATGGCGAAGACATCTACGTGGGCTACCGTTACTTCGAGAAGAGTGATCTTGCTCCTGCCTTCGCCTTCGGTCACGGTCTATCTTACACCACCTTCATTCGATCGGACCTGGACATCAAGACCGTTCCTGAGCAGGCCAAGTTCTCCGAATCCGGCGAACCCATTACCGCTACTGTCACTGTTACCAACACCGGCTCCCTTGCTGGTGCTGAAATTGTCCAGCTTTGGATTGTTCCCCCTAAGACTGATGTCAATCGGCCCATTCGTGAGCTCAAGGCTTTCCAAAAGGTCTTCCTTCAGCCTGGGGAATCTCAGACCGTGCAGCTCAGCGTCGAGAAGAAGCTTGCGACGAGCTGGTGGGATGAGCAGCGCGAGCAATGGATCTCCGAGAAGGGCGAGTACGAAGTTCTGATCACCGGTACTGGTGCCGAGGAGCTCCGGGCTAAATTTGAGGTTGGCAAGACCCGATTCTGGCTTGGCCTGTAGATGCTACGATTGACGATGATGCTATAATGATATAACATGATTATTTCCGGGTTTATTTCTATATACTGTGACATGCATGATACTATTTAGGTCTTACATAAGAGCATTCTTAATTTTCAATGCGCTACTATTCGTCATACCAGTCCGCACATGTAACCGGGCGGGTGTTTTTTGATTACGAATGTACGTATTGATACACCTCAATACCTGCGCCTTCTGGAAACATCATGACCCACAACGGGTACTCTCGGTGAAGCGATCGGCAGGCGAATTGTCTATTGGCTGCGGAGAGGGGCAATGGAGGGGCAAGATCAGGCTCCAGGAAAATGGTGGACCTTGGTTTGTCCGCCTCCCATTGATATCAATATCTTCTACTTTCGGCGATCGGTCGGAGCAGACAGCCTATCACATTCTCGCTGGAGCTCCTGCATAGCTACCACTGGCACGGACATGGCATTCCATATTCACGCCACGATTGGGGCAATAGGAGGCGATAAAATGCGATCGCAATATTCATGTCACCTGCTCTGCACCTTTTGTAGATCTTGGGTTAAGCTCGTATGATGCTCGATTTGGCCAAACTAAATCTACGATTAACTTCAGATCATCATAATATCTAGAACATTTATTTCATCATGCAATAAATAAGGCTCGTGGCTCATGTACAACGAATTTTGAAGGCCAAAATCAGGCCGAAGGAAAAGGAAAGGGAGAAGAAAATATGCAGAAACAATTCTACCATCCGCGACCAGCCAGCTTGTCAGCCTCGGGCATCTTGGCCACATTAATACCGACCATGGCCTCACCAAGACCCTCGCTAACCTGAGCGAGAACCTTGGCATCCTTGTAGTGAGTAACAGCCTGTACAATAGCCTTGGCGCGCTTGGCCGCGTCGCCGGACTTGAAAATACCCGATCCAACAAAGACACCGTCACAGCCCAGCTGCATCATCAATGCAGCATCCGCAGGGGTCGCAACACCGCCAGCAGCGAAGTTAACAACAGGCAGACGACCCTTCTGAGCTGCATCAAGGACAAGCTCATAGGGAGCCTCGATCTCACGAGCGAAAGCGCGGAGCTCAGGCTCAAAGTCAGGGCTGGACTGCATGATACCGCGCGCCTTGGCAATCTGTGCATTGACAGTGCGCATGTGCTTAACAGCCTCGACAACATCACCGGTACCAGCCTCGCCCTTAGTGCGGATCATAGCAGCGCCCTCGGAGATACGGCGAAGGGCCTCACCGAGGTTCCGGCAGCCGCAAACGAAAGGGACCTTGAATGTAGACTTTGTGACGTGGTAAACATCGTCGGCGGGGGTGAGGACTTCGGATTCATCAATGTAGTCAACGCCAATGGCCTCGAGGATCTAAGTACCGTAGATAATTAGCTTTGGAATGGGATGGATTTTAATTTTTTGCCCCACGGCGGATGCGTCGATCCGCCACTTTGCGCTAACAATCGCAGCGCAATTAGGACCACTCAATTGTCTTGCACGTACCTGGCACTCGACAAAGTGTCCAATGCGAGCCTTGGCCATCACGGGAATAGTAACGGCTTCCATAATTTCCTTAATCATGCCTGGGTCGGACATGCGAGCAACGCCGCCCTCAACGCGGATATCAGCGGGGACACGCTCCAGCGCCATAACGGCTGCGGCGCCGGCCTCTTCGGCAATGCGGGCCTGGGGTAGGAAATGAGGTGTTAGCTATATTTTCTGGGGTGATGATTCGGAGAATTTCAAGAATTGTCAATGGACTTACCTGCTCAGCATTGACGACGTCCATGATCACGCCACCCTTCAACATCTGCGCGAGACCAGCCTTGACAGTGAAGTCATTGCTGTAGGTACCGTTCTGTGCCATTGTTGGAGATGGGGGGTAGGAGGTATTAGAAATGAAGCTAGAGAGAAAGAGAGAGAGAAGTGTGTAGAAAAGGAAATCGAAAAAAGCTTGAGTTTAAATTCCCCAAGCAAGTGAGTCAACAGGAAGTAAGTTTCCCCAAGGTTTCCCAAAGTTGCACCCCAGGCCAATCAGGTGGAACCTGCCCCTCGTGGAGAGATTACCGTTTATTCTACTATAGCGAGATCGGGCTTTAAGTTACCCGAGGATACCGGTTTCCAGTGGAAACCTCTGGCCGTATTTATTACATGTATTCTTTCATTGAAAACTTTGGGACTCGCATTTGGAAGCTGGATTCATATGACTCAATTGTCTCCTTAGATACATCCAAGGGGGTCCCGCCGTAATTTCGGATCAAACATTTTTGGTGGAAACATGGAAGGCACCGGAGCATCCAGATCCACCCGATCGTCATACTGAAAACGGTCAATGGACGGAAAGTGTCTCTCACATGACTTCAAGATGTTTAATATTATTAAATGAACATTTGAAAGGGCAATTATGAAAGATGTCTATTCTTAATTAACATATGAATGTTTCAGGTGTTGATGTTGGGATTGCCCATGGTAACGCTTCAATATTTGAATCGATATATATTTCGCACATGCTTCACTCCGAGATCGGCCCCATGCGTACAGTAACTATCGGTCTTATTTGTCTATATTCTCTACCCTGAGAGGATCCATATTTGCAGTTGAAGCAATATACCAGGGTTTGAGTGCACAATCGCTATTTCCCAGCCATATGCAGCAACCTTGCCGGTACATTTGTCCTCAGACTCAACTTGTATGATGAGAATGACGTCATTATATACATGTTAAACCCCTCAAGCTTCGAGCTACTGTACCTTTGTCGATCTTTATCTCTGATTACTAATTACTTTAGACAATCGGTTGGATATTGCTTTGGCGCAAAATATGTCGTTCGTCTTCAGTTGAGTACCCAAAAGATCGATGTTGGATTCTTTGCACACCCTTCAAATGTTACGGAAGAGAAGCTAGGAGCGTTGAAAGGACCCCTGGCAATTGCTGCCGCTGATATCGATAGCAAGTTTCCAGCTGAGAAATGGCATGGCAGTGAGTGGATTCTCCAATTGAGTGAATTGCCATGCCAGATCCATTTTATAGCGAGGTAAATCATGGGTGTGTTTATCAAGAAATAGAGCACTTCCAAGATTTTGGATATACATAGCACTTCTCAAATGTTTGCTTGAATTGCGGTACGCGGTGATAAGGAAACGGCCTTTTTGTAAGCCCTTTAGTGGTTACCGAGCATCTGTGAACTTGACCGAGGATACAAAATGATGCAAGACAAGACAATTTGCTACATGAAGTATTTATTCTCCAAGCCGTTAAAGCAGTTCATCTACAGAATTTTGCAGTGCTCAAACTGCACTACATGAGAAATTGCTCCAAAATTGATAACTCCATTCACATTATCCCCTCAAACCAATCAAGACTATGATCTTGCTCCTTTAATCAATCTGGGGAGCAGAACCTGCCCATCTGTAGCTTTCCGTAGGTACACTCCAAGCAATGGGCTCATCCCTGCTTTCTCGGCAAGATCGATCCACTCCGTAACAGAAACAACTTTAAATTCTTCACCAGTTCCAGCCTCCATGATGTCTTGAACTTCCTCTTGTCCCAACTCAAGCTCTCCAGACTCATAACGAAATCTCAAACCATCTCTGCCTTCGGGAGAAGCCGACTCGTGCACCGCTTCGACAATCTGCTCTGCCACAGAATCCACTGAAATCAAATCAAAACCTCCAGGCCATGACTTCGTGTCAGGAATCCTTTTTGTCTCCTGACAATATCGCATAATGTTGCTCATCAGATCTAGCTCTGGCGCATCTGCCCCCGAGACGCTGGAAGGACGGTGGATCCAGACCGGAAGACCGAACTGCTGGCTAGCTCGCTCCAAATATACTTCGCATACCCACTTCGCTGCCATGTACCCATCATCTGGAATGGAAGGAGGACAGTACGGAGCAACTGATACCTCCCCAAAACTGGGTTGCGATGCAAGACGCGTAACGCTTGCAGAAGAAATGAAATGAAAGGGAATGCGTCTTGGCAAGGCCAGCTTGGCAAGTTCCCTTGTGGATGCCACATTCGTCAATTTGAGAGATTGGTAGGTCTTCATAAAAGACACATCGGCCCCGTTGTGGATGATGACATCGGCGCGAGTGAATATTGAGACCGCGTCGGAATCTGTCAGCCCTAAATTGGGGGCGCCCAAGTTGCCATTGTGCAAATAGACCTTCGGGTGGGAGAAAATATCTGGTAGCTCGTCGTGCGAGCGTCGGACAGCAAGACAGTGTACAGCCTGAACAATGTCTTCATCTAGTAGTTTCTGCAAAATCTCCTTGCCTATGAACCCGGTTGCTCCGGTGAGAACCACAATGCGGAGCCCCGAAGGCTCCTTCTGATTGGCAAGGCCACACAGGGTGTCCTGAGATGATGCAATCATGGCGTCGATCTCCTCTTCCCAATTCACGGACATTTCTAGGTTAATCGTTGATTTCTTTCCAACAAGAGAAGCCATGCCGCGCAGAGTACTCGCTTCAAAAAGCTTATGTAGGGACACAGATACATCAAGCCGCTCTTCGATCAACGATTGCAAAGTCACCAGTGACATAGAGCTTCCGCCAGAATGGAAGTAATCTGATTGTGATCTGATTGACTGATGAGAGAGAATATCTTGAGGAATAGTTTCTTCCCAAAGCTGACGAAGAGAGTCTTCCAAAGGCAAAAGACCTTTTGGATTGATTTCTTGGTATGGGCTCTTTGGAATAGGAAAACTGCTCACGATCGAACGGTCCACCTTGCCAGAGGTATTCTGAGGCAGATTGTCAATGGGAATGATCGCAGCTGGGAGCATGTACGGCGGGAGTGGGAGGTCCTGGTTGATTTGCTCTAGAAATTGTCTTTGAAGTTCGATTGTGTCGATGTCAACCATAACGACGAAAGCAACGAGAAACTTCCGAGAGGCATCCTCAGCTGATGAACGAGTAGACACCACCACTTGCTGAACTTTGCCCTTGGAGGCCCTCAAAATCGCTGCCTCGATCTCCTCAACGTTGATGCGTATTCCATTAAGTTTGATTTGATTGTCACCGCTGATACGACCCATGAGATCAAGGCCACCATCCTCCGTCAGGCGAGCCCGGTCACCGGTGCGATGGATAGTAGTCCATCCTTGGCCCCGGAAAAAGGTGCTTGAGTGTTGATCAGTTAGAAATCGATCCTTATTCTTGTCCACATCGAGATAGCCCAGAGCGACACCTGCTCCTCCAATAACCAGCTCGCCTGGCATGCCAATAGGAACTGGATTCAGGTCCTCGTCCACGATGTAAACAGAGTTGTTTGGTAAGCTGTAAAGAGTCATGGGTCTATCTACAACCAGGGCGTCAGATTCCATGTACGGAACCTCCACTGAGCTGCAGGCCATGGTTACTTCAGCTGGGCCGTATGCGTTAATAAGCGTCAAGTCTGGCTTGGCAAGAGATTGAAACTCCAGCATCAGGGCGTTGGAAAGGCTTTCACCACCGGAAATGGCCAGACTCCACTTCGTTTGTCCTAGCTGCAAGCCCCCGTGACGGATCCATGAGAAATACTCGGTAGGGGTTGCAACTGTGGTGGTGATGCTTTCCGACTGAATGAGACTTGCAATTGCAGCGGGATGAGCGCGATCTTGATCGTCAGCAATAATCAACGTTCCTGCATTGCTGAGTGAAAGCAATATTTGACAAATGGACATATCCCAGGCGTAGGAAGATTGATGGAGCACTGTTTCCTTTCCTTCTCGGATACCCCAAGTCTCACTGAATGCGTATGTTTGATGCGAGAGTGCGGAATGGCTTATCATGATTGCTTTGGGAACCCCAGTCGAACCACTTGTATACATAACAAGGGCTGTCTGTGTCGCCTTCGATAGGGTTTGCACGGGAGTACTGCACTCCGATTGAAGAAAAGAAATATTGAGTGGTTCCGTTGAGATGTGGAGTTGGTGATAGTCTGACGCAGTGGTATTACTGGTCAAAATAAGGCAGGGCGCAGTCTCGGAGATCATGATTGACAATCGATCAATTCCAGACTTCTTGTCCAAAGGCACATAAGTTCCACCAACATGCCAAATTGCTATCATAGAGCAAATCCAATCTGCGCCGGGGCGTTGAAAGACTCCAACTCTGTGCCCTGGGAGTATGCCTCTTCGAAGCAATTCAGTCGCAATTGCTGAGACTCGGTTTACCAACTGCGAGTATGTGAGATCGAAGCCCCTGGGCTCTCTCAGAGCAATGCGATCGGCATAGAATGTTGAGATGTCGCCAATTCGATGAATTAATGTTTCGGGCCACAGGTTCTCTATCTCGGATCCTACCACCGGTCAGTACTAAAGAAATGTACCAAAGAAGGCCAACTTGCCTCTACCGGCAATTAAGCCCTTCTCGACATCATCCTTGGAGAATAATGCTGGCCAAAAAACCCTTGTCGCGGGATTCTCAATGAATGCTTGTATGAGACTGTGATAACTGCCAAGGAGAATCTCCGCATGTTGCAGGTCATACAGCTCCTTCTGGACCAGCAAGTAAATCGAAGTCTCTCCACCGACAACATCTACAACATCCAGATGAAGATCATAGGGGATACCACCAGTGCTCAACAAAGATGCGCTAGCCTCACAACCACAGAATTGGCGAGACTCCGCAATCTCAGGACGGTAGTTGAAGGAGATCTGGAACAGGGGACTATGGGCAGTTGATCTAGGCACACTCAGCTCAGACAGAATGACACTCAATGGAATATGAGCATTCGAGAAAGTCTGTTGAGAAATAGACTTTGTATCCTTCAACGCCTCCCCAAATGACTGAGATGATTTGCGATGGAATCGGATGGGAACAAGGTTGAGGAATAAACCGATGGTGTGCATGACATCAGGGTCCGTTCGATTGCCGTTTCCAAGACCGATACAGACATCTTCCACATCAAAGAGCCTGAAAAGGAGAGTTTGCCAGATCGTAAGATGAAAGTGATACGGTGTCACGTTGAATATCGACGCACAATTCTTGATTTTGTCAGAGAGGCCCCGGTCCAGACGCATGTAGGCACTGTGAGTTCCGATACCCGAAACAGCGGGCCTAGTTGGTAGGCGAGAGAACGGAAGCAAAGGTACGACCGAGGGAATATCGATAAACTCCCTTTTCCAGTAATCGAGACTCTTTTGCCAAGCCCCTGTTTCCTGGTCGCGTAGCTGTCTCAAAGTGAAGTCTGGGTATTGAATCATATCGTCCGACAGAGGTACTCCACTGTAGGCTTTCTCGAGGTCTGACCATAAAATCTCGACGCTGATGCCGTCCATGTTGATGTGATGGAAGCCCAATATTAGCCAGTGCTGGTCGCTACGCAGAGAAAGAAGCTTCATGCGAAGGGTTTCACCTTCTTCAATTTTGAAAACATGAGATCTCATCTGATCTTTGAAAGCCTCAATATCTCTCTCGTGACTGATGAGCGATCGTTCCAGTCGTAGTGAAGACTTGGCCAAAACACCTTGCATTGGTCCTTTGTCCTCGCCCAAGAAGAAAAATGTTCTTAAAGCTTCATGATTCTGGCCCACTGTCTCAACTGCTCGGGCGAAGTCTTCAATCTGCAAGTGTCCCGTGAGTTGAAAGACTGCAGTGACATTGAATGCAGCCTGGTCTTCGACGAAGGATTTTAGGAAGTAGAATCGTGACTGCCCGTGTGACATGGGAAGGGTTCGTTGAACTTGTTCTTTTTGAACAGTATCCGTGTTTGAGACATCGGCGACAGAGCTTGCAGATGATGATGTCTCCCCATTATGTTCCGAATTCGAATCCGTTGTCCCCGCGGATATGACCGAGCGCACGCTACCATTATTGTATGACGGGATGTACTCCAAATGGAAAGACTTGATCTGGTCACTTGATTCAGAAGTTGGTGTATCCTGTGAAGACTCAAGCTCTGGAGACCCCAGCTGAG
This sequence comes from Penicillium lividum, assembly GCA_028828245.1. Lineage (NCBI taxonomy): Eukaryota > Fungi > Ascomycota > Eurotiomycetes > Eurotiales > Aspergillaceae > Penicillium > Penicillium lividum. Next base: position 1,495,444 of record JAQJAG010000002.1, read on the forward strand.
GCGTATGAGGACGCATCGCAGCAGGAGCTTCGGAAACATCTTGATCTGCCTTAACTTTAGGGATCAGCGTATCTGGGAGCAGACTGGCTGCCGAGTCGATGAGATCTCGAACTGATGCTGCATTGAAAATCTTTAGCACTGGCATATCAACGGCAATCTCCTTGAGGAACCAAGATCGAATCTCTACCGCGTTAAGAGAATCGACTCCGTGAGTATCCATACTAGTGTCGAGAATAGCCTTATCCGGATCAAGTTGCAGCATAGATCGCAGTTTGACTGTGAAAGCATCTTCATATTTTGATTAGTTGCTGGGTTGTTCACAGTTTTTGAATTTCAGCATACCTTGCAGGATCTCCAAAACCTCCTCTTTAGAGATGGCATCAAGCAGTTGCAGTCTGACAATAACTCCTCCCTTGTTTCTCTTGCTTGTCACAGCCAGGGGGTTGGCCTTTATGACCAAATGTTGGAAAATCGGGTTTGCAACCCAATTTTTGGACTCATCCTCGTCAATCCTCAACGAGCTGCACAACTCAGAACTGTCCGTTCTTGCCATGCAAGAGAGAATTCCTTCGGCAAATACCTCACGGAAGTCTTGCTCTGACATCCAGGTGTGACCGACTCGGTAAAGATAGGATTGTTGGTCCATGTTCAACTCCCTTGTCACATAGCCATTACCAACAATTGCACCAATGTTGATGGCGTACCCGGCCAGTCCTCTAATCCGACGTTGAGCTGCCAGACTGGTCATGAACATGTTTGCAGCATTGTATGCGACTTGACCGGGATTGCCGGTGATCGCAGCCATAGACGAAAAGAATATCATGAAATCCAACGTGTCTTCAGAAAAGAGCTCATCGAGTAAAATGCTTCCCTGAATCTTAGGCTGTAGAACTTTCTCAAAGCGAGGTAAGTCGAGGTCGAGGAACATAGTGTCTTGAAGAACCATAGCACCTTGTGCAACCCCACCAATCCGCGGCATTGTGTTCACAATCTGATTGTAGGTATTCTTCACAGAGTCGCGGTTTGTAATGTCACTAATATTGTTAGAACATAATGTCTCACGAATATAGACTACCGGAAATAGCCTACCAAGCGAAAACACGGACTGTGCATCCGTTGTCTGCCATCTGCAGTATCCAATTCGCATTCACCTTGGGGTTGCGACTGGACAAAGCAATATACCGGGCGCCTTGCCTAGCCATCAATTGACAGAGAGAAAGGCCCAGCCCTGCTGTTAGCCCGACGAGCCAGTATGTTTTATTTTGATCGAACCTGACCACACTTGTTGCGGGGCAAATCTGTAGAGGCAGCTTCTCACTTTCCCATCTGAGGATCACCTGTTTACCGGGGTGCGGCTGACTATCAATGAGGCTTGTCAGGGTGAGGCTTGGCAGTCTGTTCAGGTTGATGGGGCTCTGGTCCATCTGAACCTTCAACCATAGATCTTGGAGCTGAGAGGCAATCTCATCAGCAGCGGACAGAGAAGGCAAGTGTCTTGAATATTGCATTGTCAGTGAACGCTCGGTTTCCAGTCGGCACTCATCTGGCAAACACCCTTGAAGAACGGAAAGCAAGTCGTCATCGCCATCGAAATTGAACAATTTAATTACTTTCGGCGGCATATTTCTCATGATTTCGCGTCGCGTGGAGTTTCGATGGACAAATATCCAGGGTCTTGAGCAAATACTGTTGTTTGTGGTGAAAAGGACCAGTCCAATTCCTCTTTCGTTTGCAAGTTGCATGAGTATGGTAGCTAGGGTGAAGTCAGGTTCCAGGACCGCGATGGTATTTCCCGGGAGCACGTTGCTGAGTAGTGCCCGAGCAATCAAGTGCGAGTAAAGGCTGGCCATGGACTGTAGGGATTCGTTGCTTGTATTCCCGCATCGAACAAACCAAGACGGTGGTACGTGGATGCATGAGCTTAGAGATTCCGAAAACGCGACAACATCAGCACCTGTTTCGCACTCTTTTCCAGCCACCAGAAACAAGTGGTCTGTTTGATTTATTCTCACGGGACGCAGAATTGATTCTGTCACCTCGATTTTCACACCACTGTTCAAGAAACGGGAATGACGATCTTCTGCTTCCAAGACTTGATAGTACCCGTCGGATATCTGGACTGTGACCGCAGAGGAATTTCGTTCGACACTTTTCACGATCAGCCGTTTAGAAGAATTGTACCGGTCATTCCTTTCATTGTGCATTTTCAATCGAGGAATGAAGAACTGTCCACTTTTCAAAGTTATTTGCGGCTCTATATACCACAGAATATCGTGGAGCTGGCCTTTTTGCTCCCAGGAGTCCGTAACCTCGAGCTGTATAAGCTTCTTGGCTATGATATCAGATCTTGCGTCTTCGAGGGAATGAAGATTCAGAATTTGCATCCTGAGATGAGGCATTTCAACCTGCAATGTCCGTTGAACTCCGACAATCATGTTGGCAGATGGATTAACCCCCTGTGCACCGTAACCAACCCACAGGATGTTCTTACTTTTCTCAAACAGTCCCTTGAAAGCTGTCAAGCTTTCTGGTGTCATAGAAACAAGTGCAGGCTCATCCAACTCGGACAGGCAGAGTACGGAACCCATTACTCGAAGGTCTGACAGGGAAATATCAGCCAATGAAGAGTAAAAATTGATTTTGCCATAGTGACGGCCAACTGCTTCCCTTATATCCAAGATTAGAGATGTCGTCAATGAGGTTCGGCCGCCAACTATGGTCAAAGATTCAATTGCCAATACTTCATTCGTCGGAGCTAATGGGTCTCGTAAAATGTCCAATCGTTGATCAACAGCCTGGGTCAACATCACTGAGAACGGAATCGGCGAATCTGGTTGGGAGCCTATGGTGACATCACAGCGAGAGAATCCTGTCTTGCCCATCAATTCATTCCATCCTTCAGTGGATATACCAGGGGATAGGGTCCGGCCCTCAGAGTGACCCATCCACCATGCTGGAAGTCCACCAAGGACAAGGCCAAATCGCATCACACTTGGATTGACCAGTTCTAGGAGCAATAAATAGCCCCCGGGCTTGATAAGACGGCGAACGTTGAATAGCGTTGTCTCAAGGCTGCTTGTCGCATAGAGAGCAAGTGAGGCAATGACCAGGTCGAATGATTCCGGGGCGAATCCTTGCTCCACCACGTCTTTTTCAATATCAAGGACTTTGAAAGCCATTCTCGTCTGGTATTCTTGAAAACTGTCTTGTGCCTGATCAAACTGACTGTCCAGGATATCGGTGTAGGTGTAGGAAGCGAAGCTTCTTTGCATGCCACTGAGGATCCATTCTGTATTCTCCCCAGCACCGGCACCTGTTTATAAAACATTAGAAAGGAGTCATATCGTAAATTTCCATTTGGCTTACCGATTTCCAAAGCATTGAGGTGCGGGAATCGGTTACTTATCTGACCAGCTAACCGAGAGAGCTGTTGCAAGTGAAACTCGATTCCAGATGTGCTGGAATAAAATTGGCTTAGCAGATTTTCCCTGGTGAGAATTTCAAATAGATTGGCCTCTCCTCGAACAACAGACGGTAGTGCTTCGCCAACTTGTCTCATGATTTTCATGTCAATGCTACCCGGGTACCTGAAAATATGTCAGTCTACAAGATCACAGCAATCCATGAGGGACAGAAAATACCGAGAGATGAGGTGCGAAATATCTGTTGCCGTATCATCACAGCACTCTGGTGGGACCCAGGGGTTCTTATCTAATTTCACGGTTGAGACGCAATGGCTGGCGTATGCCAGTAATTGGGCGTGATGCGTCGCGACTGCTGGAATCTCAGACCCCTTCACTGATGACTGAAGGCTTTTTAAATAAAAGTGCGCAACACGTTCTATTGCTGAGAGGTGTGCTCGGTGTTCTTTGGAGTCCACATTCATATCAGCGACATCACCTGTTGGTTCCTCGGGGGCCCACTGGATTTCGGTGAACATTGGAACATCATTTGCGGCTGTCAAGGGGGCGAGGGGAGTTGTATGAAGCCCCTGGAGTTGCACAACTGTGTATTGACCATCGGCTGAATATAAATCCACATCTCCAGATAGCTCTGCGAATCTCGCAGTTGCGACAGAAGCGTAGAACGAAAGTTCCGAGCCGGGCCCCGCGAAGTCCTTGTATACAGTCAGATTGATACGAATGCTGTCAATCCTTGTAGGTAGGTAAAGCGTGCGCAGACGGCCATCGCCAGGAAAGGAGTACGCCAGCATGATTGCCTGTATCGCAGCGTCTAGTGATCCAGGATGAATCAGCAAAGGACTCTCCATGCTATCATCCATCGGAACGGAAATGGATCCTGTGGCATGGTCCATCTTTCTTCCAAGGTTGGAAAGTGCACGGAATGGACCGGTATAGCCAAAACCAAGGTCGGAAACAAAGTTATAAAATCGGTCGGTCTCAACTTCGAGGAACTGTCCTTGGTGTTCAGTCCCCGGTGGTAGATCGCTATGACTGGGATTGCCGAGTGTAATCTTGATCCTGGCAGAGGCATGCAGTGAAATCGATGAATTTCCTCTGTTTGAATCAGAATAGCAATTGAATTCTGCCCATGCGACATTATCGTGGAGATCAGAGAGCTTCAACGCATATATGACCTCCACCGGAACATTATCTTCCAGGACAAGAGCCTGGCCAATGATAAAATCTTGCAGATCCACCAACCTGATAGACGGAAGTCCGAACTGTTGAATCAAAATCTCAACGGCAGCGGATACATAGCCTGCTGCAGGAAAGACAATCTGACCCTGAACCTGGTGGTGAGCGAGCCACGGGATTTCACGGGTATTGAGATAGTTTCGCCATCGGATCTCTTTCTGTGCGCCGTCCGTACATTGAGCTCCAAGAAGAGAATGGAACTTCTCGCCGTCTTCACGAAATGTTCTCGATAGGCGAGACTCGTGCCAATAGACACGATCATGATCCCATGAATAAGTCGGTAGCCCGGTCACTAGTCTTCTTCTTTGGTCATCTGGAAGCACATCATTGTCGAATTTTGCAAAATCCACGACATTCTCTCCCATGGAAATCCATATAGCTCCAAGTGCAGAGGCAAATGCCTCTCGGCTGTCTTTCCCTCGGTTGCATGTTCCTGTGTAAGGAAGTTCGCTACCTGACACCTCCTGAATTGTTTGCAAAGCGGGCCCTTTGAGCGCCGGGTGGGGGCCAACTTCGAGAGCCATGTCAAAAGGTCCAAGTGCAGCAGTTGCAAAGCTCACTGCTTGCGAGAAGAGAACAGGATTGACCATGTTGTTGCTCCAGTATGTGTCTACCAGACTATCGTTGACGCTTTCAATGTTCTTCCCATAAACGCTGGAGATCCAAGCTGTACCTATATCTGACCGATCCTGGATTCTGATTCTGCAGTTTTGAAGGGCTTCAATGTAAGGAGCAGCGCAGGGTAGCATATGATGAGAGTGATATGCCTTATCAACTTTGAGCAACCGTGCAAACTTCTTCTCGTCTTCAAAGACCTCCTTCGCCTCCTCGATAGCATCCAAATCACCAGAAAGTGTGACACTGGCAGACGAGTTACTCGCTGCGACACAGATCCGTCCCTCGAGAGTCGGCATATCACAAAGTTCCCGCGCATCTTCGATAGACGCTCCTGCGGCCATCATTGCTCCTTTGGCTCCATTGACATCTGCGGAGTGTTGCAAAGCCCAACCACGATAATATGCGATTTTTATGGCGTCTTCTGCTCTGAGGTATCCGGCAGCGTATGCCGCGGAGATTTCTCCTGATGAATGCCCGACGACTGCGGTGAAAACAATACCCGCCGCATGAAGCAGGTCGATCAGCATTATTTGTATGGCCGTGCACAAAGATTGCGAGAACAGTGCCTGCCCGATGCGTGACGAGACGGCATCTTTCAAGATCTCGTCTTTGAGTGACCATGCAGGGCGATGTTCTTCTGGAAGGTTTTGAAGAGCAAAGTCCAGGCGGGCAATACATTTAGCACCCAGCAATGACCCACTGACCAGCTCTGCTCCCATCCCAGCCCACTGTGCACCCTGGCCAGTGAATATGCCGAGGAATTTTGGCCGTCTGATGCTCATAGATTTAGAAGCTGGAGCAAATCCATTATCTGGATGTGCCGCCCTGTTCAATTTTGCGATTAGATCAGCTTGATTGGATGCTGAGATAGATACACGCACAGGCAGAGTAGACCGACGACAGTTCAGGGTCCATGACAAATCGCGGAGATCAACACCAGGTCGACCTTTTAAATATGCCGAATATTGAGCGAGTGTTGTAGCGAGGGACTTTTCTGAAGCAGCCGAGAAATTGAAAGGTGTGAATGGGGGAGAAGCAGAATTGGTTGCAGTGATACTGTTTGTGCTTTCAAATGATTCCAGGATTGCATGCGCATTTGCCCCACCAAACCCAAAGCTGTTGACACTGGCACGGCGAACTGCATTTTGTGGAAGATTGGGCCAGTTCTCGGCCTTTTTGATGATTTGAAGGTCGCTATAAAACGGTTTCACAGCTGGATTTAATTCGTTTAACAGAAGGTTGGGAGGTATAACACCATGCTGCAGAGCCAGTGAAGCCTTGAGAACTGCAGCGAGACCAGCTGTGCCTTCTGTGTGTCCAATGATCGTCTTGATCGATCCGACGAACAGCGGGGGCTCCTCGTTGGATTTCCGGTAATAACCCGCCTTGCGTCCAAAAAATGCCGAGCTGATGGCTTCCGCCTCAACTGGGTCTCCTGCCGGTGTTCCTGAAACAATTTGTCAGTTCAATTGTTCCTCGCTATCAGGTTCAGTGGTTTTATTCATACCTGTTCCATGAGCCTCGAAGTATTGAGGCCGATCACCAGCTTTGGTTATGTCAAGTCCAGCTCTCAAATAGGTGGATCGAATCAAGTCTGCCTGGGCCACTGGATTAGGCATTGTAATTCCTTTGGTTCGCCCATCTTGATTTGTCCCAGTTTCACGAATGATACACTCGATATGGTCGCCATCAGCCAGAGCGGCCGTGAGTGGCTTGAGGACAACAACCGCAATGCCGTCACCACGGGCGTATCCATCTGCATCCTTGTCCCACATGCGCGACCGACCCGTCGGGGAGAGCATCTTCAATTTGCTCTCAGCGACATATTGTTCCGGGCCCAAAAGAAGATTCGTGCCTGCTGCCACCGCTACCTTGGTTTCGCCGGCGCGTAAACTTTGCACCGCCTGGTGCATTGCGACCAGACTCGAGGAGCAGGCAGTGTCAATGGTCATCGATGGACCATGCCAATTGAAGAAGTATGAGATCCGGTTTGAAAGAATGCTTCGAGCCGTTCCAGATGCGAAGTATGCAGGAATGTTCTGGATATCTCGACCCACAAGGTCTGAATAGTCGTTCGTCATCAATCCGACATAGACGCCAGTATCGGAGCCTTGCAATTTCTCCATGGGTATCCCTGCCGATTCAAGACTCTCGTATACCGTCTCAAGTAGCAGCCGTTGCTGAGGATCAATTGCATTCGCTTCCACGGGTTTGGTCCCGAAGAATTGGGCATCGAATAGCCGGTGATCATCTGACAAGACATAGGAGTGACGGACATTGCTTGTTCCATGATGAGAACTATCTGGATGGTAAAAGGCATCGGGATTGAACCGAATGTTTGGTATCTCGGTCAAGACATCTCGAGGGTTTTTGAGCAATTCCCAAAGCTTGGATGGGGATGTCGCATCACCGGGGAATCGACAGGCACTTCCCACAATCGCAATGGGTTCCCCGTCAACTTGACTGGTGCTAGACATGTTTTGTTTTGAATCTCGCGCAATCTTGACGGCTAATATTGATCGAATGGCTCTTTCGGGGTTGAAAATGTAAAGAGAAAATTTGGGGAAATCTAACCGAAATATTAATCCCGCGTGGCCCTGATCCTGGACCGACATGCGATTGATGGACGATATATATCAATATTTCAAGAATCAGCTTGAGGATGCCAATATGGAATTTAGTCGAATACTGCGCTTAGTAGTAGTCAGCCCAATCCGAACCGACATGTTGCTTCAAGCATGTGGCATAGATCCCAGCAGACCATGTTCCAATTCTCCTACATAACATCTGATTTGATGGTTGATCTGGGCTGAACCTGCGTCCACCGGTTCATCTGTCCTTCCATTATGGGTCTAGTTGCCCTGGAAGGTCTCGAGGTATGCGCTCAACTGGCACGTTTCAACGTTGGAATATTTTGATCAAGACGAAAACCGAGGCCGACTCCGACTCCGAGGTTGTCGATTGACTTGAGGGTGTTAGTGACCAGGCCATCAGCCTTACACACAGCCTGATTATACATTTGGAAATTCATTTCATATTTGTTGCTATTTTACCAATAACACGCTTCATGGCTCAGAAGCCCCAGCATTCGCCGAGGCATCGGCAAATGTAATCGCAGGGCTGATCAGACCACTGGGCTATCAGTTCATAGACTGGTCCTATGACATTTTATTTGCGTCTGATCATTCTAATCATTGTAATACCTGTAGGGTTTTTGGATAGAATCGGGGGAATGATGCAACATTGAAGCACACATGGTGGTCAAATTTCCGACGCGACTGGGCGGGTAAATAGTGACTCCCCGCCTCTATCACCGCCTATAGTACTCAAGTCAATACATCAAACAGTGTCTACTAAATGTTAGTAGTACATTATATTCATACAGTAAATAATCAATACTAGAGAGCGGATGAGCAAGATTGGGAAACAAGTTAGTAAGATGGGAGTGATGCGTACAGGATCATTATTTTTGAACACAGAAGATTGGACTTGGAATATGTATTTATTTTGGCTCTGGATATTTTTAACCCAGCGACTTCTACAAATATGGGGCTATCACCGTTAGTTTGCACAGGGGATCAATGACTTGACATTTGACAGGTTTCAAGCCAGATGTGCTTCAAATAAGATCTAAATCGACCAATTCCGACCAATATGTATTACCGTCTTGAAAACTCATGCAGTGAGTAAACTTCAATTCTGCCGCCGAAACCCAAAATAAGCTTCAAGGCCACTGTTAACCAGCGCACGCGACGCCTGATCCAGCGTGTTTCTAAAGGAAAAGCAGATTTTGCAGCCCTAAATCTGGAAGGAAGTTGGTAGAAAAAAAAGAGATTCGTGTCAACTTAGCATGCGAAAAGGCAGCTTTGACCGAAAGTGGCAAGAGAAGTGCCACAACCGATGGCGCACGGACATGTGGTATGAGCCCCTTTGCTGCCTCTAATATCCGAATATTTAGATATTGCCTCCCCTCATGGCCAGCTAGGATATTCTTTGACAGCAAGCGCTTGAAGTGCAAGTACTGGTGGCTATAAGCTACATTGCATGGTCCGGTTGTCAAGGATCCCGACCATGTACTATGTTTCAATAAGCAGCGACCTGATTAGTCGCGAATTCGAAAAGAGAAGAAATTCTCACAGTTCACCGGCGAGTTTGTGATAGTATTTGGAGTCTAAAAAAGGTTGGAATTACCCAAGAGAAATTTTGAGGTCAGGAGAACACCTGTCCTCGGGCTATGTGGTTTATATTTTGTTACATTCAAATTTACTCTTTCAACGCATCATGTCCCCAGTTCTTGAGCGATCTATAGCTCTTGCTTTCCGTGTTGCATTTCACGTCCTCCTCCTGGGCTAGGTGGCGTTTGCAGTAGGAAACCACACGTCGCATGTGGTCAATCTCAGAATCCGAGTAATCAGAGGGATTTCCATCGGGGTTGTGCTCAAGGATTTGCACAATCTTTCGACCACTGTTTGACTAGTCAATGCTGGTCTATCCTGAATAGGGCACTAGTCAACCCCACCTTTCGTGACCAATTGTCTCTCCTGAATCGCTGGTCTAGCCCGAGGAGATTGATTGCTCTTCATGGAGCCAATCACGTAGTTCCACGGGAGTCATGTTAACGAGATGGTTGAACTCGCTAAAGGATAGCTTCATGTAAGTTTCCATTTCAGGACTGTTGAGCGGAACGGAACGGAACGAGTCCCACCTGATCACCGTATTTCTTGACTTCACCATGGTTACTGAGAAATCTTTCTAACTTGATATGTTTTAGTTAACGTGTAAGCTTGCAAATTCTGTGATTTGAAAAAAGTTCAGAAATTGTCGGCTTTATAAAATGTGTGGCAAACTTTGGTTGATTTTGACGTCACGATCACTTGAGTCACCGCATGCGTACGATCCAAATCTCAATTTTTCAATAGATTAGGATAGTCCGTACAGAACAAATAAATAAAAGACCTGACGGCTTAATCCGCGGATTTCTAGTGAATCTAGGGAATGGAGAAATGTGGCGTGCTTGCCAAGGCCGCCAAGCCTGATTAAGAATGTAACTTTGACTGGTCAAACGATCAGCGTATCGCAGCCCATCCACCAAATACAAGCCGACTGAATTTCTTCACCCAGTGAAGACATGCATGAGGATGAAGAATTAGCTTATCAATATCCAATTATGCTTAGATTTCCTGTACTTTGGGTCCAGTTCTCCCCAGACCAAGAAAACATCCGAAGAGGTCCGACGGGCCGCGCCCCCATTAGTGCGTAAAATATAAGTAAACAATTCGTGCTCCAATGCTCCACTCCTCACACCCCATTCAGCTAGTTCATTAGTTACAGTCTGTGCTCCGGGGCAGAATTTCTCCAGTCCCCGAAGATCATCCATATAAGGGGAGGCTTTTTTCCAAGACTTTCCCGCACTTCTTGGCTCTACTTAAGCTTTTGTGTTTGCGTTTGATTTCCACTGCTTAAGCATTTGGCAAACCATACAATAGCCCATCATGTCGTTCGATTCACTGTCGCCCCAAGAGGTCATTGCGAAGGTCGCACAGGCTGGAGTGGTGAAAGGTAACATGAGACTGGACAAAGTGTTTATGAGCGCTGTCTCCGCTGGTTGTCTGCTTTCCTTTGCCTGTGGCACTGCTTTAAGCACAAATTCCTCTACCTGGTTTGCGGAAAATGCTGCTGGTTTGCTTCGCACCATCGCTGCTTTGGTTTTCCCGTACGGATTGGTCATGATCATCTTGTCGGGCGCAGACCTTTGCACTGGAACTTTCATGGTAAATAATGTCTATTGACCATCGCTGTTTTCAATGCTAACAAGACGTCAGTATACTACTGTTGCGGCCTTGCAACGACAGCTTCCCTGGTGGAAGATGTTGACTCACTGGGTCGTCACATTCCTTGGAAACTTGGCTGGATCCTTGTTTATGGTGGCCATCATTTACGGCTGTAAGTATTCCCCTGCCAATTTTCGATCATTTGGACAGACCTAATATCTGTTGTTAGATGGTGGAGTCTTTGACGATGATCCATACAAAGCGGAAGTCATTTCATATGCGACAAAAAAGCAGATTACTCCTGATTTCCACATGATATTGCTACGCGGAATCGGTTGCAACTGGCTGGTTTGCCTGGCATGCTTTTTCGGTTTGCAGGGACGTGATCTCGCATCGAAGATCATCGGAATCTGGTGGCCGATTTTCGCTTTCGTGTCCCTTGGATTCGATCACGTTGTTGCCAACATGACATTTATTCCCATGGCCATCTGGCTAAATGCACCTGGAATCAGCGTTGGTTTGTACATTTGGAAGGGTATCATTCCCGCTCTCATTGGAAATATCATTGGAGGTGGTGTGTTCTGCGGTAAGTGGAGAATGTTCGGACATCGGTATGAGCGTTTCCTAACAGTGTCCAGGAACTTACTATTGGTACATGTACCTTCTGGATCTGAACTCGCTCTCAATTCCTGGCTTGAACAGGGGAGGAAATGAAGCCCGAGTCGAGAACCAGGAAAGATTTTCCACAAAGGAGAGCGATATCGAGGCAACTGCTGGAACCTCGAGCGCAGTGTAAACAAGAATTACCATGACTTCAAAATGTTCTTGCCTATCTGACATGGGTTACGTGACAAATCGAGGGAAGGGAAGAAATAATGTCAAGTTGGACCTCAGGAAGGTCCACGGCACCTGGGGTCTTTCGAACCACCCGTTTGAGGGTAACATTGATTGTAAATCTAGATAATGTTCTGACGTTGGGAGTAGCCCTGGAGGTTATATGTATATGACACTAATATAAATGGGATTTAATACCACAGCCAGAGCGACCACGTTTATTGAAGAAAAAAAATATTTCGATAGGATAAAGTTCCAAATACTACAATGCGGACGGCTCAAGCTGATTTCCAGGGGCAGAAATGGTCAAAGCAACATTTGAAATGTTTGAAACCAGCACTTGAGAACTCATCAGAAGAGTGGAAACCTTGGCATGATCCAGAAGTCTGGGTTCTGGTTTCAATATTTGGAATGGCTGTTTGGACCAGAGGTCTGAGGTCTAAACTTGGACACGTGGCCTCCGTTACCATATCCAGATTGGCTTTCTCCCTTTTGCTCAGTTTCTTTCTCTCTCCACGCCACTCATTAATACAACCTCTTGTGCCGTCTGATTTTGGTCATTACGGTTCCTCCTGTACGCCGTCTGGTATGTTGGTGTATGCATTATATATTTTCAATGTATTTCAAACTTCAGGAATATGTGGTACTGCCCAGGTTGGCAAATATATATCACTCAGGTTTACAAGCCTGGCAAGACTTGTTGAATCGTAACGAGGTATATCTGTAAGCTCCAGACCATTTGACCAATCACAGCGACCTCGGATAGATTGGTGCCTTAGGCTTTAATCTTGACCAAATACGACGTCATCTCCCGTTCCGGTCCAGACACGCCTATGGGAAATTCCACGAGAGTGGCCCTCGCCCCGCCAACCCCGCCGGATTCACCGAGTGACGAAAGAGAATCTTCAACACCGTAAGAACTCGTTCTTTCAAATCACAACACCTCAGCCATGACCGGACAACCCAACCTCTATAGCTTTCCCAGCACAAATACCCTGGCAGAGCAATTACGCCCTTACGTTCTTGCTAGCCAGAATGCCGCTTTAAGCCGCCACGATACCTTCCGCGTTGCGGTCTCCGGTGGCTCCCTGCCCACCGTCCTCGCCCGCGCCTTGTTGGCTCCCAGCAATGGCACTCCGGAAGACACACCCCAGTTCTCCAAATGGCACATCTTTTTTGCCGACGAGCGTGCCGTGCCCCTCGATCATGAAGACAGCAACTACCGTCTCCTGCAGGAGGAGCTTTTGAACAAGATCCCCGCGGAGCTCGGAGCTCCGACCGTGTACCCCATTAACGCCGACGCCGTCCAGAAAGATGATACCCAGGAACTGGCTGATCTCTACCAAGAAGACCTGATGCGTGTATTTGCCGCCAAGGACAGCGTCAAGCTGCCTATTTTCGACCTTATCCTTCTAGGCTGTGGCCCCGACGGCCACACTTGCAGTCTATTCCCTGGCCATGAGCTTCTGCGGGAGAAAGATGCCTGGGTCGCACCTGAGACCAACTCGCCCAAGCCTCCACCAAAGCGCATTACCCTTACTCTCCCTGTTGTCACCTCGGCTCTTCACATCGCTTTCGTGGCTACCGGAGCTGGCAAGAAAGATATCATGAAGGCCATCTTTGATACCGAGGAGGGCCGCAGCCTCCCATCTGCCTTGGTCAACCAGGGCGGCGGTGAGAAGGTGAGTTGGTTCACCGACCACCCCGCCATTGATGGCGTTGCTTTTCCCCGTCGCGGCAGCCTGTGAAGGAGTTATGTTGATTTGAGCTTTTTGGGACACAAACACATCTGAAAGGCAAGACTTATGGGCTTGATACCGGGCGACGTGTATATGTGCACTTCGGATGTGTGATGGCAATATTTATTGACCTTCTGCGATTGGCCGAGGCTCTGTCGCTTCCGAATCAGTATGTTCGAGATCTAACTCGTCCATGACATTTCTTGCCCTTTGTATTGAAAGGTATTTCCAAAGGGCCGATACGAGCAAAAATAGAGCGTGACGATAACCAATGAAAGTACCCTCAGTCAATTCACTGTTTCCTGGCACGGGCTAAAGTTCGTAGCCAAGTTGAATATTAGGAATGTTTTGTAATTCAATCTGAACTTCAATTCTGCTGTGGAAAAGGAAAGACAGGTAGCCAAGGCTCCGCTTGTGTAACAGGATGTCCACCAGCCCAAGGCATCAAACCAGCCCCCTCAATGCCCGATCCAACTGCTGTATCTGCCGGTTGCCATGTCCACCCCAGATCCGACATGAATAGTGTCTGAAGCTCTTCAAGGCTTGCATGACCGAACTCAGCATCGGCTGAGCTACCTGTTGCTGGGTCCTGAGTGGGTGGTCCAGTAGTTGGATAATCAATATCAGAGTGGGATTCAGGAATCACACTGTTGGGTGCAGATGAGGTGGTTGCTTTTTCTGGGGCGTGTCTTTCCGGTATTGACTTGCGTGCCATGCGGAAGATAGACAGGGGGTTGAGGACATAGTCTGGGGCGCTCTGGATTGGGGTCCCGGGAAGACTTTCACTGCATGAGGTGTTAGAAATTTTGATTGATAGAATCTGGTGAGCCGTATTTACCTTGGATCTTCGTCACCTGTTTGATATGGATCATCTGGGATGCTGTTTTGAGCTACCACCTCAGAGCCGATACCAGATCGATCAAACATAGTCTCTGCTGCTGAGCACTATGAGTGAAGAATGGGTCAGTAAAAAGCAAATAATCTGTAACACGTCACAATTTAGAGACTTACTAAGGAGTCGGCGATGGTATTGAGATTTCCCATTAATTTCAAAGCATCAATGTTACTCTTCAGGAGAGGCAAAGTTTCCGCCGTGATAGTCCTTGTTTGTTCGGCACGAGGGTCAAGAATTTGAGTTAGATGATATACCATGATCCGACAGCTATCATATGTGATGGTCGGGAGCCATGAATCTGCCAACGCCCTAGTGCCATGGCGGGCTGTTTCACCAATTATTGTTGCTAAGGCCCTTGCAGCATCGAACAAGACTCCTTGTAGATGCCGAAGAAACCCGCTTTGTTCCAGAGGAAAGTCGAAGGCAGCACGGAGCTTATAGAGTGCCGGTGCCCCTAATCGATACAGGTCGCATATTGTTTGATAATGCGCGCAATGTAACACACACAGAGCTCCAAGCTGAGCAGAGTCCTTTCGGATGTAAATTGCGTTCGGTGTGAATTGCAGGCTCGCTGGCAATGATTCATACCAAGCGCGACAAGCTCTGTCCAGGATGGCAAACTCGGATTCTGGCAACCAAGGAACTATTGCTTCGTCGAGATGCTTGATGTACCTGCGTGCAACGTAAGTATAGGAAAAGAGTACACAAATTCTAATGCATCATTTCCCTTGTCTGACTTACCTTAATACTCTTTTTCGAATTGAAATGTGGCGAATGAAATAGGCCATCATTCCCACGTTCGGCATGAGTGCATCGCTGTCGAGCTCTCCAGGTATGAATTTCAACCAGTTTCCAGGCTCCAACGTCTCAGTGAGACAGGGAATTTGCTGAATGAAATTTCTTTCGTTGCAGGGCAATTGGATCTTCATGTCTTTCTCATCGACCAGCGTGAGTTGATCCAC
This sequence comes from Penicillium lividum, assembly GCA_028828245.1. Classification (NCBI taxonomy): domain Eukaryota; kingdom Fungi; phylum Ascomycota; class Eurotiomycetes; order Eurotiales; family Aspergillaceae; genus Penicillium; species Penicillium lividum. The sequence continues at coordinate 1,510,921 of JAQJAG010000002.1, forward strand.
CCCACTACCAACCAGGGCATCCATAATATAACAGCTCCACATTAATCTTCGTCGTGACTCTCTCGCTGTAACAGAAGGTCCTATCTCCGCGTTCTGGCAAAGAACATCGGTATTATACTCCAAGTTGATCTGAAGTGCTTGAGTCATTCGAGTTATGAGTCCACTGAGCATGAATGCGTTTGCAAAGTTCCCCATGCGGACTGCGTGATCATGAAGCAGAACTGATGCCTATCATGCGTTATTAGATCTCGTTTTCCGCAAAGATGAGTGGCTGAACTTACCATCAACTTTTCGATCGTAATCGTATCGAGCGCCTCCAGGATCAGCCTCTGCGCAATCTTAGCCCATTCGGCCCCGGCCATTACGACGAATTTTGCTGGAAGAGGCGTCATTGTCTCACTGTATGAGAGTGCATGGAATCTGTACTCTGTTAATATGTTTTGATGTTCAGAATATGACAAATAGGTTCTAGCTTACTGGGCACCCAGTGCGCATATTATATGTAGAAGTGCATGGCTCTGATATCTCTTTGGGCCATCTTTGTCGAGCCTTTGGAGGAAGGAAGGTCTATGAATAAAGGCAAAGCACCTTAAAGGGTGAATATTGTTGAAGAATTCTTCGACCAAAAGCCCAATTTTCCCTCGGTCGGGCAGATGTGAAGCAGTCAACCTGACGACAGTATATTAGTCAGATGAATCCCGACAAGGGTCTGGCAATGACAATCTCACCAATATAGAGGTGTAGGAATTGGCTCAATAGTCTCTTTTACGAGAGATTGAAACAATGGACTTGGGGTTGAGGAATGTGAGGAAAGATGGTCAAGCCGCATAGTTTCATTGTCCAATTGATTGTCTCGCGACTGATCGGAAATAAGCGAAGGAGTTGAGAGAGGTTTCTTGTCTGTCGAGATGCTCTCAACACGCCGGATCCAACTTGGCTGTGAGGATTCCGAATAGACACATCTGTGACCTTTTTCCTGGCACCTTCGGCAAATCGGTCGGTCCCCCGAGCATTTAGTTTTGCTCCCACGACAGGCCGTGCATGATCTATAAGTTCTCTTGCGCTTGGAGCTCTCTGTTCTGTCCTTTGAAATCTCGTGAACCTGTGAATTTGGTGAAGCTTCATAGCCGGAGCAAACTAGTCGCAATCGAGCACAGTTTCCACATTCACCTGGCTTTTCATCACACTTGACCTGTTTTAGAAACAAGAAAGGTTAGACAAGGAAGGAGCCAGCAAATCGACCGAAGTAATCTCACTTTACGTGCACGACAGGTACGACAGCCTAGTAAAGTTAGTATGTTGACATCACTTTATGATGGTCTTCACTCACCGAACCGTGATCGGGATGGTCTTGGGGCGGTTTTAGAACCCATGCCTGTCGCCAATCTTGTGTCCGCTTTGCGAGTATTCCGAAATCATCAACCTGTTGACAGGAGGGCATTGTGCTGAATACTTGTCGGGCCATCGGCAAATAACGGCCTATCGGTAGCGTGTGGTGAAATCCATGTGTTAAATGACGAGATGAAAAAGCGGAGAATGCGGGGCAGCGGATCTGCAAATCAAATCAATTTTCTTCTACTTGACCAACATAATCAACGTTTAGCTTCTTAATTTCATGCTCATAAGTACTGAGTTCATCTCCTGATAGGCCCATACAATTCAATGACTTTCATGAGATGAAGTCATTTATTTAAGAACATTTACCCGCTCAACAAATAAGGTAGTTGTGAATCAATATATGTCTTAAGGATTTTTTTGCATTGCGATATCTGTAGAACTTGAAAGGATTAGTGTTGTGCTCTCATTGGGAGACCTCGTGAACTCACCTTTCTCTTGAGCTGCCACTCTCATGTATCCCAAAGGTTCGCGCGTCAATTGACCAGATTGGTTGGTGAGAGGGCAAATAAAATAAGAAAATGGAAAGAAGGGAGAGGAAGAAAAGATTCATTCGGAGCGTCGGCAGCACCAAAGATCACCTGACTCTTCGTTCATTTTTCGATGAAGAAAACGGCCTAAATAGCTGGATTTTAATTTTTGACACATATTTTATTTAGTAAGAGTCTCATTCTAATCTGCAAAGAGATTGAGTCTATTGGCGCCCATGTGTATTCAATCAAGTCTAGTGAATTTCAAAACACCAAACCACGTAAAGATCACACTGGTGAGAAAAACGCGGTTCTTGGGGTAAACATCATACCATCGATCCTTTCATTGATTTGAACTTCATCTGGGCAGCCTACTCTGCAATAAAACTGTTGTTTCATGTCATTCGGCCATGACCCGACTGCTATCTGTCATCCTACCAATGCAGCTTCATGTTCGAAGCTGATTCTATCCGACCATAGAACATTTGGAATCGAGCGAGGTTTCATTTTAACGCTGTGACGCAAGCTGACTGGAGCTTACAGATACACGCACTGACAATTGACGACATAAACAGACACGGATGCGCACTTCTTCCAAATAGTACCTTCTTAAGCCCACATGAGCGGAAGCCCCCACAGAGAAATCCAGAATTTATTGCATTCCTCATATCCTAGCCAACCTGCTGAACCTATTTCATTTCAATTTTTCAAATGGAGGTCACCGGAGATATCCCGGATTCTCAGACAGCAATCATTCAGCATGACGATGGAGTCCTAAAAGTCACCCATGGCTTACCCATTCCAGAACTCAGTTCCCACCATCTCCTTGTGTCGACCAAGGCAGTGGCTCTGAATCCCTGTGATTTCAAAATGCCCCTGAGATTCCCCACCCCGGGTCTTTGGAACGGGTGCGACTTTGCGGGCATCGTTGTTGCATTGGGAAGCCAGGTCGCTGCAGATGGTCGATTCCACCTTGGAGACCATGTTTTTGGGGCGGTTCAAGGCTCCAATCAATCCGACCCTCAATCTGGTGCATACTGTCAGTACATTCGTGTCGACGCGGACTTCACGTTCCATATCCCGAAAGATATGTCCTTTACCACCGCTCCGGGCTTATCAGGAACGGCAATCGCAACCCTCGGGGGGCGCTGTTTTGGTCACTGCAACTTCCAGGAAAGCTGGACGATCCAGCCTGCGAAGGAGAGAATGTTTTGGTCTATGGTGGAAGCAGCACCATTGGGCTGCTTGCGATTCAAATGGTGAAGCTGTAAGTCGACTTTTGCTTGAATCTCAATACCCGTCTCTTAATTAATGCCATATAGGTGCGGCCACCGGGTCATTACAACGTGCTCCCCTCACAACTTTGACCTGGTCCGTCAGTACGGAGCCGATCTTGTGTTTGACTACAAGTCTCCAACTTGCGCGAAAGACATCCGGGACGCAAGCAAGAATACTCTTCGATATGTACTGGATCCCTTTTCCGAGGTTAAAACATTGCGCATATGCCAGGAAGCAATGGGCCGGACTGGTGGTCGTTACTGTGCCTTGGAACAATACCAAGACGACCTCTTCACACGCAAAACCATCAAACATGAGCTGGTTATGGGAGGGGCTATATCTGGTGAGGGTGTTAAACTTCCGGAGCCATACGGTATTCCGCCCCGTCCGGAAATTGGAGAATGGGCTCGAGGCTGGTATCAATCCGTTCAGCAACTGATTACTGCCGGAAAGCTGAGTCCTGCTCCCGTGGAGATCATTCCGGGGCGGTTCGAAGGTGTCCTTGGCGGGCTGGATACTCTTAAGGCGGGTAAGGTGTCTGGAAAGAAGCTTATTGTCGCTATATAAACCGGAACCCTAGATTAAGTAGCTATTTGAGACTTTTATGCAGAGAATGAAATATATGACGGTAGTTTCTAACGCTCTGAGTTCTATTATGACCATCAATGACTTGTTTCCTATTACCCTGAATCAGCGTTGACAGGGACCCACTAGCTCCGCAGGCTTGAAAGTCCTTTGAAACGTGTAATATTTGATTAGATGTAAAATAAAAGAAGGTGAAGGAAAAGAAACTGAAGAAGTAAAGATATGATTACTTCTATATGTACCTCGTTTCCACCAGTAACACTTCAATGCAGCCCGCCGTTCCAAACTAAGATGGAGTGGTCTAAACTGACCCATTTTTAACTTGTCATCTTTCGTTGACTCTTGAACACGAAGTATCTGGAATCAAGCGGCATCCACCGTTGTGTCATTACGTCCCATTATGCATGATAATCATACACCATTCGTGCAGTAACTGTCTCATCCTTCTTCAAAGTCTTCGAAGTCACAGCAGTGCGGGTGAGGTATCGCTTTCCGTTGATCATTTCGAAGCCCCAGAGCACGTGGGCAGTCCAACCCATCCTCGTATTATAAGCAGCCTCATCAATCACCTTACTCGCGCAACAGCCATCTTCAAATGCTTGACGAAGCAAATCATCTTTGACATCAGTGGTGTTCATGTATTTCAGTTGCATGACGATATCTCCAAAAATAGGAAGTGACATGTCTTGCCCGACTCCGTTCAGGGGGCATGATGTTTCACTGTTAAAGCCACCAGGATGAACAACCTGCTTTACGTGCATGGTCGTGACCGAGCCGATGTCAGACAAGGAGTCGGTGTTACTGTCGCTGCCAGCATCCGACAACGAAACCGACTGGGTGATTTGCAAAGAGAGACTGGCAAAACGGAGAACTTTCCGGGTAAACCAGGGTACACCTTGCTATTTTTCTTCAGTCATCGCCAAAGCAGATACATTGGGGCAATATCCATACCAAGGCAAATACTGCATCCGGATCATCGGAGAGTTTCCTATTCTGCGGGAAGTTATTAACCTGATGATTTAAGTCTCGGGAAGAGGAAACATACCAGACTCCATGTTCCAGCCAGATCGGTGATATCTTTCGAGAAGGGAGCAGCCATGGTTTGGTGCAGATGTTTTCTTGAGTAAAACACAAGGGAATAATTCACAGGTCCTGACTATTCACCAGGGTAAATGTGCTCCAATATGTCTATTCTCTATGGTTCCCTATGGTGCGAAGCGCAAGGGAGACCGAGGATCGGACTCGGTATCGGTATCGGAATTCGAGGCTGAAGCTGAATGTTTGATCAATCAAAAGTAACTCGGACTCGGCGGTCCGTGGATGTATCTTTAGTTCTAATATGAATTCAAATGGGCAGTTTTCGGATATTTCAATAGTTTATGAATCCCACCAGTAATAATGCGCCGAGGCCCAGCGAGCAGCAGTAAACATTAGACGAACCTAAGCCAAGGTCTGATATCATTTGGGTAGTAGTATCTCCATTTGGGGTCACCAAGTCCAGATCCAACTCGTGGCTTATTATGCACTGGAGAAACCAAAATTTACGTAGTATATTTTCTGGTTCATGCCCTATAACTACCTGGATATTGGAGTATTCAATACTAGTAACGATGCCAAACATGACCACCAAGTGCTACATAGTATCAGGTATCTCCACGACTATATTACCTTATTAATTGCGCCCATTATCAGATATCGTGTGTTCATGTTGGGTATTGAACAAGGTTCCGACAGCAGAAGAGTCCCATGCCGTAGTCAGGTCCACAAAGCAAACAAAAACACCAGTCTAAATGGTATCATAAATCCACCGGATCCTTCACAAGCTTGCGCAAACAGTTCATTGTTTCTTTCAGCGGAATCCCACACTCAACTTGTTCCTGTGTCATAATGTGGTCTCGTACGGAAGCCAAGGGGCCACTTCCCAAAATAGATGCAACAGGACTCGTGACTCCATCCATATCGCTGCAAGACATCCCTAGAGCCTGCTCAATTTTTGCCAACATTTCAGTGCTGAAGTCAATAAAGAATTGCATTTGTACTGTCAGGTTTCCGTCCATCTGAAACTGTCCGTACTGTAAACCTGGCAGTAGTAGGAATGCAGCCGCATCAACCGGAGGAACAAGAAGAAATAGTTGATAGATTTGGCTGAAAATTGCTCGATAGACGCGAATAAGATGGCAGTAGACTGTGAGTACTCCCATGGACGTTGATACGTCACATTTAGGTGCGAATAAAGTTCCTGGCTGATCCAATAGGGATAGATTTATTCTGCGATGACTCGAATCATGGGATGAAGCGGTAGATATGCCCCGTTGCTTCACATCTTGGGGAGGAGACTTCACGTCCTCGAAAATATTTAACTCCCCGAGAGGAGACTCGATACTCGGGATGAAACGAGAAGAGTCTTCCGATGGGCCAATTCCAGATTGAAGAATCTCTAAAAACTGTGTGGAATGGCTGAGCATGCGAAAAATGGGAATGTCAAGCTTCCCCAGCGAGAAGCTGATGTCGTCGCCAAAGAAGGCTGAAGGTTGCAAGATATCCGCGTCAGCTTCTAAAAGCTCGAGATCATCTATCAACTCTAAGTTCAATTTAAGCAGCCTTTTGCGCACATTGTAGATTTTTGTCGTGCTCCAGTCAGTCGTGCTTGTTGTTCCTTGCTTTTCATTTTCGGCGACCGCAGGTATCCTGTCCCAGGGAGCATCCCAACTACCGTCTATGACAGTTGAAGGGCATGGGTCTAAGATGTTAGGAGGTTCTGAAGGCAGAGATGATACGACACTATTGTGCGATTCATCTTGAAAATTGGACTGCTCCATTAGGAGGACATCTGGGGCCAACGTTTGAGGATTTGGGCGATAGTCTGACTGAAAGAAGAAATCTTCGACAGGCAACTGTTGAGGAATCAGTCAGTAGTATATCAATCACAACAGAATCTGCAAGCCCTTACCATCGGGTTTAGACCTGCTGTCCAAGGTGTTTGTTGCTCGTTCCATTGATCAAATGGGAATACGGTAGCAGGATACGAAGCCTGGAATCCCATATCCACCGAGAAGGGGGTTGTGTCTTCAGTAATCCAGGGTGAAAAGTTTTCTGGATATGGCCAACTGTTGTATCGTGGATACTCGGGCTTCCTGACATTGCCTGCTGATGGAGTCTTCTTCACTTTGGAGTTGGTCGATTTGTGCAGAATAGGCATAGAATGTCGTTCAAAGCCCATAGATCGTGGATCAAAGTCCCCTTGGTAAGAGCAATGTCCGATCTTTGATGAAAGGTAGTTTGAAGAAGGATGGTTGATGCTTGTCGTACACACGACCTGAGCTTTAAGACACCTTTCACATGATCTGCCATTCACATGATCGCGCTCACAGCGCAGTTTGAATCCTCGGCATCGATCGCAGGCTGACCTTCGGGATTGCCGATAGTTGAGGACTGGATTCATTGTGATCAATAGTAACAATAATTGATTGGCGATAGTACTTCGGGTAGATGTAGGTAAAATGTGGCGAAATATGTACTTTGATGACAAGTCAGAGGAAGTACTGACCTTCCGGCATATACTTCAGATATGTCTATTCTAATATGATCGACTTGTAGATTAGACCAAGATACAGGCCCAAGAAATGTATGGCTGTATTTGAAATAGGTACATGGCCACGGTACTGGGTCTCTGAAAATGTTCCAATAACGGAGAATCAACTCCTTCATCACCACATGCTGTTTATTCGTTCAAATACTTGGTGTACGTTAACTGGCGTTTAATGATTGAAAAAGTCTATTAACTAACTGATTAGGGTTTTTAGAGAGCCAAATCAGATTGTGCAATACTCAAAAAATGCTCTCCGCACTTTTTTGTGTCATAGAACCTTTATATCAGAGTCGATTAGTCAAGGTATCTATCCAATCTCCCCAGAATAGATATGACAAATGTCAACAAGAATCTTCTTTTTAAGATGTGACACAAAGAAAGCATGGTAGCGCGCGCTGGGGGTTGCATGCACAAAAGTAACTTTAACATTCTGATAAGAAACAAAAGCAAGGGAGGTCAATGTTAAGGAGAAGGCTAATTTGGCATGGTATCACAGGTTCATGTTATCAAGGATACCATGTGAGCTTCTGCATGACAGAGGAGCACTGACAGCGCATTATCAAGAGCCCGAGCTTCTGGTTTGGGAATAGCCGCTAGAGTCGTACATATCCCGGGCAGCCGGAAAATTAAAATCAGAACCAAGCAGGGATATAACTGGAACCATCTTTTGGATTGGCGGCCTCGTTATAGAAGCCCATATTTTACGCCCCATTACCCCTACACCGTCAGTTCTGTTCTGAACTAACTTTCATTCTTGAGTTGCACGGCGCCTGTGGCTTTAGTTCAAACGGCAAAATGTATTCATTCGCGACAAAAATAGCTCGAGGTGTCTGGCATATCATACCGCGTCTTTCAATTTGACGGATTAACTAATGGGTCTACATCACCTGGGCGCGAGAAAACCTGTATAGGATCAAACCTGACGCCTCTCGTGAAACAATCGTTGCACCGACTATGCTGTGATACCTAGTTATTTGGCCCCTTTATGCCCTGAATTTTCTATTCAGTCTATCTTTGTAGAACACGAGTCGACCATGACACAAACATGGGCCTATGCGATGGCTAGGTTCGTTCGTGGCTTTCCTTGGTACTCCATCGGTACCAATTCATTGGAATTTTCCAGACTTGCGCTTTTGCATCATAGCTCCTGCCTAGATGCTGTATGACAATCTTGTAACCTTCCTCAATCCAGACTGGGTAGACTTTAGACATTATGTCACAGATCAAGGGTTCAAACATGTCCAAATGCAATTTACTGCTAGATATTCCCCTCACTCTCTCATCGTAGTTACATACTTCTCGTCGGCGGTTTTCTGCAGGAAAGCGAAATGCGGCAACCCTTTGATTATGTGGAAAACAACATTATGCACATGTGCGAACTAAAACGTGTTGGAGCCACGAGTGATACCTGCAAATTCTGACAGATGTACACTAGAAATCATATTCAATGTTGTGGCAAATTTCAAGACAGTTCAGGCTTCGTCCCTTTCTCTAGCTGAATCAAATTGATGGTTGCTATGATAGAGATTTATGCGCTCGCACCCATATTCTTCAGCCGCCATAACATGGGATCTAGTCAGTTCATTGGATTGAGGAAAGATTTGAAATGTTGTGCATGATAACCTGTCCCTGTGGCCCAAATCATGATTGATTAGAGGTCGGACTTTTTGTGGGCACAGACAAGGGTTCAAGATTGGTTGTCAGGGGCGCAAGATAATTTTTTCCAAGTTGATGGAGCCTCCAGGGATACAATTCGCATCATTTCCAAGGTTCATATGAAGGAAGGGGTGGGGAACAAGATAGATGTATGTCTCGAAGTTTGCAATAGCATAACTTTTTAAAATGCCTAGCCGCTGCCAAATCAGATAACAATTCGTCCAGGCTTCAGCAACATATAAGCAAGTAAGCAGAACGAAAAATTCATTTGCCAACGAATTATTACCAGACCGAGTCGAGAGACTTGAAACCAACAAACATGCCCAGGTGGTGGAGAGGGGGTCTGAGTAAGCCGAGGTCCGCTCCCGTAGAATGCGGGGAAGTTGATTGCTGCTCTTCCTTAACTAATGCGTAGATGTAATAGAGAAAATGGAAATAGAAAGTCTTGTACTCTTTACGGCATTATGAATTTCGACCTACCCGCAGAATTAAAGTCTCACATCCAATCAATAGATTCTTTTATCAATTCCACAATAATTCCCCTCCAGCACGCCGAAGATAATAACCGGTTCTTCGACCATAGACGAGAGCACTCCCGGACAGATTGGGATAACGATGGCAACCCACGACCAGACTGGGAAACCTTGCTAAGCCGAGCTCGCCAACTGAGCGATGAAGCAGGCTTCTATCGTTTCGCGCTACCCAAGCAATATGGAGGCGAGGAGCACCCCAGCACAAACCTTTGGATGTCCGCGATTCGGTATCATCTATCCTCGCACCCCACATATGGAGGCGGCCTTGGACTTGCGAATGACCTGCAAAACGAGCATAGTATTGTCGGCAATTTCCCTGACATATATATGATCCACCATTTTGGCAATGAAGAGCAGCGCCGCACCTTAATTCCCGCTCGTTTGCGCGGCGAGTTTCGATCAACATTTGGTCTGACGGAGCCCGATCACGGGAGTGATGCCACCTTCATGTCAACAGTGGCTCGTCACGACCGTGGCGGTTTCGAGATCACTGGAATGAAGAAGTGGCAAACTGGTGCGCATAATTGCACCCATCTGATTATTTTCGCCAGAACTTCCGGCATGGCAGGGTCGGCGAAAGGCATTACGGCCTTCTTAGTTCCACGGGAAGCATCTGGTGTTCGAGTCCTCAGCTATGAATGGACAATGAACATGCCGACGGATCATGCAACCGTCGAGCTGGATCATGTGTGGGTGCCAGAAAGTGCGGTATTGGGAACGCTTGATCACGGCTTGGCAATTGCTCAGACTTTTGTACATGAGAATCGCGTCCGGCAGGCTGCAAGCGCGTGCGGTGCAGCGCAATTTTGTCTTGAAAAAAGCATTCTTCGTGCTCGTGAGCGCAAAATTTGGGGGGAGGGTAAAGTGCTCGCCGACAACCAGGCAATCCAATTCCCGGTGGTGGAGCTGATGACTCAGGTGGAGATGCTGCGATTATTTATACTGAAGACAAGTTGGGAAATGGATCGTATTGTTGCTGCAAGTCATTTAACAAAAAGCAAAGTGCCACCGTGGGTTGACATTGAGCGGAAGCTGAGTGACCAGGTGTCGATGTGTAATTTCTGGGCAAATCGCTTGTGCTGTCAGGCAGCCGATCGAGCGATTCAAGTAAGTCTTGGATTATCTTCATGCCGTCTGATAGGAAAGGCTGACATGACAGATTCATGGTGGGGATGGGTATTCGCGTCATTATCCATTTGAGCACATTTATCGACACTTCCGACGGTATCGGATCACCGAAGGAGCAGAAGAAATCCAGATGCGCAAGATCGCTGCATTTATTTTTGGGTTTGCAGGGCCGAAGAAGGAGCTGGAGGCCCGGGATAAGCCGAAGGCCAGGATATAACCTCCCCCTGGGCAGATGAAGATAGTATCAGGACATATTCGAAACAAAAATATCACTTTTATATTTGCATGGTATCTCTGGTAAACAAAGCGCTGAAAGTGACCGTCTATAGTCGATATGAGAGCAATAATGAAACTCCGAAGTAGCGCAATATAAGAAAGAAGTGCTGACATCCGCTCATTCTTATAAAATGGGCGGCGCGACGAATGAATCGGGGATGCCCTCAAAAACCCAGTTAAGAGAGTCGAAAACTTCAGAGAAACCAGCCTCGGTGAAAAATGCGCCGCTTTCATCAAATTGAGTCTGTAACAACAATGACGGGTCCTCGAGGGAGATGTCTTGTTGCCGCATGGGTCCGGCTGTTGTGGTGATATCCATATTGGCCGCAGCAGCCGCCGCTGTAAATATTAAGTGTTAGCAGAGCTTCCAAATTCCAAGCGCGAATAGGAAGCTACCTACCTTGCATTTCTTCGATACTCTTCACTGGCCGGAACCGCTGTCGCCAGCGCCATACAGTATCGTAGACGTGGCTCATGCTCATTCTACAACGAATCTTTAGTTGAAGACCGTCTTCCCCAGCTGGCTCTGGGCCAGTCGCATTCCACATCTGAGCGAGAATATCAGCAAGTCGAATAGGGCGGTCGTGGTCCATAACGCTAATTCGGCGGATGGCCGAGATGGCGCCGTTGAACAACAGCTTGCCATGGTTGAAGTCAATGTGTCTGTTAAAGCTGCTCTTCAACAGCTTCATCAAAGCGAAAGCAGCGGAAACAATCATTTGAAGGATATAGTTGGTTGAATGTCCAATGAGCTCGCCCGGGGCAGTTTCGAGATCTAATACTCGTCCTAGGAACGAAGTCGTTGCGATGAAGAGCTTGGTGAGATCGTCACTCCGTGGGCTGGGGCCTAGGAAAACAAAATACCGGAAATGTAGCTCGGCAGCACGCAGGTGAATCATGTTAATCGCTATGATGGTATTAGTCAGGTTTTCGAGATAATCAAATCATGGAACCATACCAGAAATCTCTTGTCCAAACTCAACCTCCATCTCCCTCAGTTCGCTTTCCAGTAATTGAACGACCACGAGTTTCTCCACACTGACAAATTCACCAGGGTCGGGCCTGCTACTATAAAGAGCTTTGGTGACCCGATCACAGAACTTTTCAATGCGAAGGCGAATGGCAAGGTCCGTCTGCAGGCGGTAGTCCGCATCCTTCAAAGACGCAGGCTCAAGAGCCCAGTCGTACATCGTGCTTGGAGGTTGACCATAACCAGTCGCAACACTATTGTATGATAAGCCACGACCGTTGGGATGGGGTATCGGATAATACATACTTCTGGGCCACTATGTTGCAGATGATCCACGTATGCAGTCGATCTTTTAGTGCTTCGCCTTGGACCCCCATTTGGAATGTTGTGAATTCCTCCGCCTGAACTGGGCGGTGCAAACCCAGCTGCATGGCAATCTGCATCATTAGACCACTAAGCATGAATGTTGCATCGGTCCGCTGGCTTGTCGTGGGAAGAGGCCATGTGCATAAGACACATAGTGCCTTGACTACTCGGTAATCCTGAGGAACATTGGTAATGGTTGACCATAGTAGACGGCTGAAAGGTCCTGATAGTGCACTCAACAAACCGGGATCAGATGGTGATCGCCGACTAGCAACACAAACAATAGTCCATGCTAGCAAAGGACAACGACCAAGATAGACCTCAGGAGGTTTGGGTAGATTCAGAAGCGGAAGAAAGGGGTGGTAATAGTTATAGTATCTTGGTAAGGAAATTAGTTCTAGACCATGGCACATTTGTGGGAAACATACTGCTCAAAGAGTCGTGCGACGCGAGCTCGAGAGAGGGTAATATCTTCGAGTCTCCATGGGGTATTCTCATCCTGTGAGAGGATGGAGCCAGATCGCTGCATCGTGAGAGGTGTTGACATGGAAGGATGAGGCTCTGCCGGTACTGATACCGGGCGTGACCGATCCACCGCAGAAGATTCACGCCGACGGAAACCTTCTTCTGAAGTTTGTGACATCTCGTCAGCCGTATGATGTTCACCTGCATGTTCTTCAGGATTTGTTTCAAGCCGGCGACGAAGGTCTGCAATCTCCTTCTCCATCTCGGCATTGCGTCTATGTACTGTTAGTAAAATGCATTATTAGAAAGGATTAAACGGAGTTTACCTTCGCTTGGAGATACGTTTAAACGATTGTTCAACTTTGCAGTCAATCCCGAGCCTACGGCAGCGGGAGCATGCCGCAGCGGGAGTTTGTACAATATCACATCGTAACTGGGTAATGTCGCGACGGCTTCAGCTTCAGCGCGGTGCAGGGGTGATGTGGACACGTCTAGTTGGACGAATGGGACAGGGCTCGGGGAATGTGCATGTGGCTCACCTTCTGTTGCTTACACTCATTACAGGCCTTTCGGCTTCCACCTCGGCGCTTGCCCGTGACAGGCGGGGTCTTCTCCATCTCGCCTGATTCCGGGCTTCGTTGCATGAAATTAACGCCCGGGGGCGGCCGGGGAAGACTGGGGGACCGAAAGTCGCTTTGGGGAATCAGGTGTGGTCCACTTGGTGCCAGCAGATTCCGATAGTCTAAGTCCATTAGGATCGGCTTGCTTTCGCCCGATATAAAAACCCATCGAACGTGAGCAGTTTGCTCGTGATGATTATCTGCCGGAAATCGGAGAAATCGACAGGTGAGGAGACTTCGAACGGGGGGCAGAGCCAAGGATTCGTTGTGGTGGGGCTGCTTTGTGGATGATGATTTGATGGACACAACGAGCGGGAGTCGGCGGTTATGGCTGAGTCAGCCTTCTAGCCTTAGGCATGAACACAAAAAATTTAAGGCGTTAAGGCACCAAGGCAGCCCTTAATGATGTGCGATCTTTCCTTTAACCTTCATCTTCCCATGTCTCATTGTATCTAAATCTTTGTAAGTATCATATTGTAAATGTTGGCCTTTTAAGTTGACTTATTATTGCCATAAATGTAGTATAAGGCGGAACAATATGCACTCCGGCATGCGCCTTCAGCCAACTTTTCTTTGCTCTACAAGAAAGCGATCAAACGTCCTCGATACCCATAGCCAATGATCGGATGAACTGTAAACATGCCAGCATGATCGGGTGGATCAAGTGGAGCAAACCTGGAAAATGAGGGGAAATCAAGGGATCGGCACATCTGATACGCTCTTGGAGTGTTTGCGACCGGAACACAGGGTTTGACCCAGCTCACCTGGAAGAGCTTTCCTCTTCAAAGAACAAAAATTCTCTGGGTTTTTTTTCTTCACACCACCCGTCATGGCTCGATTATTGGCGTTACTTACGCTTGCTCTTGGGGCTGCTGCGTATCAGCAACCATTATCGTTCGACGAGGCGGAACAGCTCAGTAAACTTCGCGGTGCGATTCGGAATGTCGTGGTGCTCGTTCAAGAGAACCTTTCTTTTGACCACTTCGCCGGTGGCCTCACATATAACAGCAGCATTGATGGCTTAGTGAACCGAAAATATTGTAACCCAGCAAATGTGTCTTTGCCCGATACCTCCCGGCAAGTTTGCGCAGCCAATACCGCTCAGAATATTGCTGCGGATGATCCCAACCACAGCATTTCGGGTATCAATATGCAGCTGTTTGGATCATATCACCCTCCTGCTTTGGCTGAATCTTCCATGGATGGATTCATTACCGAACAACGAGTTTCATATAGACTGGAGCGTTTGCAGAAACAACAGGAATTGGAAAGGCCCGGCAGACCAAAAATCCAGCATGATGAAACACGCGGAATGTCATCAGAAATGATCGCCCAACTCGAGCGGGAACGCGCAGCTGAAGTTATCGATTACTTCACCCCAGAGCATATCCCTACTTTCAATACGATCGCAGAAAACTATGTTCTCTTTGACAGGTGGTTTGCTGCAGTGCCCGGCCCTACCAACCCCAACAGGGCATATCTCACGTCGGGTACTTCCTATGGCCATGGCAGAAATGATGAAGGCTTTCTTCGATCAGAAATGCCGCAGAAGTCTATCTTCCAACAATTATCGGAGAAGGGAATTAGCTGGACCAACTACGAGAATTCAACCAAGTCAAGTCCTGCGTTTTTGCCCGATGCAATGTTCTACGAGTGGACTGCAAAATCAATCACAAGCAAGACAAGTGTCAAACCTATCGAGGATTTCTATCAAGATGCCGCCAATGGTGACTTGCCACAGTTTACCTGGATTAACCCCGAATGTTGCCACTACATGTCCATGCACCCCCCTTCTCCAATAAACATGGGTGAAAATTTCGTCAAGAGTATTTATGAAGCCGTACGGAATTCGCCCCAGTGGAATGAGACGCTGTTCATTCTGACGTGGGATGAGCATGGTGGATTTGCGGATCATGTGCCCCCTCCGATGGGAGTGCCTGCCGGTGACAGTCTAACATACACCGAAAGAGCTGCCGATGGTGGTGACTATAAATTTCATTTTGATCGTCTGGGTGTTCGCGTTCCTACGGTGTTAATCTCTCCTTGGGTTGGTAAGGGTCTTATTCAAAACAAGCCGGATGGAGATAACGACTTTACCCACACTTCTATTTTGAAAGTTCTTTCTGAGCTTTGGGATTTGGAAGTCCTCACACCTCGCGTGGAATGGTCACCTTCCTTCAAGCATTTGATTACAAGTGAATACCGGGACGACACACCAGAGTGGCTTCCAGATGCAGTGGACTTTTAGAAACAGGGTAATCAGCATCAAGGGATCATTATGCAAAATGTTTATACATTATCTCCTATCATAATAGGGGGTATTTAATATGGTATCAAGGTATCATAATGCGAGGAAAACAAAGACCCGACATCCGGGCTAGACTTTTGGTCGTTCCACGTCGAATCTCAGTCGAGCGCGAGTCTCACTTGCGGCCGAAGCCAAAGAATTTGGACATGCCACTTTGAGCAGCCTTTGATTGTTGTGTGATGGCAGAGTTGCGCGTATTCACACGGTCGATATCAAAGGGATTCGCTTCGTATGTTTCAGTACGTTCGAGAGATGAACGAGAAGACATCGACTCGTTATCCACAGACAATCTCGGGGCGTCCGCAACCTGTTTCTCTTGCAAGTCTTCAGCTAAGACGCCTTCGGTCTCCTTCGCATCCTCCTTTTCATGGGCCTTTCTGGCCAATGCACGCATAAAGTCGTCCGCCTCGGAAGCATACTTGCACTTGCGACGGATAGCCGGTCCATAGTGGTAGAAAATGAACGGGAATGGGGCGCATGCGAGCGAAAGAAATGCGGGAACGCTCGATGCCCAGTGAATTCCCAGGTTATTGAACATGTATGTCGTGAAAAGAGGGAATCCAGCACCAAAGCATGACCGGATGATGGAATTAGCAGCCAGCACAGATGCCGCGTAGATGGTGTATGCATCAATGAGATAGTTCATGATTCCAAGGAAGACGAATACCATGCCAAAGCCGAATGGTGCTGTTGCGAGCACGCAGACGATCCATGGGATGGATGAGTAGTTCGTCCACGCAAACCAGAATAGACCGATGGGAATTGCTAATCCACCATACATGGTTGGTGGGAGACGTGCCTCTGGTGGCGCGAATCCGTTGTGCTTATGGTGGATACGTACATAGCGTTTGTTATCGAACATGTTCAGACCAACGGCGATCATCATTCCCACCATCACAGCAAGGAAGGGCAAGCTACCGACTCCTTCACTCCAGCCTCTAACCTCTTGGAAGACAATTGGGAAGGCATCGAAGAGCATATATAGCGTGCCGTACACAATAGCCATGTAAAGTGAGAGCAAGAAAACAATAGGCTCGGCGAATAGGAGAATCCATGGTCGTTTCAGCGCAGTGCCGAACGCATCACGGGCGGAAACCGTTCCTCGATCAATATCCAACTTGCTGCGATAGACTTTTCCAGAAAGTTTGGACAATCGTTCGGCTCTTTTGCGGAGCAAGACGGGGGCGTAAGTTTCCGGAACGATGAGAGTTTCGCACATCCAAATCAGGCCTGTGAAGACAGCCAAGAATCCTTGCACCCATCTCCACCCAGCGTTTTCTCCCAAGAAACCTCCGATAACAGGGCCGAGTGTGGGTCCGAGGAATGGTGCGCCAGCAAACAGGCTCGTCGCCAGTCCACGTTTTTCCGCGGGGAAGATATCAGCAATGACACCACCCGCGTTGGTAAGGGGAGATGAACCAAAGGAACCAGCGAAGAAGCGGAGGATGATAAGAACGTAGGCATGCTGGGCGCCTGCTGCACCTGCACAGAATGCAGAGAGGGAGAAAAAGGTGATCACAAACACAATCTGACGTCCAAAAAGCTCACTCATCGGAGCCCAGAGCAAAGGACCGACAGCAAAGCCCAGAACAAACAAGCTCACTCCCAGAGTTGCGACTTCCTCGCCAACATCCAAGTCTGTCAGGACTTCATTAATTCCGCCTGCATATGCCGAGGACGATAGCGAAACTGCAAGTGTCGCAAATGCGACCAGTATAGTATAAGTCCATTTCAGGCCGGAGGAAAATTCCATAGGATTGCGGGGATCATTAGGGATCCATTCGACGACATAAGGCGACTCTTCAGTACCGGCGCCATCATAGGGAAAGTCGATTATTTCAGGTGTAACAACACCCTGGTCGGTCAGGATGCGCCAGTAAGGGATGTGTTGTGGTCGCGGTGCTTCGGGAGAGCCTTTCTCCGCTGAAGACATGATAAAATGTGATCAATTGATGAACTGGTGCAAGCACTTGAAGAGTTTGCAAGGGGGGAGATTCCGTTTTTTAAATAAAGTCCATGGTCCAAACATTCAGGCACAAATCAGTCGATCGCCTGACATTCATTATAAATGTCCTAAATCGCATCAGCTGGACTCAATGGATAAACAATCACGCATCCTGATTGCTGGACAGCCTTTGATCGCCCCACCAGATGGGGCGGACTTGCCGTTTTCCGTAATCCACAACCTGATTCGGTTGTCGTGTCGGCAAGCCGAGCTATCGGATCTACCGCCAAATGTGACTGCCGTAGGCCTCGGCGTGCCTCGGCAGCCACAAACGTGTATGGTACAGATATCTGACAGACCCACATTTTGTTGATCTCTGCCGATGTACGGTATATTTTTAAAGAACAAAATGCTCATTTAACTTTGGTTCTCACAAATTATGCTTGAGGAACCTGCACGAGAGTAGGCAATTAACCAGGTGCAAAAATAAAAAAGAAATTTATGTACATGTGATTAGTTCAAACAGTGCTCCCGAATCATGGTGGTCTATGCATGTACAAATCCTCAAGCGTCTGAAGATCTTGAACTAGGTCGATATGGGCGAGAGCGCTATTCCCCTATTCTTCAGCATTAACAAGTTCTTTTAAAGTAAATACCCCGACATGAAAGCAAACAAATTTATAATAACATGATCAGCGGATTTTTTTGCCAGCTTTTGAATAATTAATATGAAGGATTTACAGCTGTGTTTACTGGACAGATGGTCCTGATCAAGGTTTTTCGCGACGAAGAGAAAACAAGGTTTAAGGCTAGCAAAACACTGTAATTTTGGATGGAAACACCGAAGGGTCTTCGACCATAAAACCGTAAAGACTCTTTAAATGCCGAGTGGGTCCCGATTGAAGTGTACCTAGTTATACGCCGTAAATGGCTTCACTGATTACCCGATTAGTGTAACCTGCTCATCCCCGTTCTATATGGACGTATTTGCTCGCAGCAAATGTTCGGTTGATTATAAATATTGCACATAGTACGAATGGGTCGACGGGCACATGTATTTGTACGCCATTCCCCCAGGAAGCAAACACATGACTTCTCGCGCTTTAAATCCTTCCTTCTTCACATCCAGTTCAATACCACTCCTTTGTAGCAGGTTGCTCCCACGGTAAGTATTGTGTCTATAATTAATTCAGATTTGTCGCCGAGAAACCATGATCTATCCACTCTGTGTTTCGACTCAGACTCGCTCTTCCAGTCAACATGTTATCGAAGGAAACAATGGCATCGCGAGCTGAGAAGGCGACCATGTTATCGAGCTTCAAGGAGCTTAGTATTCCGGCAATATTCCCACAGGCATGCTAGCACCTGACCTGATGAACATTCTTTTGTTCCTCTCTCGCGTCAATTTGGATCCATGTGGCCGTGTCGCAAGGCTGGGCTGCCAGGCTCACAAGTTGTGTACCCTTGTCAATTCTGTTAGCCCCTATCGGTTCAAGAAATTCAGGTCGAATAGCGATCCCCCATACAACTATAGGCGGTATTTCTACCCCTTGGATGATCCTACGATCTTTCGGAAAATCTCAGTAGAGCACGAGATCTTTTGTTCCATCCCAGCCACAACTCATTTCTCGTTGGACAATAAGTGACACCCTCACCTACTGGACTTTGGGGTAATTGCTAAAATCTTCGATTTTCCATTCATGTGTCACGTTATCAGCTCCGTCGCTGCCACGCATGTTCGAATCAATCATGCCTTGGCCAAATTGAGACTCATCCAGGCGGCCAAGAGTCAGTTCAACATGCCCGGCTCAGATGCTGCAATATTGTTCAATCGGCGTTTAATCATAATCGGAAGGGTATGATTGAGAAATTTTATTTGCGGGGTGATGCGTATGGAATAAGGCATTTCATAAGAAAGTCATATAGTTACAGAATACAATCTCTTAACTAGTGGGGTGGAATGGCAATGGAAGTCTCCACTATGTGAGCCTTAGTGGCAAGTAAACGCAAGCTACTTCTCAACACCTGCTCGGAGCGTAAGTTCCGAGATCACGTGATAAATCTTATGTACTTTGCTTCAATCCATTTTGTTCTCTATTTCGAACACATAGCCCTGGCTATTCTGTCTTGAGTTCCAGATTCAGACCTTTGGAAACCAATGACTCGGGATACCGATGCGGATCGTGTTGTCTTTCCTTTTCTGTTCGGATTTACCTAAGAAAATTTCATCTCCGCGTGTTAAACATGTGGGTCTTCTGTCCGAGACCCACTCTATTCAGGCGAATGCGGAAATTCTCCAGTATCCGTAGAGAAAAAAAAATTCAAATCTTGCGAGCTCCCTCTAAAGTGACACAATCTGGTCGCTTCTGGACATCAGTTCAAGCTCCAACTAGCTTGTCAGGCCGTAAATACCCGGTCGCTCTGGTCCAAGATGCCTCCTCGGAATGTCGCCTCAGTGGCGCCAGCCAACAGAAATTCTTCGACCTCTTACGTCTCTGGCATTGATTTCGGCTCCGATCACAAAAAGGTGTCTCAGGACATCAAGATCTCTGATAGTGAGCAAAACAATGGCGAGGAAACAGAGCCGGGCCAGCTGAAGCGTCGTCTCAAGAGCCGACACTTGCAGATGATCGCAATTGGTTAGTCTTCCCTACCAGGATTCACTAAAGCTCCCCATAGCTAACAATAACATTTAGGTGGAACTATTGGAACTGGTAAGCACTAGACGAAGATAATAAATCAATCTCTGTTTACTAACCCTCTTAGGTCTCTTTATCACGAGCGGTACTGCCCTCGCGGAAGCCGGTCCCGCCGGTGCCCTGATCGCATACATCTTTATTGGTACAGTCGTCTTCTCCGTCATGGTCTCTCTCGGTGAGATCGCGACTTTCATCCCCATCACCGGTGCCTTCACTTCCTACGCGGCGCGATTGATCGATCCCAGTCTTGGTTTCTCTATGGGTTGGATCTACTGGTTTAATTGGGCCTCCACTTTCGCAGTCGAACTTACAGCTACTGGAACGATTATACAATACTGGCGACAGGACTTGAACATTGCGATCTTCATCGGAGTCTTCTGGGTCTTGATCACGGCATTGAACTTCATGCCAGTCGGATTCTACGGCGAAGTGGAGTTTTGGTTCTCCACTATTAAGGTTTTGACGGTCATCGGCTTCATGATCTTTGCGATTTGCGTTGATTGTGGTGTCGGAAGTCAGGGCTACCTGGGCTTCCACTACTGGAAAGATCCCGGCGCCTTTGCGACATACCTTGTCACAGAACCGAAGTCGTTGGGCAAGTTCGTCGGTTTCTGGGCGGTGCTGATCCAAGCTGGTTTCTCTTACCAGGGAACTGAGTTGGTCGGTATCGCTGCTGGAGAGACCGAGAATCCTCAGAAGACTGTCCCCTCTGCTATTCGCAAGACCTTTGTCCGAATCGGTCTCTTCTTCGTGTTGACGATCTTTTTCATTGGCTTGGTTGTGCCCCACAACAGCGACCGGCTCGCATCTGGCACGACCAGCGGTGCGTCCTCGCCTATGGTTATCGCAGCTGATCTTGCCGGCATCTCAGTTCTCCCGAGTTTGATCAATGCAGTTCTTTTGACTGTGGTCTTGTCGGCAGCCAATTCGAACGTGTACAGCGGTAGCCGTGTCTTGACCGGTTTGGCCCTTGAGGGCTTTGCCCCCAAATTTTTCGCCAAAGTCACCAAGAAGGGTGTCCCCTATTATAGTGTCGCTTTTACCGCTGCCTTTGGTCTTCTCGGTTTCATGAACGTGTCAAACAATGCAGTAACGGTTTTCAACTGGCTGGTCAATCTCTCCAGTGTTGCTGGATTCATCACCTGGTCCTGCATCAACGGATGTCACATTGCCTTCATGCGCGCATGTGCTGCGCGGGGAATTTCACGCGACGATCTCCCCTACAAGGCGATTGCCCAGCCATGGCTGGCGTGGTATGGTCTGTTCTTCAATATCTTGATTGCTCTCACTCAGGGATTCACCTCATTCATCAACGGCTTCAATGTCTCTGATTTCTTCGTGGCTTACATTTGTATAATTGTGTTTGTTGTCCTTTATGCTGGTCACAAACTGTGGACACGCTCATCTTTCATTTCCGCTGCCGAGGCTGATCTTGATACTGGCCGAATCGAGTACCACAAAGAGACCGAACTGCCCACCCCGTGGTACTGGCGTTTGTGGCACTGGGTTGCTAACTAAGCAAATTGACTGAAGATTTTGTGTTGTGAATGTACATTTTTTATATGTGATGTGGTCATATTTGGCAGCGAATTCAAATGCATGATATACCATCAATGTTCTAATAACCCCTCCCACCTCCCTGGCCCTTCACGTGTAGCCGTGTGTTCATGATTTCGTGTGCAATCTTTCACTCCTCTCATACCCAGTTGAATTGCCGTGCTACGATCGATACACCACCTATCAATGCCGTTGCCCCTGTACAAACAACAAGTGTGCCATAACCACTCCCATACACGCCATATGCTGAGCCTTGCCAATTATCCGCCTTGAGCAACGCTTCACTGAGTGGACCGCTAACCAGATTCCCAATCCCTCTGCCAAATTCCATGAATGGATATATGACGCTCACATCCGCGCCCGGATTCGCTTGTCCAATTTTCTGTGCCACTCCTGCCCATGTCGCTGTATATCCGCCTGCCAAAAGTCCATAAGTAACGCAAAATAGGTACAGAATGGGGATGTTGGTAGCAAACCCCCAGAGGAAAAACACCGATAAGACCGTGCCAACTGTCGATATGAGGATGCAGGTGGTACAATGGTATCGATCAGAAAGATATCCCATGATGACGGAACTGAAGACCCAAGATAGATTAATTAGGGTGACTGTGAGTGACGACACAATCTCGCTGGCGCCCAGGCTGCGGGCATATGTGGGCAGATATATGGTCGGCAGAAAGAAGCCCAATGCTTCAACAGTATTTCCAAGCTGATAAATGTTGTAAACTCTGCTGTATAAAAAGCTGAAGTTGAGTCTGTCGTAGCTGGGAATCTTTGGAGGTGGCAGTCTGGGTTTGTGCCAGTAGAGGAACGGCACAGCAAGAATGAACAAAGCCACTGCAGAAACTCTCAATGTTGTTTCGACTCCGTATTTACCAAGGAGCCATTCTATCAGCGGTGGAAATATGACTCCAGAAACTCCTGATCCAGCCTATCTTCCATTTACATAAGATTAGCAGGAATTTCACAGACTTACGGACAGGCGTGTTTCAAGGGTGAATTGAATTACATACCAGAGAAATTCCAAATGCCAGCCCTTTGCGCTTGACAAACCACTCGGACATGTATAAAATTGACGGTGTATATGAAAAGCAGGCTCCAATGCCATAAGCAGCCCCTTGTGACAAAATGAGTTGTGTCGTAGTATTGGCGAAGGAGCTGAGTGCTAAGGAAACACACACAATTCCAACGCCCACCGTGGAAACCCAGCGAGCGAGTCTGGGAATCAATATCATCATAATAATCGTAAAAGGGGCAAGTAAGTATGCAATGCCCTGTGTCATTGTTAACACCATTAAATCTAGCTTCAAGCAGGAGAGACAGCAATACCATAGCACATGTTCCAATCACAGCTATATTTTTAGATCCTTTGAATGGCTCGTGCATGCTATAGTAGTCCTGAAAAATGCCAAATGAGAAGGCAAATCCTTCAGAGATTGTTAAATTCCTTTCAATCATTCTTCGCGTCTGTTTCATGTTCCAATGACTTACCCCATACTAATGCTTCTAGCATAGTAGCGGCTAGCAAAAATAGCCATGCATGAACCCCTCCATCAACTGGAGGCAAATCTTCTTCATTCATGCCATCTTTCAGATCAATTTCCTTGCAAGGTGTATCCGCACGACAGGCTTGGTAGTTGTCGCTCGCTGTGCTGGTTGGATGTCTATCAGACTTTGTTGAGCACAATGCAGAATCGTTACTCGCAGAAAAAGATGAAGACATGCGGGATGATGCTGATTAATTGTAAAGTCCGACGGGCCTTTCTATATAGTAATCCACGACACAAGGGAGAACGGAATAGGTTTGGGTCAGCTTTGTAAGTGACGAACCCTCTCATCTGTCACCGCGAATCAAGGTTCAGGAACCAAGGAGTAGGTAGCGAGTGCATGCCTGGAGGATAACAAAAGGCAATGGAATGTCGATCAGCTCCTTCATAACACCCTCAACCTCGCCTAAAACTTTTAAATTCAAATGTTGGCTCATGTCTGAAAATGTCTATGGTTTTGTAAATATGATCTATGAGGGATATTTTGCTCCAGATATATACGCATCAAGTGTTCGGATGTGCGTACTATGTACAAACATTAAGTAAAATTGTATGGATATAGCCCATTTCTATCACTGAATCTAGTTCAAGAAATTAGCCAGGAATGCCTGCTAAAAACAATCCACTTTCCAATTTTGACCTATTGTCTTACCCATTGTATTCGAAGGTTTTGGTGTGGCTATTTTGACCCCAGACTTCGAATCATTCAATATTCGTTAATTCAAACTAACTCCATCTGAGATGGGCACATATCCACGCAGGCACGAATAAAATAATCAACATATATGCCAACATCAATTTCTGTCATTTCTTCTTCTTTCAGATGATACAGTCAGTATGTGGCGCTGCATTGGAAAAACCTCCGGTATAGCCTTGGACTCAAAATTTGTATTAACCTGGCTCTTGCTTGACGATACTTCTGACGTCCTTGCGAAATGGAAAATGTTTTGACGTCCTGGGAATAAGCGGGAAAATTGGAAGTTTTTGCAACGGTTGTACATTATTTAAATTGTCGGATATATAGACTTAGCACTTTGGGTGCGACGCTGAGGTCGCTTATTTCATTTCCACCTGGACAGGTCTGGAAAAATTTACCCCAAGTACGGTAGTTCAGTCACATTGTTACGAAAGAACTAGTTATAGGCTTAGCCGATAAGAACCTTCTCTGGTTTCGATGATCTGTGGCCTGAATCTGGATCGGAAGTTTGTGGATCCTAAGGATACCCTCCTTCCTATGGGTACTATGCCATCGATTTTATGGTGCGAAAAAAAGGGGGTACTTGCTCCACGCATTAGAGAACTTTATCGCTATAAGATCAAAGCTGAGTGGAGTCGTTCTAAGGAATGTGGCGCTGCTGAGCAGTAAACAGTATATTTCACCGTATTTTACTCCGTACTTAGTACAGCTAGTAAATGATAATATCAGTATTACCCCATAGATACTCACTGCACTTGATAGTTTTTGGCCCGATTCTTATATCCTGGTATTATCGTCTACACAAAGAAATCTCAAAATCAGTTTGTGGGACTGCAGTTACAGCATTTCATCTGTTATGGGGTACTCCATCTCTGATTGGTTTTTCTCCGTATGTTCTATGACCAGTGATGAACCACCTCCTGGCTGCCTTTGTGGGGGGAGGGGGAAGGCCTTTGTTTGCCATTGAGCGCTTTTTTCCTGTTTTAAAATTCCCAGATTTATAGGGGAAAGTTTCCATTTGTGTACGGATCGATTAAGTTACTGGTTGTCGATTGTTGTTGCTGTCGCCCCACCTGAACAATATCAAGACCATTCATTGTTTTCCACCATTAAATATGATACCTGAAAGTTGGGAATTTCCCTGCTGTATCGCTCTCTAATGGTGCTTATTTTTTTGCTATTTTCTTATTTTGACTTCCCCGATAACAGCGCATGGAGCGAGTGGTAATTGTGGGAGCAGGTTAGTGGCCTCTATCCACACAAGCGACCCAACTAATCCTCCTAGGTCTTTACGGCCTGGTAGCCGCGAAGACCTATCTACAAGTGAAGGGTGTGTATGATGGCGAAGGAGAAACCGACTCCACAGCTGAGCCAGAGGGCATTCCACCATGCTTTGCCGATCACGGTCATGAGGTCAAGCGTGCCGATGGGTGTCATTTGCTTGTGCTCGATGCTGCATCGGATATTGGAGGTACCTGGGCAAAAGAACGTCTCTATCCAAATCTTCTCAGCCAAAACTCCTATGGTCTGTATGAATTTAGCGATCTGTCTCTTACCGATGCTGTCCCCACCGAAGGAAGCAAGGGAAATTCCCAGTTTATTCCTGGGTGGAAGATCAACCGATACTTGCACACCTGGGTCGGTAAATGGGGCCTTCAGAAACACATCAAGTTGAACTCAAAAGTTGGCATATCTTTCTCGTTTTTATTCGCTCGGCTAATCAGTTTCAGGTCAACAGCATCAGCCGCCTCGAAACCAAGGAATGGAACCTCAACGTTGCCGTCATGGGCCACCTGGTTCATCACCAAAAGATCCACATAATTTGCGATAAGTTGATCCTGGCAACAGGGCTAACGTCAGTCCCAAATTTACCAGATATAGATGCATCCAAGAGAGCCGGCAAGCACTTTACACAGGAGATACATGCCAAGGATATCGGGAGCTGGTCTCGCACGAATCTAGGGTACCAGCCTCTTCCCAGACCTGACAAGATCATACAAAATCCACAAAGTCCACAACCAACGACATCTAAGATACAATCTGTCATTGTCTATGGAGGAGCCAAATCTTCTTTTGATCTAGTTCATTTTTTTGCCACGATTCATCGAAAAGATCCTTCCTTGCATCTACAATTCACACCCGAAGACCATGTCCAGGTACATTGGGTTGTTCGAGACAACAGCCCAGGCCCAGCATGGATGGTTCCACCGAGCTCCTCACTTCCCACTGGAGAGGTTGTGGCTACCGACAAGGCAGTAAGCACGAGGTTCATCCATTATCTCAGTCCATGCTCTTATGAGGCGCCCAAGCGCCTCTATGTACGGAAATGGAGGATACATGGAGATGGATCATGGCTAGCTCGTCTTTTCCATGGAAATCCCTTTGGGAGATGGTGGATGCGTTGGCTATGGAAGTCTGCGGATCGGAGCATGGAGAAATTTGCACGATATGATGAGGATGAAAAGACGAAGCTCCTTCGGCCGAACAAGAGGTAAGATGTGATTCGGCTCAAATGTTTCTGGTTACTAAAAATTTATAGCATCATTTCCTGTGGTGCCAGTCTTGGTATTGCCAACCAGCATGACTTGTGGGATACAATAAGGTCAACGAATGTGAAGGTTTACCGGTCCACGATCCAGTCAATATCTGAACTATCTTCGGGAAACGATAGGTCGACACAACAGTGTGTTACAGTATCATTGGCAGATGGCAGAAACATTGATAATGTTGATCTCGTTGTTCATGCCACTGGGTATAAGCCAATCGTCCCAATTAAGACTTCGCCACCAAGCTTTCGACTCACCCTTGGTATGTCAGGCATTGCCAGCTCTGACTCCCTGGAAGGTGTTGAGGATTCAAACGAGCTTCAAAAAGTAATTGATGTTCCTCTTGATTCCACTACAAAGGATCAATTTCAGTACTGGCAAACCCTCGACGCAGCACTCGAGCCAGCAATCAAGCAGAGACTAGTCGATGGTGGATGCGTCCCGCTGGAGAAATCCGATCCACCATGGAGTGGGTCAAACAAATTCATTCCATACCGGCTATTTCGTCGCATGGTTGCTCCAGAACTAGTTGCCGAGGGAGACCGTTCCTTCGCAACCCTCGGGATTGTTCTCGGTTCCACGATTGCAGTTATCGCTGAGGTGCAAGCATTGTGGGTTGCCGGATTTCTGACTGGAGGATTTGATCAGCCACCTATTGGCCATTCTACATTCAAGTCTGGATCACTGTTCCTACCAGATCTATCCAAGCAGACCATGAACAAAGAAATCTCGGAAGACTGCGTTCTTGGATCACTCACAGGGAGTGGGTTAGAGGTTGATGCTATCGATGTAAGTGAATCTTGTTTGTTTTATTATGAGCGAGACTAATAGACTGTTGGTGACAGTACAATGATATGCTCATGCGAGACTTGGGCCTGAACCCATATCGCTTGGGGGGAGGAATATTGAAAGAGCTTACTGGTGTTTATGAGCCGCGTGTATACGCTGGAATAGTTGAAGAGTGGCTTATTCGTCGAGAATTCTTGCACTTATCCTCACTAGCATGAAATTGATTTCACTGGTTTGAGATTGATAGTTGTTAATCGTACGAAATAGGACAAACTTCAGAGATTTATTTTCTACATGTAATTCTCGGAAACATGGGAACCATTCAGTCTATCAGCTTTGGTTATAATAAGGTTAGGTGGTTCTTCTATGCGCATTCAGATGTGCACTATGGTCTTCGAGGCATGCTTTAATCAACCCGAACAAAGTCATTCTTACAGGCATGCACAAATATACCGTGTGGTCTTAGCATGGTAATACTCATCTTCAAAGATAATAAAGAAGAATCTATTATAATTATATTTATTCTCAAAGATGGCGGGCCATCGGAGACGAAGGAAGTCGATGGTTTCGGCGTCACTGCACTAGTAGGGACGCTTTGAGTGGCAGTAAATAGACTCAATGGGTACTGGCTCATCGTGTGAATGGTCGCCGGGAGGAAGCAACGAGTTCCGACCGGTACATTCGGGGCCACTATGACGATATAATTAGTACAACCTATCCACAGGATGGCATGAGTATAGGGTGATGGCAAACTCACTTGAAAACACGGCAGTACTTTTTGACGGCGATGGTGAGAACCTCACTGGGATAGAATTAGCAGTGAATATTCCAATTCTAGCGAAGATAACTCACTCTTGCTCGACTTCGTGGCATTCATCCAGCAGCACATCTATGCCCTTGCTGATATCGGTGGTTTCAATGCCAACCTATGAGTAATGTTAGCACTCCGAATGATGTATTACCATAGAATAGGTACAGACCATTGTATGTTTTGAATCTTTGGTCGCAGAGACCGAAAGGAGCATGAAGCTCAGTAGAGCAAGTCGTTTAAGTCCGTACATTATGGAAGCGTCGGTTCGAATGTCAATGGAACATGGATTTGAGGATATGTACAGGAGATGCGGCCATCCGCCAGAGAAATCGCTATTTTGAAAACAAATCCCTTGCTTCTATTTTAAAAAGGGAGACTCCTTAGTAGGGATCGGAATGTAATCGTGGACTTGACTTGTTTACGTTTTCCCTTCCCCACAATTTCCCCCTTCTCCCCTTCAATTGTACCCTTCCAACCATCTCACATCCAATTCCCAATTAGCCTGCATGGCGGCCCTTCTGGCCTGTCTCAACAATAAGCACATACCATGAGTATTGACTGGTTACCCTCGCCGCAACAGGGCCATGCTCCTGCATATACGCCCTCCGATTCCACCGATTGCCCCCAGTTGAGCCCACGATAGAGTTTCGCATAACCCAGGATTCCTTGCATCACAATAAGAACTGCGATGCACGGCTGTTCATGATCGCCCAGTCTGCCCCACCAACACGGGCGCCGAGTCCTGATTAACAGCAGGACACCGCCATCGGGGTTTCCCCTCGTTGCCTAATTTCGGAGTGAGTATGTAGGAACATGTTATCTTGTGAAGGTAAATTTTATAAGTATCTACATTTTATTCCACAAATGTGACAGCAGATAAATCCTGTTCGACACAGTGTCAATTTCCGGGTACTCTGTTCGTTATCCGAGATGACTTGTGATGACTAGGAAGTGTAAGCACTCGAACGAAGAAAGGTCTAGGCATTATCACGTGAATAACCCTGCGTGGCTCTTGGTACATAAACAATTCTCGCTTATCAAATCACCGCCCGGATGGTCTAGTGGTATGATTCGCGCTTCGGGGTAGTCTTGATCCCAGTCTATGATAATAGCCTATTGTGCGAGGTCCCGGGTTCAAATCCCGGTTCGGGCCCATCAACTCATCCTTTTTGTTTTTATTTTATTTTTGTTGATTGTCTGAACAATTCAATTCCATTCAATTATATTTTTTAAACGTACGACCAACCATTCGCAAGTTTTCCCCCAATTTTAGAATCTTCTTCACGTTCACTGTTACACCGAGTCAAAATTCCCTGGATGGCCAGTTGTGCTTGGCCCACAATGGTCATCTCTTTCTCTTTCCCACCCTTCGCCATTTTTCCATCCTCAACGAGAATTTCACCATTCACAACTGTAATGTCTACATCACGACCGGTGCAACCATGAACAACAGTTGTAACAACACTGATCCCGTCACTCGGAGTGTCGGCACTCCAAGGTGCGGCTCCAACCCCTCCGCGACCATATGGATCGAGTACCACAAAATCAGCCTTCTTGCCTACTTCAAGACTGCCAATATCGGCTTCTAATCCCAAAGCCTTAGCGCCGTTGATTGTCGCCATCTCGAGAGCGATCTCCGCCGGGATCAGACTTGCATCGTGGTTCACCCCTTTGTGAAGTATGCCGGCCAGGTGCATCTCCTGGAACATATCATAATGATTCGAGCAAGGAGCCCCGTCTGTTCCCAAAGAGACATTGACAGGAGGATTATGCGCAAGCATAGCTGGAACAGGTGCTACCCCAGAGGCTAGCTTGAGATTTGAGGTCGGGTTATGAGCCACCGAAGTCCGCGTCATGGCCAATAAAGGGATATCAATTTCTTCGTCAAGGTTCACCATGTGTGCCAGAACGAGATTATGTTTCACTTGGTTTGACGCTGTTTCATCGCCTTGTGGACAGAGCTTTGCATCCCGGATGAACTCCATGGCACTGCAGTCGTAGGAGTCGTGATAAATATCCCGATCTCTGGGAGCTTCGGCACAGTGCATCGTAGCGGATATACCATGCGCAGCACATGTTTCTCCCAACTCGAGATATTGAGAAATTGGTGCACCGCGAGGTGTACCTGCCGCAGCCCAGACATGAGTTCTGCCATCATGACTACCGTGGTGTGTCTTGTGTGCTTTAACGAGTTCAGGAATTGACATTGCAAGCAGGTCTCGGTCTCTCGGATCCGAAATTGACAGTTGGCGATTGGTTTCCGTGAACTTGACCAATTTCCCCTTTGAATAGTTAGGAACCAATAATTGACAAAGAAAAAGGAAAAAAAGTATGCGTTCTCACTTACCAAGCACCCTCTAATCCCCATTTGTCCCATAGCTTTGCAGATCTGATCAAATCCAGCCCGATATGTCAACATTGGATCAAGAAAGCAGGTTGTTCCTGTCTTGAGCATTTCCATCATAGTGAGATTCGCAGCATGGACACCGTCGTTGTCCTCGAAAACCGCCTCTAAAGGCCATATCGCATCGCATAACCAGTTGTGCAGCGGTAAATCTTCCGCCAAGCCCCGAAGCACGGACTGGACAAGATGAGCGTGTGTGTTAATGAGCCCAGGAATAATGATTTTGCCTGAACAGTCAATTTCACGCGCCCCAATGGGCAGAGTGTCGGGATATGGGCATTTTCCGATCGCTGTGATACGATCACGGTCAATTCGAATATAACCGTTGCGGAATACCTGGCGTTTTACGTTGACAGTAATTATCGTGGCGCCATGAAACAATTTGCAGTCAAGAGCAGAGGCAACTTCGGTCACAGCCATGATGAATATGTTTATCTTGGGACAAAATAGAAGAACAAGCTACCAGGTTGGCAATGCTGTTTTGATTCATGGTTTTGATCTGGGGATTCGGGGACCCCAGATACCCCAGACCCTCGGCCGACGCTAAGCAATCGGATTCTTATCAACAACAACACCCCGATAAGGATCTTGGAGATACAGCCCGCCATGCGAGATATTATTCAATGCGTGAGCAAATAGGACTATCAATGATAATCTTTCTTATTTCCCAAAGCCAAGATGATATATATCAGACGCTACCTTCATTTCGTACGTGGTTTCCTTGGGAGTACCAGCGAGTGTCCAACTACGTTCCATATCATTGAACTTAGCTTGAATGACGATCATGGATGCCAATCGGAGATCGCCGGAGAAAGAGGACAAATCATCCGGAGTTGCATCTTTCGAAGCAGCCGACCGAGGCTCAGATATTACTGAAATCACGTCGGTCGCCGAAAGCCGATGGCAATACCTTTGCCGTTACTTTACTACCTGGGAGGGATGGGTCGGCAACTATGTACAGTTCATCATTCGGATCACTATTTGCGAGGTCTCAATACTAACTAGAGATGAAAAGGATTATGTCTACCTCATCACCCCAAATATTTGGCCCCTCAACAAGCGGTACAAGGACTACGAAGCACCATTCTACGGCCTGAACGATGAAGTGCCAATTCTCCTTACCATAATTCTTGGCCTCCAACATGCCTTGACAATGATCGGATCTATCGTGTCCCCACCTCTAGCCATTGCAAGTGGCGCCTTTTATTTGAATACAGAGCAAAGCCAGTACCTTGTCTCGGCAGCTTTCATAACCACCGGAATTGCGACAGCGATGCAAGTCACTCGAGTCCATTTGACGAAAACACCCTTCTATATTGGAACCGGTCTTCTAGCGGTAGTTGGCCCTACTTTTGACATTCTTGCGATTGCCTTCAGCTATGCAGATATGCGTTATGCGAATGGTACATGCCCAACCTCATCAGATGGAACAAAACTGCCATGCCCGGATGCGTGGGGTGCAACGCTTGGAACCATGCTATGCACAGTCTGGATCCAGATCTTGCTGTCATTTGTTCCTCCGAAAAAACTCAATCGCATCTTCCCGAAGATTGTTACTGGTACACTACTTTTACTGGTTGGAGTGTACCTGATCTCGAGTGGCATGGAGAACTGGGGTGGAAGCTCAAATTGCGACGGTGGGACAGGCTATTATAGTCTCTGTCCTAATACCGCAGCTCCGAAACCACTACCTTGGTGAGTCACTTCAAGCATTCCAACTGACAGAAAGCTAATTTTCCGACAGGGGAGACGCAAAGCTCATTGGTCTCGGATTCAGCGTTTTTATCACCATTATCATGGTGGAGCTTTTCGGATCGCCATTGATGCGCTCTGCATCTGTCGTCTTTGGTCTCGCCATGGGATGCGCAATCTCCGGTGCTACTGGATACTGGTCGCGTACTAATATTGACGCAGCCCCGGTGGCCACTTTTCTCTGGGTTCATACATTCAAACTATCAGTGGATGGAGCGCTTGTTCTCCCACTTCTCATCATGTTTATCTGCGAAGCTGTCAGCTGCATGCCTGATATCCTCGCTACTGCTGAGATCTCTGGAGTTGACATTGATGGGGTTGAATTCAACAGTCGAATTCAAGGTGGAATCCTGTGTGATGGGCTTGGGAGCTTGATCAGTGCCTTGGGTACTGGGCTTCCAATGGTCAGTCAGGCGGGAAACAACGGTGTAATCTCTCTTACCGGATGTGCAGTATGTCTTTCAATGTCGTTTTCATGCTCTCCCTACTAACGTGTTCTTCTCTAGAGCCGCAGAGCTGGCTGGTGCGCCTCCGCCTTTCTCATTCTTATGGGTGTTTTCGGCAAATTCGGCGCAGTGTTCGGTTCCATGCCTCCATCTGTGCTGGGCGGGATGCAAGTGTTCCTTTATAGCACTATTACCGTTGCAGGTATCAAAGTACTAAGTTTAGTGCCATTCACAAGGCGCAATCGTTTCATTCTGACTGCTGCATTGGGCATCGGCTTTATGGATATTGTTTCCCCAAGCTGGTTCGATAAGGTTCTCGATTACAGTGGATCGAATGTCAACCTGGAAGGGTTTGAAGAGGGTATCAACCTTATTTTTGAAACTCCATTCATCATTGCTGCTATTGTTGGCGTATTCTTGAACTTGATTCTACCATATGATGGGAAACAGACGGATGAGCACGAGCGGTCAGGACTTCCTAATTAATTATGTACATGTACCTCACATGCAGTAAAGTAGCGTTCGCAATCTATTCTATGACTAATATCTTCTGGTTTACCCAACATATATAAAACTGGTGACTTCATATGAAACCTAATATCCGTATATTTCCGGGGTCAGGGGCTGTAGATCAATGAAAGGCATCTTCCCTCACCTCGCACCGGGAGGCTTTGAGCGTGCTGGGATTTGCTGGTATAACGATACCCCCAAGGGTGATTTTATCGTGGACTTTCACCCAGAATACAAGAACCTTCTCATTGCAACCGGCGGTAGTGGACGGGACATCGAGGTGATCCCAGCCCAGTCAACTCAGGTAAATTTATTAACAATTGTCTTATTTTAGTTCATTCAAACTCTTGCCAGTGGTTGGAAAATATATTGCTGGAAGCTTTCAACGCAACATATTTCAGGACTTGCTCAACAAGTGGATATTTCTCCTACTTATTCTCCTACTCAGTATTCTACCTTCTTTCATATCATATCAATCAAATGGTCAATTGGCTCTCTAAATGCATAAATAGCGGAATAGAAAAGAAAGAGAAAGAAAGAGAAAAGAGGAAAAATGAAGTGGAAGGAGAAGGGGAAAAAGGCAAAAGTCTAGTGGAGGTTTCGAACGTATGTCCAAAAAGTCTGCAGTGTACCCAAGTAATAGAGGGGTAGATAAGGTAAACGGACGATGTTACCACATGACAGCTTGAGGTCATGGACCTATATGTTGGAAACAGATGCGAGGTGTATCTTACTGGTCGATATTTGAACGCGGATAGATAATTCTTAGGAATAATGACGCGCTCAAAAACAAGACACTACAAGTATAAATATGATTTAAATTCTTCTTATCTCCCATTAATCTGATAAAAATAACAGCCAATAAAGTCGAGCAACGTCACTCTTTGTGCAAGGCAAGAATTTGAGGGATTCGGGCGGGTCCAATGGAACTGACGCCCGATCTGGAATGTTTTCCCCCTCATTTTAACACAACACCAAACTCCTTAAGCCATCGGCGATGACCCTCCGCTTCCGCCGGCGCTCGGCGCGGTGGACCGTTAACCCCTGCAAGTGATACGTGGTCAATTCGTGATTATGCATGACCGCAAATATACAGCGACTGTGTAGAGATCTACCACATGAGTGACTAGGAAGTCTCCGCGTCATGGCCGATGCTGGGCTAGCAAATAAATTCAAAGATAGAAAGATTCGCTGATAAAAAGCTGGCCTCGGTGAAAAATTTATATATTCAGCCTAATAATGGCTTTGCGGTCAAATGATCCATGGATACAACATGTGTTTATAGACCAGTCGCTGAAGCACCTAAACCTTTTGTCCATGTCCAGGTGTTCGTTAAGACAAAATGCGATAATCATCCCACGCCACTTAATTGATTCAGCTGTTTAAGTTCAATGTATGATCGAGACTCCAATGGCTCATGTGATCGGAAAGCGCGTGACGTGAAGCTGTGCGGGGTGAGTCATGTGTTGCGCCACAGAAGCCTCCGACTTCAGGTGTTGCATTCCTAGATAATCGTAGTTTAAAAAACAGTGCCAATACTAGTACGTATTACTGTCTAGTTTGAGGCAATATAGATTAATTATCATTCTCGGGTAAAAATTGAGGTAAATTCGTGAAGATTAAAGTGTGATCATATGTATCTCCCGCACGTTCGGAAACAGATTATTTTATTTGACCAAGAAGCAGAAGTAGGTACTTCTCATGAGCACATGTGCAGACAGTCTTAGACATTATAGGTCGAACTTGCCGATCACATCCATAAAATGAGTCGACTTCGATCGTGCAGATATCATTCATGTAGAGCATATATAAATTCTGACCAACACTTAATTAGTATAGCCCGTCGAAAATCCGCAAGAAGCCCCCAAATTTCGTTATAGACACACGATGGGGACCTGAAGTCACAGGAATTTGTGCACACGCTAAACTCTTTTTTAACCCCTACCAGGAGACACTCGTCCTTATTGGCTGTGATATAAAGAGCTTCAAAGATTAATATTCTCGGGAAGAGGGGTTTGTATTGGTATTATGTTGGACTGAAACTCATAATATGAAATGTTTACCAAGCACTCGGAATTTGAACTAAACATTGGAACCAAAATGTTGTATTAGAGTAATTTATCGCTATTTCTCAAACATTTGAATGTTGTCATTCCATCAATTGATAGAGAAGGCAGAGTTGCATGTCCTTGACTATCATATAAAACGCGGTATACGGACCGATAAAGCGGGGTGGCACCTCGCAGAGATCCGGCTGTTGCAACCGCTAGCCGTGTTATCTTTCTATCTTTGTTTGCGATTCCAAAGCTACAGGAAGCTGATTCGGTGGTGCAGATCATCGCACTCCGGAACCAGATACTGGAGCCGGTCACAGGACCGGCACGGCCTCTTAGCCGTGGGTCCTACAACACCAATCACAAATGCCAAGCCAGTAGTATATATGATGCCTTCTCATCGCGAAGCCAAAAATATGAATCATAATTCAAGATCCAGACATTCCAAACTCCTCACGACATGACATCAATGTTAAAGAGCTACCTGGGGTATAGTGACCCGGCGGGTGACAAGAGTGCCCAGGAAGGCTCCCCCACAAGAGCTCTCCCTGCCAATTGGTACACCTCTCAAGAGATGTATGAGCTTGAACGACGAGCGGTCTTCTCAAGAAAGTGGCTTTTGACCACACACAAGTTGCGTCTTGCAAAGACCGGTGACTATTTGAAATACAATATCGCGGGATTCCCTTTTATCATTGTCCGCGACCGCGATGGGAACATCAATGCATTCCATAATGTCTGCCGTCATCGTGCATTTCCTGTTGTCGCCGATGATGCAGATAGTGGAACCGCTCGAATCTTTGCCTGCAAATATCACGGCTGGTCTTATGGCTTGAACGGAAAACTCGCCAAAGCACCAGGCTATCAAGATCTGGAGGGATTTGATAAGTCACAGAATGGATTATTCTCTATTCATGTTCATGTGGATGGCAATGGGTTCATTTGGGTCAACCTTGACAGTGCCGAGAAACCCGAGATTTCATGGGAGGATGACTTCAAGGGTATTGACCTGCAGTCGCGATTCCAAGACTTCGACTTCGGTGAATACCAATTCGACCACACATGGGAGATGAACGGCGACTATAACTGGAAGGTTCTCGCCGACAATTATAACGAGTGCTATCACTGCCAGACTGCTCATCCGGACGTTCCATCGGTCGCCAGCCTCGATACCTACGATGTTGCCACGAAGAATGCTAGCATTATTCACCACCCCGGTACTACGGAGGAACAAATGGCCAAGGGCATGAATATTTGCAGCACATACTACTTCCCCAACGCCTCTATGACCGTCTCGTGAGTTCCTCTACAATATGATATGACTGGGTGACGTTCACTAACGATTGAGCAAGTCCACACTTCTTCTTTATGCAGCGCTTTGTTCCTACCTCGCCAACTAGCTGCGTTATGCGCTATGAAGTCTACCGCCACAAGAACTCGAGCGATGAGGACTTCGAGCATGTCAATCAGATGTTCAAGCGGATCATGGCCGAAGACAAAGAACTCTGCACCGAAGCCCAGAAGAACTTGAACAACGGCGTCTTTGTCAATGGTGAACTCCATCCACAAATGGAGAAGGGGCCACTCTACTTCCAGGGCATGGTTCGTGACCTGGTTATCGACTTCCACAAACGTGAAGAAGAGACTGGACGACAGATTTGGCCATCTCGCCAGGCCCTTCCTTCAACTGCTACCACCAGTCAGGAGGACATGGACTTCTGCACCAATCTAACCACCCAGAAACAAGGGGCTGATTGTGCGACGCAGGTCAGCGGGTGCTGTGGGGGAGGATGTCAGACAGCTGGCAACCAGGCGCTTGCCTACTGATTATGTTTTCTGCGGTCGCATTTTCATTTTCATTTTAATTTTAGCGTACTGGTTATATAGCGCTCTTTGGCTTTGGCTTCTTGTCCTATTAGAAGTTCACGAATAATGCAATATTTGAATAAAACAAAGGCCGATCATGACGAAATCCATATCTAAGGTTCACAACAGCCAAGCACTCTATCAAGAGGATAAAAAGTGGAAATCTCCAATCTAAACCCTTTGACCTGTGGGGACCCTTATCTTCATATGTGACAACAAGGAAACCTCAATCAACCTTCTAGATTGGGAAAAGGTAGATAAGCGGGATAAAGACCGTCAATTCCTGGCAAATATAGTTCTTCACGTATGCGGGGAATGCTATTGGTACGAATCGACTTTAACATGGATCTGCGACCGGGATTCTATACTTTCCGGGATATATTTGCCCCTTTGAGTGGGTTAAGTTACATCGTATTAGATGTATACAGACCGTTTTAAAAGGTAAACTAGCCTGAAATAGGTCCAGGCGCGATCTAGAATGCGAGTTTTGGTTTCCCGAAAGATTGTCCATTATCGCGTTTCCCCGCACCGATCGTCATTACCAACTTTCTTATCCCCTCCATTTACCCTGACAAGATCGTTTACTTTGCTAGGTATTCATCACTTAAAATATATCTTCTTTTAGTTTTCCTTGATCAATATCGAGTATCATGCCACGGGACGGCAACCGTGGTAGATTGCGTTCTCACGAAGCTTGTCTCAATTGCAGGTAAGTTGTGCATGGGATATTGGTGTTGTTTTTGTTGATTCCATCCTGACTTAATGACGTCTAGGAGGAAGAAGACGAGATGTCCAGCTGAAAAACCGTCTTGCTCGAGCTGTGTGCGCCTTAATCAACCATGCCTTTACACCACTACTTCCAAAGGCTCCCGTGGAGGTCCATCAGTATGATGTTTCCCCAATGATTCTATTCCAGCAGACTAACTCTATCAAGGCTGACCGACTGGCATATCTTGAAGAGAAGGTCAATCTCATTCTTAGCGGCAAAGGGTAAGAGAGAGAGACCCCAACAGGGCCCGTCGTATGCTAATATCATGAAGATCCAGCCCTCCAGATCAACACAAAGCCAAGCCGCAAGAAATTCCAGAAACAAGTTATTCCATCCCTTCAGGTCCATCGTCAAACGAGTTCAGTGGTAATGTGAATGAGCCTTTCTTCGGACTTGGCTACGATGACTCGAAAGGTCACAACCCGTCTCGAGTGTCCCGCGCAATCGAACTCTATTTTCAATACTGTCACCGACAACCAATATGGTGCTTTGAGCGAGAAGAAGTGAGGGATCCGAGCTATCTCTCTGAAGAACTTGTTTGCAGCATTATAACATTGACGTCGCGTTTCTCTCAAGATCGCGACGAGGTGCAACAGTATGGGGATACTGCACGGACATTGGTCATGCTTCGCATCGCGAATGGAACCATCGAGCTTGAAACGATTGAAAGCTTGTGTCTTCTCTCTTATTCCTCGTTCTTAGGTATTATTAATCTACCCAGAAAGAAACAATGGGAACTAACAGTGTTTAGATGGGAATGGCCCTCTTGGACGATTTCATCTTGGGCTCGCTCTCCAACTTTGCCGTTCTGCAATGTTAGATTTGAACTCTACGTATGGCCTTGAATGCCCCGCCGCCGAGCGGAAGAAAAGGCTTTTTTGGAGCCTTCAGTCCCTGGAACAGACTTATGGGCAACTGGGTGGCATATTGAGTGTTCAAGCTGAAGTGTTACGTTCCTTTTATCTTTCCACGGGCAACGATCCGGTTCTCGAGAAATCGGAACACCATCCCCCGCCACTACCTAATGATACCATTGGATGCACCAGTCCATCCGATATTGGCATTTGGAACTTAGCACTTCATTTTGGATGGGTATGGAACCGAGTCAGAGGCTATGTATTTGACTGTGCACAAAGCAAGTTGACCGAGCCTTGGCGGCATGACTCGATGTATGCGATGGTCATTTCCGACCTTACCGAGCTCGAGAATAAATTGTCACTTTGTCATCGATATGATTCAGTCAAGTTTTATGAGCGTCGAGCGGATGAGCTACGGGGAAACCGAGACTATTGGGCTTCTTGGCTCAAGCTACAGTTCACTTACCACACTATCCTGACAGTGCTGAACCATCCCTTCCTTTATATCGTGGCCTCACAATACAACCATAAATTGACGATTCCAAACACATTTTGGCGACGATCCTCGGAAATGGTTATGCTCCATGCCACTTGGATCGTCCGCATGATTGATATGGTCACTGACAAGAAAATGAGATTGATTGATCCGTTCTTCGGACATGCTGCTACGATTGCCGCCACTGTGCATCTTTACTTCTGTTGTGCTGCCGATCCAAGATTGAAGTACAAGTCCAAAACCGACTTTTCGAAATGCAGGAAATTCTTGAAAAGTTTTGTTTCATTTTCTTCTGCCTGTGAAGATCTGGTATGCATATCTCATTCTAATTAGAAGTCGTCAAACTAACTCAACAAATTAGGACAGGACATTGGATAAAATGACGCGCATTGCCTCTGGCTCGGAGAAGGTGGACTTTGATTGGGAACCGTCAAAGATTCATCTCAGCATTCCTTTGATGTGGGATGTGCTACAAATCAATTGTTTACCAACATTCGACGAGACACCTACAGCTGGGCTGCTTCACCCTTCATTGATGCCTGTCATTTTCCAAGAAGATAAAGAAAACTCAGCTACCACGATTGAAGTTATTGTCGCCATGTCTCCAGACGTCACGGTGAACACTGCCGACGGTGGCTCGGCCGCTCATATGCCCCCTAAGATGCCCCGTATTGCTGTCTCGGCACCAAACTCTCCAACTGCTCCCCTTAATGATAAACTCGTTGCTCCTGCTGACAGCCTAATGGCTAATGCCCCTTGGCTATGGGCCGACTCTTCACAATTTGTTGACATGGAGACTCTTGGTTATCCCGAGTCGGAATCAACGCTGGGTAATATTGACGGATTTTCCACATGGTGGGATTTTGGAAACTTATAACGAGTATTATATTCATTTCATCTTTACTCCTTAACAAGGATTTCAGGTTCACAATACCGCTCCCAGAGCTATCACAGCTTCACAGCTTCGCAATGAAGCAAATTCCTCCCTGATTAGTGCCCAGATGCACCATACACGAACAAAAAAAAACAAAAACAAAACAAAACGAAAGCGCCCAATCATGCCGCAGCGACCGTCTTCAACTTTTCCTGCAACGCAGCAAAATTTCTCTTCATCGCACTCTCGGTAAACTGAGCCCCGGTCACCATTGGATATTTCTTCTGAGGCCCTTGGATCAACGCATCCTTGCAGGGCTGATTGAAGTATGCAATGCTGTACCTATCCCCAAAATAATCACCCGGTCCACAAGGCGCCTTGACCCGATGGAAAGTGGACTTGAACCGATCGTCCGACCAAGACATGAGTAAGTCCCCAATATTGCACACGATCTCCCCCGTCTTCGCCTCCACCTTAGTCCACTCGTCCCCAATACCAAACTCCGTGACCGACTCGCGCCCCGGACATATCTCCAGCCCACTCTGCCCCTCCTTCTGGAAGAGTAGAGTCAAAAAATCCCAATCGGCATGTGCCCCAGCGCGATGATACACTTTGCCGTCCGATTCCTCCGGCAGAGCGAAGTAATGAAGTAGTCGCATGGTGGTTTGAGAGTCCGGTCGCGCCACATCATGACACTTGATGAAGAAGTCGTCGGCAAATCCCAGACCGCGAGCGAAGCATCGCATTAGTCTTTCTGAAATCCCTTGCACGCGGTGCATGAACTCCAGGGAAGTAGATTGGAACCCTGCGAGATGCTCATCTGCCACCCATAACCCCTTCATGTTTTCTCCATATTGCAGTTGATAGGATTCTTTGCTGTCAGGCTTTCCGGTCGATGGTCTGATCTGTGAGTTCTTTTCCCATCCCACGTTGTTGGTGTTCCAGGGTACTGTCTTCTTTGTCTCGTCCGGGAGCCCAAAGAAACTCTTAGATGTCATGAACATGGACTCGATGTCTTCTCTGGTAAGCCCGTGGTTGATGAGAGTGAAGAATCCGACATTTTGCGCTGCGTCGACTAATTCGCTGGTGATTTGATCGATGCGATTGTCGAAGTCATGGAGGGAGATTTGGGGGATCGGACGGTCGACGTATCTAGTTTCGGCCATTTTCAATGTGATTATTGACAGAACACAGGTTTTTGGAGATGGTTTGATGCTAGAAGATGAGAGATCTCAGTCACATATATAGAGATAAATAGAGTAGGTAGAGTCGCCTTATTTAATGATCTTACCTATCAGCTCCTCGGCCGAGGTGGGGGTAGTGGGGTCGGCCGACGTTGTGAATCTGACCTCGTAAAATTTGAAAAAAAGCCAACGGATCTGACTATCCAATAATGGTGACTCGCAAGGTTTCGCTCGGACTCTATTTTCCGAGCTCTTCACATAACCTTGGAATCGATGACTCGTGGTAACAGGAGGTAGGTAAGTGCTTCGTCGTACTAAACCAGTGGAGATAAGAGGATCCGCGGCTTTCGTAACGCCGAGAATTAATTGGCTCAAATCAGCGATAACAACATTTGAACACTCAACTCGTACATCTACTTCCAAAATGATCGGCATTCACCGAAAACGTCTAGCATGTGTAGAATGCACACGACGCAAAGTGAAGTGTGACAAGATTCTTCCATGTCGCAACTGTACCAAGAAAGGAACAGCTTGTACTCGGCCGCGCGAGCGGAGTTCTCCGAGTCCAAGTCAATCCGAGCGCATTGAGCGACCTGTCCTGCCCCGGCCGAGCACAGATGCTCCAGTGGATGCTGTAGCGACTATCGAAAGACTTCAGTCCAAGGTCAATGAATTGGAGGCCGCTCTAAAGGAATCCACCTCCCGTATGTCTAGACCCGATCCCTCGGACAACAGTTCTTTTTCTCCGGTACCGGTAGAGTCAGAGCCATCACCGTTTTCTCGCAATTCTACACATATTGGATCGGAGAACACGCCCCGAGAAGTGGAGGATGCTGCGACGATACTCGAGTTCCTCGCGTGGGGTCGTCGCAAGGATCCTACCTATCAAGATGAGATCGCAAGACAGAATAATATCGACCACTCGCCTGGTGATGTAGCCGCTGACGACGAATTGGAGAATGTTGGCATATCAGGATTGTCAGCGCCGGCACTCTGTCAGTCTTTACTTCCGGATAAAGCAAAGGTTTACCAACTTGTTCGGTATCACTGTGACTGCCTACTCTGGAGACACGGATCGTTCCATACAAAAACATTCCTAGCGCAGCTAGATCGATTCTACGAGAAAGATGAGGGGCAGATTCGTGGATCGGGAATTCACTTACAATGGATAGCACTACTTTTCGCAATTCTCACGGGATCAATGGCCTGCGCGCCGAGGCAGATTTCCCAATCCTGGGGCTTCCGCGACCGGGAGAAAGACACTTTATCTAAACGCTGGCTTAAAGCTACAATCGCATGTCTTCATGAAGCAGATTATATGGCCTTTCATTCCATTTATTCCGTCGAGGCGATTGCGACTCTTACCATGTCTGCTCATATGTTGGGTCACTCGAATGAATTCTCAGTGCTACTAGCCTCCGCCGTGCGAATTGCACAAGGGCTGGGTTTACATCAACTGGATGAAGCAAGTGATTCTTCACCTTCTGGAGTTGTTGATCGGGAGATCGGCCGACGGGTCTGGTGTCAACTCTGCATTCAAGACTGGTTTTCGATTCCATTTACAGAAAGCTACTTGGTTCATAAGTTGGGGTTTAGTACGATAAAACCACGAAACTGTGATGAGGAAATGAATTGCCTGGATGATGATCAGCCGTCTGTGACGAGCTACTCGCGCATTTTTTATGATATCGCGGCTTTGATGCCAGGTCTGCAGGATGATTTCATCTCCTGCAACACTCTTTACACGCGATACGAAGAGGTCTTGAAATATGATCGCCGTCTGCGCACGCTAGCCACGCAACATCTTCCTCGCTACCTGCAAAATGTTCCGTTAGATGCTGGTTGGCCATGCTATGTTCCCTGGGCACGAACGAGCTTAGCTATCAGCTCCGCTCACAAGGTTATTATGATTCACAGAAAATTCTTGAGTCTGAGCTTTTCAAATCCCATGTTCGAGTTCACGCGGAAGACATGTGTAGCTGCGTCGCGAACAATAATCAAAGAGCAAAAAGAAGCGACTCGGAGTGGGGGCCCCATACTCTGGATACACCAGGCATTCAGTGTCACAGCCAGTGTGAGCGATGCATCCAAAATAGCTACTCCTGTTGACTAACTAATTTGCAGATTATTTTATGTTTGGATATGTTCCATCAGTCTGCAGGGGACCGACAATCATCAGAACACCGACAGCTGATCGAAGACGGTATTGAGATCCTATCGCATTGTGAATCAGATATGATTGCACAGCGTGGTGTATCCCTATTAAGAGCAATGCTTGAGGCTGAGCAACTACGCAACAATGGGAAATATCTTGTTCCTGAAATACCCATTCTCTCAGGGACTCCGTCGGAAAATAGGCTAGATATTGCCGCAATCATCCGAGCCTTTTATCATGATCGCGCTGTACCGGGTCGGTCCAAGTCAATCCTGCATGTCCCGTCTACAGCCAGAGCCACAGATCATAGACCCTGGTCTGAGATCACAAGTATCGAGCCAGGTATGATATCGGGGGATATTATGGGGTCGCTTGGGGTCGATTATGCAGAAGGATTGGAGGACATTCTTAATCTGGCAACAAATTATCTAAATTGAGAAGTGCATTTATTGAGCATGTTTGTTCTGCGAAAGTATCTGCTGTGTACCGACTGTGGCCATATATATCTAAAGGGAATATTAAATGATGCATACACTGTAACAATGACGGGCCAGCCCAGATCATAAATAGTGCTTCGGGGTGAATGATGAAGGAAATAGAAATGAAATAGAAGAAGAAAGTAGCGTATCCAAAAGGCAAAATACATGCCCATTAGTTGGTCTTGCGTACTTGTGTGACGGGCGCCTCGTAGATACGAGTGCCGTGGACGAGATATTGCACAACGGCGAAGATGACGACGACGCCGAATACCAGGATCGACCAGTTCATATTAACGGGGGTCGGGTCGGCGGCGGTGGGGAAGAATGTGAAAATAATCGAGAAACAAAGCCAAGCAACTGCGAACACGTTGATGGGCATGCCAAGACGACCAAGCGAAAAGCGAGAGGGAGGAATTCCGCCCGGAAGAGTTCGAGCTCTGATGAAGGCTGCGATGGAGA
The DNA here is from genome assembly GCA_028828245.1 of Penicillium lividum. Classification (NCBI taxonomy): domain Eukaryota; kingdom Fungi; phylum Ascomycota; class Eurotiomycetes; order Eurotiales; family Aspergillaceae; genus Penicillium; species Penicillium lividum. The sequence continues at coordinate 1,555,456 of JAQJAG010000002.1, forward strand.
GAATGTAGGTTGTGAACAATGCGGCGATCATGACTGATGCAATGGCATTGAAGGCGGCAGTCGATCCGATGTTAATCAAGCTCAGCAAGACTGTGATGATGGTGGAAACCAACACGGACGTGACGGGAACCCCGCTACGGCTGTTGACGTGCGACAGGGATTTGGAGAAAGGCAGAGCGTTGTCGCGAGCAAAAGCAAAGGTCTGGCGGGAGGCAGTGGCCAGAATACTGATAGCACTGCAAACTTCCATCACGAGGATAATCGCCGCCACGCCGTTGGTGGCCGCCACGGATCCAGTGGCATGTTGGACAGCGGGGATGAACGAGAAGCCGCTCGCCGGGGCAAGGATGGCATCATTAAGGGGGCCCATAGTGTATAGAAGGGTGATCAGGATGACGAATCCGAGGCCTCCATTGATCAAGGCAGTGGAGACCATGCACCAAGGAATGACAAAGGAAGCATTTTGAACCTCCTCGGCCATGTGAGTTGCCGCATCGGGTCCAGTCCATGAGAAGATCGGAGTCAGCTGGCCCACCAAACAAGCCAAACCCATACTGGACCATCCGCCCGAGTTTGTGAACTCTTTCCACACCTCCTCGTTGGGGGCTTTCCCAGATGACATTGCCCACATTGTGGCCAGAACTGCGACGAATCCGCCCAAGTGAAGACCCAAAATGACACCCTCAAGGGAGGGCAGGAACTTCGCGCCGTAGGTGTTGATGAGGGTTCCGACCGCTGCGATGGCAATTGTGAACAAAGTTCCGTGCCAGCGGTGGTAGTCGTATACATAGCCGGTGTCTCCGGAGTAGTTGAAAACAAGCAGTCCCTGAATCAGGGTACCGCAAAGGAAGCAAATACTAGCAAATGCAGCCTGCCAACCTAAGACAGATAACCAACCAGTGAGGTAGCTCAAGAATCGTTGCGCTCTTGGGGGGCCAAATTCGCTGACCCAGTGGTATTGTCCAGCGGATGTTGGGGAACTGGAGAATGTCAGAATGAAATATCAACGAGCCAGTTAATTGATAGTAAGACATACACCGACGAGATTTCAGCCATAGATATAACCGCGGCAAAGAATCCCACGAAGGAGCCGATATAGACATAGACCATACCGGCGCGACCGCCGTCAGTTAAACCATAGGTACTCGTCCTAAGGACAGTCAGTATATCGCATGCGACCAGAAGCGGTAGCAATCCTACTCACAATAAGATCGACTCCCAAGTAGCCATCAAAGTAGTCGTGAACCCCAAGATCGAGTAGAATCGGAAATTTCTCTATGATGAGCTAGTCAGTCCACGCGCTCCACGTCTCCCCGCATTAGTTCCGACGCACCTTCAACTGCTGGACCTTGCCCAGACGCTGCATATCCCAATCATCCTGATCCGTAGGCTCCAGAGCGGTCTCATGGGCTCTAAGCTCCTTATCGCGCGACATATTTGTGAGAAAATGAGTCGTAAAGTCGACAAGCAAAAAAGTTATTCGAAAAAATTGGAGATTGAAGAGAACAGGGGGGTTCTTGCCGAAACCTGGTAATGACCAATCAGAATTGATGGAAGAGTGGGTAGCCTTTTTCTCGGTGGAGTTTAATCCTGCTGATCAGCATATCATTTTTCCCTAGTTGTTCACTAGTTGCGCCACGCGTTTCCGGGTCTTTACTTTGGGTTCATTCATCTTTCTTCCATGAGCGGGTTGTGCATGTAGTCATTGCCCTTGTGTTATCGCGACGCGCATCCTCGTGGAGCTTCCACGCGTGAAATCGCCTTGGCCTTGACCATTGCGTGATGCGGTCGCACCCGGTTCAAGGGGGTAGGGAGCAGCTCCGTGCGTTGCCGTGTCTGCTGTGGCGGGCTTGGCCGAGTCTCGAACCAACAGAATCCGAGTTTCGATGTTACCCAAAAGTATGCAGCTTTGATCCACTTGGAAGAATCATGGAATTTCGGGTGGCGCCGCCGGGCCGACTGTACTGAACGGATGACAGCTGAACAGGCATATTTTCAGAAATATCAGTAAAAAACAACCAACGAAATGGATGACGCGCAGCAGTCTAGAGGTGAGTGGGGGAAAGTTGATCAAAGCTCTAACGGGAGACAAGCTCAGACATGGGTTGAGACTAATATGAAACTCCACTTTGGGGTTTCTGGGTCAATTTCAATAGTTTGTATGTTTCTGAATTATGATGGAGAACTGACTTTATCTTTCATTAAGAAGTCTTGAAAGCCACATTTATTGTTTCGACAATAAGCGACCGTATATATTACCATACCACCAGTCAGCGCACAGTACTTGTAGGCACCAACCCTAGTCTAAACATGCATTATACAGTGAATGCAATAGCCTTGAATTTTGAAGTTGAATCTCAAATGACTCGAAAGTCATCATGATTCTCTTTAGATCACTGAGTCCATAGCTTGGAAGTAGCCTCACTTTCACCACTTAGGCAGCCTTAATTTCTGTTTACCACAATACATTGCACCAAAGATAAGATCCTTATATTTATTCCGGCATGATTTTTCAAATTCAGTAATAATCATTTAAAGGCGATCCAGTAAGATTAGTTAGGCGCATATTGCATGTGCATGAAGCTGCACAGGTATGCCGGTCGGATCGGAGCGGATCAGCGTCTAATACGGCAATAAAACCTCCAGCACAGACACGAAATCTAAGTGTTCGAATGTTCTCCAGATTCTCAATGGTTCAACTGTTTGCCGGCTTGTTTACCTACGAATGTGGCTAGTGAGTGGTGTACAACTAGCGCGAGGCTGAGCAAACCGTAGCGGCCTCAGCCTCGTCTAAGGCGGCTCGCACAAGATTGGACCCTTCCCCATTCACTTGACTTGTTTATAAGAGCAGCCTCTAACGCGACAACATATCAGAGCTCTTGACTTACTTTAGCTTCAAAATGCCTCCACATAATCGCACTGGGAGCCCAGCTTTCATGTTTGACCTTGCGGCCCCTGAGGAATGGGCCTATTCACCTGGCGACACCATCATCGGCAACTTGGTGCGGAAACTGCCAATCGTTACCCCCGAAGCCTTCGTGAAGCTATCATTTGCTGGCCGCGTGAAGGTCAAGATTGTCGTGCAGTCAGGACGTACCAAAAAGGTTTATCGTGACAATTGGCAGCTCTTGGACTTCCCGGAGATCGTCCTTTTTCAGGGTCCACTGCATCTCCCCGAAGGAAGCGATGAGTCGCTCAGCTGGCCAATCTCGGTAAATATTCCATATCAGCCCATGGATTCGTGTAGACAAGGCCATAGCCAGAAATGCAGCTTTGCCCCGCTCGCCAGCGACCATCCAATTCACCACACTTTGCCGGGGTCCTTTCTGTCCGAGAGTACAAGTTGGGGTGCCAAGTGGAACCCTGACTCACACGAGTTTGTAGAGTACTATCTCAAAGCTGAACTTGGGTACAACTTTGGAAAGCACCACAAGTCCCACGAAGCCATCTGCCCTATCACCATCCGGCCCCCGATTGTACAGAGCGCTGGTGTGCCAAAGATGTTCAAACAACCAAGGCATATCACCACCCAGCGACTGCTTCCAGGAATGGAAAATGCAGATCTTTCGTTCAAACAGCATGCGCAGAAGCTCTTCTCCTCTTCAAAGGTGCCCAGCTTCCACTACGATGTTCTTCTCACCGTCCCGACCTCCATTCAGCTCGACGACCCAGCTCCGATGCCCATCCAAATCCAGGTCATGCCGAATCTTGAAAAAACCAGCGACAGCATCAAAGAAGTTGCGCAAAATATCCGCATTCTGGCCCTCGAAGCAACCCTCCGCCTCAATACCCATTCCCTGGCACCTGGAAACTTCACAGACTCCGTACACCAGAGTCAATACAGTGAGAGTATCGGCCTCGGTCTGCAGCGCCTCATGGAGGCTCTGGAACAACCGCTGGTAATGACCAGTGGAAAAGGAAATGAGCCGTTGAATATCGGCGATTTGTTCCTGTTGACTCTTCACGATTGGGGTGTCATGGCTGGAAACAAAAAGCTGCCTTTGGATTCATGGAGAGGTACCAAGCTCACGCCCGATTTCACGACCTACAACATCCAGCGTACCCACCAACTGGAGTGGAGAATCACTCTGGAGATTGCAGGAGAGAAGGAAAAATGCAAGTTTATCAACCCGGTGGAGATTATTGCTCCGGCATAGGCTCCAGCATAACGGGGGAATCTTGGTAGTCTTTGTTTAGCCTTGATTTGTTCTTGTTATGATACCCAATACCCACATTCGCAGAGTTCCAATGGAAAGGCAAGCATGAATTGAACAAATTGCATTTGATAATTTTTTTTAAAAAAACACCCCCCGGAGTACATAATAGTCCAGTTGTCAAGGGATGAGGCCCACATTGAGTGACAAAGGTTAACTCCTCTTCCCGAGGAAGAAAAAGCAATGGGGGACCAAATTCAAATGTTTGCTAGTTCACGGATTACTTCAAGACACTTGTTAATTAGTGAACCTGGAGTGCTAGTATTTCCATAAAAGCTCCACAGCTCGGCAAGATTGACAAGGATTATGTACGCAACTGTGGAGCAAAGGAGAGACATCTTGTAGGCTGGCAAATCAAGATTTAATGCCAGTGTAGGTCCCACTATGATAAGATCTAGATACGTCGTACTCGCAAAGAAGATCGAAGTTATAAATACCTGTTTGTACGGAGTACTACGTAAGTCCCAAGACATAGAGTAGTGGCTGAGTAGCCGTGGCGCTCAATCGTGAATCAGTATACTTAATGGGGAAATTACATTCGTGACTCTGCGGGGCCTTAAATCCGCTATTTATGGAGCTCGGATATACAGTACAATTACGTTCTCGAGTCCATTACCTTTTAATATTATGCGCAGTTGGAAGACGGATTCGATCACTAAAGCCGACTTCAACTGACTCTTTTGCATTGAATTTTAACCCAATTAGGTTCCTTCACCCGAATTAATCTAAAAATTCCAATGACGCAAAATTGGCATTGAATGACAAGAAAGATGAAATTCAATTGTTTTCGCTCCGCTCGTACATTGTACCGCCCGCTGTTTTCAGAAATGGAGAACAACCGGCACGTTCGGTGGAGACAAACTGACAAACTAGTTTCTCTTTGTTCCCACTAAACTCAACAAACTTGGAAGTTTGACTTTATACGAAATACAGCATGTTCCATTTTTTTTGGGATTTCGTCCCTCTGTGAATCCAGGGATATCTGATCTTTCAGTTGTCGGATGATAATATGATTGGCTGTAGATTGCCAAGTCCGAGTCCACATTCGGAGTTCTGGAAACGCGCCACACTTTACCGGTTGCGACGGAGGACGCGTGGGCGATGGCGCTACGGTCCCTGAGGGACCCTGCCAAATGAGACCAACAACTCACTATGGCTGGTCAATCCGACTTGGGCCAAGGCAATGAAATCCACAGATAACCAAATGATCCCGACCGGGTAAAGAGTTGTCGGTGCAAGTACGCAATCCCGCAACGTAAACTCCACCTCGATCTTGGCAGATGGAAAACCTTCTATGGAAGGTCGAATCAGGATGCTCACCCAATGATGTGCGCCACGTTGCGGATCCGGTAGATTCGCTTGCGGGGAGTTCCAGCAAGGGGAAAGACCTTGTCCCGGATAGTCGGCTAGGCAGTTTATGTCATGGAAGGGGTGGCGTCGTAAATAGTTATATCTGATGTGGTAGTCCCCGCTTCGCTCCTCCGTCACTCCTACCACCTCCCCCCCCTGAAAGAGTCGTTGTCGAGGACTTGCAATGATCCAATGTTCACGCGGGCTTCCTCCGCCACTCTGCGCTTGAGCTCCTGGCTTGGCCGCAGCGATAGACCACACAAACTGGGTCCTCGCCGTCTATTGCCGGCGCTCCTGCTCGGCATTGGAGGCTTTATTCTATTCTACCTTGTGGTCCTGCCGCAGATTCTTAGGTTTCGATTTCGGTATGGCATGAGCAGGTATGATTTGGGATTTTCGGGATTTGGACCTTCACGAACATACCACTCTTTCGAAGAGGAAGCGCCCATCGTTGAGATTTCGCCGGCCGGCGCAAAATGCGACCAACGATATACCTTCCTCGCCCCACGGGGCGACTCCGTTCCGCATCCGGGGCCAATGATTCTCGACGCTCAGGGCGAGCTTATTTACAAAAAATACAACTGGGGGACAACTCAGGACTTCAAAGTCCAACACTTTAAGGGCGAGGATTACGTCACATATTGGCAGGGAGATGAAGAAGATGGACATGGTCGTGGATCATGGTATATGGTATGGAAATTCGGATCTTGGCAGCCCTTTTGGGGGCGGCTGTTTTTTCTTGGCTGCAGGGGGCTAATATTTGGACCTGACCACAGCTTGATTCAACCTATACCGCAAAATACATCATATCCCCTGTTGGCATTCTTCTGGGGGATCTCCACGATATCCAAATCACGGTCAACGATACGGCCCTCCTCACAATCTACGAACCCATTCCGGCCGATTTGACATCCGTCGGTGGTCCCGAACTCGGATGGCTTTACGAAGGTGTCGTGCAGGAGATTGACATCACGACTGGTGAACTTTTGTTCGAATGGCGATCGTCGCATACCTACCCTCCGGAAACCAGTTATGAACCACTGCGCGACAAGGGACACGAACGAACCTGGGGTTACGATTACTTCCATATGAACAGCGTGGACAAAAACGATGACGGTCACTACCTCGTTTCTGCGCGACATACCCATACGGTTACTTGTATCGACTCGAACGGCAAGGTACTATGGACCCTAGGCGGAAAATACAACGAATTCGATGGATCCGATGGCGCAACCGACTTTAAGTGGCAACACGACGCTCGCTGGCGGGGACCCAACCGGATCACGCTTTTCAATAATGCGGTGATGGACTTCGAAGATCCGTCTGCGGTTAGTAAGGGTCTTCTGCTTGAATTGGATATCAACGCACGCAAAGCCAAGGTGGTCACCGTATATGACCACCCGCAACACATGATGACCGTTTCACAGGGTAACCTGCAGGTGCTCGATACCGGGAATGTGCTTGTTGGCTGGGGCCACAGCGCCGCGTTTACGGAATTCTCGGCCGATGGCGAAGTCGTTTGCAACACGCACTTTGGCGCCTCGGCCTATTTCAGTTTCGGTCGAACAATGTCATACCGGGTCTTCAAGGACAAGTGGGTCGGTCTGCCAGACACGATCCCGGATGCTGCGATGGTCGGAGACAGCGTCTTTGTTAGTTGGAACGGAGCTACTGAAGTTGCTTCGTGGGCCCTTGAATCCTGGGACGGGGACAGCATTGCGAACATGACATTTGTCTCTGTTGATGAGGTCCCACGATCTGGCTTTGAGACCGAAATTCCATTTACCGCTGCCGTCACCTCTTACTTCCGTGTTGCCGCTATAAATGCAAACGGTGAGGTCCTCGGGAGGACGGAGGTTGTTTCACGAGGCCCGGCGCCTCAAGCAAGCTTCTCCTCGGATTATCCGTGGGGTGTTACATTTATTATGATTTTCTTTTTGGGCTGCCTTTTATGTGGATTGTACTGCGCTGTGTTTCGTCGTCTACGGCGCCACAAACCGGATGTGGGATTATATCAGCTCGTCATGCCCAAAGATGGCGACGACAGTGATAATGAACATGACCTCCCGATCTAGATACTACATAAGCAGGCACCGGCGTCCTTGATACCCATTGTTTATAGAATATATTTGTCCATATTATCGAATGCATCTGTACAAACATGTCATCCAATCTTGCCTTATCGCATTAAAATTATATCTGCATAAGGAGTATCGCTTTCACACTGGCGTCCCACACTTATTGGTCTTACGCCATGTCTGAATCCCAGCAGGATCTCGTTCAACATTTGAATTTAACTAGAATCCTTTTATATATTATAAACTGATTCCCGACTAACGAGGACTGGAGAATTGATTGAAAATCGCTGGTTATAGGCAAGAAACCGGATCTTCCGCAGCGATCTTGGTATACCGATACTTAATCTACCTATGACTACTTTGACTAACCGTTCTATATGGCTGTTCTAAGTCGTACAAACCCTGGACTGTGTTCTTTGTCCATGTTACCCGAGCCACTTACGCCGAATATGTCCCTGACGTGTGCTACAGTGGGTCAAAACTGTCAGAGTAGTATCAACATGGCCCCCATTCCTTGGCAATTTGTCCGTATAGGACCTGGCGCGAATACAATACACACTTCCCAGGAAATCCTTACTTCCTACTTATCTGTGCTTCTGGAGCATCCCTTCATCCATCTCTCTATCTCGCTCGAACGGAACTGTTATCGCGCAGCATGCAGCTTGTCTCTCCGGTGAGCCCGGCTCGGTGCGATGGCCTCGGCACCTCTTGGCACTTGCGGGGGGATTGTCGCCGTTTCGCGTTCACTTGGTTTCACCGATACAGGTACGGAGGTAAGGAATGGAAAGGGATAAGATTTTTGGTCATCGTCTAACGGTCGATGTTATTGTTTTGCGAGGAACGTGACAATATAGAAAGGTGGATAAATGGAAAGTTCAGCCCTACGGAAGTGGAGAAAGGGAGGTTTGGGGCAAATGTCGTGATTGAAAATACGTCGGGAATCACTCTAGTTCGCCGCGGCGACCCAGTTTTTCATTTGCCGTAACTTTCCCCCTCAAGACTCCGAGTCTGCATTCTTGCTTTGTTTATATTCCTTCCCCTCCGGATTCTCCATTCTCTGCTCAAAATTTTTCATCAAGCTCTCAGAGATGGAGAAGACCTCAGAAAAACCAACACCGGACCTTGAGGCTAGCCCCTCTCCAGAGATGCGCAAGGAGTCAACCATCGCAAGACGCTGGAAACAGGACTTGAGCCCTAACCATGCTGATCTCGTCTGTCTACTCCTCTGTTTCTTAACAGGTCTATGCGACAGCAGCGCATACAATGCGTGGTCCTGCTTCTTAGGCATGCAGACGGGTATGATTCACCTCGAAAAGCCGAAACCCAGCCTTATTGACTTTCAACAGGTAACACTATCTTCCTTGGCCTTGGCGCATCCAACCAGCCAACCACAAAGCCATGGGGTTGGCTCAAATCCCTCGCTTCCATCCTCGCTTTCTTCTCCGGCGCAATGATCTTCTCCATCTCAATGCGCACCGTCGGCTCCCTCCGTCGCGGTACTCTTTTCATCTCCTTCCTCGTTCAAACCGCCCTCATCATTATCGCCGTCGCTATCATTCAGGCCGATCTCATCCCACACACCTCTAGCGATATGAGTCTTGACAGTGGCCCGTTGTTCTTGGAACTCATCCCCATTGCGCTGTTGGCGTTCCAGTCTGCGGGCGGTATGACGTGCAGTCGTGCGCTGGGATACAATGAAATCCCGACAGTGGTCTTGACGAGTGTGTACTTTGACATTGCGTCCGATGCGAAGCTTCTTCAGAAACCAACAGAGAATGCTAAGCGCAATCGTCGGATCGGCGGTGTCGTGTTTTTGCTTATCGGTGCGATCGTGGGTGGCTGGTTGAGTCGCAGCAGTGGTGGTATGGAGTCTGCGCTGTGGATGGCGGCTGGTTTGAAGCTTATTGCGGCCTTTGGTTGGTTGTTCTGGAAGGCAAAATAAATCACTCATCATCTACTTCCTATGTTGTTGAATGGCTCTCGCAGCGATCCCGCTAATTGTCGCATTTGGTTGCATTCGCATTACTTACATTATAGAATAGCGTGTTGCTAGACTTTGATATACCATTTCTCGGTATCAATAATCATTTGAATTTATCCCAAACCCGCTTGCAAAAGTTCACAATATCGATCAACGCTCAAATTAGCCATTCCCGGCCATAGCAGTCATCAATTTCGGACATATCCCTCAAGCTTCACATCACAACCATCTTTCGGGCTCTTCCGGCTCTCGCCGTTCGGATTCAGCTATCTTCTCCCGTATACCTTCCAACTTGTACACGGCCCGTTGAGTCAAATAATGATTCACGCCAAGCTGAGTCGCCGAAGTCTCCATGATCTTCCGCTGCACAGCCTCCGCGTCTCGCAATCTGTCCTGCTTCAAACAGAGGAAAACAAGATTATCCATGCTCGCCAACGTACTAAGATGATCTTCACCAAGCACGTTCCTCTGAACCTCAAGCACGTGCAATTGGAGCGCTTCAGCCTCCACCCATCTGTTCGCACGCAAATGCATATCTATCAGGGAATGCATACTATCCACCGTACTAACATGCTCGGAACCACAAACCGCCCTGCAAATATCTACGACCTGGATCTGCAGTGCCTCCGCCTCGAGAGCCCGAGCTCGTCCCTGCGCCATGAAGATTCTCACCAGGCTCTTCATCCGTTCGAGCGTTTCCGTATGACCTTCCCCGAGACTTTGGATGCTTCCGTTAACCGCTTCCTTGAGTGCGATTTCCGCTGCCACCCATTTCTCCTGCATTGCCAGGACCGCGGCGAGCTTGCTCAGATATTCGAGGGTATCTTGGTGCTGGAATCCCCAGACCAATTTTGAAGTTGTTACGAGCTCGATGTAGCCCGCTTCGGCATCTTGATATCGACCCTGTTTACTATATAGCTGGATCAATCTTGCCTGGCGGCGTAGAGTATCAGGGTGTTCGTGTCCGAGGATTTCTCTGCTCTTGGCTACCAGGTCTGTGCTTAGGGCTTCCGCTCTTTGCCACTGGCGGACTGAGCAGTAGAGCTCGCCCATCAGGTCTTCGGTTGCCAGTACGGAGGGGTCATTTGGACCGAGTTGCTTGGTTTGTTCATCTATTGCCAACTGTATCAATTTTTCTGCCGCCTCAACATTACAGCATTGGCAGGCGAATGTTGAGGCCTTGTAAACGAGGGCAACCCATTCGGTGAATGACTCGCTCGAGTATGTGATTGGAGGGTGTGCTATTGCTTTTTGCACGTGGGGGAAAAGAAGTTGACAGGTCCCCAAAGTACTAGAGTCTGGGACTGGGAAATCGTCGTACATTTTGTTGAGGAAAATTTGCTGCCACTTGTCGAACTCTCCATTTGCCTTGAGCCATTTTTTTGTCGAGTCCTGGATAAGGCTGTGCATTCTCAGTGTCTTTCCTGTGATATCGGTGGTGATTAAACAGAAATCTTTCAATGTCTGAATATCATCCTCGAATCCATCCATGATGGTAAAAGACGACGTATCTGAAACGTCAGTCTCATTCGTATTGGCGCACTCGTCATACTCGGGTTGATTCCGCAGTAGGTATTCGGGAATGCCTTGTTCATCAAAGAAGCTTGCCCGAAACAGAACATCTACGGCTGATGGTCTGACGTCGAGAAGATACTCGATTGACAATTGACATGGTGTGAATAGCGACTCCCTCATGTTCAAATGAGGTTCAACATGACCAGCAAGGGTAAGAGCACTGAACTCGCCGTTGCACAAATCATCGACATACTGCTCTACCGAGTAATTCGCGCCTCGGTAGTTGATATAGGCAGCGGCGACCATAATTCCAAGCTGCAGAAATGTCAACTCTTCAAGAGCCATGCCGACTTTCTCGGGGTCCGTTTCACGCCGTCTTAGCTTTGTCTCCAGCCAGGTCTGGGCTGGGGAGACCTCCATTCGGTGGACAAAGACAAGCTCCCAAGGTCTCTCGAATTGCTCCAAGACGTCGGCTTTCCTGGTCGTCATAATAAGGGATCCATTCGGGCACGAATGAAGCAGCTCGAGTATGGAAGAGGGTCCGTTAAGACCCGTTTTGTTGAATAACCGGATATCGACATGATCCAAGATCAGTATCCATTTACGCCGAGGCCTCTCCTTCAACCAACTACACAAGATTCGAAATTTGTTATCTTCAAAATTCCTGTACCCAGGAGCCTTGACAAGCGCGGCAACATTGGCGCAACTTTGCTCGAAGCGAGCTGTGCTACCCGAGTCGATCCACAATACCCATGCATCGGGTTCCCTCTCCCGGACTCGGTATGAATACTCGATGGCTAGGTGCGACTTTCTTCTCAGTATTAGCGGTAAAGTACCCCTCCACGAGAGTCTCGACGAACCCTGTTCCGCCTTCTCCAAGAAGCAACACTGGACTCGCTGCGGGTGATGTGCATCTGATATCGACTTGGGTGATAAGGCTTCCAACTTCCACGAAGTCCGGATCACGAGGGTAAGGCACGGTGGAGAAAGGAGACGGCGACTCTATATCTAAAGACATTTTGGAGATAAAACTGGTTTGTGTTCTCATCTATGGAGTGGATATGGATATGGTGGAACCGAAGTTGTCCGGGTGTAGACCTTTGATAAGGTCGCAAGATTTGATTGGTACTTTTGTCAGACATATGGAAGTGGGGAATGGAAATCACAAATTCAGGTGGGCAAAGCGTCAATAAATACTCGAGCCTCGTCAGCCTCAGCCTCATCATGTGACTGTAAGGTATAAAATGCCCCGCATCTACCGCATCTCTGCATGGATGCCCAGTTTGGAGGGCTTGCTTCAAGGTGTTTTGTTTGTTTGCGTCCTTTTTGGGGTAAATGGGAACTTTAAACCACATAGTCAAGTTAAATATCCCCAGTTATGACATTATATATTATTTATTCTTCGGATTGAACATCATGAACAGGTCTATCTAAGTGGCAGTCTAGGGGATGGGAATCGATGACTTCCTCGGTCATCATGGTTCTTAAGAACTTCTTTTCGGGGGTTGAAGTCCAGTTCTGACGCATCACATTCGCTTCCAAGGTCTCGAAGGTTTTCTACCGACCCGAAACTGAAATTGCTAGTAGATTTTGGGCTGAACAATGCGGGTCGAGGAGGAATAGGGGGGGATCTTGATGGCATTGGAGGTGAATAGATTTCCAAACTGGCTCGGTCCTGAACAAAAAAGTCAGTATGAAAATTTTCAGTTGTTTATGATAGTCTTACCGGCAGCTCTTGAGGACTATCCGGTCGAACGTGCTCCTTGACAATGGTTTCAACGGATTGTTTTTCTTGAGAAATCGAAACGTCGGACCGTGACATGTTGTCCTTCATTGTCTGAAATGAATATCGCCAGCCCATGCCGAGACCTTTCGGTTTCTCGCCTTCGAAACAAGGTCCTTCTTGTTTGTTATGGTCTTCTTTCCGAAATACGTTCGACCACCTATGCCCCTTTCTGTGCCCTGAGTTCTGAGACAAGATGGCGTCATCCGTGTCTTTCGATGTGGTAGATTCGCTGATTGATTGCTTTGAGGTATGTCGCTCGGGTTTCATAAAGGCCTTGCTGCTGAGTTCGCTGAATTTTCCCCCCAATTGAGTGAGCTGGCTAGACTTTCGAGTACTTTCAGAGGCTGCGATACTTGTCACATCGCCAGGTATCAGGTCTTCTTGGTCGTTAAGATATGTAAAGTTGTTGACAAATGGCTTTATCATGTTGCTCAGATCATCAAGGGCTGCTGCACTCGTCTGAACGCGCAGATATATACTATCGCACGATAGTTTCGACCCCTTCGCAGAAGCCGACTTTTGTAGATTCTTGACATGCATGCCAAGCGTGCTAAGAGCCCTTCTAAGGTCTACTTGACTGGCTGCCAGCGCCTCCCAGCGCTCTCTCATGATATGAGAATCATCCGGAAGTTGCTTATTATCGCTGACTGCTTCTTGCGAAAGCTGAACCAAAAGCTCTACTCCAGTCTTGACTCCGCGCAGTGCACGACTGATAGTCACCAATCTTGTTTTCTGCTCCACAAGTCTGGCGGAAATATTTGTAGCCTGGCTCACTTCGTAGACCAGATACTCCACAAATCGCTGCAGGTTTTTGATATTAATTGAGATATTCATCCGCCAGACCTCTTCGGGGGCGATCGTTTGTAAAAGCTGCTTGGCGTAGATTGAAGCAGACGCAGCAGCATATCCCTTCCATACGTTGTTGGTGTGCGAATCGGCATAATCGCAGATTCCTCGAATATGCAAACAAGGCAATGTATTGGCCGGGCTGGCTGGCTCTTCTTTCGAGCATAATATGCCAATTTTGTTCCCGATATCGTCTCTCGCCCCAGCATCTCTCGTGATTTTGTCTGTTGAACCGATTTTTCCTGAATGTACTCTTATGCGATCGTAGTAAGGACGATTGGGTCGGTAGACGAGCTTCGTTTCATCGGCGGAAGAAAGACATTCGCAGGACAGACCATGATCGAAATCGGCCTTCCAAAGAAGGTCGATACCATTCTGAGGTTGTTGATAGTCATCTTTGATTTTCTGGGTCTTGGTAAATGTCTTCTCCAGCACTTTATGTAGGTCTAAACCCTCATCTAATTTGACCGCAAGACCTTGTGTGCCTGTGAAGAGAGCCCGGCCCGGTGGCTCGACATGACTGGAATGCTCGAGTTCATCGGTCGCGGTCCGCACATAGCGAACGATCTCAGTCCCAACAACGATATCACCAAGGCGTATGTCATTACTTGGAGTCGGTATTCCTCCCGAAATTCCCACGATCAGTAGCAACCGGATCATGGGAAAACTGCTCCTCATATCATCGGCCGCATCAGAGGCGGACTTGATGCCATACTGCGCATTTTCGAGACACGTTATCAGCACATAATGACTCCCGATGCGCCCGTAGGTGTAAGTATTGCGATCGCCTCTGGGAAGCACGAAGTTTGTCGTCTCAAACTCCTCATCTAAGACCTGTCGAGCTGCAGTGTATTCCTTTCTGATCGCAGTGACCCATCCGACAGTAAATTCACCATGTGACGGAATCATATTGGACAGTTTCTTGACCAGGGGAACCGCGCGGGTGCTGCGGGAGAGAGATTAACTCTTGGAATTATTTCCTGAGTCAAGCCAGATGCAGCGTCCCACATAACTCGAGTCATCTGCCCTTTGACGCGCCGGGATCTGATGGATAGAATAGCGTTCAGCTGCATATACCAACCTCATTAGGAATGGAATGTGATCGAGGTGCAGGAGTTTGAGAGCCATAGCATTTTCTGAGCATCTTTGATTTGTTGCTTTTGTTTGACACGTCATTTCGGGAAGGATTAACAGGCGTCTGATCGAAAATGGTCTAGCGGTGCAGCACGAATCATACAGGTTGGGGGCCAATTCAAGCCCACCGGCGCCTAGAGCATTCGATTTGGAGAATAGACGGGCAGCTCGTAATTAATTGGCCTGGAATGAAGGAAGAGGCAACTACTTGATCGGAGGATCGATGTTTTATCGATGTTTCTACTTCTTATGGTTGGAGGCTTTCCAACAAGACCAAGTGCAGCAAATAGCCCCCAATCTAGACCGCACAGGTTACAAGGGTTACTGAAGACCAGTCATTATTGTAATTCTTATTTGAAGGCCAATAATTACCTATATATGATTCTTCAACTCGTGTTTCAAGGTTATGGGCTTCAGAAAAAGAGATCGCCTACGCTGTGACCAGATATAACAGTCTCCTCTTACCACCACATACCTCATTTCAACATCTACGGTGCTAAGAATTGGCAGTGTCCAATTCTCTAATATACTCAGATCCAGGCAGCTGAGTGAATCTCAATTTCTTACCTTCATATCTCCGTTTTATGAAGAAAGCTTAGATATGCTACTGAGTCAGCTCACCTAAACGTTTCCATATAATGATAAGATGGCCTCTTTAAATACTTCTTTCTTCCTACGATACTCCTGACCTGGTAATTATTTCAGTTGAGATACGAAATATTGCTGGAAAAGTTGAAATACCGATAAAGACATAAGGAGTTGCTGTTTCAAGTCCCGGCACCCGGCCCGTTCGGAATCTCCGGAACTGCCCCTGGTGATCATGGACCATGTATTTCCATGAAAGCTTGAAAGACGGGAATGATTTGAAACAAACTACGTTTGCGTTCATGGTACTGAAGTTTGAGCACCAGTCCTCAAGTGCCATAAATAGCAGCCAGTAAAGAGTAATTTCCTTCATGAACCTCTGGGTCTTCAAAATTGATGTCAAAACATACCAATTCGCATCGAGCTATGTATAAAGGTTGGAGAATCATTTTATATCTTGTTAGACTTGGGATATCAAATATTTAACTATACACACCCTGTCTCCTGTCTTTTTCATATATAAATGGCGTAAACCTAGATCACAGTACCCCTGACCTGCTTCTTGTCGACGTTGAAGTTCTTCCACAATAGAATGGCCGGAATACCCAGAACCAAAATACAGGTGGAGGCGATGCAATTCATTCGCTGCGAATAGCCCCAGGCATAGGCAGCGGCCTCACGAACTGGAGATCCAACCGGGTACTTCAATTGAGTCACAAAGGAGCCCTGGAAGATCTCAAGAGCATTTGCCTGCTCATCCGAAGGCAGCCGACTGCGAAGGGCCCCAAGATAGGTGTTATTGTAGATAGCAGCACAGACTGCATAACCGATCGAGCTCCCCACGTTGTTGAACAGACTGATCAGCGAAAGGGCAAGTGGGATACCTTCACGATCACCGCCAGCCATGGCAGCCATGTCATTGCCAATGACTAGGGTACCACCAGCAAATGCAATGAAAATTTGGCACATCACAATATACCCGATGCTTTGATCAGCACCACGGAAGTAAATCATTAGACCCGAGCCGAGCATCATGAGCGGTAGGCCGAAGCATAGACAAGCCCACTTGAAGTGCTTGGTCTTGTAAATGTACAGTCCCATCACCACTGACCAGAAGCAGGAGCCGACGTTGTAGGTCTGCAACAAATAACCAGCCTTTGTGTAGCCTAGATCGTATACAACGAGCAAGAATGCTTGGAAGTATGTGTCCCACAGATCGAAGTTGAAAAATAGAACGAGGCTAAGCAGACAAGCTCCGGCGATAGAGCGATTCTTGAAGATCTCCCACCGAATAAAGTGCTTGCGAGCGACGAATTTCTCCCAGGCGGCGAAAGCGAAGAAGAGTACGAATCCAACAACAATCATAGCAATGAATTTGGCGCTGGAGTATTCGGCGAGGCCGTAAGATGTCAAGCTAAATGGCAGCAAAAACAGAATAAATGCAGCCATGATGATGAAAGCTCCAATCACTGGAAGAATGTTAGCTTCGGAAGGGATTACAGTGTATGGAATGACTTACCATCAAACTCGTGGATATAGTGAATGATGGATTGTAAAGTGGTCCGGCCACTTGGTTCCCTCTTAAATACCCCCAGACGCTCGGCTTTCTTCTCGTACATCTTAAAGACCCCACACAGAGGAATAAAGACGAACGGCTGCACAATAGCAAAGACACCGAATCCCCAGCGCCATCCAGATGTCTCAATAAAAGAGGTCACCGCCAATGGAGCCGTAAAAGCGGTACAGATAAACGGAGTTGTGGAGAAGGCAAAGGCCCAAGCTCGGTTGCGCAACCCTGTGGTATCGGCAATGAAAATCTCCAGAATGAGATAAATGAAGTAATATCCCACCCAGTAGAGAGTATAGCCAGCGGCGAAAGAGTTGGGGCCATTGCATGCAGCCAAAATGATCATGCCCACCACATAGATCACAACCGAGACGAACAGACCTTCCGCGCGGCCCCACAAATTCAGGGTCTTTCCCAGCGGCAGCTTCAACACACCTCCCACGATAGCCGAAGTGATATAGGCCGTGGTAACCTGTGGCGCAGCACCAAATGTACCTAACACATATTGCGAAAGATTCGTCAACATGGTCTGGTGGAAGGCCAACATAAAATAGCACACCCAGATCCTAATCCGATTGGTCGCAAATTAGCGCTAGTCCCTTGCGGAGAAGACTCCCCTATCTCTTGATCTTTGAAACCACAACTCACCAGCCATAAATTCCGAAGACAACTTTCCTGGTGTAGACCAAAGCAGCAGCTTCAGCCTTTTGCAGACCAAGATCGGCATTCGAATTGATCTGGTCGGGGTGTGCCTGGACCTCCTTTTCATCGTGCCACTCGAGAGAATCCTCACCCGATGGGGCATCCGAAATCTCATTTGTAATTTTATCTTGGTCGCCAGAATCTTCATAAGCTGGTGGGAAAAACGGCTTCGATATGCGGCCATTGTCATCTCGACCCCGGATAACGTCGATGGCACCCATGCTGGCGGTGAGAGTTGAGACCCTGATGACCCGTGCCGCAATTATCTATAGGTGAGACAGAACACCAATGGAAAGGGAAACATGCAAGGAGGGAAAGATCAGCCTTTTCTATGTGAGAGAAAAAAAGTCCAAAGCTGGAGGAGCTCAAACTGAGGATTTAACTCAGTTCTTGGAACTGGGGTCCACATCTTTCTTTTTCATTCGTCTTTCAGAGGTTGCCCGAGCCTCGTCGGAGTGTGGCGGGATCAGATAATAAAATCATCTTTTTGGGGGGGGAGTTGACTGCCAATCACCGGCTCCGAAGTTTCTACTGTAACATGGCCCACCGATCTCGGGTTACATGCTCACGGCAATGAGGATACGATCCCTTCCTCTTTGGAAAAATGCTTGGCAGAGAAAATCTAGACATCAAATCTAGATATCAAATCTATTGTGATTTTGGCAGTAAAAGTCACGACGAATGGACCCATGATTTTATTTTGCTTAGGCTGTCGAGGACCCATCGCAAAGCAAAGCATTATTTCATCTTCGAAGTTTCTCTGTGTTGAAAGGAAGAAGCGAACAGTCTAGATTGAATGATTTTGATTTGCAACAAGAATGAGACACACAAGTCACATAACAAGGTGGGAGGAAGTGGACTAAAAGGGTTCTCATACTAGAAGATTGATAGCCCACGGACTTGGCTTTTTTAAGAACCATTTGCTCACCATGACTCATGCCCTCAAACCCATGGTAGTACCTTTCCTCTAGTCTTCTGTGAAACCTGGATTTTGAGTCTTCTAAATTGCGTTGGAATTATCACCAAAGGTACAGTCTGGTCTTGTTCAGAGGAGGGTTGTTTAGAATCTCCCGTGTACGTCCACGGATAGATATGGAGTAAGTTTATATATTGTTCTGCATAGCTTCCCACATCCTTTTGGCACACTTTTGTAGTATACAGATAGATAATTTAAAGACTATGTACAAGGGTAGATATCGGTAGATATAAGGGACGCTAGATAGTACCATCAATTGATGAAAGGATAGGTACCCAGTTGGATATTCTCGACGCTACTTGGTTGACTTGGTTGCAGAGTTTTATGCGTGGATCAATGGATTGGAGAAATAACCCAACCACTCAGAAGGCTACATCTGTCGTGTAAGCTCTTACAGATGGAGAGCAATGAGGCTCATAACCCTTTTCACATGGAGTTGCTTTTAAGGTATCAAATGGGTCAATCCCGCCTGGTGTACGTTTGGTTATGAAATACTGCCCCTCTTCCTTTTCTTTTTATTCTTTTTATCTCGTTCTCATTCACCACCCTTCACCCTGTCAGCAACACTTCACAGCCTTGTCGATCGTCCATCACTGATTCGGTAACTCCTCTTTTAGCCAGCAAAATCAAAACCCACTAATTTAAGACACGCCATCATGCCTATCACAGAGGCAGTGCTTGAGACCACGACTCTCGGTCGCGCGATCAACAAAGCGTCCGACGAGACGATCCGCGCAGTTCTCAAATCCATCTGCCCGAAAAACGATGAGGCCCGCAAAGAAGCTGAAAGTCAACTTTTGGTACTTACCGACAGCGAGGGGGGGTCTGTCAAGATCCCAAGTACCACGGTACGCCTCTTGCGTCAATTGCGGGAAGGAATTCGATGTCACAGCCAATACGAAGAAAAGTTGTCAATATCATACAGGTAAGATTTCGCAACAGAAGAGGTGGTGGTCAAGTGTTCATAACAATGCTTATTCATAACAGAGAAAAGTGAGCCTACTGGTGAGGAACTTTGGGAGGACAACTATGGTGAATTTGATGTGGAAGACTTCCGCGATGATTGGCCAGAGTGCTTTACGTTTGCGTGCTGTCATGGAAATCTCAGAGACAACCCTGATGGGTGTGTATTTAACTTCCATCAAGAGCTACATGCCGACGGCAAGCCGTCCAAACGTGCAAGAGCCTACTGAATCGGGTTCTACTTGTGCTGAGACACAATGTAACATTACAACCCAATTGGCAATTACGTGGGTAGATTTCGAGAACGTCCATGAATCAATGAATCAATTTCAATCGGCCATAACCAAGAGATTGAAGATGCCACTTGATCATATCAATACATGTTGTGATTTGAAATGAAAAAAATAGCATACAATCTGAATTGGACCCATTATTGAAAGCCCAAATTGTTTCAAACAAAAAAGTTGCGGTATCGGACTTTGACCGTGACTGAGATCACATGATTCGATTCGTTGATGGCATGTGACTGATTATGTAATACAATGCTCCAAGATACTTCTTAACTAGTACTGCCGAGTGCTCCTAGTCCGTTTGAAAGCCACCTTCTTAGCTCACATGCATTGATGGTTGGCGAGTCATTATTCTAGGCCATAAAACGCCAAATATTACCCACAGCCTACTCCAATCAAATGGAGTACCAAGGTGGGGACCGACTCACTGGAGGTCCACTCACTTCTCATAACGAACCTCTCGAGTCTGACAGAACGCATCAGCCTCAAAATAAGAGAGCGAGGAGGAGCACTGGTATCTACCCAAGGAAACGCGCTGCCCTTGCATGCCAGTTATGCCGTCGTCGGAAAACCAAATGTGACAACTCTCGCCCCACATGCGATTTTTGTAGTAGTCTTGGTGTGGACTGCGTTTATGGCGATGACAGCACAGACTTAACAAGGTATGAAAGAGCAAACAGACCCACAGAATAGGGATCCAATAAATTCTGACCTTTCACAGTTACGATAGTGCTAGTCTAGCTATCATCGACCGCTTAGATCGCCTAGAAAAGTCGATGAAAACAGGTTTCAGCGGCATCCGTGAATCACTGAAACCCCCCAAGATGTCAGTATCTGGAAAGTAACCCATTCATGAAACACAATCATCATTTAATTGGAATTCCTCTTTGTTACAGATTTGTCTTGTAAGTACGCTATACTGACCTCTCAGGAAGAGCGGATGATGCACAGACAAAGGATGTCACTCGGATAGCAATGCAATATTTGGTATTGGAGAGCGTCCTCGAATGGCCAGGCTTCTCTGCCCTTAAATTGGATCTCAAAGGGCAGTCCCTAGCACTAAAGCATGACTTATCTAGTCAAGGGCTTAGTGTACCATCTACCGCCGAGAGTGCTGCATTGATTACATGGCTTCAGGGGGGAAAAGCCGAAGACAACGACTTCAAAAGCAAGACACTGTTTTTGTGTCAAAGTTTTCTCACCAATGTTCATAGCAAGAATCCGATACTTAACCAATCGGACTTTTTGAATGACGTTGATCATTGTATGAAGTATGGGTTTGAAGAGAATGGACGGTCTTGTTTGGTGGTAAAGTGCAATTCATTGTTAATGCAAATGTACCTTGCCTGACTATAATATTCAGTTGATCGCTTGTGCGCTTGGAGCCGTCTCAAGTCAGTTTTCAGCCCACGACATTACCAATCCAACATACAATCAGGCCCCTTCAATCAACCCCTTGGCTGATATCTACTACCGTGAAGCTAGGCGGACATTGGGGGTTCTGCAACCATCATTGGGCACAATCCTCTCCCTCTTTTTCTGCGGGGTTTTCGAAATGTTTATGATTAAGCCGGTAACTGCTTGGTTCAATTTCCAGCAGGCTGCTGTACAGCTCAAGGCATATTTACTTGGGCAAAAAGCCACAACATCTGAACCTGGTGACCCTATTGGTGGCCACCTAGAGGGAAGGCTTTACTGGTCATGCATGCAATCTGAATGGTATTTCATTTTCTCATCGCATAGCATAGCTGTTCTGACATTGAAATAGTGAGCTGAGAGCCGAGTTACGTATCCCCTCTTCTGGGCTTGAGGGTGTCAACTTCCCCTATCTATTCCCTGATCCACCAATGATAAGCGAGGATACAGATTCCTCTCAGAGCAGTCCGCTCGTACGACCAGAATCAAAGACCGTCCAAATCAAAGAGTGGATGTACTATTCAGCAGAGACTTCCCTAAGAAGATTTCATAATGATATCTCGGAAAGCCTATATAAACATGGCCCCAATTATTGGCTAAATAATGTCCACTCAGCAAGTGAACAAGCTGTCGAGCTTGGAAACCAGCTTGAGCTTTGGTAAGTCTTATTTTCGGTGTTTGTCATGAGAATCATTGACTCAAGGAAACTGCAGGGTTTCTCATCTGCCCAAGGAGCTCCGCATCAACGGCCCAGTCACCACTTCAACAGATGAACTCGCTCTCCACATTCGCACAAGGGCTCTTTTATGCCAGATCAGGATACACCGACCTTGTCTGTACTACATTATTCACACGCCTCCCGAAAAGCGTGAGCAGAGCGCTTATGCCAGCAGAAGTGCCTCCCTCTGCCTTGACAATTGCGTGCTCTTACTGCATGATGTCACATATCACCATCGACACCATGGCACTTGGTATGTGCTGAGAAATGGCTTAGAGGCGGCATTTTGTCTATTAGCTGCAGTCAGAAGTCAACAAATACCAGTATCTGATAAGTGGCACGAAGCAGTTCAGAGGGCCTTCTGGTTTCTTGAGATGTGGAAACACGAATGTCCAAATTTGGAGATTTCATTTGCGATATTACATCGGGCTTATCTGGAGACGATTTATTCAGGCAAGGGCAATGAACTATCAACGTGAGATGAATGGCTCCCGCCAGAAAATGAGGAAATTCGTGCTTCAATAAAAACATATGTCAAGTTTCCCATCTTATAATTTGTCCTCTTGGAAGAGACAAATCTGACCCATTTTAAGTCTAAGACACGAAATAATTGACATAAATTGACATTAAAAAGACAGGAGCGGTATTAGAAATTTTAGTGAAGGGAAGATATAACATGAGAGTCCACCATCACATCCACACCAGGATCTTGACCAACCAGAAGGTATATAAAATGCACATCCAATACCGAGGGATATAACAGATATGGCAAGCCCCCCAGGCATCATCCAAATCCCAGGTCTCATTTCAGTGGGCCAATATCATCAATATGAGTAATATCCTTCCCAGGTATTTTGCCCTTGGCCTCTGATTCCTCATCCCCGATTGGCTCATCGTCAAACAACTGTGAAATCTCTTCCAGAGAGTATCCTTTAGTCTCTGGTAGCAAAAACCAGTTGGTGATGACTGAAAAAGCAGACACGCACGCGAATACGATGTAATATCGCCAGCCGATGCTGTCCAGCGCAATTGGATTGATGAAAGACAACGCAAGCTGGGATCCATAGATCGCTAAAAACTCGGCACTGATACCTTTGGACCGCATATTGTAAGGCAAGATTTCCGTGGGGTAAGAAATCACCAATGGGGTGTACGCAATATCGTAGTGGAAGTAAAAGATGAAGATGAAGGCGAGTACAGCAGTACCGAGCGAGCTGCTAGAAGTCTTGTCGAAAAGTGCGGAGCAGATAGTCCAAATGACAAAGGATAGGCACATGCCGATCCCAGACCAATTCCAAAGAATTCTTCGGCCGAGTCTGTCGACCAGGAATGATGCGGCTAACGCACAAGCAAGGTTGAAAATCTGGAGGATTCCATTGATCAAGGTCTGGGTATCCGAGTTGGTGATGCCGATAGTATCCAAAACGAGGGTCAAGTAGTAAGATACGACGCTCGAGCCCTAAATCATATTTTTCTGTCAGTTGTGGGAGGCAATGGTTCGTTGTAAGGTTCAACATACAGTCCACTGGGAGTAGAACCCAAGCATAACGGTGATAAGTATGCGCTTTCGGTTCGCTGGAGTAGCGATAAGGGTTGACCAGCTACCCTTGGCCTGTCCTTCATTTTGCAGGGTTTCGGAGATCTCCACGATCTCCATTTCAACAAGGGGGTGGTCCTTCTCGCCACCGGCGTGGTATTTCTCGAGAATTTCGGTAGCTTCGGCGTGGCGTCCATTGGCAATGAGCCATCTGGGGGATTCTGGAACCCAGTACATATAGTAAGTAAAGACTGAATTAGCATTGGTGTACAACGAACAAGTGATGGAAATGCATACAAAGGTAAGTTGGATTATAGAGATGGATGCTTGGAGGATTGATGGAATCCTCCATGACCACTCTGACCCAGCCATATGCTTCTGGGTACCATAGCAACTCCAAGCCGCAATAATTGACCCCAGATAGTACATGGTCCAGTATAATGCGGTATACTTTCCTCGATGTGTGGGATAGCAAACTTCACTCATGAGAAGAGGAGCTGGCTGAATAGTCAAGATACCACCAATGCCAGTCAACACACGAGCGAAGATGAACATTCCCAAGTCAACTGAGCCGGCTTGAATGGCCGAGGCAACGATGACGATGATGGCTCCCAAAGAAAGCGTGATCTTTCTACCTCATTTATCAGCGGCGAAGCCAGCTAGTGGCAGACCGACGATGCAACCACAAGACAGACCAGCGTTCACTGCTCCAAGAACTTGTCCTTGGGGATTTCCAAAGTAACTTTTCCAGGCATCAACAGATTGTAACCCATTCATGAGAGCGCCTAGCGAAAGAAGACCCCCATGTTAGTTCAAAATGCCAAAGTTTCGAGCTGGGAAAGTGACGATACCATCAAAACCACACACGGAAGAGGAAATCAAAGGGATGAGAAGAAGCAAATTCAGTCTCAAAAGATGAGGCACCTTGAACCAGATTTTGTCATGTTGAGGGATGAAGTCGGCCAAAGTTTGGACTTTTGCGTTATCTTTGGCCATTTTTAAGCACTTTCGAGCTGAAACTCGAGACCAGCTACCCAGGACTAGGGCTATCAATAACGGATATTGAAAACAGAACCGCTCATCTTCGGGAGTGCCTCGCGTATATATATATCCCCAACTGATCACCCGAGGTCAGGGAAACAGTCAGGCTGACTATGGGGTAGTGGAGTCGCTAACCTTCGCGCAGTTTTCGTGATAGAATTTTCCCCCCTCATATGACCATAATAGCGACGCGTTGTCTGATTCATGACGCTACGCAATAAAATAGATTTTGCCGAAGAGCGGCGATTATGGTATAGTGATGAAAATATAGTTTGTGGCGGTTCCTGTCGGGGACTGTCGGCTACATTTGTTCTTATTGGTTAATATGGTGGAGCTAGTGGATATAGTGAATAACTACCGGCGACTGACCGGACAAAGAAGGAACATCCGGGGTAATGAATAGGCGAGGCAGAAGGAATTTCAAATGTAGCAATTACCGGGGAAAAGTCGTAAGTTTACGCGTTTACACCTCTCTGCCTGAACTCTGAACTGCGGAAAATCGACAACAATGCCAAGCGAAATAGACATCGAAGAGACTATTGGCAGTCTCCGACAGTCTGAGAAAATCCAATTGCTCTCCGGTATGAACAAATCTTGATCTTGATTCACTGAACTGCTGCTAATTCATGTTCTAGGTGTCGACTTCTGGCATACTGCCAACATTCCTCGTCTATCGATCCCACAAGTGCGTATGTCAGATGGCCCAAACGGAGTACGAGGAACCAAATTCTTCAACAGTGTTCCTGCGGCATGTCTTCCCTGTGGTACCGGCTTAGCTGCAACGTGGGATACACAACTTATCGAGGGAGCTGGCCATCTCATAGCGGAAGAATGCAAGGCCAAGGGCGCCCACATCTGGCTAGGGCCAACAGCTAATATCCAGAGGTACGCGTGACTCTCTCATGCCTCTGTTGCTCCTTGTTCACCATGTTGAGTTTTCTAACTTGCCCATTCGCTTCAGGAGCCCTCTTGGTGGTCGAGGTTTTGAATCCTTCTCCGAAGACCCAGTACTTAGCGGCACCATCGCCACAGCTATGATAAAAGGCGTCCAAGCAGGCGGTGTCGCTTCCGCAATGAAGCATTTTGTCGCAAACGACATGGAACATCAACGAACAGCAGTGAATTGCATTATTAGCCAACGCGCACTACGGGAAATTTATCTGCTTCCGTTTCAAATCGCAGTACGAGATCATCCCCCTTGGGCGCTCATGACTTCCTACAATAAAGTCAATGGGACGCATATTTGTGAGAACAAAGACTTGCTGCAGGATGTGGTCCGCGATGAATGGAACTGGGAGGGAGCCTTTGTCAGCGACTGGTATGGGACTTACTCGACATCCGAGGCTGTTATCGCGGGATTGGACATTGAAATGCCTGGCCCCTCGCAGTGGAGGGGAGAAATTTTGTCTAAGGCGCTCTCTGTCTCGAAGATTACGCAGAAGCAATTGGATGCCAGGGTTCGCAACGTTTTGAAGCTTTTGAATCGAGTTCAAGCTGCCAAAATCCCGGAGCGAGCTCCGGAGCATACCCGTGATACACAGGAGACACGAGACAGGCTACGACAACTGGCTGCAAGCGGGCTAGTGCTATTAAAGAATGAAAGAGGTGTCTTACCTCTGAAAAGAGATCAAAAGGTATTGTTCTCTAACGACTGTCCAAATAAAAAGTTTTCTGACAAGAAAACTAGATCGCAGTCATCGGGCCAAACGCAAAGGTTGCGCGTTATTGTGGAGGTGGCTCAGCCTTTTTGAGGCCTTATTCAGTTACTTCTATATATGACAGTATCTGTGGCATGGTCCCCGATGCTCAATTTGCTCAAGGGTGCGAGGTTTACAATGCACTTCCTCTGATGGGAGATCTTCTCAAGACGGAGAATGGACGAATGGGATATTTCACCTTCACAATTTTTACTGATCCCCCCACACACGCAGAGCGGACTGCAATTGATGTTCTGGAGCTCAATGATAGCTATGTCGTGCTTTATGATTACCAACATCCTAAGGTACCCTCCAACAACCTTTTATATGCAACAATCACAGGAGATTTGGTTGTGGAAAAGTCTGCGGACTATGTCCTTGGCCTGACGGTGGCTGGAACTGCAAAACTCTATATTGACGATTGTCTCGTGGTCGACAATGAAGAAATTCAAACAATGGGAGAGAGCTTTTTCGGTTCGGGTACGGTTGAAGAAACCGGTCAGTTGTATTTGGAGGCGAACAGAACATACAAGCTGCGGGTTGAGTTCGGCAGCGCGCCAACATCAAAGACAAGTCAGGCGGGTGCACCAGTCTTTGGCGCTGGTGGAGTGCGTGTCGGCTGTGCAAGGGTCTGTGATGAAGAAGCAGAGATCCAAGCAGCTCTTGACTTAGCCCGCGAAGTAGACTGCGTTGTTCTCTGCTGTGGATTAAACTCTGATTTCGAGGCGGAGGGCTTCGACAGAACTACTATGGCTTTGCCAGGTGCCCAAGCCAAGCTCATTAAGCTTGTCAGCGAAGCGAATTCGAACGTTGTCCTCGTCACTCAATCCGGAACTCCAGTCGAGGCACCGTGGGATTCGGTTTCCGCAGCTCTCCATTCATGGTATGGTGGTAATGAAGGTTCTCAGGCAATCGCAGATGTTCTTTTTGGGGCAACAAACCCAAGTGGCAAGTTGCCTTTAAGTTGGCCGCATAGAGCAGAGGATAACCCGGCATTCTTGAATCATCGCAGCGATGAGGGCAGATGCATATACGGCGAGGATGTTTTCGTCGGCTATAGGTTCTACGAGAAGACTCGGAGGCAAGTGCAATGGCCTTTTGGATATGGGTTGTCCTATGCGACCTTTGCTGTTCAGAATGTTCAAGTGAACTGTTCCGATGACAAGAATATCCTCAATCGTGTGCTGGATGTTTCGTTCGAAGTCACAAACACGTCATGCCAAATGGGTGGCTCTGAGGTTGTGCAAGTTTACGTGCAGGCCCCGTCACTTTCGAGGGTCAGTCGACCCGTTAAGGAGCTCAAGGGATTCCAGAAGGTCTATTTGGCTGCCGGTGAAGCAAGATCTGTTTGTGTTTCAATGCCCTTGAAATACACTACAAGCTTCTGGAGTGAGCTGGAGAAAGCCTGGGTGATGGAAGCAGGTTCTTACACAGTCCTTGTGGGGACTAGCAGCCATGATACGCCACTGACTCAGGATTTCGTTGTTGGCTCTTCCGCAACCTGGACAGGAATCTAGTCGTGTTAGATCCACACCACTTAGTTTTAGCCACCAAAGATCCACTGTGGGCTATGACCCTACTCATTTTTCACTGACTGATCTTAGATCTGTAATCGCTGGGTCTTGACCAATTTCATTGAATCGACGATGCTTAAGTCAACCCAGTGGAGCGACCTCATACAATGGCGGCGGCCCGGATATAAAGACCCCACTTGGCTATTAAGCCCCACCCGGAATACATAATCCAGTCCACATATTACAGGAACATATTTTTATCGAAAAAGAAGAACATAACTTGGAAGTCGGAATAGTTGGATTAGATAGAGAGAAAGGTGTGTGTACATTAGTCGTGAGTCATGAACATCAGGCTAAATCCATATTTCCGAATGTTTACACTAATTCCACCGCCGGCAATTCCTACATTCTGATTGGAGCAAATTAATGGTTCTGCCATCTTTGACCGTATACCGGCCCTATCTGTGACTCAAATTACTGCGGAACAAATATTATTCCGTGGGTCCCACTTGAGAAAACCATCCCACCATCCCACCAGGTTTCGCCTTCCCTGGGCTCCTCTCACAAGTATCATTCTCCGCCGCAATGGAACTGACAGCGAAGGAACGTTTCGACCTCATCAAGGACAACCTCGCGGAGGTTTTGAACCCCGAGATCATTGAAGGAATTCTCGCCGAGGGCCGCAACCCCCGTATCTACTGGGGTGAGTCAGTTTAGATGCGCAATTATATAGACTCGAATTGACCTTATTTGATCTTAGGAACCGCAACTACTGGTCGCCCACACGTTGGATACTTCCTCGCTGCCCTGAAGATCGCTCAACTGCTCCGTGCCCAGTGCGACGTTGTCGTCCTGCTCGCCGATATCCATGGCTTCCTCGACAACTTGAAGGCGCCGCTTGAGCTTGTGGAGAACCGTGCTCAGTACTACCAGAAGATCATCACGGCCATTCTTCAGTCTGTTGGTGTACCTACTGATAACCTTGAGTTTGTTCTTGGCAGCTCCTACCAAAAAAACCCCGAATACGTTATGGATGTGTACCGCCTATCAAGCTTGATTTCCGAGTCTGATGCTAAGAAGGCTGGCGCGGAGGTCGTTAAACAAACCGATAACGCTCCCCTGAGTGGTCTTCTATACCCGGTGCTGCAGGTGCTCGATGAGGAGCATCTCAAGGTTGATTGTCAGCTGGGAGGTATGGACCAGAGGAAACTCTTTACCGCTGCCATTGAATGGCTACCCAAACTTGGCTACCGAAAGGTATGGCTCCTTCGTCTTCTATGGGGTTTCTAAACTAAATTTATCTACCCAGCGCGCGCATCTGATCAACCCTATGATTAGCGGATTGAAGGGTGCTAAGATGAGTTCTAGCATTGAAGGTAATTCATCTCCTATAATGTTTCGCGAGGCCGGCATTAATACTAACATCCAACAGACAGCAAGATTGATCTTCTAGACTCTGCCGAGACTATCTCGAAGAAGATCAAAAAGGCGGAGGCAGCCCCTAAGGTCGCAGAAGACAACGGAGTCATCGCTCTCGTGGAGTTTGTTCTCCTGCCTGCGGCCGAGCTTAAGGGCCAAAAGGAATTCCGCGTGGAACGCAGGGAAGAGGAGCCATTAATCTACACCGATATCAAGCAACTTGTAGAAGATTACAAGAACGATATCGTACGTTTCATCTCTATATCCTTCTCCTTTGTCATGACTAACATCTTTATAGTTAACACCACAACTGCTCAAGCCTGCCGTAGCAGCGGGTCTTGTCAGTCTTATGGCACCTATACAGGCGGCCTACGAAGCCTCCGCTGAATGGCAGGAGATTACCTTGAAGGCCTACCCGCCTCCAGTCTCGCAAAAGAAGGTGAAGAAGGTGAAGGACAAGGGCACTCGCTTCCCGGGTGCGAACCCGGGCCAAGAGCAGCCCAAGGCTTCAGCCGAGTAGTTTATAGTAAGGCTGTGCCTGTGACTTATCAAATCAAATACAACCACCCAGAATTTCACCAACAACACATTTCAATGCTTTGGATGGATTTCTGTTCTCAAGGAATATATTTCAGCATAAGTTAAACGATGGCGAGGAACTGAAAGTGGACTGGAAAACAGGTGGAAGTTGAGACGAGAGCCCCTGAGCGGACCAATCCATCTAATTTGGGCTGAAACATGCCGAGGAATTGAGATATCAAGAAACTCGGCGGAAAATTCGCGCCAAGGGTGGCCAAGGACTCTAACATTCGGGGTTACCAGCAGGCCTGCTGAGGATATAACGTAGCCTGTACGGTGCCCACCGAGGCCAAGCCAAGCCAACCGCAAAGCTTCCTAAAAATTCCAAGCCACACTGTGCTTATACTTCCTCGGTGAACCTTCCAATCTCACCAATCTCATTTGAGTAGGCTCTGGTCTCATTGCTTCCACAGAAGTCAATATCCTGACTTGGATCCAGATCGGCACGCCATCCTGTTCTGACGCTTCCTTTCTAGTCATTCGGCCTTAGTTCGCTTCGATTTCTTATTTTCTATTCACTATGCTGACATCTGAGGCTCAACAGGCATCAGGCACAGTGACTCACATCCAGTGTAATTTCACTCAAGTCTTTCATCCAAAAGTCACG
The DNA here is from genome assembly GCA_028828245.1 of Penicillium lividum. NCBI lineage: Eukaryota > Fungi > Ascomycota > Eurotiomycetes > Eurotiales > Aspergillaceae > Penicillium > Penicillium lividum. The sequence continues at coordinate 1,585,971 of JAQJAG010000002.1, forward strand.
GCACATATACCTCCCATCTAATCGCGCTTGGATACTTTCACGGCGCCATGGTTACTCAATACGCGCCATGAATTCAGTCCCGAGTCCGTTTCTTGGCTCGGTGGCCAAGAAGTGTTGGTATATTGTTATGCCCAATCAGCTTATTACTTTGCGGCAGAACACCGAGCCCTGACGCAGGCTAAGATGTTTCATCTCTTGTCATTCTTGATCAAATGAATTTTGAGGGTTGTAATGCTGCTTTAACCTCGAGACAACATTTTTCTGGCATGAGGCGGGTTGTAAAATCCCCAAATGAGCCCCATTTCTTAAAGAGAACCCCCGCATTAGTCTGAGGTTCTGTGGACATAAATACGGGGTGTTGCGTGATTTTTTTTTCTCTTCGTCTTCTTCCTCAATACATAATTTCGAGTCTCATTATCAAGATGCCTGCTCCCCAGTTTGCCGGCTTGTCTGGAAAATGGCTTATGAGAGCCGTTACCGCCTGCGCTACGATGGGCTTCCTATTGTTTGGCTATGACCGTATGTTCACTATGCTCATACTTCCCGGAGAATACTCACATAAACCCAACGTACACAGAGGGTGTAATGAGCAGTATCATAGACGCCGACTCTTTCAATGATATTTTTACCGCAACCAAGGACAATTCAACAATGCAAGGTGTGGTAACTGCCATCTACGAGCTAGGTATATTTCAAAATTACAGTCACTGGTTATGCGACTAACCTTCTTCCAGGATGCCTTGGAGGTGCCATTTTTAGCTTGATATTTGGCGACTGGCTTGGACGGCGCAAATCAATCATGCTAGGTGCATCTGTTATGGTCATTGGCGTAGTAGTCCAGGTCACTGCATTCAAAGGCCACGTCCCTCTTGCTCAATTTTGTGTGGGTCGAGTTGTGACAGGTATTGGAAATGGAATGAATACTTCGACCATTCTTACCTACCAAGCCGAATGCTCAAGATCCACTAATCGTGGCCTTCTCATCTGAACTGAAGGAAGTACAGTTGCTATTGGCACATTGATTTCTTACTGGATTGACTTTGGCGCTTCTTATGGCTCTCCCGATCTTACCTGGCGTTTTCCAATCGCCTTCCAGATTGTCTTCGGCCTGCTTATCATCGCTGGGATGTTCTTTCTGCCGGAGTCCCCTCGTTGGCTTTTTTTCCAGGAGCGGTATGAGGAGGGTGAGACTATTATCGCCGCTCTTGCCGATCAGGAGATATCCCATCCTGATGTTCAGCTTCAAAAAACTGTTATTCTGGATTCAATCAGAGCGTATGTTCCCTTTATACTTCGCTGTGGTTTATAATCCCTATTTTCCACTCTTTCCTCTATGATGATGCTGGTTTTTATAGCTCGGGTCAAGCAGCCAAGTCCACGCCTATGTCTGCCGTTTTCACGGGTGGAAAGACTCAACACTTCCGCCGTATGCTTCTCGGATCCTCTTCTCAATTTTTCCAACAAATCGGCGGATGCAACGCTGTCATCTACTACCTACCAGTCCTTTTCAAGAAATCCCTGAATCAATCTGACTTTATGTCAATGATTCTCGGTGGTGTCAACATGGTCGTGTACTCGATCTTCGCCTGTATGTCTTGGTTCCTGATCGAAAGGGTCGGCCGGCGTAAGCTCTTTCTCAGTGGCACGGTTGGTCAGTGTCTATCAATGGTTTTGACATTCGCCTGCTTGATCCCTGGTTCACCTGGACCGGCCAAGGGTGCTGCTCTTGGTCTCTTTATCTATATCGCTTCATTTGGCGCTACGTGGCTCCCTCTTCCCTGGCTTTATCCAGCAGAGATATCGCCGATCAAGACTCGTGCGAAAGCGAATACCCTGTCAACCTGCACGAACTGGACCTTCAACTTCCTTATTGTGATGGTCACCCCAATTATGGTACGGAATTTTGGCTGGGGTACATATCTACTTTTTGCGTGTATCAACGCTTGTTTCTTCCCCGTTATTTATTTTTTCTATCCCGAGACCGCTGGTCGATCATTAGAGGAGATTGATGTGATTTTTGCTAAGGGGTACTCTGAGAACATCAGCTATGTGCGCGCTGCAAAAGAGCTGCCATTTCTCTCCGAAGAAGACATTGAGCGAGCTGCTATTCAATACGGATTCATTCCAGCAGATGCAACGACCTCTAGCAGTGAAGATGTCGAGAAGCTTTGATTTCAATTTGGGCGGGTCCAATTAGGTTTTTGAACATCTGGAGAAGCCTAGCGGTCTCCTAAAAGATTTTCTTACCTACTCACCTAAAGAGACTTCTCTATGTAACACATTATTGGTGAACTCACATGACACGCATTACTCTTTAATACCGTGTTCCATCTCTCTTTACTGCTCCGCGATCATGGTTAAGTGATGGAGCAAGTCCCACCAGCTTAGGGGGAAAGCGAAGCAAAGGCAACAATATTTGGACCACGTAGTGGATGATTGCTAATAGGTATACAGGCTTGAAAAGGCATCAACAAAAAAGTCACAAGGGGGAGAATAACACGAGTGACAAAAAGAACTTGACCAGACTGGGGCTCGATCCCAGGACCTTATCGGTGTTAACGATACGTGATAACCAACTACACCATCCGGCCAATCATATGTCAGCAAGACTTCAGAAGGCGACAAGATAAAAGGTAGAAAGGAAAATCTATGAGGGTAAAAAAATTTGACCAGACTGGGGCTCGATCCCAGGACCTTATCGGTGTTAACGATACGTGATAACCAACTACACCATCCGGCCAATTCATATTCAAGGCATGACAATTTGAATCTATAATCATCAGCGCCACTTAGAGCACGCTAAACCCAATCAGTCAACTGCTATCGATACGTGACAACCCACGGTCCGTAGTGGAAAGGTCACGATGTGCGTGGTGCTTTGTTTTAAAAAACGTGGCATTCACAGAATCATGGCTTCTCACCTAGCACCACCCACAACGCTAGTCCCTATCAAGGACACTTTTTTTGAAAAAATAAAAAATAAATAAAAAAAGGTGCGTTTTACTCACCCATTGCGGGTCGTGGTAAATATATATCAGCAAGGGTCCTGCTTAGTCGTAGAATTAAAACATGCTCGAGAAGTATTCTTGAAATGCCACCAAAAAGAAAGTTCGAAGACCTAAAGGCCTTCCTAATCACATCTAGTCCAGAGCCTAAATATTAAAAGAGAAACAAGCCGCCGACTAATGATAGAGTTCGATGTGTAAGTGAGAACTTCGATAAGTACGGACCGTTCTTTGAGCCCTTGATCGGATTATAAAATAAATAGTGCAGATTCATGACAGAATATGACCTTGAACTACCACGGAACGTCTGGCTCGGAGAAAGATTAACATGAGGTTGCTCGAGACCTTTCTCCGCTTAGACTTTGTTAAGGCCCATAGGCCGGCTCATTTGAAAAGCCCATTACAAAGGATGTTTTGGATTCGAGAAAATTATCTAGAGTTGGTCATGTGTCTGGAAATTTATGCTCTTATCCATGGAAATTAAATCCTGCATGAGGGATAAATTTTCGACTGTGGAATATAGCACATATAGCCTTTCTGGGCATGCACTGTGAACCAATCAGGATATCCACTGCCCTTGCCCTTCTTAGCAAACCTGGCTGGCCCTATTGACATCCTTTCGAATAAAAATGTATTGGAGAATTGAAAAAAAGAGGAGACGCGTTACGCAGGTATCACTACATGTGCAGCAGCAAAGCTGTCCGAAATCAACTCAAGTCAGTACCAGAATCCGCTTACTGCGTGGAAATAGTGGACTAAAACATGGAGATTTCTCCTTAATCCGTCGGTCATATCGAGGGCCGGTGGCAAAATAGTCACGCACCTGTTCATGGACGATCTGCTTTGGAATATATATAATAACATGGTGTAGAACAGGGCTTCCCGTCCGCTCAGTCGTACTTAAGCCACACGTCGGTTGGTTATTAGTATGGTGATTCAACACATGCGAGTCCTGATAAGTTCTATGTTTTCTTTTTTTTTTTTTTTTGGTCTTCAGGTATTCCATGTTCATCTACCATCTCTTCAGTCCCTCTCCACCCGAACCCTCTTACCACCAATATTTTGCACCTGAATTTCCTGCAAGACCCTGAAGCACTCACTTTGTCCTATGCTGACCTGTTTCTAATGGATATCCTCGAATAGTGATTATTATTGAACTGTGAGATAATCTCCTGATCGGAAGAGGGGAGAAATTTTTTAATTCTTTATTTTGTCACTACTATCTACGTTGATTTCCTCGGACTCTGTGATCTGAGACCTGAAGTCATAAAGTGACTTTTAATATTTCTTAAAAGTCTTTGAGAGAAAGGGCAATATTGCCCTCTACTCTTGAAATTCCACCTGAACTATAATGTTCATTATTTTTACCCCTGTGGGTTTAGGAGTTACATTGCATGGCCCTCGGCTCCACTCATCAAACGATTGATTTGATGACTTCGATCTAGCTTGTAATCTCTTCGGATATCTAGCTTAATGACCCAATAAGAGTCTCGCTCAGAATGCCATCCCGCAGAGCCTCATAGATCATTGATATTCATCCTCCAACGGTCTTCTTTTCTCTTCCGTTTAGCATCTGGGGCAGCACATCTATTCCAGCCAGAGGATGCTCAACAAATCCTTGGTGAAATGGTACGCCCACATCATGTCGAATCGCCGTGTAAATTGCTTTGGACCCGACCCCAAGGTAGTAAACAGTCGGCTGCGAATTGGAAAACTGACTGAGCACGTCTCGGTACACGCCTTCCAGCTGTAAAGGGGCTTTTACTTTCCAGTCTTTGAGTCCCTCAAAAATTGCATGGCCTTCGCGAGTTGGTGTCATGACGCTTGATAGATCGGCGAAGAAAGTGGGCAGTGAAATTTCTACCACTCGCTGGCACCGTTCACAGAGATCCATCCGCGAGGTCGACATCCAGGAGACCTGGCCTTGATCTAGGAAGCTATCGGAGAGACTTTGGATATCATTATGGTCGAGATTGGATTCAAAAAGATTTTTGAGTGTCCGGTGAATAGATTCTGGGAGGGTTTGAAAAAAGCGCAACTGCAGAACGCGCAGATTGACGCTCTGACATTGAGCGATGACAGCAGGAACTCTTGTTGGTCGTATCAGCGCTTGTGAGGATTCCACTCTGGAGAAGTTGAAGAAGTGAACTCTGCAAGGTAACCATCTTGTCGGTTCGCGAGTCGGCACTTCCCCCAAATCCAGTATCAACCCCTGTTTATCGGTTAATTCGATCGAATAATGTCTAGGAGGTGAAGTTGCGGCTTACCATATATATGATGTCCATCCCTAATAAGGTCTGCAAGCACAGCCACGCTTTGATTGATTGCAGAGATCGTCTCAGGATTATCTGCCAAATAGGCATAACAGCCGTGTCTGGTTTATGATCACGTTTAGACTCTAAGCCGGTCGGGAGTGACGGTGTATTCACTTACTTAGATGCGGCCACCACTTCGCTGATAGTCATCTTGTCACCATCTATCTCAATAGCACCATTATCAATAGCCTTTTTCAAAGACCTTGATTGAAATCTGGCCATTTCCAGGTGACTATTTGAAATGACTCTGTCGAGCATGTTGAATACAAAAATCTCAAGCCTGGTTTCGATTGTAGTTTGGAAGACGGAGAATTCAAATTTGGTGAAGAATTTACTGGATGTCAAGTCTCTACAACGTACAAGTTTTGATGAGACTTCTCTGCTTGATGCTTATTGCTTCGTCGAGCAGCAACAGGCAGTAGGCCGGTCTGCTGCTGTAATTGTTTCTCCCGGAGAAATTGAAGATGCAGCCGGTATGCAGATTATTGATTGGCATCATCCAGATCCGGTTTCACTCGACATAGCCTCGGCCAGTTCCCTTGTGAAGTTGAGCGCCCATAAAACTTACATTCTCATTGGTCTTACTGGAGACCTTGGACAGTCTATTTGCCAATGGATGGTCACCCGTGGCGCTCGGTTCTTGGTGCTCGCCAGTCGCTCCCCAAGCGTTGACATCAACTGGCTTGCTGAGATCAAGGCTCTTGGAGCTCATGTTGTCGTAATGGCCATGTAAGTTACCCTACATATGTTTTCTTGCGTTCTGGTCACTTATTCACTCTCGCAGGGATGTTTCAGATAAAAATTCGGTCCTTCAGGTCCATGAGGTCATTCAGAGTACGCTGCCATCTATCGGCGGAGCAATCAACGGCGCCAATGTTATGCGGGACATGTCCTTTGCTGATCTTGACATGGAGCGAGTATTTGGTCCCAAAGTGGAGGGCAGTTGAATTCTGAATGAACTATATCAGAACATGGATAATCTCGACTTCTTTATCCTCATGGGCTCGTTTGCGGGCCCATCAGGAATTTCCACCAGACGGCGTATTCGGCCGAAACAGAATATATGGCAGCTCTTATCCACCAACGCCGCTCACTAGGGCAGGTTGGCAGCATCATTCATCCGGCGCAGATTCGAGGAGTGGGGTATCTTGCTGCTGTCGATGCAAAGTTGCAGGGTGTAGTAGCTGATGCCATCGGCCCCCTAGTTCTGTCTGAGCGCGATCTGCTGGAGCTGTTTGCTGAGGCCATGATAGCTGGACGACCTGACTCTGGCTGCAATCCTGAGATCATAGTCGGATGGCACTTGACAGATCCGGCCGAATATCCTAATGTGAATTGGTATACCAATCCAAAGGCATGGTCTTTCATCAAGTATTTCCGCCAGTCAGAGGCCCTGCAGTCCTGTTAAAGCATCCAGATATCGTGGATGTCGCAGTAACTGGAATCAATCTTCCTGACCGAAGCACAGAGGTTCCCTGTGCTTATGTGGTACGTGCAGGATGTACCAAAATCAGTTCTGATGAGGTATACAGCTTTGCCCAGCAGCAATTGGCAAACTATAAAGCGATTGATGGCGGGATATTCTCCGTTGATAAGATCCCTCGAACAGCCAGTGGCAAAATCCAGCGAGGGAAGCTGGCTGGTATGAATCAGAAGAGGGAGGCTCTGGCAGGTCTATTGAACACTCACTTGCGTGGAAACAAGCTGCCCTTGCGCTGAGGTCTCCCACCAAGGCTCGCTGGTGTGTTTTTACTTGGGATAAAAGCAGGAAATGGGGTATGAAGAGCCGTATTTGAAGAAGGTCCGATTTAGACCTGAACTACGTTTCGAAAATCGAGTGCACTATGTACAGCTGAACCAAGCTGCAGTCCTACTTAGACCTTCATCTGACGTAACCTATAAAAGCAGGCCATTTGATAAAGATTCGAAGGGATGAACGAAAGAACCACCATTCAGCAGTCTCTGACCTCAGAAAAATAAATTTAGGTTCATATAATGTACACGGATCAGAAAATCCAAAAAAAAATATTTAGAAGCTAGCCATCTCAATCCAACTAGCCACAAATGCCAGCCGACGCCCCTTATCAGCTGACATTCGGCGAGCAAACTCATCAAAATTGAGTCTTCCGCCATTACCACCACGTTCTTTGGCTTCGCGCTCAACCTGATTCAGGTAAGACCAGCGTGCAAGGGTCCTTGCGGAAGGTCGGCGAGGAGTGCTGGTAGTTCGGGGTGAAGGGGGTGATCTTTTTGGAGCGGGAAGAGGCTGCATGGGAGAGGGAGGGAGAGGGACCTTGGGAGCTGTTTCTTCAGCTTCGGGAGAGGAAGAGTGTGGTGATGAAGGGGCAGGCAGGGAGGTGGTGCCATTAGGCTCAAGACGAAGCCGTTCCGGCAGATCGGAGTTGGAGGTGTGAGAGGATGTTTCGCTATCTGGTCCATCAGTGATCACTTGTGGCTCATCTCGGAAAGAGAGGCGAGGGCGGAGTGTTTCTGCATCCGGTCGGAACTGTGGAAGGGTTGGGTCGTAGTCAAGAGTTTCGTCAACGGACTCTGTCTCCTCGTCTGAAGAGTCATTGTAGGAGGCGGCATCGGAAGTTTGGAGTTGGCCGTCTGGGTAAGATGAGCTGGTGACTGAAGCAGTGTCGGAATCATCATCATAGGACACATCCTGACCAACTCCATATTCGCTCTCTGGGTCGGCGAGGTGTGTAGATCGGATATCATCATCTGAAGCTACCGCATCAGTAGACGGAGGTGCTAACACTGGTCTTAGAGTAGGGTTTTGCACACCATAGCCGGCACGTTGCAATAGCTCCTCAAGGGATCTTTCACTCGTGAGTTCTTCAAGATCCCTTTCATCTATCGCCTGTTCAGGTTCCTTGAGAGGCGGTGGCGGAGGCGGTGACATTTGTACGAGGGCAATCTCATGGGCCCAGATCTTGCGATCCGCACGGGTTCGATAGACTTCCATGAGCAAATCTTCCTTTTGCTTGAACAGGATATCAAGAAGCTCATTAAAGGCTTGCTGCGTCACTTGATACAAGATCTCTTTGCCAGCGTCTTTTTCAACTTCTGGGATCTCAAAGCCACCCCATCGTTCACCAACAGGGATACTTCGAGAAGATGTCGAAGGGTTGGATCGGACATCATAGTCATCAGCAATATCATCCTGGAACCGAACCTTGGAAGAAGAACGTGAGCGGGGGGATGGCGGGTGTGAGTCGATCGGCGATTCGTAGTCTTCGTCGCTCAAGTCGTCAAAAGTCGGGTCTCTTTGGTACCCCTCCGGGATGATGGCGCCGTCTTCTTCGTCGGTGTAGAAAGCACGGCGTCGCCAGCGTTCGTCAATTCCGTTTCGGCGGGTTTCGTCAATTCTTCTTTGATCTTCTTCACGCATTCTGTTGTATACGACTGTCACGAGACGGGCCCTATCGATCGGATCGTTGATTTGTTGAAGGGGTACATACGTTCCGAGGGCCTCAATGATATCCTCCTCGCGAATTTGCTCTGGTGGCGGCCAACCGCCACTAGCAACTGACGAGCCCGATCCATCAGAATCACTACCATCTTCATCTTCGTCATTGTCCCCATCAACCATTTCAGCGTGCTCTACGAGGTCTCGACGGCGAATCGACACAGTACCTGGAAGCTGCAAGGTAGATGGAAAAAGTGGTCTCGTTCGACCAAATTGTTCTCGAGCAGCGGCGTCTCCCACCACCGAGTAACGGTCCCCAGTGTCGGGACTGTCTCGTCGTAGAATTCCTCCATTGTCAAAGATTTCCATATCGCCATCAAGATTGCGACGCTTGCCTTCATTAGTTCGCGAATTCTCACCAGAGGGAATGTTGCCAGGGAATGCAGAGCTAATGGGCTGGCTGCCAAGAACAACATCACGAGCACCGCCTTCAAGAAAATCGTCCTCCATGCCAGCTACCATGTCGCGAGTAAGTTCTCGAGTGAGCGTATAGTACGCTCTGAAAACTCGAAGGAAGTCCTTTCGCTCAATATAGCCATCGCCGTCAATATCATACCCTCGGAAGACACGTCGCAGTCGTTCGTCATTGCTCTTGTTGTTGAGACTAGCCAATCCCTTCAAAAATTCTTCAAATCCAATCAAATTGTCCCCATTCGTGTCGTAAAATGCAAACATGCGATCGTAGATCAGACTGGGAGGAGGTGGTCGAATTGATGTGTTAGGCACAAAACAGCGGTCAAAGGTCTTGCGATCAATGGCCATGTACAGCTTGTTTGGGTCATCTGTCCATTCATGATTTGCGAGGCAGCGGAACTGGTCCCAAAGGGCATCAAGTTCAGTATTTTCAAAGTTGGTCTCTCGTGTTAGGCGCTTTGCCAGCGGCCGTGGAAGGCTTCGTGGGAGCATTGAAGGCTTTCCAGGATACCACACAGGCTGTGATTGACGCGGATTCCCCAAGAAAGGAGCTGGGATTCGAACTTTGTAGAACAAATGCGTTTTGATGTGCACTTGCATTGCCTCACATGTCTCACACAAATCGTAATCAATGCAGTTTGCACACCGATAGCGGATACCCTGGATGGGCATAGCCCCGCAGCTATTGCAAGTGACACCTCGATGAATGTATCCATCTCTGCGTGCCTGGTCCTCCGCGATGTGGTAGAGCAGATTGAGTAGGTTTTGGCCTTCACGAGTAGATGATCCGTCAGTATTTCCATCACGCCAAGAGAAAACACTTTGGTCGTCCACGCCTGGCTCCCCGCCATCAGGATTAGGAGGAGCAACATCGGGGAAAGTCGACGTCGAAAGGGTGACACGTTCGCCGTTTTGTCTTCGCCGGCGCAATTCATCTCCGTAATTGTTATCGGCGTTGAATCGGATAAGCGCCCGCTCGATTCCCGCACTGGAGATTCCTCGTCGCTGCAGCTGCTCTGTCAAGTATGCCCGCTCGGCTGTTTCTTCAGGGAGGGTATGCGATGCGGGGAAGTCAAGTGCAAGGAATGATTCCAAGAATGTGTCTTCCATCATCTCGCGCATACGCTCCGCATGAGCCGGTGGTACGCCGACTTCCTCCATCAGCTGGTCACGGGTTGCCAGCAACGATGGAAGCAGGCCGCTTTCCACGCGCCGGCCATCTTCTGTCTCAATGCGGAATGTACCGTAAACACCATTCTGACGCTCCAGTTGCTCTAGGTGGGTGATCGCTCGATAAGAGGGGGTTTCTGTGATTGGCAGCTCCTCGACTTCGGATCGTCTTGTGCGGCGAACGGCGCCTCGGCGGCGGAGAGGGTGTTGGGAGGTATTCGTGGAAACTACATTGTTGCTAATGTAGAGAAGGGCGTAGGCAGCTGCAACCCCGGTGAAAAGGTATAGAAAGGGTCGATACCGTGTCAGTGACACTGGCCCGGAGCGCGACCCGGCCATGGCGGAGCTTGAACCGGTGAAAGCTGCAGGGGAATTGTCACGGTGATTGGACAGTCATCATTTGATGCTGAGAAAGGTTTAATATTTGGACAGGCCTGGGAGACGTATTACCTCACGCCCTTGTCGAGTTCTAAGTTGGGGTGTCATGGGATTCGAACGTGGTGGAAGGTGAAATGTCACGGGGGTGGAGCCCCCAGAATTTAGATGTCTCACACTAGTCATGCAAGTGCTTACCGCCACCGACACACCCACTCCATGAAATATTAGCACTATTTTTATTCCTAAATCAAGATTTTCAAGATTTGAATATCGTGTAAATAACATAGGTCTATTATAAACAACATTGATCCTTCTGAAGGAACATTTGAGCCTGAGAAGTCATGCAACAATTTTAGGCCATTGATCTTATGCAAAGCCTGACCGCTTAAGTATGCAACACAAACAATGATAAAGATGGGGTATGAACAAGAATAGCTCAGAATCAATAAACGGTCACCGTTTTAGGTTGGCCTCGCGGATAAAGCAGGCACTGAAAAAGGCGAAAAACACCACAATGGTCAGAAAGCCGAATCCCTTGTTAGTCGACCACGCATAGCAGTTACGGACAATCTTGGCGATCTCCGGGTCTAACTTTTTGATATAATCAAGACTTCCTCGAACACCATTGACAATTTCATCAATGTTCTTGCTGTCATGCAAGTCAGATCGAAGTCGCTCTCGCAAAAGCTGTTGGACCACACTTGAAGACAGTGAAACCCCAATCATGGAACCCATAGACCGGAACAAATACGAGCAAGCGGTGACCACGGCCTGATCTTCGACAGTGGAGTTTGATACTGATGACGTGGTTAGTGGTTGAAAATATTGCACGATAAAATAAAACTCACTCAAGCCGACCAATGTCGATGTGACTCCAATTCCATTGCCAAATGCTGACATGACCATCCCAATAACCATGGCAATGGTGCTTGTCATGGCACCACCCGAAGAAATGTAGATCAGGAAACAGCCCGAGGTCAAACATGAGTATGCTGCAAGTGTGAGCCAATAATATTTTCCGGTCCATCTCATGATCAGACCAGAGAAAATTGAGCCGGATGCACCGGCCAAAATGCTGGGCAATAAGCGCACTCCAGCAATAGTAGCTGATACGCCATCAACTGCTTGGAAATAGAGCGGGATATAAAACAGTATGGCAAGCCAGCCCCCAAAACTGAAGAAGTTACAGCAATAGAGGGAGAAAAATGTACGGTTGAATATGATGTGACCCGGTGCAAAAGGTTCGGCTGCGACATAGGTTTCCACCAGGATGAAGAGAACGAAGAGGCAGGCCGACACGCCCAGGGAAATGACGGTCAACGGCATCGTCCACGAAACATTGCTGCCACGATCCAAGCCTACCAGGAAGCCTAGAACAGCACCAACGAGGACAATAGCGCCAAGGAAGTCAATGCGCTTTAGCTTCGTCTTCCAGTGTGTGTTTTCGCTGGCTGGAAGCTTAAGCATGAAGGATACAGAAATTATAGCCATGATGCAGACGGGAAATTGCGCAAGGAAAGCCCTGTAGAAAGTTGGTTAGAGGATTAATTCACCTCGGGAAATTCGTCGAACATACCAACGCCAGCCGATATAATCAGCCAGAATGCCACCCAGAGGTGCACCTGTGCTTGATCCAGTGGCATAGGCGATATTTATAATCCCCTGCCAGAGACCTCGATCGCGCAAGGGAACCAGATCACTCATCAAAATAGAGACAACAGTAGTCATCCCGCCACCTCCAATGCCTTGCAACACCTAATTCCATGTTAGTCCTATACTTTGAAGAGTTTGTTTTAGTTAAACATACACGTGCCGCAATCAACTCATTGATATTACGTGAAAGGCCACAGCCAAGATTCCCAAGTCCAAAAATGGCATAAGCAAAAAGCAGACATGGCTTCCGGCCAAAGATATCGCTTAATTTCCCGTAAAGTGGTTGGAACGAGGTTAGGGTAAGGAAGTAGGAAGTGGCAATCCAGCTGGTCAAATTCAGAGCATTCAAGTCACTACCAATCTGGCCATAACTGGCCATGATGATGGTCTGATCCGCAGCGGACATGAAGACCTACATTTCCATTAGCCGAGGACCGAAAGTCGCATAGATAAGAAGCATCTTACACCTAATGAGATTGCAGGAACAACATATTTGAGTTGAGTTTGTGCATCTTGAAACGGCTGTTTAACCTGATCATCCTCATCTTGTCTTGGTTCTGCCAACTCTTCACGGGGGATGTCAATTGCTCCCGTAGTCGCAGTGCCGTTGCCGGACACCAGCAACGGGGTAGTCTCGGAAGGATTCCGCTCAGGCGCCATGTCGACAAAATCAATCGTTCCCAGCTCAGTTCAATTGCCACCGATATCCTACCTCTTCAATGGACAACCGAGTTGACTTTTTTTGAGTCAGAGCCTTGAGTGAGTCAAGAGGAAGAAGCACGTCTTAGTCTATTTGAAAGTCATCAGGAATTCACGTGGTGATAAGCGTCCTTCCCCCGCTCCGAAAAAGGCAAAAAATTAGTCAATGAACCAATCAACATTTGAGATTTGTCGGATTTTTCCCCGCTCGCGTGCTCAGACCCCGTCGGCAAATATGAGCCGTGATAAGGAACTGATGCAGATTTAGAATTGCAACTCTATAGATACAATGTAACAATGATGAATTTATGTATTTCTGTTTAGGAACAAACTTCTTACTATCTTAATATGCCGTACATAGCGCCGTTCATAATAAACATACCCAGTTGTGATTTTCTGTAGTCAATATCCCATAGTGCAATTCAGGGTAATTACATCTAACCATTTTCATAACCTATAAACCTACTGCTCTTGAAAAAGAGAAATATCACATATTTCGGAAGATACTTAATTCACAAAATAGCAATGGATATACCAATCAAGTGCTTTTCTTGTGCCATTAGGCTTTTGGTGGCATTCGATTAGAATAATCTGATGTTAGATGAAGTAAGAAAGTGTGTATATTGTATGGTTTACCTACTTTCTCAGGTGTCAACTCAGATTCAATGCATACCTTCACATTTCGCTTCAAGAGTTCATGTCTATCTCATCTTCTCCTCTTCGCTTTCCACGATCACCCTCATCTTCTTCCTGTACACTTCTTGCCTCTCCACCATAAACACAACAGTGTCGTGACACCCAAGCAATATGTCATCTCCCACCGATGAGTTGTTGGATGAAGAGTTCAAGATAATCAGCGACTTCTTGAAATCCGCATCAACAACATTTGTCAACCTGCTGCGAGTTCAAGATGAAGTAAGACACACAAGGTTCTCTCCTCTTATTTTGATATCGTACTTATATAACCATGGTGTGTTTCTTAGGTGTGGAAGTGTCTCAAAGCCGACGCATACTTCAAAGTCCAGAAGGAACGCGCTGTTGTCGACGTGTCTGACGAACAAAAGAAAGGCTTCTACCTCATGATGACGAAGATCGGTGACCAGCTCCAAATGAAGGAGAAGTTAATCCCTCCTGTCTCCAAGAGAATGAACTTTGATGTTCTCGACTTGTGCATGGCACCTGGAGGCTTTACGGCGACGGTCCTGAAAAACAACCGTTTCGCACAAGTGTGTGCCATCAGCCTACCCAGGAGCGAAGGTGGACTTGAAATCTACCTTCCAAATTGGAAAGAAAACAAACGTGTCAAAGTTGAGTTGGTGGATCTTAACATCCTTTCGACAGAGCTGGGGTTCCCCAACCTAGCCTCACAAGATCATCCCTCCGCATCCAAGTTTTCAAGCAACAGACCATTCCCAGGCCGGAAATTCGACTTGATCTTTTGTGACGGTCATATTCTTCCCTCGCCAATTGCGGGAAAAGAAGAGATGGACCAGGCCCGTCGACTCTCAGATGCTCAGATTATCATGGCATTGCAGAGAATCAAACCTGCTGGGACTTTGGTCATGCTTTTGCACCATTCCTACAGCCCACGAGTTCTGCGACTCCTGGAAGCTTTTTACAACTTCTCTCAGGTTACTATCTTCAAGCCCCCAAAGGTTCATGCCAAACGGACTTCGTTCTATCTTGTGGCGAAGAATGTGGAACCTCAACATGAAAGAGTGCGTCGTTTGATTCGGGAGATGAGATATTCATGGAGACTGCTTACCACTTATATCTTTGGCGTGAAGATACCAGAAATACCCAATGAAGAGAATGATACGGAGGAGGCCATTGAAGTCATTCTGCAGTCATTTGGAACAACATTCGTTGCTCTCGCTGAACCTGCATGGAAAATTCAGACAGAGGCGATGGAGAGTGCATTCTTGGGGCGAAAGAATTGATGATGTTCAGCAAAAGAATGGGTATCTTACGATGGATCTTTACCTTATGATATATCTTAAACAACAATAATGTTATGGATTCAAAATCACGGTACATAGTAGAACTTGAATGAACTAATCCTAAATAGTACTAGCTGATGATGCCATTTATATCCTCAGGCACCAAGACAGTTAAGGGACAGCTGACTAATCACCCGGTCGATCAATTTGGAAATATCGCTGAATTAGGCAAGGGCCGATACCGCAGCACGTGACTTGGTTTTGTTCCGGGGTTCTCCAGGATCCAGGATCCTTGCTCTGTTCGTGAATCATTTTATATCCGGCTGCTTCATGGCTGCTATTACCCCCAGGCAGAAGGTAGTTGTGGTGGGAGCGGGACCAGTTGGGTCCCTCGCGGCGCTGTACGCGGCTTCCCGCGGCGACGAGGTGGAGGTATATGAACTGCGCGGAGGTATGTGTCAGATTTCATTGATTTGAGTCATTTCCCATTGCGACAAAAGAGGAGAGAAAGAGAAAAGCGAAGATGCGCAAACCAAAAAGGCCTGTTGATTTTCTGATGCGGCCTACAACCTGACGGCAAGAAACAAATTTATTGGCTCGAGTCGCAACTTGCAAGGTTCCCATTGAACTCAATTGGCCTTGAAATTCAAAACATCCCTTGGACCTCCTCTCATTCATCCCTGTCGCGAAAATTTCCGAAAGAAAAGTCAATAATTTTTTCCGGTTTCATTCCGGCTCCGTAGATCTCCGTGACCCGACTACTGTGCCATTGAACTTCACCAAGTCGATCAATTTGGCTATCTCAGAGCGCGGTATCAACTCCATCAGAGAAGCGCACCGGAGTGGACTGATCGACGATGTCCTCCGCCATACGATTCCCATGTATGGGCGGATGATCCACGGCCGAGACAACGGAGCCCTGTGGGAAGCCGCTCAAGCCTATGACGTTCATGGCCGGGTATGTACACCCATGCACAACCCCATGTCTTGCATAACAGGGGTACCCACTCCACACATCGCGGATAATTGACTAACCATGTGTATAGGCCATCAACGCCGTTGACCGAGGCGCATTGAACAATGCCCTCCTTGACGAGCTAGAGCGTACACCAAACGTCAGGCTCTTCTTCAACCATAAACTAACAGGCGCGGACTTCACCACAAATAAAGCCTGGTTTGAGCGCCGTATCCCAGGCGATACACCTCAAGCCGATGATCTGGGCATCGCAGGCCGAGTCCCCGAGATCGAGGTATCATTCGACTGCCTGATCGGGGCAGATGGCGCCCACTCCGCCAGCCGCTTCCATATGATGAAGTTCGCTCGCGTCGATTACCAACAGGAATACATCGACACGCTCTGGTGCGAATTCCGCATCCCGCCCAAGGATGGAGACTTCGCTATCTCCCCCAACCACCTGCACATCTGGCCAGGTCGTGAATTCATGTTTATCGCCATTCCCTCTGCCGACAAATCGTTCACATGCACCCTCTTCGCACCCTCGGCCCACTACGCCACACTTGATAACTCCCCACAAGCTCTTCAAGCTTCTTTCGATGAACATTTCCCTGGAGTCTGCCCCGAGCTAATCGAACCCCAAGCCCTGGTGGAGCAATTCGCTGTCAACCCCCACCTACCGCTGATCAGCATAAAATGCAAACCGCACCACTACAGCTCTAGCGTTGCGATCATCGGCGATGCAGCACATGCTGTCCTCCCATTCTACGGCCAAGGCCTGAACGCCGGACTGGAAGATGTGCGTGTACTCTTCGAACAGCTGGACAAGCATGGCGTCTACGACTCAGATACAAGCGTTTACACCCGTAGTGTGCGCCGACAAGCTGCGTTCCAGGCGTATACGAACCAGCGATGCGCCGATACACATGCTATTAACGACCTCTCGAAGGAGAATTATCTTGAAATGCGCTGGGGTGTCAAGTCGCCGCTGTATAAGTTGCGGAAATCTATCGAAGAGACTATTGACAGGCGGTTGCCTTTCTTGGGGTGGAAGACACAGTATGCGCGAGTCAGCTTTAGCAACCAGCGATACTCGGAGGTTGTGGAGGCTGTACAGAGACAAAGTCAGATGCTGGGGCTGGGTCTCAGCTCAGCTTTGGTTGTTGGCGTGGGCGCATTGGCTATGCTGATCTGGAGGTATCCGCGAGAAGTCTCGCCCGTGGGCTTCGTGCGCTGTGGTTTGAGACAGCTGGCGAGATTCTGGAGAGGGTTCGTCCACAGATGAGACTGGGATGGTATGAAAATAAGTGATTATTCAGACTTCAGAGATTGACAGTCGACTTGAAAACATTTGCAGCTTGTCATCATAGATTGTCGTATACCTTTTATTGCACCAAAATCAAACTTTTGAACCGATTCATAGCATTCCTGGATAGGAGGTAATAAGTTTCAAAATGTTTAAATGTTTACTCCGACCATGGAAGATCTATCCAATTGAAAGATATATAGTATGAAACAACTTTAAAATCCTTGGAATAGAAGATATCGGGAACAGCTTTCAACGCCGCGAGGCCGGTATTAACATGCCCAAGTAAACCAAAGCTAAGTAATATCCTAATCCCAATACTTGATAAGCCCATCCAAACCACCAGTAACCACCTTACTTGTTTCTTGCGGATGCCAGTCCAAGCAGGTAATAGCACCACCCTCTTTCCCACCAGCAAGAATCTTGTGATACATCTTTCCTGTCTTCCAATCCCAGAAACAGGCATAGCCACCGCTATCACCCGAAGCAAGGAACTGACCATCAGGCGAAATCTTGATATCGATTCCATATCCAGCATTGTTGTGGCCACGGAAACTCTTCTTGCGGTTCTGACGGAACTTATCGGTCGCTCCGTAGACGACAATCTGGTTGTCGCCCGATTGGAAAGCAACATACTTCCCATTGGGATGGGGCGTAGCGCGAGTAAGGGCAAACATGTATGGCTCTGCAATGAACTTGATGGGTACCGGGATACCGTATTCCCACGCGCGAAGCGACTTATCATCTGAGGTGGAGATGAAGCGGCGGTTGTCATCAACGAAAGTGATTGTGTTGACAGCAGCCAAGTGGTGGTCGTATTCCTGGACCAACTCGCCAGACCGGGTATCAAATTGCACGATCTTCTTGTCGGACATACCGGCCAAGAACTCGTGCGAGTGCTCCGGGCTGGGGTTGAAGCGCACAACGTGCGGCACCTTACCCGTCGAGAAACGGCCGAGACACTTACCGTACTCGGTATCCCACAGCTTGATCTGTCGGTCGTACGAGCCTGTAAGGAAAGTCTTGCCTGTTGGGTGGAAGTCTGTGTCTGAAATGGCTTTCGAGTGGCCGGAGAAAGTGCGCAAGAGTTCGCGCGAGTGATACGCATCCCAAATCTTGGCCTTTCCATCCGCGGCAGACGAAAGCAGAAGGTGTCCTGAGCCAGGGAAGAAGCGGAGCGAGGTGATGGCCTTGGTATGCGACTTCCAGGTGTGAACAAGCTTCTTCGGCACGTAGTTCTTGATACTGCCGGGCTCCTTGCGCAGATCGATGTCCAAGTCCTGGGGGACATGCATATATGTACGGCCCTGGTAATCGAGCTCCTGTGAACCGTGGAACTCGGTTGTTTCCTCTCGGGAATAGTCGCCCGCGTAGTCGGTGGCCTCTTTGCTCATAGCCGGCATGAGCGCGGGCGCGGAAGGCTCATCACCTTCCTCCACGTACTCCTCATCACTTGCAAGCTCGCGCTCCTCACCGGAACCTACCTCAATTTCCTCATACTGTTGTTCATTCTGGTATTTCGCCCAGGGACCTAGATACGCGCCTTCGCCCTCGACGATACTCGAGTCGCCCTTCCTTTGGCGCTTTGCGCGCCATGCAGCAGAGGCCTCCTTGTTAACTCTCATCTGAACGACGTCCTTTCCTCCGAACTGCGCGACATTTTCCATGTTCCCCACAAACTCGTCTGGGCGAGTCGGGTTGCGGGTGTATCCCAAGCTCTGGAACGTGTGATGTTGCGCATTGAAGGTTGACTCGCTGATGGCAGCCTCCTCGGCGAATCCAGTTGGAACGTTTTTGCGCTTGATACCATTTCCTGCGCCCACGGGTTTGAATGGGTTTACGGGCCCTTGGGAAGGTCGTGTCAGATCATCGTAGGTGGCGTTGTAAGTGAGGGCTTGCGAGGAGGTGTTGGCGAGGGTCATCTGCATGAGTGCTTGATCCTGTGCGGTTGTTAGCATTATCTGTGCCAAGTGAAAGGAATATAAAGCCTTGCAGAGAAAAAGAACTCATTGGGGAGGGTGGGTAGGGAACCAAACCTCTGTATTGACTTCTGGTGCAGCAACGACCTTGGTTGCGGCCGTCACCGAGGGGTTCGGCACACCAACGGTTTCATCATCGCTGGAATAATAGCCAGCACCTAATAAGCCTGACATTGTGAATGTGCCTGAGCGAAATATAGAGGATCAAGCTCGCGACAAGGTGAAAGTTTAGGGTGGTGGTTTGGCGGTGGAAATTTACGGTTGACGGCAGAACCACCGAGCGAAGACCGCAGCAGTTTATGACCTCAGATCTCAAGGTTAAATTATGACCAATAGCGACATGCCTATAGTGTATGTATTCGCAGATAGTTCTAGTAGATTTCGAGTCATCGCAACTCTAAGCTACTTGGCTGACAAAATCAAATATATGGACCAAACTGGGTATCGTACGCTTTCATTACCAACCGCTTGAGAGGTTATATACAGCTCACAGGCCGAAAGACATGATAAGATAACACAGAAGGACGAACATGAATAGTTAAAAACAGAGTGAACAAACACTGAACAAGACGCTGAAGGGAGTACATGGGCCTCCTCCGCACGCTTGCTCAAGCAACCAACACAACCACCGGTAAATCTCTATCGTCGCCGCACCGGAGGTCCCACCCTCTATCTCAAAAATGGAAACACAAGTTCTCACATATACGGCATTAGTCCATCCCCCCTAAATAGCCAGGGTAACAAATGAAATCGTCAAAATCGTGGCAGCCCAGAAAACCTGGTCGCATCGTGTCTTGCAGGACTGTCAAGTTTAGAGGCGGGCATCGATCGGGAATGCTGATGTGAATTTGTGGGGGAATACGATGCCGGCGAACAAAGTCTTGAGCTAGTGAGAACGACCATGGCGCATAACATAATCAGTTTTATCGCGGAATCAGTGTCCCTCATCGCGGATAAGAGCAACAATCATGCTGTACAGGTAGAAGAAGAACATCAAGAGGCTGAAGCCGAGCTTGATGAACGATTCCTATCACACGGGTGGGTCAGCTACCACTCGATATTTCGGAGATGACACGGAAGCTCAAGACCAACCTTCTTGTGCACATTCAGCTTGCGGAAGATCTCAGTCGCATCCAGGAGGTGCTGGTTCTCGTAGATCCTATAGAAAATCCCAAATTAGCTCTTCTGCTTCATCTATCGTGGACGGAGCTCATGAGTGGCGGCACGTACTTCTTAGCGT
The DNA here is from genome assembly GCA_028828245.1 of Penicillium lividum. Taxonomy (NCBI): domain Eukaryota; kingdom Fungi; phylum Ascomycota; class Eurotiomycetes; order Eurotiales; family Aspergillaceae; genus Penicillium; species Penicillium lividum. The sequence continues at coordinate 1,606,500 of JAQJAG010000002.1, forward strand.
TGAAGGCGAGCAGAGGCAGGTTCAAGACGATAGCCAGCCAGTAGCCGTTAATGACGAAGAGGAAGGTCAAGAATGCGTGAACGGCGGCCTCGGGGATAATGTAGGCATTGAGACGGTTGCAAAGGTCGATGGGGTTGATGTAGTCACTGTGGAAAAAGGGGAGGCGAAGTCAGTTGAGCTCCAAAAAAAACCCCACAGAATCATAAAATGGCCGAGTAGTCTATATCGGGGAACTCACCACTCCAGATCACTGTACATGATCGTGAAGAAAACCTGGAGGAACAAGTTGACGGCGTTGATCAACACCGCCAACAGGTAGAGCCACGCTTCACCAGACATTGTGGGCAAGAAATCGACTCGACGGGAGAGGAATGGAGGTCAATGACTAGGGAGAGACTTTAAGATATGGTCAGCACCAGTGGAGCGGAGGAGGCGGTGGATGCGAATGCTGTGTTTTAGGCGGAGCGGAATTGGAGATGATTTTTGTGGGGTTCGAGGCCCAAGGAACACAACGGAATCCCGAAGAGATGTTCGGGAAGGAGCGCACTCACAGATCAACCTGCGTAATATCTAAGCTCTCGGGTGGAGCAGATGAGACGCTGTGCAGGGAAGTGAGGAGGTGAATCGGGGATGATGATTGGGAAATGCGGTTTGGATTAGCGAAATCGAGCCAACCTGAACGGGCGGCGGTGGACAGAGCTGGCGCGGGCATTAGCGTCGCTGGGTAAAAAGTGGAGGGGCTGGGGGAAAACCACGTATTACCTCGAGTATGTACGGAGTATAACGAAAATGAACGAGGAAGCTGCGGTTAGGAAGATATTATGTTAAATAAACTGCCCTTTGATTTCTTGAAGATCCCTGTGAAGAAAGTAGACGAGAAGAGGAGCTAGATGTAGCTGCGAAAGATGACGTCGCACACGTGGTCTCGAATGCAACGCGGGTGTCGTCTTTTACATGTGGGATATGGAAGAAATTAAACTGCTCAATAGAAAATATCAATCATTATATGACCCTCAGAGTCTATAGAAAAACTCAGAGCTCAGCTTATATACATAAGTCGACAAGCACTCTTGACACAGTCGAGATTTGGGATTCTCATACAACAGTAGCAGGCAAGATTTGCCCAATGATCTAAGCAACAGTCCCCTAGAAAGATAAGAAGATGACGCCGAAAACTAAAATCATGGATGAGACGCAGAGTGTGAGTCTAACGTAGAGACCTTGGCAGTCTATGCCTAACGCTTCTCGACAAGCAGGAAATGCATCGCTCCGTACGCAATAATAATGAAAGCTCCCGAGATGACAGCTAGTCCAATAACATCGTGCCAGTAGGCCAGGGTATTGAATCCAAAAGCGCTCAGGATCGAAGCACCAGGCACCTCGATATCCAAGCCATACTTGTGGTCGATCAAGGTGAGGAAAGTGACCTCGTTCACGATGAGGGCCTCAAAACCGTAGTGGAAGATTGAGAGCTATGGTAGAGTTAGTAATTTTCTAGGGAGAGATCTGGGTATACAGTTCAACTTACGCTTTGCAACCACAGAGCGGACGAGGGGATGGCGTCATGGTTCAACAGGAGACCGGCGAACAGCAAGCTGAAAAGCATGACCAGACTACCAATCAAATTGGCGACGCCGCCATCGCGGAATACAATGCCGATAAACAAGCAGATGTTGGCAGCCGCGAGGTTAAACAGAACCAATACCAGCATGAATCGAACGAACTCGGGCCATGCAGGAATCAGCCCGGTCATGGGGTAGACAATGATGCCCATGACAATAGGCGGAATGAGTCGCAGAGGCACGATGTCGAAAACAACCTTCGACGCGAAGTAAGTGACCGGATGATAGTAGCCATTTGCTCGCTCCCGAACAAACAGGAGACGTTCAGTAGAGAAGACCGTGAGACTAGTCAAAGTGCTGAAACCGAACAAAGAAAGAATGAAAAAGAAGAGACCAAGACGGTTCTGGAAGCCCTTAATATCGTCGGTTAACCCGTAGAAGAGGTATCCGCAAAGCACGGCGAGAAGAATGGAGATTGCATAGTGGGTCAGCATCAGCATCGGGTTACGATAAAGATTGCGCCATGTGCGCTGCGACAAAATGAGGAACTGTCGCCACAAACTGACACGGGCAAAGCTTTTGGGCGGCGCCGAACCCTCCAGATGGGAATTTTGCGACCCATTGGCAGCCTCGGCAGTTTGAACTGCTGTCACGATCTCGTCATGGACCGAGTGGAAAACATCAGAATCGACGTAGCTGGCAACAAGAACATCAAGATCGCTCTGACCCGGGGCTGGAGGCGGCAGCTGATCCGGATCATCAAGGATCTGCGGGGGAGCGTTGCCCTGTTGGCGAGAAAGACGTAGCCATTGTTGAGTGTTCTCAGCAACATCGAGCGTGGCATCTTCTTCATCGGTCTTGGGCGTAGCCGGAGGCTCAAGGTCCTTCTGATCCTTGCGGCGTGAGTAAAGTTGGCGGTCTTGCAGTTGCTTCAAGGAAACCCGCCGACTGCTTTTGGGTCGTCGACCCGCCTCGGTGGTGATGCTGGAATTCTCTTCAATGCTCACGTTGGATACACTGGCAACAGACTTAATAGCTCTCAGACTACTTGAGGCAGTCTTCAACATCCGTCCGTCCACGGAGGAACTGACTTCATCCGTGTATGAGCGTGAAGAGCCGGCATGCATAGTCAAGTCGACAAGATAGTCCGCGATGTTGAAGCCTGGAGGGCAGGTGTACCCGATTTGATCGAAATACTGTTGGCATGTCGAGAACGGTCCGGAGTAGACGGTACGACCACTTGCAAGCAAGATAAGTCGGTTGAACAGGGCAACAATGTTTGAACGTGGCTGATGGATAGTGAAAATGACCGTGCGATTATACGTCTTGGCCAGAGTAACCAAGCACTCGACAACATTGAAGGCGTTGTAGGCGTCCTGGAAGAAATTATCAGTAATGAGATCTTTATCACAAAGGGTTGTTTACCATACCAGTCCACTAGTAGGCTCGTCCAAAAACAGAATGCTTGGGCTTGTCACAAGTTCACAAGCAATACCTACTCGGCGTTTCTCGCCGCCAGAGATGCCGCGACCGCTGCCTTCTTCTGATCCAATCAATTGGTCTTTAATATGGTAAATACCCAGCTGTTTCTCGACCTCCAAGACCCTTTGCTCTTTCGCCGCCCGACTCATATCCCGGGGTAGTCTCAGGAGCGCACTGGTCTGGATAGTCTCGTGAACAGTCAAGGTTGGAAGCATAGTGTCCTCCTGGTCGACAAATCCGATCATGCTCTTGAAATCGTTGTCACTGATCTTCTCTCCGTTGACGAAGAAGTTACCTTGGACTGCACCGCGCTTGTTCTTGCGAGCCAGAATATCAAGAAAAGTTGTCTTTCCAGCGCCAGACGCACCCATGATTGCCGTGATCTGACCCGGGGTTGATGCACCTTGAATACCAGACAGTATCTCCTTGCCATTCAGGTAATATGACACATTGTCCCAGTAGAGAGATGCGGGACGGTGCTCTGCAAGTAATCTTGCTGTCTCATCATCTGAATCGTCCGACAGGGACAGACGCAAGTAGCCACGGTTTGTGGCCCGACGGGACATGTACCAAAGAGCCAAGATGACCGCGACAACGAAAAGCGCACAACCAGCAATGACACCGGCAATGAGGGGTGTATTTATCTTCTTGACGGGGCGCTGATAGCCGGGAAGATCAGTCTTGTATAGACACTCTCCAGAGTCGCAGGATAAGGAGATGCTCGGGTCGCCGAAGACTGCACTGATGAGACCGTTCATATTCGGCTCCGAGAAGATACTCTTGCTGCCCTGTGCGTCGGATATGGTCTGGAAACTGGCTGGACCTTTGATAGATTGGTCGAGGAAGTCGCCGAGATCGATGGATCCGTCCTGGCCACAGAGGAACCGGCCCGGGACACACTTGCAATGGACATTCTCACATTTATAGCTGGTGGTGTTGGTATCGAATCCGGTTTCCAAGCCCCATTCACAGGTATCTAGGCCACAATAGAAGGACTCCTTTTGGTCCACCCAGAATTGGAAATTGCAGGTATGGTCCTCAGCCTTACAGGAGAAAGTCACTTGTGGCTTCTGCTTACCCAGTTGGTCCAGGATCTTTCGATTAGTGACATCGCACATCTGAAAGTTCTGCTTGACGGTAGCACCTGACTTATAGCACACCCCATCTTGACCTTCGGGCATCATCGAATCACAAGCGCTATCCTTTAGGCAGACGTTGCAGTTGACACCGCCCCAGCCATCCTTACAGTCACAGGTTGCGCCAGTTCGCGGCGGACGATTCTCGCCATCAGCAAGTGAGCCACAGGTAGGCACAGAACAGTCATCCCCTCCAAAGCCAGCAGGACAGGCGCATTTGCCATTGTATTTGTTGCAGGGGGCGGAATGGGTGCAGTTGTAAGAGTCTAATTGACAGTTGAAGCATGGAGGGCAATCGGCAGGTCGGTCATCGAAAAGGGAGACGGATCGGTAAAATAAATTTGCGTCAGAGAAGTCATCCCAGGCTGCTGTAGGGATCGCCTGGAAGGCTAGCGCAATTCCAAGGAGGAATGCCGATGTTGACCGCATGGCGAGGGGATGAGTCGAGGACCCCGTTCTGAAGGACCGCTGTACCGGCGATCAGTGTAGGAGTGTGAGGATCGCCGGGAAGAATTGATGGTGAATCGATTTGTTGAGCATGGGGTGGTTGGAGGAAGGAGGACCAAGTGCGGAGTGGAGTTGTCAGATGGCCGATGACGCGGGCGGAGAAGCTGGTCACTGCCTCGTTTGCCAGGAACCCGCCCGACAAGCAATGTGATGCCGAGCTGCACTGTGATTGGAAGCTTATTTGGTCTTGTGCAGGTACCTGATCGGCATGTTTAGCTTGCCGTTACTGTTGTCTAATGCTATATCGTTCTTATCAAGTTCTCAGGTTCTCACCGTACATTCCTCGACGAATCCATGCGGGGACTCCACATGGGCTTCGCGCCCGAGGATAAGATGAACTCAGTACGATAAGGGCCCGAACAACTATTATTTCTATGATACCTCCTATATCATTCATCTACCCAGTATCCCACTCAGTATTCCACCCAGTCTCCTACCCTCTTTCCTACCCTATTAGTTGAATAGTCGAAGGACTCTCTGAAAGGGCTCTTCAATTTGATAATTAGCGAACTGGAAACACAGAAAAACTACAAAAAAAGTCGGGGACTAGGAGTTCGAATGTGTTCAAATATTCCACGGTGAACCCAACTAATAGAGGGATTGGTAATATTGACTGAATATTAATCATTAAACAAAACTACAATGAAATATGCATATAAGATCACCCACATAGCAAGAATATCTCATTTACCACATGTCTCTGTAGTCCGACACGACAACCCACTTCTCAAATAGTACTAGTACCACATGTCACCACCAAGTCCACTCCAGGTGTAAAGGCTCTCACTGGAGCCATACTTGCGCTTGATTCCAAGAAGCTGATCATAACCATCGCCATAGAAAGCATGCTTCCAAGTAGTACTGAAAGAATTTCCCTCGTTTATGTAGGCACCGCTATTCGGTGCCAAATCTCTCCAAACAGGCTCCCTGTGCTCCTGATACCACTCGGTGCCACTGTTTAAGGTCTCAGCTGCGCCTCCAGTTGTGTTGATCGATATCCCGTAGGATATGATGTGGACAAATGCCTCACGCTAGGTTGCAAGGACACTTCCTTGCATTTCTTCCGGGATGCTAGGGGGACCATTGGCAGCTTGCAAACTAAATAAAAGGATTGATCCAGTGAAATTGTTTTGCAATTTAAGCAGTCAGAATTCCTTGGAGTGAAGAGATTAGATGCTTTCTAACTCGTTCTTATCGGTGCCTGAACCCTGGTTTTGAAACTCGAAATAAATGTTTACCCAAACATTGAAACCTCGGAGCTATTAACTCAAGTGCAAAACAATCCATGCATAATACGCCCCTTTTCCATATTGGATACCCAGGTGGGTTTATGCACAGGACTGCAAGAAGGACATAATAGACCCAAGTTGCCATGTCTTGACAGGACCCACAGCGTATTCGTTTTTGTTCTTGTAGCCTCAACAACATTCTTGGAATTTTAACTGACTGAATTATCTGGCCAAGTACACAAATAGACTTAGCAAATTATTCGATTCTTGTTCTGACAAATGATCGAGCTAATTAACTGAAACCGAATTTCGCAGAACTAGGTTATCCACGTTGAATGTTGATGTGTTTATGGTGAATCGGGGGCTTCTGCCTCCGAGCCGTAAGCCAGAGAATCATTACATAATGAGCTAAACCTATTTGAAAATATTGGCCTGATAATTCAGCCTTAAATGATCCCAATGTCCTAAAATAAACGGGAATCCGAATCGTACTCGTATTAGCGTATATCCACTATGGGCCTTGGCGCTATAACAGACGTAACACCCCCCTGCCGAAGACTGCCGAATCTCCACGACATCTTTTATCTAAATTTTACACTCGACTCTAGGTATGACATACACTGCAGTGAACGGAAATTAGTATACAAAAGGGTTTCATGGCTTCACATATGAATCATAAAGGGAGCTACCGCAAGCTTCCAATATGATTTCCTAATCTTAGGATCTGTTTTGAGCCTTTGATCCTTGGGTGTCAAGATGTGGATACCTAGCTGTGGATGGGTTGAGTGGCTTGCAACGAGTCTAATATGCTAAACAAGCCACATTATCTTTCATTGCCTGCTGCCTTCGTATCCTTCGCCATAAATCCACACTAAAAGGGAGTGCTGATGTTAAATATGGAACTTGCGATGCTTAGAATCTAATTTCTGTTCATTTTAAGAAGTCAGTGATATAATGCTCGATGTAATTTAATCGGAAGTTTTTGTTTGAAGTTTCCTTGCCGAAGTTCACAGCCAGGATGATCAACTTGGTCCACATGCCATCTCTCGATACAATTTCACTCTTGTTAGATTATTTTCTTCATATCCTGAGGCACAGTTTTCTCTCATCTTCATTGATTTTTTTCTACCTACATTGCGCAGGTTCTCTGTTCTTCGATGTTATTCATCATATGCTCCACCGTTGCAACAAATCCTCTCATCCTATTTTTCAACGCCTGGCGCGTGTCCACCGTTTCCACCACCTCTACTTCACACGACATATGCAGTTCGATAAAAAGTACCTGCGGCAAAATCAATTTCAGGCACTACCCCTTGAGCTAGCACTCCAGATCATGGGAAGCATATTGGGGTATATATTTGCCGCTTTAGTGACACCCGCTGGGCTACTGTGGACCACACCAAACCATCTCTGGTTTGTTATTGGCATTCAAATTGTGAGAACTGCTTGTGTAATTCTCATGAGTGGCCGTGACTCCAATCATCTGGTCTATAAAATCGCCCCAAAGGACCCAAACTGGGTGTTCGTGGGTCCAGAGTTTCACACTCTCCATCACGTGTATCCGGATCGCTATATCGGCTCATTCGTCAAGATTCTCGACTGGATTTGCGGTACCGCATACTCCTTCAGAGGGAAGCGCTTTGCAATTACTGGGGCAAATGGGGCATTTGGCCAGGCAATTGTGTCAGAACTCGAGCGTGAAGGGGTGAAAGGCATTCGAAAGTTTAAATTTGGTACTGATTGGGACCATGATAACTTTGAGAATGTGATTCCAGTCCTTGCCGGCTCCGACATTCTGATATTAGCTGACGGATGTAAAGAGCAAGGTGCTGTTGAATCAAATTGCAATTCCGCTGTTCAGCTTGTCAAATTATTCAAAAAATACAGAGCCACACATCCCGCTGGCCCGACGCTGCCAGAAGTATGGTACGTTGGCAATGAGATGGAATTTCATCAGCCCTGGGGAAATATGCAGCAACTTTCTGGGGTTGAAGGAGGGTTCTTGCCGTACGCTCGCCTGTTTACCAATGATCATGATATCCTTTACCGTCATATCGTCCTATCAACGTTTCAATCATCCGTGGTAACTGCTGATACATCTGCCCACAGAGCAGCTAAATACGCGATGTGGTGGATCAGAAGAGGTGCAACATATGTGCCTATCACATATACAGGAACTGCATGTTTAAATTATCTGAAGTTTATGTTTTATATTCCTTACGCACAAGACGTATAACCTATGCGGAGATAGCTACATGAATATTGAAGCATATGTATATACTCGAAAAAAAGTTGTGTACAGCATAATGATGCTTGAACAAAACATATTTGAATTAGTGAATCCCATAAATTAGCTTCGCTTGTGTTTAATATTCCAACATTGGTTGCAAGGCCTTGCTCAAGTGCTGGGATAAAAGCCTTGGAGGTAGGTACCGGAGATTTCCAAGTTTTCACGGAATAGACAGATCGGTCTAAATCTTTGGATTTTCTACTATCGATTGGCGAAATAAATTAATGTGATGGCTGAACACTTCTCGAGTGCAGGTAGCCTGCTAATTAGGAATTGCCATGTATTTGGTGGAGCCAATGAAGTGAAGACTAGAGAAGAGCTTTACCTTTCGATTGATGGGCTTATGTGAGGAAAGTGGCCTATGATCATGATATAATGATCTTGAAAAGAATGCTTATTCTTTGAATTATTTGGAAGTTAAACACCGCAAGTCAGGAGACTTTCAAACGCTGTAGACACAAATCCAGGCAAAAGGATGATAGTAAAATCAAACAAACATAAGGTCACCCTCGTGATTGGTCGATCCTAGGGAAGGTGGTGATATTGGGGAGGACGTGATCCTGAGGCTCATTCACTTCATCCAGTGACCCCATCCACTACTATAAATACTTCTTACTTATCACCTCCTTCCTCCTTTCTTATTCCGTCATCATCACTCCTTGGAGTCCAACCTTCAAGATCTATCTCTTTGAACTTCATCTTTCATCTCCAAGTTCTATCTTATATCTTCCAATTCTTCTAAGATCCAACTCCAAACCCCAAAGGACAAAACAAAAAAAAGATTCAATTTTGGATCTTCCATCCATGTTTTCATCAAAACAAATATCTTTCTCAACAATTCATCATTTCAATCCACCTTGATGCAGTCATTGTTCACTATGATCAACTCCCAACTTGGCTTGATGAGTTCTAAGGTTTGTGTAAAGTTTCCAACATAATACAATCTTCGAACTCGTCACTACCATCAAAGACGTTTAGCTGATGCTCCTCTCTGAACAGGCTTCACTTTTGTGTCAGGACAAATTCATTGAACACCAAGTCAGGATAAAGCTTTGGGCTTCGAAGCCATCATCAACTTCAAGCTTTCTTCTGTTTTATGTGGTGTGGAGGGACAACCCACTGGGCACATTTGCGGTGAAGAAGCACCTGTTGTGGCAAGGAGGACACAGCCTCAGCCACGGTTCAACAACGGCATGCGGTGAAGAAGCACCGGCCAAAATAAGGGGATGTGCCATTATTGGGGATCATGGGATATCCGGGATGTTGGAACAAAAAAAAAAAAGAAGAAACACAAACTGTTTGGTACTGTCTGTTGTGTTTCACAATTATGAATACCTTGTTGTTATATTGCATTTGTTTACCTTGGCGAGGTTGGATCTGGAAATTGGCCAGACATGTTAGGTTTGAGACTTGTCAATTACAAAGTCATAGGATCTAGACCATTCATCAATTTACTCCATCTACTCCATCAAAGCAACTATATCTTCCTGCATAACACGTGACAAAATACACACATGCTAATAGTGGGTACTCCACGTGATGCGGGGATCGGGCCCAAGTCCGAGATCAGAACAGATTGTTTTTCTCCTTTCAATTCATTTCATACCTAGTCAATTCACAGGGCGTATGATCCCACAGGGAACTCAGATAGATAACAATTTGGGATTGACTTCACAAGCCGACACTATGGTGAAGATCGAAGCGTTCGCAGTTGAACAGGTACACGCCCCGCATTCCTGTATGACTCGAATCTCTTTTGTGTTTCTGGAAATTCCGCTAGGCAAAGATGAGTACTGACAATCTGCCAGTGGATGGACAAATACGAGCTCACGGCTAAATACAACACTGCTGAGACTTGCTGTGCATCCCTCTCGATTGACGATCTTCGGGAGCTTTCCGATGACAAGGACACGAACCCGCTGGCACATCTACAGTCCACCAAACTTACTTATGGTGCGATTAGAGGTTCAGACAAGCTGCGTGAAACTCTAGCCAATTTGTATTCGGCGAAGACATCCAACCGGTTGCCGAAAGATAATATTTTGATCACGGGCGGTGCTATTCAGGCCAACTTCTTGGCTCTGTATTCCCTCGTTGGGCCGGGGGATCATGTTATCTGCCACTACCCAACATACCAGCAACTTTACTCGGTTCCTGCATCCCTGGGAGCTGAAGTGAGCCTCTGGAAATCCAAGGAAGATGATGGGTGGAAGCTCGACATCGAAGAACTGAAAGGACTGATTCGTCCTAATACCAAACTGATCATTGTAAAGTATGCACAAAGCGTGGAATACATGAATCAGTATTTTGTGGGACTGGACTAACTCTATGTACTATAGCAACCCACAAAATCCCACCGGAGCAATCGTTCCGCGCAACCATCTCGAAGATCTGGTTGATATTGCTCGCGAGTCCTCCATCACCATTTTGGCCGATGAGGTGTACCGTCCCCTTTTCCACAACATCAGCCCCATGGAACCCGAGTTCCCTCCCTCCATTCTTTCTCTCGGCTACGAAAACACTATTGCCACCGGTTCTGTCTCGAAAGCATACAGTCTAGCTGGACTCCGCGTGGGATGGATTGCATCGCGAAACCGATCCATCATCGAGGCTTGCGCCAGCTCTCGGGATTATACCACAATCTCTGTGGGCCAGATTGATGATGCTGTGGCTAGCTTTGCTCTCGCGCCGGAGTGCATCCACAATCTTCTCCGTCGGAATATTGATCTCGGCCGCACGAATCTTGAGATTCTGGAGAAGTTCATCGAGGCCCACCGGTGGGCCTGTGACTGGGTGAAGCCCCGCGCTGGTACAACCGCCTTTGTTCGGTTTACGAAAATGGGTAAACCAGTCGACGATGTTGTCTTCTGTGAAAAGCTGCAAGCGGAGAAGGGAGTTATGTTTGTACCAGGCAGCCGGTGTTTTGGAGGTGGGGAAGACTTCCAGGGCTATGTTAGAATTGGATATGCCTGCGAGACGGATGTGCTCGAGAAAGGTCTCGAAGAACTGCGGGAGTTTATGGATGAGGGCTATGAAGATGTTCCGGCTTTGAAGAAGAAGAAAGCGACATAATGATGATATTTCTTGTGGTATCGTACAGACTAGAGGCTTTCACTGCGCGAAATGCGCTGCGCTTATAACAACTAGAATGTTTGTACTATACCTCCTATACCACATGTGCACTTACCTTTCCTATCTCCTTTCCTACCGTATTGATTGAATAGCCGAAGGTCTTTTCAAAAGGGCTTCGAAAATGATAAGTAGCTAACTGGAAAGGAAGAAAAGCAAAGAAAAGACCTGTAGAAGGAAAGAGCTCGGGGTTTCGAACGTCCACAAGTTCACCCAAGTATCAGAGGGTTGACAAGAGAATAAGTCACCCAGAAAAATGAATCTCGGCCGATCAGTCTCCTTCCTATTCAAATTAAAGTGTTTGAGCGGGGAATATGATACTGTAGCAAAATCGACCAAGGAAACGATACTCGTAAAAGCATGCGTTGCAGATCTTCAATCCTCATGTATATCAGCCGAGCCATGTGAATGTGGCGCAAAGAGCTTTGCGCCTAGCAAAACAAAAAACGAATCTCAGATATGATGAATTCCAATGGTCGAATGCCTATTGACAAACAGAATTTATATCCAACTAGTAATTTGCGTAAATCCACTTACTAAAAGTCCCACTCGTATGATTCATATGAACAAAGTGACGCGGTGTCCCACTATTATGCCGGTCCAACCGGATCGGCGCGAACATGCCGAGGCATCCTAGGCAATTCCACCGACAACTTGCATTGCGCTCCCCTTGCTTCATCGCCACCCACACGAGTCCTTTAAGGAATCCTTCTACCGGCGACGATTTATCCAACCGACACCCGCGAAGCTTTTGCTATACAGGCGCGATTTTGCCACGCCGACCTTATTAGTCGGTTTCGCCAGCTCCGCGCTGGAGCTTGAACCTTCCCATTTCATACCTGGAATAGGCCGTTGTATTCAGAATGCCGCTGCCTTTCTTGTCTGGTAAGTATATACTATTCATGAAATTAAACAATCATCTACTGACCTTTGTGCTCTACTTACAGAGGTGCCTTTGAGCATTGCTCTTCCAGCGGCCGCCACAGCCCTAGCCTACCTGAACGCGAAACACTCACTTTTCTACGATGTCAACCTTTTGAGAGCAATGTTCAAGATGATGAAGAGTAAGAACTCGGCAGAGAAGAGCGATCGCCTGAACCTCTTCTATGTCCTTGAGAGCCACGCACTCTCCCCCGACACCGCCGATAGAGATTGTCTAGTCTATAACGGCCGAACATGGAGCTTCCGTGAGACTTATGACATGTCCCTCCGCTTCGCCAATTGGTTCAAAAATGTACACCACGTGGGCCGCAAGGAGATTGTCGCCATCGACTGCATGAATTCGTCCACCTTCCTCTTCATGGTTCTTGGACTATGGAGCATTGGGGCAGTGCCTGCGCTCATCAACTATAATCTGACTGGCAAACCTTTGGTCCATTCTCTCAAGGTGTCGAGCGCCAAACTTGTGATTGTGGATGAGGAAGTCCGCAATAAATTCACAGCGGAGTTGATGGAGAAATTTAACTCTCCAGATTTCCGTGATGGGAAGGGCCCGATCGAGGTTGTATTCCTAAGTTCCGATGTGGAGGCCCAGGTCTTGCATATGGAGCCCATGCGAGAGGAAGATAAGGCGCGCTCTGGTCTACTCCCGCGGGATATGGCGCTGTTGATTTATACCAGCGGTACTACAGGCCTTCCCAAGCCCGCAATTGTCAGCCTGCAGAAAGCCTGGTCCGGCGCTGGCTTCGTAGGACACTGGATGAATATGACTCCTGCGGATCGCTTCTTTACGGTATGTTTCCCCCTCTGAAATCGCAAGCCCAATGCTAACTTTACGAAGTGCATGCCTCTGTACCATGCCTCGGCATCTGTACTTGGGTTTGTCACCACCCTGCACATGGGCGCTACACTGATTATTGGGCGCAAATTTTCTGCGCGGAACTTCATGAATGAGGCTCGTGAGAACGACGCGACAATTGTGCAATATGTTGGCGAGACCCTTCGATATATTCTGGGCGTGGCGCCCCATATCGATCCAACTACCGGCGAGGATTTGGATAAGAAGCACAAAATTCGCATTGCATTCGGCAACGGCCTCCGCCCGGATATCTGGAATCGATTCAAGGAACGTTTCAATATCACCACTGTTGCTGAATTCTACGCTGCTACGGAGGGTACGGCTGGGTCATGGAATCTCTCATCCAACGATTTCTCGGCGGGCGCCATTGGTCGGAATGGAATAATTGGAAATGTCGTATTCGCTCGCAGCACAGCCATTGTTGACGTCGACTGGGAGACTCAGGAACCATGGCGGGACCCGAAAACCGGCCTTTGCAAGAAGGTTTCTCGAGGTGGTCCTGGTGAGCTTCTTTTCCGAATCGACCCCGCCGACCCCAGTGCAGCTTTCCAGGGTTACTTTAGGAATGCCAAGGCCACCGAGAGCAAGATTGTGCGCGACGTCTTGATGAAAGGCGATGCATATTTCCGCTCAGGTGATGTGGTTCGATGGGATACGGATGGTCGCTGGTACTTTTCCGATCGACTGGGCGATACATTCCGGTGGAAGGGTGAGAACGTCTCAACCAACGAGGTTGCAGAGGTTCTCGGCTCTCACCCAGAGGTACACGAAGCCAACGTCTATGGCGTGGCTCTGCCGAATCATGATGGCCGCGCTGGGTGTGCAGCGCTGGTCTTGAATCAGCAGCTAGCTAGTGGTAACTCTTCTGGCCCAGCGCTGGAACCCTCGCGCGCCACACTTGACAGCATTGCTGCGCAAGCCCTGAACAACCTGCCGCGCTATGCAGCCCCGCTTTTCCTTCGCTTCACGCCCGAGATGCAGTCCACTGGTAATAACAAACAGCAGAAGCATGTATTGCGTACTGAGGGTGTGGATCTTTCCCAAGTATCGAAGAACGACCACTTATACTGGCTGCAGGGTAACTCTTACGTTCGATTTGAACAGAAAGATTGGGATCAATTAAATGGTGGACAAGCTCGGTTGTGAACATGCTCACTGGTCCAAGACATTGTCTCCATCTAGTCTGTTTTCCATTGCTCAGCACTTCCTCAAGCATTGTTCTTATAACTTTTCCATTTATATTTTGATACCCTCGCCACTGTCCTTAATGACTTGAATGACATGTTTCCAAGCTTTCCATTTTTACTTATCAGATATGGTAGATTCATACGCGCGGCTATTAACCTTGTCTCGGCCACTAAGAATCTTGATGTGTGAACCCATAATATATCAGTCCGTGCATGATTCACCATTTAACATGACAGGGCAAATATAAGAAAAGTCAGGTGGGGGTTTTCAAATGGTGCCCAAAAGTCCGCGGTATACACAATCAATACATAGAGGGGTAGACATCAACAATAACCACGATGTACACATGCAATAAACGGGAAAGATTTTGAGAAGAAAAGAAAAACAAGTCACCGGGTACATACAAGAGCCCAAATTTGGGATCAACCACAAAAGGAATAGCGCAAGCAGAGCAAAGAAGTTGGCGGGGCACTATTCGAGATAGCGTCAAACCAACAAAGCTAGCAGGGATGTGTCAAAAAGCAATAAATACCAACAACCAACAAAGAAGAAGGGGCAAGAGAAAACCTACGACCCAAAAGTGTTTAGAGGTTCCGTCAGACTTGATATCGGTAGCTGTCAGATGTCGATACTAGGGACGTGAGTCCTGTTCACAATGTCCGACATGTTTAATTCTCAAATTCCGCACTCCAGGAAAAGAGAATAAATTCCAAAGCTCCAGGACGAACCTAGAACCCAGATTCTAGAGCCCCAGACCTTGGATAGCAGCTGCTGTGAGATCTTTCTCGCCAAAATGTCATCAATCGGAAAACACCTTTAGACTTCGTGACCACACAGACAATCCCTCGTTCATTGAACTCCCCCATATAGCCTCTTTCAAATGATCAACTGGCAAACGAGAACATGAAGTTGGGAATCTGCAGATGAAAACCGGGTAAGTGGTTTGAATCCAGAGCAGGAAAGTGCAGAGTCAGAGGGGTGAGGAGAGAAGAAGAAAGAGAGAGAGAGAGAGAGAGAGAGAGAGAAAGAAGATTTATAGAGAGAGGGAAAATTACTTTTCCCATTGGGAAAAATAAGCAAACAAGTAGATTTCATTCTCTTTGTTTTCTGGTCACGGGTTAAGTGTTTTCTTTGTCTTTGTATCACTATGAACATTTCCCTAACAACCCTCATGGAAGCTTCACTGATGACCCAGTTCAATGTTGGAGTTAGGTTCCCAATGTCGAAGCTCGAATGCTTACTAGACATGAGAACACTGGGTTCTGTCCCCGCGACCCACATGAATCTATACTGATGCATTACTGTGGGGATGACCGATCTACATGGTCCGAGCTTCAATTCATGCCTTGAGCGGAATTATGGGACTCGTTCCGCTATTGATACCCTTACAGATTGCCGATGGACATATATTTTACCGTCCCCCTCCTGACATTCAACCTCGGATACACCTTCGCGCTTTCCTGAGCCCTGTGATACCTTTTTGTCTGCTATGAGTACCGACTCTAAGGGATCGAAGCTAGAAGCTTCACAGCATAATGAATTCCCTGTCGACTCCGAGGAAGACAAGGGCGATTCCCCAATGGTATGTTATTCACCGACCTCAGATACGCAAATACTAAATAACCTCCCTCTAGAACTGGTCATGGACCCGTAAACACGTTATATTGATCCAATGTAGTTTCTTCGCTGCCTGTCCGGGTTTTACAAGCTCGATTTTGATTCCAGGGATCAATAGCGTCGCTCAGGAATTGAAAATTTCCTCCCAGACAGCAATTTACCTGATCGCGGTTCATGTCCTGTTTCTAGGACTCGCGCCTTTTTTCTGGATCGTCTGTATGAATGCATACGGCCGGAGACCAATCTTCATCACAAGCATGTTACTATCCTGTTTCGCTGCTCTCGGTGGAGGCTTCGCCAAGAGCTACGGAGGCCTCATGATAGCGCGTGTATTCCAATCTTTCGGAGTATCTGCAGGCTTTGTCCTACCTGGTGTTATTGTGGTGGATCTCTTCAGTTCAGAGCAGCGAGGGCGCAAAAATGGAACCTGGGCACAGATGGTGTCGATCGGGGCGCCACTTGGTGGAGTTATCGGTGGGCCCGTCGTCCGGTATGCTGGGTGGCAGTGGGTGATGTGGCTGACGGCAATTACAAATGCTGTCCAGGCGATATGCTTTATCCTGACATGCCCCGAGACCTCGTACAGTCACCGGAAGTATGGACGTACCCGGCTTCGGCTACAATACTTCCTGGAGCCATTTTTGATTCTTCAGGCGCCTTATATTGTTCTTGTTGCGTTTGCGTACGGTGTGACATTTGCTATTGTTTCTGTGGGATTGGCAGCTATTGTGCCTATTGCTCTTGAAAAGCAGTATGGATTTGGTCCGGTCGCACAAGGTCTGTTCTTCCTTGGACCATTGATCGGAGCCGTGATTGGTGAACAGCTAGCTGGTCCGGGGAGCGACTGGATCATGAAGCGAGAACGAGAGCGCGCTGCTGGACCTAGCAACAGACCCGAACAGCTCGAACGCCGTCTCATCGTGGGTCTTCCTGGGGCTGTGATGGCAGTTGCAGGGATCTTGATATTTGGCTTGACTTTGCAAAACCGAACCCATTGGATCGGGCCATGCATTGGATTTGGAGTAGCAAATTTTGGGTTGCAAGTGGTTACAACCCCATTGAAGACTTATAGTGTTGATTGTCTGTCTTCTCGCTCGGGTTCCGTGCTTCAACTCATCAATGCGATTCGCCAGATTCTTTCCTTCACCGTGCCGTTCTGGAGTCCGGAACTAACAGACCGTCTTGGATATGGACTAGGATATGGCGTTGAAGCAATCATATTGGCTGCCATCTTTACAGGTTGTATTTTGGTTCTGTACTGTGGCGCCTCATGGAGAAGGTCCATGACAGTCAAAGGGCTTGTGGATCAGCCATAGTATCTATATATAAGGTACTAAGTCATATATTCAGAAGAATCGAAGCCTTGATAGCCCCTGCAATCTGTCCACGAAAGGAAGTCATGTATCTAGATGGTTTTACCAGAAATTCAAAACGTGCCACATATGCAACTAATAATGATCGGTTAAAAAGGATGGGGGCTAACGACCCCGCAGGTTAATTAACCGCGCATAAAACTGGGGTTCCCGGCTCAACTCCGATGGCATCGGACGAGAGCGCACCGATGACGACGTAGCCGCGGGGTCCTGTTGTCCAACATAAGGAAAATCTATGCCCAACTGCTAAACGACCAACGCTTTCCAACGAAAGCCTAGCAGATCATTATTTCACACAAAATTCGCAAGAATGTCCATGAACTTTGATGACTGCGGTGTTGTCCGCGAGGGATTCCCCCGCCCATTCCCTAGCACCCCTTCCAATGTCCTCGAGCAACTCCGCATGAACGGGAAAGTAGTTGTTGTCACCGGCGCGGCGGATGGGATTGGATATGCCGTAGCTGAGGCCATTGCTGAAGCCGGTGGCCATGTCGCATTCTGGTATAACTCGTGAGTGATTGATGTGTGAACACGATCCAATGATGCAAACTGACACTTCATAGAAATGACATTGCAATTCAAAAATCGAAAGATCTAGGAGCTTTACATAATGTGAAAACGGCTGCCTACAAGGTTGATGGTCAGTTCGCTTGTACCCAGAAACGAAGTTATATTCTGATTCGGAATAGTCTCTGTCTCGACTGAAGTTCAAGAAAACATTGCCAAGGTAGTGCAGGACTTTGGCAAAGTGGATGTTTTCATTGCCAATGCAGGTTTGTTTGAATCACATCCAATTGAGAAACCAGTCGCTGAACGAGATAGGAATGGCTATATCAAAGCCTATCCTTGAACAGACCCTTGACGAATATCGCAAACAGATGTCTGTAAATGGTAAGAAAACCCCACTGATATTTCTGAATGGCTTGCTAATTCATGCTTTCAGTCGATGGCATTGTCTACTGCGCAAAGTACACCGGTGAAGTGTTCAAAAAGCAAGGCTTCGGCAACCTTATCATCACATCAAGCATGAGCGGACACATCGTCAACGTGCCAACCGACCAGCCTGTTTACAACGCGACTAAGGCCTATGTTACTCACTTTGGAAAGTCTCTTGCTCGGGAGTGGCGCGAGTTCGCTCGAGTGAATATTGTTTCACCAGGCTTTTTCGATACTAAGATGGGTGCGAGTGGATTTGCTATCAATGAGGCATACCGAATGTCTGCTGTTGGACGCCAGGGTCATACCAAGGAAATCAAGGGCTTATACCTGTATCTTGCTAGTGATGCCTCTACCTATATGACAGGAAGCGATGTGCTTATTGATGGAGGCTATGTTTTGCCATAAATCGAGGTAATGAGTTATTAATTTGGAAAATTCTCTGCAGATCTCATTTTTATATACAATTAGAAATTCATCTGATTCAAACTTAGCCTGAGAGAGGAAAAGAGGATTTAATACGGCGGATCCGCATTGGCGCCTCATTGAACATTCAAGTGACGTGATCGCTAGTTTATATCGCTTACTAACGTCCGAATGTCGGCTTAAGCTCGGGTTCCAAGATTGTGTGACATAAAACCTGACACTAGAACGCATAAAAGGGGAAATTTGCAGGAACTACGTTACTGCGTAATCGGGTGGAGTATAAAATGACGATCATGCACATAAAGGTTATCTTGCACATCCACCAATGTTCCGCCATTCCAATAACTGCCGTGGTTCTTGATTCCATTCTCCCCCGGGCCGCGGAATTGTACCTTAATTCCGGCTTGGTGACGACATGTAATCGGGATGCCGACCTTGATTTCCTTCCCGGTCACTGTCTGGTCTCGTGTCGAGGTCGACTGAAGATATACTATTTAAGCATCACAATGTCGAGCTCTACCGTGAAGGCCCAGAAACATCCTCGTGCCTTTCATTCAGCATGCGGTTCACCGGAATTCCCTTCTTTTGTGCCTTGGCGCTATCTATTCCTCCCGTATCCGCTGAGATTGGACTGTTGAATGATGGAAAGGGTAAGTTGTTCACATAACCAAAATTTGTTTGAAATTGTCCCACCTTAACAGTCACACTTGACAAGAAATGGGAAGCTGCGTATGAAAGCTCCAAGAATTTGGTCGCGGGTCTTTCGAATCAGGAGAAGGTTGATTTGATCACCGGATCAGATGTGACTTCTGCCAATTGGACTGCACTGCAGTTAAAGGATGGAGACTAAGGAGTGATTTCCTACTACTACGCTTCAGGGGTTTCCGAGACCTCTGCGCTGGTCCAAACTTGGGATAAGACACTTGGGATAAGACACTGATACATAGGCAGATGAAGGCCGTTGGCGACGAAATGTACCAAAAGGGCTTCCAAGTGGTGAACGGACCTACTTCTGGCCCACTTGGGAGAACACCGTGGGGTGGACGACTGGTGGAAACAATGGGACAGGATCCGTACCTGAATGGAATCGCCTTTGGGCTGGCCGTTCAGGGTTTCAGCGAGGCGGGTGTAGTTGCAGGAGGCAAAGTAAGTCTTCCATCTCCCGTCTAAACGATCTTTGTATTATCAATATCTAATGTCAAATACAGCACTGGCTACTCAATGAACAAGAGACGGACCGAAGTGCTACCAACTCTTTTTCGGCAACTTCCTCCACCAAAGCGACATACTCTAGCAATACTGACGACAAGACGCTGCATGAAAGCTACATGTTCCCGTTCTATGATGGTGTCAAGGCAGGCCTCGGAGGTATGATGTGTGCCATGAGCAAAGTTAATGGCAGTCAAGCTTGCGAGAGTTCATACCTAATCAACAAGGTTTTGAAGAAGGAGTTGGGCTTCCCTGGAATGGTTTTCCCAGATGCCAGTGCTCAAATTACAGCATTCGGTTCTGCCAATGGAGGGGAGGACTATGGCTCTTCCTCTCTCTGGAACAACACTCTCATTCATGGCATCAAGAACGGCACCATGACTCAGGCCCGCCTGGATGACATGGCCATTCGCAATGTCATTGGATATTTCTACGCCGGCCTTGATGATGGCAAGCAACCTGACCTTGTCTACTCGACTGACCACCGCGACGTCCGGGCCAACCACAGCCGCATTATTCGCGAGAACGACGCCGCGTCGCTCTCCCTGCTCAAGAATAAAAACAATGCCCTTCCGCTCGAGAAGCCTCTCTCTATGGCCCTCTTTGGAGCCAGCGCTGGTCCCGCCATGGGTGGTCCCGGTGTTTCCTTCTCCACGGACGGCACCGACTCGACATACCAGGGTCATCTTGCCGGTGGCTCTGGCAGTGGAACCACGAGCTTCCCTTATCTGGTTACTCCCCATGATGCTCTACTCCAGCGCTCCATAGAGGACGGCACCATCATTCGTTGGATCATGAATGATACACATTCCACCGAGCTCTAGCCAAGTAGGCATGCTGGGCTCAAGCACACTGTCAACCTAGGATTCGGTACAGGAACCGACTCCACGGTTGACATCGATTCCTATGCTTCCAACGTGGAGGTCTGTCTGGTCTTCATCAACGCCGACTCGGGCGAAGGTGCTGACCGCACTGAGCTCCGCAACAAGGACCAGGATAAATTGGTGACCAAGGTGGCATCAAACTGCAACAACACCATGGTAATTGTGAACACGGTGGGCGTGCGGATCCTTGAATCGTGGATCGACAACGAAAATATCACAGCAGTCGTGTATGGTGGCCTCCTTGGCCAAACCTCGGGCTACAGCATCACAGACGTTTTATACGGCGATGTTAACCCGTCTGGACGTCTCATCCACACCATCGCCAAGAAAGAGAGCCAGTACCCAGTCAAGATCTGTTACATGGCTCAGTGCAATTTCACCGAAGGCAATTATTTCGACTACCGTCACTTCGACAAGTATAATATCACTCCCCGTTATGAATTTGGTTATGGCCTGTCCTACACCACATTCGACTACTCCGATATCCACGTTGAGCAGTTGCAGCAGTTGAACCAGACTCACGCCGTTGGCAATCTGTCCGTCGGAGGCCGTGCCGACCTCTGGGGGGACGTTTTCCGTGTGACTGCGAACATCACCAACTCAGGAGACCTGGCCGGTCACGAGGTTCCGCAGCTGTATGTTTCTTATCCGGATGCTGCCGACCAACCTGTACGTTTGCTGCGTGGGTTTGAAAGGGTTTTCCTTAAGGCCGGTGAGTCGTCGAGTGTCAGCTTTGACCTCAGACGCCGAGACTTATCGCACTGGGATGTTATCGCTCAGGAATGGGCTGTGGCTCCTGGGAAATACAACTTCACCGTTGGAGCTTCTTCTCGTGATTTGAGACTTAGCTCCTCTCTGAATGTGAAGTTCTAGTCTCTTATAGAATGCATGGGCGCTATTTGTGTTCAAGTCGATAAAACTTTGCAGACTTAAAGGCACTGGGTAGGCGCTAGAAAAATTTATTATATTTTGCACATTAAGAGGCAGCTAATATTAACCAGTAGCTTAGATGCCGGTCGCATGAATTCGATAAAAGCGGGTGCGGCGAGTGCACTTTTTCTCTTGAATGATGTCATTTTTGACCTGAGCTGGCAATTGTGACTTCAAATTTGTAGTCTGGAAATATATGTCTGGTTATTGATATGTCAAGGCGATTAATAGCTAGACTTCGGCACGAATGGTCAATCGTCGGGCTTCAGTGGACCGACGAAAGCGGAGTACTGTATCCGGGGTCGGCATGACGCCGATGTATGTGATGTGTATAAAAAGCAAACAATCCAAGGACTTCATAAAAGGCAGCTTTAAACCCTGCGTGGTCGTTTGATGTTCAAAGAAAATAGACTTTGACATCCTATAGTCTTCCCTGACATCAACGTTTCGGCTCTTCCCATCTCAGACTTCCCCGCCCTCTGACGTGCCTTGATACATCAACAACCCCTCGTTTTCGCGCATCATGGTCTCAAACGAAATCACTGAGCGTGAAGCTCTCATCTCCCGCGCTGTTCCCTCGATGGTGTTCAGCGATGGCAGTCCTTCATCGATGACACCAGCTCCCAATGTCCCAATCGAGAGCGACCCTGCCGTCGGGGCCCAGAAGCGTTTTTATGTGCGGGGAAACGCAGTTGTCACCGGGGGCGCCGGTACATTAGGAATCCGGGCATGCGACGCTCTCCTTGAACATGGCCTCGAGGGCCTCATGATCCTCGACGTCAACCCAGCCAACTCCCAGAGGGAAATCGCAGAAATGAAGTCCAAATTCCCAAATGCCAAGATCAGCACTCAGAAAGTTGATGTCACCAACGCAGGAGCAATTCGTCTTGCGATGCAGGAAACCGTCAAACAGCTCGGATCCATCGATACACTAGTTTGCTTCGTTGGTGTGGTGGGTTGTGTGCCGAGTCTTGAAATGCCCATCTCGCAATGGCGAAAAATCATCGACATCAACACCACTGGCTCATTTATTTGTGCCCAGGCAGCAGCTCAGCATATGGTGAAACAAGGAACGGGTGGCTCGATTACATTTGTGGCATCGATCTCCGCGCATCGTGTCAACTTCCCTCAGCCTCAGGTTGCTTATAACGTCAGCAAATCGGCACTTCTGATGCTTAAAAGTTGTCTTGCTGCTGAATGGGCTAGATATGGTATTCGCACTAATACTATTAGCCCAGGGTATATGGACACAATCCTGAATGAAGGTGATGGGATTGCGGAACATCGGCGGATTTGGGCTGAGCGGAATCCCAGTGGTAGGATGGGAAGTCCGTCGGAGTTGACGGGGACAATTGTTCTACTTGCCAGTAGTGCTGGCTCGTATATAAATGGCTCTGATATTGTTGTTGATGGGGGAGCCATAGTACTCTAACTATAGTGTCTAACATGAACTGTTCTTCATTCATTGTATTTTCAGATAGCATTAGTATTTCTCCAAAAGTCATAGCCCAGAGACTTGTCAATTTATATGTATGATCAAAATAGGCTTAGAATTTTCATCTGCACATGTGCTGTAGTCACCAATGACATACAATAAATGTAAAAGATTCAACGGAGATAAAAGCGGAGACCGAGAGCGAGACTTGCGGGATCTCATTTTGCTTACCCCTCCAACGACATCTGGAACTTCACACAAAGTGGACACCCGTGGACTGATGACCCTGCCTATCGGCTTTGGGCCTCTTACTGTCTCCAAGGCTAATTTATCTTTATTTCTCCGGATACAATTCTTGGGCCCGTAATTTCCCATGTCCGAGCCTGCAAACAACGTGGACCCGCTTGCTGCGGAGACCGGGACGAAGAAGCGAACAAGGGTCCAGCTTTCATGCACGGCATGCCGATTTCGAAAGTATGGTTCCATATGCACAGATCGGGCTCGTGCAGGTGCTGATCAAATTACAGATTGAAATGCTGCCGTACTTACCCGTGCACTAACTGTAGGAAGCGCGGCGAGGCGGCTTCATGTACTTACGTCGGTCGCGGGCCTCGAGCCAAGGTCCAGAATGAACATGCCAGCCCGACACTTGTGCAGGATCGACTACAGCACTTGGAAAACCTGGTCATGTCGCTGGCTCAAAAGCAGAAGCCTGGCGATCAGTTTACTAATTTCAATACTGGACTACCGGAAGATGTCCCGGGCTACGAAACACCTGCTTCGGCTAGTGACCGGGACACCAAGTCCTCGCCTGGCACTTTGGTTGTCAATGATGAGGGCACTAGTTATATCGATAGTGCGAACTGGCGTGCTATTTTAGAAGAGGTTTGTCGCGTGGCTGTCTTTGACGGGGGAAAGGGCTGACTTGACTTTAGATCAATGGAGTGAAAGAATATTTAGATGAGCAGGAAAATAATTCCAATGAGTCTGCGATTGAGGAGGATCCATTTGATGACTCCACGCCAGTTCTTCTGCTTGGTATGGCAAAAAAAGTGACCAAGCAAGAAATGCTCATCGACATTCCAGTACGATCGATTGCCGATCGACTAGTATCTCGCTTCTTGAAAACATTTGAACCGTCAATAGGTAAGTTAAGGATGCTTGAAAGCCTATAGATACATACTCACATGGGAATAGTTGTAATCCATGTACCGACATTTCGCAAGGAATATGAGCAGTTCTGGACCAACCCCCACGATGTCTCATTTACCTGGATTGCATTGCTATATGCAATCATGGCCCTCTCTATCTCCCTGCATCATCGCAGTGAGGAACCCCTTCCCATGATCAACGCGGAATGTCCGATGACCATGTGGGATAAATTTCGGAGAAGAGCTGCACAATGTCTCGTTCAGGCGAACTACTTGATTCCTGGTAAATACAAACCTGAAGCAGTCTTTCTCTACACACTTTCCGAGTTTCTTCGGAGTCAAGATACTCAAATCGGGGTATCTTATCTCCTTGGCATCACCATTCGGCTTGCCCTACGCATGGGGTACCACCGTGACCCGAGTTACTACCCTAACCTCTCCGCATTCGAGGGTGAAATGCGCCGGCGTTTGTGGGCTTTGATATGTCAGCTCGACATCCTAGTCTCTTTCCAGAATGGTCTCCCGCGAACTATACAGCCTTACTATTCTGACTCTGAGATCCCGTCCAATTTATTGGACGCCGACTTTGACGAAAACTGCACCAAGTTACCACCCGGTCGACCAGATGAAGAGAGAACGGCCTGCTCATACACAAGGGCGAAATCACGTCTCATGGCAGTATTTGGGCAGATTTGTGATTCCGCCTACACGCGAGAGCCAGTGTCCTATGATGAAATTATGGCGATAGATCGTCGTCTAGAGGTAGCCCACGATCAAATGCCTTCGTTTTTCCGCGCTCGACCTATGTCTGAATCCATAGGCGATCAAACAGACCTCATATTGTGCCGGTACAGTCTGGATTTGATCTACCAAAAGTCACGTATCGTTTTGCACCGCCGGTATATCACTGAGACGCATGGCAAGTACGCCAGTTCACGAAAGATTTGTATCGATGCTGCAAGTGCGACACTGCGGCATCATGCAGATATCTGGGGCGAGTCACTGCCTGGTGGCCAACTATATTCGGAGCGATTCTTGCTTAACTCTTTACAAACCACTGATTTCAATGCCTCCGCTATGGTTCTCTGTCTCATACTGTCGCATGATAATGATAGTGGGGATTCTCCCCGAATGCAGACCCAGGAACACAAGGAAATCCTGCTACTCTTGGAGAATACATATGCGATATTCAAGCAGACTCCGCGACGATCTACGGATACCCAGCGGGCATTTGTTGCGCTGGGCATTATGCTTAGTCGAGTTAGAGGTCGCAGCCTTGAAAGCCTGACATCAAAGGTCCAGGAACATACGAGCGCAATAGAAAGTATGTATCTACATTGCCCTTTGGGCTTCGTAGCTCAGTACTGACTTGTTGAATAGATCAAAATGCGTTTCAATCGATATCCACGATGGAACAGCAGTACCCGACGGTTTCTCCTGGGGACATGCAGGCTGCTATGTATACTGATACATCCGGGGCCCAATCATATTCTTCTCTTGGTGTGATTGACGATATGTTTAGTGCTCCTGTTCCATTGGACTGGGTATGTTGAGTCTTCAGCAGTACATTGTGAATAGGCTAACTTTTGTCTTAGCGCATGTATGACGGTCAGATGTACGGTTTTGACACAGCCAACCAAGACAATCTGTGGTCTACGGGGCATTATGTTGATTCCAATGGTCTGGATTTTACGTTACCTCCAGATATCCAATAGAATCTTTGTGAGGTGAAATTAATGCACCGATCTTCATGGCACCCAAAACACCGAGGATAATGAAATTAGAAAATCAGTTTAAATCCAACAATTGAACTGTCTAGAACCTTGGACGATTAGAAAGTCCTCTTTACATCGAGATAGTATTTCTTCAAGAAATGTGCAACCCATATTATCTTTCAATACTGACTGGGAGCTTGTAACTATACAATGCTTGGCCTCGGCTGCAGATCCCGATCCGCGGAATCGAGGAACTTTTTTCATTCCGCGCAACTTGACAAGCTTCAACTGAGACAGCAACAGCGAACAACAGACACCTCCCCTCAAAATAAAACCTATCTGGACACCTCCCACCTCTAATGCAACAAATCCGGGCCCTGCGACCTTCAAGTCGCACAATCACAACCCTAGCACGGCCTCACTCCGCGCTGCGAACAGCCCTCCCAATCACAAACACAAGGGAACGCTCACTCCCCTCGCGCCAATTAACACCATCATGCACATCGATCCAAAAAAGATCCTTCAACCTCTCATCCCTCTCGTCCTTCCTACCAACCGGCAACAATAATGGCAACAACTCACCCAAGCGCGTACTAACCGCCTCCCGCATACTCCCCTACTCGTCTGCGCCCCTCTTCAAAGTTATCTCCTCCGTCGAAGCATACTCTGAGTTCCTGCCCTTTCTCGGTGCATCTACTGTTACGGCGCGCGACCCGCAAACGGGCTACCCGACGCAGGCGTTCTTGACAATTGGATACGGACCAATTAGCGAGACTTTCACTTCGCGTGTGGATTGTGATCCTGCGAAGGGGATTGTGGAGGCACGCAGTGGTGCGAAGTTTGGAAAGATGGAGGGTAGCAGCGGGAGTTCATCTGGGCTTAGTGGATTCTTCCCTGGTGCGAATGAGGGGATCTTCGAGTATCTCTCTACGCGGTGGGAATTGACGCCTATGGAGGTGAAGGGTGGGTCGCCGCAGACTAAGGTGGACTTGGAGGTGCGGTTTGAGTTCCGGAATCAGTTGCATGCTACTGTGATGGGTGCTGTTGAGGGGCAGATGGCTGGGGTTATGATTGAGGCGTTTGAGAAGCGGATGAAGGAGAAGTATATCGAGGGCCATTAGATATAAAGGACTTGGATTGATGTTTTGTATACTAGATGCATTTTGATTTCAGGTACCATATAGTACATAGAAGATATACAGCTGGAACTAAGAGGTGGATCATAAGTGCCAATTTTAATTTCTATGGAGATCCGCTGTACAAATTTGAAGAAAGTTTAGGAAAGAAGAAATAGAACATGTTAGTATATAATACAGATTATCCAAAGCCAAAGGGATTTTATCCGCTCAAGACATGCTCAGACTCCGAGTCTGGGTCGGCGAGGAACCTGATCGCATAGAGCTGATAGCGTTGTAGTTATCGAACACAACTTCCCAGTTAATGCGATCCCACCAGCGCTCGAGGTACTCCGCCTTGCCAGCGATACCGTAATCCATCATCCAAGCGTGCTCCCAAGTGTTCACGCACAGAATGGGCTGCACATCAATGGCACCAGGGGCCAAGCTCTTCTGGTTCTGGGCATGGGCGCCCATCGAACCGGCGAACTGGTTGCCCAGCTGGGTTTCGGGGGTGTGAGTGGCCATGTCGATGGGTTGCCGCCGGGAGTGGGCGGCCGGGTAGGGGGAGCCGGCGTTGTAGGTGCAGAAGATCTGCATCATGCCCTCACGCTCGAGGTTCTTGGCGAGCCAGACGAAACCGGGGCCGAACATGGCGTTGGCGGTGGCCAGGAAGTCGAGCTTCAGGGACTCGACGGAAGAGCAGGTGTCGACGATGTCCCGGGCGAACTTCTCGGGGATCTCGGTGGTTGTGGGGGACTGCGGGATGTTAGATTTCAAGCTACCCCAGATCTGTAAATATTACTGACCAGGCAGTTGAAGAAGAAGTGGTTGTTGTGAGCCATGGAGGCGTAGTTGAAGACCGAGGCCATCTCCGGGCGCTTGGAGTACTTGACCAGCAACTCTCCAGGCTTAGAATCCGCGTCAACGGTGTCTGTACAGATATTGAAATCAGATAAGCCCCCCTTGACAAATATCTATTGAGTGAAGCGCCAGGCCATTCAATTGTCCGCAGGGAGAGCCGGACTAACCTTGTGTCAACAGGTTGAGTTTGTCCACGAGGAGGGTCTGGTATTGGGTCCAGGCGAAGTCGAAACTCTCCGGAGACATGAATTCCGGGATACCATTCTCCCTGTAGTATTTCTCATTCTGCAATTGAGGGATGCGATGGAGACCACGGGTCTGGAAGCGTGGGAGGGCGGAGGTAGGTGTCTGGAGAGTAACGCGATTAGTTGACCACGCGACAAGGAGAGCGGGAAAAGATGTAACCACTCTGATCGTACCTTGAAGGTAGCCGCGCGCAGAGCGCCGGGCCGGGCAAGTCGGCTAAACATGATGTGAGATAGTAACGAGAGTTGACTTGATCTATTGAGCTTTCCCAAATCTCGAAGAATTTCCCTCCCGAAGCACTTCCCCATAAGGACTAGCGTGGCTTATATCATCTCCCCATCTTCCAACCAATCAGAGTTCATGAAACTACTTGTTTCTCCCTTTTGTTTCTTTAAGCGCCCAAGTTCATCCTTCATCCAGCTATGGTGGATATTATGCATTCTTCAGGGGAAGGATCAGGCTAAGCGCCTATTCTATGATGATATTTGCCATAATGCAGTCGAACCTGAAACTCGCTGCGAGCCCTAGCTTGGGTGCCCGGCGCGTGCCCAGAATAGATATTGGAACCTGAGAAATGAATAGCACCGACGATGCCTGTTCTTTGTCCAAAGCCGCCTGCTTCTACTTTCTACTTTCTTTCACTTTTAGCCTATCGTTAATATCTTTGCCCATTCATTTGTCTTAATTATCTTCATCTAGTATTCTCTTGACCTGCTCCGTCTGCATTCGAACCAAATATTGGAACAGCGTCGATCTCTGTATACCCTCTTTCACAGAAACCCCCGAAAGAACCAGTCAACCATTTGGAGAACAACAATACTGCGATTCCACGTTCACATCATGGCGAGATCGACTGCCAATATCATGGCCAAAGGGTCATTTCTTCTCTTTCTCTTGACCATGATAGCCATCAAACCAACACAAGCATTCAATGGGTTTGAGATTTTTCCAAGAAGTGATTCATGTCCTTCTTCATATGATTCATGTGGAGGAAACGTCCCCTCAGACTTCTGCTGTCCGTCATCCTCAACCTGCCTCGTTCTTGACAACGACACTACAGCCCTCTGCTGCCCATCTGGCAGCAGTTGTGATTATATTTCACCTATAACCTGCGATATCCAAGAGCAGAACGCCACTGCTTACCCTAAAGCCTCCGTCAAAACAACACTCCTTAACGACAGTCTCCCAAAATGCGGCGACGAATGCTGCCCATTTGGATACACTTGTCAAAACGACAGCCTCTGTGCGATGACAAACTCCACAACCACAACCACAGCCACAAGTACAAGTACAAGATCAAGCACCGCAACATCAACTACATCAAACTCAATATCTTCAACCACCGATCCCTCCACCTATGGTGCAACTTTCACACCAGTCTCCTCATCCGTCTCTGCCACTTCTCTAAACGCAGACTCAAGCTCCTCCTCCAACTCAACAATAACCAGCTGCCCCTCCTTCCCCAGCAAAGCAGTAGTAGCAGGCTTCTTCCCAGGCGCCCTCTGCGGCGCAATAATCGCCCTCCTGATCTCAACCTGCATCCGCCACCGCGCCGAGAAGAAACACCTAGCAGAGATAAACCAAGACTCCAAAGCCTCTGCACACAACTGGTCTAGCCGATCCTCCTCCGGTGCCGTCCTGGGTATCTCAAGCCCTATAGCCTCTGAAGACGCATCCTTCCGTACAGACTTCCTACTGCGGAACCCAGAAGACAGGCGCTCTTCAATGAGTTCACGGTCCATGCGTTCTATGATGAACCGCTCGAGTTCTCGGGTACGCAGTCTGTTTTCAACTGCTGCACCTGGTCAAGATAAGGATGTTCCTCCGCTTCCTACGACGTCGGAGCTTCCTGTGCAGCCGAGCCCTGTGACGCCGCCCAGGCAGCGTGAGCCTAGTACTGAGAGTATCAAAGTGTATTCGCCGCCTGCCGTGTTTATGCAGTCGAGGCGGTTTCTAGGGCCTGAGCCGTATCCTAGTCGGATTGCGAGGCCGTCGACCACGTTTACGGATTTGGTGCAGGCTGTTGGGTTTAATAATGAGCCGAAAGGGAATCAGTCATTTAAAGTGCATGAGGTGAGGAGGCTTACATGAGGTTGTTTGGAGGTTGTTGGGAAGACGGGCTTTGAATTGTATTTCTGTTAGCATTGGTTGGTGTACAACATCATGATCAACTAGATCTTTTCCTTTGTTTAGATACCTGTTCAGGATGTTTTATTTATTTAGCAAAATGCTTATATGTCAGTTCCGATGTTAGCCCTTCTACCCCCTGAGCTACTTGGTAAGAATTTAATCTATGAAAACATTTAGATGCAATAGAATTTCAATGATGTATGCATATAGCGTCTAGGATGCAAGAGAAACAATATTTTACTTTGACAAGGCCCTCCTTGTTTTCCATCCCGTTACAATCCGCCTCACCTCCTTTAATAATCCCACGACCAAAGGCACACCGATTGGGCCCAGAAGAGGCAAGTAAACTGCCACTTTGTGCTCATCAGGGAAATAGACCTGGCCAACCATACTCTTCTCGAAGAAGCTACGCTCTGCTTCGGTCTCAGCCACCCGTGCGCTGGCAAGAGCAGCAGCAAAGCGGCCATCCCGAAGATAAGAGCAAGTAGCAGAGAGATGGGTCAGGGTAGTTGAGACTGAGGAAGCGACAGTCGCTGGGATTGGGATGGAGGGGAGTGATTCAGTCAGACGGGCAAGAGAGCCCATGGTAGATGAAGCTGAGAGAAGGAGAGTAGCTGCTCGGACACGGATGAGGGTTTGAAGACGAAGGGGCAGGGAGGAAGGAGTAGTCGGAGTGCCCAAGAGAGTCAGGAGTTGGTGAGAGAAGGTCATGAACGCCGGCCGTAGAGAATCCTGCGTGAGATGCGTTGGGTTGAACGGGCCGCTCTTGTCTGCTAATAGTGGTGGATTGAGAAGGAATACACCACCCCATTGGGGAACGATCCAGCTCGAAGCACGGTTCTCCTTCACGACGAGCGGGGATTGAGACGGGGCTGGAACATAGAGAATGAAGTTGAGGGTGGGACCGTTGCCAATGCTAGGATTGAGCGGCCACTCAGCGGCATTGATAAATGCGCTCAGATCCTCCTTCTTTAGTGTCCAAGCGGCCTCCGTCTCGTCATAAACGGGTGGAGGTGCCATGGGTGAAAAAGTTGCATAGAGCTGGACCTGGGTATCGATTGTGAAATTGCTGATGGGAGCAAACGCATGTAGAAGAGGAGATAGGTACTCTTTAACGGCAGCCTCAATATCCCAAGAAGATGGCACAGAGCCTGGTGTAAATAATGAAAATGACAAGTGGTAGGTCTCGGCATATTTCATGGATCGACGCAGTCGCCGGCTGGTGCTTTCCGAGTCAAAGCCAGCTGCTCCACCAGAGAGGATGTGAGCAATAGTGGCCTTCTCCTCACTATACAGCCCTTGAAGCTCCCGTGCAATAAAAGCCGATAGAGGTGGGTTGGAGGACGAGGGGAGAGGGACTTGGTTCGGTGGGTAGAATACATCTAGCTGTGTTGTGTCTGCATGGAGTTCTGATCGAGGGGCTGCCAAATCATCCTGCGGGAGCACACGAACGGTCAAGGCAATGTCTGCACCCTCTTCGACCAGATCAACGGTTCCAACGCTCTCTTCGCCATTGGCAGTAGCCGTACTGGTGTCGTTGGCCAATTTGAGTCGCAAATGGTGAGCGGCGAATTCATTGAGATCGTCAAGGGTATGCTGGGTTGTGCGAAGGAGGTGCTGGGACTCGGAGAGTTGCATTGCAGGTGCTGCAACATGAATCTCCAAGGGAAAGACAGGGCGACATGTCTAGATGCGCAATCGTTAGCCTTCTCATCGTTCCTGGTCACCATGCGTTCCTGTACCTTGCCATCATCCCAGTCCACCATCTCCTGAATTGGCAGGTGTGCGCGGTAGATTGAGGTTGTCTTCCACCATATTGGAAATCCGAGAAAGATGATCACAGCCCAAAATGCAGCAATCACTCGGAATCGCGTTTGGCTGGCCTCGGAGGACTCGGGGGGTGGGACACGGGCGCTGGATTGAGGGACCGAAGCGGCCGAAGCCTTAGGAGACTCGCTGTCTCCATTTTTAGCGGTCATGTTAAGGACATGCTTTGTGACTTGAACACAACACTCAAGCAGTAGGGAGTGGACGAGTGTTGTTGTTCGAGGAAAGCTAAACCCTGGAAGGCGGAGAAGGGACCAGGTGGCGCCGCTAAATGTACAACGTGAAGATCAACCAGGATTAATTGATGTTCTCTGTAGTTTGTTTTATTTTATACATTATGCATATGAGTTTAATTATGCGATCGGTCATTATGTTCGGAGATGAAATGATTTCTCCAATATTCTGTTTCTCTATTTCGCCTGGGAATAGTAGATGCATCATGTATGGTAGATTGTCATACATTTGGAATAAATAGCATTTCACGTAAATCACAGGGTATCTTAAACAATAACGCCGTTCTAATCTAGCGGTCAGGCCTATCAGCCATGGACCTTGCAGCACACATCTCCCTAGTATTCCTTTTCGAAGATTTTCTGGATGGGTTTGGCAGCCTGCATTGCAGAAGTTAGTAAGAATAATAAGAGCGAGACATGACAAGCGCAGACACATACATCAATGAACTTCTCGAGGTCCTGATCGAGGTTGGCCAGATCATCCTTGCGCTTCTTATTCTCCGCGATCAAGGCCTGCTTGTGTTTCAACAGCTCCTGGCGAGCCTGCTCCAGTTTCTCTCGCTCCGCATGCTCATGGTTAATGCGCGCAATCATCAATTCATGTTCATTCGTGTCGCGGTGTTCGGGGAAGAGCTCCAAGAATTCTTCGACGGGTATCAATGGCAGTGAAAGGTATTTGTGGCTATCGCGAACACAGGGATTAGCAAGGAAAGGCAGACAGGCAGGGATCATGCAAGGCGCCGAGAGCACTTACTCATAGGATTCACAGGCTGAAATCTCGCCGTTCAAGTGCTTCTGCTCGTAATATAGGTTCTGCAGTTGGAGATGCAGTCGATCAATCTCCTGGCGGGCCTCGGCGGTGGATTGTTTGGTGTCGCGCACACGGAAGATCGCATCACGATTCTGACCACGTAGCTGGGCGAGAAGAGCAAAGAGAACCTTTTGTTGTTTAGATGCCGCTAGCGATAATTCCTGGACGGAGGTTCCGGCGGGGATAGAGTCGGGATTCAGTAGGTTGAGGAGTTGTTGGCATTGGGCGAGAGTCTCCGCGCTGGTGCTGAGCACGGGCAGTAATGACTGGTCGGTAACAATTTCACTGATAGCCATGACTTGGTGTCTGTTTTAGGTATCAAGTGGCAAAGATAGGGAAATCTATTCAATCAAGAGTTTTGGGGGAAAATGATCGGACAAGAAGTGGAGAAAGAGAAAAGTGGAAACTTGAAACTGATCAATCAGATGATAGTAACTCAACCCATGTGAACGCTGGGCCGAGTGTGGTTGGGGTAGGGAAAGACTTTACTTTTCCCGTACTCTTGTTTCTCACTTAAATCCCTTCCCCCCACCTTTATGTGTACATAGGGGACTCGCCGTTTCTTCTCTCCTTAAATTTCAACGGGTCTAACGAGTCACTTGCATCTCATCCGCTCACCCGGGTTACTCCGGTACTCCCGTCGGCAACTCCGTACCTGAACACAATCTGACCCTGGAGGTCCTCGGATTATTACGCTACACGACACCCTTGGCTTATCATAGCAATGGCTTGCACATCATCCTCTATGACGGTGGAATCATATCCGGAGAATTTACGAGACGAAGCCGTCTCGTCCGCTATCTCAACCCCCAGCGAAGGTACTGGGCTCCTGCGTGACCGACACCGGAGACACTCCTATCATGCTCCAAGGAAACTCTCTTGCGATTATCAGGATGCGGATACGGTCTTCATTAGGGTGAGCATTGCTCTATTCAGAGGAAATCGGTTATCTCTAACTTCCATAGGTCGAACTCTTTCTCGCAGAACTCGAACGCCGCATGCATTGGATCGAACAATACCGAAAATCTCACATGGATCAGGTCGACGCCAGCCTCAAACGCGGATATGCGACATTGGAAGCCGTGCGAGATCAATGCTCTGTTGCATCCGGTGAATTGATGGGCAGTGGCAAGAGGCGGGCCAAGATCTTGGTGGAAACATTGGAGGACGGATACCATGAGGCACTGGCGACCAAGGAAACATTGGAGCAGAAAGCGCAAGCGGGTGTCCGGTTGATGGAGTCGTTCTTGTCGGAGCTGGAGGCGCGGGCTCATGCTGTCCGTGATCGAGGCATTTACGGTACACTGGATGATGGATGGAAAGCTGTGGATTCTAGTTTGGTTCACGCCCGTGAAGTGGTTGACGAAGGAATGGAGCGCGCTCGTCGCGCCCGGGATCTACTTCGGGAGAATATTGAAGCCGCCCTCTCTCTGGCGGAGCAAAAGCGCTTGATCACTTACTCCGATCTACCCGACCCTTGGAGAGTCAATCCGCATATCCTGAAAGGGTACCGTTTCACCACCTCCAAGGTCGAATGTGTGCATTCGGTCTTCACATTCTCCAACGAATGGGTCAATATCTGGTCTCACGTCATTGGTCTTGTTATTGTTCTCGCCATTGCTTTCTATTTCTATCCGCTTCATACCAATTTCCACCTCAGCAGCAAATCAGACGTGCTGATTGCTGCGGCTTTCTTTGCTGCTGCATGCAAGTGTCTGGTCTGCAGCACCATCTGGCACACAATGAACAGCATTGCCTCACAAACCCTGATGGAACGTTTTGCCTGTGTAGACTACACAGGCATCTCCATGCTGGTAGCGGCTTCCATCGTGACCACCGAATACACTGCTTTCTACTGCGAGCCAGTTTCGCGATGGACATACATCCTTCTCACCTTTTCCCTGGGTATCGGTGGTGTCATTCTTCCTTGGCACCCGACCTTCAACCGTCATGACATGGCCTGGGCCCGTGTGGCCTTTTTCGTCACACTTGCCCTCACTGGATTCGCTCCTCTGGCGCAACTATCCTACACCCGTGGTGTTGAATGGTGTCTCTACTTCTACGCCCCAGTCGTAAAGAGCATAACCGTCTACTTTGTCGGTGCCTGCGTCTACGCCTCCAAGGTCCCCGAGCGCTGGAAGCCCGGTTTCTTCGACTACGTTGGCGGCAGCCACAACATCTGGCATTTGGCTGTACTGGGTGGAATCCTTTTCCACTACCACGCCATGCAAGACCTGTTTGCGAACGCCTTTCAGCGTGCCCAAGGCGAATGCCCTAATCTCGTCTCGTGAACCAATTGTCTCGTACATTCAGTTTGCCACTTCTATTTTCTTTTTGCTTAACCATGTCCATGATAGACTACGACACAACGAAAATCCGGGGATAAACGAATGGATCGTCGATGTTGCTTGGAGGATATTTCCGACGGTCTGTACAAGGTGCAGTCGACATCTTATAGACATTTATTACGTGAGCCTTGACCGGTTGGTTCTCGTATGCATTGGTGGAGTTGCTTGCAAATATTGTTTCTTTTTCGTCGCGAAAGTATAGGTTTTGAAATTTCTACTTCCCCACGGTCAATCTTCTCACTGTGATCGTGGGATTCCACATATTTTTTGAGGTTTTGTATCTACATTGTTGCATAGCTTACATCTCGGTTATTTTGTCTGGTGGTGACATTCGCTATTTTGCTAGACCAGCATTGTGTTTTTAATTTAGTCATTTGTTTTGATGCTTCACATATGACAAAGATGATATTCCTTTCCATTGAAAAATTCTTGTAAATGAAAAGCCAATTCTTGTAATTTGAAAGCCATGTCTATGATGCGAACTCTATGCAATGTTTTGTCGTCAAACTCATGAAATCCATGTCTCGTGTGCTTTTTCCCGAGCACTTCTCGTCGATTCCCATGCGATGCTGGAATATTTGCAACTTGCTCAAGTCAAACACATTGGGTGGCCTGTTGGTCTTACGAAGCAGGACACCAATACCCAGCAGTCATCTAGGTAGCTGTAGAAGGCCTTTGCGGCATCGACTTTGTTGTTGGCAGGCGTCCATTCCCCTGCCAGGATTATTCAAGATGGTGTAACTAGGCGCCACCAAACAATCACTCGGCAATTTCAGCAGTCTCGGCATTCGCAACGGCACCACCGCGCTTGATGAAATGACCCTGCATCCAGCAGCGGTACATCTTCAGCTTGGTGGAACGGTTCACAATTAGACGACGATCAGCTCCCAAATGCTTGACCTCGAATGCGGTATCAGCCTCCGCAAGCTGAGACTCCGGAACAGGATTCTCCAAATCAACCTGCAGGCCCTTCTCCGGTGTCCAGCGACCCCACATCTGAACCAGCTCATCGTGGTCAAAGAAGTAAACCCGGGTACCATCACCGCGAACATAGAAGTTCTCCTGCATGTAGCGACCTTTCTTGAAGCGCACCTGCGCCAGATCTCCACGTCCATAGTCACGGAAAAGCACCTGGCCACCAGGCTTCAAGAGACGGTAGATGTTGCGCAATGCAAGGTTCCACTGGTTCGGGTTCAATGCAGAGAAGATGAAGATCAGAATAATGACGTCCACAGAGCCCTCAGTCAGACCAGGCGGCAAAGAGTCACCATTCTCATCGGGCACGGCAGCCGCGTCCCAAACATCAGCAACCATGAATTTCGGATCATATTGATCACTATCACGCATGACCTGCACAGCATACTTGGAGAAGTCACAAGCATGCACCTTCAGCTGCTCGTTCTCGTTGTTCCGAATCAAGGGAAACGCAGTATTGCCCGCGCCAGCACCAACCTCCAGCACAACCTGGGGACCCGCATCCTTCTTCGTCACCTCCGCCAAAACAGGGAACTCCTGACGCAACCACTTGCGATCCTTGAAGAAGTTATCGGTGTTATTCTTGTAGAACAGATTCCACCACTTGGCGGGGTCATTGTTGAAACGGTTTTGGTCGAAGTCGGAGACGGGGGCAGCGCGCTGCTTCTCGTATTGGACTTCGGCGAAGGCTTTAAACTCGTCATCTGGCTCGACGTGGTCCCAGGCGTTAAACTCGAAGACATTGTCGCCGTCTTCTAGGTATCGCGAGCCGAATTGGAATGGATCGGCGCGTTTCTGGTTGTTGGAGGGGTCGTGGGAGCGGGTGGGAGGAATTGTTGGTGGTTGGACATTCTCGATGAACTTGTGGAGATCGGTTCCTGTGGACATTTTGATCTTTGTCTGTATGAAATGATAGTGGGGAGACAAGAAAATTTGTATGGAAGTGGGCTGGGCGCGGGGAAATACAAAAAAAAAGAAAATTAGAGAAATTTAGATTTGATCGGCGGGTACCTGATTATGTCAGCTCTTATCGTTATCGATAAGGATCTAACTATAGATCGAGATTTACTAAAACTGAGGGATAGCCTGGTGGGAGAAAGACTTGAAAAGAGTGTCAAGGATAAAAAGGAAAATAGATATTATCCTGTTTAAGAGGGGATTATAGCCCCATGTGAAGTGGAAAGGGGTCTGAATAGCATCACGGTAGGATAACAAAACCAAAGATAGAGGGTGTAAATGGCCTCAACAAGGTGTTCAGCAAGTATCATATCAATATAGTGACACACAAAATATGGTCGGAAAATATCCCTTGATCTTTTATCCTAGTGGTAAGAGCACCGCTGATGATCCTACTTTTGGCCCAGAGAAATCTCCCAATCATCCGAGATGACGTTAACGCGTTCCAACTAAAGACAGCGTCAGTTCAATCCTAAATATCTCCAAAGCAATTGACCGTTTCAATCTGGAGATAAACGGTAATTTTAAAAATAAGTTCCAAGTAGAATTCGGAATGAATACTTCTCTTCTATACCCTACTACTAACTGTTCCCTGGCTTCCATCTCCTAATTTTAGGCTTCTACTTATAGCGTTGAATCTACTGTAAATCCCTACCATGCCATATAGTACTATTTAGTTGATGCATATGATCATGATATTACATAAATTGGTAGTATTATATCTACATCAGGTTAGCTCGGAGTTGATGACTCTTACATGCCTCAGGCAGGAATGCTGACATCGTTGACCAATCAGCAAGGCCAGAAACTTGGATGCCTGCGGCAGCCTCACGAGGCTGGCTCTTTCGTCGTTCTCTTTCCCTTCTGCTCAACATGCCACCGTGATCATTTCACTTCATCTGGGACAACTCATTGTTCACTTCGCTCCTTTTCAGGAGTCTGATAAACTTGTGTGTGGGATCCCCTCACTATCGGCCTTATCTTACCGCTCCATTGAGGCTCAAGTGTCCCGATCTTTACCGTGCCCGTGCAAAGCGACATGCCATAGATCCTCTACTCTTTATCCTATTACATTTATCTCTCCAAATCCCTCTACTCAACATTTATCTTTAAAACACTTCTCGTGTGCCCCTAAAGCAACAAAATCACCCGGCCATGTCATTCCTCTCCGGTCTTTGCGGCTGCTTCTCTCGTGACCATGCTTCCCCGCACTCATCTCAACCCGAGATGCAAAGTGCCAGACATCACCAGAGACACACCCACGGCATCCAGACTGGTCACTTCACCCTCTCCGGTGTGGGGGACTTCATCCGCGCCGCAGGTGCCAGCGAACAGGATGGGCACAGGCCTCCGGCTGACTCGGATGGAGGCTATGCCAGCGTGGTCCCACTTCCACAATACACACCCCGCCCGATGAGCATCCACGAGAAAACGCTTGAGGGAAATATGCGAGATCCTCCGATCTCCTCGGAATCCAACATTTACACCGCAGACGAGAAGAATCGCAACCTCTACGATGAGGATGTGAGTTCTGACAGCTCTTCTACTCACTCGTATCCCAGTAGCTATGGTAACACCTCGACTGCGACCCGGGAAACTCCCCCGCCGCCTTACTCGCCACGTCACTCGGCTATGCTTTCGAGATCGAGATCCATGTCTATCTCGTCGGCTATGGCTGTGACCATAAACCCTCCGCCCATGGCGCGGGTGCATGGTGGTCGGACGACGGCGCCTTCATCTGAGGCGGATGATATCTCTATTCGTCGTCATCGGAGGGTCTCTTGGGAGAGCCGCTGATGAGAATGCTGGACATATACACCAGCGCATTTTACTGCATACTCCTTTGCTTTTATCTGGCATACCTGTCACCAAGATCGACATTGACATCGAGCTACCTATGATACTCGAGCTGGACTCATGAATCATGGCCCTACGATACTGGCTCATGTCGTCATTTATTTTGACAACTCATTGCACACGACGTGACGACCAGCACATCTACTTTGTTTATGAACGGAATATGGAATGGAATACTTAATAATTATGATAGACATGGCGGCATTGGGCACCCTTGTTAATACTGTGGAATAAGTCTGGGTACATACACACCACCCACTATCTAATAAACAACATCCACTGCAATCGAACTGAATGACCTACAAATGTTGACCCAATATCGACCGAATTTAACCAAAAGTTCTAAAGATCCTATATGCAAGGTTTTGCACACCCAGACCCACTGGGCTCGCTCTCACTTTCACTCCTTACGTTAATGCTGGAAACTCCAGATGTACCAACGGTCTCAAAATAGGAGCCTTCCTACTGGTGATAGGTATGTAGTTCACTCCCAAAAATGGAGATCGTCTCGTAGTAGTCGTTACCAAATAACCTCCACAACACCTCAATATTGCTATTGTACTGCCAATAAGGTGCATCCGCTAGATCTAGCCACCAATGCCCTTGGGCCCTCTTCTCCAGGCGAAGAACACAGCACTAGATGGGCAGTTATCAAGCCACTTGTGGCCTCTATCGACAATTCACGGAGTACATATGGTGCTTACACCGGCGTATGGCTGTAAACTAGTAGCACTAAGTCAACGATAATGCCCCAGCCTCATAAGTGCCAGCTACGCCACCCAGGCCTGCTCCATTCCCTGTTCGAGGCTCTCACACCTGCATATTCCGTGCCAATAAATTAACCGTCACCGACTCAGATCCGATCGAACCGTTCTAGACGGGAGTCTATGTACTGTCCTTGCAGATCACTGACCCACCCCGAGATTCCCCATGTAGCCTCAGAAGAAGAGCCGAATCCTCCGATCCACTTGGCGATCCCTTTAATCAACATATGCAACTCGGAAGTCGGGAGAGTTCCTTCTCCCCTGCGCCTCGGCCAGGTTAGGCTCCCGCGCGGGTCTCGGATCGGATGGACGGATCACATTCGATGCAAGGACTTGGCTGTAACCTTGTTTCAAATAGTTGAGCTGATTGTTCTAGAACTCCGGATCTTGTTCCTGGGTATCCGGATGTTGGGGCTGAATTGGGCAGGAGTTGAGATGCGGTGTGGCGGAGGCATACGTAGATATGCCGCATGGTTACACAGTCACATGTTTGTGTGTGATTCAGCCTTGAAAGGTGTAAAATGAGTCTAGGATACTTGGTTTGAACTACTTTATTGGTTGAAGTACTGAATAGATTTGAATTTCCACGGTGCGCTAGCCGCTAGGCCTAGATAGGTATCCCGTGTTCATACAGAGATACAGGTAAATCATTTTGGTCTGAAGAGACATACTCATTGCAATATTCATGCTTATGCATAACTCATGATTCATACAAGGATGACATTCATTTATACTAAAATTTTCAACTGATCTGAGCATTAGAGAAATCCATCTCTGCGCAAGTATTAGCCAAGTCCAACAGTCGTAGAAGTATAGCGTACCCGGATGATCGGCCTTGAACTTCTCTAAAAGCTCTTTCTTCTTCTGCTCGTCACTGGTCAAGCCCCCTGCCTCCTTCTGGCGCTGATCATACATCATCTTCTCAACCATGGCGCGAGTCTCACCATCGAGGTCACTCAGACTGGAGTTCTCCGGTGTGATCTTGGTGACATCAATCTTGGGTGCACCCTTGACGACATGGGGCCACCACTCCACCTTGTTTACCTTGTCAAGGTGGATGCTGACTTCCTTGCCGGGGGGCTTGGATGTTGTTTCAAGGGTCCAGGATGATTCGTCGACGAGGATGTTATGGGGGAAGTCACCCTACATGAATGAAAAGTAAAGATATAGGTTAGCAAACAATCCTATGGGGGGAGGTGTTTGATAAGTAGCGGGGGCGGGGCAAGCTGGACACGCACCTCGATAATAGGGTCTTGGCCTTTAATGGCAACGCGGATCTTCGACTTGGTCAAAACCACTTCCATATCCCGGCCCTTAATGTTGGCAGGGATCGGCGCCGTCACTTCGAGATCACGGATGGTCTGGGTCCATTGGTAAGGAAGCTGAGCCTGCTCAGCAGCCTCAAGAGCTTGGCGCTCCTTCTCTTGGCGATCGCGCTCGGCCAGCTCGGCAGGGGAAAGACTCTGATCAGGATCGGCAGAGGACATGGTTAAAAACTCTTGGTGGCGGGGGAGGTGAAGTTAGATGGAATAATTACAGAGTGGGGGGTGATGTGATGCCGAAGGGCCGCAGGAGCTTAACCCTAAACGGTAATTGGATAGATCGGGTATTCGTGGATCCCCCCAACTTTATCAACGATCTATCCCCCCTGAGAAATCGAATCGTCCAAATCGAAACCTGTCATAAAATTTTAAAGTTCAAGAACTGGAATACACTGGAAACAAATTCCAGGTCCCCCCTAATTCGGACACAAGCGTCATTGACCGACGCCATACATAGCCGCGCTATACGCGTCCCGTATTTTCCCCACCTCCTTGCATGAAAATCGATGTAGACGTCCAAGACAGGAGAACAAATTTGACAGATCCTAGAATGAGCGGCAGCTCGGCCACACCCTAGGAGCCAAAAGGGGAAGCAGGGGACGATCCACTTGATTTGACTGATCGATAAACGGTACGGAATGCTGTCAAATGGAGATGGTCTGCAGGGGGAGGAGCCGATCGGCATGGAATACGACACGAACTACTCCGTGCTTTGAGTGGCTGTCAATCCCTTTTCTTGCATTTCTTTCTGTTCTAAATACCGAAAGGATTCGGCTTGCAGCGTACACTAGGCGCTAGCTGCTTGCCTGGTTTCAGCTGGGTGAAAGTATTGCACACCGCTTGAAGCAATGACAATGTGGCATTGTTCAAACCAGCGTAGCTGAAAGATGTGCAGGGTTCCGACAGTTTGGTTCGCGAATGAGGGCGCAAATAATGGGCGATCATTGTGCCCAAATGCTGCGGGTGCTATCGAACGTATATGCATGTGCTGTTGGCCAACTTCGATTTTGACTGCAGGTAGCCAGCAGAACAAGGCAACGGTGGCGGATTGGAGAAGAAAATTGGATGGAACGCCGAGTCACTGCTGCACAGCCAGTGCCGCTCGTCAAATCTTGGTCGCTTTCGCTTATGGCCACGCATGTATAGTCAGGAAAAGCATCGATTCAAGTCTGGCTAGTGCGCAACGATCGACCAGGGATGTGCCTTCAAGTATGCAATTTTCGCCTCATGACTCCTTCTAGAGGTCCTCATTCAACGAAAACGACACAAATCAATGAGATGAAACATAAGAAATATGAAAATCCGTGGACCTCGAATGCGAGTCCATATAGGTATCTTGTTCCCCAATCCACATCACAACTCCAAACGAATGTGGCCCTGATATGTGGCACCCCAGATCGCTTCGCTCGTATGCAATTCATGAAAAGAAAATGGTATAAATAAAAGACGGAAAAAATGTATCGACCCTGGAAGCCCCGAACTCCCTGTATATTGCATAGCGACCGTGATATTCGAGAGTCATGGAAGTCATCGTTTCTTGGCTTTTTCTTGTTCTTGTTCAAGCTCTTCCAGACGTTTGTCTTCCTCCATTACTAGTAGAATGTCAGATTATTGTTCTCCCTGCATGTGACAGATCATATGTCATGAATTTTGAATTAAGATCGTACTTCGAAGCCTCTCAGCTGCAAGAGCGTTATCCATGTTTTCCAAAAGCTGAGCCCAATATCTTTGGTAGGCCTCGAGGTCCGGCTTGCCATCCTTCATGAGTTCAGGCTTAGTTTGTTGAGACTTGGGATCCATGGCGGTAGAAAGATGTAGGGTGTAAGTGTAGAGTGTATGTGCGAAATAATATTCACAGAGAATTCAAAGTAAAGGTTGGAAGAGCGAGGTTGAGTGATTCGATGTTGTTGAGTTGAAAATCAAAAATGTGAAGGTCCCAAGGCCCCTTATATATATATATCTTAGATGGATTCCAGTCATAATTTAAATCCTGCTGAATGTGGAAAGAGTTAGAAAATCAAATTAAAATAATTAATTTAATTCCCCCAAATGTTTGCTTCAGGAGAGTTCCCAAGGTTAAAGCCACTTTTCATTATTCATTTTTGATTTATTTTTGAATTTCTTAAATTTTATTGATTTTCCATTTTAATTTTAATTTTCACAGCCGCTTTAGGTACATGACTACGTGCAAGGTCAGATTAGGTGGAAAAGGGTAACTAGTCCACCTTGGGAAGGGGGAAACTCGTTCTGTTGTTGTGTTGGAAACCTTCACCGACTCTCTTCTCGCCCCTGGATTCGTCCACGGTATAACCGGTAGAACGGTCCGCTTAACCTCAAGGAAACTTCGGGTAAAT
Source organism: Penicillium lividum (assembly GCA_028828245.1). Classification (NCBI taxonomy): domain Eukaryota; kingdom Fungi; phylum Ascomycota; class Eurotiomycetes; order Eurotiales; family Aspergillaceae; genus Penicillium; species Penicillium lividum. The sequence goes on from JAQJAG010000002.1 coordinate 1,650,300, forward strand.
TCCGGTTGATGCATTTCATTGGACACAGATAGACAACAGTGATTGGTTGCAAGAGACAGGAAAAGAGTCAAGAAAGGAGAGCTGTCTAGTAAGCGGGAGGGGTCCAAGCTGAGATCTCATTTTCTCCTAAACGCCTGTCAGCTTGACGATTAATATTCATAAGGATTAGAAAAAGAAAAGAGAAAAAAAATTGAGAAAATCAGAGAAAATTAGAGAAATCAGAATAATCAAAAATAAAAACCAATGGTGCCTTAGCTGTGTTCCCCCACCTACATTTTGCTCATATTTGGCCCCTAAATTACAACAACCCTGGAACCTATACCTACATCGAAGATGAATCGTGATGTCAGAGCACGGACTTTCAATGGAAAGCTAAGAACTTGACCAAAGACTTCTTCCAGCTCAGTTCATGTTAGGGCCGGCTAACCCGCTACCCACGAAGCCCACCAACTCTCACAGGGCGCCTATAGGATGTCTTCCTGAACACTGCGCCCACCCCCCCGTACCAATCGGGAGCTTTCTCAAAACATCCGCGCCAACCGATCTGATATCTGGAGCCTAAGGAAAGGGGGGCAAACAATCTCAGCCCCGGAGTGGGTATGGAAATGGTCGGCTTCGGGCTCTAAGGATTGTATCCGGTTATCCCTAAAACGGGTTCAAATACAGTAAATGCATGATGCTAGTAGGTGCAGCTTTGTACCCGGGGAAGCGGATTGGGTTGATTTGAGATCGACGCTCGGTCCACCAGATCGGTTTGTTCTGCTTAAACCCGCCAATCATACATTGTCTCTTGGGACAAGCGGATTACGCTTATTGGATATGAAGATTCACCGCTGATAAAGACACTGCGTAGCTTGCGCTTCGTTGCATCTCTTGTTTGGTTTGATTTGGCTTACTTTTTTTTTTTTTTTATATTTGTTCTTCTATTATTTTACTTTACTTCAGGTCCTGACTCAGCCCCCACGTGGTGACACGCATGGTCACCGTTGTTATCCTTGACCGCATCTATCCAAATACATTCCGACACGTACACTGACCTCATGATGTCCGAGTGTAGAACATGGGTGTCCTGTTGGCTCTATAGGACACGGACCCGTGTTATCACATCTTTTTATCACCGCTACTGAAGGCTACCCCAGCTATCAGATGACCATTCCAAATGCCATTTGTACGTGCTTCATGCGTGTACTCCGTGTCTGCTTTGACAGCCGATCTTCACCTGTCTACTGGGTCATGACAGCACCGCACCACTTTACTCCGGTTATCGCTAGTTCGCTATGCAGGGTGGCTGTCTGACACTCGCGTCGGACCTTCAACACAACAGTCGTCAGTAGCAGACTTAATAAAGTTTCGGGAAAGGAGATTCGTTGCTATTGGAATCTTGTTTTCGGGGGCGTTTTCTGCACTGACCGGTCAATGATTGCTTTTCTTTTCTTTTCTTTTGTCTACGTAGACGATCCTCTATCCTGCGTCGACCACGTAGGAAGATGCAGGCTGTCATTTTGGAAAGAAAAAGAAAGAGCAAAGAAAAAGAAAAAGAAAACACTTGCTCAAGTGTAAGCCCCGAGATTTCAATATAGGAGTTATACATTATACATTAATGTGCCATCTATCACCCGCTCGACCCACCAAGACAAGCCCCATCGAAAAATCACAGAATCCTTGGGCAAAAGAGTTGCGGGCCAAACCGCCCGGCACTACAGGCGGTCAACTCCAAAACAAGTTAAGGGTCCGGAGCAAGTGCAACTTCAATGCCGGGGAAGTCTTTCATTGGAACGGATGAAACGGAAGTTCCAGGGACAAAGATACCTGCGGGATAGTACTTTTGTCACCTATGACAACTCTTCCTGAAACAAATCTATCTAGAGATACCCCGACAGGTCCCGAGGACGTGTCGAGGGAGATAAAAGCCCAGAAAAGAAACCAAGACTAAGGTGGATGCGGTGAGAGAACAACAACAGAACATCCGAGCGTGGAACAGAACAGCCGAATGTGGCTGTAGAAACGAGCCCAAGATGTGTATACCGTAGACGCGTACTGGATGAAGATCAGCTTCAGGAGGCAGGCCTCAATTCCCCGGGGCACAGCTCTCCCACCTAGCATACCGTCGGTGCCACGTCAACGTTTGAACTAAATGAGCACTCGACGATCAATACCCATCACAAGACTCGTCGGATTTTTCACGGACTTTTGCCGAGTCAAGCCAGGTATCGTGAAGCAACAGTTACCTTGCATTCGTCATATGAGTGACAAATCTTGGATCGAGGGACAAAAGTACCGATCGACCGGATCAAACATCCCTTCGGGCAGGCAGAAGTACAATCGTCCTGCTCGCGGCATTCGCACCGGTGGAGAATTCTCGATCTGGAATAGTGGGCTCGTGCATAACCTTTATCAAACTGGTTTCATGCTCCGAAATTGAACCGATGATGGGGCAGCAACGGGTAGGTCATTTGATTTACCGTGGGGGTTTATATCTGCCAATCATATTCCCATTGGTGGCGGGTCTGATCACCTCACCGCTGCAGGGCAAGTCAAAAGTCAAATAGATGGACTATACAATAACATAGAGTATTAAGTTCATATTGATTTTGGACATCGGGAGAACTCGACTTTGGGCCCTCGTGAAGTAAACTTGATATGAAAGGTTTTCCCGAATATGAACCCGTAATGGATATTGCCTAGTAGATAAGAATGATAGCAATATATGACCGTATGACAGAATGAACTCTCTCCTAGTGATGGACGATTATTATGAAATATTGGGTCGATATATGCCGTCGTATCCACTTTAGATCACGCACTCGGCAGGGGTCAACCAGCTCCGGACAGCATAAGCGATACGAAGATCGAAGAAACGGAAATAAAAAAAGAAAAGACACATCGGGAAACTGGATCGATGCCTGCGTCCATTGGCCAGCCACCTCATCAGACCGGTTTATATTCCTGCAAAACCGTGGACGGAAGAGAAGAGAGTGCACAGGGCGTCGTAATATGCAGCTCCAGTCTGATTGGAAAGGAGGGGTTGTAACAAAGAGAAATGGGATTATGGGGGAAAGGAAGACCGGAAATGCGCCCCGCAATGTTGTAACGCCTGGTTGATCTTGGCCCTACATGCATGATTCGCTTGGAAGAACGTGTTGCACAGTGGTAATGTCAAGTCGAACAGAAGGGGAAATAATAGAACATCAGCAATGAGTCCCCGCTCGCGCCGTTGTATGTCGTCGCTAAAGAAATTGAGATCAAGACAGGTAGAAAACAAGAAGATAACGCCGAGGGTATCTGCTCTCGTAGAGAGGTTAAGAGATAAAGGGAACCTATTCGAACTCGTAAAGTGGACTGATATAATTGGTCCCCTCTACGAAAAGAGAGGATCCTACTTCGATGTCCACATCCACAGGTCCCTCAGAGGTGCCAGGGAAAAGATCATCGGATTCATAGATTTCGATGGGTGTGATAGGAGCTCCACCATCCGGACCATGCTCGATATAATCGAAGAACTGGCCCGCGAACTCGGCGATTTCATTGGCCACCTTGAGTTCCAAGATGCCCTCCAGCACCTGCATGTCTTTTTTCCACTTGCGCTCTCTGCGGGCCTTCTCCTCCTCTCGTCGGCGGCAAGTGCCATCACGGGCACGGACTTTCATGCAGTTTGGGCACAGATAGTTCTCTTCACAATAGGTGCATTTGCAGGGCGGGTTGGCCACCACGCAATCCTGGCAGACATAGACCGCACAGGCCTTGCATTCTCGAAGATCGCTCGAGCATCGCAGCCGCTGATCCCCGTGGGCACGGAACAGTGGACAGAAGAAGGATTGGCAACCTTGCCACCGAGTAGGCTCAAAAGTTGATTCAAAGTACGAAGAAGAGGGAGAGGACGATCCCGAATGATTAGAAGGTGGGGCGGAGAAAGAACGGGTGGTATTGCGAGGGAAAAGAATCGGGTCACCGGTGGGGACATCCGATAGGTTGTCGTCTATGATGATGTCTCCCTGTTGGTCCTCGATAAAACTACTGTTGGTGGATTCAACCTGCCGCTGGGTGCGGAAAGGAAGGTCAAATCCCGAAAGTTGGTTGAACAGTGGATCCGAGGAAGGAGTGCTGACTGCCACTCGGTTTTGAATGGTCATCTTCTCAAATGCGAGGTCTCGGTAGCCACAGATGCGCAGACGGAGACCACGAAGGTCATGCTCAATACAAAGAGGCTTGGAGCAGCTTTTGCAGTGTACCTTCCACTGTGGCGAGTCGTAGCACTCCTGGCATAGGTTCCGGGGGCATGGTGAGACTTGCCGATTGGGAGGTCCTAGTAACCACTTCATCATGGCAAGGTGACCGGTCTCGAGGGAGTAATCCGGTTTGCTGGGGTCGCCGTATGCGTACTTGGGAAATGTCTTGCTCCACTCACTGACGGTGTACTCGAGGTCCTCCCAGCCTCGGTTACGAGGCAGAGGCACAGCGCGCACTTGATCCACATCCCTACTAGGGGTGCCGATGCTGATGCCGCCACCTCCGGAGAAGATGGGTTCTGTGCAGCACCAATGGAACTTGAGAGCAGGATGTGACGTGGGTGCCCCTCCATGAAACAACGGTGTGCTGTCGAGAGAGTTGATGACGGGATCGTGCATTGAGCTAGGTGCGAGTGTAGCGCCGGGTGCCCACCAGATGGATTCGGGGGCCTGCGCGTCGCTTTCGTGGCGATGGTTTCCAGCAAAAGCACTGTTTGCGCGGTGAAGGTATGGCCGCTCGTAAGCGCAACTGGCACACAGGGTTCTGCGGCATCCCACACAATGCATCAGGATGCTGCATTGCTCGCACCTTTCCGAAATATCCTCCAGACAGCCGTCGCATTTCACATTTTCCACAAACTGAGTATGGCTTCGGCGAAGATGTGCAGGAGTCATCTTACCCTCGCCCATATCGGGTCCTTCGCCTGTGCCAACTGCCTCCCCATAGCACCCTGTGTCGCAATTCTCCCAGAGTTTCCCATCGTCTACACGAGGGCGCTGTATGGATGAATCAACTGGGCCGATCCAGTTCTTGCATCTCCACAGTCGATCGAATACTACCCAAACTTCAGGGGAGCCTTGCGGAACACGCATGGCGACATACCCGCGCCTGCGGAAACACCTGCCAGCAGGCGTAGTACACCACGCGGTATCTGTCCAGATCCCCAGTTTATGGCAGAGGTTGACAAGTTCATGGGTCGGTTCTGAATCAGAATCCTTGCGCGACAGAGAACTTGTGAGATAAGGCCGGCGGCGATGATGGCGGCATCGGTATGCGTAAAGACTCTTCAGCGCCAACCCCTTGGTCGCCGGAGAGCTGCCGAGATTACGTTCAATGTCCACGTCATATTGCAGTCCGAACATCGTCAGATAAGGGATGATGTGATACTTGAGCGAGACATTCTTGCACCCGCGAACGGAAAGGTGCTCCAAGTATTCCTTGCGCGGTTGCAAAACCGTCGAAATCAAGATCTGACCTGAGACGGCCGTGTTGTCAAGCTCCAGGCTCCTGAGACATCCGCTGAATGGAATCACCACATGCATCAACAGCTGATCAAGGGCGTATGGTCGGGACTGGCGTTGCGGATCGGGATCTGGCATGCCCGGAATGACAATCCGGCTGGACGGAAAACTGCCCGATGGAAAGAGCAAACGAAATGAGAGAGACCTCCATGCGATCGGATATGAGCGAAGAAAGGTGCGAAGGTAATGGGAGGTGTGGTAGAGCTTGAGGATGGTGTCGGTCGGAATCTGGAGTAAGAGGGACTCTATAATGGGGGCATTGGTTGTGATCACGCGCTCAAAGAGAGAAAGAGGACGTTCCACTGGGAGGACAGAATTCTGCAGAGCTGTTTCGACCAGCTGCTGTGGCTCTTTTTGATACTCTGCCATGATGCCGTATAGGTCCATGGTGTGGGCCGCGGGAATGTTTAAAAAAGCTGGGGTTCTCGGTCCTTAGGTCGAAAGGTCCAGGAACGCGAGATCGCGAATCGGTAGCGCAAAGGCGCAGCACATCATAGGATACAATGGATTGATTGAAAAAGAAAAACACAAAATATCACAGCTCAAGACAAGCCACCATGCAAGGCCATCCGATGTGAAGTATAATCGATGAGGGTTTGATCGCAAGGGCTGGATGGGGAAGATCGGAAGGGGGAGCGAGGGGGAAGAGAGAGGGAGAGGGGAAGGCCAAATGAGGAGTTCGATGTAAAGTGATTAGAACAAAGTCGGATTTTCTTCAACCACAAACATTTCAATCACTGATGAGAATCAATATAAAGTTGATTCTAAATTGTCAAATTAGTAGAAAAAAAGAATCAAACTTTCCACTCTGTCACGGATGCGCCCGTAACCGTCATGTGATTATCTATGGAGTACTCCGTACTGTACTTATATTGCCTTAATAGACATGAGCAATGGGCCATGAGCCCCCTGTGAAGATCTATCATACCTGACTAGTTCAATAGTTTACTTTGTATTTGATCCATAGGCAAACTGGACTAATGCCTCTCGTCTGATTCGCCAACAGTGTAACCCCTGGCAATACCCTTGCGCCCTTCCTTGACAAGTGTACTGTCTGACTCCTCCTCATCATAACGAATGTCAAAGTCACTGCCCAACCCCTTCCAAGTTCTTTGCGACCGTAGAAATTCGGCTCCTGGGGATACAGCACTGCCGATCATCGCTAGATCGCCCTTAGCCCGACGGGCTAACGCTCTAGCAGCGGAAGGCCCAGACGACCCATCGATCGAAGCGCGGGGTGCGGGATCCCGCATCGGTCGCGAATGGGAAACGTAGCGCCCAGTACGCAGGTCGAACTCGGGCGGTGCAGACTCGGGTTCCGACATGTCATCTTCCTCGTCCATGGTTGCACCGTTTGATGTCTGGTCCACCTCGTCCGACTCCCCATTTGGCTTGTCGAGGATGGCCTGGAAGTTGCTTTGCCAGGATCCCGTCCATATCCGTTCATCGTCATCCTGTAGAGCCAGCTCCAATTCAAACGGTGTGATCACGGGCGTAAAGAAGTCCTTGCTATCGACCAATGAGCTCTCCCAGCATCCGATCACCACCCAGCCACCAATCTCACTGAAATTGGCAACTTTGGCGGCGTTAAGTTTGCCAACGACAAACATGTAGCTCTTCTTGCCCGCGGCGGCAATCTTTTCTTTCACATGTTCCACGATGCCCATGTAGTTTTTCACACTGAGCGTGTTGATCAGTATACCCCAAATTGGTACTGTCGTGAGGCGGGTCGTCAGAGCATATCGCCGTCTTAATACGGCGGTAGTGGATGCCGGCAAAGGCTTAACATCCTTGTTGCCTGGGGTATTGGTGGGGTAGATATGAATAGCAGACACACGAGAAGTAAGGGTCAAGAGAAGAGCAGTTGGTGGATCGGAGATGTGGAACATTTGCCAGTCTGAAAGGCTATCAGGTGCTTCCCTGACAGACTCAGGCACAGAGCGGTTAGGAATGGCTGATGAAGGCTCATGGATCACCTCTGTAGCAAACAAACTGCTATACCCCTCATCGACGAGGCGCTTATACACTTCCGGGATATGACCGGCATAGGTGACATCGGCTGCGATAATGACCTTGGTGGTTGGGTCGGTATACGTCGCCTTGAAAGCCTTCACAACTGGCTCTATAGATAGGGGCTTGTTTGTAAAAACGTATATCACCGGCAGCCTGGCGGTTGGTGACAGGCAAGATCTTCCATAGTGCACCGCGACATCGGCATCCACATGCTCCGCTGCCACTTCATCCACACAGCATGTGCCGTAGGAGGTGTCAGCCAGAATGTACAATTTTGGCGACCAAGTCTCCCCATCCACAGACAGCTGAGACACTCCTTCAGTTATGTTCTCTTCCGTCTCGGCTTGTCCATTTGCCTGTCCCGCGTTCCCATTTGAACTGGCGACCTCCGAGTTGAGACCGCGGCTGAGTAGCTGGAATACCCGCGGGGCATCGGGAAGCATATCATCGGGGAATTGAAGAGCGATGCGCTTGTATCGGGCTTGGCGGATCTCCTTCAAGGTGCGTTCGATGTCGTAGGTGATCGATAGTTCGGCATCCGACGACTGAGTCGTCTGTGTTGGGGCGACAGTCTCGTTAAATTCGAACATGCGGTCATCCGGAGTGGACAGCACCGGGGCTGCCTCCATCTGAGTGCCCATTATTGATTAATGATCTGGTGTTGGTGTTTGGAGGGGTTAAGACGGGAAAATCCAAAATTTTGTAGAAAAAAATGATCCCCCACTACCCCCGCCGTACGCCGCCGGAGATAACCATGAATATGAATCAGCCCATTGGTAGATGCCCAACATCCCACTTTTTATAATCTAGGGCTAATTGAATTTGATAGATTCAAAGAACTTAGACTCGTGTGCCAATTCATTCAATTTAAACCCTAAAATTTATATTTATCTAAAGGTTTGCAGCAGCTGGTTCACCCGCCCAGACTCTGCGAATCAGCTCACGAATCGGTGTCCGCTCAATCGCGCGTGGGTTCCAGTAAGGGTTGGAAACAGCAATGTCAGCCGCCTTATCAATATCCTCCTCCTTCATACCGAAGTCCTTAAGGCCACGCTTGACCTTCAGCTTGGCCAGCAAGACATTCAGACCATGGATCGCATCACCATTGCTGTCCGGCAGCGCATCGGCAAGTTCCTTCATGGCCTCGGGGATGTTAGGCGCATTGTAAGAAATGGCATGAGGCAAGACAGCGGTGTGAGTCTCTGCATGGGGGAGGTTGAAGCTACCACCGAGAGTGTGGCACAGCTTGTGGTGGATGGACATGCCCACGCTACCGAGACAGGTACCACAAAGCCAGGCGCCGTAAAGAGCCTTGGAACGGGCGGATTCAGAAGACGGGTTCTCGACAATCTCGGGGAGGGCAGATGCAAGGGCCCGGGTGCCTTCAATGGCCATCATAGAGATGATTGGGTTGGTGTTGCGGGCGTAGAGGGCCTCGACTGCATTTCCAAACGGATTAGATTATATTTTTCACACAGCTACCAGTGTTCTTCCAAATACTTACCAGCGTGTGCGATAGCATTGACTCCACTGGTGGCACTCATGGCCGCCGGCAGGGTCATAGTCAAATCCACATCGTAGATAACGGTACCAGGCAAGATCTTGGGATCCGAGCGTGTCTGCTTCAGTCCATCGGCCGTCTCACCCAAGATGGGAGTCATCTCACTACCGGCATAGGTTGTCGGAATACAGATATGAGGAAGTCCAGTACGGATACTGATCGCCTTTCCCAAACCAATGGTACTTCCACCACCAATGGAAATAACCGCATCCGCACTCTGAGCTTTCGCATACTCGAGAGCCTTGTCGGTAACATGTGTTGGGGTATGCATGGTAGCCTCGCTGAAAATGCCAGCCACTTGGCCCTTGAGGACTTCCTTGACTTTTTCGGCATGTTCAATTTGATGGGGTGTCGAAAGCACCAATGGAGACTTCACCTGCAAGCGCGCGATCTCCTCCGGGAGCCTCTGCAGGGTGCCGCTGCCGAACACGACACGGCCAGGATTGGGGTTGTACTCAAAGGAATCCATTTTTGTATAGTATATGGCCGAGGCCATTGATGGGCGAGCCAATGCAGTCTTATAATCGTCTATCCACCCCACACCCCACCGTGATCCGACGAACGTCATGCGCTACGGTGGGGTGGGGCCTGCCATCGGCAGTTCGAACTGAGCGTTGTTCCGAGATCCGGTCGATTACAATCTATATAATAGGCCACGATGAAGCTTTGTCTGATAATCTAAAGATTGCGAATCAATTCCCCATCATTTTCTCCAGCTTAAACGGTCTCATGATCGGTGAATGTCTGATCGTAAAGCACTTGAAGAATCGCGGAAATCCCCCGGTTATTACCTCAGCATGAATAATCACGGATATACATTATCCTAACCCGCGGGCATGACCTCAATCTGCTGGAAACCTAGAGATGAAGCATTGATGAAGCATTGGTAATGGTATTGATTCAATATAGATGTTTACAGGTTTTGTTTTGTACTGTGCAAGTGGGTATCAGATAATACAGCATCAGTCCATATCGTGAAAGGCCATGACGTGGGCACCGCTTTCCTTGCGGTTGGCCTTCTTAGCCTTCTTACGCTCCCGTGCATTGGGCCTCTTCTGTCCCCGGTCGCTATCATCGGAATCATCACTGTCGTCGCTATCCTCAAGCATGTGCTTTCCTTCCATATCCTCGCCGGTACCGGTTGCGACAGCTTCGTGCCAAACCTTGACGATTTGCCCTCCGCCGGAAACCATGCGTCCCTCAACATCCCATCCTAGCCCCACAACACCCTCGGTCTCATCATGCTGAACCTCCGACACAGCCTTATTCGATCCAATGCGCACAAACTTCACCGTGCCATTCGCTAGACCAGCCGCCACGAGCTTGCCGTAGCCCAAGTCATCCGGAGCAACAGCCATGGCATCAATTGACTCGCCACCATCAGTGCTTCGCTCGACATAGATCCGCTCATCTTGGTCATCCCATACGCCCTTCTCCCATAGTGTGATAATACCATTCGAGCCACCCACGAGTACCTTCTCTCCGCGACTGGTTCCGCTGCTGGGCAATCCACCAATGTATGCGGAACTGATCAACTCCTCCTCCTGGTCTTCACTGCGCACAAGCACGCCCCTCCGTAGATCAGTCACGGCCAAAGTAGTTCCACCAGTTGTAACCCATTGCTTGCTAAATCCGGAGGTACTGGTATCGGAGGCAGGCAGAGGAGTCAAGGAAGAAACGTAGTCGTCGTGCGGGTGGTGAGACTGTTCTGGTCGCGCGGAGACCTTTGAGTAGGGAATTCGCAGGTCGTAAAGGTGGAGAGCACTGGAGTCGGTCGCGAGCAAAAGAGTCTGGGGAGAAAGAGCATGGATAATAGTAGGGGCATCGATAGCGCTAGTTACACCAGTCAGCTTCATTTAAGCTCAATTGCGAAACAGTTGTCGCGCAACCATTACCCATTCTTTTCTAGTGGAATGACAATCTTATTTTCCACCTGTCCGGTCTCAGACTTCGCAGCCTTAACAAGTCCATCGGTACCAGCCGAATAGAGCATCTCTCCGTCGCAGCCAAATCCTAAGGACCGACAGCTACCCTTGTGCCGTCTTGTCCGCCACATAGTGTCGATGTGTCCCTTGCCACCGCGAATGGAGGAGTTGGACGCATCATCGTCCTCGCTGCTGGCGTCTTCGGAGGGCAATCGAAAGGTCTGGACATGGCCCGAGGCTAGACCCACGGACACTACAGGCTGATCGGGGTGGATGGCCTGAGTGAAAAGGTCCGAGGAGAGCGGAAGTGTGCAGACCGTGTCGAACATGGCTGCGGAAATGTGACCGGTCGGAGAGTCACTGTGTCCCAAAACAATTACCTGGGTGATATTCGCTGCGAATGTGAGTTTTTAGAGTTGGAGAAGCTTGAAGCTTCCGTTTTTTCTTTTTTTGCGGGCCGAGAATCTTCCGTTTAGGAAAGCTCATTGGTTTAATCTCATTGGTTTAATGACATCAACATAATTTACATATTTTGATAAATGATATTTTCTGCGACGTATGAATAATGAAATCCAAAAAAATTGTAATGAGAGGCTCGCTCTCGCAAGAAATGAAGTTCAAAAAAAAAAAAAAAAAAGCAAATTGCAACCAACATAAGAATATATCTCTTCTCTAGAAGTCTCCACCGTATCCCATTCTCCCGCACCCAACAGGGATGTACATGTGTAGACATTGGCCAGCTTCTCAAGTTTACGAAGAGTAGGTTGATCCGATAGGACCAAACTTGATACCAGAGAAGACAACATTGGCCGAAGCAGAAGCAGACTCAATGTCGCTCGGCGCACCAGACGAAGAAGAGCAAGTACCACGAGCAACACCAGGGTCCGAGGCTGTTGCGTCAGTCGGGTAATCACCGTCCAACCAGAGCATATCGGAATAGTGATCATCCCACAAACTCAAAACGAGGACCATACCCTGCTCCAAGCCCTTGCTCATGTCAGACATGCCACCATGCTGGGTAAAGATATCCTCATCCCCGAACGCGGTCTTCTGAGCTGTGCAGAATTCCGACGTGATCGAGTTTCCAGACACGCCGCTAACATCCGAAGCCGCGTTGGCAATCACCACGCCGTCCTGCACATAGATACGCTTGATCTCGCTGAGCGTGCCGGTGTCAGTACCGTCGTCGGTGATGAATTGTGTGACGACGGTCATCTTCGAGTTGCTGTCGACTGTCTTATCGGGTCCGAAGAAGCTGGTATTGCCCATACGGTAGGGGTTGAAGTCACATCCATCTGGGTCACAAGTTCCGGCATAGCGGCTGCTTGAGTATGTGCCGCCGCAGTCATCTTCTTCGCACATTGTCTGGCTGGATGTATCACAAGGGTGAGGGGTCAACGCGGTGGAAATGCTGTTCGCTTCCCAGATGTCCATTTCGGCGCAGCAAGAGCCATGGTTGCCAATGCCAGAATTGGAGTCGGTGGTCGAGGGCACCCAGCCATCGACGTTACCCTAGAGCAGTCAGCTTTGTAATGCGTTTTGTTTTTTGATTGTAGGACTCACCTGGCCATTGATGAACTTCAAGTCCCGAGGGCACTGAGAATCACAGTATCCAGTGCCATACTTGGCACCAGCTGTATTGTTTGGGTACTGGGACAAACCGCCGTCCGAGTCCATGGAAACGAAGTACAGAGCGCCGTTGAGTCCGCATGGGAGGCCGGAAACGTCAACGTCGAAGGTAAACTCTTTGTTAAGAAGCTTGAACATCTGATAAGTGCTGTCATCTTCCATCAGGTACAGACGCGAACCGACGTTGGAACCAGTGACGAATCCCAGAGTCAGTGCATCTGCATCAGTCGTCACACCGTATGTAGACTCATATTCCGCACCATCCAGGGCGCAGTTGGTGGCACAGGTAGCGTCATCGGGGCAAAGGGTCGCATCCCACTATTTGAATGAAATTGTCAATCGTTTTGCACTCTCAGCCGTCTTAGAAGAACATACCGTGTTGCCAGTGTAGCAATTGGTATAATCATCAGTCGAATGGACCCAACGCCAGTTCGAGTCGATAACGACCGATCCAGCCTGCTCAGTGCAACCACTAGAAGTACATTCCTCCCAGGTAAGAGAGGGATGGGTTTCGGTTGTATATGTGCCAGCCTGCTGGGCACGAGCAGCTGCCACTAAGGCAGAGAAAAGAAGGGCCCGTTGAGCCATGTTTGAATGAATTGAAAGGAAGAAATCTTATAATCAACAAAGTTTCTGACTTGCAGCTGGAAAAAAGACTTGAGATACGAAGATGAACACCTTTTTATACTACTATACTCCAGCAGATCTGGCATCTGGAATCTGTCCATTTAGCCATATCAGTCTAAGACAAGACCTGACACATCGACACTGACACAACGGAGCAGGAGGCCGTCGCCGAATCGATATGGACAACAAGAAAGATTCTTTATCAAAAGAACGGGGACTTCCAGATCGGGTGACATCCGTGTCGTGTATTGATTTGGGTGTGGGCCCTGCTCCATGATTAGGATGGGAATGATCATCGCTAAATTCAATGGGTGTCATTTCAGGGTATTAAGTGGAAACAGGCGCTTAAAGACTAGTTGTTTCAATATCCATGATATCCACAGGGCCAGATCCTCCGATCCCAATGAAAGGTTGTGTCGATGGCCGCATATTCTGGAGGATGCGTGATGTTGATGCCTTACAGGGCTGGAAAATAGCTTTTCTCTAATACTCGACATCTTCAAGCCCCAGATTAAAATTCAGCTAATGATTTCTGGTTAAACCTTCGACATCCACACCGTTTGGTCGTATAGGTCCTATATAGTGCCAAGTGTCATGAGACGCATGCGGGGTGGCTGAAGCCACCAAGGGTGCCACTAGATTTCATAGCTGCCGGAAAGTACAAATCGAGCCACAAACGTAAGAGTCCCTGGGATTTGGAATAGGCAAAGACTCAGAAAGATGTTCTGCATGACGGTTTAGGCATAGGGCGTTTCAGACAGACGGATCGGAACCCTCCCGGGTAAGATTGGCAAGACCAACGGAAAAACAATGCAGAATATCCTTCAATAGGATGATATTGAGTACGGTCAGATATCCAAAACAATAAAAAGTAGAATTTTCGCAATACGAAACCGAAAGTTTCTACCGTATAGACGACACGTTCCCAGCCTGAAGAGCAATGATGCTTTATCTGATTATCAAAAGCTTGCTAGAAAAGCAGTATGGAGGCTTCAAAAGTTCAAAGATGTTAGGAATAACATTCTACGATACCATGAATTCATTGGATAAAATTCTTATTGGCTGAATTACTGGAGATCTGCCAGACTACCAACTTATCCGCCTATTCTTCAGCTCATGCTTTCGTCCCCAGGAGCCTTCATTGCCTAATGCGACACGGCAGTATTATTGAAGTAATAATTGAAGTAGTACTCGCGTTCGCTTAACTCTAAAATTTGAAAGCAAGGGTCCTCATACAAAATTGAAGTCTGTTGTCGATCTTTGCCGTCAAAGTAAGAAATGCTGCCTAATTCGGATTATGAGTTCCTGGGCACTTGCCTTTTAGGCTGAATACAATCATCTGGAGATTCCACACGGAGATAATCACTGTATCCGGGGTATGAAGTACTGGAATTAAATACTTCAAGCATTATACACTTCAAGTATCTACATGTTGTCTTGTCAACAAAGCAAGTAATTTGTAGAATATTTTCTTTTGTTTTGATTCGATGACATCTTATCTGATCCTTATCGGCCATATGGACCTCGGTCCCATCTTGTTCAGCTCCCTCTTTCAACACTCAACTCCTTAGCAGCGTCGCATCACAAGTTCACGATATACCCGTTCTTTCCACTCATAGTAGTAGGTACAATAAAGTTTCCGTCAGTCGGCTGTTTCCGAGGGCTTATCCGCTGGTAAACATGGCGCTGTATCACCAAACCGTGGACTTTCTCTCCGACTCCTGGACCAACCAGCGAACGCAACTCCCCTTGCTAGCAGTGACCGGGGCTTCATTCACACTAGGTCTGCTACTTCGATCGCTTCTGAGCCGTGAAGAACCCCGTCGTGGCGTTCTTCCTTCCCCGCGCGAGGCCATCCTGCGGAGCCTCTCGGAAGAGGAGAACCGCGAACTACCTCTCCCCATCGATAATCTGCCAGGTGCGCGCGATGTTGAAAGTCCATACGGTTCACTTCGAGTTTACGAATGGGGTCGTGAGGATGGTCCGAAGGTGTTGATGGTGCATGGTATTACCACTCCATCTATCGCGCTTGGTGGGGTGGCCCATGCGTTGGCGGACCAGGGCTGCCGAGTCATGCTCTTTGATCTGTATGTCCCTGCAAACCCATTCATTCCCACTCAAAACAGAATAAACACTGATCTCATACAGGTTTGGTCGAGGATACTCCGATTCCCCTGCTGATCTCCCGCATGATGATCGGCTTTTCACCACTCAGATCTTGCTCGCCTTAGCGTCATCGCCAATCTCATGGACCGGTGCCGACTCTGGCAAATTCTCTCTTGTTGGCTACTCTCTTGGTGGTGGAATATCTGCCACATTTGCCTCATATTTTCCACACTTCTTGTCTTCGTTAGTGCTATTGGCTCCTGCTGGCATGATGCATGACTCCCATGTCAGCTCACAGGCTAAGCTCTTGTACTCGGGAGGCATTATTCCAGAGAATGTACTCGGATATCTTGTCAGAAAGCGCCTGCGAGCGGGACCTTTGGTATCCAAGCCCAAGGATGGAAAAATCAATATGTCAGATGCGCTGAATCAGGAGGCCCCCACCGAAGTTGCCGCTGAGGCCCAGGTGTTGTCGCGGGAATATCCTCATCTTAACGTCCCGGCTTCCATTGTGTGGCAGGTCGACCACCACCAGGGCTTCGTTCATGCGTTTATGTCGACTATGCGTAATGGGCCCATCTTCCGTAAGCACCAGTGGAATAATTGGGCACGCCTTGGAGAGTACCTGAGTGCCCAAAATACTATTTCGTCTGGCAATCAGGGACCCAAGGGCCTCCCATGTGACAAGGTTCATATCTTGTGTGGCAATTCTGATGTCGTCATTGTTAAAGACGAGCTTGTCACAGATGCTACGGCCGCCCTTGGTGGAAACGCGGTCTTCAAATTCTACGAGGCAGGCCACGAATTTCCCAGTACCAGATACGACGAGGTGGCGTCATACATCTTGAAGCTGCTTTAAGGGAACTATAATGGGATGATCATTGGGAATTTGAGCGTTTAAACATTTGTACCGCACTGAATAGACACTAAATAAATACACAAAGGAAAGCTTCTATAAACACAGGATATCAATATTGGAGGCTTGCTCCCTTTGCCTCTTCCCATTCCATTACTTCCGGGCCTTCATGATCTCATCCAGGGCATTGACTTGGTTTGCCAGTCCAGCGAGATGAGTCGATCGTTCCGCAGCTGCCCCCCAGCGTAGTATGGGGTCTCAGAAGCTGGAGCATGGGCAAATCGGTCAACGCTGCTGCGGGTAGCGCGTGGAACCTGGCTGACATTGCCCTGGGTGAGAGTGGAGGAGGTGCCATTCTGAGTGCTACTAGTATAATCCAAATGTTAGTTGTCATAATCCTCAAGCGGGTCACAGTACTACATACGTAGAGGTTGAATGAGGGCCAGACATGATTGAGATTGTTTGGTTGTTTGTGAGATATGAAGATGAAGCTCAAAATTGTTGATTGAGAGGATGTAGTATGGATATCGAGACTATCGAATGCCTTGTGTGATGATGATGGCTGAAGTGCTCTTGAATAATGATAACATTCCAAGTGCAGGACTCTCAACCTTTATACAAGAGACAAGGTGTGTGATGAGGCTATGTTCTCGCCCCATACATGCCTTGACACGCGAGTTCCCCAGGAGCTCGCATCGTGGTATCCACATGGACCCGAGAAAAAAATCTAAAAAAGAAAGGAAAAGCTAAAAAGAAAGAAAAAAAACACTAAGCAATGAAAGGAATGATGGAAGGGTCATCATCTCGCATCGAAAACTCCCTCAGGTCACGAACCCCTGTGACACCATTCCGCCATCAGAGTCGAGGCGCCGGGGTTGTCCGCATGAACGACTCTCGTATGTCCCTCAAATTCCAAGTTCAGCGGACGCTAACCCAAAAGTAAAAATAGCGTGGGGAGTGCATACCCGCTTATTCGAAACAGGCGACCATGCGGATACGATTGGATCCAGCTTTGCATAAGACTGGGGCTACGAGGCAGGTACAGGGACGGGATGCAGGTCAAAAGTTTTGATTCAAAAAAATCGGCACATGGTTAACCACATGTTTCGGGATTAAGACTAGATGCGGTATATGGAGCGTGGAATGAGGGAAGGGGGAGGGTTTATTCGGTTTTGCGCAAGTTCAACGGGGATCGTCGGTGAGAGATCTAGCAAGGGCTGCTTCAAGGGGAAGGACGTCATCTGGAGCCTAGATGGTCGATGCAGGGACGGCGGTAAATGCGCGTCTCGTAATGATATCTCGCGTGGGATTACTCCTTGGAAAGTCTATTTAATTCATTTTATTTTTAATTCAATTTTTTATATTCTTGCTTTCTCAATGAAACATGTCGTGGGATCAACGTGGTCGATCACATGGAGGTCATGCATTGTTCAGGGAATTTCATTTTCAATTTTCAATTTACAAAAAAGATTATTATATCGCATGCGCATTTACATTTCTAAATCGTTGAGAAATCCCAAAGCAGCTTAAAATGGGGAACATTCTCCCAACCACGCGGGAAGCTACGCCTCTTCATTTCCCTATCTCGCTATAGCGCCGGGTGATCCCTTACGAGAACGTATGATAAGTTGACGAAAAGGTCTAAGTGGACATAGTAAGGCCGCAAGTCCATACCAGCCCCGTCTTCTTCGTACTAATAGCCTTACTAATCATTCGAGTCATTCTCCACAGCCATAATACCAGCTGCTGGAATGCTAGAGCGCCGGATCAAGAATAGCAAAGATCGGTGAACGAACGTTCTGTTTCAGAGCGAATCAAGGGTGCTGTCACCGAGAAAAGGGGTGGCACGTGGAATTACACTCATGCATTGTGCGTCACTTGTGTATGACGAGTCAAAATCTGGATGTAGATATCATCAGCAAAGATGGAGATGATGGCTAGCCACTTAGTGGCGCTCGGCTGAACACCCCGCTGGAACAACACTTTCCTTTCTTAGGGTAGTCCAAGGCCCGGGGCCGGGGCACCGGACACTGCATTTACGAGGGAAAACGAAGGGTGGATAGCCGAGTGGCTGAGCATCCTTGAATACCATAGGTCTACATCCCGAGATGATCAAACAACAATTGATGATTGGAGGCCTAGGGGAAGAGAAAGAAAAAGCAAAGAAAAAACTACCCCCAATCTCGTTTAGGCTAGCGGGTCGAATGATGTTGATCGGAGCCGAGAGCCAAGTATGTTGGATAACCATATGATGTCGGAATAGCAAAGCCACAGAAGCCATATGTGAACCGGTGTTTCAGATTATTAAGTTGCTCCCACGCGTTCTAAGGGGGATAAAGCATTCCAGAGTGAGAAATGTTTGACGACGTTGCGGGTCTATGCAAGGCACGCTTGGTCCAAGCTTCAACAACCTTATCTTCCCCACAGCGAAAACTGCGTCCGTCGATCAGTATCTTCTGCTTCGTATGCTAAAGTAGATCAAGTAGATCACAGGAGGGTGGTGATCACTCAAGCTGACGTTGGACGCTTGGTAGATACTTTGTGGATGCTTTGTTTCACTTGAACCCTAACTGCCGGGTTCAGCCACAGCGCCCGACGGCCCCGACGACGGCCCCAGCCCTAAAAACTTGCGCTATTTCCAACCCACTGTAAAAAAGCAAAAATAGAAAAAAGAAAGAAAGAAAAAAAAGAAACAAAGGGTCACTCCCGTGTTTTCCGTAGATAATCAAATAATAATCATCATTGGTTCAGTTTCCTACCTATCACAAGTACAAAACTAAAATGAAATTCCTTGCAAGGGATAGGTTGGTCAAGAATAGTTCGCAGGATGTCGATCAATGCAGTGATCGCCCCACCAGGCCTATCCCTTACAGAAAGAAAAAAAAAGTTTGCAACGCTTCAGTCTGAAACGAAACTTTTAATCTGTCCACGTATTGAGTACATCGGTAGGGAAGCCGAAGAGCCGCTGCATCTTGTTGCCGGTGCAACGTTTTTATATTCTTGTGAAGCAATTTTAGGACCAGATCACCTCCGGGAATAGTATTACGTCCGATTTTTTATGAATTAGACGACTATGAATAACTCATCTTTATTACTTCCTTTCTAAAATAGGTCATCTTTAGCGAGTCCTTCCAAAAACCTGGAATGGTAGCGCCCCCAACAGCCCTTTACGAATCAGACAGCAGATCGGAAGGAAAGAAAAAGAAAAGAAAGAGGCCAAACCGAGCTCGTGGGATCATAATAACATTGAGGATCGGCCTGCCCGATCCCCCTCAACGGAAATGATTTCCAAGCATTGGCCGATAGCAGTCGAGAGATGACATGCAGTAGGGTTAACAAGTCCAGTCGCTAAACTCGTGTTAACTATGCTTTCTTTTGGCAATTCGTTTTTAAACAATTTTTTTTACCGGCGTGGAAATCAAAATTAGGCCCGCAGGCAGCGACACTAGCCTAATGAAGGTACGCCTTGATGATTTTAGCCTGAAGCGTGATAGGCTGAAATGTGAGCTCGGGTTGGGCAGCACTTGAGAGATTAACATGCGGGAGACTACAAACACTTCGTTCGATGCCAGCCTGTTGGGGTCGGGATCTGGAGTACAAGGCAACCTTAGAGGCTGTGTCGTTGAAAAGTGGAGTATCTAATTTCCTTTTTCTCTTCTCAGCTGGAATGACTTCATACGAGATTGAATGCAAAGTTGATCACCGATGGCAGTTTGGGCTGAAGCCGAGATTGGGTCATGAGATTGTCTCCGGAAATTGCAAGTGGCTAGAGATTTACAATCAGGTATGTTGTCACCGAGCCGGTGATAAGGGAAAATTGTACTCAGGGCTCTTATCTTATTACATTCTTCTTTCTACTTGAGATTTGCTATTGATGGTGGACTATCCATTCATGAACATTCTTAGATATGTCTCTTGGTTGATGACTCTGAAACATTCCGAAGCCCAAGACTCATGAGTCAACTTGCCAGTGATGTCCGTAATCCATATTTTGGCGTCCAGAGTACAGTAAGGCCAAATCAATATGATGGCCTGTGAGTTCGTGGTCTACTATCTCTGGATCCCGTCGTTGTGTTGGTCAATATTTTTTTCTCGGATTCTCAATCCATTGCTAGTAGTTCTCATTTCCTTTGAGATATAGGGTCTTATGGCCAATATAATCGTAGGATAGCGTGTGGTCAGACATGACGGCGATTCGACCGAGGGCTTGTGTGAGAGAGTAGCGGAAGAAAAAGCGAATCGTCCTAGTCATGGCATGTCGCCGTTTTAATGGGAGAATAAAGGTATGGCAAGGTGTAGATTTTGGACTGCGAAGCTGTCTGAAAATGGCAGCCAGGATGCGTTTTTGCAAAACTACACAAATGTGAAACTTGTTCAAATGGAAGAAGCTCCAAGCGTAAGAGCAAGAATCACTCGTGGATACGGCAATGAGTAAGAACCAACCCAATTACCCCAATAAAGCCGGAGACTTGGATCAGTACAGAATGAAACAAGAAAATTGCGCAGGCGCAGGCACGAATGGATGTGGAAAGAGAAACTTCTTAGTGAGAGAGGAGTATGTGGTACCCCACGACTCAGCTTATGTCTGGCGAGATCGAGCCACTTCCTGACCTTGGCCATTGAGAGCTCTTTTCAAGCTCTCAAGAATTCTGGGGTGCCTGGGTTTTCCTCCTACAAAGTCTTAATAGCACGAGAGAAAACTTCTTGGTCCAAGTCTCTTTGAACGCGCGACTGGGGCGGCCATGGAAAGGCTTCTTAAAACACTTGAAATTTACGACGGCAGCGGCTACTGACAAGACCTATACGGTTCTGCACCTGATTTTTTAGAAGAGAAGACGTTCTGCCTATTGCTTAAAGTATATATATGTATGTCATGCACATGATTATGACTTGTTACCACCGGATTAGCTAGGTAGCTTAAAGGTCATGCTGGATTCCTAGTTAATCCTATAATCGTCAGTCAGTTACTACATATAGCCACCATGGAGACTACAGGTGGTCAGGATAGGTTTCCATTTAAATTAAACAGGCCAGAATACGAGCACGAAATATATAAAAACAAAATTCTTCATCATATATCTACATATTTCACCGAGAGAAACAAAAAGAGAAATTGAAACTCCCCGGAAGCGAGCAGTAAACAACCTTGAGAGGAAGCTCATCCGTCAAGCATCCGTAGGTACCTGTACAAAAATACTCATGACTTCCAAGGTTTGAGTCAAGCATTCGACCTCGATCACCCGTCGTGCTTATAGTCTACCCAGATAGCGCAGAAGGTTTCTACTGAAGTACCTACAAGTGCCTTTATTTAACATAATTTCGCTCACAAGTGGGGCTTTCCTATCTTAGCTGTCGCCACTTTCATGAGGGTGCTCAAAGTCAGGCTCACTGAGTAAATCTAAGTCCGGGCTCAGACTCAGTGAGTGCTTAAATAGAGAGCGTGATTGGCTGCTCACTGACCATTCCCTGATTACTAAGCGATTCATCAGTGGCATCTAACTTAACGTTAATTAACTTAACTAAATATCGATACAGCGTCAACTATTGGTCCGAACATCATGTAGCTTATTCAGGCCGCTGCTCAGACTCAGTGAGCGAATCAGGGCGCTCAGAGGCGTGCTCAGTACTACTCAGTGTGTAGAAAGCAGCGATGGGTGAGCACCACGGAAGGGGAACGTCAAGAAATGGGATAGAAATCTAGTAATTAGGTATATTCTGTTCTTAGGCGGCTTAACTAGCAAACAATCTGCGATCCTCACATACTAGCTTTTCGAGAAGCAAGAGTCTGCTTGGACATTTTGAGGCCCTACTCGGCTTTGATAGCTTCACGTGACCTCATTTCACAAGTACATCCCTTCACAAGATCGCCTTACTTATTATTACGGATTGAACGCTCGACACAGGGGCAATCTACTATTGAGATTGAATTATCAGAGCACATGGTTCCATATAGGTAGGAATACAACTGGCTGTAGCCTCAGTGATCAACACGTCGTCAATTGATGACGTAGGATCGGCATGCGACCAAAACCTGGATGAGTGGCTGGCTGATGCATTCTTGTCCAACTTTCCCCCTCTAGGTAGAACCCCAGAGTGTCAGAAACCTGCGCAATAAACACATTTATCTGACCCATTTGTGTGGGGTACCAGCTAAGACCATTTTTGACGCGCATTTTCCGTCATTGTATATGCTACCATAGTTATGGGAGTCCAGTATGCCTATCACAAAGCTGTTGCCTCATTTCTTCGCGCCCTTGTTCGACCCAGACTTCACATTGACCCCAAACCAGACGAGACAGTGTTTGTCCCATCCCGCGACGAAGGCCGAACTATCAAAACCAACGTCTACGGAACTGCCGACGGCAAATCAACTCCAGTCCTCATAAACTTCTGTGGCAGTGGATTTGTTCTTCGTACCTTCGGAAATGATGATGAATACTGCCGTTTCATCGCAGATAAGACCGACTACACTGTGATCGACGTGCAGTACCGACTTGCGCCTGAGAATACATTTCCAGCCGCCTTCAACGACGCCGAGGACGTCGTGAGTTGGGTACGATCGCAACCTGATCGCTTCGATGCTTCCTGCATCTCACTTTCAGGGTTCAGCGCTGGAGCCAACATCGCACTTGCGGTGGCATCATCGTCCAAGTTGTTCGGTGGCGAAGAACAGAAGAGCATATTCAACACCGTTGTTTGCGTTTACGGACCGACTAACATGGCTCTGCCAACCCCGGAAAAGCCAATGATCGACGACTCTAATTGGATTATGAGGACGATTTTCCCAAAATTTTCTCACACTTGTCACAAATTGCTAAATCCAGGCAACGTCGATCCGTTTGATCCTCGTATATCTCCTGGATTTGCCGATCCGCACAATTTTCCCAACAATGTGTTGTTTATCACCGCCTCTCAATGTCCATTTGCTATCGAGGCGGAGAAATTGTCGGAGAAGATTGGCGGAATAGATGGAAAGGTCTCTTTGAGTCGCCGAATGGAGGGGTGCGCTCATGGTTGGGATAAGGAGGCCATTCGTGGCACATCTCAGTGCAAAGCGAAGGATGAGGCATATGCGTTGGCGGTTGCGACCTTACAGAGAGGCGAAACAGAGGTCGTCAAATCCAGAGAAGCAGAGGCTTGATTTGATACCCATGATTGTATATCGCAATGTAGTTTCCTTTGTTGCCATATTTTTCAAGCAGTGATATCCTCCAGTTTAATTAGATTAGTTAGATTGTTAGCTCACGAGTCGCGACCGCAGGTCTTCCCAATACAACGACTCGTGAGATTTTTTCCACATGGTTATTTTTCACTCATCAGCTATGTGTAAACAGACGGTTGCGCCAGTGTCCTTTCCCAGCACTTTTATCTTGGCCATCCTAGTAGAACCTTGCACCACGATCATCCTCGACCGACTCAGGCGCGTGATGAACACTCGGTGCAACGCGTCCATTAACAGATATGAGTCGATTTTAAAATGATGATGGGAAACTGCTCACGCTAATGATAGATGTTTTGGTAGCCCCGACCATTAATTGCTTACAAGGGGTAAAGCGGAGCAAGGACGGGGCAAGCTGACAAAGCCTATAGGATTGGTTGCCTGGCCATACACTCAAGCTGCCTTGATATGCTTCCTCGGCCGCATGTCCAATCAACTGAGAAGATTAGGAAAAGCAAAAAGGACTGCGGATAAATAATGAGACCGATAAGTCAGATGATTTACACATGATCGCGCTAAAAAGGCGTTGTCGGAATACGAGAAGACGACGCTCACTGTCAACTCCCCACAGCCGTTGACACAGTCATGGAATCCTCCACGTACTCGGAATTATGCGAAGAGATATACAAAAAAATCACGAACAGGCTACAAGGAACCCCCGAAGGTGGACGCCGCTTTGCTGGGATGGGGACAATGAAGGAAGTGTTGAATGACGATCTCCTGAGACAATTCTTCAGCAGTCTTGATATTCCTGAGTCCGTCTTGATGGCTACCAACTCCAGCATCGATGATTTGATACGCAGAGTTGCTGAAAAAGACCTCTTTAACTTTCTGGCCACTCTGATATACATCACTTGCAACATCCACGCCGCGCGAACCTTCACTACCGAGCTTGTCGCTCGAGATGGCTGGGCCGCCAAGACTTACGAGCTACCAGTCAAGCGTACGGTTTTAGATGATGTATTTCGGGATCAGGTTACAGCGGACAAATTCATTGAGCATCAGGCATGCTTCTGCACCAAGGTTATTAAGAAGTGGCAAGAAAATATCATTGAAAACCCAGACGGACAGCGTCTTCCTTATCTCGAGGAAACGTTTCTGAATGAAGGCGCATTCGGTGCAGTGTACAAAGTCAAAATTGCAAAAGGCCATTTCTACGACCCGAGCTTGAAATCTGCCAACGACGAACCGATAGAAATTGCACGCAAAGACTACATCAAGTCTTCCCGGGAAAACGAAAATGAGGCGTCCATCATGAGAAAGATTGTGTCTGGTCAGTGGTCTTGCAAGAATGTTGTGGAAAGCTACGGCAGTCTTGTAGTTGGGCCAAAGACATACAGTCTGTTCATGCCGCTCGCCGTGTGTGACTTGTGGGAGTATATGACGCAGTTGAGGCGCCATAGACCCGATAAATTGGCGATCATCCAGGCTGCTCAGGGCCTTGCGAATGGCTTGAATTTTCTTCATACAGGAATCAATACGACCACCGAGAGACTGGTTTGTTACCACATGGATCTCAAGCCCAAGAATATTCTGGTGTTTTCAGAGGAAGTCGAAGGAAACATTCATTATATTTGGAAGATAAGTGACTTCGGTATGTCTCGTGTGAAAACAGTGCGCACAGATCAGTCTGGGCTGCATAGCGTGAGAGAGAACAACTTCAACGGCCCCTTCGTTCGGCGTGAACAGCCAGAAGATGCGACTGGGACATTGAATCGGCGAGAGCAATCAACGTACCTTGGACCGGAATCTATCTCTGCGAACCGAAACATGAAGACGAGCAGCGACGTATGGTCACTTGGTTGTGTTATTAGCGTCTTGTTCGCATATCTGGAAGATGGAGCCGATGGAGTGGAAACTTACTCAGACAAGAGAGTAGCTCACCCTAAATCCCAGGGCTACGATCGCTTCTTCGTCCGAGATGGAGGATTCAGGCCCTTTCAAGTTAATCCCGAGGTCAGAAAGATGCATGACTATCTAATTGTCAAAGCACGACAGCGAACCCCCAATGAAGGGGCAGCGGTCCGGCTTATGTTAGAGTATCTGGAAAACGAGGTTTTCAAAGACCAATCGAAGCGATGCAAAGTGTCGGACATGGAAGAGACCCTCCGAAGAACAAGAATGATATATGAAAACCTGGAGCAACCACCAATACAAAGTCAAAGCGTGCCACAACATTCCAATTGGATTACAACAATACGCAGCCGATTATCGAGTGGTATTGGTCGCGGAACAGCGAGTCCTCATGCAGACAATAGACTCCAGAGGATGTTTCTGGATGGTAAAGAGCCTTTCAAGGGATGTGAAATATCTCCCGATGGGTATATTGTTGCCTTCTGGTCTGACTTCATGATATCAATTTACACATCTAACACACTGCCTTTGGCAGAAGCGAGTGAGCTAGTTCCAGTGGCAAAATCGGCAGGAGAATTTAGAGAGTCAGAGCCTCAATTTATCTGGAAATCCGTTAGCGTAACGGACAAGTACCTGATAGCATCCACGTCAGGGGGAAATTTCGGGGTAAGCACTGAGTCTCGAAGAACATTTACCATTGATAAATTGATCTTTAGTATAGTGTTATGTTTTTGATTTCCAAAGAGGCCCCTCGCCCGGTGAAAACCTCCTATATCCGCATCATTATTCCTTGTCATCGCTTCCAGAAATCAAGCGACTTGCCCTCTCTCCCGACAGCCAGACCATCGTTTTTATTCTGCGTGATCCAAATGATGAAAATAACCCGGGGGCTCTGTACCGCGCTCCGGTGACAGCTGTGGAAAACTGTGAGCGCCTATGTCAGCTAGATTGGCCAGCAGCGGATGCTATACAGCTTTTCTTTTCAACAAACCAAGATATATGGATTGTTTTTCGACCGAATCTCAATTCTCTCGATCCGGAGCACAAGATCCCCATCTTTCATATCTGCCTTCAGCAGAAGCAGATAGATCCTCTCACAATTGAACTTCAAGTAAGTGATTACTGGGGAGGGTTAGTGTACTATGTCGTTATACGCTTTCTAACGCGAAAGAGGGCTTCGATATCAACACAACAGTCGGCATCTTCACGACCCTAGCACCTTTCAACAAAGTTCCCGACGCCTGTGCGGTTGTCACCCGTGAAGAAATGCTCCACATCAAGAGCCTCAATCCAGAAAACCTGTTTCGCTCCGCCACAGCGGATATTCACACCTACCGAATATTAAAACTTATGATGGGCTGGGATGATAAGCGACTATTTGCTGTGGGCAAGAGGTATCACAAAATGCTCTTGTTGGAAATGACCATGCCAGGGCTCAGGAGAAATGAAACCCCCTTCACAAAGGAAATCTCCATCACGGAGCTGGCGGAGCTTCCAGGTCTTTCGGATGATGATGAATTCACGGAGAGATTGTCTTCCCAGGGTGACGAGAAATTCATCCTTCTCGCCGCCCTTACGAATGATAACCGACGCGCTATATACAGGTTCCGAATTGTTTGAGGCAGACATGAAAGCTTGAGTCTAGAGAAACACTTGAACAACTTTATCACGCATGAAATTCCTCCATCTCCCTCTCGTACGTGCTCGTTCCTGTGAACCTACGCATCATAGCTTGGAGGTTGATTTGGGGAACCGTTGGTCTTCTTGCGGGGAGCCTGGGGAGCGGTATGCTATTGCGGTGTTCCAGCAAGTAGTAGAGAGCGAAGGTAAGAGCGGTTAGCCCGACCGATGAAAGGAAAAAAATCCATATCATGGGCGTGGCGACAATAGCTGATTTTTGTTCGTCCATGGCGAAGAAATTCATGCCAAACAAGGTCTATCATAGTGTTAGCAATGTAGTACTGGGTTTTCAATAGGAAGGCCATGTATGGCGAGATGGAGTTGAGAATACTTACAGCCAGGAACGAGGGTGGGAGATAAAACAAAGTTAGTCTGGTGATGAATACTGCAGATTTATTCAGCTGGAATATCTGCTTATTTTGTTCGCCCGTGACAACTTGGTCTCGAAGCAGTAGCGTATCAGCTAGAAGTCGAGCAACTGATTGGACTTGTTGCTGTAGATGCATTGACGCCCGAGAATAAGCGATGCACTGTCGACGTTGATTCTTCAGATCCTGCAGCTCGAGTTGCGTAGATGGGTTTGGGCCCATAGAGCCAATTAGTGTACAGAGCTCATCGAGGACATCTTTTGTCCCCGCTAGCATGGCCGGCATTTGAAGAAAATCGCTTTCTAGCTTGGTCAACACGTTGAGGGTGCTATATTTTAGACTCAAAGGCTCGTCGATGAATGCTGCGAATGCTGGGCTGGCTAGAGTTAGGAATTTGCGTTCACGTTCCAATATGCTATCTCTCCACGCCGGCAAGTATGTTGAGAACAAGACCGAGTGAATCCAAAAAGGATTGTTCTTTATCTCTGAACAATGATTGCGTAGCATGTCCTCTGCCTTGAGGAGTGCCTTTGACCGAGGCGTTGGGTTTATTAACACGAACGTGCTTTGCAATGTCGCACAGTCATATCTATGGTACAGGCCAGTTTGGCGAATCGTCCACTTGTCAACCTTTGCCTTGTACTCTGGGTATCTTATTGTGTAAGATATTTCTATTCTTTGCTTAGTAACTTTATCATCACTCCAGCCATATGGGGGTGATCTCTTACCAATACAAGAGCCAGTGCGTGACTCGGTGTATGGTACACAATATACTTGCTCCAGATCCAGGCGGTATTGGCTGCGATCAAAAAAGGACAACGGAAGCTGCCAAAATGCCGAGTTGATATTATGCTCGAGCACAATATTATCGAGCATGGGCTTGGTTATCTGCAGTGGTTGCCAAGAGTTTGCCTGACATATTGATCTGGTTCATGTTAGGTAGTCATAGCTAGTGCCAAGCTATTAGAAACTCACATCAGGCGACACGAATACGTGTGATTCTCAGTATTTTGGAAATTTTTGGCTAGATCTTCCAACGTGAAAGCCTCATACTTCTGACACGAGTGCGTGGCTGGATCTTCGGCATGTGGGCCAAGATCAAATACCTGGACAGGCTTGGTAATTTGATCGAGGCAGCAATTTTGTATCGAGATCATAATATGTAGGAATACACTTTTAAGGAATAGGTAACCGAGAAATCAAGATGAACTGATATATTTGAAATGTTCGGATAAAAACTCTTCAAAGTAAGGCGTTTCTGTGGGCGTTTTTAATGGTCTCGCCTCTCCCTGCGCCCCCATGACCTGCGACAACCTGCGCCTCATGCCCCACGTACATCCCGTATCACACTGTCTCATCGTATCAAACTCAATCTTCCTCACTATCGTCTGCTATTTGGGCCGCTCTGAGCGAAAGGGTGTCAGTACGCTAAATCACTCCGCCCAGTCACAACATCTTACACAAGCTCGCTCTGGGTTCCAGGAAATGTCAGTCAAAGTCTATACAACTATGGAATGGATCATCGCGTACAGCCTCAACTTTTCGCGGTGCGATAAATGAATATTCGTCGTTCTGCATCTGTTCGCTGTCAGCCTCATAATACAGGAACGAGCAGGTCGGTGGATAGAAAACCCTAATTTTGAAGTCCGTCACATCAGGGAACAGCTCCCGCAGCCTTGCTTCAAGTCTTTCCATTCTGAGATAGCGAGCGGCGGTGTTCTGTCGAGTCTGTTCTTGCACAACTGGTGGCATACTGATCGGAAGAATTTAAATGGCTAGAAACCTTGTAAGCAGGACCGGCAATTCATAAACACCCTGCGGCTGAAACCGAAGCAAGCATTGGCCACGTCACGAACACATCGCACGGGTCAAGGAGAGGGGGAACTCGTGTTATCTGCGGTGCAGTCTTATCACCTGTGAGAAATACGAGATTATCTCGGGCTAATACAGCACTATGCTAGATACGGAAATACCCGTCCACCTATAGGTTCACCCCAGAAAAAGAAACCATGCCTGGAGGCGCGCCCAGCTGAAACTTGGGTTGATGCACCTTGATTCGTTGCCTAAAGCCACGCCACAAGAGATAAATCCGGGGGTCATGTTCTTCTGGAATACCCCAGGCACCCAGTGTCAAAATAATGTGGCTCATGCTCACCAAATAACCGGATCAGTGCTTGACTTTTTGTGAACAAGGCAAGGAGAGATTGCGACCGGTCAAGGTCACTTCAAATATGTCAGTGTCACTTGAGCTGCATGACTGGCCGACAGAGAGGATAGCAACATTTTCACCGACCGGGGTGCCCTGTACTGTGGCTGGTGAGACAGCGACCCAGGAAAGGGAAGAGAGGCCCGATCTTCTAACACCAGCATCCCTTCGAGTCGAATCTAATACCAGAAGCGCTTCAACCCAGGAAACTTTAGTCAATTCGGATCATGATGCCGGATTCAGGCGACGGATCGGGGAAACAATAGTCGTCGGCCCACGAGAAGACAGGAAGGTGAACCGAAAGCTCAAAGGGATTCATCTATTCATGATCACAATCAACGCAACCCTTGGGGTTGGTCTCTACTGGCGAGGTGGACAAATTCTGGAGCTTGGAGGTCCCCTAGCAGTTGTTTTGTCCTACTTTCTAGTTGGTTGCTTGGTTTGGGCTGTCATGCAAGGCATTACCGAAATGTTATGCATCTGGCCAATTCCCGGTGCTCTTTCAGTATACGTCAGTAAGTTTGTTGATGAGGAGCTGGGTATTGCTGTTGGTATTGCATACTGGTAAGACATATTCATTCAAAGTCTGGACTGGGCTAATATCCAACAGGTTTACGTACTCCATGTCCTTTTCCACGCTTCTTGCAACATTAGCGGCCGAATTCGACTATTGGAATGCTTTCAACAGTCGTGGTATGCATGCAGGGCTAATTTTTGCGGCTGTTCCTATAACATTGGTTATGATCAATATGCTCAGGATTGAGGTATGTTCAAGTTTCTACTTTGGTAAACAGAGCATTCCTAATTGTTTTATCAAGTCATATGGTCTCATGGAGGTCATAACTGGGTCTTTAAAGATTTTCTTTATGTTTATCATCTTTGTTTTTTTGATCATAATCAATCGAGAAGGTAAGGAAATCTCAATTCGGCCTGGCCTATGGCAGCTCCTTTCGCTCCCCGGAAGACATGCACATGTGTGCTAACTTCTCTCAGCTGCACCAGATACTGGGGAACCTCTTGGCTTGAGATGTAGGTATACCTTGCTCCCAGGATATTACCTTAGCACAATTTGATACTGAGCTCTATAGACTGGTCTAAACCTGTGACCTTTGATGACACAGCTGCTAAAAATTGGCCGATCGCACTATGGTAAGTCCTCCGCAGTGACATCAATGCCTTCAATTCACTGATAAATCACAGTATGTGTATTTCAACAGCAGTATTCTCATTTGTCGGGGTCGAGGTCGTTGCCGCGTCTGCCTTGGAAGCAAAATGGCCTCAGCATGGAAGAGACGCAGAAAGTTCATGCTCCAAGCCAAGCGCCAACAGCCCCCTCGTTGGAAGTGGTGTCAAGTTCTCTGCCATATACATCTCCGTCCTTGCAACGGTTGCCTACACCCTGAGCGGGTTTCTAATCAGTCTCGATATCCAATCCGCCGACTGCAGGTTACCTCGGGTGACCTGGGATACAACAAACACCCACTGTAAAGATCCTGGCAGTCATTCTGCTTTTGTCATGATCGCCAAAGGCTCCAAAATCAAACATCTAGCCGATGTAATCAATGTTTTTCTTGTATTCACCTGTTTATCATGTGCGGGTACGAATCTCTATATCTCGTCACGCGCGTTATTTGGCCTCACTAGCCAGCTGAAAGGGGGAAAGGGCCAGAGTTGGCATATACGTGTCTTGGCAAAGCTTGGAAAGACAGACCACCGGAAAGTTCCCAGACGAGCCATAATATTTTCTGCGGTGGCATTTTGTTGGATCCCATTTCTACAGCTTATCCAAGGTTCCGAAGCTCAATCCTCGATTCTTGTGGTAGGCTTGCTGCACCGTCATATGCTTCTTACTTGACAGCTAATGTTCGTGTTTAGTTTATTGAAGTTCTGAGTGAGATGGCATCTGTCGGTCTTTTGATTATTTGGGCTTGCGTGTGTCTCGCATTCATCCGGTATCATGGCTGGTGAGTATAAACAATCATCCGATATAGGATAACCGTTAATTTTCATCAGCACCCAAACCATAATAAAAAATCAAGAATTCCTTGACCGAGAGGATGTCGCTCAGGTCGTGCGCAACAGTCGCAATTACCCCTATCGCAGCCACAACCAGCCGCTATTGGCCTGGGTAGCCTTCGTGGGTTGTTGCACTGTTCTAGTTGTGACGAACATGGCTTCACTATGGCATCAGTTTCATCTCTTGCCTTTTTTAACGCCTTTTTTGTCGTCTTATTTGACAGTAAGAAAAAAAGCTCGACCCCCAGGAACTCCATGGCTAATGACCTTTATCTCTAGATCTTGGTATTTATTGGGATGTGGATCTTACTGAAGGTGCTCCGGGGAGCAAAGTGGTCACTCGTTGACTTGTCGCGGGCCCAAAGAGTTGCTGCAATATTACGGGGCTTGCATGAAATGCGTGCAGCGACAATGACAGACAGGACACCATCATATTAGGGATGAATAAGGGATGATTGGTATTTGCAAGCTCAGCAAGAAATGTACATTAACACCTTGATTGGCCAATGATACGTGTAACCATGATGCTAATATGCTGTATCTTCCTGATAATCCGACGCTGTCTGCAGAGGCCAATCAAGCAAGGGCATCCACTTGTCATCCAGGGAGTAATTAATTGCTTCAATGATTGATTGAGGCCAGCGCTTCATATACCAATTCGAGCTTACCGAAAGGAGCAAAACGCAATAATAAGCGAACGCCAACAGTGCCTCGAGTCTTCTTTCCCCGAGCAGGGATAGGAACTTTGGGTCTAATGACGACGACCATAGAATCGCGACAACAATATTCAACGACGGACGGGTATCAGCAAATATCTTTTCAAGGCTTTTTATTGACTCTAGACATATCCCTGCAATCTTATCGTCCGAGGTCATAGCACTAATCGCGTCAGATAGAGCTTGAAGGCGCATTAACGCCATGAGAATTGTTGACGAATCTGACTTTTCAGCAGGCGATGCACGATATCGATACGATATCAGAGGCGCCACTGGACCCTGCCGTAGGGCTGATGAGATCTCCGGGTTTTTGAACAGCACAGATAGGCCTCCGCTGAGTATAATCCACTCCGATAGCTGATTATCAAGCCACAAAGTAACGTCCGCGGCCGGATTGGACTGGATTGACTGGAAGATTTCCGATTGGCGAGCCAATGATGTAATGAATATAAGAAAAGCGCACGCAAAGGCGGCATGGCAAGTCTCGGCATTGAGCTCGGAAAGGCTGCAGCGGAAACCTTTTAAGGCATTATCATAATGGCTGCGAGCAGCCATCACGTATTCGTTAGGAACATCCCCTGCGTTCGAACCAGTAGAAGAGGTAGCTGGCGAAAATGATGCATTGGGTTTCCCTTGTTGTCGAATAATGTGGAAAGCTGATAATGATAGGATACAATGAAGTAAATAATCATGCTGAAGGCCAAGCTCAACAAAGACTTGGGAGTAATATTTCGAGATGTTGTTATCGTTGAAACTCGCTAAGGATAAGGCTGTCTTGGTTGTATAATGATGAAGAAGCTCCATATCCAGCATAGAATTCCTTGAAAATTTCATACCATCAGATGGCGATTCAGCAAAAGAGCAGTCAGCCCGACGATTCTTGACACACTGCGCACAGGGAACGATGCCATTTTCGTCGCATTTGATTTTGCGTGTTTTGCACTGGAGAAATCCCTTCCGACTTTTTAGATGTTTTCGCCGCGTTGTTGCAGGGGGCATCACAACAAGGGCCTTGTCGGCAATGAAAAGAACGGTTGCCCTCGGCAGTCGAAAGTGACTTTCTGCTCTTCATCGTGGCGCCATGTGGGAACAGCGGCGGGAGTCGGCAGATTGGCCTGTTCTTGATGCCTGAGGCCACGGTAAGGCGGCCTTACTGGACTAACATGGATATCAAGATGTCAAGATATCACAGGCCTTCTACGAGCTAGATAACTCTTAGCTTCAGGGTCTTGACCCGTAAAGGTGAATTTTCTATTTTGACTCGTCTCGTTGGGCGTTGCTTGGGTTACACTTGATGCCGCTTGGCGAGGCTCCCAAACGCAGATTGTTCGGGGTCTATACCTAAACTAGACTAATAAGCCACGATAGCCCCCAAATAGCTAATGATCGTTGTTGTTATCCAACGGTTCTAGCACGCCATGGTATAAGCGCTCAATTTTCTCACCAAAATCGCCCGAAATTAGGCGACCGATTTTCCGATCGCACGCTATCCTGCAAAGTTAAATCGTGCTAAGCCCCTGATTTTGGGCGGAAACTGACCTGAACCAGTCATCAACAAATAAAAATCCCTGTTATTCCGAATGAGATCAAGTGTGGGTCAGATTTAGAGTGATTTCGTGTTTAAAAGGTTGTTTGTTCCTGGACCCTGGGGATTTGCTTTCAAGCTTCTTTCACTTCAATTCTGCCTCAGTCACCATGCGACCACCAATACCCATCAATTCTATTATTCGCGCATGCTTACTGTGTGTCACCTTGCTATCGCCATTTGTTGCGACTGGATCTCCTGATTCCACTCCAGTCCCCACTATCACGACCGATCGTGATGATATCACCATTTTACGACCACGGGCTGAGAACCAGTTCTTACTCCGGATTATGCCATTGGGAGCATCCATCACCAATGGGTATCGTTCAACAGGACACAATGGCTACCGGAATTGGATCAGACAGCAGCTCCGTTACAAGGGCTGGGATGTGGAGATGGTCGGCAGTCTAAGGAATGGCACGATGATTGACAATGTGAGTAATCGTTGGCTTCGACTTTGGAAAGCACCGACTAATATCCAATTCCAGTTCAATGAGGGTCATTTTGGCTTTAGAGTTGATCAGCTATCGAAAGAAGTAGTGAAAACCACCCCGCAACAACCCAATTTGATCCTGCTCAAGTCAGTTCTTTTCTTCAGTTGACAGATATCCCTACTGATGTATCAATAGCGCCGGCGCCGACGACGCATTACAAAATCACCATGTTGGCACCACTGGAGTCCGAATGAATTCTCTTCTTGATCTTCTCTTTGAGAAAGTTCCCAACACGACAATCATTCTCTCCACGCTGCTGCCAAACAAGAAAACGCCACAAGTGGTCGAATGGATCAGCGACCAGTATCGCGTGCTTGCTGCCAAGCGACGCAAAAGCGGCGATAGAATCGTCTTAGCCGACATGAGCACTTTTATCAAGCTGGACGAATTGGCCGATGCAACTCACCCGACAGACGTTGGGTATAAGAGAATGGCATCGGTGTGGTGGGCTGCAATTGAAGATGCGTTGCAGGAAAACATGATCCAGCAATTCGATTACACCATCACAAAAAAACTGGAAAAAGCCTTGGACAACAGTACCAGCAATCCCAGTTTGCCTTCCTACACGGCTCCTCCCCAGCCTACAAATACCAACCATGGGTTTCCTCGTTTTCCGCGGAGAATATCACTCACAGTAGGGATTTACCTTGTCCTTGGTAAGTTCAATAATCCTTTGTTCGCATCTTAGAGAGAACTAACAGAAGCAGTGTTGGTCTTGCTATGAGTGCAATTGCACTATCGACATTATAGACTACGTGCAAGCGTTTTTTTTTTTTACTTATACCCCTTACTTCATTTGATGCCCTATCTTTCATGAACATTTGATGGATTCGAACATATTTTCCTCAGAGATTCCCTGAGTCCTGTGAATTCAATGAGCACAGCAAAGAAACATTTTCGAGTCCCGCAAACTTGAATGCAAAAGCCTCTTTGACAGATATTCCTCCAAGAATAGACGGTTCCACTGATCAGATAGATTACTTTGCCCACTTTTCACAATATAATATACTGTAGTCATGCAATTTGACAATATTCTTCAATTTCCTACTCGTACCACCAATATCGGTGGCTGCGTTCTACTGCAACCTTTCCGAACAAAAAGTTTTGTTATCTGTAAGTGACGATTCGACCGATCTGGCAGATATCCATGCCTGACGATCTCCTCGTGGCTCATCCGACTATACTCAACTTATCATTGAATCAGTTCCCGGGCGAAAAGAAGGGAAAGGGCAAAAAGCGAAAGCCTAGTATCTAGATACAGTCATTTCTTTCATTATATTAGATTCATTCCGCTCGTCTATCTTGGGGGCCTTATACAGTCACTCCCTAAATTGATATGGTCACTCCCCAAATGCCAAATTGGGAAAAATAAAAATGTCAAAAGTTCCACCTGTACATCGGCAGAATATTTTTCTGCCACTTTTATTGCCACCCACAACTTCTTTATTTACAACCCTTTTTATTATTACCCCTT
Organism: Penicillium lividum; assembly: GCA_028828245.1. Taxonomy (NCBI): domain Eukaryota; kingdom Fungi; phylum Ascomycota; class Eurotiomycetes; order Eurotiales; family Aspergillaceae; genus Penicillium; species Penicillium lividum. Next base: position 1,686,157 of record JAQJAG010000002.1, read on the forward strand.
CCTCTGCGGAGACCCCCCACATAAGCTTGCAAATAAGCGAATTCTGGATACCATACAAATAACCACATAAATCAACGCTTGTAAGCTATTATTTAATGTTATTTAAATGCTTTTCAAACCTCTAGGTCCACCTCAGTACCCTCCGAGTTCCCCGCAGTTCTCCGCATAAACTTACGAGTCTTCCGGGATCCGGAGTAGTCTTATCAAGGAAATCAGGGTCGCTTTCGAGGACTTCCTGGTCGAGATCGGAATCGTAGTCGTAGAGTAGATCCTTGAAAGACACGGTTTTGCCTTTATTGGCGCCTGTAGAAGTCATCTTGAAGAATTTTGTGTTACGTGCAGAGAGTGCACGGCTATAGTGGGTGTGCAGAAGGGGTTGGTTGTGTGGGCAGACGATATATTCCGAAAGTAAAAGGCGGTGTGAAGGCAGTTTGGATCATGATGTATTGAAAAAATCAAAGTCATTTATTATTATTTTTTGGGGAGTGACAATATCAATGTAGGGAGTGACTGTATAAGGCCCCCTATCTTGTTACTCATTTTTGCTTTTTTTTGGTCAATACAATCTAATCTAGTTCTATAGTCAATGCTAACATCATCTAAACACCTATATTGTCCACCATGATGCACGAAGGGTCGATCCTTCTCTCGTTATGAACTTATTAAACAATCGATCCTTCCTGGTACTTATTGATAACTGTGTAACACGAACATGGATCCCTTGCATACACTCGAGATTCTGATAGGCTGATCATCGTATTGGCAACTGATCTACATATCACTAAGCCCCTCATTCGAATAATCCCCAGGAACCACAAACCCCCGTGGTATCTCAAACAATCCACGTGGTTTAGGCATACTTCCTCTGACCCAAAAGCTCAGCCTCTAAGGCTCCCCTAATACCAACCATGCCACACTCACCCTTACGACCACCATGTCAGCGAAAACAACCCTCACCTCACACAACCAAAAACCAACCCCTGGGAAACATTCCACCCGCCCAACAGCTACAGCTCCTGTCCTCCAACGATATCCCAGCCTGGTACTCAGATAACCCCTACATCCTAACAGGCTACCGCCCGATCTCGAATTCCACTCGAAATTGCCTATCAAGTCTTTTCTACTTGCACAACGAATCAATCAACATCTACACCCATCTTATCCCATCGATCTTATTCCTTCTCGCGGAGTGGACACTCTACCAATATATCCAGATATGGTACCCCCACGCCGCAATCCAGGATCAAGCTATATTCACATTCTTCCTCCTAACAGCAACGATTTGTCTCGGGATGTCGGCGATTTTCCATACACTCATGAACCATTCGGAAAAGGTTTGTAATCGATGGCTACAGTTGGATTTTATTGGCATTGTTGTTCTTACTTTGGGGGATTTCGTCTCTGGGATTCATATGGTTTTTTATTGTGAACGGCGTTTGAAATATATTTATTGGGGGATGGTATGTGCGGTTCTGTTTACGCTGGTTCGAATGTCAGTGTAGCAGGATGTGGATGCTGATGGTGTTTTAGATTGGGACACTCAGTGCATTATCGCTTATGGTACTTATCAATCCGCGTTTCCAGGGTCTACAGTGGCGCACATTTCGGGTTGGGACTTTTATGGCGATGGGCCTTTCGGGGATCGCGCCTCTTGTTCATGGAGTTGCGGTTTTTGGGTTTTCGCAGATGATGAGGCAGTCTGGGGCTCCGTTTTATATTGGTGAAGGCGTGCTTCTTGGTCTTGGGGCTGTGGTTTATACTGTTCGTTCTGTGAGTTGTGGCATTTGAATGGTTGCTAACTGGTGTTTGTATACAGACAAGGGTTCCGGAGTCGTTCGGGCCGGGGAAATTCGATATTTTCGGGTCGTCTCATCAGATCTTCCATGTCTTGGTGGTGCTTGCTACCATCTTACAGACTGTGGGCATCCTATCGGCGTATGATTACAATTACCATAATCGGGTCTGTGACTTTTAGAGTATGTGGCATAGAGAAGAAAATGTGTGTGAAAAGAAGCGCAATGTATGCATGCATTCATTTAGCGTGACAATGTGTCAGGCTCGTCGTAATCAAAAAATCGCGTCTATGTGCGGTTCTAATGTATTCTATATACAAGAGTTTATAAAAAAGCAAAACAAAAACATGAAACCAAGTCCTTAGACCCTCTCGGTGCTCTCGGAGTCATCTTGGTTCTCTTGGTGGACAGCGTGGTCCTTAATTTCGTAACGGAACTCCTCGTCCTCCCGGCGGAGGATCTCCTTGAGCTGCTCATTGGCGCGCCAGACAGGCTTGCACTGGAACAGACGGTCGACACGCTCCAGAGGGATACCGGAGGTCTCGGGGATGAGGAAGAAGGCGAAGAAGAAGGCCAGGAAGGAGAGAGATGCGAAGAACATGTACACTCCGTATCCCATAGCGGCGAACATCTGCTCGGTGAAGCGAGAGACGAGGAAGTTGAAGAGCCAGTTGCTGGAGGTGGTGCAGGCCTGGGCGAGGGAACGGAAGTTGGGGTCGAAGAACTCGGAGTTGATAACCCAGGGAGTACCGTTCCAGGTGGGGGTGTAGACAGCGGTCCACAGGTAGAAGAAGAAGATGGCGGCAATACCACTGCCGTTAAGGGAGGTGAGGTTGTGCTTGGTGGGCTCAACAATGTAAACGTAGGCACCGATGACCCACATGCAAAGGGAACCAGTAACGGCACCGACGAGCAAGAGCTTGCGGCGACCAAATTGGTCAACCAGGAACAGCAACCAGATAACAGTCATCACAGCCTTGACGACACCGAAGATACCGGTCATGATGTCGACAGTGTTGGTTTGAACACCCAGAGACTTGAAGATAGTGGGGGAGTAGTAGTTGATGGCGTTGATACCAGATCCATTCTGCCAGAAGAAGAGCATGCAACCCAAGAACAGACGGTAGCAGAGCATGGGGCGGTCGCGAAGAGCCTTGAATGGCTGCCAGAAGCCCATGCCAACAGTAGCCTTTTGGGCCTCGATGGCAGCGTCGATAGCAGCAACCTCCTCAGTTATGTAGATGTCGCTAGGAGTCAATTGACGGATCCAGCAAAGGTTGTTCATGGCCGTTGCGCGCTTCTCGTGCAGGAACAGCCAGCGGGGGGATTCCCGCATCCAGAGAGATCCCAGGAACAGGAAACCGGAGGGAACCAGCTGGATGGCGAAGGGAATCATCCACTGTTCACGATCGGAGGGAAGATGTATCTCAACGCCGTACTAAACAATCCAATAATCAGCAACATAATCAAGAGAGAAAGGATTTCGATCCCTTCAATTGAAGGGGGGTTTCCGGGACCATGACTCACGTTAATCCAGAAGCCCAGCATACCACCAAGCTGCCAGCCAAGTTCATACAGACCGACGAGACGACCACGAATAGCAGGGGGAGCCAGCTCAGCCAGGTAAATAGGGACAATGTTGGAGGCGATACCGGTTCCAAGACCAGACAAGACACGACCAGCGTACATCATACCCAAACCAGAGGAACCAACCTGAAGGGCAGCTCCGAGGATGAAAATTGCAGAAGAGATACTCAAACACACTTTGCGGCCAATCCAGTGGCTAAGGGCGTATGTGAGAAGGGCACCGAAGAAGGCACCGGCAATGAAGAGGGAGACGATATTTTCGCTGACCAAGTCCTGTCCTGCAGAGCTCAGTTTGTCTGTGCCGAACTCCTTCTGGAAGGAGTCGAGATCAATTGTAGTACCAATGAAGGCACTAGTATAACCGATCATGTTGGAACCGCATGATGCGATGGCGGCGAGGAGGTAGACACGCCAGTTGTAGACGCTCTTGGGCGTCGGCCGATCCTCGACGAGATGAAGGATACCACCCATGGCTGTGGTGATGAACAGCAGTGAGAAATTTTTCGGAGGGTTGAGAGGCGAAAAATTTTCGACTGGGATGAAGAAGGGAGAATGGGACGAAGGGCAGACTAAGTATGTCTTTCCCCAGTGGTCTGTGGGTACCAAGGAAGTGGAAATCCTTTTCCACGCTTAACACTCCCCACAACCTACGTCGCGTAGAACCCCAGAGGATGGGGCATGTATGGGGTTCCAAAGTGAGGCTACGCACCTCTAGCATCCGTGCTAAATTCCCATGGGGTGGATACTGACCCGGGGTAGCGTTTTCCCCGGTGGAAACATTCAGCCGGGTTCAACGAATCGTTTTCAGTATATATCCAACCAATCCCCCTTCTTCCATGGGTTATATGACCTCAACGGCTTGATTCGCCTTTCTAGTGGCCATTATCTGTCATCCATGCTACAAATTTTCATACTATTTTATTATGCAAAAGGGACATCTCTAAGTTTTGCCAAGTATAATTTTGGCCAAGACGACTTGGAAGAAATTTCCGCCATAAAATTTTTGCCTTTAGCCGTTTGTCCACAATTGGGGGGCGTTGAGGGGAGCTGAGGGGAACTTTCCCACCGGTGAACATTCTGGTTCGCCACATGGTGCGGAATAATTCATTACTAACAGGTCGGGCACATCCTTTGTCCCCCGGATCAGACGGGTTTGAAATTGTGGAGAGGGAACTCTAGGATAAGAACTGAGGGGGGATCAGTAAAGTCCCGCTCCATAGAAACCCCCATGTTCGAAAATATCTGGAATGGGGTGCATGAAAATTCGTCACTGGCGTGCCTTGGCTCGGCGGGGAGAACCCTTAACCACGGCGTTACGGATTGTCGCCGAATATTTTATGCGTTGAAAAGGATAAAAGAATGACGCTAAACTTTATGCGGAGGGTCCTTAAGGGATCACGTGAGTTATCTTCCACTTTTCTCGTTTCTACGTATCTAATTGGCTTGACGATCGTGGAGAAGTCTTCTCCATACCAAAGTCACCCCCCAGACATGATTCATTCCCTCTCCAGTATGAATTCATAGTACGTAGAGCCGATCTCGGGTAGATTTAACTCTGGGGAATTCTTTGACTTTCTGGTCGCCTTATCGTCATAGGGCCGACAATTACCCAAACGCCACCTTAGAAACTTTACTTATGGCTTATGGTTTATGGTTCTACGGTGAGAACGGGTGAAGATAGACCCAGGGTGTTCAGAGAAATTCACTCACGTAATGTTGACCTGATATGTTTATTCTATCTTCTTCCATGCCGAGGTCTACGCCGTACAAGCCAAGCTATTGATTTTAGAATTACACCGAAGAGCTGTTGAGAGCACCAAGTGGATCCGCCTGTGCCGGATCCCGTCCATTATCATCCTTCGGTGAGGACACTTGGCTAGGTTGGATCGAAGTCAGATGGAAAGCAGATTTTTTCTGCTAGATCTGTCCCATGTTTTCACTTTGGCTCTACCTAGGTCGGCTTCGGTGAATCTTACTTGAAGCGGCCCGAAAAGTAAGCTTACTTACGGTCTTGGCAGCTTTAGAAGTTTCTATCACGGCCCGGATCCGTGAATGCCGAGCGCTGAGACATAGATAGGAGAAGCCGGCCGCCGGCATCCGGCATAGGATTATGTACAAATTACTATAACAGCCACGCTTGTTAAAATAGACCAATGCCTATGTGATTCATCAGTTAATTAACTAATATTTTTATTCTTTATCTAATCCCATTCTTTCAATCTACCCCTGACCAATTTACCACGGTTCGAATGACAGTGCCGGTGACAGATCTATGGATCCACGGCCTGTCAGCAACCCATGGATAATATCCCACCGGGCGTCTAGACTCCAACAAATACATAATTTATTATCGATGTAAACAAATTCTTTATTACGTATTAAGATTCATGGACGGAAAAATCCTGCAAGTATGTAGCATGGTGGTTGCATGTAGTTGATCTTAAAGGCGCTCCTGCATGTGGCCCCGAAGATATATATACAGTACCTGCAAATTTGGAAAGTTAAGAAAGCTACGGCCAGCACTTCACATTTCAGGTCTCGGATTGATTTCCAATTCTGGTAGCGAAATTTGAATGTTGTATAATGTTCACAGTATGTAGAAGTTCTTTGGAGTATTCATTGCAGCATTCATCAATGTTCTGGAACATTTGAAGAGTGCAGCCCTGGATTCCTGGAAGGATTGATAGATATGTACTCCGCACTTACAACCAGTCATCTGAGACTGACCCATTATCAATAGCTCCCCACCTCGACAGCTTCCAAGGTCCATGCGTCGTTCGGCACTGACAGGCCAATCTGGGTAGTGATCATCTGAACTCGAATGGTGCATGGATCGCTTCTACTCCGCGCAGGCTAAAGGATAGATCCTCGAGTTGGACGTCTACGGACGCCATAGTACAACAACCTGCTCTCATGGCGAAAAGCAGATATGTTGAGATATGATTATCTCTCTGTAGCTGCGTCCTGAAGTATGTCCCTGTACAGAGCCCAGACAAGAAACCCATGAATGAACTAGGGCGCTTGGGCAGACCTGCCAGTTGCAGAATCCTGTGAACCTGCGCCTCAGTGGTATAGACTCACTGCACCATCGTTGCAGGTGCCAATTTGCGAATAGGGCAAGTGTCCGACCAATAAGCTACCCCAAGTATGGAGATGGTCGACCGAGGCAGCCTTCGAGTACGGAGGGTGGAAAGGTGGCTACTGCCTGCGACCGGAGCCCAGATGTCTGCTTCGTATGTCGCGGCGCTTTAGTTGGTAATTGGGTAGGTTTTGGCTCAAGGTGCCCGGCATGACTGTCGACTGGGACATAGTATGGAGTTGGGTCAGCAAGACGGAATGTTGCCATACCCGAGCTAGGAGAGGATGAGCGATGGGTGCTCATTGGCTCCAAAACGGCGATGTGATCACGAAAAGTCCATTCATATATCGAAAGTTTGCCCCTGGTATTTCAAATGAGGAAGATGGACAAGTCCTGGAGGTCGATCAAGGGTGTTGTGGACAACAAACAAGGCGGTGCGCGACCGAAGCTTGTGCTGAACATCGAAACGGTCGCAAACACTACGGTCTTGGAAGAAACGCTAGCGAGAAAAACGGTGGATCCGATCGAGCAAATTGCATTATTTCTGTATAAATATGAGGTTGTAGATGTTTAGACATTGTGGTCAGGAAGTTGTATGATGTAAGTGCTGCTAAGTTAACCTGGGGAAATCATGTTACCCCCCACGATCACGTGTGACCGGCCGCCAACCACAACATTCGCTCCAAATAACGTCAACATTCGTTGATGAAAGCCAGAGCATTGTTGAATCGGCTATAGGAGCTATATGTGAGGAATGCTATTTTGAGATAATGTTCCCGCCAGTGGCCAAGACACAATCTAGAAGCCTTGTTCTTTAATGGAATGCGCCTTGCGCCTGTGGATCAGTATATCACAACTGGAAGACTGATAAGTGGTTCGTGAACTGCCGCATGTGTTAGGACTGTGAGCTGATATCCGGTTAGCATCTGTAGTAAACTTTTAAGCCCTTCGGTCCAATCCTCATGGAGAAACAGGCTTCCCCGGTGGCCATCCAGCGCAGCATCTGGGATGGGCGGATACCCTTAGAAATCGTCCTTGCACCTTCTGAAAGCCGAACATATGATAAGACTGATCCATACCTTGTACGTCGCTTCTCTGCCTTGAATGAACGTTCTATCTTGAGCTATACTGATGGTGCCGTTCAGATCGCCTGTCATCGTGTCTCATATCTCCCCTCGCTGCTACCAAGGCTTCGAGCATTCTTCTCAACCTCGTTGATTGAGCCTGACTCTCAACATCACGAAGGCTGGTTCGCTTTCGAAGGCGTACCTCTAAAATGGCATTATCCCATCGGCCTACTATTTGACCTTTACGCCGGCGCAGAACCCGCGACCAGAAGTAACACCTCAAGCCCCGACCCACAAGAGCATGGATCACCGCTCCCATGGCGCCTGACTATCCACTTCAGCGACTGGCCCGTCGAAGACCTTGTCCGTCTCGACCCAGATGGAATGGTCATGAATGACGCGTTTATCAATAGCGTTAAAGAAGCAGATTTCCTGCGCAACGGCACCGCAAAAGGTATCATGAGTCTTTCTAAGGAGGACTCCTCCGGCCTATGGAAGGCCGTCGAGAATGGTACGCTCCCCTATCGTAAACCCCAATCAGATATAACACGCACAATTGACGTGCGATCGCTCAAATAGTGGACCTCCCATCCTTCCAGCGAATTTCGAATATTCTTCTCCCTCCGCCATCGCAACCATTCCGCAATGTACCTGTTCGCATATTCCTCCCGCTTCCGCCAGATGAGGATTCTCCGTTGTTGAAGGTGGTGCAGACTCCGCTTCCTCCGTCTATACCGACATCGAGTATTCAGGCCAGTCAATCCATCAGCGCGTGGTCCAGCCCGAGTACACAGCCTCAGACTGTCGGTAGTGTTTTGCATATGTTGCTTCCGAATCTGTTCCCGAGTCGGCGGACTCCAGTACTTGCAAAGCCTGTGCTGCATGGAGCGGTGCTTCCTATGTCTGCACCCATCGAAGAGGTGGTGAGGTGCTCTGCATATGGAGATGGTTGGGCATATGTCGTTGTGCGAATGATGGGATGATATTTTTGGCAGAATAGAATTTTCAATCTCCAAGAACACAAGCGGAATAATTTATACTACGGTCTAACACTACCGGTGATGAATTTATTGGTCATAAAATTTCATTAAATGTTGAAGCCACATGTGTACGCCTAACGTCGCCGCAAGAAATGAAACGCCGAGTCCAGAAAGACTCAAAAACAGTGGAATAAGGAACAACAAAAAAGGCAGCAAATCAATTAAGGGTATTTTACGCTTAACGCAAAGAACTGATAGACGTAACATCCATGGACGTCGTTGATGCCCTAGACCCCCAAGTAGAGCCTTCATCTCCAACCAAAGTGTCACCACCCATTTCATCAATTTCGGAGGTAATCTCAACTTCGTCAATCGTTGTCGCAATACTCCCTAGTCCAATATCGGGTGAAGGAATTTCGAGTATACCCATTTCATTAAACCAAAGCTGACCAACTGGGTTCTTTTGGGCGAGATCCAGCGCAGTCTCGCCATTTTCTGGTTCACCGGAATTGCTTGGAGTACCCATCGAAGCCTTCATGAGAGGGTCGGCACCAGCATCCAACAGGATCTTGAAAATATTGTGACGGCCTCGTTCGGCAGCCAGGTGCAAAGGTGTTTTGCCCTCCTCGGTTTTGGCATCGACCGAGGCACCATTTTTGATGAGGAAAGTGACCAACCATTCTTCTGGCATTTTAGCCATCACAGCCAGGTGAAGAGGCGATTCTCCTTTTTTGGAGTACAGCGGAGCATTGATATCTGCTCCATGAGAAAGAAGTAAAGACATGCAGGAAATTATTTTATCCGACGCTGTATCCAGGAAACTTCCCTGGCTGATGACAAGATGGTGCAGCGGAGTCAGGCCAGCCGAGGTTGTAGCATTGGCATTGAAACGGAGACCTAGAAGAATCTCTATAATATCGAGACAGTCCTGGTTGAGAGGGGGAACTATATGGAGAATGGTCTCTCCCTTTGTTGTGTGAATTGAGACATTTGCACCTTCTTCAAGCAAAAAGAGGAACAAAAGCTTGTTTCCTGAAGCAGCAGCACATTGTAAGGGTGTGTAGCCCTGGGCATTGAAGGCTTCGATATTTGCACCCTTTTCCAATAGGTGCGCAGCAACAGAGATTGTTCTACCAGTACGAGCTTGTCTATGAAGCAGTGACTCGCCAGCACCACCCCAAGCATTGACATCAGCGCTACCAGTGATGAGTAAGTCAAATGCAATCCAGTTACCACCAGCTGCAGCGATGTGAAGGGCAGTATCGCCGTGGGCAGAACGACTTCCTGGCTTGGCGCCACGCTCGAGTAGCAGGGAGACGGCTTCGCAGTTGTCGATTTTGCAAGCTGATTGAAGCGCAGTGATGCCAGCTCTATTGAGAATGGTCGAGCTAGCGCCCTTCTCAAGAAGAAACTGAATTATCCGCGGACGCTTCAGCTCCACTGCAATATGGAGCGCGGTATTCCCAGAAATAGTATTTTGGACATCCATATCAAAACGACTCTTAATCAGAAGTGGAACAGTCGCCTCATCATAGGATGTACAAACAGCTAGTTGAAGAGCGGTGGAGCCTTGCCGATTGACCGTTCGAGAGTTCATTCGGCGATGCAGGAGAGTTCTGATGATCTTTCGGTGACCTTGCAAAGCTGCGATATGTAACGCAGTGTTGCCTTGCTTACAAATAGCATTGGCATTGGCTTTATGATCAAGTAGCAATTCAACCATCTCCTCATGACCTTGATGAACTGCACAATGTAATGGAGTGACTCCAAGATCATTATCGCTAGCATTTATATCTGCCTCTTGCTCAATGAGACGCTTCGCCTTTCCAAGGATACCAAAATAAGCGAGAACATGCAATCCGCTCCAATCAGTGAAGTAAGAGCCAAATCCAAGCTGCTTAGGTATGTCTGCCACGGTGGTTGTGATGACTTCGATAGGAGGTCGTCTCCAGCCTAGCTTGTTAAGAAATGCACGAATGAGAACTTGAGTTGATTGTTCATCATCGCCTACTTCACGAGCATGGTGTCCCCAATATGTTGCTGCATAATCAAAAAGACCACCTCGGGGCTTACGGGGAGTCGTTCCTTGATTGACATAGCACTCATCAACGACTTCATCTGGTGTGATAATCGAGAGACAAGTATCAGCAATGTTTTTCTTGGCTGTGGGAAAGAACACCCTGGCGACTGGTCCGCTAAGGTACTCCTTGGCAGTCCTGTGAACGAGGTGAACTGTTCCAGTCATGTGGTCGATATCTAACAAGCCTGCAGATTCATGTAGCATGGTCTGCTCAGAATAAGTTATGTCCTTGGCATTTGAACCAACAAGCGGTTCAAAACTGGCAGCAAAGTTCAATTCAGACACTGTCAATGGTCTGCAGGCGTATAGAGTCCAATACAGGCACCGGCTAGTGTATTGATTCTGACTCACAATTCGAGTCATAGACTCACCGTATGCATCATTGAGACTTTCGGGGAGATGGAAAAGCGCCTTTTGAAGTAAGTCACCGTCGTGGCAACGACAGAGCAGGTCCATATGCATCCGAGCCAACAGAAACCTAGAGCAAGATGGCAGTATTAGCAAAGTTTCGATGATAGTTTTGAGAGGAACAAAAGAGCAACGTACAAACCATGTGACTTTTGTACAACTTGCTGAATCACAGCAGCGTTGAGACCCACAGGGTATTGTTTTAGAAGAGTGGTTAGGCCTTCGTCTTGATCGATGCGGGCACTAACGTATGTTTCGAGATCTTCGCGGGCGGCAAGTACGGCTAAATGTTCGTCCTTCGAAGCGTATCTTGCCTCTCGCAATGTGATAAGAAGCTGTGCATGTTCTGGTAGCTTCTGGAGGCGGTTGAGAATGCGTTCTTTGTCCGGTTGCATGTCGATGCCGTCGATAACGAACAGAACGCGGGAGAATCGATTCACCTCTGCACGGATTGCATCTTGATATGACTTCGCAGAGGCGTTTCCTTGCTGGAATGATTCCGATTTGTACAGGGTAGCGGTGGCATGAGAAGGTGTTCGCTTTCGGTAAACTAACTGGGCAAGCATTTTATCAAGAAACCCGAGGGTGCTATGCCCATCGTCAATTTCGTCTTGACCAAACACAAAGACGATCGCCACATCGGAAGACGTAAATGTCCTTTGCAGATTATCGATGATAGCAGACCTTGAGCAGGATGTTAGATGGTCATCAATGATCAAGGGAAATCAAACTCACGCAAGAAAAGTTTTACCAGAACCAGCTAGAGACGTAATAAGTCACACTGCTTCAGTTCTGCTATATCGAACAAGAGTGCCGTACCTGGACCGATGCAATAAAGTGCCCGACAACCACCAAACAGCCATTTTGTGTATAACTCGTGGTCAAAAATCCATTCGCAAGTTTCTTTCTGTCGTCGATTGCACAAATCCGCTAGTCTCATAAAGCTCTTAGTTGTGAATCGGCTGGTAATATGTTGATAGTCGTCGGAAATCGGGGTAGTAGCCTGGTTAGATTCTTAAAATCCTAGTCAGCTGGCTATACTCACGGTGATCAGTGTGCCATATCTTACCAGAGTCCAATTCTTGGAACCGTCGAAGTTTGAGTCGAAGCTTTTCCTCAACGCGGAGCTTTTCCCTAATAGATTAAGCATTTCATTAGCACTTGCTTCTATTATAGCGAGGGCTGAATATGCATACTTGGACTCTGGTTGCATTGCTAAGATCATCATCACCTTGAACTGCTCTAACCTGGGAACAAATGTATTCTCCAACAGACTTTTCCTGAATGAGCGCGCATTGACACCACCCGGTTGGAAATATGTCTCGATAGATTCAACTGTCGATTCGAACGAACGGAGAACCTCACTAAGGTTGTGCAGACGGGCTGAGTCAAGAACCCATTTATCCTCAGCCCATGTCAACTGATCCTGGATTCGACATAAAAGATCTAGGAGTTCACAGAGAAGAAGCAGTGCGCGTTGAGTGTTTTCAGGGGATTCTTTAGTTCCACCCAGACAACGCAAGACTGCTCGGATTGATCGGGAGAGTCTGGTGAGGCGTCCCCTGATTGCTGGCCCAGTAGCCATTTCCAACAAGAAGATGGTCGGCGAGACAGTACGTTCACTGTCTAACGGTGGAAAGAGTTAGAAGGTAGACATAAATTGGAGACAAAAGATTGACACTAGTGTCGATCGACCTCTGGGAAGCAGTTTCGACAGCCGCCCACCAAAGAAGTACGAGTGACCGGATCGGCACTTACTTTACGCCATATTACCACATCCAACGTTGCTACAACCCGACTCAAGCATATGGCTGGCATTTGGCCGGGGCCATGTGAGGCTTCCCTGCATACGCGAGGATAACCACCCACAATATGACGCTGTGCTTATGCAAGTGGGTAACCTTGCGGCGCTATCGCAGATTACAGCGCTACCTGAAACAAAAACGACCAAGAATCCTATATGCATTTACCTGCCACGAGGAGAAAGAGATACGAAGGAATCATAGCAAAAGGAAAGTTGGCTGACGGGTCAAGCCTTCGGGGCATCTCATAGGCCGTCAATGAGGGGTACGCGCCAGGCCCCAGCCATGTGATTGGCAACGGTCCAATCATAGCGATCGCTAAACCGCCCAAGATGTGACAGAAAATTCGGTGTGCAGGGTAACACTTTGACTTACACGAGACTCGTGGTAGTGCGGGTATCACATTGCTTTGGACTAGGTATGTGTGGGGTCTCTACCTCAACTGGTACGGTGCATCAAGCAACAATTTATGTTTTACCACGCACATTTTATGAATATACACACACACTTCTGTGAGCGCCATCTTAGATTTTTGCCTAGGAAAAATGAGGATTATGGATAGCTTGAAGAGGGGCCCAACGGCGAAATTAAAATAAATCGGATTCTTTCATTGACGAATAAAGCTACCCACCCAGGCATAGATGGCGCGAGCCTTCTTTTCCAGCTTGGGGAATTTCTTCCATTCTAACCGAAGATTTAGGAAAACTCATTGGGATAAGGTCATCAGACTAAGGAAATTCGTTTCAAAGTGTCAATGTAGATAAACAAGCGTCATGAGATGATGGCAAAGAAATGATTCACACAGGAAGGTAAGGGAAGTCATTTTCTGCTCCAGGTGGCTCAGCCACGGGTATCTGAAATGCTATATGTCCAAAAAAATGTAGGAAGTATTCAAAACAAGGTTTATGCATCAGGGTAAAACAGGAGTATGAAGTTCCATTAAATCAGGTTGCCGTTGATGTTCATGGCTGCGCCAGTCTCTCGACCACGTTTGACAGCTTTGGCCAGCATAAGCTCTCGCATCCAGTCAATACGCTCATCGCGATTCTTTACCGCGAAGTGGTGAGACTTTCCGCTATTCAAGAACATGGTCTTCCGGTCTATCATGCCGCCGTTGTTGTTAGGGGCTGGGATCAAGGAAAATGCAAATGCCGAATTTGCGGGTGCGCTGTCACGGCGCTTGAGAATTGTTTTCTTAAAAGCCGCCGTCAACTTCGAGTTCGATGCAAATGACGAGCAGGCCACTGCGTAGTCATCGATATCGATGTATTCCAGTGCCTTGGAATTTCGCTTGGATGCCTCTTCATCATTATGCATGGCAAGCTGGGTGCCCTTCAATGTAAAATGATGGTCATCCCAATCGTGACGTAGGAGTCGAGTAGTCTTTCGCTTCTTCATCCATCCACTATGGGTAATACCCTCTTTCCCATAATTTTCGGGGTCAAAAATATTGTTACTCCGACAATGAGGTGCACGAGGTGTTCGACGCAGATCGTCTGGAGTTTCAATGGGGCTCAACATCCGGGCCTCCCTTAAGGTGTTCAAGTTGGAGGTTGACGGGTAGGTACGGTGTCCTACCGTGGAAGAAGAGCGAACAATAGGTTCCAAAGGAATGAGTCCAATATTGCCGAATCGCATATTGGGAGGCACTGATTGGGAATCCTCGCGTGCCACGGGGCCGATGGGGACTGCAGTCACTGGAGCATCTGTCTCAGAGAATGGCGTCTCTTGCCTATAGCATGGATCGGTACGGTAAAAGTCAGCTGGTGAGGCTGCCGACACCTTGAAATTAGAGACCTCTCGTCCGGGAATTGCAGTCATGTCTCCCGCGTATAGATGCTTTCTCCTAGTCAATACTGAAGGCGTCACAGTCTTCTGAGTCCATATATTATCGGTCATCATAGAAGCCTCAGAGCCATGCATGCTAGGAATCCTCAGCTTTGGAAGATGACTGAGGTTCTCGGCAAGTGTCGGTGTGACTTTAGCTGAGTCTGGACTCGGGGAAAGGAGGCATTCTTGAGGTGGCGTGGCAGGATTATCCACAGTTTGTAGCCTGTTCAGGCTTTGAAAGTTCAAGTAATTGCGCACATTCTCTTGGGGGTCTCGAGGCTGAACGTCCTTCAATCGGTCCTGAGATATCTGCAAAGAACCGACTCTGCCAGGGCCCATAGCATCAGAGGATGCCACAATAGAGGGTATCTCCGATTTTGTCGGAGATTTTAGAAGATTTGGTGCGGTGTGGGGATTTCCGGGGTCACCAGAGACAATCGCTCTACCGCCGAAAGATGCAATCGGCAAATCCTGCGCCAGTCGGGCGATTTTGGCCTGTTGCTTCTGCCACTTGCGACAATCTTCGCCCTTAGAGCAGTGATGCGGCCTAGGTAGCACCTGCTCAATTGCAACAATGGAAACAGAATCACCAGGGTGGACATCACTTGTCTTGCGAATACCGGGGGCAGAGTGTTGACGGCGTCTGGGTTTCTCAAAGGAAACACTATCATCATCAGTCGTAGAGCATGACTGGTGGTCATTGCTTGACTGATAGCTTTTGCTCGATTTGTAACTATGATTTGACATCATCGTCGACGTTCGTGCTGTGGATGGTACATCGGCAGTCACACTGGAGCTGCGTGAAGAGCTAGGAGCAGTACTACTAGCCGCTGCGCTTCCTCGTAGACTTTGAATGGAGCCCATGACTCTATGCCTCTTTCCAAATGACAAAATATCAAGCTCCTTGAGATCTTCAGACTGGAGCTCAAGTAAAATAGACCCGGTGATGTCATTTTGGTAGAACTTGTTGACAATATCATCCTCAAAACCCAAACTTTGCATCCACTGGACAACCTCCTGAGGTGACCAATCAGCCGTAGAGAGCCGGTGGAACGCCGGGACTCGCACGGCAGTAGGGACATAATATGGCTGAGGGGTAGAAGTAGTTGCATGGCTGGGAACCGGGGTGTCTCGTCGGAAGGGGTCAAACTTGGAGGCTCGGTGGTGAAAGGGGCCAGTAGCGCTCACAGGCGTTCCTTTTACCATTCCGCTAACTTCCAAAGCCGACTGGGTATCAGATCCCACGGAGGCTCCGAAAAGGTGAGGACCCGAGGGGCCTCTGATATCCTTCTCATCAATGTGAAAATCAAAGGCAGTAAGACCGGTCGTATCAGGAGTCGTGACATGGTCCGGTGTAGAAAGGGTAGAAGCACTTCCAGTTCCGAACTAAGACGTATAACTAGTTAGTATCAACACAAAAGTGAATACCGCAGTAGAAAGGACTTACCGAGGAAGACGCCACACTTCTGATCGGTGAATCATCGTAAGAGCAGTCATCGTCGAAAATCTCGATTGCCGCCGAAAACGGTCGTTGGATCGCATGCCTTGGAGGAAATAGAGGCAGCACCTGTTCTTTGCGAGGTATCATGTAGCTCAAGTCGTATGCATATTGGGCATCCTATATCTTTGTTAGTTTGATATAGTCGCACGATGAAAGAATATGTTAACTCACCATCTTGTCATCCCAAAGGCCCGGTAGCCGGACCAGCCTTTAGGTGTGATCGCTAGATGGTAGGTCAATAGTGGCTGCGAAAAACCAACACAAAACCAAATGTTGGTTGTAGATAGTGTTGGAACTGAGAAAATCCCACATGCGATATAACTAAGAGCCGGGGACAGATGGCTCAAAATGGGTAGATCGGGTGTTGGAAGCGTTTATGTACGGAGTCCACCTTTTGGGGACATGGGGTGTTCCCTTGTGGGGCAACCAGCGAAACCTCTCAAAATCCAGGTCTTCGGACGATTCCCATGTGTTCAACGAATTACGACTGCAGCTGGGACGGAAATCGGTGGCTGTGGGCCCAGCGGTACGCACATTCCGACACACCAGTCACGACGCAAGTGGGTGGTCGGAAGGCCAAACTGGAACACTAGCCTACCATACCTATGCCACAAAGCAAGGATTGTCCTGAGAATAGCAAGGCTTCTCACATATCATTGGGCGAGGCAACGTGCATTTGGGTTCTCGGTCATGCAGGGCGGGGTGAGCAAAGCGGGTGATGGCGTATTTTGATAGGTGGTTCATCACGACGCTACTGCCGTGACGATTCCCTTGGCACACCACGACAGGTCTAGGATCTCTGGATAGGAAAAGAAGGCGCAATTACAGCGCCTACACGAGTTTCAAATCTTTTTCATAAGTTGATGATCATTTCGCTTCATAAGGGAAGGAGGCTCGGGGCCAAAAGTGCTTGCGTTGAGAGTTTTGATTGGCATTTTTGATTGAAAATTGCTGTAAACTCAAGAGGTGGGAGGCTTCATGTTCTCGGACCTCTGCGCAAGGGAAGGTTGCAAGAAAGGTGTTGTTAATTATAGTTACAGTATCCTAACTTAGCGAATTTCGAACGATTGACCGTAATTACACACTGATTAAGCCAAGGAATGAGTCAAGTCACTCAATGACGGACCGTCACACTATCACCCGCACATTTGCCTAACTCATCACACCGCATAGTTACTCCCCCCCCTCTTTTCCTCGCCTTGTGGAAGCGATTGGTTAAATTGGATTTCTACACAAACAAATATGTTCAAACCTTACGATAATCATCCCGAAGTTATTGCTTGAACCAGAATAATAGGTACGTAGGAGCTTCATTAACCTCTCAAGGGTTCCAGGGACATTGCATAGGTCGGTGACTTCGTGATGATAAAAACTGTCATAGGGAATGTTTCTAGGATCTAGGAAAGGAACGGAAGGATCATGCTTCGCTCCGGTGGCTTATGCGACCGAGTGATATCTCCACTGCGCACGTTTGGATCACACCGCGTGTCTCGGTATTGATTATCAAAATGGTTTGCTGTCAGTACCTATTAGGTACCGATCTGACAGCTCATCTTCGGGTGTCAGCCCGCTTCGATTTTATTAAAAAGAAATGAATAGACGTGTTGCTCTAAGATTCTGTGGCTGATTAGGTAGGTGCTTTTGAACTATCTTGCGTACAGTTAAACTGTCTACAACCTGGGAACATTAATATTTGAAGGAGAGAATATGAGTCCGGTTGGATCTTCACTGAACTAGACCAAAGTGCGCAAATATGATAATATTGTCAGTCCCGATCGATTTATGACCTGGTGATTTTGCTTGGACCCGGTGGGACAAATTCAGGAACCCCGTTTCCTCGAGTGAAGATAGCAAATCGAACCGGACACTTGACCAGTGTAACATTGTTCCGCTAATCGGGAAAGTTGGTGGCTGGGATGAGAATCCTGAGGTGATACGCGGATCCGTGAGTACCCAACAAACCATCTGAAGGGGCCCATTTGGACATTGTTAATTTATCCCAATTCAATAATTTGGACCCGTCTACTGCTAGGATTTGCTCGTTATATAAATCGATGAGAGGGCAATTCTGCGAAGTTTTATTCTGCGAAACGTAGATTAGCTTTCACTGAGTTCTATTCACTGCTGAGATAGCAATCAACTGGATGCTGAACATAAATATTTTATCCAGGTTGTTGGGTCCCCAATATATTGGTACTGTTACTTTGAAGGTTTTCAGTAGTTAAACACTATGTTACTTAAACATGGTCGCAGAAATCTGACGGCAGCCGTATTTTGAACCAAAATTTTCAACATTTACTGGGCAGAAGTTCTATCTCTGTACAGGGAGCCACGACGCCTTAGGGAACATACATATGTGTTTATGCTTGGGTATGGCCTAACCTCGCCCGTTTTATGTCCATATGCACCGCAGCTCTACCAACCCAGTTAGTCCGATTAATGTTGTGCCTGCAGCCTGTACATCCAATCAGCATTTCAATTGATTGTCATATGATCCAACCAGCCTTGGATAACAGTCCTAAATAAGATATGAAGGCACAAGCTTACATGAGAATTTTTGGCACATTTAGAATAATCCGAGCGAAGACGTCATCCGAGCGGTCAATGTGTCTAAATTAAGGAGCAATATTTCCAAAATTAGGCCAAAGCTATAGGAGGAAATCCGAAAATTTAAAGATAATTTGGTCAAAAATTGCTCAATTTCGCATGTAGCTTGATCGGAGCATTGTCCAATGTCACGAGGGGTCACAGAATCCGAACCACGTAGAGTGGAGATAGGACTTACCCCGCGTTAATTGTTACTAATTATGGACAAATCGATCAAGCTTTTCATGAATATACCTAGAAAATGATATTAATAGATGATAATTTAGCGCTTTATTGACTTTGACTGATCCAGTTAGGGAAGTAGATAGCTTGGTTTGCTGTAATAATTATGTATAATTAATCTGCAACAAGGCGCTTATTGATAGCTAATTAAGGAATATTAATCATACGGACCTTATCACAGTCCGAGCGTCAATAGTTGTGCATTAGCGTCCCCCAGTCTGCACGAGTTGGGCCCCACGGTTGGCTCTAAGCTCTCCATATCGTGCAACGCCGATGCCACTAAACTTTAGCGTCCCTGACAGTTTGATCATGTCCAGCCAATCAAAAGCGGGAGGAATAAGCTTGGCATGTACCACCTGCTGGCTCATCACACTCGAGATGTGCATGAAATTTCGCCAACCATTTCTTTTTAGGCCAATGCCAGGTTGTCTTCGGTGGGGTTATCTCCGATGATTGGTCTTACACATGGATATTCCGGCTTGTATCATACAACGAGGTCCTATCGTTGACCGCAGACGTCGCGCATTTTCCAAAAATCCAACAGCAGAACCAACAAAACCAATAAACGCCTCATCTAGCAATCAACTAGTTCTAAGCACCAGGCCAACGGCGGCAAAAAGGGCATTGTGTAGACCATAAACAATGAGCTTACCGATGCTAATCCCGGGTGTCATTTGGATCTTCCCTTAAGATGCAGCTTCGACTAGTCGTAGTAGTGTGAGTGGCTCTAAAAATACGAGCTAATAATTCAAAAGTAAATTATGTACAATTTTATCTACCTATCAGAGGTGAAAACAGATGCTGAGTTCCGCCAGCCGGTCATCAAAGAGCTGGATTGGTATGTGATTGACCCGACAGAATTAGGCTTTGGCAAGGGTGTGACTAGACCCACTGCAACATCATGCATCATGGGAGCAACATGTGCGGTCCACCACCGATCATCCCCCGTTAGCTGCATAAGCCACTGGAAAAGATCGGCCCTGGCTACCTGTCGCTCCATCACACTGCGTATTTACACCCCGGTCATGTCCCAAAATTAGTCTGAATTTCTAACCAACATCCCTTTCTTGGTCATTGATTGGCCGATATGAGGTTTCCCCACTCGAAGTTCGCATATTCTTCCGGCTTGAACTAGGCTGGTCTCCCGCTCCAACAAGAAAATAGAAACATACTAGCTCGGGTGCTGATCGCAGCTCACACTTATAACTAGTCCCATCCGAGATCTCGAGATTAAAAGATCTCCGAAATCGTCTCGAAGTTACTTTCCTCTCCAACTTTCGTTTCCACTTCCATTATACACTTAATAGATTGTGAAGCTGCCGGTCCAGCTTTACTATTATCATCTATCATAAAATAGGTGGCTGGTCCTCCTCGACAACTGTGTTGCCTTTCCACTGCTGGCTGTGCCGCCTTCTCAAGCCCTTTCAATCCTTTTAATTTTTTAGTCATTGATTGACTGCATTTGCTGTGACTTGACGTAAGTCTTGTGAATACTTGACCGAAAATGCCTTCTAGCAAGACCCCTTTCCCGACAAGGAGCAACTCCTCATCCTCTGCGGCATCGTCTTCTGCGGGTCCTTCCACAGAACCTTCCGCAGGACCTTCCAGTGCGCGAAACAGTGGACCAGCATCTGGACCAGGCTCAGGACAAAGATTACACAAGAGATCACGCTCAGGTAAAAACCCAATCTAACACATTCTACTGAGTGTGATTTGCGACTGAGCTAATTATAAAAAAATGCAGGCTGTTTCACCTGTCGACTTCGAAGAAAGAAATGTGATGAGTCTCACCCAGCATGTTCGGCTTGTATAAACCTTTCTGTCAGATGCGAATACAAGCGACCTATTTGGTGGGGAAGCCCTGATCAGCGAAGGCTGCAGAAAGAGCGAATCAAGAACAAGATCAAGCAGACCAAATCGCTGGAACGAAGTGGCGCACATCACGGTCAGTACCAATATACTACGTGGCCATATTTTCAGTATCCTTGTACCATATTCTGACTGACATGGAGCATTCATAGGTCGAATCATTACGTCCCCAAGCCCCAGTGAAAGTGAACTCACCCGAGACTATAGTCGCCCGATCGGCGTGGACTGGGATCATTTCGGGCCGCACTTTTCTCAACCGGGCTTTGTGCCAATCACCTACGCCAACTATACTCAGTACGAAATTGATGTCAAGACAGAGCGTCAGACATTTGTGAATGATGTTCCCACACGACATGACACCTCCACTTCGACATTTAGCGCGATGGGTCCAACACAGCTGCACGCCCCACTTCCAGCGTTCTCAGAAGAGGAGGAAGAGGAGCTTTTCCAAGAAGAATACTTTGACCCATCTCAAAATTTTCAAGATTTCCAGGACCCGTCTCAAAGCCTCCAAGAACCCCTCGACCCTTCTGTTCTCAATCAAAGTGTCGGACAGGATATTTCATTTGTCAATCAGAATATCGGACAGGATCCTTCCTTCGTTAGTCAAAGTGTGGGGCAATCATGTTCTTCTCTCACTGCAAATATCCCCGTCACTGACTGGGACCGTCCTCTTCTCGATCATTTCGTGGAAAATGTGCTTCGAATGATTTTCCCAATCCTAGAAATTCACCAACAGGGCTCTACACGCACTCAAGAAGTCCTTAAGTCATTAGAGACCAACAAGTCCTACTTCCACTGTTGCTTGAGCGTCTCCGCAACTCATCTCAAGATGACCGTTGACGGACTTGATGCCGAACGAATCGATGAGGACATTATGCGACACCGTTATGAGGCAGTTTCTGAACTTTGCAAGTCCTTGGGATCTCCAAATGACCACCAACAAATTCTTGATTCAACACTCGCAATGATTTTCTTCCATTGCTCAGTCGGCGCTCCCGACAACCATCTTCCCGACATTCCCTGGAGCGAACATTTCCAGGCTGTGACAAATTTGATCAACAAGCTGGATCTTACAAATGCAATGGTTCCATGTGGTTCATACATGGCACCAGCTTTCAGCATGTCGCTGACTAGCTGGATTGATATCTTGGGCGCCACTATGCTCGGAAAGACCCCTAAATTCGCCCACTCTCACCGTACCAAGCACCTTAGTGGAACCTCGTCTGGACTGAGAGAGCTCATGGGTTGTGATGACCGTGTGATGTACCTCATTTCCGAAATCGCCTGTCTCGAGGCCCTCAAGATCGAGAACCGCATTACTGAAATCACCCTTTGCGACCACGTCGCTCTCCTGGGTGGCCAATTAGACTACACTGAGCCCACAGACTCAGCATTGGAGAGCCCATACTCACCCAACGGCTCTATTCGCCCAGATATACTGACCAAGAACATCACTGCTCTGTTCCGTCTTGGTGCACGCATACTACTTTGCAGTCTAATTCCTGGATCAACACGCAACCACGCCAACATTATAAATCTTGTTGATGCAGTCGTGGATGCCTTGTCATACATTCCGGCTGGAATTGATGGATTTGACCGGTCTCTCGTCTGGCCTCTGCTTATGGCGGGTGCATACTCCACTCCCGACAGCGCTTTCCGTGGAGTCTTAGCCGATCGGAACATCCTGATGGGAGACGTCTCGGACCTTGGGAGTTTCGGTCGCATGTACACACTGCTGGTTGAGTATTGGCGCCTGACTGATGACCCTGCGGAAATGCCAGTTCTAGGCCCTGTGGGCTCGATCTACGGTGTCTCAACACAGGAGTCTGATGCTTCCTCGTCAATGCCTCTACCATCTCCCGGGTTGCGTGAAATCAAGAGGCAGCAGGTTCACTGGCGAGATGTTATGAAGCAAAATGGTTGGCAGTATCTTTTGATTTGATCTTGTTCAATCATCTATCTCATAAAACAGGTGTTACTTTCACATGATTCACGCTGTGGCATATTCGTTGGTGTTGTTGGTCTGATCCTTCAATTTGGGCAATTTTTTTGATTTATCAAATGTTAGGAGTTGAAGTCCTTCTTTGGCGGAATCAGGTTTTTTTTTTACTTTGGGCGAGCGCCAACGTCATACCCATTTTTTGATTTAATTTTTGATTTATTCTTGGGACTCCATGTTTCCGCTTCCTTTTTTAGCTTCTGTTATTGGCGCTATGCCGAAGTCATCTGCATTTTGCTGAATGAATGTTTATTCCTCGGTAGCTAACACGCAAGTTCTGTTTCTTCTGTTGGGCTAACTAAAGCTCTTGGAGTGTGATGGTCGGGTGACCACTCCGTTGCTACATATTTTGCGTGCCTGGATATTTCTATACCTCTCCATCTTTCCTTTCAAGTCATATTTGGGCATACATCTTCTGTTTCTAGGCTACGCTGGCTGTAGCCCTTGTTCCCCTGATAGACGGCAACATCCAGCTGTCGACAAAAACTATATTCGGTATCATATTCGGTTTTTCTATGGCATATAGGGCAATAATCCGATATTGATAGCTTAATGCTCATGTATATTCCTGTTTATAAAAAAAAAATCTCTTACATAGTACCATTCTGAGGATAATCCTTCATAGTATCCAAATGCTTGCTGATATGTATTGAAGAATCACCGACTACCTTGCACCAAAATCAAGTTGTGTAGATATTGGTCTGGTCAACCGCCTCTTGTCATTTATTCGATGTTCTCCCGCTATTCTTGTCGCCTCGGGACTTTCTACAATGAGCAAATGGTAATAAATTGAAGTGATTGGAATGAATATTCAGTATGCTTTTCAAGTCCGGATAAATGAGCTTTTATCTCATGCATTATTCTTTATACAGTACTGGTATAAAAGTGATATCAAAGGATATATGTGACGACCTTACCTTATGTAAGTGAGGGGACTTGCATGTGCAATATGCATGGTCACTATACCCATTCACAGCCAAGCCAAGCAAGTGGAAGAGAGGCGACTTCAACTACACAGCCCGATGATGCTTCGGACGCCTCTTTTAAGGACTTGGATCTGTACGCGCTTTACAGATAGAACACCTGAAGAATTCCTTTCTGTTCTAGGCAAAATCTATCACCTTTAGATACTAGTTTGTTATACTTCTCACCAAAGCGCTTTACTGCATTGCTCCGAGGGCAGTAGATCCATTTAACGCATGCTTCATGTTTTTTATATAAGTAGACCAAGTGTAGCTTAACGCTTCCGATTAGAACCACTCAGTCATTGCCATGTCGAACTCTTGGCTTCTTCGGCGGCAAAATGAGCGTTGAAGTTGAAGCCGCCAGACTGCAAATGACTACTCTTCAGGAACATAAAACATAAAATCAATAAATGGAGGTACTAGATGAGTATAGATTGGTGTTAAGCATTCGGCGATCCGCATAGTTTCATATGCACTCGCAGAACTATAGCAAACCTCGATGGTTATGCTCTACTAGGCCCTGCAGATTGCACTTTGGAGGCTACTTCATCAAAGTTTCATGCCAGACTATGAGTGACTGGATAGCTTGAGAAGTATACCAGATAGAGCGTTTCGTGAAACCATTCCCACCCACTTAATCTGCCCTTGTTGCGCTAGTTCGACGTTGCTTGCAATCGTGGCAGGAAGGATCGGATTTGCCAAGCCTACTCAGGGGTTTCATGATGGGTAGAAAACTGATGGTAGTTTCATCAAATTCTAGATGATGGCTTAGTAGCGACGTCATGAGTACCGCGCGCTCTGGGGACAACGAATAGGAAGGGACGAATAGTATTGAAAAGTGATCTGTTGCTGAAGGAACCAACGCGCCCTTCGACGCCTTCGCCAGTTTGGGCCTAACATGGGAGCAGGGGCTTCGCAGACTTTGCTTCAGAAGGCGCGCGACAATGTGGATTATTTTTTTGGCTGAAGAATCCCGCAAGCCGGGGCGGTTAGAATCTCTATCACTCCAGAGCCTAGGGGTTGCATATATAGAGTCCCCAAATCATATTTCTGGTCTCTTCTTATTCAGTTCATTCTTGGTTTGGTCTTGCCTTCATCATTTTATCATCTTCTTTTCATTCATTCATTCATTCATTCACTGGATTCCCCACAAGTA
The DNA here is from genome assembly GCA_028828245.1 of Penicillium lividum. Classification (NCBI taxonomy): domain Eukaryota; kingdom Fungi; phylum Ascomycota; class Eurotiomycetes; order Eurotiales; family Aspergillaceae; genus Penicillium; species Penicillium lividum. The sequence goes on from JAQJAG010000002.1 coordinate 1,711,105, forward strand.
TCAAGCACTGGTTGCTTGTTTACGCCCCATTTTAATTTTTCCACTTGTTGTGTGAGCACGGTTCAGTCTATTCCAGGATATTTTTGGGGGCAGGTTCCTCTTCATTCCTGCTCGGCATCCTTTTTCTAGCTTGGGCAACGGGTGAGTCTTCCAAAGGGTCAAAGACTCAAAAGGTGTACCGTGTGAGTGGCGGTAAGGAAGGACAAGCTAACCCATTTTAGTCTTGACCCGAAGAAAGCCGTATCTCCCAATACCGTCTGGTACGGTATCCTTCATACATTTCAGTACATTACCACTTCGTTTCACCAACTGCATCCTGCTCCGCCCATATAGAAAAGAAAGGCAGATCACTCCTTGGTAAGACTTTAATTGTTTCCCCTCTTTCACTATCCTCGTATTCCGATCTCTAATACTTCTACTCCCTCACTCACAGAGTCAACTTAAAAGTGTTCCGTCCTTTCTATCTTCCAATCAGCCTGTTGCCTATTTCTCCAGGGAGTGCGTCTGACTACCAACCCCATTTGTTTCATTTGCAACAAATCACGCGTCCAACTCCTCGATTTCCCATTTTTAGTATATCAGAGCTTCAAACAACACGATGCCTTCCCAAAAACCAGATCTTCCTCCCTTGAAGACACCCAAGTCATTTACTTTTCCTTCGGAAATTCAAGATGACCCTAAATTCCTCAGCACCATCGATCTTAAACGCGAAGACAGCAGCGAAGACTCCCGCTCCGGCTCAGCATCCTCCATTCCAACTCCATCGGCCTATACCGACTTCCTAGATGCTCTCACACCGATTTTCAACAAAAATAGCCCAAGGAGTCCTGGCGGGGCTTTCCCCAAAATTAAGCTTGAGAAATGTGGCCTCTCACCCGCCTCTCAACCTTCCACCGCGACAAGTCCTGTCTTTCCATACTTGAAGTCCCCTGTGACATCTATTCCATCATCTGAATCACCATGCGATACGAACTCACCTAAATCCCCGCCCGCGCTCAGGAGACTGCGCATCCCGCACTCGATAAAGACAAAGGGGATGAACTCCCCTCTCACTGCGACCCCGCTGACTGCCACACCACGCAGCGCGAGCTCATTATACTCGCCTTTTTCACCTGCGGACTGGAAAATCCGCTATTTTGAGGCACCCAAGAGTGCGACCCCGGCCAAGTCTGTCAGTGTCCGACAGGTTGTCACACGCACCATTACATATAAGCGCACACCTCTTGATCCTCCCCCCAAGGGAAAGACAAAGCGACGCAAGACTCAAGAACGCAAGGAGCCTTGCAAAGATATCTGTAAAGAGTCTTTGAAGGAGGCCTGTAAGGAAGTGGCATGAGCATACCGAAAATGTGTGGCATATCTTCAATGTTCTTCATTAATGATTTTGTTGGTAACTTTTTGGGGCGCGTTTTGCGACTTTCATCACCTCCGCGTGATTTACAATTTTACTTCGACTCTCTACACTTCTCAAAAGTACGCCGAGCTCTATCGCTGTCACACAGAGAGATGTTTCTACTTTCTCCTATTTATTGACTGTGCTTTGAGCCATACGGAAATACTTTGCAAACACTGAGGCGGAAAGGTGGGAGGTTTGGAGTTATCGGTTCTGGATATTGCAACTATGGAGTTCATTCCTGTATTCTTGATGGAATTTTCTGTCATTACATTTGATGTAAATTGAGTTATTTCCGTCTTGATCCTGGGATAGGTCATTGGTTCTATGTTTTGGGTCTTTGTTCTTAGGCGTTCATCATCGGGCAGCAGGGCAGGTCGGTGGCATTAAACAGCGAATACATTTTTTCAAGGAATTTCCATTCATTCTTGCTCTCTCTCTGCATGTAATCAACACCAACATCCTCCAAACCCACTGATTAGTTGAATGACCACTATGATCCTTTGATCGGATCTAGTAGTACCAATTCCGAGTAGCCGCATAATAGTCTTCCGCGCACTTCTAAGCCACCCTAGGACGTGGTTCCTTTTGACCCTCTTTGATGCGTATCAGGTTTATACCTATCAAGAGAGGCGTTTTATCCCTGGAATTCATTAAGCAAATGACAGCTCACATGGCTAATACGGTGGCTACCACCACGTGTGGCCTGCATTCTTGGTAGCAAATGGTACAGCGTTAAAAAACCAACAACAGTCCAACACTTCCAAAGAGCCCCCGGAAAGAAGCATCCGTTGACTAGCGCAACCCTGAACTTGTTTCCGATTTGAGCAAGGCAGAGCCGCTCTATGCACTTAGGAGATTTAATGTTAACGTGATACTATGACCATGAGGGCAACACCTAGCCAGTTCCCCCAGTGCTATTAAATTTTCTAGGTTAGGACGTCACCCATTCGAGGTGATAGAAATCCGTTATTTTCAAAACATATTATACCGCAAGGCATGTTTTCCGGCTGCCCTTGGCCGACATAATTGTCAGTTCCGATAACTAATTCCCTCATCAATGGCATCAGGATTTTGGCGCCCTGCAAAATACAAAAATGAGCCTAGGAAGAAGCCGCCTCAACTTTTTCCTTTTGGGAAATTGGAGCCAACGCAATTTGAAAGTCCTTCATGGCTCAAATTCTTTGCAAGGCAGATTTAACTCTTGAGAGCGGTCTAGCCATCTGCCCAAGTTCGGTTTTCCATGCAGCTTTTCGTAGCCTCAAAACGCCACATTCCAGGCGTCTCTTGCTTTTCTATGGCAAGTGACCACTCAGATACTCACAAGCGCAACACCTCTATTCGAAGGATTCGAATTCTAGCGCGGCTCAGACGGAAGCGCAAGGATTAGCCAAAATTATTTGTGCGTGCTTTCATGTCCATGCGCCACCGGACTGTTATTACACCACACAGGACTGGTTACGTGTTCAAGCCTCCTAGCTAGGACCCATTGGCAGTAATGAGCTACCTGTTCAAGCGACCAGCAACTTACGTATTGCCGAGGGGATGTTTTTTCTTCTGATTTCGTATCATTTGCATGCTCACTGTCACTCGAAACGGGGGCTCAAATTTGGTCTGTTTCACGAGACGAAGTGGAATCGGTATAATACAAAATTACGAAAAGTTACCAGTATTTATAACACCATGTAACAAAAATTACATGTGGTAAATCGACCTCTTTACTAGTAGTGATCACTTGGCATCCTTCACAACTTGGAGGCGTCTTGGTCCGACACACTATGCATGAAAGTAAAAAGTGGGATTTGCTAGCTTGCGGATCCTTTGGCTACCTCATTCCAAGTCTACCAAGTCCCAATGAGAGAATTGAGGCGAGAATAGTCGTGTTGCCCCTCCATCCACGTATTTTTTTTTGCTTACCGTATCAATACCAATCCAACGAGGAATCTTATCACACGCGGTGATTAGATTTCCATGGTTCACTTGTAATCACAAACCTTCCAAATTATCATCATAGTGATGGACAGAACCTTAACTGACCATTGAGCATACATAAAAGTGCTCCTGGATGACGACCCAAAAGGATCCTGATCCTGTGTACATGTATGACGTGGGGCCCCAATCAAATTCCAGACACCATTAAGCGCCGGCACTACTCCATATCCGTACTAGCTTCCTGCATAGACTCCCTTGTGGAGCCGTGGTTGGCTTTCGGGATCGAAGGCCCACTGTGGGTCTTGAAGTTAAAGTGCTCGGGTGATTTTGTTTGGTGTAACGTGTCACTGGCCACTGTCTATGATTCGAACTTTCTTACACTCCGTACCTCCGTGCTGACGGAAGGTCCGATCAGCAGACCTGATTCGTTCACTTGGATTTTTCACTTGACAGAAACTGGTCTCGAAACCCCTTTTTTCAACCGTGATATGTATACACAGGGGTGATGGGTCTAATGCCGTTCGTAAATCCTGTATGATTGCTTTGAAGTATGTGTCACTTAGTTGAATTAATGGATCCAAACAGCTCCTTAATTATTTCAGCGTAGACACTTGCTCCACATTGAAACCCACCCCCTGTCGACGCACATACAGTAACTAGCCTGAAGACTCTTTTCTTAGATTTCCATCTCAGCTGCATCACCCGAAGGAAGTGGAGTTATCCAGCCAATTAGAATGGTCAAATAACCGCCAGGATCCCCCGATGGCAGGGAGTATGCCGTACCCCTGTGATTTAGGGCATGTAAACAATGGGTCGCCTGCATCTCCTGTTCCGGTTTCTTGGTACTGTTCAGTAGAAAAGAGCTATTCTAATTTTGTTCGAAGTCACGTGGGACCCGTGGGTGAGGTCAAGCTAAAATAAGCATGTTTATTTTGGGAACTTCATTAAGGATCATGACTCGAGTATGTTTATATCATTGTTTACCTTCCCACAGGATTGTAATGTAGCGCATCGTTGGCAAGTGTGGTGTACTCCATCCTCTAGTTTCTTCAATGTTATTTACGCATTCATAATAAGTTTGGATGCTCATGGAGCTAATACAAGGTATGCTCATCTATCACCATTGGTACTGTGAGTGATCATCTTCATAGGCTGAGCCGTGCACATATGTGTACCGAAAAATCCTGAAACACTAATTTGGCGGGCTGTTCTGCATCTCTTCTAAAAGTTGCCTCTTCGGAAAAGCGCTACGCTCTCGATGCACATGCCCTTTCTTCCATTCAGCTACTGGCCTAGACTAAGATTTGAAGGTCCACAGTTCCAATAATAGCTTTTCTGAAGATATAGTCCTGTGTACCGACCCCAAGCATGCTGATCTTATTGCCAAATGGTTAGATTAACCAACGTTGTGCCGCTTGACTGGGTCCATGTGAGCTCACGAAGCGATGCACCTATACCTAGGTATCCTCTTATTGTATCATCGCAACCATTACTCGACAACCATTGGCCTGAAGGTTCCTGATCATCCGATCTACAGGGCTAATGTTGCTAAACTTAGCAAGCCCTTGCCGGCGAAGCTATTCATTTCGATATGTTCCCGTCCTGTGTCCCCATATATGCCTTGATGCATGTCACCCCGCCTCGCAACTGTCCAATAGCGGGCTATACACACATCTCATACCGCAAATCCCCTCAAAATGCAAGATATCATGCCGCCGGCCCTATCTCCCTGACGCTACAAACCAGCCCTAGCTTCCTGGTAACTGGGCTGTGTGACAATCCCACGACTCTCATCCAATCCGTTTGAAGGAAGTTCAACTTAACGTCGCTTACTGTGCTAAATTTATATTCTATACAGGTTTATATCACTTCAAGTGGTCGTTTTACAGCTCTGGTATCATACTGTATGTTACTTCTGCCCTGTCAGGTCGGACGAAGTTCCTATACAGGAATCCCCAGATCTAAATTAAGAACACGATCTACAGGGCTTGCAGACCTTTGGTTTCTATTACAAGGTTTATAGCTTGGAGTTGCATGACCAACTTGCTTTGTGATGATTAGCCGAGACCAATGGGGAGGGAGGGCTGACCGTCAATGTCTAATCAAATTGAGGTATGAATATTGCATGACTCTCCCCATCATATATCTGGTCTCTTTGATACACCATATACAACCAACCCTGCCTCAGTCTTCCACTTCCAGGATTACCATGGACGCACATATGGCTTACTGCATTGTCTTTGTTGACCCAACTGGATGTCATTGACAATCATTTCCGCTTCCAAGGTTCTCTTTATGCCGAAATGCTACGGCATTAAACCTCTTAAAGTCTCGATGACTAATGAACATTCCATTCTTAAAATGCCTTATTCTTGGTATTTGATTGGTTGGTCATTGATATAAATAGAATCTGTCCGATGCACGGCATGCGGGATTCATCACAATCACAGTCGCCATGTGCAGACACGGATGATGACCTTTGTTCGCCAGAAAGATTCAACGTCTGCCATTTTTTAATATGAATACTCTCTTTGACTTTGGGCAGTTTTGTTCTTCTACCTATTCTCATTGTTATTCAATGGCAAAGAAATCGAGGGGAAGAGCCACTATGATGCGCTTGGAGGGGCATCCGTTCCATGTGTTCTATATTTAGACGCGGGGGATATGTATACACAGACGCCGACGACGCAGCTTGATCGTCCTGCTTTGAAGCCCCTGCCCGAGTCAGCGAATGAACGTAGAAAGGAAATTTGTCCTTTTCTTGGATTCGCTAGTCTATCACGCCAAGGGAGACGGAAAAAACCAGAATAACTTAGCGTGCTGAAACTAGGCACAATCCCGTGATCGGCCCGCTCCCCTCGAATCTCCTCTTCGACACTGTATTCCCCATCTCTCATCCCACTCAGCCCGGCCGTCCCTAAGTGAATTCCTACGTGCCAAACCCTCACCGTGAATCTGTGCGTCATCCTAATCAGGTCTCGAATACCCGAATTCTGCGTCCCGTGCGCCCCATACGTCCGATATTCGATTTATCATCCCGCACCAACCATGTCTCAAGCCTTCGGTGCCTTTACACCGGACAGCGAATTCAACGAGCTGGAGACACCCCGCGGTGCACCAGGTGGTAGCTTGTCTATTACTGCCTTGTCCCGTTTCGAGTTCGAGGCTGGCAAGGGCAATGAGGGGACTAAGATCTTGATGGTTGAGTGGGAGGACGATGACCTTACCAGGTCCTCCTCCGATGGATCGTGGCAGGTCTCTTGGGCGGGAAAGACCACCGTCCTGCCTGCTGATGATCGTCCGAACGATAGCACTCGCCGCTTCTACTTCTTACTGGGGCCGGGCATCACTATCCCACCTGTCATCAAATTATCGTACGAACCGTCAACGGATAATCCTGCCGCTACGCGTTCCTCGAAGGCCCGCGAGACTCTGAAACTGAACCCTTTACCTGCTATTTTCCCTCCTGAGTTGGGCGCTACGGGTCGTGCGGCTGGCAAAAAGGGCGTGCTGCATACAATTTGGGCGAAGAAGCGGTTGCGCGTTCTTGACGAGGAAATCAAACGCGAGGCTGAGGACAATGCTGAGGGAATTGCTCTACACATGGCTGTTCAAGAGAAGGAATGGATTGAAGAGAACTTCGGGGTTGGTTCTCGTGCTGTCGATAGCACCCACGACTCTTCGAACTCTTCTTCCGTCTACCCGGCAACACCGGTGTCCCCCATCAGTGGGAGGAAGTTGACCGACAAACTCAAGGGCTTGAAGCTTCAGACCAGCGAGAGGGACCTCTCGGCTAATAGTAGTAAGTTTCTGTCTCTATGTGGAATATCATACTAGAACTAACATTGTACCCACCCAGGCCCAGACCCAGGACATCTTTTGTCACCCCAGTCCCCTGATGTCGCTGTTTCCTCATTCAGCTCATTCAGGGATATCCCGTTGCATTCAATGCCAACACCGGATACAAATTCTTTGCCTACTCCAAACATCCAAACCAACCCAGCTAGTGCTGTATCGCTTAAGGCAGTTGCACATTTCCCTCCAGACTTCCTCCAGGAAGCCCAACAGAACATTGAGCCCAGTGGCTTTGCTTCTTTGAACTCCATGCCTCCCTTGGTCCGTACCTCCAGTGCAGAATCAGAAGATCTCTTCGCCAAGGCGTTGAGCCCCCGCTCACCGGACCTTCCCCGGAGTCCATTCTCGTTCGCTTGATTTTGTCTATGGTTTGATTTAATGGCATCCAATGTCCATTCATATCTCTTTCTCACGATATTGATTTGCCTTATGATTCCCCTTCCGCGATGTGACGACATATTCCATCATTTACATACGCTACATCTACGATCTCTAAGCCTTGACTTTTGCATACATTCGCATCTCATGTTCTGTCATTTTGTCCCATCTCATATATTGTCTCGTACAGAAATGCCAGCGAGCCCATGTACATAGGCATTCGGACCCAAGGCTGTCCGAATTGAAATATCTATCTATCCGCTCCTACATTCTTTCTACTTCTGTTTCTACTTTTGCGTCTTGTTTCAGTCATATCATCTCAGTCGATTTTTCTCACAAGGCCAATTGAGATAGATATCATAAAAACCATCTTACGGTAAGCGAGAATCGCATAACCGTTGCTCAATGGAAGACCTCGCTTCCTCAAGCCATAGAATACATTATTCAGACGTGACAAGCCATCGCATCAGTCACCGTCTACATATCCAGACCCAAATCCCAGCGCAAACCTAAAAAGAAAAAATATTTCCAGCGAATGCGAATGCCAAGAGCAACACAATACAACACAACCCAAAGAAAAAAAAAGGAATCACCAGTCAAAGCCTACTAGTTCCCCTTATTCTTCTTCTTCCCACCCTTAGCCTCAACACCTGACGCAACAGCAACAGCAACAACCTCCTCCTCCTCATCACTATCCTTCTTCCCCTTAGCAAGGGAGTCAATCTCCTGCTGATCCTTCTTCTCGGCGTACCACTGCCCAGCCTGCAAAACCAAAATGCCCACCAGTACAAGCGCCAAAATAGTATTGCTAGCACTCAACACCTTAAGCGAGTCTTCCCGACCAAGAATCTGATCCCGCTCTTCAGGCGTAGAAGCGAGGGCATCACCATATTTTCCAGCCGAAGCAAGACGGAGACCCTTAACGATATTGGCGATGTAGACCGTCACGCCGCACATGTAGAGGACGAGAGAGGCGCCGTCGAAGAGCATGTTTGATTCGGAGGGCTTGTAGAGCTTGGTGATTAGGCCTGCGAGGCCTAGGAAGATGACAATGTGGAGAATGCGGGGGATTAGGGGTGGGCTGGCGTGGAGGAATTGGAGGTGCGCTTCTAGGTAGTCATAGTGGGAAGCTGGGGTTGGTGTTGTGGACCAGAGGATTGGGTAGTCGTATGGGAAGAGGGAGAAGATTATGCCGAGGAAGAAGCATGTTGCTGTGATGGGTTTAAGTTAGTGACATTGTTCGAGTTTTTGGTGTTGAGTGAGGAGGGATTGAGCTTGAGCTTGAGCTTAAATGATGATGGTGGGGATTGGATGGGATGGTGGACTTGAGGAATACTCACGGCAGACGACCAGGAAGGTCGCGAACGACCCGCTTTTGAAAGGCATGGTGAGGATGATCTTGGATGAAGATCGTGGGGAGGCTGAGGACAGATACAGGGGGAAAATGAGGTTGATGGGTAAGCGGAGTTGCCAAGGCAAAACCGCCCCGAGATACCGAGATAAGGATAATCATTATCAACTACTAACGGTTGAGCTCTGATAGGCGTAGATTGACCAACTCTTTTTTTGTTACTCTGTACCATGAATGATAATGACAAACTAATTGCTCCGTTAATAGATTCAGAGCTATAGTACAGAGTCAGGTTGTAACGCCAACCATGTCACCATCGCCGGGTGTTCATGAAAAAAATAATATGCGAATAGTGGTATCTTCCAGAAAATAATCCAGCCCCCCAAAATGCAAAATGTACATGTTGAAAATTTGAACAGAGGTATCAATATAATAATAGTATCAACGCTGATATCGAGGTAGCGACTCGTCTGCATGCGCCGTGCCACCCACGAGTTGATCGTCTTCATCAAAGACTGGGGCACTGGGCCCTTCACCGTTGCTTTCTTCGAGAGGCGGTGCACTGGGAGCGCTGACCTGCTGCATCAAACGCTGGCGTTCAAGCTCTTGCTTGTCATCACCCGGGGCAGAAGGTCCACTGGGCTTGGGGGAATTGCCATTCACAACTACAGTCTGCAGTGATTCTGCAGACTGAACATGAGACATTGCATCTGCGCCCGACACATGGTAATAGTCCTGCAGGTGATGATCCTCTGGCAAGACTGGAGCAGTTGGCACCGACATTTCAGCAGAAGGCCCTGCTTCATCCTCGTCCGGCGGTTGACTTGGTAGGAGTCCTTCCTCATGGCGTCGGACTCGAGTCTTTTCATCAACGGGTTCTTCAACTTCAGGATGTGCAGCCATAGGACCCGGGGGTGGGAGCTGCTGTGAGTAGTCCTCAGGGTACTCCGGCCAGGCTTCTTCGAAAAACATTGGGTCCTCTTGATCATACTCTCCCGGGCTTCCCTCGGGCCACTCCTCTACATCTCCATTATTAACATGATTTGAGGATGCTTGAGGAGCTTGAGACATGGTCGATTCTTCAGCAGTGGACAATGTGCGTTCAATTGGGATTTGGCCGCGCTTGGAATCCCTAGTTCCAACGACGACTTCAAAAGCGACTGAAATGACGCCTTTCTCTCGACGGACTCGATCCGTATCGAGAATGTTGCCCGCCCAGTTGGCCGTGATAGCGTTGCCTTTGGCGTCGGCAGGATTCAAAATCTGACCGCTAGGTGAAAATGTGCTCCCGCCTGAAACCATATTGAAGCGTGGGATGAAGCGATCGGGTGATGTGATTTTGCCACGCAGATCTACCACGATCTCCACATAATACCGAAAGTTAATCATGGCACCGGGCACACCGGTAATGGTAGGAAATGCGTCTTCGGGAACTCGAATGGATGTTTTGACAATTGCGGTCAAGTTTGTAGGATCTACGATCAATGGCGCAAAGGATTGAGATAGGTCTTTGCGGAAAGTGCTGCTGTTGCGAGTGGTTCCGAGGGTCAGTCCCCCAAGTCCAGTGCGAGAACGTGGATAGCAGTCTTCGTATATTGGTTTCTTCCCATTTGCGTTGTTTCCGATGGGGATTGATGGGTGAAGATCGATGCGGCCCTGCCGATATAGAGTAATAATGATACCATGCGCGCTGCGCACCTGTTTGCAATGGTTTATAGTGACTTTGATGGGTAATGTGTCCCCCGGAAGCACGCCTGCGCGCAGAACTTCCGCCTTGGCGGTTATAGTCTTATCCATGACGGAAGGGGTCGCACTGCGTGCTTCGCTATTTCGTCCCCCGGTGCTTGTGGATGAGCTTGGATCGCTTGCGATCTGAAAGCTCTGGCTGCTATTGCTAGGTCGGCTGGAGGAGCTGACATTGCTTGGAGAGGGACTGAGCGGTGGTCTGTGGTCGGAGCCAGCTGTTGCGCTGACAGGGGTATCTATGGAGGAGGTGTCTGGAGCTGTTGTATTTTCGGAGCTGGGGGCTTTGCCTTTTGCTTTGGATCTTGATCGCTTGGAAACCGGTTCGAGGGTAACGATGCGGGCTTTCGGGGCGGGGAATGGGGCAATGTCGATATTTTCGAGCAAATTCACTCGCCTTCGACAGGTAAGTGTAGGATTCATGGTGGTCGGTCGGGTAAGGGTGGAAGTGAGCGCATAAGCAACGGTGCCTCTTTCAAACTAGACACATGATTATTAGTACACAGTTTCAACTCCAGGAACCTGATAACCCACATTAATGCTACTGGGCAACGCGTATGGGGGAAGTGTCATCTCAAAGCGGAATTTATAGATGCCCTCCTTGAGACGACCTTCACCACAGAGAACCACTTCATCCTCAAACAGGGTTGCCAATCCGTTGCCCATGTATTCTGCGCCTCGTCGACCACGCCCTGGGCCAATGAACCCGATGTCTGAGCTGGACTCCCCCGCCGGCACCGCATTCTTGAATACCTTGACGTAGCCATGGAGACATATTACAATATGTGTAATGCGCACTGGCCGCAGCACGGTTACAATAACGGTGCCTTTGATGGTGTCGCCCGGAAAGTATGAGCGCCACGGGTCATCGGGGTCAATATAGAAGTCTGCGACACTTCGATTACGTGACCCAAGGGGGGAGCGAAATTTGGAAAGAAAGGAGTTGGCTTTCCGGGTGACCGGCGGGGTGGTGGTCGTGGGAGGAGGGTTGGAGGACATGACACACAGCCGCCACCTCCTGCATCCATACAAGATGGCGGGGCTGGAGATCGAAACAGAAAAAGACAAAGATCTCGAGGATCGCGACCAAAGAGCGATATAGGTGAAACCCCTGGTCTGTACGATATGGTGGGGTCGGGGGGAGTGACTCGTCGGCGGAAGAGCCTACGTTCAGGCAAGATGGATTCGACACGTCGGGCGGATAGGACAGCGCGAGTCTATAGGGACGCTCCGATTTCAAAAGCCACGGTATGTATCTGGGTGTCCACGCGCGAAATAGAATCCACGGTCCAGAGGAGAGGAATGGGTCGTTATGTTCGAGGACCGAACCACATTGTTTCTGGTCTTACCGAGCCGCACGGGTAGATCGCGGAAGTCCCCCAGGGATTCGACTGGTTTTCGATTGATGAGGTTTCAGGTCGCGTGTGTGAGTACCGATTCGAGTGATTGCTAATATCGAGCAGATCGTTGGCAGGCTGGACGTGAAGGGGGGCCGAAACGTGAGGTTCTTGACTCTCGAGTGGCTGAGTGACTCCCGACTTTCGAGGGGCTAGAATGAAGTTCGGGGGCAAAGGGTGGCGCGACGGAATGTGGAATCAAGTGTGGCACAGGAATTAGAGTATATAGGAAAGTATGGAAACTATTCAAGAAAGAGGGGGTTCAAAGAGAAGGGTTGAGAGAAGGAGAGATTTGATTACGATAAGCGGAGACGGAGAAGACCCAGCGAGACCCAAAGACTTCGAACATTTGAAGATCAAGCTTCGGAAGAACATGGGGAGTCGAAGTGGTTATATATAGGGTGAAATTTGATTTTATATGAGTCAAATACTTGAGATTACTCTACAGCTTTTAGTTCTCTCATAAAAAGTACTCCGTACTCCGTAGATTCCCTTTAATAAAGCGCCGGTTCGCGGCGTTCCCCAAACTTGCGACAAGTGAAAAGCTTAAGTCTGATCGGCTTAGGAGAAAGCAAATCAATTTAATGCTAAGCTTTTTTTTCGTTTATTTCGCTTTTTTCGGTTCATCGTTCCATAGTCCATGTCGCACAATAAAGTAACCATAATCATAACCATAATCATCATCATCTTCATCTACTCCAGTTCACGGAGTCCACCGTCCACGTACTCGTCTCCATAACATTCATGCAGTACTGCCGCGACAATTTCCCGGTCCCCGCCGGCCAATTCACGTAGATGTTGCTCTAGAACATAAAGATTGTCCGTCCATTGGAATGTTTGCTGCCTGAACCCCGCCAACTCCTTTTTTAGAGTTGACACAGCCTTCTTACACGACGAGTCGCCCAGACCCGACTCTGCAACCCGAAGCCGATGTACCTCCGTTGTAAGTTCGGCTTTGGTAGCCAGTAACTTCTGTCGCATGTTGATCCCACCATTCGCATTCTCACTCTCACTCTCGCTCTCCTCACTGTCATCCTGTCGGCGCTTAGTCTCAGCGGCCAGTGCCGCCTCCCATTCAGCACAGGATTTCTTTGCTTTCTCCACTTCCGTTTGCACCCGGACCAGCTGCCGCTCCCGCTCGACCTTTTCGTCATTTTTGAAGCTCCAGTACCAGTTGCCGCTGCCAATCTTTTCCACCCGAATTCGATTCTCGTCGGTCAGGGCCTGGATGTGTTCTTTCACTTGAATACTGTTGATAGATGCCACGCCTGGTAAGCTCTTTTCTAGTTCCTTGAGTGTGTAGCAGGTTCCTGTTGATTGGAGGTGGTTCACAATCAACGCCAGTTTCTCGTCTTTAGAGAGCTTGGGTGGCTGGTTCAGATCAATAGTTAGAAAAATAAATTAGATGCAATAGGTGACGCGTCAATTTCATGGCGTTCATCGTACTCCGTACACCGGGCGCCTGGATTGAATACCCAAACGGGGGGCCACGTACCATGATGTCGCCGGATGGGGCGTGACGACCCACTGAGGCGCTTCGGAATGAGGTTTGTACCTTTCCTGGTTCGGCAGGAAGAAGCTTGAAGGGAAGCCTTGCCGCTTTGGGATAGACTTGGGGTGGATAAGCATTCACAAGTGGAGGAGTGGATGAAAGCCAAGTTTTGGTGTTGCTTAGTTTTCTTGGGGGAAATCTGCCCATCTCCAACTCACCTGTTTACCATACGACGAGCAAGACGGGATTATTTTGCATCTACTATATTTTAACCAGTCCGTGCTTAGAATTTATGACCTGTATCGGGTTGATTTATAATGCTTGCCAGTTTCTAGCGCTAATTAATCTCGCATGGAGATCCCATTGACCGTGCAGGTCACCTTGGGCAATCTTGAGGTGAGCCAAACTTCGAGAGATACACACAGCCGCGTGTTCCACGTTACGCAGGGTGAGGTTTTCTCAGAGAAGGATCTTGACTGTCAAATTGACCAAAAATAATGCCACAATACACCCCGATGCTGTGCGAAACACCTAAGCCACCGTGGGTTCTTCTAACCTGATAGGTGAGCGTGACATACGGTCCGCAGTGGCACCCATGACAAAAAAATTAAAGTAATGAGTACTTCGCCCATGTATCATAATGTATGGAGGCCTTAAAGTAAGTACTATGTGTAGGGAATTGAATGGGCGCACCTAGTCACCGCAGAAGATAAGACTCGGTTTGAAAGTCAAGGTCCAATCAAAAGCCATGAGATGTATCTAGACCCACTATATGACCTCTGGCCAATCAGGCGTCCCATCAGTCCTGGCTTCCATATTGCTACTAAGAGTTTCTTGTTATAACTACAGTTCTATCGACATTCCACTCAAAACATGATGTCCAGCTACTTATCCTCACTAGGAGACTACGACGTCGAATTTTGGCTAGTAAAATATTTCCAAGGATGGCTGAAGGAGAGGAGGGATACGTGTGATCATCCACATCCTAGATTGGTTGCTATTATTTGACTACATCATTTATCGCATTTCCCCACCGGCGGGTTTCCAAACGGTACAGGAAATGGGTCCCGGACTATTAGGTGAAGCCCTCCCTGAATCTCTCACTCTCCAGGAGGGTTTTGCATCGCCGCCTGGCGTTCATGTCCTCACTTGACGACTTTTCCTGGTATTGCCGATGGGTAGGACACTGCCGACCGTCTTAGGTGGTGTACTCGGGCTGGATCTCGCGGTGATGAGTTGACTGGCCTGAATACTCCATGTCGGTTAAAAGGAGGAAACGGAGTCCGTACCAACTTCAAAATTCCATCTAGTTCGAGACGGTTTTGGTAGACAGTTTCTTTTCTAGTGTCTTGGGGTGATAAATAGAGTATCTTGATGCTGTGGCGGACCATAAAATCCAGGTATTTCCAAATTTAAGAATTTGTTTGACTAGCCGTCTCTTGGGTAATCCGACAAAGTCTGGCATGGAATTGCGACAATATCCAATACAATGCCTGGCGGTTGGCAAACCACGTCAAGATGCTGCAAGTCAATAGAACATGTGCAATCCTCTTAATCTGAGGTTCGACACCAATTCGATATATGCAAGGTCGGCCTGGCTCATAAGGGGTTTCCTCCAATACAAAAGTATCTGGTCATGTCAGCAATTGTTCTCCTCGAAGGTTTCGAGAACGTGTACCTTTAAGGTGGAATATCAATAAATGGTCTCTAACTTCGTCCTATGCCTGTTACACTGACGACCCAAGTCTCTCTCGACATGAATAACCGTTGGGTTCGGGAATAGAGCGCCAATGATCGAAGGATTTGCTGGATATTATCACTGTTGCTTGCCTAATGATTGGCATTCTTGCATCTATATTGGGTCAGGTTCGGTGTTTGGAGAAAAGAAGCAGGGGCTACTCACCGGTCGACCCTGCTAACGAAGGAAGAGGGATCATATGTGTGTCGACGCCCTCGAGTCCTGCCTTCATGGGAGTCGCTCACAACTTCGATCAATCCGAAGGTTTTTCCTGTCTTACAAGGCACGCATGTATTGTCTCCTTAGGAGTTGCCTGTCAACCGAATATGATGCAGTCCGGTATTGAGTCGCCTGGACTCTGAAGTACCAGTGTAGCGTTTAAGAGGAAAAGCATGAGGATGTGATATAAATCCACAGTCTCATCGGGTAGATACTTCAGGCAGGCCCCTGTCTCTTCTGCTTCTTCAGCGGAGAACCATTTCGGGGTGCCTCCTTGTCCTTCCGTAGAGCTTCGTACTCTGCTTTGGTCAATCGATGACGTTTAATTTTTCTCCTCACACCTTGCGCGTGCTGGTATAAGCTGGCAGGACCTTCAAGGGTCTTGCCCCTCGGTCTCTTCTGTCCAACTTGGGGACCATCGCCTGTCTCATCTTCACTACTCCACTGTCCTTCCGTTAGAACCATGTCTCCATTTTCGCCGAGTTGTTCCTTGGCCAACTCCTCCATCAAAATTCCGACCGCAAGGAGGGCCGACTCGTCCATGCTGTGGAAGTTGTGTTTTCCGTCGCGAACCTTATGTGTATAGAAGTCGGAGGCATAGGAGTGGACTGCAGTCAAGATCTCAGAGCTCGGGAGAGGGCTATCGGCGGAGAGATTTTCATGAGCGAAGTAAGACTCATCCTCCAAGATCTTTTTCAACTTTTTTGGCTTGTTTCGGTATAAGACTTCCTCAGGGCGGAGATCGCGACCACCTGAAGACTGCGTGTCACCGTACCGTGTCGCAGATGGTGCTACCGGGATGAATCCGTTGGTGTTGACCCGGCCTGATATTGTCAGAAGATGCCTCTAGATTGTTTACTATGTTCTTTGACATACCAACGATGGAATCGTAGAGGTTGGCGATGTGTCTGGAGGATTTTGGGTTTTGGTTGTCGGCTGGCAGGTCAAACCTCACCCGAGATCCTCCCCTTTCTCGGTTTTCATCAGGATGATTTGAATGATAATCTGTAAGATGATCTTCGCCAGGATCTAAAGACATTTTCCTGGAGTTGCTAGTGCATCGCAAATCGTGGTGATCAGGAAGAATGGAAAGCCCAAAAATGATGCGCCGGTACAACTTTATTCCGATGAGGTCACTTCTGCTTATCGCCATCTCTGCAGTACATTCGTTGTTTGTTCGACTATGCATGAATGAATTCCTTTCTTCTCAACAGAGCCCTCGGGTCTGTAAGCTCCAACACCTTTCATGTCGCTCAAACAACTCGGCTAGTACACAATCTCCAGCCTGCACCAGGGATTCGGTTCTCCAGTCGCAGAGCCTCACGGAGAAGCGAGTCTCGAGGTGATGCCACGCCGTTGAGTGAGGAACACGACTCTACGGAAGATGAAACTGCCCACAATGCTGGCGTGAACTGCCTGGCAATTGATAAATTTGACGGTCGATAGTATGCGTGATTCAATTCTTCTAATAGCGTTTTAGTTTAACCAAGATGAATAGTATGATATCCGGAGGTGCAGATCCAACCATTCACCTCTGGGACCTCGAGAGCAGAGGCTCAGAACACGAGCACGTCCATCGCGCTGTTGCATCGGTCAGCAAGTCGTCGCATCCAGATGCCCATAGCCACGCCATCACTTCCCTGTCCATATACCCCTTCGATCCGGAGCCATCCACCATCTTCTCGACTGCCTACGATGGCACATTGAAGCTTTCAGCGCTCCAGTCACCAGCCATAACCCCTGTTCATACTTTCAAGCTCGATTGCACACCATACGCTCATTCCTTCTCTTCTCAGCCTGGATCTACTCTACTCGTTGCGGTCGCCACGTCCGATCAAGCCGTGCGCTTGGTAGACTTGCGATCTGGCCTCGCGGCACACGGTCTGCCCGGACACAATGCTGCGGTGCTTTCGGTGGACTGGGCTCCACATCGACCACATCTTCTGGCCTCGGGGTCCGTGGATAGCCGGGTGATCATCTTCGACGTGCGCCGCGGCGGTCACAACTCTGCCATTGCGACTTTAGACATGGATGACCCAGTAGGGTTGGCAACCCCAGGTTCGGACCCTGCAACGTTCTCCCAGGCCCGGCCAGCATTTTCTCGGCATGCCCGCGCTCACAACGGTGCTGTCACTGGGGTACGGTGGACGTCTAATGGTACCCAACTTGTTACTGCAGGCCAGGATTCTCGAATTAGAGTATGGGATACCGCCAGTGGCGCAAATACACTGGTTCATTTTGGGCCTCGCGTTCGGAACTCCACCTCCTCTTATCTGGCAGAGCGGGCCCCACTTGTGATACCCAAGGGATTCATGGCACCGGGACACGAAACACTTTTATGGCCCAACTTTCATGAGCAGGATGACCGCGGTGAGATCTTCATGTTTGAGCTCCGTGAGGGAACATTTGTCAAGCGCCTCCGGGTCCCTGGTCTTGCGATTAGTGCCCAGGCTCGAGGGAGGTCGAGTGCACTCAGTGCTGCACGTATCAATGATCTAGTGTGGCGCGGGAATGGTGGTTCAGGCGAAGGGTTGGAATTGTTCTCCGCTCATGGGGACGGGACTATTCGCACTTGGGTATCCCGTGAACCCGATGGTGAACCCACCGAGGAGAAGGAAGCGGTACTTGCAGCCCGTAAGAGGAAACGAGACGTACTGGATGACATCTACCAGGGGTTTCTTCAACCAGAGGCATCTAGAGTTCATATCTAGCAGCCTACTGCAACAAATAACAAGAAAATGGAATCATAATTAATCATAAGTCATTAACAATCATACATCACAGAGCACCCAGGGCTGAGCTGATAACTCCATATAATACATGTAATAGGTCCGAAATCTTCCAACAAGGTCATAGGAGACACTAGCTCCTGAAACATCGTGTATAGATGTTCAGATGTTCTATCCCCTAATAAGAGGACTCAAGGCCAAAGAACTGCAACCAGTCAGCAAAATTCATCAGAAAGTGCCACAGAGTCACTATTCACAATACTCACCTGATGAACCCCAACCTTATGATCAGCCCCTTCCCCAGTCTCAGATTCACTCCCGTTCGATTCCCCTGATCGTCGAGGAATATCTTTTCCGATATACGGAAGCTTCGATTCCACACCGGCAGGCATGGAATCTCCAGTCCCAGTCATCACTTCACCAGTTTCTCCACGGTCGGAGATGGAGCGTGGCATTTCCGTTGTATTGTCCGCAGCCATGGCTGACGTAGGTTGCGGTAGACCGCCATAGCAGACATAAGATTCGATACGTTGATCCGGACGAGGGATGGAGGCAATAATATTTTGTTTTCCGGCGGTATTGGGGATGGATGTACCATTTGGTGCCATGTCTGTTAGGGAGCCTCCTTCATGAGAATTGGATTGTTGTTGAACCATTTTGGCTGTATAGATAGGCCAGTATATGTGGTATATGGTATTTTGTGTAGATGAAAGGTTGATACAGTCTGAATTGATTTAAGAATTTGATCTTTGAAAAGACAAGGGCCTGAGATGTGGGGGCGTTTATATGGTTTGGTCGTAGTTCATGCACCTAGGCGATCTGACATCACGGGTAAGTTAACCGGAGTGTGATGAAGCCATGATGATATCATCGAGGGACTGTGGCTGACCCGAGACCAAAACATCGGTGACCGAGCCGCCTGTCAAGGGGTGCCCAGAGTAATTGCGTAAGCCGATGAGAGGAAACAGGGCACGTTGACAGGGATCTTTCATTGGCGGAATGTTGGAAGCCAGGAAATCGATCAAGTTTAGGGCCTCGGAGTGGGGTTGAGAAAACCGGATATGGATTGGCTTTCCGCGATTGGTTGATGAATGCGGGGAGGGCGCAACTTAATCAACCTGATAAGAGCTGGGTTTCATGGTTCGCTACGGGCTGTGTTGTTGCCACGAGCTTTACTAAGAATAAGCCAAGTTTGGGTCGGAATAGTTGCTGGAAATGGTTTGTCATTATCACGGCGTGCTCGGGTGAACTTGCTTTTCCTGGAACCCACTTGCCTATATTGGTACGTACCACATCTACTATTCGAAAAACTACACTGTCTTCTGCTCACTCTTATCAATTATTGGTGGACTTTGAAATTACGCGATCATCGATTACGTTCGTCAAGAACCTCTTCACGGATTAAGTTTGAGGGCTCGCTTTGAATAGGAAGGTGAAAAGTCATATTTCAGATATGTTACCTCATTCGGTGAAGACAATCAGCATTAAAGGGAGAAAATGAATTGAAGAAGTAGACAATTATACGAAAAGGGGACATGAAACGAAATGATACAATGCTAAAAGATTGACAAGGTAGTCCAAGGTTTACATGACGAAGGCAAGGACACCGATAACAGCAGCGGCAGCCGATACAAGGCCACCGGAGACGCGGGCGGCGGCGCCAGTGAACATGACAGCGTGAGGAGTAGCATGGGCAGAGCTAGAGGCCATGGCGCTCTGCTCAGGGGAAACACCAGTGGGGATGTTCAGGTGGCTGCTAGAGGGAGTAAACATCGGCGTCTTCGAGGCGCTGGAAGAGGGGGTGAACATCGGCGTCTTTGAGGCGCTGGAAGAGGGGGTGAACATCGGCGTCTCTGGGGCGCTGGAAGAGGGGGTAAACATCGGCGTCTTTGAGGCGCCGGAAGAGGGGGTAAACATCGGCGTCTCTGGGGCGCTGGAAGAGGGGGTAAACATCGGCGTCTCTGGGGCGCTGGAAGAGGGGGTAAACATCGGCGTCTTTGAGGCGCTGGAAGAGGGGGTGAACATCGGCGTCTTTGAGGCACTGGAAGAGGGACTTGGCACGGGGACCTGGGAGAACATGGCCGCGGGGGCGTTGGAGCTCTGGGAGGGGTGTGGGTAGCTAACATAGGGAACGTTCGAGGACGACCAAGCTGAGGCTGGGTAGCTCATGACCTTGGGGTTGGAGCCTGACTGCATGGGGATGGAGCTTGTCTGGAAGACGTGGGAGTAAACAGGGGTTTCGTAGACAGTCTCCGTGGCTTGGACTTGTGTGACCTGGGTGACAGTCTCAGTAGCCTGCACCTGCTTGTACTGGGTGACAGTCTCGGTAGCCTGGTCATGTTTGTACTGGGTCTCAGTCACGGTAGCCTGGTCGTGCTTGTACTGGGTGACAGTCTCGGTAGCCTGGACCTGCTTGTACTGGGTGACAGTCTCAGTAGCCTGGTGCTGCTTGTACTGGGTCTCAGTCACAGTGCGGACAACCTCATGGACCTGAGCGGAACACTGAGAAGCTTCGGGCTCCGGAGCGCGGTGGGAAGGAGGAGCAGGCTCGAAGGGCTCAGGGATCTCCTCGCTCTCGTGGGATTCCAGTGGGGGACCGGCAGCGTGCTGCTGGTCGGTGTACGTCATCCAGGGCATCTGAGGGACCTCTGGGTGGGCATGAACAGGTGTCTCAGGGACTTTGTGGACGGGAACAGCCCACGAAGATGGGTGGACAGTGGTGGTGTCGAGCTTGATGGCGTGGTTATCATCGTGGTTCTCGTTAACGTTGGTGTCGACACCGACGTCGGTAGCAGAACCAAAGCCCATTCCGTCGTCGTCACCAGAAGGGCCACCCATTGCAGTGCCGCCGGAAACGAAAGGGGGATCAGAGAAGTCATCACCGCTTCCACCCACACGATCAGGGGAGTAGGCACGACGGAAGGGAGCAGCGCCATGGAAGGGAGAGAAGTGAGGAGCGGGGTAAACATCCTTGTGCTTAAGGTGAATGGAGTGATCATCCTGGTACTCCTCGTTCACAGTAGTATCGGTCTCAACAGTGATGGGCATGTTGAAATCCTGACCACCATCGTTTCCAGAAGGACCGCCTAGGGCAGTGCCGCCACCACCGTGGGGATAGAGGCCACGCTTGAAGGGCAAGCCGAATGGAGAAGGGTAAACCTCTGTGTCTTTGATGTTAATGGAGTGGTCATCCTTGTAGTCTTCGTTGACGTTGGTGTGGATGTCAGCGGACTGGGACATATCGAAGTTAAGACCACCGTCTTCACCAGATGGGCCACCCATCGCGGTGCCCCCAGCAATGATAGGAAATCCTTCACCCTCGCCCTCGGGGCCGTGGAAGTCACCACCCCCTGGTCCACCCATGGCAGTGCCGCCGGGTCTGAACCGCTTAGCGAAAGCAGTGGCAGGAATGTGGAACTCTGACGATTCACCAGCAGTGCGGAAGGGAGAGTGTCCACCAGGATGACCAGCGAACTGAGGAGGAGGATGCACAGGGGCCTCGATGATGGGGCCCGGGTGGATATCCTTGTTCTTGACATGAATGGAGTGGTCATCCTTGCTGTACTCGTTCACGTCGGTGTGGAAGATGCCAGTAATAGGCATGTTGAAGGTTTGGCCTTCATCATTGCCAGAGGGACCACCTCCAGCAGTACCGCCAGCGGGCCAGCTACGCTTGGGGAAGGGGCCAGCACCAGGACCATCAGCGTGGGCGAATGGACCAGCGCCAGGTCCAAGAGCGGGACCAGGGCCGAAGCCAAGTGGGTAGGAAGGAGGGTAGATATGCTTGTTCTTGATTTTGACGGAGTGATTGTCCTGGTAGTGCTCATTCACATTTGTGTGAGCGTGGACGCTGGCACTGTAGGGGGTGTTGAAAGTGCCATCCTCATCTTTACCAGATGGTCCACCCATGGCAGTGCCACCAGCATGCTCCGGGCTGAAGCCAGCAGTTCGGCGCTGGTGTAAGTTGTTCTGGCCCATCTCCATTTCCTTGTCCTAGCATTAGTATGGTGATATAAGTTTGTGCTTTGTCTTCACTCACAGTGCCTTGCTCCAGGGCCTGGACCTGAACGGCGGCCACCAAAAGGGCCAAAGGAATACCACCAACGAATCCCTTCATCGTGACGGAGTTTAAGTTGTGAAGTTAGTATAGAGGAAAAAATTGGTATGCCGTCGGACTCGAAATTGGTCCAAAAAAGAGCGACTGCGATCAAAATGATACGGGAAGATTAAAGAACGGCACGATCAATCGAATTAGCTCCGTAGTACTGAGGCGTGAGGATTCCTGAGCGGCTGCGGCGTTCATTATGCCTTTAGTACTTGCTTTGCACTCATGGGGACCCAGTATTCTCTGCATGGTTGGAATGTGTATTCAAGGCCGGCAACTGGGCCTGGAGGTTGGCTCAGGGGACTCAACCCCACGAGAATGTTGATGAGAATGGAAGAATGATATCTCGCAGGTTTCTAACGGTAAACAAACGCCCAGTGGTGGGTTCAAGAGGTTGTGTTGCGACATTCCTCGGCATCAGGATAGGGATGAATCACCAGGGGCGCGATTGGTATCCTAGAGGGAGGATACTAACCAACCAGCTTCTCCTGTGCAGCTTCCACGGTTATGATCACCCTAGTTCCGAAGGCTCCATCACTGTTGAATAGGCCATGGCGTACTGTTTGCCCATGTGCACTGAGATGAAAGGGGCTCAACTATGGCACAGGACATCTGTGACGCAACCTTAGCAGCCTGCCGAGCATCATATGTTGCAAGACACAGCTCAATGCCGAATGATGTCAAGCAAGCCTTAATTTAAGGTTGTTTATGTTACTGCATGGCAGATAAATAAACATAGCGACAAGAGACAGCCAGGACGGAAGAGGACTCCCGATCCCGAGCACGCACTTATTCTTATGCCAGACATGCCCGTGGACACTTTCTTTACATGCACACTATTGTATTCTTATGATCCTTTAATATTCCAGTGAATAAAAAGGTGGATGTATCCCGTCTTCGACATTCCCCCCCATCGCCCTCAATGAAGAGGACCCAACGGGAGGCGAACTTCCTATCGAGGATTATTACTCTACAGAGCCGATCAGTCTCTTTCGAGACCGAAGGCAACAATCGCCGTGGGATGTGTCACAATGACAAGACGATGGTCGTGGCAGGCTCTGATGCTTTTTTGATGAAGAAGAAAAAGACCAGAGGATGAGAAATTTTCTCGCCTTTTTGTACTTGCTCTTGGTCATGTGATCGGGCCGTTGTTTCTTCCGGTTGTGGGTCACAATGTGGATCTTACGAACGCGTTAGATGTAATTCGAACCTTTTCTCTACTTGATCATTATCAATTATATAGATAAGACTTTGGCTTCGACTACTGTATTCAGTTAATGTACAATATCAAGTGTCTAACGGCCATCGGAAAAGTCCACACTCAAACACTTTGAGTATCACCATTGTCATCCCACAACACCACACAAATGAAAGAAAAAAAAAAAAGTGACAGTCCACGTGCACAAATGAGTGACTGTTGATAAGTCCGACAGTGTACTCCTCTCCAGCGCTATGCCGGATTGTCAGTGCTGGTCCTTCATCACGGTCAGAGTTGACTCACATCTATCGCCGAAGGGATGTTTGTTCAGCACTAGATTTCCAAACCGCGCCACCAACGGCATAGGTGATCCCCAATGCGATCGCGATCATGGTTCCAACGGTCACCACCGCAATGATTGCCTTGAGTATCATGCGCTGTCGGGTGCTCAACGAATGCATGCATGATCGGGGCTGCTTTTTCCCTTCCCAGAGCTTCGAGCGTCGGGGGCTGTCATTACGAAAGGCGTATGGTCCTGCGTTCTCAATATCTCGTAGCCCACTGCGCGGGTAGCCAGCGTTCTTGGTTTCAAAGGTGAGCTGTTCGTAGGAAGTTGTTGGTGTACCATGCGAATAGAACGGTGAGTATGGCTTGGCACCGATGCACGGATCAAAGTCCGGAGAGTGAGCATGGTCGATATCAATTCTCGGAGTTGACTGCACAGATACAGGAGCGGACCGTATCTTCGGTGTGGATGTATGCTTATCGTCGCCCTTGATGGACGCGGCCACCTGGGCCCCAATCACCCCGAGCCCATGAAGACTCATCTCGTCGTGTGGGGGAAGGTTGTGGATGGTTCGTCCAGATCGGAAGATCTTTGAGAGATACTTCCTGGGCGTCCTCCGGCAAGAGGGATGCCTGGGGAAGTTGAAACTTCACTGAACGTGAACGAGTGGTTTGGGACTGGTCTAATGAATGAATTGGGGTGGGAATGGCATCGGTTGGGAAACCCTCATACATAAACAAGGCAGTGTTAACCTGGAATGCGCTCGCGCCCGAGGGGATTGATCATTCGAATGACGAAAACAGACAAGTCATAACATTGATGGCTGAAAATGGGCGTGTGCGAAGGAAAGAACTCTTAATCGACATCCCTGAACCTTCTGCTTCATACATAACTTCCCTCACCTGGTCCAACTTCACCATTTCTTTTCCAATGAACCAGAATTTCGTCAATACAACATCACTGTGGCAATCTCAGTTCTCATCTTTACTCCCATGTTTGGTAGATTTGTTTTCATCCCTAGATACAGGTTTTCCCGCCACCATGGGAACATTCCAAGCTCCTGTAGAAGTAGGGATCATATCTCCCCAGGCACCAGAGCTTCTTATTGGTCTACTGGCATCGGCATGCAATTTCATTTGTCAATTTCGTTACTTCCATTTTCCAGATCATCGGCTGCATGCGGCCGCTTGTTGCTAGAGTGCGGGGGTTCCCCACGGTAAGACCCAAGCTTTCCTTGGTATACAGAGTAAATTCGTTCTATGCTACTGTGGTAGTTTTTACGTGATTACTTCCAGATCTTCCAAATGCTTGTCCTCGTTCCCTTGCCACCTAGTACATCTCAACTTAATATCTTTCCCTTCATATGACAGATCCTGTTTTCGTTTCTTCCGAGCTAATAACAGCATATGAGCATATCAATGTGGCTGCATCATGTATCATGCTCACAAAAGAAAACACATGATCGACACTGCGCCTCCCTGGACCTGCTTTCGTCCTTCCTCCGTCAACTTGTGATACAAATCACACTACCAGGATAGGTCAAATAGGAACATGGGTCATAACTGTCAATCATTTTATTTATCCTGCCTTTTGATATTTTAGAATATTCCAAACATGTGGAAATTAAATTTCTGAGCTACATCCCAGACATATCTAGCCGCTGGTTGAAAGCCATGGGCTAGTATATCAAATGCCGAGATGAATTTGGATTTGACAGTTGTATATTATGTGATCATTGAGCTGCAAGCACTTTGCCAGTCGCCTTTATTTAGTAGTAGCACTTGCGTACGCAGCTAATGTCCACTTCTAGAGATCGCAGGTGGATTTTGGTACATAAGAGAGCATATGTGGACCTATATATATCTCCAGGGCGTATGGAGGATTTTCGTACCTGAACGAAGACATATGGGAATTTTGGGACCAAATCCTCCGAGTTAAACAATATAAATATACCCAATGGTATATATATTCACATTCATGCACATTTTACAATACCCCTAGACATCATTATATCGTATCATCACCATAGTCAACACCAGAATATATATTCAGTCTGTGCCGCTTTAACCCAATGGAGCCTTGGTGTTCAGATATCTGGTCACCTCCGACCATAGGAATTATCTGGAAGATAACTATCCGTACTTCTGGTAGTGATTACCTAGGTATCGGTCACACTCATCTGAAGGCACAGTGGACCGCTGAAATCTCCGATAAAACGTTCAACATTTGAATGCAGTGAATATGTACACATGTGCATGTACAGTATATATTTATTGGGCATGCATTCCAATTTCTCACTATCTATCCCTAACATTTGAATCTCCAGGGCTTTCATGACTCGAAGAAGCGACATACTGACATAGCTACACACTTGCACGTTCCCTTAGTCGACCGCTTCTCAAGTGCTTACATCAAATTTGGATGGTGCCTGGGACCTACTGCCGTGCCAGGTCCACGGGTGACATTAGCCTACCAACGTATCCACGTCCACAAATATTGAAAGCTTACATATTTGATGTGCTGGCTGTGCTGCCCAAGTGCCTACTTCTGCATTAGGTATCAAACCTTAGACATGAATGACCAGTGAAATTCCAAGCATTGGAGGTTGGGACTGCACCTCCGTCGACTTCCCCGCAATCGGCAATAAAGGGGCCCACAGAGTCTGTAATAACTAAATAAAATATCGGCGCTGAGGCCCATCTCAAATGAAGCCATGCATTCCAGGGTTCTTCTAAGGCCATTCCAAAGTTAGGTATCGGCTCAAAAATAAGCCTCATAGTAAAACTTTGAAATGTATTGTAGTATCATATGATGCTGCTCAATCGCCAAGGTTCAATGAAACCTTCCATGATCAAATTAACAAACTAAATAATTAACAAACTTAAATGGTCAGCATTCTGTTATCCAGGACTCCACAGAACCACTTACTTCCAATAACACCATTCACAGGGATATCAATCGACGTCGTATACGAAGCAGCATCACTCAACAAGTAGACATAAGCACCGCCAAGTTCCTGCACCTCAGCAAGCCTTGGAAATCCCCCATAATATTTAAGCTGCTGCTCCCAATCAGGCTGCTGTGGAACCCAGTATGTCATAGCAGTATTCACCAAACCAGGAGAAACGCTGTTTACACGAATCCCATGCTGAGCCCACTCCATCGCAAGTGTGTGCGTCATATTGCGGATCCCGGCCTTCGACGCACCATAGGGAGTAGACGGAACGCGCTGAAAAGAGTCAGGTAACATTGTGAAACACGTCAGTCATTTTTTGACGCACCTTGTTGGGGCGGTAGGAGGCCATGGACGCAGTAAAGACGATCGCCCCCTTGATGCCAAGCTTGATGAATGCCCTAGCGGCGCACCTAGCCGTGTAGAATGCTCCAAATAGCTGTTCCATTCCAGTGTCTTAGCCAGGACCAATAGAACAACAGGGGGAAAATACAAGCAAGGGGACTTACGTTTACGGAGAACAGTGATTCAATTTCTTCGGTTGTGAAATCCAGTGCTGGTTTGTGGTTTGTCCGCCCTGCATTCACGACCATTCCGTGCAGCGCCCCAGCTTCCTCGATAATTTTGTCTACTGCTGCTGAGATACTGGCTTCTTTGGTTACATCAGCTTGGAGGGCGAAAAGCTGGCCCGGGAAACGTTGAGAGAGCGCTGCAAAATCATCACCTGTTTCGCCGATGTCGATGGAGTAGATTCGGGCGGCTCCATTTACGAGACAGCTTTCTGCGACACCGAGGCCTATTCCGCGATTTGCGCCAGTGACTAGGAATGGAAGTTAGAAGTGGTTTCACCTGCACAGTTCGGTCACTTACTTGCGATAACCTTAGATTCGAGTGCGATCTTGGTCTGGGGCCCCGAAGAAGCTGATTGCGGGTGAATAGAGGAAGACATGGTGTAGAGCGCAGATGGGTAGATTCTGATTTAGATAATTCGACAGTACCCTTTCTATTCGGACCCCCGATTTTATAACTCCATCTCTATACATGTAGCTCATGACAGAGCCGGCCTCATTGGAGACACGACGCGGGGTCACGATTAGGTCCTCGCATCGGGGCCAAAGTGTTGTACAATTCTGTCATATATAGTTAAGATCGTTGTTGGTTTACTAGGGAGCTGAGCGCTGATTGGATCTGTTGAAAGTGGGGAGCATCGTGGACCTCGAGTCGAGGATGTTACCCCGCACGGATATAGTCCGATGTAATGACATTATTGGAGAAACAGTCATATAGTAGGCGGAAAAAATGTAACAGCTCTATGTCAAACATGCACAATATGTCCTTTTATAAGATAAATTTCAAAATGTTTTCTATCCCCTTAGGATCTCGCCTTTTTCCAAGGTATATATATGTAATGTCGTTATACTACCCGTGGTGATATCGCTCAATCCATCTCATCATGGCACTCGTCATCGTTATCATAATCGCCCCAGAACTCTTTCAAGTCTTCGACTCGCCATGCAGTAGCCCACCCAGTTTCATGCTCGATCCGAACCAACGTATCGACGATCGCTGCATGCTCAGAGTAATGGGACATTACCTTCCCGGCTATCCAGAGAGGTTGGAGGGCATTTGTCCAGCAACCACTGTCGCAAATTAGCAAATTATCCCTTTTTTATAAAAAAAATTCCGCTATCACGCAGGTTGCTTACTGATGTTCGTTGGAAGCAGAAATAGCACAAATCTGGCGGGCGTGCCATAGCACTGATTTCTAGACCAGTTAGTAGAGGGATGAAATCAAAGATGAGAGTAACTTATTGGCTTCTTGGAAAGTTTCAAGGTCTTGGGTTTGCTTTGAAGTAACAAGAGAGCGCAAACATGGTAGAGTTGATTGCCAGATACTAGTTGGCGTCAGCAAGAATCACCCATCATTAAAGATTGAGCATACTAGCATCTCCATTCCCATACAAAACGGTTGGAAACGGTCTGTTCCGCCCTGAGTACCCGGGCTTGGCGACAGCAACTGTAAAAATCGGTTTCATCTGGCTGGGCCGGTTCTCATACCACAGGTCCGCATGGCTGAAAACCTCTTGCCAACGACGAACATATGAATTTCCTTCTTCATCCGTGACTGACTGACATGATGTGCAGGGATGCAAAGTTTTCGATCCAGTGCCAAAAAGAACTGCAAGTGTCTCTGCACAGAGGTAAACTGTATAGTTCGCGTAGGTATCAAAATTAGTCTTTGCTGAGGAGAGAAACACAAGCGACGCCTCTACGCAACTCATGTCACGAGGCCTCCAATTATGGATTGGGATAATTGTCTCTTCTTCTGAGATGAGACCACCGCAGAGATCTGGAATAATATTAGCGACCAATCGATATTGCCTCTGAGGATGACAAACCCATTCGCGCAAAGCACCAAAATAATGCCTGCTCTTCTTTTCCAGAGAAGCCGTTGATACCGGCCGCCTGGATCAGATACGCGCAACCATCTAGGTGGCGGCGCCATTCCTTTGGATTACCTTCACTTCATTAGTACAGAAGTACTATTATGTGAGAAATTGCTTACAACTCAGCATCTCCAAGACACATAGAATCACACAGGAGGCAATAACAGGTATTGTCTTGTTTTCCAGTTCCGGCAACAGAAGATGTATAGCCTCTTGATAAAGCGACAAGCTTTCTGACTGGGACTTATTATTTTGTAACCTTTCGAGTTGTCGCGCAGATAAAGCAAGGATAGAGTAGCGGAGATGAGGTGCTGCTTTGGCCATCTGAGGGAACGTGGATGCGAAGTGATGATTATTATCGAACATGTCGAGCTTTGATAATTAGCTAAAACCTGGACAAATTTATTCCGGGATGAGTCCTTACCCATGAGCAGATTTCATTCAAATAGTTCTGCCACAGCGTGTGTTCCCGTTCAGGGGAGAGGTCAATGAATCTGCCAGGTCTTGACTGCCAATGCTCTCTTCCTGGCCTGTTGAAGGTATCCGAGTCACTGAATGGCGTTGGTGTGTGGATATGAGAGATCGACCCCCGTGGACTACACAGACTTGTTATATCAGGTCTTGCAGTCCACAGTTGACGATTTCGCAGAGTAGTATGAAGAGCCTCATACGTCGAACCTGGAAGAAATACATCGTCCGTGAAGTCTGTTGGGTCGGAAAATATGTTGTGATTAAAAAGGGGTGAGTGAGATTGATATGAGCCGGAAACGGAAGGTTGGAATTGAGAGTTCGGCGTGAGATTTCGGATTGCGTTGAGGTCATCTATCACAAACTCCGGACTGGTATTTAGATAGGCAATGGAGGAAGCATCGCCATGGAGAGAAGGCGGCTCAAAGTCACACTGTAGATCGCCCAAGAAATGGCACCGATCAGTGGCGTCATGTGGGCTGATCTGACAGACACTTTCCTGATTGTTGTTATGGCAGGGAGATTGACAGGGGTCTTGGGTGATATGCGAGTGGCCAGATAAAAGCGGCGACAATGCCTGAGTTTGATTAGGACTGGGATCTGAAGTATGATTCGCCTGATCCACGTAGGTCTGGTGATCTTCTGCAGTCTCGTCCGTTATTTGTGCAGCTGCTTTATTATTATTTGTGGACGGCGACGGCGAAGGAGACAAGCCAGGTGCTTCTGACAGACTCAAATCTAGGACCGTCTCTGCTTCGAACTGCCGTTTGACACCCCGCGTGCGGGGAAGATTTGGCAAGTTATTCAAGATCTTGAATCTGCTTTGACTCTTCTTACTGCTGACAGCCCCTCCTTGACTCATGGAAGGATGGTCTGATTCTAACACCTTAATGTTGGCATCGCGGAATGAACCGAGCATGCGCCACTGGCAATCTTCGCCGCGACGCTTACAGCCAGTACATGTTGGCTTGGCTTCGTCGCATTTTCGCCGTCTCCGACTGCAGTTTAGACACCCTGTTCGAGTACGCTTCTTGCGCTCTGCTAGCTTTGTACCATGGGCCATCTCTGGGGCTAAAGGTGAGTTTCCCTTCTCGGTATCAATACTCAGCAGAGGACTGCTAGGTATTATGTTGGACATTTCTGGGGAAATCCACCCCTCCAGGAAGCTTTCCTGGGGTATCGATGGTTGTAGAATGACGGAGGAGGATGCGAAGAATGTTACTCAAAGGGGAGCGTTTAAGCGCCAGCTCGGGCCGTACATGTGGGGAATGTCATCTCATTGGTCAGTACCCCGAGTCGAGCCGATTTGTGGAGATTGTACTTTGCGGGGGTTTACCGAGACGTGGAGACGCGGCAGAAAGGATTGCTTTGATGCCGGAATATGGATGATAAGCTTGGCAGAGAGATCATAACAGGTTTATGCACAAGTGGCTATCGCAGATCCTTTTGCTAAATGGACTGAAATATAGAAGGACGTGGAAACTGGTGTAAATAGGTGGACATGTCACATAATAGGTATCGGGACAGCGGAGAATGTAGAAAAGCAAAAAGAAAACTCCACGATGATTACAAATTACTCCACATGTTCAGTAGCTTCAGCGCCGGCCTCCATCTCCTTACTTTGGGTGATGCGAGCATCTACATCGCCAGCCATACCCATAGATGGATGCCAGTAAAGTTTGACCTCTCCGCCGGTGAAAAGCTTGTCGATCTGTTCCAACGTGAGATTGCGTGTCTCCGGGTAGAAGAGGTAGATGAGAGGGAGGAAGCAGAAGTTGAAGACTAGAAGAATCTTAGCAAGTGCGTTTATTGATGTGATGAAGTGGTGCGTACTGGCAAAGTAGACGTAAGTCCCATATCCGATGTTGGCAATGCTGACTGGAGTAATTTCAACAACCAAAAAGGTACAAATCCCTAAGATTCGTCAAATAAGTAAGAGTTAATAAATTAGGTTCGAGGATATCATACAATTAGTTGCAGTAGCAAGAGCTGCCGATTGGGTTCGAATAGCCAGGGGCGAATACTCGGCCGGCACTATGGTGACTCTCGTTAGCAAAAGTAGTATAGAAAGGTTTCAGGTGTGAGTCACATACAGAGCCAGGGAATAGCTAGAAGGCCGACTGCGAAGAAAAAGTTGAACATGAAGAGCATCACTGTCGCAACAAGGCCTGCTGAATGGCCACCGTTCCAAACAGTACCTGCCAAGATGGCCATACAGCAACCTTGTCCAACCACCGCGAACATCATCAACTTTCGCCGACCAAGTCTATTTCTAATTAGCTGAATTCAGGAATGAATAACAAGCGATACATACCGATCGATAACCCAAATAGGGATCAACGAAGAACAAAAGTAAGCCACTCCATTGAATCCTGACAAGAGCAAGGCCGTATTATGAGACATGCCCACGGATGCCTCAAAAATTTCAGTCGCATACTAATTATTGGTCAGTTACTGCTCATTCACAGCTTACGTTGACTTACGTAGGTAATCAAATTGATGCCCGAAATTTGCTGCATCATCTGTCCACCCATACCTAACAGAGTCCGATGCAAGAATTTCTGGTCACCATTCTGGAAGATGAGTTTAAATGACCCTTCAGATGAGGCCTCCGTCTCTTCTCGGATTGCTTCGGAAATTTCCTGGACGTCGATGCCGACAACAGCATCGTTTTCGTCAATTTCCTTGGCATTATCCTGTAGCCTCCAGATGACATGGCGGGCTTCTTCTCTATGTCCGTGCTTGATGAGCTGTAAAATGATTAGTGACAACGGCGTTCAGAGTATTTGGGGGAGTGAATTACCCAGCGAGGAGATTCGGGGAGGAAGGTAACCCCAATGAAGGTCAAAATGGCGAAGAGAATTTGCAGGGCAATGGGGAAACGGAACTGGACTTCACTTTCAACAAAACTGAAGCCATAATCTGCGTTGTGATAATGTTAGAGTCATATCAAAGTAGAATCGCTTTAACTTACCAACCCAGTAGGACATCATAACGCCAAAAATGTTGATAGCCAGTTCGATAGCTAGCTAAAGAGTTTATTAGCTCTGGATAGGTGTTCAAGTCGGGTTTCAAGTCAACGTACTCCTTTACCACGACTGGCAGCTTTGCTCAATTCCGAATGCCAGACAGCTAGGTCAGATTAGCAGAGGAATAGTCAATTTCTCTAGAATGAACTCTTACGAATAGTGCTTGTGTTGAGACCATTGCCAACACCGGCAACAATTCGCCCAACAATAAGTTGAGGAATTCCATAAGCACTGCACTGGAGAGCAGCACCAATTGCCAAGATAACACATCCAGCCAGGATACACTTGCGTCGGCCAAGTCTTTCACCCACCATCAACGAGATAATTGCCCCTATAAAGCAGCCCTATCCACGTCAGTCTCATCTCACGGAAACGCCATTGGAACATACAATTTCGTATATTGCAACACTGTTCACAGTCAAGTCAGTATAGTTCAAAGTATAGTTCAGCTTTCGAGAGGCTCAAGCACGTACACTGTTCCTTGTAACGATGAACTTCCATGACCAGTAGATGTAGTGTCGATTTCAGGGAATCTCGCAGTAAACGCATCACCAGATAGCAGACCAGACATAACACCCTGGTCATAACCGAATCTGCGAAGAAATGGTAAGTTGATATCTCATATAGTCAACTCGTATTATCCTAACTCACAGCAGAAATCCGCTACCAGCAGTGGCCGTGATGGCCCATTGTAATGCCCTACCCGTGAGGAATGACATAACTAGCTCAGTGAAGGAAATTTCGCTAGAGGAACCTCACTGATTAGCCCAGATAGAGTAGTAACTCTGTTTACTAGAAATCATCTAACAGTGGGGCTTTTCAGCCCTTTATAACATATGAACTATCGGACCAGGCTAACCTCCGCAAATCGGTGGCGCCACGCGATATATCGCAACTATGGGCCAGGGAAAATCTTAAATTCCCCAGGAATGACGCTATTTTGGAAAAGCAAGTAAACCACGGAACGCGGGGAGAAGTGGGGAATCTTAAACGGAAATATCCCGCGATGATTTATGCATTGGCATACGTGCACTAAGTACTCAGTAGTCACGACTCACATCTCAGCTTGACTTAAATTCATATAAGAGAGGTTAGTCGCATCACAACTGCCGCTAGAAAGGCACTCCCTTCATTGGAAATTTGTGAAGTCCTAGATCTCCCGTATAGTAGAAGATCGACAAGGGACGCATGTCTGGAGAGAAGTGGATCGTGCCGAGTCGGCATCGGCTAAAACATTAAAAGCCTCAATTGCGCCACGGCTTGGCGCTTTAGGAAATTTCCTAATTTGTCAACGATAAGCGCCTCACCAATTGTAGAGTCGCAGATTGCAAATGCTTTGGTGAAAGCACAATCGTCCCGGTCCCCACGTCATCGTACGACTACAATATTCTTCCCCATATTTTACACCCCAACCTCCCTTTCAATCACTCACTTACCATAAATGGTAATTCTTTGCACTCCTAGCTCACTCATGGCTACCAATGCCCGTAAATGAGCCAGCACATCGGCGTGATTCGTTGGGCTCGGAAAAGCACTCTTTAAAATCGGAGACCAGGAAGACATTATTTGTCCCTGAAGCGTTCCACTGTGGTCCTGTGTGTTGACTTCCCTAGTTCGGTTTTATATAACCGCTCATCTCCAGAGCTGCCATTTCACAATATGCAAGCGAACTTTCCTATATGAAGCGAGCGCCCTCGGGGAAATTTCCCAGTTCCCTAGGATAGAGCAATATCACCCCAATTTCCATTCTCATCCCTTCTAACATAATACTTCAAAATGACTCCTGCTATCTCCCTCGACCACACCTTACCCTCGGTCGTCCCAGAGTCCAACGAGACCCCAGCTGCCTTCGCCCCTACAAATGACCTCTTCTCTCTTGCAGGTCGCACAGTCGCGATCACCGGCGGTGGTCGTGGCCTGGGAATGACATTGACCACCGCTGTCCTTGAAGCCGGTGGCGACGTCGTCTGTATGGATCTCCTGCCCGAGCCAAGCGCTCAGGAGTGGATTGTTGTTCAGAAGCTCGCCAAGGCAAAGGGTCTGCAGGCGACCTACAACAAGTGCGATATCACTGACGAGGAAGCTACAAAGGTTCTGCTGGAGAAGATCGCGGCTGATGGAAAGGCCCGCAACATGCCCTTGCGCGGTCTTATCACCTGCGCTGGAATTCAGCAAATGGTACCCGCCCTTGACTACCCGGTTGACGGGTACCGCAAGATGCTCGATGTTAAGTGAGTGTATGCGACATGCCAGAAATGTTTTTAATTTTAACATTTGATGCTCCAGCGTTCTTGGGACTTTTATTCCTGCTAAGCACTTCTCACGAATCTTGGTCGAGGAAAAGGCACCTGGTAGTATTGTAATGATTGCCTCGATGTCGGGCCAGATTGCTAACCGGGTATGTTTGATCGATACTGTCCGGGGATATGATATATTGACCTTGCCACAGGGCTTGACTTGTACTGCCTACAACTCCTCCAAGGCCGCCGTCCACCAGATGTGTCGATCCGTGGCCCAAGAATGGGGCCAGCACAACATTCGTGTGAATACCTTGTCTGCTGGGGTAAGATTATCCGGTATCCGTTTTGAAGAGTCACTGCTGATATGTAATAGTACATTCGTACTGCCATGACAGACGCTTTGCTGAAAGAGAAGCCCGAGGTGGAGGAAACATGGATGCGTGGTGCTCTTCTCGGTCGCTTGGGCGCCCCCGAGGACTTTAAGGGACCCACTATTTATATGCTCACTGATGCTAGTGCCTGGATGACTGGTGCTGACCTCCGCGTTGACGGTGGCCACTGCGCATCGGCATAGAATGTTGTGCTTGATGGAATGATGATATTGACGTGACATGTTTTTGGCGTTAGAGAACTAGAACTGATCAGGTAGGGCAGGTTATAGGGCCATAGCTCAGTTGGAAAAGTTGGCCTGCAAAGTAGACAAACAGGAAATATGAGAATCAATGAAGAATTATTGTGGTACTCCATCTTAATGTGAGTGGGATTATGTATTTTCAAAATTGCTGTTGTAAGATTCCATGCGCATAGATATTCTCAACAGCAGATATTCACCAAGGAAACGTGACATAGCATATTTAATAGCTGAGCGGAGTCCCCAGCTGGGATCGTATGGCTTTCGTGTTGTTCTACAATCTACTTTTTTTTCCTATATAAAAAACGCTAACACTCTGATAGTCTAGTAGACTATGATTACCCCTACAGCATAAGAAACCTAACAAGTCTAGTAAAGTGTAAGTAATGACTTTTCTATAAGGGGAAACTCGTTTTTAGGTACTTATATCTAAGACTACTATATTATACTGGATACTAGTAATCCAATCTCTATAATCTTATTCTTTATAGTTATTATTTTGGGTAGTGAATGAATCAAAATCTCAAGTTTTGGAGTTGAGATCCTTTAAAAGATTATCACCAGGTATGATTCACCGGTGTAGCATCTTTCTGCCTCTCCTCCCTATCCAGGCCCTCATCCCCGATCGCTTTACAAATCTCCTCTCCCTCTCGCCGCCAATCCTCCTCTCGGAACTCAGCCCCCCAACCGAAATTCTCTGTCAGAATCCGCTTCACTTCGATCTGCTCCCACGACCCAGGCAGGTGAAGATAGCCAATGTCTCCACCGGGGAAATATACCACCTCTAAATTATGGATATCATCGATGACTTTCTGGAGGTAGGTGGGGGCATTGTATGCCTCAGTTTCTTCCCGGAAGTCATCTTCCGGCGGTTCAGATTCATCAATGAGTCGAATAGTATCTAGTTTAAAGTCAACGCTATCCTTTAAATAGATCGGGTGGTGTAGAAAATACTTGACTTGGTATCCAAGATAACTGAAATCCCATCATCCAACCAACAAGTCAGCGCAACCTCCCACGGTCGCAAAAAGTCCAACCTTAACTCGTCGCCATCGGCGACGCCTGTCAATTCAGGGTTGCGGCCATTTCGGATCTCTTCATTAAGCAAGTATTCGAAGGCCCGCGATTGCCACATGATCGGCTTATGGTAGCCATTCACCACATAGGAGATCTTCTTCATGAGGGAGATTACCTGCGGGGCGATATGGAGCGAATGGCATAGCTCTTCGTTGATGCTGTGGCCACCTTCTGGAGGAAAGGTAATG
This sequence comes from Penicillium lividum, assembly GCA_028828245.1. Taxonomy (NCBI): domain Eukaryota; kingdom Fungi; phylum Ascomycota; class Eurotiomycetes; order Eurotiales; family Aspergillaceae; genus Penicillium; species Penicillium lividum. Next base: position 1,747,954 of record JAQJAG010000002.1, read on the forward strand.
TGATCAGAGGAGAAGTAGCTCAGCTTGAGAAGTAGGTTATAAATAGTGGTAATTTGGGTGACTATGGTTTCTTCATTGTAGGATGAAGATAGGGAAGGAGAAGACATGGTTCCGGTATTTTGGAACCAGATGTAGACCAGACTGAGTAAAAAAGGGAAGAAGACTCAGGTATATCGTGGCATTGAAAATGCCTAGGCGGGCAAAACTGGGATATTTGGAGGTTTGTCTTCTTTACTGTAAGAGGGGAAAAACCAGGAAGTGGATGCTGGTGACGGGAATGAACCATCCATGGATGGAAATTGGTGTCTTTCCTCAAATACTCTAGTGGCCCCACTATGAGTATATGTATTCACGGATATCCGCTGCAGGGGAAATAGGGAGGCCCGCTAAGCTTGTGCTGCCCCGAACTGAATCAAATGTATGTCTGTTCAGATGTAGATAGAGTGGAAGGTCCCATGCGCTAAACCTAAATTTGAGGGGGAAAAATGGCGTTAAAATCCCGTTCGACTGCCTGAACAGTATTTTAAAATTGTCTATTATGAACGAGAGAGATAAAATAGGGTGACTAAGTGTAACGCAAAGAACATTTGAAATTGGACAGGGCTTCCCGTCCGCTCAGCCGTAAGTAGGAGAAGCACTGGCGAGTGGGAACGCACTGGCGAGTACCTGTTCCGCGTTTCAAAATAACTATCTTTTTTTGCAATCAAGATTTTCCATAGTCGACTTTTCACAGGTCCTCAAAGCTGATAACATCTGTTGAACCGCCAAACACGACCGCAAGTTACAGGTTCCCGCCTTATTATCATGGAGCGTCCTACCGGTCAAAAAGCTACTCTTTGCCTTTCCAAGAGCCGCATACCAATGGGTTCAGGAGACCGTCTACCCCGGAGAACTAACTGCTCATGGAAGAAAGTCAGTCATCCGAGGGTAATTCAAGGATATTCCAAGCATGTCATCCACACTATTTGTCTGTGCTCATGTCATTATAAAGGGCCCGTCGAAGAAGAAAGGGGTTACTCACTAGGTCCAACAACTCGGGTGCGATATGTGATGGCGGAGTTGGGGAGGTTATATAGTTCGATTGAAGCTGGGGGAAATTTAATGCCTGGTCCAAGAGCATGGCGCCTTCAAGCCCGGGCCACATGTGTGCATTTGCGCCATTAAAGGGATCTATCAAATGATCATGTTAGCCAAGAATAACCTCGGGAGATGTAAGGAAAATGCAGTTTAAGGTCAATCATACCCTTTGGAGGCTCTGGACTGCGCTCAACATTGAAGAAATTGGCCGGACTGGGTACAGTCGTCGGGGAAAGGGGAACTTGTTGATTTTGAAGTTTCTGAAAGACCACTTCGATCGCTCGGATTGTACTCGTAGACCTTGGATACGAGTTGCCCGCTTCGGACCAGATGCGATATGAATTCCGAAGACCCTGGATAATCGCGGCTCTAACGGGTTCTGTCAGTGCCCTGGGCGCTGGGTTGCTTGCTGGGTCATATGAAAGATCATAATTCAGTTCCAGACATAGGAGGGTCGTTCCGAGCAGAATCACTCCTCTCATGAGAGGTGATCTAACCTTCCATCTTTCAAGATACAGGCGCCCGCCAGGCTGTGATTCTTGATCCATCAGGCGTTGATACTCGAGAATTTTGAGAGCAGCTCCGATGCAGGTGCTACGAGAGTAGGAATATCGCTCATCGGTTCTCGAAGATGACAGGTACCGATAATGTAAGACGCATCTTGCCTTGGCACACAATGTGATAAGCTGGATGCGGTGAAGAATGGTCGCTGGCGTGTCCATGAGCGACTGGCTCAATGGGCGCTCAAGCAGAAATTCCGGGTTGCCCAAGTACGTGTCGAGCAAGAGTTTGTCCAGACGCATGACTTCTTCGTAGCTTGGCCTTCGGATTGAAGTTGAGAAATCCGTTATAATGCCCAGCATCACAGTCAGTTTGTTCTTGGCCACTAACCACTGACAAGGTGTCGAATATGAGTCTGGGCGTGATTGTGGTAGCTCTTTTGTGTCCTCGTCAAAATCACTATCCAAGAGATTTCGTGGGGGCGCGGTGTCTGATTGGAACTCTCGCAATAGCCGGGGAAGCCCAACTGAGAGAGAAAGCATGATATCAAGATTGGTGATCATTGCCCAGACCCTTCGTCTCATCTCGCCATGGAAGGGGGAAATATGGGGGAAATGAGATGCGTCGCGGTGGTAGCCCATGCGCTGGGCCATACGCGCGAGAATACCCAGAATGATCACACTGTTCACCTCACCATTCCCTATTTGGTTGAACTGGGTACTCAGAGTCAAGCATATAGTCTCAAGCGTATCGGGTGGACAATCTTGGTATCTACCAAGCACCAGGCATTGGTTTACCTTCTGGTCAAATTCGGCAATCAACTCGTTTCTGTTCTCCAAAGAACCCTCGCTTTGGAACATCAAGGCAAGAGACATTATACCGTATAGCTTTCCAATCCACATTAGAGGTGTTTTGGCAGAATTATCCCAGAACCGGTCATACTGATTCAAAAGTTAATGGTGTTCTAATGGATCCAAAGATAGCTGTGTATTTCCTACCTCTCTCAAGAATGAAGGGCCATGCAGCACTAAATTGCGAAGTTAGATCAAGAGCTAATAATCATGTTAGGATAGGCTAGGTTCTCACATGGTAGACTTGTGTAGTTGAAATAATCAGCGACAAGTCTGTCGCAGGTGTCTCGCGGGGGTATCTGTTCCAATATTTCTCTGTGGGTTGTAGGTTCACATTGAGGAAACAACATATCAGAGGAATCATGTGTCGATGATTGGCTCGTGTTGGCTAAAATCTCATTTTGTACTGAGTCCTTGAGCTCGGTGATCTTCGGTGCGAATTAGCATACATCTAGTTGATTGAACCTTGATGCCCTACCCCATCTAAGATTGCAGTCCAGTGCGTGCCTTGAACATATGTTGTCTTGCTATCTTGCAGTGATATGTGACCAAAAGAGTCGGAAGGGTCACTGTCAACCTCATCTTTGGCATCTGGTGTCGCAATGCCCGCATCACTGGGCGGATCCTGACATTGTCCGTGAATAGGGGTCTTCTTGGCGGCATCATTTAGAATAGCCGTGATCAAATGCTCCAGCTGTTCAATACGGTCTGGTAGAGTTGATTTTGTGGGCTGTTGCTGGTCTTTGGCAATTCGTCCTGTACTGGGGGGATAGGTACAAGACAGCGAGAGGCCTCGATGACTACAAGCTCCACAAGGGTGGCTTCGATCGCAGCGCAATCTATGAAAGGATTAGTCGATTAATATTGAAGTGAAGCATAGAAATTCTTGGATCGGCCATACTTTCTCCTTCTGCACATATTGCATGAAAGTTGGGGCTTATCCCGTCGCCGACTTGGGGGCGGAAGTTTTCGCCTTGGCTCTGTCATCACACCGTTCAGCAATCGATGATATGACTGTGTTGAAATTTCTAAGCTGCTCTTAATTCGTTCCAAATGGTGTTGCTAAAAATTTGGGTAGGACTGTTTGATTTGGCCTGAGGTGCACACTACTAGGGGGTTGGAGAACGAGGTAGTGGGGCTGACCGTCCGACCGTCCGCTCCGGGATTCCCGCAAAAAGCGAAGCAAATATAATCACGACGGATCATATATGATCTATCATATTCCACACGAATGGTACAAAGTCAGACATAACACCGGCAGTCTTCTTATTTCTTTTTCCTTTTTAAAAAAATCTTTAATCAGCGACAATGATCGCGACCTCAAATGCAGAGAACGACCACTGCCCGCCAATCAAAGGCTTGGATTCATCAACAACAAACGCGTTTAGTCCGAAATCAATGCAATGAAAGGCCTGATCAAAATGAACTTCTTATGTCTGTTGCGGGTAGCCTTGTCAGCCACCATGGTTGATCCTCTCTCCCACCAACTCGGTGGACGGGAAAAGGCTGCTTCATGCACCGCCCGCTGGCAGGGCACTACCACCGTTTGTTTGTGATGTGTTCTTGCGCGAAGATGCTGGTGTTACTGGCGACAACACAGGTGGTATACGTGGCCATGCAGCCCATTGCGGCTGGAAGCGACCCAATGCGCAAGGCGTCCAGGACTTTTGTCATGTTACAGCTCAGTTCGACAGCGCTGTCTTTGAAAACTCGACAGTCTGCCATGACCGCTTCAGTTCCATCCTCGAGTCTGAGAGATATCTTCGTCGTCTGCGAAAGTCCCGTGACTAATAGATCGGACTGATTCTAGTCTGAATAGTGGGGACAGATATGGGGCTGGTGTGGCGCATGGCCTGTGGCTGTTGAGGTGATCAACGATGATGTTGGGTATGGAACTAAACGACATATCAATATGGCGGACAGGTTTTTGGGTATCGCTATTCTGGGGTGATTCTACCGAATTTCTTTGGTCAGTTGGTCCTTCTGCTTTCAAAATCAACCTCACTAAACAGATAAGGCATTTTAAATTCATATGCACATGTGGCGAAGCTGGGGGTATGTTGAGCTGGTTGTTGAAGAAGCCAAAGAGGAAGAGTCCTGAAGATGCAAAGATAAGCCGAGGTGTAAAACCGGACTAACGGAATGCGACACATAAGTGGAAGTTGCAGCGGTGGAACGTTCAGAATTTGACTAAGCTCAGCGGACTAAATTAAACTGCTGCCTGAGTGTATAATTAGAATGGCCCCAAAATTCAAAACACACGATCATTCCACCGGGAATCGTCCTTGGTTCCATGGTTGGAAAGATTTTGAACATTGTATTCTCGGAGCGACAGAGAGGATGAGAGCAGAGAATGGGAATTATTATTATCATGTACGCAAGAATTGCTTAGAAGGGATTCTTCACAAAAGATGCGGACATGTCGGAAATTGCTGAGTGGATTCAACTGAGGACCAAGTGAATCTGGACGATCGAATCTCACAGCCTTACCCGAAGACCACGCTAAGCTCCGCCAGGGGGTTGATTGTGGCGCCCCATGACGTGTATCAGGACCACTTAGACAAGAGAAACCAGAAACTTCGGCGGGAAAACTGGAGTAGCTGATGTGTGGCTTGCTATTCTGCTGTTAGACTGGTTCAGGCAGCCAGGTAAAATCTTATTTTAGAACAGCCAATCACCCCTGAATGACAGTGGAGAACGACGTAGTAGAACTCATCGGCTGAACTCGGCAAAATGAGCCACAGTTTGAATGCGATATTCTTCACAAAGGCAAGGGATCTTGAAAAAGAAATCAGCGGTCGGGAGTAAAGGAAGCAGATTGGACGCATTGGCTTATCATTGTAAACCTTCATGAGTTCTTTATCGCTCCAATGGTAACATGGGTCGCTACAACGTGGATTATGATCAGGTGACCGCCCCCACGGCTCAGGGATTACGCACAGACCACCAAACAAGATTTCCCCCTTAAAAGGGGGATTTCTCCATTTTCTTGGCCTCTCTTGGCTTGCCAAGATCATCACTTTCATAGATCCATTTATCAATTTCTCAACTTCAACAAATCAACAAATCAACATGTTCGAGGCTATCAAGAACCTTTTCTCTGGCCGTGAGGCTACCGAGGAGAACAAGTGGGATGCTACCACCGTGCAAATGCAGCAGCCTAACAGCCCCACTGGCATGAACGAGACTGTCACCCAGCAGCCTGTATGTTTTTCGCACCACTTTACAAATTGAATCAATTTGGCACTTCAGCATGCTAACGTTGAGATCGTAGACCCCCGAGACCATGGATGTGCACATGCGTGGTGGTGGTGAGGGCGAGGATGTCTGCTGCGGAGTGTGAGTACCCCCGATGAAGATTGTCGCATTGAAGTTTGACTGACAACTCTTGTTTAGCTGCGCTGGTCTCTGCTGCTTCGAGTGCTGCGAGTGCTGCTGCTAAATTCACAATACCCATGATCGGAAGGGATGAATGATTGAGGTGCCGCCGGGCGGTTTTCTATTCATGTACATCGCTTACGCGACATATGCTGCAAATCTTACTTTAACCTGTTCATTTATATGTTTCGCTGAGCAAAGTAGACATACCCATTTTAGTGGATATTCTAAACATTAAGCATCCTAGTGAGTCGGTTGGTACTGGCGCTTTCTCATTAACGTATATGACGTAGGGTTGGCGAGATGGAATTGCGGGGAAGGAAATTAAGGTTGAGCATCTGGACTTGTGCCAAACTGCAGTGATTAGTTAGTCGAATTCTCCGTGAGCGCCACAGACTACCAGCCACATGTATACAGGCCTTGGTCTAGATGGTACTATGGAGCCCTGAAGAATGTGGAGAATGTGACGACGGTATGGATGTGGCCGAGCCCCAGGTTTGGTTCGCAGCCAGCATTGGATCTTTCCAACAGCCAATTATCCAGCTCATTTTTCGGTGCATTTCCTCTGGGATGGCATTGAATTATTTGCGCATCTCATATGTTATTCCAAAATCGCCGCATTTATCTTCGCCTATTACCAGGGTCGTTAGAAAAGTGCTGCTTCTTATCCTCGTACAACGGAATCCTCAAAGTGGACAATTGTTGCGAGTTGAATGTTCCACGAAAGGAAAAAACTCATTAATGGCTCATCTGCCGTGTGTCTAAGAGAACACTACAGTTTCTATGCGCTGGTGATGAGCCAGCCTCATGCATACTGGGCCATAGTCCCATCTGCTCTCTAAGATGCTTTTCCCTTTTTCGTCAATTACTCCTTGCAGTGGCAACTTCTTCAATTCTATAATCCCACCCTTCAATTCCATACTCTGCAGAAGGCCACATCACGTTTTATTTTATGCCTTATCATTCACCACCTTTGGTTACACAAGAGACTGCAAGGTAAACTATAACTGTCGAGTGAGGACGCGTTTCAGGTGCCGCGAGACCCGCTGACATCATCGGGCCTCTTTGACTACCTAATATTTCAACCCATCTGTTGGCATTCTCCCCTTCGAGAAACATCTCTGCGACTTTGAAGACTTCCATATCTAGGGATCACCTTGTAAACAGCATCCCCTTGCAGATGAATGGTGGTAGATTCTCAGGATGTGCCCAACAGTTCGTACAACGACTTGAATGTTTTTGGTTGTATTGGTATCATTAGGAGAGGAACACGTTCACCATATCATGTTGGTTATCTGGTTTCTATTTTCGGGAAAGAAGATGTTTCCTGGATCGTTTAAGATCAAGTTCACCAAGACTCATGGATAGAGCATTAGAGTTCATAGCCCACGTGTTCCTTGAACCAAACCGCAAACGTCATAATCAAGTGGATTCTCTCGCAATTTCAACGGTTAAGAGTCCATAATGGATCCGAATACTACAACATGTGGCTGAGCGTTTCATAATACAGATCTCATCATTACAATGCGTCAGGAAGCAACTATTGCTCTACGATCTTCCCATACACCCCGCGCTAGTAACCCTACATCGGGCCGAGACCGCGTGACTGAAATACTGAGGTCATACGCCATTACCGGAATCCTCCTTGCGTAGGGCAATGGCCAAGGCACTCACCGTATTTTATCACGAGGCTGATTCTTACGGATGAGGCTGCTGGGCAATGGGTCTGAGCGTATTCCGGCAGATGCCGATTGTCCGTGGCATTTTATTGTTCTGGACTCAGCGATCTGACTATGCCCATTTTGCAAGTAAAATTGAGAATGAGCAATGGGCGTTTCCGATTAAAACCAGAAATTCAGTCTCAGGCTCCATTATTAGAGCCACCTGCATGGACGATCGCCGTCCGAAAGTCCGAGTTATCAAAAGGCATCTTTAATGTCTGGACGATAAGACCGATATGACGACCCGCTTGTTCCGTCCAAGCGGCCAATACGCATCGATTCCCGCGACAACCTGCCGAATCGTGCTTAGCCTCCCCACATCGCTCAATACCAAAAACCTTGGACGCGACAGGTCCCCGCAATTTTTACAAAGAAGGGTTATCAACATCTACAAGAATGGAGTAGAATTCACATTATCCCTGTCGGTGCATGTATACTAACTCGATTTGGTGTCTCCTGCTTACGATCCAAATCAAAGGTAGACCATGATGAGCATCCAGAAGAATGAGCAGTGTGACAACGTGTGGCCCCGTAAATAGCCGGATGGAGCTGCCCAATCAGGTTAGTGAAGCGCGATGTGCGCGCTACAGATAAGGAGGTTTGAAAGACAAGTGGATCGTAATGGGCACAGCTATATGAATCTCTTCCTTCTCCTCAAAGCTGATTTTCAGACACGACTTCACTTTTGATTTACAAACCAGAGCCTCTTTCTTACTCTTACGCCCTTGGCACCGCATATAGGTCTTCAGTTTATCTCCTCCTTACCTTACTTTCCACATCTTTTGGTGATTACACCTCTTTAATTTTCCTTAGATGGCGGTTTTCTCGTTCTATCCTCTACTACTCCACTCGCACGTTTATACCATATCGCTTTCCCAGCCCACTCGCAGATCCAGTAGACCCAGTACGCGGATATCTAAACCCATACTGTGGGCCAGTCGAAAACTGATTTGCGAGATCGTAGTGGCAAGGCAAAAACCATGTCAATCGAGATCGTCCCGCTGGCCGAGGCCGATATCGCGGGTGTCGTAGACTGCGTGCAGAAAACCTTCGCAGATGACCCTTTTTTCCGGTGGGCCTTTGATGCAAACAAGGTACGAGCCACCTTCCCCAGAGTGACAGCGATAGAAACAGGAAATTGCCCAACAATTAAGTTTCAAGTTTTGGAGAAAGCAACAAAGTAACCAAGGCTTTAACAGTTCAAAGTTGAACGAAATGCAGCCTCGATGGCGGCACACCTACGATTCAGCCTCAACTGCGGCTATCCGGTCTTCGTCGCAAAAGTGGGTCGTGCAGCAAACGAATACAAAACCGACCACGAAATCAGACTAGTGCCAGGCACCATTGTTGGCTTTAGCTGGTGGAGTCCCCCAGAAGCATCCGCCATGCCCCAGACATGGTCCGTCTGGGCCCAAGAATGGCTTCTCTCCTTCCGACAGCTCGCGTTCAATATCCGCTTTGCCGGCCGTGGCGGCCTGAAAGTTCGCCGATACTGGCTTTGGAAGAAGGCTCAGAAGGACACACAGGACGATCTCTGGACTGACCCCCGTGGTTACTACTATTGTAGTCTGCTGGGTGTCAGCTCACAGGTTCGCGGTATGGGGGTTGGAAGACGGCTTATGGAGACCATCTTGCAAAGGGCAGATGAAGAGGGTATCTCTTGTTATCTGGAAAGCTCAAAGGGGTATCCCAATATTGCCATATATGAGAAGATGGGATTTCAGGTTAGCAAGGAGATCATGTGTGATGATGGCGGGGATGTTTGCAAGGTACGTTATTCATGGAATCAGACTTCTTTTGGTGACTGACTAAAGCTGCTTCAGCTGTATGGCATGACTCGCAAACCCAAGACCAAGGCCTAATGACGAGTTACGAACTAACCTGGATACGTTTGATTTCAGCGTGAGGATGGGAAATTGACCACATAGCATGGGAATTGCGATCGTATTGACTAACTCAGTCTTTTAATTGTTTCGAATAGTCGTCACTAAATTGAAATATGATATCTTGATTCATTCTGACCACCTCTCAAAATCTCGTTCTACTAGTTTCAGCGGACAGAAGTATGATTTGTTTGTTTGCATCGAGATTTCTCTAAATCTTCTGATCGGAATGCACATCTCCTTCCCAAGCTTCGATGGTCAATACTGCTTGACGGCCACTACAGGGCAGTTGCGACGAAGGTTTTACTAGACCTTAGAGAGGGGACTGAAAATTGAGGGGAAACTTGTTCGCAATTTCGAATTTGCAGGGATGTCTAGAAAGATTATCAATCTAGATGACTGTACCGCCAACCCGGCGCTTAAAACCAACTCATAAGACGTCTACTACCAACCGATTTCAACACTCATGTCGGGGATAAAAAAATATTTCGTGCCTTCTGCATGCATAATGCATATTTTCATATTTTCAGTATGCACTATCAAACCCCACACTGCCAAAAGCTTCTTCTATCTCCAAGAACACCTCGCCGGCGCCAAAATGTCTCCAATTTTCTCTAGTGCAAACCAGACATAATGCCAAATTCAACAATAAATCATTGTTGGACTTGGTCAGGCTATTGATTTCAGGCGCGTAATCCTGAAATGGGGAATTGCGCCCCCAAATCCCCGCTCGGCCTGGGTTTCCCATGGGACCATGATTTTACTGCAAAGACATGGTTTTACCTGGAGACGGCATGATTTTCTCGACGAAGCCGTGAGCCATTTCAACATAAAAAGGTCCTCTTCCCCCATTCTTCGGGTTCATGCCAGAGCTGCAGTGTCTTTCATCCTTTCGATTTACATTACTTTCTTCTAATTCCTATTTTCGGAATGGGCCTTTACTTGAAAAAGCCTCCCCCTACACCTATCTCCCTCTATCTCTCAACACATATGTCCTTGACTCATCAGCATCATGTCTATACACCCATAGCAAGTCCATTCATGGAAAGCGATCCACTACAATGCTTTACGTCGATCTATATCCCATCATCACACCCTGCCTCTCCAAATTCTCCAATATTGGTTTGCTCTATGAAAAGCCCGGATGAGGTTCTTCCTCCGCCCTGTCGTGAGAGAATTTAGCCTTGAAACAAATGCATAAGGAAATTGTGAGTACAAGTGGTCCCTTACATCGATGATACGAACAGGAAATAACCCAAAACTCATTGGCTGCTTTCAAAAATCAACAACAAAATCATGGAACTAATGGTAAGACCCTTCGGTAATATCAGGTATTGTGTTCCACCAAAAAAATCATATTCGTCCACCTCAATCGACAGAATCAAAACTCGATCCCCTGAAGTGCATCTATCCCACAATCGTCGGCAGTGATTTTGCCTGTACGTGAGGCAGTCTATAACCATCCAGAGCCGATAGACGCAGATCTTTCATCACCCCCCTATACACCGAAATCTCAAAAGAAATCTGCTATTGAATTGAATCCTCCAAAAATGACGCTTGCGGTTAGTTATCATGAGTTCTAGTACCAGTTTCGAAGCTGATGTTCCTTTCCCTTCCAGAATTCCCGCTGTCTAGTCTCCCGAGCACTACCTGCTGTTGAAAGTTTGAGATTTCACAGCCATTTCCATCGCCATCGGCTCTGGATCACGGTAGGTCAACTCCTTTCCTTTGATTCGCTCCTTGTTCTTCGGGGCTGACTAGGTATATTAAATTTAGTCAATGCGTATCGGTCGCTCACGTCACTGAAATCGCGCTCGAATACGGACTATGGAGTCATGGGATACGAATAGGGCCCGGCGTGGGGCATGCTGTATGGAGGCTGGATGGTCGATGCTCGGGCTGGTTGGACTTTCTTTCTCTTTTGTTGCTTGATTTTCCTGTTATGGTGGTGTGTATTTTCTGTCTTTTATTGGATTTTTTGAGTTGGTTGTCTCTGTCCCTGATCCTGGGTTTTTCTTTCCTTTCTCCTGTTGTGTGCCTTTCGTGGTCTTTCTCTTTTCTGATCCAGCTGCCTGGGTTCTGTCAATGCGATCCACTCAAGGGTCGGATATGGCTGCCTCCCACTTCGAGTCATGGGTATCTCTGGATTCTCCACCAAAAAGATGCATTGTATGACTCAAAGCTTCTAGGCGTCGCAAGTACTAAATATACGCTTACACGTCTTTCGAAACGCTGGGAGCCCCACTTCAGGCAGCCATCAATTCTCATGCAGCCAATCAGACTAGGTATGGAGATAAGCGTTAACTAGTGACCGGGAAACACCGCAACCAGATTTCAATCCGAATCCTGTGTCAACGCTAAATGTTCATCGTTATAATGGCCCTCACCGCTGTATTGTTGGGCCCAACCATAACATGCTTAGTCATATATGAGTCTAGCTATAAGTAGCTAAATCGTGATGCTTTTCCTAGAAACATGTACAGAGCAAACATCTACTACTCTATATTTCAAAATGCATGTCGGAGGCTGTTTCTGCGGAAATGTTCGAGTCGAATTGAATGGCGACCCTATCAACTGGGTTAGCAAAAGCATATAATTCATTTTCCCTTTGCTAAGCTGACCGAACTTGGCTGTCTAATAGGGATTATGTCATTGTCTCGACTGTCGCAAGCTTACGGGAGGAGCCTATAGCTACAGTTTGATCGTCAAAACTACAGAACTAGCCATTTCTGGAGATCCGAAAGAAGTGCCGAAGACGGCGGATAGTGGAAATTTCGTTAAGAATTATTTCTGCCCTGACTGTGGTATGTTTTCTACATTTGAATGCTGGACTTTCTAAGGTTTGATCGCATCTGACAAGAGGCATAGGTACCCCGCTTTTTGGCCACAGGATCAACGCCGACGGATCTCGTGCCGAGATCACAGTTGTCCGGGCAGGAATATTTGATGACATCCGACTTTTAGACCAATCGAAGCCCGGGGTGGAATTATATTCTGAGAGTCGATTGAAATGGTTGTGTGCCGTTGAGGGGGCTATTCAAGTTAGCGGCATGATGCCCCTGCAATAACCTAACGAGCGCGCTTAATATGGAAACATTGAAGCGGAAGGATCGGATGTCTATATAAAAATTATACAAAGCTACCGGGGCTAAAGGGATTCTTGTGGAAAATTACATACCATTGAAAGACGCGTAGGTGGTGGATTAGGAAACATGGTTGGCATTGGTTGCTATTTTCGGGACCAAAAATTTCAACTTTTCTTTCTTGTTTCATATATCCATTCAAATCAATTATTCTAGAATATTCCTGGACTAATATTGAACTGTTAGATCATCCGTCAAGATCCGCAGTGGCTGTTCAGATTGAGGGAATGTGAAAATGAGACCGAATCAAAGTGATTGTTCTTCGGTCCACAATTCCCCCATAAAGTAAAAATGAGGATCAACCAATCGCATTAGTTGTGGAGTCAGACATTGTAAAAGCATACATTGATCAGAATTGCGAATATGAGCCATCGCCCCAGAGCTGGCGTAAGCCTTTTATGTCGCATGTCCCTGCTTTAATTCTTGGGAATTTTCTTTCTTTCACCTCCATCACCACACATTCGACTATTTGTTTCCCTCTATCACCCACAGATTCGATATTGATCTACGCTCTAGTTCTCTACGATCGGGATCCCCACCCCACCATGCACTGACCAACACCCAACGCCCGATCGGACTATACACAACACCAGCCCATTCCCAGTCGCAATCAGAATCGACACGTTTCCCAGCTCCCCGGAAATATCAATTACAGCTCGTTCACAGTCTACTCACCCACAATCTCACCATGGCCCTCACTCAAGCCGCTATTATCGTTATCGTCCTAGTCGGCTGTCTAGCCATCACCGCCCTGGGAGCTTCCATCTTCCGCCGCTACAACCCACTCGGTGATTCTCCACTATCCACCGATTCATCTCACCAACAGAGCATATACATGCGCCAAGTACGAATAAGGAATTATGGCCATCTTAAGCGGGAGTCAATGGGTGCTGCAAGAGATCTGGAGTCGCGATGTAGGTTACTTTATCAAGTCTGCTTATCGATTGCAGCTAACCGATTCAGATACCTCGGAGGAAGCATCGGGTTACTACCCTCATTATGCGCAGGACCCACAACCTCTGTCGAATCCCGCATGATTAAACGCAAACAACAACGAGATATGATCACCATGATGGTTACTTTACGGGAGGTTGGACTGGTCAACCCCAGGCGTTGGAATAAGGGAAATGATGGTTTTTAGGGACCGAATCGACTCGCAATCGAGTGGTTTCTGTGAGGATCCGAGTCAAAATGATGGAATGGTATTCACTCGGCTCACGGATCAAAGCATGAGTCTTTCTCTGATTTCAGATTTCAAGCGTTCATTTGATTTGCATATTCTTTGTTGACTACATATGTCTATGGAAGTCCCCACTCATGGGCGCGCCTCTTGCAATTTGCATGAATGTTATTAACCTTTCAGTTGATGTCTTTATTACGGAAATTCCTGAACTACGCAATTCACCTCTCACAACCAAGTGTAATAGGTCAGAATCAGCTCTCCTCCATACTACATCCCGCATTATACGGTTCCTAGATTCGGCTCAAAACGAACTGACGTCAAAAAGACGATGAACTCGAAATCCACTGAACACAAGCCCGAGAATATGTTGAAGACTATTTATTCTCCACTAACCGTTGGCAGATCACATAATTGGGATGTCAAGATAGGTGACCCTATTGCAACCTCCGGAGAGACCCATTTCTTTAGCTCTATGGAACCTCACATCGCAATGTTTATTGATTCCACAAGGAATGTGAATCGTCTGCATCATTCTCGCCTGGCTGGACTAATAATTCGACGGTCTTCAGACTCTAGCCAAAATTGTGTAGATCTACAGCATTGCGCTTCTCAGCGCATGTCTGCTATTATATCTTCTTCGCGCATTTCTCTATCCAAAGCATGTCTGCAACGAACTGCGCACCAACCTCATAGAGAAGTCCTACCGTTTCTCTGTTCCCATCGCCCAGACCTCCATGCTCGAATTGGCCGCACTACAGTATAGTGATCGCGCTGGTCTCACCATCTTCATCCTGGCTCTCGATATCCCAAATTACCAACTCAAAATCCAAGCACTAGGCGTCCAGAGCCTGCCTTTCGCCGTGTCTCTTCCCTCCGTTGCCATGATACCCTCTGCTGCCGGTGGGGAAGGGATCTGCCGCAAGACTCACATCAGTCCATGCCTTAAAGTTCCCGCCATAATTGTCGAATATGTCGAAGTCGACGGCGGACTCTTAGTTGCCGCGGGATACGCCGTCTTGGTCATGTTCCAGCACTTCAACCAGGTCCAGTTGACAGCAGACAAAATCTTCCAAGACATGATCTTCTGTGAGCCATTCGGGCAAGGCTCATTTGCCCTGCAAGAACTCGGTGAGGCAGTACTTGGAAGCTTCGGGGCCTACCACCGAGGTCGATTTCCCACCGCAAAGCAGGCAATACAATTGTTTTTACGAGTTAGTTTCCATTTCGAGCTTTTGACCTGGAAATACGCCATATTCTGGCGATGCTTCGTATCTTTAGCATATTACATACACTCGGAGTTCCAGCCACGCGGCGCCTGAAGACCCCCTTTCAGTTTGGCGGCGTGGTCGGTCATATTTCCTGGGTTATGTCGATCAAACGTTCTTCAATCAATTCTATTTATAGAGTGATACTAACATGCGGTCCCAGGCAGTCTTCACAAATGGCGCTGTCAAATTTTAGAAGATCATGGATTCGCCAGCCTCAGAGGTTGTTTCCACCACTCTTCTGCTTATCCTGTTAGTGATGTGGATTGTCAATCAAGCCTTGACATTTCAGAGAATTCTCATCGGTCGGATTTTTGGTCTCGAGCACAGGTGGAGGTAAAAAAGGCTGGACTCGTTTCACGGGAATAAAGATGCCTGATGAGCCAAGAGTGATCAGCGAGTATGGCTTTCCTGACGCTGTTTTGCTGGGGATTGCAGCCTTAAACGCGTATAAGTCGGCCGTTTCATTGGGTGAATCCGTTTGGGGCTGCATCGCGCGACGCCAAGCACAGCTCCACATCTTTCCAGGAAGACGAATACGCCTGGGGTCGGTCCAAGACCCTAGCGGTCTAGGCTAGCGGGTTTGAAAGGCACAAACAAAGATTGACTGGGCTAAGAGCTAGCTTTTTAGCGGGATCGTTATTCGCATGGCTGAAACTTTCTGGTTTCGGCCCCGAATGGCAGGCGTCATCATCCCACATTTATCTCAATTCGGTCGTATTCTGGTCGCCTAAGCTGAGAAACCCCTAGGAATTCAGTCGCACGTGCAATCCAACGGGTTTCCGTATTATCTGGCAAATGCCTCAAGGGGAAATATTAGCGTATCCAGTCGGAGGCGGATTCCCCGACAAAGAACCTCCGACCCTCCGAACGGACGGTGCGGTGAGGAGATTCCGGACCTGGATAGAGCTGAATTCCATGATCCGGTGGAATTGTGGATATAAAGTGTCGATTTCTTGACGAATCAAAAGGAGAGAAAATTAGAGGAAAATTTTCAATTTCTTCTCATGCTTACCTGATCTGATCACACCCCCACATGGTTCGTGCGCAGGGCAGGATACGAGTACGGCGCCGAGGCTAATGGACTGGAAATCTAGCCATATCTATTTATTAATATGTCTTCGAAGGGAAAAACAACTTCTCTCTTTTCTCAAGCTTCCTTTCATGAACTCTTTATACTTGATAGTTCACGGACCAGATCAGATTGATCATGATCTTCAATATGCAGGAACTGCTTATGAGCACCAGTTCTGTAGTCTATGATAGTGACACGGCAAGCGAAGAACGGTATGAATACGCCCCGCTGTAACAATTTTCTCTTCATTCTCTAATCTCATTCAGACCTTCATCACAATCCACAAGAACCAAGATTCACGCAAATTTCCAAGTAGCCCGTCCGCCCCCAAAATCATCACTCCGTCTCGCCCCAAAGCTACTCCTGCAGATCCAACAAATTGCAGCAAATCACCGTCCAGTCCCAGTTCTGGAAATATGGCGACCTCCTTTCTGCAAATCAAAGCTCACGCGGGAATTTGCCTTACGCCCGAAGTTAAAATCTGGTGATATCTACGCTACCAGCAGTGAACCATATATTATGCGTGCCAATTCAAGTCGGGCACAATCGACCCATTCTGCCTCGCAGGACGAGGATATCGGTGTGCCGCATAGGGATATTGTTGCGGCGCTATGTCAATCGACTGAGGAGACGCCATCATCATCTATTTACTTCCGCGAGGCTCGATCTACCTGGCAGGGTAGTGCGGGTGTTGCGGGATTGGAGAAGACGCCATGTTACCGATTTACCATTAAGAACGATGAGGATGGGAAACAGGAATCAGAAACTCCTGGACGGATGATCTTGCAATGGGAGAAACGGACTTCATCAGCTAAAGGCGAGCCTGGTTCAGAGCAATTTGTCCTATTCTTGATTGATCGGACAGCGCGGAGGAAGAGCCGTCTGGCAACTATGACACGCGGTGGATTGGAGATCCTTGTGCGCAAGAGTTCTGTCATGGAGCACTTGCAAATATGCATGGATCTGACAAATTCTCTACAAAGTACGAGCGGTGCCAGTGCGCATGAGGCATTGGAAGGGTGGTTATATACGGAGGTCCTCACGCTGGGCATGTGGGTTGCCCAACAAGAGGGATGGCATGGACTAGCTTCATAAATCCGACTGGATGGATTTCACGAATAACGATACCAATAGACACAATAGACATGATTCAGCGACTACCTTTGCACTAGTACGTAGCGATGTTCTCCTCCAGGGCCTTGATCTGAAGCGCCAAAAGACGCGAATAATATCTGCACAGAGCCAAGTTTCCACCCATCAACCAGAATCCGGGGTGCCCGCTGCGCTGCCAGATTGTCCGGAATTCACCCTCCGCATTCAGCCCCCAAACATCGCCAACACGATCGGCAACCTCATCACCAAAGATAAGACGTGCCTGCGTTCTCATATTCTGGTATCCAGTCGCAAAAACAATCTCATCAGCTTCCAGCTCCGATCCATCTGCAAACCGGATCCCATGTGGCAGAATCTCGCTGATCTCTTGTCCCTGCTTCACCTTCACCTTACCATCAACAATCAACTGGCTTCCTCCAACATCAATATAGTAACCACCTCCGCGCTGGAAGTATTTCATCATAAGCCCCGCCTCCATCGGGCCACGATCAACCTCGAACCCTGCCTTCGCCAGCCCTTCAAGCGTCTTCACATCATTCTGGTTAGCCAACTTTGTGATCTTCGTCTGCTGGAGCTTAAACAGCTCAAGTGGTACACTCATTAGATATGTGTCCGCATCCTCGGTAGGCGGGCCCGCCTCCTCATAAAGACCCTTAAGAGCAATTTCAGTAATGGAGTTCGACGACACCACGCAAGTCGAACTCCGTTGCACCATGGTGACCTCATAACCCTTCTCATAGTAATCCTGAGCAATATCATGGCCAGAATTACACGATCCAACCACAACGGCCTTCTTCCCCTTAGACCCGTCCTTTGCGCCCAAGAATTCGGAACTGTGACAGATCTGATCGCCCTGGAAAGTCTCCATGCCTATGAAGGTAGGCAGATTCTTCTTCCCAGAATGTCCGGTAGCCTGAATGACATGGCGCGGGTGGAATTCACGCGTCTCGCTTGAGCCATCTACTTTCGTGCGCTGCAAGACGACGGTCCATTGCTTCTTGGTTTCGTCCCAAGATGAAGATTTCAGCTCCGTGCGAACCCAGACATTGAGCTCGAGTAACTTGACGTAGGACTCGAAAAACTCGGCCAGTTTATCCTTTGGTGTGAAGACGGGCCAGTTGGATGGGAAGGGGATGTATGGCATGTGGTCATACCACACTGGGTCGTGGAGGACTAATTGATGATACCGATGACGCCAGCTATCTCCGATTCGGTCTTCCCGGTCAATGACCAGGGTATCCACGTTGAGCATCTTCAGACGTGCAGCTGCAGTAAGTCCTCCTTGGCCGGCACCTAATCACATGTCAGCTTGACCGACCCAATGCCTCGAAATGTTACTTTAGTGATACACATACCAACAATCAAGACAGCGGGGTCTGTCTCTTCATAATCCTCTGTCGCTGTGCGTCTATCCTGCCAGTTCTTTCGACCCTGTTGTGCCCCATGCTGCACTCCAACAGGTCTGCGGCCATTAATCACTTCCTCGTGGCTAGTTATCTCGGCAAGGGTAGTGAAAACAGTGAAAATCTTCCACTCCTCACCCTGCTGCGCCAGCCGCACAAGACCCCTCCCATTGCCGAACCCAGTCGTAACTTTTACGAATAATTCAATCCCATTAACCTCGCCAAACGCATCAATGGGACCAGTATGCGGTGCTGTAAAAGGCGATGAATAGTCAATGTCGAACTTGATCGCTGAAGCAGTTTTAATAACAAACTTGGAAAGAGCCTCGGCTCCCTTCAGCGTGCGGAATTCCCATGAAAGGCAGAGATGATCGCGCCAGTAGCTGTTGTCGATGAACAACGACGCCAATGCCCCAGTTTCTTTCTCTTCAATGGCCAGGTTGAGTTTCCCAATTAGACCGCCAGCGATATCGGCTGGGTTCTCGGGTGTGGCTATACTCGTCTGCGGTAGAATACCGAGAGGAATGTCGCAAGAGCCCGGCTCCACCCTGTACCGGGAGGGAAGGCCCTGAGTCTCCTTGTCGATGACGGTCATTTTGGATCGTATGACGAGCGTGAATTCTCAGGAGTGAGGCAAAAGGTAGAGGAAAAGTCTCAGAAGCAGAATGATGAATTTCTCCACCCGTATTTATTTACGCCCGAAGAACCCCGCAGTGGTGCTGCTGGTGCATACACTTCACAGACCCAGTGTGACACGTCGAAGCTTGCCGAGTCTTACCTTTGGCCTTGACTGTCAACTGTCCAGAGTAATAAAAATTACAGCTGAATTTGATGAACTCAAGGCTAGCTAAGTAAGTAAGAATAGCTGAGTAACGTCGATATAGAATGCTTAGCTTTTGGAAGCGGAAGGGTCCTATGCCCCGCTGGAACCAACAATACAGAGAGAGCAACATCGCACCAAAAATACCGATTGCGGGGTAATCGGCGATCATCCCGAAATTCTGATTTTTTGACTTTCTTGGTCAATCAGATCCAAAAACTATCGATGGGATATTTTCTTGATAAAAGACCGATCGTGATAATGCGGCATCGTAAGTCGGATTTTTTAATCGGACTCGTTGGATAGCGAATTTACCGAATAACAAATTAGTATATGAGTCAATAACTTCATACTTCTAATTTAATGAATCATGTTTCAAGATTAATTCAAAGCATGTTGCCTACAATATTTTTTCTATCTTTTTGGAATGGATACCTCTCCATTTCTCCAGTTTATCAACTCAGTCACTTCATCTGGTCTGCTCGATGTAGATGAGTTGTAGCGAGCGCAACTATCTCAGACATGCGATCTGTTGAAAAGTCTATGTGAATCGCTCCTGAAGAGACAATCAAACTTCTTTTTGCAGTTGGTATCTTAAAACTTACTAAGTCTTTCTAGCAGAAACAAGCTGATGGATTTTAGCTCACCAGGCGATGGTAATTCGCCTGGGTATTGACCTCAAGCTCTTCGATAGCATCGCTAATTTATCGGAGCAGAATGATGGCCAGGTCACTGTGAACCAGATTGCAGAAGATTTTAGAGCAGACCCAAAACTCATCAGTATGCTTGAAGGCTTCCACACCGCACACATCGCAAGATTTGCTAGTTTGAACAGGGAGAATCTGGAAGCCTTGAGGATGCATCTGACATGCAGCCTTCTATATTTGAGGCTAGGCTAACCTATAAAGTATATTTTACTTTATATGGCCTTAAATGAGGTTTTCTCACATGAACTAGCATCATTGGTCTAGTGGTAGAATTCGTCGTTGCCATCGACGAGGCCCGTGTTCGATTCACGGATGATGCATTTCTTTTTGTCGTTTTTGGTTGTGTTTGTGTGTGTTCCTTGTCCCGGTCTACCCGAAAACTACGGATACGGAGTAACTTGATCATTTACTCTGTGTTGATCTATTTTTATCTCACCCCTTAATCCCGGAGATTACATCGGAACAATATTAAGCTATTGGGAACTATCAGCGGTTAACTGCAGTTTACTTCGCGCCTACTGTTCTAGACCAATATGCTGGCCAGGAACATCCGCTCAAGTTCCGCGAATCGGCGTCGTTAGCCCATGGAGATGGAGACACGCGTTGCTGGAGCCACTTGACTCGCTTTTTGGTCATCTTGGCAAGACTACCAAGAAAATGTGCCACCAGCCTATAATACGCCTAGACTTCCGCCAATCTGCAGCTCGCGGAGACTCTCTCTCCTTATCTGTCTCTGGGCTCCTGTAATCAACATTGGACCCCTAAAAAATGCTGGAGCCCAAATTAACTACATGAAATTAGTATCCAGATGTTCGCCATGAGTCGGTCCAGACGCCAATGGCTGGGTTTCTTCCTGTCGTTATCCATCATATTCCTGCTCTATCGGCACCATCGCTCTTTAAACGAATCCAATGCCTCAACACCAATTGATGAAAAAGTCGACAATCAGGATCAAGGTCCTGATATTCCCCTACCGGACTTCCAAAATCCCGATTTCCCAAGCGAACCGCCACTGGATACCCATGCCCACGAATCCTTTTGGGGCCGTTTGCCTTTGCGCCATATCCTCTTGCCCTCCTTACTTCCACCGATCCAGCCGCGTCTCGGAATCCCCAAAATCCAAGCAGACCAATCCAGCTTCTCCGGAGTCACGACATGGTTCCAGAAGAGCAGGCAGGCAGCGGTGAAGGACGCTTTCACGCGATGCTGGGATTCCTATAAATCGCTCGCGTGGCAGACCGACGCGCTTGCGC
This sequence comes from Penicillium lividum, assembly GCA_028828245.1. NCBI lineage: Eukaryota > Fungi > Ascomycota > Eurotiomycetes > Eurotiales > Aspergillaceae > Penicillium > Penicillium lividum. Next base: position 1,769,327 of record JAQJAG010000002.1, read on the forward strand.
CCATAAGCGGACTGCCTAATAATGCATTTGGTGGCTGGGGATTGATGATGATCGATAATCTGGATACACTGTGGATCATGAGAATGCGAACGGAGTTCGATGAGGCTGTTGCGACCGTTGTGGAGATCAATTTTGAGAACACTCAATCTTCGGAAATCAACACGCACGAGATCAATATCCGCATTCTGGGCGGTTTACTGGGCGCATTTGACCTGAGCGGCGATCAACGACTGCTGAGAAAGGCGATCGAGGTTGGTGACATGCTTTATGCGGCGTTCGACACGCCGAATCACTTGCCGATCACTCACTGGGATCTGCACCGAGCCGCACGGCAAGAAGAGCAGCTCGCCGAGGAAGCGGTGTCTGCTTCAGAACTCGGCTCTTTTATTCTTGAATTCACAAGGCTATCACAATTGACCGGCGAACCTAAATACTTCAATGCCGCACAGTTTGTCATGGAACGACTCGGCCAGCTGCAGGATGTGACCAAGCTTGCAGGACTGTGGCCTGTGGTCCTGAATGCCCGAACGGAAGTGTTCGATGGAGATTTCTTTACATTGGGCGCTGAGGTGGATTCCCTTTACAAAACATTTGCGAAGGCAGATATGATTCTTGGAGGCCGGTTCCCCGTGTATCGTAAGATGTACGAGAGATTGACACGGACGGCCGCTGGACACAGCCTCTTCCGTCCCATGACTCCTCATAATAAAGACATTCTTGTCCCAGGATCGATCCGCGTGATGATGACACAGAACGGAAAGTCGCGAACCCTATTAGAAAGCCGGGTTCACCATCGTTCCTGTTTCACGGGCGGCATGTTTGCATTGGGAGGCGTATTCTACAGTATTCCAAGCCACCGCAAAATCGCGAATAAGCTGGTCGATGGCTGTATCTGGGCTGCCCAGGCTATGCCTCTGGGCATCATGCCCGAAGTATACGAGACAGTCCCTTGTGCCTCCCAGACCGAATGCCCCTGGAACGAGTGGCACTGGAAACAAGAGGTCTGGAAGAGCGTGAACTCCAGCCCCGAGCCGGACCCCGACATGGACATCGATGCTTATATCCGTGATCACCACCTGCCAAAGGGCTTCATTTCCATCCCCGACACTCGCTACAATTTGCGACCGGAGACCATCGAAAGCATGTTCAATCTTTATCGCATTTCCGCCCGTGAGGACCTGCTCGATACCGCCTGGGAAATGTTCGAATCGATTCAAAACACCACTGAAATCATCAATGGCAACGCTGCCCTCGCTGATGTCACCTCTCCGGCCGAGGAACCGATTCATATTGACTCCATGGAAAGTTTCTGGATGTCACAAACCTTGAAATACTTCTATCTTATGTTCAGCGCGCCCGATGCCCTTAGTCTGGATGAATATGTCTTTAACTCTGCAGGACATCCCTTCAAGCGACCAGACAATATGTGGGAACAATAGACCCTCACTCCTCGCTCTTATATTTCCCCGCTCATTTCAATGTTGGTTTACTCTTACGACTGTAAGATGCATGTACATAGCGTTGGCGTTAAGACCAGTATAGAATATCCAGGAAACATTTGCATTGATTATAGCAGCCAAAAACATCTCAGCAATGATGTTCTGAGATTAAACAGAATAACATGTTTGCAGCAAAATAATGAAACATTTGAAGTTCTTCCGTCATGTCTTGATCTACTGTCGAATCGCCGTTTTCGGATCTTATCAATCCCACGTCTCCGATCCTACTGATAGTTAACTCCGATAAATTTCTTCCACTTTTCGCGACGCTATTCATAGCATTGGCCTTGGAGAATGGTTATGAAAGACCCTGAGACGGGATTGCTGAATACTCCTAACACAAATCCGCCTGAAGAGGCCGGTCCCCAGACTCCCAACATTCTTTCCAATGGAGACGAAAACTCCGGGAAAGGGAAATCCGGCGAGAAAGCCGAGGATACCGATTTAACCCCAACAGAATCATTGTCAAAGCCCAATCGCTGGAAATCTATTATCGATGCTTTACTGTGGGCACCACCGTGGTGCAGATGGGACAAGGAGAACCCACCTAAATTTGGGATGCCATTAAACATTCTATTTGCCTTTGCTGGAACATTTACGGTATGTCTTGGAAATCCGATCCCCACATCTTCTCCACTTGCTGGAATATCACTGACGTCTATGTAGGTTGCCAACCTATACTATGCACAACCTCTTCTGGATACGCTTGCTACCTATTTTGATGTATCCCATGAGCGAGCATCACTTGTTCCTACCTGTAGCCAGGCTGGGTATGCCGCAGGGTTGATTTTTCTCTGTCCACTGGGAGATTTGGTTCGGAGAAGACCGTTTGTCCTCCTCCTGACATTCATAACTGCGACTCTATGGATTGGCGTGTGCATCACCAAATCTTTTAATGCCTTTCTCGCCATAAGTTTCCTTTCTTCGGTAACCACTGTTACTCCGGTACATCTTTACCTTCGTGAAACCCCTAAATTGAGCCCATGCTTACCTTTGCAGCAAATCATGCTTCCCCTGGTGGGAGACCTTGCTCCACCAGCTCGACGTGCAGCGGCATTATCAATCGTCACATCAGGCCTAGTACTAGGTCTACTATTCGCGCGCCTTCTCTCTGGAATCATTGCCGAGTACTCATCCTGGCGAAACATATACTGGCTATCTCTGGCACTTCAGTATACAATCTTCATTCTACTTTGGGCATTCATGCCAGATTACCCACGAACAAACAGGGACATCTCTTACCTGAAAGTTCTAACCTCAATGGTACAACTATTTCTCACCTCCCCGGTCCTAGTATGCGCTACATTCATGGGATTCTTCCTCTCAGCAACCTTTACCAGTTTCTGGACAACACTTACATTCCTCCTGTCCGGTGCCCCATACCACTACAACACAGTCACGATCGGTTTGTTCTCGCTAGCAGGCTTGACACCAATGTTCCTTGGACCATTTTTTTCCCGATATGTGATTGACAAATTCGTTGTCCATGTATCTCTTCTAATAAGTTTAACGATCGCGCTTGCGGGAATCTGCATTGGGACGTATACAGGCACGTTCTCTGTTGCGGGTCCTGTTCTCCAAGCGGCATTGCAGGACTTTGGTCTTCAGATGACGCAGATTGCGAACAGGACTGTTATATACAGTGTTGCGCCGAAGGCGCGCAGTCGAATCAATACTGTGTATATGATTGGTGTTTTCTGTGGGCAACTTATGGGGACGGCTGTTGGAAACAGAGTTTATGGTGAAAGAGGTTGGATTATGAGTGGTTCTGTCAGTGTGATTTTTGTCGGAGTGGCGTTTATTCTTTGCATGATACGCGGCCCGGCTGAGACAGGATGGGTAGGATGGAGTGGTGGTATTCGGATTCGAAAAGTGGAAGCACAATAGAGGGCTGGATGTGCTCTATCTTGGTTTAGAAGGGACTACGATGGTCCACGGATCGGTTCCAGAAGCCTTAGACTAGAATATAAGTATTTTCCATGAACTTTTGTACACGTGTATCAGAATCGGAAGATGGGTCAGCTCCGAAATATTAATTATCTTGCCTTGAACACATCAAAGACACGGCGGATCAAATGTGCTACTATCGACAAAGGAAGGAATATCCCAAAAGTTTAACTCATCCAGTCCGAGACCAGGAAACTAGACACAAGTTAGTTGCTTGAAACATATGAGCGATTATAGAGACTTACCATTAAATCCGAGCCTAAGCTGGAACCAAATGCACTCTCGGGTGTCCAAATGCTGGAATCACCGATGGATGTTTGCAGGGCCCCATCTTCCACAACTTGAGACTTAGTAATATGTTGCGAGAGTAATTCACGGCAAGTCTGCATGGATACCAAAAGCGCTTCGCGGATATTAGCCATTTCTGCTTTTTCTCCCCTTTGCACTGCTTGAATTTGTGCCAGTACGCCTTCGAGGAGAGAGTACCGTTTCATGCTTGGAATACCCGCCTGCAAGCTGTCGTAAAGGTGACTCTTGATACGCTCCAAAGCCTGAATCAGGGGTGCTCGGGCAGCGTGTGCAATATGATCAACTGCCGTTGGAATCCATGGAGAACAACCTTCTGGCTGAATGACAGATTCTTCTTCGAATTGTGTGATCAATTCAGATGAGATTACCATAATAACATCAAGGGATAGGTGTGCTTTAAATAATCCCGATCCTGATAATGCAAGTCGTTGGAAGTCTTGATAAGGTTGTATGTCTGTGTCTGTGGTGTCATGTGGACTCTCTCCATATGAAGCCATAATGAGAGCGGAATCAAGACTCAATTTTCGGGCAAGAAGGAAACGGGGGTCCTTCGCGGCTTGGATTGTGAATGGTCGGTATAAGTTTAACAAAAATCGTCGCAGTAGGGTATCCATAGTTCGATGATGAAACTGGGTTGGTCGGTACTTGGATCTTGAATGTGCCATATATGTATGAAACAGCGCAGCCATTTCTTTACTGGCTAAAACAAGTAGGTTTCCCAGGTGCAAAGTGGTCTCATAGAGTGGTTCCTGGCCACACTCATTGATAGTTCTGGCAATTTGCAGGCGAGTTGGAAATGACTGTAAAAGTAGAATTTGCAACGAAGAGTCCGTAAAGAAATCTCCAAGCTGAACAGGAGGTAGGACTGTGATAGATGGATCGATATCATCGTCATCTAAATTGGCTGGGGGTCGAGTATCATAATCTGCTTGAGAAAGCAGGGGTGGCATAGCGGCATCGATGGCGAGTTGAACGTTTAGTTCCAGGATAGTTGCCCAAACCCGACGCCGCATTTCACCATCAAAGACTGACACCGTTGGGAAGTTGGACGGGTCACGATGTAGTCCCTGGCCTACTGCTTTTCGTAACAACGTCCCAGCCGACATCCAATTAGATTCCTTATCCATGGCGTAAGCTTGCCGGCAAATTAGAAGCAAAGTATACACCTGCAAGCCCTCAAGATTGCCAGTCTCCTTTGAGAATGGGCCGGATAGCCACCATTGTGCTGCATAAACCCATCGCTGGATTGGCATACCAAGCTCATTTAGTGGACCAGGCCTGCAGTAGAAAATGGAGCCAATCGCAAGAATCAACAGAAGCTTGAGAATAAATCCTCTCGAGGCCGAGTGAGGATCCTCCCAGAAACGCTCGTATTCTTGATAGAATGTTGGAACATGCAGCACACGGTACATCATGCCAAGCGTGCGGAAGTAATGCCGGACGAGCTCGTTGCAAATTTCTCTTGGGGGCAAGTCACTCAATAGACTTGGCGCGGGATCTTCTAACCGCGGTGCCTGCCATTTCTTGATGCGATATCTCAGTTTGCGAAGACCTGCGAGTGACTGGCTGATTTGATTGTGTTCGGCATCTGTACAGCTACCTGTGCTGCGTACTTGACGCAAAAGACGGAACTAAGGGGTTAATCGAGAGAGCTTGAACTACTCGGGGTTACTTACCTGCTGAAACACAAGAGCCCAGTGGGTTGTACCAAATAACTTTATCTTTCCGTCATCGTTTTTGATGCGAGGTGCGAGAGGGGAGATGAAGGTTTGGGGTTGATCCGATTTTAAAGATTTACCAGCGAGACGACCCAGAGTCCTGTTCAATGGCAGAGAATCTGTATCTTGGTGACAACTTTGACCAACTTCCCCTGCGTTCTGCTCCAAGTCCTTCACGCGATCCTTCAGCGCTTTAATACTGCGTTCAAGCTGCGCTATTCGAGCATCTCCAGAGATCTGACCAGCGCGAGAGCCATATTGGCCTTCGGAGTTCGAATCAGGTTCGCTTATCCGGGCAGAATCAAGTTTAGCGTCCAAAGCGGCTTTTCCTTCGTCGACATATGCGCAGTCCAACAAGGGGTGAGACCTGATGCAGGGACCACATGGCATTTCCCGGTCGCATCGCACCTTGCGTCGTCGACATTGCTCGCAGGATAGCGCAGGCCTTCTGCGCTTTCTTGGATTCGTCAGATTATTTTCATTGCTGCTCATTTTGGCAATTGTGACATGACATATTAACTTTTGAGTGAGTTTCCTTAAAGCCTTATAAGTCGTTCACCAAGGTTAGCGTCGCGGAATTCCGGTGAATTCCGGCAAATTGCGGGAATTTCGGTCGATAAGGGCATTATCAAACTTTGTAGATAGTTCGTTCATTCTAATTGATTAATCCCATTCATTGAATATTAAGATTTTTATTTATCAGCTTTCTCACATATGCACATGTGCATATTCTAAGATTTGTTTATTACTCTAATTCAAAAGTTTTCATGCACGGATATGTACATCGTACAGGTATGTATTCACCACATTCATGTGGGCCAGAAATATATATATCAACAATCATGCAGCCAACCCATTATTCCCATCCCAAACACCATTTAGAAAAAGAAAAGAAGAAAAAAAACTGATAAACAAAGGTCTACCCGCCAAATGACATGGCACGTTTCCGTGCAGATCTTTGTCGAATTCCTGCCTCTCGGCTCTTGCGTCCCATGCGACCCAAGGCCATCGTTTCGAGAGTATAAGGCTTCCCACCCCAAAGAATGTTGTTACCCTTTTTCTGTTGGAGTGGAGGAATCCAGAAGTGTGTCACGATGGCACCGATGATCATACATGCACTAAAAACAAAAAGAACAATGCCGTGGTGGCGAGTCGATTCATCTCCAAGACCACCGCCAAAACGGTAGTAAGTGGAGAATACTTGGACGAGAATGGAGCCCAGCTTGCCAGCACCGGCACTAATACCGTAGCAAGTGGCTCTGTAACGAGTGGGGAAGATCTCTGCGGGGATCATGTAGGTTGTTGCGTTCGGACCTGGGTAGTGTTAGTTGAATGCGAAGGAATTGTATTGATGTACATACCGAAGTTGAAAAGGATCTGACCGATGATGTAGAGGGTGACCGACACAGGCGGACTATTTATTAGACAAACGAAAACACTACCCAGTGCAATGAAAAGCACGGATAGACAGAGGAAGGTGTATTTTTGCAAGGCTACTCGTTCGATGCGGTGGGCGAAAATAATAAGCAGGAGACCACCGACAAAACTGCCGATGTTGAGAATCACCAAAGCGCGAGTGGAGGTGTCAAAGAACATGTCGTAAACGCTAGCTCCTGCGCGGGAATCGGTCATCCAGTATGGTTCCGACTTTGAGATATGAAGCTCGCCCCATGTCTTAGCAAGGAATTGCGGACTGGCAAGACTGATACCGTAGAAACCGAAATCCATGAGCAACCACGCAATAGTGGTGCCAGCCAGACTGCGCCAGTTGCCTTCGGTCCAGAAGTATCGGATTATGTCGGATTTCGCGAGCCGCCAGTTCGAGTTCAGGGTCGCTGGTGGCAAGCTGCTATATTCTTCATCTTCATGAATAGAGGAACTAGCCAGAGAGGATATAGGTGGGAGATTGATCGAATTTCCCATAATGGAAGTTATGTTTCCAAAACCCTGTGCATCAAAGCCTGAGCTGATAGATGGCTCAGTGAAGAGAGTTGTTGCGTCGAATTCCGCGGTAACTGGGTCGTCCTCGATCTCGACTAGGTAGCGTGGACTCTCCGGAATCGCGAATCTGAAGAGGGTCGCAATGGCACCGGGGATAACGCCGATGCCCAAAACCCACCGCCACATGCTGTCGACGCTGCGAGTCAGATCGTCGCTGCTGCTGCTTCTGCCGACTGCGATCACGATTAGTGAGACCAAATTTCCCGCGATTTGGCCCAGAGGTTGCATGAAGAAGACACTGGCCATCATGCGGGCACGGTGCTTTGTCGGAGCGAATCTGTCACTCGTTAGCGATATTTCAGTAGACCTCAAACTTGATACGCACTCTGACGTGATGACAGCACTGAGGGGATAGTCGGCGCCAACACCGATGCCGACACAAACTCTCCACCAGATCAACCATGTGAAGACATTCATACTGCCATTTTTGCCTTCAGAAGACATGACCACGCCGAGTGTAGCGGTGATCAGCAGCACCAGTTCCACACCGTACATCTTCTTCCGCCCGTTTTTGTCCGCTAAAAATCCGAATAGCACCATACCGAGCAATGTGCCAGCCAAGGTTGCGATGTTGATGCAGGTCAGACGGATCGAGGAGGGATCGTCTTTCCAATAGACGTAGGAGATCATTGGAAGGGCCATATTACTGGCGAATAGCTGTGGAAGAGCTGTCAGTTCCTATTTTCTTTTGAAGTTGTTCGTGTCGAATCTCTCCAATGCTCACAGTGTAACCATCAAGGAAGAAGCCTAGACCAGCAACTAGTACGACAATCCATTGATAGCCTTGTCGGTCAATGGTTTCATAGATCTGGCGCATGCGTACATATCGATCCTAAAACAACCGACATGTCAGAAAACCCCTCCATTTCGACTTTCAACAGAGAATAGCCTAACCTGTTCATGATCGAAATCCCGCGCTCGATCGGTCTTGTATAACCGGGCGTGAAACTTCCCCATGGTGAGCTTGGTCCCTTCAGGAAAGTGATGCAGAAGAGCATTGAAAGAGCAGACGCACGAGCGATAATATGTGATGTGAACGTTCCACCTCTAGTGCGGGGCCAATCGGACGGATACTTTGATCCTCGGAGAGTCCCCTGTTCGATCTAAGGCAGGCCCAAAGAACTAAAAACTGGACCCACTTCCCATAGCCAAACCCAACGAGTCATCGCTCCACGTGCGGGACTCGAGACCACTGAGACGCTGTGCGGGAGACCCACATTGCTTGCATCGCACGCTTGACTTGACCACGTTTGGGCGAGACACAATGGCGCCTTGTCTATTAAACTTTGCCAGTGGAGTATTCGAATGAAATTGTAATTAAGAAAAGCACAAAAGCAGAAAAGCAGAAAATAAGTTAATCTAAGGCAAATGAAAATTCTCTCTGGTATCACAGTATCACAGTATCGCTCGTTACGCCTTTAGCCATAGAACCCCGCCATGCAAATTTATACAAAAGCCGAAATAAATAAAAACACGTAATTAATCATCCAATAATAAGCTCTGTTGACAGCAGCTGGCAAAAGCTCTTGCAATCTAGGAACCAAATAAGCGATGGCTCGGATGTATCGGAACTTGGAACTTGGTACTAACCGTCATCATCCAGGAAATGAATCGTTAGATTTCGCATTTTCATGAGAATGTCGAAATTGGGGTCCAGCTCTATGACCACTGGTCTTCCTGACTTTTTAGGTGGCTTGACATTTGCAACGCAGTTGACTGGAATTATTAGTTCAAGAATCGTGATCATCTCTTCGGCGTACTTACGTGGAATTGACACGTATCGCTTGAGCTCTTTGCGCTGAGAATTGGCAAAGAATAACATGACCCGTTTGCCATTTTGCCCGCGGAGTATTCGGAGATTTTGACTGATGCATTCTTCTCCCCGGCCCTTGGATTTGGCTTCGGCCATACCCCCGATGAACATCATCTTGGAGCATAGTAGGAGTTCTTGAAATTGTACGCAGTCTGGTCACTGTCAGCTTCATTGCGCCTGCTAACAAAAGAATTCTGGCCGGTCGCATACCTTCCCAGTTTTCGAATTTATATGACAGTTGAGTCATGAAGATCACCTGCGCGGTTTGGACAGTCTGGTGTTCAAGGAACGAAATTCGGAGAGGACAGTCATCGGATTCTTTGGGATGCTCGAGGTGCGGAACTGGTAACTTCGTATTATGAACTGCAAAAAAATACAATTAGCCCAAGTGTGAAGGCAGTTCCATCTTCAAACTTACAAGCATGCACAAAAGGTGTTTGTTGACCGATGCCTCCCCCGAGCTCAAGACATTTCAGAGCCCCCGTGGAATCTTTACAGACATCGATGTATGTATAGCGTAGTTTGAACAGTTGGCCATTTTTGACAAATGATCTGCAAGAACGGTTAGTTCGCATTCACGAAGGGTCCTTGTGGGGGAGGGTCTTAGAACGAACATCGTCATATGCGGATTTAGCTCAAGTCGTATCACATCTTCATACAACTGCCATGATTGTTTCCTTGAGCCTGGGGAGGTCGCGGGGCTCTGGAAGAGGATACTGGTGGATGCGGACGACACGGTGGAGGTTGAGACCGTGCTTTGACGGCGTGAAGAGGTGCTTGCCCACTCCTGAAATTCTGGGGAAACGAGCGGGTTCATGGCTGCTAACCTGGTTTTAGGTCGAATCAAGGGAATATCACATCTGGCAACAGAGTAGATCCCATATCGGATTAATTGAAAGGAACCATAACATGTTCAGAATCAACGACAAAACAATGGATATATGAAAGAGCGTGATAAGCCAGATTCACATTGAAAGCGGGTGGATCAGTTGTAAGGTGAACGTGCTGAAATGGCTGGCTCAGAGATCTTCCCGCTTTCCAGTTGAGGATCCACTTCAACGTATGCTTCCCATGTGGCATTCAAGCAGTCCGTAAGGGACATTGTTATTTCATGTTTGCCTAGACTCGCTTGAATATATCTGTTTCAATACGAAGTCATTTATTTTTGGTATCTAATGCTTACAGTCATTCGGGAATGTCCCGTACCGACCTAAGGATTATACCCCGATGATTCATTGATAGATCAGAACTTCAACCTTTTCATATTTGGGTTCAAGAATTCCATGGATCTTATCTGGACCTGAAAACCTTTATCCGGAATTCTCCCGAATCATTCTCGAAAAGATCTGGAACAATTGATACTGATCGACACTCGTGGTCATAGCTCGAACTGCAAGGAGGCTGATCGTAAGGCATTCCCCAGAGAGGGGCTATGTTCACGATTCGATTTGAATACGGATTGATGATAATTGGCTAGACATATGCACGGAGCATCTAATAGTCAGCCTAGTCATTAAATTGGTATAGTCAAGTAAATGATGTTACCCGGTAAAGTCTCATGATCTCAGCATGGACTTTCGTTCATCCAGGTAGACACCGAACCACGTATCCCAAACTATCGTACCGCTGTGTGACCAGATCCAGATCAAAATCCTAATAAAGCTCCCAAAAAATTACCAGGATTCAATGTCATCTCCACTTGTGCACCATAGCAAGATATGGCTTAATACACGTGGGCGACATAAATCCGTGTGGTTGGAATGTATTGAGCTTCTCGCCAAATTCTTCCAGCCACCGGGCCGGAGCAAACTCGCACGCTCGGTGAATGAGGCCTGGATTCTGAAAGGCCAAGAGTACTAGTATCACGCCCCCCGAGGTTCTACTTTACGAATCGGGATTGGACATCCACATACTGGAATTGTCCAGCGCCACGTGGGGCCCGGAAGGACGGCGTTGAGTCGGCGCATGAACACAGCATCCACCAGGGGAACGCAGATAGCCACAGTTTTCCAGCCTATCTCCTCGTATTGGTCCAATGCATGCATCGACTGATATGTTAGCCATGGAGGAACATTGCCATAGCGTTCTAGGTCCACATTATCACTGCCATTATCATCGTCATGCCGACCGTGCCTCCGCTAGTGCCGAGAGTAGCTGTTGCACCGAGTAGCTCGGGAACATGCCGCTATTTAGGGTAGAATCCCTCATTTTGATTTCTGCGGCTGCATCAATGATCCTTTTAATGTCGGCTCGATTGCCTTGCTTCCTGGACTTGCGGTACAGCCTGTTTCGGATGTGTTTACTCGCCAAACCCACCACCATTCTTCTGAACGGGAAGGTCCGAGGCGAGATATGTACCTTCCACAAGCATCGATGAAGTTCTATTTTGCATCTGATCTGGCAAACTGAACAACAAATTGTTGATCGGATATCCGAACGATCGAGCATTTCATGTCTTACCAGATGGGATCTAAATAGTCAAAGATCTTGAATATTCGGCATTTACGAAAGTACGGCGGTAAGCGCGGGGTCTAAAGACAGAACTATGCATGAGTATCACGGGCTTCGAGTGCTGAGCTGAAAGCATAGGTATGTACATGTAGGCAGGTACCTGAACTGCAGCTTGGCGTCGGTGTTTGTTGTTTCCATGTTTCCTTCGCGTTTGTCTGCTTATAGGGGTCACCTTGATGCTATACGCACCTCCTAGTCTCCTGCGAAATATACTAATACATATCTGACAGTCACCCAATGCCGCCAAGGCCACTTTTTACTGACATATTTACCTACTAGGTAGTCGGAACCCCTTCCCGAGGAGACCCCGACAATCTTATACGATTGTTCCAAGGTTGATCAGAGACGTGTTCTTCAAGCTCCAAAGGAAGGGAGTAGCATCTTACAACCCGTTAATATTTCAATCTTGCTGTCAGCAATGTTAGAACGGAATAGTCTTTCTGGTTATGTTAGGTCTCAGCCGCAGAGACCTCGGAAGCTCAGCCATCTCTGACCAGCAGCTATTCACCGGCTTAGTCGTTGAGACAATTTATGGCCACCAAATCTTCAGTATGATGAGTACCAACAATGTGGAAACTAAAAAGAAATATTATAGGACGACCTATATCATGAATTGTCTATCCGGCTCAGATCCTGAAGATTGTGACGTTCTTCCTCCTATACTCAGAAGTTCCAGAACTGACGAGTGAGCATTGGAATCGCCTTAGTCGCAAGTCTGCCAATAGACATGGTCTAGAACCGTGCTGAGCCTTCTCTGAATACAGTGCCGATTGAGCCCATGTCATCTGTTTTACTGATGGTAGTACTAATGCTGTCTGCACTGTGATGATATCTGCTAGTGACCTTTTCTCTTCAAACCACTACATTAAGCCCGGAACAGATTAAATTCCTGGCTGTTACTATCACTGATGGCCATAAACATGCCTCGAAAAATGCCAATGGTGCATATACAGAAAGCACTGTGACAGTCAGTGTCTTCTCATGGAAATGTGCTCCAGGGACCGTGCCTGTAGGGGCCATTTGCGCTGGATTGGCAGCGGTGTAATTTCTTAAAATATAACTCTAAGAATCCATATCCAAAGTCAATTAAAGTGAATGTGTGCTGGAACATCCCATAATATCATATCGGATTTAACGGACATAAAATGCAAGGCCGCACTTGTTAGATCCGGGACCTGGCAAGTGTCGGATTTTGAACAAAACTTATATAAAGCAATAAATACCCCTGTTATTTAGGTTTGAACACTTCAATTACTACCAGGGACTACGAAATAGTCTCTTTCGTAGCATTCATAATGTCAATGCTCGCAGGAAAGCCCATCACCCAGAATGGGCTGGGTCTAATGCGTACGACGTCATCATCCCCAGTTGGAAAAACAAAAAGAAGATTATAACGGGTTACTAGGTCTTACCTGGAAGGACGACGTGACTCCCGATGAAAAGGCCTTCAAGATCCTCAAAGCTGCCCTCGCCGCCGGAGTCAATGTCTGGAATGGTGCCGATTTCTACGGAACCCCGGAGAGCAACTCCCTCCACCTGATGAACCGCTACTTCACCAGATACCCCGAAGATGCCGAAAAGGTAGTCCTGACAATCAAAAGCGGCATCGTCGATATGCGCACCTTCCAAATGGATGGCTCCCCAGCAGCGGTACGCAACTTTGTGGATCGCGCCAATAAAATCCTCGACGGGAAGAAGAAAATTGACATCTTCGGCTGCGGACGCGTCGATAAGAACACCCCCATCGAGGAAACAGTAGGATGCTTAGCTGAATTAGTCAGCGAGGGAAAAATCGGAGGAATGCAACTGAGTGATGTGGGCTCTGATACGATCCGACGCGCAGCGAAGGTCACGAAGATTGATATGGTCGAAGCGGAGATCAGCCTGTGGGCTACGGACGTGTTTGAGAATGGCGTCGCAGAGACATGTGCTGAGTTGGGGATTGTGATGGTTGCGCATACGCCCCTTGGGGCGGGTATGCTCACGGGCCAGATCAAGAGCCTCGATGATATGCCTGCTAATGATTATCATCGATTCTTTCCGCGCTTCCAGCCTGAGAACTTTGATACCAACTTGCAACTTGTTGCGAAGATCAGGGATATCGCTGAGGGGAAGGGGTGTACGCCTGCTCAGCTGGCGCTTTCTTGGATAAAAGCGCAGAGTGGTCAGGCAAGGATGCCGATCTTTGTTCCTGTGGCTGGTGCAAGGTCTGAGGAGAGGGTGCGTGAGAATGCGACAGATGTTGAGTTATCAGATGTTGATATTGGGGCTATCAAAATTATTTTGGATAGCTTTCCTGTTGCAGGTGATAGATATCCTCCGGCCGCTGCGAAGCTGACCGAGTATTGATTATTTATATAAGAAGTATAATACATATTTTCAAATGAATGACCACAAAGTGATAGACCCTCAATAAATCTAGAGAGCGATCGCAAGCCCGAGGAGACCAGCAATACCTGCAAAGCCCATGGCAACTCCAGCAGTCGCGACAGGCGCACCTCCGGTGGAGGAAGCAGTTGAAGGGGAAACAGAAGCGGCAGATGTCCGGGCCTTGGAGGTGGAAGCAGCACCAGAGGTCACAGCGTTACTCGAAGGAGCGGCTGTCTGAGTGGCAGTGGAAGCGGCATTGTTGACACCAGAGGTAGTGGCAGTGGCAGTGGCAGTCTGCTCATCGGAGCTTGTTGTGGCGGCACCAATAATCCCATTCAAACCCTCTTCAGAAAAAGCCCAGGCTTTCACGCTGCTGGGGAGGGCAATGTACCAGGCTGGGAAAGTGCCAGCCTCGATCTCACTGATGACCGAGGATCGGAATGTCGGGTCATCGATGCTTGCATACCAAGAAGCGGGGATGGCGGTTTCCAGTACGGTGAGGATTGAATTAGGAATTGCTGGAATAGTCATACTTTCGGCATAAGCCTGAGCTCCGTCCACACTATCGTCCGAGGCAGCGATAGGGTTGGCCAAGACCGGTGTGAGGAAGAGAAGGGTAGCGAATGTATTGAAATGCATTTTTAAGGAGTGTGTTGGTCGGGTTAAAGATCGTGGTAGAATTAAAATTCAAATGTTCCAAAGTCCTTTTAGAAAGATCAGGGTTTCTGCGAAGATATATAAACTTGGAACTGGCGCCGTCGGCAAAAATGCCCAAATTTCATCTTCGGAGGCTCTTCACCTTTCAGGGTTCAAGCCTCTCCACCCTTAACTAGCCTAGAGCCCAGACCCGTTATGATCAAATTTCTGGCCAATTAGAGCTTGATTTTCGGATTCAAGCTCGGTTGGTACCTTTTCCCCTGTTCCTCTTCCAATCAGAATTTGTTTCATTTACTTTCACCGAACGCCATGATTCAGAATAATTTTATCCCTATCCCAATTGAGGAAATGGCAATCAAATAAACTAAAATTGGCATCAATGTCGGTGCCCCTGACCTTGTTCTCCGACAATCCTTGGTTCAGATAAGCAATTTTGGGCTGGTCTCGGCCAGGTCCCTGAAAGTTAAATCGTTCCAAATCTTAGCCAAGAAAATAATTATTTACATCAACTCATAGAAGTCTCGGCATAATCGTCACTCGTGTCCTCACGGAAAAGAGTGAGAAGTGCCTTCGGTGGCCAGGCCCTGGGAGTAAAATCACAGTATATCTCGTACTCGCCTGCGTCGAAATGAATTCCTACCTCCTTCGAGATGTCGCAATCGTGTCTTTGTCTGTCTGGCAGAATAACATAAGCTGTCGCGTTAGGGGGGATGATCAAGTACATGCTGAATCCGGTCGGGCCTCTCAATTTCCAAGAGCATTCTATCAATCCATACGGACTGTCGAATTTTGTTTCTGCAGAGGTGATACCACCCCCAGGCACGGGTCGAACGAGAAATTTCTTCCAGCCCTGTTCAGTGGGACTGATGCCCGCGACGGATTGATGAAGCCAATTGATTATTGATCCTAAGGCGTAGTGGTTGAAGCTGGTCATTGTTCCTGGGTTGATGCTGCCGTCGGGAAGCATGCTGTCCCATCGCTCCCATATGGTCGTGGCGCCCATGGTGACGGGGTAAAGCCACGATGGACATTCCTTTTCGAGAAGCATGCGATATGCGATGTCAGATTTTCCAGTCATGGTCAAAGCGTGCGTCACGAGCGGTGTACCCGCGAATCCTGTTGACACGCGGAATCGAGCAAATTGGACGCGTCGTGCTAGGCGGTCTCCGGCAGTCTTCACTTGCTCTGAGTCCTCGAAGAGCTGGAAAACGATGGCAAGAGATAGTGCGGTTTGTGTATCGCAGGCTACATTACCTGCTGGTGTGATGTATTTCCTTTGGAAAAGGCCCTTCAGCCTCACGTAATCGGATTTGTATCGTTCGCTGTCCTCTTCGTGTTCCAGGATTGTGGCAACCTTGCTGATTACATGAGTGCTGTGAACAAGGTATGCATCTGCAACGAAAACTCCATCTGTGGCACCATTGCCAGGGTCGTCTGGTGGAGCAGAGGGATCCAGCCAGTCGCCATGCTGCCACAGTGAATCCGACCACAAACCATCGGGCCCGCGACGACATCCTTCGTCAAGCCAAGACTTCATACTTTCATACTGAGTTTGAAGAATTTTAGTGTCGCCTGTGAATTTGTACAGAACCCAGGGTACCAAAACAGCTGCATCTCCCCACACAGCCTGAGGGGGACGGGCTGGCTTGGTGAGACACACATCTGGCACAATCATAGGCGGGATACCCCCTCCTTTCTTCTGCTCACAGGCCAAATCTTTGAGCCAATCTCCCAGGATTCCTGCGGTGTGATACAAATACGATGCCGAGGGGGAGAAGACTTGAATATCTCCCGTCCATCCAAGTCGTTCGTCACGCTGTGGACAATCCGTAGGAATTGACAAAAAGTTGCCACGCATCCCCCAAAGCGCATTTTCATGCAGTTTGTTCACCAAATCATTGGAACATTTGAACCATCCAGTCCTTTGCATATCCGTATGCATGACCAGGGCAGTCAGATTCGAGCTGTGCAAAGGGGACACCTCATCTTCAGGAGTCCACCCTTCGATTTGCACATAGCGAAATCCGTGGAATGTGTAACTGGGTGACCACTCCACCATCTTCTGACCCGAACAGATGATAGTATCGGTGCATTTCGCATTTCGAAGCGGGCGGATCCCCAGTTCCCCATTCTCGAGAACTTCGGCATGCTGAAAGGAGACCAAGGTGCCTTCAGCTTTGTTGAGCGATCTAACACGCAACTTGCCAACGATGTTTTGCCCAAAGTCGACCAGAACCTTCCCAGAGGGACTTTTGAAAATATTTTTGGGTTCAATCTCCTCCACGACTCGGACTGGAGGAGCCTCCGGTATAACCAGTTCTGCGGTGGGAAATGGCAAAGTCCGCACAGACGTCCATCCCGATGAGCTGTCACCAGGTATATTCCATCCGGGTTGCTCCTGCGTCATATCGTATACTTCGCCGTCATAGATCTCACTGCTGAGAATTGGACCAACGCTCGACTCCCAGGTCTCGTCGGATGAAATTGTAAGTCTGTCTCCGGAATTCTCAAAATCGATTTCCAATTGTGACAGGACGGCGAGATCCTTGCCGAAAACAAAGCGACCTTCGCGCCAAAGCCGGGATGCGAACCACCCCTCGCCCACCTCGACAGCAAGAACATTGGCTTCATGATTGAGTAGCTTTGTTACATCAAAGACTTGGAAGTGTAGTCTGGAATGATAGCTAGTCCAACCTGGAGCCATAAGATGATCACCGACGGGGATTCCATTAATAAAAGCGCTGTAGGCTCCATGTGCGGTAATATAGAGCCTTGCGGACTTGATTGCACCTCTTTCTTTAGGGATCTCAAACGCCTTTCGAAAGCGGGGTGGGCGAATGGGCTCATCCGCCTGGACCACCATGGAGCTAGAAATCATTTGTGATACCCAGTCATCTCTTGACAAGAGCGAGGTCTCAACTTCGGCCCAAGGGGACCAACCCGTACCAGTATGAGGAGTAATATCTTGTCTTGTGAAAGCTCGCACTCTCACAGAAGCCCTTTCCCTTGAGCGCAAGGGCTGATCTGGCCATTCAAGCAAAACAGACTGGTCACTTCTGGCTGTGTAGCGTGTAGTTGAGCCATCTCGATGAATTTCCAGGTCATATAATACTTGTTGCCAGCTACGAATTGTTCTGTCCCTGTTCCCAAATCTCCAGGAAATTCGAGGTGTTGGATTACCGATTCCAAAGCCATCGGTGTGTTGATCAAAGGTTGGTGCAAGGGCGTAGACTCGTACTGGGTCTCCATGGGCAGGCATTTTGTTATTAAACTCAAGGATCGTTGATTGATCTGGATGGAGATTCCACTGCTTATGAATACTCTTATTTCTTTCCAGCCTAAATCGCGGGGTTATTACTTCACGAGCTT
The DNA here is from genome assembly GCA_028828245.1 of Penicillium lividum. Lineage (NCBI taxonomy): Eukaryota > Fungi > Ascomycota > Eurotiomycetes > Eurotiales > Aspergillaceae > Penicillium > Penicillium lividum. Next base: position 1,787,521 of record JAQJAG010000002.1, read on the forward strand.
ACCAGCGTACTTTTAAAGTCCGGGTCTATTATCCAGTTGAAATTGACCAATCGACTCAAGATTGTCACAAATCTACGAAGTTTGACAGAGGCCAAAGCGGTTTCTCCACCACTAGAATATACCGGCTTGACGAGGCTGTCAATTTCTAAGAGCGAATTTCGCTTCACCTTAGGCGACAATTCTGCCCCGTAGATGATAGATCTGAGAGAATCAACAATTGTTTCGGACCCACAAAGTTTTGACTCCGCGGATCCGCGGATCATCGCGAACTATAAATCTGAATGATGAATCCGGTTCCCCGTCTCCTTTCATTCTCATTCCCTTCAATTTGGGAATAAAATTATTTAAGTCATCTGCATTTGGGAAAACCCCGCTCTGTCAAAAATCCACAAAATCCACCAAATGCCACCCAAACACGTCGCTATCGTTACATGCAGCACCCGCATCCCCCGCCTCAATCCTACGATAACGCAATATGTCCATGACGTCCTCGCCTCTGATTCAACGATTCCAATCCGCAAAACTTCCGACGAAGCCCCCGATACCGATCCTCGTCATATAACCCTGTCAATACTGGATCTTGCTGCACAGTCTCTTCCCCTCTACGACGAATCTGTCATCCCTGCTAGTCTTCCGCCTTCGGACCCGACGCCACATTACTCGAAGGAGCATACGCGCGCCTGGTCGAAGGTTGTCCGTCAGTATGATGCTTTTATCTTTGTGACACCGCAGTATAATTGGAGCATTCCTGCTAGCTTGAAGAATGCTCTTGATTACCTATTCTTCGAGTGGAAGGGCAAGCCGGCGGGGATTGTTTCGTATGGGTCACGAGGTGGAGGGAAGGGGGCGGAACAGTTACGGGGGGTTTTGAATGGGTTGAGGATGCGAGTTGTTGGTACTTCGGTCGGGTTACCGGTAAAATTTACTGGATTACCTGTTGGGGTTTTATCCGAGGTTGAAGAGAAGGTTGAGATTGATGCACGGGATTTGGAGGGGTGGAAGGAGGCGGGAGTAGAGGGAATGATGAGGAATTTGGGAATGGAGCTTGTCTGTGAGTTGGATAAGGAATGAAGGGTAGATAGATGGGACCTCGGGAACAGCGTACAATTATAAAGTCTGTAGAATGGGAACTGATTCTTTCTATTAATAATAGCGAAATTATCTGCATTTTTGACATTAAAGTATCAACTCATCACGTATATGCATAACGAATATTTGTGCATGTAGAAAATCAAAAAACTCCTTATTATATACTTCCATCATTCAGGAATGATTCAATCCTGATTTAGGATATCCTGTCGCGAGATACCGCTGCGCTCACACATAGCCCGGAAGATACCATCTGACTTGTCGAACAGCGCAATTGGGGAATCCATCTCAGCAATTTTGCCTTGATCCATCACACAGATGCGATCATAGTGGATAATTGTGCGAAGACGATGCGCAATACACAGCAATGTCTTGCCCTCGAATCCCTGAGCCATTGTACGCTGGATCTTCTGATCGGTCTCGAAGTCGACGGAGGAGGTCGCTTCGTCACATACAATGATCCGGGCGTCGCGGACCAAGGCTCGCGCGAGTGCCATGAGCTGGCGCTGGCCGAGGGAGAAGTTTAGACCTTCCTCATCAACGGGGGACTCGAGGGTTAAGCGGTTGGTGGGGCGGGGCTTTGCGTCGCTGCCTGTGATGGGGGTTGAGGCTCCGGTGGCAGGGTCAGCGAGGACTTCTGTGTCGCCGAGAGTCTCTTCGCCAATGAGATAGGCTCTGCGGAGAGCGGACCAGAGTTCCAGATCACCGTGCTCATTGAAGGGGTCGAGGTTGGTGCGGATTGTACCCTTGAACAGAGCGGGGTCTTGTGGGATAATGGCGAGACGGGAGCGAAGGTCATATAGACCGATTTTTGAGATGTCAACTCCATCGATCTGGATAGTACCTCCGGATAGCTCGGTCAAGCGGAACAAGGCAGACATGATACTCGACTTGCCTGCACCGGTTCGGCCGACGATGCCGATACGCTCACCTCCCTGCACGTCCATGCTGAGACCCTTGAGGACCAGAGGTAACTCAGCTCGGTATCGCATCTTGGTGTCCTTGAATTCGATGCCGCCGTTCTCGGGCCAGCTCTCAGGCACCTCGGCTAGGTGCAGGGGAGCTTCCTCTTCCAGCTCGGTACCGTAGTAGTGAACTCGCTCAGTGGCGTTCATGTTGTTCTCCACCTCCGCAAGTTGTCGTACAGTAAATTGCAGCATCTGTGCGATGGAGAGGATATAAGACAAGATCAAGCCGGAGATGCTGGGAGAAACGTTAAATCGAGAAGTGACGACCAAAACACCAATAACAAAAACCAGGCAGGTGGCCACACCGTCCAGTCGAACACTGAGCCAGCGTTGATTTGAGAAAGTCAAAAAGTATGCACCATTCATAATATCAATGGAGTCGCGGATGCTTCGCTCGAACTGGGTTTGGACGCCATAGGCGCGGATGCACGCTACACCGGTGATGGCTTCGCCAAATCGGGCATACACGCTCGATCGCAGGACTGCTTCGTGGCGTTTCATCTCACGGGCGGATGAGCGGTAGTAGTTGGAGGCGACGAAGAACAGAATGACCAGAGGAACAAGGGCGATGACGAACTATCAATTGTTAGTATATGTTTTCAACAGTATAGCTTGTAACTGATGACTTACATAGTAGAAGTAGACGATGATCAAGATCATGACAGAAATAATCATCGTCATCGTCAATGCATACATACGGATGGCATCGGACAATTCGTTATCCATAACCTGAACATCCTTTGAGAAGCGGTTGGTGATACGTCCAAGGGGGGTAGTGTCGAAGAAGGACATTGGGGCACGCAGCACACGGGTCATCGCACGCTGAAGCATTGTCCGGCTAGAGTTCGTTCCACATGTCGTCATGTATGTCGAGAAGACGAACATAATGAGCACAACACTAACACCCAATGCAGCGTAAATACCAATGTACTCGCCCATTGAAAGCTGGGGGTATTTATCGGATGTCCAGTAAGAAAGCCACAAACTGCTCCAGATGCTGGCAACGTTCGCAAGACACAGGAAGAAGATAATGCCGAACGCGTTAAAGGAGCTTCCAGAGGCCCTGATGTAGGCCTTCCATACGTCCCAACCAACAGATGATGTAGCCTTCTCTTCTTGTTGCATCAAAGCGCCGACAGGTTTCTCAGGTTCAGCTTCTTTATGAGCAACTTCACGTGCTTCCTCTACCTTATCGCTTGCTTCCTCTGTCTTTTCGGACTGCTCATTCGAATCCTCTTGTCCAGATGTTGCCATGAGGCGCTGGAACAGCTCGTTATCGCGCATGAGGTTGTCAAATGTGTCGACTGCGTGGATCCGGCCTTCATCCATGACCACGATGCGGTCGCATCTGTGAAGAACATGGAGCTGGTGAGTCGCAAGGATTCTGCATCGGTCTTTGAGCAGTCCGCAAATAGCCTTGTCCATGATGTGACGGCCAACATGAGCGTCAACAGCTGAAAGAGGATCATCCATGAGAACAAGCTCAGCATTGAAATAAATAGCACGGGCAATGTTCAGACGTTGCTTCTGTCCTCCAGAAACCGTGATGCCACGCTCTCCGATTTCGGTGGAATCGCCATTGGGTAGCATCTTCAGGTCGGGAGCCAAAGCACACGCATCAATGACATCGTTATACCAAGCCTCGTCGTAATCCTTGCCGAAAAGAACGTTATTGCGCACGGAGGTGTTTTGGATCCAGGCGTATTGTGGACAGAACGCACGGGTGGTACTCATTCGGACCAGGCCCTCAGTGACACGCATGTCACCAGCCAATGCTGAAAGGAGTGAACTCTTGCCACAACCGACAGTTCCAATAACCGCTAGAAGCTCATTTCGACCGATCTGGAGGTTCACATGCTCCAGCTTAAATGGTTCGGATGGTTGTTCCTGGTCAGTCTTTTCCTTTTCCTTGGTTGCTTGGAGGAGTTTAGCAGCTTTTTTGTTGACCTTGCCAGGCTTCTCCTCTTCTGTTGGTAGACGCTCCCAGGTGAACGACGCATCTTCAATTTCAATGGCGTTTTGCATATCCTCGATCTGTTTGATATCCTCCTTTTGCTCTTCCGCGAGCAAGAATTCCTGGATACGGTTCAGGGCAGTCATGGCATCGGTAACCTGACCGAGAACCATGGGCAACATGTTGAGCGGCATGCGGAGAGAGTTGAACAGCGCAAGCGAAGAGAAAATGTTCGCGGGGTTAAGATCGTGGTTGGTAAGAGCGTAGGTGATAAAGGCCAGCATGGAGGCAAAGACAGGAATCGACATCGCCACACAGAGGATGGCATTGCGAACTGCCAGAAGTGTCTGAATGGATCGAATCTCTTTGGCCCGAATTTCCTTAAGACGGCCAAGGAAACTGCTTTCCCAACCAAAGAACTTGACAAATCGGACAGCTTGCAGAATTTCTTGTGTAAGAGACACACGCTGGTCAGTGATTGTATTGATTGCTCGGCGTCGCTTCAACAGGAATTTGAGCGCCAAGGTGAGGAAAGGCATAATGAGGACCATCAAGGCATATCCGGATAAGCAGCTAACACCGATGTTCACGAGAAGCATGATCAGCGTCACAATAATGGAGACAGGAGATGTCCATATCATGTGGAACATGCCTGCGGCAAGATTAATCCGGTCGACATCAATGCTCATCAAAGCAATAATTCGACCATTGGACCAACCGCGGCCATCGCCTGCCACTCCATTTACATCAGCCACAGCTTTGGTGTCTTTGTCAGACTTCTTTTTTTCTTCTTGGGGTCCAGAGCTTCCTCCTTGGCAGTTTCTAGCGCGGCAACCTCTTCGTCACTCGCCTTTCCACCAGCTTTAGCACGAGCAGACAACTTCATAGCCTTATTAAAGACCAAGGAAATCAAAACTGCGCGCACTTGGCCACCAACCATCTGTCCTCGATATAAGAACTGGTTCGTGCACACACTCTGCAGGGCCTGCATAAGGGTAATTCCGACGACAAAGCCCATTCCACGACCAATATGCGGAGCAGGACTACCCTTCTCCTTGGCGTCCCAGGCTTCAGTGGCAAATGCAATTAGATACCGGGTGAGATAAGGCGCAAAGACCAAAAGAAGTGAGCTGAAAAATTGACAAATACCGCCAAGAACGAATTCAAAGCGGAATGTATCGTACAGCGCGGCGGTGAGTGGGCGTTTACTCTTTGATGCCGTGCGACGTTCCAATGCGGCATCTAGTCGACCTGCAAGAATGTCGACAGTACGATCAGGGTTGACTGTCCAGACATCCTGAAGCTCGAGGGGACGAAGATATCCCACCTAGAATTTGGGTTAGCTGACAATTCAAATCGATTATATTATACGACAAACTTACATTCATCAAAGGGGACATCCAGTGAAAATAAACCACACTCAGAAATGAGGCTCCATGTTCTCTTGAGGGAGTTCGTTCTTCAGGTACAGGTGGCGGTGTCTGCCATCGTAACGGATTGAGTCGCTTGTACCATTTCTTCTTTGGCGATTCCAAGACATCGACATCAAGACTTGGAGCCTTGGGTTCCTCCTCCGATGTTGACCTCGCACTTCTTGCCTCGGCTGGCGGTAGTTTTTCATCCAAGACCACAGGCTGTGTCGTGGGATCAGGAGCAGACATAATGGAATGCTTTCCAGGCGACAGCTCAACAGAAAAGTAAGCCTGGAAAGTGAAAGGGGGGAAACAGTGAATCCAAAAAAGGGCAACGGTCTTTCAGACCGAGATTGCGGGCTATAAAGGAAATCTTAAAGCCCCGGCTTTAGTGTGCTAGCGCCGAAGAAAAGTAGTGGGTCCAGATGTCCGATAAGCGGGATTCGTGCCACTGAAACCGGAATGTAATTAATAGTAGTGGAAGGGAAAACAGGATCATAAGAGAAGAATCGGTGAGGTGATGTGAGTCATGTCCATGTTTTCTATAAACTCAGAAACTGGATCGGTGAATGGACATTCGACAAATCTTGGACATGACTCGAAAGCTTCCCGGGGAATTCAAGGTCCGAGTGGACAATTGCGGAGTTATGCCTATCATATAATGAATTTTCTAGATAACCTAGTCGTTAACTATCCAACAAACTACAGTCTATGTGACATTGATTAATCCACATGTAGTTCTATAAGCCGAGTCTTGCCTGGAAAAATATACCAAGTCATTAACTGAGGCCATTTTTGTTTTCTAAAATGTTCCATGGAGCAATTTAGAACTGCTGAGTAATCATACGTTGAAGCATTTGAAGCTATCGGTTCCGTATTCGTTCCCAGTTCCAAGGTTAAACCACATTTCAAATGTAATTGTGATTCGGTGATCGGTGATCGGGGATTTGAAGTCTCCGTGTTCCCGATATGTACTGAGTAGAAATGCATAACTTGTAACCCCTAAACCGAGCCTAAACCCGTTTTCGAGAAGCTTGCGACGATAGCGAAAAGTGGGGTTCGTGGGGTGATGAATCTGGCCAAGCTCTTCGCCTATTTAACCCGTGACCAGTCACGGCGGATTCAATTTATTCGCCTACTCCGTACTGAAACTCACGGGATAAGACCCACCAAACCCGCCAGGCGCAACCAACCGCGAATTGCCGTTTGTGTCTGCTTACAAAGGAATTTCTATTGTAGAAGTTACAAGATTTGGGAATCTTCTGATTTGCTACCGATAGCCGACGCCTAATCAGCCTATCTTTGTAGAGTCTATGTTCCATCGTTACATCGTGAGGCAGTCCGCCAAAAACCCCCCCCCTGTCTATCAGTTTTGTGTGCTGGCATGTCGAACTGCAGCATGCAGCAGGCCACGTCGACTCCTTTGTAGATTGTAATTTGTGGGCCCGGGTCCAAACTTGTAACCCACTCATGGTCCAACTCAAGGTTTCTAGTTCTCGATACCAATCTTAACCTTCTTTTCTGGGGCAGGGATCACGTGGTCCTCTTTAGCACCCTTGAGGTTCGGGAGCTCATTCACAGCTTGGTTGATAATCTCCAGAGCCTGCTGAATCTCCTCCTCAGTGATGACCAGTGGCGGGGCAAGACGAATAATGTTCTGGTGAGTTGGCTTGGCCTAATGGTGCATGCAAGTTAGCTTTCTCTTCATGGATCTTGAGAATCATCTTTCAAAACGTACCAGCAAGCCCTTCTCCTTCATTAACATGCAAAGGTCCCAGGCAGAATGGCCGTTGGTCTTGGACTCATCAATGACGATGGCATTGAGAAGACCCTTTCCACGCACTGTCTGAATAAGGGGACTCTTGAGGTCCTCCAGACCCTGGCGGAAGATATGGCCGAGCTTCTCAGCCCGCTCCACCATGTATTCCTCGCGGACAACCTCCAGAGCGCGGATGGCGACGGCACATCCTAATGGGTTACCGCCGTAAGTTGAACCATGGGTACCGGGCTCAATAGTAAGCATGACGTCCTTGCTTCCCAGCACGCAGGACACAGGGTACATGCCACCAGAGATGGCCTTACCCAGCAGGACCAGGTCGGGCTTGATTCCGCTCCACTCGTGGCAGAGGAGCTTTCCAGTGCGGGCAATACCGGTCTGGATCTCGTCACAGATTAAGAGGACGTTGTGTTTGTCGCACAAGGCGCGGGCCTCCTGCAGGTAGCTCTCATCAGGGACGACAATACCAGCTTCACCCTGGATGGGCTCGACAAGGAAGGCCGCCAAGTTAGGCCCAGCCGCCTCAAAGGCCTTACGGAGAGCAGCCTTGTCATTGTACGTAATAGGCTTCTCGGTGCCGGGGATGTTGCACCCGATACCAGGAAGGTAAGGGCCGTAGTGTTCGCGCGACTCTGGGTCGGAGGATAGTGAGATGGCGGCGAACTAATGCAAGGCACCAACTCGGTCAGCCACCACTTCCGCATACGTCATGTCTCACAAGGGGTGGAATGTGGGCAACTTACTGTCCGTCCGTGGAAGTTATTTTCCGCACTCAGAACGATTGCCTGGTTCTCTGGGATTCCTTTGATCTTGTAACCCCACTTCCGAGCGATCTTGATTCCTGTCTCCACAGCCTCAGCACCAGTATTCATGGGCAGTACCATGTCAAAGCCAAAGTAGCTGGTAACAAATTGGGCGAAGCGAGGGAAGACGTCATTGTAGAATGCGCGCGAGCTCAGAGTGACTCGCGAAGCCTGATCAACCAGGGCGGCAATCAGTTTAGGGTGGCAGTGGCCTTGATTCACGGCAGAGTAGGCAGAGAGGAAGTCGAGATAGTGACGTCCCTCAGGGTCCCAGACCGAAGTACCCTGAGCACGGGCAAAGACGACGGGTAGTGGGTGATAGTTGTGAGCAGCATAATCCTTCTCAGCTTGGATAGCCTCATTAGTTGAGGCGGCATGGTAGTGGGAAAAGGACCCATTGGACCCATTAGACCCGTTGGCGACCATAGTGGATTTTGCGGGGAAGATGTTAAGAGTAGAAGTTTGAAAAGGTCCAGAAGAGAAGAGACCGAAACAAGGATATAAAATGAAGTGATTTTTAAAGAAATCAGAAATTGTTCTTCAGAAAGAAAAAGAAGTAAGGGGACAATTAGAACAGTTATGTATGTTGGACCGTGGAATTGGCAAGTGGCGTATAGATCCGCCGCTATTCCCCTAAGTGCAAGTGTCTTTCCCTTAAGTGCAGGTTGTCGCGAGTTCCTTCATCCCTCCACTTCCATTGTTCCCTAAGCGCAGGATTACACGAGCGCGCGTTCAATTTTACTTTTGGTATCCATCACATTACCTATCATCATACTAATCTCTCCAATCAGCTCGTTCCTGATTCCGGCCCGGTCATTGACTCCCCGCGGTCGCTCTTTTCCCCCCTCCTGATTGATGTCATGCTGGCCGTCGCGGCATCCACCATGATCTAAGCACTGCCAGCGACCAGTAACTGTCGCGGGATTGATCCGATCGACAACTGCTAGCTCTCCATCTAGATCATGCCTCATGCAAATTCTTCTTCCCCGCGTCGCGTCGCAAGCGCCCCGACCGTCCACATCCTCCTCTACCTCATCGCCTTCCGACTTGCCAATGCGCTCGCCGTTCGCACATTTTTCCAGCCAGATGAATTCTTCCAGTCGCTGGAGCCAGCATGGCAGATTGCTTTTGGAACAAGTCAGGGTGGTAAAGAGCAAGGCGCTTGGTTGACATGGGTGAGTACGAAATGCCAGGTCGCGCGACCCGTCTCGGATGGCTGCTGATCGCGTTTTACACAGGAATGGGAACACCGACTCCGATCCTCTCTCCATCCTCTCCTGTTCGCCGCAATTTACAAAGCGACTGATTCGATTGCCTCCATTCTTTGCATACCTTCTACGCGCGCCGAACTTCTCATCGCCGCCCCGAAATCTGCCCAGGCCGTTTTGTCGGCTTTGGGTGATTTTTACACCTGGAGACTCGCTAGTCGCATCTACGGCGAAGATTCTCGAGGCGCATGGGCAGCTCTAATCGCTACCATTCTCAATCCTTGGCAATGGTTCTGCTCGACGAGAACTTTGTCCAATTGCTTGGAGACAACTCTTACTATTGTCGCGTTGGATCAGTGGCCGTGGCAATGGTTAGCTGGTCTTCCAGCCGGAGATGACCGCAAAACTGCTGGGGAGAGGGTCAAGGCTCAGGATCACCAAGTGCTACTGAACCTTCGCCAATGCCTGTCGTTGGCAGCAGTGGCCTGTATTCTCCGCCCAACTAACATAATAATTTGGATGACCTTGGCAGGGCTTGCTTGGCTTCGGATCTCCTGGGTTAAGCGTACGATTCTCGTTCGGGAGATCCTACTTTGCGGCTCTGCAATTTTAGGTGCATCAGCAGTGGCAGACCGTCTCTTCTATGGGATCTGGACATTTCCTCCCCTCCGTTTTCTATACTTTAATATCGCGCAGTCACTAGCAGTGTTCTATGGGCGTAACAATTGGCACTATTATATGACGGAGGGTTACCCACTCCTGCTCACCACTCTGCTTCCTTTTGCTGTTCCGGGTCTATATCTTACATTGACCACGCAGTTCTCAGCCTCCTCGGCTTCTGAGGAAGTACGGGCAGTGACTCGATTACACTTGGCAACAATATGTGTCCTGATGCCATTCGTCCTCTCCCTCATCTCGCATAAAGAAGTCCGCTTCATCTATCCTTTACTCCCATCCCTTCATATCTTGGCTGCGCCGCGTCTAGTGCAATTCTTTTGGCCAGCTCTTACTTTCAGCTCCCAGACTCCTAGGAGACTCGCGCTAATCTTCCTTCTCCTCGTCAATGGGGTAATCGCCATATATACGTCTGTATATCATGCCTCGGGGCCATTAAAGGTGCTTGGCTACCTCCGCGGCCAATACGAAACGCATTCCGTACCAAATCTGAAAGTATTCGGCCACGATACATCTGTTACCGCTGGATTCCTGATGCCCTGCCACAGCACCCCGTGGCGGTCTCATATGGTCCATCCTATCAATGCATGGGCCCTCTCCTGCGAACCTCCAGTCGATCTCAGTGACACACAGAAAGCGGTCTACCGCGACGAGGCCGACCAGTTCTACGACGACCCAGCCCACTTCCTGCAAAAGAACATGGCTGGTGGGCTACGCTATCTACCTCGCCAACCCAGCTACATAACTGGATTACAACCCACGAGTCCAGGTCATCACCAGTGGCCCGATTATCTCATATTCTTCGCCCAGCTGGAACCCACTATGCACAGCCTTGTCCGGGGCTCTTATGCCGAGTGCTGGCGTACTTGGAGCACATCCTGGCACGATGACTGGCGTCGTCGTGGTGATATTGTCGTCTGGTGCTTGGACTCCGCTGAGCAGGATGCGTGGCGTTCGCAGAAAGAGGCAAATCATGAACAAAGTTATTGGCTTGCATCCGTTCCAGGATCTCTTCCATCATTTTCATCTTTGCGAACCTTTTTTGAGTCACCCTTTTCTTCGACTCACTGGCCATGGAGCAAACGCACCCGTTTCGATACCATTTTGTCCAATTTCCGACAGAATCCCAGTTGGCAAGATTGGATTCCATCTTGGCCGGAGTGGCTAGGCGGTCCATCTAAGAGGACAGTCAATAAGCGGGAGCGTGGGCTATGGGAATGATTACTGGTCTCGACGGTCGGCCTGATATTTACAGAATCCGATCACTGATGACTGGCAAGACTTAAATGTCACTTCTGTCATTTACAATGATCCAACCCCACATGCATTGAAGAATTGAGAAAATGTTTCTTTGACACTGTCCTTGTTACTTGATCTTTGATGATCGGGTGTTGGAATATAGATACCCTGGCATTTATACGCTAATCAATCTGTTTTTCTTTTCTTGGAAATGTCTTTGTTATCCCTAACTGCTCGATTTGAATGTTCTCTATGTATCAAAATTCACTGTGAAGGCGCAAGATGCGGTCCTACACCCGTCCACTGACATTTGCGCCTAAGGATGAATGTTCTATACTGGATATATATGACCAGTTCAATTGGTTCATAATAAACTTGGAAAAGTAGTAAATGGACAAAAATTGATTTCAATGTATGGTGACGCGGGGGGGGGGAGAGGAAGAGGGATGCTAGCAACTCGTGTGTTTTGTTGGAAAGAGCAAGGCAGCGAGGCCCTATTTTGTGCATGGAATACTGTGTACTGTCTTTGGGGCGATCAACGGAAATAGCCGCGAAAGTGACGCCACTTTCGTATATATTTTCCCCGCATCGACTTTCACTCCACGTAATGCAAACTCTTGACTAATATACCAAACACATTACCATGAGCGTCACAGTCCATCCAAGAGACCCTCCACCGTTGGGTGAGCTAGCATCTATCATTCAAAATTCCCTAGAAATCAACTTTGCGCACGCGACAGCCCGTGTCGTGGATTGTCCAGACCTACGACAACCCCCCTTCAACCTCGCCGCAGCCGGCCTCTCAGGAAACCCCTGCATCGCCGATATTGGTGGACAGAGCAACCTGTTTCCATCCCCTAATCTCGATGCTAAATACTCCCTTCTGTCGCTTGCAAAGGATATGCAAATGTCACCAGCTGGGGGCTCTTTAATCGGTGCGGGGGCGGCTCCATTCCAGGATTTGGGTCATAATGCCGAGCTCGCGCCGAATATATCCTGGATCTCAGAAGGGGATTCGCCGGATTTCGAAAACCCGGATTCTTTGAAGGTTACTAATAACACGAGAGTTATTGAGATTGATGGCGAGGGGCTTTCGTCGTGTCAGCATGCCGCCACTACGAACTGTGCGCTTATGATGAATTTGTATGGGTCCCTTGGGGATATGGGTGAAGTGCTGAAGATAACGGCGAGGGGCAGAAAGGGGGAACAGAACTTCACGAACTGTATCCGTCTCGGATTGAAGGCTGTTTATGGAGATTCGAATCCGATCAGTCTTGGTGGGGTATTTCTTCTTAAGTCTGGGAAGGCTAAGTTTCATGTTATGCCTGACTTTCCGAAAGAATTACCCTTTCGAAGTCGGGAGCAGTTGGAGGAGGAATGGCTTACTTACCATGTCTTTGATGCGCCTGTTGTGTGCTTGACGGTGATGCATAGCGCTGATCCTGAGAATTTGGGGTTGCGGATGGAGCACACCCATTGCTTTGACGCTAAAGGTAGTCGCAAAGGTGGCCACTACCATTATGATATTCCTGGTGATGAAGAAGTGGAGTACGAGGCTTACTTTAACCCTGCTTCTACGCTATACAGAATTGATCAACCCAGTTGAACGCAGTAAGCAAGATGAAGACTGAAAAGCAGGCGTTCAACGAAGATCAACTACCTAATGGTACCGTGCATTTTACTTAATCAAACTATCTATACTTGAAAATCTTCAAATTGCCTAGATTTACCATGATTCGAAAAGCATTACCTAACAATTGAAACCTAACAGGACTGCCAAATTGACTCAAACATACGCACATTGCATAGACCCAATGACTTTAGGATTCCACGTCGTACTCAAGTAAGCTTGACACCCGAGGCTAGGATTGTATATATCACCAGAGTCATCCTGACAGGCACTATCCGAAAAGGTCCAGCACTGACCAGACGAAATAAAATACGACCCAGGCTTGACAAGTGTAGATTCCCCACAGCTCACGTAGCCTTCACTGCCATCACCCTCGTACCACTGGCACCACGAGGCGCTGCCAGTAGAGTCAGTAGTCGTGTCTCCCCCACTTAAGGTCAGACATTCGCCTGTGTTTTCATAGTTGGTTCCTCCAAGAACATAGTAGCCGGCACCGGTATCATCTGCGTTGCAGTTTTTCTCGGAATAGATCGCGATTGACCACGGTGTAGTAGTCATCTGGACTGTCGTGATTACGGAGGTGAATGTCTTGGATTCCTTACTTGACGTAGACGTAGACGAACTGGTCGATTTAGTAGAAGTCTTGCTGGCTGTGGATAAGTCGCTGAAAGTTGCACTCGTCACTGCTCTTGCAGCTTCAGCATCACAGTTCGAGATACACTTCGATGAACTGCAATATGCTGAGGTAGTACCGCACTGACCCTCGGTTGAACACTACAAAAATCAGTTCATACTTTGAATTCATTCCGTGAGTATTTGACTTACACATTCGTTTGAAGCACAAGGGTTCAGAGAAGCAAGATGGGATTTGGACATGTCGGTAGGTCGTGCTGTTCCCGGTACCTGGGGGCCACATATGGCATGTGGAAGAGCGACAGGCATAGTGGGAGATCCACTGCCCAAACAGATGAGTTCACCTTGATAGATATCATCGCATCCATACCAGGCATATGTGTCCGAGTTGTAGCTCTCAATCTCTGCGACTGTGATACCGAAAGCCGAGGCAATACTGGCACAGGTATCGGCTGATTCAACAGTATAGGTGTAGCAGATACCATCACTGTCAACAGTTGGTACAGAACGTTTGTCAACCGAGGTAAATTTGCCGGAAAGAAGACCACCTGGGAAGTACGATGCAGTGGCAATCGATGCTAGTATAACACCAAAAGCCACAATATGATTCATTTCTATGAACTTCATTGAGACGGCCCGTTCGACCTTGGAAATGTTCAATCTTGGCTTATAGCCTCTTGAGAAGAGTAAAGTGGGATCTATATATACCTCAGCTCTTCGATGGCAAGGTATAACTGCTGTGTACTGCGTTTAGCGTCATCTTTGAATCTCGAAGCAAGGAGACAAGACGCGTGATATGAAAATAATTCTTATGCCGATCATAAAGTACAAAGGCAGTGCCATTATTAGGCCTACAGGGTACATTTAAGTAGGCAAGGAGTCTAAGTTCCCTAGGAACGACAAAGAAAAGATTACATGCATGCCATGCTCGTTCTTTGTTCCTCTGCCACGCCGCTGTACTTTGTTCTACCTAAAATGGTTATCAATAGGCTTGATTGAAGAAGTCTCCCCGTTGGATTTGATCTTACCACCGAATCGCGTGTTATCGTTGGTTGTAAATGGCATGCAATCTCTATTGGGGTACCGAATAGGTTTAGCTTCAGATAACCCACGTGCTTTGTTTTAATTTTATGCCTTGGAGCCTTGCAGCCTCAGGCTTCAACATCAGGTTCAAATCGATCGAAGGGATCGAGGTGATACCGGAAAATCCTAGCATCCAATTATATGGTGGATCCTTGCCCACGCAAACATTTGAAAGGCGATCGACTGCCAAGCGCAGCTCATTCGGAATTAATGGCGCTTACCCCGCTCCACACCTGAGCCACTTCCAATCGCTTCTAATTGCTGCGCCACATTTCAGATAAAAAGAATGATGTGATTGATCCGGCATAAAGAGAGCCTTGTGATACTCAATGCTCAGCCACTGGGGAATTGGTTATCTTTTTTCTTCTTCTTGATTCCATCAAGGCCAGAGTCTGAATTTACTTTGTCATAATTTGTCCCTTCGTGATTGTTGAAAAGGCGGTAAATGATTTGTCGAAAGGGGCGAAGCTTGTTTATCTTGGCGTCGACTATTGATTTATTTACTCCATTTCGGTCGGCAGCTTCCGGAGCTTTTACACCGCATCATGTACACTGCACAGCCTGCAGCTTAATGTAAGATAAGCCACGAGGCAATTCCGCCACATTTTGGGACTGGGTGAGATTCAAAATAGAAAGTTAATTGCTGTGAGTTAACAAGCTTAGGAATTCGCGGCAGGTGAATCTACCCCTCCAAAGCTGAACCCTTAGCTAGTGAAAATGCAATAGCCTAGCTCAACTGCCCCACTCGTGACAAAACTTCCGCTTGAAATTTCCTTGGTTGGATGCCACAGCCACAGAACCCTTGCTCTGGTGCAGGCAATGGCTGACGTGGATAGGAAAGATGGTGGCGCCCTCGTAGAGCTTAGCAGGCTACCAATAACAGGAGGAATGGAGTAGTATATCCGCCAGTATCGGCTGTTTACAACAGAGGCGCATAGAGCTATTGGAAGGTCCCAGAAAATACCAGCCACAAGCCAATCATCAACTCTGGGGATGATCATGGTGAAACAGTGAGGTGGCACTTTTGGGTCGCTGGGGTGATTGGCCCGTTTGCGCACTACTCTAAATGCCCCTCCTATATGAACCCCTCTTCTCCCTCCATCCTTTTCTTCTTCATCAACAATTCACTTAATCCCCCTTTAACAATCTTCTATTCATTTCATCATGGGTTGGTTCAACGGTAAGTACCTCTGACATCCCACATGGCACTTACATGCCAAGTTGTCAACCGGATCTTGGCTTACTTTAAATAGAGTCCCAGGAGGAGAGCTTCCAGCAGTACGACAACATCCCCGAGGGCGAGCACCACGAGGCTAAGGTTTCTCACGAGCTCCTTGCTGGCGCTGCCAGCTTCTTCGCTGCTCGCAAATACGAGGAACACGTTGCTGAGAACGGTACGCATGCAAACACTCGTTCCAAACATATGAATATGGCTGACACTTTTATGATCAATAGGCCAGCCCCCCAACCACGCCATGGCCAAGGAGCTCCTCGCCGGTTTCGCTGGTGCTTTCATCGACCGTGAGGTTGAGACCAAGGGTCTGGACTTCATTGACCGCGAGAAGGCCAAGCGCCACGCCACCGAGCACTTCGAGAGCGTCCAGGAGACCGATATCCAGTACTAGATGCGGGAATGTCCTATGAGAACACGAACCTTTGAGAATACCATACCAATTGATCGTCACTATTAGTACAATCTTTTCAAGATATGCGTAGAGTTTGCATCTCCGCCATAATTAATTCTGTAGTAATGCCGGGGCGCGGGAACTTGAGTTCTAATTGACTGGAAATGTTCTCATCAACTCATAGATGGAAAAAAGGTGACACGTAGTCAGAGATCTTCGTGATTTTGATAGCCATTCCACTTTATTTCTTTGACGGTCTTTTCAGAACTGCCGATTGCTAAAACAATCTTCACGTAAACTGCACCTCGTCCAGAGTAACAAGCGTCAGCCCCATGATTCAATTGAGGCTTAATCAGATAGGGTGACTCTTAGTAGACAGCTGTTTTCATTAAAGAGCCTTCGTGCTTTCAAGAGTATATCAGTGTGGATTAAGGCCCAGAGATCCGCTCCTTGTTCTTCAAGAAGTCTCATAGCCTCAAAATGTTTAATCACAGCGTACTGCAATAATGTCTTCTTGATGGTCGTGTGCTTTTGAAGCGATGGACCTATACTTTTAAGCCAAAAAAAAACCTGTTAAGGTCCACGGGTGGATCTATTCGTGGTGATTGATGATAAATGCTTGCCTAAAAAGCAGTATATTTCTGTAACGAAAGCTAGGAGGGTAATAGATAGATTCAGATAGACCGCAGCTGAACTAGATCACCTTTTCTATCGATCCAGGCCTTGCTGTGCTAACGTGCACTTTTGTAAAAATGCGCGGAGAGGAACCAAGTCCCTTGGCTTCGTCGTGATTGTCATATAAATCACCCCTTTCAATACCCTCAAGAGTATGGTTTCTTGTCTCTGGGATCAAGAATGTAACCAAGGTGGTAAGAAGCATAACTCCAGAAAAGAGACCCAGTACACCCGATAAACCAATAGCATCTTCAACTGTCCCAAAGGCAAAGGCAGTGATAATGGCGCCGCATTTACCAGCAGCGGCAGAGATACCGTGAGCTGTACCGCGGACACGGGTCGGGAACACCTCTGCAGGAATCAGGAATGTTGTGGTGTTGGGGCCAGTTGTGATAATGAATTGGGAGATTGTAAAAATAGCCATCAACCCCCCAGTAGAGGTGTGAGCACCAGGAGAACTGATTCCCGCCCAGATAGCATAAAGAATACACACGGCCCCGCATGTGTATAGTTGCTGGCGAACGCGACCAATACGGTCGGGAAGGAAAATTCCAACGTAAAAGCCAGGCACATAGCCCTAGGAAAAGATTAGCCACGATGAAAAATTAGATCGGTGCGAAAGGGAAAGAAAGGGCCTTACCGCAGTCTGGACGATTATATTTCCAACGGCGAGGTTGTAAAGGGTGCCCCAAGGGGTTTTTCCCTTCGCATACCCGATTCTCGTTAGAATGACGCTTTGATTGAGGTTGATTCCATAGTATGCGATATCACTTGGAATGGTCAGTCTGATTCTTAAGCTCTAGCGAGTGCCGACTCACAATAGGAACCAGGAGGCCGCTGTTGCGAAAAGTGCTTTTGCATGCCTCCACTGACCGAAGTATTCTCGAAAATCCCTCCATTGTTGGTTTAAACCGCGCTTTTGCCCTGTGTTTTCATCACATACATCTGCTTCAGTGTGAGTATATGTCGTCACCCCTTATTTGAGAAACTAACATTGTTTGTAAGGCAACGTTTCAGCGATAGTCAACCGGGCATAGAGTGTGAAAACAGCAGGAATGATGCCAATTCCTAGCAGTAGTCGCCATACCCACTCGAGATGTTGGATATCATCTGCGATTGCGTTCTGGAAAGCCTTAAGCAAGACTAAAAAGACAATACTCGCCGCAAGGTTCCCAAGGCCGATATTCGAGAAGATGGCTAACACTTGCACGGCCCGGGTGCCAAATGGGGACTTCTCAGCGGCTAGAGCAGAGGAGAGCGGATAATCTGCCACAAATAAATACTTGTTTCTTTCGATTCTTGAAACGGACGACTTACCTGCTCCGATTCCCACACCAGTCACGACGCGAAATATCGTTACCCAGGCTGTTACTGACCGTGGAGTCATACCCTTCCATGGCAACAAGACAACCAGCAGGGTTCCAATGATAGTCAAAAACAGTTCTTTTCCATAGATTTTGTGGCGACCCCAGGTATCACTGAGAACACCAAACAAAAGTTGGCCGACCACCATACCCAGACTCAGACCTCCTTTGATCACGTCACTGTCGACTGCAGAGACTCCATCTGGGAAGTAGAGGTATCCTAGCATCGGAACCACTTCAAAGCATTAGTCGGACTTGCTTTTGATTAGACGATATCATAAACCCTTACCGAGTCCAATTGTTAGGTTAAGGTAGCCATCTGCAAAAAATCCCACACCTGCGGTGATCATAAACCGCACCTTGGCTCCTAGAGAAGCCATTAAAACGTAGAACTCAAGAATGAAGACTCAGCATGAATCACAGGGCTCAAGGAGATTCGAGATTCCCAAGGAAAGCAAACGAAAAATAAAGGACGCTGCTGTCGGGCATCCTGGTTTCTGACAGATCTCGGCTTGTGCTGCAGGGCTTTATACCTCGTAAACCGACGTCGCTTTGATCCAGAATATTGCGGCGAGAAGTACCGTGGCTTCAAATGTGAGACCTAGAGTCTCGATTGGCCTAAGGTATTGAAAGGAGTTGATATTCAATGAGAGTAAAGAGATCCACCACGAGATTCGGCAACGTGCATTGACTTGTGCCGATCGGAGAAATGAAATGTGGAGCTGCCAGTCATTGGCCTTCATAGCCCCCACGTGCTATCGGTCACTCACCGTGCAATTGAGCTTATAAGTTGACATCGGTGCGAAGTCCTGTGCTGTTTTTCTTGTCCTGTAACTAATTTGGATAGGCGCTAGACACTTGTCAGCGTCATATGTATCCCCCGTTCTCTGGTTGGTTCAATTTTTATGAGATCGACACACCAGTTGACTTCCCCAACAGGGCGGGAATTCCGAAATGGATGCCTCTCTCCCCTCACCACCGGCGTTAAATGCCTTGCGCGAATCATTCGGCGATCGCAAACCACCGGATATTACTCGTAAAATTACAGCATGCGTGGCATGTCGCAAACAAAAGGTTGAGATATTTTGACGCGAGTTGTACCGAAAAAGGCTAATGCAGTATGTATCAGATCAAATGTCATATGCGAGATGGCCAGGCGCCATGTTCTCGTTGTAAGAAAAGAGGCCTACCGTGTACGGTTAATAGGAGTTTACAGACATTACTAGAGGAGGACGTGACGTGAGTTTTTCTGCTTTAATTCTAAATTCACAGCCAGCAAACTAAACCTCTCCAGCTGGAAAGGCGCAATGGTCCACAAAATTCGGCGACTCGAAGAAGCCATTGCACAGATTGCAAATAAAGTCGATATACCCGAACTGAAATCACAACCTGGAGGGATTACAGAGTCGCTCAGTCCACCAGTGGACTTGGCCAATGCAGAGCCATCGACCTTCAGTCCAGAATCACAACCCCATGCTCAGGTTCAGACTCAGTATAAACCAAGGACTGATCGTGAATTACCTCGAACATGGGAGCTTGTGGACCCACGAGGCGGCCCGGCTTCTATTCCAGCTTCATGTCTCTCGGATGGTGCAGAAAGCACACAGCGGAACAGTTTACGCAATGCTCGCCGACCAGACTTAATATCGACTGGATTGATTACCTTACGACAAGCGCTGGCTTTGTTTGAGGAATATCATCTACGACTGGATCACTTCCTTTATAGGATATTGGGTGATCACATTAGCTTGGATTCGGTTAGAGTGGCATCGCCCCTATTAACCGCGGCAGTCTGCACGGTTGGAGCCCTTCATTCGCGATCACTGGGGAATCTTTTCGATGTTTGCTACCACGAATTCAAAAGTCTGGTCTCTGCCCAGCTTTTCTCTCGAACCGCGAATGAGGATGACATCAGGGGCTTATGTATTGGGGCATTCTGGCTACATGAGCTATCTTGGGCATTGATTGGAAATGGTATGTTGTTCGAGCCCCACACATAATCAAGCTCTAACATGAGTAGCTGTTCGGGTTGCGTCCGATATTCACCTACACAGTGGAATCTATAAGGCTCTGAAAGGCGATCGTGAAGGCTATCTCCAGGTGCGACTTTATTACCTGGTGTATGTCTGCGATCACCATTTCTCGATCGCATACGGCCGACCACCAATGTCCCACGAAGGGTTCATCATCAAGTCTGCATCTGCAATGCTACAGACAGAGCATGCAACTGAAGATGATGCCCGGCTAGTCAGTCAAGTACATGAGTGGTCGATACTGGGTCAGGTATTTGACACCTTTGGCGTGGATGTGGACACGGCCATCGCGTCCCAAACAATACCCCAGCTTCGTCGATACTCCATCGCACTGGATACTTGGCTTGCAGATTGGAATGAAAGCTTTGCAGAGAACCGCAATGTTGGAAATTATCCCCAAAAAGGTGTGGGTTTTCATTTCCACTTTGCCAAGCTCTATCTCTGCTCTCATGCATTCCGGGGCATACCTGCAGTGGAGAACACCACGGAATGGTTCACCCCTGAATTAGAAGAGATCGCCAATGCTGGGGTCCTTTCAGCCATGTCTATTCTCCGCGTGATCGTCTCTGATGCGGAATTTCGATCCTTCATGAATGGGTTACCTTTATACTTTGACACCATGCTGGCGTTTGCTGTTATCTTCCTGCTTAAAGTCGCTACCAAATATGCGACGGTCATTCGGATCGACACTGTCAAGATATTGTCTCTTGTCGCAGAGACTGTGGCTGCATTACGAGAAATCACCCAGTCTATGCACCGACAACATTTACTGGTTGTCATTGCCGAAGGTCTGGGGAGGTTATTATCCAGATGTCAAGTGCCTCCTCAAACGTCTCCAGAGGTTATGTATCAGTCCACACCGGCCATGGAGCTAAATCCTCATTTGGATATGACCTGGATGGAGAATATGGCGAGCTTTGATTTTCAAACACATTTCCCCGATCTAGATGAGTGGTGGATTCATTATAGTACCTCGATGGGTCCCCAAGTACCGCGTGCCTAATTATCCAAGGAGACGGCCCACCTACTCACTCTCCCATCCAATCTCTTACTCGGTCGCCTACCATCTTTCCTACAGTATTAGTCAATTAGCCGAAGAGCTCTCCAAATTCATATATAGCGGAATAGAAATAAATGAACTTCGAAGAGAAGTAGAATGAGAGGGGTAAAAACAAAGTCAGGTGCTAGGTGTTTCGAACATTCAATATTGAACGTATGTCCAGAAATCGAAAATTCTGCGGTGTGCCCAACATTGCCTATGAAGCAAGAGAGGGTTAGATAGACTAACATGCTATGTTATAAAAGGTCATTAGGTATAGTAGGTACTAGTAGCACTTGACTGTTGACTCGATCTCCTTGGATGTGCATGGATCTGCTTGAAATATAGTACATGCGCATTCAAAAATGTTGCTTGAGTGTCCAGGTTTTCTGTGGATTTATGAATAAAATTGGAGACAGACAGGAGCCGATTCAAAGATAATTACCTAGTCAGAATAGTAGCTGGAATTTTTTTTGATGTAAAAGTTTTATCAGGCAAGCCATGCACAATCCCCCAGTCAATGACCGTGGCTATTGAGACACAGCAGGGACAACAGGAGCCACAGAAACCGCAGCACGAGTGAATGGGGCAGCGAAGCCATAAGTTCGATAACCAGCCGAGTAATCCTTCCCTTTCTCACGCTCTAGAGTCTCATCAGCAAACAATCATCCACTATTCCAGGCTGTTTCGTGTACTCACCATGCTCGGGTGGGAAATTTTCCATCCGGTGCTTATAGTATTTCTCTCGCAAATCAAGCCCATCGCTCTTTGAATGGAAAGTGGCATAAAGACTCGATCGACTTTTTTGCGTCTTGTTCTCCGCTGAGCGATGCGCAAGATGCGAGCCGAAGATGATCATGTCACCAGGGTCCAAGGGAAGAGTGATCCACTCGCGGGCAGCTTCCCAGGAATGCTTGATCCGACCACTGTCTTCAAACTCTACATCCATCTTGTGCGATCCAGGGACTACCTCCAGACACCCATTTTCAAGCGTTGCGGCGTCGATGGCGATATTGGCGGTTACGTGCTCGATGCGGCCGATGTGGTCGTAAGCGGGTGCATCAAGGTGTGCCTGGAAGCCATTGCCAAATGGCTGTTTGTAGTTGATCTTATCTTTGAACAGAAGCATCTCCTGGGTAGTGTTAGCTTGATTTATGATCAAAATCGGACGACTTTGGGATATTCACATCGCCGGAGACAGCCTTGAGAATCTCGCCTAGCTTCTCGCCGCAGACGAGCTCCTTGTACTGCGGGTGGAAGTCAATGAAGCGTTCGGTACGCATGAGCTGGCGCTCGCCATTCATGTTGATTTCGTCGTATGGCATCCATTTCCCCTTCTCGCGAGGCCAGGCTTTGATTTCCTCGGTCCACTGCTTCAAGGCTGTCGGGTCAACAAGCTGATGCTCATTTAATCTTAAAAGAAGATAGCCATTTTTGTGGTAGAAGGCCACCTGATCTGCAGTGAGGGTATTCATGTTGGGAGCGTTTCGATGATGTCAAGACGGTAAGAGAGTTTGGCTCGAGAGAGAAGTCGAGGTGATTGGGAGACTTAAATATCTCCGGCAGTTCAATGCCAATATTTGGTTAAATACCCAGGGGATAACGTGGCCAGATTTATTGCAAGATTCTCCCATTCTCTTTTTGGTTTGGCCCAAGGGTCTCCCATAGGCATTCACATAGGCATTCGTACCGAATCAAGTCGCACGGACCACCGGGCTTCGCACCGACAAATACACTTCACGCCATTCACGTAGATCCGATATAGGGTGAGGGGCGATAAATCATATCGTCTCTATCTGCACGTGCGATCATGAATTTATTCAGCGACGGACTTCGTGCCTTTACTTGAATATATGATTTAGTCTTGACTGATCTAGGCATTGATATCACAACTTACAAATACAGTCAACCGATCAAACAATCTTTACATCCACGAAGCTGTAAAACACCAAAATGAATCTCAAAATGCCAGTCTCTCAGCCTCTAGATACTCTCCAAACTGTGGACAATCATACCAGAGCAACAATCGAGACTCTGTTCGCTTTCCTCCACGCTCAAGGTCAAGGAGATTACCTTGGAGAGCGAGTGACTCAGCTGGAGCATTCTCTCCAATGTGCTTATCTTGCAACCAAATCAACAGACTACGCGAACGACCCGGAGGTTATCATCGCCGCATTGTTACACGATGTCGGGCGTTTCATCCCCGCCGCAGAAAAAATGGACAAAATGATGACCCCGGACGGTCAGTATGTCGGCCGTATGAGCCACGAAATTCTTGGCGAATCTTATCTGCGCCAGCTTGGATTCAGTGAAAGGGTATGCCAGTTGGTCGGGGCACATGTCATGGCTAAGCGGTACCTTGTTGCTACCGATAAAACTTATCATGAAGGACTGAGTGAGACTAGCAAGCGAACTTTGCGCTTCCAGGTATTAAATCCTAAACCGTGCCATTTATACATCTGCTCATATGCAATAGGGGGGAGAGTTTACTGAGGCGGAGATTGCTGAGGCGCAGAAAAACCCTTGGCTGCAGGCTAAGCTCTCGGTTAGACGATGGGATGACCTGGCCAAAGACCCTGATTGTGTGGTACCTCCTCTTGAGGCCTACACTGAAATCGCATACCACTGCCTACTAGGTAAGTGCGAAAGCATGAGCCAATTGTGTCAAGAGCTAATTCATTCAAAGAATCACGGTCCAGGTTCACTCTCCACACCAGAAAATATCGTCTCCCAACCCAGCCTACAGTCGTCATTTGCATCGATGGTTTCGATCCGGAGTATCTAGAGTCCGGTTTGAATAGAGGACTCCTCCCTACATTCAAGGCAATTATGGAAAATGGATTCCACGCCCCAGCCAAGAGTTGTATGCCTTCATTTACGAATCCCAACAATGTGTCCATCATCACAGGCGCACCGCCATCCTTCCACGGAATTGCAGGTAACTTCTTTCTCGACCGAAAAAGCGGGGAGGCAAAGATGATCACGGATGATTCTCTACTGCGAGGTTCCACTCTACTCGAGCAAATGTTCCAGAGAGGTGTGCGGATCGGTGCCATTACAGCAAAGGACAAACTGCGCAAGATCATCGGACATGGCCTGAAAGGTGCAATCTGCTTTTCCGCGGAGAAAGTCGCAGACTGTACACTCGAGGAGAATGGAATTGAAGATGTCGAACAATGGCTTGGTCAGTCGGCTCCCAGTCAATACTCCGGAGAGTTATCGTTGTTCGTTTTGGATTCAGGGATCAAACTTCTACAAGAGAGAAGGTCGGACTTCTTATACCTGACTCTCTCGGACTACATCCAGCACAAACATGCGCCTGGAAGCAAGGAGGCGGATGATTTCATGGGTGCGATTGACGATCGTATAAAGAAACTTGTTTCGTTGGCACCGGTCGTTGGGGTGACTGGTGACCATGGGATGAGTCAAAAGTCGAATGAGTCTGGGGGACCTAATGTGCTTTTCCTTGAAGAAGCTCTCAATGCGAATTTCGGCCCCGATGCTACCCGAGTTATTTGTCCTATAACAGATCCCTTCGTGCGGCACCATGGTGCGCTTGGATCCTTCGTGCGTGTCTATTTGAAGGACATTGCAAAGATTTCATCCATTCTGTCTTTTTGCCAGTCGCTTCCTGAAATCGAAGAGGCTCTCAGCCGGGAGGATGCAGCGGAGAAATACGACATGCCCCTGGATCGGGAGGCTGACATCGTTGTGATTTCCAGGTCTCAAGCGGTGATGGGGAGCAAAAAATTGGATCATGATCTTTCGCAATTGAAAGATCATCCATTGCGATCGCATGGAGGGTTGAGTGAGCAGGGTATCCCGGTGCTCATGTCAAAGTCAGTAGAAAGGAAAGTGCCAAATGGGAAGAGCTGGAGGAACTATGATATCTTTGATCTTGTTCTCAACTGGTCTGTCTGAGTGTTTTCGGCTTTCGTATTTTGCTTGCTCGGATATAGTCTGTATCGAATTTTGAATAAAATTGATAATTCTGCTTTCGGAACAACATCGCAGTCTTTCTAACTTCTAATTTGAGCGAAAGAAAACACATGTATATAGCTAGTAATATGCAGCTCTCCAAGGTCGTTGACTAGCAGGAGACTGAATGAGAGACTGAGAACAAGATATAGTAGCGGATATATCGCTTAAACAATATTCCTTCTACCAAGGTAGGCGCCACATGAAATACGCGGTGGAAAGCCTCAAGTCCGATAGAAGAGCTCAGTTCTCAATGGTCTTTTTTTTAGGCCTGCTGAGGACTGCAAGACCATGGATGGCGTGAACCATGTGTATGATATCAAACACCGTACGGTGGCCAACCCGTAACTTGAAGCAGTATCAGCTAATCAACGCAGGCTCAAACTGCTCAATCGATCTCAAAGTAAGTTTGATTGTGAAGATCAAGCGTGTGATTGGTCGATCCTGGGGAAGGTGGTGATCTTTGGGGGGGGACGTGATCTTGAGACTCATTCACTTCACCCAATTGACCCCACCCATTACTATAAATACCTCCTTCTTCTCACCTCCTTCCTGCTTTCTTCTTCCTCCACTATTCCAAATTACCTTCAAAAATTTCATCTTATATCTTCTATCAGTTGAAAGATAAAAACTCGAACTTCCGTCGATGATTTCATCAAACCAAACATCTTTCATCTCTATCCATCATGTCAATCCACCTTGATGCAGTGATATTTCACTATGATCACCAACATCCCCAACTTGGCCTGATGAGTTCCGAGGTTTGTTCACAACACTTATCTCCTCTGACTCCCTATTCACATTTTAGACTGTGCCAATCTTTCTTCCAGATTATCTCCCATATTTTGCTTCCACACCAACTGAGTCTGCTGAAAAGCCACTCTCCCCCCTCCTGAAGCTTCAAACCTACATCTTCGAACACTTCTTCGAACACTTCTTCGAACTTGTCACCGGCATCAAAGATGTTTAGCTTATGCTCACCTCTGAACTGGCGTCACTTTTGTTTCAGGACAAGCTACTTCAAGCTTTTTTTTTGTTTTCCTTTCATGTGGTGTGGAGGGACAACCCACTGGGCTCATTTGCGGTGAATAAGCACCTTTGTGGCAAGGAGGACACAGCCTCAGCCACGGTTCAACAACGGCATGCGGTGAAGAAGCACCGGCCAAAACAAGGGGATGTGCCAATTTTGGCGTTCAATGTAATATCTGGGATGGTGGAAAAGAAACACAAGAACTCGTTGATACTACTACCTTTTGTCTTTGCTATGTTGATATATTATATATGTATCTTACATCTGTGTATACGTTGTCACTCTTGTTGTTTGTATTGAAAACTTTGGTTTGGATCTGGCAAAGAAGACTTGGACAATTTATACTTCATCGATTAGTCAACCAAACAGTCACGGAATCTACAGGACATTGTTTGTCCACATCACTCTATCGAAACAGTTATCGCTTGAACAAAATAGATAAATCCGCCCAATGTTAAATAATAGTATACTCGTTCAATCTTAAAATGCTGGCACAACAACATCTCCCACCATCACTGTTAAGCGATCTGGCGACTCCGAAGCAAAGGCCTCGGCTTCCTCTCTGGAAAGAGCCGCGTATTTACCAAAGTTCACTTTGCCATCTACATTTCTTGTTTTTGCAAGAGTAGAAAATGGCTCCTCGCGCCTCTGTCCAGTAAACTGATCGATGCAGACCATCTGGCATCGCTCACATGCTTCCAACACATCCATGCGAAGCTGATCAGGTCCAATGCGTAAAGAAGACCAGTGATCCTCAATGTAGGGTTGCTCCACATCGCCCATCCGAGCAAGTCGTTCAGCGACGATGATATTACCACGGAACACATCAGCCGAAACGGCTTTGCTCGCACCGGTGCCAGGCTTCCCTTTTGCCTTGATGGTTTCGTTCAGCTGGTTGACTGACGAACGCGAGACCACTAGAATGGGCATCTCGTTGGAGAGTAAAATAGGGCTCCGAGCAATATCACGAGCAGGTGGTGGGAGGTCGGGTGGGTAAGAGCCCGGCATGAGGAGCTTCCGGAACTTGTTTCTCCATGTGCTGGACAAACGGTTCGGTCGGGAGAACCGATTAGCTGTTTGGCTGGGAAATCGAGCTAGTGTGCATGGGACACCAAGGAAATCGGAGAAGAATGCCGATACTACTGGTGAGGCGTAGGCATGCAGAGAGACTTGTTCGCCGCATACTATGGTCCGCTTTGTAGTACTTGGACATAGTGAGGTGGATATGAGGGTTGTATCTTCCCATCCGAGGGATATCTCGAGACTCACAGAGTCGGTCATGACTCCACAGGTAATGCGGAGGACCCCACGGTCCAGATCAATGGATGGCCTGATCAGTGCCATCCGTGGGTATCTTTTCTGGTTCAATGCTGCACCGGTTCCTTGGTGGATCAGACACCACTCTCGATCCCATGCTAGTCCTTCTCTTTTGACTTCCCATCTTTTGCCTTCAGGGATCTTGAAAGCACCGCAGCTTTTTATTGGAAATACTGCAAGGCTTTCGACGTAAAAGTGGCGACCGACCGAGTCATTATCAGTGGGTGGGTTCACGGACACGATAGGAGGAGCATTCTCCACATAGAACTCCGCAATGAAATCAACAAACGAGTCAATGTCTTTGAGATTTGTCATTGCACCAATACTAACACGCAAGACACCAGTGGGTCGACCACCTAGGATATCGTTGTCATCACCGCAGCGCAACCCTGTCGTATAATGACGACGCAGTTCCATGCCGGTCCATCCAAGAGACGAGGCCGTACCGCCGGGGTTGCAAACCGAACCAGTCCGAATTTGAATATTCTGTACAGTTGCCAATTTTTCCACTTCAGTCTTGGGGATCCACTCGCCCTGGCTGTTCCTTAAATTGAATGCCAGAATAGGGCCCTGGGTGAGCGGAGACTCATATGTAGCGGAACTGGGCTGATATATTTGGCAAACATGTAGGTCGTTCCAATGTGATAGGACAGACAGGCGATCATACAGGCGCTTGGCTAGAAATGCGGTGTGCGAAGAAATATTCGCCATCGAGCCATACAAGCGCTCGTGGGTATCCATGGCTGCGTCTAAGGCAATAATATTGTGGAATGGGAGGGTACCATCTTCCAGGCGCTCATGGAGGGACGTCTCCTTCTTGGCATGCCACTGAGCGCCTGTAGCGACGACCATGTCCACTGTACCTCCACCGAAGTACTTTCGCCTTTCGAAGACGCGAGCAGCGCTCTTTCGGACGATCAAGGCACCCAGGTCTGGAAATCCGAAAATCTTGTAGAAGCTCAGCGCCGTGAAGTCCGGGGTTGCTGAGCTCAGGTTCAAAGGTGCAGTAGATAACAGGGAGGCTGCGTCAAGTAATGTAAATACATTGGCTCCAGATTTGGTTGCGGCTGAGCGGACCTCCTCACACCATCTAAGAGGAAGGCGACGGCCGTTCAGGTTCGATTGGGCAGGGTAGGCAAATAGCATGGGTGCTTTTGTTTGAGTCGTAGCCAACTCTGAAATCCAGGAATCTACCTTTTCATCTCCTTGGAGGCACTGGTGACCAAGATCCGCGACTTCTCGCACACCGACCAAGCTGGTGTGAGCATCAATATGGTAGCCGTACCAGAAGCCTCGGTGGTCGGAGTCTCGAATTGAGTCTGCCACGAGCTTAATTGCTGCAGTTGCATTTGCAACAAAAACCAGATCATATTCTTCTGGATCTGCATTGAAGAAGCGAAGAACCCGAAGGCGAATATCATCCGTCCGCTGTGTGGATAGTTGCGACGATAGTGACATGGAATGGGGATTGCCAAAAAGATTCGAAGTCATGTCCCGTGAGAAAGCCTCGATCATGGACTTTGCATATATTGTAGTCCCTGCATGGTCTAAGTACGTTGTTTCTGTAAAGATGACAATTAGCACGATATTCACATAGATGGGAACATTTGAGAAGTGTCGCACCATTTAATAAGGGATATTCCTGTCCCCGGATTGTGTCCACGTCCGCAGAGTAGCCTTGACTATAAGCTGCCTTGAAACGGTCTGCATTGTGGGTCTGCTCCATTTTTTCTGTTGAGAGATGAACACCATGGCGGATGCTGCTGTTTAAGAAAGATCGAATGTGGCGGGGTGCAGGGAGCTTAACGGTGTAAGCGGACGACTTTCTGCGACTCATCCGCATTGATGATGCAGGGACCCCACTTGGAGATCACCGAGAAACTATATATACTTCGGCGATGACCACCAGTTAGTATCGAAATAAAAAATTTCATTTAAAGATGATGAAAATTATCCAGACATAGATCATATCATTGTACAAAAAGTAACGCAAAGATAAATGTGTCAACCTTGGATGGAATACAGTAGATAAGGACGAGTTTCGTACCTTGAAAATGAAGATGAATGGGATCGGAGAGACGGGGGGTTCCGATGGTATGTCAACCACTGCAGATCACTTGAACAGGAATGACAGTTCGTCAAAGAAACATGAAGATGACTGACAGGGCACTGCATTGTTCTTATACGGTGGCTATGCACTAGTGAGAACCTAGAATCGTAAAATCCTTTTGAACTCAATCAAGAAGGACCTGACAATGCCCCACGCTATCGCATGCAAATTCAGAAGTCAGGTGATTATCGACCCTGTCGTGGGGAAGCATATGTTTGGACCAGGGCATGTCCATGCTCATTAGACCTGGACGTGGTCAGGCTGAGAGGGGGCCACGGTCCACCACGGTGGGGACCCAAGTGGGTTCTAGTGGTAATCATGGTCAGATCTAACATAATTGCAATAAAATTACATTGCAAAGTTCCATTTTAGTCAATGAAAGCGATCTCGGACGTATTTAAGCCAACCAGATATCCGAACTAATATGTGAAGGTTTTCATATCACCCAATATCACATTCTATACCATCAAGAATCTCAGCCGTGAGAGAATAGCCAATGTATTTCAGCAATTAATGGCTTGCATCTAGTCTTTCATCGACTTCACGAGGTGGCGGCCGGAGACTCACACAGCTTATAATGCGTCAGCTTACCCGCCCAGCTAAGACTTACCATGCACACTAAACTAGCCGAAAAATATAGTCCTCTGATTGGGGTCCTTCTAAGAATCGCACAGCTATTGCCCCATTCAGGCGGCACATTATCCACAACAATGACCATTGTGACTTGAGAAAAAGAAATACAGGTCGCATTTTTTGGTCGAACTATTGATCTTGATGGTGGGGCGTTACATACGTATCAAGATAGGCGCTGTGGACTTTGGGGGCCGTCCCGATCTCTTGCAGATCAAGACCAACATTGAGCCTGACCCGGTGTCATTTCGATTACAGATCATGCATGATGCGCAGATATTGGCCTTTCCCTTGAATCCTGTGAGGGGGGGGAAAACTTGTTTTGCTGCAAACTACAAACTTATTTTCAGCTCAGTATCTTTAACCTCGGGATCAGCATAGTATTGGAACCACGTTCACTCCAGATGTCTGCAAATTATAGCCTTTGAACCCCTTCAAATCAGCTGATTACATTTCGCTGCTTAGCCGATCACTCAGGATTCAAAGTTTCGGTACGAGGGACACTCATTGTCAATATTGGTAAACTGTGTAGATTTTCCAATGGTCTATACACATAGAATCGAGACAGCCTTGACGACTACCCGGTAAGATCGAGCGCTGCGCTCACGCATAATATAGTACAAATGTGCTGAAAATGGCGCAAAATCAAAGATATAACTCCCGTCCTAAAGCGCTGCAATATTCATACAGACGCTTCTGCCGAGAACCCCCAGAAGAACCCGACAAGTCGACATTGAAAGAAATTGGCAACAGGGCGACTTGTAATTAGACAAGAGATTGTAAAACATATGTCCAATCCATATCCCCTGTTTACCGCTTGGGCCACTGGCGCCAACCACGACCATGACCTCTCTGTAAAAAAGTATCAGTTTCCATATGACAAGTATAACGAGGAAAAGTCTTACCTGCTTCCACAACCTGATCATCTCCGGCATCTCCACCATCGCCTTGCGACGATCCTCGAGCCTGGCCTCCATTGTGCGCTCCCACTTGTGACCCTTGACCTTCTGGCCAATACCGGTACCCTTGATACGGAGACCACGCTCAGCCAAGCGTGCAGCCTTGAATTCTGTTGATTTTTTACCAGGAGGAAGAAGCTCCTCCACGTTGTATTTCGCTGCCAATTTCACCAGATCCGCCTGTTGTCGGAGTCCGTATCGCGGACCAAGCCACTTGCCGGTGCGGAAGATCTTGTGTGGCAGGAACGGGTTGCGGGTTTCGGCATTGTTGATCAGAAGAGCCTTTGCAGGAGAGAAAGCAGTAGGATCAGGTTTGTGAGCACCCTTGGCATCCCGGTCGGGGGTATACGGTGACGGAAGGGTCTGTTGGGAAGCTTCACCTTCGGGGGCAGTCGGACGGGATGCAACGAGCGCGGAGTAAATCTGTGGAGGGTAACGGGCAAAGAAATTGCGCAGGCGAAGGGGCAGGTTGCCTACATTACCCACGTTTAACGACATGGTGGGCAGTTGAATTTGAATGGAGGTGTTGATGTTTAGAATGATAAAAGTTGAGACGGCGAAATCCCGAGATTGGTGGCCTTGTGGCCTGAGTGCCTTACTGCCTTCCCACCTCAGGCAGTAAACTTTCCTAATTCGTCTTTCGGCTTTTTCAAACGTTTTGGTTTCAGCCCCCTCGGTATCCCTTTTACAACGCACCTCATTCTTATCAACAACCGAGTCTTATTCATAGATCTGGCACTTTTTGCGTGCTTTGAGCCCCGAACCTTTCGCGCGAATCAACCCAGGCCCACCATGGCGGAATACCACTTTGGAGGTTCCGAAGAGGAGAATGCGGAGCTGCGAAAGCTCGAAGTTGAGCTGGTAAGTATTCCAACGCGCCCCGCGCTGGCGCGAACCGCTCTCTTATGAATATAGACGCTTACCGAATTTCTCCTCAGACCGATGACCCTGATAACTTCGAAACGTGGGAGAAGCTCGTGCGCGGCGCGGAGGCTCTAGAGGGCGGCATCAACCGTAACTCTAACCCCCAGGCTATCACCACAGCGCGCCATGCCTACGATCGTTTCCTTGCAAAGTTCCCTCTTCTCTTCGGATATTGGAAGAAATATGCCGATATGGAGTTCTCCATCACTGGCACAGAAGCCGCAGAGATGGTGCGTGTTCTATCTCGTTTCCCGATTTCTGCAAGTCTTGCGATACTTCGGATTCTTGAAGAACGGGTTATATCATTTGGTCCGGTATCGCTAACTTTTCTAATAGGTCTACGAACGAGGTATTGCCAGCATTTCCCCATCGGTTGATCTATGGACCAACTACTGCGGTTTCAAGGCCGAAACTTCACACGATGCCGACATTATTCGAGAGTAAGTACATCGAACATGGTTTCCTTCCCTTTCCCTGTAACCGTTACCAATGCAGCTCGCGAAAGCTTGGGACTTGATGTGATGTGAAGCATGAATATGTGCTGGATAAGCAGTTCCATTGATGATGGGTGAGACACCGTTGCCTGACCACCCGGACTCAAGTGGTGTTTACTTCTCACCCATGGCTTCATCCAGGCTGCTTTTCCTCTCTTGACTACGAAACATGGTTTTCTCTTTCCTTTGCCCGGATACCAAACCAAAGAACCAGTGTTCTCGAAGCACTTGATGCCTCCCCCATTGCTCACCCATCGTTGATTTCCTTGGATCTGTCACCTCAACGACAGAGATGACCATGATGTTTGCCACGCATTTCCTCCCTCCCACTTCTAAATCCCCACCCCCCAGTTAAATGATCTGATATGCTGACCTGCAACCGTCAAAAGGCTTTTCGAGCGTGGTGCCAGCAGTGTAGGCCTGGACTTCCTGGCCCATCCCTTCTGGGACAAGTACATTGAGTTTGAGGAGCGTGTGGAGGCTCAAGACAAGATCTTTGCCATTCTTGGTCGTGTCATTCACATCCCCATGCACCAGTACGCAAGATACTTTGAGCGTTACCGCCAACTAGCACAAAATCGCCCATTGGCAGAACTGGCACCTGCAGATGTTATGTCTCGATTCCGTACTGAGCTGGAGGCTGCATCGTCCCAGGTCCCGCCAGGAGCCAAGGCTGAAGCTGAGATCGAGCGTGATCTTCGCCTGCGTGTTGATAATTACCATCTCGAGGTGTTCTCGAAAACTCAGACAGAGACCACCAAGCGCTGGACCTATGAATCGGAGATCAAGCGTCCCTACTTCCATGTGACAGAACTGGACGAGGGCCAGTTGAGCAACTGGAAAAAGTACCTCGATTTCGAGGAATCCGAAGGCTCGTACTCTCGCATTCAGTTCTTGTACGAGCGTTGCCTAGTCACTTGTGCCCATTACGAAGAGTTTTGGCTCCGCTATGCCCGATGGATGACTGCCCAGTCCGGCAAGGAAGAAGAGGCACGAATTATTTATCAACGTGCCAGTTGTCTTTACGTCCCAATTGCGAACCCTGCTATTCGTTTGCAGTATGCCTACTTCGAGGAGATGTCGGGTCGCGTGGATTTAGCAAAGGATATCCATTATGCTATTCTTTTCGCCCTGCCTAGTCATGTTGAGACTATCACCTCTTTGGCCAACATGTCCCGCCGGCATGGTGACCTGGCTGCTGCCATCGAGGTCTACAAGACTCAACTGGATTCTCCCGAGGTAGAAATGGCCACCAAGGCAGCTCTTGTTGCCGAATGGGCTCGCCTCTTGTGGAAGATCAAGGGCGCCCCTGAGGATGCCCGTAAGGTGTTCCAGGAAAACCAGCAGTACTACCTTGACAGCCGTCCCTTCTGGACAAGTTACCTGATGTTTGAGATTGATCAGCCTACTAGCGCTGCAACCGAATCAGTCCAATATGAACGCATCAAGCAGGTCGTCTCTGATGTGCGTTCTAAGAGTACCTTGACCCCGGAAGTTGTCAGGGATCTAGTGCAAATCTACATGGGCTACCTTCTGGAGCGGGGTACTCAAGACATCGCCAAAGAGTACATGACCCTGGATCGCGAGGTACATGGTCCACCTTCGGTAGCTGCCGCCCGAACTGGCGGTACTGTTGCTGTCCCAGCTACTCCTGCGGATGGACAACCCACCCCCGCCCATATCTTTTCCCAGCCAACTCCTGAGCATGCTGTTGCGGCACAAGAACACGCCATGGGATACTACCAGCAGTCCCCCATCAACGGCCAATCCGTTGCCTAATGCCTCTGACATGTTATTTCTATGATTCATTTCCCCGGCTTCTCCTTTTTTTTTTCTCGGGGTCCTATCGATACCTAATTTATCAGGGTGGGTTATTCCCCTTCATGTAGCATCATGTTATTGCCAATACGTGGCAATGTTTTCTTCACAGTCCCGTTCTAGGTTTATTAGCGATTTTTGATTCACCGAAAGGGCTTTATGTGGCTTTCCTCTCGTCTGGCTTTCAGAATTCCCATTGAGGCCCATTTGTAATGGGTTATAAGGTCCAACTAGATTCTTATATTCTAGTTTCCCTCGTTTACAATGAATCAGTGTCAACACACCTAAAGTGAAATACACTACTACTTCAGGCTTTTTTTCTTGACCAATGCCGTAATTTAACTTCACGTTCGTAAAAACTTATTGTTGAAATACTGTATAGGGAACACTCACCGATGAATATTGTTCTAGTGCTGTTTGAAACTAGCTTACGTGCCTCTCATGTTCAATTTGGAGAACTGCGTACATGGCACATTTGGTTCGCCGTATAAATTCGATATGCGGCATCTCGAGATTCAATCGGGTCTTTCATTCATCACTATACTCTCAAGCCCGTGCCATGATGAATGAAATCGAGATGAATAGCACAAACGGATACCCTCCAGCCCCTCCAGCTCCTCCGTCAGACTTTATTCAACGCCCTCCCTCACCACCACCTCCACCTCCCGAGGACTCAAGTGCTCCTCCGCCGCCGCCAGATGCTGCAGCTCCTCCACCTCCCCCAGATGCTGCAGCCCCTCCTCCTCCCCCAGATGATATACCACCTGCGCCGCCCATTGAATCAACCAAAAAGAAGCAAGGATGGGGATCGAAGCGCCCGGCTGCGGCCCCGTTAAGTGTGGAGGATCTCATCCGCAAGAAGAAGGAAGCAGAAGCTGCGGCTGCGAAGGTACTATCGTATCCCATAGCGGAATATTCGCGTTTCAATCTCTCCTAACATGATCATTCATATTTAGCCAAAATTCCTGTCCAGAGCGCAGCGCGAGAAACTGGCACTAGAAAAGCGGGCGAAAGAGGTAGAGGCCGAACGACAAGCAAAGGCGCCAACGAACGGCGCTGATCGCATTGGCTCCTTATCCCGGGCACCATCATTTACATCTGAAGGCGCGGATAACGATCGCAGAAAAACAAATGGAAGAGTCCCGACAGGACCACGCTCAATGCGTGGCGATGCGCCGTCAGGACCAGCTGCTATGCGAGGACGCAATCACGACATGGACCCTCCTCCACCCCCACAAAGAGGAGGAAAGAAATCTCAGGCTGATAAGCGACCTGCAAAGAAAGATGAAGCCGAGACCGAGGCAGAATTAATCAAGAAACGATACATGGGAGTAGAGCAAGCATCGAGCTTTTCTGCGCAAAAGAAGCGCAAGCGCACCACAGACAAGAAATTTAACTTCGAGTGGAACACCGAGGAAGATACCAGTGGTGACTACAATCCATTATATCAACACCGACAAGAAGCAAACTTCTTCGGGCGAGGCCGCTTGGCTGGATTTGGGGATGATGTTGCGGACAGTGTGACGCGCAAATACGCGCAAGCAATCCAGACTCGGGATCAAGAATCCGGCAGCATGCGCGCGAAAGAAATGCTGGACATGGAACGCCGTCGTCGTGAGGAGAGCACACGTCACCAGCTGGACAAGCACTGGAGCGAGAAGGAACTGAGCCACATGCGCGAGCGTGACTGGCGTATCTTCAAGGAAGATTTCAATATCGCCACCAGGGGTGGCAGTGTGCCCAATCCGATGCGCTCGTGGAGCGAGAGCCAGCTTCCGCCGCGCTTGTTGGAGCTTATTGACCGGGTTGGTTACAAGGAACCCACTGCTATCCAACGCGCCGCCGTTCCCATTGCCATGCAATCTCGTGATCTCATCGGTGTTGCCGTGACAGGTTCCGGTAAGACTGCTGCATTTTTGCTACCGCTTCTTGTCTACATTTCGGAACTTCCTCGTCTTGATGAGTTTGAGTGGCGTAAGAACGATGGGCCCTATGCTATTGTTCTAGCGCCTACTCGTGAATTGGCCCAGCAGATTGAGATTGAAGCCAAGAAATTCACTCAGCCTCTTGGTTTCAATGTTGTCAGTATTGTCGGTGGACATTCCCTCGAGGAACAAGCCTACAGTCTGCGCGATGGTGCAGAAATCATCATTGCTACCCCTGGTCGTCTGGTTGATTGTATTGAGCGACGAATGCTGGTTCTCAGTCAGTGCTGCTACGTGATTATGGATGAAGCAGATCGCATGATCGATCTAGGGTTCGAGGAGCCTGTTAACAAGATCCTTGACGCGCTGCCCGTCACCAATGAAAAGCCTGATACTGAAGAAGCTGAGAATCCGCAAAGTATGAGTCAACATCTTGGAGGCCGAGACAGGTACCGCCAGACTATGATGTACACAGCCACTATGCCCGCAGCCGTTGAGCGTATTGCCCGGAAGTACCTTCGACGTCCTGCCATCATCACTATTGGCGGTGTTGGCGAGGCCGTCGATACGGTCGAGCAACGCGTGGAATTCGTTCCTGGCGAAGACAAGCGGAAGAAGCGTCTGGCCGAAATTCTCCAATCTGGCGAGTTCCGCGCTCCTATCATTGTTTTCGTCAACATCAAGCGAAACTGTGATGCTATCGCCCGAGAAATCAAGCAAATGGGCTTTTCTTCTGTTACTTTACACGGTTCGAAAACGCAAGACCAACGTGAGGCTGCCCTTGCCTCCGTCCGCGGCGGTACAACGGAAGTCTTGGTCGCAACCGATCTTGCTGGACGTGGTATTGATGTTCCGGACGTGTCCCTCGTCGTCAACTTCAACATGGCCACATCGATCGAAAGTTACACTCACAGAATTGGTCGTACCGGTCGTGCAGGAAAGAGTGGTGTTGCCATCACATTCCTTGGTAACGAAGATAGCGACGTCCTGTATGTCTCATTTTCCTTAATCTTCCCTTTCATTCAAACTAAGCTGACCGGCATATCAGGTACGACCTCAAGCAGATGCTCATCAAGTCACCCATTTCCCGCGTTCCCGAGGAACTACGCAAGCACGAAGCTGCGCAGTCCAGACCCCATCGTGGCCCTGGAAAGAAGATCGAGGATAGTTCAGGGTTTGGTGGCAAGGGTGGCTGGGCTTAGTGGCCCCCACCCTTGTGGCAGTGCTGAGTTCTTTGTACCTTTATTAAATGGATACCACTTTTGCTTTAGAATCTATTGGCCCTGGAATTTTGGGTCCAGATCCTTATTTGCCAACCTTCGAAACATTGTAATTTCATGTAGAATTATGCAGCCTCACGGATTTGGACCCTTACTCTATGTATTCAAATATTCCAAGGTTGGTCCCTGCAGCCATAAGGCTGGCTAATGTTGGATACAATTGTTACAATGGAGTCACGAAGGATGAAATTGAACCCTTCGGCAGACAATGGGGGTCAAATCAATAACAACGTCACGGGCAGGAAGTATCATGATAATTATCCAATATTGACTGCAATGGAATATATCATCAACATGGTCGCCATGCAAACTAACCATGCATATAATCATTATGTACATCACTACAGTAGAATTGATTGAAATCCCGAGCCAAATAGATCAAAATCTTCTGCCAACCCGTCTCCTTCTGCCTCTGCTTCTACGTAGCCCGGAGCTAGTTCAATCAACGCGTCCCCTACTTCGTCATCGTCCAGCTCTTGCTCCTCTGACTCAGTCAAGAGAATCTCCAAAAGCCCTTTTTTCATATCAAGCCTATCAAAGAACATATTGTTAATTCATATCACTCATAGTCTTCCGAGCTTTTAAACTTACGCTTTGTCGGCAAAATAAACCCTCTCGTCAATCGGGTCCTGCTCCTGACCATATGGTCCTATCAGGTTTTCCAATCGCTTTCCCGTCCCTATGATGGGCAACCACAAAGAAAAGAAATTCAAGGCACGAATGCGGTAGCCCCGATAAGGCATCCCATTAGTGTAGGAAAGAATAAGGAGTAACAGTCCGGTGTTTAGCGCATACTCATCCACAATAATCGGAGGGGGGTGATAAGAATCATAGAGTGCCTCTCCCGCATTGGTAAACGCTAATATGCCAAAATCAGCAGTCTCCAGAGCCTGGTACCGCTTGATGTTATCAAGAGTAACAGAATCATTCTTCTTCGGCGTGATTACAAATGTTTCTTGTGCGATATGACCCCACATCCTATTGTAATCATAGAACATCAACTGAATCTTCAACCAAAGCGCCCAGTTGGTTGATGGTCTTGGGGCGTCTGCAGTAAGATACAAGTCCCAAGGGACAAGCTTACTATGATAGTAACAGCCGTAGTTGGAGATTTCCTACAGCAGGTCAGAAAACGTATACTTATAGCGGACCGACTGTTAATGAAATTCTTTTTTTTTTTTTAAAAGAAAAACCCTATTTTCTCTTACCTTACGCGAGAATCGCTCCTCTGAGTCCGGGGCTTTGTTTGTATATATCTTTTCTATGTTAGCCCGTAAGCCCAGAAAGGTATGGTGTCATGGGCGCATTTATGGAGAATCATAGAACGTACATCTCGGAAATCTTGCTGAGCGGTGACCCAGGTTTCGGTCAAGGATCGGCGTTGCTGAGCCTTGGAGTCATCCGTTTCATCGTCGCTCGAGACCCAGTTATCCCGAATAAAGCGATGCCAGCCCTTCACAATGGGAGGGAAATCGTAGGGCTTGATATTAAAATTCTCCGTTGGGGACTTGATGAAAGAGGGAATACCACCTGGCCAGAACTTTGCTTCTGTCGTCAAGGTCGGTTTGTCAAGACGACTCTGCAAAATTCCAGGCATAGTCATCGTAACGAAGGGAGAAGGGAGAAGGGAGAATATATTGATTGATACTTTGATCGTTCTGGGCTGTCTGAACGAATGGACGGTCCAATTAATCCCTTTCTTTATTCAGATGCCAGGTGAATGTACCCAGGTCGAGGTCTGGTGAAGAAACAAGGAAAGAAGAAAAGGTAGAGTGGAACTCGTAATAAAGATCAGAGTAGATGATCTACACACTCTGGCCACATCCGCGGAGACAAGCTAAGAGTGCATTAGCGAGGCGATAGTAATTATATCACAACTTATCGCGTTTCAATGTAAGAAATTTTACCTAATACGGGCATTAGTTTCATTTGAAGAGAATATTGACCAATAAGCAGGCAGGATCAACGATTATCATGATCTTGGCTGTAATATCAACACAGGTGGATAAATTGTGATCTGGGCGGTAACGTCTCCTCGGATGTGGCCAGAGAGTGTATGTGGAGACAAGAATTCCCCCCCCCCCCCCCTCCCCCTTCCCCCCATTTTAACCTACTTTCGTGTTTGACCTTTGTTATTTTCCAAGGTTATCTTGTTTGTAGAGCTCGGGTGTTGACATGATTAGCCCTTCGACGGCCGATAACGGCCAACAGAAAAAGAAAATTCCAGACACCGCCTTTCCCACCGCTCTTATTGTCCTATTCCCATGGTGTAGTTCGTTCTCCACACCAGCTCTCCACCAATCCCCAACATTGAATTTTACTATGCCACGACCAACGATTAACCTCGATCCCTATAAAGATGAAATCATCGTACTCCTCAGCGAAGGCAAATCAGCTCAAGATCTTATGATCATGCTGAAAGAACGCCATAATGTCACCATCGGCATATCTACACTCAAAAAACGCTTACAAAAGTGGGAGGTTGTTCGCAGCCGCCAAAGTGACACTGTTCAAAACCGCGTCGCTCAGCTTCTTCCCCGCTTAAATACCAAAGAGATCCTAGAAGTTCTCCAAGAAGAGGGTACGCCTTCTTCAGCGCGTACGCTTCAGAGAATACGGCGGCGTCTTGGTATCCGGCTTCGTGTTGATGATCCCGAGGAACGGGCTGAGCGAGATCGTGAAATTGAAGCTGTTCTTAAACAGGAACAAGCTATTGGAAAGATTGATGGGTTCGGCAGGCGGCTACTTCATAGCCATATGCGCGGATTAAATAAGTTCTTTCCTCGGTATGTTTTCCCACTAACCTCCTTATTCAAAACTAACTCCTTGCAGTGATAGTCTCTATAAGAAATCTCGAGCCCTCAAGGATCATCCCAATGTTACTCCTCGCCGGCGGACGGGCCTCCGAAAGCGTAAGAGTAGTTAGATATCCTGAAATGAAATCTGTATACTATATGGATGAATGTAGTTGTTTGTAAGAATTGGTATTATAAATCGCTTCAATATTCACTTTCATTGTATCAAGTCCGACTATGGGTGAGATGTTTACATTTGATTAAAATTAGCATGCGCATGTTTTCTGCCACTAAAACAAAGACCATACAGGTTTATCTTTCTGTCGATGTTATCAGCCGTAAAAAAGTGTAAAATCGCGAACTAAACTGCAGCTGGGTAGATGCAGCACTAAGAAGCGGATGACACAGCCTACAGGGCTACATGAGGACTATTGGGTGAATTGAAAACTTTATATGAGTCGGCAACTTGCATGTGATTTGTTTGCGAATTGAGTACGTTTTTCTATCCATGAACAAGGCTCTCTCTCAGAGAATACGGATGGTCGTGGATATTATCGGCCTCTATAAATCTTAAAATGATGGTTCAAAAATGTACTGAAGAAGAGCCTGTATCACACACCATATGTATTCTATCTATTCGTCAAAACATTGAAGCTCATAAATGCGTCGATTTAAAACCAAAGCTATACAAATGAGACATCAAACATATCCCAACCCCAAACTATGCATCAGCCTCCTCAAAATACTCACACCTTCGTACCTTCGTACCTCATGATTCAAATGTGCATCCTAACGGTTATTCTTCCCTCTCAGATCTTTGAAGCCAGCAGCTTCAAGATCATTTTCAATAAGCCCAGGAAGAGCAATATGATGCAACGCGACCTCCCTATTGTTTTTCTTAATCTCTTCCGCAGACGGCGGAGTCCAAGTGCCTCTCAAGATCTGATTAACAGCCTGGCTGAGGAATGACGCGTTCTCAGTGTACGTGATGAAACCCGCTGCAACAGATATATAGAAGATCCCGGGGTAGTCCTGGTCGTAGAAGCGGAGGTATAGAGGGCGCTCCGCATCAGCAGCAGCCAGGGAGTCGTATTCTCCTGATTCGCAGCCCTCGGGGAGGTAGGAGGAATCAGTAGACCACCCAGTTGCTGCGACGAACATCTTTGGTTTGAGGACTGTGCCATTGGTGAGGGTAACGCTATCGCCGTCAATGAACTTGATACCACAGCCATTGTGGATCTTGAACTGGCCATTTTTGTACGCGGGGACGAGGTGGGATCGGAGGATGTAGCCGACTTTGGCGGATGCACCCTCATCTGCGACATTTAAGTAAATTAGGAAATGAAATATTTTGGAAATGGAGGGGAACCTACGGAATGGAGGTCGCCATTCTGGGACGCCTTGGATCAGGGCCCAGATGTAGTGGATGAAGTACAAAATGGAGTCCACAACAAAGATTGGTAAGATTCGGTACAAGACTCGGCATAAGTGCAGATCTGTCCATCCAAACCTCCATAGTGATGGCCACCACATGTCTGGGGCACCCCTATGGTTTGTTAGCTAGGCACAGGAAATATTCGTTGATAGCGTACCAATGAGGAGAGCGCGCAACCAGGTGAACGTTGGTTGCATTCTGGGTGAGACAGGCTTGCTGGATGATATCCATGGCCGAGGGACCTGCTCCGACAATCAAGACATCCGAGGTAGG
Source organism: Penicillium lividum (assembly GCA_028828245.1). Classification (NCBI taxonomy): domain Eukaryota; kingdom Fungi; phylum Ascomycota; class Eurotiomycetes; order Eurotiales; family Aspergillaceae; genus Penicillium; species Penicillium lividum. The sequence continues at coordinate 1,829,696 of JAQJAG010000002.1, forward strand.
AATCTCCTTTGCCTCGCGAATATTATTGTTGTGTACAATAGGGAATGTTGCCGTTTCCTGGCCCGGAAATTTGGGCATGTAAGGATACATATTGTGTCCACTGCGGTGAATTAGTCAAGATCCAAAGCAAATTTTAAGATGGACTCAACATACGTGCAAACAAGAACACTTCGCGTGTAAACGGTCCGAGAGACGGAATTCTCCAGTCCCTTTACCAAGGGACGAAGATCAACTTTATGAAGCATCGGCTTGACCATCTCCACATGGACCACGTCATGCTGCCACAGCACATGCTGGTTGAGATGGAACTCTTGGAAATATGCTTCACAGAATTCAGCAACTTGATCTCTCGATGCCCGTCTCTGAGGCTCTCGTCGAGGAAACTTGACCCCGTGACATTCATATTCGACGACCAGATCTTGGAGAGTTGAATATTCTGGGATATGACCAGTCCAGATTCCACCGGGAACTGCCTGACGCTCCACAGCAAGAACTGAGAGTGGAGGATCATCTCTTAGCAGATTTCGAAGACATACCATGCCTAGGATTTATTAGCCGCGGAACAATTGATACCACAGGTTTCTGATTTTCATTATGTGATTTTTTTTCTCCTTACCAGAAGGACCAGCACCGATAATGAGAGCATCGATAGGATTATCTATCGTACCAGCGTCACCAGCTACGACTTTATCAACAGTGTTGGGAAGTGACACTTTCATTGGTGCGGGGGTTGCAGGTTGCAGGTTGAGGTTGTGTGAGTACTAAAATTCAGAAATCGAGATTTATATTCTATGCACAGATCGCCTTTCGTGTAAGTGTTTCCCCACATGCGGAAACAAAAGTACCTGCAGAGTTTCCCACTTGGGTTAAGTATGCGACCCAACAAGACGCTAAATAAGTGCGAAAACAAGGTTTTGCGATTACTATGCGTTCCAGGTCTGGCCTGAGTCAGGGGGTGAAAGGGACTTAAACTTACATTGGAATGTTCTTATCGTTTTCCCTGCATAATGGCTTTTATTCCCTGAACAACTACTTTACTACTAAAAAGTAATATGGCTTTGGTCCCATCCAAGGATGATGCGACCGTATTGGCGGCGCTTGGCCACAAGGAGGAGTTGGATCGACAATTCACACCTTTTTCCATGGCCGCCAATGCCATCATTACTGCAAGTGCCTGGGTATGGATCCATAAAACCCCTTCGTTGACCCTCAGTTGTCTGGAAAATTAACTTGGTTAGACGGCGATCATAGGAACTTTCATCACCTCAATCTATAATGGCGGCGCTGCCGGGTTGATCTACGCATGGTATGAACTGGGGAAACGCCCTGGAATAGAAATGCATCTAATGAATCTCAGGATTGTCGATAATTTCTTCTTCCTCTTCATTGCCTTATCCATGGCGGAATTGACTTCGGCTATGCCAACTGCTGCGGGGGTTTACCACTGGTCGGCAGCATTGGCTGGTCCTAAATACTCCCGACCGGTTGGTTTTCTGACTGGATATTTAAATATGCTAGGATGGACTCTCGGACTGGCTTCATTATACTCGGTCGCTGGTCTCGAAGTGACTGGGTTATATCAACTCTACCACCCAGAGTATGTCAGTAAACCCTGGCACGTGTTCGTGGTGTTTGTTGTTCTCAACTGGTCTTTTGCGGCATTCATTCAATTTGGTAACAAGATTTTACCTTATTATACCAAGTTTGGATGTATGTAGACATTTTTTTTTGAGAGAAATGACACTAACGGAGATGCAGTATTCATTAATGTCGGCGCTTGGTTCACCATCATCGTCTGTCTAGCCGTTCTTCCCAAATCCCATTCGACTAGTTCATTCGTATGGACCGAATACACCAATTCGACAGGCTGGCCAACGGGCGTGAGCTTTATTCTGGGACTTGTCGCTCCAGCCTTCTCCATCGGTACAATTGACAGCTCAACACACATGGCTGAAGAAGTGCCCAATCCTTCAAAGAACATTGCCAAGACGGTGATGGTTCAATGGTTTGGCTCGTTCATAATGTGAAGATGCTATGTCTTCTTCTCAAATGAATCCTGCTAATACCGATCAGGGGTTTCTGCTTCCTCGTCGCCCTCTTTTATGCAGCCGGCGACCTGGATACCATCATGACTGCCTCCGAGGATAATTTTCCCGTCGCCGGCATGATGCAAATCGCATTCGGCGATACAAGATCAGCTTTCGCGTGCGGTCTTGTGATCTTTATCGCCGCCATTCCCGGCTGTATCGGTGCTCAAATTGCGACCGTGCGATGCGTGTGGGCATTTGCCCGCGACGGCGCCTTGCCATTCTCCGATTTCTTCTCCAAGGTTGACGAGCACAATGTAATGCCTGCAAGAGCGAATATTCTGATCAGTAAGTTGTGTGACCTTTTATTGAATTATATCGCTCATATTCCTCTCTAGCGTTGATCAGCACTGCGTTGGGAGCGCTTTACGTTGCTTCGACGGTAGCGTTCAATGCCCTCGTTGCTTCGTACGCTGTCATGTCTTCCACATCTTACGGTATAGCCATTGCCGTCCACTTCTTCACCGGGCGTAAAAGAGCACCGCCTGGCTGGTTCTACCTTGGTGATGGAATTGTGGGCTATGCTGTGAATGCTATTGCTCTGATCTATATTTTCGTCTCGGATATTTTCTTCTGCTTAACATATGACCGTCCACCGGTCACAGCAGCGACCATGAATTACACATCACTTGTGTCCTACGGCATGGCGATCTTGGTCGTTGTTTGGTGGTTTATCGGGGGTAGCAGAATCTACAAGGGACCAACATTGTCCTCGGAGACATACGAGGTTTTGGAAAGGCTTGCGGATTCAGGGACTGTTGAGGTGAAATCAACAGGGAAAACTGAGGCTTGATATTGACAAAATTTAGATCGATATAGAAGGCAAGTCGCTTATGTATGAATAATAATCAGAAGAGGACAATGTCTTGTGGATAATTCTCCAGGAATATATCCCATCTCTCTGTCGCTCCGCTCTCCCAGTATGCATGCATGGCCTGGCGGGCGGTTTCCACGTTCCCCATTCCGAAAGACTCCATTTTCGCAATCCTCTGCTCAATGATATTTCTCTGATCCGGATCATCGGTCTCACACCCCACCGTGAAGACGGGCCACAATGTCAAGATATTCGACGATGATTCCCGCGGAATCATCTGGATCGTCTCGATGATCATATGAACCGCATAAACCGCCTTGGTATGGTACTTAGGCAGCTCCTGCACACGACGGTACAAGTGAAGCAGGGCCGTATACAGAAACGCCCGGTGAATGCATTGCATTTCCACCGCTCGTTTCCTCGTATCTGGATCAGAGTGATTCACCAAATTCGGATGCGCAGTCCGGTTATACAGTGAATAGATCAGACTCTCCATATCTCGAACTTCTTCCAGACTTTCTTCTGGTACTTGCGTGTCAACCTCCTCATCTTCGGAATCGTCATTCACGGCCATCACCCGACTTCTCTTTTGCTGGTTTCTCGCCATCTGCCCGATGCGCGAGATGATCGGGATCAGATCTAGTGAGTAGCCTGTCCACTCGTCGATGTAGGTGTCATCATCGTTGGAGGACCAGTAGCGCCCGCCGGGGTTCGAGCTCTTGCGTAGACCGGAGACCCCGGCGAAAATGTCCAGGAGCGCATACCACTTGATCACGAATGTTTCCATCGGGGTTCTGGCGTTTTCGTCGGATGAAGATTGGAAGGCGGATAGGATTAACTTGTTTGCGCCCGTCAGATGTATTCGCCACGTGCTTAGATCGCCGGAGATCACGTCTGATGTGCATAATGCGAGGGCAGTGCTGATAGTCTCCAGTTTGCCGGCTTGTTTTGGGTCGAGCATCGCCCGTCTTAGGCCATTAAGTGCTGCGTTAGTGAACTTGGCAATACTACTCTCCATGTGGACAGGCATGTCTTCGTGTCGGCGAGCATAGTGGGAACAGGCACATGCGAGGAATGCGTTAAGAAGATGCGGATTCGACATGGCTGATTGGAGAAGATCTTCCCGCAGAGGATTTCCTGTTAATGAAAGGGGGAAGATCACGTCTGCTGTTGTGTTGATGTAGTGGTGGAGGAAGAAGCGGCTTTCGGGTGAAGCGCTGAGCTGTGCAGGGTTGTTGGAGAGTGCATAATGAATTCGTTGCTCGAAAGGGGATATATCGTAGTAGTTCGGTCGTCCATCGGAGTCTTTGTCTTGCTGAGGTCGCTTATTGAAAGGATATCGTCGAGCCAGAGATTGCGAGAGAGTTGTGACTTGATTTGCGTCTACGGATGCAGTCTTTGAAGTATATTTCCAGTCGATATTAATCTCGTGTGGGATAAGTCGTGGGTGTTCCCTGTTGGCTAATTCTTTTGCACTCGTGCCTAGATCAAGGACATTCGCGCCCATGGGCATTTGCCTCTCGAACACCCATTCTCCCGAGCTTGTGCTCGACGTAGAGAGGACAGACGGCCTCCGATCGGACGATTCCGAGGAGGTGGAAGCACTAGAAGCATTGTGAGCTTCGGGCGGACTCTGAGAATCGCTCTGCGATTCACTGTGGCGACGATTCTTGAAAGGTCTCCCGCCCGTCCACGAGAGTTTGAACTCATATTTGCACTTTTCCGGTCGGTGTTTACATCGAATGCAGGTTGGTTTACCCTCGTCACACTGCAGATGCGATTAGCCATTGTTCTCTTTGTGCACCCTGCAGCAAGACCTGCAAGCGGGATTAATCCCTGCTACCTTTATTCTCCTTCTTTTACACTCCACGCACCCCGTTCTCATTTTCGAGTGGGGGCGGATCGACCGAGTGGCTGTGTGGCCCTCGGGCATACCCGCGGCATCCATAACAAGATCGCACAGGCATCAGCTGGTGATGCGAGATTGGATGAAGATTCGGACTCTCTAACTTCCAGCAGATTATCTAACATGGTGAACTCGATGATTCTAGACCGGCAACTTGCGCCCTGAACTTCGAAGCTAGCAGTCGAAGTGGAAAGGATAATCCGATCGTAGGCCAATCAGACCTGAATTGAGCGGGGGAGCTGCATGATTTGAACGGACGCCAAGCACAGTAATTGGTGCGGATAATTGATGTCAATCCGATTGTCGGTGATGTAATTGGCTTTCGCACAAAGAAACTTTTGGTGCATCCAGGGTTCACGGCCATATTTTCGGAGCCAAACAAGCCACAAATTGTAGCTTCTCAGGGGTGAAACATATCCTGTCATTGTGAAGGTCTAGAAACATGATAAATCGTCAGCCAATTTCTTCCATGTTATCCCGAGATTTTGGTCTTGTTTGCATCCCAGGGACTTGCGGCCTTGCCATGGCCCAACATGGCCATCAGAATTCAAATAGTTGTAGAAGTATATGTGTCGGGTAACTTCAATGGCTGAATCCTGACAGCCGAAGTGCTAGATTGAAATGTAACATGACACTGAGCTGGACAGTGTTAAGGTTGATGCTAAAGTGATGGTGGAAGATCTGAGAGAAGCTAGTGGGCAACGGAGTTTATAAATCCCCCGCTGGGTTCAACTTAGCCTTACAAAGGTATTTTCTTGAGTCCATTAACAAAGAATTCTTGCTGCTCTCGTGTCACTCTATTAATTATTTGATTGGCTGTGAAATGGCGGGATCGCACCCAATCACCAGTTTCAGTCTAGTTCCGCGGCTCTGCAGAACAGGGCCGACTTGTAGATTAAAGGAAGTTATGTCGAGAAATCTTCAATCCATAATGACAGGACAAAAGTGTTCACACTCCCCTAAAGACCCGCCTTTCCCACCGCCTACTCTGCCTATCCAAATTGCGTGCTAAAATCCTGCTAAAAATAATTGAATGTGAGAGTGCATGGAAGAATTGATTCGATATAATGGGTAGTATAATCCTTATTATGCAGTGGTGGATACGGGGTACAGAAAGTTTTTGACTGGCAGAATATTACATAATCGAATGGGTGTGTACACTTTTGACCTGTCACTGTACACATGGGTCATACTCCTCAAGAACTACCAACAACTTCGGGGTACCTTTGCGAAAAGGCCTCGAGGTACTCTGCAAAGCACATCGTTTTACTCATGAGATTCCTATTTATTTATTTCCACGCCTCTGACCTGGAAAAGGAGATTATCGACTTTGTCACCTCCTATGACTTTCAAAGCCAACCTGAGTATCGGGACATGGCCCTGGCCATAACGAATAGCTTCATTAATTGCACTAACGTCGCCCAATTTGTGAAAGACGAGGACTACGTGCCTATGGGTTATATCTCCTAAATAATTTGAACTATCTGTTATGAATCTGTTATAAGACTTATCTGCTGCGTTGTACTGGCTTACTATATTGCTACCTAACTGTCAAATGTTTCGTATACTACATACACTGCGGCTCAACTATATAATAGATACAGCAGGAGAGGGGTAGGGCATACCTATTTAGATAGGTACCTAGTAGGTAGATAAGTATAGAATAAACCTATTCATAAAATATGTTTGTATCAATTGCACAAGTGATTGAATATTTGAACATTGAAAATACGATACACATATAATAGACCTGGCGCCCTCAACAGATCTATTGGCAACCTTCCAAAATTGAGTCCGATGATGTATTTCACAAGTGTTCTAATATACATATTCCAAGGTTATTTCACTGTAACCAAAGGTTAGAAGTTCAGACCACACATACCCAGTTCATGCTGCCTTAAAAACTTTGCAGCTTAACTTATCAGAAAGATTCTTGCGAAAAGCTCCACAAAGGAACATCAGGAGGCGATTGAAAACAAATAGGCCAACGGAAAGGCCTATAGCCCCAGTGCTGAACCATATCCACGGTCGCTCTCCGATCCACGTGAGTACCTTGGTATCCGCTCGAGACCAAGTGCTGCTTTCGAGATCAGTGATGAATGGCGCTAGCTCAGTTGCATTGAAGACCTCTATAGACTTTGAAGGTAATGAGGATTGTTCAAGCAAATAGTTCTTTACCACCATTGTCAAGAACATAGGGCCTGCGGATATCATTATTGCACTGTGTGGTTGGAAATGAGCCCAAGCCCGAGTGATAGAGTGAGAAATTGGCAGTTGGGCGATTGCGGCTGCATAGACAGGATGTCTCGCAGATGTGACCAACAGGTCATTTGTGACGCCCGTTGGTAGGGTTGATTTGAAAAGAGCATAATCTTTGGTTTCTTTAGATCCGAGGTCCTGAACGGGGAGGGTTCGGTTGCACCAGGTATCCATATCCAAGTATATACCACCAAAGTGATATAGTACAAAATAGCGAATTGAGTCGGCACGCTGAATAGGGAAAGCGTAGTCATCCCAAGTATCCACGAACCAGGGGTAGTGATTAGCGAGGAAATCGCGAGCTGAAGCGTCGGTCCACAGCTAGCAAGAACAGTTTGACGGTTAGTGACATTCAAAAGAAGAGGGCTCGTATATTTTGCATGGTACATTGGAGTCGCAGACTGGATATGTGAATATACCTTATATTCAAAGCCTGAGTAAGCTTGCTTGCAGCCCTTTTGTGGCTGGACCCACTGATCTGGAATCTTCTCTGTCGCAGTGGTTTGGTGCAAGATGAGTGGTACATTATTCATGTGGGCAGTGCGATTCCGAGCAGGTAAGACATCAGGGTTAGGCAGAGCCACCCGAGAGCTGAAAAGCTCTTCATTTTTGCGTAGCAGAGTGATTAGAGGCTCAAAGGTATGAAGTAACAGTCCAATAATCATAAGGTCCAACAAGAGGAGCAGGACTACAGCCTTGCACGACCAAGCTACCCATGGAATCCTGCGCTTCTCTCTCCATTCAGGCTCTGAATTTGTTTCGAGGTGCTCTTCATCATGGATCCTTTCATATTTGGCGTGAAATGTTGGGGAGGTCAAGCTGTGGAGACGTCTCCATAATTTCAACATACCGAATGGAGAATGTTTTGTGTACTTGTGCTATTTCGAGCAATCATGAATGATCTGCATTAAGAAAGTTCCTGAGGAATGTGAAAGGTTCCATCCTTTATGCAACCAAGTAGAATCGATAGATCACGTGGTTAGTAAGGGCACGATGTAAGTGCACATGGTTTTATCGTTCCCCTTTAGGTTGTGACAGTTGGGTGTTTCATGGCTGCAAGCGTCATTGGCAACGCAATGTAACACATCATGTGGGAGTGGCGGGTTGTTTGTTCGGGTCCGATCACGTTTCTGGCAAAAGCGGCGCCAATAGCTGCCATCGACCACTGACCGGCCCAAATGTACTCCTCGGGTACAGCTTTAATTGAACCTTGGAAGCATTGGCTCATCAAAAGCCGACCTATCATTCTTGAATACGAGCAAAGCTTAACGAATTTCCTGCTTGTGCGTCCCCCCAATCAGTGGATTATGTGTGGTAATTACTAGTAGCTCGCGAGGAACCCCCAAGGAAATACGACCGATTTACCAAATATTGAACGCCAAGCATTCTATGATTGAGTACTAGGTAAGTAGTAGTTACTCTGCTCTGATCTCATACAAAATGTCCACTTTAATAGCCCGTGGTCTTGAGCTTATTTTTCGTATCTCGTAACGTCCTTTAGCTTCTTCCTTTCTCCATTGCAGTATGGTCCTTTGATCAAAATGAGATACAAGCTCTGAAAGGAATATTTGCCAGTCAAGGGATATGGAGATGAGGGCTTTAAGCCTATGGCATCAGTCCTTACTCAAAGAGCACGGAATGGGTTGACTGAAATCTTGCTTCAAACATAAGCTAGTATTGAACTAAACAAAGAACTCTGGGATTAAGATATTTCTTCTCTGTTGGATCAAATAAGCGCTACCCATGTTTTGGAGTCCAGATAGCCAATTAATGTGCGATGTGTGATGTTTTACTTCCAGTGCTGATAAAGTTTTTCCAACTTACTTTCCAACTTACTGTATCAGAACACCCATCAATAAATGCTTGGCAGGCAGTCTAAGAACGAAAATGATTTCATAGAATGAACCCATAAACGTATATGCCTGGCGTTGCCACATGCATCTGCCAAAAGATAAATGCGCTGAATCCGCCACCAGCGCGTTTTCCTAATTGGGTCGACATACGCGTATACCGATCGATCCATGTCTCAATCTATGTCAAGCAACTAGTATTAAGTTGGAGTAGGAATCTTCCTAGTCTAGGATTCCAAGCGCGAAAATAAATAAGTTCAACATGGTATCAAAAGTCCAATCGAGGGCTCTGCCTCCCTTCCAGACAAGAAAAATGAATCGTCACGATACCCAACATCTTTCTTTGACCATAAAGAATAATCTGGCCAAAGGCACCATCTCACTGAAGAATTTAACTTGTGTCCGGTATGATTATAGATTCAATTGGTTCATTCATCCATTGACGTTATTACCAGTGGCCAACCCTACGAGAACGGCGAAACCCTCAGGCTCATCTCCCCCGAAGATGTCAATCAGATCTCAATCTCACATGGCCAAAGTTCTGTGATATCGATCTGCGGAAGTGCAGCATTTGGCCTAGGCATTGAAGGAATGCTTGACCTTTGCCTAGATGGGAAGAGCCTAATCACTTCCCTGTACTGGAGGGGACCTTGGAAATGCACTGGAAATGAGCTTCATTTGGTCAATGCTGACGAGGAGCATTACGTTGTAAAAGCTTCTACTCCTCTATGGGAAGGAATATTGGGAGATCTTACTGTTGAGATCAGAGAAATAAGCGCAAGCGACTCTTTGCAATAACATTGATTGTGACTTGAAGTATCTTAGTACATAAAGGGCTTAACCCCTCAAATCAGCAGGACCAGTTTCCCAGACCGATGTAATTCCTCCCTCCAGCACATCCCAATATCCACCATATCCCAAATTTCCCGAATAATATCCCATTGTCGTCGAAAATTTCCAAGATTATACCGTTGGACGGCTTCCCACCACTCAATCCATAGCTGACGGTCAACAGCCTCGCAGACCACGATAAAATCAGGCCAAGACATAAAAGCTCCGTATTTCTGTTTCTGTGTATCGTACTCCTTCTTCTGTTCCGCAATAGTGGGGTTTTCCCAGACGGTCAACACTTCTTTCTGGGGATTGATCAGGGGGTGCGGTTCAATAGACCGGTGATACAAGATCAAGACGGCGCTGTGGAATGCGCAGGCTTGCTGACTGACAATTTCGAGCGGTCCTGCTCCCGAGTTGGCTAGGTGGCAGTCGTCTGTTGCTAAGCTCCAGGTGAGCAGCTCAGCTCGGAGGACATCGCGAGCGTTTTGAAATGAGCTGGGAATGTGTTGTCTGTCGCATAGCTCCAGAGCTTCGGAAATCTGGCAGGTCCGATGAAGGATATTTTCTAGAGTTGGAGTGATTCCGTAGATGTATTCGATGTGAGTGTCCCTCCTGCTAGATAGTGGCTTTTCGGAACGCCAGTCATCTGTGGTCTGGGTCACCTGCAATTCCGTTGACGTAGATCGACCAAGCAGAGTCAGAAAATGGCATATAATATTAACCGGCTGACTTGGTTCTACGATAAAATTTGATCCATAGTAGTCTCGGAGCTGTTGGCAACCTTCTAGGTGAATTGGAAAATCAAAATCCTCGCCGGTTATTGTCTATATGTAGCATATTAGATCGGTCATGCCTTGAGCTATTATCAAAGACTCACATTAATAGTCACCAATGATAGCATTGTTATCAGTTTGACAGTATACAGATGCGAATCATTGATATCAATGAGCGCTGTGTTCAAGGCGGCTAGGGCCTTGGTCCTATGTTGAAAGCCTAGACAGTTAAACCGCTTTGATCCACTAGTGAGATTTCGAAGATGAAATGCAGCTGATGAAAGAATGCCATGAAATATTGCAGTTGACGCAGTTGACGATGGTGCTGAGTTGTGGGCGAGAAATAGATCTAGGCGCCCTTCAAGAGCGAACGGAATGTAAGTGGTTCGCCAGGGATTCTCAGGATGAATAACTGGTTGGAGAAGACCGGTAACATGATCTTGGTAGTGGTATAGAAGAAGCGAGATCTCCGAATCTTGAAAAAGAGGCAGGGAAAGCTCAGAGTGCGGTGTAGATTGCCTGTAAGTTACAACGGATGTCGGTTTCACAAGCTCACCATATTCGTCTGCATCTCCGACAGATACATCGGTCGGGTAGGCTTTGAAAAGTGAAAATGGCCCCCATAGAGATCGTACTGTACGGCGTATCAATAGTATCGAGGGTCGATAAGATCTTGTCAACTTCATTATCTGGTAAATAAATCGAGCTGGTGCGATCTTGAAGATGAGTTCCGAGTACTTTGTGGGAATCATGAATTAAATACATACCGAGTACAAGGCTTCTACGACGAATCTCCCGACCCTCTCGCTTTCCTGTGACCCAGTAAAGATTCACATCATAACCGGCACATTCTAGCCCAGATCGCTCGCAGATACCACATCCATTCTCTTGGCGTTCATCGCATTTGGTCTTCCGAAACCTGCAGGTCCAGCATCTGTGCTAAGTAAGCGAAGAGGCCCAACATGTCCCTCACGGATATCATACCCTGTATAAGTCACTGATTTCAACTTCTTTGGCCGTACAGACCTGGTGGAGTGCGGGCAGGAGCCAGCGAGGATATTGTCACTTATGATTGGTGCTTGATAGTACTTATGGGATGAGAATCGTTGGGAAGGGCTATAAATAATGAATAGAGCCCGGGATAGAATCTACCAAGTTCAATTATTCTTTGCAAAATGCATCTCGCTGTCCCTCCCGTGAAAAGAGAATCGAATCCTCAGAAAGGGTTCAAGACCTCAACCAAGTCTCCATCAAACGATCATCATAATTCACTATCAATACAGTCCAGAAAGATGTCTGGTCCATTCAGATATGTTACTGCTTTAAGTTCAGTCCTTCCAAAATACAAATTTTAGGCAAGTCGTTTATTTGGTACACACTTTATTCTGTTCTAATGGCTTGGTACAGGACTGGAGTACGTACCCTGCTCTTCATATTTCAAGAACATGGTGCATCTCTTCGGTGACATTGATTGCACATAGGATGGAACATCCATGGTTTTTAGGTAGAAGATAGCTAGAGGCTCCCCGTCGCGTATTTTGTGCGGTGACTAGAATAACTAATGTTTCTACTATAACTCCTGCTATGTTTCTACCCTCCGCGGTGTAGGTAAGTATTAGCACTTGATAACAAAATTTTTAATATTGTTGCCTCGCTCTAGTTCAGAACCATGCAGTTCAAAGGCTAAATCCATGTTTAGTAGAGAGTGGAGGATAGCTAGAGCTCCGACAAAATAGAGCAGACACAACCTGTATGTCATTGCTCACAAAAGTCCGCCCAATAAAATTCAGATAAAATCAAACCCCGAAAAAGACCACCGCTTCCCGGCGCCAGCCCCGAATTAACACATGAATCAAGTTCACAGCTTACTCTGGAGGTACTTGTTGTTGCTCAACCAGGACTCAACATCCTCTCCGTCACGCTTGACCCAGTTAACCTTGGCGCGGATGGCGTCAAGGCTCTGCTCAACAGCACGGTCGTAGCCCTGTAGAGAAAGAAATTTGGTTAGATACGCTATGAAACAATACAAAATGATGGGAGGCAACTAACCTTAGTGTCCTTGGAGGCAAAAAAGGCCTGGACTTCCTTCAATTGGGCCTCAGTGCTGAAGGCAGTAGTGCTAATCTGCACCACACTGCCCAGCATACCGAGGGATGGAGGCAGACGCTTGTAGATACTGTCCCAGTTCTTCTGGAGCCAAGCCCAGCGAGCCTCAATACCGGCCACAGAGCTGCTGAGACCGCCCAAAGGCTGGTAGATGTCCTGGTTCTTAACCTCGCTACTCGAGGCCAGATCGAGAGTGCGCTGGATGAGAGCCGGGTCCTCCGAGGCACCAAGAGAACGCAGGGCGGTGTTTCTCTCGTCAGAAGTAGGGGCGTGGCGGAAACGGTCCAGCACAACCTCGTACTCCTTAACGCCGCCATTCTTCAGAGCGAGGGTGAAAACGCTGCCACGAATGTTGGGGTGGACGGCGGAATGGTCGCCAGCAGCAAAGCGGGCGAAGATGTCCTGGGCAGCCTTGATGACAACCGGGTCGTCGGCCTTACCGGCGGAACCGAACATCAGAGCCTTGAGCTGCTGCAGGATGTGGTCGTCCTTCTCGGAGAATTCCCAGCCCAGCTCGTGAGCCTTTGCGGCGACGAGCGAGCGCTGGAAAGCCTTGAGCGCATCCTTGGTCTTGGCATCCTCAAACAACCAGGCGCCACGCAGAGAAGCGATACGAGTAAGCATTTCAGTCCAAACCACGAACTCGGACTCGGTATCGAGACCCTGGAGAAGCGAGAGCAGACCGGAGGTCTTCTGGAAGCCAGAAGCAGACAGAGCACCAGAATCGGCAATCATACCGGCACGGTCCTCAACAGTGAGAAGACCATCACGGGCAGCCTGTCCTAGCTTGCGAAGGCGCTCAGGAGAGTAGGCGGTACGGTAGATGGCGGAGTGGTCGGCATTCAGCTTGAAGAAGTCCAAGTCGGGGAGCTTGAATTCACCCTCACGCCCAGTCAACATCGTGTTCTCGTCGATGGAATCCTTGGTGCGCAAGCCGAGCATGCAAGGGTAAAGGACCTTGTCTTCCTCGGGGCGGACATCACCAGTACGCAGGAAGCGGTTCTGCTTCACGCTGATGGACGAGGTTTCCGGGTTCTCGGTCACGGTAACGACGGGGAAACCAACGTTCTTAGTCCAGATTTCCATGACCGATTCAACAGGCTTACCACTGGCGTTGGCCAGGGCAGCCCACAGGTCACCAGTCTGGGTGTTGCCGTAGGCATGCTTGCGAATGTAGTCACGGACACCCTGCAAGAACACATCCTCTCCCAGGTACTTGGAGATCATGCGCAGCACGGACGAACCCTTGGAGTATGAAATGGCATCGAAAATCTGGTTGATCTCATCGGCACGCTTAACAGGGACCTCAATGGGGTGACTGCTACGCAGCGAGTCGAGCGACAGGGCACTCTGAAGGTTGTCAATGACATAACTCTGCCACACCTTCCATTCTGGGTAGAAGACATTGCACGAGTACCACGACATCCAGGTAGCGAAACCTTCGTTCAACCACAGGCCATCCCAGAAGTCCATGGTAACCAAGTTACCAAACCATTGGTGAGCCAATTCGTGCTGGACAACCTCGGCAATGCGCTCCTTTGTAGAGGCACCAGTGTTCTTCTCGTCCATCAGCAGATCGACAATGCGGTAGGTAATCAAACCCCAGTTCTCCATGGCTCCGGCGCTGAAGTCGGGCACTGCCACCATGTCCATCTTCGGCAGCGGGAAATCATTGTCAAAGGCCTTCTCGTAGAAAGCAAGGGTCTTAGCCGCGAGCTCCAGAGAGAAGCGTCCATGCTCAATGTCCTGGTCGGGGGTGGCGTAGACGCGCACGGGCACTCGGAAGTTGTTGGTCTCGACGTACTTAAGGTCACCCACGATGAACGCAATCAGGTAGGTCGACATTTCAGGCGAGGTGTTGAACTTGACACTCTTCTTACCACCATCAATATCGGTCTCAGACGCAACATCCATGTTGCTCAGGCAGGTCATGCTCTTGTCGGCAACCAGGGTCACGGTGAACTTGGCCTTGAGAGCGGGCTCGTCAAAGCAGGGGAAAGCACGGCGGGCGTCCGTCGGCTCCATCTGAGAGGTGGCAATGTACTTGGTCTCACCATTGTGCTTGTATGAGGATCGGTAGAAACCGGCCATGTTATCGTTCAGGATACCAGTGAAAGTAAGCTTCAGCTGGGCATCGGACCCCGCAGAGAGGGCCTGCTTGAACTTGATGGTTGCGGTCTGGGCATCCTTGTTCATGGAAATCTCAGGCTTGGATTCCACCACAGCTCCCTTTGACAGAACGGTTGCACTGTGAATATCGATCTCATTGGAGTTGAGGGAGATGAAGTCGGTGTCTTCGGTGACCTGTAGGCTGAACAAAGAATGTCAGCATTGCCCCACCCCAACAGCTTTCAATCCTTTCCATGGCATGACCTACTCAATCAGGACGGAACCTTCATATGTAAACTTCTCAAAGTTAGGCTCAAGAGTCAAGTCATAGTGAACGGGCTTGACATTGGTGGGCAGGACCTCGCGGCCCTGCACATTGGTCGAGCCGCCTGAGACCTCGTCACGACGGGAGTGACACATTCTGCGGTATGAACAGTATCTTTTGGAAGTTTGAGCAAGAGGGGAGGAACGGAGGCGAGAAGGTCTTGGGAGTGTCGGAGACCGGGCGGAATGGAAGAGGGGAAGGGGGGATCTGGCGGATAGAAGCGGTGGCTTTGCTTTTGAATGAAGCAGCGCACGCGTGGAGAAGCGGCGCATTAAGGCAACAAAACCCCTCAAAGGGAATAAGCGGGAAAGTAAAAAAGAAGGTAGCGGGGACTAGCGCCCAATAAAAATACAGAAATAAAAAAAATTATATAGTACAATACTAATTGAACAATGAAGCAATATAAGGGGAGATGCAACTTCCGGAGAAACAATCTTCAAAGCCTTTGGTTCCCGGCAGAATCTCCCCGTTCAAGGCAGGCGGTATCATCCTGTGGATCATTTATAAAAACTCGAAATTTCCCTTTTTTCCTTTCCCTTTCTTTTTAATCATATGCAAGTTTAACCCAGCGCATGCCTTTTAAACCAACGGCAGGTGACTGTGGGGCAGGATCTTCTTTGGAGAAACTGTTCCGTCTTGCTAGACTATTTCCAGTCAGTTTGAGGGGCTCATGACTACCACCTGAATGGGCATCCATAGAAGCATTGGGACATTTCATTGCTAATGCCCAGCAATGTTATAGATAGCAAATACAGTAAACAGTTAATTGGATATTGTGACATTTTTACTCATAAATTTATTTTCTCTGAGTCAAAGTTATCATAACGTAAGGATGTTTTTGCCCGCCTCTCGTTTGTTATCAGCAAAATTATGGATCCAAACAAGCCCTTGACCATTCTTCTCGGGAAGAAGAACGAAACTGAACGCAGATCCAGAAAGCTCCGCCGGAGTCCGTTATTTTTTATAAGCAGGTGGGGCGAACCAAAGGAACAACGCCCTTAAGAACACGTTGAAGCCTTAGAAACTTTCGTGAAAATATTGCGAGACCCTCCATCAGAACCCATGACCGCCTCTTTAACAAACAGGTATCCACCCAGCCGAGGCATCAGCACTGCCCATACAATGTGATAAGTAGCACCCATACCAAACAACCCTAGTGTCACAATATAGTGCAAGTAATTTGGCAAGCCTTTGTAGACATTCTGCGTAGCATCTGGGGGAGTGTATGCTGTGACGACGAGATATATATTCGATAGCAAGAAATACCCGGTGACATGGAGAGTTGCGTGGATTCTGGTATTCCAATCAGGGAACTTGGCTTTGTTCAAATAAACGTAGGTCAGGCCACTGGAGACAAAAACTTTGATGATCGACAGCGAGTAAGAGATGAGGCTGAATTTGGTAAGTCATATAAATCTCACTTGGGGCTCTGCAGAGCCTTACTTCGAAAGAAAATTATGCGCATTGCCTGGGGGTGGATCAAGCAAAATAATAGCCGAAACTATGTAGTGCTCAAACAGACCTGCTGCAGGTGAGTTGAAGGACCATTTGCTGGCGAAAGGACCTTAAAAGGGCAGAACAAAAAAAACTACCCTATTTTTAAACAACTCTACAACAATTGAGCCTCACTGGAGAACAGTATGGTAAGGCAGGAAATACTTTGACCCTGAGAAAACAGAACAGATACTATGATATTCCCAAATGCTGATTAGGCAACGAAAACTGAAATGACCTTCTCGGCTTGTTTACCAAACACATTCCCGAAGAAGGCGGTAGCAATCACACTTCCAGATTCGAGCATCTGTTCCTTACATAGGAACAGCAGCAAAGTAGAAAATATTAACAAGCATATATAGAATGACGACTGAGCCAATGCCCACCGGTGCCACAATCTTCAATGTGCGGACGGGGCTCTTCGTCTCACTGAACACCTATTTCAATTTTTAGATGCATGATCACTCGGGGCCTCGGGGGATTTGACCTCCCCATCTTATATGGCTGGAATTGGAGTAGCCAATAAATGACCAAATGACGTTATAAAACGCCATGACTGTGCTGTGTCCACTCTTTTTGGTCCCCTCAAAGGCATTGCGGAAATCATGCACGGTCTCAATATTTGTGTGATCTGCCAGGGCAGTCCACCAGTAAATGAAATGAAAACAATGATCACAAGCTTGACAACTCCTAAAAGGTTGACAGCCTAAGGCCCCTGTTTAAGTGCTATGGCATGGACCAGAAATTCCGTGGAAAGACATGCAAGACCAATACCGCGCTGGTTCCATCGTCCAACCTCGATGTCCGCTACATACAGTGTTGCTTGCTGCCTATCCCAGCAGGAAAGCATACGCTGAAACCATAGCCGTGTCTAAGAATTTGGATTTCTGGTAGACGTATTGGAGGTAATTCTTTTCCCAGCCATTTCTTTTATACAGGTTAGTCTCTAAGGTTCACCTAATGAGAGCTGTGACGTTGACCTGTTAGCCATCAATTACATACTTGAGAATAGCAGAACCCACTCAAGGTAGACAGCTGTGTCTGTCATAGCGATGAAAGTGCCGGTCAACCACATAAACAGTGGAAAGACCCACACTTCCGGAAATCTGAAGGACTGTTCTAGGTGTAGTAAAGATGCCTGTGCCAATAACTCGAATGAATATCAATAGAGTATCGAATATGCCAATCTGCCGCGGCTATCGGGTGATGCTTCAAACACATTTGCTTCGTCTGCACATGTGTTCAGATACTAGATTTCATAGCCATCGAAAGTTTAAAAGAAAGAGAAAGCCATACATAGTCCAGAAATTCTACCCGCTGGTTGAAGAGAGTTGTACTATGGCTCCCGGACTTTTTCGAATGAGAAGGCTCGCTGATCTGCCTGCCCGACGAGTCCGCCAAGGCTGTTTAGGATTCTTATTTCCATGTGGTGAATAGGAATTTTATTTATTCCAGCTGATTTGAATGCAAGCACGCAGTCAAGTTACGAATCCCCGCGGTGTACAGTATGGTGTGCTGCCGGTAAATGTGATGCAATTGGCCAACCCTTTTAAATGCCACCTTCCAAGGCAAAATTAATGGTTGGCGTAAATGGGGGCCTAAGCTACTCAATCTATCGAATCTTGGGATGTGCCTGAAATATGTTACTTCCTGGTTCAATAAAGTGACAAGAAAAGGAATATCTAAAGAGATAAATGTATCCGGATAGATATTTCTCTTCACTTTCTGCTCAGATTGACGTACCTTATGCCTGCATTTAGCGATCGCTCTAGACTGGCCGAGACATGAGAACAACCCTGGTCGCCTTCTAGATAGAGTTAGATCGACCCTTGGAGCATTTCATGGTTCAGGCCGGGTCCTCCGGATGGATCGACAGGGTCTAAGCTCAGTTTAAGTGACCGAAAGGTATCATCATCATACATAATTGATTCCCGATTGACCTTGAATCCAAGAAACCGAGACAATGACAATGATTTTTGGCCCACATGGGCATCAACTTTCGTCGTTTCAGATGTTTCGAGTTCTATTACTACTCAGTTGTATGTGACTCAACCTTCAAATTTGAGAGGAGTCGTTAGTGCCAACCGGGGCGTAGGCAACAGCTAAAAAAGTAAATAATGACCCATAGCAATTGATTACGCCATCGGTTCCAAGGTTTGCTTAGATGATGCAAGGAGGTAGCGTTTTATCCTTTCTACAGTCTCCAGAACCCGGTCAACGTAGAGAAATCAGGCATACTTCTTTATCCTTATTCTTTTATGCCTTTGGACTGAGGCGATACAATTAAAGTATGGTAGGCACAGGACTGGAGATTTCAAAAATAAAGCATGTCTCATCTAGGCATCACATATATGCAAGTAAATCCACCAATTCCATTCCAATCATGATCTTCATTCATAACCAAACTCCCAGGCCTAGTGCATAAAGTTCAAAGACAACACAAATAAAACAACAATGAGAAAAGGATCAATCTGTATACCAAGCCAGATCAACGCCAGTAGAAGCAAACCCAAAGCAACTTGATAAATGGACAAAAACAAAAACACAAAAACGACTCAACTCCTGTTCCCGTGTGCATGGGATATATGGCGGATGTTATAAAATTTGGACAAGAATCGAGGGCATCATGAAAAATGTGAGCAACAGTTGAAGGTCGAATCCAAGTAAAGAATTAATCCCTCGAGGGAGATAAAGAGGAAAGAGACGCAAAGGTCATCAAGCCATGCTACATAATAGCATATAAACAAAGCAGCACGTATTGCTTCATGGTTGATATTGAGGATTGAAATATCATCGAGGTGGCGTGGCTCCAGTACCGTGCGAGATGGGGACCAAGTTGGAAGATGGCATTCGACCACCACCCATCGTGGGTGTTGGCAATGATGATCGTTTGGAGAGCACAGCAAGCTTTTTCCGGAGAGATGTCAACCGGCCACGCATGCTAGATACCACTATGCGGGACATTAGCACTTGGACAAAATTGATAAATAATCAATGATCATCACTTACATTTAACGAGAACTTGGCGATCCTCCCCCTGCATGTCATCTGAAGTCTTGTCACTGGCGTATGAGGTACCTTGCTGATCACCCGAAACACCCGAGCTCGACTGTGATCCGTCATCCTCAAGGACTGCCTCCAACATACGAATAGCAGTAACATAGGCGATCTCGCACCCGGCTAGATCTTCACTGGTTAACTCGTTGATGGCTGCAGCACGACTCATCTCCAATGCCCGGTCATACATTAGCCTCTCGGCGGTAACTCCGGGGCTAACAACAACGTCGGCTGATCCATAAGAGGCCGCAGTAGAACCGACAGAGCGGTTATCTGGATGGCCGGGATGGTCGAGTGGTAATCGCCTTTGCGCTTCAATAAGCTTCAAGCGAACAAATTCGGCCTTCTCTAGTACTTCATTGAACCGACTTCGGACCCACTGAACAACATTGTTGATCCGAGTGCCAGCCAACGCGCTTGTACCATCGCTTCGGCTCGAATGATCTCCATAGGCCTCTTCTCGGTTTTTCCGGGACCACCATGCCCCTGCAATGTCCATGGACTTTGCGAGTAATGAAAGGGCTTTCACGTACAGAACCAGCGCTTCCTCAGAAAGGGTAACAATAGCGTCGATGGTCAAGCCGTCATCACCATGATCATCAGCATCGGCAGTTCCAGATGGTCTTGGATGGTCGGGGTGGGCTGAAGGTGCCAAAGGGATAAGTTGCTTGTACTTCACCTCAGCGAATCCATAGACAACATCACTACGGGTCGCACATTCTTCAATAACCGAAACTGTCTTGTAGTCTTCATCAACAGCAGCATTGGTCTTAGGTCCCTCTCCCATTAGCATTAGACTCGTTTGAGCAGAGGGGTAGGCCGGGAATGGATTGTAGGCTAGAGGTGGCGATCGCCCTCCTTTGGTGGCAGCCATCGGAGGTGAAAACCCCATGCCGAAAAGACGGCCGCTAGCCATATTTAGAGCCTTGGAAATTGCCGATGTCGCAGACGTTGGGCTCTGTCCGTACCGACGCTCATATGAATGCTGGCGCTGATGTGTTGAGTCTGCTCGGGCACGGTTGGTAATGATCTGCATAGCCTTGGAAGCGTTTCCCTGCGGAGTATTTGATGATACGGTTGGCAGTCCCTGTGTCGTTGCACGTCGAGACATAGCGCCTGTCTGCCCGCGAGAAAATCCACCTTGAATTCGTGGGCTGTGCGCCAGCTCGTCAGCAAAGGCGTTGACCTCGACTGCTCGCTTTTCCACAACAACGTAGTCTCTCTCAAAGGCCACTTCTTGAGCCGCTCGTTCATGTTCGTCCTGGGAACGGGCAACCTGTGACTTGGAAGGCCCGGAGTACGTATTGCGATTTCGCTGTCGATCCATCGCATCCGCCGCAGCATTTCGATCGACAAGCTCCTGTCGCCCGGGGGCTGTGGCCTGGGTGATTGCAGCTGGTCGTTGGGGCATAGTACTACCACGGGAATTCTGCTTAGAAACGCCCGAAGCTGGCTTATCTGCACTTCCGAGGCGACGCATCGGTGAGGAGCTTAATGGGGTGTCTGTAGATTTTTGATGATTGACGGAAGGTCGATGGGGAGGGGGATATGTCACGGGTTCTTGATCCGTAGAATACGGTGAGTCTTTATCGGATTTCAAATCTGGTTGAGGCCCAGTTCTGTAAGGTCTCGGTTCATTGAGATCATCTGCAGATGGACGTCGCGGCGGTTGGGGTGCATCATCAGCCACTAATCCAGGGATTGGATCGATGATAACATTGCTATTGAAGAACTCGGGGAAGTTCAATCGTTCCACTGGGTTCCGCTTCAAGAGGCCCCGGATCAATTTCTTAATATTATCTGAGGCTGGGTTATCCTCTGGAAATCGAATTCGATCCTCTCCCTTTTCAATCCTGCGAAGGAGCTCGACGTGGTTTGAAGCCCTGAATGGAGGTCGCCCCACAACCATCTCATAAAGCACAGTTCCAACGGACCACAGATCAGCTTTCGCATCATACTTCTCGTACCGAAGGATTTCAGGCGCCATATAAAGTGGGGAGCCGCACAAAGTTTCTGCCAGTGAAGTCGCTGGTAAGGACCGCGCAAACCCGAAATCAGCAATCTTGAGCATTGGTAAGGATTCAAGACCTGTGATCGGCTCGTAAGAGTCATCACTGCCCTTGAACGGGATGGCTTGGGCCGTGCCACTCCGGTACGAAGAAGGTGAAGGGCACAGCAGGAGATTTTGCGGCTTGATATCTCGATGAATGAGATTTCGATCTCGAAGAAACTGCAAAGCGCTAGAAAGTTGTTTCAGGAAATGTCGAGTCACGACCTCATTCAACGCTCCACCTGGGGGATTCGGGTACTTGGCGATCATATCGCGGGTGTATCGATGGCCAGCAAGAGTATCACGGCGCTTAATAAAAAGTGACAAGTCCCCCAAAGCGCAGTATTCCATAACCAAATGAATATGTGAAGTGGACTCGTGGCAGTCGATGAGCGCGACAATATGCGGATGGTGTAGGCCCTTGAGAATATCGATTTCGGAGGAAAGGTTCTCTTTGAGCTTCTTGTTAAGCTTTGACATGTTGACGGACTTGATGGCTACAAAGGTGCGTGATTTCTAGATTAGAACCACAGGTTAGTGTCAAAGAAGCTTTCCAAGAGATCAACACTCGTAACTCACAGTATGAACGCCCTGGTAGACTGTTGCAAAGCTCCCTCGACCAATCTCATCGAGTCGTGTGTATCGCCCGATCGACATCTCAGGGCGGGTTGACTCGCGAGACCTCCGGGAATGTTGGGAAGTCATGGCTGCGGAGCAGCGGGAAGGCTGCTCTGGTGCACCACAGAGAAGCTTTGGGGACTATCCGTATTCAACAACCCCCTCTCACGACTACCGCAGAAGTACTGAAGACGCCGGACACAGGTAGAGGCCCATCAGGGGAGCCAGAAGGCAGATGTAGCTCTCGGTAGTCCTGAAAGAACGGAAGGACGAGGAACCACCGGGAGAATGAGTGTGGAAAGAACCTGTAGGTATGCCGCGCGGTTAGACCGGTTCAAGCGGCTCAGTCGCTGAGAAGCAGACTTGAGATGACGAGTACCCTGACTCGCGATCTAGAAGATAAATGGTGTATTCAAGTTCTCCAATAATGTTTAGAACACAAGTGAGCCAAAATGGTGGCGTATGGGCAGCTTGGGAGGTTCTGCAAAAGGGAAAGTATAAGAGGGGGAGTTGAACCAAAGTTGTGGAAGTTACAAGGTCTAATGAGAGAGAAGGATGATGTGATGATTGAGGCGGGAGAGCTGGACCCAAGGACCGTGAGGGGTGTGACCGCCAAATGGGAATGAGTGTGATAGGGCGAGGGCGGTCAGGAGGGGTGGGTCACTAGATCGGATGAATTCAAGTTGTCTCAAGTATTTTGAAAGTATCAGAATGCTAGAAATAACAAACAGGAAAGAAAAAAATAAGAATAAGCTAGAGAGAGAGATTGATGACAAGGGAATTCATGGGGAAAAGGGGGAAAAGTAGATCATGCAGGCGCCAAGTGAGAGTACTCAAGCTACTTTGATCACCCCGAAGTCACTAAATATGGGGAGAGATATCGATTGGTCGCGATTAGATAAAGCCCGAGATCGGCACTGATAACGCCCCTAAAAGCTTATCGCAAGGCAGAAAACCAGATAGAGGAGAGTCGAAGTTCATCAATCACTATGAAAGAAAGTCGTATAGATTGAAATCCATAAGTCATGATTTTAGTATACAGAATTTACAAAGGCGAAGAGTTTCCGCCATTCTATACAAGGATCCATTAATCTCCACGCATCAAACACCTAAGCCCCGCACCAACAGCCACAGCACTACGGGCACCACGACGTTATCATTGCAGCCAGTTAGGATCGCCTCGGTGGCGCTCGTTCCACCTGCCGCTAACCCGGCCTTGCAGGCAGTCCAGAGCCAAAACCGAACGGTCGAGGTCGGTGCCTCGATCCATTCGCTGCCAGCCACTGGCCATCCTCCCACCATCAGCCAGGCACGAACAGCCAACAATCCAACACTGACCGCTACCACAAAAGCCACACTACCTTCCAGCGACTTGCCCCCGCCCCAAAACCACTTCAATTTTCCGTAGCGACGCCCAATAAGCGATGCGGCTGCATCACCCATCCCAACACAGATGACTCCACTGACCATGCTGGCGTCTCGTGCAGGCACGTCCCAGCCAGCCCATGGGCCCTGGTCATTGCGATCGAGATCGGAAAGCGATAGCCAAAGGGGGATAGAACATCCGATTAGCAGAAATATGTGCGAAATAATGACAGGTCCGCGATGGTCGCGCCCGTCTACGTATGGTGCCAAAAAGTAGGTCAATGGCCGAGAGATGGGAGGTAACTGGGATGCCCGGAAGAGGTCTAGTAGCAAAAAGATCGAAAGTGCCAGTGCTAGCGCCAAGGCACAAAAGGTCGGATCCACAAACACTGTAGGCAAAAACATCAACACCATCATTCCATGGAATACTTTTCGTCGTGTGTCCACCTCAGCGACCGAGCTGAGCTGGAATACCACAGCCAATCCCATCACTAGTACCAGGATGCAGTATGCACTCAACAAGAGGCGAGTGTTGGCAGGCCCGAAACTAGTTTGACGGATATGTTCAATCCGCCCAAACCAGCAAGATGGATCTTCCAGTGCCGCGTCTGGACGCGGTGGTAGTTGAATCCAGTACTCCAAATTCAGCATTAGCACCCAGAAGCGGACCGTAGATATGTTGCCAAACATGTATCCAATGGCCCATCCAAAGGGATCTTGGCCTTGCAGGGCCCGGTCTGCCACGTATTTCCGAATGGGTCCCAAAATTATGAACAGTGACGCAGTGTAGATGTACAGTGCATATAACCATTTTCGGACTTGCGCCTGCGCTGCAGTCAGCGATAGAAATGAGGCGAGCCCAGGGCCCATTAATTTCTTGCGCCGGCCACCGGGCGTAGTCCGGACTCGTTCTTCTTCTTGCACAGCCTCGTCGAGAACGGAGATGGTATGCCGGCGGCGCTGTCGCTGTGCAGTGCGACGGTGCTTTTCAAAGCCTTCCTCCGCTGAAGTATTGCCAGCGGTAGGCACGGGCTCGGCGGAGGGGGCTTTCTCACGCATGGTTTTCACCTTGCGCGGCATCGGAACCGTACCGGGACCATCACTGTCCGATGTAGGCTCATCGGAAGCGCCCGTTCCACTCAGCCTCTGACATAGACGGTGATCCATCATGTTTATGAATCGCCTGGGCGATTGCGAACCGCGTAATGAGCGGCGGAACTTCCAGCTAGGAATCCGGGCCAAAATGACCTCCCAACGCAAGACATCCCGCCCTAAAGCAAATAGACACATCCCGCCTAGCCATAGCAACGCTTTCAAGATCTCCGCCTGTGGCGAGGTCGCAAACAAGTACAAATTCAACAAGGTAGTGGCTAACAGCTGAAGCTCGGCGGGAAGGACGCTGGTGGTCAACAAAAAGTCTAAAGTGGGTATCAACGCTTGATGCAAAGGAAAAAGTAGAATCAATGATTCCGCATCGTGCCCGCGGAGCGTCAGCGGTTTGGGAATGGTAGAGTCAAGAGAGAAGTGTTCCGAAACGAGGATCGGCACTATTGTAAGCATCCAATGTGGAATACTCAAGCCATTAGACCAATGCTGTAATGGTATGACCGGTGCGGGGAGAGAGGAGAGACTGAGGATGATGTTTGGCATGATCAAGGCGGGGCGGTGGCTCGCCAGCGATATCGAAACAAAGATCGGGATGAGGATCGGGTATAAGAGCGGAGCAGGATCGAAGCTCGTGGGGATATGAAAGAATGGGCGTTGAGATCCATCCGACCATCCCCGTCTACTTGCAACACGGAGGATGACAGGATATGAAGCATACAGCCCGATCAATAAAAGACCGTGGGTAATGAGCTCTGCGCCACAATCAGTATAAATCGCACATTTCAGCCATTTCATCTTGAAAAGTCGCCGTACCTTTTCTCCATTCCCACGCAAGTGAGCGCGCTTCTCTCTGTAGTAGAACCACCGCCCCCACCGACAGGAGAAGCGCGGTCTCCAGCAACCGGCGCAAGATCTCAACCCGCCTCTTCGCCTTAAGCTGCCGAGACTTCTCTGCCTCTCCGTCTGCCTGTTTCTCGTCTAAACTCCTCCGGGAACCACGGGTAGACTGCCGTGCAAGTGATGGCCACGGATGTAAGGAAGGTAACCAAGCATCGGAATCCACAAAGCCATTTCCACCGGAGCGCAGACCCTTTCGCGGTCGGAGCGGCGGCGCAGGAAGGCCTCTCAATATTCCTGTGCTCTCATCGTCTGCCTCGGTGCCACTGTCGCTGGGTGTGCGCGAGGACTTGGAGAAAGTGAGCGGCTGGAGGCGGTCGCCTTGTTCCGAGGGAGTGCGGGTTCCGAGGTGTCGGCTGTGGTGGTAGGGATGCGGAGAACGAGTGAACTGTCGCAGGTCTTCGGCGATCAATTTGGAGTTTGTGGCAGGTGTGCTGCTGCGTGTGAGCACATCCTGTTCCTCCTGGCCCCGCGGTGAATTCATAGCGCCATTCCTAGATCGATGGGTACGTCATCCCTGGGAGATAGAATGAGCGACGGCGAAGATGAGAGGAAGTTTCAAAAGCGGAAAGATTCAAAATTGATCTTCCCGCAGATATGAAAGAAAGAAGCAAAAAAAAGTTAAAAAAAGAAAAAGTCCGAAATGTTGAAAGTGTCGGAGCAGAACAGTGGATGTTGTTATCTGTACTCAACGCGGAAAGGGATTTTGCCTATCACATGCTCCGGGCATGATTATGTACGATCACCGTCATTTCTGAGACCTTCTTTGCCTCAAAGCCTAGATGTTTATGAAAAGATATCTAATCATACCATTCTACCTTGAATTTCTCATTTAGCGTTTAGCTTGTATAATTTTACTAGTCTCCTACATCTTCTCCTACCACATGGTCCATATCTCCTAATTTCTTTCCTACAGTATTAGTTAAATAGTCGAAGTGTTTCTAGAATGTTAAGCAATGATCCTGAAAATGAAATAAAATCAAAGTCGAGCTGGGGTATTCGAACATGTGTCCAAATCTACCCCACATCGATGTGCCTGAGAGCGGTAGACAGATATCTTGAGGACCATACTTGGGCTTGAGTATATTTGCATATTTGTATTTCTATGTACTTCTGCATTAAATAACAGTATCTTATTACCTGCTAACCCCACGCCCTTTACTCAGACTTCTTTCCCTCATTTGAGGGAGATCCCGGAGTTCCATTACCACTGCTCTCTGCGTGTGCCACACTTTGACTGTCGATGATGTGGCCACTCTCTAGGCCATTAGCATTCATGCCAATGTGGCTCCTCTCACCCTCAAAGAACAATGCATAGGCCTCTTCACCATGGATTGCATCATCGCCCACAAGCATTTGTTGCTCGTTCATACGCAACGGTATGCGTAGGACATATTGAATGAAAAGGCAGATCAAACTCGTCATGAATAGATTGAGGCCAATGATGAACAGGGCACCCACAATTTGCAGCCATACTTGTCTCCCATTACCTTCGATCGCGCCACCGGGATTTGTAAGACCAAACGCTGCACATCCATCAATAGTAGCAAAGATACCTGTGAGGAAACCACCTAGGAATCCGGCGACCATATGAGTATGAACAACTCCCACTAAGAATAATATGGTCAGTTGGCTCATTCATGAGCATGTCAGGTCTCCACATGGATACTTACTAACGTCATCCACTTTTTTCACCCATCTCATTCTTCCTAAGATGTTCATCGATATCCAGGGAATTGAGCCTGAGCAAACTCCAATAACGACAGCGCCCCAGCCTGCGACGAAGCCAGCAGCGGGGGTGATTGCCACAAGGCCAGTGATCTCCCCTTGAACTGCACCTATGACGGATGGCTTCCCGAGAAAGATGTAGTCCAGCATAGTCCAAACGAGCAGACTCATAGCGGTGCAAATATTGGTGTTGAGAACGGCAACACCGGCATCAGGGCTTGCCGCATAGGGGTCGCCTCCATTGAAACCATTCCAGCATACCCAGAGTATACCGGCGCCGACCAGCATGAGAAGAATGTTGTTGGGGTAGAAGGAGTCCTTATCGCGTTGCAAGCGTGGACCTACCCAGAATGCAGCGGTAAACCCTAAGATTCACGTTGTGTTGGAAACGAACTGAACTTTCAAGGTATCGAGGTCATTTCCCTGACTTACCTGCAGTACCAGAGCTCAAATGAATGACATATCCGCCTGAGTAGTCCAGGACTCCCATCTTGGTGAGAAATCCTCCGCCCCAAACACTGCACGTGTTGTCAGTGAACCCATTCCATACGTCATATCATATACTAGACGACAAACCTAAACGCCCCGACAGTATAACTAAATGTGATCCAGAGGGGCACAAACACCATCCATGCCAAAAGATTCATTCGGCCTAACAGAGATCCTCCCAGAATGATGACTGTGATAGCCGCGAAGACGAATTGGAAGTAGATCATAGTTGACAAGTTGAAATTCGTTGTGATATCTGCGGCTGGTAAGGTTGCTTGCGCCAGGTTTTGTTTCATGGTTAGGACAGGCCCGGGTGTTCCAACCAAAGGAAACTTGCCCCATTGCTCGCCGAATGCCATTTTGTATGCCCAGATAACCCAGCATATAAGGGTAGCGGAGAAAGCGTAGAATACCTGGACTTGTTTAGAAAAGTATTATCAATTGAAACGTTTTGAACAACGAGTGTACCATGAATGCAGAGTTGATGGCCCATTTCCTATATGAATAATTAGTTTGTGATAGTGAAGTTCAACAAAATTCATACATACTTCTTGACAAATCCTGCATAGAGAATCGCAAGTCCGGGAATCGACTGAAGAGCAACCAGCGTACCAGCCGTTAACTGCCAGGCTTGATCACCCTTGTTGAGCCAGCTGTATGATTATCAATAAAGGTATGTCTAAAGAAAGTCAGAGTGTGCATAGCTCATGACTTACTCTGGAGCTGGATTGGTTAACGCTGTGGCAGACATTGTCGAGGAGAAGAGAAAAATATTTGTCCAGAAGATGATATAGGGAATAACTTTCCGGGAATTATGGACAGCCTGTGGTACACCCAGGTAGCATATATTGCTCTGTCCACGCAAGCCTGTATGTATAAGTACAAGAAAGATGATGCGCTACGGGGGCGACTGGGAAGTTTTAAAAGTCAAATCTCAGCTCTGCCCAGCATTTGAGATGGTCTAGATCAAAAGCAACAAGCTGACGGTGAACCCATCTCCATTATACTATTTCAGAGAAGGGATTGAGAGATAAGACGATAGTACTATGTCTTCAGAACCAATAGAAATGGTCACCTTGTGGTCCGGTATCAATAATCACACCATGACACACGAAGATTCCGATCAACAGAACGATGATTCGTTGACAGTTCTACTATCTCTATCAAAATCTGCTCCTAACTAATTTGGGTTTCTTATACCTTGGTATTTAGGACTAAGCTCTCCCCATGTGAGCTTTCCATAAAGCTTATCTCTCCTTATCCTGCATTATTGGGTCGAATCTGGGGCATTAATCTGCAGGGGACTGAACGATGACGCTGATAATACGGGGTTTCAATCCGGTATCATTTGGTTCTAATTCGCTACAATTAAGCCACCCCAGCCCCACCTACAATAGATCAATCAACTTCCATCTTCTTATCTTCTGGATGTTTGCAGGTTGTAGTTACTATGAGCGACTTTATTTTCGTGGGCTTCAATTTGGCAGTTGATCGATGGTAGGCTCAGCCACAATACCAGTTAATTACCATCATCTGATCGATCTTGTTGTGTCTTGTAACTGAGCTAATGCGGGGAACGAGGGGAACAAGAAAAAAAAAGATCATGAAAGGAAATGACGATGAAGTTGTGGGTCAATATTAATCTGGGGTAATGCCAAGCAACCCAACGCTTGGCTTCTTCTAATCTGTCCAAATTGTGTGCGCCACGATTCCCACATACTACACGCCTATGATCTAGGTGATTTGTGTAAGTATATGGTTTATTAGCTTCAAATAATTCAGGAATAGATCCGCTAAATCACTTTAGAAATTTATTTGACACTAGCATGGTACCAGAATGTTAAGATTCTGGAAACGTCATTCTTGGCACAGGCTCCGAGGTAACGAGCCTGGTGGGAAAATTGGCAGTGAAGGTAGAGGCAGATTAGGTCCTGGTGATACTTTCACTGAGAAAGATTTGTCGCTGCCTCAAGCCAACAAACATGATCCTACGGAGGACCAAAAGCGATATATGAGCTTTGGTATTGGTGGTGCGGGAAACATTCGAAGGCAAGTGAAATGCGAACCTATTTTTTTTGAAGCCCCCCTCAATATACTATGTTTTGTATATTCAATAGGCTGATAGTTGGCTTCATTCCTAGGGTTTCCATCCAAAATGGGCAATACCACAATGCTTGAAGAGCCAGAGCCAGTGACGTGAGATTGCGAACATTGAAGTAAAACAGTCCGACTGTTCAGGCTATTTCAATGTTGAGTACGAATATTTGATGACCCCAATTTATATGTACCACTTTGATGCACCCTTGAGAGAGAGAGAGAGAGAGAGAGAGAGAGAGAGAGAGAGAGAGAGAAAACAGCCTTGGAAAGAAACAGCTACAATGCAGAAAGGTGATTTTCTCACAAGCCGGGCACACCAGCAGCAAATGGTGTCATTTTGTTCTAGTTCGTTCATCATTTTAATCATTCAAGATTCTTTTTGCAAATCAAATAGAGCCTTGCTCTTGCTGTACAACGACTGCGGCTTTCAATGGTCGCCCTTCACGGCCCCAGATGGAACGACATGGGACCAACTGGCCGGACCAGAGCTCCTCGGCCATGGGTTGCGTGGTGTATAGAACCATCTGAGAGAGATCCTGGGTCTGATAATGTGTGCTCATCAACGAGCGCAGTCTGTCTTCAAGAGATCCCAAGGATTCATCGCTCCCAAACTCCTGGCAAATATAGCTGTATCTGCTGTCAATTTTCGTAGAGACTGAGTCCTGTTTGCTCTCCAGCTTCGCTTGTTGGCATCGACTACCCAAGCCCTGCCACTCGATATCACTGCCACGAGGAAGCTCATCGACTTCCACGGCAAGGAATGGCGGGATAGCAAGGGCATCTTCGGAATCAAGGACGGAGAATTTGGGTAAGCTAACGGAACCAGCATCAGGGATGAGCTCTTCCGCTCGGCGTCCGTACTTGATATCCCATGCATCAAGCTGCGGGCCCTCATCCTCATCCTCATCCTCTACATCATCAGGACGGGTGTGCATCCTCTTCCAGAGATGCCATGCCACCTTGGCTTGAGTCTTGATGTGCTCTCCGCCGGTCAAAAAAGCCACGGCTCCTAGCCACCAGTCCACTTCCATCGATTCACCTATCCGCCACAGGTGCTGGAGAGCCAATACAGCTCGTAGATGGTAATCCTCCAGCCACAACTTTCCTTCAGTAGCCACCTCCATCGAAGCGGGCTCAAGAGGAATCTGCCCAGCAATGTAAACTACCCTGCTTTCGTCACGTAGAGAGATAGACATGGCTTGGGAGTAAGGGCCGATATTGGCCGGTGCCCAGTATGAGCGCGATTGAACATGCAGCCCCTGGCGCTTGTTGCGTGGTCCCAGGTCCACCACAAAAGAAACCATGACCTTCACGTTGGATGGGAGTGAGTCACCGCAGGCCACGGTGACCCGCGCAGGGGGGTTGGGTTTCTTGAATAACGAGACATAGACATTATTCATCAAGGTAAAATCTGCCATTGAGCGCAGCAGCACGGTAGCGAAGACGATGTCCTCTGTGGACCTAGCTCCCGAATCAGAAGTAAATGACTTCATCGCAAGCTGCACTTTGTCGACGATCGCACTCATCTGCTCACCAGCATCAGGTCCAGCTTCCGGTGCTACCAAATTCGCCATCATCCATGTTGATGCAGATCGATAGTTCCGTGGCTCGCAGACAGACCAAGCAGGCGCCGGTTCACGATTCTTGTCAATGATCTCATCTGTATCCGCCGGCAGCTCAATCGATGCAGAAACATCCTTCAAGGCAGCAGTAAATTGAGCATCCAACAACGCAGGTCTCCTCACATCACTTGGCTCATACTTCTCCTCCTCAGAAGACTTAGCCACACATCTCGCCCCCTTCAATTTCAAAAATCCCACACCCCCCTCCCCAGTCCCAACATCCCGTCCATCAATCTCAATCCTACTCTTCCAAAGGAAGCCAGGCCCATCCAAAGCCAAAGTCTCATATTCACCCCCCTCCCCCAAAACCGCACCCCGAATATCCTCCGCGGCAA
Organism: Penicillium lividum; assembly: GCA_028828245.1. NCBI lineage: Eukaryota > Fungi > Ascomycota > Eurotiomycetes > Eurotiales > Aspergillaceae > Penicillium > Penicillium lividum. The sequence continues at coordinate 1,861,618 of JAQJAG010000002.1, forward strand.
ACCTCCCCATCCCCCTTGCCATCCGTCTCCGCAACGCCCGCCCGCCATTCCCAGATCCAGAAACATTCTCCCACAAATACCCATCATCCAATCCACCTGACGCAACCTTAATCATCCGAGCATCGCACCCCACCGCTGCCATATCCTCCAACAGACCCGCCTCAGTAATAGCAAGGGGATCCGCATCTCGCTCAACCGGCGCCGGGAGCTGGGGATACATCCACAACCAGGCGAGCGGTACAAGACCTAATCTGCCAGCGATATTCTCAATTCGAGTCCGCTGGTACGTGGATAGGATAGCTCCAGCAGAAACGGCATTAGCTTCTGGGTGAGCTTCTATGACACGGCGCAGGAGTGGGATGAGAGATTCGGTTTCATCATCATCATCATCTGTTCTTGTTTCGGCTGCTTGGTCTGCGGCATCGTGTCGGTATATTCTTGAAGTATCGACTGCTCCTCCTGTGATGGCTGCGCGGTAGAGTGGGATTCCGAGAGCGGATTCATATAGCGGGATTATGCTGTGGCCGATTGTTTGGTACATGAAGCTGTCGAGATCGGGTTCTTCGTCGTCATTTCCGGTGGTCTTTTCTCTCAATTGTGGGTGGAGGTTTGCTAATGCGACGACTTTGTGACCGTTGCGAATGCAGTGCAGAATGGAGTAGAGGGAGTCTTTTCCGCCGGAGATTAGGGCGATGACGTTTAAGCGCTGGGAGGTTGATTGAGGTGGCATTTTGGGATGTGTAGGGATTGAGGGATAGTAAATTTCCAAGGTACAATCCCTGCCCTAGATTGAGCTATTGGTAAGTGTGATGCTTGGGGGGTTTTTTGGTTCTCCCCGCCTCGTCTTATCGATAGTGTGATAAGAAAATAACACCAGTTGGCGATAAATAGTCATAGGTTGGTACCTCTTCCCTATTCGTTTGGGTAGTGGACTTGGACTTCGAATATCATAGAACCAAACACTTTACTTTTTACTTATGAAATCAATAGAGTGAATTATGCTTGTAATTTGATGTTGCTAAATCCACACCGGATGAAGATGACCTGAGACCAACACAAAAGGGTAAATGCAATACAAGAAGGGGTATGAAAATGGGGGATAATGACAAGAATAAAAAGGGTGGGCGAAAATAACTTGTACACGAATGTGACCAGCACACGAAACAGCTCAAAAGATATTACATCGAAATAAACAGTTGAAAGAGGAGAACGAAACGAAAGCGAAAGATGAGAAAAAAGGATGAGAAAGGACCAAAGTTTGAAACAAAATGGTCCGAGGGAGGAGAGTGAGAGTCGAACTGCCCAACTTGTGTTTTCGTGTTGGTGTTCAGGTTCAGTTGAAAGAGAAAAGACAAAGGAAATAACAAAGGAAATCCAACACCAGAATCCTGCCACCTGTAACCGAGGTGGGCAGGACGCCATCTATTTTGGTTCTTTTTCCGTCCTATCCCTCATGGATTCCGAAAAACGCCCATGAATAGAAAGAACTTCTCCAAAAAAACAGCCCTCGGGCGTGTTTGTTCCCCCCGATTCCGATAAAGAGATGCAAAAGAGAACCAAAATGGTGTCATGCACCGATGACCCATTTTCCGACACCAGTAAATGCCCGCAGACGCCAAACCCAATCAAGACACGCTTGAGCTTCCTTGAAAAAAAAAACCCCAGGCCGAATGTATGTTATTATAAATGCAGTAGGAAGCTCTTGGTCTCATGAGAAAAATTCATCAAAGCCCAAGATTGCAGACTTAAAAGTCACGCTTGCGCTTCTTTGCCGGTCGCCGGTCAGGACTGGCCTCGGTAGACGGGGACTCGTACATGACGGCCCCCAAGGCACCGGCGTCTTGGTCATCATACGACATGGATGCCTCGTCCAAGACACCCATGACCATGGATCCGGCACCGTGAGTACGGGCGTGCTGAGCCAGGTTATCGCTGCGAGAGAACTTCTTACCACACTCGTTGCACTCGAAGGGCTTATCCTGAGTGTGCAGCGAACGGTAGTGGCGCTTGAGGTGCTCCTGGCGACGGAATCGACGCGAGCAGAGAGTGCAGACAAAAGTCTTGGACGGATCCTCGGTCAGAGACTGCTTGCGACCGCGGCGGTTGACCGACACTGGGGTCGGGTCCGAGTCGGTGCAGCAGCTGTCAGCTCCAGGGGAGTGGGAGTGAGACACGTGCATGGAGTGCTCAATCTCCTCGTCGATATGGACGGTCTTGCGGGATGACTTGCGGTTGCCACGCTTCTTGGTCTTGGGCTCCTCCTCATCGGCCTCGGACTGGGCGGACTGAGTCGACTCAGTCCAGTCGAAAGATGGAGGACCGGTGGGAAGGACGAAAGTTTCGCTATCGTCCGAGTCCTCGATGCTGTGCTCGCTGAGGAATCCGTCATCCTCGGCCAGGTATTGGTTCATCCGCTGGCGCTTGTCACCCAAATATACCGCATTGGCGGCCGGGTGGAACTCCACCAGACGGTTGATCTCATCGTCCGAGTCGAGGTCCGAGAAGCTGTCAAAGGTCGGAAGGGAGCTCAAAGGGTCCTCGTTCGACGAAGTGTAAGACGGAGCAGGGTTCTCGTTGACGGGGAGGGTCACAGACGCACTTCCCACGACGGCACGAGGCTGCTCCTCTTCGCAGGAGAGGGTCGGCAGAGGAGGAAGGTCCTGAGGAGTGACCAAATTCACTGAAGGCTCGACCGTAAGTTGGCGTGGGTCACAGAAAGAGGCACCATGGTGCTCAGTCAAGGTGTGGGATTGGGAGAGAATGTCGGTGGGGACGGGAGACGGAGAGGGGGAAAGCGAGGGGCAAGAGTGGGCGGAGAGGAGATCCGAGTGGCTTGCAGTAAGTGATGGCGGGTGGATGAACACTATTTCCAAGATTAGCCTTTGTCACATTTTGGAGACCCTTGCATACAAGTATATGACGGTTTAGGCCATATGCATATGCATCTAACTTTTTGACATCTCTAGTTGATCAATCACTTACCAGGTGTCATTGGAGGCGAATCAGTGCGGGTCCAGTCGTGACTGGCCAGAAGCTCGGTGTGCACATCGGTCTCACACCCCTCCTTGACGCCCTCTACCTTGTCAAAGCCAAAGAAGCTGTCGTGGATCGGGGTGCGCAGAGTTCCATGGGCGGACGGAGGGCTGCTAATGCTGCTCACGGAGGATGACAGAGGTGGCGTAGATGGGAAACCGTACATGTCATGGCTCAAGAAGCGTGTGTCCAGTGGCATCAAGACTGGAGAGCCTTGTTGCACAATGATGGATGGCTTCATCTGAGAAGGCTGGGGCGAGGCAATGGGGGTCATGCTCATACTGACACCACGGAAAGCGTTGGTGGTGGCCATCTGGTGCATGTTCATAGCCGGAGACTGATAGATTGGTTGCTCCATTCCCCGATTCGCGTACTGTGACTGACCATACCACGGCAATTCTGATGGCTGGCTGGTGTAGTGGCCTTGTTGCTGTGTAGAGTTATCGTAGTATGCAAATGAAGGTTGTCCATGGACCGAAGTCGGTGTGACTGTGTATGCTGAGTCCATTGTAGAAGACTGTTCTTGCCAATTTGGTCAGCTATGGGTTCCTTCCCCAATTGATAGATTCCCTTGCTCTTGCCACCATTGTGTGCTCATACCTGTGTAAAGAATTCAACAACGAAGGTTGAATTCCCAAAAAATGATGTATTAGGTGTAGTAAGTTGAGATGGGATGTAGTTGGTTCGAGGGTGCGTCCTTTTCACGATATGTAAAAAAAAGAGTGAATGGGATGAGGACACGAGAATTAGGTGTAGCGAGTAGTGTTTGTAGTGTGTTCAAAAATGAAGGACAGGATCCTATTAGATAGGAAACCGGAGTGGGAGACAAGGGAAGGTGAAGTCCAAATAAGTTGCTATAAACCGTCCCAAACCCAAAACAGTCGAGAGGGACTAGTGGGAAAAGGAAAGAAATAAGAAGAAAAAGAAATAATCCCAAATCAAAAAATAAAATAAAAAAAATAAAGAGAGACAAGATATGGAGGAAAGGAAGGGAAAAGGGGAGTAAGAGCAGCAGCGGTGGGTTAAATGAGTGATCTGCTTTCTACTGCCGGGTACGGATACACTATACAACAAAAGTTGAGTGGGTCGACCTTTATTTGATTTAATTTTATGGATTTTTTGATTTTATTGGAAAAAATAAGGGAAAATAAATAAAACAAAATCCAGTAAATCGGTCTGGGGCGGGATTGGTGTGTAACTCTTGTGGGGCTTGTAACTTACCCAAAGGGACGGGGGCACTGGCCCGCATCCTGTATCGGGAGGGAGCCCACTTCGGTCGGAGCGCCCAAAATGATTAGTGGAGTCAGCGCACGAGTGCTACGCGCTGGAATGCGGAGAGGGAGAGGCTGTGCTGATTTAATTTCATTAAGAATCAAGAAATATATCCCATGAGTCCATGGTATTGGTGGTGAGGTATAAAAGATATAACACCAATAAAAAAGCATATAATGAGTTACTTATTCCTGTCTAACCGCCATACCCTCGTGTATATAAATATTCTCTCACTGATTTGTAGAGAAGAATCATGTCAGGCACACAGTCAAACTAAAAATTGGGAAAATGGCGTGGTGTGGCCACGAGGTGCACGGCGATTGGATCCAACTATGGTGACAGCGGCAATCAGTTTGCCCTCTTATCAGTTCCCACGCTAACACCACACCAATGGTCGTGCCCCTAAGGAATTGGTCCTGGTTTAGCCCCACGCTTGTCCCGTCTTCGTCATTTTTGCTGCCAGGAAACAACACTACACACATTTGCGATCGACAATCTGAACCACCTCGGACTCCCAATTCCCAGTACATTCGACCCATGCGATCAACATGTGGAAACCTTCTTTTCCTGGTGCGTGTTTTCAGAGGACATTTCGGTGTGTGCTCAGAAAATCTGTCTATCCATACCTGATTGGGTTCAACTTCTCGTAGCCTGCATGAAGTTAGGCCTCGCTCATTTCCTGCCGATCAAAGACCATCAACGGTGGCGACCAGCGTACGACCAGATCATGAAACGGCCGGCATTGGCTCTTCTCAATGGCGCATCTGTTCCACCCTGGTCAGTTTCACATGGTCAGCCAAAAGAACAACGGGGGACCCCCTCGGTGTAGTGTGATGACCGAAAAGCGTCACCATTCTGTACTGTCCAGGATCTCCTGCCATGTCATTCCATCTACGGAGTGCGGAGTATAATTTTAACGAAATCCCATCTGTATTGCAATATATGTAACAGTACTTTCCAGCTGTAAGGGTCATGTCAAAGAGGCAAATCAAAAACAAATCCAAATCTCCACCTGTGATGTTCTCAAGTTGCGCGGCCTACTGCAGGAACAAGACTGTGGAGGCACAGCACAGGGAACCATAAGGCTTACTGCTGTTATTGGCTGCATCATCCACGGACATCAGCAAGGCTCGAAATGCAGTCTTTGTTCGCAAATCAGCGTGGCGACCGGAGAGATAGTTCCTATTGCCCCAAGTCCACCCATTGGACCATGGTTCCACGCGCATGCATTTCATGACATCGCGCCTACAGTAGCGTGTAGACTATAGCTGAATTTTTCAATATTGGTTTTTCTAATGATTGGCCTAGGTTCATGTCGCCAAGTGATGTGTTCCGATTCCAATGATGGCACATTTTTGATCGGTAGCGGTAGATCCGGGGAACGCACAGCTGTGATCCATCACGTTCAAATCCGATACATCGACTCGTCCACTCTTATGCCACCTGCACAACGCCAAGCAAAGCAAGGTCCGGTGTTATCTCTATGTGACGCGAAGCTTGTGGCACAAACCTATAATTTTTTTTTTCTCTTTCAAATGTTTGAGTGGGTTAAGTTTGCCAGAAGTTTGAGCAATTCCAAAACTCCCCATACCCACATTATCCACAGAAAATAAACAAAAAACAAAAACAAAAACAAACCACAGGAAATCAATATATGAACTAAAAAACAAAATAAAACAAAAACATCTTCAGCAATCGAACCAAACCACTCACTGCATGCACGCTTCGAGTCCAGAACCAAAAGGCATCGAGTCGCTCATCCTTTCCTTCGGGGGCCCGTCTGGAATGTGCATCAACCTGGCGCCATTGGCCGCTTCTAAACATAGCGTAATCCACTGCCTCGGCTGCCGCTATCCCCAGCACGGACAAAAGTGTCGGGCGGGATTCCCTCTTCTTCCCCTACCAATCACAGCTGATCATTCATCCAAGTGCCATGAAAGTGGGAAATTGGAGTGTAGAAACAGCCAAGGCCATTCCCTTCTTGATCACCTTTCAACTCCACCACTATTCCCGATTGTGGATTTGCTAAGGATAAATTATCCTCTCAAGCGATAGGGGGATAGGGCAATGCATGGAAGGCTGTCAATCCTTCTTCGAGAAGGTCAACGACTGAGCTAGTGAGTTAGTGAAAAACCGGCGCCTTGCCTCACTCGGGAAGGGGGAGAATATCTCCGCCAAACGATCCTAAACATTGCATGAACTCGGGTTAGAAATAAAGTTGTGATCACAATGTAGCAAATTGCCACATGAGCAATTATTTAACTTAGTTCAGGACTATCTGTGATTGATAGTCGTACATTTTTGGCTTTGCTACTATTTACAGAGAATTGATTATCGTTGCCTTGGCCGCCACCGTTGTCGCACAGACAGTAAATTCTTCTCGGCCACGGGGCAGCCAAATGCCACAAAAAAAAAGAAAAAAAGGAAAAAAAAAAAAGACTACGCCAACGCTATTGATTTAATACAAATAAGATAAACCAAAAATGGAAAAGAAACTTACTGGTACCACGACCATGGAATTGATCTTATAACACGGCAAGGCCCAAAAAAAATAGACAGATAGACAAATAGAAAAACAGAAAAATAGAAAATGACTTTGCTATAGCTATAGCTAAAGCTACTCCGACTAACTTTACGGTACCGGAGTCAGGGACGAAATCCATATGTACAGTATGCAGACTCTGGGTTTTTCGGTGGAGAAGGAAAGGAAACTGGAGATAGCGCACCCGCGCCGGACGGGCGGCTCCTAGCCCCAAAGGAGTGTCGCGGAAGGTCCTCCAGAAAAGCCGAGCGACTCAAATGCTTTCCTATGGAGCTTCATAGTGGACGACACGGGTGAGCTTGGAGCTCTCATGCTTCAATGCTTTCATTTCCAAGATAGCGGTCAATGGGAAGGACCATTTCATTAGTCATTTACAGTTAGTAACTAACTATCCGCGAATAAACAAATTACTTGTAGAAAATAATGAAAGAAAAAAAAACCGGAGCTCTGCATGGCCATGATTCACGTAATTGGAATTGGAGACAGTTGACGAATCAAATACCTCATGGAGAGATGATCGGGCTCTCGGGGTTTGTGATGCGAGAAACCGTTGGCGATCATCTCATGCTTGTATCCGAGAGCAAATTACAGATTGATAGAAAAAGACAAATTTCCATTTTCTTCGAGGCGTCATGAATCTCATTGACCTGTCGAGTCTAGGCAAAACCGTTTTAACGGAGATCAGTCGGACCTTGAGGAATCGAATTGATGTATCGGACGTTGGCGCAAGGGTCCAGCACATTGGAATGATCCCCGTTGAAAGCTGTTTGGCTCATGCAGGTAGCGCCACCCAAGACCCGTAGGACTGACTGGTCGTCTAGACTGGTCAACTGTAGAATTGACAATAAATCGAAATGATGAATTTTATTTGCATTGCTCGAATCAGAACTTGCAATTCTGGTGATTACGACAAGAAAGACAAAAGACCGTTAGACAGCTCTGCGTGGAGACTTCCGAGTGGCTACTTCGCCTACCAGAATAGATTGTTATCGCCTCGTTTACGAAGCACATACGTATGTTCTCCGCCATTTGCTTTCATACGCAGGACATTATCCGGGCATCCGCCGGCGCCTTTAGACAAATCTGATCAATAACGGCCAGTAGTTCGCTGCAGGGCTTACAGATGGTGCCACCGATATGAGGGAATGTTTTAGATGGAGTTTATGGAGTTCGGTGTATTGATTACCGATTAGCTATGGAGTATCATTTGAATCATGCAATGAATATTTGGAGCAGGTATCCCTTGCGCGTAAATCAAAGGCGTCTGAATCAAAACGGCTACGGACACGACCATGTTACGCACTGTACTTGCCGAAGTTCTTCACCAGTTAAGGTTGATATGGATTCTAAAGTTCAACTTTGATGAACTTTGTCAAACTTTCTACTTGTTTGCTAATCGAAAAAGAGCAACTAGTCCCGACTCTACCGTATCCCGTATTTTTTCGGGAAAATGGCGTGCATGTCCCATAGATTTTTTGACAGTCCCGCAGATCTCCCAAGTAAGTGTAACCTGGACCCATTTGGGTATTGTGATTGGTTCAAAAAGTGGGAGAAAAATCCCTCGAATCCCAAGAAAATATGGAGGAAAAATTCCCACTGTAAGGCCAGATTTCGATGGGAGATTTTGAGTAATTTCGGTCGGACCTTCCCGCATTCTACCCAGGTAAGCTTGAAATCTGAAACACTAGGTTCACCCATTTACCAGTGGCTTCGACGGAACACGCGTTTTCGAGGCTAATTAACACTAGTGCCCCGGGGTCTTGGTTACACTCCCGTCGAAAATTCGAGACCCTCATGGCATAATTTCTGAATCCCTACTGGTGACACTTGTAGCGGTGTGAGTGTGTAACAAAAGTACTTGGCAGCACAAATCATAGGGAAGAATAGGTTTTAAGGATCAGGGCCCAGACCTGTACGGAGTAGTGAAACCAGCATGTCATTTTCAAGACAGATGCATGTCTGTCCTGATTAGGAAATAAGTCAGTAGAACATAGATATCACTTCTTACGCGTGATATCATACATGTAGCTTCAAATGTTAGAATGAGACTCTCACTCAGGTTGCAGCCACGCTCACTATCTTTTAGACATGTCTTGCATCGGATAACCCGGTCCTCCACCAAACGCCCCAATTTGCCACTGTTCGATATTAATTTTAGGTGTTGTTCCCCGGCTACTACCTGCCAGGCCACTGGATCTCAATGTATTGTAACGATTTTAGTGAAATCCTTCCCAAGGTTTGGCGTTGCGCTCAGGACGCTCCATCTCAAATCGGCTAATGGTAGCAACCTTGGAACTCGGATACAGTTTCAAGCATGTGTTTGAACCCCAAATTAGGACTGGATGTACCTGGACCAAGTTCCAAAAAAATGCGGGGATGCGGTACGAATTTGTCGGCTCAAACCCAGGTTCATGCACATTGATCCATGGGACTGATACACACCGGGGAACCAAATAATTGACGGCCAGTTCCGAAGCCCTACTGAACCATAAACATCTCCTGGCGATAACTCAGTGGTGGATAACCGAGCTACTCCGTAATCCTCGGCATCTTCCTATCTCTTACTCCGGACTCTCAACTCCTGCAAGATTAGCACAGTCGATCGCCCAAACTTTCCTCCACGAGGACCATGGATACGACTGGCTCTTGCACCCGACACTATTCCTAGTTTGGTATTTAGTCCCTGGAGATTACCTGGTACGGTAACAGAGCTATGATCACCCTGCTATCCTACAATATCGCTTGTGACTTGCCCTTTCCTTCGTGGACGAGCCAATTTGTGGCCTCGGAGGATAACGCATTATTGACGGAGAAAAACCTACACTTTGACCTCCACCACCACCTCCTCCTCCTCCCCCGGCGCAATTGTGGCGACCAGGAACGTGGGTGAATGGTAAGCATTCTTCCGGTAAGATCTGCTGTCTATCGCAATCAGCACGGGGACCCGGTGGATGGAGCCAAATGCTAGTTTCCTCGGCATCAACCCTGCTAACTCAATCGAAGTTTCTCGACTTTTGTTTTCCCAATTCCAATTAGCTTTTTTATTCCCCGCAATAAACCACAACCTTGGGGACTTCGACTGAGCTGTATTTTTTCTTATTTTCTTTTCGGGTTTGATTTTATTTAATTTTTACTTTTCTGGCTTTTCGCGTGGATAAAAGCTTCAATCCATTCAGGAATAAGTGGCTTATCTTTCTCCCCACTGGTTCCAGTTATGTGATCCGCTGTGGACCACAAAGTTGAAAGCACAAATTAGAAATTATTAAGTTCCCAATTATTGCTGGCGAAGGTTTGGAGGTTCAAGAGAGTCTTGGAAATGCGGAGAATACGGAGAAAATACATAACAAATTAGACTCAGCCCGTGGCAAAAAAAAATAAAAAATTTAAGAAAAAAGAAAGATTATATGTTCCTGGACCGGAAATTGTGCATTAGTGCACCCGATCATGCATAGCCAAGATGGCGTTGTTGGTCCCCAGAATTCACTCATTGGCGGCTGTATTGCATCTTGCCGTAGGACTCCGCGTATAGGTGTAATAGACCCGAGACACGGTACATGTACCGGCTAGCCCCCGTGAACCAAACGAACTACCCACTGCTATCCTGGGAACACTTTTTTTTGACTCAGGTACCGTACAACTTGTCTTTCAAATTGTCTCCACACACGGAGATCCGTATCTTACTCCGTCCGCTTATACACACACGATAACTAATTCCGTTATCTGGTTCTGGGTCAATGGAATCCCCATGCTACCGACCCCAGGTCACTTAGTCTCCCATGAAGTCATTGCGTAAGTACCTTGTGCAAGAGAAAGATACAGTTTTTGGATAAGGATGGCGTATCGGAACCCATATCCAAGTTCGGTCACTGGTCTTTCATCCTTCAACCAAACTTGAGCAGATCATTACTCGATATCAGTCTCACCTCCGTCCCCATTTATTTCTTGTGAATCTCCCGGCAGCTGTGGAAACTCCCATTCATTAGTCTTAGCCTTTCACCGAATCACAGTGTCAAGCTTGATTTACTGAAGAATTTTCCGAAGGGTGCGCCCACTTTGAAGAGATTCCCGCTCCGGTTTCGCCTTGCGCGATCGAGATCGAGGACCCGACTCCAGTTTATCTGATAGTTTTGCTCCCACACGGCCCATGACCAAGGAAGTGGCTCCTGTAACATACATAGTCTGCACCTACCGGGAAAATCAGACGATCCTCCGGTTATCTGGTGTACGTAATAATAAGAGATAGATTTGGGGGTTGTTTATCCTCAGAGGCGAAGGAATCCACTCTGCAAACCAGCGTGGCGACTAGAATGGGACCCATCCACCTAAGCTGAAACCAAAACCTAGTAACGGAGTATTGACATGAAACCCGGCAGCGAAAACCTACGTGCCTAGCGCTTGCGTTCACTTACACTTTGCACCAGACACGCTAGAAGGAGTTCAATGAAAAGCTACTGCTGCTAGCGCTGAAGAAATTTTCTTCTTTTCCTTCTGGAAGGTTGACTACGCGGTGCTAACTCTTAGTGTTAAGTGTGGCTACTCTACATATTGCACTACTACAAGCCTCTCCACCCTTCTTCACCAGAGCTCATGCTCCAAGTGAAAATGCACATCTCTTCACGTGTTCCATGTGGGTATAGCACCGTGTGTCAGAAACACCACAACATTGGTCAGACTTTCTTGCTCGTGTCGTGGCGGATATAAGCGGGTCCGCCCTACACTACAAACCGATAGATCAGCCAAGAATCCTCATCTCAACAGCCACCAACACCACTAGCCAATCGTTTGGTCTAAGACGGGATATTCAGTCACTAAGTAGATACACTACGATCCTGCTGCCAACTTATTTGTTGCTGCCGCCCTCCCAGCCATGGATCATTTGTCTTGAATCTTGGATCGCAACTCACTTGTGACGCGATGGAGCTACAGCCAAGAGAGCAAATAACACCATATCTCCATTCTCCTACACAGTCTCCATTCCGTCCCCGCTGACAATACTACAGTAGGCAACATCTGGCCTAGAGTGGAGTCACGGCGCAATCCGAATATCCAACTCTGCCGAGCTCTTACTGCTTACGGTGCGCAACACGACGAATTCCTGCTGGGCCCTATGGTCATCACTCCATACTCCATATACACCGTAATGCAAGTCCCATTGTGAGACCCCATAACCAAGCCCTCACCCGTGTACATCCGATGATCACTTCACCAGACCGGGCCGGATTCGGGATGGATGTGTCGGCCCGCGATTTAGATATCGCGGATCCATCAGAACCAGAGATTGGTAGTCTTTTTTGGGCCAGTTTGTCGTCATCCTTTGATACACGTGCATATTCTTCTGGTCGACACGATACTGTTTGACCGGAATGATTTCGTCAGTGTCGTTTTCCGTGGGGAACGAACGGGTCCCAGCGATGCCCACTGCTCAGTGATGAAATTTCAAATACGCTCGCTTCGTTCGGCCGAGTTGTGCTCCATAGTGGAATGACTTTTCGTCCAGGGTCCTCAGAATGGGTCCCAGTCGCTTCGCTTCGCTTGAAATGGGCCTTCCGGGTTTTTTCCGAGTTGACGTTGACGTCGGCGATTCGGCTTGACGGAGAGGACCCCGGAGACGGAGGTTTGCGCAGCCGCAGAGGTGAGTTCAGGATGGCATGCAGGTGGTTTAAGCTTATTTTTGGAGTGTTGCGGCGCAGGTAGCTTATGTTGGTTCATTTTGATGTTGATTCTGATTTTAATTTTTTCCAGCTATCGTATCATCTGGCGACATCCAATGCCAACTCTTAACTAATCCAGCAGACAAAATCATAAAGGCCTCAGGGATGGTTCTGTTAAGATCAAGCTCCATAAGGAGTCAGTCTCTTCCTATCATAAAATTCCATTATCCTCATCATCAGCCAAATAATTTATGAAGAAAAAAGGAAAAGAGAAAAACAGAACAGGAAAGAAAAGTTGCAGTCCTTGCATGCTTACGTAAACAAATGTCGGTTATTCTGTGGGTTCTGGAAGAATACTTATTCCGAATCTCCATCCGCTGGGGTATAAATTTTCGTTCACAGCAGCGACATTTCCTCTTTTCTCTTTCCTTTCTTCGTGCGGCGGCGCAACTTTACATTACCCGTGTTGCCTATACATCCAGCCTTTCGGGGCTATCCTTGATGTTACAAAGGTGTCAGTTGCGCCACAGACGAATGGAATTGCACAGCGGTCCTTACTTTATCTTGGTCTTTCTTATTTTCTCAAGGATGAGACCTCTAAGTATGGGATTGGACATACTATTTAGCACTTTTAAATCGAGTCTTGAAAAAAATGGAACACAGTTTGATCATGCACATATGTTTCTTGTAGCTCTTGCTATCGTTAATGTCTTTGGTCGCTGGTATAAAATATTCGTCACTCAGTTTCTAGCCTGTAGTTGCATACTGGACAAAGAATTTTGGAACTTTGCCGATCCTCGAGTCCGACTTTACCATGTAGACAGCAATTTAACTCTTTACTCACCAGGCTCATCGCCAATCTTCTCCAACTTGCCCATTGCCCGCTTCTCACCTGCGTCGCCAATAATGCGAACCCGATCCACGCGCAACTTCTCACTATCCCCATCTCCATCCACAAAGAACAGCACCAAAGATGTCACGTTTTGGAACTTGACATACCGCAAATCAATCCGAGCAGTCCCCGTCTTCGCATCCCAGTCTTCTTCCTTGATCTCCACAGTCTGCACAGCCGGAATATCCTCGGCCTCGTCAAAACCAAGGACATGCGACCGATTGACATAAAGCTTGATAGTCTTCGGCCGCATAGGCGCCTCATCATCATCCTCATCAGCGACCGCAAAAGAAGTAATATGCAAAGAGTGCACCTTCAGCGTCGACTGAAGCGGGACGTAGAGCATAAGCTGCTCATCCGTATCACTCTCCACCCAATCCGCCTTTCCCTCGGCCTTTCCTTTGCCCTTGCCGGCAAGCCCGGACGGCTTGTTGCCTGCGAAAAGCACGCGCGCCTCGCCCCGCTCGCTGTCCCGGTTCAGAAGCTCCAGTCCCTTCACGTCAACTTGGTCGGTCACATCGGCATAGCCCTTGGCCACGGTGGCACCGAGCCAGCTTGATGCTCCGCTAGATTCGCCGTCGCCAGCTGCTGCACCGTCGGACTTCGTGGCTTCGGAGGCGAGTTTCTGAATGACTTCGTTTAGGCGGCGGGGATCTGCGCCGGTGACGGTTTGGGTCTTGCGGCCGTTCTCGAAGACGAGGAAGGTCGGGTATCTGTATCGTATAAGTCAGCGGGCTCTCGTCTTGCTTGTAGATTGTGCATGCGTAGATGTTGATAGATGAGGGTATTGCACGTACGCTCTCACTCCGTACGCCTGCGCCAGTTCCTGCTGCTGATCACCGTTGATCTTGGTGAATGTGATTTGGTTTGGACGGGACAGCTGACGAGCCAGGGAGTCGTAAACGGGGGCAATAGCTTTGCATGGTCCACACCAGTCGGCGTAGACTATTTGGATAACAGGTGAAGTCAGTAGAGTATTTCGTTGGTGTTTTGCTCGGTGCTGGTGGGGGTAGGAAGGGATTCTCGGGGCGGTGTTGAGACTTACAATCGGCGACGACGACGCGGGAAGATTGAAGTAGCGAGTAGAATTGCTCCTTTGAGTTTATGTTGATGGCCGACATGGTGGAGGGGTGTGTTGAAGTTTCAAGGTGAAGGTGGTGGGGAAGAGGTTCGAGGTTGTTTTGCCCGGATCCTTCAATATGTCATCAATCCTCCGATCAACAGAGCTTAATAGGTAACCTATGATCTGCCTAGGTCGCCACACTCTACTTCTTTGGACTTCCTGTAAGATGACGCTTTGATATATATTTTTTCTGTTTCATTTTAAAGGCTTCATGAGGATGTGTTCCATTTAGTCTTGAAGTTGTTGGGATTGCCAGAACATATATATCTTGATTGTCGCGTATGTCCACCGAAACGATGGAAGAAAATTGAACAGTATTCCAGGTTTTCAATATGAAAAATTATAATTGGAATGTACAAGAAGTCCCGATATTTTGGATTTTACCATATGAGCATGAATTGAGGCTAATTTGAGTTAAAAAAAAACCTCGAAAGTGCTGAAGCCGAGCTTTTAAGGTAGTCAGCAACTAGGTGTCACAATACGATGGATGCACATAAAACAACGAGCTTGACCCACCACAAGACAACACATACATTCAATATCCGAAGGCTACTATCTTGAGTTTAAGACCAACAGCAGTCCAGAATCAAATACTTTGCAAAATGACCTTGGAAACCCCAACACCTGCTGCCTGACCTGCCCGATCAGGAAATTCACTGCACCGGGATCCACATGAACGCCACAGCTCGATCAGCGTTTAAGTATAAAACAGCAGTACGCATTCAATCCTGACTCCAGTAACTTCTAACATCTTAAACCCTCGAGGGTCATTCAGTGCACGAACTATCAACATGACTACCTCCAAGGAATGGGCAAAAATGCTTCGAGGCGAGCTATACATGCCCTGGGACGAAGACCTCCAGGCCAACCGGACACGCTGCAAGCAGGCATGCGAGGAGTTCAATACAGCAGGCAATGCCTCCCGACGACAGAAAGTCGAGCTTTGGAGAAAGTAAGATCAACAGGCTTCCCATGAACATCTCGAGGTTAATCCGAAACGACCTGAATTCAGCTAATTTCCACTCCCAGCATAATCGGAGATACTCGTCCTCTCCCACCAGTAAATCCAAATCCTAAAGAAGACGAAGAGCTGTTCGACGAAACTGATCCCTTTGTTGATGGTCCCATCTCCGTGGATCATGGCCTTAATTTCAAAGTGGGAGCTGGGACTTTCCTCAACTTTAACCTGCTCGTTCTGGATACCTGTCTTATAACCATCGGCGAACGGGTTCTCTTTGGACCGAATGTTTCGCTCTATGGTGCTATTCATCCACTTGATCCCGCGGTTCGGCAGGGTTTAAAGGGGCCCGAGGCTGGGAAGGAGATTCATATTGAAGATGATGTTTGGATTGGGGGAGGTGTGATGATTCTTGCGGGGGTGAGGGTTGGGAGGGGATGTACGATTGGGGCGGGTTCGGTGGTTACGAGAGTAAGTTCTTCTTTTCCCTGTTAGAAAGTGGTTTACTGATTGTTTAGGATATCCCTCCTTTTCATTTTGCGGCCGGGAATCCGGCTCGGGTTATTAGGCGGATTGAGAGTAAGATGGATCCTCAACAGTGCTAGGTCAGAAATCGAGCTTTTTGTATGATTGGATCCATAGACCTTTGGTTTCTGATACAACAAATACCATGCAATCTGATCTTACAGTAGCGACTGGCGCTTCGGTTCATTTCAGCTGAGCCAAAGCGTTAGACGTATGTTCGTATACTAGATATTCTGATAAACAGGAAGCGGAAGCCAGTAAGGGCAGCCCAAACAGAAAAAGTTGGGCAACGTAGATGAGCAGAGTGGTGCTGTACAGCAAGAAGCTCATCTACTGCCGGAAGACTGGCTGCAAAATTATTCCCACGTTATAGATAGGGCAGGCTGAGGTAGGACATGTATCCAAAGGCATGCTGACCCTTGGTCAGGATCTCAGGAGAGACCAGGAGGGTATGCTCTCCTTGGCTTTTAAGGCCAGGCGTGTTGGTGGTCTGCGACTGTGTGAAACCTCGGATGGCGTTGCCATGACACAGATTAATTCCAGAGTATCGGAATACCCATGGCCATTCCGGGCTAGGGCAACCCACCGTACGCCCTTGAAGTGAGTCCGCCAGACTCGCGTGAAAGAGCTATTTGTGCTGATGGCACTCAAGATAAGTCATCTTCAAGTTTGAAGTTTCAACCGTCCTCAGCGGCAAAGAGAATCTTCAAATAAAGACTGCACCCCAAGCACCCGATGACGACCTCTCCATGATCCATACTAGACTCCAGATGGTCTTCTGTCACCGAGAAACCCCTCTCATCTCCGCATCGACAGCCACGATACCAGGAGCCATCCTTTTCGTCATATTCTAGATCATCCAGATCTACCGTCTCCAGGCCAGTGTGAAATACTTCAGATGTGTCCTCTGCGAACTTGGATCGATTCAGCCGAAGCGAGCGATCATATTCTGCGCGTAGTTTCGGATCGGAGAGTGTCTTGTAGGCTGTTGTAATTTCATCAATGGTGTAAGATCGCTGATCATTGTTTGACACGGAGAAAAAGTTTGGGGCTGTAGAGGCCGATCCTGCTGAGCCTGAATGTTGTGTAACGGTGCCGGCCTTATCTGGGTGGTATTTGAGGAGTGCTTTGTGGTAGGCCAGTTTGATCTGGAGATTCGAGAGGGGAGAGGTACTCGAGAAGGGGAGTTCCAGGACTCGGTAATAGTCATGGGGCGATGACTCGGCCATTGTAGGCAGCTAGCCTGAGGATGGGCGACTTCGTACGTTCGCGATGCAGCGGGGCTGGAGGTGGTGCGGGCGGGGGAGGAAAAAATTGGGCAAAAGCTGTAGTCAGCAGGATAGATCGTGGGCCACAATAGTTGGAATTAATTGGTGATAAATCGTGGAAAAGGGATATAAAGAGTTGTCCAAGAAGACTCATACCGCTCCCATAGGGAACGCGCACAAATATACAGAAATACGACAATTGAAAATTGAAATTGTAAAGAAAATATCATGTATTGCTGACTAGGATGTTCGTCGTAAATAAGTCCTGCTGCTCAATGAGAGACTGAGCACCAGGGTGGAGTAGACGCAGCCCTGCTAGAAGCTGTTTGGTTTTGATCTGCCACGAACGAACGATAAAAATCACCCAAGAGACGTCGATGCCATTAAATGGCACCTCGCGGGTTATGTGGTGTTGCTATAAAATAAAGAGATGAATCTATAGAGCCAGTTCGACGATCCTCACATTATAGGATCGAAGTACTTTTTCAAGGATTCGGTTACTCAAGAGAGTATGAAGTAGAAGGAAGGAAGAGAAAGAGAAAATTCAAAAAATAGTCTACTAATAACCAAGGATCACGTGATACTGATATCCTATCACGTGAACCCTCCTATTTCAGTAAGAAAATTTCACCAATGATGCATTTCCTTTTCTTCTTTACACTTTTTCGAACGCATAATCAACCTCCATTACCTTGAACCTACAGGATCGGGGGTCATATTGGCGTACTAGATGAAATTCCTGGGCAACATAAAGTTCATCGACGGCACTGGTTGGCTTTAATAGCTGGCTAAGTTGCAGTGGGCGATGTTGTCCTGCTGCCCAGACATTCCCTTTTTAATCCCAAAATATTTTAGATTTGGGTTCCAGTAGACTGGAAATTGAGTTTCCAAATAAGCAGACAATATTTGTTTCCCAGGAAGATTCGAAGCTGGATACTTGGTTGAGCCAGTATCGTCCCGGTCTTTTGCACCGTCTAATTCTCGGATCTCTTTTCTAGAGCTGTTCTAGAAGTAATGTCCGTGAGGAAGAGACTAGTGGAGCTATCAATAGATCATCCCTGAACCGGCCACGCGTAGTTATGTGTTTGAAGGATATCCGGGGTTGCAATGCCCCTCGCAGATGATTTGATCCTCCCGTTCTCCGCCTTGAGACTTTTTCCTCTTTCCCCTATTCATCATTCTTCACGTACTGTGTGTACGCTGTCCACTCCTTTTCCGTCACCATGCCGAATGGCATCAGTAAGCGTCAGCAGTTACGCAATGAGAAGACCCTGGCCGAGTTGATCCGGACCGTCCCTGGTAATGACCGTTGCGCCGATTGCGATGCCTTAACGCCAGGTTGGTTTCCCCCCGCGAAAAGCTTCATATAAGACTTCAGGCTGACTAGGTTGTCCAATGGCATAGGATGGGCGAGCTGGAACGTATGTCAATTCTATGATCCCCGAACATTCCCCCTTGCCCTGAAATCCATTGGCTGATCATTCTCTGTATAGATGGGTCTCTTCTTGTGCATGCGGTGCGCTGCAATCCACCGCAAATTGGGCACACATATCTCCAAAGTCAAGTCCTTGTCGATGGACACCTGGTCAGCAGAGCAGGTGGATGTGAGTGAATCAACTTTGAACCCCCCGAATCAAAATCCAGACTACTGACGCCACGACTCTTTGACCAGAACATGAAATCCCATGGCAACCTACTCATGAACAAGATCTACAACCCCAAGAACATAAAGCCGCCAGTCCCGACTGACGTTGACGAGGCCGACTCATGCATGGAACGGTTCATTCGGCAGAAATACCAGTACCGATCGCTAGAGGATGGTAGGCCCAAGCCTCCTAGCCGGCAAGACTCCAGCTATACCAGACGCCACGAATCGAGACGCGATGCATCCCCGGATAGATCCCCCGAGGGCTCGCCTCCTCCGCTGCCGCCGAAGTCAGCCAAGTTCTTTGGGATTGGACTTCGGACATCTTCCTCGACCTCGAACCTTCGTCGACCCAAGAAGGCGTCAGGTTATGACCAGCGGCCCTGGTCTCCACCGCCTTCAAACAGGACTACTGGAATGGGAGCCCCGGTTGCTGATGTGACAACTGCCTCATTGGAAGCGAAGATGGCAGCGCTGCAGGAACTGGGTTTCACCAATGACCGACGCAACGAGATGGTTCTAAAGGGTCTCAATGAGGACTTGGACCGATGTGTGGAGACATTGTCGAGACTAGGTGAAGGAAACCCTGAATTGATAAGGGCCAGAAACGCGGCGAAGACTGCCCCGACAAGAGCGGTGTCCTCCGCAGTGCCTGCCATTTCTAGGCCCGAAACGACAAACAATCCCTTTGATAGGGCTGTTTCGAACCCAATTCCTCAACAGTCGCATCCCGCGCAGCCCCCACAGTCGACACCATACAACCCATTCGACCAGTTCACTCAGTCATCGCAAGCTGTGCACACGCCCCAGTCGGCTCAGCCTTTGGAGCAATCTTTCCAGAATCTCCAGGTATCTCAGCCCTTGTTCCCGCACTCCACTGGTGGATATCCAAGCCAAGTTAGCTCTATGCAGCCTGGATATCAGCAACCGTATACTCCGCCGGTTACAGCAACATTCACCCAGGGTGCTTATGTTTCCTCGCCTCAGCCTGTAGACAACAGCTATAATCCATTCTTTCAAACAGCGCCCCAGCCGCAGGGCGGCATGGGTAGTCAAACTTATCCCAATCCGGGTGCCGTGCAGAACAATCCATTTTTTAACACTGCCGCACAAAACCAACCACAGCAATATTTGGCTCCACCAGTGCCAACAATTGCGGTGCCTCAAGCACCTCAACATGCAAACACCATGCCAGCGATTTCGTCCAATTCCCCATACGGCACATCTCCATTTGGTCCTACGCCTCATTTCCAGCAGCAGCAGCAGCATGTTCAGAATGGTGGACAGGTGTCGTATAACCCATACCAGCAGTCTATGGGACCACCAACCCCACAGAGTGCAGGCGGTTATCCGAACGGCTTTTCGAACCCATATCAATCGCAGCAAGTGCAGCAAGCGCAGCAATTGCTACCTCAAGCCACCGGGATGGATAAAAACAGCATTCTTTCTCTCTACAACCTCGCTCCATCCCCCACCAACGGGATTCCTCCAATTCCACAACAGTCTCAGTCCCAGTTTCAACCCAGTGCAGGAACTAGTCCTCTTCCACCACTTACTCACTCTTTCAACTCTACTCCGCAGACCCAGCCCGGTTCTAACATCCAAACTCCACAACAGACTGCTTCCCGTAACCCATTCAATGGGCCCACCGGCGGTGCTGGTTCAGGTCTAGCCGCCCAAGCAGGCGTGACACCCTATCTATCTTCCGGATTGGGCATCGGAATGGGTGCCAACGGCCCAGCTCCTGCTTCTGCCCCGGCAATGGGCATGGGCATGGGCATGGGTGCTTTCAACCCCCATACACCCAGCCCCAGTCCATTTAACTCAGTCAACCAAGCTCTGCCTAGAACTCACATGAGCCAACCTAGTGTTGATATCAACGGACTGCAAAATGGCCGACACAGCCCAGATGCCTTTGCCAGCTTGAGTGCGCGCTATGGTTGATTTGGAAATCCAACTGATCGACCAGACTGGACGTAACTGAACGGGATGCTATACCTTGGTTATCCCAACGAGACCATGCGGTCATGTACCATTTTCTTTCGTTTTCATTCTTTTGCGAAAATAGATTGTTCATTTGTCAAAAGCTAAGCCGATATGAGTATGGAATGCTTGCAAAAACTCACCTAATGATATGGATATATGGATCGACGATATGTGGTTATGTACATGTCCATGCCTCTGGGTGCATCTTGAGAGTTGTCTGTTTGCTCTGTTTCAGTCTTTTCTTCGTTTTTGGGAGCATTTTTTCCGGACTGCATATTTCACTTCATTATTCTCCACTGATCAGGCTATTTAAAAGAACCTTGGAATATTGAGAACACTTGAATGTTGAATACCTTCGGAGTTTATGTAAGAATCCATCTATATGCCGCAATGCAGGTGGCTAGTACAATACCAAGTCATGGTGTCAAAATATGGATCTAGGGACGGGTTTATGCGAATTGACATCAATATTCAAAGGCTATGAAATGTATTTAAGTGCATCCTGGAATTAATTTCACGACTGGCATTCTATAGTTGTTCCTCAACCATGGCAAGACCTGCTATGTAAACCTTATATCTAAGTGGAGGATAGGAAAAATGGTCGGCTAAAAAAGTTATTTAGTATGGTGGACTTATACTGCAAATGCTTCTTAAACTATCAAAACGTGATCAGATGAAATCTCCTTTAAAGATCAAACAAATCCCATTCCGGTTAACACTGATTTGCATGTTTGAGGGGAAATAAACCTTTTCTTCCCATTCAAAATCTCACATTATTCCATCGAATCATACATTCATAAAACAAATCAAAAGGAAATCAAAACAAAGTCACAAAACATGACCACCGCTGCATCATCAAGGCTCAGTCTATACAGTGCCCCTCAAACCACATACGCAGGGCGCCGACTCGAGCTACGATGCCTCCGATGACTGCTTGAGTGCCCCCGTCGCGAACTATGACTCCGTCTTCTAACGGTAGTCTCCTTAACAACTACCTCCCGTTCACGCGAATGCAAGAAAAGCGCCAAGAAAGCCGTCCAAGCAAAGAAGACCACCTCCATAATGCCCATTGCAAATGAAGTCTTGAGCATCGCGCACGTCTTGTCAATGTGCAGATGATAATCGTTATTGATGCTCTCTCCGTACTCGCCGAATGGACCGAGTGATACCCAGACCGAGCCGCCGTCCCAGCTCGAGCAGCTCTGGTTTGCGATGAAGCGGAGTTCGTAGACACCGGCGATGAATGCACCCATGAAGAGGAGGTCGACGAAGGAGACGAATATCGCCGAGCGCTTGGTTGCTGAGAAGCGGATTAGGGTATCGATTGCCCAGAAGACGGCTACGACGCTGACGATGAAGATGACGAGGATGTAGGCCGGTGTAAGCATGTTGGCTTTTAGGTAGCCGTGGACGAAGTAGGCCTGATGATTATTGTTAGTTTTTATATTCTTGGGAGTGTGCTTGGGTGTTCGCTAGTTCGCGAGTTGACTCTAGGACTGGAGATTTGTGTTCACGTACCATGATGCCGATGATGGGGATCAAGAAGGTGATCTCCACCATGCGGTTGAAGATGAAGAATAGACTTCCAATCATCTTGGCGGGTGTCTCGTGGACAAGGGAAAAGATTGAGTTTTGATTTCAAGAATGCGACACAGTAGGGATTGCGAAACGGGCCGTCGCGTCGCTCAGGTATGTCTCTTGAGGTACAAACAGGATGTATAGGGTGGATCTCACTCTAGAAGCCACTTCGCGCAACTCATATGCATAGAAGCGAGAGAGTGGATTGAGATCGCAACCTGCAGAGATGCACGAGGAAGATATGTAAAGGAAAAAAGAGGGGTTGGAAGCTCAAAAGAAAGAAAAACCTTTGAAGGGTTGCCGTCATCTTGCGCTGACAGCGGGGGAGGCTGGGCGAGTAACCGTTCAGGTTCTGGGTGGCTGGGGCAACCAGCGTTAAATTTGCTCAACTTGCCAAGTTTTGGATGAGTTTACTGGCTAATCCAAGCCATTGACATTTGACTTGGTCAATATACCCGATCATTTTCGTTTTAATTTATGACTTGCATCTGATTGTTGGGCCCATACTTTTACTTTTACTGTTTACTATATAGAGATTGTTGGTAACCAAAGATCCCGCTTAAGTGGAACCCAAGGATATTCTAAACCCAATTGGCCAAATTCAACTTCAATTTTATAACTGGCAGTGCAATTGCTAGTCGTCTATCATTTATCGCATCCCATTGTATCCCAGATGTCTTGTACAAAAATAAACAAAGAATAAAAAATACCAGACGTTTGCGCCGAGTCATGAGCTGGGAGTATAAGCCCATCCTATAGCTGTCATTATACCTCCCGACCGGGCGCATCAGTCAATGGTCGCGCTAAATGATCATGGCTAACAACGACACCCGGTGGTGGACTGACAACCACCGGCGCATGAACCTGGGACTGATATGGATTGGGATGATACGCGGTATTGTCATCAAAGGAATTACGACCAACACCCGGGTTCTGCGTCGTCGCATAGCCGGTCTGCATCTCATACCCATTACCAACATCATCTTCACTTGAAGACCAGTTTCCATCCGGGTCATGATCGTGCGCGCGCCGAGGATACACTCGTGACGTGTAAGCATTTCCGGGAGCGTAGCCCGATGCGCCAGGAACATTTTGGCCAGGGGAGGTAGACCGTCCGCGCAAACTGTCTCCATTTAAGCGTTCGGTCTCGAGATTCCGTAGAGCAGTCGTGCTGTCATTGAGCGCGCTGAACTTCGCATCGATGGGGGCGGCTGGCTCGGTGCCCCAGGTGCGGATCGGGTAGGCCCGGCCCTTGCGCCAGGGCTCGGTGATCGGAGGGAAGTATTGACGGTAGGAGATCATTGCGCATGCGACACCGAGGAGGGACCCGGTGATAACATCGAATGGGTGGTGGCGGGCGTCCATGATGCGAGACACGGCAACAAGGGTTGCGGCAAGGATTGGGATGGTGACTAACAGGGTCTTCCAAGTTTCACCTCTGTTGTCCATGATGTGGAACTTGCCGCCCAGCCACAGGGATGTGTAGAACAAGCCCGCGAAGGAGGCTACGATGGTTAGTTGGGGTTATGTGGAAGTTCATGGTAAGCGTCGATAGGAACTCACAGCTGCTATGACCTATAGTACAGCCCGAATTAGTACAACACCCGACGATTTCGATTTTCTACCTGAACATACCTGATGGCCAGGACCGAAACCCATCCTTGATCAAGGCTGCCTCTCCCGTGCAGATCGTCGAGTTAGACAGACCGTATGGCAGCATGTCTTGGCTCCCATCGCGCGGCTGGCACCGGTCGATCAAGTCCGGGCGAGGTTTTCCACATGCATTTTTCAGCACCTGTGTGATGAGAAAAGCCAATGCCTGTGACAGCAGGAGACCTAGGATGCCACAGTTCATCTCCCACAAGCGATCCTTCCAGCGCCACGGACCGCGCAGCTTGCGCTTCCCGGACGACGGGTCCAGGGGCTTGTGGTGCGAGAACAGTCCATCGATGAAGAGGGTGTAGATAATGATCAGGACGAGTGGGAAGAGGCCAGAAATGCAGAGGGCATATTGGATTGGAATGCGCTCGTGGACGGCGTACGGGTATTGTAGGGAGATGTTGCGGAGGGAGAAGTGTTGGTGGTACGGTTCGAGGGAGTCGAGGATCCAGAAGCCGATGACACAGGCACTGTTGATGAATTAGAGGGGATAAGATCTCTTTGAGAGGGAAGATACTTACATTAAGATCACATAGTCGAAGATGTAGCTGGAAGAAGGTTAGTGCCAGGCAGAGTCCGCGGGGAAAACGAGCTCACGAGATCACTACGCGTGGTCGGAGCCGTCGCTTGGAGAACGGCAATTTGGCCGGAATCTCCATTTTGAGGGTTTTTCTAGGGTGAAATCAAAGGGAAAATAAATAAAAAAATGACATGAAGTTGATCGCGTGCGTGTTTCTTAAAATAAAATGAAGATCGAAATGTGATGACGGCACAAAGGTTGCTTGGCGCTTATAGATGATTGTAAGTTTCGCCTATTTATGGGGTCCTGGCCTGTGTTCCTGGAGTCTGGTTCTCAGTGGGTCATTTGACAGCTCAAGTCATTTGTTTCTCTATTGATCCAAAGTCGAATGTTGATCTTCAATCCACACGCTAAGAACTCCGCACAAGACATCTAATTCGTCGAGTGCCTAATTGCTGGCGCATCCACTAGGGTGCGATCCACAACTAGGCAACATGGTTATTGATGACAGACAGGGTCCAAGGAACTTGCTGCAGCTCCCCGCAAAATCTGCCCAATTCGAGATTATCCACAGGTCAGCTGGGTTTCATCCTTAAGAGACAATTACTCCTGTCATTGCGGGATTGTTCTCACGTCATACCTTGCTTTCATGCCATCCATTTCACTATTCGACCAAAGCGCTTCAGGACATTCCGGATGACCAGTCACAAAATGAGATTTCGTGGAATCGCTGACCTACTCACCACAGCGACGTACTGGTTGGACCTCGTACGAATATATGGATTTGAAGGAGAAAAGACCGAGTGCACACAAACAAAGCTGGAAATTTATTCCAGTACATAATTGGCGGTGCATTCTGTTATACAAAGAAGCTATCTTACTTCCCAAGTCCAAAGATCACCCTCATTGCACTCGGATGCAAAGCTTTCTTAATCCTCCTCAAATATCACATACTCATGCAGCAAGTGCTGAAAGCATCGGTCTCCCAAGTGGTTACCCCCCATCCCCTCCCCTCCATTGAGCGATTGACGGCTCTCAGACTAGGTATCGGCGATGATCCGTAATCATTCACTGCATTCCCTACTGCCTCCCGTACAAAAGCAGAAGTCGTCATCGAAAATATCTGCTAGGTTCGAGGGCATATATGTCACCCCAAGCTCTTGTGTATCGGTTGTCTCATTGTTATTCAAGACGAGGCACGGTGATGAAATAACGTTTGTATCCGAGGCGTCAACCGTAAAGACAGGAAGATTATAGAAGCAGGAAGGCAGTTCGGTGTTTACCTCCAAGACCAAGTCGACTACCATGGTGCCTCCATAGCCGCCTGTTGAGTTCTGGCATTCGTAAGAGTTGCTGTAAAGATCCTCCAAAGTCACAAAGTACGTCTCTGTCAATTTTTTCAGATCATCATTGGCGATCTGGTCCGAAAAATCATTTTGTTCCGAGACGGACCACCCCGCACCCGGATACTCGAGGGTGTAGCAATACCCATCGATCAAAACGCCACTAGTAACATCTGCACAATCGCTGGTTGTGTGGGCTCCCTTCAGGATGTAGTAGTTGGCCGCGAGAAGCGCTGTACCAGCAAGAGTTGCCAACAGATTTTGATTCAGTACCTTTTCAATTTGTGTCTCATCTGAGCCCTGTAGCTGGTACATGAATCGACCATCGAAGAAATTGGCAATTTTATGGACATAGTCGCCGTTGGTCAATGATGAGGGCCAGGTGCTTAGATCCCCATCCTCAAAAATGTTAATCAGGGCCTGTGAGATTGAATCGTATACTGCGGTGTATACTGCAGAAGATCTGGTATAAAGAGCGGTCTCGGTAGTGTCGTCATCGGACGCAGTGTCCACGAGTCCACCGACTTGTGAAAAAATACCGCCAACAGTGCCCGTTAAGGTTTGCTGCAATTCGCTTCCCCCCAGTCCCGACACCAGAGATAGAACTCCACCAAAATTAGTGAGGATTGCTGCAATATCTGGGACACTATCGGGACTCTTCAAAGGGAAGTCGTTCACAAGCTGCTGGATTTGGTCTGTGACATTGCTCTTTGCGATGTTGAACAAAGCTCCGTACTCATTCATGTAGGCCCATTAGTTCGCGACAACGAACTCGGCCCAGTAATGTCCCGGCTCACTGAATGAAGTACAAGTACTTGAGCTGGGAAAATCACAATCCTCATTTATGGGGTAAGATGAACATTCCACGTTATCGTTACCAAAGAGAGTCTTCTCCCAGTTAGCTAAACTTTTGTTAGAGGTATGTCTGAGCTAATATTATTCCCGATGATGGCTTACCGGTGTCATTTTTGAGCGTGGTGCTAATGAAGGAATCGATCCACTGGGCCACATTCCTTTCCGAGCTCGCCTTTGCCTCGGAGGTTGAGTCTCTGTCTGGGGAGTCACATTGGTCTTCGTCTGAGAGATCAGTGTTCAGCTCGACAATGGTCAAGTCGTCAGCAGTCGTGATAAATTCCTCGAGATCAATTGCCTACTCTGTCGTGCCACCCATGTTAAGACCCTTGTAATAGGTGGTACGAGTGCTCTTCGTGGTGGTGGTGGTCATATAGCCAACCCACTGCGTATCGTTATAGACGATAATATCTGAGTCACTATCATCATCGAATAAGACCTGAACTGTAGGGTTGCTCGAAATAATCTCATCGATCTCGGCATTGGAAATGTATCCAGCAGTTTGGGTGCACCTTCCAGGTGTTGCACCCGAGTCTGGACCAGTATACGTACAGTCAGGACCGGTACAGTCAGCAGTAGTCATCTCGAATGACCGGCCATAGCTGCTCACACCAACCATCAATTTTGAGGATTCAGCGCCCCCCTTTGTGACCATCGCGAGTGAATAGCCAGTTTCAGTCAAGTTGACGTGAGATCGCAGACAATTACCATCCAAGCAACCGTCATCCGTAGACTCATTCCTATAATCCCACTGTCCGTGTAGATCATAAGTCATGTAGATAAAAAAATCCACAACGTCATTAAGGTCCGCGACTGGGAAGGCTTGAAGATACCAGAAACAAGCTGGTATAGTAATCGAAATGGTTATATCGTCGTCGATGAGTGATCGTAGTTCCTTTAGGAATGCTAGGTAATTGGTACTATTGTCATCACTTCCAGCGGGAATACTATCAATGTCCGGCTCTCCAGGATACTCCCAGTCAAAATCAACGCCGTCAATGCCGTTTGATGAGATGAAATCGGCTATATTCTGAGCCAGCGTTTCTCGGTTATCGGATGTGACTCCCTCGCGGAAAATCATGTATGTGTCCACACTCGTGGAAAAGTCCCATCCGCCAAAAGAAACGATCTTCTTAACATCAGTGAGACCTAGGAACTGGTTAAATTGCTCTGACTGGGATGAGTTGATGCTGATGGAATAATCCGAGCTAATCAGCCTAAAGGCATACATAATATGGGTATATTGAGATGTATCGATACTATAGACTTCCATTGTAAGATACTCGCGATTTGTGTTAAAGGCTTCAAAGTACCCCAGAGCGAAAAATTCATCTGGACCGTCAGAGTTATTTGTGATATCCGTGCCGCAATTAGATATACACCCATTTGTATCTGATTCAGATGTGCCTGGATTACCGGTGGTAGATTCGGATTCAGTACAGAACTCGGGTGTGATACCATACTCGCCCCAAACATCACAACATGCATTGAGAGGGCAAGGGTTCAGGGTTGCCCATTTGTTCCATTCGGTTCCATTGGCGGACGTACCCGGGACCTGGGGACCACACACAGAATTTTCCAAGGCCGATGGAAATGGGGGATCACCACTGCTAAGACAAATATTTTCTCCAGCTTGGAGATTATCACATCCAAGCCAACCCCAGGTATGATTGTTGTATAGGTCGATATCATCAACCGTGATAGAGTAAGCTGCTGCAATAGCAGAGCAATAGTCTCCCGATTCCACCAGATATGTATAACAAGTTCCATTGCTGTAAGGCTGGGGCGAATTATCTGGAAGGTCTCCGCTGGAGCAACAGACATATTGTCCGACGGCTAATGTGGAGCATAGGTCGCTGGCGGTATTGTATTCATAGAATTCGGTCGAGGTGATTCCACATTCAGTGACCAATGTAGAACAAGAGTCTCCTGAGACAACTTGCACGGTGGTGCAGTCGCTTCGACGGTGCAGCGTTCGTTTATCGAGAGATGTACCTATTTCAACTTTTAAGGATGATGGTATATCCTCCGAATATTCGAAACCGGTCACACACCCGGTAAGACTCCAAGTCTTAACCAGCTGTTGAACTGTAGGCAAGGCATCGTCAGAAACACTAATCGCCAGACCAGCAATGTAGTTAGATGTGGTGCCACAGTATTGGATGGCCATCTGTTCAGATGCGCCTTCACTATTGATAAAGCTGCGAATTTCATCGGCAATGGTGGTGGCAGCATTCGTTTTCTCCAGTCTACCACCAATATAAACGCCCACGGCAACATTGCCGTTGTATCCAAAGATAGTGCTTGACTTTCCATCATTGGCGGACTTTCCCAGATAGGTTTCGACTTCCTCAATGACAGATAGAAGATCAGAGTCAAGCATGGAAGCGGACGATCCCCATGTTCCTAACTCCAAGGATACATCAGTTGTATTGGTTTGCAAAAAATATCTTCTCGAGGACAAGTTTGCATCCATGTTTGCTGTACTGCAGGCATAGATGGTCGACTGAGTATGGGTATCATTGAGAGGATTATGAATGGCAAAGTCGAGGAGCATTGTCTCGTTGCAGACAGACAAACGATCGGTTGAATGATACGCGATCATTGAGGCCGTATCATAACTGGCAGAGCAGGAGTAGGGACAGTTGTCTATGACATTTCTGCGGCCGGTTGATAGACCAACGAACATGCTGACTACCGCGGCAGTCACAGCCTGGAAATGCATAGCAAATTGATGATAAAAAAGAACTAAGATTGACGCAGACGGAAACAAATGGAGAATAGGAACACAAAGGAAGGAAGAAAAATATAATCAAAGATTGTTTGTTGTATGCAGATCACAAAAGAAAGAATGAAAAGATTGGAGACACACAACTAAAGACTGATAGCGAGTGAAGAGGGAAGTGAAGCAGACTACTGCATCACTGCTCTCCTTTATATACAGTAGATAGACATCAACTAATGCATCCAAGTTCGCTTACAACCAAATGGCCCCCAGGGCCAAAGTTTTGACACATAGTCCTGTTACTTTTTCATCTGTGCAATTTCCACAGTTGTCGTGGACAAGTTGCTCTAAAATTCTTGGCAGCATCGTCGGATGGCCCGAATATCTTGATAACGAGGCAGAAGAGCGGAAATTTGATTCAGCTCATCGCGAAGGGCAAAGGTAAAGTTTTCGCTACTAGTGTCAGTTGTCGATACTACCGTAAGTGATACTACCTTCAGTTGAGGTAATTTGAATCAATACAAGCCAATAGAATCAGGTGCTGGGGGCATCGAGCTAGTATAGCTCGGAAATGTAATATCAGTTGATCGTCTTAGTAGACTCGAGGATCTTATCAAAAGTTATTCTCTTTCATTACTACTATTTCTGTCTGCCCCCCTTGGATAAAGCCACTCAGTATAGAGGTCTTACATATCATAGTCACTGGCCAGATAAAGCTGCCAGGAATGTCTCTAACGAGTTACTGTAGTATAAGCAGGAATGCCAAGTATTGCCAAGTATTGCCAAGCTTTATATTGTACTGGAGTGCTTGGCACGGAAAAGCGTACGTAACCCTTGTGGCGAGCAACATCGCTGACTGGAGCAAAAATGGACTACTACATGTTTTGATTTTTTAGCCCCCGGTCGCTAGTTAAAGGCTAGCGGTGAATTACTCCTAGTATTCGAAAAGCAGGCTTTCTTTCTTCGAGATCCTGAATTTACTTCTTCAACGGGGGAGTGGTAATACGTGACCCTAAGATCAAGATCAATGAAGTTTACTAATCTATGTGTGGGGATGAACAAGAAAGCTTGAGCTTACTATATATATGAAGAGTTCGCCGTAAAGATCCGTTTATCCTAAGGGTCTTCCCGTCCGGAGCCCCGTAAGCCAACAGTAATTGGTCTATGCGTGAGATGGGAGGAAAAGCTGCGGGGGGCGGAAATGGACCATTGCTAAATTCAGGGGTTTCATTTCAGGGACCTAAGGGACTTCAGCACCCACTTTGACGCCACCAGAGATAAGGCCGACGGGAAATGATAGGATGAGAAAGAGAAATAGAAATTACCTCTAAAATCCATTCTATGTCGAATCTCCTTACCTACATGAACTTAAGATCATCCTCTATCCGCTTTGGTTGCGCCCTATTTTTCCCTACCTCCTTGACTCGCGGCTTCACTATGTCTTCATCGTGGAAAGGGTCTTACTTTGCTCTTGCGCTTTGTTTGGCTCTGCGCACAGTTGCCTATAAATGGACACCATGTTCCTTGGAGGCATGGATCCTTAATCTTCAAAATTGCCAGCAATTGTGTTACAACGAGACATTTTATAATGATTTCTACAATGCCACTGTGTGCGGAGACTATGAGACGATGGTAAATAGTACGAAGAGGTCGGATGTTGATTGCCTTTGTGAGAATCAAATTGCTGGAATATCGACTCAGACGCGTCTCACAAACTGCACCATCGCTACATGCTCAAGGTCATACAATCAAACATTATATATCGAGGCCGAGGAAGCTTATACAAGGATGTGTGCCTGGTCATTCGGTACGTTGAATCTGAGAAGTGAGCTTGTGAATATTTCCACTGACGGTCTACCTAATTGTGATAGGAGATGGAACGTGTAACTCCACAACCTCTTCGGCTACACTACTCGTCCTGCAACCATTTACCCTCTTGACTACTTTTGCTATGGCTATGGGTATTGTGGCTTATTAAGTGCTTTTGGTTTAGAGGAAATGGGAGATGCGATGCTCGGATATGATATGTGATATATTTCTTCTTCTGAAATTTGGTATTGCCTCAAGCATTAGCAGGAAGGGATCGAATACTATCAAGCTCCTTATCATTATCGGTTTCGGAAGTTGGATCTTCATATATAATTCGCTGCCAAGTGACTTTGGGAACATCCTTCCTCTTGGCATCTCGGAAGTCATACAGCTAACCATGTTACTCCTAAAGAATCTTCTTGATTTTGAGGTACTGTATACATTGATACTGTCACATGTTCATGTAAGCCATGTTGAAAAAAGTGATCGCCTACTACATCACAAAGGGTTTATTTTCGATAAATAAGTCACGGTATATCTGGTCATGCTAGGGAGGATCTTAAGTGATTTGACTCGTTAAAGATAAGATACAAGGTATATCGGTGCATAATATGGATAACACTTTCGATAGTCATCATCAGTACATATAGGTAGGTCGCGAAAGTTCCATGCTTGAATTGTGTCGATAAGATATATAAACAACAACCCTCTATAAATGATGAGGATATTTACTTTCTTTTATGTAAAAAATCAAATAGATACCCTCATGCATTGAAAAAGTCAGAGCTATCTTATGGGAAAGTAGAAAGTCTGGTCGGGGCTCGTCAATCTCAAACAGATCTGGATCGCGACCTCACCAGATCTCATAGTCCTCAAGACAGACAAATACACTTAAGCAAGAGTAGATAAACTCAATATCACTAGATATCCCTGAGAATCGGAAGTACGTTAGTCGCTTCATCAGCGAGATCACAACAGGCTCGAGTTAAAGCTTTTCGTATAGGGTCTGATCAATGCTGTCACTTTCCTACGGAGCCCAGGATACCACCCAATCCCAAAAAATAAATCATTTATAGATAAACACGGTAGATGTCATTGATGATTTTGACAATTATATATTCGCAATAGGGGAGACGAGAGATGTGCAAGTCGGCAGTAACATCTTATACTTAAAATTAGTATCTTCTTGTGAACCAATAGCCATGATTGGGCGTCGCGGTTTACTTTCGCGATTGCGATTCCAGTGCCAGTAGGCTCCAAATACTACCAAAATGACGACTGTATGAATTATATGAGTACCGAAAAATTATCTTGGATGTTTCTTGAAAATGAATCGACAGCCTGGAGGTGGAGGGGCAACTGAGGACTTTTTATCCATTTCATGCGGCAGAAACAAGGCCACACTAATGTCAAAGAGTAACCGTATGAGAAGCGTACTCCCAAAGATTACCCCAGGTCGACGCTGACCCAACAACTGCATTAGAAATTCATGTCGCGACTTACAAAGAGCAAGAGGAGCATTGAGCATCAAGCAGATGCTCGTCAAAGTCCAGCATTTCCTCCCATTCATAATTGTCATCATCAATAGGATCTTAGTTCTCAATTTATTGGGTAAATAATTTGACGTAGAGCCGCGGTGATATCTCTGAATCTGAAATCCTCCCATTTCTTCAAAAGTGCTTCTTTCACTGGTTGGAGGCACAAGCTTTGAAAAAGTACCCCAGGCGGCAAGAATAATAAAGACGTTAGATTCAAGTATATGGGTAAGTCTCCAAATTTCATGTTTTGATAACATCTAATATATATGACAGAAAAAGCAGACCCTGCTCTTTCGATATTTTTATATGATTCAAGAAGGTTTACTCTTCAAAATTCTTATATGGGTGGTATTGCTCTACTACAACTCTACTGTTCCGGGCTAGAGTTTACACCAGCACAAAGTATCATCAAGAGAATCACCATTGTAAATACGGAACCGAAAAGAAACATTTGAAGCGAAATCGATCCTCGAACGTGACAGTGCAGCTGGTATTATAAGCATCGGTCGAAAAATCTGTCACATTAGTTGATCGTGTGTCCCCAACGAGATGCTGTCTTGTGAGTCTCAACAACAAGGCAATTGAGTCTTGAGATAGCAGTTGAAGGCAGAGGAGAAAAACCTTTTGCCCTGTTCCTCGGGCACCGCCCGGGTGAGAAATGGGAGCCGCTCTAGCGCCGCGCGACCGGGGGTGAGAAGGGTGAGTGCGCAATAGACAGGGTGAGAACTGGGGTAAAACCGGGTGAGAATCCTTCGGGCCCGCGCGCTGACCGCTCTGACCCTACTAACGATCAGTCTCAGTAGCAGGTCTAATCGTCAAGAGGGCAGTGTTACCGTGTCCGCGCCCCTGCTGATGTCCTGCGACACCATGGCGAAGATTCAGGGCCCAAGAACCATAGCAGTGCGACAACGTTGACAGCTCAAAACGAATCCACACAGTCGGCGTTATGGTTTCTAGCAGAGGCTAGCGCAGCGGCATCGGAAGATGCCAACACTGAAAGCGGAGACCCAACAGCATGCAGAAAACACCGTGCGCGCCCCGTCTTCCTCCTTGAACCTAGTGCAGATTCAGGGGCCGGGAAAGCGCCCCGCCATCGCCTAACGTACTGTATTGTCAGGTCGGAGACTCGAGCGGAGGGATATACCCAAAACGGGATGAGCGAATAGCGAATAGCAGGTACCAGAATATGAAGGACGCTCGAAGTAAGATTTGGAATTACTTAATGGTCATAACTACCCTTCCGCGGGCAGGAAACAAGGACGCGCACTGTGTATCCTTCTTCCTGCTCGATTCCCTCTCTGCTTTCTGTACCTGTACGTCAGGATGCGGCTTCTCAGTTTCAGCATCCTATTGCTAGCAGCACCGGGTGTCGAGGTCGCTGCCTATACCTTAGATCAGGTTGAGGCTCAGTTCTCCTCGTACCTCCAGCTCGTGGAGAACGGCTTGCTGAGCACTCGAGGCCATTTGCCCTTTGGCTGCACGCTCGCGGTCAGAAAGCCCTACTCCGCTCTGTGCCGCTCACATCTGCTGACGCATCCCAGTGCGGCTTTCTAGAGTTTGCGCTGCCATCGCAGATCTCGTATCCGAACAGCACCACCTACAGCCTCGAGGAGTCGCGATACTGGTCGCAGCAGCAAGCATTCACGAAGCCGACCTGTCATTTCTCCCCCGAGTCCGCGCTAGATGTTTCCCTTGCAGTCCTGACCCTCCAGGTGGCCCAGTGCGAATTTGCCGTAAAGAGTGGTGGCCATGCTGCTTTCGAGGGAGCGTCGAACATTCAAGGGGGGATGACAATTGATTTGGCCAATCTGAACGAGATTACCGTGCGGTCTGACCGGGCCCAGACGGCCGTTGGCGCTGGTAATATCTGGTACGACGTCTACACCACGCTTCAGCCCATGGGGCTCACTGTGATCGGTGGACGAGTCTCGGCCATCGGCGTTGGAGGACTGACTCTAGGCGGAGGCATATCATTCTTTTCCGGTCGCTACGGATGGGCCTGCGACAATGTCAACAACTACGAGGTTGTGCTTGCGGACGGTTCCATTCAGGAAGTGAGCTTCTCCTCGCCATATTCCGATTTATACTGGGCGCTCCGTGGTGGAGGGAATAACTTCGGAATAGTTACCCGTTTCGACCTCATGACCTTCCCCCAGGGCGATCTCTGGGCTGGTTCAGAAACCTTCATCTATACCCCCGAGACGGCAGCAGCCATCAACAATGCATTTTATTACCTTGGTGTTAACGCTCCATCCGATCCTTACGCGCAGGTCATCATTGCCTACGCATATGCACAATCGGTGGATGCTTATATCATAGCCTCAGATTTACAATATGGGAAACCAGTTGCAAACCCACCTATCCTGCAAAACTTCACAGCTGTCCAGGGTGCCATCGCCAGTACTCTCCGCATCGTCGATCAAGCCAATTTAACCATTGAATTTAATGATACCAACCCGGGAGGTTTCCGGTATGTTTCTAACCCTCAGGAAACCAACGATAAGCCTTCACTAAATCAGGATTGTAGACAGACTTACTGGACCCTGATGGTTGGGAATAATGCTACCTTGATGGCGGACATGGTTGCCATCTACATGGATGAGATCGAGCCGCTCAAGACTGTTGCTGGCCTTGTCCCGTCACTTGTTTTCCAGCCTATCACCACCGACATGATTTTGCACTTCTCGAAGAACGGCGGCAATGCTCTTGGACTGGATGATCAGGGACCTCTCAATCGTATGTGTTTCGTCAATATTCTCTGATATGTCGTACTGATCGTCTCAACAGTGGTGCAAATTGATATATCTTGGTCGGACATTGCTGACGACGATCGGATTATGACTGCCGCACAAAACATACTCGATGGCTGTCAAGCCGCTGCGTCTGCTGTGGGCCTGCTCAATAAATATGTGTACCAGAACTATGCCTCTGCTGGACAGGATGTCTTCTCCGGTTACGGACAAAAGAACCTGGCGAGATTAAAAGCTGTCAGCGCAAAATACGACCCGGCTCAGGTCTTTCAAAAGCTACAGCCTGGATACTTTAAACTTAATTGATTTGAAGCAGAGCATAGAGCATGCGCACTCCAGATCGATAAAGTATAATAAAGGTATCTATCGACAAAAGAGGGTCGCAATTTAACTATTGCGCCCGAGGAATATTCAGCACCCCCATGCGCCTGACTTCAACCATGGTTCGTAAGGCCCTCAACGTCTTTACTAAGCCAACATCCCATTTATTCTGTCTCTTCTATAGTATATCAAAACCCACATTCTCAAGTACTCAATTGACAATGCCCATACCAGTCTGTACTGTAACGACCACGTTCCGACTGTTATGAGCCCGGTTAGCCCGTGGTAATCACCAATACCGACTGATATCCACCACTCTGCAGCTATACACAGCCGAACGTCCCGGGGCTTGAAGGACTGAATGACAGGGCGGCAAGAGAACTTTCTTCGATGAACGAAAAAAAACATACAACAGTCAGGATTCGCATGTGGTCACCCACCATACTACTAACTAACCGGCGTGTGGCTTAAGTACGGCTGAGCGGACGGGAAGCCCTGTTCTCCACACCCTATGGTCGTATGTACTAAGCACCACTCCAATTTAGGTTATATAGTGCAATTGGAAAGATAGGGATGGGTGTTTACTAGTGTTGCGCGACTGAAGAAAAGTCGTTGGAATCAGAAACGCAAATAGAAGAATAATGCAGTGATCCTCTGCAAAAAGATATGGTTTCGCCTTCTGCAAATCGCTAGATACCAGTCTACTACCACGATACTCTGTTTAGGAGACGGTATCCTCTGCAACATCTATCAATACCTTCCTGTGATTCACAAGGTCTGCCTATCTCTTAGCTGCAAACGGCTCTTCAACCAGTTTGTAAAAATTGACCAACAAGCGCAGTTAAATTTGCCCCGGCTTTTGTTCCTTCAAGTTCCTGTCGTCTGCGTGAACAGCAAGGATATACCACGGAATCAACTCTTGCTTCGGCTTGAGAATGGCAGATGGGCATACTGTGGGGATTGTTTGAAGCTTCATCCACGGAAAGAGTTCACCGATGGTTCTCTGAAAACTGCAGCTATAGAAAGACGATGTGCACTTGACGCTGGGATAGTGGATATTTGTCCATGCATTGCCCTGACTCTTCGAGATCGAGGTCACATCATAGATCTCCTCCAATCGCCTACCACGGAGCCCGGAACCAAATATGGGTTTTTGCAATTGAAACGCAATGGGAAATCCAGTTTTACCCATAACTGTATATTCTACTTGGGACCAAAGTTTACGGTGCAATTCTCAACGGATTTATCAATCATACGACCGGGTGACCTAGTAACGCATTCGCAGTTTACTATTTGGATTTCTGCCGACTTATCACATCCTCTAATTGACCACCCTATCTTCGCATGTCCCCACGAGAACCTCATATCTCTGATTTATGAGAATAGTACTAGCCGCAAGTTCTGCCAGGAATGCTGGACTTGGATTTCGGCACCGGCTCAACGCCCTGGTTGTGTTATTTTTACTACAGATCGCAATCTAGGGGGACTTGAGTACCCCGCAGAGCCTCTCCCTTGGGATAGAGATAACTGGATGGGGAACCTTCGTTTGACTAAAGGGGAATTTTCAAAGTGCAAGGGATATTTGTATGACTTGAAAATTCCCAATTAACAGATCAAGGCGTTCTGACTGACTATATTCCAGCCCACCGCTAGTAGGCTTGGAAAGGCACGTGCAAACAATCCTTCGTCAATGGGATTCCGACTACCAAACAGATCAATGGGAGCAAGCTTTGCGTAAGCGACAATTGAGATATCATCACTAATCTTACAATGCTATTCCTGATTCTTCGGTTACAGTGGAAAGTGCCTCAGCGGCGATGACAGCAGCAGCATTCTGCTAAAGATAGCAGGTAGCAGATCTGTTGAATTGGGCCATTTGCTATTGACTTTGAAGGGAAGGCAATATTTCTTTGATTGGATAGTTTGAGTATTACTATTTGTTGGAGAGTGGGCTCCGGGCACATGACCCTGGATAGCCTCGTTTAGGTCTAGCTGTATCCACCCACGGGGCATATCTCTCTCTCCTTCTCCTTTCATTGTTCTCCGCAGCGGGACGAAAAGACCTATTACCTTGAAGGTGGAGAACGTGATTGCCGAGAAGCGTACGATCGAATGGGCAGACGTTATTTACAAAAATGGCAGAATAAGGTGGAATCATCAAGATTAACAAAACCTTCTAATCAAGCCTTTTCTCATTCATCTCATCAGGTGGTAGTCTTCATATCTCTAATCATTTGGTACCCACTTCAGTCATACAGTAGTACGGCGGCGAATATTGCAAGGCCACCCCCACGGCATGACGGTGAAATGATTCGTCCACTCCCACTCTTTCTTGGGATTCTCAAGCTCAAATTCAAAGTCTCGAACCATGGTGGCAATAAACTTGGTGATCTCGAAGTGAGCAAGATTGCGCCCAGGGCATTGGTTGTATCCAGCGCCCCACTGTAGAGATAGAATCCGTGAGTACTTGGCCAAATAAGAGAATGCATTTATAATTTTTACTTACGTGGATAAGAAAAGAATCCATGCTCTTTGTGTCACCCTGAAGCCAGCGATTTGGGTTGAAGGTGTTGCAGTCTTCGCCAAATAATGTTGGATTTCGGTGGTAGACCCACGGATTGACACTCAGAATGACCTAGATCATATATTAATGAATATTCGACAATGATCCACTTATCAACTTACGCCCTCTGGGAAATATCTGTCTCCAATTGTCATTCCACCCTTTGGCACAACTCGTGGAAGGGAACTGGGAACCGCGCTGTGAAGCCGGTAGATCTCTTTCATCTATGCAAATGGTCAATACGACAGGCACATAGGACGCAATATTGTCGAGAACATACACAAGCTTGAAGGAAGGGCAATTTTTGCGCTTCGTTATACTGAACAATGGGCGACAATTCGCCACAAGCCTGAGCAGCATCGATCTCCTCGCGAAGCCGCTGCAGATGCTGAGGGCTGTGAATTAGACAATAAATAAGCGCCTGCAGAGTCGCGCTGACAGTGTCTGCACCGGCACCAACATTGGCCACTGCAGCACCGAAGATCTCACTCTCAGCCATGCGATCCGGGTATTTGGCACGAGTATCGAGCCATTGCTGCATCATGTCCTTGCGCACTGCAGGGTTCTCTTTGCGCACCTTGATAGCTGCGAGACAGGTATCGAAAATATGCGACGAAGGCTGAATGCCCAGGCGACTGAGGAGCGGGTTGCCCAAGGTGAGATTGTGAAGCCAGATATAGTGACCCATAACGGCAACGTACAGAGCGAGGGCTCTGGTATTGGAGATGGCGTTCCCAATATCCGTGCCGGTCTCGACGAAGCCAAAGGATTTGGAGAAAGTGACTTCACCGAGGACGTCAAAAGCATAAAAGGTGCACCACGTTTCAAATTTGAATGGCTTGCCAGCTTTCGCATATTTGTTCATGGCTTCAGTGAAGAGCTTCAAGACAGCATCGACATAGGGCTCGGACTTGATAATGTTGGAAAGTGCATACCCCGATGCAATGTTCCGATTCTTTTCGATGTGTCGTCGGTGATCCAGTTCTGACATCTGGTTGACATAGTGATAGTCTGGAAGACTAAAGATGGCATACCATGGGCCCTGTATGGAAATTAGTTCTGGCGCATTTACCTGGGTAGCTTGATTTGATTGAGTACCTTTGCAATACTTGCATGCAGAAGCTGTCTCACTGCATCTGGATGAGAGACGCTAACTTCGTTATCTCTGATCCGAACAAAATATCCTATCTGGTATCAGCGCTTCTGTTCTCACTTGAAAGGAGGGTAAGATACCATGCTTCTGGTGTAATTTAAGAGTCTCATCTTCAAGGTGTCCTTTGTACAACTGAGCGACTACCCAAAGACTGGAAAAAGATCCCCAGAATGGACCCGGGATGTCCCTGATCGATGTGCAGTAACGTCGGATCAGTATACGAGCAATAAGCCCACCAATAAGAACTACGCCCCATATAAAGCGTGTATTCAGCGAGGCTATCACATCAAAAATAATGAGTGGGGTCATATTGTATGCACAGCATGACTCGAGTCAAGTTGGAGGGGAAAAAAACAAAAAAAAGGAGGGGCCGGAAACTTCCCAGGGAATCATACTTAACTATAGGGACCACCCCGGGGAACATGAGTAATTAGAATTCGCTGGCCTCTAATCAGTCTAGACAAGCATGAGATCGGCTAGTAAGCGAATACTTCCATTGATGAAAATTGTTCTAGAGCCTCGTCGGCAAAGAACTTGCAACCAGTTTGTGCGATATCCCGCCCTTGCATGGTTCTATACTGTAACAAGACAGGTGAAGCAGCTAGATCACACCAATGTGGGTTCTTTGTGGAGATGATCATTTTTCCAGGGACCAAACATAATCTCAGAATTATTAGTTTCATCTTAGCGTGGCGTGAACGAATGAATCGACCGACAGACTAGGCTTAAAAAGGGAATCAGGCTAGAATATCGTGTTGATTTGAATCCACCTTTCCCGGCCCGCAGACGTTTCCGTGGGAAAGATCACAAGAGACTTTGTTCTTTTAAACTACCCCGTACGGAATAAGTTTCCTTTGACCATGCGCCTACCTTAACGCCTTCCCAGGTGATCTCCTTGCGATGTCGTCTCAGGTTTCTGCGGCCTATCTGGCCGAGAATCGAGGACAAACTGCGATAACAGGCATGTACATTGTCACAGCATTATCAACAACAGTCGTCCTGATTCGTTTCTACGCCCGGGGGGGTTCTAATTCAAGAACTGGGCTGGGATGATTATATTATTGTGGTCGGACAGGTGAGTTCTCCATCTCTTTGAGAAATTTGTGCACGTCAATTCTTATGCGCAATTTAGCTATTTGCGTGGGTCGACATGGTTCTATCAATAATGGTTGTCCGTCACGGTGCTGGCGAGCATCTTCAGGCCCTAGTCATGGATCCAGAGAAGATGGTCAAAATGTACAAATGGCTTGTCGCAGCCCAGATGATATACTTTGCCTCACTTTGGATATGTCGAGTTTCCGGCTTAGCATTCTATGCGCGCCTGAATCCCATGCCACGATTCACACTATACATGCGTCTGGCCTTGGCCTTTGTGACTGCTGTATGGTTAGCACAGTCTCTCATCATTGGGCTTCAATGTATTCCAATTCAAGCCTTGTGGGATACAAGTATCAAGGGTAAATGCTTGACCTCGACACAAGTTTTTATCTCGACTTCCGTCATGACGATTATCTGCGATTCCCTTATTTTGATATTACCAGTCAAAATCGTGCTCAAGCTGCAAGTCAATCTTGCCAAAAAAATCACCCTGCTCTTTGTTTTCTGCTTTGGTATCTTGTGAGTGACAACTTCCATATCTCATCCTTCCCCTTGACCATATTGACCATAATGCTAATGTCTTGGCACATAGTGCAATTGTGTGAGTACAGCGCCGAGCAGTCAAAATAATAAATAGCCCACTGCTTATGATTCACTAATTCAAATAGTACATCTATCCTCCGCATGGTCTCGATGGTCGTCGCTCTTCACCACCCAACCGACCTCACCTGGTACTTCTCCGTCGTTATGGCCTGGAGTACCTCAGAAATCTCTGCCATTATCATCGCACTCTCGCTACCCGCCTTAAGAGGCTTTTTTGGTATTCTGCAAACAAAAGGCCGCTCTACCAACAAGAGCAAATCCAACGGCACAGGCTCTATTGGCCTCACGCCCGTTCCACAATCCAATCGAATATTCGACGGCTCGGTTCAGAATACCGTTAGCATAGATACCCGCAGGAGCTCGAGTCAGGAGGCCCTTTGCTGGGATATGAAAGATACACAGAGCATTCGGGTCATGGATACAGTACATGTGGATATTGATGACGGCTCGGATCGGCACATACAGCATTAAAAGCTGAAAATTAAAAGTAGGAACGAAAGGACCGTTTTATAATAACTAATAGAATACCCCACTATTTGGATCCAAGTCACAGTGCAAAGCACAACACGCATGTGCATAAATTCAATTTTATAGGTTATAACAACACGAGCAAAACATCATGGTATGCTCATCTACTGCCAAATGGGGACCGGACTCCCATCGCCGAACTTTGAGGACTCGATTGCTTCGCTTTATAAACAGCCTCCAAACACACTCTTTAACCGCATGCTCCCAGTCAATCTCCTCATTCTTCAATCTCATTAGCATGTCAACCCGGACCAGAAGCTGCCAGCAATACTTGAGATATTTTCGCAACTCGCAAGAGTTATCCTTATGCAAGGGATCATCCGCCGTTGTCATTCTTCGCGAGGGTGTGTACTCGGCAAATTCAATCACATCTAGACAAAGCTCCGCCGGAAGACCCTTTGCCATGAGAACCCGCATGACATCAGCGATATCATCCTGATGCGGACTATATACGCCATTATTGGCGGCAGATTTGAACTTGGCGAATGGCATATGTCCACACCGGTCATTGAACCCACTCCGTGCATTGAACTTGTGAAGATCCAGGTGGTGCGAGAGTCCAAAGAACACTTGGTGCGGAAGTGTCTGTGTGGTTGGTTTGGTGCAGTACAGGAGAGTCAGCTGATACGCGCGAGTGTGACGGTAGTCAAGATGGCTTTCGTGTTTAACGACAGGGACATCACGTCGTGGGGTTTGCATATAAATCTTCCTGCTTTCGTCGTCGTATAGCTCTGGCTTTTGAAGAAGGATATTCAGACAAATATATACCATTAAGGTTGGGTAGAGAAAGGCCTTCAGCCCGTAATCTTCTTCCTCATTGTATGGACGTTCCCAGGCTCTTTTCAAATTTAAAGAGTGATGTGATGCTAGTCGCAAAAGAACGTCCTTTTCATTGTGGAGAAGGAGGACTTTGATTGGTTCAAGCGTGTTGTGAAGAGGTCTGTAATTATCTGTCGGCTCCCAGTGTGGCATTAGATTAAACCAGAAAAATATGTTTCTGTTGTCGAGAACTTTCATGGAACGTATTTTCGCGCCTCGTTCTTCGCTTTGTCGTAGTGTGCATTTGATCTTATCAGCAATGGCTTCTGAGAAAACTTCATCATCACCTTTCGGTGGGTCATAAGTCTCGGCATATTTCGCTCTCTCAATTTTGCTGTGCTCTTCTACTGTTCGCTTAAAGGCCTTGGCGAAGTAGCTGAGGTCCGTTTCCAGCTGGGTATTCTTGGATGGGAATAGGTTGGTTTGGTTTTGGCAAGATGTGTTTTCATAGCGGTACTTGAAATTGTCTGCTAAAAGCTTCCATGGGAGATTATGCGCTTGATGCGCCATTTTACATCTCAACCTCTGTGAAGATAAGTTCCAAAAACCCTGCTTCAGTTGAGATCTGTGCGTGTTTCCATCACGTGACTATACGACGATCGAACAAGAAGTAAGAAGTGGTCAGAGGCTCTGGGAGCAATTGATTTTTTTTCCTCCTTGCTTCCATCGTTTTGCCTGCCATCTGAAAAAATAACAAATGCAGATAGACAACAAATTAGCAGCAGTAGAAAGACCCACATAAAGCTTTGCGCTACGCCAGTTGGGCTCTTCGGATGATGGAGAAGCCGAAATCGAGAAAAGAGTGCCGGTAAAAAGAACATTTCAGACTTGAGTTTCTTTCTCAAGATGTGCAGACGCCTAAGCGCAGAGAAACAATGTGGATAGGTACCTGATTTTCTTAGACCCTTTGTAGGTTGAATGAAAATACCATGATGCCCTTTCTAGATTATTTATTTATTTTAGTTGATTGAAAGTATGAACATAAGGAATGTATTGGGTTGAAAAAATACTAATACAACGATGGAGAAAAGCGTGTCGATTATGTACTGGACAAAATGAAGCACTGTACGCATGGTCAGATGTTTCCGACAGGTATACATAATACCCAGCAACACACAGGCACAAAGTTAAAAGCCATAATGACATGAAGACATAAGCATGAGGCATTCGTAACCTATACAAGGCATCGCCTATTCTAATGTTGTATTCCAAACATTGAACAAACGGATGGCCGAAAATGTGCGTATTGGTTTAGCACTTGGTGATGAAGACACCCAGACTAAAGATAGCGTTAGCTGTTGATCGTGGTCATGCCAAGATACAAGAAACTTACGGAGAGGGGTTCCAGTCATTGAACCAGTTGAGATAAGTGGTACCGGCCTCGGACATCTCGTAGGCAACGGTCTCACCAGCGGGGCAAGAGAAGGTAGAGACAACGTAGGTATTTCCGGCAGTGATGGTGATGTCACCAAGGTCCTCGGAGACGGAGGGGGCGTTGTTGTAGGTAGTGGAGCTGCTAGCAACCTCAGACAGCTTGGAGAAGTCAATCTTGCCGTTACCGCTGAAGGTGTAGTCGGAGGTCTCGAGATCGGCCTTCTCGGGGAACATGAAGAGCAGGTTGCAAGTCGAACCCTCGTAGGAGGACGGGATGTCGAAGTTGAAGATGGTCGAGACAGTCTCGCTCACAGTGCCGAAGTACTGGGTACCGTAGGCGGTATCGGGAGAGGAAGAGTTGATAGGGATAATCAGGTGGGGGTACTGGTACTCGCCAGAGATGAGGGTGGTGGCGCAGCTGCCGGCAGACGACTGGGTCGCGGTAGCAGCGGTGGAAGATGTGGTAGCGGAGGTGCTGGGAGACGCAACAACCATAGAGCTAGTGGTGGGCACAGGGGACTGAGCAGTGCTTGAAGCGGCGGTGGATGCGCCAGCAACAGGTCCAGAGGGCTGAGCGCTGCTAGAGGGAGATGAGCCGCTAGGAACAGACGACTCAGAGGGAGCGGGGACAGCAGAGGCGCTAGGGGTTGAGCCACCAGCAGCTCCAGAGGGCTGAGCGCTGCTAGAGGGAGATGAGCCGCTAGGAACAGAAGATTCAGAAGGAGCGGGGACAGCAGAGCCGCTAGTAACAGACGACTCAGAAGTAGCGGGGACAGCAGAGGCGCTAGGGGTTGAGCCACCAGCAGCTCCAGAGGGCTGAGCGCTGCTAGA
This sequence comes from Penicillium lividum, assembly GCA_028828245.1. Classification (NCBI taxonomy): domain Eukaryota; kingdom Fungi; phylum Ascomycota; class Eurotiomycetes; order Eurotiales; family Aspergillaceae; genus Penicillium; species Penicillium lividum. The sequence goes on from JAQJAG010000002.1 coordinate 1,906,577, forward strand.
GGGAGCAGAGCCGCTAGGGGCGGGGAAGCCAGGAGTGACGTTAGGGCAGCTGCAGTCAGTAACTGTCACGGTGCTGGTCACATAGATAGGCGAGCCCCAGAGAGTAGCAGCAGAGGGAGCAGGCGCAGAAGAAGCAGAACCAGAGCCGACGGGAGAGCTAGGAGCCGGGGCAGAAGAGCTAGGAGCCGGGGCAGAAGAGCTAGGAGCCGGGGCAGAAGAGCTAGGAGCCGGGGCAGAAGAGCTAGGAGCCGGGGCAGAAGAGCTAGGAGCCACCGGGACGCGAGAGTGAGAAGCAGAAGGCATCATAGAAGAAGAAGAAGCACCGGCACCAGAGCCGGAGCAGGAATCAGCAGTCAGCTCGACCTTCTTGCACATAGTAACAGAGGTGCTGTTGGTAGTGTAGATGTTGCGGCCACCATTCTCGCCAGTCTCACAGGCAATGAAGTTAGGGCTGCCGTGATATTCCAATTCACCGGAAGAGGTGATGGAAAAGCCAGAAGTGGCAGTAGCACCAGTGTCACACTGGAACTGGGTAGTCTCGGCTGAATCATCTGTTAGGTTATCGTCGTATATTTGTCACTCATTGTACTTACTAGTGAGGATGCAGCCACGGCCGGCACTGTCAGTGATGGCACCGCTCGAGTTGATACAGAAGTCAGCCGCAGACAGACTGTCGTCGCCGACACGGACCTGACCATCACTGAGCTGGCCAAGGGATCCGGACACGCCGCCGGAGGCAGTCAGGTGGAAGCAGCAGCTATCGCTGCGACCGACCAGGGCATTGGTGCCAGCAGCGAAGGCTGCGATAGCGATGAAGCTCTTCATTGTGCTTAGCAAATGCAAGGCAGAGATACTTGTTGAACGAATGAAGCACTCTTTTAGAAAAACGAGCGTCAGACCTTGTTTTGAGCTTTAATTTACCGCTTTTATGGTATGGAGAAACTAAACAAAGGGCCTTAGTCCGGGGGGTATGGATATTTATAAAGGACAGTGGATGGGGCCCCAGTGTTACGAATCAAGAGATGCAACAAATCATGGCAGTCACCGAATAACCGGCTTCACTCCCCGGAAGGAATTAAAAAATAGAAATCCTTTGATGTCAGCTCCTCTGAATCGAGTACGACCAATGCCGTTGACCATGGATGTAACAGTGGGTCGGTGCCTGGCCTCGGAAAGCAGGTAAAAGAAAGCCCGTACCAGTCGGAGAAGCATTCGCAGTAACATGGTCAACGTCATTCTGGAACTGGAGTCCATTATTCTTTGTGGAGAAAAGCCATGTTTTATGCTCCACTATAGTGGAGCGACACCTGCACAGTGATGCGTATAGTGGACCACAATGGCCTATCATAAGAGCCATGAGCGAAATCTCATTCTGGCCTGGATTACTGGGAGCAGTCAACAATGCTGCCAAGAGCAACGCAGGCAGCGTGAATTCAAGTGGCGAATGTGTTCTGCCTACCACGGAACCCATGTAATATGTGTCTCCTTCGCGTGAATCCAAATTGAGTAAGTATGTCTCGTCTCGGATCAAATATGCCGACATCCATGGTTTTCCGGTAACATCCTTGCTTTTGATTGATCCCCATTTCCCTGCTGTACATGGTTGAAGTCAAGCTGTGAAAAGGTACGGAGGGGCCTTCGTCCAGAAAGAGCTATCTGTCAACATAGAAGTTTGCTTCCCCGGAAAACTAAGTTTATAGCTCTAAATGTAGGTGGCCAGCTCAACTTGTGATGCGAGTGATCAAAATTTTCACAGATCCAGATCAGATCCATACGTACTCCGTACTCGCATGACAAAGGAACCCCGAAAGACCCTGCAACCCTTTGGAAGTGGGGATATGCGTATGTTACATCACATTGGACTATGCCTGAAGAAAAGTGGGCAGGTGAAATACACAGCCTTCGCATTTGTGTATCGAAAAATAATCATGGATAAGAGAGTGTACTGTTACAAGCGACTGTAAAATGTTCCTGCTGGGGTGAAAAAGCAACAGGATTGGATCGGATGTTGTGAAGCCGGGACTTAATCATTATTGGGCAATTAGTGGAGCCGATCAGATTTTGGTTGAACCAACAACAAAGCAGGTTATTTATATTCATCCAGTTGAACCAGGGATGAGCAACTTCTGGCTACACACAAAAATGGTGTATGCAAAGGGAGTTGGTTGCCAAAATAGACAAAGAAGTTCACGGAGACTTGAGACTTCGAAATGTGTACTTGTGTAGTGGTAGTTGGTGGAATTGACTGAGCCACGTCATGTAAAAAGTGTCTTGTTGGCTAGGTTGGCTTGGGATAGGATATTTGTGAGGGGAGTTTCGTAATAGTACACGATCCGTGACGCGTGTCCAAAGTCAGATCCATAACTCTGTCATCCTGGCGATCTTAGGAAGATTAATTTCTTTCTCTGCTTCTAGAACGGCCCCCAAAAAATCAGCAAGGGATTCGCGTTCGAGATGAGAATTCAGGAGGGTCCATGCTGAATAAGGCAATGCCAGGCTGGTTTCTAATCCTGGATCCCATTCAGGAACCAGGCAACGTTGAACCTCCTGCAATTTCCACGAGAAATCGATCGATCGTCACACCCTTGTCAAAGGAAAATAAATTTAGACTTGGTACGCCACCACAAGCTGCCATCATACTACAATCATAGACTTAGAATTTCCTGCTAGCCTTTGCGCTAATGACCCCTCATCGCGCTACTGACCAGTGCCAAGTTGATCCGCCCCTGATGTGTCGATCGCTTCGGGTCTGAGCGGGTATATGCGTCTGTGCAAGGGCGATCTTTTTACATACAGTAAATTTTTTTAGGGTTTGCGTCATAGTGCTTGTTGCAACTCGAAATCATGATGCCATAGAGAAATTATTGCTATCAGATCACATCGAAAGGAATGGTGAATCCAGATCAGCAAACAAGGAATTCCAGTCGAAAAGCGAAGTTGGATCTACATTATTATCGAATGTCTGCCAGATGTCATCGAATGTCGGAAGAGCCGGATCCAATTGGTCATTCTCCACATCGCTGTGGCCAGTAGGAACAGTTGGTAATGTAGATTCGGTGCTCGATTCAGAGGCTGACTGTTGGGCATCATTCTCAATTCCATTCGTCTCGCCATTGGCGTCAGGCAGAGTGACCTTGTTTCTCCAGAGAACGGCGTGGAAGGATTCCAGGATCTTCTCTGCAAATGGCGATTGGCTCTTGGCCTCTTCCAGAATCTTGAATGCATGGAAAACCTCCTCGCGTCGTTCTCGATCCTCCTCCGGCTGAAAACTTTTGTAAAGGCAGACATCCATCAGCAGCACAAGAATTGCAACACAAACACAGTGCAAACCACCAGTAAACTTCAATCTTGAAAGCACAAAAGGTATCTGCTCTTTTGATAAAATTCGCTCCGTTCGAATAGTCGTGCGCGCCGCCTGTAAACAAGCCTCTCGTGAGAAAGCGAAATCAGTTTCCTTGGCTGCCCGAGACAGGTACGGAAGATGCAGTCTGCATCGTTGAGTGTGAATCAAAGAGTTAATGACATAACGTTGAGTGATAATTCCAGGTGAATTTCGCGGATCTGTTTCTGGAAGCTCGCTTGCGTCGTAATCAAGGGAGAAGAAACTGGGCATCCCATTCACGATTTCACATATCCGCGCATCGATATCCCTGACTTCCTGAGATTTGTAGATTCCACACCCAAGATCGGCGAAGGGAATGCTATCCGTGATATCACGGCATAGCTCTCCTAGTCGAATTCTCTGAAGGCAGTATGACATGGAGGTCGGTTGATCTATTGGCCTGGCACCAATTGCTCCGTCGACAAGGTCTTCGTCATTTATGTTCAAAGGCTTCTTCGTCACCATGTGCCGAGGGTTGATTATGTAGGTCCCTTTTTGTGGACCTGCAAAAAGGGAGAATTGCCTTCGTGTTAAGGTTAGGCATGGCGGGTAAATTGATAACAGGGCGCATACCAATCTGTTGCAACTAGATACCACCATACTCTTCTGCCTATCTCCTCATGGATTGAGCTTCCGTGGACTATGCCAGGCCTCGCGTTCTGAGGATGATCGATCCGATGCAGTTGTAGGCGACGAGCTACCGTGATTGCTGTGGAGAATACGTACCATGCCTGCGACTTGATTCCAACGAGATTGGTTATAAGAAAGGCAACGATTATCATAGCCTGGACATCTTCAAGTGATTCTGAGCCCTTGAGACGCGAATACTCCAATAATTCAAGGGCAATTTTCATCCATACGATGGCTTGTTGATTCGCTTCCTTGACGGAAGAGAATAATGGTGAAGGCATGTCGCGTTCTGTCCAGAAGAAAGTGGTGCTCGCCAGAATCGCCAGGAGTAATGAAACATGCCCAAGTTTGATAGAACTCTTGCCATTAATATTCTGATAGATTTCCTCTACAAGTTTTCGCACAGAAGGGCTGTGGACCACATGGTGAATAAAGGTGATGTCAGCCAGATATTTGTCGAGGATTTGTTTGGACTCGTTGTGCAAGGGAATCCAAATACACCTAGTTGCACAGGGTGGATCAAGACCAGGCTCAGATAGTGCGACGGCACTGGTAGCCTGGTTAATGGAGCACATTTTGAATTTTATATCATTTGCGAGCAGGGATTCCTGTGGAAGTTGTTGCCAGTGGCCTTCTTCAAACCATTGCTATACCCAGGGGGTCAGCAGAGCTTACTGTGGAGACAGGATATGTAACCTCCCCTTCCAGCCACTCCAAATCAATGGCCGGGGTCTTATCAGCATTCAAGGGAGGAGGGTTTGCTTTTGGCCAAAGCCGAGGTGATACTGGGGATGCCCGTTCACTAGCACCTGTTGGCCCTCTCTTCTCAATCACCATCTCTTCCAGCCGGCGTAAGCGCTCTAATACATCTTGTTGGAAGGTACTGGTCAGCCCTTCGGGTATTCTCTCAGTACTTCTGCCAGGGGGTACCACCGGGCTATCCAGTTGGCAATGAAGGCCGCGACTCGTGCAATTGGGGCAGGGAAACTGTCGGCTGCATCTTAACTTCCGCGATCGACAAAATAGACAAGAGACTGGGCGTGATCGCACTGATCGGAACGAATGCTTCTCAACTCGCACCATCATACCACTGAAGGCCTGTCGAAACTTTGCGATAATCACCGGTGGAGAGAGAGGAGGTGTGAATGGAAGAGCCAATCAGGGCGGTGAAACCCCGTGGAAGTTCCGCGGCCTCAACTCCGATCTATATACCACCCGTGAATACCATCCATGTATAGAAGGCAGGGAATATTCCGACCTTGAAAAGTATCTCAAGGCTTAAACTCTTTTGTGATTAATACTATTACTATATCTTTATTTCCCAACCAGCCAACATCCATCTAGTCACAAGATGGATGCCATCATTGCTCAAATTCGCACTTTGGTCCAATCCGCCGATGATACCGGTCGATTGAGAATCGAAAAGGCTCTTCGTGATCTCCAAATGGAGGTTCAATCTCCACAAGATATTTTGATGGAATTTGGGAACTCGGCAAGCTTGACACTGCATGATGCTCCTTCTCTCAATCACTAACTTCCTGCATAGAATATGCTCATCGCTATGCTCCGTCTTGGGGTCGACCTGGGATTATTTAGTGATCTCAGCAAGTCTAATGGCCCTTTGACTGCCAATCACCTAGCTGCTGCGTACCAGGCATCTCCTAACTTTATGGGTGAGTACACCAGTTAACAGTCAGTTTGTTAGAATACGAATTTCAATGATTCCCTATTGCTAACTTTATTCTAAAGAAAGGGTCCTTCGCTATTTAGCCTCCACCAACGTAATCACGGAGGTTAGCCTTGATGAATATAGGGCAAACAGAATCAACTTCATGTTAGCTGATCCCAGGGGCGAGGGTATGGTCTGCCACGGGTAAGCGGGGCTTCATGTGCCCATTGATTGTTCCTATGAGCCGTGCACTAATCTTTAATCCTCTTTTATAGATTTGATGTCTTTGGTCCTGTAGTACAAGCTATGCCTGACTTTTTCAAGGGGAAAAAGTATCAGGATATTACCAGTAACACTGACACACCGTTCCAAAAAGCGTTTAACACCGACCTGGCTTGCTTTGACTGGCTTGTTCAGCACCCCAAACATTTTGGTTCTCTGCAGAAAATTATGACCGCGCTTGAAGGTGCAGAGTGGACTGTTGGCTTCGATCTCATCAAGACAGAGGCTGAAAGGATCTCATCACTGGCTCCAGAGCCGTCTGAGAGGCCGTTTCTCGTGGATGTTGGTGGTGGCCATGGTCACCAGTGTGTTCAGCTGGGGAAGGTATTCCCCAATCTTCTTGGACGTCTTGTTTTGCAAGATCTGCCTGAGGCGGTTAACAGACTGCCTCCTATAGACGGAGTCAGGGCTGAAGTCTACGACTTTTTCCAAAAGCAAACTATCACTGGTGAGTCATTGTTCTTTGTTCGCCTTATTGGATATTCCAGATGACTTACAGCTTCCTAGATGCGAAATTCTACTACCTGCGAAGAATCATGCACGACTGGCCCGACAAGGAAGCTGCTTCCATTCTTCGGAACACCGCTAGTGTCATGGCACCAGATGCTCGTATTCTCATTGACGATGTTGTTTTGCCGACCAGAGGGGCTCATTGGCAAGCTACCATGGCGGATCTATCAATGATGTTCGCCTTTGGTGGGAAAGAACGATCTAAACAACAGTGGGATTCATTGGCAGAGCTCGCGGGTCTGCGAGTCGAACAGATCCATACATATATCGCCTCCACCTACACGTCCATTGTGGTTCTTGCTCGGAAGTAATACATTTAGGGACGGGGAACTGTCTGCACTCTGATATTTAGGCGGTCGTGGATATTTCAAATCTCATCAATAATATGTATATCCGGTTCCAATCTATAATTGCTACAGAACTTCGCATATAAAATCATCCTTCTCATGTACTTAGCACGAGATCCAGATACCTACATATTCGGAATCCGCCACTTTTGTATGTTACATCTGTGTGGAAAGGACACACTCGTTACTCCTTATCCGCATAGTGAAGGATTGCCAATAAGCCTTATAGTCTGACATCTCAAGTGCTAGAGAAACCTTCTCTCGCCTGCTCAAGTGGACATGGTGTGATCGGATTGATAGCATGTGTTCAAATTCGTTGTTGAGTTTACATTCGAATATTAAATGATCGACAAGAGAACGGCTTTGAAAACGCCAAGATGATAATATATTTAACAAATATTTTGAAGGCTTGAAGAATGCATGAAACGCAAATGCAGTAGCCTCAAATAACTATTGTACATGACATGATAATAACAATCAGAGCTTGCCACCAGTGATCTGCTCACCGAGCTGCTTAACTCGGTTCTGGATCACGTCCCATCGGGCAGTTTCACTCCTCCGGGTCTGGTTGACAATATTCTGCACGGTCTGGGGAGTACCCAGGTTCCAGATATTCTCGCCGTGCTGGTGATCGTTCTGCCAGGCCTCGTTCTCACCCTCTTCGGGGAACACACGGTCGATCTCAGCAGCAAGCTGTTCTTCGTTGATAATGAATGTACGGGCGTTCATATACAGTGAATGCAGGTCCTCCTGTCGCTGTGCGTCTTTCTCTTGCTTGAGTGCCTCCACCCGCGCCTTGGAAAGAGCCACACGCTGTTCCCGGTTCGGGTCCGCCAGAACCGAGTGTCCCTTTGACTGCATCGCCTGTACGACCGATGATCGCGTTAGGCGTTCATCTTCCGGCTCCGGTTGTTGGAGAATACGCTCTCGTCGGCTCTGCGTCTCGAGACTTCTGTTGAAAATGATTTCCTCCGCTGATGTCTTCCGCTGGTACAGGGTTCGGAGACCCTCCCGCAGGTGTTGTCTCCGCAGAACTGCCATCTTGAGCTTGAAGGCTTGCTTCTCAGGGTCATTGCTCTTTGGGTTCACCGAGCGCTCGGTTTGAGGGAGGGGTGTTGCAGCATCGAGATACGCCTTGCGCGGCTTATCCGCGCGGCGAACTGGGAAGAGCTCACGAGGCACGGGGAGGGTACCCTTAACTCTGGGCTTGGCCGGGTTGGTCGGCTGTAGGATTCGGGGAACATCGATGAAATGAGGAGACTCGGGTCCGACTCGAAGATTGGGGGAGGTCGCGAAACCACGGACCTGCACTCTGGCAGTCCGGCTGTTGCGGAGGGCAGACATGCTGCACCAGTCAATTCCGTTGAACCCGCCCAAAAAGAAGGAAATTTGTATGGAGGAGAAATTGGCAGAATGAAGGAAGTAATTCACGATATATCCGGCTTTGACCGCGATGATATCCGCTTGGAAAGGGAGGGTTCTCGGACGAAGCAAAGACGGGAGAAACAGAAGCGATTTTGCCGTGGTCCGTGCACCACTATTTTTTCTTGGCGCCAAAAAAAAGTTCCCTTCCGCCTTTTTTTTTTCTTCTTCTTCTCTTTGCTCTCTGCCACTCTTTGTGTTTGGTCTCGCCTTTGAAAAAATTTCAGAAGGTCCAACCTCTTTTCAATACCTTCATATCACAGGTAATCCATCATGGGTACTGGAAAGAAGGAGGCCGCCCGTAAGGTGCGGCAGAACATCCCTAAAGATGGCATGGCCAACGTGAAGACCAAGGGTGAAAACTTTTACCGGTATGTACAAACTCTTCAATTCGCTCGAAATCAAAGACACGGCAGACTGACAGATTCTCCAGCGATGCCAAGAAGATCAAGACCTTGAACATGTTCAAGGATGGCAAAGCTCAGCGCAACGCCCACGGAGAAATCACGAATGCTGCCTCTTACCAGTCTCGTGATGCCCCAGTGGGTCGCATCGAGCCGAACCGTAAATGGTTTGCCAACAGCCGAGTCATCTCACAGGAGGCACTCACCTCTTTCCGTGAGGCTGTCGCTGAAAGGGAAAAGGATCCCTACCAGGTGCTTCTCAAGACCAACAAGCTCCCCATGAGCTTGATCCGTGACAATGACACTGTGAACGGCATCAAGCAACATCAAGCCAAGATGGAGATTGAGAACAACCCCTTCAATGATACCTTTGGACCCAAGGCCCAAAGAAAGCGTGTTAAGCTAGGTGTTACGTCTCTGGAAGACCTGGCTGGCGAGACTGTCAAGGTCCACGATTCATACATGGAGAAGATGGACCAGTCCGCACACGATGATGGCACTCCTATTGTCACTGCTGATGTCGGTAACTTGGAAGATGCTATTCTTACTACTGCCCGCGAGTCTGTCTTCTCCAAGGGCCAGAGTAAGCGTATCTGGAACGAACTTTACAAGGTCATCGACTCTTCTGATGTGGTCATCCACGTTTTGGATGCTCGTGATCCCATTGGTACTCGCTGCCGGAGCGTTGAGAAATACATCCGCGAGGAGGCACCTCACAAGCATCTGATTTTCGTGCTTAACAAGACTGATCTTATCCCGACCGGTGTTGCTGTAAGTTTCAATTGTCCCCCTTTTTTTCTGTTCCTCGCGCATTTGGTTTTCTCTCTTTTTTTTTACTCTCTTCTCTATCGATCTTCGGATCGTGCCATCGCTAAGTCAAGACTTCTCCTACGATTTCATATCGTGTTATTCTCAATGGGAGTCTGTCTGTTACAGCTTTGGTAAATTGACACTGTCCCGCACCGACCTTCTTTCTGAAGTTAGGTTGACAAGCTTTCGTCTTGAAGGCTTGTCGTAAGGGACAGATGTGTTTTGTTTTTGAGTTGAGCTCTGCTTCTACCTTTTTTGGTGGCTTCATAGCAGAGCTCTTAGTAACATCCCACACATTTCTTGATTTTTCTTTTTTGATTTTTTTTTCTTCCATTTTTTCATTTTTCACTTTTTTTTCAATCAAATTTTTCGGTGACAATTTGCTAATATGGCATCTTTACCAGGCCGCTTGGGTTCGTCACCTGTCCAAGGATTACCCAACTCTTGCTTTCCACGCCAACATCAACAACTCCTTTGGTAAGGGTTCTTTGATCACCCTTCTTCGCCAATTCTCCTCATTGCACTCCGATCGCAAGCAAATCTCTGTTGGATTCATTGGCTACCCCAACACTGGCAAGTCCTCCATCATCAACACTCTTCGAAAGAAGAAGGTCTGCACCGTGGCTCCCATTCCCGGTGAGACCAAGGTGTGGCAGTACATTACCTTGATGAAGAGAATCTACCTCATTGACTGTCCTGGTGTGGTTCCGCCCAACCCCAACGACACTGAAGAGGACATTCTTCTGCGTGGTGTCTGCCGTGTTGAGAACGTTGAGAACCCCGAGCAGTACATTCCGGCTGTTATGCGCCGTGTGCAGCCTCGCCACTTGGAGCGCACCTACGGTATCAAGGAGCCTACCGACGCCATTGACTTCCTCAGCCGACTTGCTCGCAAGGGTGGTCGTCTGCTCAAGGGAGGTGAACCTGACTTGGACGGAGTTGCCAAGATGGTCATTAACGATTTCCTCCGCGGAAAGACTCCTTGGTTCACCCCACCTCCCAAACCCCCTGCTGGGGAGAAGGAGACCATGGCCGCCGGTCGTGAAGGCCGTCTCGGAGAAATGGGTCGCAAGCGTAAGCTTGAAGAGACAGAGGTCGCTCCTGAAGCTGCCGAGGATGCTGAGTCATCAGACTCCAAGCCTGCTGAACTGGGCGACGAGGATTCCGACGATGATTCGATCGCCAATCTGGAGATCAGCGATGTGGAGAGTGGTGAGGAGGAGTGAATGGATCGTGTCGGTGGATCGTGTCGGAGCACATCAATCTCCAAACCCTAACCATCCCACGATGAGATGGCATGCGCAGCTCTTGAAAAATTAGAGCACATGCGCCCACCCATTTCCCCCTTCGCAGTCTCGCGTCAAGCCGGCTCCCAAGAGTTGGTTTCAACTGCTGAAAAGAGAGGATCTGCATCCAAGAGCTACATTGTGCCCAGAGAGACTGTACCGATTTATCAGTGCATTGTCTGATCTCGCACACTCTTGAAACGTACATGCCAAATACGGCCCTGGTTGAAGTCTCATAACTTCGAGGCGTTCGGTGGCACTCTAGATACCCCAGTCCATACATGGATTAAATCAAAAACTTTTCTTTCCAACTCATACCTATATCCACTTCTCCTTGTAAAGTGTAGTATCCATGAATACAGTCCCATTTATTGTAAAGGCAGACCACCTGCAATCTATGGGCCGGGACCCAGGCAAGACAGAGTTCAACAAACTTACTCAATTCAAACACGTTAGGTTCCGTCCTATGGTTCTAATTATGAATCCAGAGAATAAGAAGTCAATCGCATTCTCTCTAGTCAGCGGCGTAAATTCATGTGGTTTGAATTGGACCTGATAAGCTCCACTGCGGGCCACGGATGTTATCAGAAGGCGTCAATGTCTTTGGAAGGCCCTCGAACCAAATTTGTCGCATAGTTAAGGAAGCAAGTAAATAAGCCCGTTCCTTCTCTTTAACTAGATAAAAAATCTCACACTTGCCAAATCCAAAATCAGAGATGGAAAAGGCCATGTCTTCAAGGCGTCCAATTTATTTGAACCCCGCCGCCGCCACCGAGCGATGCGACTGTTCGTCGTCTTCTAGCGTCACTGAATTCCACAAATCACTCCCAAACTATGCACCAACTCCTCTGGTATCTCTACCAGCACTTGCAACTGAGCTGGGCGTCAAAGCTGTTCTTGTGAAAGACGAAAGCAACAGATTTGGTCTACCCTCGTTCAAGGTTCTGGGTGCATCATGGGGATGCTTCCGAGCCATCGCGCAGACTCTTGGATTTGAATCGGACAAGGTCGCTTTGGAAGAGCTTTCTTCCAAGGCCCAAGCAAACTCGATATCCCTCGTTACCGCGTCTGAGGGTAATCATGGACGAGCAGTTGCGTATATGGCACGACTGCTCGGTATCCAGGCTGAAATATTTGTGCCCCGGTCCATGAATCAGGACACACAGAATCGTATTGCGTCGGAGGGAGCTCAGGTGTCTCTTGTTCAAGGAACATACGATCAAGCAGTCAAGCATGCGTCGGACAAAGCGTGTGATAGGCGTGTGCTATTGATCCAGGATACTGCTTTTGAAGGATACGAAGAGATCCCCGCTTGGATTGTGGAAGGGTATTCCACCATGCTGAGCGAGGTTGAAGAACAGCTGGTTCAGCTCGGTCTGTCCGCCAATATGATAGTTTCACCTGTTGGTGTTGGCAGTCTTGCCCATGCTGTAGCAAGACATTGCAAATCAAAGCATATGGCTATGGTTGCTGTTGAGCCCGACTCGGCTCCCTGTTTGTCTTCCAGCCTCCGTGCTGGGAAATTAGTTTCCGTCGAAACATCTGCTACCATTATGGATGGTATGAACTGCGGCACTGTGTCGAGTACCGCTTGGGCAGACTTGCAGCGTTTCGTTGATGCCTGTGTGACTGTTTCGTCGTATGAGAGCCACAGCGCGGTTCAGTATCTGACTTCGAGATCGGTGACCGCTGGCCCATGTGGTGGAGCACCCTTGGCTGCACTGCGGCGCCTTACTCAAGAAGAATCCTCGCTGTTGAAGAAGGATTCCGTGGTGGTTCTCCTCAACACGGAAGGTGCACGTCCCTATCCGATTCCCAAGGACGTGTCTGTAGAGGATGCCGTGAGCCTGACTCGAGTACTCACTCAAATCGACTCTTCCAATCCTACCTTATCTGTGAGCGGTGGGGCGGGTGAAAGTGAGATCGTCGACTACATATCAGCATGGTTTGCTCACCGCGATATTGAATTCCATCGCATTGAGCCTGTTTCATGCCGGCCCTCTGTCGTGGGTATACTTCGTGGGAGCGGAGGAGGAAAGTCGCTCATGTTCAATGGACACGTTGACACCGTTAGTAACTCAAGCTACGAGCAAGGCGTAGATCCCCTATCTGGCGCCCTGGGAACTAAAAGTGGGGAGGATGTCATTTTTGGTCGAGGATGCCTGGACATGAAAGGTGGCTTGGCGGCCTCGCTAGCAGCGCTAGCAACGATCAAGGCTGGAGGTCATGATCAGCTACCCCGCGGAGACATCATTGTGGCTGCTGTATCGGATGAGGAGGATGCATCGCAAGGAACCCAGGACCTGATAGCGGCCGGGTGGCGAGCTGATGCTGCGGTCATCCCCGAGCCAACTATGGAGGTCATTGCAACTGCGCACAAGGGATTCGTATGGGTGGAAGTTGATATCCTGGGTGTTGCTGCACATGGGTCAAACCCTGCGGCTGGACAAGACGCCATCATCCACGCTGGATGGTTCCTTCAGGCTCTTGAGGAGCACCAGTCGCAACTACCAAAGGATGATCTCCTAGGCCAGGCGTCAATGCATTGCAGTTTGATTCGAGGAGGCGAAGAGCCATCTTCTTATCCCGGCAAATGCACGATTACTATTGAATTCCGCACGATTCCTGCCCAATCTGACGCATCTATCCTGGAGGATGTGCGTATGCTTCTCCGCAAGATTTCGGAGGAAAAATCCCGGTTCCAATATAAGGAGCCTCGCATCACAATGTCACGTCCGACAACAAAACTTTCACGGGATCATCCCTTGGTGCTGAAGGCCATCACCTGTGCCACTCCGAGTTTTGGAAAACCTCCTTCGATTGGAGTTATCCCATTCTGGTGTGATGCAGCTTTGTTGGCGGAAGTCGGTATTCCGTCGATTGTATTTGGGCCTGCTGGCGAAGGCCTCCATAGCAAAGAGGAATGGGTTAAAGTGAAAAGTCTAGAGCAGATGGAAGAGATATTCATCAAATTGGCTCAGGACTTTTGCTCCTAGTTGGGAAACTGGACATAGCTTATTGGTATTTATAGACGAATACACTTTTCAGCCTGATATCATGCAATGGAAACTTCGAACTCGTAGAAATACATGACTAGTACCCACCACTGACTTGCCATTCACGGGTGTACCAGCTGCCCAAGCCTAATGCAAAGATAACCAGACTACCATCACGAATAACATCCTTACCAATCTTGATAGCCGACCGCAATCCTGTCTGTCCACCGATCAAGACACGTCCTCCACATAAGAGCAACTCGCCCGTGACGAAAATCAGGAACGGGTTCTGCACCGTCGCGGGCTTCGGTGGCGGGCTACCAAACAATGCAATAGATGTCCCGATAATGAATAGGAGGTAAAATGCGACACCCAGCGCAAATGCGACGTGTAGTGTCTTCCATGTCCGCACGCTCTTCGGGTCTTCCTCCGTCGTCTGGAAGAATCCGCCAACCATGTTTGCAAGGAAGGGCGGCAGGCCCAGAGAGGACGCAATGAGCGCTGCGGAAGAGAGGCCAGGCCCTGATGATTGGCCTGGCATTGCACCAGCAGACCCTGGTACTGGTGGAGGCGCGTTGGGGTCACCAGGCATGGGCATGCCGTTAAGGAGGGAGTTGAGAAGTTTGAGAGTCGGGTCTTCTAAATCGTTGGCGTCTGCATCTTGGTTCTGCTCAACTACAGGCGCTGCCTGTCGGAGCAGGGCACGGAAAGCATCCTGTTGTGCTTGGAGAGCCTCCACAGACTGCTGGTCCTGCATCGATGGCTGGTTCTGTTGGAACGGGGGAGGCGAGGGAGAGACTGCGGGTTCGGAGGGTTGAGGAGAGGGTGACGCTTCCGCACCATCTAATAGAAAGGCCCCCGGTTAGCATCTAATATCTGGTAGACATGTAGGTTCTTCTGGTTGTACCTGATTGCGGGGTGCGACCACTTAAACTGGTGATCTTGTCCAGACGCGCGGAGCCTCCCTCCCTGATTTTAGCCTCGCGGCGCTCACGGCGCTGACGAGCGGCTCTCTGGGCAGGCGATTCATCTGGTGTCGACATTTCGTGAAGAGGTGAAATCGATAAAGGTGGCTCCAATTTTGAAAGCTGGGATGTTGGAGATGTGGATCAAAGTTGCCGGAGGTTAAGGAAAGCGAGCGGTACGTGAGGCGATAAGAAAATCAGTTGCAATTCAATTCATTCAATAAATTTCGCCAAATCTCTCGGCGAGGATACCAGTTGTGTTGATAATTTATTAATAAACTTCTCTTAATTACACTCAAAATTTCAATTAGCAAAGTGCTCATAAGTTTGTTGTGGCCACCATCGTACCGATACATTGTCGACAGACTAACATGCCTCCTAACCCGATCAGGAACATAGTACTCATGGCTGGGAGTCAAGTGACTGACTAGATTATGTTCCTACAACTAGCCTACCCAGATAGCTTAAGGTATATTTACCTAAGTACGGAGTACCTTCCTCTTGAATGTACTTCATAGCGTAAAGAGTATCTTTTCCAGCACCTACTATAGTACGATCTAACTTTTAGTTACGGTAGACTCTTGAGTCTGTGCTATAAAAGTGTATCGAAAGTATATAAAAAGCCGTCGCAAAAAATGGAAAGGTCTCTAGTAAGGTACTTAATTCAGAGCCATAGGTATTTTTTTCGGGAATATAATGAGCGTACAAGACTAATGAACGGGGGGTACGTGGGGCGATTCTCGAATCCAGATGGGCATTAGCAAGTACAGAACCAGCGTATGAAACAGAATGTCTATATTAAGGATTTCCCTCAGCTATTCTAGCAGCCTATCTGTATCCCCGCCTATTGATCAATAACATCTTCTATCCTCATAGCACTCAATTTCAGCTCGCTTATTCAGCTATCTCCATAGCTTTGATCTTCGATCCGAAAGTCGACTTCCCTCTTGTGCCATGGCTGATTGACCTGCATATGCAAAATATGGAATCTTGAAAAGAACCGGGAATCATACACAGAAAGTAAGGGACGATCATTATTGCCCAGACTTTTGATGACACACAGGACATTTGGCATCGTCATACGATTTTCCATTTCCAGGTTGATCTTGATCTCACCGATGACGTAATTCTGGGGAAGCTCTCGGCTGGTCCGTCCGCCTCACTTGACTGACTTTCTGTTCTCAAATGGTGAAGTCGGTCTATGAAGTTTGAAGCGCGCACATTTACCCTTCGTGATCAATTCCTTGATTCGTGATCAACGTGGGGGCTACTGAAGAATTCAACCCCTAGTCGCGATCTATACTTGACATCCCCAAAGTCTATCTAACATAGCTATTCGGGCATATTTCTGTCCTCATGGCTGAAAACTCTCGGGGAACTGGATCTCCACAGCGACATCGTGTTGGAGAGCACTGGAGTGGTGCCAATCCTGTTCCAACGGTTCAAAAATTTATTGAACACATTGACAACGACAAGAAGGAGCGTGATCTCCGAATTGATGAGGAGAAACGACAGAATGATGAGCGAGAGAGAAAGCACCAATGGGAGGATACTCGCGGGAAACAGCATACTGGTCATGGAGATCCCGTTGCCCATAAGGCTCGCAAGGTCTCCAAGGCCAAAATGCACACAGTGACTGATCCGACAACTGGTAAAGACATTGGAGTTGAGGATCAGGACGAGTCTGCTATGGAGACCGTCAAGAATCCTATGGTACGTATCATCTTCAGCAGAGCCGCCCTATATCATTCACCTTACTAACAAACCATAGTTGACGGTTCCAAATGCCAATCTCGGAATGCCGACTGTAAGTCCACAGCTGCATGGGCGTTGTCAATCCAATGCTAACTATGAACTAGGACGTACAAACCCGCCATGATCAAGAACTATCGGAGTACAAAGAAAAACAGGATATCACTGCGCCTCCCGATCCTATCGCCGAAGGAACAACGTCCGATGTGCCCATTCGTGGCGAGAAAACCAATGTGCTCTTCCATCCCACCCCGACAATCACATATGAACCCATGTTCAAGGAATTGGAAAAACGGGCAACAGGATTATGCATCGGCATAGCCGTTGCTATCATTGTTCTTGGACGATTCTTTGGTGGCTCCCTTTGGGGCCTTATCCCATTGGGTGCATGTGTTTCCAGTGGGGTGTGGTTATGGGTACAGGAGGTGATTAGAACTGGCAAAGACATGGAATGGAGCAGCGAACAGTTGCGTGGGCAGACCGTGTGTATACCCCGGCTCTAATCTGAAGTACCGCGCTAACTACCTGTTTCAGGCCACTGCGAACCTTCTTCCAGAATCCGTGGAATGGATGAACTCTTTCCTCGGCGTAGTCTGGGGTCTTATGAATCCCGAGATGTTCACCCCAATGGCCGACACAATCGAGGATATCATGCAAGCCTCCGCCCCAAGCATTGTTGAGAATGTTCGCATCGCCGAAATCGACCAGGGCAACAACCCATTCCGTATTCTGAGCATGCGTGCCCTTCCGGATGGACATGTTCAAAACCTCAAAGACAACATTCACGAGTCGAACTTGAAGAATAAAGACCCCCAGGAAGCCGCTGCTACCGAGGAAGGAGGCAGTTATTACAATATGGAGGCTTCATTCGCCTACCACGCCAAGCCGAGCGCCGGAACAGCTTCCTCGAAGGCACGCAACATGCATATGCAGCTTGTCTTCTATCTCGGTGTCCGTGGATTATTCGGCATTCCATTTCCCGTTTTCGTCGAACTAATCGAGCTAGTCGGTACCGTCCGACTCCGTCTCCAGATGATGCCCGAGCCTCCCTTCGCAAAGGATCTCACTTTTAGTTTGGTCGGCGTTCCCCACGTCAAAGCTGGTTGTGTACCCATGGTCCGACGCGGTGTCAATATTCTCAACCTACCTCTCCTCTCCAACTTCGTGAATTCCGCTATCGGGGCCGCCTGCGCCATGTTCGCGGCGCCCAAGTCCATGACCATGGATCTAAGCATGATACTGAAAGGCGATGATATCCACAAGGATACTATCGCGCTAGGTGTCATGTGGATCCGCATTCATCGGGCTATTGGTTTAAGCAAGCAGGATCGTCGCGGTAGCGAGGGTGGCGGTAGCGATCCTTATATCAACCTTTCATTTTCCAAATATGGAAAGCCTATGTACTGCACTCGTGTGATCACGGATGACCTCAATCCCATCTGGGAAGAGACGGCTGCTCTCCTGGTCACGCCAGAGTTGATCAAAGCAGATGAGAACCTGAGCATTGAGCTCTGGGACTCGGACCGTAATACTGCGGATGATATCGTGGGGAAGGTTGAGCTGCCTATCCGGGAGATGCTTCAGCACCCGGGTCGGATGTACCCGCAGGTATCTAAGCTGCAGGGTCTTGATGAGGGTAGTGAGATGCCGGGTCAGTTGCATTGGGAGGTTGGGTACTTCGGGAAGCCGAAACTGCGTCCTGAGCTGCGGACCGATGGCAAGAAGAAGGATCTCCCTGAAAATCTGAAGGGAAATCCCACGTTCGAGGATGATAAGGGAACTATCAATAATGAGGAGGAAGATGCCGTTGTGCATACACCTCCTGATCCTATCTGGCCTAGTGGTATTGTGCATATTGTCGTGCATCAAATTGTTAACCTCCAGCTTGCCAATATTAAGGGCAGTGATGGAAACCGTAAGGGCAAGGAGTATGAGCCCGCAAAGCCTTCTGGTGAAAATACGGAAGAACAAGGCGATAATTTGCCTACGAGCTACTGCAAGATCTTACTCAACGATCAGCTGGTATGCATCCTTCTAAGCTACAAACTATGTGATTGATAATAACCATACTTTACAGATCTACCGCACTCGCGCCAAGGCAGTGAGCTCGAAACCAATTTTCAACGCCGGAACAGAGCGTTTCGTCCGCGACTGGCGCTCCGCCGTCGTGACAGTCACCGTACGAGACCAGCGGTACAGAGAGCACGATCCGATCCTCGGTGTAGTGCCGATCAAACTATCCGATATCTTCCAAACTAGCTCCCAAGTCACACGCTGGTACCCTCTCGACGGCGGCATCGGCTTCGGACGTATCCGTATCTCTGTTCTCCTCCGCCACGTCGAGACCAAGCTTCCACCTACCATGCTCGGCTGGGACGTGGGCACCTTCGAATTCGACGCAAACCGAATCGTCGCCAAGGACTACGGCCGCGTCTCCAAAATCAAGATGCGTACCGGCGGTAGCACAGGCAAGATCCCACGATACAAGGCACAAATGGAAGGCAACGACGTAGTCTACGATACATCCGACTCAAGCTTCCGCGACACACTCCGACTACCAGTAAAGCACCGCTACAGATCCCCCGTCGTCTTCGAGTTCCACACAAAAGGCAAACGCGGTGCAGCAGCCTACGCCGTCCTCTGGCTACAGCACCTAGTCGACAACGAGACCACTGAGATCGACCTCCCAATTTGGACAACTAAGAGCGGCCCCCGACTTACCCAGAACTACATCACGGAAGAGAACTGGCGCGCAAAAGAAGTCCCGGGGCTCGAAGACCTGACTACAGTCGGTCGACTGCAATTCAAATGCCGCTTCTCACCTGGTATCGACGAGTCGCACGAACAATTCGTAATCGATAACGACTCCCGTGAAACGTTCGAAACATGGGAAGCGTGCGTCTCACAAGGTGTCCGCACCCGCAGTGTCTCAATCGAAGTCCCGGAAGAAGTTCAACAAAAACACGAACAAAGTCTCATCGACTCCCGGGACGTGCTTAAGCACGCTTCTCCCGAAGAACGTCGACAATGGATCGATCGCGAAGGCCATGACTGGAGTGGTGCCTTTGGGCACGATCCGCGCGCGTATACTGATTCCGTAGGCCGAAAGGTCGCGGAACCGGGCCAAGATAAGCCGCCTCATGATCCTGTTACACCGCCGCCGCTGAAGGGGGAGCCATCTAAGCACACAGACTCACGTGATGGGGGTGAGCATGAGAATGATGAATCTGATTCGGAGGAGTCTGATTCGGATTCTTCGTCGAAGGGCCCATCTACTGTTAGTATTAGTGCGACGGCGAGTTCTTCGAAGAGTATGGATCAGACGAATAAGGCCAATCGGAGGAGTGAGCAGAGGCAGCAGAGAGGGCTGATGCAGTGGCGACCGGCTAGGAATGCGGTTTTTCTCAAGGATGAGGCCACTTTTGCGCTTAGAAAGATGAAGAAGAAGGTTGGGGCTAGTGGGCTTACGGGACGTGAGCCGGATGTTGAGACAGAGACATAAGGGTCATGCTACTTTCTACCTTATGGAATTTTATTTTGTTATTTAGGAAGTAGTTTTCTATGTATACGATAATGACATATTTCGGTTCCATGTTGCACACCGCTAGATAAGCAACTCTTTCATTGGGGGCGGTTTCCATACAAAATCCGACATGGCAGCCTTGCACAAGTGGGACTTCCTAACTAAGGAAAAACAAGTCCCATTATGCATCCCCACTTGAGCGAAGGTTTATTGCCGCTGCGTGATGACGGAATGAGAGTTTAAATGTTTCGGATAGTATATTTAAAGAAACTGAATTATTCTCTAAACTTGATGATGATCCGATAATCGGGTTAAGTTCGCTAAATCAGAAGCGGACCAGCGTCTCTAGAAGAATATGATGCCGTGGTGGTATAGATGCATCCCTATTATGCATGCGTAGATATGTAGGGAGGTCATAGCAGATTCGTGAGTGCCCAAGTGGGTTATTGATCCTGAAGGGATTGGGTTTCAGATTTTGGTTCATCCACAGTGGAGGCAGAGGAAACCGATGGAGTTTCAGGTGTTGGAGTCGCAGAAGAAACACTTCCAGAACTGGTAGTGATATCGGTGTTGATGGGTCCCAACGTCCATTTCCATTCTCGGCGACGCTTGACCCGTCCCTGGGGAGTCTGTGGCGTGGAAGAATTATACTGGTCCGATTCTAGTCCGTCGAGCAGCGCAACGGCGCGCACCTGCCGCTCTGTGCGCATAGTACGTCTCTTCTTGCGTTCAAGCTTGGATAGCGTCGATTTGGGCATTCCCTCGTCAGCACTAGCCTCATCCGAAGTACTGGACTCCGACAAGGACTGGTTGGCATCTGAGTCGGTGGAGTTGCTTGGCTGTGTTTCCGGCCCCCGGGTTACGTGTTGCTGCACTGCCACCTTCTTTGCCATTTTCTCTTCCTCCTCATGCACGAGATCTAGATGATGTGCGGTGTAGCGCTCTGTGCGGATCTCCTCCTCTAGTGGGACTCGATAGCTGACTTCCTTCTTGGCAGGAAAGAAGACCCGGCGAGCGCCTGCGCCCCCGGGTCCACTGCTGGCCCCAGCGGAGATGGAACCAGATCTGCGCCGGGAGGCTGTGTCGAGAGGGGAGTTGCGCAAGATGCTGCGGACACCTAGTGGCAATTGATAGGGACGGTAGTTGAAGGGATTATTATTGTTGGAGGCGTGTACATAAGGTGAGAGAGGTTTGTTGTTGGTAAAGCGGTGGCTGGGGCCCTTGGAGGGAGAGCTGGTTGCGGAGGCGGGGGTTGTGATATCGTATGCATTTTTAAAGGTGTTTCCAACGGTCGGCGATGCCCCTGGGGCTGCTGTGCAGGATCTGGAGAGGCCTGTTGTTGAAGTACCAAATGTGCGAGGAAGAGAGGTGGTTTGGAGGGTGAGTTTTGGTCGCGCGTTGATCGGGGGGTCACCGGTAGATGGCATGCAGGACATAGTTGACGAGCATGAGAGTCTCACGTCGGAAGGAGGTAGTGTGAGTGTCATAGGGAAGAAAGTCGGGAGGTCGGGGGGAGAAGAGGAATTATGGGAATTGTAGTAAGAGGTGGGGGTTTAAGGAAACGGGCTAAGAATAGTTGGCGCTTCTGCAATGTGACGAAGTTCCTAGGTCTCCCTTTAAAGAGAAAAGAAAACGATCAACCATATCCTTACTGGGCAACTTGATTTTAAAGTATTCTGTTTTGAGTCACAGAGATCTCTCTTGCAGGATTTTTCTTTTTAATTTTTAATATGATTTTTTAAACACTTTTTTCCCTTCTGTCAGTGGATTTAGAACTATTGACGCCACCAACCAGCCCGGTCGGAGATGGCAATCAGCCCTTCTACTTTTCCAACACCACAACATGGGGGGTGATCGGGGCCAAGTCCAGTTCAAAAATTATTAAATGCCTAATTTTTAGTTTAGTATTAGTTTAGTATACAGTGGCAACTTGTGATTTCCATGATTTAGCCTGCAAAGTAATCCAAAAGTTGAAATACATTTAAGATTCTATTTAAAGATTTGCACACGAGCCCAGAGCGTTGGTGGGGTCATGTTCATCTAAATCTATCGAATGAGATGAAAGTAGCCTAATGTGATATTCTTAGTTCCGTTTTGATTGGTTGAATCTCACAAAATAAACAGGGATCATAAACAAGGATTTCGCTTTAGTTTGCTTTCCTCAACTTCTTTAATTTAGATGGTCTTATTTGCCTCTTGAT
Organism: Penicillium lividum; assembly: GCA_028828245.1. Taxonomy (NCBI): domain Eukaryota; kingdom Fungi; phylum Ascomycota; class Eurotiomycetes; order Eurotiales; family Aspergillaceae; genus Penicillium; species Penicillium lividum. The sequence goes on from JAQJAG010000002.1 coordinate 1,928,756, forward strand.
CGCCCTGGTCTAGCTGGTCGTATCTCGTACCCCATCTCAGCTCTTACAACTCCAACAGTGGCAATTTACACTATAGGTCAGCGTTAGGTGTATACCACACCAACTATTTTGAACCAGCGCTTACCCATTTACGAACACGTCGGCATCGCATTCTCCGTCGCAATCTTGCCCCGTTAGCTTGTAGCTTGTTATCTGAGATCAGCACATAAACCTTATTAGATTCCGCCCCATTTTCTAGAAGAACCTTGACTGCCGCCGTTTCTCCTCGCGCTACGAGTCGTGAAGCGCCATCTACTGTACAGAGCGGCCCCATTTTGCAATGCGATCTTTCTATCGTGAGATCCAAGTCGTCCGTCCCCATGTTTGATCAAACTTTTAGCTATGGTTCCGTGGCGCCGCTCGGCCCCTTTGATCAAACCCAACTTCTCGGTTCTTTGTATAGCTCGCCTGCCCGAATGGAACTCAAAGCCCGGGTGGGTACTGATTGGGCAGCATCTATCTGTTCCCAGACTCTCATTATGAAGTATTGCATATGCCATTCAGAGTAATTCGAGGCTTTCTCTGTCGGTCCACTCTATGGCACTCTCTAATCCGGACAGGGTTATGGGGAGTGTGAGGGGGTACTGTCCATGACCTCCCATGATGTGGATACGTAAATGTTGGCCATAAGAGGTAAGGATAGCGAGCAGGCGTTGCTTCGTGACTTTTCGGCCCCATCTCACTACCAATGCTCGAAATCATGCACGGTGAGCCACATGTGCAGGTATGCATCCCCAGGTATATGGAGCATACATGACGTACATCCATTAATATAGGTACGATCATAAATAAGCCCCCATTGCGAAGGTTGGGCCATTGGTCATCCGAGCATATGAACTTTGAATTGAGGTTTGATTTGCGATATACGATATACGGGATACGGGACGTTCTAATGTTGTAAGCTTGTTGAATACATAGCTATAATTACAACAGCAATATTCTCTCCATTGACTCTATTCTAGATTTTGACAGGAATTTTTGGGATCGCATGGCTTACTGTTCCTGTGTTGGAAGATCTGAGGAATTCCAACATTTGAATTATATATGTATATACATATATTGTATGCATCATCAGCTGGAATATGCGTGTGAACTACATACATTATAATGCTTCAAATGTTACCTTCTACATACACACCTACATACAACTATAATATCCACAGGTACAGTTATGGATCTATACTCCAGTGGATATCTCCAGAAATTATACGTACGGTCCAGGTGTATACACTTTGGGTTGATAGTAGGTACATAGGGGTTTTCAAATACTGCAAGTTAAGAATATAGATTTACATAACAGATATTGGGGATAATGTTTGACGTACAGGGAATTAGATCAATTGACCTTAGTAACAAATTGGATGTTACATAGAATTTGGTCCAGTAGTCAAGGTAAGCTTAACTATACGTAGTAACGGGAGGACCTATATATCTACAGAATGATCGGAACCATAGAAACAATAGGATATTGCATTGCTAATTACTTTCCAATAAAACAAACCGAAATAGATTAAAATCGTTTTCTATCTGTAAAGACTCGGACGTGGAGGGTACAGAGAGAGGTTGGGCTGTACTTTCCCAGCCTCTTAGTACAACTACCGTGATTGGCGGAGACGCGCGACCAAAACATTCCCATTCCCGCGGTTCCAAAACAAAACCATCAACACCTCCACTTCCCTCCCTCCACATGAACCACCAAACTACAGCTTCTTGAATATGCCTCTTTCCGACACCAGTTTGACGGTGTCTGATTTTGATCCTGAACACGAGGCATTGGCATCCACCCGAGAAATCGGCAGCCCCCGGCTTCCCAATATGCACGAGGAAGCTGACTGGGAGGTCAACACCTCGACTATTGACCGTGCCTTCCCCGAATTTTCACAGATACCCTCGGAAGATGAAATCGATGCAGAGGAAATGTTTGATGAAAACAGTGAGCCCTCTATGGAGCTGGGGCGCGGTGTTGGCAAGTCTGCGCGTCGTTTGGACGACTCGCGAGACTCTGTGATGAGCTTCCAGAATAGTGTGCGATCTTCCTCTCCTGCCGTGCGCGTGGAATACCCCACCCCGCAGAAGAGTCTTCCTGCTCGCTCAACCAACAGACGTGCAGTGAGTGAAAATCTGCGAAAAGATGCTCAATTGCGCCGCGCAAACCAAGCCCAGAAAGAACATATGATGAGCCCCCAGGTTTCTAAGAACCAACGGGACCAACGACGCACCCTCTCCGATATGCATGCCAAGGTTCGTGACAACTACGACGGTTCATTTTTGGGAGATGAACGCCCTGCTCCAGTCGAGACCAAATCCCGATCGACGCGTTTCGGAAACGTCAACCAATCCCAAGAGATCGCCGACGCGATTGAGCGCGTCTCGCAAGAAGCATATGCGAAAGAGATTCGCAAGGGCAATTCTACGGCTACGCGCCGACAGGTTGCTAACGCAACACACACCAATATGGGCGATACCATGACCCGCAACTCCTTCCTCCTTCCCGACCTCCCTAATATCTCCGAACTGGTTTCTGGTGTCTACGAAGATGGCACTCCAGTTTTCTCGCACAGACGCTCCACTCGATTTGTTTCCCCTCCCCATGACAGGGCGGATGTATCCTTAACCCGTGAACATATGCCCCTCGACGCGGTTCCCATCCCCGAGGACGAAAAAGCTTTGTTTGTGTCCCTTAGACTCTTGCAGGACAAGGTTTCTGAATTAGAGATGTTCAAGTCCGATGCAGAGAGGAGACTGGAGACCTACCGCGAGGAGAACGCAGCCCTCAAGGCAGGTAGATCTCGACACTCTGAGAAGTACGCAGTAGACGAAGGCGAAAACAGAAAGACTGCCAAGCGTGCTGCAAGTGAGAACCAAAGTACGTTCTTGTTCAAATTTGTCTATGTTCCTCAGCTAACAGTCGTAGAACTCGAAGCCGCAAACCTTGCCCTTCAAAACCAACTTGACATCGCAGACCGGAAGACCCAGGTTCAAGAAGCCGCAGTGAGACGTCTGAACCAAGAAAGAGAGTCGGCGATCTCTCAGTTGGGCGTCGCCTACCTTGAAACACGCGAGCTTAAGACTGAGAACGAGGCGTTGAGACGAGAGAATACAGAACTCAAGTCTCAGCTGAGCCAAACTGCCAAGAAATCTCGCGAGCAGGAGTCTGCCAGTACAGAAGAAAGTCTCACCAGCTCCGATGACGACAGCCAAAGTTACACAGAGCGTAGCGGAGACATGAGCCGCAGCACCAGAGACCTCACCTCAAAGAGTGCTCGATCCAATTTGAAGGCCAGACGCCATGACGATTCTCGTTCCAAAATCTCCACCCAGGTGGACAAGGAGATCTCCCGCTTGGAGAAGGAGCGCGCAGAGGAAGCCCTATTTTCCATCGACGTGCATACAATCAAGCGTTCTGCCAAATCAAGCCGGTCCGCTGCTGTCCGCCAGTCCGAGTCAAAGAGTAGTAGAAAGCAGCCCAACACTAGCAAGCAACGGGTCAAACGGGTTGTGGTGGAGGATGTGACAGAGGCCACTGAGCAGAGCAAGGCGTCCTCCCAGGTGGAGGATCTTACCTTGCTGAGTATTATTGATGTGAGTCTTGAAATCATCCTAAATCATGGAAATGGCTAACATGTGACGCTTTAGGAAAATGAGATTGCTCGTCTCCGCAAGACTTTGGAAGAAGAAAGATTGTCGCGCAAGCAACGTCGCTCGAGCGCTTCCAAGGATACCACAGCCGAGACTGTCAACACTACCCGCCAGAGCATCTTGAAGACACCCATGCCACGTAAATCATCTCTGCGCGAACCCAAGCCCCAAATTGCCCGACCTGCATCAGCGACTGGCGATGTCACCACCAAATCAGTAGCAACATCCGAGGGTGAGAACAGCTTGGTTGTCCCCACAGCAGAACGTCCAAGACGCCATTCTGAACATTCTGTCACATCGATCTCCTCGCAACGCAAGAAGCGTCGAAACATCGAGGACATGACCTCCGCGTTCATCCTTCCGGATATCACCCTCAGCCGTGTCGAGGCGGCTGCCAGTAACCCCACTCGCCTCCCAGAAGCTGACCAGCGAGCCTTGGACAGCCTTGCACACCACGAGGGCAAGAACTGCATGGTCTGCAAGAACGTCCTCCCTAATGATACTTGCAACCATGAGCCTGTTAAGGTCACTAAGCCCGTTCCTGTTTCCGAGCGCATGCCCAAGCCATCTCTCTACAATGAGGAGCCTACTATGCGCCCTTCGCAATCCCCCGCCGTTGCTCTCGCCACTGTTCTCAAGACCCTTGAAGATGAGCTGGCCCACTTGAAGATGCAGCTTGCTACCTACCAGAGTGCTTACAACAACTTGGATGCGTCCCTTGGAAAGCGACAGCGGAAGGCGCTCTTGGAGAAGATTGAGACTGTTTTGAGGGATATTGATATGAAGTCCGACCAGATCTATGCATTGTATGACGTTCTCGAGGGCCAGAAAGTCGGCTATGAGATGACGGAGCAAGAGATGGAGACGACTTTAGAATCCATTGGTGTTGATATGGCCGCCGCCCAGGACGTGACTGGCACAACCAACAAATCATCGCGCTTGGCAGACTCGGATGATGAAGATGAACTGCCCTGGGAGGGCATTGAGAGCACTGCAGAGCTCACTGGACGTACTTGAACACTGAATGTGGATTAGCATTGAAGGGTGTATTAGCGTTATTTTTTCAGGTTGTAATTCTACCGGTTCTTGTGAGCCCTCATTGCCGATCAACCATTTTCTACTCGTCTGACCTTTGTTTGCATAAATGTATCGAGCTTAATTCGTTCTTCACATTCTTCAATTTCAAGTATGCAAAGTGTGGACATTTGTATAGACAGAAAAGTTTCAAACGCCGTCGCTATGTGCCATATACTCCTGAAAAAAAGACCTAGCCCAGATATTCCAAATGAAAACCCTTAAGGATTTTCACCCGCCGCCATCGCAGCACTCGTCGTTGCAGCAGGCTTCAGTCCCAACCCCGAGGAAGCACTGTCTCGCTGCGCAACCTCATCCTCAATGAAACATCCCAATCCCGCGAACGCCTCCACCAGTGTCCGCGAATAATACTCCTGCAGATCATATCCTCCAGCCGCCACCCGAGTATCATTCTTCACACGATCCAGATAGGTAGACGGATAAGATGGCTGCAAGGAATAGTAATCCCGCTTCTCGGGTACATACCCCATAAACGGATCATACGGCTTCTCCGGCTCAGGCGTTTTAATCCTCCGCAGACCCTTAATCAGCCCACCATCAGACGGCCCAGCCGTATCAGCAGTCGTAAGCGATGATCCACCCCGCTTCAACTCACTGCCACGCAGCGCAGCCTGTTTCTGTCGAATGCGATCCTCCTCGCTACGCCGCGCAGACGATTTCTTCAACAGCACCTTATGTCCTTCGCGTGCGATCGCTACGGCATCGGCACTCGATCCTGCTGCAAGACGGGAGATCATGTCCTCGCGTCCGGCGTGCATCTCGCGACGCTCGTTCTCGAGCTGTTCGCGCGCAGCTTGGCGGCGGAGGCGCGCTTCTTCTTGTTCCAAGGTCATGCGGGCTGCAAAGGAGGATGCTTCTTGTTCTTCGAGGGCTTGGTTTGCGCGGATGGACTGCATGTTTACGGATGCGTATTTCTGGAGTTGGGCTTCTGTTTTGGCGACGTCGATGCGGGAGACGAGGTTGGCGATCATATCTTCGCGCTGTTCGAGGAAATCGTCGTAAGCGCGTTTGGAGTCGAACTCTTCTTCGCGGCGGTTTAGACTGTTGAGTTTTATTGTTAGCTTTGAGGGGTTTGGGGGTGCTTGCTGTTGAGGCTTTGAGTGGCGTACATGTGCATCACTCGCCGCCGAATATCGACCTCTCTCTCTACCCCGATATCCTCGAAGGTTTGGGCTCGGAACCGGTTTTTGCGTAGTGTCTTTCGACATCCGGCTACTGGGCAGCTGGATGGACCGGATGAGAATATGCGGTCAACGCAGGATTCGCACATCTTGTGATAACATTCTGGGTTGATGAGGAACCGCATGTTCGGGTTAAGGTAGCGCGAGGATTTGCAGACGGGGCATACCTCTAGAGACGTTGAGTATTAGCATTTAGCATGTTTAAGGGGTTCTTGATCTTACCGTCTTCATCTCGACGGTCGATCCCATTTTTGGAGGCCATGGTGGGGATAGCGAATGAATGAAAGAGAAGAAAGGAAGCTCGAACTGATTAATGATCTAAGACCCACAGTGGCGCACGGACCACCGCCTTAATAACTCGGTTTCACTTCAACCTTTTCTCCCTTTGTTTTCATTTACGAATCCATGAGACTTGAACTATACCATAAATTTTCACAGTCTCAACCTTGTCCCTGTCGAACAGCTTCACTCTCTACCCGATGACTACTAACTCTAAAACCCCCTCTACCCACTGCAAGGCAAGGAAGCAGTCTATGAAAGGCCCGACCAAAAATGGCCAAAGATGGCAATGTGGCAACCCAAGCTTGTACTTCAAGCAGAATTCTCTGGCCACATACCAGACACTGCAGGTCACGCGAAAGGGTGTGGAATCCTACTATTAACACGATAATGGCTTTCTTGATGATGAATGCCCAAAACAAGTATATTAGCCATGCAGACCAACCAAGGCAGATGATCTGCCATCCAACTTCGAAATGATACTGAGTCAGACTGGCAAGACCGGATGTTCGATCTGGTGTCTCCTCCTACGCGAGAACGGAAGTCATTGTGCTGGAACCTTCCAGCACATCATGGACATACCCACTCACTGGTATGGATCATTCAAAGAATTCCAAGATAAAATCAAACGAGGGCATCTCTGGCTATATCACCATCGGGTGTCAATCTCACTCTTTCAGGCCGGTCTGTACTGTGCTCATCTTATTACTGTTCTTTTCGGGATAGAGTACTTACGGGCTGCGAAGGTTGAGTTGGCTGAGATCTGATCAGGTGGAGATATAGTTATTTTTTCACCCCCGACATTCATATCATCCATAATATAATATTCAAGTACACTCCTGAAGTTCAAGGAACTTCTGATACTTCTCACCCACACAGGGTGTAAGTAAGAGCTTCTCAAAGGGATCCAGCTTCCTTGGAACAAGACCCTTCGCCCAAGCCCCTGAAAAGTCACCATACAGCACTACATCCAAAGTCCCACCCTGTTGGCTTTTAGCTAGCCACGAAGCATCTGTATTAGCATCCCACAGCTCTGCGCCCGCAGTGAAAGGAAGCAAACTCAAAGTAGGCACACAGTTACAGAACCCCGATTTCAGCACAGAATACAAGCCCTCAATAAGCATCGACATAATGACCGTCCGTCTAATACTCTCAGCGAAGATCCACATATGCCAGGAAGATGCCGGTGCAAGTTCTGCTGCGCGCATGTGTAACTGGATAGTTATCGACTTTAAAGTCACCAAACTCTGCTCCGCGATCGATCGTTGTCGGATATCACCATCGAAGAGCTGCATAATGTGGAACAGCATGAGGGCCTGTGTGGCTGCCAGTAAGGCTTCCAGGGGCTGGGCCGCGTAATCCTGTCTCATGAGAGAACTAGCTTTCGATTCCAAGATACGAAAGACCATATCTGCTGTTTTGACATTCTTAGTGCAATACGCCGCAGACACTGTAAATGCATCTTGAATTGCGTCGGGGAGATGAGTATCATATAGGCGTGCGTGAATGAATGAATTGTTGCCGTGTTGAAAGAATAGATATGGCAAGTTCTTGATACTCCGCACAATCTGTTGTGTAGCCCATTTATCCACAACTGCGAGCTCGGGATATTTCGGGATCGAGGATAGTGTTGGGTATGATGAAAGTGAGGAAGGACTCGTGAGCCATGAGTCATTGATATTATCATCATAAAAAAGGGTTGATTCAGTTGAGTCTTCGAATAGTAAGAGATCGTCGGAGTAATCAGGAAATGTTATCGAAGGTGGAGTCCGTGGTTGTAGATAGGTTTCGGTCTGTTGTGGCCGATTTGCGTAGCAGCACTGCACACCTCGGGCGAGACATCGGGAGCACTGCGGAGTTTGACGATTACAACGTCTCTTGCCCTCCGCACATGCGATACATGATTTTTGACGGGATCGAGTACAGGGTGAGTTGCGAGGCATGACGTTGAGTTTGGTTGCGGAAATTCGCAAATCATTGATGTAAGACGAATTGAGTCACGCTAGGAAATCCCGCCTCAAAGTCCGCAAACTCCGCAACCTCCACCAGAGAAATCAGCAGGTGTATTTGTTTTTGTTACAACCTTGGACGTTTTGAATGTTGGCGTCCTCGAACAAATCAATTTGAATCATGTCATCGGAAAGAATCGGAATTTTTTATTCAAAGTCCGCAGCGTACAGACTCAACAGTTGAAGTTACCTGGGTTAGCACCTGTGCGGACCTTCCAATGGAATACATATATAAAGCCACAGTTATCCCATAAATAAATAGAGATCCAGAGAAACACACCTGCACAATTCACAATGGCTATCACAGAACTCATCTTCCCCCAAGTGAAACCGACCAAAGAGGTCCTCGATGAAATCGAACAAAACTGGCCGATTATCAGTAAATCACTGATAGAACCAAACCCAGGTTTGCTCAGTGCTTTCCGAGGCTGGGTACTCAGCGAGGACGGCAAAGATGTGCGCGATCAGCACAGAGAGATTATTATATTCGGTGAGTATTCAGTGATATCAAAAGCTAAATGGATTACCTTGCTGATCTAGCCCCGAAGAATGGACAGAAGAAGCTGCCTTCCATGCGTTTGTTGCTTCTGCTCAATTTGCCTCCTTTGCCAATTCAATCAGGCACCTAGTGAGTGGGCCGCCGAAGCTACAGCTCTATGAGACGAATATCAGTCCCAAAGAGTCTTCTATTGCCCCCGTTGTGGAAATTTTCCGACTTGGTGTCAGTGGATCTGAGGCCATTCAAGCGGCACAGAAGACATGGGAGGATTTATCCCAAGCTCTATTTCACAGCGGGAGACTTGCTCCCGTGACGCAAGGGAAGAGCTTGAATCTTGAGGGAAATGTGGTTGTTGGCATTTTGGGATGGGCGAGTATCGAGGTAAGAGGACCTTTGAAGAACTGGAATACACTTGCTCACCATTGATAGGCTCACGAGGAGGGAGCTCAAGATGTGGCTTTTGTGGAGGCCTTGGCATCTCTGCGCTTACTTGGAGAACTGTCCCAGATCATTGTTGATGTTGCTCCCGTGGAGCAACTATCGGCCCTCTAGACTCTAATATATAAGATATAGGCTTTTAATTGACAACTCTCGACTCATCGATACAAACCTTGAATAATAAAATATATGGATATAGTAGTGTACTGGCAGGGAGATGTAGCCCCTTTGCTACCCAGATAGAAATGGTTAAGGTATGATATCTTCATTTGCAATGATGAAGTAAGATCATGAGAAGCATATTAATGGCTGGTCATCAATGCATGTGTAATCGTTCAGAATATTAGAGACCGAGAGTCGAGTCTGCGTGCCAAGTACAAAGAGCGCCTAGACGCATACCGACCCCGACGACGAGCATATGTGCTAAGGTAGCCAGACCTTGTACTCGAAGGTCATGTGCACCAAGACTTATTGCAGCAAGTAGGAGAAGAGGGTAGAGAATCCAAGGCTTCACGGACAGAGGCGAGCATGGGTGGAGAACAGAGACTACTTTAATAAGAAACACGGAGAACTGCAGTCCTGGTGATGTGGTGTATGTTGCCAAAAAATCCAGCGAAGGAAATCTGCTTGGAGGCGGAGGAAGAAGTTGTTGACGAGGCATTGATTGCGATTCATGGTCGTGGATGGATTCATCATGGCTGTGTCTGGTCGGGGATATCGGTGGTGAAGTAGAGTATCGGGGACGAACTACCATATCTTGGTCGGGGTTGAGAGATGGTCTCCGGCCATCGATGAGATCTGATCCAGGGGTCTGAATAGTCCCAAACTCATTCGAGTCGAACATCGAGTCTCGTCGGAATGTCATGGGAGAGCGAGGCATTTTCTTGGCGGGAGACAGGGCTCGTCTATCATTAGAAGGCCGAGGACTATCGACAGGGTGAATTCTAGCACCAGGCACGTCGGGGCTAGCAGAGCTGTTTCTTTTGAAGCGAAACTCATTAGCACCGGCACCGGCTTGGATACCGTTTAGGACTTCATCGGCAGTAGGCCTTCGGTCAGGATCCACGGAGAGCAGTCTTTCCAAGAAGCTATACAGTTTCTCGGGAAGGTCAGGGCGCTTCCTTCGAGCCTGATCGAAACCAGCCCAGCTGGTGATCTCCTTGCGAAGCTGGTCCAAGTCTTCTTTTTCCTCGTTAATGATATCGGCACTCGCATATGGAAGTTCCGCAAAGCACAGAAAATAGAGAATCATGCCCAGCGAAAATATGTCAGACTTAAATGTGAAGTTGCCGAACGGCCCATCTGGGTAATCTCGTCGAAGGACCTCGGGCGCACAATATGACAAAGTCCCTGTTGCACCAGTTGATTTGCGCATCGCATCCTGCGTTTGTACCTCGCCAAAGTCGCTTACTAAGACTCGCATACCATCCGTTGTTTCATGAAGGAGACAGTTTTGTGGTTTCAAGTCACGATGAATGTATCCATTGGTATGCAAATGGCGCAGTCCAGACGTGATGTCTCGGAAGAAAGAATAGATCTCATCTAGCTGAAGCATGCGAGGTCCCACAGGGTTCAAGTCTGGTTCGCCTTTTGATTTTCGTCGAAGGCGCGCTTTCAGTTGCTGGGCGGTGGTTGGTGTCTGGATGGAGCCACAAATGTAGTTGTGAAGATCACCGGAATTGCAGTATTGTTGCAGGATAAAGGCACATGGCACACTGGGACCAAAGACATTAATTTTGGCATTCTCTAACCAAACATGGCGATAAGACACCAAATTCTGTTGGGAAAGATGCTGCAAAAGTTGGACTTCGCCCAGGACCTTCTCTAGCCATTCATGATCGTCGCCAACAGGGACACGTTTGCAGGCGTATTGTCCAAGAGACACGCCATCTAGGACGTGTTTGACAAGCAGCACGACGCCTTTCCCTCCCTTTCCAAGCACTTTTTCCTCCACAAAGAACTTCTTGAAATAATCCTGACTGAATGCAGCGGATGAGATCCCTTGGGACGTTGTCGAATGAAATTCCTGAGAAGGGGGGCGTGTAGATCCAGTACTAATTGATCCGTCGGGGAGAGCAGGCTGAACAAGGCGACGATGGGGAGAAGGAGGGGTAGAGGAGCTTGTGGAGCTTGGAAGGCTGTTGTCGAGCATGCGGAAGTAATTCGGGTTGATGAACTCGCCTTCGGGGTCTGTGGTGGCATGATGTCGATCTCGACTATCATCTCGCATGGGCCGATGGCATAGGGGGCAGTTTGTAATATCAACATCACTCTCATGTGTGTCTGAGGCATTGCGGAGAACTAGTTGTTGCGAGTCATGGTCATATACGACCACCGAGTCGTTATGCCGGCTGGTCCTCTGTCAGCCAAAAGAAGTGAAACAATGGGTGAAAACTTACAGCACAACGTCAAGATTCCCCCCATTGTATGGGATCATAGACATGTCTTCTGGCATGACTGCAAGAACATTGCGTGAGCCAAAGCATGGTCAACCTTTGGGAGATGACGAAGGTGAAACCCCACGGCCAAGGGCGGTGAGACCCCAGACAATGAGAACCATGGAAATAGGCTAATGGTTACCCACTCTATTCTTACTAATATAGGTTAGCTTTTTGAAAGCAACTGATACATGAACTCAGACTCACTGACATTTCAACTTCCATCAGCTTCCCTGATAGAGGCATGTAAGGACTTAGAATACCTATAAAGTGATACATAAGGGGATGGGTTCGGAGAGGAACCACACCATTTTACATTTTCGAGAGAGTTCCTAGGTTGAAGAGAAAACACTTAAGGAAACCTTGGAATGAGAAGAAAGTAACATTAGATATACCTACTGACCATAATAAATATTATGTCCATGGAGGAACTCCATTTGAGCTGTCATAGGGGGTGGTGCTTCACGGCTGGTAGGTACGGTTGATCACGAATATTTCATTAATCTTCTTGGATAAGCTTCAGGGGAATCATTGAGAAAGTAATTTGACTTTGCGGTAAATATGATGAGATTTCCATATATATCACGGTGGAGGTTTTATCTTAGCGTCCTTGTTTCGGCTCCTCCTAATTGTGATCTGCTAGGCAGGCACTCCTCCCCACACCTATCTGAACGGAGACTGCGTTTACCTTCGCCAATTATTATACGGCTCTATTGGATAGGTTATGGAAACGATTAAAGTTAATTTGGTGATTGCAATTGGCAGATCAGATAAGCAAGAAGGAAATACAGTGTTGCAGGCTACAGGCAACTGCACCGGAAGGTTCTTGTAGTCAAGGAGAATCCATGGATGACGCGTGGTAATTGAGGTCTTTCAATCGGTGTTGCTTATTGATTTGTCCATTGGTGACATTAAAGTCAAGTTTACTGTATCGGTCCTCTCGGATCGAATTGGTGTTTATTTATGCAAAGTATTGTCCTCTATCCGTGAGCCCGGGCGGGTAATTCGGTCTGCGGCGATAAGCGCAAGCGTCGGATAGCAACTTACTCCGTAGTGCGGCACGAGCAGACTTGAGGCGGAATTCATCCTTTTTTTTTCGGAAGTGAGGAAAATCTCTCAAAATAGTGACCAATAATTAGTCAGGTAAATCAATTCAACTCCATATATTTTGATGGGAAAATTATGTGATCTTTGGTTCTCATCAAGGAGATAACGCGGGATTTTCTCGGTGAACCATACTCTGCCCGCCGAGCCCAACAAAATTAGCAAAATTAACTAGCTGAATTTGCCCCACGGCAGAGCAATTCCCGCGGGATTCACTGTATTTTGTATTGACATGCCAGGGTGATCCGGTGAGCTAAGATTCCTTGTACGGAGTACGGTATTTTATTCTGGGTCCCGCATGCATTGCCAGGTTGTCTTAGACTGCAGGAAAGGGGGGCTGATGAGACGCGAAGTGGGATGTGTGGAGCTTATTAGATTCGTATTTTTTTCTTTTGTCTTAAAACACAGTCAAATGCTTCCGAATGATCTTCAACTAAAAGGAAATGAACCCTCGGAAAAATACTACATCGGCGAGCTGTCAGTACTACAGTAGTAAGGAAGATCGTCCACTGTTAAATAGACACTATGTAGCAGTCGCTAGAGCCCCATTAGCAATTCTACCGATAATGATACTATTGATTTATGAACAGGAGAAGCTTGGGCAGCCACCGTGATTTCCCACCCCCACAATCCCACAATCCCACAATCATATGTAGTACAGTACGGAGTAATCTATAGTTGATTGCGAAGCCACAACCCACCAACAAACATTGGGTAAACATTGTTCTTCAAGATTCACTACTAGTATACTTGTCTAATTTCTGCCACATACTCCACTATGATGCTTAAGTATTTAAAGTTGTTCTTTCCCATATGTAAAAGGGGGACGAGGTTACAAAACCCCCCACCGATAAAAGTTGACTACTGTACGGAAGAAATAAACTTCCGCCTCATTTGTTTCGAATCACACGCTCTTCATGCTGACTCACCCTCTCCGTAACAGGTTGAAATCAGCAAGAACTAGTTACCTCAAGCGTTGTGAAATCATAGTTCGTGATATTGACTTTTTGGGAACACGGGAACAATTCGATGACACCACAGGACCATATTAGTAGGTGGCAAGAACATCCGGATGACAGACCTAGGTCCACGGGTAACACACGGGTTGCTCAAAACACCCGATCCCGTTTCTCCAGCGAGCTGTTGTTAGATGGTCCATCCGACCCGAGCGAGTTGCATGCCAAGCAGAACCTAGGTAACATGGCCGATCACCTCGGACAAATGGTGTTGAAAGGATGAACAGGGGGAGGGGGCGAAGGGAAGGGTGAGGGACCTTATTTTTGACCTTTCCCCGGAGCAACGGAAGAGCCCTTGTTCTGTCCCCGCATGGCCGAAGTCAAAACCACGTTCTAGTATTTTTATCTATACAAGCACTTTGTTAGATATTTGCTGATTTCAGATTAATTACATTCTGATGGTGCGTGGTTGCCAAAGAATATGCAATGCCTCAACTCGACTTAGTGATGCATTCAGTAACATTAGCATTCCTCATCCATCAAGAAACGCACGGTCCACGGCCCACGCCGCATGAGGCAATTGGTGCGCTAAGCTCCATTCAACTAGCTTGGTATTGTCAATACATCTTGTTTTTCATGCAACAATCACTCGATTTGCGGCAGTAGCATGTCAAATCATAATAGCAATTTATTTACCTTTTGTTATACACAAGTTGAAACTGAAAGAAGCCCCTGGGATTCCTATGATTCCTAGATCCCAGTATGTGGGTTCTATCTAGATTACCATGTGAAATACATACTACCTATAGGCTCCGTACACTGTAAGCTCCTATTATCAGCTCAAGTGATTCCAGGTTCTACCTTGAATCCAGTTTACCTCGGTAATATCTTTTCTATTGAATATACTGACCATGGAATCAGAAGCATGGAAACTCGGCTATGTTGATAAGAGTTCCCCAACCAAGTTTTTGGAATTTACCCCAGTGGTAAGTCCTGTATGCGGCATACTAGCTTAATCCCGAACCAGGTAAGCGGGGAGTACTTTGTTCCCCCCCACCCGAAAATAATCATTAGTAGTGACAGCGTACGGAAAGGTATGGCTGGTGGATCTCCACCTGCCCGCTATTGTGTGGGCAATGGTCTGAATGGACTACTAAACGAACGCGGTTCCCCTGGTTTATTCTGTATTGCTTTCTTTCCCTCTTTCTTTCTGCGTCAACCACATCCTCCCCCCCCTCTAAGTAAGTTCCCCTCTTCCCACTGAAAGCTTATTGATCCCATCGTGCCCTCCATCTTTCTGTGGAAATTATTCTGACCTTCCGCATCTAGAGGTTTGCGACGTTTCTCTCTTACTTAATTGTCTGCGCCTAGAGGCTCACAATCATGTCGGATGCCCCCAAACCCTCGGTGGTAAGTTCCTATGCCTCGGATCATTTTTGCCTTGCCCCGCTCTTGCCCGCGTCTTCTTGAGGATTGTTTTGGTGGCTAATTTCATCTCCCATGCAGGTGCACGAGGCCCACGAGGTCGACACCTTCCATGTTCCCCAGGCTTTCCACAACAAGCACCCCTCCGGAACCCACCTGAAGGACATTGATGAATACAAGAAACTCTATGAAGAGTCGATCCGCGACCCTGACACCTTCTGGGCTCGCATGGCCCGCGAACTGCTCACATTCGATAAGGACTTCCAGACAACTCACTTCGGATCGCTCGAGAACGGCGACAATGCGTGGTTTGTCGAGGGCACTCTGAATGCATCCTTCAACTGTGTCGATCGCCATGCGCTGAAGAATCCCGACAAGGTGGCCATCATCTACGAAGCAGATGAGCCCAATGAGGGCCGCACCATCACATACGGTGAGCTGCTGCGGGAGGTTTCCCGGGTGGCCTGGACTCTGAAGCAGCGTGGTGTGAAGAAGGGTGACACGGTCGCCATCTACCTCCCCATGATTCCGGAGGCGGTCATCGCTTTCTTGGCCTGCTCGCGAATTGGTGCTGTACACTCGGTCGTTTTCGCCGGTTTTTCCTCCGACTCGCTGCGGGACCGTGTCCTTGATGCCAACTCGAAGGTTGTCATCACTAGTGACGAGGGCAAACGCGGTGGCAAGGTCATTGGCACCAAACGCATTGTTGACGAGGCGCTTAAGCAGTGTCCTGATGTGTCTACCGTGCTTGTTTTCAAGCGCACTGGAGCCGAGGTCCCCTGGACTGCTGGTCGTGATATTTGGTGGCACGAGGAGGTCGAGAAGTACCCCAACTACCTTGCCCCGGAGCCTGTGAGCTCCGAGGACCCTCTGTTTCTTCTTTACACCTCCGGCTCAACCGGAAAGCCCAAGGGTGTTCTGCACACTACCGCCGGTTACCTGCTTGGTGCCGCTATGACGGGTAAATACGTGTTTGATATCCACGATGACGACCGCTACTTCTGCGGTGGTGATGTGGGTTGGATTACCGGCCACACCTACGTCGTGTATGCTCCTCTTCTCCTGGGTTGCGCAACCGTTGTGTTCGAGTCCACCCCTGCCTACCCTAACTTCTCCCGCTACTGGGATGTCATTGACAAGTACGATGTGACTCAATTTTATGTTGCCCCTACTGCGCTGCGCTTGTTGAAGCGGGCTGGTGATGAGCACATTCACCACAAGATGAAGTCCCTCCGCATTCTGGGGTCTGTTGGTGAGCCTATTGCCGCAGAAGTGTGGAAGTGGTACTTTGAGGCCGTTGGAAAGGAAGAAGCTCACATTGTCGATGTTGGTAACCCCATAGACCTGAAAGGAAACGCGCACATGCTGATTAAATGAACAGACTTACTGGCAGACCGAAACTGGCTCTAATGTCATCACTCCTCTGGGTGGTATCACTCCCACTAAGCCTGGCAGTGCTTCTTTGCCCTTCTTTGGTATTGAGCCCGCTATTATTGACCCCGTCTCTGGCGAGGAAGTCACTGGCAATGATGTCGAGGGTGTTTTGGCATTCAAGCAACCCTGGCCCAGCATGGCCCGCACCGTCTGGGGAGCACACAAGCGCTATATGGATACTTACTTGAACGTATACAAGGGTTACTACGTAAGACACCCATAACCCAAGCCCCTCTGAGGATTGATATTGACAACCTCCTAGTTCACTGGAGATGGCGCTGGCCGCGATCACGAAGGCTACTACTGGATCCGAGGCCGCGTCGATGACGTTGTTAACGTCTCCGGCCACCGTCTCTCCACCGCTGAGATTGAAGCTGCTCTTATTGAACACCGTAAGTGTTTTCTGGGAGAAATTTATAAAATATCAAAACCGCTGACTTCTCCTAGCCATGGTTGCTGAAGCTGCTGTTGTTGGTATTTCCGACGAGTTGACCGGCCAGGCCGTGAATGCTTTCGTATCTCTGAAGGAGGGTAACGAGACCAACGATCAGGTGCGCAAGGATCTAGTCATGCAGGTCCGCAAATCAATTGGCCCCTTCGCTGCCCCCAAGGCCGTCTTCGTTGTGGAAGACCTCCCCAAGACTCGCAGCGGCAAGATCATGCGCCGCATTTTGCGCAAGATTCTCAGCGGTGAGGAGGACAGCTTGGGTGACACCTCAACGGTAGGATTCCTGCCATATTATATTACTTTGCCTTCATCGATACTAATCTTTTTCATAGCTTTCTGACCCCTCCGTTGTGGACAAAATCATCGAAACTGTCCACGCCTCTCGTCGGAAGTAGGAGAGTGCTCAATATTTACGATAATGATTTCTGAAAAGAGTAAGTTCCCTTGAAAATGATATATAGTACAATGGCACCGGTCAAGCATACTGATTATCCGGTGTAGTATGCTCCATAACAAACTCTCGGGTGGTAGGTTGAGATATTTTGTAATTCGGTTATGAGTTTCCCCTTGATGTATTTGAGATTCCCTACCAGTATCATCAGGAGCCATGAGGATCTGATTTTATCCTGCATCTTTTACTGCCACTGTCGTGTAAATCAGTACATCGTACCGTATTTTTCAGTTAGTGGGAGTTCTAGTATTTACTAGTAGTTCTAACCACCGCCCTCACAACGTCTCAAGTTTCAGATTTGACATACCACATCAATACGTAGGAATCCCCGAAAAAGGTCTGGCTCCCGGCTACAGGATACAACCCTGCACCACTCCGTCTTTGCATGCATCTATGCACGAGTGAGTGACGGCAGTCGAGTCAATCCCGCATCCGAGTCAGGCAGCAACCACGTGACGGATCACTGTTGGCCGCGCTGACATAAGCTTATTTCTACCTTCAGCAAACTTGACTTGATTTCTGTCGCGTCTCTCACTCTCTTCCCCCCACGCGCCATCCTCGTCATCCCCCTAACCTTTGACGACGCATTCGTCACATTCTACTGCGCGAGCCCGACCTATGAACACATAGCGTCCTCAGCTCCCGGCCGACGACATGTCTTTCTTCGGAAGTGGAGGAGGGTTCGGCCAGAACAACCAGGGCTCTGCATTCGGGAGCTCTGGCTTCGGCACCAACAATAACACTGCAGGAGGTAGGTTTATAATGATATTCCTTTGCGATCTTTTTACCCATTGCCCTTTTCGATTCCCCTTGTTCTTCTTCGCCTGTGACTTTGTTCCGCCCTTCGGTGCTCTCTTCTCAACAACAATCCGGCGCTCCTGACATCGACCCGCCATGGCCATGACACGCGCAAGGAACCAATTTCATCCCCCAGCCATACAATTCTTCGTCAGGCCCATTCGACGTATCTAGCGGTTCTCCTCGATGTTCAGTGACGCCGCGACAACAGAAGGAGTTGCGAGGCCCAACTTGAAATCAGTCTCTCTGACCGCGATCGCCCCTACTATCTAGGCTTTGGATCTACCGGAACTCCAGCATTTGGAACTAGTAATACTGGAACTGGAACCACTGGAGGCGGTTTGTTTGGTGCAAACACGAGCAGCAGCTTCGGCGCAGGTGCCAGCGGAGGTACGTGCTCAAATCAACTGAGGCTTGCGGTTTCATCCTTGCGGCTTTCCTGAGACGCTTTTCCATCATGCTTTATCGACCCTTTCTCTTCGCTCTATGGACATCATACCCGTGGTAACGCCTGATATGTACGCTCCACGCGTGTGTTTTTTTTCGCCTGCCTAGGGCAGTTGTCAACGAGCGCTAGCGTGGATCAGCATACCTGGAGATTTCCGTGCAACTTGAGTGGCCCGCACACAGTGACACCTCCTTTCTCATCGAGCTACAACTGTCTTATACTTTTTTTCTGTTTTCTTTGTCCTCGTTTTTCTTCGCTGAGCTTAATTTTTGAGACTTTTTGGCTTCTCGTTGGGTTTACTGACATTTTGGTCTTCTAGGATTCGGTACCAACAACAATAACCAATCTGGTTCGCTCTTTGGCCAGAACCAAAACCGTCCAGCGGGCTTTGGAGCTACCAACACAGCGAGTACTGGAGGTGTTTTCGGAAACAACGCAACTGCTGGGGGCAGCGCATTTGGATCTACCGGCGGTGGATTCGGCACCGGCAATGCTGGCGGCTTTGGTAGCAACACCAATGCGACGACCGCCAACACCGGTGGAAGTCTTTTCGGCAAAACTCCTAGTACTGGTTTCGGTACCTCGAACACTGGCAGTGGCTTTGGTTCAGGAACTGGTTTCGGGGCAACAAACACTGCTGCTCCTAGCGGAGGCTTCGGCAGTACCGGTACTGGCACTGCTTTCCAAGGTGCCTTGCCTCCTTGTGAAGGTACCGGTGGAACTCCCTTCAATGCCTTTACCGAGAAAGATACCAACACTAGTGCGACCAACCACTACCAGAGCATCAGTTTTATGCAACCGTACAGCAAGTTCTCGTTCGAGGAGCTAAGACTTGCGGATTATCAACAAGGCCGTCGATACGGTAACGGAAGTGGTCAAGCCGGTGCTTTCGGTACCTCTGCCTTCGGTACACCAGCTGCTGGTGGGTTTGGCACTCAGCAAAATACCGGGTTTGGGGCTAGTGCGACTCCATTCGGTGGTGCCGCAGCTACTACTGCGCCCTCTGCCTTTGGACAAACACAGACTACCGGTGCGTTTGGCAACAGTGGCTCCGCGGGCCTTTTCGGCGGGGCAAAGCCTGCGGGCTCGTTGTTCGGAAACACAGGAAGTACCACCGCGGCTCAGCCCTCAGCCTTCGGCACGGCAGGAGCAACCAGTACAGGATTCGGTAGCAGCACTGGAACCGGAGGATTCGGAAGTACAGGAGGCTTGTTTGGTAGCAACAACCAGCAGCAAAACAAGCCTGCTTTCGGCGCCGCGGGAACTGCCACCACCGGTGGCTTTGGTAGCGGTGGATTCGGCACTCAGCAACCTACCACATCTTCCAATCCCTTCGGAAGTACCACGGCTACAGCCTCGCCCTTTGGTGCTCAGCCGCAAACTGGCACGAATACTCTGGGCGGCTTCGGAACGCAGAATCAAACCCAGAACAAGTCCTTGTTTGGTGGTCCCACGGGCAGTACATTCGGCGCAAATAATACCCAACAGCAAACTGGAACCACGGGAGGCTTGTTCGGTAACAATACTGCTACCGGAAATACAGGAGGCTTGTTCGGAAACAACCAGCAGCAGGCCCAGCAACAGCCTCAACAAGGCGGGACTGGTTTGTTTAATCAAACGGCCAACACTGGCGGCGGGCTCTTCGGCACCCAGAATCAGCAGCAGGCAAAGCCTGGTGGTCTTTTTTCCGGCTCTACCGGCACTACTGGCGGTGCGTTTGGTGGTGGCTTCGGCAGTCAACCTCAGCAGGCCGCTGGTGGTGGGCTCATGAACAACACGCAAAACCAGCAGCAGAAGCCTAGCCTTTTCGGCGGTCCAACTGGTAGTACTGGTCTATTCGGCAATAACCAGAACACTGGTGCCCAGAATGCCGGTGGTAGCCTCTTTGGAACCCAGAACCAGCAGCAGCAGCAACCCGCTGGTGGTAGCTTGTTTGGTAACTCGCAAAGTATGCAACCTCAACAACCCCAGCAGCCTGCTCCCGGTAGTTTCACTTCATCCCTGCTCGAGGGTAACCCCTACGGTAGCCAGTCTATCTTTTCGGGTCTGCCAGCACCCAATGCCCCGTCTCCGGGTCCTCTGGCCACTCCACTCTCCTCCACCATGAAGCAGAAGCAGCGCACCCCGCTACCTGTTTACAACATGACCCCTCATGCTGCCAATCGTCTTGTCACCCCTCCTAAGAGAAACCAGGGCTATGGGTTCTCCTATTCCACCTATGGATCTCCTTCCAGTGCGGCCAGCACGCCTGGCCTTGGCAGCAGCCTGTTGGGCTCAGGGCCCAGCAGTAGCAGTCTGCGTGGTAGTGTCAATGGCAGCTTCGGGCGCAGCTTCAGCAAGAGTTACTCCACTAGCAACTTGCGCAACTCTTTCAACCCTGAGTCAGACAGCATTTTGTCTCCTGGTGCCCTACAGATTGGCAGCGGACGTAGTAATGGCAGCAGTCTCAAGCGTCTTACCATCGATCGTAGCTTGCGCAGCGATCTTTTTGCTCGTCCCGCCAGTTCATCTCCAACCCCCATTACCAATGGCGAAGATGCCTCCCAGTCCGCTGACAAACTGAAGAAAAAGGTCAGCTTTGACTCCCCGGGCGTTTCCGGTGGTGAGCTAGTTCATGTGGAGTCCAAGAGTCCGGAGCCTACCCCGGCAGAGCTCGGGTTCCTTCGCTCCACTCGCAAGAGTGGCAGCCTTAACGGTATTGATACCATTGAGCAACCTGAGATGGAGTCCGTGAGTCGCGATCTTGCCGTTGTTCCCGAGAATGACGAGCCCGTTCCCACTGCTGTTAAGCATCTTACCGTCCCCAGCGGCGATCCCAAACCGGGCGACTACTGGATGTCCCCCTCTGCAGCGCAGCTCCACAAGATGCCTCGCGATCAGTTGAAGCGTGTTGTCGACTTTACCGTCGGTCGCCGGAACTGTGGACAGGTCACTTTCAACGGTGCTGTCGACCTCACCACTGTTGATATCGACAACATCTTCGATGGCATTGTTGACATTGGTCTTCGGAAAATTACCGTGTACCCTGATGAGTCAATCAAGCCTGCTATGGGCAAGGGTCTGAACGTGCCTTCTACCCTACGTATCGAGAACTCTTGGCCTCGTGTCCGTGATAAGAAGAGGCCATCCCCCGTCACCAATGGACCCCTCTTTGATAAACACATTGACCGTCTACAGAAGGTGACGGATACCGAGTTTATCGACTACGAGCTCGCCACTGGCACTTGGGTTTTCACCGTGCCTCACTTTACCACCTATGGACTTGACTATGATGAAGATGAAGAAGGTGAGAGTCTTGATCAGAGCACTATGAGTGGAGGCCCTGACAATCGCACTCCCAAGGCCGATCACCCCATCAGCTTTGAACAGTCCGCGACCTTTTCCATTGACGAGTCGTTCGTTGGATCAATGGCCGGTATGGATGATGACACCTTCGATTTCAAGAAGCACAAGCTAGTTCCTGGCTCTTTCGGGAACCAGGCCATGGCTATCGAAGACCATGAAATGTATTCTGAGGGAGAGACCGAGTCTTTTTTAGAGGAAGGCTCCGCGGGTTCAACTACTGAGCATGACGACGACGTCACCGAGAGCCAGCAATCTGGCGACTCGCTAGTTGGATCTGATGAGGAAGGGGATATGGACATGGCGGGTTCTTTTCCCAGTCTTCATCGTACCGTGGAGCAGGACGATGACCAGAGCAGTGTTCTGGAAACCACCCAGCCTATCTTCAAGCCCTTTGGCACACCACCCAGGCCTCGTTTGAATCTTAGTGGCGACTGGACTGAGCAGCTTCAGCGAACGATCAGCCCCCGAAAGCAGAACCGTGATGCTCTGCGAGAAATCCAAGCGAATGCTTTCAACGACCGGGATCTCTTTAATGAGGAGTCACCAATCGAGAAAATCGCGTCTCCGAAGAAGGGGTTTACCAACAGCATCGACCTGATGAACTCGCTTTTCCAGCAGCAACCTAAGAAGCAAAGTTCAACTTCCCAGCTGAAGTCTTCGAAATCGCAGCCCAAGGGCTTTGAGGTTCGCTCCCCTGCTTTGCTTTGCACTTGACTTCCCCTTCACTTTTGAATTATCCCTGCCCTATGTCCATCCATTCTTTTGTTTACCTTTTCAGTTTTCACCCATCTTGTATCTAGCACCTCCATTCCCCATTCACACAGATAGTACACCAATCCGAGACCAAAGTGCTAAATTTTCTTCTTTCTCTTCCGTACAGTGGCCTTACAACAAACAACCCAAAACATACGCCGGCGATACCACCCAAATGGACCAGAAAGACTCTGCTTTCCATGAGTCTTTCAAACCCCGCTGGGGTCCCATGGACACCATCATCTGTGTCAAAAACGACATTAACCAGCCTCTCTCTGACACAAACCAACGATGGAAGGAACGTTACTCTATCTTCAGTGAGGCAAGGGATATCGCGTTTTTAGACTATAGTCCATCAAATGAGGTAAGCTTCACTTCATCTCCTTGTCAAGAACCATTCGCTAATTACCAATCTAGTCCACGGAAATTCTCCATGTGCAAAAACAGCAGTCTACCATCCAGCGTATTGACGGGATACCTTTGGTCCGTCTAGCCAAGATGAACCTGCACGAGTTCGCGTTGCAACCAGCCCAGGAGGAAGAACGATTGGTCTGGCAGCTGGCCAACATTTTGTTCAATGACGACATCGAGGACGATATTTCAGCGGGTGTGCCTCCTCAGCTGCGACCAAAGTTTGCCCATCGGATTAAGAAGGATCGTTTGACTCGTCTATGGAAGGGCATCATCCGTGACCGACACGCCCATGATCTGGATCATATTCGCTCGCCTGAAGAGCGCGCTGTTCACCTTC
Organism: Penicillium lividum; assembly: GCA_028828245.1. Taxonomy (NCBI): domain Eukaryota; kingdom Fungi; phylum Ascomycota; class Eurotiomycetes; order Eurotiales; family Aspergillaceae; genus Penicillium; species Penicillium lividum. The sequence continues at coordinate 1,952,286 of JAQJAG010000002.1, forward strand.
TCTGCTCTCACCGAATTGAGGAGGCTTGCAAAATATTGGTCGATAGCCAGAACTACCACTTGGCCACTGTGGTTGCACAGATTGGTCGTGATGCCACCTCACAAGCAGACATGGCCAATCAGATTGAGGTTTGGCGCCAGAACAATGTCCTCTCTGAGATGACCGAGCCTGTCCGGGCCCTCTATGAGCTGGTTTCTGGCAATGGCCTTCGCAGTGAAGGCAAATCTGGTGGCGCGTTGGAAGACCGAGCTTCAAGCTTTGTTTTCACTGAGCGCTTCGAGTTGGATTGGCTGCAAGCGTTTGGCCTCCGCCTCTGGTATGGTATCACCGAAGATGAGCCTGTCGAGGCCGCTGTTTCCAAATTCCTGGACGACCTGGCTACTGGTCTGGAACCTGCATTCCCCCACCCCGCGCAAAGTCCCCGGACTTCTGTGCAACCTGGCTCAGACACTCTTGGTCGTGAGTCTCCACTATGGGTTCTTCTCAAGGCATACTCGGCGGCTAGCGGGAATTCAAAGATCCCTGCCACTGAGCTCCCTGCGGCTTTGCTCCCTCAGTCTTTGTCTGGGGATCTGTTGTCTAACCGTTTATCCTTTCAACTGCACCATGTCCTCGCTACTGTCATAGGACAAAACAGCGCTATTGAGATCAATCAAGTCCAAGCTGACCATCTAGTTTGGGACTATGCTTCGGAACTAATCGCCAGCGGAGAGCTTGCCCCAGCTCTCTTTGTTCTTCTTCACCTCTCGAGGCCCGATGATCGTAAGCGCGCTGTACAAGAAAATCTTGCCCGATTCGGTGCACACCTTCCTGACCCCATGTCTCCCGATGGTGTCACTTCTGACCCTGCCTGGCTTCACATGACTGTTGACCTGCAACTTCCCGACGCCTGGATTTGGGTTGCTAAGGCTCTTGATGCCCGTGATCGTGGAGATGCCATTCGTGAAGTTGACTGCCTCATTCGTGGAAAGCACTGGAATGACGCCCATGCTACCTTTTGCCGTATCGTTGGGCCTACAACCATTATATCACGAGACTACTATACCCTCGAGAAGATTGTCAACGGTTTCGGTGATGGGCCCGAACGCAAGATGCGCGGCTGGGCCTCCGGTGGTGGTATCTATGAGGATTTCCTCCGTCTGGCCACTGCACCCCGTGGCAGACGTGACCCGACTCGCCTAACTCGCCTTGTCAATGCACTGGGTGCCCTGGGTGACCGAGTTCGCGATGGTTCCGGCTTGGATGGCTTGGAAGAGCGTGTTGCTTTCAAGGAAATGAGTCGTGCCCTGGCCGGCTGGATTACCCATGAAGATGTTCAGGTTAGTTATTATCCCCGCTCTTTTGCTGTTGTTTCCCTTTTTGGTCACTTTTGCTAACTCGATTGTTAGTCTGTTGAGTCCTCAGCAGTTCTTGATCTCCCCCTGACTGGTGATGCGCGCGTCCTGCAGACTGTGGAGATGAGCAGACGCTACTACGGTGTCGTAATGGCTGGCGGTTTTTAAAGGTGATCTTACAAGATAAACAGGGCATGGATTCGTCTGTATTCGAGCAGTTGTGGCTCGTTATGCTCTTTTGCTTTTTCCAGCATGTTTCAGCAATAATTTCCTTTGTATCATCCCCCAACGTGAACATGTATTCTACTCGATCAATCTTATTAGCAAACCTCCTACAGTCTATGCGAATACGCAGTGCAGAACATCATTGTAGTTCATATTAGTAGTTCTTTTGAAGGTCAATTGGTACTTTTTCATTGTTATATGCTGAATTTGAAGCTCGTGCAAGATGCCATCACCCTGCCCACGGCCACCGGTTCCTTCGAAAGCAGCAAGTGACTTCTCGGTTGTCTATAAAGTTGTTTCTAAATTCACATGTTATATTTACACCATAAGGTCGGTATAGTATCATGCCCTTTCCTTACAGATCCGTCTCAATAGCAGTGGTATCCACTCCAACGGTGAAGTATCCAACCATGCCCTTGGTCAAATCATTACCATCAATAGGAACAACCGAGATAAGCGGGTTGTAACCATTATCGGTATCTTGGCTGTAAACACTATCTTCGGCATTGGTCGTCCGGTTGATCTCAGTGTGGGAAACGTATGGCTCCAAAGCCATGATCTCCTTTTCAAGCTGCTCGTCGAAGTAGATCTGACCAGTGCTAACAGTATTTCCATAGGCCATGGTACCATTACCACGAATAGTCCAGTCAGTGTGAACTTGGACCTGGATATGAATAGCTCTTTCGATGTAGAATCCTAGTATGGATGTTAGCATCAGTAACGAGGCAATCTAGTTGTAAGGTAAGGAAACCAACCGGGGAAGACAGTCTTCATCTCCATCATGCCATTGCGATCCGTCGGCCACATTCCTCGCAGGAATGTAGTGTCATCGGTATGGAGATCAGTAGTGCCAATTTCAAAGTCCGTGACGTTCAGCTGGTCCAGCAATGTCTCGAATGCCGTGTTGGGGGAAAGACCTGTGAAGCTGGAGTAGCTTCCAGTGGCATTGCAATGCCAGAAGTCAACCAGGACGCCTTCTAATGGCTCACATGTGTTCATGTCAAGGACGCCAACGTCTAACCACAAGGGCACACCGGGTTGGTCCTCGGTCATGTCTTGACGTAGAGTCTGGGAGCGGGGCCAGACATAAGGGCCTTCCGTCACCTCGGGAGTCAAAACGCAGGTATCATTCTGAATCACATCGTAGTAGGGAGCCTCGGTTTGGATCTGGACATTGGTGTTTTGCTCGTGGGATCTCTTGCCAAGGTTTCTATTCCAGCTACATGTTCGGAGCAACGAGAGGATAGATCGTGGCGACGAGCAATCTCTCGCTTGGAAATTCCGTGATGAGGGCCTGGGTGGGCGAGGGCTACGGAGACGAACCCGGCAAGGGCCGCCAGCTTGTAATAATGCATGATGAGATAATAAGGGAGTGGTATTACTGGGATGTTGTCTTGAGACTATCCTATGACTATTTATAAGTCTGCAAGTATTGCTAATTCAACACTTCTTGCTCGCTCATTTTTCCTACAGCGATATCCACTTGCGTAAGCTTCTAGGCATTATGGCTTGGCATTTCATGGTAGATTAGCTGTGTTGATATCTCTTTCATCATGGTGAAGATTATCCTGAATAACTGTGGGGAAAGAAGCTGGGCGTCCATCATTTTTTCTGTCTTCAAGCTCCACAAACGCGTAAGTTTAATCAGTCAATCTCTCTTGCTTGCTTGAAATTACGTGTATTGCATATCGTCTCAATCAAGCAACAGACAGAGCCCTGAGGGCTCATCTATGTTGAGGCTTGCGAATCGTTCCTCGGTTGATCTCCGGTAGCACAAATCGAAAGAACTCTGTATGTAACAGAGTAATCTAGTTACCGATGTAAGTCTTACCAGTTTGAAAATTATTACGCGGCCCGGTACTTGGCAGCTCCATGGGTATTTGCCGATTCCTGATCAGATACCGAGCCCAATTTTCGGGACTTGTGGGCAATCGTTGATAAGTCTGTAGATCTCAGGCCAAACATGATACCGATTATGTTAATCCAATGGTTGATATGATGCCCGGGTGCTGATAGATATGGTTGCCCAAGAGGTTTTGTACCAGGAAAATTGTCATAGTCGGCGTCTTCATAATGCCGAAACTCCCCCGATTTATACACTGCAGGTACAGAGGATGTTGGTGTCAACCTGGCGGAGTTCCGGGTGAGTCGGTTTCTTGGCGACTATGATTCTTGGCATCTCAACAGGTACTCCAAGACTGAGCTTCATGTTTTCTTAGAGGGGAATTCTGATGACTTCCAATGTTAAGAAATAATAAAAATGCCTGTGGATTTGTTGATACTATGTGCAATAAAAAAAATCAACATATAAATGTTGGGAGAAAAACCGACGGCTGGCGGATTTGAACCGCCGCCTCCGAAGAGAATTGATTTCTAGTCAATCGCCTTAGACCACTCGGCCAAACCGCCTATTTGTTGAAAACTATCATCAAAGCAAGCTTCATAAACTTTTAAATTTTAACCTAGCTTAAAATAACCTTAGGAGCTGCATTCAAAAGTTGTAAGTTAATAACAGAAATTTTAAAATAATTTGAGCAACCTTCTAAAAGTAGGGCATTAACCTGGTAGTACATTACAACAACCAGTTTCAATTTCAACCCTTTACATTTGACGATTTTGTTAGTCAATAGCTTGAGGGTCCGCAAGTGATATATATCAGTACCTTATGTGCATCATCAGCCGGTTCCCAATGTCCAAGTTTAAATTATATTACCGACATCAGGAGGATATATGTTGACATATATATATTCATTATTCCGTATTAATGGGAACATCAAAAGACTTCCTTGAAGGCACAAGTGTGAAACCAATATGGGCAAAACTTGAAAATGCCCAGTTCACTTTGAATTGACAGTGTACAAATATGCGCAGCCCTGGAGGTGTGATAGCCCAAATAACACCACATATGCATAGTATGACGCGGTGTCCAAAGTCCAGTAGCGCCTACTACCTAGGCACTCAAGTACCCCACACTCATACAGACCAGTCCCCTACACAGGTATTCAAATGTTTGATGGTGTTGGGTTCAGACCGGAACACGCAGTGCATTGAATTCAGCGAGGCGTTTAACCTCGCAATCGCGAGAGCCTCCTGCACTAGGGGCAGCAAACCAATGGTAAAATTGGAAGATGGAACGCGTGGCATGTTTCTTCATGATCGCGTCCATCCAAGAACATCACTCTTCGACGTTCATCCTGTTTGCGATATCAAGCTTTGGGTCGACTGGCAAGGTCATCCTGCCGAGGAGGTTTGAACAACCGCTGCTGTTTTATTTCATCCAATAAATATATGAAGGATGAATATAGAGTTTTTATGCAAATACCGAAGATAGGGTGTTTTCAAAGACTGGCTGGTCCCTAGGTTGGATCACAACTCCAGGGGTGGATAACTTGAATCGTGGCCACTAGTGTTGTTTAAGGCTACTAGGGGACAGCGCAAGGGTCGGAGCGAGAGAGAGATAGCAAGTGAGGAACTTCGAAGTCATGATAACTGGAGCTGTCACATCTAATAAGGCTCACTCACACAAGATGGTGCCAGGCTATGGATAAGGTGAGAGTGAGGTGACACGTCACACATAGGAATCTCGTTCGAGTTATTTACATTCCTACAAAAATACAGCCAAGCTTTCTCTTCTCCAACCTTAGGTCACTGACCTAAGCCTTGATGAAAAGAAAGAGCCACATAGTGGAAGTGCCAAAGAATGCGCCTGTCAAAGACCCGAAAGCCGTTGAACAAACCAGTCCGCCGCGATGTGCAATGCAGGGACCAATCTGTGGTGGACCGCCTTCATGATCGCAGCCACCCAAACAAGGTAAGTATGAAGAAGAAAGAAAAAGAAGAGGAAGGAGGAGAGAGAAGGGAGGTATTTATACCCGTGGGGGAAGGCGCTAGCGAAGCGAGGGGGCGCCGTCTTAAGGCTTCAAAATAAGCCTTTGTTTATGTAGCATAACTGTAAACACATTTTCCATCAAATAGGCGGTTTGGCCGAGTGGTCTAAGGCGATTGACTAGAAATCAATTCTCTTCGGAGGCGGAGGTTCGAATCCTCCAGCCGTCGTTCTTTTTTCTTTCTTTATTTTGTTTCCTCTGTCCATCCGAAAATGCCCTCTTTCACATAATGAGAGTCATCCTTTGGGTGCGAATTCAACCAAGCCTTTCATTTCAATATGTATGTATGTACATTTTTTACCTCTTTTTATTGTCCATATTCTTCAATGTTTAGCACAGTTTCTTAAAAGAATCTATATAGACTTGTTGGCACCAATTATGTGATTCCCGCTTCGACATTTGCAAAACAACTAGTATCTACCGATTAAGTTTACCTTCAGTCAGAATACCACATTGTCTTTGTCTCTAAAAACTGCATATTACATCATTTCGCAGGTAGAGGCAGAGTTCCTGTCGATCATCATCCAAAGGCGGTTTGGCCGAGTGGTCTAAGGCGATTGACTAGAAATCAATTCTCTTCGGAGGCGGCGGTTCAAATCCGCCAGCCGTCGGTTTTTGCTTTTTGCTTTTTGCTTTATTTTTATTCAAATTGTTGTCGTTATCCGCAATCTAGGGCTAATTCAACGAAGACGAAGGCCCACAGGGCTCATGCTATAAGCTAAACCTAAAGCGGTACTATAAGACCCACATATAACTGCTTGATTTGTCTAGACTTGAGATACAATGCATATACAAAGGTTGCATGTACACGACTGGTGTCGAGGGATCATGCAAGATACAAATCAAATATCATCGGTCGCAAGAGACTTTGAACGGCCAGCCGTCTTAGGCGTCTCATCATTTAGTGTATTGGTTGAACCCCGAACTTGATTAATTCATATTTGTTAGCAATTGATGGCATCGGAATACTTCATTCTCCGCAGAGTTAGCGGGGGAAGAGTGACTGACGCCTTCTGTTTTCCATTTGCGCGCAGGAGACGCCAAATCGACTGCTTGGCAACCTTATGATTGACCATTGCGAGAAGTTCTTCGTATTTGATATGAGGATTTTTCTCAACAGCTTCTAAAATCTTTGCTTTGTCGTCTTCGTCGAGCTTTTTCGGCCGGCCAGAGCGTGGAGATGAGGCATTTTGTACTCTCTTGTCTTCTCTGTGAACTGTACTAACGATTGTTCTGTATGGAATATCGGGGTATTGGTTTTGAATTTGTTTATAGCTCCACCCGGCTATAGTCTTGAGAGTGCAAATTCTAGTGCGAGTAAACGGATCTAGCTCCTGTCGACGTCGAGGTGCTGGGCTGGTTTGAGTTGCATTTTCAGGGGTATTCTCACTGGGCCTTGGAGGAAGATCAGCGGTGCGAATTGGAGGCATATTGGCTTCGAAACAGCCTCAAAAAAGGATAAAATAACAAAGGTAAAGCGTTTTGCACTAACACCTGACGAAAAACGTGGGATGAATAGCTCTACGTGGCAGTGCAGAAGTTTGAAACACCAACTTTTACCGCCTTTCGTTGACCAACCACTATTTAGATCTTGCTTACTGCCTATAGCACTATGGGTTCTGGGTGTTTATTATCTTTTTTGATGAAGTTTGACATAGCTTTGGAATCCTCCCCAGTTAGAACGAATACAGCAAAAGATGTATTCAAGTATTGATGTGGGTAGTGAAGAGGCTTCCAGCGACAGATAATGTGGCAGAAATTATACAACCATAATGGTTTGTCTCAAACTTCTGTAGAATGTTGAGACTTTGCAAGCCTGTTGAAGAAGCGTAAAATCTAGCCTTTTACATCAACAGGCGGTTTGGCCGAGTGGTCTAAGGCGATTGACTAGAAATCAATTCTCTTCGGAGGCGGAGGTTCGAATCCTCCAGCCGTCGTTTTTTTCTCCTTTCATTTATATGTTGATCCTTTTCTATTTTGCTCACCTAGGCATAATGTGCCCTAGTGTTTTGCCATTAATTAACTTCTCAGGGATCCTTATTTCCCTGGTATTCGCGGCTTAACGAAGGTTACAAGGCCGATGAGTTTCCGAGCTTGGGTTTCTACACTCGACTTATTATATCCCAGACCACAAGGAAATACTTTCCATTAGATGTTCCTAAGTACACACTCAGAGCACTGGTCTTGGTTAATTCTTATGAGATTTGTATCGTTAGCCAAGTGGTCAATATTCAAAGTGCTCTCTATCTTTGGAATGCCCGCCGCGAATCATATATCCGTGATGTGTCTGGCTATAATGTAGCGAAATAGCAACATGATTGAACTGCAAAATAGCAAATAAATTGACGAAGTCTTGATAATTATTTTCAACAATCCTAAGGAAATATATACCAACTCTCAAGTGGTGGCGACGTACCTCTATGTGCATAGATCAGCCCGAGTCTGCGGAGTTGTTGCGGAGCACGGCAGATCTGGAAATTCTCCAACTCCAATTCCTCAACCTCCCCCCATTCAACCTCCCACTCTCCAAAGTTATCCCTCGAGCGCAGAGTGGACATATCACAAGGATAATCCCTGGCACAGCGAAAAGAGAACCCATTCATGCTTCGTCAAATCTTCGCGGCCGCCCCGTCGGCGCGACTTGCCAGCCCGATCTCGACCGGAACTCTCAAGACCCAAATCACCCAACCAACATGGCGCCTTGTACGATATAACATCCCATCATAATCTAAACAATCGCAAAGAGATAGATCTGACAACTGTTATACATAGAATCCCGCTCCAATCCCCTGCACTCCTCGTCTGTTCACCACCACATCCCCAGCCCGCTTCACCACCTCCGCAATCCTAAACTCCTCTCCCTTCCGCCTCTCCACCGACAAACATGGATCTTCCATTCCCTACCCAGAAGAAGACCCCTACAGCCAATACCCACCCAAGCGACAATGGCCTCCAGACATGTCGAAGCTCTCGCCGAAGCACCAGTTCCGGCTTGAGCGTAAATACCGCCGGCGCGCGGCGCTGAAGTATGCGCGACCAAAGTTTATTAAAATGGTTACATTGGCCCAGTGGGTGATTATTGGATGTACGTTGGAAATCAAATTCTGGATTGATCATGGTTACTGACGTGAGATTATAGTTGTTGCGGTCTATGCGATTCTGTTCATGAATTGGGATACGAAGGGCACGCCGTTTGATGGAGTAAGTATCTCTCTTTTCTTCACCTAAGGCTTAACACATTGTCATATTGTGTTATGGTTTTGAATATGAGCTAACCATCATATCTTTTATAGATCCGAGAAAGCTTCTTCTCTGGAATTCAAGCGATATTCACTAGCCCCCCGCCTCGTGGTCCAGCGAAGAACTCCGAGGAAAAGAATTGAGCGCTTAAAGGCGTGGAGGATTTCCATGGTTGTATATGGCTAATGCCTCGTATATTATTGTACAATATCATTTCTTCGTATAAGAGTGCATCATTATCGAAATCCCATCTTTATCATGAGGCTGTATTTGAGCCCCCTGTTTGTTGATCCCGTAAACCAGCTTGTGAGCTATCCGGTGCAGCTTGCTGGTGACTTCCTTGCTCATTTTCATCATGAGTATGCTGATTATATTGTTCTTGTTGGTTGTTCTGTGTTTGATCTGCTTGCGTTTGCTCCGACCTTATCAAATAGACATCAGATCTCTATCCAGCACTTCAAAGAGTAGATCCATACATCTGATCCTGTGAGCCCTGAATAGATCTATCTTTGCGAGGTCGTCCAGACCTCGGTCGTGATTGATTATTGACGCGCCTGTTCTGTGATTGGCATGTGAATTTGATTGTCGAGAGTGGGATATCTGGGTATGCTTTGTGAATGCGGCCATAGGACCACTGAGCTGTTTCTCTGAGTTCACAGATCCTAGTCCGCATGTAGGGGTCGAGTTCTTTTCGCTTGCGAGAAATCATGGCGGCAAGTTGTAGCTGGTCTTGTCTTTATCGTGATCGCATCAAGATATCGGGTATTGCCGGAGCGGTGTGGGGAAAAGTATGTTTACCTGTGCCACAGATACTACATCTAAGACCATAATTTGTACAAGGGAAAATAATACTGAGGTGAAACGTGCAGGGGTAAGATTAATCCAATGACGTGTCATTCAATTCTCATTTCTGTCATCGATTGTCATGAGCAAATCTGGTCGAAACTATGCAACTCCGAACAACACCACGAATGCCAACGCCTGACCACCCAAAAAATCAAAAATCAAACAGAGTCAGTCCGATGAGCCTGCAACTGGTAGTGCTGGTACAAAGTCGTCTGTAAAATGAACCGTTACGCCATGTCATGAAACGTCAAAGATGGAATGGAAATATTGAAAAGGGGGAAAGAAAACATAGGAGAGAAAGAAATTAAAAAGTCAAACAAGGAAGTCACTTGTTTGACTAGAGCCAACTGCGTAGATCACTGGATGGTGACAATGGACTTGGAGCAGCACGGCTGTCTGGAAGGTTGAGGGGGAGATTCAGTGCCAACTCCAGCTTTGGTGGCTTTTCATCAACCAGACCCTTCTTGGGGCTTCCCGGTGCAGCCTTCTTGGGTGACTTGGTAGGAGAGCCGGGCTCTCCAGAGCGAGGGGGTCCCTCACGCACCGATGTGTATGGCCAGCCATCTTCCACTGCCGCGGCCACCCAAGTGCGTAGACATTCATGAACAGAGGAGTAGAACTTCTCCTTGCAAGTGCGCATGGTGCCACCCATGACCTTCTCAAATCCAGAGGCTCGGAGCTCAGAGCGGAGTTGATTGCGCTCATCAACGGTAGGGAGAGAGGCAACGAGACCGTTCAGAAGATCGAGATGGGCGGCCAAATAGTTTGTAGCATCCCATTCAACACCCCCGACGTATGGAGCTGCTGGGACAGGTGGGCGAGGAGCGGGGAAGTGTCTCTGGGAGAATGGGCGGCTGTCCACAGGACATTTCTCGGTGAAGGGATCGTCCGACTTGGGATCTGCCTTGGGGAGTGGGATGACGTTCAGGTGGTGCAGGAAGATCCAGAAGACCTCTTTCGTCACGTTGGTGACTTCCTTGCACCACACGCGGTAAGGGCGGGATTGATATATATTGGCAATGAACGAGACCGGCTGGTTACCATCAGCCGGTAAGGGGTCACGTAGGTAGGCAAGAAGCCGCCCGGCACGTTCAACGGGCAGCTCGCCTGGAGAGTTTGTAGAGAGTTGTGTGAAAAGGAGGTTGATGATAATTCCCCGGGTTGTGAACTCGCTGGGGCCCTTCCTCTCTTCGTCAAACAGCATCTTCAACAAGGCGGGGAAGAGTTCTGCCTCGATGCTGGTGAGGTGAGCAAGAGCAATGGATGTTGTGCAAAGACCCTTCAGGCAAAGCAGAGCTTCATGGAGAAGGGTATCCTCGTGGTCCTCACTGGGGAAAAGTTAGCCGAGGGTCTCTTGAGCTACAATGAAAGGGAAGTACTGCATACCGCCATTCCATCTTCATAATGCGGTAGATGAGCTGTACAATTTCATCCATCCCGCCTTCAGTAATGAAGCTGTTGACCCAGCTTACTGTCTCATTGCGAAGCAGGAGACGCAGCTTATGCAGCTTGCCTACTTCAATTATTTCCGGCTTTTGGATCTCTCTCAGATAATGCACAAAGTCCGATGGGTCCGCCGCAGTGTCCACGGCAGCCGCTTCGGAAAGAGTTGCAGTCGAGCCACCTGGGTGAAGTGTTGTATAAACGCCAACAGGCTGCGAAAGATCTACCGAACGTGGACGAGCAAACGTTCCGCTCTCTGGCCTGGCCTTTTTGCCCGGAGACGAGGAGCCTCTGCCGAAGGTGAATCCACGGCTTCTGGACCGTGATCGGGAACCCTTGCGGTCCTGTGACTTCTGCTCATCTTTGGACTCCTTTCCGCGCCCACGGCGACTTTCAGTGGTACCCGCACTGTTGGGAGCTACATTTTCAGATCGATCCTTTTGGATGAAGTCAACTTTGATATTGGTGTCAAGGGAGCGCATCTTGTCTCGCATGTTATGGGGGATATTTCTTGCATCCTAAAAGAATTAGTTAGAGAAGGCCTTGGGGGAAAAAAACCAACAGTCAACATACCAATAGCTTTTCAAATTCGCTTTCGACGTCCTTGGAATCAAGATGTCGGTGAACTTCAGCATCTTTGTCCTTGGCATTAAATGCTGAGATAGCAGCCTGCACACGGGACAATCGCTTAGGGTTGGCATCCTTCTCGGGAGATTTAGGTGCTGGAGACTCAGGAGCTGACATCTTCCTGGCTCTTTCCAGACCGTGACTCTTAGACGGGGAACTGCCGACCCGGTCAATTGCATTGACCTCATTTGTGGGGAGACGCTGCAAAGTTCCCAGCACATCCTTCACTTTCTTGTTGGCCGTAAAGTTTTCTGACTTGGGGCGCGGCTTGCTCTCGCCAGCTCTGGTCAGCGAGGGTTGGTGATAGTCATAAAAGTTTCGTTGCTGAGCGGGGCTGTAGCCCTTGGGCGTGTAGAGCGAGAGCTCGTCTGCGACACTTCGGTGCCGGTCTGCTGTTGAATTCTGTCGAGATCGATTGGCCTGTTGTTGATACGTTGGGATAGGGTCTTGGGGCCAAATTGGCGATGGCATACTGTCAACCAGATCGGTTGGGCTGCGGTTCTCTTTATCGCGGCTCTGCTTTGAACCATCCTTACGGCCCCGCTGTGATCGTTTTAGAATGGCCGAGAGACTGTTGTTCGATTTGGCCTTCTTCGGTTTCATTTCATTTGACACTTCGGGTTCCTCGGACTTCCCGTCTTTCCGCTCCATATAGCTTCTCAGCGACTTTAAGGAGACGGTGCTCTTCGTTTTCTTATGCAGGACCCCCTTGCCCTCCTTGCTACCATACTTGGCCGTTGGAACGTGGCTATCCCCGGCATCGCGGTTTGGAACTATCTCACCCAGTGGAAGATGACCGGGCGCGGAGGTAGGCTGCTGAGTCCATGGAAAGGGACCGGGATCGGATGTTTTGATCGGTGGAAGCTGTGGTGGCATGGCATCGTCTGCGGACTGGTTTCTCTTGTGCTTTGATGAAATCATGGCCCGGAAAACGGACGATTTGGGAGCACGGTGGGCATCCTCGAAGATCTGAGGACCGGAGGTAGCAGATGCCATTGGTATCACCGTTGACCAGCAACTGTGGCACGTTAGAATATTGACCGGGGCGTCTCGAGGATGCGGGTAGGGACAGCGGCAACTTACGGAGACGTTTTCAATGGAACAAAAATACAATCACGCTGAACTGACAACACCTAGCGCAAACGGGCCTTGAGGATCCCCAAGAAAAGGAAGCGCAATCAATGCAAAATAAAACAGACAAATGCGAAGCAAAGTGGGATTGAAAAGAATCTGGGTGATAAAAAACAAAGCCGGGCACCCGGGGAATTTGAGTGTCTTGCTGCTAACGGCAACATCAAGGATCAGATCCCCACTTTGCTTTGGGTCTGAATAGCTAGCGTGGTGAGGCGATCCTTGGGGTTGGTTGGATTGCAGGTGGAGGAGTAAACAACGTGCAATTGGCTTAGTTGCACAGGGCAACGGGCGTTGTTGGCGGTGAAAGTTGATTGATTTGTATAGCAGAAAAACCATCATCACCCTGCATGTCTACATCTTAGGGGTTTCTATGGTTTCGTTTCCCCCTCATTTCCCTTTCTAGGGATCTTGCAGTATCCTTGCAGGTGGTTTGTTTATGGGGTCGGGTTCCAGATGTTCTAGATCTTGGCTCCATGGATACACATCCTCCGCTTGCGATCACCACTCCTGACTCGACAAGATGGAGATTGGGCACCTGCACATCTGTCAAGCTGATGAAATGTAGCTCAGGCCAATTTTCGAATTCCAAGAAGCAGTCCGGACCACAGTGTGAGCACAATGGCAGCTCGCGTGCGTGCGTATCCTTCCGTTGACATCATGCCCCGATCGCTGCGGGACAGCCCTGTTTACAATTCCGTTTCATGACCCCTCATGATTGATGTCAAGTTCTTTTCGTCATACCGAATGTCCCGATATTTTCCAGCTTATTTCTTGATAAACATTAATCTCCAACCTTATCCCCTTGTGTACCTGTATCGGAGAACCTTGAAATCTGGGTTCATTTCCCCGCGGGTGGAAACTCACGATCCACAGCCGTTTGCGAACGCGGGGCAAGTATGTAGGACAATCAAATCAAACAATTGAACGTTCTCGGCCATATGATCTCTACTGATAAATTGAAATTAAATTGAAACAGATTTAAAGCAACAAATTTATCTTTTAACTTCACCCTTACGTATTAGTTCGCGGTGAGAACTCGGATGATCTGGGCAAGACCCGCCAAAGTTTAGTTTTCAATGCTCAAGCGTCAGAACCGCGTCAAAAAATCGGGCAGTTTCGGGCTCTCCCAGGGTACTATCTCGGGTGCTCATATACAATTTCCCCCCGATTAGCTTTCGATTCTGCAGACTTATTACAGATCTCTTCGCCCACCAAATCACACCCCGCATTTTTTAAACAACCATGAATTGCCCCTCGCGCACTGACGACACTCTCCAGAACCCGGGTTGGAACCAGAACCCGCCACCCTTGAACCCTGATATCACCACTCGGAATGACTTCAATGGCATCGCTAACTCTCGCGTACACCGCAAGAATGCCACAGGCACAAGCAATGCAATAGGTGGTGATACCTTGTGCATAGACACTCAACCGATCAGTCGGCAAGACTCTGATCCCGAAATTGAGAAAATCCCCGATGGCGAGGTGACCGCAGCCTCGGGGTGTCCAACACCCACGAGAGCAAGCGGATCACCTCGCCGTCCTTTCAAAGATTACATTTCCTCCAATGCTCTGCAGTGTGCCCGCACTCTGGTCAAGTTTGGCCGTTTCATCGGTCCTGGGTTCCTCATTGCTGTTGCCTATATCGACCCGGGCAACTACTCCACCGATGTTTCTGCCGGTGCCACCTACAAGTATGCATTGCTGTTCATTGTGCTCCTGTCCAATCTTTTTGCCATTCTGTTGCAGTCGCTCTGCATCAAGCTTGGTTCTGTGACTGGCCTTAACCTCGCAGAGAATTGCCGTGCACATCTCCCTCGGTGGATGGTTTACATTCTTTACGTTCTCTCCGAGGCAGCTATTATCGCTACTGATATTGCAGAGGTGGTTGGATCAGCCATTGCGTTGAATCTACTCTTACACATTCCACTCGTAGCGGGCTGCGCCATCACCTTGGTCGATGTCTTTTTCCTACTCCTTTTCTGGCGTCCTAATGGCTCCATGTTGGGACTACGTTTGTTTGAGTTCTTCGTCATGGGCTTGGTACTGGCGGTCGTCGTTTGCTTCTGTATTCAGCTTTCTCTGATTGAGGAGCAGTCCGTCGGGGAGGTTTTCCGTGGCTTTCTCCCATCATCTGCCGTCGTCCAATCAGAGGGGTAAGTGTCGATAGTGTCGATTGAATGTTCCAATATTGCTAAATAAACTAACACCTTGTTGTAGACTTTACCAGAGTTGTGGTATCCTCGGTGCCACTGTCATGCCACACTCTCTCTTCCTGGGTAGCGGAGTAGTACAGTCTCGTCTGAAAGAATTTGATACAACCGCTGGATATGTGGAGTCTACCGTGCCAACAGGAAGCACCGATGGAGAAGTAAAGTATCGACCAACTATCCATGCCATTCGTGGTTGCATGAAGTACTCGATAATCGAGTTGTCGCTGTCTCTCTTCACCTTCGCTCTCTTCGTCAATAGCGCTATTCTCATTGTCGCCGGCGCATCCCTATACGATGTTCCCGGCGGTTCCTCCGCCGACCTCTTTGGAATCCACAAACTCCTTTCTTCATCTATCTCCCCTGCTGCTGGTCTGATCTTTGCTTTGGCTCTACTGCTATCTGGTCTCTCTGCTGGAATTGTGTGTACAATGGCTGGTCAGATGGTGAGTGAGGGAATGCTTAACTGGAGTATTCGACCATGGCTTCGCAGAGTCATCACCCGCTCTATCAGTATTATTCCCAGCATCATTATCGCAGCCGCTGTTGGCAAGGACGGACTGGACCGGACATTAAACGCTAGTCAAGTTGTCCTCAGCGTTATATTACCATTTGTTTCTGCGCCGCTCATCTGGTTCACATGTTTTAATCGCTACATGACCGTCCCTATTGAGCAATCCAGTGACGTCGATGGGGAGGTTGAAGTTGCGCAAATATCGATGCGAAACAGTCTGTTCACCTCCATTGTTGCCGCACTGGTGTGGCTGCTTATTGTCGTTATGAACGTGGCTCTGCTTGTTTTGATCGGAATGGGCAAAGCATGATTTACATTGCATTAACGTTACGGGATATCCGGTTCATAGTCTTACAATCCTAAATTCTTACTTTATGGCAGAAGCGATGGACAATATCAGGGATTCTGAACGCTGTAAATGATCATATTATCGCATAATGTGAGCCTTAGCTCTGGAGCCGATATGGTCATCCTGACCGCTGTATAAAATCCCAGCCCAACTCCATAGCCTAAGACCCGAAATCACAGACAAGGCCAGGCAGTGTATTTTAAACCCAGGCCCCAGAGTTTAGACAAATTATCCAAGACCGCCAGCAGCCTCTTTGACCTTCGCCTGCTCTGGTGGCTCATCAATAAACTGCGGCGGCGCAACCTCGTCTTGTAAGAAACTTGGCATCGCATCCTCTCCAATTCCCGTGTCAAACATCGACTCTTCCCCAAGCGCCTCCAGCTCGGCATCCAAATCCGCCTCATCAACCTCCTCAGGTAAATCATACGCCCGAGAAATGCTCTCCTGGATCTCATTGCCCACCTCCATCAAATCCGCCATCTCATCTTGCATGCGCTCGATCTTGTCAATGTCCACCTTACCATACTGTTTCTTTAGTTCCTTGGTAGTCGTCTTCATGGCATCGACAGTGGTCATCACGTTCTTGAGATTATCTTGCATCATGCCTGCTTGCTCCATGTTCCATGATTGCTGAGAGAGCTGGTCACGTTGCCCTTCGTATTGCTTGCGGCGCTGCAAAACTTTCAGGGCCTTTTGACGAAGAGCATTTTTGCCGGGCCCATCGCGCATCTTAGAGAGTTTGGCTTGGTATGTTGAGAGTTCGGCGTTAAGGGCGGAGAGCTTCACATCGATGCTAGCGACGCGGTCGTCAACCTGGTTTATGCAGGCTGGTTAGTTGAGGGTTGGTGAATTGTTGCGATAGAAGCTAACCTTGCTGATTGCACCATCTAGAGTGGGCTTAGGAGCCGTACTCTTGGTGCCGAATAGGCGGTTCATTGTGACGAATCGAGACCAAGCTTAGAAGAGGGGCGGGAGGGGTGTTGGGTGGTTGATTTGTTGTAGGTGCTCGCCCTCTAGCCTCCCAGTCAAGAGTAGTCAAGCTCGGTGTTTGAACAAGATAAGTTAACTTGTACGGTTGAGGTATAATGTGTAAACGGGTACTCAAAACGATCGACCGCAGTCACAGGCACCGATAATGATAATGCGGAGGGCGACGTCAGATCAATGCCTTAACGCCTCAGGCACAAAATACACGTGATTATTAGCCTTATGAAAGCTGAATGGATTAGTTTGCACATGAACGACCTCGGAGCTGATCAATTGATACATGATCATATAGATTGTCTTATGAATATATGCACGTATGGTATATTCTGTAGCCACCTGACATCCTATAAACTCGAAGTTATCAGATGAATGTGATCAGGTGTCTAATTTGGGCTGGAGTAGATTGGGCACTGGGCGGGACGCACCAGTTACTTCCCGCCCCACGCCAGATCTAGCGAGAACGGGAGGTACGTGGTACCCACGCCTGGGCCATGTCTCTGAGCGAGACTCGAGATTGATAACCGCCAAAAAATCAAGATCCAAATTCAAATTCAAATCCAAACCAAAACATTTTAGGCCTTGTATATGTGTTTTTCTCTTAATATATGCAAATTCTTGGAATTCTCCGGGTTCAATTTAAGCGCACGAGGTGACGCCTCCGACTCTGCAGGACCCGGATGTGGATTTAGATTTCTAACATAATCCGATGCCGAGAGGATTTCGCAATCCCTTTAGAGATTGGTATTGAGTTCACTTATTATTTCGAATTTCGAGTAAATGAAATACAAAGCGATCTGCTTAAAATCTGAATTATTGAATTATTTAATGATTTCTATAGCCTGTAGTCGTAGATATAATGGCTTTGTAAGGAGTTTGCTTATCTGCCATTTGGTCGGGGCTACAATCCCCGCGCAGATGATTACATGTGTGTGGTGTCAAGTCCGCCCCTGCACTCGTGCGAATCCCTCTTACCAGCTTCATCTCTCACCCTCTTGCGCTCGCCCCTTCCTGGATGGACCGCGCTAAGAGAATATTCTACATTCCCACCGTGTGATCTCTCTCTTATTTCTTCACTCCATTTCTTCTTCCCTTTCCCGCCCTCCCAAAAACTCACACCGGAGGGCAACTGACTTCCTCTTTTCGTCATTCTCCTACTGAGGTTTGTGTGTCTCAAAATTGTCCCTTCCGGTCTCTTGCTTTTTACCGACTGCCTATCTTGCTTCTCTCTACCCGATTCCAACGCATATCGTTGGAATCGGTCCCCGTGAGATCTAGCCGCAGCTCGGGTGCACACCATCAGCTCCGTCATTGATGCAACCAATCTGGACTTCGCGCTGACCCCCAAGATCCACAGCGCTAGCTTCACTCCGAATCTATTCTCACGAACTTCCGACCCCTCTCCTAGAGAGTCGAGTTTCGCCCTCCCCCCGCTTTCCGCGACAACCCTGTCTGTGTGTGGATAACGACGGTGGTTCACCCTGCGGAAAATTCCACTCCTTCCCGTATCCTACTGCCAACGACCCGTGTATCATAGACCGCTCCGTTAAGATATCTCGGAGACTTACGACTTGAAACGTCCCATGAATCGTCCTTTCCGGCTATATACTCCATCATGTTCTGGCGTTTTGGGGGATATGCAAGTATCTCCAGCATCGATACCCTTCTCGAGAAACCCGGGGTCACTGTTGAGGACTTCCTGGACGAACCGGAGATTATCCAAGAACTGAAACAGCATAATACGAAACTCATAGAATATCTGCGCGAGGAACATGTCTTGAAACGGCTTATGGACTACGTGACTGCACCGAGCTTGGTGAACGATGATCACGATGACGACGACGATGCCAACGAGAAAAACACTGCCAAATATGCAGGTTCGGGAGAGCAAACAGACAAAAATGACAAGGATGAAGAACAGGAGTCGGATCCCTTGAAGAGTGTTTTGGATTCGGATGACCTGGAGAGAATTGAGAAGTCGCGCCTGAAGCACGCCTATGTGGCTTGTGAGATTCTTTCGTCGGAGACATGGACGATTCTCGAAACCATTATGGAAAACCCGACCTACCTGCGTGACTTCTGGGGATTCCTTCGGCGGCCGGCGCCTCTCGACTCCCTACAGGCGAGCTATTTCACCAAAGTGAACGAGACGCTGCTTGATAAAAAAACGGAGGAGATGTTGGATCTTTTGAAATCACTGGATGGGATTGTGCCGGCTCTGCTGCAGCATATTGATAATCCAATGGTTATGGACCTCCTGCTTAAGATCATTAGCCTGGAAAAGGCGGAGGGTGGTCAAGGTACTGTTGACTGGCTCCAGTCCCAGAATTTGGTCCCTACTCTTCTTTCTTTCTTGTCTCCGGATCACGCTGCGTCAGTCCAGACGTCCGCAGGTGACTTCCTAAAAGCCATCATTACCATCTCCGCAAACGCAACTCCTAACGATCAATCTTGCATTGGTCCGAATAGCCTCACCCGTCAGCTAGTTTCAGCTGACTGCGTGCAGCAGCTCGTGGATGCTATGCTCAAAGGTGGTAACCCATTGACGGTTGGCGTGGGCATTGTAATTGAGGTTATTCGCAAGAACAACTCCGACTATGATCCCGAGCACCTAGGAAATCCTGAGTCGATGCCAACGCCTTACGACCCAATATACCTTGGTAGTCTTCTTCGTTTGTTTGCGAAGCACATCCCCCAGTTCATGGCCTTGATTCAGAGTCCCAAACACACTATTCATGACGGTAAAACCTTCAAGACCGTCGATCGAGGTCGCTTGAACTCTGCATGGGGTGGAAAAATTGAGCCACTTGGGTTTGATAGGTTCAAGACTTGTGAATTGATGGCCGAGCTGCTGCATTGTAGTAACATGGGTCTTCTCAACGAGCCTGGCAGCGACGAGTATGTCCAGCAACGGGATGCCGAGCGTGAGAGGTTGATTAAGGAGGGATACTTCAACCCGCTTCGGGATGAGCAATCCGGCATGGAGTACAATGACACCACAACCGACTTTACCAATGGATCAGCCCTGGATTCTGGATCTCCCGAGGATGTCAAGGGTGCGCACATGCCTCGCGCAGGTGAAGAAGAAGGGTTCGAGGATGTTAGTGCTTCTGGCGTTCTTGTTAGTGAGAAAGGAGAACAGATCGAGAATGAAGCTGCTTCCTTGGAGCAGACCGCAGGCTCAGAGGGCTCCAATGTCGACACACAAAACACACCCGAGTCCTCCAAATCTCCAGAATCGGCTATTGGTCTTGCGGATCAGATGGGTGAAATTAAACTTGAGGGCGAGCAACAAATTTCATCACAGGATCAAAATGAGCAACCTGTGGTGTCTACTAAGTCGGAAGATGTCCCACCCCCACTTTTTGCATCGAAGGAGCAGCCTCTAGAGTCGACTTCTGAACTTGTCGAGCAAGTCGAGGGCTCCTCTGCTATCACTGAGCCTGCACAGGAAATCAGCCACAACGATGGCGGTGCGGAAGATCCCGCCGAACAGTATATTCAGTATGACACGGACGGGCGCCCGGTGGTTGGAGATTACCTAAAAATCAAGTTTGTTGAGAACAAGGTAGTCCCAACAATCTTGGTAAGTTATGAGTAACAATGTTTTTTCTATACCTTACTAGTAGCTGACGGGGTGTCTAGGGTTTCTTCTTCCGCTTCCCTTGGAACAACTTCCTCCATAACGTTGTGTACGATGTGATTCAGCAGGTATTCAACGGACCCATGGAACGTGGCTACAACCGCGCTCTTGCAATCAATGTGTTCGAGACCGGTCACATAACCACTGCCATTATTGAAGGCCAGAAGCGCAGTGACGAGGCCCAGAAGACCAAGCAGATTCGTCTTGGTTACATGGGTCATCTGACCCTTGTCGCTGAGGAGGTTGTCAAGTTCAGTGAACGCCACCCGCCGGAGCTACTGTCACGCTCCGTCATGGAATCGGTCCTGAACCCTGATTGGATTGACTACGTTGAGCAGACACTTTCTGAGACCAGGGAGCGAGACAATGCCATTCTGGGAGGCGTTCGTCCAGACATGTCGGTTGGGTCTCGCCAAGCAGCGATCAGCTCTAGCCAGGGTTTCAGCAACTCAAATGCTCTTGCCGAAGCAGGTCTGAATGGGGGTATTGGTGGTTCAACTTTCCAAGGGTTCGACTTGAACCAAGGGAGTGTCTCCGGTGGGGCGTTTGGGCCTGGTGGTCCCTCTCTCTTAAGTGGGTTTGCAAGCTCGAGTGACGACGAAGAAGAGGATTTAGAGGATCATGACGACAGAAATGCTGCCAATGCCGACAACGGTGAATTTGAGAATGTGGGTACCCTCTTTCCGATCCAATTATGAAAGAACGACTGGTGGCCGACCTGGGCGTACGCCATATCTCCTCCCTGCCCTCCCATTTCCCCTGATTTGATTACGATTCCGCTTAAATGTCTTGGATGAGGTTACAAGGTGCGCGCGGTGGCGGCTTGCGCAGATGGCGAAAAGCCTGTGGGTAACCAAATTGTTGGTACGCTGCGCTTTTCAACAGAGATGTATTCATTTCGCCTGCGATTGTTCTGCGTCCTAGTTCCTCTTTTATCCATCCAATCCTTCTCGCATCGCCGACATAATTTGCCCATGCACCATAGTGTTGTATGCGAGGAACAATTTGAACCTTGCAAACTCGGAGGAGCCCTTCTCCAGTCGTCTTCTTGATATCTCTGTTCTGAGCTGACATGGATTTTTCCAGGTATCCACAAGTTCCACAAGCCAACCAATTCCCATTTTGCCTCCCCCTCCAGCTCCGCTGAGCACGGGTCCCTCCCGAGCTCGGCGCCAGCTGGCAGCACGCCTCGCAGCCCAAAAACAGCAGGCAGCCGAGAACGAAGATGCGGAAGCAGCGGGAGATAGGATTCATGAGGCCGATAACCGAGACTCCCAGTGGCCGAGCAACCCATTCGTCATTGCCGGCATTGACGATGAAGCTGACGGGGGCAATACTGCGTTCCCCAACACCGACTTTGGATCGAACGCGGACCATACTTTTACTTCGGATTTCCATGAGGGGGGGTTCAGCCCACCGGACTCGCTGTCTAACTCATCTGATGAGGATGGGGACGGTCACGCAGAGGCCATGCGCAGACGTGTCCGCGTTCCCCTCGAAGTCGATGAAGATGACGACGAAATGGGTGAAATGGTCGGACCCAGCGCAACCGGTATGATTGATTCAGATGATGAGGACGACGCCATTATCAACGAATCACTGGGTTACTCCAATCTCCCACATCCCAGTCGATACACCGGATTCCGCCGGCCACGGGCCGTGAGCTCTCATTTCGATGACGAACAAAATGACAGCAGTGATGGTGAGGATGACGGGCTGGTGGAGATTCTAGTCCCAGGCCGCAAATCCTCTACTTCAAATTAATGTCGGAATGGCCTGCCTGTCTTAATGTTACCCCCTATCTATTTTCCACGTTTGCATTTTCACGCCTTTTTACTTTGCTGGCTGCATACATGATGATCTTCTTCAACTCTTAGGGAGAATTCCATGGCTGCTAAGTTATCCATCTATTTTCCTTGGATCTTTCTTTCTATCTCTTCATACTTGGCTGGCTTGGGATGTTTACGTGCTGTCTTTATGGCGCGGCCTTTGTACATATTTTCCATATCTGGTTAATCTCTGGGGAGGACTACATCTGATGACCGTCGAGTTCGTCTGCATGGAGCTTTTATATGTTTTTATTTTTTTTTTCCCCCGACGTTGAGCTGTTGTGTGCATCCTGTGTGGGGTGTTGTTTATGGGTTTATGGCTCTGATGCTCTGATGCTCTGGTTGGGGTGGTTGATGATCTTGTACGATATGTTTGAGTTAGAGAGGTGAATTGATGCTTTCAACTTTTAGTTCCTAAAATTCATCCTAGAAAAACAACAAACTTCATTCAAAAGAAGGTAGTAGTAGATGAAGTTGTTATAGAGCGCCTTGAATGAACCTTGGAAGTATGTCTGCGGACGAAAAGAAAAGTGGGTCCCACATCCCGCTAAATCTTTCAAATGTTCGCGATTCAATGATATCACTTCCCATCACTTCTAGTTGTCAGTCTACTAGAAGTAAATATCGAATAGGCGCCAAGAGTATCTTTTTTAGTTGAGACATATCTAAGACGCTGTTGTTGGAGCCATGGCCTCGGCATCAGAGTGAGTACTCCCGAGTCATCCTATATAGCCCGGATTATATGTCATTATTTTGCTGATGCCGGGTGTCTACAATTGATCCAAACTGACAAAATGGTAGAGAAACCAGAGAGCACTCCCTGGAAGCTCACATAGCTCTTTTAGAATGGGTTCGCAGCCATGGAGGGCATTTGAATGAAAGCGTGTGCATAGCCCAAGACGCCCAGCGTGGCGTGCATGTCCAAGTGAGAGCCGACTGGCCCACGGCAGTCCCAAAAGAGACAAGGGTGATCAATACACCGCTAGGCGTGACAATGTCCTACTTCAACGCGGTAGACTACAGCTCTACGAAAGGATCGTTCTCTTCGCACGGCGTGAAGCTCCCACAGGCGTTCATCGAGGCCGCGGGACTGGCTGAAACGATGATTTTTTTTCTGATGGCCCACTTCCTGCGTGGAGAGCAGAGCTTTTGGTACCCGTATCTTCGGACTTTGCCACAACCTGGGCAGATGACAACGCCGATGTTCTTTGAAGAGGAGGATGTGGATTGGTTGCAAGGAACGGGCATTCCGGATGCATCGGTGCAGAGGTATATGGATTGGGACAAGCAGTATGATTCTTCAATCGAAAAGCTGGAAAAGGCCGGATTCGAGGGATCCGAGGCGTTTACTTGGTAAGTTTGCGTAGTGTGCTTTCTTTGATACGCATGTTAGATTGTGGTTTGCTGACTTTATAGGGACTTGTATCTCTGGGCATGGACTATTCTCACATCTCGCGCCTTCTCCGCAAAAGTGCTATCAAATGCCGTAGAGGATTCTGATCTCCCAGAAGAGGGGATTTCAGTGCTCTTGCCGCTCATTGACCTGCCCAATCATCGGCCCCTAGCGAAGGTGGAGTGGAGAGCAGGTGAAGAGGACGTTGGTATGATTGTGCTGGAAGACGCCTCGCCAGGTCAGGAGATCTCGAATAATTACGGTCCTCGAAACAATGAGCAATGTGTGTATCCACCAATAAAAGCAAGTCAAACGGTAGTAGCAGCTAACTGAGACAGTGCTCATGAATTACGGATTCTGCATTCCCAACAATCCAACAGACTACCGCATTGTAAAGCTGGGCGTTGCATCAGACAGTGCTCTCGGTCAGGCGAAAGCCCGCCGTCTTCAGATGTTCCCCGAGCAAGCTGCTAATACGGACGACCATTACTACATTTTCAATGTTTTCTACCCATTCTTGACACCTCAAGGTCCTATGGAGCATACAATTATCTCGCCGGCTCTGTTTAATGCCCTTACAATCATGGAAGCAAATGATCGAGAGCGCAAGGATATTCAGATCGAAGAATCAGGAATCTCTATCCAAAGAAACTACGGTAACAGCCGCAGTACGCTAGCAGCACTTTCTCAGACCTGCCTTGAGCTCATTGCGCACATTCTCCAACTGCAAGAAAGCGCTCAGAACTTACCATCAGAGCCGGCGAACCTCAAACAAATATTTGCAAAGATCTACCGCGAATGTCAAATGACGTTAGACAAGACTGCGTTGATCATCACATCCTGGACTCTGGCTCGGGCGCGTGAGCATGAGCGCGACGAGAGCTGGGAGGGCATCAAGAGCCTACTGAACGAGCACATGTCGAAAATTCCATCCGGGTCTTTGTCTGATGATATTGTATCTCGGACAAAAGTGCGTATTCTTGAACGGCAATCTCTCATCCCGAAAGATGGCGAACTATTTCGACTCACAGAGCTCTTCCGTCTCTTGCCAAAAGACCTGCAGGTACCAAGTCAGAAGTACTTCATAGGTCGTGTTGCGAATGGGCCCTGGGCTACGGACCCACAAGTCATGTTTGCACTTGCGATTAATTTCTTGGTTGCAACGGCCACGTCTGATGACCAGGATTTACGGCCGTTGCTATCCCCACGGTTGATTCGATGGGTGGAGCTTTTGGTCAATGAATACCCATTACCCGTTGGAGGTGCGGATGAATCTGTCTCGGCTGCTCAGCAACTTCTCCAAGCTCTTTCTAAAGACCGAGATGGATTTCTTCAATTGGCTGAACAGGATGGTGTCACCTGGTTACCGTCGGCTAGCAAATGGTTGTCTCCGGAATGGCTACAGTGGGCGTGCATTGTGGGTGACGCCGAGAGGGTGTTGATCCCCGTTGAACCACTACAGGTGCTAGTAACGGAGGAACCGACAATGGCGAAGCAGGCTGTGTTATATGTACCGCAGTTATAGATCAGAAATAAAACGTGTTGATGGGAACTAGATAAGTTCCGTAAAACGTCACATTCCCCAAATAGGAAAAGGCTGACCAATCATAAGTCACATGACCTTAATCCAATCACAACGCACGTAAAGGCGGATCGTTCAGCACAGAGCAGGAATTGCTAATTACCGCGAGCTCCCCCTTCCCTCTCCTTCCAGACCGCTTGACCCTCCACACCACACAGCTGTCAATCCGCCATCATGATATCCAGAGCGGCGGCTCCCTCCACTTCCTCCCTCTCCCACCTCTCATCCCGCTCCCTCCGCGCCCAGGGGGCGGCCGCCCGCTCCTTCGCGACCGTGCAAGAGGCTCCTCCCGTGAAGCACTATGGCGGGCTCCAGGACCAGGACCGCATCTTCACCAACCTTTACAATCACCATGGCGCAGATCTCAAGTCGGCAATGAAGTATGGTGACTGGCACCGGACAAAGGATATGGTTCTGAAGGGCCATGACTGGGTGGGTAGATTCGATTCAGTTGGGAAGATCGTCCGGATTGGGCGGATGGGACAAGAATTGGTGTGCTGATACATTTTATTATAGCTCATTTCCGAGATCAAGGCTTCCGGTCTTCGTGGCCGTGGTGGTGCTGGTTTCCCTTCGGGATTGAAATACGTAAGTTGGAGATTGAAGGGGCCTTTCTGGTCCTTCAATTGCGTGGGGAGTATCTCTTTTATCTAACCGGTGGTCTTTCAATTTAGTCATTCATGAACTTCAAGGATTGGGACAAGGATCCCCGACCGCGGTACTTGGTTATCAACGCCGATGAGGGTGAGCCGGGTACCTGCAAGGATCGTGAGATCATGCGCAAGGACCCGCAGAAACTGATTGAGGGTTGCTTGGTGGTTGGTCGTGCCATGAACGCCAATGCCGCCTACATCTACATTCGTGGTGAGTTCTACCACGA
Organism: Penicillium lividum; assembly: GCA_028828245.1. NCBI lineage: Eukaryota > Fungi > Ascomycota > Eurotiomycetes > Eurotiales > Aspergillaceae > Penicillium > Penicillium lividum. The sequence goes on from JAQJAG010000002.1 coordinate 1,978,406, forward strand.
GGCGACCGTCCTTCAGCGGGCCATCAACGAGGCCTACGAGGCCGGCTTAATCGGCAAGAACGCCAGCGGCACCGGTTACGATTTCGATGTCTACATCCACCGTGGAATGGGCGCCTACGTCTGCGGTGAAGAGACCTCGCTGATCGAGTCCATTGAGGGCAAGGCTGGAAAGCCCCGCCTCAAGCCCCCATTCCCCGCTGCTGTCGGTCTGTTCGGTTGCCCTAGCACCGTCACCAACGTCGAGACCGTCGCCGTCGTTCCGACCATCATCCGCCGTGGTGCTAGCTGGTTCTCGTCTTTCGGTCGTGAGCGTAACGCTGGTACCAAGCTGTTCTGTATCTCCGGACACGTCAACAACCCCGTCACCGTTGAGGAGGAGATGTCCATCTCCCTGCGCGACCTGATCGAGAAGCACTGTGGAGGTGTCCGTGGCGGTTGGGACAACCTGCTCGCCGTTATCCCCGGTGGTTCCTCGACTCCCGTCATTCCTAAGTCTGTGGCCGACAACCAGCTGATGGACTTTGATGCCCTCAAGGACTCCCAGACTGGTCTGGGTACGGCTGCCGTCATTGTCATGGACAAGTCCACCGATATTGTCCGTGCCATTTCTCGTCTGTCCACTTTCTACAAGCACGAGTCCTGCGGACAGTGCACCCCTTGCCGTGAGGGTAGCAAGTGGACCATGCAGATGATGCAGCGTCTGGAGACCGGTAATGCCCGTGAGCGTGAGATTGACATGCTCCAGGAGCTTACCAAGCAGGTTGAGGGTCACACTATCTGTGCTCTGGGTGAGGCTTTCGCTTGGCCTATCCAGGGTCTGATCCGCCACTTCCGTCCCGAGTTGGAGAGCCGTATCCGCGAGTACCAGAAGGAGCTCGGCGCCTCTCCGTACGCTGGAGGTTGGAAGCCCGAGAGCCGTGCTGAGGGCAAGCTGATCTCCCCTGGCATGTAATCGAAAAAACTATCTCTACCTCTTGTCTCCACCTCTATCCGCCTCTTCCCATGTTCTCTCTTCCCTTTGACACCCAAAAACGATGCAGGAACAGGCCAGTTTTTTCCTCTACACTAGATGTCTCTTAAATCTCCCTTTTCTAGGCTGGTAATGTGTACGTCCTGCCAGTGAGGGAGATTGTCTCCATATTTCCTCGATTTCCTTATACCTGTTCTATCCCCTTCCTGTCGCGTCTAGGTTCTTTCCTTTCATGTACAGTCGGTAGCAATTGACGCATTTTATGTCTTCCATTGATCTATTGTAGATGTTCAAGTCTGTAGACGACATCTGAATAAATGATGTAAAGTAACTTCTGGTAGAATCTTAACAAACTCGCAACTTGGCTCATTTTCCAAGATCGCGGCCTGTTGAGGCCCTGATTGGACCTTTTTATCCACGCTCCATATTTAATTTTTATGTATTTGGCAAACCTCAATATGGTAAATGGCAAGTGCTTTTATCCTCCCTTATTTGTACATTCGAGTCTCTTGCTAGCCTCGACTGGCATCTGTGGCTATTAAGCTTCAGCGTGTTTATTCTGGAATTTTCATGATATTCATCTGGCTTAGACCATGTTCTTCTATCGGCCTGTAGACTTAAAATTCTGAAGTCAATACCTTTAGTCAGGAAATTTGCCCTAGAAGAACGATTTGCAGCATGAGCAGCACATCTCATTATTCCCTTCCCTGGTCTACCTGAATATAGATTATCTACACTGGGCTATATTCAAGTTATCAAACATGCGAGCATAACTTAGGGCAGGAAAGTTGAGACGCAAGGGTGAAGAACTACATATGATTACCCCGTACTCCATGTGTACTCGGCGCACATGCAAAGTGGGTCCTTCAGTCTGATTCACATGCGATCATCCATCCACACGTGACCAGAATGTCAAAGCCTCCGACCGGAACAATAATGATACGATGAACCTCGGCACTTTTGTTGAGTGAGCAGCGTCGGCGAGCTTGCAACAAGGGCAATACCACCGAATGCCACAGCCTACTTTATAAAAGAGCCCCCCACTCGATACCGTGAAACCCTGATCCTATTCTCTCCCGCATTTCTAGCCTCCCCAGATTCTCCTCATCACTCCAAAACCCCATATTCCACAACTCCTCTTGACGTCATGTCTTCCGGTATGTATAATCCAGTAAGCTGCTGTCAGCAAAGTCAGTCATAGTTGAGGAGACTTCATACTGACGGAGACTTTACAGCTCAACAGCGCCTGTCCCAGGTTTCCTCCCACTTCGGTACCCAGAAGGGAGCAGCTTCCTTGACCCAGAAGCACCCCGATGATATTGTTGTCACATGTGCCCTTCGCACTGCTTTGACCAAGGGCGGTAAGGGTGGCTTCAAGGATACCGCTGCTGCCGATCTCTTGGCTGGTGTGTTCAAGGCTGTTATTGATAAGAGTGGTATCGACCCCAAGGCCGTGGAAGATATTGCCGTTGGCTCCGTCCTTCCTCCTGGTGGCGGTGCTACCGAGTTCCGTGCTGCTGCCCTCGTGGCTGGTTTCCCCGAGACCACTGCGGTCAAGGCCTTGAACCGTCAGTGCTCTAGTGGTTTGCAAGCTATTATCGACATCGCAAATGCTCTCCAGTCTGGTATGATCGACGTTGGTATTGGTGCCGGTGTCGAGAGCATGTCCTCACAGTACGGGTAAGTTACTCTGATCAGCCAGCTATTGATCTTCCATAAACAACTTTCTGACATGCTTCTTCCTAGCCCGGGTGCCGTTACAGAATTCTCTGAACTCCTCGAGAACCACACTGAGTCCGCTAACTGCAAGGTCCCCATGGGTGTCCTCTCCGAGGATATGGCCAAGGACCGCAACATTAGCCGTGCTTCCCAGGATGCTTTCGCTGCTTCCTCATACCAGAAGGCTGAGAAGGCCCAGGCTGCTGGTCTCTTCAAGGAGGAAATCGCCCCTCTCGAGGTCAAGTGGACCGATCCTAAGACTGGCGAGGAGAAGACCATCACTGTCAAGGAGGATGACGGTATCCGCAAGGGCATGACTGCCGAGTCACTGGCAAAGATCCGCCCCGCCTTCGCCAAGGATGGCTCGATCCACGCTGGTAACGCCTCTCAGATTTCCGACGGTGCCGCAGCTGTCCTGCTGATGAAGCGTTCCACCGCTGAGCGTCTGGGCCAGAAAATCATTGGTAAATACGTTTCCGCTAGTATTGTTGGTGTCAAGCCTCTGCTCATGGGTATCGGCCCATGGAAGGCCATTCCCGTTGCTCTGGAGAAGGCTGGCATTACCAAGGATGATGTGGACATCTTTGAGATCAACGAGGCCTTCGCCTCCCAGTGTGTGTGGTGTGCGAACGAGCTCGGTCTGCCCATGGAGAAGATCAACCCTAAGGGCGGTGCCATTGCTTTTGGCCACCCTCTGGGCTGCACTGGTTCCCGTCAAGTGAGCACTCTGCTAACTGAGCTCAAGCGGACAAACAAGAAGATTGGCGTCACCAGTATGTGCGTTGGTACTGGTATGGGTATGGCCGCTGTTTGGGTGGCCGAGTAATTGGAACATCTTGCCATTATAACACTTTGCACAGCGGTTGGACTTGTTTTCGTCCACATCTTCTTCCCGATGTATTAAATAGCTAGATACCACGACAGAATGACCATTTTTTACTTCATCTTAAATCACCTTACCCTAGCGGGACGTCTGAAGTTCTCCAGTAATTTTCCAACTGATCAGTGGGCCCTGCAGTGGGCCCTTCAGACCTAGATCTCAATAGTGCATACAAATAAGGCTCTTAATTGATGCGTGACCTATCATCTGAACTTCTTGAAAGCATCCGTGACACTCATTCCTTGTGCCACAGCTTCCTTTGCCTGGTCATCCATACTAATCAAATTTGGCATGGCCTCCAGGACGGCGCTCAGCAAATCGCGTGGAATAGCCACAACTCCTTCCATCGGATCACAGAAGATAATGTCACCCTATATAATAAAATTAGCCTACATGATTCAAGTCGACTCTGTTTAAGAGTAGTAATGGCTTACCGGTGACACAATAACTCCTCCAATAGAGATAGGCACATTGCGCACAGCAGCTTTAGCCTCAGCACCTGTACCAACGGTTGAAGTGGCACGCGCCCAGATCTAATGATACTTGATTAGTCTCAAATTTCATTCGAGCGAAGTGATATCCTGCCAGATCTCACGGGAAGTTCTGTGTCTTGTAACTCCCTCAAATCTCGCACTCGGCCACCCACAACAGCAGCCTTGATGCCCAAAAATTTCATTCTGGTCGCCATGATACCGCCTGTCACAGCACAGTACTGCTCATCTGGCTGTTCGATCACAATAATGGAGCCTGCCTTGGCCGGGTCCGCATCCTGAAAGTCACCTACGTAGTCTACCCAGTGTTTACCAGGCGGGAATCCATGTTTCTCAGGATTCTCCTTTGCAATAGCTGGCGGGTCATCGCTTTTATTGAGGAACTTGAATGTAGTTGCTGGGGCGGCGATCTTCCGCGCTGTATTGTTTCTTCCGACTATCGGAGAGAAGGGGGCTGTCCGTTTTGTGAGCAAAATATCAATATATGCAAGATTATTGGAGTGCTCTTACTGAGATCGGCTAAGTATCCTGCTCGCGGTGCGCTGCCTTTCGGGACTTTTTGTAGCTTGAGAAGGGCGTCCGATACCTATGCACCAAGTGTTGGAATATGGCTTGAACCAACAGCAACATAACTAAGGTATGGCGAAAGGACTCACATCGCAGGCTGTGTAGTTATCGACCAATTTTGCGAGCTGCTCATTGAGAGAAGTCATTGCGATTGCGATTGCGGGGTGCGGGGCAAGCCGAGGATAATGTTGAAGGGATTGATGATTATATAGCTGCACTCGGGGGCTAGATATTTTACAGATTAAAATAATGAAATAATTGAAGCATTCGACCTGAGGATAATATTACTGCCAATCAACTTGTGGACATGCTTTTTCCGAATATCGGACTGCGACATCATCGGCCCACCCGAGGATATCCTCATTCGTTCTAAGCCCGAGATTTTCCGGAAGACGAGGTTTTGGTTTACATTAGCTTTAAGGTACTTGAATTAGTAATTTTCTTCGTTTCCATTTCAGTAGAGCCGCCATATTCCATATACTCAAGTACTATATTAGCCATACTTGGAATTTGCGAGACAGTCATGAGCTATTTGCCGGGTATTGACAATGGCCTATGTTACGCTCATATGGGCCCTGGGGTAGGGATTCGAAAATCATCACCAGAATAGTCGATTGGAAGCGCTCCCTCTGATCTGAGAATATTAGGCTTTTGCTTACGCTTCTAGATATGTTGATCGGCGAGCAAGAACAGCAAGGGGAAAATGACATTTTTGTCCGTCCATTGGGATGAAACCTACCGTGAAAGTCTACCCTGCTGAACAGAGGCGAACTAAATTGTGATTCATTGTGCAGAATCTCAGTTCTGATCGAAATCTGCAATTTCGATCCTCATATCTCGTGATGGAGTCATGGGATTCATCGTTCAAAAAACGCTGATACGCCCTCAACATTGATTCAGCGTAAAGAGCGACCCCTGTATTGTGGTTGTCTCTCCTGAGTGGGAAAGGTATTCCGAGGTATTGCCGGTAGAAGTATGTCCGAATTAGGAAAGAGTCAATAACTTGCCCAAGCCACTACGCAAGCCACTGCGCAGTCAGGTCATGCGGATTTCTATATTGCTTCTTCGAATGGTCTTTTACTTTGAATCCTGTTTTGAATATTAAAACAGGTCCCTGTCGGTATCTGCAGGTCCTCGATAAAGCCGTTGATATCTTTGACCTTTTAAATCTAGTATCATTCTATATGAGGTTCAGTCGGGTCCTCAGCGCGGGTCGTAGGTCAAGCTCCTCATTCCAAAAGCCTGGCGCAAGTCTCAGATCCCGGTCTACTTGGTGGAGACTTCATGAATCGCGAGAACTTCGGAGGTTCGCTGGCAAGTTTAGCGCTGTTATTGCTTGGAGAGGGGAAGCCCACATTATCGGAAAATGTGAATGTTACTAAGAGTTGGGGCCAAGATAGCTCATCCAGTACCGAAAGATCATTGTCATTTCATTCTCCTCAACTTCAATCTCAGGAAGACTGTAGGCCGAATGAGGAAGTAGGCATGGCTCCAGGGACATACTAAGTTGGAACTGCGTTTGAAGGTTCCTGGTAGACAATTTCTTCTTTGAGATAAGATCTGCCGCTTTCATGGATCCAATGATCTCCAGTAACTAGCGCTGAGACAATCAAAATTGGTGATGAGAATCCAAGACGGTGCATGATATCGTTAGCTTACCAGTGAGAATTGTGTATTCATCCCAGTTGAAGTATTCTGAATTCAAAGATCAATTACAAGCTCATTAAGCCAAAAATTCCCGTGCATGATCAATTCTGATTCCTCACTAGTGTATCTTTCAATAGAAAATCTAGAAGAAAAGAAAGAAAAGGAAGCGATGTGTTTCGCTTTTGCCGCATTGGGACACGATCCGCTGAGTCAGCGTGTTAAAATCCTTGACCGCCTGAAAAATCCTGGAAAATCTCACCGCCCGCCGAAATTTCCCAAATCAAGCAAATTGAGGTCTTTCTTCTGGAGTTCAAACAGCTAAACCATCAACATGAAGCGCAAACTGGATGCCAACGATGTCCCTTCTCCTGAGACTACAGGAAAAGATGAGCAGGAACTTGATTTCGAAGCCCTTGGGCTGGACCCACGACTGCGCCAGGCCCTGATTAAAGAAAAGTTCTCCACGCCTACTCTTGTTCAGGCAAAGGCTATTCCGCTAGCCCTTGAAGGAAAGGATATTCTGGGTAAGTTGCCCTGCAATCAACTTCTACACCCATAGATCTCTGCTAAAAGAAATTAGCCCGTGCTAAGACTGGTTCCGGCAAAACCGCTGCCTATGTTCTTCCGGTCCTACAAGCCATTCTCCAACAAAAAACTGTCAGTCAAACCGAATCCCCGCAATGAGAAGACCAAGTAACTGATTATGTGGAAATAGAATGACCCCTCGTTAAAGGCAACCACTGGCCTCATCCTCGTCCCCACCCGTGAGCTTGCTGAGCAGGTTCAGAAAGTCGTCACCTCCTTCACCAGTTTCTGCGGAAAGGATGTTCGCTCCATCAACCTGACCCAAAAAGTTTCCGACGCGGTTCAACGGACCATGCTCGCTGATTTCCCCGACCTGGTTATCTCTACACCAACCCGGGTTCTCTCCAATGTCAACAACTCAGCCCTATCGCTTGAGAAACTTACACATCTGGTGATCGACGAAGCCGATTTGGTTCTGTCATATGGATACGATGAGGATATCAATGCTCTTTCTAAGGCTATCCCACGGGGTGTGCAGACCTTCCTCATGAGTGCCACACTTACTTCGGAGGTTGATGCTCTGAAGAGTCTGTTCTGCCGTAGCCCCGTTATCCTGAAGCTTGAGGACAAGGAAGAAAAGGGCGCTGAAGTGAGCCAATTTGTGGTGAAGTGAGTTCTGAATCAAATTATCCATCGGCTGTCTATCATACTAATGGAAATGCGACAGGTGTGCCGAAGACGAGAAGTTCCTTCTCACATATGTCATCTTCAAGCTACAGCTGGTTAAAGGAAAGGTCATCATTTTCGTTCACGATGTGGACAGATGCTACCGTGTGAAGCTTTTCCTCGAGCAGTTTGGTATCAAGAGCTGTGTGCTTAACTCAGAACTTCCCATCAACTCTCGACTACACGTCGTCGAGGAGTTCAACAAGGGTATTTACGATATCATCATCGCAGCAGACGACCAGGAGATTACGGGAGTAGCCAAACCAAGCAAGAAGATTCCAGAAGTGATTGAGGAAGATGAGGAAGAAGAAAAGGAGGAGAAGGAAGAGAAGGAGGAAATCGGTTCCAGCGAAGACGAAGAAGAGGAAGAGTCCACAAACAAGAAGGCCCGACCCGAGAAGCGCCGCAAGATGACTAGCAAGGAGAAGGACTACAGTATCTCTCGCGGTATCGATTTCCAGAATGTCGCCTGTGTCCTCAACTTCGACCTCCCATCCACCGCGAAATCTTACACCCACCGCATCGGACGTACCGGCCGTGCTGGTAAGGCCGGTATGGCGCTCTCCTTCGTCATCCCGGCGGAACAGTATGGAAAGCACAAGCCGACCTCAATCAGCAGCGCCAAGAAGGACGAGGCTGTTCTCACCAAGATTGTCAAGCGCCAAGGCAAAATGGGCCACGAGGTCCGACCCTACCACTTCGAAATGCAGCAAGTCGACGCCTTCCGCTACCGTATGACCGACGCCCTGCGCGCTGTCACTCGCCTTGCGGTTCAAGAGGCCCGCGCACGCGAGATTCGACAGGAGCTTATTAAGAGTGAGAAGCTCAAGCGCCATTTCGAGGAGAATCCAGAGGAGTTGCGCCAGCTGCGCCACGATGGTGAGCTGCGGGCTGCTCGGGTGCAGGCGCACTTGAAGCACGTCCCGGAATATTTGATGCCCGCCAAGGGACGCAAGGGTATTTCGAAAGAGAATGTTGGATATGTTGGCTTCAGGAAGACGAATGAGAATCGTATTCGCAAAGCCAGAGATCATAATCGCGCGAAGGCGAAGGGCAAGAAGCCTTCTGGAAGGGTTGATCCTTTGAAGACGTTCAACCGGGGTCGGAAATAGATGTTGATAAAAGTTTTGAGGTTGGGAGGATGCTAGGATCCATGCTATGATACCATTGTACAGTTATATGGAACAAAAAAAATAAGAATTAGTACAGAAATTTCATTTTATTGATTAATTTGTTTCTGCTATTGATCCAGACCATCCATCACCTACGTCAATTCGCCCAGTGATATGCGTAACATCACATCACGGATTTGGAAATGAGTAGTTGCAGTTATACTAGATCAAAGGCAACCTTGAAGATACGTCAGTTCTAACCAGGCATACGCATGCCCTTCAGAAGGACTTCCGCCTTTTCCCATTCTTCTTCCCCAGTGTCAGCCTGCGCCAGCTTCCCGCGCAACTTTGCTCGTTTCTTGTTGAGACTCCCTAAAAAGAATCTAGCTTTGGATAAGAGCTCTGCATATGTGTGGATGTCCTGCTGATACATATGCAAGTCTGTGATAAGGTGAGCCGGTACTGTTGATCCGGGAATATGATCCTTCAGCCCATCTGGGACTTTCAGGCGCCAGCCAGGTGCGAGGTTAAGCCAGACCACGTTTCGCCAGCTCCCATTCCACTCAGGGCCATCGGGCATATCGGTTTCATAAAGGTACGGCCACAGGAGTAGTGGTAACCAGTCAGAGCATCCTTCCACGTCCAACCATTTAAGGCAGTACGTCTTGCGAGAGAGTTGTTTGAGGATATTTGTTGCATGGTATTGTGTGGTCTTGGTATCCACGCAGGATTCCACATGGCGGGTGGTGTAAGGTTTTGGAAAGGGCCAGTAAGCGAGAGAGAGGTGGGTAATTTTGGGTAAGTGGGAAAGCAACTTCAAAAGCTCGGTCCAGTCAGCTTCAATGGGGGCTGGGTGCGCGAAAGAAAGGTATTTCAGATTATCGAAGCACAGTTGTTGGCCCATAGAGCGAGGAATGTGACTTTGGTCGCATTCTGGTTCAGAAACATCCCATGAATCCGGAACAAGCTCATCGGATGCATTTTCATATGAATCACCTGCTGAGTGGATACCCCGGAATATCCTGTTGAGCTTCTTGAACGAACACCAACGCCCTAGGGAATTTCCAAGATCTAGTCGACTGCCGATGGCATCCGAATCAGAAGCGTAAAGAAAAGGGTCGATGTCCACCAAGTCCAACTCATCACCCCTCAATGGGAATAGCACAGTGAGTCCATTCGTGGACTCTGCCAATGGCTGTTCTATCTGGAACTGAGCCAGATAGCTTAAGAGGACCGCTTTAACATTACTGGGCAGCTGGGACAAATATAGGCCGTCGTACTGGACATGCCACGCCCATTTATGGGCCATCGATACCAAAACCGTATCCTTGAGGCTTCCTTTTTTGGGAAAAGCAGCACCGGGGAGCCTGTCCAAGCGGTAAATTTGTTGATTGGCAGATACAGCATACTTGAGGTTGTCCGTATTTCGACCCACACTAGCGTTACTCCCAGTAGACCAGCTCATCGGTGCTGGAGGGCCTGGAGCAACACGTTGGCGACGAGCACCGATGGGAGTCCGGCCTGCGTTTGGCCGGGGGCGCGGTTGGGAAGGTTCAGGAATCTCAAGAATTTCCCGCAAAGCTGGTGGTACAGATCGTTGTGACGCGAAAGAGCGTGAAGAAGATGAGTGAGTGATATCAGAAGAGACGTTCCCTTGTGTGAGCCGTAAATGATTGATTAGGTCGTTGACTGATGATGCGTCGTCCACAGAACGCTGCGGAACCCTGGCGGGTCCCGCGGTATGAAACCGGGCATTATCATCAGCTCTTGATGATTCGAGCGAGTGATGTGGTGTATTTTTCGGTTTTGTATATTGCAGTGACGTCCTGTGCTTTTTTGGCATCGAGGACGTGTATATTTAGATGAATATAAAATCGAGTTGATGAGTCAAAGTCAAGAGTTCTTTACTTAGGTATTGCCAGTCACTAGTTGACCGCCTTCGTATCTGATTCCAATCCCGCATCTTATCGTTATCGTTCTCGTTATCACCCCCACAATTTGATCAATTCAAGGCGGAAGTGGTCCGCCATTGAGTCAACAGCTGGTTAAATTCAATGTTGATAAGAGGAATTTTATAAGGAAACAAAATCGTGACAGTCACGGGGTGCGTACACACGGGTAAAAACTACTTATGTTATCTCGGATTTCTGGTATTCTGTTCCTGACCCAGTCTGGATAACCTTGATACCAGCTAGAGTGAACATTTGAATCTAACCTCCCCCGGATCATACTAGTATGTTCACAATTAGCCAAACCTTCGTTATAACATATGCCCATCTTGGCAGGTAGTGATTCGTGTAGTCTCATTTCCAGCTATTTCCAAGAATCTTCACGTTAAAGACTTAAATCTATTGAATTTTGTACACTATTTACATGTGATATACAGTTTTGGATCAGATATCTCTGACCCACGAATCGTCTTTCATGTGCCCTTCTCGCTTCGGGCCTTCCTCAAGCCATGTCTCCACAAGGCCCTCCTTAGGGTCTTCATCTGGCAAGCCACGGGATCTTCGTACATCTAATACGAGGTTGCGGATCTTTCGAGTAACCTCCTTGCGCAACTCCACGGCCTCCTTGTTGTTCAACAGCTCGTCACTCAGTACCCCCACGGGCAGGTCTCGAGATTGGGCATCCATGGCTTCCACCTTGGATTTCAGTTTCTGCCAGCGCGACCTCATATCTCCAAACACAACTTCGGTATCAACTTTTGATCCAAAAGTCACATCGACCTTCTTGCCCGGTCGAGGCAAAAATCGGGGAAATTCTCGACTTTCATGCATAACATCATCGATTCCCTCAATCCACATCGGTACCACATCCGGACACTCCTTTGCTTCCAGAATCAGCCGTGCGACTCCCCATTTGAAGTATCGCATGGTCTTGCGCGGAGATTGATGAATCTTGCCCTCGGGGAAGATATGGACCCAGGAGTATGAATTGCATGCGTATGCGGAAGGCGCTAGATGCGCATCTTCACCGTTGGTGGTATATGCGACGGAAAGGTCCGAGAAGGGATCGACGCAAACGTTCTGAAGGTCGAAGTGCTGGCGTTCTGGAGCAGCGCGGTGGTGGTCGACAGGGAAAGGACCCTTGGACAGTAATCGAATAGCCTGGGTAATCGCTGGTTGACCAAGTCCACCGAATTGCGAATGAGCGGAACGGTGTGTCGGTAAAACTTGTCCCATGGTGAAGAAGAATGACAGTGGTCTGCAGAAAGTCTCCGGTTAGCAGTAAATCCCCAGCTAATATCCTGCTCCTTTCACGCACCTTGTCTGAAAACAAATGTCGTGACTACCGAAAGACCACCTTTTATTCCAGAATCGAGCTGGTAGTATTCCCCACAACAACGGATCGTCCATGCTGTTATTTCCGACAGGATGTCAGCTGTTATCGCGCGCCGAAATGTAGGGAAGCGCCTCGTCATTAAGGCTATTGAATGAAACGTACACACTGATATGATTCGATACTAGTACGATGACGGACTAATTAGCATCTGGGCGCACTCAATTCATATAGGGTGGTGAGGAAGTACCTGTGATCAATCCTTTCGTTCTTTGCGATGGATCCCGTCTCGAGTCCAACAATTCCGTGAAGGCCTCAGCACCATGCGCTTCAGCATTACACAAACCTGACAAGAATGCACGACAGAGTCCAGCCACACCCCACATAGTCATGTTGGACACTGTCCGCCAAGGGAGAGACGGGCAGTCGCCCGTCGCGCCGGAGTCCATATTGTTGGTTGGAGGGACGCGACTCTAGACAAAATCCATATACCGGGCCCAAATGGGCGAGGGAAACACAGCTCAGTCAAGGAACGCCTTGTCTGGCAAATCTAGACAAGATGGAACAAGGAAGGAGAGGAAAACAGGTTGTCAGTTTTCGGCAAAATACGTTTATCCATTGTGATCACATGACTGAAGCCGGGGTAAGCCGTGGAAGTTTTGCGCCAACAACCATACAATTGTCATAATTCCAATGTTTTAAAGAGTAATAGAAGTAAGGAAATCCTTTAAAAAAACAATGTTTAGTAAATTCCATTTCCTAGATAGAAGATTGGATTGATCTCACGTGTTGAAAGTAAAAGTTGTTACTATAACTTACAAGTATATGACCGACCGCACGGGCCAATTGCAACTCCGACTTCGAGCACGATTTTCGCCGATTCCACATTTCTCAGCATCACCACATCAACATGTTCAAGCCCACCCAGTCCCTATTCGGAGGTCTTCTCTGGTAAATCACACATTCTATTCATCATGTCTTGCCTTGGAAACTAATATATCCATTTTCCAACAAATAGGAAGACCCCGTGGCGCCTCTCCTCGCCTCAGAAGGCCCGGCAACGCAAGCGTTTGCGCGCCGTTGACCGTGTCGTCGATACCGTCAGCGCTGCGCTTGCCCGGAATGGTCAGAACACCAAGGCAGTTGAGCGCTGGTACGCGGAGATGCCCCGTGAGGAGGAGATGCTGCCCAAGGACAAGTACACTATCTTCGACAAGAAGGAAAAGACCTACCGGAAGGGTATTCACAGTATGTCGATTCCTGAACTACTTTTTGGCATCTTCATGGTAATTGGGCTATGTTAACCGTTTTACTTCTTACAGAGCTCCCCAAGTGGACTCGTGTCAGCCAGCGTGTGAACCCTCCTGGATTCTAGATTATCATCGGTCCGATCTTCCCTACCTCTTCAACGGACACACCCTCTACGGCTCGCCAATACGGGAACTCGAGTCAGATCTGTATTATACACCCGACGCTCCGCCGGTACTACTGCATTCAATGGCTGGTCTGGGCTCAAATCACATTGGAAGGATTTCCGGAGTTTTTGGCAATTGCGAAAACGCGGCCGCTCTGACAGAGGATGCCGGCATTTATACATGTTCTATTACCCAGCGCTTAGATCAATTTTTTTCACAATTCAATAATCGTTCAAAAGATGATGTCACTTCAGCATTCGACACACGGAAGACTTCTATGGATAGGGAAAACGACTGTGGTAGGTAACGATATAAGATATGAAGAGATCGCATAGCAGATCCTCCATTACACCAAGAACAAAAGAGACGCGCTTGGTGAATACTAAACCCACTATTTAGTCGCTGGTGGGGATTCTTCAATTCCCCGCTTAATCACTTTCAACGATGCACGATGACAAAATCCGTTGACATTTGTGGCGACCTCTTTCACTCGATTCCGATTGACCCGGCCCTCAAATAGGGCTTTCCGAAGGCGATATCCACGCCGGACTCTCTGCCAGTCTTTAAGCTGTTCTTGCCATCCTGCCACTCCCTCATACCATGCGTTCTTTTGCTTGGTCGACATCTCGAATCCCTGGGGTGGCTTTGGCAGGATCCAGCACGCGGGGTCGATATGCCCATCCGGTGGCTCTTCAACAGAATCTTCATACAGGTCCACTTGGCGAACAGCATCCCGAATTCCTGAAGCCCTTCTCCGTTGATTGATCGCGGCGCGCCAGCAGTCGATTCGTGGCGTATGGACTCTTTTCCGCACAATGTCAGGGTACTTCGGCCTGGAGGTCGGGTCTGGCTCCGGGTAGGGGACATTGTAGCGCGGGTCGCCCCTGTGTCTGCGTGCGTCGGTAGAGACTCTTGAGACGGGATCAAATACTACCCAAGTCTCTCGATTCAACCAGTGGTTTGCAAGCAAAGTGAAGTGGTACGGCTTCTGACCAGGCGTCGTTTCGTTGAACATCCATATCAGTTTTCGATCCAGCTTATCGATGAGCCGCAGCTCCCAGTCACTCAGCTCGTCAAAAGCCATGCTGTCTACCAAAGCTAAGTACTGCGAGGGCCGATGTTCCGGGTGTTTTGCGTGAGGGCTTTCTCGGTCCTGCCAGATGTCCAAGACCGTGCGTCTATCAGAAGCAGCCCGTGGCTCATGCACGGAGTGCCACATATTTGCTGGGTTCCGCGGTGCCTCGAGTATTGGGTTAAGCCGCGACGGCACAGTATAGAAAAAGGGCTTTCTCCTATTGGCAAGGTTATCAGGTGAAACCAAGACCCCCTTCTTCGCAAAGCTCGACTGTAAGGCTAGCGATAGGCTAGCGATCGGATTTTTCACGCGCTGGCTGCGCTTGCTGCTTTCCTTCATACGCTCCCCTGAGATGCCATCGGAGATACCTTGCTCTGAGATCAGATCAGCCAACATCTCAGTGATGGGGGTTCCAGGAGGGCCGGATGAAGCTCGCAGATCGTGCAACACGGATTTTGCGGCTTTCACCTGCATTTTTGCTGCCCATATTCGACGCCTCCTAGCGTGAACACGGCGTGAAGGGTGTCTTGAGGCTTCGGTCTCTCTGAGCACAACTGGAAGAGGCTCGGTTATTCTAAAGCAGTTGGGACCATCGAACTGTCCCAAAAACGAGGGACATTCATTTCGACTGGAATATCTTTGCTGAGACGTTTCCCGCCTAGCAACAAAAGTTTCTTTCAAGATGGAGCATCCTGCACCGTCAAGTGATGCAGTTGATGAGCGGATATTACTCCTTGCGTCACACCAAACAATCCACTCCGATCGTTCTTCGGATGTACCGGCGCTGAACCTTGAATGATCATGTCTGTGTGCTTTTGGTGGTGCTAATAGCACGCTGTGCTCATTTTTATCGAATGTCTTCCATGGGTTTTGTGGCAATGGATTGAAGTTCTCCTGAACTGGATTCGTCACTGTCTCTGCCAACAGAACTTGATCAGGTTCCAATGTTTCAATTAATACGCCATGGCACTCTGCTCGCGGGCCCGGATTCCAGATTGCATCCGCTGGGGGTGATTCATAGCTCATCAGGAACTTTGGCAGCCATCCCATTCGTCGTTGAGCTCTGCGTCGAGCCTGAAGCACCTCCTGACCAGGGTCCCACCATATCCACTGATCATCTGTTCTCGGGGATTCCCAAGCCGTGTGCTCTCGTATTCTGGCGAACAATTTGCGGAAGAACATTTTGTTCTTTTCGTGGGTTTCAAGGGTGACCCATCCATACCATGTTTTTGCAAATCGAGTTTGAGGTGATCTCCCTTCTGCCTGCACCCTGTATTCAGTAAACGAGCGAATGAAATCTCCAGTCTTCCAAATCAGAACAGAAAGAATAAATATCCCCACAGTTCCCGCGAATAGCTCCACGAATACTATGGGATCGATGCGGGCGGGCGTTTCGATTGGTTTGGTGTATGGTCCTTTGTGGAGGCGAGGAGGAGCAAGTGACTGACTCTGTCGAATCGATATGGGCGCCATCTGCTGAGCGCAGGGTCCATTCAAAGACAGATAATGATTTCGAACATGATTCCAGAAGAGAATTAGTACATTGGAACAGATTTAAACGTCCCTGTCCACAGCTTTCGGGAGGGAAAGCACCCTCCATAATTCCTACCTTCTGTGAACACAAGAGCATGGTTTTTGACTTGAAGGGGAAGAGGTAACAGCACGAATCAAATATTCTAGTATTCCTATCTCATGAAGCCCTCTAGATATTAACTCTTCTCTATAGCATTCCGCCCTTTTCCTTCCTTGCCTTCTCTCGCTCATGCTGAGCAACGGCTTCCACCATCGTCTTCTTGGGCGCCTCAAGACCTGTCCAAAGTTCGAATTGGTCATACGCTTGAGCAAGAAGTACCTCAACCCCCGTAACAGTTTCCCAGCCCTCGTGTTTCTGCGCAGCATCCAGGAGCGGTGTCTGCCGGGGCTTGTAGGCCATCTCAATGCAAAGTCCCCGAGCACCAAAGATTGAGGAGAATTGAGATTCAGTCGTAACGCCCGCAGGAATAGTTCCAATGATCACATCCGGCATGCGAGGTAGCTCTTGCAAGTTTGGAAGGATGGTGATGTCAAACACAGATTCGAAGTCCATTTTCACTTGCTCCGCCCTGGACGTTGTTCGATTGACGACGTAAATGTGCTCAATTCCTGATTTGTACAGCGCGTATAATGCAGCTCTGGATGCACCTCCAGCTCCGATGACTAGTCCAAATTTTGGCTGTTGATTGGTCTTTGTCGAATACTCAGTGATGATGGTGTGCAGTCCAGACCAATCGGTATTTTCACCGGTGACTGTGCGATTGTCACCACTCCCCTTGATCACGAGGGTATTGATGGCCCCAATCAGCCGGGCTGTATCGGTCTGATCGGTGCAGTACTTGTGGACCTCCAACTTGTGTGGCATAGTCACACTTCCACCACCGAATTGTTTGTCCATAATCAACTCCGCAGCTCCATCGATGTTCGGAGATTCGCGGATATCGTAGGTATGAGGAAGATTATAATGTTTGAAGCCGGCATTATGGATGGTTGGTGAAATGCTGAATGAGATTCCACTGCCGAAGATGTGGAATTTCAATGGTGAGACGGTGTCGGTTGGAATATTTTGTTGCGCCATTATTGAGGAAGAAATGAAGATTGAGCAGTTAATAAGTTCAAAGCGAATGCAAAGTTTATGAACATACACTTGCGATATAATGTCGGTATTAACATGATCTAAATAATGGTTCATCGGTTATGAATTTAGCCTTGGTTCATTGCCCTTCTCGGCATCCGAAACAAGGCCGTGTCGGATATGATCAACTCCGTTTATCATTCCCATCTTCACTTTATTAACAGGCTAGTTTTGTCTGTTTGATAAGAACCAGAAGCATCAATAGCCTCAACCGCCCTCACCACGCACAAAATCCACGGTATTGCAATCATGTCGCACCAACAAGAGATGACCCTGCACCTTGTTGGAGTTGGTGTCTCACATTCAATTGCACCAAAAATGCACAATTATATTGCGAAATCTCTCGGTCTCCCATGGAAATTCTATGCGACTGAGTGCCCGACAGTAGATGAACTGCTCAGTCTGGCCAAAAACCCTACCACTGCCGGTCTTGTTGTCACAATGCCCTACAAAAACTCCATCCTGGAGCATCTCTCTGAACGGGATGAACTAGCAACCATTATCGGCGCATGTAACAATGTCTACTACAAAGATGGAAATCCCAGACGACTCTGTGGTACCAATACCGACTGGCGAGGCGTCAAAGGCTGCCTCCTTGAGAAAGGCTCGGAGCAAGAAAGACCTTCTGCATCGGCCCCGGCATCAGCCTTAATTGTTGGCGCTGGTGGTGCAAGCCGTGCAGCTGTCTACGCTCTTACAGAGCACCTCCACTGTCCGACAATCTACGTGTTGAACCGTGATGACGAAGAGGTGGTGAATCTCATCCGGGATACAAAGAAGCTCCCAACCGTTCCTAACATCATCCATGTCAAAACTTTGGAGCAAGCAGAGAAGCTGTCGAGTCCTTACTACATTGTCGGCACTGTGCCTGATTTTGAAGCTAAGTCACCATCTGAGCTTGCCGTTGCTTCTATGTTGAAGCATTTCCTCTCACGACCGGAGAAAGGGGTTGTGCATGATATGTGCTTCAAGCCGAGAAGAACCCGGATGATCAAGTTGGCAGAGCAGCTTGGATGGCCTTGCGTCGAGGGAACACATGTTATCGGATATCAGATTGAAGAACAGTGGCGCTTGTGGGCTGGGGAGGAACTTTGCAAGAAATTAGATCGGGAGGGAGCATGGCATGTTCTTCTAAAGGCTGCGGAGGAAAGCAAGGGTATCAACTTCTAGAAACTTCAAATGTTGAATAGCACACAAATACAATAGTTATATGTATACTTCTGATTTTATTCGAACTTGATTGAGTTATCATATAGTTCTTCAATCCATAGATATTCCAAGTTGTGGACTAGAATGCAAGGATCTGTGAAGCCAACGCCGAAAATGACAGCAAGAGCAGTCAACAGTTCTTACTCGATGCGTCCCCAGCAGAGGTTCCCGGTCGCCATCCTGAAATTTCTTGCCATTCAGAACAACGAATCACTAGGGACACTGCATAAGTTACTTATCATGCCATAGATTAGGTAATATGAGATGAGGGGTGGCGATGTCTCATCGGTAGTGACCTTTACCGATGCCGAACAATCCGATCCTCGGACTGGTATCTCCCCCCGCTCCCCACTGAATTGGAATATATAGACTGCTGCTTTCTTGTCAACAATTGAAGGGAAACAACCTTGAAACAAAATTGAAGTCATAAGTGATTTCAGCAAACAAAATGGTCGATCTACACTCTCTACCTGCCGGCACTTGGCCCGAAAATGCCATCCGTAACAATGGCCCGGATAACCTAGTTCTTGAACGCGCTAAGCTGCGTGAACTCGCAGAGGGGTGGCCATGCTACCGGTATGTAACTCACTTCCGTTAGGCTATTCTCTTTTCTAATAAAATCATCCAGTGATGCCTGTGAATGGGAGAACTTCGAGACAATCTTCCATGAAGACGCACATGTTTACACCACCTGGTCTGGTCGTGTTCACTATAAAGAGTTCATGGCTGCCTCAAAAGCCGGCATGGACAAGGGTGCCTTCATCATGCACCGCTGCCATGGAGTGACAACTGATATCACACCTGATGGAACTCGTGCTATTACCAAAATGAAAGCAACCATCACCCAGCGGTTCACCATTGACGGGTGCGAAGTCGACGCCGAAGCTGACTGCCGGTTCTGGTTCTGCTTTGAAAAGGTCGATGGACGTTGGGGTGCTCGATTTGTTCGTCACTGGTATGAGAAGGATAAGCTGCTTCCTGTCAACCCGAACAAGATTCCACAAGTGGACGAAGAGAAGCTCAACTCTTACCCGGAAGGGTATAAGTGTCTGGCATATTGCCAGGAGCTCACTATGGGTGTGACTGTGTTGAAGGATATGCCAGGACACAGACGCCATGTTGGAACTGCTTGTGGGGACAAGCACGATCTTTTGTATAAATTGTCTAAGGATTGGCTGGATGGAAAGAGCATTGATGTATAAAGTGGAATTTATTTTGGTTATGATGACTTAAAATGACCAAAAAAAAATCTACTTGACAAAGTAAAAGTTTTGAAAGCCCATGGAATGGACTTCCAATATTTGGAATTTAACGCATTGCCGAATGCTACTTACATGCCTAATTCAAATTTAATCTCTCTGCTAACTTCTTCCATGCCGTAATACCCCTTGTCGCATGCTCGTCAGGGACATGCTTGCCTTCTTCAGACATGGTTCTGGAGAATAGCTCCATGGATACAGGACCTTTGTAACCCAGGCCATGAATGATTGCCTTGGCCACATCCTCCACTGGCATGTAAGCCCCACGATCCTCTTCGTACATGAAAGTCCTCGCGTTTCGCGACCAGCTCATCCGCGCCGGTTGACCATCCACATGGAACGGATGACCAGCAACGAGGGGCGATTCCATGCGCTCCGCATCAACAACCTGAATATAGAAAACCTTTGCAAGATCGACCTCTTTCACAAGTTTCTCCATCGATGCCTTGAGATCTGCATCTGCATTGGGTGTCTTGCCTGTCGGCGAAGCCGGATCCGCCCACACCCGGCCAGCGATGTTGAAAGTATCGAGACACATTCCAAAGTTAGACCGATCAACACGCTTGACCACATCCCACAATTTCTCCCAGGTATCGACATAGGTACTCCAG
The DNA here is from genome assembly GCA_028828245.1 of Penicillium lividum. Classification (NCBI taxonomy): domain Eukaryota; kingdom Fungi; phylum Ascomycota; class Eurotiomycetes; order Eurotiales; family Aspergillaceae; genus Penicillium; species Penicillium lividum. The sequence goes on from JAQJAG010000002.1 coordinate 1,998,562, forward strand.
CAGAGATTCTCATATGCGAAGCGCACTGGGGGGTCCACCGCGGCACCCATGTCTGCCACTTCGCGCAGGTCGGCGGCGATGATATCGAAGTCACCCGTCAACTGCTCCGCGGGTAAAAAGTTGGCAGGGATTTGAATTGTATCGGTGTCGAGGGCTTTGGCAATCTTCAGCCAGAGCTTCATCTTTTCGATCAACTTCGCATGTTGATCTCTGTCCTTGAGACCTTCGTAGAACAGGAAGGGCTGGAGGCCGATGATTTCTAGACCACGGCTTTGACACGCAGATTTGACGTATTCTGCTGCTTCCAGAATATTCGCGGATGTCGGTGTGTCATTTCCTGAGAGCTTGCGGGCGGCATATTCCAAGTCTTCATAGAATATCTCCATGCCTTTGAACCCCGCTTTGGCAGCTTGATCGAACTTGTAGTCGAGGTCGTGCAACCAAGCACGCCCGAGGGACACACTCATAATGGCAGGTTGGTAAGACATTTTGGATTGAAGATTGAGGTATTATTTAATATAGCATATGTTAAAAATTGTATAGTAGGAATTGGATCCCTTTAAAGAGGACGTTCAACCTGAGAGCCTCGGTTAGGGTAAAGCTTTACCCCCATCGGTCATGATCATTTCCGAACACTGACACTTCAATGACGCTTTTAAAAGCTAGTTTATAATGATATGATTATTAAATTTCCAAGATGCATTAACGAATCTGTTGCAGATGAGCAAGATTTGTCATAATATAGCTGGAGCAAAGTTATTGATGAACAAATCCATACTTTATGGATTGCTCCTTGATAACACGCCGCATTACATGAACAGGAGCAGGCCGCTTTGTAAATATCTCGTACTGGGCGATACCTTGTTCGATCAGGACTAACAGCCCACTCACGACAACCCAGCCTTTCGATGCACGACAGAGCATCTGCTCCATCAGTTGTGTTTTGAAAGGCCCGTAAGCAACCTAGGCAAATATCAGTTCTGATTTTGGTTATAAAGGTGACAAACAACTTACCTCGACGAAGACACCCCCAGTCCGACTCTCAAGCCAATGATCCGGAATTTGAAACACTACTGGATTTTCACTGCCGATTTGGAATGGCGGAATGCATGGTACGACAATAGTTGGCAGACGGAGATCTGCAGGCCAGGGATCTTTTGACTGAAGAACATCAACTTGCAAATTGACCCCAGGCTTGGATTGGGCCCAGTGGTTCCAATAGTCTGCAAGCTTCTGCGCATTTTCGGGTGTGCGATTATAAATGCAAATCCGTCGAACGCCGAGCTCATGACAAGCGTAGATCGCTGCACGAGCCATTCCTCCGGCGCCCACAACCAGGGCCGTGGTTCCATCCCGTACTGCATTTGCTGGAGAAAGATGTTTGTCGATGCAATCTCTGATTCCGATATGATCAGTGTTATAGCCCTTCCGGATGGTGGTCCGTGATCCATTCAACTTGTGTTTCTGCTCCAAGACAACTGTATTGACCGCCTGCATATCCTTTGCGTCGGGAGTGATTTCGTCGATGAAAGGTAGGATTGCGGATTTGAAGGGAAGAGAGACTGTAACGCCACCACGATCTACATCATCCAGAAGTTTATGGACGGCGCTTATATTATCAGCCTGCATGATGTCGTATGTATGCGGGAGTCCGCAGTAATCATACGCTGCATGGTGCATTTCTGGAGAAAGACTGTACTTGACACTCTGGCCGAAGATGGTGAACTTCCTCTTGGGAAGAAGGAAAAATGATGACATTGCCTGCTGTGCTTGCTGCACAGTAATCCCATCAAACTGCAAAGAGGGCAGGACTGTTGGTGACAAAGTAGGATTCAAGCAGATCGAGGATCGGCCAAACGGTCCCGTATTGTATGCAACCACGGGTATATCGATAATTGCGGCTGCCTCCTTAAGAAATGGAACACATTGGAGGTTATCCTCCGGGGATTCAGATTCACCAGTGACGCGTATGGCACTTAGTTGTAATGCTCGTGTTCTTTCATGAAGAATCCGGGGTGTGAGAGAATTTCTTGATGATCCCACTGATTCTTTTTCGTGGAAGTCAACGATGATCTTGGTAGCCCCTTTGGAGGAGTTGAGCTTCTTGATTAGTTCGTCATTGCAGTCGAATGATATAATAAGGGCGTCCGGAGCAAGGCGAATAATCATTTCCAGCATGTTCTCATATGCCCGGGTATCAAGCGACTTGAAAGAAATGGCAGCCATGTCAATAATAATTGCAACCCGAGAGTGTTTTCGTAAAATTGCCATATATCGTGAGAGTCTTGCTGCTAGTCTGGTAGAATGCAGGTCATGGGGAGTGATCACTAGGGCGATAGCATCGGCACCACATTCTAGCGATTCCAAGTCTTGGCGTGTCTCATCAAGCCATGCTGGAGAGACCTGCAAGGAAAATGTATTTGCTTGAGAGAATGGGTCTGCCGAGAAGGTTGGAGGGAGGAGGCTTCCAAAGATGCGGCGTAGGAATGCCACGAACAAACGCTCGGTTTCCTTTAGTTTGAGGTAGGCGGGCAGTGCCTGATCCGGCTGTCCCTGGGTGAAATTAAAGAAGTCGAAGTTGGAGCATGACTCAAAGAACTCGTTGCCCAATTCGCATATTCGATCGAACTTTTCCGGGCTCGTGGTGACAAATTGTCGAAGGTCTTGTTCATCTCGTCTTATATATACAACAGGGTGTTGTTGAGCAAATTCGACCAGCAAAGTCTGCTGTAAGCGACTAGCAAACCCCCCAAGACCGACGATGACACAATTCTTATCATATTTGGTGAGAAGTTCTCGCGATATCTTGAGCTCGATCTCTCGGTACTGGGCCAGCCCGTGGCGAGCAATGAATTCTTGAGGCGAGGATTGAACTTCTTGTTGAAAATAAAAGTCAAAGTCGATAAAGCGTCGTCTTAAGGCGACTGACGCTATGATCCCCAGTGTTTTTTTGCCAGCACCGAAGAATCCCACAAGTAAAATTGTAGCATGTGAATCGTAGTCTCGATGAAAACGAAGAGCTTCATTTTCGGGTCCTAAGGGAGAATTGCTAGACTTCCCACCAGTAATCGAATCTCTGACGGGGTTCATTTTGACGCAGGCCAAGACTTCATATAACATGTACTGTACTGCCTCTCAGAAAGGACAAGAGTGAAGCCGAGGAATCTTCATTCAGATGCCAAAAAATTGGTGGGGTGTGGTGGAGATCAAGGGGCGATTTCTGCGTAAGAATGATGGGTGTTATCTAGAGGGACTCATATTGATGCAATTTATCTTTGCTTGTGTAAATAATAGGGAATTTTCAGGGTCTTCCCATCCCATCGCCGCTGAATGTCGCATGCGGCAACCATTCGGTTAAAGTCACTACCGATCACATGACCACAGCCAACCTTGATCGGACCCAATAATTCAACGACTGTCGGATATGTATGCTCAAATCCAGTTTTGAGATGCGTCGAGATGTCAAACCAACGTCCGTTGAAGCGGCAGCGCATTTATCGTGCATGTGATCAATGCCGTCGACGCAAATCTAAGTGTGATGGAGAACAGCCGGTATGCTCCATTTGCAGTCAGGCCAACCGAGCCTGCACCTATGAGACAGGTGGAGGTCGACGTGGGCTTCCATCTGGCTATGTGCGGAGCCTAGAGATATTTCTGGGTTCGATGCTCAAGCATCTTCCAAGTAGTGAGAGTACAATGCATACTCTACTTCGAGATTCTCGGGGCAACGGCAATTTTCTGACGAGCAAGCTTGCAAGCCAGTCGGTTTTAACTTGGCGAAAATCCAAGCTCCACCGCGATATATCCCAATTACTTACCTCTGGTTCTGAGGATGGTTCTTTTGATGATACAGAGTGGGAGCCGGTGGAGCCGCGGGACAATGACGATACCCTGGACGACCATGATACCGCATTATCAAATCCAGAACCTGGCATAGTTGACACCGTTCAAGAGATCCCAAAACCAATGAAACAGCCTCATTCTTTTGCCGGAGTGCAAATACCAGACAATACATCTGATCTGGTGGACTTCTACTTCACCTACACCCATTGCTGGTTTCCTATACTTGAGCGACGTTCAGTTCTACGTGCGATGCACCAGGGCAATGATCATAATCCTGAAGATTCCTCATCTCGAATGGTGCTATGGTCATTGATCACATATACATCTGCTATGAAAGGAATTCCCAAGACTGGGGCGCCACATTTATTTTCTCTTCAGCTCGCCATTGAGCAACAGGCTTTAGCACATTGGGAAAGCCTAGACCTCGGTCACATCCAGGCCATGTTGATTATTGTTCTAGTGCATATAGCCATGGGAAACGTCAGTCAGGCATGGTCACTTGTTGGGCAAGCCACGAGAATGCTAGCCACCTTACCATTATCAACGAGGAAGCCTCGTTTCAATCACACATTTCAAGGGTGTGTTCTTCTAGACAATATTCTATCGGCTCTCCTTGGTCGAACTCCCAGTTTTTCTCAAGAAGAACAATTGGCATGTGGTCTGGTTGAAGAAGATGATTTGGAGGAGTGGGATGTCTGGTCTCCATCTCGCCCTGCTACGGACACTACAGGGCGGAGAATACCGTCCACTCCCTTGCGAGCACTGAGCACATTCAATCTTGTTCAGCAGCTCATGCAAAATTTATGCCAAATATTATATCAGCCCTTAGATCCTATTCGTGTTAGGTATCTTCTCGACGACTTACGACAAAAGCAAAGCATCATCTCACGAAGCCATTCCTACAACATACGAAACCATGCCAGCCCTCCTCTTTTGATTCTTCACCTTACATCAGCATTTACAACACTTTCTTTATGTCGTAAGTTTGAGCCAGTCTCGCCTGCAATGACAGATTTATGTTTCAGCACCATCCATTATTTACTCGACACCCTTGATCATTATCGAGAGATAACCGGCGCAGTCGGCTCTTCGCCTCTCACTCTTTGTTTTGCACTCCAATGCCAAAAATGTCTCGATATCTTGAGTTTCTCTGGAAAAGAAGAATTACAGACACGCATTTCTAATTTTCTGTGCCCTCTCAAAACATGCGACTATGAATGGACTAGTCTCTTTCAACACCCAACCCCTCTCCCTTCGATCGAACAAGACATTCGGCTACCTGGGACTCATAGCGGCTCAATACCCATACCTAGCATTGAAAATATACCCAACTCATCTAACTTGACTGCTTTTCAGTCTCAGGACCCCTCGTCGGTCGTGGGTCTGCCACCCCTCTCGGCATCCGCCGAACTTTTTACACCGCACTCTGTCGGTAGAGCGGGAGATGTCGAAACATATGATGCCCTATTTGAGGAAATGGTTATTTCCTTTCCTGCTAGCAGGTAGATGCTCCCTAACCCCACCAAAGTTATTCCCCTGCTAATGATTCCAAGACAAGAGCCTTCCTTCGCCCAAAATCTGGGTTTCTACGACGGAGACCTGGACACGGACTTCCTAGCCCAGCTACAACAGCTACCAACAGAATAATACCTTTTCACGAAATATGTACTTCTGTCATGATTTACAGCCATACTATACCCCGCATAACACAACACATTAGATGAGGGTACATATTACCCGTCGGCTATGTCCACAACCGAAGCCGAAGTAGACCATTGATATGAAATAGTTATTCCAAACATTGTATTCAGTCGAATGTTATAGAATTAAATCATGATTTAATATAATAACTTAACAATCACCCAAAATGGTCATCCTTCAAATGCTCTAATCACTGGTCCAAATCTAACCCTTCTACACATGTGGGCGCTCGCTAAACCACCGCTGCGGCAACCATCAGCCATGCAGAGTACAGCCAAAATATCAATACTAGACAAACAAAGGGGGAAGGATAATATCGTTCAGATTTGTGCTCGAGCGTATTAAATCGGGAAATGTTATCTCTCCTCTTCCAAGGTTGCTTTGACATTAATCTCACATAAATATCATGCTGAAAGAAACATTCATACATTGGAAGGATGAAAAGTGTTGAAGAACGAAGTTTCTGGTATGACAAAATAATAACCAATCATCTGAGATTATTCAGTAGTGGTGACCATGCAGTATTTATGCAGGGAAGTATCTGCTTGGCTCCGCTTAATTACCAAGTGAGTAAAACCCCGAAAATCGGCCCCGACCCCGACTCCGATTCTAAATCATCTTCGCGGACTGTCCAAATTGAGAATAAAAAGAGCTTGTAAATGTTGCCCACTTACTTCAAGGTTGCCTGATGTTTGTGCAATGCATTAATCCACTTTAAATGAGCCAGCTGGAATATTTAAGAGTATCAATAGCCCTATAGCACCTTGGAACCTAGAATTCGGCTTCTGCCATTCATTCATGTGCCATAAGTTTCTCTCCAATTGCCTTTCCTTACTATGTTTCTGATCCGAATCGCAATTATAGGCGCCGGACCTGCGGGTCTAACCCTGGCGAGACTGCTCCTTAACAATCCCAAGCTCGAGGTCATCGTCTTCAAATCAGACAAATCCCGAAACTCTCGCAGTCAAGGCGGAACTCTCGATCTGCACCCAGACACTGGTTTGGAGGCTCTGAAAAAAGCAGGCCTGTGGGAAGAATTCACGAAGAATGTTCGTTACGACAGAGAAGCTGTCACTTTCTGCGATAAAACGTTCCAGAAATATCTCAGTCTCTCCGGTACAGAGGAGGGCTCCTCTCGTGGTCTTCTTGAAATCGATCGACGAGCCCTCCGTGCCATTCTATTGGACTCAATACCCCATGAGATGATCCGGTGGGGCTGCCATCTGCGTGCCATTGACGAAGAGCACAACTTGACTTTTGACCACGGTATCGAGTCTGGGTTTGACTTGGAGGTCGGCACTGATGGTGCCTGGAGCAAAGTTCGCAACCTGGTGTCTAATTAAAAGCCACTCTACTCTGGAATTGGGGGTAATATCTTCAGTATTCCTAACGCCAAAGCGACGGCGCCAAAATGTTACGAACATACCAACCGAGAATCATTGTTCTCTCTGTCCGATCATCGCGGTATTTTTAGTCAACATATTGGTGACGGTAGCTTATATACCTCCTGTTGGAGCCAACGACCCGAGGACTGGATGGAGACTGGCTCATATGAAACTCACACCCCTAATGCTATTAAAAAGGCCATCAGGGAAGAATTTCATGACTGGCATCCAGAGCTACTGGGTTTAGTGGAAAATGGAGAAGATGGTGTGGCGCGCTCATTGTACATGCTTCCTGTGGGTTGGCGTTGGGAACATCACCCTGGTGTTACATTGATCGGCGACGCTGCTCATGTTATGACACCCTTTGCAGGTGAGGGGGTCAATTTGGGCATGCAAGATGCGTTGATACTGTGACAGGCTATTCTAAGGGCAACTGTTCCATTCTCGCATGCTCAAAAATTTCCAGCTGAAATCAAGTACCTCGAGGAGGATCTATTTGTGAGGGCAGAGAGGACAGCTGCCCGCACGAAGGAGATGCTGGACTTGATGATGTTTACTGATGGTGCCCCACGAAGTACGATTGACAAGTTTTTTTTGCGTATGATGACTTTCCATGATAAGACCCTTCTAGAGCATTTGCGGTATCCATTCCTGGCTACTTTCGTCAGGAGCTATTTTTTCTTGTACAAATTATGGTATTAAAGATTTGGAATGCTGTAATTGGAAACCTGTTTCTTGCTTATTTTCTTTTGGACCAGTTTGATACTACGTAATGATTGAAGCAATCGTGCCATCTCCAATCCACTTTGCATGGGATCCCAGAGATGCAATGTGATATTTCCCCCAACTCTCATCCTTTCACCCGGATGGTAAATCATGTTCCAGGTGATATCCAAGTGACATATCATATTAATTGCTCTCATTATACCCCGCCTGTCTGAGACAACGAACTAAACGGTGAAGATGACTTTCACATGAAAACGACTCAAGTTTGGGTTTCTGCACGTCGCTCTTTTTGAATCAAGGATGATCCATGTTGTAAGAATCAATAGACTGGAAACAGGAGATAAACAGTGGGTCTCACAAAGGAAGACAAAAATGGAGATCAAAACACGCTTCGAGGACCACATGACGATAGCGGCTTCCATATTGGGTAATGGGCAATCTACACCGCCACATCATCACCAGCCACTCCTTGCTTTAGCCACATCTAGCCACTGCGGCTGGTGATGTGGCGGTGCGACTATTGACTCCCCACCGGGACTAGAACGAATCCCCTGGACAAATTAATTATCACCAATCCTAAACCCCCCGCTTTGGGCCGCTTTGCGGTAAATTGATAATGCAGATCGTCATAAACCGCTGCTCTGGACGATCTAACGGAATAGCATCAACCCTCTAATTTACTCCGTACAGAGAACTATTCTGATTTCTGATTTTGATCACTGAATTCTTGCATCTGATACTCGGACTTCGGCAGCTTGATGATCAGAGATTGCATCACCCGCTGCGGGGAGAACTCTGAAAACTAATTCTTGGTCCGTGTCAGATCAGCAGGCTGATCGACCAGCCCAGCACCATTGCTTTTGAGGCGGGTCGCCAAGAATACCACGGACACGCTCTGGGTGGAAGCTTCTTCACTCGTGGAACGGGAAATCTTCTGCAATCCCAGTCCAGTCCCCTAGCGCATAGATGGTGCGTGCAGTATTCCCCTCCTGGTTGGACAGGTTTGCTCCCAAGCGGAGTCAGTGGATAGGCCTCGACCTTTCTCCCCGATGGGCCAAGGGTGAGGCTGATGCATGCTGAATAACTGTGGCTAGTGTGATCTCATCAATAGATCTGTCAACTCAAAAAATTATCTCTTCAGGCAACACTTTTTGATACTTGGGCGGTCAAATGCAATAGTCGCTCAAGAGGGCAAGAACTTACCGGTGTATAGAATATTCGAGATAAACAAGCTCTCGGGGAGCCCGAAAGGAGGATTATTCATTCAAGGGTCACTCGCCACAGTTCTTACCGTTAGGTGTGGCTTGCAGGCCTGGCAGAGACCTTTGGACGTGGTCCTGCAATGGATATTGCGGTCTGTTATTCCTCCCTTGATCGGGCCCTGCCGGCGGCTTTCCTCCCTCTACCACTATTGGTGGAGTTTCCAAAAATTCTGATGTGATTCAAACCTGCCGTTCAACTCAGTGAAATTTTGAAAAAAAAGTGAGGCAAGCGGCATATAGTTTCCCGCCACCCATGTTCCCTGTGACAGCTGCGAGACGGGCCGGGCAGTTTTATGGAAAGTGAACAAGCGGGGGCCCATGTTCATGTTCATGTCGAGCATTTAGTGGATCCGTGTACTCAAACTATTGGGGAGAAAAACAAAATTAAAAAGATAAAAAAGTGACAAAGAAAATTAATTTGATCTCAACTTCTCAAGGAAACCCCACTTCCGGAAAACAACCCATCTCTTTTCCCCTGCACCATTGAACGTCAATCGTGCATGCCAAGGCGTATCAATCTGTGCAAGGCTATTCCTGGGTGAAGATTCGGTCAGGTTGCATAAAAATACCCCCAAAAAATGATATACCGTGTGGAGAAGCGGCTAGTCTGCTTCGGATTGATCCACTCACTAGCATCGGGTTCTCCTGCAGCGCAACCTTGGAATTCTCAGATCTACTTTTCACCCCTGTACTTGTCGATCAAACATCCAGATCATGATTCCCCACTGTTCGTGCTTTTTTCTATCGCAACGTGCTGCCAGCAAGGATTCTTGCAGCTGCCAAGCGATCTCCGACTCGGCCGGCTGATCTCTTTCCAATTTTCCTGAATCTTGCAATTTCTATTGGTCTTTGAATGCTTTCTGAATTCACATTTCTAATATTCGCGAGTTATTATGGCTGCCTTGACCGATATCCCAGGAACCAGGTCACCGATTTATGCGCTCATCGCGTGGTACTTTTGCCGGTGGCAACTAGTTTGCATGATCCAATACCTAATCTATGACGGGGATCCTAGAGATCTACAATATCGAAACGTATCGGCTGCTGCCCGAAGCTATATGAAGCCTGGAAGAAACCTTCTTTTCGTGATGTTTTTCAACTCAATTCTTTTCATAGATCATCACTTCTACTTCATTCCTCCAAACTTCAAAGGGTCTATCTTCTATCTTCTATTCGCTTTTCTCTTTTCTCTAATTAATTCAAGGCAATATCTTGTGAAGCCTAAAGACCCAACCCAGCCACTACTTTCTATCTTCTACCTTTTCTAAAAACCAAGTTCCATACTCAAAAGCAATCCTTCCCCAAAATGGCTTCTCCCGAGTTCACACTCTCATTCGAGGTCGCCCCTCCTACCTCCGTCAGCCCTGGCCAAGCATTCACCCGCCCCGTGACTGTATCAGTTCGCCCAATTGGCACTCCCTCTCGAAGTGTGCATGCTCTTGTGCTCAACGCCTCTCTTCGCAATGAATCCGGCACCGGTGCTGCAGTAGGATTAACGGGAACTTTGACAACAAACGTCCGTGATAGCGCGATGAGCGGCTCCGCAAAGTTCGGTACCTTGGCCATTCCGACACCGGGAAAGTACCGGCTGCGCGTGATGCTGGCAACAGCCTCACCCAATGGCATCGTTACGAAAGTATTCGTTGATTCCGGAATCATTACTGTGGCCACTGCGTAATCATCAAGTGGGTCCTCTCTTTCCCTTTGCCCCTCAGTTTCCCTCTTCTTCAGTATTTGATCCAAGACATTTGCCCCTCTCACTACCTTTCCTGGTCGCTTGCTGACACTGATAAACTTTAGCTAATATTCTGGTGGCGGCTTTGCACCGGCTTACTGCCCAGAATGGGATATCACATTGGCGGATATCGGGAAGCGGCAATCAGGCGTGATTAGACGGAACAGCTGGAATGTCGTTATTGAATTTTATTGTGGAGTTTCTGGAGTTTAATCTTGCTTCTTTCCCAATTTCCATTTATTTATTTTTCTCTCTCTTTTGCTGGTTAATTTGTGTTAGACGCTCCTTGGCAACATTCAGTTTACCTTTGTTGAAAATTGACGTCAAGGAGTATCTTGTTGCCCTGGATTAGTTAGATCCTTGAAGATAATGAAGGATTTCGTTATATTTGTCATTACATGCTTTTGAAAATAGTCTATATGATTGATTTATTATATCTTTTCTAATTTAATTTCATTGGTACAAAATACTGTCAGCTGTGACCAGATGATAATACTTAGGTACTCTATGGTTTCACTCGATTGTAGGGCATCGAGTCAGAACAAAGACTGGGGGAAAAAAATCATCCTTCACGTACTTTTTACCCCATGCTACCAGACTTTTTAGATCCCTGCACGTTTATTTGTAATTTTTTTATTTGCTTTCCCTCGCTTTCGGTATCACTTTTCATTTGTGTTCACCTGAACTGGCAAGGGTATTGCTGTAATGGCGAAGTTGCCCAAGTTCTTGCGCCGATCCAAGTACATACTGCAGAAAAGTGGGATAGTTCATTCCCATACTCTCAGCTGCAAGACCCATCAGACTCGTCTGATCATCGCGACCAGGTCGTCCCGGCCCCGTAACATTCTGCACCAATCGTCAGTACATTCCTGATGATATAGTCTAGCTCTCCAAACATACCGGCTTCATATTAATATCAAACAATGCGAATTCCGACCCTGGTCTGAACCGTCGAATATCAATGCGCAATGGCGCAGTCGTCCCCAATAACCCCGCTACAACTTCACACTCCTTCATAATTTCTGCATACGCAGGATCCGCCTCTATCTCTGCCGCAGTCACCGCGCGTGAATTCACCGTCACTGCGACCTTACCGCTGTACGGCGCAATGCCATCAACATGGTTGAAGCGGGTCACAGGTGGCAAAGTCCAATGACCGGCATGTCGAGCCGAATCCTCGAAGCCTAGGGTTAATTGTTGAGACGGTGGCATGATCGTGATAGTCCCTTCTTCCCCCGTCAGATACTCCTCCAGCAAAACACGGGGAGATTCATCGAAGAGCCGTGCCACATGCTCTGCTAGCTCTGGTGCGTTTTCACAGATCTTCACGCCGTGGCTGCCCCGTCCGCGGACAGGTTTCGCAACAATGGGATAGTCCTCATCCTTTATCAAGGATAAGACATTCGCAAGAGTTTCCTGAACCTGCTGTTGCGCTTCTGCGGGCCCACGAGTGTCATTCTCCGGTGCTACCCGTGGATCATCTACGGTCCAAGACCTGGGCAAGGTGAGACCGCCGCGCAGACGCAGAAGATCATTTGTAAACGACTTATCGTCAAATCGATCTGCACAAAGAGGTGGTTGACCAATAACTCTCACGCTAAACTCCACGGGGGTCAATAGCGAGGACGTCTGCAATGGATGTTCCGCAAAGAGCACCGTGTTCGCCCAGAGATGCGTTGCGCCTCTCTGGATTGCAGTGAGTATTCCCTCTTCGGTATCTGGAAAACACCACTCATTCTGATCTGCTGGGTCTGGAGACTCCTTCGGCGTCAGAACAGTAGCTCCGGCGCATTTCAGTGAATAAGCGATATCGGCTCCTGAGTCACGATAGCCTACAGCAACGAGCAAGATTAGCACGTCTTGTTCTTGTCCGGGATTTTGTGCCTCTCTTGGCATTAAAGGCAGAACATAGATTGAATCAGCATACCTCCCGGCTTAGGCGGCTTGCTTACACCACCATACATGGGCGGCGGCAGAGCCTGATAGAGGACAGCCACCACGGGCTTGGCAGGATCCATTTTGACTTCTGTGTTGGCTGTTAGTCTCCGTATTTGGCTGTGAGCAATGCTTGGTTCGAGCTGACATACAATCTGTTGTAGCTGAATGTGGGGGAGGACAAAAGTCCGAGCGGGTCGGTTCAAATTTGAGATTCGGTATGCAGGAAAGAGGGCAAGATCCACAGTAGTTTCCGTTTGTGTGGAAATACCCCTTCAATTTGAAAATATGTAGCAGCTGAATTCTAAGTCAAGTTTCTCTTTACTTGCTGACATCTGTATTCAAATATTATATTGCACATGTTTATATACTGGGATGACTCGGAGAAGTGCCGATTGTCGGAGGTGGGGGCGTTAGTGGGGGCGGTCGTCGGCCGCAAGGCCCGAGACTAGGAAGTTGGATCAGGAACGGATTTACATTTGGAAATCATGTTGCAAGATGAGATCTATAGGTCAATTTCGTCATAGTCAGCACAGCTGAGAAAATCTTGTTCTGTCATATAGTATAATGTATAAACATATCCCATCCAGAATGGAACCTAGCCCAGCTGGTTCAAGAACAAAATAAATTAAATTAGCCAAAAAAAAAAAAAACATCACCACGCCAGGGTGAAGCAAGACTCGGAAAGATAGCCAGTTCATTTCCTTGAAGAAAAAAAAAGATAATCCAATGACCTGTTTCATGTATGACGAGTCATTTTAGCGGATAGTAATTAGCCGATGGCGCGCCCGAGGGATGTAATCAAATCAGCGGATGAAGAGTCATCTTGGTTCGATAGTGGGTCAACAGTTGATTCACGCCGACGGAGATTAATATGCCCATGTATGCGGGGATCCAAGTAGAGCAGCCCGGTTGTGATAGGGCGCTGAGAAAGGTAAGTGCCCCGGCTGACAATCAGAGGTTGGTGAAATCAAAATCGTCAACGATTTATTCAGCTCTCCTTGTCGTGGTGACGGAGCTTCTCGATACCATCACGGACGGTATCGCGCACACTGAAGCCACCAAAGAGCCAGTCATTTGAGTGGCGACCGTAGTGGTTGACTGTGCCGCTGTAGCGACGGTAGTCATCGCTGTTCTTGCAAGTCGGGCTGGGTGCCCGCTTGGGAAAGTCTGGCTTGGGAGACTGGGGTGATGAGGGCTCGGGAGACATTTGTACAGTGCTGGTAGAGTCACACTGGTCGTAATAGTTCATTTCAGGATTGCTCCGAGGGATGTAGTGATCGTCTAAGGACTGGCTGTGCTTGTGTCTGTGCTTCGGGACTTCAATTGTAGGTGATTTGGACCCGGACCGGAATAGCTTAGAGGTTATTGGGTTGGAGATTTGACGGTCCTTCTGTTCGTGGGAATGTTGAGTACTGTGAGAAGAGCTTGTGGTGGTAGAATTTTGAGACGCACGGCGCTTTGGGTAGTTGCCGCTCTGGTGGGAGTGAGAGCGCATTACTTAGAAGAGGATATGAGGACAAAGAGGAGAAATCGGAGGAAGAGAAGGGAGATAGATATAGGGTGGGATTTGGGGATTGAGTTCTGACGTGGGAACACGTATATTTATCGGAGAAAACTTTCCCTATTCCTCTTCTCTTTCTTTTCCTCTTCCCAAGTGATCGTCAATACCCTGTAGGGCAACCAACCAGATCACAGCGGGGTTGCTCCAAAGCTGTCCTCAGACCTGTCGAGTGAACGCTCAGAGATAATATCGCCAATAATATCTCGTCCAGTGGGTCTATTGAGCGGACCGGTCCTCCAACTCGCCAATCGGACGCGCTGAAAGTGAACCCGCAGGTCCACTGGTAAGGTTTAGCGGGTGACCGTCGGTGAGAAAAGACCCAGATTACGGGGAAGCCGACCTTCACGAACCAATCCAGAATTGCTTCTGCCTTGGAGCCTCCTCGAGGAATCTTCTGACTTGTCCAGACCCCGCAGATTCACCGCTGATTGCATCATCAAGGGCCACGTATCATTTCTCAACGCTGTCCCACGTAGGGCTGCATGTCCCCATTATCTTTCTACCCACCTTGGCGTTCGATAACCCACATCAGCTGAAGGGTTTGGTCCTTCTTTTCGGGTTTTCGGCGGAACCAGACAGCCGAGCTGCCGACCAACGCAAGACTGGGGTTGATTTCTTATCAGTTGATTCAATCATCCTAAAATTTAATCGACACTGAACAACCAGAGGCAATTTACCTTCTAACAGCCTTCCAGAAGAGCTTGTAGCTGAGGGCGCACGTGTGTCTGGTTGAGTCATGGCCCCCACATGGAGAGCCAAGACACGGCTGACGGGGCATGGAATCGGCATGCTCCGATCCTTCCCACTCAGCCAAAAGATAGCAGTGTAATCATGTTTGTGGTCCCGTGCGAAGCGAATCGCCAGCTGTGTCTTCCCCCCCCTCCAAGCCCATAAAGGAATGCGACTTTTCGTGACTGGGAAGTCGTGGGCTTTAGATATTGCCATAGCCTATCTCGTTCGTCTTGCCGTCCCAAGAAATTTTCAATCACCGGCACACCGGTAAGATCGAAAAGGACATCAAAGGGATGAACTGCGTACATACATTAAAGACCATTTATAGATGAATGTGACGAGTAAGCAACATAATGACCTGCTCACCGTCTTCATACCTGACTGCCGTTGAATAGTGCGATTGTTATAGTGCTCTATACTTTTAGCAACGAATAGGGTAGCCATGGTAAGGCACATACTTATATAACAGTGGCAAAAGTTTTCTTGGGCTTGTCTACCAAAAATCAGCTATATTTTTCAATTCGCTATACAAAGACCTCGAGATATACACTCTGCTTGAGTCTCATGTTCTAAATGCAATCCCGCATTTGGAACTTCTGGGCTATATACCTAAGGTAGCCCTCCGTGGCTGCCTCTATCGATCCCCTCTTCTTATACTCTTTAAGGCCAATCTCCTGTAGGCCCTGCTCGACATTGAACCGGGAGTACCGCTTCTCGTCGAAATGCCTTACCCATCTCGCTATAAATCTCTTCTCTATATTCTCCGTCTCAGTTGCGATCTGCACCACTATCTACCCGAGGAATTTGACCATACTGTCCTCGAATGGCTTCTTGCCTGGGTTTCCCGTTCCGATCGAAATAAAGCACTTAACCAGCGGCTTCAGGTCTCCCGTCTCAGAACACCATATATTTAATACCTCGCCCTCTACTTCGTCCACCGGGTTATTCGCGCCTAGTCCGCCATCGGCAAACGAGCGGTCTCCGATACTGATAGATTCAAAAAATAATGTGGCGGTAGATATTGTAAGGGCGGCTTAGCATACCGTCGCGCGGATATTTGGTTTATGAGGGAGGCTATGGCTTTGAAGGTGGAAGATCTCCTTTATAAGCCGATCGGTGGTACACACGAACCTGGTTAAGTTAGACTCCAAGTTTTCATATTACACGCGATTCAAGTTTAACGATCAGATGATGTTCCTACCGCTCGACTTCTAAACGGCGGTAAAGTGTATTCCAGGATCATAGTAACATATCCTGTGGCCAATGTGAATAAACTTTCGCAGCTTTACGCTCTTGCGTTGCTGCCATATATTTTTGGACATAATATGAATGGCAATTTTGGTGCCCATATATGAATTGGCCGGATGGTGTAGTTGGTTATCACGTATCGTTAACACCGATAAGGACCTGGGATGGAGCCCCAGTCTGGTCATTCCTTTTTGCACTTTGTTTTTAATGTCTGTTAATTTCAATACTAGTACGAGTTCGTGCATTTTAGACTGGAGTTTAAATACCCAACATCGAATGTATTGCAATATTCTCATTGAATTCTCAGTCTGAAAGTTACCTTATCCCTACATATCGAGTTCCAAGATCGAAATAACCCTCACCAAATTTGCATCTTTCATCCCATCTACTCCGCATAAGACAAACCTTAGATCTTGTTTTCACCAATAAACTTGGTCAAAGTAGCATCGTCTTGATCCAGGTACCAGCTGCAGTCCGTTTTGTTAGTTATAACTTCATCAAAGGGGGAAGGAGTATGAGGGAACATACGTAGGATCAGCCTCCTCATCTGGAGACAACTCATGCGACAAGAACCCATTATTGAACCAAGCGAAATCCAGACCCGGCTCAGGGCATCGACTCTCCCACTCAAAGTCCTCATACCGATGCCTCCGAAGCAGCTCGAAGTAATGCAGTCGCGAACCAGGATGAAAGGCATGCAATGCACCGTCCTTCTCACCGTTCTTGAACGAGCTTTGGCATGGGTCACCCCAGACCGTCTTCTTGAGCCATGAGAGCATCTGGAACTGGTATGCTTTGGCTTTCCCGTCCTTGAGACGGAATGAGGTGTAATTCTCTCTTTGCAATTTTCTGATCATATCCACCACGTACAGGGTGATTCGTTCGATGGAAGTAATCATACTGCCGTGACCAACTGAGCTGCCGGGTCCCATATAAACGAAATAATTTGGCATGTCTTGCGCGATCGCTGACATGTAGCAAGCCGGATCTTTCTCCCATTCTGTTTGGAGATTCACACCGTTTCGCCCGATGACGGACCAACGAGGTACGAAGGACATATCAAAACCTGTTGCGGCGATGATAACATCAAAATCGCGCTCCTTTCCATCCTGGGATTTTAGACCAGTCTTAGTGAAAGAGTCGATTTCACCCCAAATTACTTCACAGTTATCGGAAGCGAGGGCTTGTAGATAGCCCGGTCCAGGAGTCGGTCGACGACACCCAACACCATAAGTAGAAGGAATAATAAGATCCGCAACCTCGGGCTTCTTCTCGAGTTTGGCGCGCATATCCTTGGTTGTGAAGTTCTTCGCCATAGTTTGGAACTCGCTTTCTTTGATAAACAAGGGGAAGCGGAAGTTCAATTCTTTCTCAATTTCCTTGCGAAGAGTAAGGTACTCCTCTGGTTTCTCTATCCACTTCCTCTGCTGCTCTTCGTCATAGGTTATGTTGGGTACCCCTTGCCCAATGAACCGCGAGCCCAGGTTAGCTGTGATATAGGTCGGGGATCGAATGTATGCTCCGACATGGCTGGCGACTTTCTGTACAGCTGCAGTGACTTGAATTCCACTGCTTCCGTTGCCAATGACGGCGACCCGCTTGCCCTGGAGGTCAATGTCAGGGTTGTAGTTGGCGCTGTGGGCGAGAATTCCTTCGTAGTTCTCGCGACCGGGAATATTGGGCCATCTCCAGTTGTTGAGGTATCCACTGGCATTGATAAAGACGTCGCATTCATCGACGATGTCTTCGCCGATTTCACCGTCGGAAACACCCTTCGCTGAGATGACAGTGCGACGGCCATCTGTGTTTCGGCTGGTAACAATCCACTTCTGTTTCTCGTCGTTCCAGACGGCACTGGTAATCTTGCGAGATACCGTGACATATTTCCTCAGATCGAACTTCTCAACCACGTTGTCGAGATATTGAAGGATCTCTGGCGCGGAGACATAAAATGAAGACCATTTGGGGTTTGGTGCCCATGTAAACTAGAAACATCAGTACTTGAAAATGGATGAAGCTGCTTCAATGGGCATACCAAGTAGTTGTGAGAAGGGATATCACATGCGCATCCAGGGTAGCGATTCTCGAGCCACGTGCCTCCCAGTCCAGCATTCTTTTCAAGAATCTGAAGTTCCACATTGGGTAGCTGCCCACTTTTGACGGCGTGAGCAAAGGAAATTCCACTGATACCTGCACCTGCAAGAATAACCTTGACCTTCCTTGGTGTATCAAAGGGTAGCTTTGACTGTTCATAGGCCACTGGGAATTTGTTGCGGTATGCTTCTGTAGCCTCAATAGGCTTGCATGGCGCTTCTCCCCCAGCGCTGTCAGTTGGAATGGACTGAGTCATATTTGGAATCTATTGGCTGAGTCGATGAAGAGTGATGTGTGGTGCTTGTGTGTCAATAATTTGGAGGGGAAGGCGTTGGAGAAATACTTCAGAAAATATTGTTCTGATGGAAGGTTTTAAGTGTTCCGCAATATTGAATTTGCTGTGATTGAATAGAATAAACCGAGACCTGAAAGAGACTTTGTTGTAATTTCCTGGCGGATGCAAGATCGCGAAGTACGGGTACGTGGAGCGGAAACAAAGACCTAACGGAACGCCTTCGGTTCCGAAACTACGAAAATTGAACATTTTCAATACACGGAACGGTGCATCGCCAATTCCCATGGTTTACTGAATTAATTTTGTCAAATGGTCGATTTCCGGGAGAAACAGTCGTCGAAGAGTAATCCGTTCGTTGACTTCGGCTTGCAGCGCAAGTGCTACTTAAGTCGAGTGAGCATCTTTGTCTGGTAATCACCAACACATTAAATTTCCTGTTTAACTCAAACAACAAACAACCACCAATCTCCACTTACAATGTCTTACGCCGATCTTAAGGACAAAGTCTTCTTCATCACGGGCGCTGCCTCGGGGCAAGGTCGTGCAACCTCCATCGCCCTCGCTCGTCAAGGTGCAAAACTTGGCCTGCTGGACCTAAACGACCCCCAAGACGTGATCGCTGAGGTTGAAAAAAATGGCAGTGAGGCCATCGGGTTCAAAGTCGATGTGACCGACTCTGCTGGAATTGAAGCCGCCGTTAAAGCAACGAAAGAGAAGTTTGGAAAAATCGACGGTGCCGCCAATGTGGCTGGATGGATCGGAACTCAAGGTTTCAAGGGAAGGGGATACGCATTGGATGTTATCAAGGATGAGGAATGGGACTTGATGATGTCAATCAACCTCAATGGTGTTCGAAACAGCTTGTCATCAGAGCTGAGGCATATTAGCGACAATGGTAGCATTGTGAACATTGCTAGTATTGCTGGGCAGCGGGGATCCCCATGGAATGCTCCCTACGGAGCCGCTAAGTGGGGTGTGATTTCCTTGACGAAGTCAGCCGCACAGGAGGCTGGGCCAAGAAATATCCGGGTCAACGCCGTGGCTCCGTGAGTGAAGATTCCCTCCTTAGTATACATGAGTGCTAATGGATATAGTGGCGTTGTTGATACACCTCTTGCTACTGCTCTTGGTGACGCCGATTTGGTTTTCCAGAGAATGGTTTCGAAGAGTGCACTTCAACGACTTGCTCAGCCAGAGGAAATCGCTAATTGCATCCTATTCTTGCTAAGTGACTCATCTAGCTTCGTGTCAGGAAGTGTAAGTTTCACGCTTTTTTTTCATCCTCGTGAAATATTGAATACTGACTTTGGTTGGATTCTAGGTTATTAATGCGGATGGTGGATTCCAGTAGCCATATTATACATATTACCTACAATTTGAATTGACTTCAAGACAAAGCTCCAATCGCAGTAAATTATGGGTTTGAGCCTATGTACTTTCGTATTGAAATTCCGCGTGAAAATTCTGCAAAATACAAACAGAAATAATGATAAGTAAATACTTCTTAAACCGCCCGCCGCAGCTGCTTTCTCCTCTAGCTGCCAGCACCTTTACTTTGCTCTCCACCGCCCGCCGCAGCTGCTTTCTCCTCTAGCTGCCAGCACCTTTACTTTGCTCTCCACCGCCCGCCGCAGCTGCTTTCTCCTCTAGCTGCCAGCACCTTTACTTTGCTCTCCACCGCCCGCCGCAGCTGCTTTCTCCTCTAGCTGCCAGCACCTTTACTTTGCTCTCCACCGCCCGCCGCAGCTGCTTTCTCCTCTAGCTGCCAGCACCTTTACTTTGCTCTCCACCGCCCGCCGCAGCTGCTTTCTCCTCTAGCTGCCAGCACCTTTACTTTGCTCTCCACCGCCCGCCGCAGCTGCTTTCTCCTCTAGCTGCCAGCACCTTTACTTTGCTCTCCACCGCCCGCCGCAGCTGCTTTCTCCTCTAGCTGCCAGCACCTTTACTTTGCTCTCCACCGCCCGCCGCAGCTGCTTTCTCCTCTAGCTGCCAGCACCTTTACTTCGCCCGGAGGAGAACGCCGCGCCCGTCAGGGATGAATTTTGGGCGACACGTTGACACCCTGGAGATCACCAAAACAAAGCGGAGATCAGCCAACCAGAGTGGAGGATCAGGATCTGTGGTTCAGCCTATCAGCGGCCAGGATCAGATCCACTAACCAGCCAATCAACATACCGGATCGGCCCGATATGACCTAGCGAATCAGGCTAAGCTGACCGCCTAACTAACTCGCCTACTGGGCCCCACGACCACAGGACACCAAGGCCTCGGTAAGCAAGGGGTAAGGGCCAGACGTATCGTAGGGGCGCTGCCGGAACAGGGGATCTCCCGCTCGAACGGAGAGATATATATTTGCGCACTTGCCAAACAGCTTAGATATATATTTCTGCCTTTTTGGCGAATATCCTCGGCTGCCCTCGTCAACCGTAGGGTATATCATCTCTCTGCTTTCTGACCATCCCCCAAGTACGCACCGCCACCGCTATACACCATCAGCGTGAACCCTTAGCGCCGTTCAACAGCCTTACTTACCGGTAGGGCACCTGAGGGGTTATGGGGTCTGTGGATCCTCGTGAACGAACCCCTAGGCCGATCATAAACTCCAGAGACCCGCCGTACTGACACGTTTACCTAGAGATCCCTATCAACGTACCCGTGGTGAGTCGTGATGGCCTCTTCCTCGTAGCCCGCCTTACCAGCGTTGGCCGATCAACCTATTACTGAATATATCTTTCTTCTTCGTGAGCACTGTCGTAAAGTATCAAACTTCGCGGCTAACTTTGACTCGCGGCGTATCAGTGCGCCTCAGGTCCAGGAGCTAGGCTCCACAGTCGAACATACCCTTAGCCGAGTGATGCAGCTAGTCATGACGCCGAAGCAGGAGCCCGCAGAGAGGCCGCCAGCATACAAAGAGTCAAAGTCGGCGCACACCCCTACGCCGGCGGTTTCCAGCATCTCCGAACCCTAGTATGCGGCGACGCCTACAAAGTACCCCGATTAGCGAAATTTATAGCTGAAAATCTGGTGGGAAGAGGTAACAGCGCCGTACCGAGGCAAATCGAATCAGTTCGTGGTCGACGAGATCCAGAATGCCGTCTGCGTAGGGAGCAGGCACATGGCCGCTGCCCGTGTGCTTAAGAGTGGAGATATCGTTATCACCACGGTTAAAGCGGAGGATACAGAGTTTCTGATAGAGACAAGCGATCAATGGCTTCCGCGGCTGCCACATGGCGCCAGGGCCAAGATCATCCCCGAAATGTTCTCAATTCTGGTCCACGGCGTCCCAAAGAACACCTTCCCCCGTCAGAGCATAGTGTCTGGCGAGGCGCGAGCCATCATCTTCCAAGACAACGGCAACTGTGTCCCGAAAGCAAAAATTCTATACACGGCGTGGACCGGCGGACGACACTCCCTTCGCGCTCATAAGCCCAAAGGGTCCCTAGTCGTCAGCTTCCACCATGCCGAGGACGCCAACACACTACTCCGCGAACCCTTTATCATCCGCGGGACCCTATACAGGACAGAACTCTACGACCCCCAGGGTCAGCCGACCCAGTGCCACCGATGCCAATCTCTAGGACACATCCAGCGTGGCTGTGACCTCCCGATCCGATGTAGCCTATGCGCAGAGAAACATGAGTGTACTAACTATCCCCTGAAGAACGAGCCAGAGAGATACGTATGTGCGAACTGTCGCGGCCAGCACGCCGCATCGGACCGAAAGTGCCATTATTGGATCGACGAATCTAAGAAGGCCCGCCAGCGAATAGCTAATAAGCCTACCTTCTTCGAAACCCCGCGAAAGCCCGATGTACCACCAACCATAGTAGTATCTCCGCAAATCAACCCCGCACCAGCATCCGCCCCCAACGCCCGACGACGACCAGGCCGGCCAAGGCAGCAGGCCTTAACCAGCATAACCAACTACCTTCCGGCCACGCCCACACCCCTCATCCAAGGGGCGCACCGGAATCTTCAGAATCGGCGAACCAGCGGCCTCCGAAACAGCATAAACGCGTACGCAGTCGATATTTCGGACACAGATACGCAGTCCAGCAGCCTCGAATCCAGCGCAGCCTCAGGCCCAGAGCGCTCCGCGTCCGATATAGAACCGGAACCCTCTCAGAGTTAGGGACCCCTAGCACCGAGCTCCGAGCCCAAGGCAGCCCAGTCCGCGGCGTCAGACTCTGACCCGCCGGCGCGCCCATCCCCCTTCTCCTCGCCCCGAAAGCGCCGCTCAGCACGCCTGAACGATACGGACTCCGAGGCGTCGGCGCTAGCAGAGCTAACAGCAAAACGCGCACGCCTGAACCACTCTACCGGCCACCGCGAGATCCCCCAGCCAACCCCGGAGCAGCGACTAAGTCACCGAAGCCCGTGGTCCCCGGGCCGGAAGAAGCGCCACCAATACCTTATGGCGAAGAAAGGTCTCCTCGGTAATAGATGGCCGATCAAGACCCCCGAAGAGCAAGCCGAAGCAGACCGAGTGATTCGCGATGCCGAGGCGGGGCAAGGGCAGCAAGCTACGCCCACCGCCAGCACCTCAGCCGTCAGTACACCCACCACTAGCACGCCAGCAGCGAATACAGGAAGCCCTAGGAAGTTAAGGCCGAGGAGAAACCGCAAGATTACCTCGTACGCTGAGGGTGCTGCAGTATAATGTGGAGAATTCCATCGACAGCGTTATGGCGCCTATGCTCCGCGACGAGAGGATCCTCGAATACGAAGTTATCTGCGTCCAGGAACCGTGGGTGAACCCCCGCCTACCCCTGCCGAGCATAACGCACTTTCCAGCGGAGGCAAAGCGGCATTTCAACCTTTTCTGGCCCGCTACCCCCGGCTTAAGGCCGAGAGTATGCACTTTTGTGCGGAAAGACCTCGAAACGCAGCTTATGCAATTCAGCCAGCACGCGATTTCGATATATATATCCTCGGGTGGACACGACTTTTTCGTCCACAATATATATAACCCGCCATGCGTCCTCGAGAACTCCGGAATTCATGATCTACAGGAGGCCCTCTCAAAGGCGGGGGCAATCCCCAGAGAGAAACACCACCATATCGTCGTGGGTGACTTCAATATCCACGACCCGTTATGGAGCGACCCCCCGTACTCCGACACGGCAGTAAATCGACAGCGAGCAGAGGAATTCAAGACCCTGATCGAGCAGATCCCACTGGCAGTGCATACTCCAAAGGGCACGATCACCCGCCCGATTCGCCCACGCCAACAGAATATCGACTCTCCGCCAGCGACGCCAATATCGGAAGATAACCTCGGTACCACCCTCGATCTCTGCTTCATATCATGGGAAATCCGCGACCAAATCCGCCATGTCCGCCTGATCTATATACTATCAGGGTTGTCCGACCATCTCCCCGTGGAAACCGAGCTGAATATCGACCTTATCCCTGTGGAACCCCCGAAACGACGGAATTGGAAGTTGATGGACCGAGAAAAGCTACGCCGGGCCCTCTCGCTAACGCAAACTCCTCAACCTGGAGGCACAAAGGAGTCAATCGACGCCACAGTCACCGCCATAACGGAGGCACTCCATACTGCAGTAGAGGTATCAACCCCCTGGTCACGGCCTACAGCACTCTCCCAACCCGGCTTCACAAGAGAGTGTCGAGATTTACAGAAAGAAGCTCGCCAAGCCCGCCGAGAGGTCGTCCGCTACCAGGCGCAATTCCGCGCGCCCGCCCCGAACGCCCTATAGACCCGATTCTATAGGCTCAAACGGTCCGCCCGGCGCAGAATTCAGCGATTTCGCAACGCTACCCATCAGCAGAAAATCACAGAAGCAGGAGAATCAGGGGAAATACGGCAGATCTGGAATCTCTCGAAGTGGGCACGCGATCGTACGCCTCTTCAGTCGTACACGCCGCCGATTCAGTCGCCGGAGAGGCCTCTGCTCTTCCTCCCGCAAGAGAAAGCGAAGGCTCTCTCGGACTCATTCTTTCCTCCCCCGCCATCAGCAGATCTCTCGGACATCCACAGATACCGCTACCCAAGGCCAGCAGAAGTACCCGATGTCACTGCCCACGAAGTGAAAAAGGCGATTCACCAGCCTGGCGCTTTTAAGGCAGCGGGCCCCAACGGCATCGTCAACGCGGTGCTACAGGCGACGTCAGACCTGATCTCGCCTACCCTCGCTACTCTCTACAACGCATGCCTACAGATAGGCTACTGTCCAGCGGCGTTTAGGGAAGCACGCACAATCGCCCTCCGAAAGCCCGGCAAAGACGACTACTCGAAACCAAAATCGTACCGACCAATCGCTCTCCTCAACACGATCGGTAAGGTAATGGAGGCAGTTGTCGCCCTCCGGCTTTCATATCTTGTGGAAACCTATGGGCTCCTCCTAAGGCATCACTTCGGCGGCCGGAAGGGCCAAGGCTACGATACAGCACTCTATACAGTCACAGAGGAGATCAGAGAAGCGTGGAAGAGGGGGATGACAGCATCAGCGCTATTACTCGATATTTCAGGCGCTTTCGATAACGTCTCCCACCGGCGACTTCTCCATAACCTTCAAAAACGGAGGATTCCGCCGAGTCTGCTCAGCTGGATCGCCTCATTCCTAAGCAACCGCTTCACGACGCTGGAACTACCAGAATACTCGCGCCCACGGGCCCGCGTACAGACTGGAATTCCGCAGGGATCCCCCTTATCCCCAATCCTCTATCTCTTCTACAACGCCGACATGATGGGGTCACAACGATATACCAACAACTTTGGCTACATCGACGACACCACAATCATCACAGTAGGGAGATCTACGGAAGAAAACTGCAATTCCCTCGCTTTGGCTTTCCGCGAGTGTGAAATATGGGCCTCGAGACACGCCTCAGTGTTCGCGCCAGAGAAATTCGCCCTGGTGTACTTCGAGCCCCCACGAGAAAGCAGAAGCCAAGCCAGGCAACAAGCTCCCGGCGACCGCGACCGCGACCTCGACCTACGAAATGGCCGCATCGTGAAGGAAAGCAAATCGGCGAAACTACTGGGTATCATCCTCGACAGCCAACTGGACTTCGCGGAACACCTCGATCAGATCGACAAAAAGTGCACGAAATCCCTCCAGGCGATCTCTGCCCTTGGAAGATCCAAATGGGGGCTGGGAATCGCATAAAAACGGCTGATCTACAACTCCTGCATCGCCCCAAAGGCCCTTTACGGGTCATCCGTGTGGGCTATCCCTCCGGGGATCCACGGACGCAAAACAGCCCGAAAGCGACAGCTGACCAGACTCACCGCCATCCAACGAAGGGCCGCCCACGGGATTTCGGGGGCATTTCGCACAGTATCAGCAGACGCCTTTAACGCCCAGCTACACCTTCAGCCGATGACAGAGAGGGTAGAAGAAAATCGACTCAAAACCCTCACACGTCTAGCGACCTCACCGGCGTACCGGACCCTCCAGCTTCGCCGTACACACCACCGAAAGCGGGCGCTACACTCTACGCTGGAGGCCACAGAGGAGGATTTCCTGCTGGAGGGAGAATATAGCGTCGACGATCTCGAAATTCGCTACCCATTTGCCGTGGCCCCGTGGTGGCAGCCTCCGTACGTTGATATCGCCGCCAGCAAGGAGGAAGCCGCCATGGTCCACTGGACCAACTGCACAACCACGCCAAATACCCCCAGGATCTATTCGGATGGCTCTGGCCACCACGGAGAAGTTGGGGCGTCCGCGTACTGCTACTACCAAGGCACCAAGTTCGAACGGACAGCGTATTTCGGCACAGACCACCACCACAACGTCCATGCAGCGGAAATCGGTGGCCTTATGCTCGCCCTCCGGCTCACGGACGACCCCCGACTCCAGCAAGACGTAGAGATCTACTCCGATAACCAATCCGCCCTGCAAGTGATCCAGAATCCACGCCAAAACAGCGCACAATATCTCATCAAGGAGGTCGTGCGGCTTGTCGACCAGCGAAAGCAGAAGGGGTGGGACACCCGTTTCTACTGGATTCCAGCCCACTGGGAAGGCATCGAAGGCAACGAACACGCCGACGCTCTAGCTAAGCGAGCCACAGGGTAGAGGGCCGAAGAGAGAGATACCCTCGGCCTACGCGCGGAGCACCTCCCTGGCCTTCCACCAAAAACCCTGCAATCGGCAGCCAACTGCTGGGTGCGCAGGAGGGTTCGCCAACGGTGGGAGGACATGTGGACGAACCCGCAGCTGGGCATGCAGGCGCCCGGCCGCGACCTTCGCAAGGTCATGCCAAATCTCGAGAAGAGAGGTCTGAACCTCTTCACCGGGCTCAGCGCCCCCGAGCGCTCAGCCCTGATCCAGGCACGGACAGGGCATATCGGCCTAAACGCGGTGCTCCACCGCTGGGGGAAGGTCGATAGCGCCCTCTGTCCAACCTGCCAGGACGACAACGAAACAGTCTACCATACCCTCATCATGTGCATGGGGTATGAAGAGCTCCGGGACGAGATCTGGGGCTTGCAGGGGGCCCCACACTCCCTCGAACTAGCGCTCGGCAAGGAGCATGCAAAGCGAACAGCCCGCTTTCTGCTGGCCACAAAACGACTCACTTACTTACTTCCGCCACCCCCGATACCCGATAACGACAGCGAACACGAATAACAACCACACACACACACGTTCTCTCTCTCTCTCTCTCTACACTCTCTCTGTGCGGGTTGCGAAGGGTCAAACCGGGCGGGGCAGGCACCGCCCGGGGGGCCGATAGCCCGCGACTCCGCTACTATACCGCACTCTGAATCCGCACTCTTGAACCGCCTTCGTGACACCACTGGCAGTGCGAGCCGCTCCGGCACCTTATTAGTTAGCTTTCTTGTGAAAATCTGTGGGTTACGAGGGATTTACTGTGGGAACTACGGGATTTACAGCGGGGCTACGGGATTTACAGCGGAAATTGACGGAATGGACACGAAGTGAAATGGATTTATGAGGGCTCGACGGATCATAAGGGCACACGAGGGCGAACTGGCGAATAAGGGTGGCTTAATTTGACATATAACAAGAAAGTTAGCTAGTTTGGACGCCGGCTCGGCCGCTGTCGACTCGGGAAGAGCCCCTTATGGTGGCTGATATTCGAGTATAATGCACTTCTCTCTCTCTCTCTCTCTCTCTCTCTCTCTCTCTCTCTCTCTCTCTCTAAATACTTCTTAATCTCGCGTGCGTAATCGAGGCTTGTACATTGATTGTCTCCAGAGAAGACTTTGCTTATCCGACAAAGTCAGCACGAAAGTTGGGCAAGTTTGCATGGCTACACAGGGATATATTTGAAAAGCGGACTTGTTAAATTATGTTCGCTTGTAATCTAGCCAACGGTAAAACATGCTTGTGTAGAAGCTGAATATTGTGATAAGGATATGTATTTCTAAGAGCTATCTACAGCACCTGGGCAATCGAAGTTATTGACTAGATTTTCGCTGCACAAATTCGACGATGATATCCAATCCTTCATCGGTCGCATCGCCCATCGGAATGATAGTAAAAGCATGACACGCCCCATCAACCACACTTAGCTCGGTAGAATTACCGGCTTGTTGCCACTTAGCCGCCATGAAAACACTATCATCAAGCAGCGGCTCAATATTTCCTGTCAAGAACAGCGCAGCCGGCATGTCCTTCAAATCCGCATACAGAGGCGAAATTAGCGGATCTTTCCTGTTCGACATGGGGATATGACCAAAGCCCGCCTCGCAAAAGTCCATCATACCCTCCTTACTCAGCACGATATTCCGCGTGTGTTGAAGAAGAGATGGAGTATAGGTGAGATCGAAAATTCCATACCCAGCCACAATTGCATCTAAAGTTGATCGCACGTCGACCCCGTGATCTCGGTGGAGAGAGAGGCCTGTCGAAACTGCAAGCCATCCGCCTGCAGACTCGCCACCGAGAACTTTCAGTGGCGCGCCCAGTTCTTTCTCGCCTGCTGGGCTAAGCGCGAAGAGAGCTGCGTCAACGCAATCGTCGAGGGGCTTGGGGAAAGAGAATTCCGGCGCGAGTCGATATTCAACAGAGGCCATTGTCAGACCCAATCGATCAGACAAAGTGGTCAAATACGAATCGTATGAGGCATTGCTACCAATCACAAAGCCACCTAACAATCATCCAAATGAGTCAATATTCGGTGTCAAGTCTTGTGACAAACGGAAGGCTTACCAGCATGAAAATGCAACCAAACACCCCTACTCTGTTTCTCCTTGGGCGCGATGATTCTCAATTCAATTTGATATCCATCTCGTGCAGATACATTCACGGTCCTTGCATTGGGGTTCAGGGCAGGTGCTTTGAACCCGTTGAGGCCCTCTCGCCGCATCTTGCGGTAAGCAGCTGCAGATTCACATTCTTGCCACTGTATACTTCCTGCGAGCTGTGCTTCAAATGCATCTAGCGTCTTATGGCGAGCCTGTAGCGTGGCTTCGTCGACAGGAATTGGGAGCACGTTCAATGTCATGATGGCTGGAGGAATCAATATAACAAATACAATCACATAAAATGTCAGCTGCGATTTTAATTCAAATTTTCCTATTAAATAATACTTGCTCTCATATAAAAAGTCACGGAAGACAATACGAATATGATTGGAGGATTACAGATATCGGAATGCGAATATACGGAAGAGCCGGCTCGGAACGAATTTATGCACGGAACCTTTCAAACCGGGACGGAACAAATCAAATCATCCAAGACAGTGTAGACTCTGTATATCTCCTCTCATGTTTTATGAATATGCAATATGCTTTCGGTGAGCCATTTAGCTCTTGTGGGAAGCAAAAAAAGATGGACTCGCGGGGAATCGAACCCCGGACCACTCCCATGCTAAGGGAGTATTATACCACTAAACCACAAGCCCATAAAACCTCTGCCTCGGCGAATAGAACTCCGGTCTCCCGCACTTATCGGTGTTAATGACAAGCGGAAATCATGACCACTAGACCAAGGAAGATGAGATAATCGAGTTTCCGCTCGACCCCTTGGTGTTTGTTGATGTCAGCTTCCAAAACTATGGCTACATAATCCAAAACATAAACTGAGTGGGGCACTGCACTTCCAAGACCTCGAATTACATAGAGGCTGTAGACATGAATTTCTTTATAATAGTAAAAGTCCAGAGCCCTGGTGTTCTACATGATGGTGAGAGCACGATAGAGCACGTGAAGAAAGGTGAAGAGTTTTACCGACTTTGCACGCTAAAATAGTTAAAAAACAATCAATTGATACGATCATGCCTGAACATGCTACACAGGCCAAAATGAATCAGCCAAATAGCTTTATTGCTTGAAGTGCAAACATCGTAACCCTGTTATTTTGAACTCGAGCGCCTGAGGCTATCGGCCATAGTAAGAGGTAGCCAAACTCGAATTGCCCCTTTCAACGTCAGTTAGAAATCCCCCATTCCGTCGCGCCCCTGGAAACCATCATGGCTGTTTAGTTTCTCCGCTTTAACTGAACCATCAGATCATTCTTCTCCCATAAAAAGAAAGTCTTCTGTTTTTCCCAACCAATGGACTCGGGCAAAAGAGAGAAATCAAAGTTGTACAAAGTTTTCGCAAGAATAAGACGCATTTCGTGGTATGCCAAACTATTCAATCGTTAGCTATTGGCACATTCAACCGGATACCTAAAGAGAGCCATACTTTTTTCCAAGGCAGTTGCGAGGGCCAAATGAGAATGGTTGGAAAGCAGCTTTGTTATCGCTAGCAAATTCATCACCAATCCATCGCTCAGGAATGAACTCCATTGGTTGCTTGAAGTTCTCGGGGCTGTGGAAGGTAGCCCACTGGTTAACAGAAACAGCGATCTGCAATGATTACACTGTCAGTCATTCGTTGAACCCAAAAGAATTATTGAGAGCACAATTACCTTTCCGGGGATGTGTTCTCCACAGATAAGCAGTCCCTCATCAGGGGTGATGCGAGGCAGACCAACAGGAACTGGAGGGTAGATGCGCAAACCCTCCTCAATGCATGCATTGAGATAAGTCATATGCTCTAGAGCCCTCATCTCAATATCCTCATCCTTCTCAAAAGTGTCACGAACCTCCTTCACAATGATATCCATCTTGGCAGGGTTCATCAATAGGTGATAAAGCAACCCACTCAGTGCAGTAGCTGTAGTCTCAGTACCCGCAACCATGAAGACCTGCGAGTTGGCATACATCTCCGCCCGGCTGAGGCGCAGGTCTTCCTTCTGACCCATCACAATACCCCAGATATCAGGTTTCTGAGTCATGTGATTGCCATCGATTCGTTTGTCAACACGACCCTGAGAAGCCTGGTAATGAGAGATACTTTGCTGCTTCAGCGCCTTTGGAATGAGTCTCTGGCCAATAGGCGCAATCCAAGGCCAATAGCGCGCCAATCTGCGCAAAGCATTTGTTTTCATACTGACAAACACAGCAGAAACCCAGCTTATATTTCCAGTACCAGCCAACAGATCCAGGGAAGCACCAAATGTCAAATCACCCATAATATCGAATGTCGTCAGATTGAGCATGCGAACAAGATTGACATTTGCCTTGGGATCCTGCTCAATTGCCTCGTTGAGCTTCTCGACCAGCATATCCACGTACCGACAGATCAGCGACTGTTGTTCGCGGAGCGCGCGATCAGAGAAGGCATGTGAAAAGTTGCGTCGGAAACGGGAGTGATCAGGTCCAGCCGCGCGGATGATATCTGGGGCTCCATTGAATGATGGGCCATAGAATCGGGCGTCCTTCTCTGTGACTTTCTTTCCAGCTGCGGCGTGGCCGTAGATTCCTTTCCAGGCTTCTCCGCTTGCGTAGCTTAGCTCGTCTGGTGCGACACGCACTACATGGCCGTGTTTTTCGTGGAGATCATTGACCCATTCAAGGAGGTCCCCTTTGAAAGTATGGTAGAGCTGGGGTATCCGTGATGCGGCGGCGAAGATTGGGCCTGGGTATTTGGAGAGAGGGTTGAGGAAGATTTCATAGTATATTTGTGAAACGAATACGAGTATAATCTAATCAAACTTTGTTAGAAGCGTGCTTGCAAAAATTGGATTGGCAATATTCTTGTTCAAGGCAAGTGGAAGAGATGTGGTTGTTTAAGATGGTGGTGTGTGTTGGAAGAGGTGGAGGAAGACAGCCGCTGTAACAGGGCAAACTATCAAATTCAACAAACATACCGAAGTAACGAGAACGAGAATGGAGTTTTCTTGCACAAAGCTTGAGGCAGATTGAAGAAGCATCCTGTAATAGAGCCAGTCTTCTTCTGGTCCAATGATTTAGATCGGTTGGGTCAGTAGCATAGCAAGACAACAAATGCTGAGGGGTAAAAAAATGACATATAATATATACTATTTTTATGTTAGTTCAATTAAACTATATGCAAAGGAAAGCCTGCACAAGAATTGTCGCATTTCAAGCTTTTATTCTATTTTTGTGGGGTTAGTCCCCTTTAGTCCGTTATTACGAGGTATTGAAACATAGTCACGACAAGACGACGGACTTATTATTGGAAGATTCCAGTATTTTTCTCATAATTTTGCATAACGCTCGGTATATTTCTGCCACGTGATACATAAATCCCTCCCGCGGAAAAGCTATTGCATCTGCATCCGTTTCCGTACCATCATTTAGTGATGTCAGTGAAATATTACGGAAATGTGACCATTTTACTAAACTAGAAGATGAACAGCAACCAATGAGATTGACAATAATATTCAGACATTCCTCACACTTTGTCGCAGACTAAGTAGACGCATCGAAAATACGACTAAGGGAACGGGAGAAAGTAAAAAATTTGACAGATTCATAATTCCATTATACAAAAAACATAAATTTATGACAAAAGATCCCCGCGGAAATCAGTCATGGAACAACCAAGAGAAATTGGAGCCCCAAACGCCATGTCTTCAGGGTCCATGCCCATTAGAAGTTGGCACTGTAGCTCGTCCAGTGTGAAAGGTAGACCATCAGTCGGTAAGCTTTCAGGCATCATCATAGAAGACTGCATAAAGCTCTGGCTCTTTGGCTCTGAATATGTCTGTGCTTCTGGGTTTTTATCCTGTTCCGACCGATCCATGAAGGTTTTCCAAAATGTCTGCGAAAATATGTCCAGATCCGCAGAACAGTCCAATGGCAAATTTTGATCGCCTGAGTTTTGTCGTGGTGGAGATACTGTGGATTCTTCAGGCACCTCAAACCCATTGTCCGAAGGCAGAAGATCCCGTAGATATTGGTACACCTTGGATGCCGTTGCGACTGATCTAGATAGAGTTTGAAGAAGTTGACTGGCACCGTAAATCATCCCCTTCAGAAGCTCGTTTGAAGCCACGGGGGCTGGGTGGCACTCTTCTGGAATGAGGTGGTAGAGACTCTCGACTAATGCGGTAGTCAAAATGTACCCGGATGGCTTCAAAGAAGTGGTTGTGATCATGTAGCTTCGGATTGCTTCGATGATTGCTTCGCATATTGAAACTGATGTTTTGCGACGCTCGAGGTCATGCTCTTTAGACGTCAGAGGCTTATGACGAATGCTCAGACGAAGGGACTGGAATCGCTACGAGTAATGTTAGCGTGCTAATTTCAGGTAGCCGATTGATAGAGGATGCTTCATACCAAAAACCCGATAAGTCTCTGGCGAATATGTGCTGCCCCTTCAACACACATGTACTCTGTTACCATGGAGGATTTCCAGTGAAGTCTTGAGGGTATTTGCCGATAGGAAAGAACAATTCGGGTATCCATCATCTGCGACTCCTCCCAGTCGTCACCCTTTGGAGCCTGGGGTGAAAAGAATCCGTCCCAGATGTGAGCCCACAGACGACTAAATGATATTAGACTTTGCAAAACTTCGTCCTTGCTGGAGCCCATGTCACTGTGGACTTTGCTGAAGTCGCTCACGGCACTTTCATCCTCGCGTAGAAAGTATGTGATACCGCATTTCTGGGTAATGCGCTTGTCAAGGAAATAAAGTGTCCACCAAAGTCCCTGGCGAGAGACTAATTCACAATCGCCACTTGGCCAGAGGGCTTGGTTATTGAGTCCAATCTTCAGAGCAATTTGAAACCCCTGTGTGATGCTCTGTAGAGACACGTGATGCATTGACATTTCAAGAAGAAAGGCAGATGAAGTAATGTGGTAAATGACAGTTTCAAGGTCAGAATCGTACAGTTGGTTGAAGTGTTGCATCAACTTGAGCCCCTGCAAGTAACTCTGCGAAATTGGTCGCGGCTTGCAGGACTCAATAGGGCGGGTGAGAGACTCAGCGTATGCTAGCATGTTCAAAAGAAAGGCGATGATCTTGCAGTTATCAGGTCCTATCACAATTCGGTGATTTTCTGTGTCATATTTATGGAGTGATAGAACCATTGACAATCGCTCATAAATGACAGTCTGATTTAGGCATGGAAAGTAGGTTTCAAATTCCTGGAAGAACACGCTGACAAGTTCCCAAAGGACCTGCGGTTCTGGTAAAGCGACCGTGGCTAGCGCAGATAGAGAAAGATCCTCAAGTTCTCCTAGAGTGCTAGATCGGCGCATACCTCTGAGCGCATTGAGCTGCGATCCGATAGGTAGGCTGTTGAGTGAGGGAGTTGCAACGCCAAGCATGTCCGGCTCCATCGGCTCCTTCAGAGGACTCGGAGTATCTTGGTAGGAGGCGAAACTGCCAACCGAGCGATTTTCAAAAGCATCATTTTCTGAGATTTCGTATGTAGATGGCGAGATTTCTTTGGGAGATTGATCAGAGTCCGCCATCCTCATACCATTATAAGATAATGTGGCCGATATGTCTGTGCTGTGAAAGCTTCGTTTTTCGGAGAGTGCTTTGACTTGTTCCTGGAGTTGCGAGAGCTGCTCCTTTAACGAAACGGAATTTCTGCTTCGTTTCCGCGGTTGGGACTTGGGGGATATATCTGCACTTTGTCTGTATTGTGTTAGCATCCGGTGTCAAAGACTAACGCAACGAAAATCTGTTGAGTATATAATTATGACCACGCGAAGGAAAAGGGAATATCAGAAAGGAAGCGGAGAGATCTTGAGGGGCTGCTGTTCCCATAGCCCTTCAAAAGGACTTACTCATTCCTGGTACGTTTCTTCTGGGTCGGCATTTCGTGCTGAAATTCCCCCGCATATTGGCAATCAATTCTTCTGCTTTGACAACTGGCGCATTTGGGCTCTCCTGAGCACTTTGAGTACATTAGTGACACTTTTTCAAAATATGAAAGACGCCCCCAAAAGATTATATGCACGCACGGTACTGACCTTCACTTTACGGCGTTGACATTCCAAACTAAACACTTAAGGGTTAATGTTGTATGTAGATGAGTGTCGAAGACACCTACCATGCTTGTGAGGTATATTTGTCACGCTTAGAGCCTTCCTTGCGACCTGCTTCCTTCGGCATGGGGGAAAAATCTTGCGTTGTCTTTGCTTACAGAAGGAGTTGTATATTCTCTTCTTCTCGCGCTTAAGAGAAACGGCAAAATACGCATGTAATATCGAATTTCAGGGACGACTTTAGACGGAAAGAAAAGAGATTAGAAGAGAACAGGAGAACGCGAGGCAAGAAAGTCCGGGGAGGCGTAGATCCCCGGTATTGCTAGTGCATAACTTGTGCGGGGAAACCTGGCTTTGGCGATGGCGGATAGTCCGGTACACGGCTAGACAACCGTGAGAGTTCTGTGTTACGGGATACCCCACTTCCTACCACTTCCGCCACCGGGCGTCATATTTGGTCTACTAGTGGCCATAAACATGCATTGAGTTTTGTTCTTGCCCAGGTGACTCTCCCGTGACTTCCCCCCTATCCTCGAGGATTTTGTGCAATGAAAATCCAGGACCCAAGTTGGGGTCAGCAAGTTGGGGTCAAACTTACCTTGCGGTCGGGTTGCTGTTTATGCTAGGATGTACAATCTAGAAAATCATGCTGGCACAAGATATTCCAATAATTTATCTAAGTGGAGACAGGAACGCTCATTAGATTATTTTGGTGGTGTGAAGGCTGCAAATAACCGTACCTATGCATTGCACACCCAGGCCTGCAGGAAAGGGACAAACCCTTTTGAAGACAGACATCTGGAAGGTCGCACATTATTTAATAAGATCAAAAACCCCAATCATATGAAAAGTCATTCGGGGATATTAGCGCAATTGAAGGGGCAATGTCTACGGAATTTTAGTTCCACGGAAAGTCACTCCAAACTTCCGGTCTGATGCTGGGTGGGGTGAGTAAACAGCGCGTGTACGCACATTCATAGGATATATATGGAGCTCGACGTAGCCATAAAATTTGGGGTGATTGTAACTTGGAATCCTGGAGAAATTTTATTCGGATTGAATTTCGGTAAATTATTATTATGTCTAACGGGGTGAAAACATTGGATGGAGTGGCCCTGGTCACGGGCGCAGGTTCGTGACGATTCTCATGTCTGAATAAAATGCAAATGGCAGCTTACCATGATAAACAGGATCTGGTATCGGGCGTCAAATTTGTATTGCCTATGCTCAGGCGGGATGCAGGGCTATCGCATTGGCTGATGTCAACATTGAGGGAGTCAATGAAACCATCTCGTTGATTCAAGCCAAAGGATATGGCACGAAGACGGTGGCATTGGAAGCAAACGTCACGGATGCCATTTCAGTCAAAAACATGGTCGCGCAGACTGTCAAAGCATTTGGAAGCATAGATTATGGTTCGTCTTTCGAATTGATGCAAGGCTAGAACTGACACTGACATCGAAATTACAGCCGCCAACGTCGCCGGTATCACAACAACCGCTCGAGTCCCAACCGCCAAGTACCCACACGAAGAGTATGATAAGATCCTGGAAATAAACACGAAGGGTATCATGATCTGCATGCAGGAACAAATACAGGCGATGCAGAAGCAAGGGGCTACTTGCACTCCCGGGATCAATGATCCACGTCGGGCGCAGCGAGGAAGCATCATCAATATTGCCTCCGTCACTGGTTTTGCTGGGTTGCAAAATATGATGCCATATAACGTTTCCAAGCATGCCGTGCTTGGTCTCACAAAGTCTGCAGCGATTGACCATGGCCGCGACGAGATTCGTATCAACGCTGTGTGTCCAGGTATGACTGAGACGCCTATGGTTGCGGCTCGAACCACGTCTATCCCTGGAAAATCGAGCGGCTGGGCTGTGGATGGAAATTCAAGGCAGCGACTTGCCATCCCCGAGGAAATTGCAGATGTTTGTATATTCCTGAGCGGTTGTGGTGCCAGCTATATGTCGGGGTCATCGGTTGTGGTCGATGCAGGACATCTGGCAGCATTGCGGTATGAGAGTAACCTGTGATGTAGTAGCTAGCAATACTTAAATGAGAGTAAGAGGGAATTGATTTCGTTGCATTCAACTACTGAAGCGTGTTGGGATAGCGGCGGAGAAGCATAGACAAGAAGAGCGTGGGATAAAGCGGTTGCATGAGACGGCCAGTTCTAGTCACTTTTGCCCATAAATAGAGTGCTTACGGCCATATTTTGAGTTCATGATCTTGAGATGAATACAGAACACTGCTTTTTATAATTAACTAGCTATATGTACTTAGTTTTCTAATTGCAGGGCGGACGATGTTTCTGCCTGGTATTCCAGGCTACGAGTCCAGGGCCCGAGTCACGTAAAATGCTCTCTTCGTCTTCGATAGACCACGCACCCTTCCTTCCATGTTTTTCTGTGATTTAAACTAGCCTGTATTGTGGACGGCACATATTACACGTCTGGAATTGACATTCTTGGTCTTGTTCTTCCTCCTGTGGTGTTGGCAGACTCGAAAAGAGGAAAGCCACGTCCCACGCCCAAAAAATAAAAAGGTGGAGGATGACTCCTGTGTACCATTTTTTCCTTTTCAACTCGAAGCCACTCTCAGTAACGGAACTCTGCATCTGGTCGGTTTACCCCTGTTTTCTCGAGAAGTCATTCCGCGGGATGCCTTTTGTCTTGGCGTATTTGCGAGCCGGAAGGGTTACGGTACTGCGTCACCGTTACCGTTATTTACAAAACATTTGTGTAAGTTGTACATTTTATACCGGAACCAGAGATCCAACGGCTTCAAATTGTTCTGGATAAACAGCATTTATACTACTCGTTTAGTCTATGCTTCCAAGGCAAAAAGAAACTTGAAATTGTTTTAGTTTTATATCTCTTCCTCACCAGAAACAAGATAACGTTCCATCATGCCCAACCAAGCCCAAAAGGATGTTCTCAAATCCTTTGAAGCGATTCTGCCACCAAAAGTTTCGCAGGGGGAGGCAACGGAACTCTACAATGGTGTAGATGATGTTGCATATGCTATATCGAGATTACCATTGGGTACCACTCGAGCACTGAAAGTGATCTGCGTTGGTGCAGGCTTCAGTGGCTTGGCGTTCGCGCGAGAGGTCGAACTTGGCAACCTGACTAACGTGAATCTCACGGTATACGAGAAGAATGCCTCGGTTGGAGGAACTTGGTATGAGAATCGCTATCCCGGGTAGGTTTACTTTGCTCCGAATTGACTATATATGGATATTTACTGACTTGTTGAAAGATGCGCGTATGTCACTTCCCCACCATCAATATCGGTTAAGACTAATTCAAATCATAGCTGTGATATCCCTGTGCATAACTATCAGGTATTGGAAAATTATTTGATTGGCATTTTGGTTCACTAATAAGCTACTAGTACTCTTGGGCCCCGTGTCCTTACTTCAAAAGCTATTATGCTACTGGGAAAGACATCCACACCTACATTGAAGCAGTCGCTGATCAACACAATCTCCGGAAATACGTGAAAGTCTCTCATAAGATCATTGGCGCTAAGTGGATTGAGGAAAAACAAAAATGGGAAGTAAAAATTGTCGCCACCGACGGCAGAGACTTGATGGTCAGCAATCGAGTCAACAAAGACGGAGAATCTGGAGAGCCTTTCATTGAGGAATGTGACGTTCTGATCAACGCTGGAGGTTGCTTCAATGACTGGAAGTGGCCAAGTGTTCCTGGAAGAGAAACCTTCAATGGTGAGATGATCCATTCTGCTGCTTGGCCGAAAGATGCCAATCTCAAAGGCAAAACCGTCGCTCTGATTGGCAACGGCAGTACGGGTGTCCAGATTCTACCTAATATTCTTGAGGATGTGGAGAAGGTTTATGTCTACATCCGTAGTAAGACCTGGGTAACGGCCAGCTTTGCTCAGAAGTTTGCTGGTCCGAATGGAGCGAATGTCTTCTTTTCAGAAGAGCAAAAGGAGCACTGGGCCAAACATCCTGATGAGTATCTTCAGTATCGGAAGGAGGTTGAGTCGGAGCTGAATTCTCGTTTCCGTCTCTATCTCAAAGATTCGGAGGCGCAGAAACAAGCCCTCGAATACTCCATCTCTCAGATGAGCGAGAAGCTCTCTGCCAAACCGGACATTAGTCAAAATTTGATTCCAGATTTTGCCGTGGGGTGAGTGTATCCATTGTATTCTTTTGTACGGGGTATTGAAGCTAAGAAAGATTACTTGCAGCTGTCGGCGCACAACACCCGGAAACGGTTATCTTGAGGCCCTCTGCTCACCGAAAGTTGAAATTATCTGGGGGGGCGTCGAATCATTCAATGAATCTGGCCTTTTGGCAGACAACGGTCAGCAACGAGATGTTGATACGATAATCTGCGCGACAGGTTTCAACATGTCTTTCTCACCTCGCTTCCCTATCATCGGTCGCAATAACGTCAACCTGCAGAAGAAGTGGGATGATAACCCCGAGTGCTATCTCTCAGTCACCGCTGCTGATATGCCGAACTACTTCATCTACCTTGGTCCAGCCAGCCCCCTCGGACATGGTAGCGTTGTCAGCTCTCTCGAGCGCGTGACAGAGTACATTGCCCAATTCGTGCGCAAGCTTCAAACGGAGAATTACAGCGCTGTTATGCCAAAGCCACATATCCCTCGCGCCTACCAACGCCAAGCTTTGGCCTGGTTGGAAAAGTCTGCCTGGAATTCCAATTGCGCATCGACATACAAAAATGGCAAACCAGACGGTCCTTTGATCTCACTTCATCCCGGGTCGAGATTACATTATTTCCAGCTTTTGAGTCGCCCCCGCTGGGAGGACTTTGACTGGACCAGTCTATGTGAGGACGAAGATCTTACATTTGCCTGGCTAGGTAATGGATTCATCGCCGAGGAATGTAAAGAAGAGACAGAAGAGGATTTGACGTAGGTGCCCCAACTTCCCAAACCAATTCAAGGATCTGACTGACTGATTTTGATTCCATATAGTTGGTTCATACCTCCAGTCCAGGCCGACAAAATGATTAAAGCAACATTTTGAGGCTGGGATATTGCGCCGGACTCCTCATTCCATATTGATTATATATGTTTTACCTAGAAGGGAATATAGAAAGTGAATCGAGTATAGTATATATATTGAGCCAACTTCCAAGGTTGATTAAACTGCGACGAGGTCAACTCCATAAAGCCACTAACCCATCTTCTCGATAAGACCATTCTGGTTGCCAGCTGAGGTGACGATTTTTAGTGCCGGATATAATGTTTCCTAACATTTGAAGGAATCAAACTGTTTTGGTAAAAAAGTCTCTATATAGATTCTGTTTACGCTTCCCTTTCCATATCTCTAAACTAGCATTGGTGGTTTCCATATTATCAAGTATCACAGCGGCAGAGCGGGGTTCGATTCCCCGTCAATGCATTTCTTTTTGTACGGCCTACGGCCTCGTCGATTGGCGACCAACACCATCATCTTCTTACATTTCAACTAGATTTGCTTTCTAAGGTGGCACTTTCATTTTGTCTCAATCCACAGCATAGCACGTCGTCTTATGCCAAGGTAGAATCGCGAGCGAGGCTACACCTGAGCCGACCCACAAAAAACAACAACTCCCGTCTCCCCGTCTCTTCCAAGGTTTTCTTCCCTCTACTTCGTACAGGGCAATACGAAAGTCCCTGCCATTATTAGAGCTAGACCATATGGCCTAATACCCATGACGGCCTTGAGACCTACCCCGCATTTCCCCATGGCTCGTATGTAAAGCCGGGCTAAAGTTTATTTCATTGACCACATCATTCCGAACTTATTGATTCCTTCCGTGGAAAGATTGTATGCCGTTATCTGTGAATGCGGGGGATATGATAGATCTGGTAAGTTATTCATGGTTGTCAGCCTCAGCCACTGGGGTATCGGCATTTAACACCGGTTGATGTCAAAAGAATGACAACAAACACGTATACTTGAACGTAAATATTTAAGTACCTATCTTGGGTACTGTAAATGGCTATCATATTCTTGAGAGTCATAACCAATACAAACTCATTTGGAGCCTTTATCAATATTATGCAGCTCAATAAATTAGAACCGACTGACACGCTGCAAAGCCGAGACGACCAATTCGAAAAAAAGCAACATGTCAACTTGTACACCGCCGCCGTTGTCTTCTTTATTACTCTCAGTTCAGCTGCCTATGGTTATGCAGGCTCTGTCATCGCAACAACCCTTACACAGCCGTCTTTTATCGCACACTTTAAATTAGATACGATTCCAAATGCAGAGTCCGTCACAGGTGCGATGAATGCATTGTTCTACACCGGCGGCGTTTTCGGCAGTTTCTTCGCAGGATGGAGCAGCAAAAAGTTTGGACGGAAGTCCTCAGCAGGATTCGGAAATGGTCTTCTCATCTTTTCTGGCGCGCTGATGACCGCGTCTGTCAACCCATCCATGTTCATTGCATTCCGCTTTTTCAGCGGCTTTGGGTAAGCATAAACCCTCAATCTTCAACCAGACCTTTTGTTGACACATCTTCTTTTCCCCCTCAGCGCTATGGTCATCCTCTCCAGTGTTCCCATTTGGGTCGCCGAGCTAGCTCCACCCCGCCTCCGAGGCATTCTTACCGACCTACACGCTGTGATGATGATGGTTGGCTATACACTTGCCTGCTACGTCGGACTGGGCTTTTACTTCGTTTCGGGCAACAACCAGTGGCGAGGACCCATCGCACTTCAGATGGCCCTGCCCATTATCATCTTATGCGGGTTATATTGGATACCAGAATCGCCGCGATATTTGTTATCGAAGGATCGCGTTGAGGAAGCTCGTGAAATCATTCTTCGGATGCATTCTAGCCCAGATGATCCGGAGCAGGAATTCGCTCGAAGGGAATTCTTTCAGATGAAGAAGCAGATCCGACTTGACGCAGAATTCGCCA
Organism: Penicillium lividum; assembly: GCA_028828245.1. Classification (NCBI taxonomy): domain Eukaryota; kingdom Fungi; phylum Ascomycota; class Eurotiomycetes; order Eurotiales; family Aspergillaceae; genus Penicillium; species Penicillium lividum. The sequence goes on from JAQJAG010000002.1 coordinate 2,040,238, forward strand.
CGTCATACTGGAGTCTTTTCAAGAAACCATCCATGCGGAAGAGGTTGGCGATGACTATTCTCCTTGAGTTTGCTCTCATGAGTTCGGGTGTCTTGGTTATTCTGAGTAAGTGAAGTAATCTTATCTTGTGCCTTCAAACTGTGATGCTAAGCTTTGTGTCCTCAAATTAGACTACGGTTCCATAATCTGGAAAAGTCTCGGTTTCAATACGGTTCAAATTCTAAACTTCCAGTGCGGGTTTCAATTAACGGGCTTCGTCTTCAATATCATCGCCATGACATTCGTCGACCGTGTACGCCGGCCCTGGCTGATTGCCGGTGGTCTGCTGAGCTGCGGAGCTCTAGTTGGCACTCTCACGGCACTACAAAGTTTCTATCTCGGGACTGAAAACCGTGCTGGACTAGGCGCATGCGTCGCAATCATCTTTCTCTTCCAGGTCACCTTTTCACTTACCCTCGACGGGCCTACGTATTTTTATATTGCCGAAATCTGGCCTTCGCATGTTCGTTCGCAAGGCTTCGCTATTGCGATGGCTGTTCTTTCGGTTACCAACTTGATGTGGCTACAGGCTACACCTTACGCCATAAGTACTATTTCGTGGCGCTGGTATCTGTTCTTTACCTGCATTCCGGGGGCTGCGGCGGTCGTTGTTATTTTATGGTTCAAGGATACGAGAAAAAAACCGCTCGAGGAGATTGCGGCCATGTTTGGCGACGATGACATGGTTGCTGTTTATCAGCGAGAGTTGAATAATGGTGCACTTGATGAGGCGGATGACAGTGGACATGATAGCAAAATCATGTCCGGCCCGTCGGTTGAGTTGGCCGAGAATGTTTAAGAAGGGTCTCAATATAGGAGGTGTAGCATTACGATCCAAAGGCAAAGGAAGTATTCATTTAATGAAACTAAAATTTGAGATATGATGCATCTGTGCTAGTGGAATCGTCTAGTAAAACCTCCTGGCAGTGCTTGAAAGTAGTCAATTATTTCACAATAATCTGGGTGGAACTATACGTTATCCAACTTCACAGTCAAAAAGCTACTACTGATACTCAATCTATTTTCTTATGTCCTCCCTTTCAAATTTTAGAGTTTGGGCCAGGTCGAAGACGCTGCAGTTGAACCGGCCAAGCGACGTCGACTCCAAGCTCTGAAGCAACATTCAATACCCAGTCTGGTTCTCGAAGGAACTGTCGACCAACAGAGATGATATCAACTCCAGGTCCTCTCATCAAGCTACCCTGCACCAGATCGCGAGCTTGCTTGGCCTCAGTAATCAAGCCCACCGTTCCGACCAATAACTTGCTCCCTTCGGCTTTCAGAACTTGCTTGACTTTCAAAGCCATTTCAGTGTGTTTGTCCCCACCATCAAAGACGTTGAATTGGGCTTGATGATGGTTTCCTCCGGAGCTGACATCGATGAGATCGACACCCAGATCCGGCAGCAACCTCGCCAGCTGAATAGTCGACTCCATCGTCCAGGTTCCAAGTTTTCTTCCAATATCCGTGTCCTCCAGCCAATCCGTCACACCCACCCGAACGAACACAGGAATTTTTTCAGGAATCACCGCTCTGACAGCAATTATGACCTCGACCAACAGACGAATCCTGTTCTCGAAGCTCCCACCATATCTATCGGTCCGACGGTTAGTGACTGGACTGAGAAACTGGTTGATGAGATAGCCGTGTGCAGCATGAATCTCAACGACATCTACACCAGCATTCACAGCCCTCTGAGCAGACTTCGCATAGTTTGACACCAAATCTTTAATCCCAAGATCTGTCATCTCCTTGGGTACATGGTAGCCGCCGGATGGATCAAGACCTTTGCCATCCCATGAGTTCTCTGCCCCTCCCGAGGGACCCAAAACATCATCAGGCCACCCGTGATCCTCCTTAGAGGCCCTCGCACTCGACTTCCCTAACTCCTGTGCAACTAATGGAGGCTGTGTACTCGACTTCCGTCCGGCATGCGATAACTGTACGCCACAAAGTCCGCCTTGGGAGTGAATGAAGTCCACAATGGTTTTCAGACCCTGCTCCTGCGCATCGTTCCAAAGACCCGGACAGTGAGGTGTGATGCGGCCATTCGGCTGAACACTTGTGGCCTCAATCATAGCCAGGGCAGCGCCTTTGAAAACATTGTGTCCGATCGTTGTAATATACAAAGGTGTCATCACACCCGTGAGGGGCCCTGAAGATGCGACTGAGTAAAGACACATCGGGGAAACGCATATTCGATTTCTGAGGGTGATTGACCGGATTTGCAACGGTCGGAATAATTCAGGTGTGTTTTCGTCGATCTTGTATGGCGTTCCGACAGTGATTGGGAGTGGTGCCGGGGTAGCGGCTGGGCTTTTCGAATCCTGGGCCATGTTTATGATTGATTGAAGCAGCAAAGAAGATATCTGCTCAAGATCTTAGTTACGACGTTGCAGGTACCTTCACCTATACAGTTTCTCGGGGAGCGGAACGATGCGGTGTTAAGGTGTCAGATTTCCGGTCAATCACAAGGCTCAGGCTAGTCGGTATTTCAGGGAGAAAATAACGTTTTGTTGATTCCGGAGTGTTTGTGCTGGTTCCGCGGAATCAGCTTTACAGCTGCCAAAGAGAATTTGGCCTCTCAACTTTCTAGGCTAGCTTTTATCACGGGATTATCCTACAGAGACTCGTCAATCTTCATTATAATACCCTTTCGGATTCTGTTTGAATTCAAATTCCAGCCCAATTAAAAATGCCGCCTCTCAATCCACAAGGCAAGAAAGCGATCATTACTGGCGGAGGCTCGGGTAAGTACTCTGTGGTGCTGGAACTTTGAACTCCAACTGATTTACAGTCTAACACCAGGAATTGGTCTTGGCTTTGCAAAGGCATTATACGATAATGGCTGTTCTGTCTTCATAGCCGACCTCGCCCTCCACGCGTCAGCCAAAGAATGGATCCAGAATATCGAAAGTCGCTCCTCCCCGAAGGTACTATTTCATAAAACCGACGTTACAGACTGGACACAACTCGAATCAGCATTCGATGCCTTTGAGGCAGAATTAGACGGGGCACCCGACATTATTGTACCTGGTGCGGGAGTCTATGAGCCCTCCTCGAACAGTTTCTGGGCCGATCTGGATAGTGCATCGCATTACAAAGTCTTTGATGTGAATATCATGCATCCGATCAAGATGTCCAGAATCGCTATCCGGAGACTGCGCCGCGCTCAAAAGCCCGGTGTCATCGTACACATCTCCAGCATTACGGCGCAGATTCCCAGCGTCGTGAATCCTCTTTATTCGATTTCGAAACAGGCGATCAGCCAGTTTGTGAGATGTATGGCACCTCTGGATGATCTCGCCGGTATTCGAGTGGTAGCTGTTGCACCTGGGTAGGCAATGAGGCTTCCCAGACAAAGTTTTGATTGTTCTTGCTAATGCCTTTCTGATAGAGTCGTTGATACTCCGTTGTTTCGCGATAGCGCCAAGGCTCGGGCGCACATTGATTTGGAAAATGATTTCACTCTTCCACCGGAGGAGATTGTCAAGGCAATGATGTCGCTCGTCACAGACTCGAGATATCCGCCCGGGACTATACTTGAAATTGGTGATATTGGTGGCTGGCGAGAGGTGGGTCTGTTGAATGATCCAGGTCCTCAGGGTCGATCAACCCTGCCAAGGCCGAAAGCCAAAAATGCTGTGAAACTTGTTGAGGAAGCATTGGCGGACGATGCAGGGGCGATCCGCAAGTCACTTTTGTAATCGGGGTCAAGTTCCGGCCTATAGTGAGAATTGTGATCGACGTGCATATTGGGGATTGTGCCAGGGAAAAAGTGATTCCCCGCTAGAAACACCACGAGGCATCGGGTCGAAGTGAAAGTAGGGAACTCAAAGATTGCACCATCGCACTAAATACAAAACTTTTGAAATCTTTGCAGAATGTGTGCAGGGATGTCCGACTTAAATGCGCCGTTTTGTGCCAGTGTGTGTTGGGAAAAGACATCTGAACCGTGGAATATCTCTTAAACCGGCAATTTAGCCTTTCATAACATCTACATAATGGGTGGAAAGAGATGACTTCATTAGGCTACAACCTGACAATCACTACCGAGGTTTAGCATTGTCTCATTCTGGGCCTTTCATCTAAAAGTATTTTCATCCATCGGCCAAACTTCCCGAATCGGGCACCACGACTCAAAATTGAGTCGATCTATCCAATTCTGAATCTAATCAAATCTCCAGACTTCCAAAATTGACTGTCCAATTTCAGAATGCTTTTGATATGCAGAAGTAAAGATTCGAATTTGCGCCTGTTTTTCGCCTTTAATATTGTGGCGTAAAAGGCTATTCCTACCAGGCCTGTGACTGTGGCCTGCTGCATAGTGTAGACTTGAGGAATCAAGCACCATTATTTATTACCAATTCGAAACAAAATAAGAAAATAGAAAGAGAAAAGAGGGACCATATTCTCTGCAAGTGTTCTCTCCGTCACTAGATCTATCGATACATTGTAGAAAACAACAGATCTCTATCGAATAAAGTTTTAAATACTGAACTACGAAACAGACGTCATGAAACAGGATCCACCAACACAGTTTCATCAGTCTTGTTATTGAGCCCTCAATTCCTCAATTCTGGAGCTCGGTCTCGGCCCACGAGGCAAACGGCAAACTGGAAATGATCCTCGGTACATTTGTTTTTGAAAAGATATAAAATCTTGCCAGATCCCTTCCATCTTGAAGTCCATCCACTATCATTCTTTCCTCAATCTTTCCTTTGCACAGTCTTCATAGAGCCGGTCTCTTTTTCTCAATCAAACACTCGTTCTTAAATTCTTCAAAATGAAGACCGCAGTCGTTCTAGCCCTGGTCGGCTCCAGCCTCGCGGCCCCTACCTCCACCATCAAGGAGCGACAGTTTGGCACCAGCAGTGGATTTGGCTCCCTGACCTCGCTCCTTGCTGACTCCGGTTCCTCCACCAGCGGTACGGGAACCACCAGCGGACTCGGCTCCTTGAGCTCTCTCCTCAGCAGCTCTAGCCTGAGCTCTTCGAGCAGCGGTACAGGAACCAGCAGTGGACTGGGCTCCCTGTCCTCCCTCCTCGCCGACTACGGCTCCTCTACTAGCGGACTCGGCTCCCTGAGCTCTCTCCTCGGTGACTCCGGCTCCTCCAGCAGCTTCAGCGACCTAAGTGCACTCCGCAAGTTCAAGCGTGAAACTGTGTCGTCCACCATGAACGGTGTCACCGACAACACCAGCTGTGAGCCTTTGACGCTGATCTTTGCCCGCGGAACTGACGAGACGGGCAACATGGGAACCATCGTTGGACCTCCTCTTGCCACTAAGCTGCAGTCTTTGACTGACAGCAAGGTCACAATCCAAGGTGTCAACTACGACGCTTCTGTCGCTGTATGTCTATTCTTCTACCTCACTTGAGCTTTTTGATGCATTGATACTAATAGTCTGTTTAATAGGGTGACTCAACCATGGGCGAAGACGGTGGTTCCGACATGGCAACTCTTGTCAAGACGGCTCTTAAGAACTGCCCCAACACCAAGGTCGTTCTGGGTGGATACTCGGAGGGTGCGATGGTTGTTCACAACGCGGCCAGCAGCCTTACTGCGGACCAGGTGGCTGCTGCTGTGCTCTTCGGTGACCCATTGAAGGCTGAGAGCGTTGGCAAGCTCTCCAGCAGTGATGTGGAGGAGTTCTGTGCCACTGGTGACCCCGTTTGCGAGAACGGTGAGAATGTCATGGCTCACCTTTCTTACGGCTCCGATGCGACTACTGCTGCGGAGTTCTTGATCAAGGCTGCTGGCATCTCCACTAGCTCTTAGATGGATGGCATACTATGCACTGCCTGCCGAGGTGGTATACTCTACTGGGACATATTCTGGCTCTCTGAGCATGGCTACTTGCTTGTTGTCAATTGCTCTATTAGGTCGGATTGAGTCCTCTGTGAAGCTGAAGTATTAGCTACATGGATGTTAGATAATTTTAGGACTAGCAATGGTGAGATTGAAAGTTCAGAGTGGATGATAAGATGTGCCACATACTTAGAATCAAACTAGTAGAGTCTGTAAGAATGCGGCGCCACTATATGCTTAGCTTATGAGTCGTGTCTAAGAAGAACAAGATAGAGAACGCCCGAAATAATGAAGTGCGTGGTCATGTGAAACACAAACTAACCTGTGCTTGAACGCAGATTGGCTATTACAAACACGATTCATTACATAGTTAAACATTAGTGAGCTTATGTGAGCTCATGTGGGGTCAGTACAAAGGGAGCATTTAGCCGACGCGGCGAACTCGGCGAATTCGGCGAGCGTAGGAGAGAGCTCAACGGCTGATCTGATTACTCGATCACAGTCACCGAGATACTTCACTCTACGAGATTAGAAATCAATTTCAAGCCACCTTAAGTCCTATTCTTGACCCACTGTAAATGTAGCAACGTTGATTATAAAAGGGCACGAGAGCTACCCAGATGTCTATTGTCCAGATCAGCAGTTCAACGAACATTGAGACTTCAATCTACTATTTTCGCACAACAAAGAATCGACAAAGCCAAGCAAAACCCAAAAGGAAACCATCAAAATGACTCATAGGATTTTTGTCACTGGCGCCACTGGCTACATTGGCGGCCACACCTAGGCTTCGGCACTTGGGGTTGGGGTGGGGTGGGGTGGGGTTGAAATGGGGCCCCATTTGACCCCATTAATATGGGTCCTTAATTATGTGTATTTTTGATAAAATATGCAGAAATATTGGTTTTTAAGGGGTAAAATACCACTTTAAATACCATATCTAATATAACCTTTGGTAAATTATAGCTTATAAGCTTATACATAAGGTATTAACCTTATGATATAGCTTATTTTTTATTTAAATAATAAATATAGGGTAGTTGGGGCAAAGACATATATGGTTAGAAGGTGGTGAAGTCGCTTATTCCACATTTATATACAGTGACCGGACAAAAGTGTTAACACCCCCTAGAGACCCACATATCTTACCGCCTATATTATCTATACCGCCTACCTAAAACACGTATATAGAAACACGCTAAAATAGTGCGTATATCACACGTACACAATAAATCCTTTTATAGACCCTTCTAAATATCTACTATCAATCATATACTATTTATTTCTACCTTGCTACCTATTTTATCAATTATGCCTCCCTCAGAGCTTACCTCAGCTACCCGTGAGCGTATATGTGAGCTACATGCTATCGGATGGGGATATAAGCGAATTCACCAGCGATATCCCTATATTTCACTCTCTACAATCCGATATACTATTAAAAGAGAGCCTGAACGACGTGCTGGGGTTTCAAAAGCACGCTCTGGTCGTCCGAAAAAGCTTTCTGAAGCTGAGAAAGACCATATTCTTCAGGTTATCGACGGAAACGCAAGAACTACCTATGAAGATCTCCTTTCTGAGGTCGATCATAAGGTAAAGGAACGCTCAATTCGACGTCTTTTAAATAACGAGAATCTACGGAAGTGGAGATGCTCTTGGCGACCTCATTTAACTGAGGAACATGCTATAAAACGACTCCGATGGGCACACCGATATCGACACTTTACCCCCGAGGACTGGGCTCGCGTTTATTGGTCAGATGAATGTACAGTTGAGCGCGGAATCGGTGTCCGTCGAGAATGGACTTTTACACGCCCAAAAGACCAGCCAAAAGAGGGTCAAGTTCAAGGACTACCTCAACGTGGAAAGCAGACCAAACAGATGTTTTGGGCAGCATTTTCAGGCGCAACACGACGAACTGGATTAATTCCTTTATTCGGAGATCCGAATTCAGAGCGTCAGGGTGTGAACCGCTTTATTATCGAGGATTTATATCGTCGAGTCTTACCAACTTTGATATCAAATGAAGATGGTATCTTTCAACAAGATAACGCCCCTTCACATACTGCTCATGTTGTACGGGACGCTTTACGTGATATGTGTATTGAGGTTATGGAGTGGCCTCCGCATTCACCGGATCTAAATCCAATTGAGAATCTTTGGGCGCTATTAAAAGCGAAGATCCATGAGCTCTGTCCAGAGCTTATTGATATGCGTAATAATGACGAAACAAAAGAGATATTGATAGATACTGCGCAGCGAGCATGGGTTGAGCTAGATCTTAGGCATCTACAGCACCTCTCAGCGACTATGCCCCATCGTGTGGAGGCTATTATTGAATCCCATGGGTGGTATACCCCATATTAGATTGAATATAACATGTTTTCGAGGTTTTTGACTGGCAGAATATTATATAATCAAGGGGGTGTGGGTCGGGGGGGTGTTAACACTTTTGTCCGGTCACTGTATATCCTCCATCCGCACACCAAATAAACCACTTCCAAAATTACCACTTCATTTCATATCCAGCTACCCTAAATCTAGGGTAATATAGGGTAATATAGTATAATTAGCTTATATTATCCAATATTACATATAATTACAATAGTAGTTATAGAAGATATAAGAAATTATGGTTACTATACATATACAGACCAGAACAGACGTAATTAAAAAAGAGTCTTGGCAAAAAAATGTAAAATCAGGCCGAATTCAGGCCAAATAAGGCACCCACGCTAACCTCGTTTAAAAAGGCGCCCCCATTGGGGCCCCATTGGGGCCCCAATGGGGGCATGGTTTTTTGGGGTGGGGTTGGGTTCTGGAATTCTGAAATGGGGCCCCATTTGCCGAAGCCTAGCCACACCACTGGAGAGCTCATTGCCACTTACCCCGAGTACCAAGTCGTGGCGCTCGTCCGGAATGAAGACCAGGCAGCAAAAATTCAGAATCACTGGCCGACTATCAACACTGTCATTGGCACTCTGGATGATGACCTTGTCACCAAAAAGGAGAGCGCCAAAGCGAGTGTGGTTCTGCGTAAGTAGACTCCATTCGATATCTAGAATAAGACTAACTTCATAAACAAGAACTCGCGAGCTCCGATTATATACCCGTTGTGAAGTCTGCCATTGCGGGACTGGCAACTGGAGGCGGCAAATTGATTCACATCTCTGGTACCGGAATTCTCAACGATATGTCTACTGGCCCTGGTAACCCAGCACCAAGGGTGTACGACGACCTGGAAGATATTGAAGATATCACTTCACTTCCGCAGACTGCTTTCCACCGCGATGTCGATGATGCCGTTCTGACCGGTGGATCTCTGCACGGTGTAGATACTGCTATTATCTGCCCTCCCCTCATTTATGGCGTGGGACAGGGTCCGATCAAGAAGAGGAGCATGCAGATCCCATTCCTGAGTGAGGCGATTCTGAAGAGAGGACGCGGTTTCACCGTCGGCGAGGGCAAGAATATTTGGGACCGTAAGTAAAATCAACTATATTGAAATTCCTTTCCAAGCACGCGAAATGCTAAACTATGATTAGATATCTATGTCGGATACTTGGCGAAGGCATGTGTGCTTCTGATTGAGGAAGCACTCAAGCCGCAGGGAGGATCCGCTCATTGGGGCTCGGAAGGCTACTACTTCGCTGAGGCGGGTGAGTTCGCATGGAAGGATGTCGCCGAGAAGATTTCGCAAATTACCAAGGAACTTGGTCAAATTGAGAGTGCAGATGTTGATCAACTGTCCGTCGAAGAGGCTAGCAAGTTTCACCCTTGGGCCCCGGTCCTGTGGGGAGGCAACTGCCGCAGCAGAGCGACGCGTCTTCATGCGCTGGGCTGGAAGCCTCAGGGTCCAACGGTTTGGGAGGCACTTCCTGCTATGGTTAAGGCAGAGGTGAATTTACTTGCAAAATAAGTCAGCTTTGTAACCAAGGGTCTGTCAGAAACCATTGGGGTCAGGGTATAAGGCTGGTGTATCCATATCAGCACCCTTCTTAATCTTGACTGTCAGATCAATCAAAAGGGACCGTGATTTTCGCAATGATCTATACCTCAATAGGTTTCTGTCATAGAATATCACAATTTCCTCTCACATGCTGTGCGCTAAATTAAACTACTGAATGCTTTGTTGGAAACTGCAATTGTTACACATGCCCAGGTGCACGTGGCTGTTCCGATCCCCTCACTAACTTCCAAACGTAGATATGTCTTAAGGCTAAAGTTGACACATTTTCTACAAGTATGATAGGCGGATTCAGCTGACGTCTTACAGGGCTGAAAGTGATGGTTTCAAATCTTGCCCGGCGCTACTCCTGATTCGGCCTTCTCCGCGCCTTTGAGACGAACATCACTCTCTCATCACAGCGGCACAGCCTCACTCTGGAAACCAACGATCTGCACATTGGTTTTGCCGACTATCTTAGTCTAATTGACAAATCCATGCGCTGCTTGCGCCGCAGGTGCCTAGCGTGGAATGAATAGGCGTGCCAATTCTTCATAGCGACTTTACCTTCCCAGTACCATCGTTGCCCCACTTTTGCGATCCTGGCTGCCTTATCTACAGTCTGATTAGGAGTTCAGCGAATCGAGTTATTACTCTACAGTACCAGTGAAGCCTTCGGTCAAAAGATGGCCGTTCAACATCCATTCCAATCGCGGGGAGAGACACTGCTGTGTGGATCCGAACCCTTGGAAACTGAAGGAAGCGACGACGCCTTCTGGGACATTCATAGGGATGAACTCTACGATCAAAAACTCGAGGAGGCTGAACTAGTTCTATCGGGAAGCAATACCCATATAGGTAAATTTTGGGTCCGATTGGCTCCAACTCTCTGAAACGACCCGCTTACAGTGTTCACTCATTCAGGCCATATCGATAGCCTAGCTAAGAAAGTCGAATCATTCATCTTAGGGATATACCCCACTTCATTAGCATCGAAAGTGGTGCAGCAGGCTCTTTCATACAGTAAGAACTGTGTTTTTTAAATTACAATGGACCATTCTCATACCACTAACAGGGCTCGCAGTCATGACACCCCGTGTGCTTCCTGCAACAGCTTCACTCAATCCGTATCTCCAATACTGGTTGGCTCTTTTCTCCGCACTACTATCTGCCTCTCTATCTCCTCAAACAATTCATCGCCTCCTCGATGGCGGGGGCTCAATTTGGACATGTAGTCAGCAATCTCTAACTATGCATCATTCAACTGTGATCATCATTTCCTGCATGGTAGGTCGAGCTTACCTTGATCTATCCTGCCTATGTCAATTTTTTCGGGAATCATCAAAATTTCTCGTTCGCTCCACTCTCACACTTGAGTGTTGATCAAACAACTCGCTTAGCAATCATCTGAGTCTTTTCGAAATTTATCGAGGTCTGTCAGTGCAAACGATATATTTTTTAATCTGGCAATTCCTTTTATACAAAGACCAGATATGAAGGGATTGGAAACAGCGAGCCAGCTAACAGTGAGCATCTACTGACCACACTTCGTACAGACTTTGGTCATTAGGAGCCCCCAACTTGATCAGCAAACAGTTCATTAGCCTTGAAGAATCTGAGCCTTGCCCTTTGGCTCCACATGCGGCATTACCGATGCCGATAGGTTATATGACAGCGTAACTACTAGCTAGTTGTCGCACATCGATCGCATGAATCTGATTATTGGTTTATACACACATCTACATCGACTTCATTCAACTTTGATATGTCGAGTAATCTACTGAAACGACTCCGGGACTTGGTGCGACTACCTGTGTACAACGATCATGTAATCGAATGAGGCTTTAATTTCTCGAATCAGCAAAAAATACTAGGCCAGCCAGGTATCACTGATTCCCTATACTATTTATCGTGGCAATGGTAGTTTAACATTCAATCTTTATGTCAAATCGCATCAAACACGCCCCAAGTCCCAGTAAATTCCATGCCCTCGGATTATTCCTCCTTCAAACTAAAAAGACTTGCACTCGGCTCCCTCCACGACCGCGGCTGCGCCGAGTGTGACCTCCTATGCCTCTTTTCGGCAACAAATTGTGGTGAATCAGCTACCGAAAACGTACTCCTTCTCTCAGTCACCATCACTGGCCGCGCCGACAGCCGGGGAGGCATCCAGCCAGAGATCATTACCTGATCTCCCGCTGTCATCATAGTCGGCATGACAATTAATGACCTGGTTTTATCGAGCGGCGGTCGGCGAATCAGCCGCCGCAGCACACTGCGATGAACGTGCTTTCGAGCTTCAGCTGCCGACGCAGAGTCCGGGATATCGTCACATCGTGGCTTCGGTACAGGACGGGACCAGAGACGATGCATGCTTCGTGATGGGGTCCGGACTATACCTGCCATGTCGGCATCGTCGGTATCGGGTTCTTCCTCTACGATGAGAGGAACAACTGTGGATTGTTGCAAGGCCCATATTTGTTTGGTTTCAGTAACAGTTATTGGCTTGAGGTCGCGGCTCTCCAGGGCTGACGGAGCGCGCATGCATAACTCGGAGCCGCAGTGGGGCCATGAGTGGTGTCTGCGGTGGTGCCGAATGTTTGGCATTGTTGAGATGTTTAGTCAAGATGAGTATGTGTAGTGGGATATATCGTTCTTATCCTGTCTCCATTTTTAACAGAGTGTGGATTTTTGTTAGGAGGATCTAACTTCAGCCAGGTATTAATCCCTAAATAGAGATAGGTAGGTTAGTTCTGCCTGGCAGGTCGCAACATTATAAATCAACGGGCTTTGGATGACTCCCGCCAAGTTTCTGCACGTGCCGGGCATTGTCCCATTGAGCGCCCGGGTGATGTATCATTTGCAGGCTAGGATGACCATCGAATACCAAGTTTTGGGGGTAGGGATGGTTGAATAATATTGTATACTTAGGCTTAATGCAAATTGAAGGTCTCCGGTGAAATCTTGAGGAGCGAATCATAGCGAATCGTAATGAAAGTGGAATTATAGTTATATATTACCAGAAACGGCACACATGCAATGAAATCTATGGAAAAAGACGTGGCTTGCGTTAAGTGGCTCTCGTATTTGTCGAGGATACGAATCTGATGCGCGGAGATGACCTTTCAAGGTGACTGGGTCAAGCGGGTTAGGTTATTTTTACATCAGATCTCATGACGGCCGCACCCTGCATTGCCTCAAATGCTGTGCAGAGCAGGGTGTGATGTTATTGGATCGGATAAGATGATCTACTCCAAATTTGGTCAATATTAGAAGCTGACCGGCGGCTTGAGAGCAGTGGATGGGAAAAAGAAATTGTCACACAGTGAGCTTATAAGTCTAAAACAGGAGCTTCAGACATCAACCAGTACCAAGTGGTCGAGCGGAAACTCGACTATCTTATCTTCCTTGGTCTAGGGGTCATGATTTCCGCTTGTCATTAACACTGATACGCGCGGGAGACCGGGGTTCGATTCCCCGAGGGAGAGATTTCTTTTTTTAAACATTTTTTATCTATCTGTTACGGGCACTGGAGGTAATCTTGATACAATCCAGACTAGATACTGTAATAAGCGCCTATCTCTTGTGAAAAGGTAGTAACTTCGAAGATAAGTATACTATTTGGGGTGCAATGAATCGTATCTGCACTAGTGAGATGAAAATGTGAATTCGATAGAGGCATTTTACTTATTCATGGTCTTCAATAGATTTTACATTCACTTTCTGAGGTTTGACCAAGAATTTCGATAGTTCTGAATAAGAATGTAGCCGGTGGCATCTACTGCTCGTACAGGGAGCCGTGCTTCAATTCGTGCTCCGTACTGGCGCGAACAAAGGATGCGGATCCCAATACGCTATTGTATAAGAGTGGTTGGCCGATATAGTACTAAAATCACATTCGGTTAGCCTCGTTCGTTTCAAAAGTGCCAAAATACCATCACAGGGGAGTTTTCCCATTTTTTTGTACCTCGTAGCTAGCAGTGGAGTTCAAGCTGCACACGCTCACAGTTCCGTTGTAGCTTAGGGTGCCGTCCGGATTTTCCACGACGAATCTGTCGACAAGTGTGCGATAGGCCCGAGTGGCGATACTGGTATAATTTGTTCGGAGATGACCAATGGGTTTCTGAGATAGGGCCTCTTGAAGGTTGGTGTCCTGCAGAAGGCCAAGTCGCACTCCTTTGTAGAGGGCATAGGTAAACATTGCAGACCCACTAGATTCAATGTAGTTGCCTGTTCGTCCAGGGAAGGACATAACTTGCCACCAGCCGCCAGATGCCGGGTCTACTGCTTTGACGACGGCGTCGGCGAGGTTAACGAATCGTGCTCGCCACGTCGCCACCCTGGAGTCCATGAGTGGGAGCTCTAGAAGGTCAACCAATCCCATCATGAACCAACCGAGGGCACGATCCCAGACAATTGGACTGGCGCCAGTCTTGGGGTTCGCCCAGGAGGCAGTCTTGGTTGCATCGTAGCCATGGAAAAGGAGTCCTGTCGCATTATCGTAACAATGCTCCCACAGGAGTTCGAGCTGATGGAAGAGGTCATTGTTGACCTCGGTCATGTTGTTTATATTGAAAGTCGAGGTATACAAGGGGTAGAATGACAACAGAGAGAACATTCCATCCAGATAGCTCCAATTTGGATAGACATAATACCAAAGTCCGCCTGTCTCAGTATCAGCAAAGAACAAGAAATTGGTGAAGTCGACGGGTAAGTGATTAAATGAAGGGATAGGGTCGGTGGTGATGACAGAATAATTACCGAACATATTCCGTGGTTGCAGATCGATCGAGGTACGCAGCGCTGTAAGGGTCTTCTTGTAGGTGTTGTTTCCAGTTTCGTCGTACCTAGAGTCCCGGTATTGGCTTCATTTAGAAACCTATGCAGGCGGAAGAGGTGATTGCAACAAGAACGTACAGGTACAGCAGTCCTCTACCCACAGAGAGGCGGTCAAGAGGAAGCTTGACATCGTTGGTGGCATTATCGACCACGTCAATAACACTGTCACCACTTCCGCTGAGGTAGATTTTCCAGTTTTGCTCCATGTAACGACCTGACGGCGACTCTATCAAATCCAGAAGGGCAGTCTGGAAAATCCCAACCTGCAATAGCAATGATGAATCGGTTTGATTTTCGAGAATAGCCTGTCCACGCGAGATGATGCTGTCGGCCATTCGAGCCGAGTAGGGACGCGCAGTGGTGTGGACAGACGCAGACGCTCCATTGCAGGGTTGATTGAAAAGCAGTACACACAATATGGGGAGTAATGACAATAACCGGCTTAGCAACGCCATTTTTTAGATTCACCAAGGTCGTGCGCACAATGGCAGGCTTTTCAAAGTCTCAGACGGGTGTGTATTTGCTTTCAAACCTCCGAGATCGACGCTTGTGGAAGTCTCAACAGGGGTTGCTGCGACGAGCCAATCATGTTAGATTTGGCGACTTATAGGCCCGTGTTGCAGCAGATCAGGGTATGATCTACATTCCCAATCCACTAGCACACTAGTACTAGTTTGTTCAGTATTTATTGTTAACCTCGAGGGGCGTTTCGGTCCGCAATTGTGTACTTTCCTCCATTGACAATAGATTCAACTTATGTGAGTCCCACGCTCGTGAAAATTAGGTGAAGATCTCACTCTGCATTGCCATGTTGATGTGTATATTTGGGGCATAAGGTTAGGAACTTCTTCTTTGGCGTAAATAGTTCGTAATCCAAGATCTGCTCCACCTCTCACACTAACCGCATGCGACCACTCACGATAAGATTCACGATGGGCATCTCGTAATGATCATCCCCACGCAAGCTCAATCATGCACGTGTCATACAAAAACGAGCAGCCAGACAAGAGCCTAATTATCGCAGGTCAAACTCAAGGCTTTTCGCGACTCTTTGATTGAAATGGGATGAAGGGGGGATTTGATCTCAAAACGGAAAATGGGACAGGAAGTGGGATGTTTATGTATATCCCCACTTGCCTCGCTGAGACTTCCGATATTAAACACATTTAGCTTATGCACAGTTTGTCCAAATTTGTTATTCTGGGATGTTGATATTTTAAAACGCCAAGTGCCTTTGTTTCTCATGAGCTGTGCATCTGTCTCTATTCTTTATCTATTAAAGTATATGGTTAAGACGGGAAAGAATGCACGCCTCACCGTCTGATCAACCATCAGCTGGCTAGATCCCAAGTTTTCCAATGGTAATGTTCTACGTCACAGCTACAGACTTGATATGCCTTGATGAACTAGGGTCATTTATGGGATCTATAGGATTTATGAACCTTGGTGTGCCGTAGCTCGCATAAAAGCTGAAGAATGCTATGTGTCTACCAGCACGCCAATTGCATTGACCAACAAGGAGACAAATTTTATATTAGAACATTTGAAGAGATCATTGACTTGACTTGCTATACTCACTGCTGATCAAAATTCAATCATAAACCAAGCCTGACGTGCTTCCTCGAATTACCCCAACAACGAACTAAACGTGGATGAAATTGGTCTTCCCTGAACAACCCCAAGGAATTCTTCTCGATCTATCGTTCCAAAAGCTTAGTAGAGCACACAAGAGTCATCTTCTGGCAAACTAACCTTGCGCAGTCTGGAAAACAATCGAAATAGTCCCCTCACGATCAGTGACGTTACTGCTTTTAGCAGTTCGAGCCATAATTTTCATCATATCCAAACTCATACCACGAGAATACGGCGATTTCGGAAAATTGACTCGAGTATTCTCCTTTGAAGAGACATCGTGGGCCATTTATCAGGGACACCGTCGTCCCAGCGGATAGCAAGCTGTGTGCTATTTCCTCTACGCCAGAGCTGGAGTTCGGCGCCACCGTTTCCTGACTTCTTCCCTCCCAGAACTTTACTCTCGGTTGAAAGTGATTGAATACGCCTTGAGTAGGACAGTTCATACAGTGGGGAGAGGCCGCTCATGAACGCACGCGCGACGGTATCGCTGTTGAAAGCAATAGTCGCTGGTCCGGTTTTCTTCTCGCAATGTGAGAAAATGGCGGGCTTGTTTGCGACGAAGAGCTGATTAACATGGGAGGAGATATAGTCCGTGTATGAGGCATGAGGAAACTGGACACTGAGTGATGAGTGCTGGTAGGCATAGTCTGTATAACGATAGAGGTAATAAATATCGGAATAGCGCCATGACGACTTATTCTGGAAAGTCACGGCAGCCTTGTACTGCTTGTGTTGTGTTCCCGTGTCGATAACATCACATATGCGACCAGAGCTGCTGGGTTCTGACCATGAGAAATCTGGTTTAAAGTTGATTTCTAGGATCGCTCTTTCAAAGTCTTCAGCTCCCTGCTGGGTACTGAAATGAAGTCCTACCCTGATGTTTGGTGCACTGTCATCATATACGTAAGAGTGCAGAATGTTATAGTTGCCATCTGTCTTTGACCTTTCCTAGCAGGCATCGGATCATTTCAGAAGCACTAACGGGACAGAACCTCGCGATTGATTTGAACACGACTGAGGGGCATGAAGAGTTCAATGCACTGAGGGTTTCGTTGTGCTGCGCATGGACTAATTACCATTCTCCGAGTACAATGCCAAGCCTCACCAAATGATCTCTCAAGGATGCGGACATTACAAGACCTGATTATCATTGGTGGATTCATGGACTTCATGTTCGGGGTTTTCAAGTTCTCAAAGATCTCCACTGAGCCTTTGAAAATGACATTTTCAATAAACTCTTTCGAGTCAATCGGCTCCCTCCGCCAGACGGCGTCGAAATAGGTCCTGGGAATATTAATAAATTGACCCAGATCGGCTTCAAACTGGAAGGAAACTGAAACGCTCGTATTATCAAACATGAATGGCACTGGTTCTGAGATTCGGGCACCCGGAAATCCAGTCATATTGGCATTAGCCAGATTTATCAACTGAGGTAGGTCATCAGGTACGACTGCGAAACGAATGAGCGACATTCTTAGAGCAGATAATTGGAACTCACAATCTCGTTGGAGGCAAAGAGAACCACTCTGGTTACAGAGAATAATTCTTGGCTCACTCTCACCCTCCTTGGTTGCCAATGAGAGCATGTATGGAGCGCCTCGGGTGCGGATTCGGAATTTCTTAGATCCAATTCCTGCATTGACAAACGCGCGGTAGAGCACCCTTTCTTCTTCGCTACCAGCATCTTCCTGGTTGACAGCTATCCAGCGTGAGTTTTCGAGGCCAAAGAAATCCAATATGCTTTCTGACGCTTCCTCTGGTTGAAGAGGCTCCCAAATATCCAAGTCCTGTGCACGCAGACTTGAAGGCTCGGGGATATCCACGGAAGTGTACTGAGAAAACTCATCATTTACACCCTGCATGCCAGTCAGCAGGGGACAAAATCATTTTAAATGTGACCACCTACCTCCGAAAGGTCATGAATTGCTTTGCGATTTTCATCAGTCAGCAGCACAGGTGAATTCTCGTCTTTGAGAACAATTTCATACAAAATATATGAAGATTTGAGAAGATCGACATAAGCCTGCTGTGAGACAGACCTAGAGTCACTAGTAGGCAGAGCCAGACCCCCTCGAGCACTGACAAGACTATGCCTGTTGCAATTTGCCAGAGTAGCGCGGGCCTTCAACAGCCACCAAATGGCAATACGAAGCCAATCCCTCGTGATAAGTCTTCGTGCCTGAAGCTCCTCGTTCACTGAAGATTCGAAGATCTTTATGGTATCTTGATCTGGCCTGTGTAGCTTGGTTTGTGGTACGTACCGTATCGGTCGGGCAAGCTGCTCCTGAATACGAACTTGGCGCAGCTGTTGCATTGCGCTGGTGACCGCCTCCATAACATTCTCGTGGCCAAATTCTGTGGTGGATGACTCGCTAGTCTTGCTCTCCCTTTCTTGGACATCAGAGGCATCTTCCCAAAATATTTTCTCGGACGTGCCACCGTCGATGGAGTCCTCGTAGAGCGGCTGAGGACTGAGGGCTCGAG
This sequence comes from Penicillium lividum, assembly GCA_028828245.1. NCBI lineage: Eukaryota > Fungi > Ascomycota > Eurotiomycetes > Eurotiales > Aspergillaceae > Penicillium > Penicillium lividum. The sequence continues at coordinate 2,058,992 of JAQJAG010000002.1, forward strand.
AGTAATTGAGCTTTGGTATCAGGGGTTGAGAATCCGAGCGGCTATGCATTGAGAGTGGCGTCGGAGCAGTTCCGCCGAATGACCCGTCAGATCCGGATATCATAGACTCAGATGAGGTTGATGTATGTTTAGCCTGACCGTAGCTTCGATCTTCCTGCCCTTGAAAGCTGCGTGAAGCCAGTGAAGATACCCAGGACGAGGAAGAGGTTGCCGGGGCATATATGATCCAAAAAGCTCCTCATAGTCCGTCAACACCCCACTCTTGACACTCAGAGGCGATACCTTCAGGTTGGAATCGCGACGAGATGTCTCAAAAGCACGCAAGGCTTGTTCATCATCCTCCATAGCTTGTACCATTGTTCGTTCAATATCAACCAGGGAGAAGCTAACAAGAAAAGCGAATTAGTATTGGCCTGGCATACTCCAATGATATATCTTCCCAGTGTCGAGGTAGGCTAGGGAATATCTTACTTTTCAATGGGGCTCACACAGAGGCACAAATTGCATGTATGAACCATGAGCTTCAATCTGATGTCCTCAACCTGTGCTCGTTGTGTAGTCCACGAAATTCTTTGCCAGAACGCTTTGCCCTCTGAGATTCCCAACTCTCGGTAGCGGTTGAGAAGACTTGTTAACCATGTCAAGGTTTCAAAGCAAACGTTCAAACATCGCTCCAGTACCAACCTACGGTCTTCATTTGCTCGAAGAAAGCCGTGTTGGAGATAAAGTCATCACTCAAGGTTCGCATCACACCCTGTAGCGAACTCAACCCCGTGACAAGATGCCGAAACCCATCCGGGGCATCTTTTGCAAAATTCTGGCATTGATTGTAGACTTCCCATGTTGCCTTTGTGAGAGCAGGAATATCGGCGATCCCAAAGTTTTCGGACATGATGAAAAACAAAGTGAATATAGATCGTTTGAGCAAAGTTTGGGACGAACATTATTTCGCATGACTTCGCAGGTTCACCTTTCAGAAACTGGAGATCCAGGATTGATATGTCTCACCAAAGTAGCCCAAACGATACGACTGCGAGACTAACCCAAAGTTATCGCAGCAGAAGTCGAATGGGGTGAAGGGTCACTGCAGGTTCCCGGGTGCAAACACGCCAATTTCAGGGATTTCGGGTTCATTCAAGTCTTCAGAAGATCGAAGACCTAAGAAGAGGGGAAGAGAATTCTACTTGACATTTCTAAACAAAGACTGAATTGTTCAGGTATTTGCGGACTTGGAAAGTCAATCCATACCCCGGTCGAGCCTACAACGCAACCAACACTTGACAGGAATTTCCTTGTAAAAGAAACTTGCAGTGAAAGAAATTACTCGGCTAAGATTGCTTTGGCTGCATAGAAGCGTGTTAAGGATCTCTTTCATCAATTCTTGGATTGGATTTGAAGAAATCAAAGGGAAGGAGGAAGGACACAGACGTGACTTGGAATCATCAGAATTCTTTCTTTTTCATCAAGTCAAAAATAGAATCAAAGTTATCCTCATTTATATATTTAAAGTCTTAAGAACTCGAAGTAATAATTCTTACCAAACTTCATACTTCATACTTCCCCGACAGAACATGAATTCTACTCTCCGAAATTCGACTATCCAAATTATTAACAACATGGTCGTCAAGTCGCGAGCTATGGGTCCAGGCTATTATACAACAGCCATGAAGACAGCGAAGAATATTATAAATATATTGAAAACGAATCCAGCATATGTCACTCCATTCGCGGTAAGTAACCTTAGACACCTCAGGCATCATTCAAGCTCCACCACAATAAAACTAATGAAGTTTCCCCCTTTAGCTCTACAGTGCCGTCTTTGGCTTGACCTTGTCTCCAGAAGCTTCACGCTGCAGACCCTACTGCATCGCCCTATTTAAGATGACGGCCACCTTCTCCATGGACCTCCCCACGGTCATCTGCCTCCTTTTCGCCCTCTCATTTATGCCAGCCGCATACTTCCTCACAAACCACTACCTCCCCAAAGCCAACAGCCGCGAACGATTCCTTTTCGCCTGGCACACCTATGATGCCCTTACCCACATCTTCATTGAAGGTTCCTTCCTCTGGGAATGCTTCACAAGCTGGGCCCCCGTCGCCGGTATCCACAGCACAGAACCCTTCTTCCTGAACCGGTCCGAACGCAACTACGGTCCCGCCTACGGAACCGGCCCCTCTGCGCGTCTGTGGCAGGAATACGCCAAGGCTGATCGTCGCTGGGCCGGTGCTGATATTACCGTCGTGTCGTTGGAGCTCCTTACTGTGGTTCTGGGCGGCCCGGCTGCTATCTACATCTGTTATCTGCTTGTGAAGGGCAATCATAAGACTCCGTCGGTTGCGCTTGGGAAATATAAAGCTAAGATGTGGCTCGCAGCTGTGGTGCTTGCGACTGCGGAGATTTATGGTGGGTGGATGACTTTTGCGCCGGAGTGGTTGACTGGGTCGACACAGCTTGCGACACATGATTTTGTTTATAAATGGCTGTATCTTGTGTTCTTCAATGGGCTTTGGGTTTGTATTCCCCTTTGGGTTTTGTGGCAGGCATGGTATGAGACAATTGATGCTTTCGTCAACACGCAAGTTCTTGCGAGTCAGAAGAGGCAGCGTTAGATGGGATTGAAGCGTGATCTTCATTGGTTTAAGAGATTTACTATTTTGGAAATATGGCTGGTTTGGGGAGTTTGTTCAGGGAATTTGTTTGGTTGATTCTGTTTGTCTATTCCGATTCTCGACTCATATTAGATCTTCTTGATTGCCGACATTAGCGAATTTGCGGTTTGCTTTTGGAATGTTATAGAGACAAAATGAACGTATACTTTGTGGAGAATTTGAGTGATAATGCTATACTGTACACGCTGATAGACTAGGCAACTTGGAAACCAGATAAAGCATTTCTTCGGATCTTAAATCTCACACCTTATGCCCCCGATCTTTCTCCCAAAACCAATGGTAGAAATTCTTCCATTCGGCAGCCTCATCTTCAACGTATTCTCCTACCAATTCAGCAGTCTCATTGATATCCTCTGGCATAGGTGACATCTTCAACCCAGACGACGCATCGACACCATGTCCAGCATCCCGCGTCGTCTCTGCAGCTGCAGCTGCACTCGAAGTCATATCCACAGCCACGTTACCAGAGTGATTATTCAATGCTTCCTCGACACCTTCCTTAGCCCGCTCCGCAAGATCACGAGCGCCCTCTCGAGCGATCTCGCTATACTCCTCTGCCTGTTCCCGAGCACGCACAAGAAGCTCCTCAGGCGATGGATATCGACGGAAAAGCATAAGAAGAAGGTAGTAGCTCTTGACAATTGAGCCATACACGGCGTCTTTCGCTAGCATAGTAAACCCATGTGAGAAGAACCCTTTTATAACTTCACCGGGCAGACCAGCATAGAGAGCGGATATACCCTCTGCACGCGCGATGGTGAGGACATTAGAGATAATCTGAGGCATGAGAGCCGATAAGATGGTCTTCCCTTGAGCCTGCTTCGGTGACTCATCACCCAATGCCTGCGCACGTGTCTTCGCCAGCGAAAACGGATATGTAATTGATGATGCCACGGACTTACTCAACGCAGCCAACAAAAACGTCACCGCGGCGGAAGGCTTCTCTCTTTTTGCACGCGGAAGAAGTGCACGCTTTAGCAACTCGTTCAAAAAGAGTGTGATAGATGGATTCAGAGTCAAGATCAAAGATGCCGAGTATCCCGACCAAAACCCAGCCAGGCCCTTCTCATTCCGGATCTGCGCTACGATATCTCCGGTTGATTTCTCATCTCCAGAGCCCTTTCGCGCAGCAGTTTGCTTTCTCGTGACGATGTTCGAGAGTGGTGTCGTGAACAGCTTCGAAGCGGCACCTGCGATGACTCCGATGGCGAGCTCATCTAAGACAGGAAGGACGATATTATTTGTCTTTGCTGCGCGTGCGGGGCCCACACGGGCAATGATTCGGCGTTGACGGATGGTTGTATAAGCGAGGAAGAAAAGAAAGGAGTCTAGGACTGTCTTGCAAGTGTCCTGTGCCAGACCGGGATAGAAGCCTGCGAGGCCTTGGTCAAGGTAGATTTTGTAGGCTGCGTCGAGAATGCTGGTATATTCTTCTTCGGTACTGTCATCTTTCTCGGTCTTGGTCTTCTTTTGCTGGGTTTGTAGTCGGGCAACGATGACACTGAGGGGGTAGATGACGACGTTGGAAACAGCCGATCCTACAGCACCGGCGACTGCATTGCCTAGAACAGGAAGAGCAGGACCACGGAGAGCTGCGGCTTTCCAGTCTTCGCTTGGGCTTTGAGTTTCCCAGCGGTACGAGGGGTGAAAGGCATCCTGTAAGATGATGTTAAGTTAGACTTGGTACGAGCGATATCAACATGAAACCTGAACAAGTCATACCAGCTGGGACTCGTAGGATAGTTTGTATTCTGCCATGGTGATGTTGCGCGTAAACCTCAGTGGGTCTTCAGGATTCCTGGTCTTGTGTATAGCTGCTTACTCCCGACCGGAGGATCTCAGATGTTCTGGGTTGTAGTTGAGCTCACAAGTCTAGGCTGAAGCTAGGATGCAGTATCTAGGTGAATTTACATCACTGGAGGTGAAGAGGAGGGGTTGGCAAGAGATATTTTCAGCCACCAGAAGAAGTGGGCTCATGAGAATGTGAAGATGTACTTTGTACTCCACGGCCGAGGTAACCCGGATTCATTACATCATGCAGATCATGTGGTCCGTGCCAGGATGGGTTGATTCCATGATATACAAAACAACAACTCATGAATGAATCTTACGACTAGCAATAATCAGGAGATTCAACTGCAGGCATTCGTTTAATACTCGTTCAACGAGCCTAGTTGGTAGCTAAATAAAACCCACAATTCCCATAATTTGGCGCACCAAAAGAAAAAGCCCTGGAACCCCGATCCTCCCAGCCAGAATACCCAATAAATCCATAAAAATAGGTCCAGATGTAGTAGACATGTTTCGATATATCTGTTAAGCGAAGATAAAAAGCAACCATCACACCGTTGAGCGCGTTAAAGAAGACAAAAGACTGGAAAGCCGACAACCATATCCAAGATAGACATGGGGCAATCTAGCCACCGAAACCGTAAAGGGTACGGCCTTGGCGCTTAAGAGCGTAGACAACGTCGAGGGAGGTGACGGTCTTACGCTTAGCGTGCTCAGTGTAGGTGACAGCGTCACGAATGACGGACTCCAAGAAGGTCTTGAGGACACCACGAGTCTCCTCGTAGATCATGGCGGAGATACGCTTGACACCGCCACGACGAGCGAGACGACGGATGGCGGGCTTGGTGATACCCTGAATGTTGTCACGCAAGATCTTGCGGTGACGCTTGGCACCGCCCTTGCCGAGACCCTTTCCGCCCTTGCCACCTGTGATAAATTATTAGTACTTGCTGGTATAAATCAAGGTAGAAGGAAAAAGATAGTAGAAGGATAAAGTAATACAAAAAAGGTGAAAGGACGACAGCAAGGTCAAGGAAATGTGCAGGGCGGACGAGGGTTCCCAAGTTCGGTTAGAGTTGGGATGCATATTGGCCTTAGGCGCGATCGGGGCTGGTCGCCACCAATGATCTGCCGTCAGGGGCATCACCAACTTCAACCTCAGCAAGATAGAAACAAACAACAGCGACCGTAAGGTAAAACAGAGCGCGAGCTGAACAAATGCAAGTAAATATATGATCCAACTTACGTCCAGACATATTGGCAAAGATAAAATTAGTGATGAGTCAATCAAAGGTTGATGGTTAAAAAGTGGTGGTGTCGATAGACGCGTCGACGGTTGGCGAGTGGGAATGAAGAGAAGAAAAAGAGAAAAGAAAGCTTACGGGAGGGGGGGAAGGCGGGAATTAAATACGTGGATGACTACGCGTGATTTTTGGGGAGGGTCGGGGGTAGGGGGAGGTTTAGGTAAGCCATTGGAGTTTTACATTCTGCAATGCGGCGGTGATTGGCAGGTGGGCATGGAAGAAAAAGGGTGTTATGAAGGGCTGGATTGCGAACGCTTCCCTGGACCATTACCCGTGTCGTGTCAATGCAGCGGAAATCATAATTCAAATTATCACGTGGTTGATAAGAGATAAGAGATAAGAACCGCCACCTCAAACTATCTACGAAGACTCGGGAGTACATTCCCTACGAATACTGGTTTAGATGGCAGTTAGTGGTGGGGAAAGAAATTCATCATTCTGATGTTCTATTTTGCTGAATCATCTATCAAATAAAGAGGAAAAGCAAATCATATCAAGAGTCTTAGGTCAACAGAAATTACTAGACCTGTCACACTCTACGGTGGATAAAACGAAACCTTTGATCAAAACACTTTCATTCATCCCTCATGCAATAATGATCACGTTGCTGTTGGTCTTGTAGCGGACAAACTTATCTTGCATATCGAATCTGTTGCCATTCCATCATGGCTTGCATCCTGTCAAATATGTGGTTCCTGGAAGCGCAAGAAACGATGATAAGAGAAAAATGGATTGCAAACACCAGACACCATGCACGCAATTTTAAAAGAAAAAAAAGGCAACAAACACAATGCATCGAAGGGAAGAGGCGGGCGAAACTAAAACTTTTTCGTTGAAAATGTGGAAGATCTGCGGAGCAGGAAGAAGTGAAAATGCCTCGGGGGGGAAGGGGGGCAGAAAATAAGGAAATCGTTATCAGTCATCATGCGTAATCGAAACAAAAGATTGAAACGGAGAAAACCGCATCATCTCAAAACCGAGTCAAAAATTACCGTGGGCAAGAATACCATGGTCCTCCACGAACACAACCGATGTCCCAAAAAGGCCCCGCGGTTTATTGTACTTCGCAAGAAACCCAATCGTTCACATAGAGCCATGAAGTGGAAGACGTTGCAAGGTCATCAAATACCACAAGGAAGAGACGGGAGAGATCCACCATGCGCGAAAAAAAAAAAGGTCACTGTGCGCCAACCCAAGCCATGTGTGCACAGGCTATAGATGGAATAGGCGATGAGCTGACCGAACCCATCTCTGGAAAGGAAAAGTCAAGTCCCCTTCAACAAAACAGTCAACGTGATGAAAAACAAGACGGGCGTGGAAGGCGCAAGTAGCCGGACTCCATGGCAATTTCTCAAGCACTTCATGTCACTCACCCTCTAATCACAGGCGACGACGGAGAGTCGTTCATGAATCCGTTTTGAAAGGTCTGATGGTATGGGTAGCGGTGGGACATGGGAGACGGTGAGCTGCGAGGAGATGTACGCGGGCTCAGGGCCGCCGGTGACCTTGCACGGGATTCACGAGGTATTTCAACAGAGGGAGAGGGTGGCTCGAGATGTGCCGGGGAGCCGGGGGAGAGAGGAGGCGAGGGTGTTCCAGAGGGGGGCTTCCTGGCATCCTCGCCAGGGACATTCACAGAGAAGGTTTGTTTGGTGGTCGGGGACTTGGAGGACCCATACTGAGTCTGGTTAGTGCCAAGGTCTGTGACGCCAAGCTTGGATCACTTACAAAGCAATACTTATCGACCAACTCTTTGTACACCGAGGACTCGAGGCACGGCTTGCTAGAGACCAGTGAGGAAGGCTTCGGATTTTCTGCGGGGGCTCCAGAACAGGACTTGCTCACTGTAGAAGACTCGCCCCGCAAATTATCTGAAACCTTCCGGACCGGTTTAGCGTCAACATCGGTGGGCTGTCCAGATCGTGCTCGTGTCGTCAAGGTTGTTCGATCCATAGGAGGCTTGGTCCGAATTGCCGCAGTCAAAGAGGCACCAAAGTCGTAGCGATTGCCAAATGCCTGAGGACTAGGCTTTTCCCGACGTTTTGGGGGCTCGCATGTATCCATATCCTCCGACGAGACTTTAGTCAAGGGCAAGCCCTTAGTGTCATCAAAGGGGTTAGAGAAGGGTACATTCTTGATGATCTCGGGGAAGTCGTTAAACATTGGCGGCATCGAGTGGGGACGTGTATGGGAACCGGTGAACGTCCGACTGCGGGGAAGTGCAGGTCGGGATCCACCTTTTGGCTTGCTAGATGTGGTGATCTTGGGCGCTTTGTGAAAATCGACTTGGAAGTTCATGCCATTATTGTTGTCCCAGTACTCCTGACCATCGACGATGTAGCGAATGCAGAGGTAAAGGGTCTTGTTCTCGAGGTTGGTCTGGTCACCCAGCTTGATGTCGAAAGAAAACCGATCGGCCGCATCGTTGGTGTGGTTGCGGCGGATATCGTGGCAGTAAACTGCACTCACTTCTGAAATAGTTCTCCAATAGTCAAAGGTGAAGCGGGCAACCACGTGCTTGTGGAACGATAGGTTTGCCACAGCTACCGAACCGACCAAGACATTCTTATCACCTGAAAGATACATCCTTTCGAGACGAACGGGCATTGTGGCACGAGATGAGGAGTCCTTGGGGAAGTTGGCAAGCCGAAGCTCCCACTCCCATGAAGGGGCAGTATCTTCACGTTGTTGGCTAAAGGGGAATTCACTCTCGTTGTCATGGTCATCAACTGGGGATGTCTCAGCACTGACAGCCAATGGTCGATCGAGCTGTAAGAAATGACGAATGTGCTCCAACTGTGAGTCAAAATGCACTGCTTTGGCATATACCGGAGTACCCGGCATGCTCGACGGTCGACGTCGAGCCGTTGCGGGCCGGAGAGCCGGTCGAACCAGTTCGCCCGACTTCTTCCGAACCATCATAGGCTTGGGTGAGTTGTCGGCATCGCTATCGTCAGGGGAACTTGTTAGTGCCTCCTCCTGGCGTAAAGAAATAGCAGACTCGGTAGATGATCTAGAGTGGGAGATTTTCCGAGCTGTCTTGGATAGTCGTAAATGGTGTTTGGTGTTTAGGGTGGGGAGTGGGGTGGATTGCTGTGTTTGACTCGAAGAGGATCGAGCCTCGGTTCCTATCGTTGCCGGACCCATTCTTTCCGGAGAGCCTTCTTTTCGTTGTTCAATGGCCTTGAAAGCTGCCTCGAGATCCTCAATCTTGATAGCTGTCTGGTCAGGTGACTCCTCGTCCGAGTTCGGGGCTGATTCAGGAGGCGAGATTATCGCCCCCGGTGGGATGACAGCATGGTTCAACGGAGGTGGAGACTGGCGGAGACTAGCATGGGGGTCAATTATGTTGCCATCCAACCGTGCAGAATCGGGAGTGTGCACGGGGGATTTGGAGGTGGAGGGAGACCTCCGGTGTCGTCGAACATACGAGGTAGAGGAGTAAGATCGAGAGCCCTGCAGACGATCTGAGGCAGATCGAACCAAACCAGGTTTTTCTGATTTTTCTGGTAGGACGTCCGGTGTGGGTCCACAAAATTCAATGTGCTGCGCGGCGAGCAACGACTTCAACGGCGCAGTGTAGGGCATCCGGCCGACTCGTGTGTCTCAACACAAGAAGGTGAGATTCAAAGAATACTCGATGTCGTTTCAATTTGAAAGCATCAGATTCTATTCAGAGTGGTGGTTAGTCCTTGCTTTAAGTTGATAGTGCGACGGAATGCGGCGGACTGGCTGGTCTGGGAAGGCAAGAGAAACAGATAGCATGCAGGTAGCAGCACTGAGATTGTGATTGACAGGGGGAATGGCGTGGAGGATAAAGGACTGTAGTACGGACTGGCAAGAAGACGCGGACCAGGAGAGATAAAAAGTACGATAGCACCTTCCAAGTGACACGGGATAGGAAGAACCGACTGGTCAAGAAAGCAATAGGCGAAGTATTGCAATTGAGGGGTAAGAGTGAAGAGTGAAGGAATGGAGATGAAAGTGGAAGTGGGATGGTAAAATAGGAAGGAAGGGAGCACTGAAGTACAAGAAGCTTATCAAACCTTACCGTAATATGTCAAGCCAAAAAAAAGTGGTGGTGGCGAGATTATCAATGGCGAGATCGAATGTGCAAGGTTTAGGTGGGAGGAAGAAATAAAAAGGAAGTAGCAGGAATGTATCAAACGAAAAAGTACAAGAATAAAAAAGAGTCGAAAAAATTATGTCGGATTGGATGATCGGGATCAATGATCACCTCACCCCGGTACCTCAAAGGTATCCGATAAGTCGTAATATGGAGGGGCGAATCAGATTTCCATTCCTGGGAACCGTTGGAAAATCAAGAATGGTTTTGATAAGCCCGGATCCCACTCCCATATAAAATCCCGAGGGAAAAGTAAGAAAAAGGAAAAGGGGGGAGAGATTCTTTTGGGGAGAGAGAAAAAAAGAAGAGATAAAACCAGGGAATTATAGCTGCCTTTTGCATAAAAAAAAGCCCACGGGAGGGTTGTAGGGGCAAAAAAAGTGGAACAAGATAAATAAAGACGCTTTACAAGCGCCCATTGGCAGTGCGTCTTGCTTTGCATCGACTCCGCTTGGTACTGTCAGTGCGTCCCGTATAGCATGGTTATAGGCACACGCCAATGTGGGTCGAACTTCCAAGGAATTACTTGATTTTTTTTTATTCTTTTTTTAATTTTTTCTTTATTAGTTCTAGACTTTACTATAACGCCCCCATGAACAGACTAGTTACTATACTCTGACTACCAGGTACCTCATTTTTCTTATGTACATTTTAGTTTTCACCTACCTTTTGTATAATCATTTGGATAAAATATAAAATCATAATTCCGAATTACCCGCAGGTAACACATTTCACCAAAGCCTGGATGATCTCCATAAGAATGATCTCGATTTATGTCTTCTCTACGTATGGGCTCCGCTCACTAGCTTGATAAATCTCCATTTTCCTCATTTTTTGTGTTCCCTGTTTCTGGACTGACGTATCGCAATTGTATCACCTTTTTGATTATGCGACTGGGGTAAGAAGAAATCAAAATGGGAGTTGAACTGCGCTTTGAAAAATATTAAAAAAATTAAAAAACATTTCCAAAAAATTAATTGGAAATAGCGTTTTAGTTTCAAGATCCCTTATCAAGACCTTTTCTGAGTACGTGTAGTAGTAAAAGGTCCGAGTCCCCGATACCCCCCAATAGTCCATCGGTCCAGATTTCAACCAAACTCTTTTTCTCACTCTCTTTCTCCGATATAATCCCAAAAATATATAGAAATTCTCATTTAACATCAATTTCATTTCTCCGTACTCCGTAGAAAGTCCCCCCGGGTTCTTAGATTCTCCAAACTTTTGGCCCTCTTGAGAGAAGGTTTGATCTGACCCTGTCCGCCCCGGTTATCGCCCCAAAGTGCTGGGATTTGCGACCGCGGAACCATCAAACCATCGAACCCCCCAAACCCACCAAAAACCAAGGAAGTAGATCGTATACTACGTTACCAGATCCTCGATTCCTCTCATCTTTCATTCAAGTAATCTAAAGTTTTAATCTCACCATGTAAGGAGGGCGTCCAAATGACCTCTGCAGTGGGACGCGACACTGGATTTTACTACGGTTTTCCTTTTTCAGCCTCGAGGGGCTACACAGGCACTCCATTGGAATGGAGGGGCAAGTGGCTCAGGCATGAAATGTTTTCTCCGTGACATGCATAAGTGCCGAACATTTCATTGGGGATATCTGGTATCTTGTTCAACGTGTGGATCGACCTAGCAGCAACCAATGCACTCCGTAATACTCCACTTCAACGTGCCGCCAAAACCCGGAGTCGATGGGGCTACTACAGTAGGAAAGTATGAGCAGGTTTCGGGTCTGATTAGATGGCGCAACAGATATCGACTGAATTCCTATCTGCCAAAGAGATCTTTGCTACTTATCATGCTTTGTCTGGTTCCCACTTCAACCATTGACTCGTTCCGGATCTGGTTCCAGGGTTATAATAGCGGCAGTGGTAATTCCACGTCCCCTAGAGATAGACGAAGCGACCAGAGTATATGACGTCATACTGCATCTTGACAGGCCTGAGAGTTGAATATTTCCTTGGTTTATTCCCCCTTGGCGGGAAGGTCTGGGCCTGTATCCCAGTTTTTCGTGCAGTTTAGACTATGTAGTATGTCTTCTCCCGTTGATTATGCAACATCAGAGGCTTCTAATGAGGTTCGCGGGAGCACCGGAGCACTATCAGCCGCAGTGAGAATACCCTTACTTCATTTTTTCCTTTTTTGTTGGCGCTTCTCAAGGTCCCCGATACTTAAAAATAATATCAATTTGACCAACCCCGGGAATGATCCATAGATTCAAGAATTAACTTATTTGTACTAAGGTACTGCCGTTTATCTACTGTGGAACGTTAATAAGAGGAATTCCCACAGGGGCTAACCAAGTATCACAGTGAAGGGGAAAGATAAAAATCATTATGTACATTGACTGGATTTTGCTATTCGGAAAACTCTATTCCGTGTTTCACGATACCACAAGCGCCAACAACTTATGAATACCTCCTCGGGAGGCGCATGTCTCATTGTAAGTTCATTTTACCTTTTAACTGAGGTCGCTTGCATGATACGCTATTTTGAAACTGTCCTGCGTCTAAATCCCCAACCCCTTCTCATTAGTTGCAGGAAAATTTTCCTCTTTTTTGCCACCGTTTAATATGGTGGCAGTAAAGTGGTGGCTTTTAGGATCCCACAACGCTAAACCTCAGATTGGCAAAGCCGAGCTAGCCAAATAAGTCTCCACCGGGGAGTGGATCAGGGCAGTTCGGCTAGGCTTGTAGTAGTAAGGGAATGTTGTAAAAATTCGAGACTCTTGAATCCAGTTCTCATCTGACACTCCAATCCTTAAGATCATCCTGCGATCTCTCCCAGCCTGCATAACAAGACTGCTCGTGATGGTTGATCTCTCCAGATTTTGTTTTCCCCCCGTCCCCCCCCTCTCTATCCACCCCCACCTCATGCTGGGGGGCTGTCCCACAGTTTGTGATCAATGCGTCCCCGGAACACCTCGCATTAAAACATCTAGATCGCTCGATAACGGTGATCTGTGTATGGGGTTGTGGCTGATAAGAGACCCATGGCCAACCTAGTCGTCTCGGTGAAGCAAGGTTGCAGAAGGTTTGCGACCATTGATGTACCTTCTTGCAGACGATTACGCTCGTTGGCTACTTTACCCCCTGATTTCTAACCAGAATGCTGTAACCCTCCGTGCACTTTTCGTCCGTCGACTTTAAACCCGTTGAACCTGTTTTGCGAGGGCGATCTTCTTCATCACTTGAAAGAACGTGCATTAACGCATTGGTCGCATGTATGGCACCACCGAATCACGCCTTATACCCATGCTAGATTCATTCGTTGTACCACCCCAGCAAAGGTGGTCGATGCGCATTTCCGAGCGGTCGGACCAAGACCTGCCACCATGTTCTTCTCTTGGATTGGTAGCTGAACTAAAGAGTTCAGCCTTAGATCTTAGTCTTCGGACCTCCGAGCGCTTGCTTCTTATGGTCTCAGACTATCTCGCGATCAAACTTTCTAACCTTTTTTTTTTTTTTTTTTAATGGATGCTTTTTCCAATGGACTCACCGCTCGGAATACAGTTACTCAATGGTCAATTTTCAATTCCTTTCTACTCACCGGTACGGCCTAGGATCGTTATACGGGATCCAGCTTGCATGGGCGGTATGGTGGCTGAACCTTCAATGGAAGCTCCCCTTCGGCATCTAGCTGCCGAGTCAATGAAATCTATACATCTCATATTTCTGACCCTTCGGTAACATGAACTTTGAGATGCACACACCCCGCAATTTACTGATCTGGCCATCTGCCACCAGCTCGCCACGAAACTGAAAATGAGATAGATGAGCAATTGTACCGGCCAGGATAGTCGTCATTGCCATTGTCATTGGATCTCCATGTCTAATGGGGATCCATCTACCCCGCGGGGAGTCAATCGTCCTAAAGGATGCACGCAATTTGACTTCGGATATGCAGACCCCGCAGAGGGATATGATCCGGGGTCTACGCTCCCTTAGTTGCGGCTCCCCTGGTCATATTTGTGGGGATTATGGTCGCGATTCGCGATAGTAAGGTGATCTCACGAATGGGAACACGCGTTACGTACGTATTGACCGCCTAGCCTTATCTCGGCTTCATTATGGTGAAAAAGTCGGTGTGCTTCCCGAATTTTTGAATTGAGGACTATCAATGGCCATGTGACTTGTCTTGTTTGATATGACTCCAGAATCATCGAGTTCTCTATCAGTGTCTTTGAATTTCTGAAACGGAGCTTGAGTTTCGGGAAATATCTTGCTCGTGGAACCTCCCTATCTGCAATTCCGTTGCACTACTGAGACACCCGGTCTGATAATGCAGTATCTCGCATCACGCCAAAAAAAGAAAATCCTTGGCGCCTTATATGCATTGCGTCGGACACATGACCATCATTTGTAAAACGTACAGGGATGCTGACACGTTGTCGCTAGGGTTATCTAGGCACAACGATTGATTGCAGGGCATACGTAGACATGGCCCCCATCCACTTAACTTGGCGATTCAGTATCTGCATTTTCCAAGGGCCGTGCGCTTCGACGCTCAGGGACCACCGTTTCTGGTCTGTGCGATGTATTAAAAAGAAGTCCAAAATTCAAGTCTTTAAGGGATGTGCAACCCCTCTGTGGGTCTCTCTCCACATCCTGTATTGCAAAATAGTAACACACCCTAATGTGCTCCGTATGTATGCCCCAGATAGTTTGATTTCACATACTACTGCACGGCATACGAAAGCGCCCAGTACTGCTAAGGAAAGTCGGCAACGGCCTAGACTTCCTCTGCCGTAGTCAGTGCGTACGATCCCGGGGATATTACTCGACGGTTGGCGCATAGACAGTGGGGTCGGTGGCTGCATATTGCCTGGTGCTCTGCACTCCAGACATTAGGCAGTGCATTAGTGCAGTGAATTGACAATTGCTTCTGGATAGCAAGAGGTCAGTGCATGGCGTCATCTGTTTAGAGTAGAGTGTGTTGGAACTGGTCATTTTCTCAGGGGCTGTCACTTGAATTGTCTTATTATTTGCAAGTATACCCCGAAAAGATCAACTGAGGCGCGGGGGTCCACTTCCTGTTAAGGTTCATGCCGTCTATACTTCCCTCCGATAATATCGGATTGTCGAACATGGCATTCCCTCGCTATCTCAAGGTTCCGCCATTCGTATATTACTCTCAGACCCTGTCAGCGGCAAGCTAGCTCCCATCTTGGCTATTGGTGATCGTGGATCGTGCTGCCCAACCCACGGGTTGTTATAGCAGATCTTCACCAAACTGTCAGGTATACCGAGGTCTGCATTATCCATTGACCCTTAGATAGGTAGGTCACGAGCAAGAATTAACATTTGAACTGAAACCCTTATCTTACAATCTATATATTTGTTTTATCGTCAGATGAAATTGCCTGCTGAACATGGATCAGTAAATGAGGTTACGTTTTCTCTATTATCACCAAGTTTCAGAACCCACTTGGCGGGAGAGGCGCCAGCCAAGAGAAGCGCCACTGTCGGCCTAAGACTCCCATTGAAAGTCGGAGTCAGCCACTGTTCCCAACAATTCTGATTACCCATTCAGATGGAAGCAAACCCGCAAGCTAGGATTCCGCGGGCAATGCCATGGCGCGCTTGCTAGAGATGGCTTTCTCATCCTTTTGCTAGCGCTACGGAATGTCTCCGATAAATGAAGCTTACTATTATAAGAATCTACTTAATGGTATCTTTGTTTGCGTTATCATTCGTCGGGTCAATCCGGGTCACTTTCCCAGGTGCTTACTACGACCAATTAATCCTATATCCTATCCTATTCTACATCATTATTTGTCTCCGTATTGATATTTTCATGACATATTACCTATTTGGGTAAGTGTGTCCACTGGTGAAGGGTCCATATATCCTGTTATCAGCGATTAGCGATTAGCGAAAGTAATCCCCGAACGTTTCCCGTGATCTACTACCCGAACAGGTACAACAGAGGATCACACTGTGGGGTCTGGGGTCTGGGGTCTGGATGTGTACAGTGCTCGGCCCTCCACCCTAGAGCGCTAAGTCTATTGTTGATACTTTGGTGTTTGACCATACATATGCCTACCCTAGGCCTTGCTTACATGGCTTTCAGTCGCCCCCGCAATTGACGAAGCCGAGATTCTTATCGGCCCAGCGCACTTAGTTGCCTACGGACGACCACAAAGCTCAGCTCTCAATAGTCCCGTTAGAAGCCTCGAGGCTGCATATGCCCTGCGCCCCCGTCAAATTGCGGGGTGGGGCTCCTCCAATGCCAGTTCAGATCCTACTTATCAACCTGAGACTAAAGGAACTCCTCGATGCTGGCAGCGTGCCATTAGGTTGGCAACGTCCAAGCACCGCCTGTACGCGTCACCAGCGGAATGCTCTGGAACGCCTTGGAGAGGGCTAGCACCAATTCCTCACGGTAAGGAATTCCTATTTCCCCTCTTTTGTTATGGTATCTCTGCCCCTCACTTCCAACAGCTATTATGTACTGCTCTTTTTTTGCTGTCTTGTCAGCCACACCCGAACCTGACGATCAGACCCCGGGTTTCCCTTTCCCCGGAGGTTTCTCAAATGGCCCCAAGCCCCTCTTTCTATTGCTGTGGAAATCAACCCCCATGCTCTCAGCACTTCCCCGCCCACGGCTAAGGACATCCCGTTTCACCTGCATCGTGCGGCGTGCGCCGGGAATTCCGTGCTCGCTGCTGAATGACCGTCTGCAGATACCTAGCAGAACCCCGGATGCATCGGTAACACAGATAAACCTCCTACGCAGATGATGTGCTAGTTGCCAGGCTATCGTTCCGGTGTTCCGGCATGGAGCATCGAGCATCGAGCGTCAAGTTTCGAGTATCTAAGCTGCAGGGCGAAGGCAGTGTAAACGGGGCCTCCGCCTTGCAGGTTCCAAGCCAGTCTATCATTTCCGTCGTACAGAAATTTTACGACTACAGTTTGAGAAATTGGCCTAGGAAAGGTCGAAATCGGCCGTAGAAACATCCCTGCCAATACAGATGACCAATGCATTGACACCATGCGCTATACCTCCCCTTACCTCCCTCCATTTCTTCCCCACTTCCCTTTGTTAGTGGCTTGAATCTTTGCACTAAAGACTGAGCTGGCCAAAGCCACGACCGCCACTTCGGACATGTAACGTTTGGAGGGGAATTTGAAAACTTTATCGGCAAACACGCCTCGGTGGCAAGCGGTCTACAAAGCTCCGACCTTGGCCACACAAGGGTCGAAGCTCGAAGTATCTTCCTTGTCACTGCGAAGTACTTTGTGGCTTTTGACATGGTCGGACCTTCATCGTGCGTACTGGGTGTCGAGGGACGTGTCTTGCATTGCCGCCACAACTGATCTGCAGCAAGCGAGCCAGACGGCTGATTTGTGGCACGACAGCTGGTAGTAACAAAGAGAAATGGATAAAGTTTTCTCAATAACCTTGGGGCAGTGCAATTGCATTGTTTGGTGAGGATAATGATCAAAGACACCCTGGGCCCAACCCTGAGCGGGCTTGACTTCTTGTCCGATACAATTGTGAGTTTTATGACAGAAGTGCGATGGAAATTTTAGAGACGCACCCAGAGAATCCTTGACCTGGATGAACCTTATACTGGCATGCTCTGTTTCCAATTGACGGTTTCTCATCATTGTTTGCTCGCATCAAGACATGCTCAAGTTATCCAATATCGCTGATTATAGGTTTGCAAGTCAACATTGATATTTTTCAAAATTCAAGATGCAAGTTGCATATAAATATGCTGTTCAAATCGTCGGATGCGAGGGATTTGGTAGGCAAAGTCATGCCCTGCTTTCGTATTCAATCAAGGATCCAGTTGTAGAAAATGACTTAAATGAAGACCTTAGGAGTTGGACTGGATTCATTATCGAGGAAATGGCCATTATTACTTGAGTAGGAAACACTTCTGCATTTGTTTTTCATTTGAATAGGACAATACCCCGAATGCGACTCATTCGAGAAACAACAACATCGGGTCGCCATATTCTTGACTTGTGGGCTTCCCCATCAAAGTATAGCTTGTGAGTTGTGTTGTCTTATGGCACGAGCTGTCAAGCAGTGATATCAGCATGACTAGTTGTTGCCCAATCACGCGGTCTGACAAGTGCTCCTCTCGGGTTCATAAAGAGTTTGACTGTTTTGCTTGGTCAAATCTGGGATTTTTTCGGATGGATTTCACATATACTAGAAGCTTCGATTATGGTGTCGTGATGACTGATTGTTTCAAGGCAGTTAAACTGTGACGCCAAGTAGGACGATGAAACCGCAACCCAACTCTCACAGACGGGAGCCATAAGTCAGATCGACCAAAAGAGTGAATGAGAATCAAAAAGCTCGACGAAATAAATAGAAAAAGACAAAAGAAAGACAAAAGAAAGACAAAAGAAAGCAGAAAGAAAGCAGAACTTGAAGTTACCAAGTTTGGGATCACGATAAGCTTGTGGGGAAATCGTACCTTTACCATTTCCCACACCAAGTTTCCACCGCCTGATCCGTGGTTTCCCACATCCTCCGTCCCTTGGATCTGGCTCTATAAACAACACTTATCTGCTCATGTCTCAGCAGGCGCCTGGGCTAGCAGACCTGGAGAAAGAGCTGGGGTGCTCGGTATGTGCGCCAAATTCCCTTCCAGAAATTACCATCCAACCCCTTACGTGCGACTGACGTCTTCCAGATCTGCACAGAGCTCCTCTATCAACCCCTCACTCTCCTCGACTGTTTACATACCTACTGTGGGTCTTGTGTGAAAGAATGGTTTACCGCTCAGGCGTCGCGTGAAAACCCTCAAGGCTCCCCCAGATTTACCTGCCCTTCATGCCGTGCCGATGTGCGCGGTACTCGCCCAAATGCCACGGTGACAACACTCTTGGATATGGTCTTGATGGCCAAGCCAGACCGTGGCAGGTCGGAAGCTGAGAAGGAGGAGATCGCAGAACGATACAAGCCGGGGGATTCAGTCTTCCCACCTCCGCGAACGGAAGCGGAGAGCTCAGAAGATGAGGATGATCAACGACTTATGGAGGAGGTTCGCGATATGAGTCTTCGTGAGAATCGGGTACACACGCGGCGAGAAGAAAGGCGTGAAGAACGGCGCAGAACGCAACCAGAAACCAGCCGAGCGAGAAGCAGCAACCCCGAGAACAGGCATACAGATGATGGGAGGTCTCGACGGAGGCGAGAGGAAGACGCCGAACGGCAGCGGCGCATAGAACGAGCCCAGGCTGATTCCGAGCATGCCAGGCGCGTTGAGCACCAGTCAAGTTTGCGATCACTGATCAGCATGTCATCTGAGACCGAGACAATGGAACAAGAGATTCTACGGCAGATTATGGAGGAAGGACTGCTCCAAGATATCGACCTTGAGAGCCTTGGCCCTGCACAAGAGGAGGAGCTCAGTGAGCGAATTGCGGCTGCCTACCGTCGGAAGCACATGGAACAATCGGGTGCACGTCCAGCACAAAGACCGAGGCAGTCGTCCGATGGCACCCATCGTTCGCACGGGCGATCGAATTCAGCCCACAGATCGAGTGAAATAACCACTACATCTCGAGACGCCACCAGTGACAGACGACCACCTCTATCCAGACCCCATCTACTTGACTCAGCTGCACCTCACCCGCCTCCAAATCATCACCGAAGAAACTCGGAACAGGGCAGTGGCAACCGGAGAGCGTCACCTGTCCGAGTAAACCAAGCATCAAATTCCGACGACATTTTGCGGCCTGCAATTCGTTCTTCGAGCGACATGACGAGTGAGCGCCCTCGTAGCTCTCACAATGGAAGAGAGTCGTCTTCTCAACGGCCGCGACGAGCTACGGGATCAGAACAGCCCACCTCTGATGTGTGGATAGGAGGGAGAGAACGAGCTTCCGCCAGACAAACCAGCAGTCAATCCGTCACTAACTCTCCTACTTCCGCGGGACCATTAAATGCATCCCATACCTCGACTCCACCCCTTCCTAATAGATCTGATAGACGACCGAGGCCAGCTTCTTCGCGACCAAATGCCCCTCCATCTTCAAATCTGCAGTACGCTGAACCTTCCATCTCATGCGACCGATGCGGGAAAACAAATATTCAATACGACTTGCATAAGAGGTGCCTCAAGTGCAATGATGGAAACTATCACCTTTGTTTACAATGCTATCGCTTGGGTCGGGGCTGTCTTCAATGGTCTGGATTCGGTTCAACCGCGCAGTCCACATTTGAACGGATGCTGGCATCATCAAATGGTCAGCCAGTGACCGAACGTGAAGGTGGCCATATACTCAGCTCTTTTAAATATCAGCGGCCTGCCGACACTGCTCAAATTACCACGAATGGAGAAACGCAAATGACGAATGATAACCCAGCCCATCGCCTGGAAGTTGGGCTATTCTGCGACATTTGTATGTCCTCTGCGAATGAGTGCTACTGGAAGTGCAGCCGCTGTAACGATGGAGATTGGGGATTTTGTAATCGCTGTGTCAACCAAGGCAGATGCTGCACTCACCCCCTGCTGCCGGTTCGTTACCTAAGTGGCACTTCAGCTCCGAATTCATCCGCCCCGGTCGCAGTGCACAGCGCACCTGTTGAAATTCCGGGGAGCTACAAAATCCTTTCATTTTCTACCAACTGTGACATCTGCACCTATCCGATTCCGGCCTCGGTCACGAGATTCCATTGTCTTCAATGCAATTCGGGGGATTATGACGTCTGTACGAATTGCTATTACAAGCTTGTGGCAACCTCAAAGATTAGCAAGGAGAACGGCTACAGTGGCTGGCGCCGGTGCCTGGCTGGTCACCGAATGATTAACGTCGGCTTTGAGGACCACCAAGATGGCCAGAGACGTGTTGTGGTGAAAGCCCTAGTTGGTGGTCATGCCCTGAAAGATGAGCACGTTAACCAATCACCTACATCACCGACCGCAACTGCTCCTATCGCATCTCCTGAGCTGGGCATTGGTGATTGGAGCTGGAAGGAGGGCCAAGATCGTCGCAAAAAGGCATCTCGTGCACGTAACTCTCTCACCTCCCCCATCAGGTCACATTCGTCAGATGCGGACTCTATATCTCAAAACGCAAACACTCCTACCTCTCAGCATGCCTCTGCTCTCCGCCGTTTCCCGCCCGATGGAGGTGTTGGTCTCATTGTCTTCGCACTGTGGTCGTATTACCCTGAGGAAGGGGTGCAGGATGAGCTCGTCTTTCCTCGTGGTGCCGATATCACAGAAGTCGAGAATATCAACGATGACTGGTTCTGGGGGTGCTACGCTGGCCGTACGGGACTCTTCCCTGGATCTCGTGTTACTCCAGTGGGAGAGATTCAGTAACCATTTTTACATGATTGGGGCGCTTTGATATTTACCTATTTTTAACGCGATGTGCTTTCCATGAAGTTATGATCATGATCACGATATGGATGAATGCATGTGTACCGAATTAACGAATTGTTTTTGTATTGGAGCCTATGTTCAACTACTGTCTCGAAACAAAATATTGTATTGGCTATTGAATACGAATACAGTATGCTGTCAAGCATGAACACTGATGAAGATCTTGTAAGGCTGAAGGAGTTCCGAGCTCGTCTCATCAAACATTGAAGGCATTAATTCATACGGAACGACACATATCAAAATAAAAGATTAAACACATGAGTGCAGTCATCCATCAACATAACCCAACCAATAAAATGTACACAAAATTCATAAGACATGCAGGGCCAGAGGCCATTACTCTAAGAGAGCAACCATCAAGCGCTCATAGTCACCCGAGGTTTCGCCACGCACACGCTGGATCAAGTCCTTCTTGTACCTATGACGATAGGCACGCTTCACCTGATCTTTATGATCCCGATTCCAGTGCATACGCACAATCCGCGTAACCAAAGCCTCATCCTTCGTCCCCATGCCCTCCATGCATTCCTCGAGCAGAATAGCATCACGCATAGCCGGATCCGTCGCACTCCGTACAATGTGCACATAAGCCTTTTCCATATGGCCCGAGTAATCCTTCACAACAACCTTCTCCAACGAAGTGTGATACCTCGAACTCAATTCATGATCAATAGCCCTCAACTCCGCATCCGACGACGTAGCCAGAATATCAAGCGCCCGATCCTTCTGCTTCGCATGCACAGCAGCAACCTTCGCAGTAATGTCCTGTGGATTGCAAGGCATCGATTCCTCATGCCTCCTAGCCTCCAAAACCCGCTTGAACAAGACCGCCGTCTTCATCGACAGATCATCCTCAACATCCCGAATAAGATGACGATGGTATTTGCGCTCATAAGCTGTCTTGATGGCATTTAGATCCGCATTGGATCTTCCAAGAAGTACATCATTCATCAACCACTCCTTCGTGCCAATCCCATCGATCGACTCCCGCGCACAGCTCACATCGTGTCCTAGCGGGCCCTCGATCACGGCTAATAGTCCTTGACCCAGGTACCCGTCCGTCTCAGACTTGACATCCTTGTACAGATCGCGGCCGATGTGTTGGGAGTAGGTGGCGCGTACTGCGGCCATCTGGAGCGGGTCTAGGTGTGCAAGAACTTGGATCAGGGCTTTTTCGTCCGTGCCGAATCCTTTCATCGCTTTGCGTAGGATGTCTGCTTCGCGACGGAAATCGCCTGGTGCTACTTGGCCCGGCGCGTAGCCCAGGGATGGCATTGCTGGGGCGCCATAGCCCATGGGTGGTGCGCCGAATGCGCCGGGTGGTGCGAAGCCCGGTGCGCCACCGATTGGGGGTCCTGGGGGAGGCGCATAGCCTTGGGGTGGTGCTTGGCCGTAGGGCGCTTGGACAGGCGGTGCGCCGTATCCTGGCTGTGGCGATGGTGTGTGGTGATATCCGACTGGGGGTTGGGGGGAGGGCGCATGGTATCCTGCGGGTGGTTGGGGAGATGGTGCGCCGTAGTAGCCCTGTTGCTGAGGGGGTTGGCCATATTGACCCTGCTGGGGTGGATAGTGGCCTTGTGGTGGAGGGCCAGTGGGCGCGCCGTATTGCTGTTGAGGCTGTTGAGGGTAGGGAGGTTGTTGTTGGTAGCCAGTGGGAGGATAGCCTTGGGGAGGAGCCCCGTAAGGTGGTTCTGGTTCATGCGCGTCAGCTGGTTGATCGATCTGCGGGGCAGGGTGGGGTATAGGTATACTCACGAGATTGATAATGGGACATGATTTAGTTGAATGTATCAAGAGTTGACCCGAATGTTGGATGACCCGGAGGATTTAAATAAATAGCAAGAATGAATCCGGTGCCTGGTTCCGTGTTCTGTAGTGTGGCGCAGTCAGTTCGGTGGGGTTCAAGGGTCGTGTACAGCCTTGTCGCTTTCTGGGAACATCTGACGTCGATGCCCAGCTACTCAGCCTTCTCAGCCACTGGACTTGATTTTCCCCGTGGTTAATGTGGCCAGGAACCAGTTAAATAAACAACATTGGATTTTCACCTTCTTATTATGGCATCAAAAATGAAATATCGAAAGGACGTAAGTTCAACTAATGGAACTAATCACGCAACTATTGATAGTCTGATATGGCTGATATCACAGACCAGGCATAAGACCATTTTTTCGAAGTTTCTTGGATTTTAAGTAATAACTTTTGAATCCAATATACAGAATTCAAATTAGATGAGATTTTTGGATTCCAGGTAGGTACCTAATCGTTTCTATATAATATTTATTTTGTAGTAACTTTTTACTATGGTGATTTTAAAATTACTCGGCGTTTAAAATTTTACCTTTTGATTTCACTATATACAATTTAGATTAGGTAGAATTATTAGATTCTAGTGAGAATACTGATCATTTCTGTGTGCGACACTCATTTCATAGATATTTCTGCCTTAGGCCATAATTTTACAAAGGCTTCAAGGAGCCTTTTTGACTCTCATTCTTAACTTCCTAGCATACATGACTTTTAATTAGTACTTGATAGTTCAAAATTGGCAATTTAATTTATTCATATAATTCCATCTTCAATGTCAAAAAGAGATTTAGCTTTAATTATCATATCGTCATGTAAGTAATCAAATAACCTCCAACTGAGTAAGTATACTCTTCGCAATGGAGACCGCGAGGTCAATGCATGTCTTGAATCATAGATTTGCCTCCCCGTAAATGCTGGACTTCAGTTTGTCAAAAGGAAATAAAAAATAGAGGTAGAAACAGAAGAAAGAAAGGAAAAATAAAAGAAGAAGAAGAAAAAGAAGAGCAAATAGAAGGAGAAAAAAGGCGAAAAATAAAAAGAGCTCCAAAGGGTATAATCATATACATCATATCATAATAAATCATCATTTAGACGCTAGCAGTGCGTCTCTTAACCTCACTAGGCTTCTGCGCATATGCAATCAACATGCGGAATCCAGTCCCGCGTTGCTGGCATTCGCGAAGAACCTTACGGTCATTCCACATGCTAGAATCATTATCACCAGTGTCAGGGAGCACAGGATCCTCATAACACTTCGTATACCACCAACGACCAACACGAGCCACAATTTTAGCGATCGACTCATCATTGGCGGCAGAGGGTGAGGGGTCTGAAAGAAGGTCTCCCAGGGAGATGCTTGTGTCATCGGAAGGAGACGACTTTGAATGTGTCCGGGTGCTCTGGCTACCCGTCGTTGTAACAGAGATAGTCGGGAGAGAGAAGCCGGTGGATGAAGTGGTGGCTGTGGCCAGGAACGATTTATTCGAAGAGGAGGTCGTGGAGCCGGAAGATCGAACAACCATGCCTGCTACGGGAATGCGCACCATGCATCGGCGGAGATTGTCAAAGCCCTGTGTGCCAAGAAGACGCTGGACGTTATCGCTGCTTGGCTTGAGACTTATGGCTGGGTTGGCGAGACATGTCATTTCCTTGAGGCGACGGACCGCTTTGCGGGCGCGGGCACCCATGTTCACCATGTCCCGGTCTAGAAGTGTCATTTCTAGATAGCCGCCTGAGCGTAGAACACGTTTGCATTCCTGGATAATGTTGTTTTGCATCGCCTCGGGACTGGCTGTAGGGAATCGCAGGACTGTGGCGGCAAAGTAATCTTTGGGAAATGGGAGCGGGTTTTGTAGACCGGCGTGGTAGACTGTGTGGTGGTTTGTAGGTGGCTGCCATGCTGCAGGGTGGGGCATTGCTGTGGAGACTGGGCGGCCGCTCAAGCTGTATACCTCAGCATCGGGGTAGGTTAATGAGCAATAGAAAGACCAATCGTCGTTTCCGAGGCCGTCGATCACAAGAATCCTTCCGTGTGTTCCGGTCTTGACGTGGTTGTGTGCAGGACTGAAAAGAACACGCCCG
Organism: Penicillium lividum; assembly: GCA_028828245.1. NCBI lineage: Eukaryota > Fungi > Ascomycota > Eurotiomycetes > Eurotiales > Aspergillaceae > Penicillium > Penicillium lividum. The sequence goes on from JAQJAG010000002.1 coordinate 2,084,136, forward strand.
AATGACAGCCAGCGACTGGTCATTAGAGAAGCAGATCTCATGTTAGTTCGAGTCACTGCGTCCCACTCCCGCTCTGATGAGCCCGGTATGGGTTTGCGACCATCGCCCGACTTTCCTTCAGCATTGGGGGCTGTGGCTAGAGACTGGAGGAATGTGGATTGTTGCTCTTGAAACTTGTCTGGGGGAGGCTGCAAGGAATTTGCTGGACTCCGGGTTTCCTCGTCATCTCCGTAGCTGGCGATGAGGTTACTGTAAGACGGCTGAGTCGATGGAGAGATGGAAGAGTGTAAAGCAGATACAATTCTGGACCGGCGCAGACGAACAGAGTCGCTGCTGGAACGAACTGATATCTCTCCAGGTGCAGATGAATCTGGGCGAAAGGAGTTTGGATTGTTCAATTCGTCCTGAAGAGCTCTGCTCGCCATTGTTGCAAACTGGAATCTCTCGTCATTCTCCCGCTTATCAGATTCCTTTATTTTTGGCTCTTCTGGTGAAAGAACATGATCGATCAGATCATCGTACTCCTTCCAGATTTCATCTTCCATGGGCGCTGTTTCTGGCTTGGGAACAACAGCCGTCACTGCTGCAAGAGCTTCGGGACTGCTTGACGACGGAGAGCGCTTGTGCGGCGAGAAATGGATGAACTCATGGGCTGAATAAGGGCCAGCAAGGAAATTCAATGCGTTAACCGTCTCGGGTGCGCTGAAACCTTGGGTATAATCATAGCCCCAGTCTGATGGCTGGCTTGATGGAATTACTCCCTGTTGCTTCCAAGGAGAATCATTGAGGCTTGGATAAGCGTGCGGGCCCTGCGGTGTGGGAGCTGGTACCGACGGCGGTGATTCAACAACGCTAAATGGTCGAGAAAAGGATTGTGTGGCTGGGGTGTGTTGTCTATCGCGTCTAGACACAACCTTCGGGATACGACCCACGGAAGCCAGTCGTCTAGGCCGACGATTCTCGGGGCTACTTTCAGGCTCCAAATTCATCAGATTGCGGTTAAACATTGCTGTCTTTGGGGACGAACGTCCATCTTTCTCAAACTCTCCGTGCAGCTTCGGTGGAGAAGGCAGCAAAACGGACGGGTGCCTCTTTTTGATATTCAGACCTGCTGGTATATCTACTGCCGGTGTAAAGCTTTCTTCTTCTGTAGGTGGCGAGTTCTCGATATTATTTATTATGTCGTCAAGTTCATCGGAATCGGCATCCACTAGTGCATAGTGAGCCACCGGTCGAGTGCTCAGGACTGGCGCGATCGCCGCATGAAGCGGTGCAGTGTGCGAAGTCGGTGCTGGTTCAGGAACAGAAACTTTGGGCACCTCAGAGCGGTTTCTTTGGAAGAGATTCCACCGAGAGTTTTTCCCCTTCTTGTTGACTTGCTGACCCTCTTTCGCCGTCGCAAGTTGCTGATTCAACGAACTAGCAGTTCCTTTTGAGATTTGGGGAGCTAGAGTTGTTGATGCAGCACTTGATAGAGATGTTTGAGTCTGAGCGGCTTCGGAGTTCCCATATAGCCCATGCTTCTTCCCTTTGGGCACTGGCATGCGAGACTTCGGGGGTTGAGTACGATTAACAGCGTCAGAACGCCTCTCTGGGCTTTGGTTCCGAGACGATGCCAAGGTAAGGTTAGATAAGCTAGGCTTCACATCACCTAGAATATCCGTAGATGTTGTCACCAATGAATCGGTGGATTGGACAGTAGACACTGTGAGAGGAGTCGGACGATGGAGGCTCGATGATGCAACACTAAGGCTGCTTAGGCTCTGCTCGCTTTCAGTACGCGAAAGAGTCGACCCTCCACCGCTAATGTAGACTGGCTCGAGACGGCTCGACAGGAAGTCGTCGAGACCCAGATCTGGACGACTTGACATACTTCCCTTGCTGCTGGCGATTGATTGTGGTGTGCTTCGGGTTGTACTCGTTGATCGGGTTCTGACACCACTGCTGCTTGCACTCGCTTTCCGCCCACGCTGACTGTATTTTCCGTATCCTTCGTGGCCAGTTCCTGCTACTGGACCCTTGCGTGTTGATGATCGGTTCTGTTCGCCAGTAATGTTTTCCACTTCCGGCTTTGACTTCCTGTGGAAAATACCAAATCGCTTGGGCGTGACAGGCTTTTTCGGATCGGTGTTTTCCTTCATGGATGCTTTGGGAGGATCCTTGACTAATTTGGGCGATTTTCGGGTCATAATTGGGGACCCTGCCTCACGAGACGGAATTTGAGACAAGTCTTTGGACTGGAAAGAGTCCACAGAGGTAGCAGACGGGTTGGTAGTTTGATACGGTTGAGCCGCCGCACGAGCCTTTTCTATAGATTCACGTCTCTTGTGACCCGTTGACCTGAGATATGGCAGATTACTTTGGATCACTGGTGATGCTTCCAAATTCAAACGATGGGTACCATCTCTGCTTGGTCGTGGCGGTGTCTTTGGGACACTAACTTCGGGACTGGCAGAGTTGGTAATCGTTCTTTTATGTGTCTTGAATAGCTCTCTCTCGGCCTCCTCAACTTCCATCCTAGCCTTTTCCACGTCAATATCAGAATTTTTGGACGGAGAATCCTTCGGGCTAAAGTTCACGGATGACTTTCTTGGTGGCGGGCTGTGGGGAGGACCTGGCTTCTTTGTCGAAACAGGCGTAGACCTTTGTTTCGCAACAGCAGGTGCCACTGGACTTGGGTCTAAAGATCGCTGAGGAAGTGCCGTACGGTGTGCTTTAGGCTCTCTTCGATCACTCTGTGCGCTTTGAGGGCTTGCCTGTGTTGACGCCGGCGAGAACAATGGCAATCTAGGATGAGATGGGCTAGGCTGTCTTAAACGTCCAATTTTGCTTGAGTGCATTAGTCCTGGAGAGTATGAGGACAGCGAAGTCGGGGTCGAACCACGACTCCACATTCCCGGGGACTCAGAGTACCTTGTCGAAGGACTGCTTGCAGATTGAAGGAAATGCGTGGGAGGAATGTTCTGAGTATTGACCGTGCGGAGGCTTGCCAATTCTGCTGGTCCTGTCTTGGGGTTTTCCACCGCACTTTTTGGCGTCTTGTCACTCGAGCTTTGTGAGGATGCTGAGGCCGAAGGTCCAGCAAAGTATGGATCTGGGGGAGAATGGAACCTGGGGTCCTTCATTTCGTTAGGGTTGTGTTCTTGCGGGATCACCAGACTAAGCTTCTGGGTTTGGTTCTGCTCCACATGCTTTCCTATCAGCGGTGCCTTTCTGCGCAAGACATTTCGGGTCCTTTTAGTGGGCGGCGCTTGCGCCTGGTAACTTGGCGCAAACGCAGATGGATTCGTGATATCAGGAGTGGAGAGCGAGGATGGGATAGATTGAATTGGAGTCTGAGGCGATGGTGTCGACGATGGAGGAGCTGGGAATGCCAGACCCCCAGTGCTTGGTCGCGGTAGTAGTGATAGTCTTTTTGAGCGATTAGTATGTTGTACCGGTGCTGGTATCTGGCTAGACCCTTCTGCACTGGAGAAAGATAATGCGCGACTGGGTCGAGGAGTAGAATTGGCTGGCCTTGCCAGTTGAGACCTTGGAAATCGAGCATGAGGGATGGCAGAGTTGGACGGCGAATGTGATGAATCTGCAGACGATGCCTTCGGCGGCATACGGCCAGGATTGTACGACATGGTGTGACTGTGATTTGAGTCTCCAGTTCCCATGCTGAGACAAGTAATCGAGTAGGTATATGTACATCGAAATTGTAATCATTGCTAGTGTGGGGTATATTGAAGGCACTGGATATATGTATGAGCTCCATATGTCTCCAGGATGACATAGGGATTCAAAGTGAGTTCAAGGTTATTGACGTACAAAAATTGAGATCATTATTTCGATGCACAGGTCTCCAGGACTCTGTATGAATTGCAGAGATTATCAGTGAAAATCGAACTATAATAATGTAACTGACAGACATTAGAATTCAGAGAAATAGCCTGTCAGATATGAAATTCACCGACTTTGTCTTTGATCGACGGAAGCTGCAGCTGCTTCGCCACAGTCTTAGAGTACTGTGGCTCGGGGATTTTCAAGCCTCGGCCACGTCAGTGAATGCATAGAGGCCTAAAATAAGAGTAGATCTCGGTTTCCCCGTGGGAATTAAAATTCCATATAAGATCTGTAGAGGAAAGAGTTTTTTCAAAATCATGTAATCCCGTAGATATTTTGTATTGCTGACTTTCGGGTGTTTCTGCCCGTTGTGGGGAAATTCCCCTCCAAAATAGAACATCTCTTCCATAGAAAAAACCTGAAATCTACAATCATTGGTTCATAAAAGATACTCTGTGATGAGTCGAGACTACGCTATGGGCTAGACCTGTAGGAATCAACTGGAAGCAACGGCCCCAAAACAGTATCACCGTAACAAAATTGCGCACGGAAGCTCGCATGGGGGAAGACGGCCCACTTGAGACGTTCCCCGGCTATAGTCTATTTTCGTTGGTTGGATAAATTATGTACTAGGCAAAAGGGTTTCGGGGAAAGGCTATCAGCGGCATAGTTCGATATTGGTTGCGACAGTGGCGGGGGTTGGCTTTTGGTGGCACGTTCACGGTTTAACTCGGTTCCCTATGGATATGAAATTTCCAACCCTTCAAACCCAAAAGACATTCAAGCTGAACATAGAGGTATGATAAAAGCTTACTCAAACTATCCTGTCAGGGACCAGAGTATCGCATTTGCGTCTTGGTGACAACTCATCGATCGGGGACGCCGAACCCGATCTTACTGCACGTCGATCCCTAATACTTTGCCTATTTGGTCTTTTGGCTTTTTGGCTTTGGTCTGCGTGCTTATTGTTGGTTTGAATTTTTTTATTCTTTTTTTCCCTATTTTTTGGGTTTTTTGCCTTTTTACATGTACTTCAGGACTCGGAGAATTTTCCATGCCTTGCAAGACCAGTATTGGATGCAGAAACTGCAATACGTCACCTTGTTCACTATGTACAAAATAAGAAACGTGCTACCTACTACTATCATTTACAATTGACAGGTAATGTATAAACCGTTATCCAGAGTCTGGTACGAAGTGGCCCGTCCCGAGCCTTTGACCAGGGAAATCCCTGACTCAATACTTAAAAAGTGAGGGAGTTAGTGGGGGTCAAAATTCTCTTAGCATAAAACATAAAACACGACAACTATGATGACTGCGATACCATCAGCCAGTGACATACAAGGACCTCAAAGCCTGGCATAGTGGGCTGTGATGCTCCACTGGGCAATCCAGCAATGAACGCCTCTGACTGCGCCGATTGACGTATTTAACCGCCCTATATTCTTGGCCCCAGCAGCCACCATCTGAAAAGTTGATTGGTAGCCTCGGATTCGCCAGACCGGCATTCCATCCCAGTGGAGCCCGGCGCTAAACGCCGTACATACTGTCTGGGCTGGGAAATGAGCCAGGGTTTTGCGTGGTACTTCTGCCGAGTTAGCGTGGCCGTACTTGTGGGATTCTGGACTCGCGTTACAATGAGCTCGGAAGTTTTTCTTATGGTCTGTGGGTTTGTCGATCCTAAATGCCGATCTGGAGGGGCCAATCCGTCTTGGGGCTTGCGGGCGCAAGACTGGCCAGCTGCGGTGCTGCAGGAACCGAAGGCTAATGCACTTTCTCAGCTGACTGCGCACTAGGAAATGGGTGCATTTCACTCTTCGAAGAATTGCCCGATGATAGCATGATACGATAAGATTACAGATAGAATTTATTTACTAATGACTGATGAGATTTAGATTTCCATTCATTCACATAAGAAAAACTTATCGATCGGGCCATTGGATTCCATGGCATGGTACAAACGCCCCGTAAAGACCTGAATATGTAGACATCACAAGAAAAAGAAAAAGAAAAAAAGAGAAAAGAAAGAAGAGAAAAGAAAAAAAATCCGACTTTAATGACAGAGGAAAGGAGGACTGAAAGATCAGAAATGCTTAGGATGTTTCAGCGGCAGTCGCAAACCGCTTCTTGCGCGCATCCATAGCCAGCGTATCCTTGTTCTTCGGTCCACTGGGGGCGCTAGCTCCATTGTTTCCACCACGGCGGTTCTGGTCATCTCCACGTCGGTTGCGGTTCCGACCGTGGTCACGACGCTTACCACCCCGACCACCCTGGCTACTCTGACCTCCCTGGTCATTGCGGGCCCGCTTGCGCGACTTCTCATCGGGAAGTGCCTGATCAAGACCTTTCACGCCTGCGCTAGCAGTGCTATCGGCTTCGGCACCAGTACCAAAGCGCTTCGCACGTTGAAGCGACTTCTCAGCCTCTTCCAATGCAGTCTCCTTATCCTCAATGATGCCGAATTTCTCGGCACGAGCCTTGCGCTTCCGCAATTCCTCCTCCAGCTCAGTTGCAGGCAGACCACGGGTGTAATCAACTGCAGGCTTCTTCTCGGTCTCCTCAACAGGCTCTGTCGCGGCAGGGACAACCTCACCGGCAGACTCCACCTTCAACTCGTCGGTGGTCGCAGGATCGATGTCGAGTTTCTGGTTTGGCACAGCAACCGGGTTGGCGACAGCGCCCTTGCCGCCAGCAGCAATGGCGTTGGCACTTGCCTCAGTGGTGGGCTTTTCGGTGATAGTTGACTCGGTGGGAACATCGTCGTCCCAGTCGATCACATCATCTGCGGCGTCGGTCTTTGAGGCAGGAGCTGCGGGTGCTCCGGCTTGCTTCTCGTCGTCCTCCTGGATGCGGGCAACCAGGTCGGCCTTTTTTCCGGTATGGGGCAGAGAGCGGGCCTTGAGGACCTCCACAAGCTCGGCGTTGGTCTTCTTGCTGTAGTCGGTGGCCATTTTGAGGGATTATTTTGATAGATGTGGAATGTGATGGGGGTCTGAGGTCTGAGGTTTGAGGGATTGGAAGATTGGGTTCGGAGAGGTGGAAAATTGATGGTGGGGGTATCAATATTGGTTTGCGATCATTATCCGACAAATTTGCTGGTCGATAGTAAATATAATTGGAGTGAATGGACGGCTGAGGATGAACAGTTGTGGACGCGAGCAGTCGCGTCGTCGGGGGGTTCCAGTCATGTGACTGTTGTCTTTGACACCCGTGACTAACGCTAACATTCAATCCATCATTCAATCCATGGATATTCTGGTTATTTCATTCTATTGTCATTGATTCTATTCTAACTCACAACTCTAACCTACAGATTCAAATGCCTGTTGTATTTAGTAAGATGAATACGCAGGCTGACAGTACATTAGCAATGTCAAATAATTCAGATGACAACCCAGTCCAAATGTGACCCTTGGCTCCGACGAAGGAAGCACAGAGCAATTCTTCAAATATTTACAGATTAATACAATATTTCACAAAGGTTTATACACGTGGCAAACTAATGCCCGGGCCTCACTGCCAAATTGTATTTCTCCGACAGTAGATCAGTGCCCCGCCACTTGAATAGGATACCCAGCTGTAGCTTGATCTGCTGTAAAAGTCTGCAACGTCCGTGCTTTCTGAGTCATAATGTGACAGCTGTCCAAGGTTGACTGGTTACTGAAAAGCTCTGATGGCCAAGTATAACGGAGGAAGTGCCCGGTTTACGAGCTGTTGGGTCATAGCATGCGCTGCGCCACAGTCGGGACCATTTCCCGGCGCCACCTTGATTTCTGAGGCAGGCTTGGGGCTAGCCCGAAAGCAGTTATATGAGGCATATCAGCTAAACCGCCGTTTCTTTGACTTCAAACTTTCCTTTGTTATTCAGATTATAGTAATTATTATTCGAAATTAGTACTTGGTTGGGCTCGATACCTATATCGACACCTATGTATACTAAATGTTACATGTAGTTAAGAACATTGGAAGATATATGTAGGCACCTTACACGTAAACATATACACTCAACAACTTGAAAGGCATGGCCCACTGGACCATTCATAGGTAGAAGTTTGTAATGTACCAGTTGGAGGCTTGAAGTATGAAAGAGAAAGAATCCTCAGCACCTGGGGCCAGATAGGAGTACTTGAAACTCGAAGGGAATGAATACTAGGTAAATCATGGATGTCATAAAATTTGACCTCATAAACGGCGAAAATCTCCCAAATTCCAACAATTATTGCCCATAAAACCAGTATTCAGCTGCATATTGAACCTCAACTGTTTTGTCTAATCCAGCACAAGTCGATGGTGCAGATCCCTGATAGGTCTTGACCCGGTAAACATTCTATACACGCAGTTAGTTTATGATATGTAGACTTATCATCTTGAAGGAGTGCGTGTCTCACCTGAATGCCCTTTCCAGAGCACTCCTTATTTCCGGATTTGCGATCAAGCTCCAGCCAAGCGACATTCTGGCTAGTCAACTTGCTGGTTTGGGGTGCATCCACAGATGCATTCTTCGTAGCGACTACCCAGTCCTCGGCTCCACTCAACCTCAAATCCATGACAGGATATCCGGCAGCGTTGAAGTAATGCTCTCCGAGAATGAGTTGGGAGGAATTAGTGGTGAGGCTCAAGAGCTCTGCTAGGAAAGCAAGAGATCCAATTGGCGCTTCTCCGATAATCGCAGGCATCTCATGCAGCAGAGTCAAAGATTGTGATGCAATGCAAGAGGCGTCAAAGAGAGTGGCTGCTGCACCCACGGCCACGGGTATTGCAGAGGATGTAGAATTATCGCATGTGTAGTTCTGAGTTCCCCGGCCGAGGGCGATGTATTTGAGGTTCATGCCTGATGAAGGCTGAGGGAGTTTGGTTGTTGTATCATCTGTTGGAAGGATCGCGTTTGAGATGGAGCACTTCCCCAGACTAATATTGTCGAGCTCGTTGGAAATTCGGGAGAACGTGGAGGAAAGCCTCAAAGGGCCAGGAAAGGAAGAAGCACCAGCTGTTCCTACTGTCAAGGACACCATAAACATTCGAAGGATATGCATTTCGATGGGTTTTAGAACGGCAGAGTTTGATGAGAAAGAGTTCACTGGGACTCAAAACGGGCCAACAAAGAGATGTATCCTCTGTAGGTGATGAGAGAAGCGGTGTAAAGGTAAAGAGAAAGTGTTCTGTTTGTTAAATGCCCAGTAGATTCCTCTGTGTATTCCAGAAGAGTCAAAGAAAGAGACGAAGTCTTAAGGTTAGATATTTGACAGGTCATTATCAGGCTGACTTGGTAGCCCACCTAAGTCTATATTAAATCCCACAACCATGGCTTGGTTCATTGAGTCTACCCCACCGGGGATTTAATTAAACTTATCTGCCTTGCATCAAGAAATGCCGTCCGATTTCGTACGCGCCGATGAGACTGAGGGTGGCTCGGAGAGATCCGAGGGTGCTAGAATCGGCCTCTTTGTTGGCTGTTGGTGACCCCTGGCCATAAATGAAAAGCTTAGCGGCCATATAAGGTAGTTCAGAGAATAATATCGTAAATATAGTATCAAATAGACAGCGGTTAGATTGTTCTTTAGTCCAATGCAACCATGTCGCATGGCCAAGCATAAATTACATCGCCACTTTAGGGCTACACTAGCCGCCAAGGTGTACTGACAAGGTTCAAAGCCTAGAGTAAAAGAAAGGCTGTGAGCCTGATTGAGAACTAAAGAGAACTCTGTCAACTTATTTTAAGGTTATGGTCGTACAAATTTGAAATTGAGCATTTACCTTGCCGATTTTCTTCGACAAATACCTTGAACATGAAGTATGATCGTAGCTAGGATGCTTGTACCCAAAGAAACCATTCATTAAAAGTCGCACTCCAAATGGCAGGATATATATTTGAGATTTATCATAAAATTTCAACTGTTCTTCAGAGTGCTATAGCAATTCTCCACTTACTGATACACTTAATGTGTGACATAAATAGTACTTAAGCGCCCTTGGAACGCCACGGGCATCCAGATGACACCTCAACAACCTCTCTACAGCATCAAAAGAGCATGTGAAGTTAAGTCAACATTGTTTGGTTTCATTCACTTCAATTCAGTTTCATGAAAAGTCAATGATTTTCTAACATGCAATTTGATTTTATGTGTATGAAAGTAGACTGGTTGAAATTGCCACCCATAGCTATAATAGCAAAATATCACGTGATGATAAACCTTAGTCACCCACCGCGACTCGACGAGCGACGTGCTTTTCGCATGTTGCAGATCCTCACCCCAGCTTCTTTTATCATCGATGCTGCCGTGTTAACGGTGCCGAATCCGAATGTAGCTGCGGTGACTCTATCTACTACCTTTTCCGCGATCATATTCCCATCCCTACACTCAACCCTTCACCATGTCTGACGGTAAGTTTTCTGCGCCCGCCTCTCACAGCCGTTCAGTACTAATCCCTACGTCAGCCGATATTGAAGCCGTTCGAAAGCTCCAAGCAGAGCGCAATGCTGCTGCTGCAGGCAAAAAAGGTTCTAGGACCTTTGATTCGTCTAGTCAGCGAACTGACAATTCGACCAAGGCCTCCCTTACCGAATCCTTCGATACCACTTTGTACGAGCGGGACGGTGCAGACAGGTTCTCGGGCTACGACACCTCTATTGCCGTAAATGGCGATGATGAAGAGATGGAAGACGCGAACGGCGGCCATAACTTGGTCGGCCAATACACAGCAACCCGAAGTCAGATCGATGAGATGGCTCACGGCAATGGAGTCGAGGAGGAGGATATCTTGTTAGGCCGTGAGAAGGCTGCACGCATCGCTGACCGGGAAACTGACTACCAGAAGCGTCGATTCGACCGCGGTAATCTAACACCGACGCGCGCCGATCCTTTTGCTGCCAGCACCGACGGGGAAGGCCAGACCTACCGTGAGGTCATGGCCCTTCGCGAACTCGAAAAGGAAGAAGAGCGTGTTCAAAAGCTACTTGCAGAGAAGCGCGCGAATGGAGATCTTGATGTTCCTGAGCACCAGGCTTCTCTCAAGATGGTCGAGGGCGATAAGGAGAATGCAGAGGCCGAAGCGCTCGGCAGAAAGCGCAAGAAGCGTTGGGACGTCGCCACAGAGGCCAATGGGGAAGCACAAGCTGATGATTCTGCTGAAGCAAAGACCAAGAGGTCTCGGTGGGACCAAACCCCTGCTCCTGGTGCTCCGGAGGAAGCGCCCAAGCGCCGCTCGCGATGGGATCAAGCACCCTCCCTCACAGATGCCACTCCTGTTGGCAACCAAGGGCTTGCTACTCCCATGCATCCGTCACAAGGTGGTGCTTTGGCACCAACCAGCTTTGGAACTGATCTCTCTGGTCGGAGCGCCGCATGGTCGGATGAAGAACTCGACATGATGCTACCCACAGAGGGCTATAAGATTCTGGACCCTCCCCCTGGATACGAACCGATCAGACACCCGGCCCGCAAAATGATGGCTACACCGGCACCTATGGCCGGCACCGTTGGCGGATTTATGATGCAAGAGCCTGAGAGTATTCGTTCAATGGGAAAAGAACTTCCGACTGATATTCCCGGCGTGGGTGATTTGCAATTCTTTAAGCCGGAGGATATGGCCTACTTCGGAAAGCTTATGGAGGCTGGAGATGACAGCTCAATGAGCGTGGAGGAACTAAAGGAGAGGAAGATCATGCGATTGCTACTCAAGGTCAAGAATGGCACACCACCTATGCGAAAGACTGCGCTGCGTCAACTGACAGATAATGCGCGAAACTTTGGAGCTGGTGCCTTATTCAACCAGATTCTTCCGTTGCTTATGGAGAAGTCCTTGGAAGACCAAGAACGTCACTTGCTTGTCAAGGTTATTGATCGAGTGCTCTACAAGCTGGATGATTTGGTCCGACCTTATGTTCACAAGATCCTTGTCGTCATTGAACCATTGCTCATTGATCAAGACTACTATGCTCGTGTCGAGGGTCGGGAAATTATCTCTAACCTTGCCAAGGCTGCTGGTCTCGCCACTATGATCAGTACCATGCGTCCCGATATCGATCACGTCGACGAGTATGTACGAAACACTACCGCCCGCGCATTCGCTGTCGTAGCTTCTGCCCTTGGAATTCCCGCCCTTCTCCCATTCCTTCGCGCCGTCTGTCGCAGCAAAAAGTCCTGGCAGGCCAGGCACACTGGTGTGAAGATCGTGCAGCAGATTCCCATCCTGATGGGCTGCGCAATTCTCCCCCATCTGAAGGGCCTTGTGGAGTGTATTTCGGATAACCTCAGCGACGAACAAGCCAAGGTTAGAACAGTTACCGCATTGGCTGTTGCTGCTTTGGCTGAAGCTGCGAACCCTTACGGTATCGAAAGCTTTGACGAGATCCTGAACCCTCTCTGGACTGGCGCGCGCAAGCAGCGTGGTAAGGGCCTGGCCGCCTTCCTCAAAGCGGTTGGGTACATCATTCCTCTGATGGATGAAGAATATAGCAATTACTATTGTTCTCAGATCATGGAGATTCTTATCCGCGAGTTTTCGTCACCAGATGAGGAAATGAAGAAGGTGGTCTTGAAGGTGATATCTCAATGCGCTAGCACAGACGGTGTCACTGCCGGTTATCTCAAGGAACATGTCTTGACCGACTTCTTCAAGAGCTTCTGGGTGAGACGTATGGCCCTCGACCGTCGGAACTATCGTCAGGTGGTAGACACCACCGTCGATCTGGGCCAGAAGGTCGGCGTTGGTGAGATCCTCGAGCGGGTTGTGAACAATCTCAAAGACGAGAGCGAGCCTTACCGTAAGATGACCGTGGAGACTATCGAAAAGCTAATTGCCTCTTTGGGCGCTGCCGACATTTCCGAGCGATTGGAGGAGAGACTCATCGACGGTGTTCTATATGCGTTCCAGGAACAGAGCATCGAGGACATTGTTATCTTGAACGGATTTGGCACAGTGGTGAATGCCCTCGGTACTCGTTGCAAGCCATATCTCCCCCAGATTGTCAGTACCATTCTCTGGCGACTGAACAATAAATCAGCCACCGTCCGACAGCAGGCGGCAGATCTCATCTCGCGCGTTGCGATGGTCATGAAGCAGTGCGGTGAAGACGCTCTCATGGGCAAGCTTGGCATTGTGCTCTACGAATACCTGGGTGAAGAATACCCTGAGGTTCTGGGCTCCATCTTGGGTGCCTTACGTTCCATTGTGACTGTAGTCGGTATCAACCAGATGCAGCCTCCAATTCGTGATCTCCTCCCCCGCCTGACACCCATTCTTCGTAACCGTCACGAGAAAGTGCAGGAGAACACCATCGACCTCGTCGGTCGTATTGCCGACCGTGGCCCCGAGTCTGTCAACGCTCGGGAATGGATGCGAATCTGCTTCGAGCTGCTGGATATGCTCAAGGCTCACAAGAAGGGTATCCGTCGTGCGGCCAACAACACCTTCGGTTTCATCGCAAAGGCCATTGGTCCCCAGGATGTCCTGGCTACTCTCCTGAACAACCTCCGAGTGCAGGAGCGTCAGTCCCGTGTGTGTACCGCTGTCGCGATTGGTATCGTTGCTGAAACCTGTGCTCCTTTCACTGTGCTCCCCGCTCTGATGAACGAGTACCGTGTTCCTGAACTTAACGTGCAGAATGGTGTTCTCAAGGCCATGTCCTTCTTGTTCGAGTACATCGGCGAGATGGCCAAGGACTACGTCTACGCTGTCACTCCCTTGCTCGAGGATGCCCTCGTCGACCGAGATCAGGTTCACCGACAGACGGCTGCCAGCGTAGTCAAGCACATTGCTCTGGGCGTCGTTGGTCTTGGCTGTGAGGATGCTATGGTCCACCTACTCAATCTCGTCTTCCCCAACATCTTTGAGACGAGCCCACACGTTATCGACCGAATCATCGAAGCCATCGATGCGATCCGTATGGCCGTTGGTGCTGGTACTGTGATGAACTACGTCTGGGCTGGCTTGTTCCACCCTGCTCGCAAGGTTCGCGTGCCATACTGGCGGTTGTACAACGATTCATATGTGCAGGCCGCCGATGCGATGGTCCCGTACTATCCCAATGTGGAGGATGATGGCATGGACCGACCGGAATTGTTTATCATCGTCTAAGGACGATTTTGTAATTGCCCATTTTCATTTGCTTCTCTTTGCATAACTATTCCAAGGTTTTTTCATTAGGGAGCTTTATGTTTGCCAGCAGGCGTTTCTTTTCTGTTCAAATGTTGTTTTCTTCTTTTCATGCAGGAACGATCGGACGTTCGGCGGTGCTGTACATCAACCTTTTATGTAAAAGTCTGAGAATTTGATTCATAAATGACCCGCGCAAATTGGGATTCCAAAATAGTGATTGATTTAGTAGTCACCACTGGGCGATATCTTTGATAAGATGTATCCAAGGTCAGAGTGAGTACAGGTTTCAAATGTATACCATCCATGAGTGTTGTGTTGGGCCAAAACCTTGTGAATGTGTGCAGACTAAATATCACTGGCGATGCGCACCACCGGTAGACGATCTCAAGTCTGCACATAGGTAGGTACATAGCACTGGTCAACGGTCGCATAACGCAGAACCGAGGTGTAATGTTGAAAACATAGACGAATACGCGATAAGTAATACGAGGTAGGAAGAGCATAAAAAGCCACCGAGTTATGAATGTCATTCTAATATATAGATCGAGATGATAATCTTCAAGCAGATCTAGTCTGCCCTAGACTCGATCGCTCCCGCCGGACCCTGGAACAATCGACGGCCAAGCATGACAAGGCAAAAATTGGGTAGTGATCGCTCTGCTGACAGGATAATCATTGTCAATCCTGACTATCTTCTTCCTGTCCGGGTTGACCAGAACTAGGATTTTGACATATGCAGAACCAATTGATATTGGTAGCTGCACCAGGGTCTCGGGTTTCTGGGGTATATACCATCTCAGACTAAGCCAACTACATGTACATAATGTCCTTACATGTATTGACATCTGAGCAGGTAAAATGATTTCTCGAAAAAGAAGACAAGGGGGAAATCCTGTAAACCCCCCTATCTTCCATTTCTCCGAACGAAACACATTTTGCCACCAGACTTGAACGCAAAAATAGAAAAAGAACAATCGTAATCACAGGAGGGACAGGTCCAGGAAACTCCGATCAGGAATCAAGTTGGTCCAATCTCCAATCTCCATTTTAATTTTAATTTTTCGGTTTTTGGGTTTCTCCACTAACCCAGTTGCCGCATAGTAACACCCAAGACCCGCCAAATACCTAAGCTTGCCGTGGAGGCTTGGCGCAGCAAAAGCCGCGTAAGCTCTCCATGGGACGTCAGGCGTGCCCTGTGGGGACAAATGCACGAAAATTCAATGGACGGAAGCCAATAGGGGAGGTTTCAGACCCTTATGGTAGTGGCTTGGAACATAAGATTAATGATTTGGCTTACCATAGTCCAATTTTTAGAACTCTAGTCAAATAGAGTAGGTATAGCGTACTCAAGTATTCTAAGTTTTCAAGGATTTCCATTGCCCTGCATACTGTATATGTACTTTGTACTCTTGTATTCTGTACAGAATACGGAGTAAACATTAGTAGATACCTAAAGTTTTCACTAGTAGATATCTAGCAAAGAGTGATTGATCCATGAGAAATCGACAAAAGCTTGGAAACCGGCAGATAAATTCCGTATACTGCAACCCGAGAAAATCATGTACAAGAGAAGAAAAAAAAGGAAATCAGATTCCATCCCGTGTCCTGGTATCAGAACATGTTGGACACGGCTTCAACACAGCCTCCCCCTGAATTCAATGTCCAAACAACCCCCAATCATAGTGCGCTCCCTGCATCGGGGAATGGAGATGGAGGATACTCCGGAGTACTTCGGTCCCAATACAGAGTACACAGTCTTTCTACACACAGACCCTGAGATAAGGGGCAAAAAAGAAAGAGAAAAAGAAAACACACATGTTGCTTGTCACAAGTGGGCATTGGGTCTCCATCCAAAGTGCCCCTCTCATGCCCCCATCCACCCCTTTTTGCGTGGCTTTTTTTTTTTGGCGGTGGATTTTCAGGGTCTAACTGTCCCGTTTGGGGCACGCTGCGGATCATGGTTTAGAGTTTAGTTTTATTCTGATTTTGATTATAATTTCTTATCCCTTTACGGCCTTCCGTAGATATGGAGTACCTTACGGAGTACAAACATTTCTTTCTCTACCATTTTTCCAAGGTTGGTGGCGCCGGACACGGCTGGATGGTGGCTTTTTTTTCTTTCTTGAAATTGCGCGAGATGAACTGCTGGACCATGGATCCGTATGAACCGTTCGTGGTGAATTTGTTTCCTAATTACTTTGGAAGATCGTGGGGGCTGGCGTATGTAAGATGAACGCGGAAGCCGCTGCCCCCACTCGTATATCGTATAGAGCCGTATACATATATATACTGCTTCGTTGGACGTTGAGAGAAAATCTGTGCATAGCTGATCATGTATGGAGTTGTGATGCGATTCCCTAATGCTAGGTTTGGTGTTATTAAGCAAGGTTGTGTGTATAATGTACGTGTATCGTACGGGTGTACCTGTCAAGCATGCGAGATACCGCGGATTCATGTGAGAAGCTCCAAGAGGTTATGGAGAGCTTCGAGGCCAATCAGAGCCAAGGAGAGATAACTATTGCGCAAGAGGACAGGGATCAGGGATTGGAGAGAGGCGACGCATTGACTAGCCATGCGAGTCAATGCTCTCATGCCGGGATACCATTTACGAAACCATGGCTATAACAATTTGGGAAATTATGAACTGTGACCGGGTCAACTGAACATGCCTTGATACAAGATGGAGAGATGATTTTGTTGCAAGGGACGCGAGGCCCTGCAGCAAAGCCTTCCATGACGGCACATCCAGTATGAGCAGCGAGGGGCGTCATACTCTAGTGGACACCAATTTTACTGAGCTGAAGAGATGTCATCTTCAGCTGGCTATTACCCCTTCAAGTGCATCCAATGGTAATTCATGTATTGTAGCCCCAAAACGGGGCATGGACAACAAATGACATGAGCCAAGCGAAATACGATCCGCTTTCTGCAAGTCCAACTGTGCTAGGGGGGAAGCTTGATCCTGATCCTGTGTAAGGGTTTTGAGGCTAGACGCAGAGGAAATGCGATATTGGATATGGAGGGGTAGCACAGCGCCCACGTTGTGGTGTTGTACAACGCACACCGTAAGTTTTAGATTGGATTTGGGGATTTGTTTGGTTCAAAATGCGATCGGAAAAATTAACATCAGCCAGTTAGGATGTATCACACTTAGATGGGAGATGGCGGGGGGTCAGTTCTTTCAATGTTAGCCACATCGGTATAAACCTACATGATACGGCACATAGATGTCCAAGCCCAATTCGGTGTATATTACTCCGTAAAAGTACGCAAGATGACATCGAGGGCGTAACCCGAGGTTCTCCGTAACCGTAGCGGATCTTTAAGCCATAGCTAACCCGTCCATAATGGCGGAAATTGGCCTTGCCAGAGCTTACTGCCTGCCAGAAGAAGGATAGTAGTTTATGAAAAAAGCCCATTTCTGGACGCGGCTCGACGGAATGGAAAGGGACAAGTTACTCGAATGAGTTAGCCAGACGAAAAGATTGCTCATTGGGATCTCCAACAGTTTTGGAAGGGGAACGAAATAACCAATCATATTATAGGAAATCCAGATCAAGCCTAATTGGGGAGGAATTGGCCGGGTCGGATCCACTTAAGATGCGGGCGTTTCAGAGTGTGATTAGCGTTGACCCTGAAGGTGGCAGTGTTCTTAGCGTGGTGGATCCCAGGATCGCACGCAGGGATCATGTTCCTAGGGGAGCCCTTGATCCCCGCAAAGCCCGTTGTGTTAGTCGCCTATAACGTCATAGGCGTCAAGCCACTTACCCATTCCCCCCTCCTTCTTCTTATTATTTTTTGCATATACGGAGTAGTGAATACCGTGATAGGAATTTGGTTCGGTGCATCCTGGAATATTTGTTACAAAAGCCTGAATCCAATAATAGCAAATCGAAACGGAGGTCACTCAGGAACCAGATTTTTACTTTACAAAATCAGGTACTTCAGCTCATGTGTCCCCCTTATTTGCCTTTTTACCGGTTCACAATGGGATTTGTTGTGGAGGGGACAGAAATGTTCTCTCATACCACGTTAACCAAGACAACGCTGCACGGGACGAGCACGCGTCAGCTGGGAGTGGAGACATGAAATATATTCCATCGCCATTGGACAATTCTGTAATGCCAAGCTCGGCTATCGACTATCTGCCGTCTCCTTTGTGGATCACGCTTACCAAATCCGGCATTGTGTCGACTGGTTCGGGGACTCTGCACAAACACAAGAATGTGGATTACAGTGGACCTGGGCTTCCCGGTACATTAGTCCATAACTAGTCCAACCCCAAGTTAAACTATACGGATTAACGGATTAACCCCTCCGTGTGGATCTTGGGGAATCCCGGTATCGGTTGTGGGTATAGGAGACATTGTAATCCAATCAGGGCTTGTATATACGGTTTTCTGCTCTTGTCCTCCGTCATATCCTGTTTTCTCTTCATTTTGTTTTCTTTCTCTGTCGGCTACAGTACGGGGCTTGAGGGTGGATGCCCTGGAGCCCAACTTTACCATTTAACCCATTTAACCGGTGTGGCCGCGCGCCCGCGCTGTACCTTCCTCCATTTCTTCCTCCCGTTCTGATTCTTGGGCCAATTGAAAAAGTGTGGCTCCTTGTTTTATTTCTATGTATAGAAACAAAGTTACAATAGATTTACCCCGACGATGCCAGGCATAATTTCTCCTTATTCGAAACTTGGAGCTTATTTAATGCAACGTCGGTCGGTCAATCAAGTCCGAACGGTGATGTGCACCTAAGAGAGGATTTAGAGGACAATCTTTTTGACGATCTGCCGTGTGGACACCGCCAAGATCGGAGCGCCGTGCGGATGACAGGCCTTGGAATAAAAAGTGCAACATGGGTTCCTGACCCACCAATAAATCCTCCAGGTTGCCTACGAAGAACATGTCGGCTGACCGGTGCCTTGTGCTGCATTTATGAGAAGTTTGAAACCTAATAAAGCCATATGTATCAGATTAATGGCACCTTTTCGTGTATGCTAATTTCACTGTATGTGAGTGAAATTGATTTCTCCAACACTCGCGTGCTGACTGCGTATACCTATAGTGGGTCCTCTTGGCCTGACTATTTCTCGTAGGGCGGAATTACAGTAATGACGGCCTTGTTGATCATCGTTATGACGTCGGGCAGATCGCGTGGTGGATGGTGTTCGCAGTTCTTTGTACTCGCGTGGTAGTTGACTCGGGGTCTTTATGATGTATGTGTATCTGTTGTCGTATGCTCGATCCCTCGCCATTCCGGGGTGTCCCGCATTTCAGTTTTAAAGGGAGTATTTCTCCGATAATTCAGCGGTACTAGAGACTTGACCGCCTCTTTAAGGTGAATTTCCAGCGCGTTCGTCGGAAGTGAAGAATCGGATTCCCGAAATTCTGGACCTTTCCCGAGGAGTATGGAGGTCACTGAATTTTGAGACGCGTCATGAGAAGGTGAGCCGTATTACAGACTGCGCTGTTCCCTATCTGGGTTAGGTTGAAGAAAAGGCGGTCTGTTGGAATTTGACATGGCTACGGATAGTCAAGTTCCCCACCAGTGCCAACACGTAGTGTTGCATTGGCCTTTGATTATTTCCCATATGGCGTGGAAAACAAATTCTGAGATATACTTTTGGGGGTTGACTTTCGATCTTCTAACTTTGTCTTTCCGGCTCTCTCCGTGTAACCCATGGCTGTGGATGACCCCAACGGTCTACACTTGCATGAATTTTGGAGGGGAAATATGTCATTGTTTTGAGATACGAAGCAGGCTTTCGTAAGTTCAATTGTTGGACTTGAAACTGACAGACGGCAACTATTGTCCACAGCCACCCGTGGACCATGTTGAATCCCCTTTTTCCTATTCGGATTATTTTCTTCAGTTTAAACCCCCACGAGATAAAAAAAAAAACAAGAAAGCCATATTCAAATGATGCAATTCTATTCAGTAGGACCTACCGGTGAGGTATCGAGTGGGCCAGACACGGGATGGCTGAAAGGGTGGTGCTTGTTTTCTCAGTTCGCGCATTGACAAAAAGCCACGAAAAATGGATCAAAGAGGGACGGTAATCTCCCAAGAGCGCTTCAACCCGACATATGTCTAGATTCATCCAGATGTCGGCTGCTTCGACCAGACCCTCAGCAACTTTTTTCTTCTAACTAACGCCATAGTCCTAGTGTGGTGGGAAATCGATCTTCCCCCTTACCCGTGCCACTAGTCCATGGAGAACCACGCGGGAATATGAAAACACAGCCCCCTGTAAACAAACTATAGAGATGATCCCAATATTGAAATTTTTGGTTCCAGATTTGAATTCGGTATTGGAGTATACTCCAACTGAAATGTGTTCCGGGTTCGGGATTCTTGAATGACCCACGGTCGCCATCGAGGAACGCTCACTTGACCCATGGCTAACAGACTTTCCACATTTTAATCGGATGCTTTGGATTATCCACTAATTATGATTTTTTATCGATTTTTTTTTTGTTTCTGGAAAAACCATCACCGTGGAACCATCAAGCCATTCCATCCTTGGGATGAACGACAAATGCGGAGAGGCCAATGGAAGAATGTCAAGACCGAAGATGACCATGTGAATGGTGGTCCCATGGTTCTGACATCAAGGGTGATTTCCGATAGCTCTCCACCGTGGCGGTGGCTGTTCCTATGATCGTAAGGGGATTTACAATTATAGTTTTGAAGAACATCACCAAAGTTTACCTCAGTTTTAACCATTACAGATTGAATTGAAAGGGGTAAGGTTTAAAGTAAGTTCTCGGGAATGAGAGGAATATTCAGCCTCCCTCGGCTTGAAACAGATCTCCCTTGTGATCAGGAAGCTTAGCGGGTTGACTTGGTTTCGGGGATTTCTGATCTCTGATCTCTCGGGGACCTTGGCATTGACTTTCCTCCAAATCCTTCCCGCTACCACGGGGGAGGATATGGATTTGACTGGTTCCACTGCGGAGGGGTTAATACAAATGAACTCGAATATGTGTGATATGTCCAGTAAGACCCAAGGTCACATCTGCCGCGCTATTGCAGGAGCCGCGCCGCTAATGCCCCTATGGCGGGATGCGCTGGTCCGCCCTCTGACGTCGGTGTTCAGCTGCCCCCTTCCCCTCGGTCAACGAGATGGCCTGAAGAGACAAGGATGGCAAAATACGAGGAATGACTTGTACCTGGCCCGGATTTGGTCCCCTTTCTTCCCCGTCGCACGATTGATCTTGGGTGATACTGGTCGCATGGCGGGTAAAGGGTAACCAGAATACCTCCCAGGAGAAAAATCCGGCATTCCGTCATCACCGGGTGAGGCTTGCGTCTCTCCCCTTTGTACAACTACCTATGGGAATATGGGTGTAACGAGTATCTCTGAACCGGAGTAAGTCCGACCTCTTCCCCGGCCTTTGGTCCATCTTTACTGGGTCGTGATGAGGTAAGAAAAAGTGCGCCCCCAGGTCATGTACATTTTTTCTTTTCTCATTCTTATTGGTGATTTAAAAGGATAGTAGAAATTCCTCGACCCTTTTCCCTTTGGTACTTGCAGAGAATGGGAAGCGGATCAGAATGCAGGCGTCAATAATGTATAGGCTATTGATTCGATAATTCGTGGTGAAGATTAAACCTAGAGCTAATTCAAGTAATGAATCTCTCAAGTAAGGTCGGACACTCACTAAACCACATTTGGCCCGTGTCAAATAAGCCCCTCCTTGGGAAATCGTCACAGTCAACCTTTCTTTCTTTTTTTTCTTTTTTTTCTTTCTTTTTTTTTTTTTTTTCGAGTTTCATTTTTCTCTTTTATTTTTCTTTGCCTCCCAAGTCTAACCCAATCATGTTGGTTCCAAACTACAGTCGTGGGTCCCTTTTCCCTTCCACATTTGGGTTTGGCTGAGAAAGAGCCATGGCCCAGTGGACAAGCCTATGGAGGGGTTCAAGCTTCAATGTCATCGTGCTTTTCCCCTAAAATCGAAATTTGCATTTGAGACTTGTCATTTTATTCAATCAAGAGATGATATCTTAGACTAATGTTCTCCCCGCGTTACTTTCATATAATATAGATTAAAAAAAGGTCATTCAACTCTGCCCCGGAGCGGGTATACCCTTTGACGTATCGTTGGGATCTACTTTTCCCCGCTACTTTGAAACACACACCAGGGCGAACCTTGGTCGCTGCATCGTGAGTTTATTTCTTGGCGTACCTTTTCTTATTTTGCTTTTTCTTTTTTGTTTTTTCCTTTTTCTTCATTTTTTGCCTTATATTGACTAGCGTCCCCATAGACACGGCACAGGTTTAGTCTGTGCGGGACATTCCCTGAGCAAATAGTTTCTCCTATATACTCCGTCACTGAATCCACAAACCTGAGGTCACTTTGGGCCCCATGATTTGCCTTCTTTAATTTTAATTTAGCTCCAACACTTGTCCGATCCCGGAGCATCTTTGAAATGTTTTCTAAAATTGTTTACTTCTTTGTTCAATATTTTGACTTGTCAAGTTCAACGTTGAGTACATTCTTGCGTCGCGGTTAATAGCGGATTTCTCTAGATCTTCCATTCCTCATCCTAATCTAGGTTTCAATGTTCAATGTATCATAAAACTGTGGAAATATAATTCCAACCATTGAACTGGTAAAGAAAAGGACAACAACAATAAAAAAAAATAAAATAAAACCAAAATAAACCCCCCAAGAGGGTCCGAGGAACTGGTTCCCGTACGTGGAGACCCAAATGCAAGATAAAAATAAGGAAAATATGAAAAAATCCCGAATTATTTGTTATCGATTTTTATGGAGCTTTAGGTAACAGTAAAATTACTGGTATTATTTCCAAGACGATCTGCAACCGTCCCCGAGGGACGTCGTCAGTGGCACTGGAGTGTATCGTGTATGTCCCTTCTTAAGCTTCGCCGATCCCCTTCCCCAGTTTCTTACTTCTCCCCCCTTCACTTGTTTTAATTCCATTATTTGCATTAAAGTAATCTGATCTTCAGGTTTATCACTTTCTCCCTTAGACACTTTCTACACTTTCACCCGGATCAACATCAACTCAGTCGATCAGTGTTAAACTCCAACACTTCCACTTCCATTTCCACTTATCACTTTGTTGATAATCAATCCAAGCAAAATAAATTCCTCTCAATCGGGACATACTCGGCTCGCGATTCTACGCGACCTTATTCTCCATGACGATGGTTATTGAAAATCAGAACCGCCAGTACGGCGGCATGAGCTTCGACAATGTTTACCATCACAACCCACCACAATTCACAGACCCCTGGGCTACCGCGCACACCACCTCTCACTCAACTCCCCCTATCTACGCGACGTCCATGGGAAACAGTGCCAGTATCCCTATCAACTCCGTCAAGTCCGAAGACGGCCGACCATCCGCCATTTCCATGCCTTACCCCAACATCCCTGTGTCGGCCCCGTCACTGGTACCCGGCAGCAACTACACAGCTACCGGCTACGCTCCAGAGGTGATGGCTATGCAACATGAAGTACCGCGCACTGGATTTGAGCAGGCTCCAACCTACACCACAGCTCCACCTATGAACAGCTTTGCGCCCCAGAGCTATGCGCCAGTCAGCTACGCCCCCATTCACGCTTCCCAGCCCCAGGATGTTCGTCGCATGTCGCATTCGTAAGTTACCCCCGACATTTCACCGATCGAAAGCAAGAAAAAAAAAAGGTTACATTTTCTGACGCGTGAAATATGTAGAGATGCTCGTGTGGGCTCTTCTCAAGCCCCACCAGGTGCTCCCACTTTTGGAGACGCGCTCGATGCCAGCCGAGGAATGGTGGCGCTCAGCCAGGACTTGACTCCTCGGAACATTTACGGGCCTCGCGGTGCCCGTGGCTCTACTGATTCTTACGGATTCCCTTCAACACACTCCTCCGCTTCCTCCATTTCTTCGGGTAGCAACTACCCCTACTACAGCGCCTCGGTGGGATCCGTGGATTCTTCGGTGACCGACTACAGCTCCAGCACCTCCGAGTCTTATGAGTCGCGCACTCTTCCCCGGCCGACTAGCCTCTTGGCTGGTAGCGCGCCTGCCGGTCCTCAGTCCATGATGAGCCAGTTCAGCTCTAAAATGCCCTCAAACACCCAAAAGAAGCACAAGTGCAAGGTCTGCGACAAGCGCTTCACCCGCCCGTCTTCCTTGCAGACACACATGTACAGCCACACTGGCGAGAAGCGTAAGTTCTTCCAGCACAAGTCACACCGAAAATACAACTAACAGAAAACAGCATTCGCTTGTGATGTGGCAGGCTGTGGCCGACACTTCTCCGTTGTCTCAAACCTGCGTCGCCATAAGAAGGTGCACAAGGGCGAGAAAGACAGCGGTTCCCCTGATGAAGACGAGTAAATTTCTCACTCAAAACATGCAACGACCTTCTCTTCTTGTGCTCAAATGATTCAACTCGGGTCCTTTTGAGAGCTCTACCCTTCCCCACCAGCTCTGCGCGTCACAAACGCGCCATATATCCCTCCCACCAATTCCGACTTCAGAACCCGCCCTTGTCTTCTGCCGAGTTTGTCCAGACCAACTGCGTTGACTGGATTAATCGTACTCGCCCTCCTTGTACAACACCGTGGATCTCAATTCTCCAATCTCCTTTCCTTATACGCTACGTCTCTCAAAGCGGTGGGAGTCATCCGTAGACACTTCTGTCCATACTGGTACCAGGGCCATCATGGGAAGGGAGAGCCTTTTCGATACATTTTCTTCTTTCCTTTGTTATCATGTTATGACCATAGAGGTACCGGCTGGTTTGCGTTCCTGGTTGTTTCTTTTCTATTCTTTCGCTAGACACTGGGAGTCACCTGTTGTTTTTGTTTTCGATACCATGGGCTTGTGATGATTGGATGCGTTCTCTTCTCATTTCTTTTGGGGAGCTTTGTCCTCCCTGTTCCCTCTTGCTGCATTGCCTATTGCTGCAGACAATTTTCTTCTAATCTTTTCTTCTTCTCTACTTGCATATGTTTTGCATGTTAGATTTCTTTTTCACCTTCTTATACTTTTCGCATGCACCACGATCAATTTATCATTCCGGCTGGTTGTTTGGCTTTTCTGGTTTGTTCAGGGTCGCCCTCTGATCCCACCGGGTCTGCGTTTCGAGGATTGCACCGGTTGTGCAATTTGGGTTGGTGTTGAATGTGATACCCGTGGCATTGGTGCGAAAGCGCCTCGTCTGTTTGAAAGTTAGTTTTTCGGTTTAATTCTGGCGGGTTGGCCCATATCAGGAACCCGCTGGTGTTAGTTCCGCTCTACAGTCGCTATAGTAAAGATTATTGTCTATACAATTCAGCGCACAAGGCAAATTCAGATTTTTCCAACCGGCTCTTTAGTCTAATGTAGTCCATCAAATAGACTAAGACGTGCAACCACCGTGTGCTTAGGGTTCTCTACACTTGGTAACCATATCAATCTATGTAAGGCCACGCAGCATGTAACAATCATTCGAGCTACGACTCCTTTCCATTGTAGGGACAAAACTTCTTTTTTAAGACATGTCAAGTTAAGCAGGAATCAACAGGAATACCAAGGGGAAAGCAATTTACCAGTCACTATTAAGGCAAGGTGAGGTTGACCGCTTCATTTAGATTGATGAAAGACGGGCTTCAAGTATGCACAAGAAGAGAATACAATTATGATAATAAATCCATAGTCTAAATAGCCGTCTCAAGATCCCGTCAATGTCAAGAACACGGAATAAGAATAAGCCAGCCCTAAACGCCGGTTGATGATTCGCAATGACAAAGTCGATGATTATTGAGCTGCACAGCACCAGGCATGTCCAAGCTCTACCTGCAAAATATGGGCTTAACGGATCCGGTCTAGCTTGGCCCGGTTCATGGCAAGTTGGTCGTCGACGAAGTCGCTCTGTAGAAATTAGCATTTGAACCATATACTCCATGGAAACAGTGACACTCACCTTGCCTGTGATGCGCTCCAAGTGGCGGTTTTGCTCGTCAAGCTCACGCCCAGTGGCCTTAGCCAGACCGTTCAACCGACTAGCGGCACCACCGAGAAGGTCCAAGTTCTGCTCAATCTCATCTTCCAGAGCCTCATCTTCGCTATCGGCCTCAAACTGGTACTTGGCACGCTCGGTCACACTAGCCTTCTTGGGTTTGGGTTGCTTCGCGGCATCGCGATCGATATCACGGAACATTCGATCCATACGGGCGTTAGTCTGGAATGCCTCCGCTCGAGTACCGTCGCGAGCGTCGCGCTCTTCACGGTGAGTATTCAGAATCCGTTCGTCACGGTCCCGACGGCGGGAGGCACTGGTGAACGGATTGGACACATGCACGGCGAACATGCTCTTGTTCAATGTCTTCAATTCCCGCGCCTTTTCCTCAGCGATACGTCCCTCCACAGTGGCCATATCTAAACTCTGCTCCGCACCATGTACAAGCTCGCCCTGGGCACCCAGACGTGCCAGAGTAGTACGACCTGTCTCCTCCGCCTGGGCCGCCACACGAAGAGCATTCCGTGTCGATGAAACATCACCTTGCTTTAAGTGGCGCATTTCCTGCTTCGTCGCCTGGACAGACTCTTCCTCTTCCTCTTCAGCTGTCAGCTGGCGATCGTCAAACTTGGCCATGCTGTATTCATTGCTGCCGCCACCGTAGGCGGGTTGCTCCCCTTGTCCTCCCGCAGTGTAAGGAGGCGGCGCACCGCCACCAGTGCGCTGTGCCCGGTCCTGTGCCCCTCCGAACAGCTCATTGCGTGCCGAATCGCCCGCGGAGGGGTCGTTAGGGTCGGTGCTTCCAAGTCCTCCGTAGCCACCGGAACCATACCGGGATGTCGTTCCGGCGCCAGCGCTGGCACCGGCGCCGCCGAAGCGATCGCTACCATATCCGCCTTGGTTACCGTAGGCGTTGGGAGTATAGCCGGAGTACTTGTTGTCGGATGGGATGCCGTGGGGCCCGTTGGCGCCAGACTGGTCGGGCATAGGTGCCACGCCAGCGTTTATCTTGGCTTTGGTGTAGGGATCCGTGGGAATAGGCTGAGCGTAGGGATTCGAGTTCTGTGGGGGACTCTTGTTCTTGCGGGAGCCAAACAGGGCACGGCGGTTGTTTTCATCGTCGCCATCGGTCTTATCGGATTTCTTGAAGAAGCCCATGGTGGGGGGTTGTTTTTTGTGCTTGCTGAAATTCAAGTAAGGGTTGATTGGGAAAGCCAATCCGAGAATCAAGGAATGAATGATCACGTTAATCTTAAAAAACGAAACAGCATAAGAGAATTGGGGAAATAAAGATTTAAAACGTCAAGAAGTGGTCAGGGGAGCTGGAGGCAGTCGAGACCCAGCCTGTAACTTTGGTAATTGTATTATAGCAAAATACACATACTAAGCCTCTAAATATGGTGGCAATCCAGGGATGATAACAGTACCAAGACAGGCAATTATCTTGAGTCAGCGGAGCTAAGCCCCAAACGGCAACTTCGCCATCCCCGCGTTATTTTTGGTTGACGTTGTTGCCTGATAGCTCACAGCCTCCTTTTCTTTTGAGCTATGGCACCTCAAGGAGATGCTGACCACTGCAGAGACAAGGCCCGCAGGGATCTACTGGCCCTGCTTGAGGGCGTGAGTATCACTTCCTATGTCTCTCAGCCTTTTCTAATGGCGTGCAGGCTCGGGGCAAGAAGAACCTCGTTATCAGTCAGGAGCTGGCCGGTCCAGTCGGCCTGTTCGTCAAGTTCTCTGTCCTTCAGGAATATGGTGTAGATCGAGTGTTTCTGCTGGAAAATGCAAACATCGACTCTTCGCAGCGCAATGTCGTATTCCTCATCAGGGGCGAGAAGGCGCAGCATGTGCGTATTGTGGCAGGTAGGTGCCTTGTATGTTTCCTTGATTTCTGTGTTTGCCTGGCCTAGACACACACATCCGTCTGGGACATCATTAGATCTTCGCAGATGAATTTCCTACTCGGCGAATCTTTTTCAAGTTCCCTAGAATGAGAGCAAAGCCCATATATTGGCTTTCATTCCAAGTGAATTGACGATCGAGGGTCATCAGAGTGGGCTAACAGTATTTCTTTAGAACAAATTAAACGATTACAGAATAATGGAAATGTGGAGCACGAGTTCTCCATCTTCTTAACTCCCCGTCGGACTCTTATGAGCAATGCTATTCTGGAAGAGGCTGGAATTACTGGCGACGTCAACATCGCCGAGTTTCCGCTCCATTTCTTACCACTAGAAGAAGATATCCTGTCACTAGAGCTGGATAGTGCTTTCGGTGACCTATACTTGGTATATCATCCATCGTGAACGCAGCTGGACTCATGTTGACAATAGCTGCAGAACAAGGATCCCGGTTGCATCTTCCATTCCGCCAAGGCGTTGATGGGAATTCAACAGCGTCACGGCTACTTCCCCCGCATTGTTGGGAAAGGTGATAATGCCCGACGATTAGCAGATCTTTTGCTGCGCATGCGCAAAGAACTAGATGCAGAAGAAAGCTCCGGATTGGCAGATCCGTCTGCACGAGGGCTACTTCCCAGTGCCAACACAGAGAACCTCATAATCATCGACCGTGACGTGGATTTTGGCACTCCACTTTTAACGCAACTCACCTACGAAGGCCTGATTGATGAATACGTGGGCATCAAACATAACCAAGCTGATGTTGATACCAGCATTGTGGGACAGGGACCTGCACCACAGGCTCAAGAGTCATCCAAGACGCCCCAGCAGGCCAAGCAAGGATTGAAGAGGAAGATTCAACTCGATGCGTCTGATCAACTGTTTAACCAGCTGCGGGATGCAAACTTTGCGATTGTAGGCGACATCTTGAACAAAGTAGCCCGCCGTTTAGAAACCGAGTATGAAAGCCGTCATACCGCGAAGACCACAAACGAGCTCCGAGAATTTGTCAACAAATTACCTACCTACCAGCTGGAGCACCAATCTCTTCGGACCCACACTAATCTCGCAGAAGAGATCATGCGTTTGACCCGCTCCGAGACTTTCCGGAAGATCCTGGAGGTACAGCAGAACAATGCCGCGGGAGCCGACCCCACATATCAGCATGAAACTATCGAAGAGCTCATCGCCCGTGATGCACCACTGAAGAGTGTACTTCGCCTCCTATGTCTAGAGTCTTGCATGGCTGGAGGTCTTCGCCCCCGGGATCTAGAAAATTTCAAGCGCCAAGTCGTCCAGGCGTACGGCCACCAGCATCTCCTAACTTTCTGGGCTCTAGAGAAGATGGAACTTCTTCAGCCCCGATCTTCTGCAACGAATATGCTTCTCCCCACTTCAGGATCCCAGGCTGGCACAAAAACCAACTACGGATACCTGCGGAAGAACCTGCGCTTGGTCATCGAAGAAGTTAGTGAGAAAGACCCCAACGACATCTCTTACGTCTACAGTGGATTTGCCCCACTCAGTGTGAGACTGGTTCAGTGCGTTCTTCAAAAACCATACGTATTATCCCTTATCAAAGGCGGATCTCCCGCGGCATCCATAAATAGTGCTAGCACCGCCTCACCCGGCTGGCTCGGATTTGAAGATGTGGTCAAGAGTGCTCGCGGATCCACCTTCAGTATTGTTCAGAAAGGCGATGACAAGGCCGTTCGGGCTCGTCAGACTCTTAGCGGCAATAACGCTACGAAGGTGGTGTATGTGTTCTTCCTGGGTGGTATTACCTTCACGGAGATTGCTGCGTTACGGTTCATCGCTGCCCAAGAGGCCCCACGTCGGAAAATTATTATTTGCACGACTGGTATTATCAATGGCGATCGTATGATGGAAGCTGCCATTGAGAAGCAGAGCTTCACTAAAGTGGAGTAGCATCTTTTGACATGCATCTCGTGCCTGGCGTTTGTTCTGGGTGGTTATTTCCATGATACCATTCTCTTATCTCCAAAGGCTGCTGCTCTATTTAAATGTCTTATCACATGTAGTATCCATTCGTATTGTGAGTCGGCTCTGCTGTCAGACTCCAGTAGCTTAATATTTGAACCCGGCATTGACACCCATCAAGCGGCCTTGGTAACGCTCCGTAATTTCCCCAATGCGAATCATCACGCCCGCAGCTAGAGTTCGTACCTGATCCTGCGTGTCCACAGGTGCATTGGAATTAAATCTACCCGGAGCAGCAGGGGTATTATCGAATACCTGGGAAGCCCATTCCCGCAATTCGATCACCTGATTCGCGCACTCCGTGACGAGGCGCTCTTCAGCGTTCGATCCCGAAGCAATGTTCAAATCTATGGCTGCGAGGAACAGGGTAAGGAGTGCAGCAGTGACTGTCGGATCACTGGCTATCGGACTTGTGTGCAGCGACAGGAGTAGCGAGAGGGTGTCATGTGTAAGACCTGGCAGGAAAGTAGAATGTGGACCGGAAGTTGAGATCACAAGAGAAAGAGTTTGGAGGAAGAGGGTAAGAATATGGGGGATGATGAACGGGTTGTGAGATGATACCGATGAGCTATTGTTCCATGAGTTAGCGAGATCAGATATTTCGTTTACGAAGTATACGTACGAAGAGAATTGAAGCATCACCACGTTAAATCGACTGGTAAGAGGATAGAAGAAGCCCTCAGCAAGAACCCTGTAAAAGTCCTTTGCAACGGACTTCTGCCGTTGTGTCTCGCGCTGTTGGCGCTTCTTCTCAACTTCCATACGGGTCGAGAAAGTGCGTACTTTGAGAGCATTCGGTCCCGTAATTGCATCGGCGGCATTGGCCGCCATCGGCTGCAGTGACGCTTTTGACATTTCTCTCGTGAGTGTTGCGATCGGAGAATCCTTGGACTCCTGGAACATGGCATCCAATGATGGCGTAAGGCGTTTAGATGGGAATGAGGTATCCTGCAACGCAGGGAGGCCTAATGCTTTGGCATCGTCTTCCCCGTTGCCGGAGATTTCGCGAGCACTCAGACCAAGGGCTGTGAGCACGGCGGATCGCTGGACTTGAGACAGGTCACCCTCGAAGAAGAACGCTGCGAACCAACGGCCCATCTTGAGGGGTTGGGAGACGATCAAGGCAATCATACTCTGGAGCCGTGCCTCGTGGAATTGTGGATGGCTGTTATCATTTTGAAGACCGACAATTGTTAGCGCTAGCTCCTCGACGTGCTCGGCGAGCTCAGTTCCAAATCCTATCTTGCGACGGATCAGACTCGGTGCCGTGGTAATAGCGAGGTGGTAACGCTCGACATTTTCGTTATCTCGGAGACATGTGATCAGGTCGCGGATATACCTGGCAGGTGTTAGATATGATTGCCGAATATGAAGTTCGTTGTTGACTTACACAGGTGCCGTTGGCTTGTTTCGTTGAACTAGCGTTGCATCTTCGTCGTCATCCTCTGCATCGTCGTCGGGCTTCGCATATGGAATGAGATCATCATAGTCTGATTCATTATTCTCATCCTCATCGTCGCTGATAACCTCTACTATCCTCTGAGGAGCAGAGCGTGGCTTGGGCTTATTCGCGTTCGAAGGAGCAGATAGAGATTTGTCTGACTTCAAAAGAGATTTGAAAGACTCAAATGATCCAATATCATCTCGAGTTTTCATCAAACTCAGATACCACTGTGTTTCTGCGTTTCGCATTTCTTCGAGATCAAACTTCATAGACTTTCCTGGTTCCTCCACAAGCTCAGAAATGCCGGTCCCGACAATCATACCCATGAATCGTGCTCTATTAGAGGACGCGGCAAGTCGATTGGAGATTGCGTTCAAAAAGGCCCTTGAGCGGCCGACTTCTTTGACTTGAGAGGAATCAAGTCGATGCAGACGACCTGCTGCTAAAAGAATAACTTGAGCATTGGCTAAATTGGTTAGTATACGGCAGCATAATATTGGCAAGGCCTGAACATACCATCATGGTCGTGGTCACTATTATGATTGATAGCGAACTTATCACCAAAGTGCTCGAGGCTGCGAATTATCAAGTTTTTGAGTGCCTCTGTCCATAGTCAGTATATGAAGTGCGAAAAGGTCAATGAACGTACCATTTTGATTATCATAAATAGTCACAATGCTTCGGTTAATACCCACTGGGAAGGCAGCCGCAAACCGACATTTGGCAAGCCACTCCATGATTTCTTCCTTGAAGTGTGCTCTATCACCAATGACCATGGACAACAAAGTTGCTGTTCCAGTCACAATCTCTTTGCATGTGATCGGGTCATTGGGATAGTCACATAGGCGAATCGATGGATATCTTATAGGTAAATCCAACAGGATGAGTTGGAGGATAGTGAGTTGTGCTGATAGCCTAAGCTTATCAACAAACAAGCTGAATCTTTTAGAGAATGACGGATCGTGGAGAATACTTGCATAAATCTCCGGAATCAAGGAAGCTGACAAAAATTAGTGATAAATTTTGGACAAAGCACACAAAAAAGGCTTACATGGATAGCCCAGACTGAGAGCTCGTTCCGTTAAGGAAGCGACAAAGGACCAGCCGCTCTCATCATTGATATCAAGCTTTGAAATAAAGTGGGAAATGTTGATACCAAGCCATGATGCATAGCGACGACCATCTCCAACCCACTTGATTGATGATTGGGTTTCAGTTGCCACAGTCAGTGCTTCTGCTGCCGTTGATACAATCTTGCCAGAAGCAACAAGAGACACAAGCTCATTCCACGAAACCTTTTGCCTCGTGTGGTTTTCATAAAGAGACGAGGTATCACGGTAAAGGCGAAGCATAAAATCCTTGGGTTCCAATAAAGCAGCAAGAACAGATAGAATATCTCGGATGGCAGAGTGGCTGCCCGAGCTCTCGGTTTGCTGGGAAGATGCCCGTGCAGCTGCAATGAGAGATCGAAGGCGAGCTACCAGGGAGCCGATACCAGCAACACTGCTCAAACAGCGCAGTAAAGCTCCCCGGACTTTTGTGCTTTTGACAGGGGATGCCCAATGATCCGGAATGGTGGTGCTGACTAAAACCTGGAGAATCTGAGCCGATACAGGACCAGGGACTCGAATGTCAATATTGAGTGTTTTGGACTTGTTGAATGGATCAAGTGCAGCTAATGCCGTCGAGATTTGCTCTGATGAAGGCTGGGATTTCAGTACATCTATAATCTGATTTGGAGTCAGATCTTGACCAAGGCCAATACTGGAGTTTGTGAGGGCATCGCTGCGACGGCTTGATTCAACCGCTGCCAAGGAATGATCCGAGTCTTGCTTGACAGTCTTGATCGCTGTCAAAAGACCATCCATCCTGACTGTTGGTGTTTTTGTTGAAAATATGAGTTACTGATTGTGGCATCGGATGTCTTGTATGCGGGTTTGTCACGTGTCGCGCTGCCTCATCAAACGCCGCATTGCATCTCTCGATCCTCCTCCGCCAACACAGCTTGCACCCGTACAGAGTTACATCGAGAATCGAGGTCACTTGAAAATCTGGGAACCCGAAACATCTTGTACTAAAACATCCTCACCGGGTTGCACCCGAACACCAAGAAAACCGTCTTTATCGTGAAGCGGGTCTAATAGCAGGACGTCTGCTCAACTCACACTCAGCCAACAACTTAATCGAGATCCTTTCCCGAAATGGCTACTGCTGTTGCTGGTTTCTTGGGCGAGAAGGGTCGATGGTAGGTGCAATTTACATCCATATATAACATACTCATGCTAACACAATACAGGAACAACCTGTACAAGGTCCTATCTAAGCCCGGCCCTTTCAGTGATGAGGACTGGGTACCAGGACAAGCGACAATCGATGCTCTAGAGGCATCTAAAATTCTGTAAGATAATACAGCCTTGATAAATCTGATCTACTGGTACTAATCACGACCATAGGGTGATGTTCGTCTTACCACAACTATATCGATCCAAGGCAAACCCAATGACTAACCTGGATTTAGTGGAGCTGGTGGACTTGGCTGTGAAATTCTGAAAAATCTCGCGCTTTCAGGGTTCAAAGATATCCATGTTATTGATATGGGTAGGTATAACCCAAATGCCTTGTCAGTATCATCGCTAACGTAGAATCGGCAGACACTATTGATATCTCAAATCTCAACCGACAATTCTTGTTTCGACAGAGTGATATCGGCAAGCCGAAAGCAGAAGTTGCTGCTGCCTTTGTAGAGAAGCGAGTAAAGGGAGTCAAAATTACGCCTTACGTTGGCAAGATCCAGGATAAAGATGAGGATTATTACATGCAATTTAAAATTGTCATCTGTGGTCTTGACAGTATTGAGGCTCGCCGCTGGATCAACTCTACCCTGATCGCGATGGTCGACTTCGAAACCCCCGAGAGCCTTAAACCTCTAATCGATGGTGGAACCGAAGGTTTGAATTTCCTTTGAAATTTGTCAGCATGCATACTGACTCTGCAAATAGGATTCAAGGGACAAGCCCGTGTAATATTACCAACCCTTTCATCATGCATTGAGTGCCAGCTTGATATGCATGCCCCTCGACCTGCAGTACCTCTCTGTACCATTGCCACCATCCCTCGTCAACCCCAACACTGCATCGAATGGGCGCATCAAATTGCCTGGCAGGAAAAGCGAAAAGATGATACCTTTGACAGCGATGATATGGAGCACATCTCCTGGGTGTATAATGAAGCGCTGCAACGAGCCCAGCATTTCCATATCCATGGCGTCACCTTCCAGATGACCCAGGGAGTAGTGAAGAACATTATTCCAGCCATTGCATCGACCAATGCTGTGATTGCAGCATCCACAACATCCGAGGTGCTGAAAATCGCAACCTCGTGTAACCCATACCTTGATAACTACATGATGTATGCTGGCGAAGAGGGTGTTTACACCTACACTTTTGAGGCAGAGAAGAAAGCCGATTGCCCTGTGTGTGGCAACCTTGCTCGTAAGATGGATGTGGATGCAAGCATGACATTGGGTGATTTCATTGAGAGCCTTGGCGAAAAGGCTGAAGCTCAATTGAAGAAGCCCAGTCTTCGCACAGAAGAAAAAACACTTTACCAGCGTTTCCCGCCCCAGTTGGAGGAACACACAAGGCCGAATCTACGACTGAAGCTGAATGAACTTGTGGAGGACGGTCAGGAAGTTGCGGTCAGTGATCCAGCTTACACGATCGATTTCCGGTATCGACTTCACTTTAAATAAGGAATTCTGAAAGATACGATTCCCACAGAGGATTTAGAAAGTCAGAAATGTCTAGTTTTCAGTTAACTCTTAGAATTCAAAGACAGCTAGCTGCCAGCCTTTTGCTCTAACAACCATGGTATCCGGACTCCGGTCTCGCAAGACCAACTTTTAGACCGAACTTTTCGTAAATGTACAGCTCAAACGAAGCCAATTAAAACATGCCAACGCCAGTCAAATGCATTATATAAGAAGCCGCCGTGGAATGAATGTTTCCATAGCTTTACGCCATTAGATCATCCAGACCGCGCTTCCACCGCGCGCATTTCAACTTCAGAACCTTGACAGACTCCAGGAAAAGGGTGTCACTCTCGAACTGGCCGGAGCTCTCGATGTTGAAAATGAAGTGATCCCGCACACGTCCCAGCTTCACCTTACCCTGGAACTCTTCATGACGCAGGCACTCTCGGCTGACGGTATCGTTGAACGCATCCTTGACGACAGCCTTCTGCTCACCAGCATGTCCCTCGTATCCGCTGCCAGCACGCGAAGCCTCAGCAGAAGTAATAGTTTCGAAGCCAATAACGCCCTTGGGGAAGCACTTGGCGAACTTCTTCGCATCCTCGCCGATAATGGGCTTCAAGATCTGAATGTCCGGCAGGAGACGATAGGTCGCGGTGGCGACAGGGGAGAACTTGGCGTGATCGGCACCGATACCCTTAACACAGTGCAGCTCCATCTCGATTTTCTGACCGGGGCGCATCTTGGCGATCAGAATGTCAGGCTGGACAGCGCGGATCGCACCATCACCAACGAAGTACTGTTCCTGTCGACCAACCGGGTTGAAAGTAAGATGCTTGGCGTAGACGTGAGCGTTGTTGTATAGCTTGCGAGGATCCGTCTCATCGGCGGCAGCATCGGGGTTCAGGGTGCACTCGATATCGAGTTGCATGACGACAGTGTTGAAGTCGGTGAGCTCGGGGGCTGTGGAACCCTCGTCTCCGGCAACCTTCTGCTCCCAGTGCATCCAGTTGATTCCTTCCACGGAGCCCTTGAGTGGGATGAGTCCGAGACGCTGCGCAAGTACCTCATCTTGAATGACGGAGGTGTTGTTGTGAACGTAGACAGTCTCGATTGCGAGGGTAGGGATTTCGGCCATCAGGATACGGCGGAATGCGTTGGCGACGGCAGCATCGAGTCCGATCAGCGAGAACGAGGCTTCGTACGGGTCATTGCGGTGGTATTCGACCTTGAAGTCCTGCGGTGGGGCATTGTGAGTATAGCTCTTTCTTCTTCGCAAACCGGGTTTCAACATACATTTTTGAACTGATCGAGAGCCCAACCATGCGATTCTCCAGGCCAATGGCCGGGGAAGTCTGTGGAGGGGATGTTGGTAACAGTCTCTGCATTGATGCCGATGATCTGGGGATTATTAGTCCTGAGAACCCTTGAGAGAAAAAGCGCATTGGCTAGAATACTTACACGGCGAC
This sequence comes from Penicillium lividum, assembly GCA_028828245.1. NCBI lineage: Eukaryota > Fungi > Ascomycota > Eurotiomycetes > Eurotiales > Aspergillaceae > Penicillium > Penicillium lividum. Next base: position 2,120,588 of record JAQJAG010000002.1, read on the forward strand.
GTTGCAGCTCCTCCTGCGACGGAACAAGAGGCGCCATGGTATAAATGGTGGGGTTGGACAGTGAAGGTGAAGATTGAAATTTAGCAGATCGGCGATAAGAATAATTTCTTGAGGTGATTTTCTGGTATGAATGCCTAAGGCATGAACAAGACAAGAGACTTTCCAAAATTACCATCAATTACTCAGCAAACGCTGCCTTTGGTGTGGTAATTTACGAAATGTTCTGTTAACCAACCAGAATTGGGCTGATGACCCGGCAGCTCCTTCACGTGACTCTGCCAAAACTGGAGCGCGACCTCCATCTTCATTATTGCCAGGTTCCATTCCCGCAGTAGCTGAGAGCATCCACTTTGCCTTGTTGGATGCGCCTGGATTGAGGAGCCCGTTCCGTCTTTCCCTCAATTGGTTCATATACCCTCACATTCACCTCCATGGCCGCCTCTTTCGCTCGCCTGGCGGGCAATGCGCCCAAAAGACTCTGTCTCCGCCCCTCCACTTCCTTTAACACATCTGTGCCTCGATCCCGCTCGATAACCACTACCGTCTCTCGCCAATATGCCGAAGCTTCCAGCTACCAGGCCACACGGCTGATTCCGACTGACCCGACCTTCACTTCCCTGGCCAACAAGGGGGTTGCCGAGAACCCCGACGCCGCTGGTCTCGAGTCCGATGCGGAGGGTATCAACCGCAAGATCCGTCACTACACAGTCAACTTCGGTCCCCAGCACCCCGCTGCTCACGGTGTGTTGCGATTGATTCTGGAACTCAATGGCGAGGAGATTGTCCGCGCCGATCCCCACGTCGGTCTGCTGCACCGTGGTACCGAGAAGTTGATCGAGTACAAGACTTACATGCAGGCCCTGCCTTACTTCGACCGATTGGACTACGTCTCCATGATGACCAACGAGCAGTGCTTTTCTCTCGCTGTTGAGAAGCTGTTGAACGTTGACATTCCGGACCGTGCCAAGTGGATTCGCACTTTGTTCGGCGAGATGACTCGTATCCTGAACCACCTCATGTCCGTCCTTTCCCACGCCATGGACGTTGGTGCTTTGACACCTTTCCTGTGGGGTTTCGAGGAGCGTGAGAAGCTCATGGTAAGTCCTAGGATATCCAATGGACTGTTTGTAGGAGATTATATAGGAAAGTCTATTCGCTAACCCAAGACCTCGTTGTGATATAGGAATTCTACGAGCGTGTTTCCGGTGCCCGTCTTCACGCCGCCTATGTTCGCCCCGGTGGTGTGTCGCAGGATCTGCCTCTCGGCCTTCTTGATGACATTTACCAGTGGGCTACCCAGTTCGGTGACCGTATCGACGAGACTGAGGAGCTGCTTACCGACAACCGTATCTGGAAGGCTCGTACTCAGGGTGTCGGTGTTGTTAACGCTACCGATGCGCTGAACATGAGTTTCACTGGTGTGATGCTTCGTGGTTCCGGTGTCCCATGGGATATCCGTAAGTCGCAGCCCTATGACGCCTATGACCAGGTCGAGTTCGACGTCCCCGTTGGTGTCAACGGTGACTGCTACGACCGTTACTTGTGCCGTATGGAGGAGTTCCGCCAGTCTCTCCGCATCATTCACCAGTGCCTTAACAAGATGCCCGCTGGTCCTGTCCGGGTTGAGGACTACAAGATTTCTCCCCCTCCCCGTGCCGCCATGAAGGAGAACATGGAGGCTCTGATCCACCACTTCCTCCTCTTCACCAAGGGTTACTCTGTGCCCCCGGGAGAGACTTACTCGGCCATTGAGGCCCCCAAGGGTGAGATGGGTGTTTACCTGGTCAGTGACGGCAGTGAGCGCCCTTACCGCTGCAAGATCCGTGCCCCCGGTTTTGCGCACTTGGGTGGCTTTGACCAGGTTTCCCGCGGTCACCTGTTGGCCGATGCTGTCGCTATTATTGGTAAGTCAATTCATATGAATTATCCATTTCCCCATTGCTAATATCTGATCTTCTTTTAGGTACCATGGATCTCGTGTTCGGTGAGGTTGATCGGTAAAAGCGCTTCTGCAACGCAATAATAAACACAAAAACGGAAAAAAAAGGAAGAAGACGAAATGACCCCCTCTTTCTAGACGGCGTTTCCGCCATTATGGGGGGTGAAAATCATGTATGATGGATATTCCATCAATATGATAATCCTTGGACCCCTCAACTACCACCTAGGTGTACCAATTTTCCATGTTTTCTTCTCATGGCGTTGTTCTATTATGTCTGTCTTGTCTTTTCTCTTTTGTCTCTTTCTATTTCCCCGCCTCTATCAGCCCTGTGTATAGTGAACCTGATTCTTTTTGAGACACGTTTTCTTTAAACTATTCATCCAGTAGTCTATAGTGAACGCAAAGATGGTGGTAGAACAAAGTCATACATGATTTTCGATTACTATTATAGGGCAGGATAATTATATTGTTGGGTAAGAAAGACAAATATTATATAGGTATCATGCTTCCAATTTAGGTACTACCCAGAATCACTGGTAGAGTCATCAGGACTCTCTGTCAGATCTCTCTTCATCAGAATTATCTTTATCTCCACTTTAGTCACTGGGTCAAAGAATTTACCTATTCGGAAAAGAGAAGGCAAGTCATCGTCAGCCTGATTCATAGTGTGAATAAGAGTAGAGAAGCTTAGTTAACTGAGGTTTCTCTTGATATTCAACATAAGGAATAGCCACATGGGCCTCATAATATACGGGGTTAAATACAGCGTAGCCGACAGGAGTTGATATTGCCTTGGAATACGGGGGTGGCGGCACGTAAGTATAATTGAAGCGGTCGTACACGCTCTTAGCAGCACCACCCGGGATATTGAGGATATTGGCCTCATTTAGACGATACATGAATTGAGACCTATATGTCGAGTTAGTAGAATGAAATGGATCGTATAAACGGGGAAAGACATAAGGACTCACTGAAAGTCTCTGCACCCTGCTGGAATCGAATGGAGGTTTTTAAATCCACATGGAATCATGTTTTTATCTTGAAGAACCTGAAGGAAGTCTTTAACTGTCTTAAACTTCTTGCCCTTGGCCCTTTCCTTTTTTATTGGTATCTCACAGCCATTTGCCGTTTGCTGATGTGGGCCATCATACTTGAAAGGCTTTATCTGCAGTTCACCTTTGTGACCCGGATCCCCGCTGTTCTCTATTCTAATGTCATGGAGATCTATTATAACCCCTTTGGTGTGAGCACTTAGATGATCATTATCCTTTAGCTCTTCATGCTGAAAAGTCAGTCTAGCAATAGCATGATTTGACGGGTCACCATCGGTATATTCTCCTAAGTATAAAATCTCAACAGAGAATTTCGAAACAATCTTGGCTCTGATTGCAGGAGGAACATCCTGCATCTTTGTGAAAATCCAATTTTGGTCTGCGATCGACTCGGGGGTACAGGATAGATCGAAATCAGTTTCACCACTTTGCTTTCATAGAATCTGACTCGAACCCTTTTCTGAAACACGCTCATCCTTTTCTGACTTAGCTCGGTTTTGATTTTTGCATCGTATTGAAAGGCATTGGCACGTGATAGACTGTTGTATTAATTACCTGTACTGTATGCCTAGGTTCACCTATCTGATGTAACTCATTTGCAAAGAAGAGCCAACAAGACACAGCCTAAGCAAAAACGCAACAACGACTCAAAAGAAAAAGAGAAAGGTAGCCGAATTTATCATGCTACCTGACGGCTGAGACGCCGTACGTCTCATAGAGCTTTCGGAGCTTGATGTGGGGCTCCCTCCGATAATTACCGGCGACACTGAAGCTCATCGTTGAACCGCAACCCTCTGGATAAACCATACTCATCACATGCAGCAATAAGTTGAAGAAATGGACCGATCATACGTTCAAATTGGTGCCCTTGCCCCCCTCAGCCGACCGGGCTGGATCGATGCTGGGAGGCACTTGCTTGCGGGACTCGAACTGGCCATCGAAGAGGTTAATAGAGCTGGCGGCATCGCCGGAAGGCCACTTAAGCTGGTAGTTAGGGACACAGTGGCTGACCCCCGAAAGGCCACAGCTGCCGTAGACGAACTCGCTAGCCTGGGCGTTGTCGCCTTGGTGGGTGAGTACCACAGCGTCGTCGCCCGCGCCGCCGCCGTGAGGGCTGATGCTATCGGCTTGCCATATCTCTGTTCGTCTGCTGTCCTCGATAAGCTCACTGAGCAGCCTACAAACTGGGTAGCGCGCCTCGCCCCCGCCCAGTCTAACAGCTGGCAGACCTACGCCGACTTTCTTTTGGCCATGTCTCATAACAACATCGCCATAGTCGCCGACCCGACGAGTGTGTACTGGGCGTCCGGAATTAGCATTCTGCGGGAGTATTTTGCTCCCCGCGGCGGCACGGTCATCGAGTTCAATATACGCGCACTCGGGCCTGCTGACATATGCGATGAGCTCGCTCGGCAAGATGGACGTATCACAGCCCTTCTTCTTCTAGTCGGCTTGCCAGAACCAGCGACTGCTATCGTCAAGGCCGTCAGGCATGATCAACGCCTCGCCGGACTCACAATGGGTGCTCCAGCTGGACAACCGGAGTTCGCCGAATGGACAAGGTTGCTTGGCAACGATGGCGCTGCCATACCTTTCCTCCGTTACTTACCCGAGCGGCTCAGCCCGTTAGGGGCTCGCATTGAGACCGCACTCTGCCAGAAGTTGGGTGAGATGCCCTCCTTCGTCGCCTTCGAAGGCTACGACACGATCACTGTCCTCACTGACATCTTACGCTTTCATGGAACGAACCGGATGCGGACTGCCCCATCATGGGGACGCGTTGACGTTGAAGGAACCCGCGGTTCGATTAGTTTCTCTCGCATCCCAGGCATCAATGTGTGGCAATGGGAGTGCCCGCCAGTCCAAGTCGTCGATCGGGACCCTGCATACCCCACACACTTCCGGACTCTTTATGCTGTCTGAGAAACTTTGGCGATGGAGTCAATGTAGGCATTGAAGAAGTCAGAACTAGTGAACCTATAGGCTTGATTTTCAACTTATTCTTGATTGAGTTTTCCTGGTCGCCCAAGTCTCTGTCTGGTCCTCATATCCTGGCTACCAGGTATAGTATGTCATTTTCGTTGTGACATGAGTCTTAAAAATCTAGGTAATAAGCCCTCGTGTATGGCATTTTTTTCCTTTGAAATCAGATTGATTAAAAGTCAATCTGAAACATTTCACTCAAACACTCAACATGACCTATACGAAAACTTATAGTGGACTAAGAAAGCCATACAAGCGTAATACCGAATCTATTCATGTACTGTTATTTACGATTGTACTGCAATACTGCCAAGAAACGGAGTCAGGGGTAGAGTAACTGTAATAGGCATAGCATGTTTTAAAAGAGGGTTCGAGAAAGAATCCCCATGTACAAGTGGTGAAACTGATTTCGATCCATCCTGTAACATTCTTTGGTGGTGATTCATCACTCCAGTCAGATGGAGCCGATCTCTTTTTTGCAATCATTTTTTGATGTATCGTTTGTCTGCTCTTCAAAGTACGCAATGTGCTGAAATTGTGGTTGAGAAAGAAGGTCTCTTTAACCGAATCAGAGAATATAACATTAAAGTCTGAGGCTGTTAAGAAGAGTTTAATTAAATAGTTGATGACCTTGTGAAAGAGCTTGGATTTTCTATTCCACGCCTGGGCAGTGATTAATGTTTCAAAGCAGGCTACAATTAGATAATACCAAGATCTCGATGACCTTGAAAGCGAAGAACAATAAATATAGATACTCAAACTGAAAATAGAGTTAGAATTCCTTTGTCAGCGGATCATCTGCACTTCGGATTCTTTTGATCTTAGCTGTAGGCATATATGAAATATCGGTACCTGGAATTTGTGATCGAGATTTGACGCCACGGGGGCTTCATTGTTAATTGTATAATGTCTAGGTATAAATAAATCTTGCCATTGTTTAATTTACGGTTGCTGACAGACACAAAGTGCCATCGATTAATTTCTCAAAAAACAGATGGACGTTGAAAGAAACCACCGGCCAGTGTCTGGAAAAATAAGTTGCGAAATCATTTGAGCAGGGAAATATCATGTGTGTATTTAGCTCACCCATGAATTAAAGCTCGATAGGTTTAGTGCTATTTATTTCGAGGATCCCACTTCAAATAGAGTCTGATCGTGAGTAATAGTGCTGTTCACCACGGCGACATCCCGACTGTAGGTTTCGACGCTTCCATCGCTTCCAACACCTTGGAAGCTCATTGTCTGGTTAAGGCTTCCAAAGCTATAGCTTGGATTGGTCGTAGAGGAGTCATCACTGAAGTAGGATGCAGTAGCCGATTGTGACGTTCGCAAACTTGAACCAAGGCTAACACTGCCAAAAGTCTCTTCGACCTTTGACAGCCCGGATTGACCCTTTTCAGCCGCGGTATCTAGTACCGACGCCTGGACACCATTGGGAAACACGGCTGGACCCAAGACATCAAAAGTGAGCGATCGGCTGATGTTGCCAAAAATACCAAGTTCTTCATCCGTTTCGAAGTACCACCAGTCACAGGTGAATGGGTACTCATATGACAGAGAATATCCAATGCCCGATCCTGTCTTATCAGTTCCGGTGGTCTTCTGGGTTGTACTTTGGACCCAGCCGTAATCTGTAAGCTTGTTGAAGTTTTCGTACGAAATATCTTGGCTCCAAGAGACCTCCTTCTCCCCGCTGGAAGTCTTCAGTTGACTGGTGATGAGCAGTGATCGCTTTGCAGTGGTAGTCTCCGTGAGAGTCTCGTTTGATCTGGTAGAGTTGGTTGTAATGGAGCGCGTGATGTGAAGAGAGGGGAGCGGGTCTTTAATAACCGGCATGGAGCCTGTGGTGATGTGGTCCTTCTCATCCTCGAACAGGAAGATCTTGCCGGTCACATACCAGTCGTCAGTGGTAGTGTTTAAAATGGTTGCATAGTCTCCGCCGTGGTCATTAATGCTGACAACGATAAGATCAAAGGTGTGAGGCTTTCCATCGGAGAGATACGGAATAAAAGCTGTGTCTACGTCAGGTCTCATGGTTTTTCAAGGTTGAGAATGTAGAAAGCTTACGCGTAATGTCAATCTCATGCTCACGTAGATCGAATGCATCGATACCAACAATCGGTCTCCAAAATCCTGGAACGATACCTGTATTCCGTTAGCCGAGTCACGATAATCCAGAGAGAATCAAGCACATACCACCGGTAAAGACGACAGGGAATGGCCACGAAACACCAGCAAGCATCCCATCAATGAGGACCTGCACCTCTCGCCACGGTCCATCACCATACAGGGCCCCAGAAACATCCTCGAAGGTATCGACATCAGATGAGAAGATGTTTTGATACCAAAACTCCTCATCAGCCTGTCCACAAGCAGAGACACTGATCACTGCACGCTTAAGATTCCGGGGTAGGGTGTAAGTGACTGCAGTCTTCTCACTAGGCAGCACAGCCACACTGCTTTCATTGCTGGCTCCAAGCAGGCGAGAAATCGGCAGAATCTTATCAGCAGCAGCAGGAGTATCTGGGACAGTGAAGAAGGTAGCCGTCAAAGTAGTGTTCAAGATTCCGGTGTACTCCGAGTTGACGACGTTTCCCAAGTCAAAAATGAGCTTTTGTGGTTCCTTCCACAGCGATAGGTATTGGTGCATCTCCTTTGTGTATGTGTAATAGATTCCATCTGTAGTTGGCTCAGCGGTAGATGTTCGCCAGATTTCTGTCGAATTGAAGTACATCAAAGCCAGGCGATCATACTGTCTGAGGAATTGTGAGTAAATTGCTGTGTATATCAGCTCTGCTACTGCCTGGAGGAAAGCTTACCTGCCCTTGGAGGTCAAGGTAAACTCGATCACCACTCTGTTGAAGTCACAGTCCGGAGGCGTATAGAACCCTGACCCGTCAGCTTTTCTCCTCGACTGTCAACTTTCTAAACAAGTTCAGTAAAAGGAGACTCACCGACGTAAGGACTGCCATAGCTATATGCAAAATCATGGTCCATAAGGGTTTGCGTGACCACGCATCCGTACTCATTCTTCCCATTTGCGTTCGCCGACGCAGTCAAAACAGGTGGATACACTTGGAAGTCATGCAACTCCCCTGTATTCGTATCGCTAACTCTTTTTGCGCGATGTTGGCCACCTTTAGCTGCAACAGCAACGGCGAGTGAGAGAGCCGTGAGACCCCGAATGAACGGGTTCGACAACATTGTGTTTACGATCAAATTTCAGATTCTTGAAACGGCTACACAATGAATACAAACGGATTTCGAACATTCACCCCTACCCCTATATATACTCGACTGCAGGTCATGCTAGCTAGCTATCGCACGGAATCAAGCAGCGGGGTCATCCAATAGAATTCAAGATTCAAGAAGCTAATTGACTAGAGCGCACAGGCCTCAACATTCAACGGTTAATCTCGTTTGTGTCACTGCAGAGATCGATCAATTGTATGACTACAATGGGCTTAGCGATACCGATGCCGCTCGGCAAATGAACAAGCATCGGCTGATGCGCCACTAACATTTGAATACCCCTGAAAAGAGTCAAGTATCACTTGATAAGCTAGTTCTCCTTCAATTGCCGGCAATCAATAGTCATTCTCAATCAAATTTAGTCCGTCGGTGATCCGGTCCCCCTCACGATAACCTATCCGAGGCAAAGATCGTCTGACTAAATCTAGTGACATGTAACTGACAATCAGCCTGAGGATCTCATATCAATCAGGTCCTGTAAGAATGCCAAAATTGATATTTAAGCGGTAGTGATGGTATGAATATCACGATCTTAGAATAGGAGTTCAGTGTTCTCTGGACGTCAAGCCAACAGGTGTGATTGACTCGGTCGGAACTCGGCAACTTCCGAGTCAACAAATCCACATTTCCAAAGAACAAAGAACGAAGAACAAAGAACAAAGAACAAGAAAATAAGAACTTCAATAGAAGTAGAATTCTGTAAATGTATTCTATTTATCCGATCCTTCAACGGTTATTCCCCGAACTATTCCCTCCGCCATTTCACCTTTCCAGTAATCCAACACCCCACCCCATCCCCACCATGTCTAAGACAGACCCGAATCTCCGATGGCTTTCCCATAGCCCACCCCTGTCTTACATGAACAGGTTTTTCTGTCTCACGGGCCACGATTCCATTCACCACGAGGCCGAATAACAACGCTGCGGCCGCAATCCCCGTAGCTGGATCCTCGACATACCCCGCCGATCTGGGAAACTGACGCGCCTCGAAGAGTTGTGCGCCAGAGTCCAGAACGACATAGGGGTATAGACCTGTCGAGTTGACTCTATCACAGACGCGCCGTATGGATTCTGGATCCGGGGTGAGAGTTTGTAGAATGTCGTGACTCTTCAGTGGGATTAGTGTTTTCGCACGAGATGTGCATCCATTTTGGATTTTGTATCCTGGTGCGAGATGTTCTTCTTTGAGACCGAGGCTGGAGAGGATTTCGAGGGTGTAGCTGTGGGGTAGATCGTGTACGCTGCCTGTGGGTTGTGACACGAGGACCTCACAGGATGATGGGGACGAACCGGAGAGGACTTGGGCCTCCACAATGCCTGATAATGTGGCGATGCGGAGTTCTTCGGCGGAAGCTGGGGTCAAAAGGCCTAGTTGATGGAGAAGCCAGATGGCGCCAACAGTGGCATGTCCGCACATTTCCATTTCTTGAGTTGGGACCCAGTAGCGCATTTTGTAGTGACAGTTGGAGTTTTCAGGAGCAGGAAGAACGAAACCGCATTCATGGCCGCTCTTTTGAGTGAGTGATTGCATCTCTTCTGAGGTTATGTTCTCTGCGCCGAGGAAGATTGTGGCTGGATTTCCGCCATCATTGTCGCTGTCGATGGAAGATGCAAAGACCGAGAGTTCGTAAGCTTTGACGCTGTCCATGCTGGGCGAGATTGATTTATTCTGATGCTTTGAAATGGATCTCGGCTGCTCGAGTTTATATAGCACTTCCAAGGTTGGAAGGTGAGTCATCTCGGGGTCGAGTTCACGATTTCAAGTGGATATCGCGAGTCGGCCACATGCAGCTTCAAGGTAAACATTCAAGAAAGAATTATTTGTTGGAAATCACTAGAAGGTCCTTCCATGGTGTCATTTGATTAAAAGTTCCTTCAACTGGTGGCAAGCTTTGAAGGACATTGGTTACATACTGCCCATCTGGGCAGACGTATTTTCTTGGCAACATCGCTCCAGTGATTAAGTTTCAATGATTCGTTATGAATGCACAGATTAAATGCTATATATACATATGCCCAAGCATCTTATGACTTCTTAATGTCGATGGACAACGCTGAAACGCCAAATGTAACGTTGCTGCTCGCAGAAAATGTTTCCGTGCCAAACTGGAAAACCCCCATGTAGTCTGCTTTGGAGGGATAATTGGTCCCTGACAGAGTGTAGAGATCTGTGATTAATGGGTAGATATCACCTTCAAACTCCTCCGTCACCTCCGAGGCAATCCATGTTAGGACATTCTGGCTGTTGCTGTTTGTGCCACTGTAAAGCTCGCTGTGATTTGGTCAGCAGGCAGGACATGGAAATGAAATGGGAAGCGACTCACAATTTAGTGCCATTGATAGTATGATTTGTAACTATGCCCGACGAATAACCGATAGGATCGGTCGAAGTGCCAAACCGTGCAAACCACACCATGACCTCGAATGAGGCAGCGGTACTGTTCTGCGCGGTGGTCTTGTCGCTGTCAAAGAACATATCGACGGCGACATTGCATTGGAGTGATTCAGTGTCGAGGGTGGTTACGTCGGTGGATGCCGCAACGGAATCACCTAGGCCGTAGGTCCAGTGGAGATCAAAGGCGATCTCCTCCATCTGATCAAGCGCCACAGGTAGGACATCTTCGACTTGAATATTGGGGAATGCATGGACGGGTTGAGTCTCGGGACCGGGATCAAATTGCCAGGTCACTGACCAGTCCGGCGCTGTAGTCTTGGTCGCATAGGTCTCATTTTGGAAGGTAGTGACCTGGGAGTGGTTAGCGAGGCCTATTTTCAACGGGTCAAAAACCATAGACTTACATTCATACACAATGCACCAGTTGTCGAGTCGGTCACGCCCCACTGGTTGGGATTGACTGCGAGATAGATCAGCAAGGTTCCCGACGATCGATCGGAATGTGGATAACCACAAAGCTGGGGAAGCCAAAGAATGGATAAACTCACGTGTGTATTGCTCTCCATCTGACGGCGGAGAGACACCCCAGGATAATTTACAGTATTGTTCGTTGGTGACGCCGTTGTTGGTGACGCTGCCACTGCCTCCAGAGCCACCACCCGTGCTGCCTCCTCCTGCACTATCACCAGTTCCGTCCGAGGACCCGTCGCTACTGAAGAGTGGTTTTTGGCCGGTTGCCGCGAGGTGACGGTCGATACCGACCAGGGTGCCCACAGAGCCTCCTAATGGAATGGCGAGCAGGATCGCGTTGACAAGTAATGTGAGGGCCATGCTGGGTGTGTTGAGGATACGGAGAGGGCTAAATTCTCTCGAGAGAAAAAGAAAACGCGGGCCTTTGAACGGGATGTGACTCGTTATCAGCGATCAACTAATGGGCTGGTTCATTGGCCAGTCCCAATTTCTGGGACCTTGACCGCATTGAGTTTAGCGGCAGGTACTAAAGCGGGAAATCTATACCGTTAGTTTACCAGCGTAACTTCAATTTGTTTTAGCGCAGGGAAATAGCGGAAAGAGTGGAAAGAGTGGAGACGCTACGCCACGCATTTGCCCCCTGCGTATGTGCTACTCTGAATGCGGTTGAGATAGACACATGGACCCCGTCATTTTGATCCAGTTACTCCGTAGATCTTTGTTCATCTCTGAGTACGTACATTGTGGCTGGGGCAACCAAGTGATTCTAATTAAAAAAAATAAAGATAAAAATAATCTTTTGTTTATGAAGTAATTTATTAAGTAAAACAGAAATTCACGCGACCACGGATCCAGACCAGGCATTCAAATGAGATTGGTCAAGTAAAAAATCGAAAAAAATCGAATGATGTGGATCAGGTACCCATGAAATTGTTTGAAAAAGAATTTTTTGTTTGGATTCCATAGACCGGACAATCATGACGGAAGCGGATCTTTCCTATAGGGTAGCATTGGTTACTATTTATACCGATTTTGATCGATGTGTGATTGCAAATTCAAGGGTCCCACGTATCATACTTGTAATCCCACTGTCGTAACAGTCATGGGTTTCCCCGATTGGTCAAAATACAACGATTTCACCTAAGCCTCCCTCTTTGCCTAGATCTGCGCAAATGATAAGGCAGATTGACCTTTCGTCCCTACTTCCCGGCCTCTTGATTCTCCTTCCACTTTCACTTTCCCCCCCCCAGCTTTTGAGAGGCTGTGACCACATTCGTTCACTTTTAAAAATCAAGACTGTCTTAAGTTTCCCCATCTTCAAACTTTGACATACCAGTCATCTTATCTTGATCCCCCATTCTTGAGATCGGTAGCGCATTCTTGACACTCTCGGCGTGATCGCCCACCATGAGCGGGCAGACGGCCAATCTATATGGTCAGGAAGAAGAGGAGATGACCACCCTCCAAGGAAGTAATGGTTATCGAGGTGTCATGCCTACCAGTCCCAGCAACTTCGATTTCCATTTTCAAGACGTTCCCGCCCCGAGACCGAGGGTACCTTTCCGTGCCGGCCATACGGCTAGTCCCCGATACAGTCCACCCGAGTACAGCTCGGCAGGTTGGCTACAACCGACACCTAGGACCTCCGATGTGCCCGAAGCTTGGTCGAGCTCTCCTTATGACTCTCGTTCGACATCACCGACGTTGGTATGTATACTCCAACTTTCCGTCCGGTCGCAGTCAACTGGGTAACTAACGTGTTTCATGGGAAAAGTACCAAAATACCCCAGTTCAACAAAGTGCCCAGAGTTTAGCGCCGCTAGTGAACGCCGCCTCACCAGGATTCGCCAAGGAGTGGGTGCAGACAGGTTCCTCATCCATTGCCCGCATCAATGATCGCGACGACGCAGAGATCTGGAAAGGATGGAAGCGATGGATCTTCTTCCTAACCCCGTTCCTTACCTTCGGTAACACTGCCATTTATCTTTTCTATCTCGGATTGCGGATCTACTGTATCATTCAGGCACAAAATGTCGCCGGGGTCAGCTACGCCGGTGCCTGGGTCTTTGTCGCCATTGAAATCGCCGTCGCCATTCCCTCTCTCATGCACAATTGCTGGACAATGCTGGCATTGAAGAAACGCGGTCGCGCGAAGTTGCGGTTGACTGGAAACGATTGTCCGACCGTGGATGTCTTCGTGACCTGCTGCGGTGAGGATGACGAGGTAGTCCTCGATACTGTGCGGGGCACCCTGGATCAAGATTACCCGCAAGACCGATTCCGGGTAATCGTGCTCGATGATGCGAAATCGGCAAGCTTGGAAGAATCGATCAATCAGCTCACGGCAACCCACCCGAACATCTACTACATGGCCCGAGAGAAGATCCCTGGAAAACCCCACCACTTCAAGGCGGGTAACTTGAACTACGGTCTGGATCAAGTGCATACCTTGCCGGGCGGTGCAGGCCAGTTTATGGCCGCGCTGGATGCTGATATGGTAAGTGCTTAATTGAGTCAAGCACGGGCGCCTAGAAACTAACTCCTGCTAGATTCCCGAACAAGAATGGCTTCGCGCGGTGCTTCCCCACTTATTGGTGGAGCCCAAGATGGCCCTTGCATGCCCTCCGCAACTCTTCTACAATACCCCTGCATCCGATCCCCTTGCACAGAGTCTCGACTTCTTCGTGCATGTCATTGAACCAATCAAGGATGCGCTGGGCGTGGCTTGGTGTACCGGTTCGGGATATGTTGTGCGTCGGGATGCCTTGGAAGAGATTGGTAACTTCCCACTTGGCTCCTTGGCAGAGGATGTCGCAACTTCAACTTTGATGCTTGGCAAAGGATGGAAGACCGCTTACATTCACGAGCCGCTGCAGTTTGGTACCGTTCCAGAGGACTTTGGCGGTCACCTGAAGCAGCGCACTCGATGGGCTATTGGAACTGTGGACACTGCCTTCAAGCTGAAGTTCTGCCTCTGGGGCGATGCTGTCCGTCAGATGAGCTTCGCTCAACGTTTCTCTGGATTCCTCTATGCGACCTTGAGTTTATACACTCTCCTCCTCACGGCCTCTCTGTTCGCTATCCCTGTCATTCTCTTGTGGGGTAAGCAGCTTGTTGCCTATGCCAACCAGGATGAGCTTCACTGGCTCATCTGGGCTTGTTTCGCGGCGACCCTTAGCAACCGTCTGTGCGAGTTTGCACTGTTCATCCCTGCAGGTTACAACACTGGCCAGCGAGGTTCTCGCTACCAGCTGTGGATGTCGCCTTACATCGCCATTTGCATTGTCCGCTCTTTTATGCTGCCCAAGTGGCTTGGTGGTCAAACCCAGGCCTTTAAGCCCACCGGTTCCCTCGGCTCTACTCTCAACGAGCGTGACCCGAAGACCCGCAAGAACTTGTTCGTTCGCTTGCGCGTCATTCTCTTCAATTACATGGCTCTATTCCACTTTGCATTCGTTTATGTCACTCTCGTCGCGGTGGTAATCTCCTCTTACCGTTGCTTCGCCGTCGCGAGTGGTGTCAAGGGCGTTATTATCTGTTTGATCACACATGCCTTCTGGCCGCCATTGACTTTCCTTTTCATTTGCACTTCTCTGTGGACCCCGGTCTCCTACGCCATCGATCCCCCTTCGATGCCGGAGCGAGAAGACCTCTTGAACCGCGACCCTAAGACTGGAGTGGCCCACCCGACTACTAAGAGCAAGAAGATTGCTTTCGGTGGTCAGGCTGCCTGGTTTGAACTCCAGTATACGGTTGCGACGGCCGCCACGATTTTGATTTTTGTTTACTCTTTCTTCTGGTAAACTATTTAATGTATGAAATGTATATCACATCGGACATGCGGAGTTACGAGACACGAATTTGAGGTCATTTACCCGTTGTCCAGGAGCCCTTTTATCACTTTCTGGCACATTGGTCATGCTCTCATTTTGGTATTCTCATGTATCATTCATTTTTCTGTCTTCTGGCGTTTCTTGGGCTTCTCATCTTTGTCAAATTCCTTCTTCCAGGAGCCATTCATGACTTTATTATCCTCTCCATGCAATCCAACATCATACGCATTCTTCATACTATCCAGACATATCTGCCTCCGTTGATCAAAATCAAACATCGGCTTTGGATAAGTCTGTCCATCCGAAGAACCACTTCCATCCCCCGTAACCCGACATCCCCACTTCTTCTGATCTGCAATAGGCGCTTTCCAAGGCTCATATATGTACTTCTTATCAAATTTCTTGAGTTCAGGGCAATACCGCCGGACAAATTGACCCTCCGGATCCCATTTCTTCCCAAAGGCAATCGGTGAGTAACAGCGGTAAAACTGTGAAAAGAAGGCTGTACAGGATAGCCACATCCAGTTCCCCACGTTGCAAGCTGTCTCATCTATTTTTATCCGAAATCAGTTCTAGGCACCCACACGGAAAAGTATTTTGGCGGGTGGAGAAGCTATGCAGATTTGAGGCAACTCACGATCAATCAGCAGTTCTTCGAATACTTCTGCACCCCGTTCCCAGCTTACATAGCAGCCTCCACGCGTCAAGAAACAGGCAACACTATGCCTGCCGAGATGATGGATCCACCCTTCCTGCCTCAGCTGTCGCATCAAGGCGTCGATCCAGGGAAATCCCGTGCGCCCTTCTTTCCAGCGAGTGAACCATTCTTCTGCGTCAGCTGAATCGACGGTGTACTTCCTAGTATCATCAATATCGGCATCTGCAGCCCCGTCCAGGTTCCTGGACTGCAAATGCCAGTCGACCAGCCTTACAACAGGATTACCGTACGTCGTGGCGAAAGCAGGACCCACGGCTGCTTGTGCACCAAAGTACATATCCCGAAAAAGCAGTTGACCAGGAAGGTTAGTAGGAATCGTCGATATCGGCTTCTTTTGAGCCTTGCGCTTGTCCAACACGTCTTGCACGTCCCACCAGACCTTGCGCACGGATAGGGATCCGAAATGAAGATGCGGTGACAGCAGAGTGGTGGACTGTGGCTCAAAGTCTGCAGGCGATGTATTGGGTTTCTCGAATCGACCAATATATTCCTCGTTCTTGATAGATTTGGCCAAGAGCCTTAGTGCCTCGGTTTCGCCGCCCCGGTGCGGTGTGGTCACAATCGAGGTTTCAATGCCTATCTCTTCGAGCGTTGGTACCCCGAAATCGTTCTTCGGGCCCATAATCCCCGTGTACTGCTTATCCTTGCTAGTCCGATGCTCCGCATTCAAGTCAGGTTCCGCTTCGACATCGTCCTGCGTGATGCTATCCAGCTTCATCTCCTCCCAACCCAACGGATCAGGAATGCTCTCGGGCGCATCAAGCGGTTTTTCGGGTTTTCCAGAATTGATTTTCCTAGCAGCCTTCTCCACCTGCGACATACTCATCGTAGCCTTGCCTCCGTTCTTCGCAACTAGCTCATCGGGATCGAACAGGTTTCTTCCCATTTTCACAATCACCTCTACCCCGGCTTTCTCCGCTAACTGCAGTACCTGCTCATCACGCTCCTTCGCGTAGGAATCTGTATCCTTTTCAAAGACCAAATGCGTTACACCCCACGCCTTCCAAAGCTTTGGTAAAACGGTCTGTGGCGCTTCGCGTACCACCCACAGCTTCTGATTGGCATTGAGCTTCTTGTAGGACTCCGAAAGATCGCTTTGACATTCTAGTAGGAAACGCCAGCGATTCGGGCCTACACGAGAGCGGTAGACATAGTGTGGATCCCAAGTCCAGACTGGGATGAAGCTTGATGGGTTGAGAGCGAGTGCAGCGTGTAGGGCTGGAGAATCATGAAGACGAAGGTCGGTTCGATGCCAGTATAAGACTACCTTTGATGGTGATGGCATTGTCTCTATTGGAGACAGACCGATTTACGATCTCGGGAGTAGTCAGAGGGTGAATTCTGAGATCAATTTGGATCGGGGTCGTGCTGATTTACCGATCGCCGATCTCCGATGAGCTTAAGAGTTTATGACGTCAATATCATCTGGCGATCGTCGATTCATCCGTTCACACCACACATCACATCCCTTGCGTACTGGATAACCTTGATTTTAAAAAGTCTAGAGCATTCTATAGACTTAATATTCCTTGATATCCTACAATTCGGCAGACTCGGATGGAGCACAGAATTCGATGCAGTCAATTCGATCGGAAGAGCACACATCCATCCTATCGTGCGTTCCTCCTTAGCTGGGCTTCTTCTTGACATTAATTTATTGTCACAGGTGAATAGAGCTATTCCTAACTCACTCATTGTAGGCTTGGAGCGTATGAAAGGGCCCACAACTTGAAGGAGGGACTCGTGATTTAATCGCCTCTGAAAAGATCCAACCTTCCAAGTAACTCTCGGACCTTCGAAGGGAAGTGATGAAAGCATCGGAAGATTCAAATTGCTGCCCAACACGTGCATGGATTGACGCATGTACACGAGGCGGAGAAATCGAAAACCGCCTGGGCGGTTATGCGTGTGCTGATTCAGCCACCTGGACAACAACCTTGAAATCCTGGAAGCTTTACGTGGATTACCAACTTTAGGTAGGCACTGAGCTTTGCAAACCTCGCGAGGCTTGTGTTTGGAAAAGAATTTAGTCCTACATTGGCATCCAGAGACGGTTCAATTGATCTATACACCATATTGGACCGAGAAGATTCCAAATCTTGACAAAACTCGATATTCAAGGCCCAATGCACCCTAATAGTGCATTTTAAGATTTTCGGCAGCTATCTGAGCCTATTTAGTCAAACTATCACGAAGTGGTGTGTGAAGTGGATCTCTCCAGCTTGCAGAGAATATGATTCTTTATGATTCATAAAGATTGGTAATCTTCTTCCAATGCACTTTCTTTCTGCAGATACTAGAGCTCCTCCTGGGGAGAAAGATCCACACATCCAAAATGTTCCGCAACGAAGGTGAAGTTGTGTATGTCAGGTCAGTGTTCCCACCAGCAGTCAATGCATTACCTGAAAGGAGAATGAACCCGGAAACAATAGGGTCATCGGCAGTCACTTGCCCTGCAGTCACTCGCTATGCAGTCTGAGTCTGGATACTCTCAATAACGGGTTGCTTCTCGCGGTTCAACCCGGTAACGGTTTCAACATGCTCCTCTCTCAACCGAGTTTTCAAAATGAAGAGAGAAAATATAACACCCAAGCCCGACATGCAGGTATACAAAATCCACATATTCCGCATACTCCACGCAAAGGCCTCTTGCACAGCCAGCACCTGCACAGGATCCGCAATATCCTTGATATACTCAATATTCGCCGCGGCGGAATCACCTGTCATCTGTTCCGCCAAGCTTTCCGACATGCCAGTAGCCAAAAGACTGGCTTTTCTCTCTCCCATGCTATTCTGGAAGACGACACCACCGATGACGATCGAGCAAGCTGTAGCCATATTGCGAATGAAGCCGAGAGTAGCCGTTGCCGTTGCCGTCTCATCTTGAGAGACCATAGCTTGGAGAGCAATGATTGGTGTTTGGAAAAGAAGTCCGGCACCGCATCCACTGATTAATTGGTATCCGATGATTTCTCCGAGAGACGAGAATGCGTCGAGACGAATAAAAAGACCGTTTCCGATGGTCATTAGAACAAGGCCTATCCAGATGAGTTCTCGGTATCTTCCTGTGCGATGAATGACCATGCCGGTGATTAAGCCTGAAAATGCCTCGGCAAGGACAAGCGGCAGAATCAGGACACCAGACCGCAATGGGGATGCACCTTTTACAGATTGCAAATAAAGGGGAATGTAGTACTCTCCCGCAACGAATACCTACTTTGCCGTCAGTACCGTTCGAGCATGGTCATCGGAAATAACTCACAAATCCATGCGCAAATCCCACAGCCAAACTGGCGATGTTTGAAATATGAGAGAAGATATCCAGCGGCATTATAGGGTACTTTGCCAGCCGCTTCTCACTGTAGATGAAAATCAGGGAGCACAGACTTCCAAAAACAATCAGGCAAATAACTTGTGGCGAGCTCCACGCAAAAGCTTCACCTCCGAAATCCAGGCCCAAAAGAAGCATCAGAGTGAGACCTAGGACCGACAAGCTTCCGAACCAATCGATCGCTTTGAAGCCATCCGCCATTTTGGTCTTGGGATTATGCACATCCAAATAGAAAAACAGAAGAATGAATGCGAGCCCAGAAATAGGCGGGTTGATCCAGAAACTCCATCTCCAAGTGACATATTCCGAGAATGCACCACCGAGCAGCGGACCAATTCCACCAGCCAAAGCCCACATGACCTCCATCAAACCAAGATAGAGACTCCGATGCCTGTTGATGGATTAGGATTTGAGTAAAATCATTAGATCTCAGGACATACCGAACACTAAACAGATCAGAAATGATAATTGTATTGAGCTGCAAGAGTCCTCCACCGGCGATACCCTGCAGCGCACGACCAGCAATCAACATCTGCATATTGACAGCAGCAGCACAGATAATCGAACTGATCAAGAACCAAGCCACTGCAATAAGCAGAATAAGCTTGCGACCCCAAATATCCGACAGCTTAGCCCAGATACAGGACCCGGCCGCATTGGCCAGAAGATAGGCACCGCCGATCCAGGTGTATCCCGCAGCAGAGTTGAATTTGGCTGCGATCGTGGGAATAGCAGTTGCGATGATGGTTTGGTCGAGTGCAGCAACAAACATAGACAACTATATGGTTATTTAGTGTGGACAACAACTCAAGGAAAAAAGAAAAAAATTTCTCTCTCATTCTGGGATCTTACGGAGAGAGCTAGCATGATGGCAGTGATACGCAGCTTTCCCCGAGGAGGGGATTCGACGACCTCCATCTCTGAGGCCATTTTATTTGGTGCCTTCTCTTGGAATGTGGTGGTGCAAAGAAAAAAAAGGTTTCAACCCCAGATATTAAGATCCCATCCCCCGCCGGAGTGGAATCCGCTCTGCTTGCGGCTGGATCCGCTCTACACCCGACACGCTCTATGAGTCACATTTAATACGAGTATGTACAATGACTTCATTGCTGTATGAGTATTACTTTTACTCGAGTAATCCAAGTCACCTTTATGGAAACATGGACCAATTTTACATTTTACATTCTAAATTTTACAGTTTACAATTTACAGTTTGACATGGTCAGTGGAACCCACGTTCTAATCTAAAGTTTAAACATCATATTCATGAGTTCAAGTCAATATATCAGAGTACTACTTACTAAAATGTTTACGGACTTGAGTGCCGACTTAGAGGCTCTTTCTCCATACCTAGGTAAGCGCCGCGCGAAATGCGCGGCGGAAAGCCTCTACTGAAAGATATAGTGAGAATATTATACGAAAAACAAAAAGAACCAACATTTGAAGGCAATATATAAAAAATAACCTTAGTGCTCAAGAAACGGAACATCCTGTACCGATTGAACAAAGCACTGGAAGATCACCAACACTTTGACCAATCCAAATATTGACTCCCTCACCATTGACAGGTGCCATCCAGTCCTGCACAACAACATCCCAAACACTGAGATCTTTCCGAGTGATTTCAAGCGTCAAAGTCTCACTCTGACCAGCAGCCAGTTCCTCGGTCTTCTCAAACTGGCGCAGTTGACGGGATGGAGTATCGAGACCCAAGCTGGATGGAAGCTCCACGTATAGCTGTGCAACGGCCTTTCCTCGTCGGCTTCCTGTGTTTGTGACCGTAACATCGATCGAGAATGCGATGTCATATAGGGCCGGGTTACCACCTTGGCCACCACCGGCGCGCACCCCGGACTGCTGTGTAGTATTATAGCCATCTGGATAAGGATAGTCGTCCGATGCAGTGATTAACTGAGGGAGTTCGAGGTATGGGTAAAGGTAACGCCAAATGCGAGTAAAGCTCGTCGATGACCAGGCCACTTCGGAAGGATCGGGAATGGAGGTATTATATGCTGGCGTGGCTCCTTGAGAGGGTCTTGTCGGAGGATAAGTACTGTCGATTGCCGTTACCACTGACAGAGAAGGACTTGAGAAGTTGAATGTGGTGTATGACAGTCCGTGGCCGAAAGGATACCGTGGAGTGATGTTGGCTTGGAGGAAATGGCGATAATCGATATAGAGACCTTCGGTGAAAGTATCCTGAATTTGGCCAAGCGGCTGATCAATGATACTCACACTGTCTGGATAGTCGGACTCGCTTTTTGGGATCGTGTATGGCATATGACCACTTGGGCTGTAGTCGCCAAAAAGAACGTCCACTAGCGAGTCACCTGCTTCCTGACCCGGGAGATGGGCCACAAGGACTGATTTGACGGAGTCTAGCTCAATCCACTCTTCCATTACAATTTGGCCGACCGTATGAATTACCACGACAACATTGGAAAACTTCTCCGCTGCTGCTTTGACCAGTTCATCGCCGTTATGCCAGGCATTTAGGCCTGCCACAAGTCGATCTCCGGGGTTACCGTCAACGGTGTAGGAGTTTTCCCCGGAGTCAGCATTGATAAAGACGATCGCAATATCGTCGGTATTAGTGGTGATATCAGATGGGAAAGAGTCTGTGATATAGAAGACTGCATTTTGGGAGACATTGGCGATGGCCTCTTGAGGTGTGATGAGATACGGCAAGCTTGCGGAGCCACTGCCCCATCCCATAGTCAGGACACCTTTATCGCAACTTTGGTCAGTGCACGAGTTCAATCCACCAGAGTTCGACCCGGCATCGGTGCCAAAAACTTTAAGGGAGTCGTTGTACCTCAAGGGAAGTACATTGTCCTCATTCTTGAGAAGGGTGATGGCCTCGCGTGCAACAGCACGAGCAGTGATATTATGATCTCCCTGAACATTGACGTATTGATTGACGACGCCGGTAGGAGAAAAGAGAGCCCCCGGGTAAAGCTCCCCAGTTTCGGCGTCCGTGTTAGAAGAGAAATTAGGTAGAGGGTAATCTTTATCTTGACCAAATTTATACCAGGTCGCAACGATCCGAGTCACCTTCATGAATTGGTGTTAATGGGTGTATATTGCAAGGCTATGGCCACAACTTACCATATCATTAAGACGATCGAGTGGGACACTGCCATTGAGAACGGATCGAGACAGATCGTAGGCCCAATAACTGTCCCCAAGCAATGGTACAGAGCCATCGCCCGGCATAGACATGTCGAGGCCAGCAAGAGCAGATCCCACGCCACTGTAGTGACCCAGCCAGTCCGTCATAACGAAGCCTTGGAAGCCAAGTTCATTCTTAAGGATATCGTTAAGTAGCTTGCTGTTCTGGCTACAGGCCGAGCTATTCACCTAGACAGTGTAAGGTTGGGCTTAGAAACGACAGGGCAATAACTTACATCGTTATACGAAGTCATCATTGAGCCGACACCGGCACGAACACCTTCTGCAAAAGGCCAAAGATAAAGTTCATGAAGGGTACGATCATCAATATTGGATGAATATCCTTTTGTAATAACGCTGCTCATCCGATACATCTCTTGCTCGTATCCTATGAAGTGCTTCAGTGCCGCGATGGCGCCGGTGCTTTGCATTCCCTTAATAGTTTGGGCACCTCCAATAGCTTGAAGAGTTGGGTCTGCGCCAAAACCTTCCCAATTACGACCCCCTCGGGGCTTGCGCCCGAGAGGTCCAACAACTGGGCCCAGTTGAACATTGACACCCTTACCTCGGGCTTCCTGACCGATCCCAACACCCCGATCATACATCAATTGTTTATTAAAGGTCGCACCAACCGTGATCCCTGCCGGAAATGCGGTGATATGATCCGTCTCCCGAATTCCCAACGGGGAGTCCTGTAAGCATAGATTCGGGATGCCGAATCGCGGCGCACTTCCTGTCTGGCCAACACAAGGCCCCATGAAGAACCCTGTCCCAGTGGTAAGGTTCACCTTTTCCGCCAGTGTCATGTTACTGACAACCTGGTACGCTTTCTCGTAGGCATCTGACCAGTCTGATACCCAACCCCCGTGCGGGGTGGGATAGTATGGCGGCGAAGAATAATCGGCATCGTCGCGTGGGTTCAGTTGGACATGGTTTGACTCTCCATCCGTAACAGGCGTCGCGACTAGCAGCTGAGGCAGGAGAGGCACGAGAGCCAGATGGGACCAGCGAGTCATGGTGTACAATGGGTTGTTTGTGTACCGATTACAGCAGGTCAGACTCGACGTCCTGTCCTGTGCGACTTTTCAGGCAGGATAGACATTGACACTGAATTGAGCTCGGCCTTACATACGGCTATATACTTGTTCCGCACGAGAAAAGGAGAGGGGTATCGATAGATCCACGTGTGCTAGGCACAAAATCAGGTTGTCATAATCCTGACACGGAGTAGATCGTCACTCCGTGCAGATTGACAGTTCGCTTGCATACTAGCCGATGTGATAGTGTGGCGACGAAGCCCCGTTATAGGTGGATTATCTGCGTGTTTGGTTCCTGCAGTGCCGATCTCTCCCCGGTTAATCAAACATTTCTGTCAGGGGAAGGCAAAAAGTGAGAATCGTGGCTGTGAACCACTGCCAGGCAATTGTCCGGGATTTATCCGATTTATAATATTAGCTAGTACGGAGTAGTTAATGAACAAACAAATGATTCGCGTGCTGGCCGTCGGACGGCGCAGTGGGAGTTAGCCCCGACTGCCCAGATAATTGGTGGCGGATCCCATGTGATTCCAAAAATAATTTTCTCGAGGCATTCCCTGTTCTGGGACACAACTAGGACTGTGCCGACTCGTTCAATCGTTTTACAGGCAAAAATTGGCAAATTTTGTTAGACCTTCGTGTACCGCAGGTAAGGCTTGACCTCACGAACCTCACCAAACTTCTTCTTCGCGTCAGGGGTCGAGACAGAAGGGGGAACAATCACGTCATCACCCACTTGCCAGTCGATCGGAGTGGTGACGCCCTTCTTATCGCCCGTCTGCAGGGAGTCAATCACACGTAGGACCTCAGCAGAGTTGCGCCCAGTCGAAGCGGGATACATCATCGTCAGACGGATCTTTTTGCTGGGGTCAATGATGAAGACAGAGCGGATAGTGTACGCGATACCCTTCTCGTCAAGGTTGTCTAGGTCCTGCTGATCAATCATGTCATAGAGAAAAGCGACCTTGCGATCGGCGTCGGCAATGATAGGAAACTGCACGTCGGTCGAAGCACATTCGTTGATGTCCTTGATCCATTCGCCGTGAGATCCAATATCATTCGCACTCTAGAAGAAGTGTGTCAGCTAAGAAGCATCTACTTACCCATCACTGCTTATTGAAACCCACCAAGCCAATCATCTTCACACCACGCTTCTCAAACTCATTCTTACTCATTCTTCAGCTTCGCAAAGGCGCCCAATTCCGTCGTGCAGACGGGGGTGAAGTCGGCCGGGTGGGAAAAGAGGATGGCCCAGTTGTTTCCAATGAACTCGTGGAAATCAATTTCGCCCTTTGTGGTCAAAGCCTTGAAGTTGGGTGCTATTACGTGCCATTAGAATCCGTTGACCAAAAAGATCGTTCCAATTTCACTATACCAGTTGATCCCAGACGTAGACGCGGCTGTTCCTGCGTAGAAGCCGCATAGAACCGGCGGAGGGCCGGCTGAGTCCGGGGCATGCCGGAGAGACTGGTCCATGTGGTAGCACAAGAAACAGCACGAAGGGCACGGAATGCCATTTGAGGGGCAGTGATTGAAGTCATATTTTTTGGTTGTTGAATTGAAGAAGTTCCATCCCCGCGAAAGCTTTCAAAAACTAACTTACTCAACTAGTAGTTACATCATCGCGGGGACAAGCACACAAAGACGGTCTAACCGCATCGGGAAATAAGCTATGGCAAGCATGCGATCAATTGGAGTTATTGCTGAGGAAAGTATATCCATAATAAGAATAAGGAGCGTAAACTAACAACATTCACATACATTCATTCAGTATAATCTAATCTTTCACATATTACACCGAAATTCATTAAACATAGGAAATGGGACACCAATCATCATCCATGAGAGTACAGCCTTTCTCATCAATATCAACAACCAAGCAGAGTATATAACTTAGAGTGCAAGCAAAGCAGCAGCAAAGGCAGCTCCACCGAGAATGCTACCGGCAGTGGCAACAGGTGCCGCGTTCCTCGTCGAATCATCTGAAAAAGTAGATGTCGAAGTCGATGTCGATGTCGCTTCCTGGCTATCACGGTTGTAATCACTAGTGGATGTCGCGGTCGCCTCATTGGTGGCCGGGCCGGTAGTGGTAGTGGTAGTAGAGGAAGAAGAACGACCAGAGGACACGGCTGCTGAAACAATGCTCGAGTATCCGTTCGCGGAGAATGGGACCCGGGTGATACAGGTGGGCACGTCGCTCCACGTCACAGTCGGGCCTCCGTAATTGCTGCCGCTGCAGAAGGGAAAGCAGTCCGAGAATCGCACATCATCTGCAACGTCGCGGTAATTGTCATAGTCCATCACACAGCAGTAGGGCTGGTTGTCCTCTTCCACAGAGAGGGATCCGTGGCAGCATTTGTCGTTCCCATCGTAGTTGACTGGTATCCATTCGTTAGGGCAGTTGGTGACGAGACGCTTTCCAAACAACTTGTTGCCCTGGCTTATGTTAGTTGGGTTGGATGGGTCGACCAATGATTTTCGAGGTTCCTTACCAGGTTTAAGCGAGCGTTTGCAGCGACAGCAAGCGAGAGGACTGCTGGAATGACAAGGGTATGAAGAGAAGGCATTTTAAAGTGATGTTTCTCGCAGTTGGGCTATGATTGCAACTTTCAAGTGACTGGGTTGGGTTCCTGATTCTTGGTTGACCTCATGGTTTTATAATGTTAAGTGGTACACCGAACTTCAATCTAGGAGGCGTGAAAATTTTCGGAATTGATAGATCATATCCAGTGAGATGCAGCATATCCTGATATTTCTCAAGGAGAGAATTGTGATTCGACCTTGGAAGGAAGGATCTTCAAAGTCCCACTAATTGCGTGTGTTGAGGAACCCCTTACGGGTACCCATGTGGCATCCAACCCATCATGCCAATTCGTGGGTGTGATAGACTAGCGAATGACGAATTTGAAACTGATTAGTACAGCGAGAAAAATGAAATAGCTTGCTGAGGGATCCCTTAAACATTGTCGATCATTACTATGTGTGATCTGCAAGGGACCTAACCTATTGAACATTTCCGCTAGGGCGTACGCAAAAATCCCCGTTGAGTGTAAATCGGATGTCAAGGGCAATTCAAACCCTTGCGTAGATGAAGTCTAATCATCTGTGACGTAAAATTATCGATTTGAGTCATTTCAGCAGTGCTCGGTGCTCTATATAGCCCCGAGCTGAAGTACCCATGAAAGCAAGGACATCTTCCTACCAAATGTGACGGTGACATTTCATTAACTATGTAGGTAATTAATTATATGTATTTAAAATAATACCCACATCATGGCTTAGGAATGGAAGGAAAGCCTAAAGCTTTGACAAATGGGCCGCCCGACAAGCTGCAAGGTCTGAAGGCCCATCAAAGATCTGTTGCTCTGCGAAGCGGGTATTGATCTGGAATCAAGTATTAGAGGCGTCGAGAAAGTATAGGATGAAATCATGTTGAATGGAATAGTGCTCACATGTTGCATTCCAAGTTGCTCAAGCTTCTCAACACCAAGGAGTCTCATACAAGTCTTGGTCTCGTCGGCCAGAACTACAACGCAAGCGATACAGTCAGTGGTTCGTTCCAGTAAGAACAGACCTCGAACTTACTCTGTAAAACTCTCTTCACCCCATCCACACCCCCAGCCGAAAGGCCAAATAGTGCAGGTCGCCCAATGCCAACGCCTTTTGCACCAAGGCAAATGGCCTTGACCACGTCGTTTCCTCTTCTAACTCCTCCATCCACCCAGACTTCGATTTTGTCAAATACTTCAGGGCAGTATTTGCGGATTTCAAGTAGAGTGTGTACAACAGGAGGAGACGTGTCAAGGGACCTGCCACCATGATTTGAAAGGATCACGGCCTTAACTTGGGGCCTATGCAAGGAAGCAATATAGGCATCTTCATGGGTTTGAACGCCCTTGAGAATAACAGAAAGACTGGTGTGTTTGGCCAACCACGCAAGAGTCTCTGTCCATGTCAGCGTGGGATCCAACCCGGCAAATGCTTTTTTATCTCGAGCTTGCACCGAGCCATCGGTGGATTTCCACTCGTCTGTGATTTCATCAATAACATTCCCGCCACGCTGGTCATCCTCTCTCTTGCCCATTACGGGAGTATCAAGAGTCAGAACAATGAATTTGATCGCTGCCAATTTGTTGATTCGTGCAATCATTCTCTCACTCTTGGTTCGATCTTCTTGTACGTACAACTGCCAGCCGAATACTTGTTCTGGGGAGGCGTTCGCAACAATCTCCTCGGGCGTCATGGAGGCGCTGTTGGAAATTATTTGCAAGGCCCCGAAGGCACGACATGCCTCAGCAATTCCTGCTTCGCCAGATGGATGCCCCAGGCGAGCTTGAGCTGCAGGAGATACGTAAATAGGCAGAGAGACGTGGTTGTCTAGTAACTTTGTATGCAGGCTGCAATTGGCGCAGTCAATGAAGATCCGCGGTCGCAAAAGAATAGAGCGGAACGCCTCTGTATTGAGACGTTTTGAGATCTTGTCGTCGGCAGCAGAGTAGTAATATGCCCACGCCTTCTTGCTTAGCTTTGCTGTAGCCAATTCTTCGATCTCGTCCATGTTCAAGAGGGTATCGACGTGAGGATGATCATCACCTTTTGGGGAAGTCACAAGGAAGGACTCTTTCTTTGGGAGCGTCGCTGGGTTAATCGTACCCAGAAGAGCCTCGGGTTTGAGGTTATCTTCTAAAGTCCCGGCTGGGTGAACGGGATCAAATTCCTCAGTTGCATCTTTGCCTGCGAGCTTGAGGATGACATTTGCACCTCCAGGGTGATCAGCAACGAAGTCGGTCACCTAAAATATGACCTGAGTTTTTTTTTTAAAAAAGAGAAAATACAACAATTGTCATGTCCTCACATCAAACACCTTGTCATACAAGATGACCCAGCAACTCTTGCTGTTATCATGTTTAGCCACTGTAACTCAATTAGTGAATTGATAAAGGGTTGAAGTAGAAGAGAGTCGGCATACCTTCGGCAAAATCAAATACTTTCCCCATTGGAATGATAGATTCTGGTAAAAAAAAACAATTATCCAGGAGGTTCCCAGAGCGGCGTTTATAATCAGCGATCGGAGGACGGAGTACTGGCCGACCAGACGGAAGCAAAAGTGGGGGTTGACTCCATGGTCACTGTGGAGTCTGTCGTATTCTCCTCATTATCCAATAGACGATACTCGTGCACGCACCCCATGACCACTTTCGGGTAAGGGGGTGCTCACGATCAATTTCCCATCCATCCCAATTTCACAGAAATCTCCCCTTCTTCAACATTAAGTTACCTACCCCCGCCCTATATATTAATATAGACAACAGAGAATCCACATCCATCTGTCGCTCTATCCTTAGATTAGATTCGTACATAGTCTGAGAATGTTGAGCGTTGAAGGTAAAACTTAACAATTTCCTATTTAAACTATGTATGCACAGAGGCTTCTGGGATTCACACCGAGATTACCGTAGTGGTCACAGTCACGTCGGCAGCTAACATTGCGGCCATCGCCTGCCTCTTCTGTTCCTCACTCAACTGAGGATTGTTATGGACCGCCATGACCTTCTGAGAGAATTTCTTGCGCCTCTCTGCCAGTGCGCGAGCTGCTTCTCTCTCCGCTTCAGCCTCGCTTTCGTCCTCTCCCACAACCTCATCGCCTTCAACGACAACGTTATCTTCTCCTTCAACGTCAGTGTTCTCATCCTCTAGTCTTTTCTGCTCCTCTTCTCTCGCCTTCTGCTCGGCCTCCCTGTCAATCTTCTGCTCTCCGACCACATTTCCGTTTTCATCGTACACTGGTCTGAAGAACTCTACACCAGTCTGGTTTCCATTCTCGTCGAAAACGGCCTTGGCATACTCGACCGAGTCGAGGGCTTCTCTTTGGACTTGGGCGAGGGGCTGTAACCATGTCAGTGCTAGGTCCATTTGGGAAGCCATTCGAGATACTTACGTTCTTGCTATGGAACATCTTGAACCGATGAAGCCTGAAGCTAGCTCCACCGTACGAGACAACAAGCGCCTTATCCTCCTTCGCAGGGTCAGCTGTTGAAACAAAATCCAAAAAGAGGGAATTCAAACCTCGGAAGCTTTATATGTCGTCCAACCCTCATTGTTGCTCTTAGAATTCGAAGACCCACTGGTTCCAACCTTTCCAATACCAGTGGCTCCAACATCAATTCCAGCGCTGGTATCACGGTTGTGGGCGCTCGTCATGGTAATGGCACACTCTTGAGTCGACCAGGTTTTCTTAATCGCCCATAGGCCATAATCCTTGATATAGCTACCCCATGGTCTTCCCACCAGAGTTTGTGCGTTTTGCTTGACCCAATCCGTAATCACGTCTCTGCATGGAGCCTTGAGGAACTCGTTCACCACAACAGAGTCATCCGTGATGAGAGCTGCTTTACCAGTCTTTCCCCATTTGTTCTTCGCTTCGGCGGATACATCGACCGGGGCAGCAGTAAGAGCACCCGAGAGACCTCCCGTAAGTCCAAAGCTGGCCTCGGCTTCTTTGCTCGAAGTGGTGGTTTTCCAAACGCTCTCAGAGGGTTTATCATAGTAGACCGCTTGGCTAGGAGCCTTGTAGCCATCTTTCTCGGGACGACCGGGAATTGATAGATCGGTAATGGTGTTCCAGACTCCATACTTGTCGAAAAAGCCGATCGCACCGGGGTGGAGCTCACTGAACCGCTGGGGAACGTATAGGTAGTTGCCATGGCCATTCCGCTTCATGAGCTCGGAATACTCCTCGGGGATGGTGATAGTCATTATGGCGGTTATAATTGATATGTTATTTGAATTGTGTCATTGTCTTCGGCGCTGGAGGGGCAAGTCGGTTAAATACCTCGCTGAAGGTATGTGGGTCAGACCCGAGTCGAATCGTAATCTCCTAGTGACGATATTCTGAAAGGCGATCCGATGTTATAGACTTTGGACTAGTCTTAACTAAGAGTACAGATAGATGATCTTTAGCCCCTCCGTTCGTCAGTCCATTCGGTAACCTTTACGATCCAGATCTTAGAGATCACCTTGAAGATGACGATTAAGAGCATATGCATATAGTTCCAAGCAGCTATCTGTTCAAAGCAACTGTCTGGTATATAATAATTGTGAATTCATACTAGCCAGACCTCTACAGCATTTGTTCATGGCAGCATTTCGTCCATGGCCAAGCGCACTTGATGTCAACTTGTTACCTAGTAGGTACCTACGATCGTCGAAAGGTGCGTCATAGTTTGCCGTGATGACATAGAATGATCCACACCATACGGAAAGTCTCATCCCCCCTCCTCAGTAAAGCTGGATCAAAGAAACGCAAAGAAACCATACATGCCCACTAGACATAGATCGGCAACTGCTTCATTTTTTGAACCAATATAATACTCACTGGGGGCAAACTCCACATGTCGCTATCTTTATCGGGAAATGATAGGTCGCATGAATATCGTCATCGCGAACTGATACAGCGACCAGCCTTGGAGGCGACAAGGTATGCATATTAAGTTTCCCAGGCTTCCTATAATCCGGCATATGTCATTAATGCAGTTCAAATGTTGAGTGATTGATAGGTACGGATGTTTTAAATGTTGTGGATATTTGTGCACTGTTCCCCACCTGGGCACATGTGCACCCGTGCAGTTGGAGGCTTTCTTAACGACCTGTGCAGGGATCAAGTACATATAAATTAACCCCAGTCTCGAGGCTGACCATTTCCAAGGTTTTGGAAAGCTTGCTATAAGAACCAGAGTCTAGAATAACATTTGAAAGTTCATTGTTTGTTTACTTGTGAAACTCGGGCTAAATGAGGTTTAGCGCTCACTCCGCTCTTTCTGCCTGAGGCCCAAAACCACGAAAGCTGCATATGGCTTCCAAGGTTTGGAATATAAGAGAAGTCTATGCTGCAGAAAAAGTTTTCTGTCAAGGTACTTGATGAAATATCAGGTTTCAGGAGTCACGCTCAAATGCAATGATTTATTTTAGTTCTAGGAATAGACAGAACAACAACCTAACGCTAGCAATAAACGTGAAATTAAAATGCTCCAAACCTCCAAATGCATCACAAATTCACAACAGAAAAAAAGAACGCTTGAATATGAAGTCATAAATCCCACCTCGTGACTGTTTGCATGGGGGCGTTTCGGACTCGCGTTGGGTTCGGCGATTTACCGCTGCCTCGAATTTTGCTCTTCATTATTCCCCATGAAACAAAATGACTGATAATAGGTACCATATGCATACCGAGGAGAAGAAAATGTGACAGAACATGCAATGAGAACATCAGGTCGTGATCATGACGGGACATGTCTGCGGGGGGTTTGATGTGGCAAGAAAATGTACAATATTGAGCCAATGAGGAATGGCAAAGGCTATCTGTCGTATATAAGGTTGAAAGAGATTTTTTTGAACGGATGTTTAAGCAGTAAACATCAGACGCAAGCGGCTTGGGCCCTTCTTCTTCTTCTTCTCGCTTGGTCGCTTCTCCTTTTCTGAAACATGGCTGCCAGACTTGGAAGGCGCCCTACTTGGCGCTCTGCTTGGAGCTCTGCTGGGCGCTTTGCTTGGGGCTTCACTTGGGGCTCGACTTGGGGCTCGACTGGGAGCCCTGCTAGGAGCCTTGGATGGTTCTTTGGGAGATCTGGAGAAGATACTCCCCGAACTTTTGGGAGCGGACTTGGATTCTCTCTTAGAATGTCCTTCAGAGTGTCCATGTCCATGTGATCTGGATGTGCGCGACCGACGAGAGCGACGGGACGAGGCCATTGAAGTATCATCATCGAACTTGAATCGTGGATCTCTCTCCATGCGGGCCGTTGTAACGTCGATTCCAGACAAGGCGGCGGCTCGCTGAGTAATGAACTCGCCATCTACTGATGTGCCCATGCTGACAGCTTCAATGTCTGCCACACCACGTCTCCAAGTCTCGACGCGGCTCTCCGATTGCACATTGAGCTCCATCAACTCCTCCATCTCTGGCTCCTCTTCTGCGCCTACCTCATAACCCTCGAGTGGCTCTTGAGTAATTCCAGTAGTACCAGCCTGGATTTTCTTGATGATCTTGTATCCTCCAAACATGACCACTGTCACTCCTAATCCGAGACCAGCAGCGATCAGGAATTGTGGACTTGCCAGTAGCGCCCAGATTGCAGGGGCAGCGGCCTTAAATGCAGTAAGCGCCGTTGGTGCCATTTTGCTAGCGACATTGCTGATTTCCGCTAGAGTGAGAGCGACTGCAGCCATCGCATCTGGGTTCTTCTGAAGATGGGCGATAGTGGCGGTTGCACTGTGCTGCATACAATGCGCCTCCTCCAAAAGCCACTGTGCCTTAGTTACCAGAACATCCAGCTGCTTTTGATCTTCCGGATTTTCCACCGGAGGACGGTATTTTGATAGTGTGTCCGGGTGAGCATCCCCATATGCAAGATCCATGTCAATGTAGGCATCGGATTTAGAGCGGGCAGTTGTTGGTCGAGCCTCAGGCTCGCGAAGCGCGACTTCATGATGGGTATGTCTGCGGGGAAGCTCCGCTGGCGGATCAAAGACATAATCGGCCCTCGAGGCACCCGAATGCAAATCCTGCTCGTATCGAGATGAGGAGCGCCGATGATGCACACTGCGACTAGATTGATGTCGTGACCTCGGCGCGTGACTTCGCCGTGACGGTGCTACTGATGGGGAGTCCTCGATCTGGTAGGTGGCGAGAGCCTGCAGTACCTGCTGCTCCGCAATCTTGGCATTGCGCTCCGAGTCAAAATGGGCCTTTCGCTCGCGATAGGCAGCTTTTGCGTGACTGAAGACGCCGAACAGTTGTTTACTCTGTTGCTGTCAGGATAACCTTCGATTGGTTCATTTGAATCCGGGCCAGCTTACCGTGCTAACAACCTTGCCGGACTTGTCAATCACCGCGATCGTCTGGCCGAGCGGCGCCATCAGAAAGGATCGTCGAACGTCAACCTCATCAGAGAATTTTTGTGATCGGTAGAAGAGCGGTGTGGGACACTAGTGATTCCAGCTAATTGATCTAACAGCCAGAATATAAATAAATGGTGAAAAGCAATAAAAAGAAGAAATAGATCCCGAAGTATAAACTGAGATTAATAGGAGAAGAAAAGAAGTCTTAGTACGGAGTACCCAAGCTGATTAAGCTGGTTATTTTAAACCCCAGTGAAAAGACCGGTCAGGTCCGATTGGATTTTGGGATATCGTTACTTATGGGGAACAGCGATGGGGGAAAATGGAGGAGGCTGGGGGGGAATAACGATGGCATCAGCGTGCAGGAGCAGGAGTTGGGCAGAGTAGCGAACGGTAGCTGCAGGTAGCAGGACCATAAGGCAGAAT
The DNA here is from genome assembly GCA_028828245.1 of Penicillium lividum. Taxonomy (NCBI): domain Eukaryota; kingdom Fungi; phylum Ascomycota; class Eurotiomycetes; order Eurotiales; family Aspergillaceae; genus Penicillium; species Penicillium lividum. The sequence continues at coordinate 2,154,096 of JAQJAG010000002.1, forward strand.
TGGGTTCCAGTGATGCGAGAGGCAGAAGCGAATTACAAGCGATTAGAAGACCGCATCACGACAAGACGAGTTAGTTGGGCCCAAAGAGTGCTGAGTGGGGGGAACAAGGGTTTGTTGTCGATCTGTGATTGGGGACATGAATATTCTCTTGAAGGGACTACTTAAAGAGGCGGTGACTTGATGACTGTAATTGGTTTAATGTCACCGCCACTGTGGCTGGAGTAAAGGGATAAGTCACATCAGCCACATGTGGCTGTGCTATCACTGGCCTATGCTTTGAAGTTACTCGACTGGTTTGTAGATAATGCAATGTTCCGTGCACTCGGAAGTAAATCGGCACAGACATTGAAAAAAAGGAGTCGATGACGACTCATGGCGCCATCAATGCTGTGCAACTTGGCTTTATACATATGCTTCAGGAGATTCCCGAATCAAAATGAATTTTAGCTTGGCATAGGATGGACAGCTGCAGGGTGAAAGTTGTAATCTTTATGTATAACATTTGATTTCTGAAACCGTAACAAGCGCTAGGTACAAATGGAAATCGAGCGGGTGAAGTCATCCAGTCATCTGTCTTATCTGCCCACCGCTGATCTGAACATGTGTCTTGTTTAAGTTCTCCTTTTAATGCTTTGCACTATCCTCGAGTGCATATTTGCAATTTCTACCTTACAGTCATGGCTGTACTTGATTTTCAGTCGCGGCCTCCTTTGGCCAGACTACAATGGGAAAAGTGAGTTGCAAGAGTCCATATCCATATATTCCCTGCCACATCTGGAGACTTGCGACCGACATGCGCCCGGATACAATTTTAGAATGAAGAGTATAAATATTAAGAAAACGATCTCTAACTGACAGATAAACCTAGTAGGTCGACATGTTGTTGGAATCATAAAAGATATTATTCAAGGGGTGGTGAGTCGAATACTTTATCGATGGTGCAATGGCTATTGATCTCCCGCACCGCCATTTCTCTCCTTTTCTTCTCCTTTTTTTCTTTCATGTTCTATCATCTCTTTGTATCCTATCAAGTTTCTTTGATCATCGTGGAAGTGTGAATAAACCGGAGCCTCCCGACCCCAAGAACCAAAGATCGTTTTCTGGGTGGATCCAATCATCCGACAGCGGGGAGACCTGGCCCTCCACACAACTTCACCTCCAAAAAAAAACATCTCTCCAAATCATTGACTAACTGGGAACCACGCAATGAATATAGTGGATTCTGGAAGTACTTCCGAGGCGGAAGACCAATCCAAGACATGGGGATCTGATGCTCGATCTCTAGCGCGCGGAAATGATGATGCAAGCAGCGCGCCACTAAGTGATTGCGGGATCGGCCATCGCGTGCTTGCTAGCCGCTCCGTCCTCGCATTGGTCATTGACGATGAGTGTGTCTTTGCCGGCCTTCAAGGAGGTGACATTGTGGTAAGTAGCACTGTATTTGGTCGCTGTTTCAATTTGACTATGTCAATTCCCAGTTCTCCGGTCTGACTCATCTTCTAGGCTTGGTCCCTGGAGACCTACGATCTTGTCTTGTCGGTGCATGCCCACAAAGAGAGCGTTCTGGGTCTGTATTTGTCCGAGGATGGAAATCTGCTCTTCTCTACCGGTGGTGACTCAGTAATTAATGTGAGTATTATCCCGTATTGTGGGGTCGCGGAGTACTCATCTTCTTGCCTAGGTCTGGTCCACAAGGACATTTGAGCGACTCTACTCTATATATCCTCACCATGATGTGGGTGATATTTTTACCGTGGTGTATTCCGCGAGTAACCAGACCATCTACTGTGGTGCGCAGAACACCAGTATCCAATGGTGTGATCTGTCTGAAGAAAGCTCCCTGAGTCAAACCTCAGTAGCCCACCCATCAAAGCGGACTCATCGCTTTTTCGACTCTCGGGGTCCGGATGGTACCCCTGCTCCACGACCATCGGATGGCGCCCACTCAGTCTCCGAAGGGGGCCGAGTCATTTCCTTTAAGCGGGACCACCATAAGCTTTTCGCCCACCATGGCTATGTTTACTCCATGCTGCTAGTCAAAGGGCTGATTGAGTCTGCTCCCTCCGAGGAGGTCTTGTTAACTGGTTCTGGGGATGGTGCCGTGAAGTTATGGCGGATCGGGCAGCAGCCGGGAGCTGTACCGACTCAAATCGCGAAGTTGCAGAATGAAGACCCTGTCCTCTCCATCGCCGTGGAAGGCTCACTACTCTACTGTGGTCTGGCGGGTGGCGCTCTGAACATCTGGAATCTGGACTCTCAGCAATTAGTTAAGCGGATTGCTCACCACACTGGTGACCTATGGGCGGTCCATGTGATTCAAGGAGTAGCTATTTGTGGAGACTCAACAGGAACAGTCAAGGTACATGGAACTCCGCATGGTCCTTTTGTTTTTCCAACAGCTGATTGTTTCAGAAATTTAACTCCCGATTTGAGGAAGTTGGCGGATGGATCGCTCACGAAGGCACTATGCTTGCATCCGCTACCGGCCGAGTAAAGAACCGACACATCTACGCCACGGGTGGCAACGATAACTCGGTTGGCATCTGGGACTTGACAGAATTCTTTCTCAATCAAGATGAGCTACCGCCGATCAGCAACGGTATGTTTAATCTTTTATCTTGCTACAAAAGGCACCAGTTCACTAACTTCTCCTTCGCACAGATGAAATGGTGAACAGCTTGGCCAAATTTGTTTCATTCAAGACCATATCCGCAAGTCCCAAATTCAAGGGCGAGTGCAATCAAGGAGCAGCATTTCTCCGTCGGCACTGCAACTACCTTGGTGCAAACACAAAGCTTTTGACTACTGGCGAGGACACTAATCCAGTGTTGTACGCCCGTTTCAATGCGAACTCGCCAGACAAAGTCGACAAGACCATTCTTTTCTACGGCCACTACGACGTTGTTGGTGCCGATACCAATCGCCCCAAGTGGAGATCCGACCCTTATCAGCTGACCTCGATCAATGGATTCCTCTATGGTCGTGGTGTCTCTGACAACAAAGGACCGATTCTGGCGTCTCTGTATGCTGCCGCTGACCTTACTCGAACAAAGTCACTTCGTTGCAATGTGGTATTTCTGATTGAGGGAGAGGAAGAATCCGGATCACAAGGATTTCACCAAACTGTGCGTGAGCACCAGGCTGAAATTGGTCCTGTGGATTGGATCTTGCTCGCCAACAGTTATTGGCTCGATGATTACAACCCCTGTCTGACCTACGGTCTTCGAGGTGTGGTGCATGCCAACTTAGTCGTGACTAGCGATCACCCTGACCTGCACAGTGGTATCGATGGCAGTGCTTTGCTTGACGAACCAGTCAAAGATGTAGCGCTTTTGGTTTCGACTCTGGTTGGGCGAAAGGGTCGAATCAATCTGCCTGGTTTCCACGACCCGGTCAGTCCAATCACAGAGGCTGAGCGGAAGCGATTCGAGGCCATTGCGGATATCCTGCTCCCTCAGCATCCAGAGATTCAAGACCGCCAGGCCTTGGTTAAGTCACTCACGTACCGCTGGCGCGAGCCGTCGCTGACAATTCACTCGATGGAAGTCCCCGGCAGCAAGAACGCAACAACAACCATTGCCCGACATGCGAAGGCTAGTCTCTCGATCCGTATTGTTCCAGACCAACAAGCGGACGAGGTCGCAGCCACTCTCACTGCATTCGCTCAGGAACAGTTCGCATTACTGGAATCACAAAATGACCTCACGGTCGAGATTACTGGAAAGTCAGATGCCTGGCTGGGAGACCCAGACAATGAAATCTTCGCCACACTTTCCGAAGCAATCACCGTGGCATGGACGCCAGACCAGCAAGGCTCGAAACATCAGTATCCGCCAATGACCCCTCCCATAAATGGAAGGCAACCTGCCACCCCCAAACCGGCCATTCCTTCAGGCCCGAGCCTTCTTCGCAAGGATTCCATGGACAGCCTGGCATCACGCGTTGAACGTGTGATTACATCAACCACCACCTTATCCCCCGAAAAATCGGCTGCCCGTAAGCGGTCTGTGCAGTCTGCCACTGTCCCAACCTCTTCCACCCTTACTCAAACAGCCGCGACCCCCGATGACTCTTCTTCGTTGCCCATTCGAACCAAGTCCGACGCACAGTCTGAGACCGTCGGCTCCACATCAGCATCCTCTACCCCAACTACCTCGTCCGCAACGGTGAAGCCCATTTTCATTCGTGAAGGTGGATCAATCCCGACTATTCGCTTCCTGGAGAAGGTATTCTCAGCCCCAGCGGCTAACCTGCCCTGTGGACAAGCAAGTGACAACGCCCACCTGGATAATGAGCGCATGCGTGTGGAGAACTTGTACAAGAGTCGAGAGATCTTCCGATATGTGTTTGCCAATTTGGTTGACAAAAAGTGAGGATATGATTCCTTCAGCTTTATTCGAGTATTCTCGAATTTTGTAAACTAGGCATTATCTTAGCATTACTTCCCCCGGCTTGGTATTAGTTTAAAATGAAATCAAGGATTTGACTCAGTCGGAATCACGATGTCTTTCTCGCCGGTGTCACGTTTTCTTTTATTAAAGCCGGTCTGAGATGCTTGGGGGTACTTGACGTGTTCGATTTAACCCTACACAATGATACTTCGCATAGATACAGTCCTCAGTAGCGCCAGTTGCTGCCTTTGTTTTCACCGGGTTAATGGCGGTATGATAATATCCCCAGGTAATCTCCCAGATACTGGTTAGCATTGTAAGGAAGCGATTACCAAGCGCAGTATGTAGGCGCATAGAAGGCGTGTGTGTCACTGTGGTGTTGCCCACAGACGAAGAGATCACGCGGTCTGGTTGCCCGGACGTATCAAGAGTGTGTTTCGCTGCTGTCAAGCGGTCTTGAGTTCAGAGGATATATTGATATTCTGGGTTAGTCAGGGCGTCAGCAATCTGTTGGCTCAGACCAAAACTTTGGAGTTGCACTGGGAATGATGTTCGAGAGAGGAACAATTTGTACTCCTGTGAAGTCCAACATAGAAAAAGGCACACGTCGAACCAGCGACCCATTTCGTTGTGTTCTCATGTATATCTTCCTCCAACCACAAGGTTCAGTACCTATTATGAGTGCGTGATTTCAGGCTGAACGTGAGAATAAAGATAGATGCAGGAATAAGAAGCTTAAAGCTAAAAGTGGTGTAAAAGTAGTAAGAGGAAATGAGTAAGGTGAGAGATCAAGTGAGTTGAAAGTAAATTGAAAGTGAGAATATAGAGTGAGATATCGCTGTCCCGCTATTATATCCTGAGGCCATGTGTGAATATAGTATGCAATCAACACTTTTGATATGCTATTATGATTTCAGAATTGGATAAGCAAATAATATTACAAAAAGAAATAGTGAATTGATAGCCAATCTAGTATGTTCAACTTTGACTGGCACGGCCATTGCTGAGGTCTAGTAGATACAACTGCGCAATTTACTAAAGTAGTCTAGTAGGCACTTGAGGTAGGTACTTTGTACTTGACCAATTTTGTATCTGATTTGCTAAACCTTATCGGCGTAGCTATAGAGATCCGGAGGGTCAAATTAAGCGTAATAGGACCTGGAACCGCTCATTTATGAGGTTCCTTGCCCAGATCCAGCGTGTCAACCGTGGGTCATGACAAGGCTTAATCTTGTAGTCCTTCAATGTACCTTAATCATATTCCTTGCCTTTTTTTCTTTTCTCTTCATTTCCATCACTTCCATTCTATTGCAAACATCCAACTACACACAGGTTCATCCGTCACTTGAGAAGACTTCCTTGACCTTGAACAACACAAGCATCAAACAACTTCACACATTCTGAACTTCTCAGTCTCATTTCCTTAGCTCACTCACGGCCTGCTGGTGCTTATATTATGACCCAAGCATCATATCCCTCGTTTGTCCCCACCTACCTTCCCTATTGTGTCCCCCATCCGTCCCATAGACACAATATGGAGTATCAAGGCTACTTACTAGCCTCACACCAGACATCCGAGCAGCTGCAGCTCGTTCGTGAACAGACACATCGTTTGTCGGAGCCATTTAATGCTCCTAATACAACGATCTACTCGTTTATTTCCATTGCCGGGAATCCCCAGCAAAAGCGTCCTCGTCGCCGACACGACGAAGTCGATCGCATCTACAAGTGTGATCAAAGTGGTTGTAAAAAAGCCTATGGCACTTTGAACCATTTGAACACGCACCTGACAGCGCAATCTCACGGTGCGAAGCGTCGGGCCGAAGAATTCAAGGGCACCCGCAAGAGATGCAAGACCAACAAAAAGGATGCAGGCACAAAACGCAACACTGCTAAGGGGCGTGAGCGTGCTACCATCCAGCCTGAACCTGTCAGCCATATCGACACTCCTGATGGCCCTCGGGAGACCCAGGCTCAGGCTGCTCAATCTTTCGCCTCGGCACTGCCCTCTGCCTGCGGCAGTGGTGGTTTCCCTCTGCTGCCCCCCATCAACGACCTTTTTGCAGATATCGACTGCCTCTCTGCAGAAATCGACCTCCTTTCTGCGGACATCGATGTACCCCCTGCAGATAACGATTTACTTTCTTCAGATATTCAATTCCCTGGCCAACCAAATTGGCTATGGTGACGACCTATTTTACGATAGCGATGAACAGACGAATTCCCCAGTCGTTCTTACGAGTCTTTCGTTATAATCTTCAGGACTCATACGTGCTTTGATTTCCCAGCCTGTGCAGCCGAGCGAGTTTATGAGTTGAATTCCCATCTCACTACTCTTAGTTGCTATTTGTATCTCTTTCTATGTTCTTATTTTGTGATCAGTGATCCTGTTACTTGAGCTCTATGATTACTCTCGGCAACTAGTCGTATTTTTTCTTCTGCCTATATTCTGTGGCCAGTCTTCTTTTTAGTTATATTCCTATATCATTATTCTCAGTCAGTGTTCAAATATTTGTATCTGTTATTTTTTGCATTATGTGACTAGTCTTCCTATCGGTTGAATAACAAATCATACGACATAATTTCAGCAAATTCTCAATCCACTCGTAGTCAATCCTAGATTAAAATAACCCGCCGTATATATTCACCCCCTGATCTCCAGTGTCAACTTTATTTCACGTCATCATGACCGATCTTCAGACCGACAGCCTCTATTCTAGCTGCCTCCCGAATCAGGCACTGGTACGACTTGAAGTTGCGCGCTGGAACCCGTGCAGCAAATATCTCATCCAGCTCTTCCAAAGAACGACCTTTCATTTCCGGCATGAAAAAATAGAAGAAGACGACGCAGACAAGATTGGATCCAGCCCAGATATACCCATATTGAGCTCCCTATATGTGTTATAGTCTGGTCAGCCTTAAATGGTGGCGAGAACTTATATATGTTGACTCACCCAGTTCATATGCTCTGGATTGATAAAATAAGGTGTGCAAAAGTTTACCAACCAAGCAAGTAGATATCCCAGCGAAGTAGCCGTACCAACAGTCCACGCACGGAGCCTCGAACTGACTAACTCTGTCGCAACAGGGTAACTCACAGCGCCGACGCAGCCGTTATAAAAGAACATGAACAATGCCGTAAATGCCACCAGTGTTCTGCCCGTTGGAAGCGTATTGGGACTCACTGTACCGGCAATCGCACTTGCTAACTGACAAAGACCGCATGCGATGGCACCGATCATAAGAACCGAGCGACGACCGAACAATTGTCCGATGGCGTACAGTCCAGAATTGACCCCCAAAAATCCAAAGCAGGTGTTCATAATGGAAAACTGGAAGGCTTTGGTAATACCACAAACTGTGAAGAAATATGTTTGGTAGCCTATAAGGAACCACACGCCCGATGCAGTTTGACAGCCGATCATACAGTAGCAAAGGATAGTTCGGCGAAGATCGACACCTGTCATTATGAATATTTTCTCATGGAAATTTGGAATATTGAAATCGCAATCTCACCTCGGAACATATCCAGCGCCGCCACATTTCCTTCTTCGCGCTTTTCCTCTTCTACACCCTTGACCATCTCCGCCCACTCTAGCTCCAATATTGAAAGAGCTATGGTTGTACTACCGCTGCTGCCGTTCTCATCTCCACTGTCCCTGTCGGATGGAGATACTAGGCCCGAGGAAGCAGTGCCCCGAAGGATTTCCAGCGATTTTCTAGCTGCCTGCTCATCTCCCCGGTGAAGTAACCATCTAGGACTTTCCGGGACAAAAAATAATGCAACAAATAACAGGGTGGGAACAATGTAAAGGCATGCCAATGGGATCTGGTAAGAAAGTCGATCGAGTCGCTTTTGAGTATAGTTGTCCACCAAGGCGCCCAGGATGCTTCCTATATTTACCCAGTATGAGAACAGGGCAACCATGATACCACGCATGTGAGCAGGTGCTACTTCGGAAGTATAGATATTCGAAAAGGTGACGAGGAATCCATTCGCAAATCCCAATAGCAGGCGGCCGAAGTATAATACACCTGCAGATGTAGTTCCGATTTGGATTCCAACGCCGACGGCATTGACAACACAGGCAAGCCAGAGCGCATGGCGGCGGCCTAGGTAAGCTGAGAAGAACCCTGCCACTAAGGAAGAAGCAAAAGATCCTAGGGTTAATAGTGATGTTATGAGCTGTTGAACGGTGCTCTGAAGAATGCGTCATTTTAGCCAGGAATGGTATAGGTGAAATAAGTTGATACTACTTACATCAATCGCATATCCTGTGTCACTGCTTGGGTCACGGTATCCAAATACTTTTAGGAAACCTGGCATGGCTTGTAATGAACCAACAGCGGCTAGATCAAAGCCATATTGCATATTGGCCATTGACACGATACAGCACAGAAAAAGGCATTTTCTGTTCTGCCATAATGTTGTTGATGACATAGCGTCTGCCATGATGACCACACTTAGGGGAACAGCTTCAATTTTGATTAAGTATGTAAAAAAATTTATCGCGTGAGAGGAAATGATGCATAATTTCAATCAATATTGATCCAACCTGCACGAGGAGACATCCATGGATTTATGCCGAGTTCTTCAACTCATCCATCCACTAGGGCTTTGAGGGACATACATGACTCAGTCAAGCTATTGATAGTCACATAAAGCCTGCAACCGGTTTCTTTCTTCTTTAACGAATATGTGTCTCTCCACAACCCCGCATGTACTATTCAACACCGGGGAAAACCTGGGGCAGCCCCACCTCTTACACATGTGCACTTCTCAGGGTCAAAATGAATTGAGAGATATGTGTTCCAAATCCTGCTTTAAAATGCCATGTACTGGGCCACAGCCAATTTCTGGCATGGAAATGTGACCTCCCTATCTTCAATATTACAGATGTATTTATTGTCTGAATTGGGAGTATGGGGCCTTCTAAATTCTCAAGTTGAAGGGCTAAGCCGGCAGTGACCTTGAATACTCTGCCGGAATTCCAAAGATTCATAATGTGGGGCGAACTATTTTGTACTCAATGGGATATTTCTGATCCTTCCAGCCTTTGATTGTATTCAAATGCCGATGATACCCCGCCAGGACGAACCCTGTATGTATATGTATCTCCGCATGTACAGTACTCTACGGGTGGGGTCAGTTCAAATTGGATTCCAAATACAGGCTAGAGATAACGTTAGAACCTTGGAAGATCTAGATTCCCCAGTGTGAAATGTTGGACTTAGTCTAGTAAGTGCACATGCACATCCTAGGCGCCCACATGTGCAAGTGGGGGCCGAGTTTCAATGTTTGGGTATATATACTAGATCCTATCTGGATCATGTCCTTATCGACGTATGTACTCTCTGACTCAGCTACATACTGATTCAAATATGTTTGCTGAGAAGACCGGAAAGCTTTTGGCGCTGGCCAATATCCAGCGAGTACCACGAAGTCATCCAAGAGAATACATAATGAACTCGTCTATAGCATTTTGGGGGTTACTTATTCTTGGCTTGATACTCTCGATAGACTACGGCTACATGGTTTATTTGCACTACAAAATGGTGAGTGTATGAATGCTATTCAGAAATCGAAGTAATCAATTGATATAACCAGAGGTGGCATCTAACCATGAAACAATACATACAGCCTCCGGGTCCATTCCCACTTCCTCTGATTGGAAATACACATCTACTACCTGCCAATAAACCTTGGATATACTTTGAACGGTTGGCAAAAGAATATCAAACTTCCATGATCACCTTTTGGACCGGTCGACGACCTACAATCTGGATCTGTGATGCATGGGCAGCCAGTGAGCTTCTAGACAAACGAGCCGCGACTTACGCTTCAAGGCCACGCATGGTCGTTTTTAGCGAACTTGGAGCCGGCCAGTCAAACATGGTCAACATGTATTATGGAGATCGCTGGCGCCTGCACAGAAAGCTTACTCATATGGGAGTCGGCCTGCAACAAGTTCGGAATTACCGTGGTTTTCAGAATGACGAAAGCAAAGTAGTTGCATTTGATCTTTTACGCGAGCCAGAGCAATATGTCAAGCATTTCGAGCGCTATGCGACGAGTGTAGTTTCCATAATCGGCTTTGGCAGACGGGTTGCTACATTCACAGATCCGATCATCACAGAGGTGATTGCACTTATGCAACGTGCGGCTGAGTTGAATGTACCTGGCAAGACGTTTCCCATGCTGATGGAATCGTTCCCTTGTGAGTTTCGAGAATACTGTTGCGCAATGTTTTAATTTGTGTTCTTCCAACTTGTATTATCGCTTAAAAAAAAGGACAGAGCTGACATACGGCTAGTTCTTGCCAAGTTTCCAAACTGGATGGCGCCCTGGAAGCATGGTCTAGGTCAAGGCCAGAGCCGTGGTAGACCCTTCTTCTACGCCCTGGCCGAAGAAGCCGCGACAAGTGAAAAAACAGGGCAATGCTACGCAAAGAGGATATTTGACGAAGCGCCGAAGCATGGCCTTTCAAAAATGGAAATATCTTCGCTCGCGGGGAATCTTTTCGGAGCAGGTAGCGACACTTCCAGCTCAACGCTTGTGACATTTGTTCTAGCGTGCTGTGCATACCCAGAAGCGTTGATAAACGCAAGGGAAGAACTTGATCGCGTGGTGGGACCTCACCGGAGCCCGACCTTTGAGGACGAAGCCGACCTGCCATACGTGAAGGCGCTGATAAAAGAGGTCTTTCGCTGGAGATCTGTGGCCATTATCGGAGGGCAGCCGCATGCGCCGATCAAAGACGATTATTACAAGGTAATAGGGCAAGCCCCGACCGAGACACCTAAATCAGGCAGTTGCATAGATCAATGGGCTGATAAGATGGATTTAGGGTTGGTTGATACCGAGAGGCACTTGGGTTCAGGGAAACGTGTGGGCCATTCATCATCATGAACGAGAGTTTCCGGATCCAGATCGTTTCAACCCTGATCGGTGGATCAAGGGGAGTGCGGAATCGCGTCCCTTTCCCAGTGAAAAGGGCCACATGACTTTTGGATGGGGACGGCGAGTATGTAGTGGACAGGGGTTGGCGGAACAGGGAACCTTCATCACAATTGCACGCCTACTCTGGGGATTCAATATCGAGAAGGCTCTCGACGAGCAGGGAAAAGAGGTGAATGTGGATGTCTTTGATTTCACGTAAGTATTTCCCCTGTGTTTTGTCTAAATCTATGGTGAACTGATCGGCGGAAATGTCCCGTGTGCGGTTCAGTAACGGCCTGAACATGAGACCGAATCCATTCAAATGCCAAATCACACCGCGCAGCTCAGAGATCAGTGCCACTATGGAGAGAGAGGGTCAACAAGCATTGGAAAACCTATCAGAATACGACGGTGAAACGAAGTATCGTATGAGCACGTATTATGGCATGGAAAAACTCCAGTAGGTCCTTTTCACGCGAGGAATCTATGACGAGTTGCCTTGGAAACCTACAATGAAATTAGTATAGGAATGTTTCATGGATGTACTCCTAGCATGCCGGAGATCGGAGTTTACACAAGCTATTCGAAGTGATCAATTGAAATGATTGAAACGAGCCATACAACTATTGCGCAACCCTGTAGTCGGCAGTAATTGAAGTTGAAATCTGCCGACATAGATTCAAGATCAAGTGTGGGGAAGGAGACAAGACGTGGGTCCTCAAAGATGTGTATCAAGGTTTAGTGAGATGCGGAGATGGGGGCGTGACTTGAGTTGGTTGTTTCGGCAGATGAAGGGTAGAAAAAAAGCCGAGTAGTTACCATTTTCCCCAGGGAAAAAAAAATCAGTGGAGCCCGCACACTCTCAATTTGTTGATTAGTACTCTCGGACATCCGGATACACGCCACAAAAGCAGGAAAAAATGTTAATCAAATAGTCATGTACGGCTGTGTAATGATACCCTGACAAAGTAAAATCGAGAATGAGTGTGGTGTAGTCTGCTTTAGAAGGCACCGGAATATCCCCGGCGCTGTATGACATAAAGCCCCGCAAGCCGCCAAGTGCCGTCGTTTTGGCACAGACCGGATATAAACGATGGACAAAAAAGACGCATGGTCATGTAACTTTCATGCGTCACCCCGGTCTGTGGAGACGAACAGGGTCATTCTCCAAGTGGCCGATCAACTAGCCGTACCCCAAGGGGTAAGATTATCAGTAAAATTAAATCAAAGCTTTAGTTTTGGTTGGAAGATAGTGGCACGGGTGGGACGGCAAACCTTCGGACAACTAAGCTCGGGAATAATTTTCTGAAATAGCCACCGAGTACGGAAGTACATTTAGTCAAGACCCCGTCACGCGAATTTTTGTCAATAAATAGCCCCTGCAGCCTCTTTGTCTTGCATTGCTAGTTGAGCGAACCTCCTTTGTAAACTTTTCACTGTTGGAGTCTTTTATAATGGATATCCCTCAGGCAAATTGTCCTTTGGACGTGATCGTTGTCGGGTAAGAATCTTTGCCATTGTCCCGATAGGGCCGAATTGCTAACACTGTCCAGGGCCGGTATGATTATTCTGCGCTAAATTCATTGTCGATGGCCTTGGATGGCATGGTTAACTTTTTCCTTAGGCATTGGTGGCATGGCAGCGGCCCTGACATTGGGTTTGCGAGGCCATCGGGTGGTGATTCTTGAGGCGGCACCAAAGGTATGTCTTATTCTGAGCTCAACAATTAGAAGAGCACTATTTGTTAACATGAATAAATGATAGCTCATGGAGGTGGGAGCTGGAATCCAGGGCTCCCCAAACATGCTGCGACTATTTGATCGTGAGTCAAATTCTTCTTCGTTCTGGTACGTGGATGCTTACCTACACTAGGGTGGGGCGTCTCGGACTTGATCCACGCTCAAGATGTTGCTCTAGAGCATATTCACGTTCGGCGATGGGAGGATGGCTCCCTACTTGCGACCATGCCCGTCAATAAGACCTTTGGACAGCAAGTGGTCATCCACCGCGCAGATTTGCACAACGCCTTGATTGAAAAGGCATTGGAATTAGAGAACGTGGAGTTGCGAGTGAACTCCATGGTGACCAGTGTTGAGTTCAGCCCTGCTTCAGTCACATTGGCCGACGGCACCGTGGTTCGTGGCGATGTTGTCATTGGGGCCGACGGAATCAAATCCACTGTACGGGATCACCTGTTGAACGACTCCTCCATCAAAGCTATCGCAACCGGAGACGCTGCATACCGAATCATGCTTCCTCGTAGTGTTATGGAAGCGGACCCGGAATTGAAAGAATTGATGGACGAGCCCCAGGCGACTCGCTGGCTGGGTCCCGAGCGTCACATTATCGCATACCCCGTACGCAACCACGAGCTGTATAACATCGTCCTTTTGCACCCAGATCGCCAAGAGGTCGAAGAGTCATGGACAACCAAAGGTTCAAAGCAGGCTATGGTTGACAACTATAAAGGATGGGATCCGAAGGTGAGAAAAATGATTGACTTGGTGGATGATGACGAAGTCCTTGAGTGGAAACTGTGTCTGCATCGCCCTCTCAAAACTTGGATTCGGGGATCAGTGGCGATGCTTGGCGATGCGTGTCACCCAATGCTGTATGTTGAATTCTGCGTCCCCTTGGTGGTGCGATGCTAACCGAACTCAGCCCTTATGTTGCACAAGGAGCGGCACAAGCAGTGGAGGATGCGGCGGCATTGGGTGTTCTTTTGTCGACTATTACCACCCGTCATGAAATCCCTCGTGCACTGCAGGTATATGAACTGTCCAGAAAACAACGAGCAGAGACCGTACAGCAATCAGGTTCTGAAAATCGCATCTCGTTGCATTTCCCAGATGGACCTGAGCAAATCGCCCGTGACAAGCAATTCCTCGCGGCCGCTACTGGCACTAACCCAGACAAATGGTCTGATCGTGAGACACAAAAATTCTTGTGGGGTTGGGATGCAGAGCAGGCAGCCTTGGATGACTGGAAGAGTAGGTCATTATCATTTGATATTGCCCAATAAATGCTAACTTGGCTAGAAGCGGGAACGAGCGAGACTAAGGTAAACGCCAGTCTCTAGAGGGTCTTGTTCTATTTAACGGCAACCGAATTCCGCGGTTTCTTCTCATGAAATATTGCGGTTGAAAATGTAATACTCAAATCTACGGTGGATAGAAATTACATACGATACACAGAGAGCGGGGTTATCTTGTGTTAATCCCATAATTGCAACTTTTTCTATCTCATCATACAATCATTCAAATTGGGAAACCATTCCAATATACATCGGGAGCGGTAAACATTAAGCGAACCCTAGTATTATCGCTCAGAAAGGAACCAGTGATGTTTAACACACGACTTTTAGATTCCAATTGCCCCAATCGGGCAGGTAATCATTTTTGTGCTTGGGAACAATTTACATCTTCTCGCCAGCGGCGGTCTTAGCCTGACCGTACTTCTTCAAGCGGATAGCAGACACGGTAATGAAGCCAGTAGTCTCAGCAGGGGAGAAGTCACCGATCTCGTCCATGCTAGACTCGGTCATATCGTACAGCTTCTCAGTCTCGGAAGAGCGACCCAGAACGGAGACGCTGCCCTTGTAGGCACGGCAGCGAACCTGGCCGTTGACGGACTTCTGGGAAGCAGTGATGGAGGACTCGAGGAACTCGCGCTCGGGGGAGAAGTACAAACCGTTGTAGAGGAGCTGCAAACTCGTTAGCAATCGCAATCCCAACAGCAACAAAATGAAATGGAATAGGGAGTCAACGGTGAAGGGTAAATTAGTACTGACCTTGGAGTAGTTGAAGGTGACGAACTGGTCACGGAGAGCACGGACTTCACGGTCCATCACAAGACCCTCGAGGTCACTTCAATAGATTAGCAAATTGTATGAGTTTTGGTATGCAAGGAGCTTACATGTGAGCAGTGCGCAGGCAGGTAAGACCAGGAGTCTCGTAACAACCACGGGACTTGATGCCGATGAAGCGGTTCTCAACCTGATTGGATTGTTAGTAAGGGTAATGTTTGATATCCAAAATGGGTGGCTTACGATATCAATACGGCCAACTCCGTGGCGACGAGCAATAGCGTTGGCGGTCAGGAAGACATCAACGGAGTCAGTGACAGCCTTCTTCTGGCCGTTCTCGGTGAACTCCAGCTTGACAGGAACACCCTTCTCGAAGTGAAGGGTGAAGTCCTCAGGCTGGTCGGGAGCAGTCAAGGGGTCCTGGGTCAACTTCCACATGTCGGTAGGGGGAGTGGTGTCGGGGTCCTCCAGGATACCGGCCTCGTAAGAGCAGTGGGCCAGGTTCTCATCCATGCTCCAGGGCTTGGACTTGGTGGAGGTGACGGGAATGCCCTTCTCGGCGGCATAGGCCAGAAGGTCGTTACGGCCAGCAAAGCGCTCGTAGAAGATAGGGTCACGCCACGGGGCAATGACCTTGATCTTAGGCTCGAGAGCGTAGAAAGCAAGCTCGAAACGAACCTGGTCGTTACCCTTGCCAGTGCAGCCGTGGGAGACAGCAAAGCAGCCCTCGCGCTAATGTAAATACCGGCATCAGACACAATATTCATATATCTATATATACCATCGCGTTTCATTCCTATCCGAACGTACCTTGGCGACATCAATCTGGGCACGGGCGATCACAGGGCGCGCCAGGGAGGTACCTTTGGTCATTATCAGTATGAGGACCAATCATTGAGCGAGTACCGACGGGCGTAACATACCGAGCAGGTAGACGTTCTCGTAGACGGCATTGCAAGCAATGGCGGGGAAGCAAAGCTCCTCAATGAACTCACGGCGGAGATCAACGATCTCGCACTTGAGGGCACCGATCTTCAAAGCCTTTTCGCGGGCAGCCTCGAAGTCCTCTGTGGAAGTCGTTTAGTTGCATGGTGGCAGCGTTCGGATCAACTTAAACTGTACCTTCCTGGCCAACATCGGCCACTTTGAGATAGTTAGCATTCCGTCTTTGGTTGGAGCCTTCAATTATAGAGCTGAACTTACTGAAACACACGACCTCATAGCCCTCCTCGATAAGGTATTTGACTGGGATTACCGATCAGTGACTGTCATTGAAGGAAGCTTGGGGCAAAAAATCGTACGGATACAGCTGGTGTCGAGACCACCGGAGTAAGCCAGACAAACCTGTTGGGATAATGGGTCAGTTGGTGCCGCTAAAGCGATTGAAGGGTAGAGAGTGGGATGAAAGTGGCGGTCTAGGGGTGGGTATGCTACCCACAGCTATACTCGCCTCAATTGAGTGGACATACCTTTCCCTGTGCCATTTTGAATGATGTAGAGATTCGAATTGGGGAATCGTCAAACTGTGGGAGATAATTAATTGAAGAAGATCGGAGATTGAGTCATTCGAAAAATGGCGGATTTTGGTGCGGGCCGGGGAAGTCACGCCTCTTGGCGCCGACACCGGCCGATAAGCCCCGCCACGATAAGAGATGACCGCACACAAACAACCTTGGAAGCCGCTATTGTTTCACCAGCGATTAGTTTCGACATGGGCATACTAAGTACTACAATCGCCATGTGTCACCGCAGATGGTTACCAGTAGTGTTTATATTTCACGCCCAAAAATATGTTTTCCTTGCATCTGAGCTACATGTATCAAGCTACCCTTAAGCTAAGACTTGCCATTTTTATGGCCGATCCTGAATGATATCAACTTAAGCCCTTTTGCCCAGGTGTAGCCTGTTACAACTCAATTACTAGGTCGGGATGAGTGGACATCTCTCACTAAATAGACAGAGTATCAAGGGTCTAACACGTTCCTATGTCATAGGCCGTTGACGGTTCCAATCTTTCCACGTTGTTTGTCATGTTTGCACAGAAGTATGGACGGCGGTAACGTTTTTCGAGTTCTGCTTCGAACATCCTATTCCCCAACGCGATTTACTGGAAAGTGCGAGAAATCAGCCCTCTCATATGTTTTGAAATTCCAGTCTCTGCGACTGAACTCATCTATGGCGCATCTCTAGTGTCTGGAATGGTTATGATATGTACAAATATGGCCGTCCAGCCTGGAAGCCATGTTCGTGCTAGTAGGTCTATTCACCAGGGAAAGTAATTGGTTTGATTAAATCCATAATTTAGCTAGCGTCACAACAATCTTGATAGCATTAAATAATCCAAGTGACTAATAACTCTGGGCCATTTGGACGCCACGATGACGACAGACTTGAAATAACAAGACGGCTGCATCTGCACCCACCCGAATCGACAGTCATGAAAGCAAACCTGTACTTAAAAAAACTCGAAGGTTAAAGTTGGATATTTGAATCGAATCTATAGAAATCAGATAATCATGAAATACTAAAAACGGAGCTGAATAGCAATAGCAGGGCATCCCGATAGCCGGGGCCCAGGATAGCTACCTAAGATAGTAGAAGTTTCCGTTTAACTTGCCCAAACCCTCCTCAACTGAGATACCCAGGTCCCCAGGTGCATAGCCGTTACTTTTACACACATATCAAGTACGACAACAAGGCTGGCAGTAAAACCAACAGTTGAACAGAACATGACAGAATCAAACTTTAATGGGTAGTAACTTTGGACAGAAATTGTGAGACGCATTTTTTTATCACTTACCCTTCTACGTCGGCGTCAAGAAACCACTTGAGAGTACTCGGCATGCCGTTCCCGGCGGGCAGCGGCTAAGGCCCACCCACACTCCCGGGCCGCAAAGCTTAACTATCTCACCAGACGTCATACCAGATGTAAAGGAGTAATACGTTTCATATCTCTGCTCTTCCAATCAATGTTGTCTGTGCTTTTCACACACTAAATAAGCTCACTCTTTCATTATTGTACCATATTCTCCCGATTTATGACACGGAAATGCCTAGTTATGGTATAAAAGGGCAGAAGCATTGCAAGGCATGGAGTGTTGAAAATGTGCAAAATGACGAAAGTGAACTTCAGAAGGTGAAGAGTATAGCTGTTAGGTGTACATATCAGATTCAAGAGTAACGTGCCCAGACTATCTAATTGAAGGTCAGATTGGGAATAATGTTTTCTCCTATGTACACATGGATGGCTTTAGGTTAAGGACCACCACTATTTACCATATTTTTCAAAACTCCTTTGGAATTTCTGATATAGATTTCTAGCATATTAATATATGATTGAACCGCATAGATACCGGGAGGTCCTGTTGTAGGCACAGTTGTAAGAACCTAAGGAGATATACGAGACGTTATAAGTGTAGGCTAGTCTATATAGAAACATAATTGAGCCGTGGGACATACCTGACTTAAGCCACTGTGCATAGGTAGCCATCAAAATGTCTGTTGTGATTCCTAAACCTATGGCTTTTGCAGTATGCTGCCTCCGAACAGATTGCCAAATTTGAAATACAAGAAACTGCCATCTCCAAACAAGGCTTCATGCCATCTGAGAAAAAATCGATGGCGTTCGATTAGAGCTTACTATAAAGATCAAGGCCGACAGTATATTCTGTGAAAAAAAGAAAGGAGGGGGAGAGAGAGGCATGCCTATCTCTCTAGTGCCTAGTTTCCCGAAGCAGCTGAGAGACCTGAATGCAATCAAGTATAAGGAATATTAGTGCCTGACCCAAACAAAAAGAGCTACAGATAGTAGACTTGGAAGCAAACAAGGGACGGTTCGAAGACAAGGGTCTTGGGATGAAAAACAAGACCTTGAGCTCGTCAGGAAGGTCATCAGAATGAATAAGAATCGGATTGTAGCCACTGATACTCCATCTGGAAATTGAGCTGCTTGAATACACAGTACCAAAAAATCATCACTCAATTATTATAGCAGGCTTGGTTTCATGGTACAGAGCACGGAGCACGGAGTACACGGAGTACTCCGGAGTACGATAAACCAAAAGCGGTGAAAATGATAGATCATTGTGGGGTCTTTTAGCCGGAAATGTCAGGTGTCGACAGCTCTTGCCTAAAACCCAATTCCTCCAGAACGTCTCGATCGGCCTTTCGCTTCAAAATAAACCAGGTGCCGCTAAGGTTCCACCTCTCAGTCGTCATTTGTTTCGTCGCATCCGAGCCACTTACGTCCTCTTATATCCAGTTCTCATACTTCGCCTTTCCACATCGGAATTTTGGCCCCGTTCCTGCCATTCTCCCTCCTTCCCCCTCTTGATTTCCCACGTTGCGTCATTTGCGCTTACATCCCATCTCACATCACAGCGATGCACTAGTTGGAGCTAGATTGATCATAAATTTGCAATTTTTTTTGCCCACCCTCTCCCATTTTTCCCGAGCACGGCCGTGGTCTGGTGATGACCTCAGTGGTGATGAATCGTGCATCGTCGACCTCTCTTTTTGCCGCCCGCTCCATGGTGCTAGGATTGGCTAAATGTATATTTCTCGCAATTTTCCATCTACCCCTTACATCAGCTGCTCCCGTATTTTCGACCTCTCATGACACCGAACCTCCGAAAGAGCCTAGCGACCCGAGCCTATGGCTGTACCTGGGAATCTCGGCAGCCCTTGTCCTCAGTGGCGGGGCCTTTGCGGGACTTACAATTGCGTTGATGGGACAGGATGAAGTGTATCTCCAAGTGATCCAAACATCTGGCGAGGAATCGGAGAAGAAATACGCGGGCAGTGTTCTGAACCTTCTGAAGCGTGGGAAACATTGGGTACTGGTGACCCTCCTCCTCAGCAACGTGATCACCAACGAGACCTTACCTATCGTCCTTGATCGGACCCTCGGTGGCGGATGGCCGGCCGTCCTGGGCAGTACCGCATTGATTGTTATCTTTGGCGAGGTTGTCCCCCAATCAATCTGTGTTCGTTATGGTCTGCCAATTGGAGCCTGGATGGCACCGTGTGTTTTAGTTCTGATGTATGTCATGTCCCCGGTCGCTTGGCCAATTGCAAAACTGCTGGACAAACTACTCGGCGAGGACCATGGGACCATCTACAAAAAAGCTGGATTGAAGACTCTCGTCACTCTTCACAGAACTCTGGGTGAAGCTGGGGAGCAACTCACTTCCGATGAAGTCACAATCATCAGTGCTGTACTGGATCTGAAGGAAAAATCAGTTGGAAGCATCATGACTCCAATGGAAGATGTCTTTACTATGTCTGCCGACACTGTGTTGGATGAACGCACCATGGATGTCATTCTCTCCCAAGGATACTCTCGAATCCCCATCCATGCACCCGACAACCAATTGAACTTTGTTGGAATGCTCCTTGTAAAGATGCTCATCACCTACGATCCTGAAGATTGCAAGCGTGTTCGCGATTTTGCTCTGGCTACACTGCCCGAGACCCGACCTGAAACCTCCTGTCTTGATATTGTCAACTTTTTCCAAGAAGGAAAATCTCACATGGTTCTGGTGTCGGAGTTTCCAAGTGAAGACCGAGGTGCCCTCGGAGTGGTCACTCTGGAAGATGTGATTGAAGAATTAATTGGAGAGTACGTTTCACATTCAATCCGACCCCATCCCAATTGATTGCATTTAACTGACTTTGGATCCAGAGAAATCATTGATGAGTCCGACGTGTTCATTGACGTACACAAGGCCATCCGTCGCATGGCCCCTGCACCAAAATCTCGAGTTCCCAAAGGACAAATCGTGGAAGCACTTCCTATGGGGACTTCGGTTGTCGATGGAGAGCAGATTGATCAAGATGGCACCATAAACTCTTCTGATCCACATCCCTCCGATCTCACTCGTCGTCGCAGCTCCGTCGAAGCACCTCCTCTTCGGTTCCAGTTACGCAAGCATACGGGTGACAACAGCAAAGACACACAAGACCACTGGATTACCCAGAGAGGGGCCACTGATGAAATTCGAGAACATTTGAAACATCTGGGTCCTTCTAACCTGGCGAGTCGACCACGCCAAACCCGTTACCAAGCCGTGAAAATCAAACGCAGTGGTACTTCACCTTCCCGCTCGGCCCAGACGGACTTTGAATCCGGTCAAAGTACATCTGAGTCCCAGGCTCATGTTCCTTCCATTGGTTACCAAGGTGGCATTGGTGCAGGCCTTGTTAGCCCTGGAATGGATGCCAAGGATGGCGCCTACGCGTTGAAAATCGGCTATGGGACCATTGCCCCTCACGATACTGTCACCAAAAGCACCAGTACCCAGCAATTCAAAGACCTTGCCCAGGTCTCAATCCCCGATCCTGTTCACGAAGAATGGGAGGGCCAGCCTCGCTCCGATTCGACCCAAAAGGACAGCAGCCAGACTGACAGTATCAAGTCCGCCGAGTCACGCTCAGATTTTGTTTATCACCACCGTGGCCCGGCCAGAAGCGGTAGCATCACTGAGCAGATAGTGGATGTTAATGGGATCCGCAAGGTCGTGCTCCATACAACCGCGACCGGCACGAGCTCTTCCGAGGAGGAAGATCAAAACGCCTCCATCCATAAACAAGGGGACTCCGAGTCGGCAGACACTCATTCCAATGCTAAAAAGAGGCGTCGTCGCAAGAAGCGTGGGCAGAATCCCAAACATGACGGGAAAAATGGAGAAGATCAGCCTCTTCTCCAATAATGAGCCTCCTGGATTATTAGGTAAAGACCTTGACCGGCAAGCTTTCATTTCCTAGTCACTTATATGTTCGGTATTACGTATAAATACATAGTTGTTTCTCTTTGCCATTCAAAGTACTGTAGATTTACATACAGTTTAGGATTAACATAGTATGTCCTACTAGTACACCGATCAGGACGTGCATTGCTTCTCTTTACTACTTAGCTACCAAGGTACATTTTATAATAACAAGCGAGGTTACCAACCTGACAAAATGGGATCAAGGGATCAAGGGAACAGGATATGTGAAGAGCAGATTTAAAAAGAAACTTTTCGTCATGCACATTTGCCTCTTCAATGTTTTCCCCCATATCTTCCAAAGTTATTGAACTTAATGGGATTTGTTGTCCCGCATTAATTGTTTTCCCGAGCTGGTTGGTGGTAGTTGCCCCAGGCACTAAGGCAACAGACCTCGGGGGCTATGATATCAGTCAGCGAGAGCCTCCGCGCTTCCCTCTACTTATATCGTTGAGCCTACTGTTGTTTGTACGCTCCTAAAAAGCCCCAAATCCTATCGCTGATTGCAAGTTTGCCCGGGCATGCGACAACATCCTTTATGATGACCAGGCTCCGCGGAGCTTCTATTGATTCCCCAAACGCCCAGCCCGGCAGCGGCGGCGAGCGACAGCACTATCGGGCCAAAGTTCCCCCAAATGCGCCCGAAATCATTGTCCAGAACACCATCGAGGTCTCAAAATCATCACAAGTGTTGCCATGGTATCGAGATGAACGCAGGCGACGATTCAACGTACTAGTGCGAAGGTATGTACTCGTACTGGGCCATGAAGCTCTAGGCAACTTCCAACAAGGAATGACTCTGACAAATCTCTTGGGAATAGATACAAGAATCAGCTACTTCATGGCTGTGATGACCCAGGATGTCGAACTCCAACCTGTGCGAGTCGCCGTCGCCGCGTCAGCGAAGGCCCATATCGTCGATACACCGAGCTTAGCGCGCGAACCCTTGCCTGTTACCTCGCCAGTTTGGACGATCCTGAGAGCGGACTTTGTTGCAATAACCCGAAAACTCCTTCCGAGTTAACGGTACACGACTATCATCGTATTTCCCTACAACGATCCCGTGCTTTTCAAGCTCAGGAAGCTGCCGTCGCTTCAGCCACCGAGGAGCAAACCAGTTTCCTTCGCCACCAGGACCCCGACAATGATGATAAATTTAGGCAACAGAGGCATGACTTCAGATCAATCGAGTCTTCCAATGGGATTGATGATGCGCGCCTGTCATCCTCTCCAAACGACTACCCAAGCGGCTATTCCTTTCAGGACCTCGACCATGCTGCTGAGCAGCCATTAAAGGACCCGAAATCATTTACACAAAGTTTATTTGACACAATATCGCTCCGAATGGTTGAATGGCTTCCACTTCGTCGAACTACGGAATCCTTTCAACCCAAGCCTAAACAGACCATGTTACAGCCCGGGGCTGAACTGGCGCATCCTAGCAATGAACATGAATCACAACATAAAGATGTTGAAAAGGCAAAGGCAAACAAGGATAAGCCTATTCCACCACTTCTATCGAGTCCGCATTCACGCACCACTTCATCACGAGCATCGGGAATCCAGGCCTCGGCCGTCGAGCTCAAGTTTCAAAATCAGCATGTAAAACGACTTTCACTGAGTGAGATGGACCATTGGCGACAATCCCCGCGCTCTAGTTTGGAAGAGAAAAAAAGACCCGAATATACAAATAGGAAAGTGTCCATTAATTCGCACATCGCTTCAAATGATTTTGCTAGCATGCCTTCCCCACCGGCTTTGAAACATCGACCACAAAAGCACCGGGGAAGAATCGGCGAGATGGAACATCCCAGAGTGAAGGAACGTTCTAAGAACCAGCGTCGTGTGTCCTGGGATAGTGAACAGGTCCTCAACCAAGTCTCCCAGGGAGAAAGTCCTAGAAATTCCGGCATTTGGCCGTCAGACATTGACAACGCATCTCCAAGAAGCCAGAAAGTTAAGCATAGTTCACGTCACCGTTTGCTAGATCCAGTCCCATTGGCGCAGACGGTCACACACTTTACCCAGGCAATTATCGATGGCCTGGGTCAAATCATGGTTGAGTCACCGGAGGAAGAAGAGGCCTGGAAAGAGGAGATCGACCGTATTCAGTCGATGGGGAGCTTTGATCATCCTGAGTGGCGATTTGCCACATCTCGCCAGCGCCGAGTATTTCCATTTGTCTCACAAAGTGTATTTTTTGTGTTCAGCAGCACAAGGAACATTCTGTCTTCCTTTGGAGCAGATAAAACCACGCTTCCCGCGTCGCCTCAAATTGTGATTGACAATCGCCTCGATGTGCCAAACCTTCGGGGCTCATTGCAACGCCTTTTTACCATCTGTCCCTGGGATATCGCATTGCATAGTCTATGGAGCACCTTGGACAAGCTTTATGTGCCACCAGAAGACCTTTCCCCTTCTACTCGACCTTCCCGTCGCTCTTCACGCAGTTCGACCATGAATAGCGGAGCTGCACCGCCACCAGTGGTTCGACGAGCCTCCGAGTGCATAAGCGATGAACACCTTTCTGACGTGGATGCTGCCTATATTGCAACTGTTGCCATCTTTGTGTTAGTCAGCTCGATTCCAGACATTGATGTGAGAACCTGGCGTCAGATCCTCCAGATGCGCTCTTCGGGTAGCGTGGCTTCGGCCGCTGCCATGCAGAAATTCCCTGCGGGCGAGGCTCAGCTGGCTCTCGAGGCGACCGATAGACTTGAACATGACCTTGGGCTCCGCCTGGTCAACCGCCTTGTTCGTGCTCTTACTGCACGTATTGCATATCATGAGATATCTAAAGCACGCCAGGTCTATACACTTGACCTTCCGAAGCAAAGAGGTGTCAGTGTTCTCGATCGCGTTGTGGATCATCTCAGCGAGCATCATACCTTTCAACAATCCGCGGCCGACGGTCCATCCTATCAGCCCACCGGCCCTGCACATGTCATGCTAGAATGGCTAAGAACTTTGTTCTTGCGTGAATGGGATGGTAATCCTGAATTGGCTCGCAGCAGTGCCACTGGAGGCGCAATACAAATATTGGCCTTGATGTACCGAGAACGAAATAGGCTGGGGCTTTCTCCTGAAGACTTCCATACACGCATTCTTGCTGAGCGGCTGGACCCGCTTGAGATGCCTGTGGGCTGGGTGGGTAGCCTCCCAAACAACCGTACGATGCATCTCATGTCATATTCCTTCCTATTCCCACCGTCATTCCTCGTCATATATTTCCGGGCTCTAAACTACTCTGCCATGTCAAAATACTACGAGGCTGCCATGACCACAACCCGACACGTCACACAGACTGCCTTTGGCAACGCTATTACCGTCACCGATGACTCTTCACTCTTGCAACGCATGAAGATCTCTATGTCGACCTACTTCGTCCTTAACGTACGACGAGACAATGTCTTGACAGATTCCTTGAACCAGTTGTGGCGACGAGAGAAGCGAGAGTTGATGAGACCACTGAAAGTCCAGATGGGTATGGATGAGGGTGAAGAAGGTCTGGACCATGGCGGTGTTCAACAGGAGTTCTTTTGTGTCTTGATGGCAGAGGCTCTTGATCCATCTTACGGCATGTTTACAATGGATACTCGACACCGCACTTCCTGGTTCCACCCCTCCCCCCTCGAACCTCTGTACAAGTACGAGCTCATTGGCCTTTTGATGTCCATCGCCGTGTATAACGGCTTGACTCTTCCCGTCAACTTTCCCGTTGCTTTCTACCGCAAGATTCTGGGAATGAAGGTGAAGCACTTGGATCATGTCCGAGATGGATGGCCAGAGCTCACTCGAGGCTTTGAGACGCTTCTGTCATGGACAGATGGTGACGTCGGAGATATCTTCATGCGCACATATGAGTTCAGTTTTGAATCCTTCGCCGGCGTTGAAACCATCGATATGCACAAAGTCGACCGTGATGCTGCCTGGCCAATTCCAATCAAAGCTACGGTTGCCAACCCTACGTCAGATTCCCCTCTATCGGCTGGTGTGAGTCAATGCTCCGACCTGGCAAGCGCTACCCCTTCGAGGACTAGCGAGGCAACTGTTCAGACCCTCTCCGATGAAGCGCCCTTGGTAACGAACCAGAATCGGGAGCAGTTTGTCAAGGACTACATCTTCTGGTTGACTGACAAGTCTATTCGGCCTCAGTTTGACGCATTCTTACGCGGGTTCCACACCTGCCTTGATCGGTCGGCCCTCTCGATCTTCACACCCGATTCTTTGAAGACAGTAGTGGAGGGTCTCCAGACGATCGATGTGAAGGAGTTGGAGAAACATGCGCGGTATGAAGGAGGCTTTGGGCCAGAACACCGCGTCATCCGAGACTTCTGGAACGTGGTCCAGCAATACTCGGGAGAAAAGAAGGCACAGCTCCTGGAATTTGTTACTGCAAGTGACCGAGTACCTGTGAATGGCATCTCGAGTATTATGTTTGTGATTCAGAAAAACGGTGTAGGAGACATGGTAAGTTGCATTTTCCCTCGTTATTGATTATGGTGCTGATTGGTCTCCTAGCGTCTTCCGACTAGTCTCACCTGTTTCGGTCGTTTGTTACTCCCAGAGTATTCATCAAAGGAAGCTTTGGTAGAGAAGTTGGATAAGGCACTTGCAAATGCAAGGGGATTCGGTGTTGCGTGAAATGATTTTATTCTCAAGGAACGGATCTGTACATACCCATTTTCATTATCAAAAGGCCGCGCTGTACAATTTTGGCGGTTATTTCCATTCCAATTTTCCAGGCTTTTTTTTGGATGGTGAGAGGTACAGACTCATCCCAGTAGTGTATCTGTTAATAAAAAATAAAAAACTGATCGAATCAGACCGAGTAAGTGGCACTCGGCTCCAGTCCGGTAGTATGATTCGGCATTCGGCAGCACGGCGCAACCACCAGATTCTCCCATGGGCGGAGTTCTGGCGCCCGATACTATTTCCTCCAACTTCTTATCAATTTTTCTTTACTTCTTATAGTATCATTATACTCTATCTCTGTGCCATCTATATCATGTATGGAAACCTTTAATTCCAACAATGCTTTTTGCCCCCGCTGCCCCACATTACGCCCGATAAGAGTCACCGGGGTTTCACGCTTTAATTCAATCAAAGGAAGCTATTAACTTGAATCCAAAGCTCGAGAAGTGACCTACGAGTCTAAATACATCATGACACCTACAATCCACTGCGTTCGCCACGCCCAGGTACGTGCATACCAAGCTGCTCATCGACATGCAGCCTCCACCACTGGAGCCCCCACCAAATCGAGAGACCGAGACCCTTACTTGCGTTCTTGAGCATCGACTTATTTCTAACATTTATTCCTTTTTAGGGCGTCCACAACCTCTGCACAGCAAACCATGTCATTCCAGACCCTCTTCTTACAGATCTCGGCCATCAGCAATGTGCCACACTGCGCGACACTTTCCCTCGCCACGACAAAATCGACTTGGTGACTGCCTCACCTCTGCGCCGCACCATCTACACTGCCCTTGAAAGTTTCGAGCCAGTTTTCCAAGCTCACCCAGATTGGAACATAATTGCCTTACCAGACTTACAAGAGACGTCAGATGTGGCCTGCGACACCGGAAGCGACCCCCAGGCATTGCAACAGGAGTTTGCGGACAAGAATGTTGATCTAGACTTGGTCCACGAGGGCTGGAACAACAAGGTAGGTTTTGCGTTTCCTCACAGCTAGTTCTATGAACATGTGATTTTCTAACCAGCTTCGGCGTTCTCTAGGCTGGTCGTTACGCCCCTACCAATTCGGCCCTCCGGGCGCGCGCCCGCGCCGCTCGCCGCTGGTTGAAAGCTCGTCCTGAGAAGGAGATTGTTGTCGTCACGCACGGTGGATTCCTACACTACTTTACCGAGGACTGGGAGGATCACAGCCAGTACCAGGGCACTGGATGGTCGAACACCGAATACCGATCCTACACCTTTTCAGACGAGAGCCATAGTGATGATTTGGAGGGTCATGCGCTTGATGGTGATAACGCCACGCTGGTGGAGACTAGTGATTCACGACAACGCCGTGGTAAAGGTGGTCCCACTCCGGACCGGGAAGAGCAGAAGATGCTTTACAAGCTTGGAACTCAGAGCTGGAATGATCAGCTTAGCACGGAGGAGCGGGACTCGGCGAAGGTGCCCGAGGGTGAAGAGATCAATGGTGTCCGGATATGATTGGCTTTAAGACATTGCCATTGTCTGAGACCTTCACAAAGATCAATAAGATAGAGATTCGATAGGTCCATTGATTGTGACGTAAATAGATCAAAGGAATTTGAAAGAGTTCATCCAGACATGCAGATAGCCGATCAGGCTGTGCTTCGTTCTGAGATCATAATGCTGTTGGTTACAGCACTCGCTCAATGCGTGATTGCTTTTGTATATCGTGTATATCCCCGCCAGGTACTATATAAGCTGGGTATCGAGTCAGTCAACCATACTTTTTAACGACGATATACATGTACTACGTATAGAGAGTGTACATAATTGTAGAATTAAAAATGAAGCTTTAAAGGAGATGGTAAACGAGAGTGGTACTTGACTCGAAGCCAAGCATATTCCCAACCTGGTTTATATTTTTTGAAGAGCTTCCCTGTAATAATTCTCGTCGAAGGATTTGGCAATGGCCACTGGATGCCCATTCATTGTTCCCACTATGTAGTTTCGTCAAGTTTTGAATTTCTTTGATTGTCTCTACTGGACAATAGATATTGACTTGAATTTGAGACAGGCACAGACCATGTTGGCAAGGATTCGACAAAGGAGCCTCGACCAAAAAGCCGTTGTCAAACCGGCGAGGAATTCTATATAATGTGCTCTGATCCACATCTCGAGGGACACCAATTCATCAGCTTACAACAACATTGTCATATGGGATTCATTCGACTTAGTTCCTTACCCTTGCACTTTCAAAGTTCGCATCTTGAAGAGGCTAACATTTGCAGATAGGTCTTCCGGTCCTCACAACTTCCTTCCAGGCACCGTGCTCATGCAAACATACAATTTCTGTGAACAATTACTCTATATTATCAATTAATGCCTCTGGCCGAGTGCCCTCCCGAAATGTCTCATTACATTGGCTAACATTGGGCACAGATTTCATCAATCATTACTCAAACATATTCACTGACTTCGGAAGTTGACTGTCATTATATTTGATATTTAGGCTGAGTTTCCTCCCCTTCACATAAGATTATTGCCAAGCTAAAATACTGTCTAAATACGTTTTACCGATGTCTGATTACTTTATTCATTCTGATATATCCTAGGGGAAGTACTCTCCTGACCAACTGCAGCTAACATTTCACAGTTGACATAACAGAAAAGTTCGAGTCCCAGAGTCCGATAATGGCTCTAGTTGGCTGAGTTGCTTCCATATTTATACCTCTTTAAACATAGAATGGCTTTTACTAACGAATACCTATCCGGATCCTGCACTCTTTTTTATCCACACAGCCACAAATTAGAAGATCCAGGTTAGTTGCTCTCGCCCTTTGTGGCTAACTTTTATTATAGGACTCCATAACCTTGGAAGTTTCATGGAAATCCACAGGACTTCCAGTATCGGTGATCATACCGGTGAAATACTAGTAAGTACATCCTACAGAAGTCGCCACTAATTGCTATACGGATTGCAAACTCCTTGCACAGAGATATGAACCTGGGAATCATGATCGTGCAGCTTGTGGAATTGGACTTTTATCTGATGGCTAAGTTTGTTTTTATCCCCATTCCCCTTGAACTAATCGGATGCATTGTATTGACATTTTTCAGGTTCATGTCTAACCCCATTGTCTGAAAGAGTTACAGGCCGGATACTAATTTAAGTAACTATTCGCTTCTCCAGCTTTGCTAAAGTCTGACTAGAACCGATACAAACAATTCGCGTCGATACCGTCGAAGTTCACGCGAGGGCATGATAACCAGTGTAACCAACCCTTAAGGTCAACGGTAGGTCATTTGTCCTTGCTAACTTGTCTTTGCGTCAGGCTGATGGATGAAACTTGACTAAAACAAAGGTCCACTTCAAAACATATGGCTAAATTGCTTTTCTTATATCTCAAAGATCACTGTCATGAATTGTGGACACTAATTTGTAACAGGCTCAACCCTTTGACGAAACGCCAATGTTAGTCATTCATCAAGTGAGTCTCCCCTTCTATTATTCCGCTAACATTATATCTTAGACGTCGAACGATTCACATAGAGCATTTAAAATAGATCCATTGGTGAGTCTGGCCCTTATTCTTGGCATGCTAATCGCTTCTAGTTTTACCCGTTGATGCCTAGACTTGGGGCCATGTAGGAAACAAAGCGGGGGGATGGTGGCTGAGGGAACGTAGATATGAGGTAAGTTTACAAGGTTGAATTGATGATCCTCTGTTCTTCTAGAATGGGCTGACAAGAATTTGGTCTAGGAAGCCTTCTTACTCGTATTCAAGCACCCCGCATATCGAGGACCTAGTATGGAAATAAATGAATAGGCAGCGATAATTCGTGCAGGAAGTATGATATGCATACTTCCAGCATACTTACTTTGGAAGGTCTAGCATAGCCGGGAATCTTGGTGCCTCACGTTAACTGTAAACAAGTAACAAATCCGGGATCAAATGCCTATTTTTAGGTGCTGATCATTTGCATCGTAACTTCCCCTTCCTTTATAATTCCCCTCCTTCTCCCCTCACCAGATCTCTTTGCAAGGCGAAGATGCTGGACGAAAACCTGCCAAGTATGATATCCTAGATCTTTTATGTTTCCTAGTCACTTTCGTGAATACGTCATCATCTCCCCCCGAATTCTGCAAACTGACTCCACCTAGCGTTCTTCTTAAAGAATAATTCGCAGACCCCCCAACAAAGCACAATCTATCATCGCCAGCATGGAAATGAAGCTGAACCGGCATATACCCTCAAATACCTCGATCCTACTGCTACAACATCACAAAACCGATACGGTGTCGCCCTGTACGATCCTTACGTCCCAGACATCGTCTACGGCGAAGTCGCCGTAAGCCCCGAATGGACACAACCAAGCTTGTCGGCAGATACAATTCGAACGAATGGCGGTAATCCTCCACCTCCAGAACCTATTCTCCCTACCGAGTTCTCAATCCAACTCTATAACCCCGACCAACAAATTTTGATCCGGCATCGGCCCAAGACGTGGAACAAACCAGCGCGATGGGAGTTCGAGATGCCACAGCGCTCATTCCGAGTTCCATCATCTTCCACACTAGATCGGACGCAGAGTGACCCTGCGGCGGCCGACGTGACTCCGAAATTGCGCTTCAGTTGGCGCAAAGATGGGAAACTGTCCAAGGATCTCTCGTGTTTGCTTCATGGGAAATCTACCACGATCGCAGACACCAAGAATAAAAGTCGGGAGCCGGATATCACCGTCGCCATCTTCCAGGGCCTGAAAGAGTTGACACTCTACGAACCGAATCTATACCGTGTGGAAATGGAGGACTTCAAAGGCTTGGAGGTCGTCTTGTTGCTCGCAGCAGTGGCCATTCGCGACATTTTCTTTGGCCCAGCCAAAGAAGCGTTCCACATCGTCCCGCCGGTGTCCACTGTAACAAACAGCAGACCACAGGCAGCTGTCCCTGGTCGCAAGAGCCCGAAGGCCCAGACCCAGGCAACCGCCGCTATCCCAGCTCGCAAGCCCGAACAAGCACGAACATCGATCTCGAACCCCCAGTCTCCCGCATCGCAGACACGTCGAAAACAGGACGAGCTAGCAGCACAAGAAGAGCGCCGAACACAAGATCTCCTTGCAGCGGAGCGACGAGAACAAGAAAAAGCGCGACGGCAGAAAGAGGCGGACGTAGATAGCGAGACGAAGCGTCTACAAAAGATTTACGGACAAGAAGAGCAGCAAGTTCGATTACAGCGTCCCGATCCATCTCCTTCCTCACGACCAAATCTTCCAGCCCGTCACACCGTGCCTCAGGGGCCATACAATTCGCATCAGTACTCCCAGTCTCATGCCTATCTCAGCTCTCAACACCCTCCACAACCTCCCCAAAATACTCGTCCGCAATCATATTACCCTCAAAGCCAGCCGGCCCCTACTTTTGCCAATAGTCCATACCTTCAGAATCCTGCTCGTCTCGACCCCCGTGCCCAATCTACTGCCAACTTTGGCCCGCCTCGGCCACAGTCTACTGTAGGGCTGTATCAGGTGCCTGCTAGTTCTGGAGCGTTGCTGCCAGGACAGCCACCTCGGCCTCAGCTTCAGCCTAAGAAAAGCGGTTTCTTTGGATTTAGGAGGAACAAGGAGGAGGGCAGTCCTCCAAATAAGTTGGATAAAAAGCGGAGTTCTATGTTTTGATCTGAGTTTACTTTTGATACCCTGCAACCCTGGCGCTTTCGTTTTTATCTTCTCTTTAGCATTTTCGGGGCATTTTCGCTTGCACCCTTTCTCACGTTCATGTTTTATGACTGCATAAGAGCATTTACATTGAACGAAGCAATATATACCTCATGAAATACAAATCATTTTCAAAGAACTTGATTCCTGCAAGTCAAAATTGATGCGATATGATAAACTAGAATTTTGGTCGGATCAGTCTTTGTTACTACAAGCTCGTAGCAATAGAATCAAGATTCCGCCATCTCAGCCGCGTGCGTGGTTGAAGGACAGGCTATGTAGAAATTGCGTGAATCGTTGAGTAAACATAACTTCGTAAATCTCTGTTATTGGAAGAACCTCCCCTTTTAGATACCATAGAAACCTTGGAAGCCTCAGAGGGTCACAGCACAGGCACTGAGGACACCACTCTCCTTGATCAAGTCAGCAGTTACGTGCGATTGAACCACCCGATCAATTCCCAAAATCATGAGAGCTTCTTTGTTTGCAGCGCTTGTATCCTTGGCTGGGAGCTCAACGTTCGAGCCAGTACCTGTCAACTTCGAAGAAACGGATGATACAGTCATGGAATTGATGTTCACACCCTCTCTGCCGAGAATACTGCCGACAACACCAATCTTGCCCGGCGAGTCATAGTTCTCGCATATGAGAAGGATGCCTTTTGCTTCAAAGGATGCTTCGAAACGTCCCAGCCGCGTTATCAGGGGTTGACCACCCGAGCAAGTCCCCGAGATGATTCGCTGATGCGATTGAGGTGCCTCCGCAGAGCTGTCGGTTGTGCCAGGAGCTCGTGATGATGTACGAGACGGTGGACGTGCGACAAGCGTGACAAGGGACGAGTATGAGGAATTGTCCTCTGGATCTCGAGCAATCTGCTCTGACACAAAAATCCCACGCTCACGGGCCACCAGCTCAGCATTGACGATGTTAACATTGAATCCCTCCGCACCAGTAATGGGTTGGAGGAGGCCCTTTATCAAGGCGGCAAAGAGCGGCTTGGTATTATTCATGCTGGCCACTTCTCCTCGGTAGATAAGATCGAATGTGTTCCGAGCCATAGATCCTCCAGGCATGGAAGCGTAGTGTTGAGTATACAAGCTACCCATTTTCTCAACAAGATGGACAAATGGCTGAAGCTTCTGGTACTCTTCGGGCAAGATGAGAGGGGCGTTGACCGCACTTCGTGGCAGCGACCCCTTCAAAATATCAAGTACTTGCTCGCATACATCCACAGATACATTTTCTTGAGCCTCCACTGTAGATGCACCGAGGTGTGGTGTCACAATTGCTCTTGGATGTGCAATTAACTTTGCTGCAGTGGACTTGGAATCCGGTGGCTCAGATGTGAAGACATCAATGGCCGCTCCAGCCAAATGGCCAGAGTCCAGAGCCCTGAGCAAGGCAGCTTCATCAATAGTTCCACCCCTTGCAACATTGAGAATATGAGCACCGGGCTTCATCTGTGCTAATTCCGCATCGCTTATCATTCCCCGTGTTGAGGCAATGAGTGGAGTATGAATTGTCAAGAAATCTGCAGATGCCAGAAGCTCGGGCAACGACGAAATCAAGATGGCCGAGGCTGCAGCAGCAGCAGCAGGGGGCGCATATGGATCCAGAGCGTGGACAGTCATACCAAGACCCTTTGCAATACGAGCCACGGTCAATCCTACTGCGGAGAAAGTCAGATATATTGTGCGAATTGAAGCAAGAGCGGAAACACCTACCTTTCCCTAGACCGATGATTCCCAAGGTCTTTCCCTTTACTTCCACTCCAACGAATTTACTGCGCTCCCATTTCCCACCCTTGAGGCTGGCGCATCCTTCGGGGATTTTTCTTGCCATTGACATCATGAGGGCGATGGTGTGCTCGGCGGCGGCGCCAATATTACCAGAAGGTGAATTGACCACAACAATCCCGAGCTTTGTAGCCTCTCCTACATCTAAAGAAGAAGAGGTAAGAAGTCATATTCCTCATTTGATGGCGAAACAGCTTACCGACATTGTCAACTCCTACACCGGCTCGAGCAACTACCTTCAATCGTTTAGCTGCTTGCAACACTGCAGCAGTAACCTTGGTCTCCGAACGGACGAGAAGAGCCTCGTAGTTGGGGATGATCTCGAGTAGTTGTTCCGCAGACAACCCTTTGCGCTCATCGACTTCCAAGGAGCTGCGTAGTAAAGCCAGGCCATCTGGTGAAAGCTTCTCAGGTACGAGGACCTTGGAAAGAGCTTTAAACAGGGGCATGGTGTAAAATAGATAGAATCCCAATTAAGTAAATCCCCGAGGAAAGCAAGGACATGTTTAACATTGAAATGGAAGGAACAGCTTTGGTGTTCTTTTACGGCAGGCGCGACCATGTACATCATCCAGGCGACGCGGAACGCGGGGTAACAACATCATTCACTGATTGGATACAAAATACGAAGTTTTCTTTGTTTCTCAACTCGTACTTAATCTCCCATATAAAGTGGGACGCAACGGCAATCCTTGGCAACCTTCTCCACTAAGCAATGCGGTAAATCCACCCATTAGCCATGGCTCTTGTTTTTCTTCCTCTAATCAACTCATTTGAAGACGACATTCGTTGCCAAATACATAGCGACTGATTGCAATGCGACCTCCAAGCAACCATGCTGATTGATTGAGTTCCTTACACCCCGACCATGGTGGGTGTACCACATAGTACAGGCTGTGCTCTCTGTCGCGAAAGACACATCAAGGTGAGAAGCGTCATGTTCTGATCAGTCCCTTCAATGTGACACTCCCACTGAGACCCCTGCTTCAATGCTAGTGCGACGAGGCAGTCCCCGGATGTACTCAATGCCAGCGATATGGCCGTACCTGTCCAGGATACCGACGCACCTTCCGATTCCAAGACGAAGGCCCGAGTCTCGCGCGTAGAAATCGCTCTCTCCCTCGCAGACGAGGTCGTGGACAGAAGGCAACCCCGACCACACCGACTCCCGCTGCCCCTGCAGCTGCATCTCCACCTGCACGGCAGATCGAGACGCTCGGGCCCATAAAACCGCCGAATGATGAAGGTACCGGAGTCGCGCCGGTGTTGCGCGATAACGCGATCGCGTTAATGCGCCGTCACTCGGCGACAATTTCGCTGGATGAAAATGTCTCACCGTCGCTGGTGCGTAAGACATTCAAAGCGGCGCAGCCACAACTGTTCCTGGATTTCATCAGTGCATCGTTTCCCACCTTGTACTTTCATAATCAGTTCCGAGCGGGCAGGGGCCCGGGCTTTGCGGAGCATATTGTTATGAATTTTGGTCAGGATGCGTATTTGGATACTGCGATTTGCTGTTTGAGCTCGGTTTATTTGGCTCATCTCACGCAAGACCCGCTTCTTCTTCGTACTAGTCGACGGATGTATGGTGTTTCGCTGGGTGAGACCGTTCGTGCGCTTTCAATTGGTGGTCAGGCCACGTCTGATAATATGCTCTGTACTGCTATGATGCTGAGTGTCTATGAGATGTATGCCCAAACAAGCCCTGATGCCTGGGTTGTGCACTCAGATGCAGTGAGAAGGGTCATGATGAATCGCGGTGCCAGTCAACACAAAACGGGGGTTGGAAGATCGTGCTATATAGCCTTTCGAGGCTTTCATGTTGCTACTGCCATCTATCTGGGGAAACCTTGTTTTCTTGACCAGGAGGAGTGGCAGGACTATGCTGCTGAAGTCATGACAGAAGATTCCCAGAAGCCGGGGGAGTGGGCAGCTTATGCCGACATATCTGACAAGGCTTTTATGGAGATAGCCAAATGCCCACGATATATTAGCGAAGCCAAAGACCTTCTCTGCAGCACAGGGTCAGTCCATGCCGTTGAAAATCTAATGCAGCGTGTTAGAGATGCTTCTCGACGACTGCACATCTTTAGCTCTGAGCTG
Organism: Penicillium lividum; assembly: GCA_028828245.1. Classification (NCBI taxonomy): domain Eukaryota; kingdom Fungi; phylum Ascomycota; class Eurotiomycetes; order Eurotiales; family Aspergillaceae; genus Penicillium; species Penicillium lividum. The sequence continues at coordinate 2,190,275 of JAQJAG010000002.1, forward strand.
CGCGCCTGCATCAGCGCCCATAGCCAGCGCCAGCAAGGGATTATTCGACGTCCAGGTACCTTTGTCGGTCCCGTCCCCGAGATATTTCCAGACACCGGACCGTCACTCCTTCTCCGAGGAGCAGAAAACATACAAGGCACTCTCCGTCAGCTGCGTAGCCGTCTGGAAGACAAGCTACGTTGTCGGGTCGTTGAAGATCTCTCGCCCCGGTCAGGGACGGGCACGCTGAGCGATGGCAATGTAGACACATCATCGCCACCGGTCAGTCCTGATGCATTGACGGTGCCGTTCCGGATATATTCTGAGATTGGTCGTGGTCCGTCTCAAACATCGGATCGGAATGACCCTCGTGCGGTGATTTGGTTAGATCGCGTTGCTTCGTCGATGGGCGTTCTAGGGGCGGAACTCATTTCGGAAAATGCGGGTCCTGTGGAATGCGCCGAAGAAAGCGCACAGGAGACATTGATACCCAGCTGATTTGGCGATAAAGAGACTTCGGCAGGTGAGAGGAGCTGTGTAATCTCTCTGCATGTACAAGTTTTGTGAAACCCAAGGTTATTTTCGGCGTCATTCATTGTGATATTTACATATATTTACAATCCCACTTAATCACTGAACACCGATACCGATCCTTTTCCCGAGCAGGAAAGGATTTTAGTAGTCCATAGACTCCTCCAACAGGCGTCTCAGCTCGCCTTTCTCAGCTTGGAGCTCCTCACTCAAATTCGGCGCTAACATCAACACACGCCTCTGCGGAAGGGTCCCCTCAACTAAGCCATCAATATCCGAGGACTTGAATCCCAGATCTTTCAAACCACGCGGTTGGTCACCCAACTTAAGCAAAAACTCGGCGATAGCAGCACCTAGCACCTCGCCTGCGCTCTCGCGCTTCACATTCGAGATATCCACACCGAAAGCCTCAGCAGCAGCCAAGTGACGGTCTGGATTCGATGCAGCCGTGAAACGGAAAACAGCAGGCGCCGTAACTGCGACGGACACACCGTGAGGTATAATGGGATGATCGACCTCATAGCCACTGTGCTTATAGCCAGGATTCTGGCTGGAAATGGGGTAGCTCATGCCGTGGCACAGGTGAACACCTGCATTACCAAATCCGACACCGGCCAGAGTGGCCGCGAGAAGCATATTAGACTGCGCCTCGTGGTCATCGGGATCTCTCACTGCACGGGGGAGGTACTTGACCGTGCTGCGCAGAGCTTGCAGGGAGAAGATATCGGAGATCGGGTTCGCGCCTTGGTAGGCGGGACGGTTGATGGGATTTGTGGGGCGTGGGGTCCGTTCGTTGTATGGGATTGCGGTCCATGATTCGAGTGAGTGGCAGAGCACGTCGAGGCCGGATGCAGCGTGGACGGCCGATGGCATAGTACGAGTGTTGAGGGGATCGCAGATTCCAAGTGTAGGCTTGAGGGCGCGGTGCGCAATGCCTGTTTTGGCTTTCTTCTCGACTAGATCGAAGATGGCTGTTCCGGTTGTCTCGGAGCCTGTACCAGCGGTTGTGGGTACGGCTACTAGGGGGAGTAGTGGCTTGGTGACTGGGAGGCCTTTGCCCAGTGGCGCGTTGACAAAGTCCAGGAAGTCGGCTTCCGGGAAAACGGTATAGAGATTCATGAGTTTAGCGGTGTCAATGACAGATCCACCACCGACAGCCAGAAAGGCATCGGGCCTATACGGCTTCGCAAATGCAATAGCCTCTCGAATACTATGGAGCCATCTTAGTTAGCCATTATCGTCAATTTTCAAAGTCAAGATCAACCTACGAGCTGTCCTTGGGCTCTGTCCGGACCTTGTCAAAGATGGTAAATTGAATACCCTCTCGTTCGAGTCCCTCGACGGCCTGTTTCATAGCATTCAGCTTGGCCACATTGGAATCAGTCACAATGCAAACACGCTTGGCGCCCATATTTGCGAAATCCATGCCGACTTCCTTGGTGGAGCCAGGTCCAAACCGAATACTAGATGCTGCCATTTCAAAGGCATATTCCTTCTCGCGCGAGGGATCCACAGGAGTCGCTAAGTGTCGGCGGACATTTTTCAACATTGAAGGAGTCTTATGATGATGGTGATGATTGGAATTGGAGTGACAGGGGCAGTTCGGTGGGTGGGTGTACTGCACCGTACGCAGTAGATTCAGCGCGCGGTTGGCGGCCGATGGGGCCACTCGGATTGCGGGCGAGACCATTTTTCTGAATGTATATGTGTATGCTCAATGGGATAATTCTAGAGAGTTGAATTTAGGATTAACTGAAGATCAAGGGAGTTTCGAAGGGTTGGGAATGTGCGAGTTGGAGAAGTGGGGAAAATGCGGGGGATTACAAGTCGGCCTTCTGGCCGAGGTTTACATCAACATAATAAGAAGTTTCAGATTTTGACTATTTATCTAGGAGCTCAGTATTAATTTCCTCACATTAGTTTAATCTAAACGGAAATCCTGAATTTGACCAATAACCAATAGCGCTTGGTTGTTCTCGTCTCGCCCAACAGTAACAGCCGAGGTATTTCGGTGGATGACATCAGCCCCACACTAAACATCGGAACGGCTTATGCTCATGCCCCAAATTGGAGATCTCGCAGAGTACAGCAGATATTCAAAATTGCATTCCTATTCAAGATTCCATGCATATTTGCGTTCCGTTCAATCGTAGAATTTCATCTACTTGCACTCCAACCCGATTTAACCCTTCATTTAAGTTCGTGAACCAGTACATAATCCTTCAACACAACGTCAAAATCAGATCATTCGCGGCCCTGTGCACACGAACACCACTACCAGGGGGTGGTTGTCCATTATTCCAGGAAATCAATGGTTCCGATGGCTGCAACGAAACACGGTAACCCTTGAACGGGTCGCCAAAGAGATCAGACAGATCGTACCACACCTTACCATCACCAGACAGGTTGTACGCGAATATAGTCAGTGGTGCATTTCTTAACAGTCCATCTCGAACGGTGGTGATCTTGATTGCAATCCCGCCGCTCTTTGGGTCATGGTGAAACGTCTCGATATAGCGCCCATTCGGCGCCGTCGTCACTGCGGGACCAATGGTACTTCCAACGGACCAAAGGTATATGGGGAAGTGGCAGTGGTTGTTCACTATGGCACGGCCGACTATTCCAGCTGTATAAGCCGAGGATGATGTTTCGGAAGGCACAAATGATTCAGTCGACGGGAAATCATAAGACATTTCTGCATTGTCTTTCTTTATCTTGATGTCTGGCAGGGAGGCTGCCAACGTAGAAAGGGATAATATCTGGAAGATCTTTGAAAGCTTCATGGTGATGGAGGTAAAAGTTGCAGCGATGATTTTGAGACTGAAATTGATGCTAATATTGAAGGAATCTCGAGATCAACGTCGGCTTTATAGCCTGGTGTTCTAACATGCGGAGCTTCGCTCAGTTCATATCGCATCATGGGGGGACGCAACATTCTGTGGTCTTGTTTGTATTGTCTATTCTACGAATTTCCGGTAAATGGAAGTCGGCGTCACATATCACTCTCATGAAGCACAATGAAGTGGTGCTCAAGTTACACAATGTCACAAAAATAAGATATCACGATCGATTAATAGCAAACACCTGTGAATGTTACATCTTCAGGCATAGACGTTCCTTGAGGGTCATTTGGCATGGAATCTCGTGGACCTTGAGAAAAATATCAAATTACGGGCCAGCACCATCGCTTCCAAATGTTCAAATATGAATCTGTAATATAGGAAACAATCCGGTAAATAATAAGCTTAGAAGATGTAGAATGCAGGTCCATTATGATTTAAATATTCAAAGTGCCCTTAGAATGGTAAATATCTGCATGTGAACGCCAGCATGGAACAAGTGTCATTGATTGTAGTATACCTTGCAATGTTACTCTAGCTTTGCGATCAATCGCTCTCCCCAGTTTAATAACGAAGATGACTGAAAACGTGGACCACGGAATATGTAAGAAGGTTCAATTGACTTGAATTGACTCAAATCTCGGTTCATTTTGACGTGCCACCAATGAGCCATACGGTGTGCATTTGGGCGAGTAAATTGTGGAATCACACTCACTTACATCTTGGAAGGTCGAAGTAAGTGAAGGTAGCAATGAATATCTGGGTAGATACACTTCGCTCTGCGACGATTCAGTATACAGCCCTGATAATCCCAGAGAGGGGGGTTTTTCTCACTACCTATAAGCATGTTTTCAAATAAAAATAATACTCGTGAGATCACTTTCCAAAAACAGTATGTACAAAAAACGGCATCGGTCTATTTTTAGATGCTAGAAGATGCTAGACTTATATTCAAACATCATGTTCGCCTGTTCGGTGTAACCCGAAAATCATAGCGGGGAAAGTATATTCAATGAGGTGGAAGATATTCAACAAGGAGCCAAAGAGTGGCCCTACTATGAAAGCGAGAGTGGCCTAGAAGGAAAGAATATCCGAGCTACCGAGAACATTGCTGCCTTGAAGAGCGACCACCTGGATGTAGTTGGTTGTCAGGTTGGCCACATCAACGGCAGTCTCAAAGCCAGTCCGCTTGGCAGTGCTGATCTGCTGGTTGTTGGTCGAGTTCTCGGAAGAAGCCGAGTAGACAGCCCAGGAATCGTAATCGGTTGCACCGTTCCAGCTCATATAGACAGTAGCACCGGTGGAGGAGGTACGAGTGACATTAAGTGAAGCCTTCCAGAAGGGCACAGCACTCCACTCGAAGCGGTAGCCACGGTAAGAGGCAACATCATTATCCGGACCGAATGCGCCACTGAACACGACATTTCCAGCTCCGTCGTATTCCTTGACCTTGGAGATGGAGCCGTAGTCCATGAAGACGTGTCCATCTGTCTCATTGAGAACCTGGTAGCTGCCCTGGCTAACGGAGTGAATGGTGTCATTGGGGTCACTCAGTGAGCTGAGGCCAGTAACAGTCTTGTTGATGAGATCAATAGCCAGGGTCACACCAGTTGTGGGGCTCACGCTGTCGGTCGGAGTATTAGCGTTGTTGAACAGGCTCAGGACCATACCCTCATCTGTCTCGTTCCAAACACGGATGTCATGCTGCCAGGAGAAGTTCGCGTTGCCCACTTGGGTGAAGTCAGCACCATTTTCGCCGCTAACCTGCCACATCACAGAACCGTTCTCAGCGAGGTAGTAGCCAGACCACATATGACGAAGAGAGACCAGGTGACCATTGTTGGTGGGGGTGACGGCGTTGATGTGATAGGCATCGTATGGGTTCTCTTGAGTACCAGCAGTGCCACCCAGCGTCTGGTGAGAGGAGGTCAAAGGAATATCATCTTCATGATCAAGTGCGCTCCAAGAGTTGACGATTTCGTTCGTGGCAATATCTATCTCGTAGAAATGGCTGTCCAGCATCCACTCCGATGATGAGCCACCAATCGAAGTCAGATTGTGTTGAGTGACATTATACGCGGTGACCAGAATCGTATTGTTTGGGGTGATGCTACTTTCATGCAGGTCGATATACGAGGTCTTGGTCGAGTTGTCTGGGGTGACGAAGTTTCCAGTCAAAGTGACTGTATGGATTTCTTGGTAGGTGCTGTCGAGAATATGGACAGTGCCGTATCCGTAGCCGATATCCAACATGTCGCCAGCCCAAAAAGTGATCACATCAGAACCGTTCAGCTTCTGGACCATGAAATTGGAGGTAACCTCTTCCGGGCCTTGATAAACCAGGTTACCCGCATTGTCGTAGATTAGTGCTGCCTGGCCAGCAGGTTGCACAGATCCACGAGGACCGATAAAAATAAATCCTGGATCAGTTGGCCCGGTCTGGTTGATCAGGAGCTTGGGAGGCTGAATATAAGTCGAATTGTAGGTCGAATACGGCCAGGCTGCAGCAGTGACTGACAATAGCAGTGCACTGCTGGCGGTATACCACCAGGGTGCCATTTCTCTCAGATCAAAAGGTAAACAAGGTAACTTGAAAAAAGGTGCAGTCCAAAAAAGATATAGCCTGAAGTCGAAATAAAAGAATGACGAGAGTGAGTGCAATGAAAACGTGCTTGTCCGAGTAAAGGGCAGACGTCTCTCGTTTTAAGGAGATTAAGATCGAATGGTACCCATAAAAACTCTGCCCTGATCGGCAATTAGTGACGGTCATTGAGCATCAAACCAACCAGAACAAGCAAATCGAAGTGATCGTCTGTTCGGATTCTCGTTCCATGGGAAGGGAACCCCCCGGACGTTTGGATAGAAAGGCTTGGCTACCGTCATTGGGTGGGCCACATTTCTGGAGCGTGGCGTCGTGAAATATTATTCGATCAAAACAGTCAAGGCATATCTCGCAAATCTCACTCTGGGTCGAGGTCGCTGATTCGCCGGTGGTCCGAAATGGCCCTTGGCTGTGAGAGGTTGCAGCCCAAATGGGCCTGCATTGAGATCAAGTAGAAAGGTTAAAGATCGGGTAAAAGCTAGCCGATCCTTCAGTGTTTCGCATAGTATTCTTCTGGGCCAGTGGCAATGCCGAAGACCCTTTTCCGCCACAAGCCGGCTATGCCGTTTTGTCTGAGAGTGGAGCAAATTAAAGCATCGGGACTGGCTGATCCTGTGAAAGCCAAACTTTGGCACATATCTCATGTGGCAAGGATAAACGTTGCCCCTGAACTAAGAGGAAGTTTCCATTTATGCTCGATAATCTTCTCCCGATGTGAGACCGCCACAGGGAAAGAACCAATTCAGAACAGCCCGTGAGCCCGTGAATCCTCCAGTTATCTAGCCTTCTACCAAGTATTTACTCGATTTTCTCTTGCCATAGCTACTTACAACCAACCACGATTCTGAAGTCGCTTAATTACCTGGTATCATCCCAAAGCTTGGTTTATGCTTTCGGAGATTAAGCCAAGATATAGTGCAATCTCACATACATACCTGCGCACGAACCAACACACATGGATTTATTTTTCAAAAGCTTCCACTGATGGCAGTCTTGAACTATCTTATGTGTGAATTTTGTGATTTGCAATAGTCGGTACCTGATACTAAAATTAATCTGTGAACATTTTTATCAGGCTGTGCCTTTCACTGTTGTTGGTTTCTAAAGGCAATATATCGATAATTGATTCCTCAATCTCGCATATATTTTCCGAATATGGTGAATCTCCCATTTGACTTTGGGATAGTATGAGTTTCACCTTTGAAGTATATCATAGCCAAAAAGTAGTAGGGTAGGTACTTGGTCAGATAACCAGAGCATCACGGTAGCTAATATGGTATATTGTATGTACCTAGATCTGATATAAAAATATGTTTAACCGGGTGTTTGCTCGAACTTTGGAAGAGATTTAAGCAGCATGGTTCGCTTTAGCTTGATACTGAGCATGATGCATATGTTAATGATGGCGCTTTCTCCACAAATATCGAGTCCGGGGTTATATCTGCGGGGTCCAACTCCACCCACCAATGGCAACTCGCCAACATCAATTCATCCAGTATACAGGGTCCGAGCACGCCATGGAAGGGGCCCAAGGTACGTTAAATCGGACTACTAATACCTTAGCTCGACCTATGCACCATTCTAGCCACAAGCATCGTACTAGCCAAGCCCCTTGCGCCCCCAGGACCGAGCGGGTTGGCTCGACCGCAAATCAGCGGTTACAATCAGCTGGTCAGTCTCCGCTCTTACTTGGCTATTCTCCGTGAACCAATAAATACTAATGCTATGGCCAACTATGTACTTGGTTAGATTTGCGAGCCGGTCGGCTCTCGCGTCGAGCTCGGACAGTTTATCTGGACCGTTGTGTTGGAGCCGGTAGTTATGGGAATATCAGCAGGGAATTTCCCAGGTGACCTATCAAGTATGAAAACATCATTTCCCCTCATTTACCCCAGACTTTTAATTTTATTTATTCAATACGATCATTGACGAGGCATTTGGGGGTGAAATTTTATCTTGACCTCGCACAAAATTCACTTGTCTAATCTCTCTCTTACAGTGTCCTTTGTCTGCTATTCACTCCCTGCATCTTTCAAAATATCAACGTCATGGGTCGCAAGCTTGGTCTCCTCCGGGCTGCGTATCTGGTCTCTGCCAGCTGCATGGGCTCTTTTGCTTTTGCTTTTGACACGGGCGTCATCAGTAAGTACTTATATGGAGAATCAGAAAGACAAGCTAACAGCTTCTTACTTACTATAGGTGGAGTACTTTCAATGACCTCGTTCGAGGAAGACTTCAGATACAGCCATTATACAAAGGCCCAGAAAACAACAGTCAACTCGAACGCAGTCTCCATTCTCCAAGGCGGGGCCTTTTTTGGATGCTTCCTCATTTCCCCAGTTGCCTCCTATCTGGGTCGTCGCACAGGTCTGATCATCAGCTCCCTCATTTTCACACTTGGTACAATCTTGCAAGTCATCAACACACATACTCTGGGTACTTTCTATGCTGGTCGTGTGATCGCTGGCTTGGGTATCGGCGCCGCAACCGTCTTGATCCCGATGTTCGCGGCTGAAATGTCCCCCAAGGAGTTCCGGGGCCGACTGGGAGCCTGTTTCCAGCTTTTCTTTGCCCTCGGGGTTATGATAGCTTACTGGACTACATACGCGGTCAGTAAAGATCAGGCTCCGGGTACTAGCCAATGGCAGACAGCTCTAGGGCTGCAGCTATTGGGTTCAACTCTGCTGCTCGTCGGAATGTGCACCGTAAAAGAGAGCGCACGCTGGCTAGCATCAAAGGGAAAGTTAGAGAAGGCACACGAGTCCTTGAAGTGGGTACGTGGTGGCGAGGAGACAGAAGAGCTGGAGAAAGAATTTCAGGAGATTGTGGCTGGCATTGAAGAAGAGGCTCGTGTCAAGGAGAACCTCACATTCAAAGAGCTGTTTCTACCAGCGAACCGATATCGGCTTTTCATAGCGATTACAATCCAGCTCTCGGCCCAGCTAACGGGTAATACCTCTCTCGCTTACTATGCCACTCAAATATTTTCGGCCGTCGGGGCAGGTAGTTCTGCCAAACTCGTCACCGGATGCTTTGGTATTGTCAAGGTTGTTGGCGTCCTCACATTTCAGCTCTTCATTCTAGATCGTGTTGGTCGTCGAGTTCCTTTTATGGCTGGGGCCTTCGCCATGGGCTCTTTCATGCTCATCATCGCCTGCATCCTGGCTACTCATCCAGTCAGCTCCAATACTAGCTCGTCAGGCCCCACCTCGGCAGGCATTGCCTGTATCATTATGACCTATGCAGAGGCATTCAGCTATAATATGTCGTGGGGACCTCTGCCATGGCTCTACGTTGGAGAAATATTCTCTAGTCGCACACGGGAGGTTGGCCTGACAGTTGGGGCAGCATCGCAGTGGCTTTTCAATTTCATGATGTCCCAGGTGACCCCACACGCCATAACTAATATCAAATGGCGGATGTTTTTAATGTTCGCCATTTTCAACTACGCTATCGTTGGGTACTCCTGGTTGGTTCTCAAAGAGGTATGTCAGATCCAGAATACTTTGGGTTTCATGCATGCTGCTAACTTTGCAAACAGACTTCACAGCACTCATTGGAAGAGATGCAGGAGGTCTTCGGTGGCAAAACCGCGGAGGAAAAAAAGCTTGAGACTTTAGAGCATGCGGAGTATGTGGGTGAAGAGGCCAAGAGCCGGTCGATTCCAGGAACCGTACAGCCAGTGTCAACGCCCACCAACCGAACTGCAAAGGAGTAATTGATATCTGAGTCTTCGTTTACTTTCCTACTATCGATACTTCATCGAACTCCAGTATAGAGGCGGTCATTATCGACTAAACGTCTATATGCGGTTCGTACATAGCGATCTGCATATCTGTATTAGAATACTTACATGATAGGCTTTCCTTCGTCATTTTCCTGTTCCTCAACCTATCGGCATTTAATCATACGCCATGATTGTTTTTTGAAAGTGTCATATTTCGCATGATTCTAAGGGTATTGATTGTATAAGAATTCTTTCTCGGCGCAAAAAGCAAGCAATATTCGCGTGCCAGCACCGAATAGTCTATTCATATAAGAATACAGATATAGTCGAATCTCTTTCTATGATGGTCAATGCAAAGCATGGATCTCGAGACTGTTGTCCCGTCGCGCTTCAGCAGGTTCGGATGCGGAAAAATAGTTCGCCGAGCAGTTCCAGCACCATCCTGGGAAACCGCATTCTAGCTGACGCCGCAATTGGGTATCCAAAAAAACCCTAATTGCATGGATCACTTCTTTTTCATGATATCCACTCTGGGTTCAACGAGTCTTGCCATCAGAGGAGCTGGCCAGGCAAGGCTATCGGTGGGATCTTGGTGCACCTCGCCCGAGATAATAAGGTCCACAGTTGCAACGGCAACATAGCCACCAATGGCCGTAAAAAAGTGCCACCTATTTTTGATTAGATATTTGGATTTATATTTGGCAGACATCGGTGTTGAATGACGCAACATACCATCCATGGAATTCAAACAAAAATGCCAAGGGCAGACCGACTGCGTGTCGGATTTGGGTGAGGTTGCCACAAGCAAATTCATCAATGAGCCACACACAATACCCAAAGATGAAAAAAACTATCACCTGTTAGTCATGCTCGTCTTTTGTTCTTGATTGGGGAATAAAGCGTACAGCAGCCAAGGAATGAAAAACGCTGAATCTTCTTCCGAAGGAATGGATCCGGAATTTGTTCAGGGATCATTTTGATCGTATATCTGGCAATCAAATATACTGCCAGCCCAAACGACACAGCATGCACAATGAACTCGTCCATGACCATGTGGACGACCATCACAATGGTAAACAAGGTCAGGAGAATAGCCCCAGTGATCTTGGTGCGGTACGGGCTGGCTTGAAACGTGAGAATCCGGTATAGCAAAGGCGTTGTCAAGAGATGCATTGACAATTCATCCGCTGGTAGTCAAATAGTGTAAGATAGATATAAGCAATCTGGGCAGGTAGAGACATACACATCTGCGTGGGATATTTAAGAGTCATATGATAGGCAGCAGAGCAGACGCCGACTCCAATCAAGCCGCAGTAAGACATGCGGCGAAGACCAGCCTGCTGCTTCTTCCGAAGCTGGACCAAGCCATATATTCCAAAGATCACTGGCGTTGTTAGTGAGAGATTCCTTTCGGGAATAACCGAGATTCAGTCAACGCACTGTAGATCAAACTGCTGAATGTATTGATGAACTCCGCGACAAACCGAGTGATCACATAGTCCTACTTAGAGAACTCTGGTATTAGACGGCAAAGACAGGCAAATGTCCTAAGAAAGACAGGTTTACCTCTTCGCAAAAGCTGGGGCAAGTTAATAGCTGATCTAGGGATAGGATTCAGTTGGTCTGGATGCCAACTTACTTGAGATAAGAGGTTTGGGGGCCCCAAAATGGATTTACAGAAGAAGCCATCGTGCCAATAATGACAATCACGCGTGGGATGCCAAGAAAGTTGTGCAAGAGGGACTTGAGTCAACTTTCCCAGATTCAACAACAACCCGGTCAGAGCCGCGACCGCCCCAGCCGCACGTGGCGGCAAAATGGAAGCCCTTGACACCTCGACTATCAGGCATTAAATCAATTCTGACGTCACTTTGTCCTTTTCTATAGCTTCATCATAATTCTACTACTTTATGAACCATAGGCAGTGTTCATGTAAAAAGTAGAATACAGTAAAAAAGAAAAATGAATCTAACACTTAAGTACTGCGGTAATTGTGATCTAATGTAAACATTGGAACCTTGCTCCTGTGGATTATTCCCCATCTCCATTGATGTCCCCAAAGCTCCCCCACCCTCGGAGAATTGGTTCGGAGAAATAGTACTCACGTGAACGTTTGATACAATATTTGCTTCCATTTTCTCCTATCCTCACTATTGCTACCCTGGAGAAAAACAATATTACTCCGAGTCTAGATCTACGCTTGCCACAACGATTACGTGCAAGGGCCTCTGCGATCTAACTTGAACCCCACTTGTACATCAGAATACGCATGGGCCCGTGAATGGTAAGGTGCCTTGTCTCCTCCATATCTAAACGGAGGAAGGAGAGGAGAAAATTCACTTGTGGATCAGGAGGACATCCAACGTTACGGGGATAAACCCCGCGATGATATTTCTTGTTTGGATCGTACTCTATTTGGACCGGGCTAGTCAACGCCATTGAGATGTCATACGAATGGACTGTATATAACTTAGTCTTTGGTTTTGAGAGGACATAAATAGACAGTTGTTTCCCCCATGCCGAAAATTAAACCACACCATTCTTCTTTCCAACCAACCTTGCTTCTTATACTTATTTTCTCAATTTGAAATCCCAAATCACATTAACCATGGACTCCATCGATATCCCCCAAACGCAAACAGTCGCACTTGTGCGCAGCCTCGGCGGAGAGGTTGAGTTCAAAACGGATTATCCCGTCCCTTCCCCAGATCGAAATGAAGTCCTCGCCAAAGTGCTCTACAGCGGTGTCTGCCAGAGTGGTAAGTACACCCATCATCATGTCCCACAATGATCCTTATTCAAACGTTCTTGAGATCCTCCAGCTCACTCCTTCCTTCTATTATAAAGACCTTCACACCAAGTCTGGCACAGCAGCCGGCCCAGACGGAAATCCAATCACTAACATCAAACTGCCCCATGTCGGCGGTCACGAGGGAATCGGACAAATTGTGGCCATAGGCCCGGATATCACGCACAGCACGGGGATCAAAGTCGGCGGACTAGTTGGAATCCGCTTTGCGAGTCGCATCTGTCGGCGCTGTGAGTTCTGCCTTGCGGGTACAGAGCAGTACTGCACGAACGCGACGAATCACCTTCATCATGAGGATGGAAGCTTCCAGCAGTATATTGCGTTGGATGCAGATTATTTGACTGTGTTGCCGGATGATATTGATCCAAAGGTTATGGGACCTGTGCTTTGTGCGGGGTTGACGGCGTATAAGGTGTGTGCAACAATTCAATTCCAGTGCTGTGACTAATGATAGCACAGGCAGTTTTGAATGCAAGCCTTCGGCCTGGAAATTGGCTTGTGGTTGTGGGGGCAGGTGGAGGCCTTGGGCACTTGGCTGGTAAGAGTCCCTTTGGTGGCAAGTCGGAAATTATACTGATGACCGGCTTCTTCTCAGTACAATATGCCAGGGCGCAGGGTGCTTTGGTTATTGGCGTGGATACAGGTCCCGGAAAGGCAGATTTCGTTCGCGGCATTGGAGCTCAGGAGTTCATTGACTTCGCCACCGAAGATCCTATTAGAAGGGTACTGGAAATCACTGGTCTGGGAGCACACGCGGTGGTTGTGACTGCTGGTAATGCCAAGGCATTTGCTCATGCATGCGAAATGCTGCGAGTGGGTGGTACGCTCAGCTGTGTCGGAATCCCACCAGGTCGACCCTGTCTCGAGACACCAATTTGCACGATTGTCATCAAAGGGCTGAGAATCACCGGTAATCTGGTGGGTTCTTTGAAGGAATGCATGGAGGCGATTGAATTAGTGCGACGTGGCGTGGTGAAGCCTGTCGTCAAGGTCCGCCCATTCAAGGACCTGCCGCGGATTTATGAGGAGATGGAGAAGGGAGATATTGCAGGACGTATTGTGATTCAGCTCACGGAATGATTTGGAGAACATAGAACCAGATCTAAATATCAGCATGTGATACAAAGTTTTCATAGGATCGAAGTTGCATTGCTCTTGATGCATATTGGTGTTCATCGATTTGTCTTGCCAGTAGCCGAGCGGGTGCCATGACAAGAACCTCAGCCGTTTTACCGCGAAGAATCGACTTTAGAATGGCGTCCTGCTCTAGGAAAGGCAGAAGTTTCTGGTAGAGGGCATGCAAGAAGTCCTGTGGGCCCAATTCAAATCCTGGATGTGATCCAGCGGAAGTAAGAAGCACGGTGTCTGCTAGAGAATTCGCAACTTCAAAGCACTTCAACAACTATACTGTGGGTTAACTCCATTTCCCATGAAACCACCATCACAGGTACAGCGTACCTGGTCTCGCCCCAGTGGCAATAGATCGGATTGAGAAAAGTGTCTTAAAGAGTGTAGCAGATCACGACCCACTTGTGCTGGAAACGAGAAGCTCATAATGGATGTGCTGAATGATGAGGATAGCAGGCCTAGCGAGAGTGCTTTTTGCCAGAGGATTGTCCTCATCCACTCACGGGTGATGTGACAATCTGCAGTTCTTGTTGAAATTTGATCTGCGAGTTTCAAACACAGTGTGGACAGCCTTGCCTCGGTATCAGTCAAGGATAAGGTGGGGTCGGTTCCGACCTCAAGTTCACGACGAACTGATATCTGGTTGAAAGCCACGAACAACTTGACGAGGTCCAAAAGACCTTGAGCGTGGACGTCGATACCAGGGGTATTCTCAAGATCTTCCAAATGTGGTGAGTCAACATATGATGGTGACAAACCCAGGTGCATTGCATACCCTCTTTCAAATCCATAAGCAAGGCTTATGAAACATTGATTCTAGAATTCTCACCTCTCTGATACCCAGAGTAACGGAAACACCAGGTTTTCATTCGCAATTAAATCATCAATCCCATCATTCAACGGCCCTGGTCCATCCAGTCGTAATATGCGGGCGCCGGAGATAGCTTCCTGAATATACATCATCGCCGATGTACGCTGATTTACCTTGGCATGGTAAACGTGCAAAAAGAATGAGACCAGAAGGCTGCTAATATCCAAATGCTCCTTGTGTCTTTCACATTGACCCCGTATACGCAGACAAGCTTGTGCCATGGTGGTGCTATCAATAGTACGTGTTCCATCCCCCACGGGTCCGAGATGCAATTGCGCCATCGTCGCCGCACAGAGTGCCGTCGCAAGACACGCGATGTTCTCGGTCTCGTGCCCCATATTCTCTGGGTCAAAATCTTCTAATCTGTGCAAGAGAATATCTCCATTGAGAACAGGCCAGACGCTATATGAATACTGCTGATAAAGACGAATTATCGGTGCTAACACCGCCTTCGATATATAGCTCGGACCGCAGTCATTTGACGGCAGAGTGAGTTCAGCATGGTACACTGCTTTATCGGTCTCCCAGGATCCATGATGCTCTTCCAGATCGCGTGTCCGACTAGCTGCTCGTCTAGCTTTGGGACCTCTCTTCCGAGGGGGTGTGAGATAAGTACAAGAGACGCGCTTAACGGCATCACGACATGTGTCACAAGGCCAGGAGCCACTGCACTTGACCTTCCGAATGATACAAAGATCGCAAGCTCGTTTAGGAGGCATGGAGTGGGTGTTCCAGTCATAGAGATACCTTAAAGCCTTTCCAAGGTTATATGCGGAGTCAATGCGGGGCTGCCTCGGTGTCAGATGAGGTAATCCTCGACTGGACCTTCCATGAAGTCACTGTGGATTTTTAGCACATAAAAACCCGAAATTATTTACCGCTAAATCCAATAACTATAAGTAGAAGTACACGGCCCGAGGTATACCTTTCTAAATCTCTCATTTTCTTCAATTCTTCTCCGCATCGACTCATACCGGAGTAGATTATATCCGCAGGGTCCACTGGCAAACAATATCCCTCCGCACCACCCCCGGACCAACTTGACTGGAACCATACTCCCTCCAATTCTCACATCTACACATTCAATTATGGCTCTCTCAGCACCCAGCACGGACGTAAGTCATCTGAACCAATTTAAATTATCCTAGATCAAAAGCTAATCAACCAACAACAAACAGGCACAAGTCCTCATCGCCGAAGAAACAAGCCCTGAGCAAATCTTCCAGTCCTTCACTGCCGATACAGCTTGGAAATTAGGAAATGCCCTCCGCAACCGCATCCTCTCACTCCCCGACAGCCAACGCAAGCCATCCCTGATCTCCATCGCCCTGGCCACCGCCACAAGCGGCGGCGGAAGCCTCCACATCCTCTTCCAATCAGTTACGGAAAGTGGAACAATCCCCGATAACGAGAACTGGGTGCGACGGAAGCGGAACACTGTCCTGCGGTGGGGTGTGTCAAGCTGGACGATGCGACAGAAGGTTGCGTCGGGGCTTGGATTTGCTGCGAGCGCTGACGCTATTGAGAGTGCCTTTGTGAAGAAGTTCGCTCTTGCGAGTGGAAATGGGGGTTCTGTTGCAGATGAGTATGCTATTCATGGAGGTGGATATCCTATTCGTGTGCGTGGGGTTGATGGGGTTGTTGCTGTTGTGGTTGTTAGTGGATTGAAGCAGGAGGATGATCATCAGGTTGTGGCGGAGACTATTAAGGAGCTTGTTGCTCAGGGAAATTAGGCTAACCACACACAATATACTTACTCCGCGGTATCGATAGATCTACAGAACTAGGGTACTTAAGTTACGATTTGGACAATTTGGTATGGAAAAGTCAAGTAAATGTAGAAGGTATCGTGGTATTTGGAAGAGTCCAATGACTCGTGCGGCGAAGGATACCAACCTCGCGCAGATTCAGGAGTACAAACATAAACAGATAAAACAGATAATAAACTCCATGGGTAATGCCTCAAAAAAAGAGATGATTTTACAGTTCGTCATGGTCCAAGGGCTCATCATCCTCGGTGGGAGCAGAGCCGTACAGCTTGCTGGTGATCGGGTAAGCGACACTAGAGAGCTGCTCCTTCTGCTCCTCGAAGTCCTCGGCGGTGGCGGTGGCAGCGTTGTCCTCGAGCCAGTCGATGGCCTCCTTGACAGCATCCAGAATGGTCTGCTTGTCATCCTCGTCGATCTGGCCGCCGAGACCTTCGTCGTCGTTGGCCTGGTTCTTCAGGCTGAAGGCGTAGTTCTCCAGACCGTTACGGGCCTCGATCTTGGCCTTCATAGCCTTGTCCTCCTCAGCGAACTCCTCGGCCTCGGCAACCATGCGCTCAATCTCCTCCTGGGAGAGGCGACCCTTGTCGTTGGTGATGGTGATGGACTCGGCCTTTCCAGTGCCCTTGTCGCTGGCGCTAACCTTGAGAATACCGTTGGCATCCAGGTCGAAGGCGACCTCAATCTGAGGGACACCACGAGGGGCAGCAGGAATGTTGGTCAACTCGAACTTGCCAAGCATGTTGTTGTCCTTGGTCATCGAGCGCTCACCCTCGAACACCTGAATCAACACGGTGGGCTGGTTGTCAGCGGCAGTCGAGAAAATCTGCGACTTGCGGGTAGGGATGACAGTGTTACGGGGGATAAGCTTGGTCATGACACCACCAGTGGTCTCGATACCGAGGGTAAGAGGGTTAACATCCATAAGAACGATATCCTCAGTGGCCTTGTCACCGGAGAGAACACCACCCTGGACGGCGGCACCGAAAGCGACGGCCTCATCGGGGTTGATACCCTTGCTGGCCTTTTTACCACCGAAGTACTCCTCGAGAAGAGCCTGGACCTTGGGAATGCGAGTGGAACCACCAACAAGGACAATGTCATCAACCTCGGACTTCTTGACCTTAGCGTCCTTGAGCACCTGCTCAACGGGCTTGAGGGTCTTCTTGAAAAGATCGACGTTCAGCTCCTCGAACTTAGCGCGAGTAAGAGTCTCGGAGAAGTCCTCGCCGTTGTGGAAGGCCTCGATCTCAATGCGAGTAGACATCTGGGAAGACAAAGTACGCTTGGCCTTCTCAACCTCACGCTTCAGCTTACCCATGGCCTTAAGATCCTTGGTGACATCGACGTTGTTCTTCTTGTTGTAGAGCTTGGTGAAGTAGTCCATAACACGGTGGTCAAAGTCCTCACCACCCAGGTGGGTGTCACCAGCGGTAGCCAGGACCTCGAAGACACCGTGGTCGATAGACAGGAGGGAAACATCGAAGGTACCACCACCCAGATCGTACACAATAACCTGGCGCTCGTCGCCAGTCTTGTCCAGACCGTAGGCGATAGCGGCGGCGGTGGGCTCGTTGACGACACGGAGAACGTTGAGACCGGCAATGGTACCGGCATCCTTGGTAGCCTGACGCTGAGCATCGTTGAAGTAGGCGGGAACGGTGACAACGGCGTGGGTGACAGCCTTGCCCAGATAGCTCTCGGCGATTTCCTTCATCTTTCCGAGAATCATGGCGGAGACCTCCTCAGGGGTGAAGACCTTGGCCACCTTGTTCACCTCGACCTTAACGTTGGGCTTGCCATCCTTGTTGACAACCTTGAAGGGGAAGTTCTTGGCGTCTTGCTGGGTGACCTTGTCGTCAAACTTACGACCAATCAAACGCCTATTTCATTTGTTAGCCGGTCTGGTCCATCAATCTTCCAGTATATTCTTGCCACTCACTTGACATCAAAGACGGTGCGGGTAGGGTTGGCGGCGTATTGGTTCTTGGCGGCGTCACCGACGAGGCGCTCATCATCGGTCCAGGCGACGTAAGAAGGAGTAATACGGTTTCCTTGGTCGTTGGTAAGAATCTCGACCTTGCCATTTTGCATCAAACCGACACAACTGCAGAAATAGTTAGCCACGTGTCATTTTGGCCTCATTTTACCAATGAGAGAAGAAAAGCAAATCCAAGTAGTCAATGGGATCACATACGAGTAAGTAGTTCCCAAATCGATACCAATAACAGTGCCATAGTTTTCCACGTCGTTGTCCTGAGCCTGTGCGCTACCACTGAACAGGGCCATGGGCGCGATCAGGACCATGAGAAGGTAGAAGACGGTGGTCCAAGCGAAGGGCTTGGACGCGCCATTGCGGTTTGCGATTCCCGCCATTGTGATTATAAGTGTTAAAGATATTAAATCAAGATTCTTTCGAACCAGGAACACCCAATGGGGGAGGAAGAAAAAGTAGAAGCTATCGAGACCGAAGCTTCACGCGCTCTTGGTGTAACAGCGCAGAGTTCAACACAAGTGTTGTACTCAAGGACCCTCAAGGTGGGTTTCGTAGGGTGTGGGTGGGCGGTCGGAAGGGGAATGAAGAAGAGAAGAGGAAGATGGAGCAAAAGAGGGTTACTTGTATTAAGGGTTCGAATAGCGCCATGCTGTCCTTTTCCGTGGACGCTGTTCAGGTCACTCCTTGCGTGTTGATTGGTGGAGAGCGGGCAACCTGGTGGGTCCGGGACCAAACTAAAACAAATAATCGAAATTGCTAGAAAGAACAGTCCCGGGTACTTACACTTGGCTGAACCACTATTTTTGAACATGTATATACATTTTGAAGAAAAAGTTGGAAGAGAAGTGACCTGTACAACTAAAAAGTCCATTGAGTACATCAATCTTGGGGACCTTCCTAGAATGTACGAAACTACACAGAGATCGACAGAGCCGCAGGGACTACGGAGTAGAAACCGTCGATTCATACCGCATACCGCCTTCTCTGTACCAACATTGAATTACATGGACAACCTTAAAGAGAATAGAAAACATTGAGGTGGGATTATAGTAGATTGAAGCATAGGCCTATTCTAATAACCCAGCTGCCACAGTCGATCCACCGGCACGTAAAACAATCCTCGTTGGCGCCTCGAGAGGCACCGCGGTATCCATCTCCACAACCACACGCGCCACTGTGCCTGGAGCCACAATTTTGGGCCGCTTCTTGATGGGCAGGCCCGACGCTTTATCTAAAGTCGCTACCAGTTTGCTGATCCGGCCAGGGACATGAAGACGACCTCGGTGTACATCCACAAGCATGGGCATCAGATGTTCAAAGGCCAGAACCTTGGTGGTAAAGCTGGTGATGGTGGGGATTGGCGAGGATGAACGACACACCACGTCCCCAGAGCGCAAGTGCACTGGGTCGATATTGGCCAGGTTCAACACCACATTCTGACCGGCTACAGCCCAATCACTGGTCTCGCCGTCTACCTCTAAACTGCGAATCAAGGCTGTCTCACCACTGGGCATCGTTAGGATCTGATCGCCAACTTGTAAGCTGCCAGCGTCCAGGCGGCCTGAAATCGAGATCGGATTCTGCACGCCACCACGGAAGACATCGCCAATCGTCATACGCAGTGGCTTATCAAGCGCGTGGGTGGAAGGCTCCGAGGTCTCCAGTTCCTCAATCAATGTCCGGCCAGCATACCACGATGCGTGGGGATCTTCACTGCGTCGGCTGATGTTGTCACCCAACACGCCCGAGCACGGCACAAACGAAATGTTCTTTTCTTGAAACCCAGCCGTGGTCAAGAATGATGAGATTTGCTGCTCGATCTCCTCAAACCGGGCCTTGTCCCATTGGACTGTATCCATCTTGTTGACAGCGACCACAATCTTCTGGACGCCCATGCTGCGCACGAGCAAAGCGTGTTCTTTAGTCTGGCCCTTGAGGCCTGATTCGAACTTGCCCACGCTAGAATCGATCACCAGGACCGCGAAGTCTGCCTGGCTAGCACCAGCAATCATGTTGGGTACAAAGTCTCGATGCCCTGGGGCATCAACAATGGTGAATGCAGTGGTGTCGGTCTCGAATTGGTTCGTCGCAATA
Organism: Penicillium lividum; assembly: GCA_028828245.1. Classification (NCBI taxonomy): domain Eukaryota; kingdom Fungi; phylum Ascomycota; class Eurotiomycetes; order Eurotiales; family Aspergillaceae; genus Penicillium; species Penicillium lividum. The sequence continues at coordinate 2,210,618 of JAQJAG010000002.1, forward strand.
TCGATTGTAACACCACGTGCACGCTCCTCCGATCCCTGATCCAAAACCCACGCCAGGGCAAATGAACCCTTCCCGATCTTCTCCGCCTCCTTGCGATACTTTTCCAGTGTTCGCTGGTCTATCGCCCCCTGATCTGCTAACAACCTCCCCATCAACGTACTCTTTCCAGCATCGACATGCCCTAGATTCCGGTTAGCAATATATTCCAATTGGCATGGTAAAAAAATATCCTACCAATCACCACAAAGTTGGCAGACTTCTTCCGTGTTGACTTGTTGTATTCTGCGAGGACATCCAAGTTCTTGCTTTTGACAGTCACTTTCTCCGCTACTGAGAGATCATTCATGTCGCCAGCAAGATCGGCTTGGCCCTTCTTGTCGCCTGCCTTGGAGGCAGGAGTTTTGGACTTGAATCCTACACGGCATTAGGCGAGTAGATTTCAAACCTTTCTGCGAATCGCCAAACCTTTAGCTTTATTTTGAGCATTGAGCACCACATCATCGGGGCTAGGACCTGCAAAGTCAAAAGGTTCAGTATGGTCCTGCCCGTATAATTGGAGCAGATCGACGTTCTGCGAAGGGATGTGGCTAGGCTCGGCCTTGGTCGGTCCTGATTGATTGCCAAGAATGGCACTAGCAAACATGGAGGGAGCGGCACGGATCTCAGGCGGCGGTGTTGGCTCTAACTTTATGCTGATCTCTTTTTCAGCTTGCCCCAAGAATCCGGTTTTGACAGCTGGGACAACATTCACGGGTTCCGGTGAAGTCGGCTTCTGGGCTGGTGCAGGCGCAGGCTTTCCCAGTCGCCGCAGCCCACCTAGACCTTCGGCAGGCTTCGGTGACTTGCTCGCAGCGAGCCTGTCGCGCAAAGAAATCTTTTGTCCAGCCGATGGCTTTTCGGATTGACCAGGCTGTGACGCTTCTGGAGGGGAGCTAGCCTTGCTACCTTCTTTCTGTTTGCGCGCTGCAGCCAGTGCCGCAAGTTTGGAAACCTTGCCCCCAGCTTCACCCGCACCACCCAGCAGTCCCATTCGTGGATATAAAGGTTCTACCAATATATCCGCCTTTCGGTGGGGTGGAACATTAAGCCAAGGAGAGTCGCGAAAGAATTCAGCAGCCGAAAAGTGCGCTATCGGAGGAGAAATAGGTGCTGGATACACCGGCACTGGGAGACCAGTTAGAATATTTGCCCAATCTTCCAATGGTGTGATGTCAGTCGTGAAGTCTTGAACGTTTGAAAAAGATTTCCATGGTAACTGGGAATATTTTCCAACACACCTTTTAAGATCATCCCACAGGCCATTCCACCACAAGTCGAGCCCAGCCATAACACATTGAGAAACGAAATTATCCAAGCAATCGAATAGCTTACCTTGAGCTTTATTCTTCAGCGACGCAGCAGGTACTTGCTGCTTCTTGACCTCCTTCTCTTTTTTGCCTGAAAGAAAACGCCAATTAGCAAACGAATTCAGTGAACGAACCAGGGTGGGAAGAAAAACCTCGTAGATAAAAAACCGACTTTTCTACATCATTATAGTAGTGCCACAGCGCCTCCTGGACCTCTGTCTTGGTAGCGGTCACCGACGGCTGCCCCTCGCGGAGCTGCGAAAGGACATCCTCAGTGCAACGTTGTAGGTGTTCCTGTTCTTCGGGATCAGGCGAGTCATAACCATCATCGGAATAATCATCGTCATCGTATCCAACATTCTTCACGCGGTGTCTCGACATTGGCGCTTGGTGGGGGTCTGCGACCAGGCTCGGAAAGCTGTGAGCTGGTGGGGAGGGGCGGGGTAAACGAGTATTTCACAAGCTATGACAATTCAATGAACGAATGAATAGCTAGGAGCTGTTAGCTGGCTAGCGCGAATGATTCAGAAGAGTTCTTCGGTCACAGCCTCGGAAAAAAGGTAAGAAACGAGTTGAGGAGGAAAGAAGGTCTTGTTTGGACCCGTGACGGGAGCGGACCACGTCATTCTCCACTGCTTCTGTATCTACCCAACTCCCATCACCGTAACATGCCGACAGATCAGCTAAAATCACATCAAATGGCAGAAGATTAGAAATACCGAAGTTTCAGTAACATCAATTTACAAATTTGCAAATTTAAGATAAAACTGCAAGTTCAACACCAGGGCAGATTAGACATTTTCCCATATGTATATGCCATCAATTTGACAATATGCAGTATACAGTGTCCATTTTTTGAAAGATCAACGCTAAAAATAAGTCATCATGTCGATAGGCACATTGTTGTGGACACATGCACGATAGAATGCGATGGCCTACATGTCGCTCTCGATCTTTGTTCTCACTGAGAAACTTGCTATCCTGCCGACCATGGACTATCAGCATGTTGCCACCGCGCTCGCTATAGTGAACGTGTTTGGTAGGTTTCCAACATATAGACTATTCTATAACGCCGAGAGTTTCTAAATACTTTTTACTAAAGAATGATAGAATCGAGACTGTATGTATGTATGTATTTCTGTATTCATGAGTGAAATAGGCCGTACGTCTATACAGACCTGCTAGTCATGAAGGTCGCCAAGACCGAAAGAGTAAGGCAAAGGTCACCAAGCTAAAGCAAAAAAGACACATCTATCGCAATGGACTCTCACTAAAGAAGTCGCCCGAGCCGGGCCCAGAAAAGCTGACATTGCTTGGGGTGAGGGCGATCGATCGCCGGAAAGCTTGACGAGGGGTGCTAGGGGCACTTAAAGGTGCCGCATTTGCAGCGGCAGAGTTGGCCACCACGGTGGCTGCAGCAGATGCAGCAGCAGCACTGGCGTCAGGCGTAGAAGGGGTATTGCGGCCACTGCCATTCTGCAAAGTAACGGCAGTTCCGGGACGAGAAAGAACGGTGGCTGTGGCGTTCTTAGGAGGAGGGCGGAAGCCGAGTTTGGATCCTTCGCGGAAGATTTCTTCCAGCATCTGATTGGCGATGCCGGCGTCCTCGTATTCCTGGAACTTCTTCCATAGACGCATGGCCATGCGTGCATCTTCAATGGAGTCGTGTCCCTGAATATCCTCCGGGTTCGGTTCTTCTTGGATATACTCCTTGAACACAGCCCAGGCCAGATAACGAAGACTAAGGCGACGGCTCTTGCCGGGGTGGAAGAAGAGGTACTGGGTATCAACAGTTTGCGACTTGGGCACTTGGATGTTGATTTTGCGGAAATCCGAGGCTAGGCCATGACCCACAAAAATACATCCCAAATTGAGAAGAAGCCACAGCTTCTTGTACGCGGTCTTAAGCGGCACAAGATTATGTTCGCTAGTTCGCGGATCCAGGTCACCGGGCTTGATGCCAGAGTACTGTGTGACATAGTCGACAATTGGTTCGCGAATTGTGATGTAGTCATCAATGAAGGGCACACCCTCCTGGATACCTGAAGCACGTAGAACAGAGACTCGAGCAAGTCCGCTCTTGTTGGGCCGAACAATTTCTTGCGACCCATCGGCCTTGACATCTATCTCAGCTTTCTCGAGATCGACAAACTCGGTGTCGAGCGCTACGGGCGTACCAGGCTTCGGTTTTTCTTCCTCGCTAAGGGCGATACAAGACTCAACCTGGCGGCCGCCATTCGATGATACCCCACGGAAAAGTAAAGTGGTGTCGAGGGCATTCTTCCACGAGTCATCAACAGCGTGACGGGGATCTCGTGCCTGGAAAGCCAGCACGCAAGGCTGCTTCCAATTCTGTGTGAAGCCCAATGCCTCATCACGGTCCACTTCGGTAACCAAAAAGTCATTGAACAAGTGCCATTTGCTTGGTTCCTGGGGTTCTTGCTCTGAGACCGAGACATTGACAAAAGACACCAAATGCGGCTTCTGGTGTTCTGTAATGTCAATCTCGGCCACAAGGCCTACCAGATCATACACTACCAACCCGGGTGTATTACTCTGCATTCTCAATTGAAGCTCTTCGCCCTCCAAGCACATCACTTGACCATTGTCAATGATTATACCTACTGCGTCAGGCAACCACCCAGGAATAGCCCACAGCCTGCGACATATGGGATTGGTTGAAACTGCGGCATTGAGAAGCAAGACAAGAGGCATCCGGTGCACAGTCTTTCGAATCATGACCTGTTGGTACCGACGGCAGTAGTTGCACCAACCGCGATTCTGCGTTTCACGTTCAATGCTAGCACGCAAAATATTGGAGAATCGGAAAGCAGGGTTGCGTCGCGCCTGTTTCATGTCCATGTTTGGGTAAAGAAGCTCATTGGCAAGAGAATTTCCTGGGCGAACAGTTTCATTCTGACAGAACATGCATCGGATCGACTCAGAAGCATATGTCGAGAGGCGCTGGTCCAGCTCTTCGGAATTGGGTTGGATGGTACGGAAGTCACACGATATCTGTGCCAAGAAGAAGCGATTCACCGCTTGAATAGCTGTAGAGAGAGACTTATTTGTAAGGTTTTCTTCCAATAACCCCATGTTAGAGGCCTCCCGGAAGCTGCTGAATAGTTTGAGTAGATTGGTCGCTTGGCAATTCTGGCCATTCGCTTTTTCCAACATGTCAAACAGGTAGCCTAATTCGCACAGCAAGCAATACTCAGAGATACAGGAGCCAGCTGCATGGTGGAGGGCGAGGTTTCGGAACAAAGGAATGAACTTAAAAAGTTGAAGGAGGGAGTTGGTAAAGGAGTTTGCGATGTGGGTTTCGAGACCAGAGAACCTCGTCTTGTTATAGAATCTGTATTGAGTGTAAGCAAGTTCCACGACTTTTCAGTGAGTATATAGTAATCTCTTACCGGAAGTCAAAATCGTCGACACCAAACCGACTGTATTTGATCTCGACATTGCTGTATTTGAGCAGTGGATCATCATCACTCCCGCCGTTGATCTTGGCCCCCGCCAGTGCCTCAGCCGCATCAGCGATTGAACCATCAGACTTGGATTTATGATGATCCCTGGCCTTTTCACTGAGGAACTTAGGTGCAATCAAGGCTGGCTCTGCGGTAGTCAAAGCGCGAGTGTTCTCGATCTGGTATCGTCGTGTCTTTCGTGGATTCGGAGCACCATGGCCCAGTTCTGCTTGGCGCAAATATGGAAGCAAAGATTGATCGAGTTGTGCCGGTGGGCTGCCGACCTCGAATGTAAGATGACTGGGCCATGCCGAGAAGAGGCGATCGTGGTAATACGGCATTCCGACCATGTTCAGCGGGGTCTCAGGCGACCAATCAATGACCGGCGATCGAGTCGGTACGTCTGCGAACTCAGTTTCTTTGCTCATTTCATTGAAATGAATCTTAGTTGGTGAACCCCAGAGATGAATCGAGCATTCCGCGTCGTTAATGGCTAAGGCCTCTCCAGAAGGTGAAATCTCGAGTCCAAGCATCAAGGTGACATTCGCTTGTCGTAAATTGACAGAGTTGGGGTTCATCAGGTCGACAACTTGGAGCTGCCCAGTCTGCGACGCCACAAAACTCGTCGTATGTAACTTCGGGTGCATTCGTACATATGCTGCACCAGCATGGAATGGAATCGGAGGCAAGGGTGTCAATGTCTTCAGATCATAGACATTGGCCAGCGGATCCACAATTGAGGAACCAAGCTGGCGGACTGAGAAACCACAGGTGACCAGCAAGTCGTTTCGCGCATCCATGTCATTTACAGCAGTGCCATGCGCCTTCCAAGACTTAACGACGCTGAAATCTGAAAGACTGAGGGCATTGACGGATCCATTCTCTGTAGCCGCGCATAGATACCGACTTTTCTTCATGAGCGTGTAGTTATGCTCGGTAGGCAACTTGTCAACAATCGTACCCTTGTCAATATCGATCGTAAACATCACACGCTGGCAACCCGCCACCAGTATCCGGTTTGTCTGTGCTGTAAAGCTCATGCATCGAAGATCGACCATCTCCTCATCGGCAATATGCCACTGAGTCAAACCGCGTCGAGTTATCATATGCACACTGCTCGAAGACAACGAGATCACACCGCGCTCGTGAAAAGCAATCTGTCGAACCATGCCTTCCGCGACCGGGTGCGCTCGCACAGAAGTATATCGTTGAAGTTCGGGACCATAGAAAGAAGTGATGCGGCCCTAGCAAGAAGACAAAAAACCAGCGCATTAGTTAACCCTTTCCTGTCTTCCACAATTCCATCTCAAGAAGTAGAACTGTAAATGCAACTCACATATTCATTTCCAGCCCACAAAAGTTCCATAACATCATCAAATGCCACCGCCGTCGCATTCGTGGGCATCCCATGCGGACTAGGCGGTGGCATCGGGATACGCGATAGCTCATCCCAATCAGCTTCCATGTTGGCAGCCTAAACCCAGGCACGCAACCCGGATAAATTTTATCTTATTGGCGTCACTTGTCGAAGTCTTTTTGTCAAATTCAAATTGCCTCGGGAAGTGTGCCCTTCACCCTCGTGGGAATGCGCCAGGGCCGGGCATCGTCTGCGAGCAAGGACGCGACTGCGGGGAAGGTGGGAGCTATTGGGCAGCCAGATCGGATAATCGTTCGATGGTTGGATGCAGGGGCCGTAATCAAACGTTCGCGTTGTAGGTGATGATATATGGAATTCTGTGGCCTATGCCAATGCAAAACTGAGAGTGGCCGTTGAGTACGAGATCCATATTGTCGTCCGCCTACTGTTACAGAACTGAGGTGTCTAATGGTCACGTGGAGATATTACCGATAACGCTTTCAAAGTTACAATATCAAATCACATGACCTCTGATATATGGTTTACACTTCTATGGACTGTAATTGTACAACCATAAGGCTGCGAACGAGATGCCTAATCATGATATCTACTATCTAATACTAGTTGCACAGCACTTGCGTATGTATTTTACCTAGGCAGTATGCTCAACCGGTTAGTTCATATGCTTAGGTAGACCAAATGTTAGATGACAACCTAATTCAAATTGCAATTAAAGACCTCAGGACATATTCGAATGGGGAATGTAAGTTTATTAATCAGAGGGACCTCATATTGCTACCTAAATACTAGGTAACCTGGGAGGGACCCGAGGTAGATATAAAAGGCATAGATAAATGCAAATTATGTACTGGTAACATGCTGTAACATGGACTAGCTGTGAATGACCGGCTAAATACAAGTTATCTAGACACAGAAAAGCCTAGCAAGGAATGGGGCAACGGTGAGCATCCGGTACACGTGAGCGAACAATGAATATTGGAGTACCACAACGTCTAATATTTATTATCCGTTGGTCAAGTAGAAACCCCTGCCATTTATCTGTAGAAATTGGCAGGGTTTGAGGGGGTATTACCACCCTGCGGAGTTTGGTATGCCTGGTATTCTGCACCACCTGGCGGAGCCAAGGGGGCGGGGTTAAAGGCAGTGTACTGTGAGGGTGGCTGCGCTGATCCAGGGACAGAGGGAGGCTGGTGAGAGGGTGCTTGATGAAAGGCCGGGGAGTTGGGGTATGGAGGCTGTTGCGGTGGTTGCTGTGGTGGATATTGGGATGGGGATTGCTGAGATGCTTCTTCATCCGAGTAGCCTTGGGATGAGTATTCCTGTGCCTGTGGCGGTTGCGGATGTTGGAATTGTTGGTGGCCGACCGGTGGCGCTTGGCTGTTGAGAGGGTAGCCTGGGCGCTGGCCAGCAGGATGTTCCACGGGGGAGTCATAAACAGAGGTGCCCAATTCTTGCGGATTGTCATATGTAGATTGAGGACGGTGGCCAACAGGTGGATAAGATTCAGACGAAGGTGCCTGTTGCGGCATCGGCTGCTGCTGAGGTCCACCTGCAAACTGCGCACGTGGATCGGGAGAATGAGACGCAGGACGGTAAGGGATTGTCTGCTCCGCGACATAGTACGCATTTGGCTGGGCCTGTGGGGGTTGGGATTCTAAAGAAGACTATTAATTGTTGAACTCTCAAGAACAGTTATTTAGGGCTGTACTGACCTTGAGGTTGAGGGCTAAAGTATCGTTGGTCTGCTTGGGGAGGGTATCCAGCTGGAGCAGCACCGGGATACCCATACTGTGGCTGGCCAGGTCGTGCATATGGCTGTGATGGGTGAGCCATGGAAGCCTCTAGCAAGGACTCGTAGTCACGGCGGGCTTTGATGAACTTCTCATTAAGCTGGGTGAATTCATCTGGAAGTCGTGAGCATAGTGTCCTCAACATACAGGGAATATGTACGAACCTTTCTTCTGGGAATATTTCCCAATAAGCTCAATAAGCTTCGGCCTAATAGCAACAGTAGAATGGTAGAGATTGGTAATCTCCTCATTCTCCTGCACATTAAGGTCTGAGCTTCGAGTACTCAGCAGGGTCAGAAGTTTCTCGACGTTCTTAATCTGGCCAAAGACATCGCCCTCCATCTGCACCTCGCGCTGTAGCTCCTCGACGGTAGGGTCGGTAAGTTTCTCTACATAATTGAGAGGGAAAATTCCCGTCTGGCCTCTCAAAGAACCCTTCCACCAGTCCTTGTAGACCGATTCCAAGACAGCAATGATATCACCCTTGCGGAACTGAAGTTCTCCAGACTCCGAGGGTTGGAAATCGAATAGGGCGCGGACCCGCGAAACAGTAGCAGCCGACGTGCCCGATGGCACAGGTCCGGTCGCAGCTGCCGGTAACTCGGCTGCCGGTGAAGTAGTTTCGGGTCTCGATGTAGCAGCCGCCGCAGATGGGCCGGCCTGGGCAACGGGGATTGGAGGAGCCTTGTCCTTGACAGAGAGAGCCAATGCCATTTGCAGTTCCTCATCCTCCTTCTGTCGGTCAATGTCTGTAATCGCACTCTTTATCGGCTTTGATGGGGGCTGAAGGTTGGGATCTGCAGACATATTAGCGAAATTTCATGCGGAATATCATCATAGCACAAGTATCTTACTCGTCGTCTTCAACTTCATGTATGCTTGCTCCATGATCCCAAAGTCCGGGTTAGATGAAAACATCTCTGTCCATTCTTCCATCCTTTCCAGAATCTTGGACTTGACTTGTTGGTGCGTGTTCTAAAGAACAAGATGCAAGTGGTCAGCAAATCGAATTATTCAAGGTCCCCACGACGAATATGCTTACGCGATCACTTGCCAGGCGCAGGAGCGCATCGGTAAAGCTTCTTGAGGCTAACTCGCGATGGATCTTAGGGCCACAATTCTGTGACAGCGCATTACCGAGCTAGTATATCGCAATTAGCAAATCAGGTGGCTAGGGCTCATAGACAGCTGATTGTCATACCTCAAGCGTATAAAGTTGCACATTGGCATTTCTGTGAGCCATTCTCTTGATCATGGCAGCAACCGCCTCTTTTGCACTGTGCAACCAATGAGACTTAGCATATAAAATTCCAACACTTGTGAATGTTCACAATTTCAAGAGACCACAACACACCCTGAATCTTCGGCAGCAACCTTGTCGCAGACATCCTATAACGCAAAACAACAGCAAATTAGCTTCAATAGCGGGAGCTCGTCGCTTGGAAAGACGCACAAGAATGTATTCCCAGTTCTCGGAGGTCAGGTTCTCGTCGGTCGCCTTGGCTATTTCAGAAATCCCATGGGTCAGCAATCGATTGTCTTTGACCAGGCTTCCACCCGTAAGAGATGCATGAAGGAATGTAGCCTCAGAACATGAGATTTTGTATAAAACTTACCGACCGCGTCATCGAAAGCATTCTGCTGAGCGCGAAACATTGCCAATTAGGTCTCGGAGTGATGTAGGGTAGTTGGGAAGTCGGGCACCGCTCCTCAGCGCTCAATGCGGGGAGTGAGGATGTTGCAAAGTGCAGGCTAAGTTGGGGTCCAAACTCAGGAGAAGCCCGTTTATGGAGAAGTAGTGATGACAGGGAATGGAAAACAAGAGATAGCAGAATATTTCACTCAGCACAGCAGTTTCACGATCGATGAGCAGAAGAGAGATGGTCTCTAGGTGCCAATGTTGTGTCCGGGCGGAAGTGGTGTTGAGTCAGCAATGACGACGGTGAAACGGCAGCTCCAATCCAAGCGTATCCCGCATTAGTGTGTCTTAGTACTATCATAAACCAGAAAAAATCTTATCTGCCTTAAAGGAGTAGAAATTTATGTCGCCTCTTTGATCACATTCGAAATTGCGCAGCTCTGGGAGTAATTATAGTGCCTTCTGTATAGGCTGCGGCATTGTTGCTATTCTGATTTGCTAGTTCGCCCGTGGCTGAATGTATACACCCCACTGGGTCCATTACTATGGAGGTACAGCCAGATGAATTACAAGGATATTTCCATGATTAATATGAAGAGAATTGCCATTCGTAATTATAGGAGATATTGGATGTAGCATTCTGGGTGCTTCCAGCACTTCAGTCTTTTGTTCTTCTGATCTCTCAGGCTTCGAACTAGTTCGAAGCCAGTGCTGAAAGTACATGAGAGATTTGCAAATCATTGCCAATCCTTCACAGCATGCAGCGGCTTGTGTATCAAATATTTTAGGTTGTCATTTTAATGTTTATATACATGGCCGTCTAACACAGATCAGACCAGTACAATGTATTGGAAGAGATGAGAAAATAGGATGATTGTGATATGACACAAATCCAAGAGAGACCTCTTGCGATCCAAACGCCGAATACGATAGGACAATTGCGTTTCAAATCCCACGAGGTGAAAGACATGTAATCAGTAGACAGCTTAAAGTCGCACCTGAAACACCACACATATCGAGATTCAAAACAGGGATGTAGTTGAAGAACTAACAGTGCTACACAAGACCCCGGGAGAATGGCAAAGATAAAGATAGACCAACAGAGGAAGACAGATCGGGGTCAAAACAAGGCTTGCGAGATCAGATCATTTTTTATCACAAAGAGATGTTCATCAAGAAATAAAATTGTAAACAAAATCAGTACAAAAACGGGCACTGCCACGCGGTTTGGGGTCGGCATGCCGAGATCTAGAAGAATCATCAAGAGTGATGGGGGTATCTGAACGAGACGGGAAGAGTGATATAAGGAAAAACAAAAACGAGAAGAGAAAAGAAGAAGGCTGGTCATCTAGCCACCACCCTTCTGCGCTTTCTCTTGGGCACGACTGATGCGAGCAGCCTTGACGAGAGGAGCCAGATGGTTGAGTGGCGAGCAGATGGCCATGAATGGGTGCTAAAGAACAGTCAATGATTGTACAACAGAAATGGGGTGGGGTTGTTGGCATACCTTAAGAAGGTCGTGGGCAGAAGCTCGCTTCTCCGGGTCCACCTTAAGTGCGAGGTGTAGGAAATCACGGAAGGTTGTGGAGAGGCTGTGTTCATCTTTGATGGTCGGTGTTCCGTTTGTGGCTATCAGATAGAGCGCACGCAGAGGGGACTCTGTCAGGTATGGTGGCTCGCCCTCAATCATCTCAATGGCCATGATGCCCAAACTCCAGATATCGACCTTGCGACCATATTCCTTTCTGGTGACTACTTCAGGGGCCATCCAGTAAGGAGTGCCAACCATGGTGTTGCGCTTGTGATGGGAGTCGTTGATTTGCGCACAGAAGCCAAAGTCGGCTGGAAGGAATTAGTTTCGATAATCCTGTCAAAGCAGAGAAGATATTGAAACTTACTCAGCTTAATGTTACCATCTAGGGAGAGAAGAATGTTATCAGACTTGATGTCACGGTGAATGACGCCTTTAGAGTGGAGGTGCTGGAGTCCGTTCAATGTCTATTTGACAGTTAGCATTGGAAATCCATGGGGAGATGATGGATAAAAACATACCTCTCGGCATACTGCTGCGATCTGGCCCTCGCTCATAATATTGTAGGTGACCACGTCTGTAAGACTACCACCTTCCATATACTCCATGACAACCCACAAATCCAGGCCGTGAAGGTAGCTCTCAAGGAAATTCACAATGTTTCTGTGCTTGCTGTCCTTCATTACAAGGATCTCATTGATAATCAAATCTTTCTTGGGCTGAAGATCCAGGTTCATCTGCTTAATGGCGACACAGTTGTTGTTACCATTTTCATAAGCAGTATACACACCACCCGAAGCACCCTGTCCAACCTTATTGAGGTTGTAGTATATTTGTGTAGGATCGCCTGGGTGACAAATTTGCAACAGACGCTGCCGCACATCCATAACGTTGCTTTGGCGCTTGGGCTGACGAGGGCGAGCTGCCGGGGGTGCTCGAGAAGCCGCAGAAGAGGACTCCACGGAGCTCTGGGGAACGTTTGTCGGAATTGGCGGTATTTGAGAAGCCTGTTGTGGTTGGCGCTGACTTGTGCTCCGATCCAGCTTCTTGGATGCGATCGCTTCCTGAGCAGCGGCCATGACTTGCTCCTGCTGCCGTTGATATTGTGTCGGGGAAGCCACGATATTCGATTCCTGGGGCTGAGTGCCGTTGCGAGAGCCAGAGGTACCCCGTGGATCGCTGGATAGTGGTGCTACCTCGGGAATGGGCGGTGTTCCCATTCCATAGGCCTCTGGCGGTCGCTGGGCCATGGTAGGAGGTTGCGGTGGGGGTCGCGAGGGTGTCATGCCGGGTGGCTTTGGAGGCGCTCGATGCGGAATGAGGCTGCCCAACGGCGGGGAGACGGCGGCAGACGCCAATGATGCTGGGGGAGGCGGTCCTCCAGGTGGTCCCTTCGGAACCGGTGGCGGCGACCGGGGGTTCTCAAAGCTTCCTTCGTGGTTCTGGGGGAAACGGGGGCTTCCTGGAGGCGAGGGTGGTCGGCCGTTATCTTTGCCATGTGCATTGTCGAACTTGTGCCAGACTTCATCGTCATCACCACGGGTGTTTTTCTCGTAGAAGCGCATGATGTCCATCATGGTCTGCGGGTGTTCTTCCTGTTCCTTCTTCGAAATGCCATTCTCCTGCAGTAGCCGCTGCCACTCCTTGGGCAAGCCCGTAAATTGGCCGGTCTGATTATCGTAGCCCACATGGGTGACGTGGACAGGGTTCTCCGGGGACGAGATCTTGATGTTGCGAGGCGAGCCCAGCATGCTATTCACGAAACTAGAGAAGCTGGCCTTTTTGCTTCTCCCGCCCCGGGTATGGCCAATGCCTTCATCGGAATGACGCTTGGAGTTGGAAGGCCGCTCAGTCTCCCGATGTGCCAAGGGATCCATCCGGGAGGGCAAGGTGGTGAAACTGGCGGATTGTCGGAGAAAGGAGCGGTGCCGCGGGTCTGGGCTTATCGGGCTAGATTGCTGGGAGTGCAGGGGCGGAGGGTTATGAGGTGGAGACAGGGAGTCAGTTTCAGCACTATTCTCATCTAATGCACTGAGCATGCCCCGTGTCTCGAAGGGGGTGGTCGTTAATTCATCCGAACTGTGCTGATCGTAGGAGAAGCGGTTCTGGCGGGCGCGGGAGCTGTAGCTGGGGAAAAACGAATGGTCGTTTTGTACTGGTGACGGGCCGTCGCTGTGCTGTTCAAGCGATGATGAGGATGACCCGTAGACAGCAGCAGCGTTGGATCTCGTGCGGGTGTGCTCGCGGCTGCTGTTCGAGGAGCGCGGGTAGACGGGGGCGGAGGGATGACGTTTCAAGGAAGATGCGCTTTGATGACTCCGAAGAATGCGTGAACTGAAGCTAGGGGACTCCTTTTGCAGTTTGCTCGAAGGGCGACGGAATTTCAATGAGAACCCGTCACTCATGATGAATGTGTTGTCTCTTTACACGAGACACCGATTGAAATTGGGCCGAGGGGTTCAGGAGAATTTTCTAACCAGCCAATTCGCAGAGATTGGGCTTCGGTAGGGAAATAGGGAAAGTACCACGGAGTTGCCAACAAACCAGGTCCTTTTTTTTTTTCTTTTCCCCTTCTCTTTCCAAATTGGAACGTCAAAAGAATGGAGAGAATCAATTCCAAGGGGAGAAGAGGGGCCCAGTTAACAGTTCAACTAACCAATGAACGGTAATTCACACGTGGAGGTGGGAAAAGGAGGTTCGGTGGCTGGGGTTTTTTTTCTTGGGGCACGATGACGCGGGGGGGCGGGCTTAAGTATAAAACTGGTTGCAATATCAAATTAATTTACCGAGTAGTTTTATTACTTTACCCATGCAGGAGTTATCACAATAGTCCAGCAAACCAAGAACTTTGACGCGTTTGACATCCCGAGAATCTAGATTTTCTGGACGCGGGTCGAAAGTGGACACTAAGGATAAGGGAATCTGTCCGTTTAATTATGATGTTAAATACTCTCCGGGAAACCAGATATGGTAAATATTCAAATGTTGAATATACTATGAACAACCAAGATTTTCATGTAGTTGGAGTTGGAGTTGGAGTTGACGTCTTTATCCTTTCTATCTGTAACACTCCAATGATTTATGCTTCGTCATCTCACATCGCCTGGACTTCCTTTTATCCCGAACACAACTCACTTTAAAGTATCACTCTAAAGTACTTCAAGATATCTACTGACTAGTGAACATTTCGGTCATAAGAAATGACTAAACAATCTGAAACGTCATGAACCCTGTGGAATGACAATGAATATGCAAAACCTTGGCAGGTGGGAATTTCTTGGCAAATCATCTTACACCGTGCCTCGGGTCCCCACTGCGGCAGGAAAGTATAATTTTCAAGTCAACAACTTCCACATATATCTGATTCACTCGGAAAAAGATATCTATGCTTCCTGTCTCTTTTTCCGCTTCTCTAAAGCATCCACCCGTGCATCAATCTTTTTGAATGACCAGCTCTCAAATCCAGGGGGGTAGACAAATGGCCGGAGATCAAATCTATGATCATCGGGGCTGTAGCTCTCTGCGTGGTAAGCCGGGGTGGCAACCGTCTGCTTGTGGCGGTTGATCTGGTAGAAATGGAAGAACAATTTCACCTTGTGAGCAATCTCGCGGGGGCTAAGTTTGCCATCGCCACCCCACTCGTCCAGAAGACGAAGAAACATTCCATATGGCCCCAGGTGATCCACTTTTCTCAGCATTCCGAAACGCGAGAGTTCACTGTAGGTCATTTGCATGTCGACCTCATCGCTCTGGACGTAATTCTCCGTAATAGGCTCCAGTTCGGCCGTTGGGACAGCATCCAGGAAGTCCACGAGGATGGGCATTTCAAAGTCTTTGGACGCCCAGCCGATGAATCGTTTAAGATCCACTTTACTAATCGAGCCAATGGGATTGATATCGGCAGATGAACAGTCGTATTTCGTCAGATCTGTCCCGATATTAGTATCATCTACTACAGTTGCGGGGGGAAACTCACATCCGCGGAGACATTCATCCACGTTGGAACTTCCGAGAACCAAAAGAGAGCCACCTCCGGGGCGGTTACGGACCTCACATAGCTCTTGGGCGAAGTAATATGCAAGCACCATTCTGGATCGCGCCTGGATATTCTGAAGAGCCAGATTCGACGTGTTCGAGCCTCCGTGAACTGTAGGAGATGGTTAGCATGTGAGTATCTTAGTGCGAAGGCGGACCCACCCTTGAATCTCGGCTCAAAGCCAGTGGCTTGAGTGAGGATGTTCTTCGTCGAGTTAAACATGTTATCAATGTTGACATCGGTGTGATACGACCCTATCCGTTCAGAAAGGGCCTTCGCCCGATCGCGGGTTTCTTTGCTGCTTTGGTTCTCCATTCCCATGTAGCAAGTACAGAAAATTTGATTACACAGCTCTTCTGCCGTCTCAGGGAGATTCGATGAGAAGGCGGCAATTCGCTTGACATCGGTGATGACCTGTTCATTTCCCTCCTTGATCGCGGAAATGACCAGACGACACATCGAGTAAACAATTGTTGCTGTAGCACAGCTGTCAATTCCTCCGGACAGCGGGACAAAGAAACCAGCGGCCTTGGAGCGCCGGAGGTAATCCCAGAGCCAGCAGGCGGGTCCCAGGGCAATCTCTTCTTCCGGAAGATGATACCGCGCCGGTCGCGCGGCAGTAGGTCTCAGATCAAACTCAAGATCTAAATTGTCGTGAGACAGGGAATAGTCCACCTCGATACGCTGGTATTCCGGTGCCGCGACTGCCTGTAGACCACGCGATGGGGCAAATCTGTAGGCCCGTACTTTCTCGAGATCGACTGTCGCCACAACGACTTCAACCTCATTCAACGAGAATTGACTTGACTGGCCCACGATGTCACCGTTGACGAAGATCATCGCGCAGCCATCATAGTAAAGCCGATCTCCATCGCACCCAAGTTGGTTGGAGTATAGGTAGACACCTCCATTCTTGCGTGTGGCTTCCTGGATGAGGGCAATACGTTCATCCAGCTTCCGAAGTGAGTGATGGCTTCCACTACTGTTGGTGAAAATTTCCACCCCATTCAGTCCCCTAGAATCAAAATATCAGCGTTGGACCATATCAGCCATGGGAATCGAGCATACATGTTAATATGAGGGCTGTTGGGTGTGAATAACTCTTCACATGTCTCAGCCGCCAGGCAGGTGTCGATCGTGGAGAGAACAACATCACCAATGGGAACGTGGCGGGTTCCTTGATGCTTCTGAATCAGCGGTGGCAGGTAGTACTGCTCCACATGTCTAGGCCTGTTCCATGGCGTGAAGAAGCGCATTTCACGGAAGTTGCCATCGTTGGCGAGATACAATTTTGGTCGAAGACACAAGATCTTGCCGTCCAGAAGGATAGCACGTGCATTGTACCTGCAATTCCGGTGAAGCAGAGGTAAGCCAACATCGATGATAATTCCATGAAGTGACTCATCGGTCAAGATGGAGTACAAAGAATCCCATGAGTGCTCGTATACTTCTGTCTCTAGGAAATGGTCCAAGCAGCCTGGTGGACAAGATTAGCACGATATGAAAGTTTGAATATAATAGTAGGTCAGACTTACCGTATCCCGGGATTTCAAGCTCAGGACCGACGCGAAGAGTTGCCCCGGCTTCCTTGGCTTTGATGATACTCTGTTTGATACGCCTCAAATTTCCCTCGAAGTCAAGACTCCACTGGTTCAGGGCACATGTGGCCAATGTTACCAAGGGTGCCATTTTGTGGGTAGAAAAGACCCAGAATCAGACAGGGATACAAGGATTGAGACTATGCCCTCGAGGTGTCCTACCACTGTGATTGATGTACGGAGTACAGAGTGTGATCCATTGGAAAGTGGCATGGATGTGGGGCAGAGCGGAACAACTGATCTCCGCGGGCTACGCGGCCTTCCCGATAAAGGGGATAACAACACTGATATCCTCTAGCATTCAATGCTACGGAACTATTTTGATTTCCCAATCTTGATCTTCAATCAAACTTGTACTAAGTCGCTCATTGGGTAATACATAAAAGTACCTGCGTTGCCTAGTCACTAGTGCAGTAGCTAAAAGCAAACGTACCAATGTCAATATTTAGCTCAAAGTCAGGATTAGAAATCACCAATTTCCTTTTCTCGTTATAGAAAACACATCTGGATGGTATTATTATTTTATTATTCCGTTACTATTTGGCTATATCTGCTTTATGTGTCCCTTGAGCCCCTGATTGGGCCGAAGAGTTCTTAGAAAGTATCGATGTTCCTTTGGTTGACCTTGTTCCGAAAATCAACACCACAACTGATTGGCCACTTTTCATTCTCATCTCTTTTTACATAATGATCTTATAATGGGCTCCTGAAAAATGTCACATCCGCCAAGCCTCAAAAGTCCGCAAGGCGAAATCTCGGGAAATTTCCTACCATGAATCGTGGATCAGCGCAGATCTAATCAGTTTCTGGCTCCGCGCCAGGAAACTATAGAACCCCACCATGAATTGGTTTGTTCATTCTCAATCTCAATTAAATTTAAATAAGCTAGTGGATTCCCCTGACGTAAATTTCCCGATATTCCTCTCCCATCTAAAGCTCTGAACTCCCTCGTCATCGACTGAGACACAAAATGGCTACTACCTCACACGCAGTCTTCTCTGCCAGTACCTCTATCCCGTCCACATTCAGCGTGTACAACAATGGCTTCTATAGCATCCTCGGCTCTGCGCCTAAACTAGAGGTCATTTTGGAAAACAATGACTTCCCCTTTGCCCATGAGGCAAGCGTCTACGTCCCAACAACAGACGAACTATTCATGTCCAGCAACATGTACACCGACCCAGTAACCAATGAAACAACCATCACGATCTCTAAGGTCAATTTGACCGCAAACTCCGTCACCTCTGAGATCATCAACTCGACTGTGCCCATGCCTAATGGGGGCGTAAACCACAAAGGTGGCATTCTCTGGACCGGCCAGGGCACCATGAACTCTACTGGTGGTCTATGGCAGATGTCCGCACAGCCACCGTATAAGACCGACTTTATCATGGGAGACTTCTACGGCCGCCAATTTAACTCCTTAAACGACGTGGTTGTCGCTAGCGATGGCTCATTCTGGTTCACAGACCCTATCTACGGCTGGCGTCAGGGTGTCCGGCCGAAGCCCCAGCTACCAGCACAGGTTTACCGGTATGATCCTACTACTCAGGCTGTTCGTGTTGTGGCGGATGGATTTGGTCGGCCAAATGGGATTTCTTTCTCACCTGATGAGAAGACCGCGTATGTTACTGATACTGCTGAAACGGACGGTGATGGATCTACAGATGCGCTGAAGCCTGCCACTATGTAAGTTAGACTCTTTAGTGGGGTCTTTCAATTTCCGCCCGTGAGAAATTTGATGGGGCGATTTGACTAACATTTTCCAGCTATGCTTTTGACTTGTCGACTATCAACGGACAGCCGTTCTTGACTAACCGCCGAGTCTTTGCCATGCCTGGTGATGGTATTCCTGATGGTCTCAAGGTTGATCAGCACGGTAATGTATACGCTGGCTGTGGGGATGGTGTCAATGTCTGGTCTCCTGGCGGTGTCTTGTTAGGCAAGATTCTGGTCAAAAGTGGTACTTCCAACTTCTCCTTCGGCAAGAATGGGCAGATGTATATTCTCAATGAGAATAGAATCTACCGGGCGCAGTTAAACAGCACACTGCGCAGTACTCTTTGGAAGATTTAATAATGGATGACTCGCCATGTATCACAGAGAGATTTTCACCCAGGTACAAGAGGCTACCCTGTGATGATACGACATAATTCCCGCTCGGGTCACTCTCAGCCTTGCCCGCCGCCACATCCTCGCCCGCTTCCTGGTTAGCGACTCCCTCAAGGCTATCTGTCTTGCCGAGGACATCGTGTACAGCTGCCGCCGCGTCAACGGTCCTCGCCACTCCAGCACCCTAGGGATGTCGACCCTATTGACCCAGCTGTACCCCGGAAAACCCGGACCGCCACAAAGACTACAAGATTGGATTACAGCTGCACTTAATAAAGAAACGATGCAGTTCATAATCGCTAGTACTATCCCTTCCTAAAGCCGTATGTGTATGCAGGGTATGTTGTAACCTAATTCAAAATAGAGTCAATTTAACCAAAACAAAGCAAAGTGCATTATATCTACTCAAAACATCGGGTATGATGTATCCAAAGTTCCGGCAACTCCAAAGCTACCAACACTACCTAATACATCAAAAACAGAAGTATAGAACTCGAGGCTAGTATAGGATCAAGAGATTGAACACAAAATTTGAAGTTTCATTGTTGGTAAAGACATTAGTAAACCCTAGCTCAGTCTCAAGAATCAATGCAAGCATCATCTTATTCGCACCAGGAGCCTCATGGCCTCGTTTTCACGCCCATTAAGAATTTTATGCATTACATACGGACAACTGAGACTTGAGGATACATGGGCTGACTTTTCAATTCGACGTTCTCCCTCAACAGAGCTTCGTATTTTAGAATTCGACGCCCGGCTTCATCCTCAAGGTCCCGGATCTGTTTATCGGATGCTGCACTTTTGGCATTGAACTTCTCGATCCATTCGTCACGCATGTGTTCGGCCCCTGTCTTCTTTTCTTCAAGGTCTTTGATCTTCAGGGCAGCATTGAGCGCCTTTTCTTCAAGGTCTTTGATCTTCAGGGTAGCATTGAGCGTCTTTTCTTCAAGGTCTTTGATCTTGAGAACAGTATTTTGCTCCTTTTGGCGGCGTTCAAGCTCCAGAGCTTCAGCAGCCTGGGATTTTTGGAGCTTAGCAGCGGCAATAGCTTCTAATTTTCGGCGGTCATTTTCAAGAGTGCTTTTGCAGGTGAAATCATTCGGGAAGATAGATTTCTGGCTAGGTCGATTGCTTTGATATCTGGGGGCCCCCATTTTGTTGACAGAGTTTGTAATTGAAGTGGGACTATAGTGATGATTCCCAAAGGGGGGGACAAGGGAATGCCATTTATAGAGGGAAACAGGCTATTAAGGTGCCACGCTCGGCTGAAATGACCAATGCCCTTGCAGAAACCACCTTTATCTTCGCATATTTCTACCATTTTTCGCTCTAAGTTGGTTTTTCTCGGCGCCACCGATGATCCAGCTGACTCTTTTATTAACCTTTCTTAGGTATTACTGTTTGCACTAGCACTTTTCAGCTAACACGCAAGATTCCAAGCAAAGGAATGAAATGAATAACAATTTACTTTGGAATTCAAGAAGCTGTGATCAAACGTTGCATTCAATAAATGAAGCAAAGAAACTAAACATCATCACGAGGAGTCCTGGGCTTTCCACTGACTTGTTTCTTTCTATAAGCTCTAGCACGTGGATGGAAACCGGTCTCTCTCTTCTCAGTGACATAAAGCTTGGATTGGCTATCCTCCAACTTGGGGGGTAAATCGCCACGTTGAATGATAATCGGGGTATCCGTATCGTTCTGGTCGATGCGAGATTTTTGAAACTTGGCAACTTTGGTCGGTTTCCCACCGAATTTTGTCTTGACAATTGCTTCAGTTTCATTTCGCGGCTGCCTCTGCACCTTAGCCACCTTAACCCTCTTAGTCACCAAGATCGAAGTCAAACTCGTATCTTTAGATGGACGTTCATTGGTGTTAGCGTCGACGAGTGATCCGAAGACTTGATTTCGCATCTGTTGAGACTTTGACTTATTTTCCTTTCTTTTTACCTCTTTCTGCTCTTCGTAACTTTCCTCCTCTTCCTCCTCTTCCTCCTCTTCCTCCTCTTCCTCCTCTTCCTCCTCTTCCTCCTCTTCCTCCTCTTCCTCCTCTTCGTCGTCATCCTCCTCTTCCTCAGCATACTCTTCGATCTTTTCGAGAGCTTCGGTTTTCTCTTCGATTTTTGTGAGAATTCTCGCCATTCGTCGACGCAATTCTTCGTCCGCCAGTGCCTGATCAGTTTTCCCATGCACTGCGTCCGACACTTGTTGCTGTTCAGCAGGAGCGAGGAGACTACTGGGCATGAAATCCCTGGCTTCCTTTCCGGGGTCACCCAATTCCAATTTTTGTATCTCTAACAGGCGTTCTAGCAGCTTTGTCTCATTACCCAGAGACTCGAGCTCTGGATACTGTTTATCAACCCTAGCGAGGTAGGATTCATCTAGGAACACCCAGAGAGAATCACCAACTGCTGCTTGGCCTTTAGTGTGAATGAATTTGATCAATTGGCTTAATGGGCCACCCAATGGCTTGTAGGGCTTAGGCAACCCCTTGGCGGCGCCCTCAAGGCCCTTCATGATAGTATCGCTGATCTCGGTATCAGTGAAACGGTGCTATCCAAATACTTGTAAGTTTGATTTTTAAAATCTTTGAAATTTCAAAACAGGGCGCTCACCTGGTGAATATCCGGCCGGCGAATTCCAGGTGCGACGCATGGATGATAGACAATAAATCTTCGCCGAGGGCCTATGCGGCCATAGGTTTGACCATAGCAGAAGGCTCCATTTAACTTCATGGTGACCCATGGAGATTCATTCGGAGCACCAGTCTCAAGAGCGATATCCTTGATATGAAATTGGGCCAAAGCGGATGGACTTTTAGCATATTCCTCCTGAAAGAATTCTGCCGCGATGAAGATCTTTGTTTCACCTATGTCGTTTCAGTATTTGGTAAGCCAGTGCGTGAGATTTGAGGATGATAATATGGTCAATTCACTTACCCAGAACCTTCAGCTTGCTCTTTCCCTTATAAAAAATAGGTTTCGGGAATTGAAGCTTTCCGTTCTTCTCGTTAAGGTTCACCACACCTTCTTGTGTAGTCCCTAAGCCTTCCAGGGTACCATAGTAGCACTTAGTCACATGATAGGTGTGCTCATGATTATTGTGTTCATCTGCCCAATGGATTCTAATCTGATCTTTAGCAGACACAGGAAAAGTAATCCACTGGGAGGATGTTGGGACGTTGCTGAATTTCGCCATAGTGAAGGTGGAACACAGAACTTGGGACAAGATTAGGGACTGAAGGTGAGGTAAAAATGGTGCCTTTACTATCCTAATTAAACATTCTCTTATATTTCAACTGCAGGACAATGAGCATGAACAACTGTAGAATAAGCTATAGAACCAAATTGGACTTTGGAAGCGGTCGGCAAAGAACCCCCAGCTTTCTCCTACTCCACTAAAGAGCCTGTAGGGCCTAGTCCTTATCAGCTCCCGTACTCCAGTATTCAGCTGCGCCGGATTTTGTTGGAAAGTGGGACTGGCCGAGTTTCAACCAGCGCATTCATAGCATCAATGGCATGGAGATCTCGCTTCGCACAAATTGTCTGGTATTCGAATAGGTTCGCGAAGGGAGCCAGCAGAAGCTGCACGACCAAGCCCGAGCGACAAACCTCTCCACATGAACTCAGGGGTAGTCTGGTACCTCCGCCAAGTCCGAGACTAATCATGCGTTCCTGCAGCTCCTGGTCAAGCGTAGCCACGCGGGCCATGTGCTCGGTGGCCTGTTTCTGCAGATTAATCAAATCCGCCACGGACGAGATACCGGGATGGCTTTGGACCTCGCTGTGGAGAGTATTGAATCCTGAGAAGGTGAAACTTGCCGACGATTTAAACTCTTCGAATGTTTCCTTGTGAGAAACACTGGCGGACACAAATAATACCTTCACGGTGACAGTGATATTGAGGCTCTCTTTAGAAGAATAGGTCGAGCTTTCGGCAGAAATGCAGGCCGCTGCATCGGCACCAAGCTCATACCCATAGATATAATAATCTCCATATCGCTCGCGGAAGCGGGAGTCTCCATTAGGCTGGGTCAAGGTTGTGGAGGCTTCGAGTGAAAAATCAGGGGGGCGATCTAGAATCACGCGGCCCAAGCGGAACGAAGCATTCCGTGAAGATTGAAAGGCCTAACAATGTTGTCACGCGTCAACCTCGCTTGAATAGCATAAACTTGAAGCAAATATTTGAAATTTTTGAAGCGAGAATAATTTGTTCTTGCAAACACTTACATTTTTTGTCTCATTCACGTTGCTGTCATATTGGCCGGTGACATTTGCACTCAGAAAAGGATAGCCGACAGTGATGCCAAGCGAGGCGCTAAGATGGTCGCTGGAAGACTCCATACGAGTGGAGAAACCTTCACGGTAAACTCCGACGCCACCACTAGCGTCGGGAACTATGGTCGCGCTGACGATTGACTGAGCGCTGAATGGAGAGTTTGTCACTATCCAAGGACCATCTGAGTAGTCTCCCATCTTGGATGAGTCGAATCCTGTCAACAATGGCTTCTCTTCCCGACTCCAGGGCAGTGCTATCACAGCCCCCGCCTGGGTCTGGGCTTGCAGGTTAGGCAATATGGGGTCGTTCTTCATGATGGTTGAAGTCAGGGGAAAAAGGACCTGGGTTGTTGACTAGACTAAGGGTCGCGAATTCCTCCCCTTATGTATGCAACCTGACTATTTCCTCACATCGGCTACAATCACCTCTGTAGAGAACTTTGTGTGCACAGTATTCAGCTAGCCTGGTTTTTTGGAACTCATAAACTACCACCTAGGCCCCCAAGTTCACTCATTTCCGGACAGGACAAATATATTCCGTTACATATCAGCTCCGCAGTTGATATATCCAATCAGACCCAATGGCGCAGCTTCTAGCTCCATATAACAACTCCATGCGCCTTGGTCAAGGGTTTAACTCCTATACTCAACAGACATGTCTTGATCAGGCTGTTCTCCCAGATCCGACCCTCGCCCAGTCCGATGCATTGAGAAGGAAAGCTGCCTATGCTATTGAAACCACCCCGATCAATGTTGATAGTCCTGCCAGCCCCAATGCTAGTACTGACGGCTCTGTATCGGAAAGCAAGCTGGTTGAAGATGTCCAATCTGTCAGTGAGCCTGGTACTGATGTTGATATCATTGGAAAGGCACGAAGGGAAGCTTTGAGCGAGATCAAGAAGGACCCCAAGTCTGGGCTTGGTGTGCCTCCCTGGGTCAAGCCTCAAATCGTGACATACTCTTCGCGTTTTGTGGATAAGCTGAGTGATGTGACAGGTTAGTCGCGTTCATTTCTGGACGAGGTATTCTGATATAGAATAGGCGAGCTAAAATTTTTAGTACAGATGCAATGAATATCTCCGGTTCTTTGTCTATCAAGACAGCTACAATCGGTGGCAAAGCCAATGGTTCTTACGTTGACAGTGACAAGTTCAAGTCCAGTGACATCAACTTCCATCTGCAGGTCAAAGTTACCAACCAGGTCGTTGAACCGGGTAACTACTGTATCTTCAACAAGATTCCTCAAATTTCCAAGGAGAAATTCAATGAGATTTACGGAGTAGGTTGCTCTTTTAAGAAGTTTGGGCATTGAATTGGAGCATCACTAACCATTTCATCTCAAATACAGGACACCTTCATCTCCGGTTGGGAGTCTGGTGGTGAGCTGAATGCTATCATTTCAATGAAAATTGCCGATAAATCCAAGGTCTTCAATATCAAGGCCTCCCTTGAAGCGGAGCTTAACACGCCTAGTGTATCTGGTTCTGTCAAGGGAGACTTCGAGAAGACCAAGAACGAAATTACTTCGAATACCGAGACAACCATTGCCGTCAACTGGTCAGGTGGTGGCCGTATCAAGGACCCCACCGAAGACTGGAGTATTTCCAGCTTGAAGAAGGCTGCTGCCGCATTCCCAGATTTGGTTGCAATCACCCCTCAGCGTACCTACGCAATTTTGACCAAATACACTGCCCTGGAGAGCTTCCATTTGCAGAACCGTGGCTTTTCGCCTCTTGAGTATGAAAATGCGGGCGTCTACACTGCCTCCTTGCTGGATAACTATATGGATTACAAGTCTCTCTGGAAGCAGATTTCCTTTGCATCTTACGAGTTAGAAAGCAACCGCGCCACTATCGAATTGGCCCAGCCTTCTCAGGATGTCTACGATTTGGCCAAAATCAAGGGCCCGCTGGCTTCTGTGAAAAAAAGTGTGCAAAGGCTTCTTGAAGGTAGTACGAAGGAATCCCTTGCACTTGCAAAGAAGAAGGAGGAGGTGGAGGCTGCAGCATTGTCTAACCAGACAGAGACCGCAAAGCCCTTCGAATTTCTCCCAGCATCATTTGCTGGTCTGATTAAAGCTCGCCAAATGTGCCGTATTGAAATGGCTAAGATCGTCAATGAAGTTGATGCTGTGGCCGAGGATCCCATGGTCGCAGCCGATGCAACTCGCGATTTACACTTCCTGAACCCATTGGTCTTCAAGCAGCTTGTTCCGGTAAGCATTCTATCGCCCAATGCAATTAATTTTTAGTCCCTTTTAACCATTTCGTTTCGTTCCATTTAGGTTGTTCGTTCTCTATCAGCTGAGAATGCTGTTCTGGGCGTCAAAGACCCCAGTGCCACAATCATTCTGGGCTACAGCCCTCCTGCTCATGAAAACAGCATCGTCATTCCCGTTTATAAGTTTAATGTCTCTATCGACAAGCAGGACCACCGCTTGCAAGCTTCCATTAAAAAGTGCGCGGCCAAATCAGAGGACTACCGCGTGCATGGCACTGCTGGAGAAGTCGAGCAAGTTCACGAAAATGCTACGATGTTCAATGCTTTGGAGAGATTGGACTCAACCTTCCGCCCCAGGACTATTGCGGTTTGGGCACAAGACAACACTGTCCAGGGTATTAAGATATTCTACGGCGAAAATGAGGTGATGGCATTCGGAGCATGCGACGAAAAGGCGGGAGCCACTCAAACACTTCAACTCAAAGATGACGGTTCTGAGGCGATTGTCGAGATCAACATCAAGACTGGTGTTGATAAGGCCGGTGACAAGTACATTGCCGCAATTGAACTTGCGACAAGTGCCTGTAAAACTCTGAACACTTTTGCCGGAAAGGAAGAAGACGAGGCCAATCTCCAGACAGTCCGCTATGTCCGTTATGATGACCAGCCATGGAGCCTGCGTGGATTCTTTGGCTTCATTCACGAAAATCGCCTGATAAGCCTGGGTGTCGTGTGGGGTAAGGACAGTTTTGTCCCTGTTCCCAACGTGGTCCTCGCACAACCATTATGCAGGAATCTGCTCGGAATGAGCGATGCTATGCAAAAGGATGTCCTTGGTCACATGGCCCGCTTGCACAACAGGAGCAAATTCCTCATGAGCGATTTTGTTTACACTGGCATCCGCTCTGAGAAAACGGTGATCTTCAACGCCCTCAGCAAGGTCGAGAGCACCTGGACAATTGCCAAGCTTGGATTCGCCACCGCCAACAGTGGGCAAGGAAAGGATAGACTGAGTGGTCTGAAGGTTTTCTACACCAACGGCAAAAGCCTGGCCTATGGGGCTTATCCTGAGAAAGACGAGGAGGCTGCATGGGTCTGTGACGTGAACTCGCCAATCGTGACGGCAAAGCTTGTCACCACAAAGCCTACCGGTGACAACCAACTGAAACCACAAAAATCGTTTATTAACTCTGTTGAGTTCGTGCTCGCTGCAGATAACCTGGGCCAGCTCCCTGGATGGCCCCTGGATGTTAGCACTGTGCGTTTCTTGAGTGATGCAGAAGATCAAAGCGCCAGTGATCTCCCTGCACTGGTGGAGTCTGCACCAAAGCCTGGTAGAAGTATTTGGTCCATGAAGGGCTTCTATGGTGAGTATACCGATGGGCTAATTACCCAGCTTGGTATCGTCTGGGGCCGTTCTTGATAATTGCAAGACCCCGGGCCGGTTAGATATCAAATGTGGAACAATTAAGGGCAATTATTTATAGCCTATGTACACAAAATTTCAGTTTCAATCTCTTTTCTAGGATATTCACGTATTTGGAGCATCAGGGTGAGGCCCCGTGCACATAATTATCCTGTTCCTCTTTTTAGTGGGGTTCAATTCATCTTCAATACTTGATTATTGTAGAATAGAACTTCTTTCGCAACCAGAAGCTCCCCATTATCCAGCTAGTAAATGGTCAAATTGATATATTTGTGGGCGAGTATCAGTACTAGCTTGTGAATTTTATCTTTATTCATCCACTTATTTGGTTTATTTTGCAGTAAGGCATTTATTAACAACATTCGAAACAGCTTCAGGCTATATAGCAGTATATCAATTCTACTCAGTGAGCAAAAAGCGGCAAGGGGTGAGCACTAATCGGGAAGAGGAAAGCCAAGAATGGGACAGAAAATCCGCTACCTAGGTACATATGAAGGAGTATGTAGTTACAACATATGAACTTACATACATCCATGGATGTAGCACTGCTATATATATTGGGACTTCGGGGCAACGTGCAGGTAGACGATTTCTGAGAAACTAAAGCCGGTGCTTTCCTGGGTAGCACCTCAGTGCATGTAAAGTGATCATAAAACCTTGGAAGCACATATACCTACTAGGTATACACATATACACACATAATCATATGGATATCGGCAGGTTGCATATACATGTGGTCGGAATTAGTAGCGCTACCTAGGAACATTTTGACTATATGTTCCCATCCATGATTTTTGTTTTTCGATTGCAGTGGGGGACGACGAGGTGCGCACCCACTTAGTAATGCCCTGATACCAGCACCACATGGTGGAGTCAGCTTACTACATCACGACATCGATCCGACTCTGATTATGTATGTATGCGCCATCAAACCTTAAAAGCAGCGCCCAGCCTTGGAATAGCATCATACAGACGGAATATGTACAGGTCCAGATCGGGCACCAATCTCTCCAGTACGTGTCAAGTGTCAACTAGCATAATTTCCAACCGGTCGGACATTTTAGTGGTGCCATGATATCGTGTCATTGTGTCATCTTCCGGGTCAGCTGCAGGTGAAGTGTCGAGGGGCAGAGGGGTGCAGGGGTATCAGCCCCAATTTAAAAATATATTTCGAGTTGTGGCAGGGGCCGCATTTCGAGGCATGTATGAATCATTTCGGTAGGTAGACTATCTCCTTCAAGGGAAGATAGGTCATAGGTCATGTATTTCTACAACTTTATCTAGTCACTGCGCTCGGTACCTTAAGATGTTAATACAAGCTCAGAAGCAGCGTGACTGGCTTTCTCACGAGGGTCCGGCGATCGAGTAACTTCTAGTGGACCCGTTGATGTTTATGACGAGGGCCAAGATCATAGAGGCTATGACTGCCGATGGCTGCTTTAATTTCTCGTATATCGGGGAGTCGGTGTAGGGAATGGCGCTGCTGGATCTATGTGGGAGAAAGAAACGAGTGGGTGTAGTCTACCAAGCTCTCCTGGTCGGGTCTCGGCTTTCGCTTCCTCTTTCTACCAGGGAAGCAGGGTTCCACTCCCCTGCTGAACCCCTCAAAGTTTGCGCCCTTTTTTACTGGATTTGGATTGTGATTTTGGATTTTGGATTTTGGATTTTGGATTTGTTTGTTTACCCCCTTTTCCAAATCATTTGGAGAAAAGGAGAGGAGAAAAACAAAGTAGGAATCACAAACTCGGGAATTTTTACACACGGAAAGATAAGCAGCTGCTTTACCGAGCAAATCCGGGGAGGAAATCAGGTCCTTGGCGAAAATAGGTCAAGGCACTCAGCTGGGGAATCTGGTGAGCCTCTTCATTGAAGCTTATTGGTGATAGGGCGATGCCAGGCCCACATGGGATGTCGATCATTAACACCCCGGAGTCTCGGACTAAGGCAAGCACCAACACCCAAAAATAATGTTGAAAAGTCCGAGAAACGATCCCGGTGACAGTTTGGGCGTGATCTTGTGGAGCTTAGATTGGCATAGCAACAGTGTCAAGCAAGTCAAGTGTAAGTAAAATTGCAGAGAAAGGGGAAAATGAAAAAATCCCCGATTCAATAGTGCAGCCAAGTGATGATCCCTTACCTACCCGCAGGGGTTGGTGGATCCATGCGCTTGCGCACTTCCTGATTGCGAATCATGCACATCCCTGTGGACGCGACATCTACTATGGGAGCAAATAGGGTAAGACGAATTCCTTGCAATCTCATACAGTATTGGACATAGTGGAGCCTCCTGCCGGTAGAGTACGAGTCCTGATGCGAGACATCACATAAGGGATGTAGCTAAGGAACTAAATTTCTGATCTCTCAAAGCGGGTCTGTTTGCAAATTACCCAGACAGTCTCTGATCAACTGGACTGCTGATTCTTTGGCTGCTATCCCTATTTTGGCGTTGAGCCACGTCGGGACCCCATCTGCTACTGACATGTGCCTTACATTCACAGCACCAATATGCGGCCTGAAGGATGTTGTGATTGGCCTTTGGCCCCAGGACCTTTTTTTATCAAGGCGAAAAGCCCACTAACAAAGACGACATCTGCATGACCCTCCATTACGGACCCCAAAGACGGAGGAATTCAACATAAATTGAGCCACTTCCGCTGTCTTTGGTGAAGTTCTTTTCCAGAAACATAGCCCGCCACGACATTTCGGCCTCTACGACACCTTCGACAACCTCCTCCCATTCCGCCAACCCTCTTGTTCTATCCGCCATGCTGGGCCTCTTCTCCCTTTTCATTTCGTTGGCTGCGGCTTACCCTGCTCGGGGGCCATGCACGGGTAACTGCTGGGCCCATGATCCTTCAATGATCCAGCGCGAGTCGGATGGCACGTACTTCCGCTTTTCCACAGGCACAGGTGTGAACATTATGTCTTCGCCGGCACTGAAGGGACCTTGGACAGAGTTGGGTGTAGCCTTGCCCGATGGCTCCAACATCGATCTCGCCGGCGCGAACAAGACCAATATCTGGGTATGTAAACAAAGAAACACGAAGCATATTGATTCACTGCTAATAATTATTTGTTTGGATGCAGGCCCCCGATGTTCACTACGCTGGTAACACCTATTACATGTACTATGTTATTTCCAAGATTGGTACACAGACATCTGAGATCGGCGTGGCTACTTCCACCACTATGGAGCCCGGTTCCTGGACTGACCATGGTGCCATTGGTATCCCCGCGAACTCCGATTACAACCGCATCGACCCCAACTGGATCGAGATCGATGGCAAGCAGTACCTTCAATTCGGTTCCTTCTGGCAAGACATCTACCAGGTTGAGCTCAAGAGCGCATTGAAAGTCGGATCTAGCACCCCTTATCAGCTGTCATGGAACGCCTCCCTTAACCACCGTGAGGAGGGATCTTTTCTGTACAAACACAACGACTACTATTACCTCTTCTTCAGCGCCGGTATTGCGGGCTCATACACTGCAACTACTCCCGCAGCGGGCGCCGAGTACAGTATTCGTGTGTGCCGCTCTACTAGTGGAACGGGTGGATTTGTAAGTTTTGCCCTCCGAATCGAGCCACAAAAACAATGAGGTAGCTCCGCATCTTGGAAACATACGTCATGTCTAACGGGATGATCTGCAGGTGGATAAGGACGGCACTGAGTGTACCAAGTCAGGCGGCACGATGCTATTGGCCAGCCACAACCAGGTCTATGGACCTGGTGGAGAGTAAGTGATGAGATGCCAATCTGCACTCCACAAGACGTAATTTCTGACCAATGAACTTCTAGGGGTGTTCTCACGGACAAAGACCTCGGACCTATTCTGTACTACCACTACTATCCCCTCGCTGAGAAGGAGGCCGGTGGCGATGGCAATGCCGGTTATCGCTACGGCTGGAACGAGTTGGGCTTCACGGATGGGTGGCCGGTTGTCAACGCGGCTTAAGCACACCATAATACCTTAATCTAGGTGATCGATAGCCACTCCACTTTGGGTATATAGTGGAGATGGTATGACCATACAGTCTAATCCTTATACATATGTTGTTTGTTAGCTCGGCTCTCGGCTCAGAGCTCGGCTGACTTTTCTTTCTGTTGATGATGGGTTTCCCCATACCTTTGACTTGTGCGCTGGTTTTACTCGATACCCATGTGTGGCCTTTGGCACGATCGTGCAATTATGTCTCTCTCGATACTAATAATTTTAACCCCTTGAGCTTTATTCAAGGGAATGCACATTCAATCATTTGGTATTTCCATGTCATATAGAAGATCAAGCAAATTGACCGCTAGGTATTGCTACATTGTGAGGACTCAACCGCGTGACTGCTACTCTATCATAGTAACAAACACATCCGTAAACTCCCAGATCATCTACGAAATGCTCGATAAACTTCGTTCAAGAGTAGCACAACTCAATCACGCCTTCATGGCCCGCATTTTCCTACAGCATCTACAGTGTACGTCGCAATAGACTGACGTACACACCAGGCGCACTCGTCAAAAATGTCTGCCATGTGCGACGATCGCTTCAATAGTGTTAAAGTGCGTGCGAAGTACGCAGGTACATCTCCACATCGACGATCAGACAGGCCGCTGTGAATGATCATCGCCTTGACTGAAGCTTGGGAGGTTACTCCCGCGAAAGGGTTCCTCCTTCACCGAAATCTCTCGGCTACTCTGGTATTATTTAGTTTGGATTGCATTCTCCTCATCATAATTTTCGGCAGAGACGGACACTTGAAGTTTTGCGAGGATTTCTTTTCTCGTCTAGGCGACTGGTGTTTTCAAACAGTAGAGCTATTACATAGGAGAGCGTCGATCATAAGCTTTGTTATTCCATCAATGTTCAATTGAAACGATACACATCTCAGCAGCATAGCAATAAATCAGGTACCTGGGCAGATATTCCAGGGGCATTACAACGTACATACTAATGTCGTGGAAAAAACATTCATCGTCCGAAAGTCATAATAATCGGAAACAGTCTACCTTTATGAAGAGCCGGCTTCCTACATATAAACAACAAAAATTGAGCTCAAGACAGACACCGACTTTGACAAAAGCGAAACTGTCGCTGTTGCTGCCAGATCAGCGCGCCAGGAAGTCTTTTGGGGATAGTTATGAACATGTGACGAACATTTGAAGCAAGGAATGACCCTTGTCTCTCACATGACAAAACGCTACACAGTCCAAGTAAACTCATGTTGTACCAGAATCGTAGGCGATAATCACCACTCCGATAGAATTGAAGCCATATTACTTATGTACCAGAGCTAGTCCACCTATGCCCGGTGCAGCTGTTGGTAACTCTTCGATATTACAATTGGACCCATACTTGTCGGAGTACAGGGCACAGGCAGTTGGTCTAGACCGGCTCAAAGACCGATTGTTTCGCATCGGCCCTATTCAATCTTATATAAATGCACGCGATAGGCATTGTCTCTGCGAGAAACGAATCAAAGCAAAAGCCATCAAATAATTGAGCCACTGATATTTCTTGCGGCAGACGCTACAAAGCTCAGGGCTACACTAGTATACGGCTAAACTCTGAATCGTAAGTCCAGCCAATGCTTATCTTAATGAATCCGTGTAAACCATAGGGTCTCTTTCAGATCCTGAGTAATATTCTGCTGAGGACTACTATGCTATAATGAAAAAGAACAAAGTAATACCTAGGAAATAAAAGACGGAGAAAACTCAGTTCGAAGCGGGATTGAGAGAGGAAATGAAGGAAGAAAGCGAAGTAGATCCAATTGGGTAGGAAGCGAGGGGCGTAAAAGGACAGAAAACAGAAAACAGAAAACAGAAAACAGGAAACAGGAAACAGGAAACAGAAAAGAGAAAAGAGAAAAGAGAAAAGACCCAGGCTCAAAGGGCACTTCACCCATTCACAAGCATTGATGCTCGGATCGAATATATCATGGTTGAAGCAGTGGGCTTTATCTTTCGGAGAATTAGGCTTGGAATTTCCCCCTTTCTGCGGGGGCGTCTTATCATGGCATTCAGATGTTGCCTTTTTACACACTATTCACGTTTCCCTAGGTTCACACAATTTGAATATTCTTATTTTGCAAATTCAAGTTGACAGACTTTTAAATATCATATAAGCTTAATTCTTTCTTTTCTAGCTATGGCAAATTGGGTTTGTTAAGCTTTGAAGAAAAATCTTCCTTATCGTGTGGGGTCGGATGTGTCCGAACCTTTACCCCTTTCATTAGAGAAGATCATTTGGTAACTATTCTGCTTTGGAAGCATGCAATTGAGAACATGCTATTTTTTTTGTACCTACACGTGCATTTGTATTTGGCAATAAGCACGTTTGAATGATTAAGCAACAGGAGCTCGTCTTCGTTAAATATATACTGCCTTGACTTATTAATGTTCGCTTTGATATGATTCTCGATCTCATAATTTCAATGTTCCGAAGCCTGATCGACCTGACTCGTCCACTTGTAAATTCTTCATATGCATGACATTTGAGTATATGTCATGCTCCCTCTAGTTCGTGTCTTCCCTCAAGTGCTAGATGGTTCTAGTGGTTAAGGGAAGCCCCTGGACCACCTAGAGTCCCTTGAGTGTGCAAGCAACATCATCACAGCCACAAACAAAACTTGTAGAGAAGTCATCATTTATTTGTATGGATTATAAATGAAAACTTTCATCCACTGTTGACATTTCCGCCCCAATTGCTGCTTTCTGGGTTGTGTTCAACTGATTGTGGTTGACTCGGACTCGGAGAAAACTTCCCCGGAGCCTCGAGCTGGCCTTTTCTGACACTTTGTGTACTTCCGGGGTTCTCGACCTTCACCTTTCCCTCTCTTTCCACTAACTCCTCCATTCTCTCTCTCCCCCAACTCCGTTTCTTTACTTTGGGGACATTGCCTTCGGGCATTTCTGTACATTTGTTTCTTGAGTGCTTGGTCCATCATATTCCTATCCAGTTCCGCCCCATTCTCCGGGGAATTGCCAGTCAACTCACTCGGCATCGCAATCACTCCCGAACCTCAATTCGAAAGGTGAGTCCTGCTCCGCACCTGATTTGATCAGAGACCCGCCTCCCTCGCCTGCCTACCTACGACCCCGAAGTCCCGAGACCCCTGGAATACGTTTCCGCCGCAATGCTGATTTGGTCTAGTTTTGATTGTAGGCTACGTTTGCTCGGCCCTATTGCCTCCCTTTACTCCCTGGTCCCTATCATCGCTTTCAATTGTGTCTATTCATAATGGCCGCCGAAGCGTCAACCACCACCAATGGTGCCTCCAAGTCTCTTGCCGCCATGCTGGAGGAGCAACACACTCGTGATGACCACCGTGTCACCGTTGAGGACGTCATCGACGAGGAGGATCTCAAGCACCCGCCGCCATCTCTGTTGAACAGCCAAGCACCCACTCCTCTTCCCCCTGTCTTGGATTCCGCCACCCCAGCAGAGACCGCCACCCCATCCCCAATTCCCAAGCCTGCGGGCAAGAAGACACCGACATTTGATGTACAGTCGGAGGAGCTTTTCCCGGCACTTGGTAGTGGCCCTAAGCCTGCTGCTCCCGCAGCGGCCACATGGGGTGCGAAGAAGCCATCTGCAGCAGCCGCTGTGGCCCATGGCCAGCCCGCTAAGCCAACGGGTAAGTAAACTTTCAAAACATAAATCACAGTCTGGGATTTTTTTTGTTTATTTAACTATCAATAGACACCCCCCGAGTTATGTCTCTCCCTGGCAAGCACACAGAGCAGCTTCGTCTTGCCCCCTCTCAAATGCTACCCCGAGGGCAAATGAAGAAGCCCCTCCAAGATATCCTCCGTGACATTTCGCGGAGATCCAAGGCTACTGTTGCTATGCGTAGTGGCCCTGGTGGCGCCTTTGTCTTCGAAGGCAAGGGCTCTGTTGA
The DNA here is from genome assembly GCA_028828245.1 of Penicillium lividum. Classification (NCBI taxonomy): domain Eukaryota; kingdom Fungi; phylum Ascomycota; class Eurotiomycetes; order Eurotiales; family Aspergillaceae; genus Penicillium; species Penicillium lividum. The sequence continues at coordinate 2,245,332 of JAQJAG010000002.1, forward strand.
CTCCGTTCGTCAGGCCTTGAAGGAGGTCGCGCAACAGGTTGGATCCAAGGTATGCAGTCATATCTTCCGTCAACGGTCCTTATTCTAACTTCCTGGTTTCTCAGCAATCCGTTCGTGTCCCCATTCCTACGTCCGCACGAGCCCACATCATTGGCCGCCAGGGTGCGGTGGTTCAAGACATTCAGTCACGTACTGGTGCTCGCGTTCAAGTCCCCCGTGCTGATGGCAATGCCGCCGCCGTCGAGGATGATGACGATACGATTGACGTTCTGATTGAGGGTGATGCAGTGGCTGCCGAAATGGCACGTCGGGAGATTGAAGCAATTGTTAAGGAGCGAGGCTCGAGCATGAGCTTGCGCTTGAAGACCGTCCCGCCGGAGTTCTTCCCATTCATTGCTGGTGCCCACGATGCGGCACTTCGTGAAATTGAGGAGCGAACAAAGGCCCAGATCAACGTTCCTCGTTACGATACTTGGATTTCGCAGCCCCCTCCCCAGGAGGCCCACCCCGGGCAAGTGCAGTTCGTACCTGTTGCGGACAAGCACATTCTGATTTCTGGAGAGCGTGCCGCAGCTCAGGAAGCTCGTGCAGAGATTGAGCGTGTGGCGGCTGAGTTGCAGCGAAAACTAACTCTCCGCCAATTGGCAATCAACCGTGGCCAGCACCAGTTTATTCTTGGAAATGAGGCCGATGCTTTGCATCGGTTCTATGAGCAGACTGGCTGCGCAATCATCTTGCCCCCTGCGTCAGATGACAGCGAGTTCCTCACTATCACTGGTCCCGTTGACCAAATCGAGGCTGGTATCAACCATGCGATGGATCTTGCGACTAGCATGCAGATGGCAAGCATCGACTTGTCCCGTCAGCACCCTAATGCCCCTGCGGGTCCTCACGCCCATGCTCGTGCTCTGACCCAGTACCTGCAGCGTCGCCAGATCATCAAGCAGCTTGAGTCTGCTTATGATGCACACATCGCCCTCTCCCCGAGTGTTGAGGGCCCTGTGGCCTGGGAGGTCTACTCTCGGGATGGCAAGAACACTATCCGTGCTCGCTCGGACATCATGAACCTTGTCCAAGCTCACCCTCCTTCTCGTCTTCGTCATGTTCCAGTGGACCCATACTTCCACCCCTACCTGCGCTCCCGTAGCGCGAGCAAGCTCCAGGGTGATTATGGCGTTCATCTACTCGTGCCCGAAGACATCAACAGCCCCGAGGTTGTGCTTGTCTATGAGGGCCCCAACTCCTCTGCGGCAAACTTCGAGGTCCCACGACAGCGTCCTGCCCCGGCGGAGATCGCTGAATTTGAGAAGTCCTTGTTGGAAGCCCAAGCATTCCTGTTGAGCACTCTCGGTAACCAGAGTGATATCGTTGGCAAGTCCGTTTCTGTTCCTGCCAAGTATCAGGAGAAGATCCGCAAGTTCATCATCCGCGAACAGGATGCCAAGGGCGAGGACAGCATCCCTGTGCGCGCTATTGTTGGTGAGCCTAAGGGATCCAAGTGTGATATTTCGCTGCGTGGACCCTCAGAACTAGTCGCGGAGCTCGCTGCCAAGCTCGAGGCGTTCGTTGTGGAGCAGGAGCAGGATGACCTGGAGCGTGGTTACACCAACACCTTCGACTTCCCTCAGAAGTTTGCCAACTTCCTGATCGGAAAGCGTGGCGAAAACATCAACAAGCTGCGCGAGGAATTCGATGTTGATATCAAGGTCGAGAATGGCAAGGTTGAGGTCAAGGGCCCCAAGGCCAAGGCGGATGCTACCCGATTGCGTATTATCAACATGGGCAAGAAGTGGGAAGATGAGACCACCCACATTCTTAAGATTCCTGCCCAGTACCACCGTGAGCTTATCGGACAGCGGGGTAACCAGGTGAACCGTCTGCAGGATCGCTACTCAGTTCGTGTCCAGTTCCCTCGGGCAGCTGCCTCTGCCGATGAGGTCGCCGAGACTGGTAGCGATGCTGGTGTAGCCCGCAACCGCCCTCAGCAAGCCACTGACGAGGTCTTTGTCAAGGGCCCCAGCAAGGGTGCTGATTCTGCTCGCGACGAGATTCTCAGTCTGTTGCAGTGGGTCATTGATCACTCGCACAATGCCAACATCTCGGTCGCCCAGAGTCAGGTTGCTTCGCTGATTGGTCAACGTGGTCGTGAGATGGATAAGGTCCGAGCAGACACTGGAGCTCAGATTGATGTTCCTGCCGCAAATGATGCACCGGATGCATCAGGCCGTGTCCAGATTCGCATCAAGGGAACTAAACAGCAGGTGGCCGAGGCCAAGAAAATCTTGCAGCAGCGGGCCACTGAGTTCGATGCTACTGTCACCAAGTCCATTGAGGTTGAGAAGAAATACCACAAGGCTCTTATTGGCGGTGGTGGTATGTTTCCCTTGCCATTCGACTTATTTTGTGTATTTTACTAATGTCTAGTAGGTGCCAACATTCGCAAGATTGTTGTCGACGCTGGTGGCCCTAGTGATGGCAGTGCCGCTCGTATGGTTCGCTTCCCCAAGCCTGACAGCACCGAGTCCACCATTCGTCTTGAGGGTAACGGAAAGATCGTCGACAATATCATTGCAGCCATTGAGGAGTTTGTCAAGGAGCGTGCGGACCAGGTCTCTGAGACTATTGATGTTCCCACTGCCCAGCATCGCCTACTGATCGGTCGCGGAGGTGATACCCGCCGCGGTATTGAGTCGAGGTTCAACGTCACCCTGGACATTCCCAAGCAAGGCTCTGGCCGCACCGATGTTAAGCTTAAGGGCGCTAGTGCTGCTGTCGCTGAGGCGAAGGAGCACATTCAGGGCATGATGAAGGACCAACATGCTGAGACTGCTTTCGTCCCTACTCACCTCCACCACGCTGTTGCTGACAACGGTGCTTTCTTCCGCCGCCTTCGTAGTGACCACCACGTCACTGTTGACCATGCCGGCAAGTCTGTGCCCAACCACCCTGCTTCCGAGGAGACCCGCAGCTCTACCAATGGCACATCTCTACCCCTGATCACCGATGACCCCAGTGAGGCTACAGACGCCCACTCTTGGAAGGTCATTGACAACAGCCTCACTGCTGATGCTGATATCACTCCCTTCCCGTGGGTCCTTAGTGGCTCCCCAGAGAACGTCGCTAAGGCACGCGCCGCCATCGAAAAGGCCGTGAGCGCTGCTAGCCAACAGTCTGCTACTGGCTACCTGATTCTGCCTGACCCCAAGACCTACCGTTTTGTCGTTGGGCAGGGCGGTAGCCAGATCAATGCGATCCGGAAGAAGACCGGCTGCCGTATCAATGTGCCGAAGGACCAGGCTCGTGGCGAGGCCATTGAGGTCCGCGGCAGCTTGGCTGGTCTTGAAGAAGCTAAGGACATGATTTTGGAGGCCGTGCAGAATGGTCTGAATGGTTCTGCCTCCGTCCGGTCATGATTTTTAGGTCCGATTTTTTTTGGATATTCTTGTTCAAGGCATAAACGACAGAACATATTGAGTTCGAGCATATAAACCATAATATTCTCCAGCGTAGGAGCAGGGCATTCTTGCGTTTATTTTTGGTTTATCTCCCCCCCCCTACTTGTTGTATTTTCTTGTATTTCCTTTCATTTCAAAAGAATGATTCTCTTCTCTCTTCATGCAGCCTAAGATAGCCAGCCAAGTGTTGGCTAAAACTCGATCAGCTACAACAAAATTGAACGCATTGATCTTTTTAACGTTAATACATTAAACATATGTTAATGAGAGAACCTTATTGGTAAATATATACCCGACGCCGTCTAGCCCGACCAGGGACATGGCCATACCCCGAATGAATTATCTTTCTATAGCCTACCCAAATAGCTTATAGAATTTCTACCAAGGCATCTATATCCCCTATTTATATACTAAATAGTGTCGAACATACATATAACTAAAGGCCTATATTATATTTTATTCGAGCCAGATCGATGGGGGATTTCAAAATCGTTAATCAAACTAAGGACCTTGACAATAACGCCACACACATGATGTACCCCGTGTGGCTTATTTGGTCTTTGACCTGCGATAATCCTTTCCTCGAACAGCCACCGCCATCATCACACACGTAAACAATGACATCATGGGTCATGGAACTTCAGGTGTCAGCATATAATGAAATGTTAGAGTCCCCAGCAGTCTACTCCTTCCACCTGTCAAATAAGCCTATAATATTTGAATCAATCCTGAAATCATCACACTTGAGTTCAAATCCACTCAAATCTACAAACCTATTCACAATCAAATCCATCAAAATGCCTATCAACAACTCCCAAGACAACGGCGTAACAGGCGCCGCCAAATTCACTACTTCGACTGTTGGAAACATCGTCGGTGGACTGAGTCGCACAGTGGGCGGCGTCACTGGTGCCGCAACGCGCGGAGTTGGTGATACTATCACCAGTGCTACGGGAAGCACGGGCAAGCCCGTTGGCGATGCACTGGGGAGTGTAGGAACAGGAGTTGAGGACGGCGCGAAGAGAGTTGCCAAGGGAGTTGAGGATGCTGGGCAGTGGAAATAAACTTGGAATTGGATGTGATTAACGGGCTATATTGTTTGTCTCCGCTGTATGTCTAACCTTTCTATCGATCTATTGAATCTATATATAAATATCTATCTTCCCAACATTCAAATCATTGAATGTTTGTACCATACACATACACCCAAAATTTATACAAACGCATCAAGCAACAGAAGTCCAATCATAAATTCACGAGAAATGCCCTCCGATCCACCTGCAATCCCAAAGCCATAAACGCGCCAAAGCTTCCACAGGTCATGAACACCGGCCCCCAAAATGCAGGAACAAATTTTCCCACGAGAAGATACCGCCTCATAGACCAGTACCGAAAGAATCCATAACCCAAACACCACACACCGAGCACCTGACAAAGTCTCGCCGACGACACAAGAGGATGACCGGACATATGCCCTTGAGTAGGAATCGCAGAGCGAGCATCCGGACCCTGATTTTGATTTTGATTTGGAACCTGGCTCTGTTTCTTCTGATTCACAGCCATCTCTTCCAGCTGCGTGGCAATAGGCGGCGCATGAGGCCCCAGGCCGAATTTCGAGCAAAGCACCCGGTCAATAGCATCTAGTCGGTCCAAGGCCAGTGCCATGGCTGCGAAGCCGAGGCCAGCGCGCGTCCATGAGAGGAAGGTGCGCTCGTTGGCATGATGGTCGCGCTGCTGGGAGCCTGTGTTTGCGACTCGCGCGGGGATGAAACGGCGGAGAATAGAGGCTACCATCCCCGCTTGATGATAGTTTAGGCGTTTTGGAATGATTTTATAGGAGGGTTTGATGTGGATTTTTCAGGAAATCGAGTACTCCGTAGGGATCGGAGCATTTCGGGGATCTTTCACGTGGAGAAAATTGCATTTTGGGATTTGTTGATGTCCGTATATAATCGCTTTTAATTTGACTACAGTATTTAGAGGTTTTTGTAATTGTTTGTAACATGAACAACAATTTTGTTTCTGTCGTCATTCTTATTAAGATATTTTCTCTATAAACTGGTGTAAGCGATCAGCAGCCTCGGCTGTAACGTTTCAGTGCTTGAATGGTTGGTTCCTGCGCTCTGATTGGTCAAGTCAAAACGGGCTTCTATAAATCCCCGGGCATGATCTGGATTTTCTACAAGAAGAATCTGACCTGAAATTGATGAAAATTACCCCTTTCGTATGCCGTTCTAGTGACTTTCGACGAGCTGACGAACCCCCCAACAGCCCTTCCAATTATCACTTATTTGTTATTCTACTAATGTATACTCACGTGACTTATGCTTACCTGGAAGGGAGGTTAATGAAATTTACGCTATGAAGGGAAAATTGTGGGATTAGACAAACTTTTACTCTGTGGAACTCCGACGGGTCAAACGGCTCGAAATATCATCTTCGCAGGGTGGCTGTTCTCGTGGGTCCGGATTCCGGAGAAGGGCAATCAGTTTCTTCTGACAAGGTGCCCCTCAAGCTAATCCTAATAGCGAGAGTGATTTTCAATCGGAGAGCTTTGACGTATTAATTGGCAGCTTAATAGCCGAACAAGGTAAGAGGATTCGTCAGCAGATCGGTATAATTTTCATTTTAGCGTTGTCTTGAGTAAAGCGGGCCTGAGTGGATGATATTCTAAGGTTGGTGGAGGAGGCGGAGAGTTTCCTGTGTCCTAGATTCCAAGTTTTTTGAGCGTTGAATATGTAGTCTGTTCCAATCTAGTAGGTACATCCAATCTAGTAGGTACATGCAATATCAATGGTAGAGCACTGGTGTTGCCTTCCAAAGTTGATGACACTGACATCTAGAAAGCTTCTAGCTTAGGCATATAGAAAGCTTCTAGCTCAGAAACATAGAAACAGGTTTTTGGGGGGTTTTTTTTCTCAAAAAAAAGTACCAAGCTGGTGGATCAACGGTAACTAGTTATACTGTAAATCACCAGTTGAGTAAGAGAGAGGGGCCAGCGTAAATGTCCGTCCGTCCGTCCGTTCGGCAAGCAAGGCCAGAAGTGCTGACCACGGCAACCATAGTGGATCCAGTTTGTTTCGTTTCAACTTTAAGGAATGGGATAGTACATTCATAACGTCTATTGACGATAATACATTATAATTGAACTTCTTTTGTCCCGCTAAATACTTCCACCTCTTTAACATTAAATCCTAAAAGAAAACTTACCAGCAGCGCTCTCTTATAGGTCTCCATGTTGGTAAAGTCTTTCATTTGATACCAATGTCATTCATTGATCCAACCGTGGATGAAAATCCCCAGGGTGACTGCAATAGCAGAAATGTTCAACATTGTGATCGTAACCGTGAAAATGGCTAAACTTCATCGCACGAGCCGCATTGGACTTTTCATATTAAAGATTTTTTTTATGCCTGTCGGATCGTGGATGACTGCTGACTTCAATATGTTCCGATGCCAAGGAATTTGAATCGAAACCATATGTCTTCCAGGGATGGCACCTGAGCAAACAATGCCGTTATGAAAACGTGGGAAATGGGTCCAACCATCTCAAGATCGAGTTAGTGAACTATGATTTAATAAAGTTTCGGTGCTCCCCGAAACAGAAAAGCGTATGGAACTAGAGATCTAGGGTCTTCGCTTAGCGCTTACAATTATGGATCCTCGCTCGATCAAATTGCCAGCTGAGATGGATTTTTTTCCAGCCACATAGCTGAAAGTAGGAAGTCGCTCCGTCCCGTCAAAGTGGAGTAGTATGTATGAACAGGCCAGGAACCAGTGGACCATCGTAACCAAGTACTCCGTACCCACAGTAAGTGTCTAAGCGTGGAAACTGTTCGAGACTGTTCAGAATTGGGATATAGTCCGCCCCACAAATCTCCCTTGTAGATCTAGATCGTGCACCCTTATGCCGAAGAATGTTTCACCTATTTTCCTATAACATTATTGACAGTAAAAAAGAACATATGCTACTACAAGAATGTAAGATAAACTGCAAATTTATCCACAAAGAAGTAACGAACATACACATGAATCGCTCTGGTCATGGAGACTGGAGTGAAGCGGGTCATTTCTGAATCATTTACCATTCTAGAAGTTAGTGGAGATACTAGCTCATGATTCAGCCACCTGCTCCCTGACCCACGTACATCCGGCATGTGGATGAATCAGTAATCTTGGAAATAGTGGAAAGTATTCTTGTGCAGGTGTTCGTATTCATGTTGTTTCTGCATTAATGCTGCTTTTTTCTCAGAGCACAGCAACTGTGAAAGCTACTATCAGATGGTTGACGTGTCACTTATATGGGATTTCATTTAGATCACTTAGCCTCGTCTCGAGGTGAAGATCGGAAAAAGTGGACAGCTGGGAGTCTCTCTTGAGCCGCCTTTACCCACTGGATAAAATTCAAGGATCACTATTGCCGATGTCAATGAACCTCTGCATGACTAGTAGCTCCACATCGGTTTTTTATGATCTCTTGGTATGTTTCATGTCTACAGTAAATGAAAAAGTAACGCCCCGTCGTTTCAGGCAACCAGTACAGTAAGGAGTACTCGGGTACTTCGGATTTCCTGACCCGCAGACACGGCACTTCATACTAATCCACTTTGTACACAGTACGAGTGGCGCATATGATAGAAAAGGATTCGTGCCATAGACGAAGAAATCTCTGCTTGGACCTATGTTTAATAATCCAATTGATTGTAACTCTCTTTATTTTACTTCAAATTTCCCTCTCGCTTCATTTACACAACACCTCTTTTACTCAGACTAGAGATGGATGATCACTCACTCAACTCTGGCTCACTCCAACCTGCCAGAGCTGGGTTTGAGAGGTCAGCGCATGAGCCCGCTGACACGTATCCACGAGAAACACCACGAAGAGCCAGACCACCTCCGTTGAGGGGCTTATATCATCAGACTCAACAGTCTCTTCCACGTCTGAACGCACCAAACCAGCCCATCGGCCACCATCCAAGATTCTTGATTCCACACGCTTCTCAAAGGAGCGGGAATAGTCTCGAGACCTTGCCTCGACCAACAACACACGTGAGAGCCTTCTCGCAGCCTCAATCCCTGAGATCTTGTGCAAGTCCAACCAGCGCATTGACCCCTCGGATATCAATCACAACCGATGATCTATATGGGGAATCTCCCCTCTCATCACCATCTTATATTCCTGACATTCCGCCATTCCTGCCATCATTTCAGAATCCCCCGCTGCCCCAGCATGATCACAATATACGAACCGCGGATCTTATTGCATCTCTCAGTACTCACCGCAGTCTGAAGCCTCACAGCCCCTCCGTCTCAGAGTATATCCCCAACAATCGTCAGACTTTGGGATCTATCGCTTCGAGCCAGGCCATCCCCAACAATCGTCAGACTTTAGGATCTCTCGCTTCGAGCCAGGCTATCCCCTCTAGCTGGGAATTTGAACCGGCAGAATCCAGGGTCTTCGGAGCCAACTTGGATGCTGAATGGGAAAGAAATCAATATTCCCTACAAAATGACGGAAAATATGGAAGAAGCACTATTTTTGGGAAGGAAAACAACTCAGCGATGTGCACGATTCCCAAGTCCAATCTCGCCTCTTCACACTCAATTCCAACCATAATGCCACCGCCACTCGCCATTTTGAAACCAAACCAGGGCCCAAGAGATTCCATTGAATTGTATCTAAAAAGTCAATCTCGAAGGAGCTCTGCTTCCACCACACGGAGCGAGTCTGTCAAGAGTATAGATCCCGAGAAATCGCATATCGTGCACCAATTTTCCTACCACAATGAGCAGCTGGATTTGGGATGTTTGAAAAAAGAGCCTGAGGCGCTGCCCCAGTCTGTGCCGACCAGTAGCCCCAAGAGATTCAATTGCAAGAAGCCTCTTTCTCCGGAAATGGGGGTCATCCACGATACCGAGCCTCGTGTCAGTCACGCGAGCTTGAGTAGTCTGATACGACGTGCTGTTAAAATGGCTACGAACCCTAGGATGGCTTCGATCCCAGATGAAAGCCGAGCTAACAGCCGAGCTGGTCTCCTTGGTCAGTGCTGCAGCTTTATTTTTGTTTTTCTGCAATAGAGTGAAGTCTGATAGCTTTGTCATAGGAAATCACCGCAACGACCCTGTGGTACTGTCCGATATTATTGATTCGTTCCCTCCACCTGGTTTATCAACTCAAAATGAAAATAGACACTGGACTGCTTTATTTGGACGCTCCAATCTACGAAATGTCGAAAATTTCAATACCAAAGAGAATACATCACATGCCACTTCCCCTACGACACACTACCGCGGCTTGCGACGTTGCTGTGGCCTTTCCCCGACCATGTTTACAATTCTCTGCATCGTGTTCGTTCTCGTCATTCTCGCTGCCATTCTCCTTCCTGTTCTTCTTATTCATCATTCGAAGGCCCTGTCGTCATCTTGTGCCAAAACCACGCCCTGCTATAACGGAGGAGTCAGCGTGTCACTCGGTAGCAGCTGCTCCTGTGTTTGTGGCAACGGATTCACCGGCTCAAATTGTACCACCAATGGAGACAGCAATTGCATTACATCCGAGGTCACCTCAGTGAATAACGCGACTATGGGCACCTCAATCCAGAGCTTGTTCCCAGATTCAGCAACAAAATTCAGCATCGACCTTGACCCCGATACCATTCTGGCTTTGTTCAGTTCAAATGACGCATCTTGTACAACGGAGAATGCACTCGTTTCTTTCAGCGGTGTTCCAAGTAGTAGTGGCACCACGGATACCTTCACTACTCGATCCGCAGTCACCAAGAATGGAATCATATACGATGACTCGAACGCTAGCAAGACCGCGGCTGGAGATTCTAGTGAGATTGATACAATCGTTCCATCCAAGGTACTAGAATTCTCCAAGGTCGCTGTGCTCTATATTCTTGAACAGACAGGCTCGTTCACCTATGCTGACTATACGAGGCGAGAGATTTTTTCATATCTGGTTCACGACTACAACAGCACAGTATACAACTCGGTGCAGGTTTTGGGTAATTATGAACTGGACTTTGAAAACAAAACCGTCACATTACCCAACGGGACTATGATAGGAGGATAAATTTGAGTCTTGTGTATTTGGCAATTCTCTAAACGAAGATTTTCAAACAAGACGAAAGCAGGTCAATTTACAAACTCTTCTTTTCCGCATTTTCTCCACGTACCCCCTAAATTAATCTTGTAAACCCTAACCCATAAAGTATTTCATAAGCGGATGGGCCACACAAGCGGGTGGGCCACCTCCAAATATCCTTATCAAAATCTATCGGCAAGTAATGGAATAGAGTAAGAATGTGGTTGTTGGGATATTTGAGTATTGAATATCGCATTTACTATGGTGTTTGGAGGTGATCCACCCGCTTGTGTGGCCCATCCGCTTGTGAAATACGTCATGGCGCCCGACTAAATACAGCAAGGGTAACAGGATGTGGTATAATGTCACAGGTCCACCGTTTATCCAAAGCTGACTGTGTTTATTCGTACCTTTGCTTCGGCATGCCCGCCTCACGGATGCTGCTTTCCGCCAGGCTGCCGTGCATCCATCGGCGTTTCTTGCCATTCTTAATGGCCATGCACCAAGGTGGAGTATACTGACTGATAAATCGGGAATTTCAAGTTTACGCTAGGACCTCTTCATCTGATACTATTTCTAGCTAAGTTAATAAAGGCACAGGTGATCAATTATCTTGTCCCTAATCTTTGCCATCCATCTTTACATGAATGTTTTGCCCATGAACAGAACAACCTTTGGTGACAGCTGTTCCACAATGGCACTCCCTTCTTTTACCCGCGTCAACAAAATTGTGTCCATTCAGGATCCTGCAAATGACATGTCACCTTCAGCCGACGGGCTAAGGTCCAGCAAAGTTCTTCCTGGTGCCTCGCCACAGACAATCTTGTGCCTCTCCTGGGGCGATGCGAAGTCTCGTTACATCGAAAAGTACACCAGCCTATACAGAGGACTCTACCCTGAAGCCAGGATCATTCTCGTCGAAGCCGGCGTGGCAGATTTCTTCTGGCGGCCAGAGTACACCCAGCGCAAACTAGTGGAGCCAGTGGTGAAGATGTTAAGTGAATTGGCCGATGATACCCTCCTTGTCCATTTGATGTCGAACGCCGGGTCAAAGCGATGGGCCACAATCGACAAATTGTACTTTGAATCAACTGGGCGTTCTCTGTCTAGCTCCGCGACGATTCTAGACAGCGCACCCGGGCGCACGCATTTTGAGCAGACGTGGGCTGCTGTGCTACCAGCCTTACCCCGCGCCTTTCTACCGAGGATGCTTCTGGGCTTTATCTTAAGCACGGCTTTGTGCGTATTGCATCTTGGAAAGCTTGTTCTCCCTGGACCAGATGTATTTGAGTCAGTGAGAGCTCAGATGAACGATATTGCCGCACCAGTCAAAGGGACCCGATGCTATATTTATTCTGAACATGATGATATCATTGGGTGGGAAGACGTGGAGGAGCATGCTAAGGATGCTCAGCGGAAGGGATGGTCAGTGAAGCAAGTGAAGTTCCAGGGGAGCACACACGTTGGGCATCTCAAGCAAGACCCAGAAATGTACCGACAAGCTATTATGAGGACATGGTTTAGAAGTTCGAAATTGTGAATGAGTATATGCTTGGGTAAGATCTGCTTTTGGCCAAGTTCATTCATCCTGAGACTCCATTCTTCTATTTATCAATCTGCAAATATTCAACATCATCTATCTTTGGTACTCTTTTCATCTCACGGTAGACCCATCCATATTGGTTGATCACCAAATACAATCTGCTGGCAAAGTTTGAGTTCTTGTTCGACGCTCAATCCGCTCACCAAGACAGTAGGCCGTATCCAACGGCGAGCTACTTCCATTGCTATAGAGTTACCATCCCGCGCCGCATCTGCAAGAAGCAGGATGCCACAGGTCAACTTGCAAATCCGGTCCATGATCTCGCGCCCATTCATGGTGAGATATTCTAGCGTGTTCGATGATATGGCCTTTTGTAATTCTGACCACTGCTCCAATAGGATTGCCGTCTCAGGCGCCATAGATTCTTTCTTGGGCAGTGAAGACTTGATCCACCGACCGAAGGCCGCCATAACGTATGATCCTATCTTGCCCTTCAGAACCTTGACAACATCTGTCGCAAGAACGTCCGTGGTACCTTCGCCAATCAACGTCGAAGCAGTATCTCTCCACAGACGAGCGACGTTGAATTCCATCTCATCATTTTCTAGATAGCCAACGCCGCCAAGAGACTCCATACCAACTTGCGCCATCCCACATGAATCCATAGCCGCAGACGCCTTTGCGACGGAGCTGAGTAGTCGCAGCAGGCACGAGGCGTCCTGTGAGCTCTTGGGCACGAGATCAACTGGTGAGCTAGCTTGTTGCTGCTCGTGCTTGGCTAGTAGCGCAACGACGAAGAAGGTCAGCGCCATCTGCGCACGGCAAGTGACATGGGCCTTCGCGAGCGACCTCATGTGAAGCGGCACGCTACTCAGCTGAGTACCGCGGGCAACCTTACGGGTTCTTGCGAAGGCGCGAGCAGCTGAGAGAGACCGTCCCGCGTAACCAAGTGCGCTCACAGCCAGATAGATACGCGTGATATTGAGCACGACACCGATCTCGGTAATACCCTTGCCCTCCGTGCCGACCAGCCACCCGCGCATGCCCTTAAGCTCGAGCTCCGAGGTAGGTAGCGGGTGCGTGCCCACTTTCTTTTTGATGCGCCGGATACGAACGCCGTTAAGCTCGGTCTCGTTGACCCCGTTCACAGTGACAGCGCGACGCATCGGGACGTAGAAGGTGCTCAGGCCATTGGGCGTTCGTGCGACAGCGATTGCCATGGACGCTTCAGTGCCCGTGGAGAACCACTTCAGGCCGTTCAATACCCATGGTCCAAGGGGAAAACCGTCTGCGTCCCTCGAGTTGTCGTCTTTGCTGAGCGGGGAGTAGGTGGCTGTCGTCTCGGTCGGCGTTAGGTCGCTGCCGCCGCCGCGTTCTGTCATCCACAGCCCGGAAGTCCATCCTTTATCATCATCGGTGGAGGTGAGCCGGTCATGTGCGTGCTGGAATAATTCTCGGGTTGGTTTGTCGATCTTGGAGCCACGCAAGTGTGTCAACATGAGAGCAGCAACGCCATCCGACAAAATCAGGTGGAATATGGACGTCGCAGAAGACGGGGCAAATAAGTGGCCCTTCAGCATCTGTATCATTCTGGCATTGCCTTCATACTCTTCCGTAAGGGAAGGCAAGGCAGCCAGTCTTTGCTCGTAGCGTTAGTCCATATTTGCAAGGTGTAATCTCAGCAACTTACCGCTCTGATATTCCGAATCGCCATAGATACTTCCAACCTTGACTCGTGACAAGATCATCTTTCTTCTCTCCCCAGCTATCCCAGGGTTGGATATGCGGAGGATGACGCTCAGCCTCTGCAACCCAGTCCATTACCTGCTTAGAGACCGCAGCATCGGCGAATACAGAAAGCTCGCCCTCGGCACGCTCCTTGATCTTCGGCGACAGATACAAGTCTAGAATTCTAGCAAAGGCTGCATCATCGTGGTACGGGCTCTCTAGCTTCGGTGTTAATCGAGGTTTGCTTTGAGGCGTCTCGAGCAAACCATCTTCAGTATGGCTGTTCTCAGTCACCTGAACCGTGGTGTCGTGTGGTGTCTTGGACTGCTTAGACAGATCCAGCCAGGCAGGAGTCTGGACTCGTTGAATGAATGACAACATGCTATGTGAATAAAAAAAGACTAAATTGAGGTGGAAAGTAGGAAGGCTGTTCACACTGGCAGACTGGCACAGTTTACTTACTGAAGACGAATTCCTAATGTCTATTTAAATTCCGCTATAATATCGGCTCTATATTCCATCACAGCTGAACCACCACCACTGGCAGGTTTTTCATTCCTAATGCAGTTAATCAGATCGAGCTTTGGCCAACTAGGCACCTGTATCGCAGCTATTATTGTACCACCACAGTAGCGAGGGCCAATAGCCCTTGCTTACAGAAGTTCAAACGTAATAATACACCGCAGCTAGTCAGAGACTAGTACTTTTGCAGCGTGATCCATCATAAGAAAGAGATAGCGTGGCGAAAGAAAATTCCATGGTTGTGTATGATGATATCTTGAAGGATTCCAAGTGAAGCTTTGCTACTCTGTTTAGAAAAACTCGAGGGAGTACGGAGAACGGAGTACTAAATATGCGCTACAAAGTAATGATTAGAGTTCTGTTTCATGGAAACAGATATTTCGAATTCTCGAATCTTTACTGCGGAGCGAAGAAGGAACCGTGGCCCAGCCCACATGCAGTTCGTAGTGGTCGCAACGACGCACCTAAGGTTCAGGTAGGTGCCGGATTTTCAGGTGTGTACGTGATGTTCAGGGCATTCGGGCCGAGGGGGCTGAATGGGCTGAAGAGTAGGAGTAGCCCGTCTCTTCGCAGCCCACGATACTAGAGCGTTTCCAGTACTTTTCACCGAGGCTTTTGCTACGACGTTTACAAAGACCCACTTGAAGAAGTGAAGACCAATTAAAAGCCATGGAAAAGTTCCCACCTACCCAGCCAATCAGAAGATACAAGAAAGCAGGGTCCCATGCAGAAAAGGTGAATCATACCCCGGATCTATAAGATTTGGAGCTGTTATCGGTCTGCTTAACTCATATATAGAATAGTTGTACCAAAAGCAAGGCCTGTTGTTGAAATTTGTGTATATCACATCAACTCGGAAGAGATAATCATCACTCGGGCGAGAAAGATCCTACTCGGGCGAGAGAGGATTGCATCATTTGAATTGTATACGTATTACCACCAGTCGGTACTGGCTACTATACAGTATAGACTGGGATGCTTGTCATGTATAGTAGGGTTAAAGAATATCATTATCTAGACATTTGGGTCCAGGGCATACAATGTAGCCATCAATTGGTCTTTACCATTCCAATCCATCCAACTTCAATGGCAAATGAAGCATCCTATGCCCCGAGTTCAAAGGTTTCGGAAGCTGACCTGCTCGAATATTCACCTGCAAAGACTGATGAAGTAACCTAGGCGCATTCAACTTAGCATCGCGTTCCATTCTTAATGACACGAACTCCTTCTCAGAAATGACACCCCCAACATGCTTGTTTTGCTTTCTGTGGTCGGCTACACTCATCCACGGAATGGGAGAATCTCGTCCCTCTGGTGGGTAATCATGGCCTGGCCAAATCTTGACATGGCTGTCCAGAGATAGCAGCTTGCGACTTGATTGAAAGAGGTCTTTGGCGTCGCCGCCGGGGAAGTCGCAGCGTGCTGTCCCGATATCGACGTGAAATAGAGAGTCACCACAGAATACATTATCTTAGATTATCATATTAGTTGCATGTGAATGAGAGTGATGGTGAATTATCGTACCTCCGATCTGATATCCCAAATGATCTGGTGTATGGCCAGGAAGATGGATGGCTTTGGCAGTTAATTCGCCAATTTGAAAAGATTCATCGTCTTCAAACAATTTATCAAAGACGGCCTCGTACTCGCCACTCTGGATACCATAGCGTTGACCGAATAGCCGTTGTACCTGTTCAATGCGCTTGCCAATACCGATGGGCGGCTTGAACCCCTGTATCTGGAAGAGCTGTTTTTGAATGTATGATGCGGCAGTCAAGTGATCCGCATGTGCGTGAGTTTCCAGAATTCTTTCAATTCGGTAGCCTTTTTCTTGGACTAAAGAGAGTAAGGCATCGGCGGAGTCTGTAGTGATGGCCTGATTGACGGGGTTGTAGTCCAAAACAGGGTCAATAATAGCTGCAGACCTCGTTGATGGATCTGAGATTATGTATTGCCAAGTCCCTGTCACAGTTTCGAATATGTGGTGGATAGTAGGCTCCTTGGTAGCAGCGGTGCTGTAATTTGTTCGACCAGGCAAGCGCTGGAAAGTAGATTTAGGTTGGCGCAATGACTTGAAATATGGAGGTGATGGATATTGCAAGTCTCTTGAGACTCTTGAGAATCCCCTGGAATATGAAGCCTTCTTGCTTAGGTTTGAGGCATTTGGGCTCTTCTGGCGGTGATAAGGCAAGAAAGGGATAATAGTCGGCTTCCAATGTCGTGCCATCAATAGGCAGTCATAGGCGGATTGACATTGAAGTGATCTCATGATGTGGCTTATTCCTACGAAACACGAGATTTGAGAAAGCAATTTTTTGTTAAAGTAGAGGTATCTGGAGTGTTTTAAGGATGCTCGGGCTCTCAATGGTCGCCGATCGCCACCCGGTCGCCGATTGATACCGGTGAATAGTTCTGACTAGAATCGTTCAATTGTTCAAGTAAATGTTGCTAGTGTGGTAAATAGATACCTACCTAAGCACTCCGTACCTGTTGTTACTTAGTAATTCCAAGGTTAGAAGATGGATGTTGAAGTATAAAAACCGGGGTGTAAAAGACAGTAAAGTTACCGATCACACCATCGGCCGGGTCCAGCTTCTGTCATTCCTCTCCCATCTTTTTTTCTTAATCTGAAGGGGTTCCCTTACCTTTTAATTATTTCCAAAGCCTTTAAAAATGATTTACCGTCCTTTAACAACTGCTGCCCGTGCAGCTTGTCGCACGCAGGCCGTGCCAAGCATCCGAAACTTCGCAACTGCTGCTCCGGTTTCGGGCACCCGCAACCACAAGGTCGTGGTTGTAGGAGGTGGTTCTGCAGGCCTCACAATCAGCCACCAGCTCCTACAATCTGGACAATTCGTGGCTGATGACATTGCGATCATCGACCCCGCCGAATGGCACCACTACCAGCCCGGCTGGACCCTCGTCGGTGGTGGCCTCAAGACTAAGGAAGAGCTCCGCCGTCCGTTGAAGAGCCTCCTCGACCCCAAGCTCAAGTTCTACAATGACGGTGTCGCGACTTTCGCCCCGGAGAACAACTTCGTCACTCTCTCCAACGGCGACAAGATTGGCTATGACCAGCTGATCGTCGCCCCGGGCCTCACTGTCTCCC
This sequence comes from Penicillium lividum, assembly GCA_028828245.1. NCBI lineage: Eukaryota > Fungi > Ascomycota > Eurotiomycetes > Eurotiales > Aspergillaceae > Penicillium > Penicillium lividum. The sequence goes on from JAQJAG010000002.1 coordinate 2,262,779, forward strand.
CCGCCAACATCAAGGGTCTCCCCGAAGCGCTCGCCAACCCCGACGCCCCCGTCTCCTCCATCTACACCTACGACTCCGTCAACAAGGTCTTCCCCTCCATCCAGAAGCTGGAGAAGGGTAACGCCATCTTCACCCAGCCCGCCGGCGTAATTAAGTGCGCCGGTGCCCCGCAAAAGATCATGTGGCTCGCCCTGGACCACTGGAAGCGCGCCGGTCTCTACAACCCCAGCAACCCCTCCAGCTCGCCCATCAACATCAGCTTCGCAACCGGTCTCCCGGTCATGTTCGGTGTTCCCAAGTATAACGCCGCACTGACAAAGATGCAGCAGGAGCGCGGCGTCAACGCGCTCTTCCAGCACGACCTGGTCGAGATCGATGGAAACAAGGCCATCTTCGCCCGTCCCGACGGCGCAGAGTCCGTAACCAAGCACTTCGATCTCCTGCACGTTGCGCCGAAGATGGGTTCCCCCGCTTTCATTAAGAACTCTGCTATCGCGAACGAGGCCGGCTTCGTCGACGTCGACGATGCCACCACCCGCCACAAGAAGTTCGCGAACATCTGGTCCGCTGGTGATGCTTCCAGCTTGCCGACTTCTAAGACTGCTGCCGCCGTGACTGCGCAGTCTCCTGTTCTTGTGCGGAACTTGCTCAATTCCATGGAGGGCAAGCAGCTGGATGCCGCTTACGATGGGTACACCTCTTGCCCGCTGCTGACCGAGTATGGCAAGGTGCTTCTGGCAGAGTTCAAGTATGGACCTGAGCCCAAAGAGACCTTTGGTAACTGGTTCGGCATTGACCAGGCTGAGCCGCGCCGCTCGTTCTACCACCTGAAGAAGGATTTCTTCCCGTGGGTGTACTACACGCACATGGTGAAGGGTAACTGGGCTGGTCCTAAGGGGTGGATTAACTAGATAATCTACGTACTTGGTAGATTGGGTTATTATATGTACTATAAAAAGGTTGAAGTAATAGACAGGTCCTTCAAAATTGGGAATGAGATAGATCAAAAAATTCAATGGTTCCGTCCACATGAATAGGCTCAATGATACCTGGACGAATAACGGGGCTAAAGATGAAAATCATCCAATGTTAAGCGGCTTATTACCTGCTAGTCTAGAAGTGGATCCACTCAACGGTAAATATTACCCCCCACGATAGGAGAACTTACGCCCGAAAGAGCAAAAAAGTCCCGAATTGCGAGCGGGGGTCCCTCAACTAAACCAGCATTCCTCGGCGACCGTTCAAGATCACGGAACTTGTGAAAAGTCAAGCCAAAAGCCGACTGTCATCCCAAACCCGAAGTTCCACTTGAGATCCACACATATACTTACAGATCTATAGGTGAGAAACGTGGAAATAGAAGCGGGCAAGATAGGCAAGAATTAGAAAACGATCTAATAATAAGAAATAATAATAATAAACCCCTCAGGACCCGAATATTGCAAATGATATCACCCCGCAGCAGTCGCAGTTGCAGCCAAAACATTCTCTTTTAGTCTAATTCCCGAGATCTCAGATCCCTGATGAATAACCAAAGGATTCTCCGAGTAATCCTTCCTCATATGATCCACACAAACAGTGGGATATAACAGCACATCATCCATAATCGTCTTACTCCGCTTACTGCTGGTTCTTCTGGGCCTCCAGGTAGTTATAGACACCGTAGGCAATGGCACCACCAACAAGGATGAGACCGTAGAGACCGACGCCGAAGCCACCGGAAGAGGAAGAGGAGGAGCCGGAGCCGGAGGAGGTGGTAGCCTGGGACTTGCGCTCGGGGTCACCGGGCTGCGTAGGTGGGTTAGCCATTGCGGAGGATGAGAGGGATGAAGTGATAGGATGCGCATTCGCAAGGTAAGGAACAGAGTAGAATGGCAGGGAATAAGTAACGTACCATGCGCTTCACGTTGCCGACAAACAGGCCGTCGAGGATCTCGCGCGCCTCATCGGAGTGGCCAACATCCTCGAAAGCCTCAGTGCCGTCCTGGCCACCGACATCCAGAAGGACTTCCTCACCACCACTATAGAAAGACGTTAGTCATACTGGCTTGTACGAGAACAAAGTAGAGTGGGGTTATGGTTGGAGGGTTCGGGTGGGCCGACGGGTTTGCGATAGGGGTATGAAGCAGTCCCGTCGCGAACCCATCAACCCACGAAATCCCAGACGATACACAGAGGAATAGGTGGGGATAAAGAGGATGCCAACGTACGGGTGCTCGTCGACGAAGCTGGAGCAGTCGTAGACCTTGTCGTGGATGACCATGTAGAGATCCTTCTTGGTGTTGTGGGCCTCAATCTCCTTGAGGGTGAATTCCTTGGTCTCAGACATGATGGCTGGTGAAAAGTCTAGAATAATATGATCACACGAGGTCAGTCTGTGTTTGTCATACGCAGGATTCTGGGTGAGGTGGGTTAAGAGTAGAATCAACAGGAGATTGTTTTTTTTCTCTCTCATCAAAATGAAAAGGGAAAGCGATAAGGGGAAATGAGCCCCCCAACAGTCAGAAAAAAAGGGTTGACAAGAGACTTACGAAGTAAAGGTAGAGAGAAAAGCGCTGGAAAACGATATGTGCAACGAAGAAAACGCAAGCAGATTCAGAAAGAGGAGAAGAGGATCGGAGTTAGATTGACAACCGGGGGCGTGCGCTAAGGCGGTCTCTCCGCTGTGGTGGGCCCTGGTTGGATGATTTACTATGCCGCCAACAACTCCCGACTAAGTTAGGAGGCAAAATGAGATGGCAAATTGAGGGGGGTTTCTGCACGGAACTTTGACTAAGAAATTCCGATATTAATGCATTTCTAGTGTAGAGAGGAAGATTCGTTTTCCGTGGAGGAAGCGTGGGCGAATCAGCGGCTGCTTATTAGAGCCTCGCAAATGAAGGAATTTGTGATGATCTGGCCAGATACATTATTATGCATAGTTGGATGAATGGGGTATAATAGGTTATACAACATGACGCCATCCTCCCCCGGTTATTCATTTTGAGAATTAAATGAAGCCCGAGCCCAACTGCCTGCATAAACCGTACCCTCGGTTGTATCTTGACGGATAAGGCCCACGGCTTCCGCTGACGGCTTCCGCTGACGGAACACATCCCGCCGATCATCCGATTACTGAACCCTGAATGTATGAATGTGAATATCTTTCATTGAAGGGGTATACATGGCTCGCCTGATAAAATATCCCCAACCCTGGGGTATTCATAGGCATCTCTATATCATGGCTGATCGTGACATGCAAGGAAAAAAGAAGGAAAAAGGGAGAGAGAAAAAAAAAAAAAGAAAAACCTAGGAACTGAAGCTTAACGGAAAAGAAAAACAAATCCGCTCATTTCGCTGGAACTCGCTCATAAAATACTATGTATGCTTGCTCATTCTGTAATCGGTCGCGAGCCCGTGGGTCAAGCGGGTTGAAATCACTCGCTCTCTCGTCGTCGAACCGTCGCCAGGTGTGACGTTCGGCATCTCGGACGAGCGAGATGTAGTGTCCACTGCCCATGGAGGATCCAATATGACGTAGAACGGCAAAGGCATCGTAGGTAAAGGGGGGAACTGTGGGACTAGGGGTCGATGTCGAGTCGGGGCCCGTAGGACTCGGATAGGAGATCACAAAGTCGTCCATTCGTAATCCGTGCAGGGGAAAGTTGATCGGGGTATGGATCTTCCGCGCGCTTTGCGTCTTGGATGCGGAGAAGCGCTTGAAATGGACCACTAAGATCTGCGGCGCGCGGGTGATGATGATTTGTTTGGTGGCCATGCGCTTGCACTTGCAGTGAGGGCACTTCCAAACCTCATCGCCACTGAGCATTTCCTCTTTGCAGTAACTACGAAGACATTCATAGATGTCCCCCGTCCCGGTTGTGGGTATCTCTACACTGATGCTGTAGAATGCCTCGTACGTGGTGGATGTCTGGTGACAGGTGGTGCAACGAAGTCGACTGGCATGTTGGCCTGCAAAGAGGGATGAGATGAAAGATTCCTCCCGGTGGCAATATCGAACCCATTCAATCTGGGAAACTTTAGGGACCGGCATCCGTTCCCGCTGCATCTCCTCATCAAAGGTCAGCGGTCGTAACTGATTGCGTTGCCATTTGTGATTCAGGTCTTCATGAAGACAGTCCACCAGGAAATCAAAAAATTCCTTGGCATCTTGCTGCCGATCAATGATCCATTCTCGGTTTAATCGACCGCAGAAATTGCGGAAGGAAGTCGGTGTGATCACGTCCACATCATTCTTCCATAAAGATCGGATGAGGTTGGCATAAAGCCCTGGCATTACACCCTGAGACCCTTTCCAGTTCTTCTGTACATATGAACGGAACCGCTCGTCGATGAAAAACTTGCTCATCATTACCGTAGCACTGAGACACTGAATCGTCGAGTTCATATAGCAGGTAACACCAAAATTGGTAAGGCCTGTTCGGGGGAGCTTTAGGCGACTCAGAAGGGAGCTAGGAGTGTACAAGGCCGTTCGAGTGGCCGAATTCTGCCGTTCCATGTGGGGTTGAGCATGTCGTCCATCGGAAACGCCGCTGTAACTAGGTCGAGCAACTGCGGGGGGAGGGCGCGATGGGGCTATGGGAACAGGAGCTGGAGCAGCATAATTGGGAACAGGCATGAGAACTGGCCGAGACTCCGCGAGCATCATGGACTGTTGAGCATGTGGCTCGGGGAAGCGGCGCAGGAAATCCTCATAATTATGGATGAATGAGGGCGATGGCTGCTCCAACTCTTGCTGATCCTCTTCAGTGACCGGTTCATCCTCCAGGTATGTGCTTGTGTCTATCTCTTCTTTCTTCGATTTTTCCAACCACGCCGTCAATTCCTCCGAATTCAGAGGCGTAAACCCTCGAAGTCGCCTCTTGCGAACTTCCAAACTTGAATTAGCACTGGCTATAGTTGGTACGCGACCCAATGCGCGTCCCGGCTTCGGCACAGGCTTCTTAGCCTGGAGCGACCCTATGACGGCGGCAGTGGAAGATGTGGCGAGGGACTGTTGCCCAATTAGATCAATCCACGCATCCAAGCCACCAAGTAGAAGTGCAGGAGGACGACCACCCTTCAGCGGCTTATACGCATTGAATTCATAAAGTGTGTCATGGAGATATCTCAAGTGCGGCGCTGATGTTCCAACGGGCGAACCTGCAAGATAGCTGACCGACGATGTACGCTGGTCATAGTAGACAACAAGGTCGAATTCGTTCCGCCGTTCAAATAACATTTGCTCATGCTCTGGGGATACGACGAGACGCTCCTCGAGTTCTTCTGCAGACAAATTCTCCTTCAAAGCCACTGGTTCAATGCAAATGATAGACTTCGCATAGATGTGACCATTATCATATTGATCTCGGGAACGAACGTCAACCACAAGTACATTGAATTTCCTCAAGTAATCAAGAAGTTCCTGGGCCGTAATCGCAGAGTTGAAAGGCAAGTCGGGTGAATTGCTCCGGGTTTCTCGTACTGAGTTCACACCATTGGGAGTTAGTGACCGGTAGGGGTTATCAGGAGGACCCCGGCTCGGGCTGCCATGTGGGGAATTGGAAATAAAAGAGTATTTCTGGGTGGTTGGTCGAACACTCTCATTAGAAGTTCTTGGCGGATTCGGTGGAGGTTGCGAAGGTACAGTGTAAATCGGGCTATACGCAGGATCAGGAGCACGTGGGAGAGATGTCGCCAGAGGGAGTTTCGGAGGGTGGTTGGGAACCGGAGAGGGCCCCATACTGCGAGGCCCCAAAGGCCGCCTAGGTGGAGATGCATAGGCAAAACCATGGCTGCTTGGCGGGGTGTTGGAGATATATGTGGGATTCTGGTCCGCAGATCCCGGTGGAGTCTGCATGACTGCGCCAGACTGATTCGGGCGTGTTTGTGAGATTTTGAGCTTTGCAAAGCGTTGCGCTATCAAGTCTTCAGTGGGACTTGAGAATCGTTTTGGACTGGCCTGGGGATCCGGCATTCGCTGGAACTGTGTTGGGCTCGGCATTCTCATCGCGCTCGTTGCCGGCTCGTGGTTCTCACGACCCCTAGGAACGACAGAGCTCTGCTCTTGTCCCGAGGACGCCGATGCATATAATCCCATGGGTTGTATGTTGCTCTTAAGATTGTCTTGGAGAATATCCTGTTTGATCGCATCCATTGTTCCTTGCTTAGTTCGCACCGCCTATATTATCCAATTGAGTCAGTCCCATCTTTGATTTCGAAAAAGCGCACACCACTAGGCAAATTGATAAAAAACAAAGAAAGCATACCATCATCAATCCGGCAAATTCTTTGTACCATTCGGGGCGCTCGCTGATCGTCTTGTAGTTCGGGTGGTGGGGGATGACGTTGATGGTGATCTCCGAAGCGCGAAGGTACTGCACATAGGCCTTGTCAGGCTTGTCGTTGTCTGCTAGATCTCTGGCTTGTCCGATCGCCTCAGAAGCTGTACTAAGTAGAGTTTCGAGCTATTTCTCCAAATAAGCACTTGGTTCCACAACCACTGTGGGGGGAAAGGACAGACCGAGGTAGTCTCGTTAACATCCAATAGGGCAGCCTGATCCTGTAAGTCCTTAATGTTCGGGTATCGGGGTCTTATTGCTAGGGAGCCATTCTGAAAAGAGCCCAGTCTGATGACCGGGTCGGTGGAATGCATGTTGCCCCCCACCGAGTAAGGACGCCTGTCCTTCCACGGTGGTATGTCCGGTGGAGATGGTAACGCCGCTGCATCGGGGGGCATGGTCGAGGCAGCGAAAATGTGTGGAGTTTAGCGCATGGTTTGAGATAAAATATATCCAAGGCACCAACAATGTGAAGAGCGAGAGGCAAAAAGAAAGAGATAGGAAATTAGGTAGAAGTCAACCAATTCCAGGAACAAAAGCGGGTCTGGGGTGACAATACCACTCACCGCCCCAGCGCCTATGACGCCAGGAGAGCTTAGTCAACGGCGGGCTATCTGGGAGCTTCATCTCATCCTTATCCAACAACTTCAACTGACAAACCCTTTCGCATTTAAAAGCTTGGTTGTACTTGCTACTGCCTGAGCCTTCGTCATGGCAGGCTGGTTCTCTTCTTCATCCCCGCTCGATGAGCAGATCGAGCGAGCAACCGCTTCCTCACTGTACGTGGTCACTATCGTTCCCTTCTGCCTAACCAGCAATCGATCGCCTACCTCGATTGGGGGCTCGATGGCAAGTGCGCTGACCATCTTTACAGAGAGGACATTGCTCTTAATTTAGAAATTACCGACATGGTTCGGTCAAAAAGTGTCCAGCCTAAAGATGCCATGAGGTCCTTGAAGCGTCGACTGGAGAACCGCAACCCGAACATCCAGTTAGCAACATTGAAGGTTGTAGATTGGAGCGCCCTCTCAATATAAAATACTGACATTCGATTCCTAGTTGACCGATACATGCGTCAAAAATGGAGGCACCCATTTCCTGGCCGAGATCGCCTCCCGTGAATTCATGGACAACCTGGTGTCACTGCTCAAGGCCGAGGGGGCCCCCTTGAACCCCGATGTTCAGCGCAAGGTTCTGGAGCTAATCCAGAATTGGGCCATGGCAGCCCAGGGGCGCATGGATTTAATGTATCTGGGAGAGACATATCGCAAGCTACAAAACGAGGGATTCCAATTCCCGCCAAAGATGGAAATGAGTGGTAGCATGTTGGAAAGTAATGCTGTGAGTTTTGATCCACTATCTGCTTGATTGAGGAAGACGCTAATGTCTATGATCAGCCCCCGGAGTGGATAGACTCAGACGTATGTATGCGGTGTCGGACAGCCTTCAGCTTTATGAACCGCAAGCACCACTGCCGGAACTGCGGAAATGTTTTCGATGCGCAATGCTCCAGCAAAACTCTCCCATTACCACACCTCGGAATCTTGCAGCCTGTCCGTGTTGACGATGGTTGCTACGCTAAGTTGACTTCGAAGGCATTCCCGTCATCAGGTCTTTCAGATCGATCTGCTTTCAAAAACAACTCTATAACCAAGTCTAGTGCAATGGAACCTCGCGGGGCCAAGGCAGATACGAGCTTTGATGATGATCTTCGTCGTGCGCTGGAAATGAGTCTTGAGGAAGCAGAAGGGCGAGGGCCGTCGGGATTCGTGCCCCAGACAGGCACCGTGCCCGAGCCAGCAAAGACTAGATCTGGGCCTACCAACGTGGAGGAGGAAGATGCTGATCTGAGGGCCGCGATTGAAGCATCTATGCGTGATATGGAGCAGCATAAACAGAAACATGCGGCCGCGTTGAAGAATGTGCCGCCCAGCGATTCATTTCGCGATTCATCTAGCACACCAACTCCACTGCCGAAGAACCCATATGAGCTCAGTCCAGTCGAAGCAGAGAATATCCATCTCTTTTCTACTTTGGTCGATCGATTGCAACACCAACCACCTGGTACCATCCTCCGCGAACCTCAGATTCAGGAGCTTTATGAAAGCATAGGTGCACTGCGACCCAAATTAGCCCGGACCTATGGAGAAACAATGAGCAAGCACGGTAAGCCGATATTGTAGGGTTGCAGATTCGAACACTTAAACTAATCATCATAGACACACTCCTTGATCTCCATGCGAAGCTATCAACTGTTGTTCGATACTACGATCGAATGCTGGAAGAGAGACTGACCAGTGCCTATGCTCAACCAAACTACGGTTACGGTGCACCTGTGGGTATGCCCCAGTACCCAAGTATGTCTGGACTGCCCACATATGCACCCGATGTAAAGTCTGGGGCGGAAAACTTCTATTATGGAAATACTGCGGAAGCGTCTCACCCTTCAAATGCTGGTTATGGACCTGCCGGTGGTATCACAAATCCCGTGTACCCAGCACAGAGTCAACGTGGATCTGCTGTGAACGAGTCACATACCGCTGCCTGGAGTCAACATGCATATCCCTCTTTGGGGTCGCCTGCGCCGAGTGGCATTACGCCTAGCAATCATGTTTCTCCTGGTGCTACTGGCACACCACAATATTACGCAGCGGCACCTGATCAAGATCCACACAATGTGCAATTCTCTGAGGCGCCCTACCAACCATCTCCCATAATGCGACGAGACTCACAATACCAGCCCAGCGCACTGGGGGCTCCGACGCCTAGTGCGCCAGAGCCGCACTCACCCGAGAATGTGCAGACACCCCTATATTCTACTATGGCACCTCCACTGCATCAACAGGCTACAGGTCCTCCACCTCAATCATACTATTATCAGCCACAGCAGCCTGGTACGGTGCCAGTAGTACCTTCTGGATACCCACCAATGGCTACTGGCCAACCGGGACCGTACCCGGACGCCGGACAACAACTCCCCGCATCCCATCAACCCGCACAACCAGTGGAAGAGAGCTTGATTGAGCTATAGCGTACTTTTAGCATTCTTCTTCTTTTCCTTTAGATGATACCTAAGAACTCGTTTTAAATCTTCAGATTGTATCTAGTAGAAAGAAAATGGGACAGAGTAGCTAGTAAATGGTTGTTGCATCTTGTGAACTCCACTCAATCTCCAATACGGTAATATTACCGGATTTCCACCAAATCGCCGGAGACAGCCAACAACTTCACTTCCTTTCCTTTCCCTTCCCTCCGATTTCCTCTCTCCCACTAAAAGGAAATCGAACACTTCACACTTCTGTCTGCACTTGACTGGGCTCGAGCGCGGCGGTGTAGACACTACTTGTATTTGGACTCCTCCCAGCCTCCATTGCTTTTTTTCTCGCCTGCACGCCCACCTGCCGTGATACCAACTCATTGCCTCGGACCAATCCCCTTCCATGCCCGGTGTGCGCAGCTGATTACCCGCCTCCCCTGGTGCTTTCCTTTACCGCTATGCCCACCAGCACTTCATCCCCAGTCAAGCGCCCCGGCCTTGGCCGCCGCGCCGTTTCCTCGCATGCGGTTGTCACGCGGACCAACTCCAATAGTGAGCTGTCCGAGTCGCAGACCTCCAAGGCCCCCATTCATCATAAACGCACCCATGTCGTCGGCGGTGGTCGCAACCATCACCGTAACCCCTCGATCGGCAAGAACATAAATAAGTTGCAACGATTCCAGCTGGCCCCCGAAACTACTGGTCGTCATCATCAGCGGAAGAAATCCGCCCCCGCAACCCCTATCGCCAGCCCCAAGGAGCGCAGTCACGTTCGCTGGGACGGGGTTGTGGACGATCATCCCAAGAACCATTCCATGAAAAGAAATAATTCCACTCCGATCCTCCGACGAAATAACTCAGTTCTCGGGAAGAAGGCTTTGGTAACAGATCGGCCTCTGTCGAGCGCTGGAAAGAAGAAGACGGTCGGGTTTGAGCTGGGCGACGATGATAATGACGACGCCGAATGGGAGGACACTACGCAATCACCTGAAAGCACCAGACGCAATTCGGTTGTCCCATCCAACCATAGTGCTGAGACTGGCCAAGTCTTGGTCGATCCCCTTACCTTTGTGAAGCGCCCATATCCACAGATGACTCGCGCAACGAGTCTTCCGGATTCAATAACCAACCGATACCTACGAGAGCAGGCCGACGAAGAGGAAGAGCGCCAGCAAGAGCGACAGGATAACGACGAAGCTGAAGAAGATCCCCACTCGACTGAGCAAGGTGACATCGCCAGCCGCCTTCTTAGCCCCTCCCACTCCGCGAGAGCTCCACCCGCGATGTCTTCTATCTCTGCGATGGCCAAGCCGACGGACTCAGCATCGCGAAATGCTTCTTCTCTCAATCTTGCTGCTGAGGGCGCTCGTCGCACATTCTCCTCGTCCACTATTGGACTGGGTAGCATGCCAAACCAAGCCACGGCCACTTCCTCTTCAATGGAGGGTGGCGTCTCTCGATTCATTCCAAGTAACAAATCCGGCTTCCATGCATCATCTCGAACCGACTCAGACCCCAATACCCCATCTTCATTCCTTCCTCACTACCATCCGCAAACACCACCCTCCCCCAACCGGGGATCAGGGAAGTCAACTGCTTCCCCAGCGCCCAACCGGGGTGCCGATCTGTCGCGGACGCAACAGAAACTCTGGCTTCAACGCACCGCTACGTTGAATAATTCACCACCCGACTCACATACCGTAGCTACGGCGGGACCTCCGTCAACAGTTGATCCCAATTTTATGGCAGCAGGCCACACTCGTCCTGGCGGCGCACCATATGATTCTAGCAGGGCTTTGAACCGCGCTAGTCGTGCTGGGGGCCCGGGACAGGACACTGAAACACGCCACATTCGAAAGGCATATGAAAAGTCCTCCCTCGAATTGACAGTAGTCAGACGATTTCAGTCACCGACTGGCGATAGCTTCAACCGACTTCGTGCGGTGGCCCGGGCGTCCCAAGCACTCGCCAGTGCGGATCCTGAATCAGGTCTAGGCAAAGCAATAAAATCCGCCCCGTCATTGCCCCTTCTGCAACACGGAAGACATCCTAGCCGGCTCTCGTCAAGCTCCGAATCAAAATCCCAGATGCCCGATCCCCATTCCTCGACATCTGAAGACCAGACGAGCCAAGGCGAATCAACTGACGCCCTACAGGGGGCCAAATCCAAACACCCCTCACAGCGGATCTTGTCTAGTTCTGATGATGCCTCACATAATCACCCTGCTGACCATGACGAAGACTACCCGTCCATCAATAACGTTGACATGATGATTCGTCGCATGTGGGAAAGCCGAGAGGTAGCCACCTCAGGTTAATGATTGAACAGTTCTACATAACCAGTTTTTACGTTGATGAGCTTTAAGTCCTTGCAATTTTTGGCGCTGGCGGCTTGTAATTTTTCCCCCCATTTTTTCCTTCAGATGGAAGGACATTCCTGAATTCTGGCTTTATTAGGCAGATGCCAATGTGCATAGCTCCAGTGTTGTACCTTTTTCCCCCTTTCATTAGATGAAATACTAATGATCTTATTGGTCTCGGGTGCATAGTCTTCCGGGGGATCTACTGTGGCCTGATACCACCTTCCCCGTTCCCGAGATCCTGCCCTAATGATGATTAATGCTTATTCCTAAGCTCCTGATTTGATCTTTTGTATTTACTATTTAAGCTATATTGGTTTTCTACCTTGAATTCACAAGTTGAGCATCATGGAACTCATTGTGCAGTTGGTCGCTGGCCAGATCTTCCGCATCGTCTACTACGCGGTTTCCATTACATTCATATCGGTGTTTCTCAACATAGTCCATCAGCAGTTTTTTTATCGCCGCAATGAACCCCCAATTGTGTTCCATTGGTTTCCAATCATTGGAAGCACCGTGAGCTATGGAATGGATCCTTATCAGTTCTTCTTTGACTGTCGGGAACAGGTAAGTGTACTTTCTGACGGATCAAAGTCCTATCTCAAACACTGACAGGAACGCTAGTATGGCGATATCTTCACGTTCATTCTGCTGGGAAAGAAAATCACCGTCTATCTAGGGGTAGAAGGAAACGAATTCATTCTGAATGGGAAACTCAAGGATGTTAATGCGGAAGAAGTATATGGCAAGTTGACCACGCCAGTCTTCGGATCGGATGTGGTATATGACTGTCCAAACTCAAAATTGATGGAGCAGAAGAAGGTCAGACTACGCCAGTTTTATCCAGTCATATTCTTCCCATTCCAATGATCATCATTCTAACCATCATCCTGTACCCCATAGTTCATCAAATTCGGTCTCAGCCAAGAAGCCCTAGAGGCATACGTACCCCTAATCGAGCAAGAAGTCGAACAATACATCAAAGTGTCAAACAGATTCAAAGGTCCATCGGGAATCATTGATCTTGGCGCTGCAATGGCTGAGATAACCATCTTCACGGCTGGTCGTACGCTACAAGGCGACGAAGTCCGCGCAAAGCTGACTTCGGAATTCGCTGACCTCTACCACGATCTGGATCTCGGCTTCTCCCCCATAAATTTCATGCTCCCATGGGCACCACTTCCTCACAACCGTAAACGAGATGTAGCGCATGCCCGCATGCGCGAAATCTACTTCGATATCATCAACAAACGTCGCCAGCAAGCCGCGACCGGGGCTGACCAAGGACCCCATGCTAGAGATATGATCTGGCACCTCATGGGCTGTGTTTATCGAGATGGGACCCCGGTCCCAGATAAAGAGATCGCGCATATGATGATCACACTGTTGATGGCGGGTCAACACTCTTCTTCCGCGATCAGCTGCTGGATTCTGCTCCGTTTGGCATCGGAGCCCGAGATGGCAGAGAAGCTTTACAGTGAGCAGATGAATGCGCTGGGTTCTAGCTCTGGTTTGCTGCCCCCGTTGACATACCGCGATCTTGAGAAACTGCCTCTTCTTGCATACACCATCAAGGAGACACTTCGTATCCACTCTTCTATCCATACCCTCATGCGTAAAGTCAAGAATCCTCTCCCTGTGCCGGGTACGAGCTATGTTGTGCCCACTACGCACACGCTTCTCTCTTCTCCTGGTGTCACTGCGCGCGATGAGCGCTACTTCCAGAATGCCATGACCTGGGATCCGCATCGGTGGGAATCACGTGTTGAGGACCAGGTTGACGAGACTGATACAGTGGACTACGGGTATGGTGCTGTGTCCAAAGGAACACGGAGCCCGTACTTGCCATTCGGAGCCGGTAGGCACCGATGCATTGGGGAGAAGTTTGCCTACATGAATCTGGCTGTTATTGTTGCGACACTTGTGAGGGAATTCAGATTCTACAACCCTGAGAATCGAGTTGGGGTTCCGGAGACGGATTATTCGGTATGTTTTCTGCACTCCTGTCTTCGTGGATTTGTGAGAGCTCACATTTGACTTTTTCTATTGCAGTCTCTCTTTTCGAGGCCTGTGCAGCCTGCGACTGTGCGGTGGGAACGTCGGCATGAGTAAGCTACCACGGGGGACTTATAATCATGGAGAATAGATATCAGTGACATTTCTTTTGTAACGTCGCCAGATATACCAAACAATGGAAGTTGTGTCTATGAACAACATTTAGCTGGTAGCTATTTCCTGCTACATACTTTTAAGTTGGTACCTCAAACCAAAGATAATAGCTTATGGACGGCAAATCTTTGAAAGAAAAGAAAATACAGGGTTCATACCCTCGAGGTCGTCGATGTGTCCAACCGAAATTCTAACCGCTAAAAAAGACCACAAGAAATTGCCACAAGTGTGCAAACTGAAAAATATAAAGGGGTATGGTAGCCCAAAAGATCTGGGGAGGGGAGAAAGGATAACATAGGTATCGAGAACGAAAATAGAAGATATTGAGAAAAATCAGCGACTCTGAGGATAAGATTCCTATCCACGATCCCGTCCTCTACTCCGGTTTGCGTAGCCTCCACGGCGAGCATTTTTGCCCTGTCCGCCAGTAGCAACGTGATTTCCAGTTCCATTTGACTGAGGTGCTGGCGAGGCAGGGCCATTTAGATTATTCTTAGTCGTAGCCTGACCCGAAGCAGGAGAAGTAGGATGCTGCTTCTGACTCCGAGAGTCGGTAGGATCAGGATTTTTGCCCTTTCCACGACGCTTCCGTGAGCTTCCAGATGCACCGGAAGTTTTACCACCACGACCAGCTTTGCCGCCCTGCTGGGGTTCGGGCTCAAGAAGACCTTGCACACGCTTGCTTTCTTGATCCCACCACTGCTGGAACTGTTGCTCAGCCTGAATATCTTGTATGTTGTGCTTAGCTGTAGCTGCTTCCTGAATCTCGTCTTTTTCGGCCTGTTGTTGCTCCAGGATAGCTGCTATAGAGAACGACCCGTAAGATGGGGAGCGATGGTTGACATCCGCGCGTGGGATGTGGCGGATGGATTGGATGCTAGGTTGAGGTGATGGTTTGTGAATGGCTTGATGGGATGGAGTGGAAGGGCCGGAGGGTGAAGAATTTGAGAAAGGGGATTGTGGGATATTGGCTGACAGTTTACGGCTCTGTGTCTGGGTCGGAGTAGCCATTGGCTGGGACCGAGGTGGAGGTGTACCAGCAACAGTTTGCCGGAGAGTCATGGAGGGCTTTTGGGGCGTCTTGACAAGCCCAGGCGCCGATGTACTGGCCTGGCCTGGCAGGGGGTCAGACTTGCTTGGTATGCTCGAAGAAGTTGATGTCGGCAACTGCCATGGATTCGATGGAGCATCCTTGGCCTTTTGCTGAGCCGCCAGTTTTTCTTGCATCTGTTGCTGCTGCATCTTCTTCCGTTCCTTCTGAGATATCTTCGGCGTGAAGTTTCCGCTGCTTTCTCTCCTATCTGTCATGCCAAGTGTGAGATTCGACACCCGAGACTGTGATGCCTCGCCCATAATATTTTGGAGATCTCTTTTGCTATCTGAAATAACAGGAGAGCTCCACGGTGCTGTAGAGGTGTTAGGTGGCGATGCCAATCCTCGCTTTTGGTGCATGGCAATTGCTCGAGATTCAGTTGGGGAATCGGCAAGCGATGGACCACGCGGGGAAGACATTTGTTGATCCAAGAAGCTTCGGTCTCCCAGCGACTCATCCTCCGGAACGCTTGCCCCAAATGCCGGAGAATTGGGGTAAGACCGGCCCCCTTCGTCACTGAATCTCATTCCACGCATGGCTGCTTTGCCCTTACCAGCGGATGGGGACAGAGCAGCCTCATCATCCATCTGGAACATTAGGTCTCCCGTTGACTGTTGCGGCTTCAGCATTGGGCTAGTGATAGGACTTGTGATATCTTTAGAAGCCCTTGATTTGCGAGCAGACAGCGGTGCATTGGACTTTTCATTGCCTCGAGATCGAACATCATAAGACTCGACTTGGCTAAGGCGGGATTGCAACGCCATCGCGTCAATTCGTCGCTGCTGGTCCAACTTGATCGAGCTGACAATCTCTGGGTATTTCTCGAACACATATGCTTCGGTGTTGCGTCCACGAGAGATGGGATAGCAAGCTAGCTGGTTCTCTTGACAGATTTTGTCGAGTTCAGTGAGGAGATCATCATCAAGGCCATCGAGATATCTAAGGTCGGAGTCAGTAACTGAGTAACAGAACCTTTGAATGCACTATGTGATAGTACCTATTCGTAAGCATGGTCTCAAGGTCAAGGCAGACATGCTCAAGGGCTGCCTTTTTGAACTCCCTTTTGTAAATAGGAGCAACTGAGTTGAGAAGATACGTGATGTTGCGTGTGTTGACTATCAAATGTTAGACAAGGAAAACAGCAGACTCGTCGGATTCAAACTCACCAAATTGACCAAGCATCTTTTGACAGATTTGCGATAGTCTATCGATCATCAACTCATTCGCCACGTAGGTCACATCAAGAAGTAAGTCGATAAGATCATCAAGAGTCTTGGTTCGCACTTCATGGAACAACTGCTCCTCAGTATCTGCATACATGTACCGCAGAACAAATAGAAAGGTCGACCGGTCAATATGTTTAAGGTCAACATGAACGGGCCCCGAGCGGTCCGCCTTCCGCGAAGCAATCCACTGGCCACCAGAATGGCCATGAAATAGTGCATCGAAGAATGGGCACCTCTGACACACCACCTGACTATGAACCTTAACAGTGTCACCGTTATTAAGCTGAACGACTACATCGGCATCATCAAAGAATGAACTCTCGTTGATGGCAAGAGCCATATCATGCCTCAAGCTTGGCTCGGGGTCTAGCATTATCCTTGCGGAACGTTCAAGTGTAGGAAGGCCAAGCTGAAGAGCAATCTGCATCACCTCTGAGCGTACTTGCCGATAGCGGGTGGCAGCTTCAGGTGAAACCTTCGCTTTATGCCAAACATCGAGGACGTTGTCGGTGTAAAGAAAGAAAGCAAGATTCAAAACAGAGAGAAATTCAACTCCATGGAGTTGAATTTGCATGTGGCCGTCTTTTCCGTACTCGACATCCAGGACATCAGGAACGGAGGAGTAATATGACGCCCGGAATTCCTGGAGCGCCTTCCTCAGGATCGGGCTGCGACCCTTCAGCAAAAACTCATGCACTGGAATCCGTGCGTCGGATAGCGAGCTAGTGATCCAAACTGTCCCCTCGGTGCGCATAGAGAGATATTGGTCCTCCATATCCGCAGATGATAAGATGGCCCTTTTGATAGCTGCTGCACAAGACAACTCCCTCGTCTCAACCCAGTCCGCTACATCAAACATTGTCTCTACATCGTCTGGAGCAGGAAGCCCAAACGGCGAGAGAGGTAAGAGGTCATCCACAAAGGTGCTTTTGGCGATGTGGACCTGTTCTTTGGTCACGTTGTAATCGCGTTGCGCAACAGCATAGGCCCCAAAGGCATTGCTGCGCACAGCCACTGCTCTTGACAAACCCGGTATGCGTGCGAATTTGTAGTCCTTAAAGGCCCCTTCCTTCTTCTTGGTCCGTTTCTCTTTTCTCCAGGCAGATCCCGATGTAGTGCAAATGATTATGGATCCGTCTTGACCCACATCCACATCGCTAGCAGCCATATGTGACTGTTTGGCAGACCAAGCTCGTACGGGTGGGGCCAAAGAATTGCGAATTTTGACGGGATTTGTTGTCGAAGTCGGTATTGATGGATTCTCCGGCTTGTTAACCTGAACAGTAAAGACATCACCAGAGCTAGAAAGCGCGCAGATAGTGTTTCCACCACTTGTAAGCTTGATTATGTGATTCACCGAGGCATCATATCTCGTCGCCATGAAGCTATCTCGGATAAACCTCGAAGTAGCCTCCAGTGGGAACGATAGCTTCGAGTACCCATATTGCGAAAACACCCAGACATCGTGATTTTGCAAAAGTACGGCAGTGGCCTGATCAATGGCAGATACCATCTGAATCGGAGAATTGAAAAGCGACGCACCAACTCGCCGAGGAGTCGTTTGAATTTCAAGAGATCGCGCATCCGAATCCACTAATCCGAGTTGGCCCTCGTTTTTGCCAAACGTATAGAGGCCGGAGTTGCTGAAGACCACCGAGTGAATCGAAGATGCGGCTGCGCCAATGATTGTTTCCTTCTTGAACGGGTTGAAGATCTGGCGAGGCGTCGTTTGGATCGGAACATCGTTCTTGTTGTTGGTTCTGGGTAGGCCGTATCCTAGCTGACCAAACTTGTTACTTCCCCAGCTAAAGATCTCGCCGTACTCGGTGATGGCCAGTGTGTGGTCTTGGCCGAGAGCAACCGACATGACCTTCTTTCCTGCCAGCCCACCAGTCTCGATGCACGAAAATGTGAATCTTGTTGTTTCATCACCAGTCCCCAAGCGACCGCCCGGCCCGAATCCACAAATGAACAGATTGGCTTCGGGGTCGGCTGTGATGATTGCAGTATGTAGCTTGGACATGACAGTGTTCTGAATTTTCATTGGCTTGTTTCTGATAAGCGTCGGCAAGTCATTTGAGAGAACAGGGTCCGCATTGCCCTCAAGGCCAATTCCCATCTCCTCCTGATATTCCCGGTAGAACCGATCCAAAAGATGTTCGGGGCGTTTGAGTGTGACTCGCTCAGGAAACTGACGGTCATCCTGATCCCCAAGGCCAAGGTTTAAGTTTTTGTTGCTACCGAGGGTAAAGACTTCATCGGCAGAAAAATCCGTCGTAGACTTTAGTTGAATTCGAGCAATATAGGCATCATCTTCGTCATTATCGTCATCATTTGACCCCAAGCTGGAAACACTATCGTCGTCTCCGGCGTTATCAACTGCAGATTCGTTTTTCCATGGGCTCGAGGTCATTCGTTTGATATCGCGAGATGTAATGGTCGCCCCATATACATCGAACGGGCTGTAACCTTCCCGATCCTTTATCTTGATCAAGCTTCCAATCTGTCCTGTTTTTTCCACTTTGCTAAAATCATTTGCATCACGCTGATCCCGTTCCATCAGCGCCAAGGCAATTGTAGCATTGCCCGCATAAAGAGCACGGTGAAGTGCCGTCCATCCATTCTCCCAATCCTGCGCGTAGATATCAAGAAACGGAATTTCAAGCAGCAAACGAGCGAACTTGGCGGAGGTGGACTTTGGCGATGAAGCTATGTGATGTAACAGAGTCCTGCCATAGTGGTCACGAGCGTTGACATCCGCGCGCGACAAAACCGTGTTTCCACGCTGAAAGCCCGGCCGCTCGGGTGTCGACGTTCCGGTTGAAGGGCCAACGTTCTTCTTCTGCTTTGGAGGATTAGGAGACGAGGGGATGATCGACCCGGGGCTTCCAGCTTTATATGTCAGATTGGCTGGTGTTGCAACTATGGAAGCGCCTCCGGATCCTGTAGCTCGCGGCCCCGCGAAAGTTGCGTTTGCGAGGAACCGCTGGAAGCTCTCCACATCATCTTGAATGAAGTACTCCCAAATTTTGCTACTCATATGTGCCCGAAGTGCTAGTGTCACCGAATCTCTTATCAAGCCCAAGCCAAAGCGTCGCCGTCAACGCACCGGGGTTGACTGCGACGGAGCTGGGTGATAAGAGGACTCCGGTTCGAGGGGAAGGGGGAGGAGTCGATTCGCGATGGGTCGACGCGTCTGTAGGCAATGGGTTATCCCCAGGAGTATAGCAACGCGTGGTGACTAAAAATCGATTGTGGGATTCGGGGAGGGGTCGCGGCGCCGTGACGATGACCGAGGTGTAAATGGGGTTGAGAGGAATTGGCTAGGACATTGAATGTCGCGGAATAATTCGGATGCACATGGAAGACCAACTGAGATACAATGACAAGGAAGAAGCACAAGAGCGAACATGAAATCGTGTTTCGCTATTCAGTATCGCGGCTCCGTCATCCACGGATCGTGGAACCGTAGCCGACCAATGACGGGAAGCACGTCCCTCCATGTCCCCAGACGAGAGGTGCGGGTCATCTCGGCCAAATAACAGTGGTGAGAAACCCCGTGGAGGAGCGATAGGACAAGGTTTCTTTATACTACATTCTCAACTTGATCTACAGGAGGATCTTCTCCCCTTCCCCGCTCGCATTCCACCCCGCGCCCAACACTTTTCTCTTCGGTTAGGATTACCATGCACATAGAGCAATCCTCATTGACAGGACATGAGCATTTACGCTTATCATATTCTCCCGCTCAAAATTCACTGTACATTTAACATTGAAGCCAAAACAGTTGCTATAGCTCTCTAGAGTGAGCCATTATGATTTCACTACTAAAATGAGCAGGAAAGGTAGAACCCTCGAAGATAGGAATATATATGGTTAAGTACGCTGACGGGAGTTCAAATCTCCCCGGAACTTCAAACAGCAAAGGCTCTGTGCTGTACATGTATATGTACTACATCTATGCTTCTGGTGGCCAAACCGTGCAGTGCTCAATCCTACAAAACAGATTTAGGATCCGGTCCTTGATCCACGATTGTTTCGATATCCTCATTGCTGTCTGATGCCATCACAGTGGCTTTCTTCCTTTGTTCCCTGGGTTATGAATTAGCATGAGTGTCCAGGTGGTGGCCATTGTATATCGACTTTAGTGCTTACCGTCTATGAATGATCAAGGCAGCAATAAATCCCGCCCACAAGAAGAAATAGAACACAAATGCCACGGGCCATCCCTTTTTCCATCGTGGAGCTCCGTATTTACCAGAGGTTGGGAACGCAAGAAGTGGAACCCAGATCTGGAATGAGTAGCCGAATGTCATCATTGATCCCAGGATCAGTGCTCGTTCTTCCGAATCATCCTTGACGATGGTGTTCACTGTGGAATATAGAATAGGGCTTAGACAGCCCGAGAGACCGAAAATATACCATGCTGTAAACCTGTAGTAATAAATCTGGTCAACATCCTTTTCCAAGACTGCTGCCTATAACCATTTAATCTAGGTATATCCGGCTTGGGAGTGCTCACTTCAATCCTGTGGGAATATTCCAAATAATCATGCATAGTGCCGAAAAAAGACACCCAAAAGAGGCAATCGAATAGATGATCCAAGAAGGATAGATTGCAGCAATAGTCGTGCCAAGCCAAGACGCGACAATTTGAATGGCATATATACCCGTCGGCAGCTTGTTGACCTGAGTAACGGAGTATCCCTCAGCTTTGAGCCATAGGTTCATGTAGGACGCGGGATAGGATGAAAGGATCATACACCTGTATTGATTCTTTAGTATACAGCACACACACCTTGTTCCGCCTTTGAATTTTCCCCTTTCTCCAGACATGTTAAGTATAGATTGAAGACTCACGCGTAACATGTGACGAAGACCCAGATGTGCCACCGCTTTATAGATCGCTTGAAGACATCGAGCCCTAATTTACCTGGTCGCCGAATCTTGGCCCTGCTTATCCTCTCCTTGGCCAATGCAATATCACTTTCGGTCAGGTAAAATGGACGTGGCGAGTCTGGAATCCCCGGGAATATGAAAAATCCAATCAAAGCCACAGGAATCGTAAAGATGCCATCGATAATGAATAGCCACCTCCATCCAGGCATACCCCCAACTCCGGAGAGATTAGTATAGGCAGCAGATTGCAGGTATCCGCTGACCATGCTTCCCAATGGGTTGCAAATAAACCAAGTACCAGCACGCTTGAAAAGTTCTGGGCCAGAATACCAGGAGCCTTGCAGGGCCTCTGTTAGCGCAAAGCTTTCTTTTTCAGAGGGGCTTCGAGGATTATCCTACCAAGAATAAAATGAGTTCCAGCAAAGACAGGGGCTTCTAGCATCCCAACAAGAAATCGAAGGGCATAAAGCTGATGGACATTGGTGACACGGCTTTGGGCAAATGTACAAATACCCCACAGAACTTCAAGTCCGGGAAGCAGCCAGCGAGCCCTTGGATTTAAGTCAGAACCCTTGAACGTTCTCTTATCATGATACCTGAACTTACAGCTTTGGGCGAGACATCAAAAGCAGACCTGGAACCTGGAACACGACATATGCCGTATAGTAACAGACATTAAAGTAATTGAGCTCGTTGCCATAAAGACCGAAGTCCTCTTTGAGCCCACTCACGTAGGCATTGCTGATATTTGTTTGGTCTTCAATGTTCTCGTAAGCTCTTGAATAGAAAAAGATGTCCACGAGTAACAAATAACTTACCCAAGTATTTCACGAAAACTATCAGGATTAGCATGCCTTATTCATTGGCCGAGAAGCATCTCACTCACAGCATAAGCAAGCAAAAACCAGGATTGACACATCCAGCTTGAAGAGCAATCTAACTAGACAGTCAGTTTATGAAAAGCACTCTAGACCTGCCATTCTACATACTTCCGCTCTTCAGAAGGATAAGAAGATGGATACCAATTAAAAACCTCCTTGAAGAAACCCCAAAGGGTTGGCCTTACAGGCCTCAATTTTTGGATGTCTGACATGATGGTCAAAACATTCCCTAATTGAATACACGATCCGACAGATAGGATAATTATGCTGTATTACAGCCGATTTTTCGGTTGTTATATGTTGAAAGCTCTGGAATCATCACACCTGCAAGGTCTAGATGAATGGCTAATTTCGGTGCAATTTCTCCACATCCTGTCGCGATCACTTTCTTCGGAGGAATTCCGGAGCATATTTCACTATTCCAACCGGGGAATTTAGACAAAGTTTGATAGCAGTCACTCATAATGTTTTGTGATAGGTGCTTACATCCTTGTCTGTTGATGTGTAAAAACCGCGACATGGTGCGGCACGATGGCGTGCCCGTGGCTGCGGCCTTCTAATACCCACGATCAACCGTTATCAAGTCAAGTCGTATTTTATACATGAATGACGTGCTTTGATTATCAATTTTAGATCTAAGAGGTCCAGAAGTGCGGGGTTAGAATCTGCCGAAGTGAAGTTCTGGCTTTATATTGTGCTGCATAACCCGCCTTCTTCGTCTAGAATCGTATTTATTTACACAATTCGAGCTTCTATATCAGGAACAGTTGAATTCCACGGCACTTGAGTTCGGAAAAATGCCAGGGAAAATTATTGATCAATACGACCATGTTCCAGTGACCAAGGAGGACTGTTAGTTCATTGAATTTTTACCTCTGCCCCATCACCTACTAATGTGATCTAGTGGACTGGGCTGAACTTGTGACCCTTGACTTGGGTATTTTCGACAAGCCCGGTGGCAAAGAGCAACTTGCTAAACAGTTAGAGCATGCTGTACAGCATGTTGGTAAGAATGCAAGACTAAATTAATGAATGATTCGTTGCTAACCTTTACCTTTGTTATCAGGATTCTTTTATGTTAAAGGCTTTAACATCAGCCAAGAAGAAGTCGATCGCCAATTTGCTTTGGGTCGCGAATTTTATGCCCTACCACTCGAGGAGAAACTGAAATACCACAATGCCAATGATCTCGTCAATGGCGAATATAATGGATATAGACCCGCCGGGCACCGCATGTAGGATCTGAAACTACATACCAGCTTATAGAAACTCACTGACCTTCATTAGCTTGGGAAATGGCATCAGAGATAATGTTCAGGTCTACAACATTCCCAAGTTCGACGGCTTCCATCAGCGACAACAGCCTCCCGTCATCTCCGATAATATTGATGAAATTGAAGCTTTCAGCCGAGTATGTCCATCCTTCATTCCAATTTATTCTATCCCGAGCTCACAAAACATAGAAATGTCACACCGAGGTAGTTGAAAAGCTACTACGTCTCTTCGCCATCCTTCTCGAACTTCCAAGCGAGGACCAGCTGGTACACGATCACCAGTACGATGTGAAAGGCGAGGACCATCTCCGTTATATGCACTACGCAGCACGTAGCGTCGAGGAAAACAAGAAAGTCGGTGACTTGTACAGTCCTGGACACACAGACCTGGGCTCCATTACCCTGCTTTTCCGGCAGCCTGTAGTCGCCTTGCAGATTCTCAACTCCGCAGGAGAGTGGAAGTGGGTAAAGCCCCAAGACGGAACAATCACAATCAATACTTGTGATGCACTTACAGCCCTGACTGGTGGATACGTCAAGTCAAGTATTCACCGTGTCCACGCACCTCCCCCTGATCAGGCCCATGTGGATCGTCTGGGCGTGCTATACTTTGCTCGGTAAGTAAAATGTCTATACTCGTTCAAGGAGAACATCCTCAGCAAGACTAACAAGTGAGACAGACCAAACAACCATATTGTTCTGGACCCTATTGAGAACAGTCCCGTGCTGAATCGTCTAGGTCTCACACAGAACGCCTTCACTAATCTTGGTCAGCATCTCACGACTGAACAGTGGGTCAAGGTACGACAGACGCAACAGCAACGTCGTAACAAAGACATCAAGGTCTCCGAGGAGGGAAAATACACCTACTCAAAGGGGGATCTTGATATCATTCCAGGACTGGAAGCTAAAGTGTATGACTAGATGGGTCAATTACTGACTATATGGTCCATATCCACCTGTTTGTCCATGTCTAAGAGAAACGGGCATATTTCGCATTATTTTACTTTTGCTAAATATACATCCAACTTGCTTCATATTGTTGTTCCATGACTTGGCTGCATTTATAGCCTTGGATCATAAAGTTTCGACTTCAATTTGCAAAGAAGCCTCCAAGTTTGTCAAGCCCTCCAAGATCTTAGCGGGAAAAGCTTCTTAATTCCAATTTTGAATGTCATAGTATAATTTCATTGCTGCGTTTTATTCATGATTATTAGATACAAATCCAATTAGATATATGTTCGACCTTGACATGGAGACACATTGCTTTAGGTCATTTCAAAAGGAAGACTATGCCAATCAGCTATCCAGCTGCTTGTCTCCTGCTCCTGAGGCCAAACGCGCCGGAAAAGCTCTTCAAGCCAGGCAGGAAGCGGATCGCCTGCTTTCCCGTAAGCTTCAGCCTTCAAAGCGGGCCGCAATTCATCCACCTCCGGTTTACCCTTTGAGAGACGAGTGATACGCCATGGTCGCCCCAGGGACGAAAGAACTTCTTGGTCTGGAAAATGCCACACTGAGCCCGTATAATGTTTCTTAAGACCAACTATCCCAACACACGAAAGATTCAAAGATTGAAGTATCCCAGTTCCGGGCTCTCTTCCACCTTGAATGGTGTTGAAGACAGCCTTCGCCAGATTTCTATCGACAGCGTGATTGATCAATATTTCGCGAATGTCGCCATTGCGGTAAAGAAGCTGATGGGGGTTTGAGCCTGGTCGTTTCACACATGGTTTCAGATCGAACTCATCGAATGAAGCATTAGGGGCAGTTATGGTGCATTTGGAACCAGACAGTGCATCAGTACCACCATAATCTGAGTTGCATAGCTTAACGCTTGTGACATCTAGCTTGATTGTCAGGCTCTGAAGCTGCAGAAGGCCGCCGATATTGCGGTAGCATTCTAATTCGGTGGCATCTCCTTGGGAGCGAAGTAAAGTAATTTCGAGTTCCTCAAGGTGTGGGCAGTATTCGCTGATTTTCTTGAGATCGGATGGCGAGAGATGCGAATTCTTGCCAGTTGAAATGACAAGCTTTGTTAGCTTACTGCCGTGTTGAGGCAGAAAACATTCGAGGGGATATTTTCCGGTCCACTCGTGAAGTATTAAGGTAGATAGAGGTGAGAGACTGGATAGGAAGCGAGTTTCGGGGGTATCGGATTGATCGAGGCGCCATGCGAGACGAGTAGCAAATAATGACAGGTTCAGTTCTAGCGATTGAAGAGACTCAAAGTTGCAGTCATTGGCCAAGAATTCCAAGGCCTGATAGCGGAGAGGATTTGTGATTCGAAGAGTTTGAAGAGCGGAGAAATCGGTGTAGTCGTTCCACATACTCATGGTCTCCTTGTTGATGCTCTTGTTTTTGCCGCCACGAACACTGAGGTAGTGTAGAGAGCATCGTGTTACTTGACCATCGAATCGATGTTGTTGCTCTCTTGATTCTTCCGTGGGCAGGTAGTCATGATCGGTACGATAACGCGCATGAACCTCCTTCAGGTGCGGAGACAAACTCGCTACAGTGCGGCAGAGAGTCTCCTCATCGTACGTATTCTTTTCTTCAAGAAATTGATCTTTCAAACCATTGTCTTCGTAGGCGAAACCGTCGAGTTTGATGCTATAAAGGCGGGGTGCCGAGAGCAAGGCGAGTTCGTGCGGATTGATTTGCTCTGCCCCAAGGCTGTGCAGCTTGAATCTGTTTAACCATAGTCGACAAATCGAAGAATTCTCATGGAGAGCCGCAAGGAGACACGGAGAAAATTGATGCAAGCCGCCATATAGCAAGTCATTCAGTGAGGGTAGCTGTCTGAGGAGGTTTGCGATCGGTAACCACATATCATCTGTTTCTTGTGTTGTACCAATGTGTCGGAAAGTCGCTTGCTGAGGTACTGGTGGGGTCTCAAGCACATATTGTCTCAGTGCTTCGATGTCATGCGTGCGTGGTGTTGGCGGAAGAGAGCTTTGCTTTCTCTCATGTCGTGGGGGCTCGATAATCAGACATCGCACTTGGGAGAAGGCATTCACCCACTCCAGCTGCCGATATATTTGATTGGTCTGCGTCAAAATTGTCTCTCGGTCTTCCCTATCCAGCTGAATCTTGACAATGTGGTAAATAAAAGGCGAAGACACCAATAAGAAATCCTTGTTTGTGTAGGCTAGCGCCCGTAAGCTGAGTGGAGACGTGTCATCGAGGTAACCCATTATAGTATGGACAATCTCCGTAGGGCAGCGGGCGAAAGGACAGTCTTCCATAGTGAAGAGGTTGAATGGTATATGAGAAAAGTATGAAGTTCCAAATGTGCTTTAAGTCAAGCTATATACCCATGTTGATTTCAAGGATCGTATTTCTCTCGCCATTTTTTTTGTACACTAGTAGGCTGAGCCCCAATTTTTGCGCGGATTGACCGACAACTTTTCACTGATTGGCAGGATTTCGGGTGCCTATATTGCAATACTTGTAATCAAGACCCCTAGAAATGGACTGCAATATGGGTGATACGCATCTGTCAGGTTAGGGTGAGTGGATTCTGATCCGACTGGACCAATCAAACATGACAGAACTATGCCTCCCGTATTCCGTATTCCGTATATCGTATTTTGTAGTTCACACCCGGCAACTAAATCTTAGACTCGCAGTCATAGCCTCATCGAGCTACTAGACGCTAGAAATTGTGCTCGGATACGTAAATGCCACGAAAAAAATTATGACAGAGTCTTCTGATTATCGCGGGGTAAGGCGCATTTGGTGGTGACTTCCCACTAGATACGATGTCCCCTCTATGCAATTAGTGGAAATAATTCAGACCCTCATAGAGACCAGAACCTATGAAAATGAATCTATTGAAGTTGTAGGCGATTATTGAAGATTTTTTTCCCACCGAGATTACAACATTGTGACGTGATGTTAGAGCCGATGGTAAGCTCTAGTTTAAATTTCTACAATATTTAAAGCGAGTGCTGGGACCTTCAAAGACCTTTGCGCGTGTGTACCTGTCAAATTTTCAAAGAGCGAGGTCTGTGTAGTGCATATCTATGTGCGACAAGTACAGTACTACATACAGTACATTGTGTACACATGTATCTTCACGCAGATCTCGTATCGGGCAACATGTGAAGGTGCTGGAATCTTCCAAGATTATGCATAATCCATTTCACTCCAGATATCAACGTGGAATGTTGGAAATGCTTTCATCAATTGACGGAGTTTTCCCTCGAGTGAAATGTTCAATGTGGAGAGCTTCAGACCTCATCAACTCAAGTGCTCCCTACATGTATCGCGATCATTGAGCTGAGGCACCTGTATCTGGGTTGACATTGGGATTAAACATTTGAAGTCGTATATATTCGTATATTTCTTCTTTTATATTACAAAAGAGTTTCTTCCAAAATTTTGTCATGCATATTCGACACCTTGAGGTTTTTCACATAGCGTTTTATAGGAATGTTCGTTGTTATTTATCGGCTCACATAAACGGACGTATATTATCGACTAAAAAGGGTCCGTACTCGAATATGTAATAGTCTGATTTATTACCCGCGCTCGAACCTCCATTCATTCAAAGCGCCCTGGAACACAGAGGCTAGTTGACTTATATCTGGCTTTGATACCTTGGCTTCCCCGATTTATAAATATGCCTAGCTGGTAGCCTTAGGTGGAACGATCAGCTCTTAGAAGGGTGCAACGAAATCGAGCACCAGCAGTTCTACCCGTCACTAACATGAGTAGCTGTGGATGTCTTGAGTTAAAAATGAAGGAATTTCCATCGACAGAAGATCTACAGTAATTTTCGGTGACCTTGAGCACTACTACTTACACATCACACTCCAGTAATAGTTCACACCGCAATCTGAGAAAAGTCAGATAGGCTGAACTAACTCTAATCCGCATGATACTCCGCCTTAACCCCCTTTTGAAACAATAGACGTATCAGGAAGCGTTTAACCCCACAGAATGTCAATAGGGGGTTCTGGTTACGTACATGGAACTCCCTGGCTCCACAAATTGCAAGTGAAGTTCTTGAGTTTGTCTCTAGACACTTATATTGTGACAATTATGATCAGATGATTGCTTCAACGAGAGCTTAAAGGACGAGGATAGATATATATTTGACCAGAGCATTTAATCGAGCATATGAAGGAATCAAAGCCTACTAACAGGCCATTCGAATGTGCGGATACGTAATTTTTAGCGTTTCTATTTGAGCACGTAAAACTTGATCGCGACAGGATCAATACAGTACGCTCGTCAGCCAAGCCTTGAGCAGAGGCTAAGCAACACGCAATTGGATGCGCTATAATCAAATGCCGGGTGGGTCCCAAAAGCCGCGTACCCGAGCTTTGACAATGTAATCAACACATGAACCCAGGCATGGCGGACTCCGCCGGTTACCAACTTCATAATTCTTCCTCAACTAATGACGGGGAGAGAATTCATGTTCGAGCTATACGAGCTATACGCGTTGCTCGGAAAGTGGAGTTATTTAAAAGGGGGCAAGCTATCGCTCTGTCTAAAACGTCGGGACAGCCGCCGAACCACTTTCCGAACTAAAATATTGTTAGCTCGATTGCACCTGTCTCGATATATACAGCCCATTGGTGCCCGTGAAAGGTCCCCACAGGTCAAACAAGGTTCGAGCTGTTAACCTGTTGAGCCTACCAACGGCTCTCCCGTTTCAAAGTGGTTCCTTTGTCTTCTAGCGCTATAGAAAGAAGAATCGCCCAAATTCCCGTATACATGCCATTGCATATCGCGTAAAATCCAACTTGAATGAGAGCGACATATATAACTTGTAGTAACGCTCTATTCGTTGGCCGACACAAATTGTGTAGAGATCAAGGGTCGTAAACTGGTATTGACTCTGCATGTGGCCAATTCAGCTACAAGGTGTCGGAAGAGAAAGGTGTTCCCGAGTTAATATCTCCTATATTGAATGCCAAGGCGAATTGATTTCTGATAGGTTCCTAGGTTCCCATGCATATTGTCCACCTCCCCCACCTCGACGTCGCCGATATGTTTGTTTTTGCTTGCTAGTAATTGTATAATGCATTACCACATCTTTGGGTGGGCCTCATCCCGTAGACAAGTTTCACCGAAACAATCTAGATTCAAGTCCTGAATTCCAGAGCTCTTTCCCCTGGGCAGAAAAATCTCTAAGCATTCAGCTTCAGTGTATATATAAAGGTGCAGAGAACGCCTCCATGTAGATATCTTTCCTTCTCAACCATCCGCTCTTTAGCACGTCTCTCACTTTCTTCTTTCGTCTTTTTTTTCGTTTCTGCTCTGTCCTGGCTTCACAAATTCCCATACTCACTCGACTCTTCTTTCAATTTGATTGTTTTCATTGCATATCAAAAGATGCATTATCATTCCTTCAAGACTATCTTCGCAGCTGGCTGTGTCCTCAGTCTTGCCACTCAAGGGCGTGCTCTACCTGGTAGCCGCCCCTCGATTCGCTCTGGATTTAGCAGCTCTTCCTCAGTTTACCATGGCGCTGTTGGGTCTTCGACCACGTCTTCATCCGCCTCTACGTCTTCTACCGTCACCACTGCCACCACCACTGGAGGTGCTGTGACCGTCAGTGGTACAACTACCACTATATCCGATGCCAGCTTGACCGCAACCTCGACCGATGAGAGTGTGGTCACCGTAGAAGAGACTGGTGTCGCATACCTGACCGATTGCACCATCTACAAGACTGGAGACAGTTCTGATGATGACGACTCCTCGTTCACCAACTTGAACGCGGCAGTTGGTGTTGAGACCTACGGTACTCTTTATCTCTACAGCAGTACCATCACAACCGATGGAGGCAGCGCCAACGGTCTCCACACTTACGAAGATGGCTCTTCTGCGTATCTCTACGACGTCACTGTTTCTGCCTCTGGTGATGGTTCTCACGGAATCTACACCGCCGGTGGTTATATCTATGGAGAGAACCTTGTCATCACCACTGAGGACCAGCGTGGATCAGCTATTGCGACCGATAATGGCGGTGGGACTATTGTTGTTTCCACTGCCACCGTGTATACCTACGGAAGCAAATCTGCTCTGGTCTACTCCACCGGCAATATCACTGTTACAGACATGACGGGCACTGCCTCCGTGGCTCCTGCCTGTGTCATCGATGGAGCCAACTCCTTCACTCTTGTTGATCCCGCTATTACCTCTGGTACTGAAGAGTACGGTGTGTTCCAGATTGTTTCCACCGGAGGCGGCGATACAGATGTTGCTTACGCCTATGTTACCGGCGGATCGGTCGCTGAGACCTACGGTACCTACGGGTTGATTTACGTTGGAAATATTGAGGCTATTGTTTCCTTGGCTGGAGTTTCTGTCACTACTGAGTCTGGAATTCTTGCGAACGTCGCTGCCAACTCCGAGTTTGGTACCTCTGGGTCCAACGGTGGCACTCTCACCCTTGAATTGATAGATGTCGATATCAGCGGTGTTGTGACTATTGATGACATCTCCACGGGCTATCTGATTCTTACCGACTCAACCTGGTCTGGTGCCATCAATACTGATGATACTGCCTCCAACGCCAAGGTTTACCTCGACTCAGATAGCACATGGACACTTACCGCTGACTCCTACGTCACTGTCATCACTGATGAAGATACCACCGCTGCCAACATTATCAGCGCGGGATACTCCATCTACTATGATAGCTCCTACAATACCTGGTTAGATGGCGAGACCATCGACCTCAGCGGGGGTGGTTACCTTACCCCTGCTTAAGCTCTACGTTCCACCTTTCCATGACTGCGGCCTATCCCTCTATGTCTACTAATGCAGGTCTACTGTAATCTTGGCTGTTCAGAAGCTAAAGCGTTAATATTTACTGGAATACTTAGGGAGGAATGTGTTTGGGTTGATTGTCGGTCAGTTGGTAATTATAGCTCGTTTAGTATATTCATTCCTTGAAATCTAGGGATCTCGGAACTTTTGTTTCCATTTCCCCGGTGCTTATATGGTTGATTCTGAAGCAGGATGTCACTATTTCAGGATAATAATAATCTCCTGCTACTTCTTCCAATATTTGACTCCATACTTTTTAAGCTTAAACGTTGTCTATGAGACTTTATATTTCTCCAGGCCCTTCAAACCACGCCCTGGAATAAAAACAAAATTTGAAATATGGTTCCACTGGGTAAATTGGTGTATTGGACTGCTGATCAATTCAATTGCCTGCTTGCCTCCTGGTTTTTCTAAGGCGAAAAGATTTGCCAAAGAAGAGCGGAAAGCAAGACCACCTTCAACCTTAATCAAGGAAGTCACAGGTTCCATTGAGTGTACTTCTTACTCATATACTCGCTATACTGAGGAAATAACAGTGAGGAGATGGAGCGGATTCCGCTTCGAAGCAGTCAAAAATAAGTAGACATCGTCTCCGGACTAGTGCCACCGGCTTATCTCGCTAGTGGCCAAGCTATACCGATGGCCATAGGAGGTGAAACTACGCACACACAGAACAGGAGAGTAATAGCGATATTGTGAGACCATGGGTCAGTATATTGAGGAGGTGCGAGGTTTTGAAGATGGACACCGAGCAAAGAAGATAGCCATGCTCGCAGCCTTCAACATCATTGGGCACAAGGGTCTATAATCTCAAAACATGCGTTGCCAGGCTGTAAATACCTAAATGAAAGACCCTTGCCTATTGGAAACTTGGGCTGTCCTAATTATCAGCAAAAGTACTAGTCATGTGGACCAATCTTGAGCGATTGAGAAGGTAACGCCAATACTGACATCAAGCAATAGAGAGACCGTTCACACTTTCCAGAATACAGGGTATGTGAGGTATTATGCTGTTCGGAGAAGAAGATTTTTGCTGTTTCGCACGTTACTGATCCCGAAACCCAGGCTAAGTCGTAAGGGGAAGTCTTGAATAGATACGGAGTGAAGTGATTGAAAGAAGGGGATTGATTGGCTCTCTCTCACAAGGGATTCTGCAGAATCCCACAGTTTTGGTTAAAATGTGGGGTCGATGCGCCGCTTTTGCTGCATGTAGAAAAGTTAGCTATATGAAGTATACGTAGCACGTCCTGCCCGTCCGATAGGCCCCTACTAGATTGAATCAAAGCCACATCATTTCGGCTCCACGCAATATAGGTCGGATCTAATTCAAAGCAACCGGCTCCACGTTGGGCATCGGCTTCTTCTTTTCATGCCCACACAGGGCAACAATCAGGGAATCGCCCGATAGAACAACCCTGCAAGTGCATAGTGGCAATAAATTACCTCCATCCAGAGGTCTTCTGGCAGTATATAAAGCTAACGAAGAAGAAGGTCAAATTATTTTCCCTAACTCAGAACACTCACTGTGTCATATTTATACTTTCCAGATACTTGTCACTGATTTCATCCGTTCAAACTCGCCATTATAACCATCATGCATCATCATAAAGCAACCATTCCTTTAATTCTATGCCTTTGTCAGCTTAGCAATACGTTGACCCTCACCGGTGATCCGAGCTTGACCATGGACCTGACGGCTGATGCTGCGGATAACGCACAAGTCGCTGACTGGGACATCACCGTCGTTTCGTCTTTGCAACAAGCGTTAGTCGCCACTGTTGAGTACACTGGAAGCTCAGAGAGTACTACAGTTGACGATAAGACGTTGAGCGCGACTGCCAACGACACGTCCGTTATCATCATCACCGCCGGTGCAGACGTCAATCTCACAGATGACACCATTGTCAAACACGGGTATTCAACCAATTTATGGGAAGCTAGTTTCTGGGGAATGAACGCAGCCTTGAATGTCCAAAACACATCAGTGTCGTACATCACCGATATCAATGTAACGACTCACAATGGAGCTGCCAACATTTACGCTTATGGATCTGACACTGTTGTTCACATCGATGGAGCTTGGCTTTACAGCTCTGGTCCTGCTGCCCATGGACTGTACGCCTCCGGCGATGGTACGATCATTGCGACTAATGTCCGGCATTACTCTGGAGGCAACCGCTGCTCTTCATTTGCTGGTGATAGCCCTGCCGGTTATGTGACCATCGAAAACGCTGTTGCGCATACAGCTGGTATCGGTAGTGGCATATTCTATGCTCTCGGAGAGATAGTGGCTTCCAATGTGACCGGTTGGGCGGAAAACTCTCCCATCCTTTTCATGGATGGGGACCAAACAGCAAGTATATCTGGCAGTACTTTATATGCGGGTCTTCTAGCTGGCTTTGTTATATTTTCCTCATCTGAAAGATATTCCGGTGCAACTCTGGCTATCAGCTCATCTTCCGTGGAGTTGCTCGCGGATGATATACCCGCCCTGTGGTTTGGAAATGTGATTGCAGATGTCACTTTGGATGATGTTACTATTACCACTGGATCTGGCATTCTAGTAGTTGCCAACTACTCACAAGTCACTCAAGAATTTGACTACTATGCTGGATATGCCGACAATAGTGCGATTTCTCCGGCTGAGGCATTCATCACTGTGATTGAAAGTGATCTCACGGGTGACTTGGTTGCCTACAACGAATCATTGATCAGCTGGTCTCTGACTGAGTCTTCCACATGGACCGGAGCTGCTTACTCTGGATATGGCACATACTATATCGGAGTCAGTCTGGATTCCACTTCCACGTGGACATTGACGGCCGATACCTGTGTGTACAACTTCACTGACACCGATTCATCCGTCACCAACGTGAAGAGTGCCGGGTACACTCTCACATATGATAAATCGTCCTCTGCCAACAGTTGGCTCGATGGAGAGACTATTTCACTGTCCGGAGGTGGATCATTGATGCCTGGCTCCTGTAACTGATTGGCATATCATTTCAAAACGACTAGCATTGGCCCTCATGATATCTCAAAGAGCATCCGTCAGATGAGATGTACTAGCTTTGATAAACTGGCGGTTCCTTTACCCCTCGCTAGGGCATGTACTTACAAACATTTGAAGGCCAATTGCAACTGTTGTTTTCCATCTCTTTCCCCTCTCCTTCCCTTTGATGTCTTCTTATCCTTTGTAAAATCACGTAGGTCGGCAATGATCACATTATAGATAAAGTTAGCAATGTGTTATGCTGTGACACTTTAGCATATGCGTCATGCACCCGTGGCATTTATTTCCAAATATGGCAGTCGTGCATTCAAATGAAATGAAAAGTTGGAAAATTGAATGCGGGTACTACTATAAAATATATCCCAGGACCTCAGATCATGAATTTTACAAATGCTACTATTTGAAGACTCAAGCTGGGAAATGCCGCCAGCAGGCACCTGAGCAGCAGTATCTATGATCTGCAATTTGATAACCTTGGTAATTTATTTTCAAATATACTACGCTCAATCGTCTACAAAAGTAGGGCTATGCATTTCGCGGATTTCCCAGTCTACTCATTGTAGAGTTCCGTTCTCGTGTGCGTCTTGGCGAATCAGGTTTACCGACCCGGTTGGAATAACCTCCTCCTGACAGAATGTCTGTGTAGTTTTATAGCGATCCTATGAGACTTTGGTAGAGGATCATGGCCATATAAGCATTCTGACAGGTGGGCGGGATATTAACGGCGGAAAATGTCATTAAGGCTTGTGTAGGTGTCATCGCAGTCAGGAAGATCACCGTCAGGGTAATCATTGATGAATGATTGGAAATCCACGGCCTAATCCGAGGTACCGGTAAAGTTCAACCCTTAATAATACCTGGTGCACCAAGAGAAATTCATGGTGCACGGAGTGCTACCCCTTCTCCATAGCGACATTATTGATCGGTCTCGTGACGTCCACGGGTCTTTCATCTTCCAAGGTTCTTCCGACCCCACCTATCAGATCTAAATTTGAACCTCGGGAGCATGGAAGCTTGAACAAGCTGGACAATATGGCCGGTACAAATGGGTCTCGCAGACAAATATGTTCTGCAAAGTTCAAGGGCTCAACCCCAAGTTGGTTTGGCTGCTGGAATGTCTTCAAAATCCGAATCATCCAAGAGACGTAACGAAGCCAGATTCATGCAATCACAACGTTCATTGAGGTTCCCTTCTTCGTCTTCACAACCCCGCTCCTCCTGCTGGTATCGTGCAAGAATAGATGGACGGTCGGAGTTGCTTACAGACCGAGCCCATTACCATGCCCGGCAAGGTCCGGGTTAACATATGATAGCGACATCATACATGCATCTTGTCAGGTAGCATCCCCCTCGTCGATATAATATCTGACGCCAAAAATCATCCTCCTAACCACGTCAGTGAAGAAAATGGCCTTCTTTCATGTCGATCACAGCCCTAGGGGGAACTCCGGAGTGCGGGGTTGAGCAGGTCCCTCCACTCGTTTACGCCAGGGGTTTTCGCGATGATCCGGGGTACAGATTTCGTCAGGATTTCGCTGGCTCAGGAACAGAGAATCCGTTGGATATGGAATTTCTTCTTTGGTGTGTTGCGGCGAAATGTCCCGATCCACTTGATGGATCCAGCTGAAAAGCGGGTTCAATGGCTTTCTCCTTTTCAAAGGAACTGCTCGGATGGCCTGGGGCATTGTGATCACCAATCCCTCAGTTGCTCTGCCTCGGCAGGACAGATGATCACATTCACTGGTTCTTTTTAAAGCATTTATTTATCTCAATTCCCGCCTGTTTGGCATCGTGCAGGACTCCGACTGAAGCCTTGTCCATCAGTGTCAAGCCATGGTTTCCTCCAGTTCTTCAGTGCGCTTGGTTATGGCCTTTGTGGCCTTGCTAGCTCTTGTATCTGCCCGCCCAGCAGCCGTATCGGTGCCCCGTGTATCTCGTGGGCTTCCTGAGACTCCCAGTGATGATCCGTTCTATCAGCCTCCGGCCGGCTTTGAGTCTGAGGACCCTGGAACAATTTTACGTCAGCGCACTGTTTCTGTCGCTTTCTTGGGCCTCATCCCAGACCCTGTTGAAGCCTATCAGCTATTGTACCGCACCACCGCCATCAATGGGTCGGCTATTGCAACCGTGACCACGATCTTCAAGCCTACCAATCCTAAGACAGATCGATTTGTCTCATTCCACACAGCCTACGATAGCTCCGACACGATCTGTGACCCCAGCTACAACTATCAACTTGGTGCGGCACAGACCGATATTATTTCCTCTGCAGAACAATTGATCCTTCAGGCGTATCTACTTCTGGGCTACATTGTTGCATCGCCCGACTATGAAGGTCCTGACGCAGCATTCGGACCTGGTCGCCTGGCAGGAATGGGGGTCCTGGATAACATGCGAGCCGTCAGTAACTTCGATGCATTGGGTCTCTCCAGTTCCACGCCCATGATTGTCGGCACTGGTTATTCGGGCGGTGCAATTGCCACAGGTTGGGCGGCTTCTCTGCAGCCTACCTACGCCCCTGAGTTGGACATTAAGGGCTGGGCCCAAGGCGGTACTCCAGCGAACCTTACAGGTACTCTGATGTTCATTGACAATACTCTATTCAGCGGCTTTCTTCCTCCAGCTGTAGTCGGCCTATCTGCACCTAGTGCATATGGTGCTGAACTGGTCCCTGTCCTTGATGAGATTCTTACCTCGGAGGGTCGATCCGTCGTTGAAAAGGCCCAGAACACCTGTGCGGTTGGAGATCT
Source organism: Penicillium lividum (assembly GCA_028828245.1). Taxonomy (NCBI): domain Eukaryota; kingdom Fungi; phylum Ascomycota; class Eurotiomycetes; order Eurotiales; family Aspergillaceae; genus Penicillium; species Penicillium lividum. The sequence goes on from JAQJAG010000002.1 coordinate 2,299,592, forward strand.
GCTCAACTTCGCCGACATGTCGCTGCTTTCCACCAGCGTTCAAAGCCTAGGTGACAGACTGCTCTATGAATCTACTATCCAGGCCATCATGAAACAATGCAGTATGGGAGTCGCAAAGGATGAAACCCCAACTGCGCCGGTGTTTGTCTACCATGCATCGCAGGATGAGATCATTCCCTGCGCGAACGCCTCGACGATGGTCGATTCGTGGTGCAACTATGGGGCAGATGTAAAATTTACCACGTTTGGAAATGGCGGGCATGCCACGACTGAGGTCATCGGTCTTCCCGATACGATTAACTTTGTTGAGTCCGCCTTTGCGGGCACCACCCAGAGTGGCTGCTCGAGTAATACCGAGTTGACTAGTATTCTCAACCCCATTGCACTCGGCGTAGAGCTGGAACCTGTTCTGGTGAAGTTGGTTGAAGTTCTTGCTACCCTTGGCACCAGCGATTCGAACCTCAAGCAGGACCTTGAAATTTTGAATGATGTGGTTAAATGGTAGATCAACCTTTGGGATAATTGGAGATCTGATCCGGTAGATCTACAGTGGGGACTGTACGGGAGAGACCGGGAATCTATCCGTTGAAGATAATGTTTGATAATCTACTAGGATTAAGTTAGTTGATCCTAGTTATTAATTTATTTTAGCATTTAAATGACCAATCTCATTGCCACATTAGCTTTTGATCATTCCCTTTTGCGTGATTGCTTGCGTCATTCTTCCGCGGCTCTGCTGCCGAATTGACCCTTCAGGCCCCAAATTCCCTCGCGCGACCGTGATAACTTTGGCTGTCATTAATATGGATCAATTTATACTCTGTTTTATTTAAGAAATGAATACATACGTCGCACGGAGTCCCTAGTGTATTCTCTCTAAGTGCTCCCTATTTATCTGTTAAATTCGTACGAATGTCAGTGGTTTAACGCCATGTCGATCACCTGAGGCCGTAATCAGCTGGGCCCTTATCTCTCATATAGCGGTCTATAGAAACTACATAGAATATAGATAGGAAAACATGGAAATATGCAGCATGCTTGCTTTTTCTCGTAAAATATCGAACATGTAAAATAAAGTATATCAACGTCCATGATCTGGGGTGGCGTTCCAGGCTGACTTGGGCACTCGAGACCTGTCGAGTCACAGGGTGTGCGTCACAGACAATCTCCGCCTTCCCCTTCCGCAACTCAAACCCCCCCCCCCCATCCACCCCATTCACCCCATTCATATTAAATCTACAATCCCCCAACCGTTAACATGGCCATTCTCCCATAGGTTTCACGGTATCTGCGTGAAAGTTCCCTTTTATTCCTGATAATTTCATGCGGGGAAGCTTCTAGGCTCCGAAGGTCCCAGGTCTCCAGGTTCCCGGCAACGATGTACTCAGTTCTTCCCATTGTTTGATCTGATTTGCCATCCCCTTTCCAGTGAAATTCCCTTAGATGGTCAATCTCTTTTTCTTTGGCGTACCTGTTAGCATGGCCGTCTCCACCAACTGCATCTCACTCGCTCTGCACTCCTGATAACAGTATCCGCTGATAGCAAACCGGCCCCGGCTCTCTGTTTGTCGGGGTAAGCTACTCTTGACTTGTTAAATCCAACCGATCTTCCTGTCTCACTGATTGTGTTCAGAGACATCCACCATGCACCAGAACCCTCGGTCACCGGCAGTGCCTCCTGGCGCGCCGGGGTCCTCCAAGCTGCCCTCCAAACTCCCGCCTCGGAACGACCTCAAAGACCCGGAATCCACACCAGCATCTCCAACCACTGATATGAGGGCAAATCAGAACAGGGGCTTAGGAATAGAGGCGGGCGGTAGCTCTTCTGAACAGGCTAGGGCGGCAAACTCAGGGAAGGAAGCTCTGGCCAAGCTAAATCAGATCATATCGGTATGGCACGAATGGCCTTTGAGCACCCTGATCTCCATGCTGACTCTGTTTCTGTTGTCTTCAGAATTATCACACCAAAGCAGCTTTGATCATTCTTCACTCCCGGGTTGAGCTACCGCAATCTTTCATGAAAGGCTCCAATACCCCGCGAGTAAACCGATGGGTATGTTGTATCGAGCTTCAGCCCTCTCATACAAGAAAAGACCAGAGAATTAACTTTTTGGATGATAGTTTAATGTTGAATTGGACGAAACCGATGTCCTGCGAGAATCGCTGCAAACCTGGCGAAACTGCGACGCCACCGATAATCGACCACCCCCGCTCATCATCGAAACCTTCATCGACACGAGAGGCCTCACGAATAACGAGAGTCTGGTGATTTTGGATGATAACGGGAAACGTTGGGATGTACAGGAATCTCTTGCCGCGTCACCGATCCTTGGCTCGAAGCAATCGGGGTCCGAAGAGGTCATTTTGGAGCGATGGAAAATCGAGTTGGGGGGCTCTGCAAGCAGACCCCCAGCCGATTTGGCCACCATTTTGCCAACAGTGTATAAGAAAAGCATTGTCCTCTTCCGATCTTTATTCACATACTCCAAGTTCCTACCAGCTTGGAAGTTCTCCCGCGGCAATGCAAAGGCACGTCGAAGCCCCGCACTGCAGATTAGGTATCGTGTGGTAGATGGAAGTTCTCGCCTGGAAGCGTCCCTGGATAATTTGACAGCTCCGTTGTTTCAGGGGAATGGAAAAGTGGTGGAGACATACAGTTTCGGGGTCACGGAGTCTCCAGCAGGACCCTTCTCGGTGGAGGTCACTTATCGGACGAACTGTGATTTTCGAATTGACGATTCCGAAGCTCTGCTGAGCTCCCGCTTCATGGGTGCCGACGATGATATCTTCCGACCTTCATTACCCAAGGAGGATACGATTCGGCCCGAAGTTGGGTCGATGCCAGTGGGAAGAAGAACGATGGAGAACCCGGATCGTTCGCGGGCGTATGGGAGTCTATCAACATTTCATCAAGTCGGTCCGGCCGCCGGTTCAAGCCCTATTTCAGCATTGCGTGCTGCTCGGGATGCTGGCGACGGTTCTCCTTCGCCTACAGATTCATATTCCAAGAAGCTACTGCCCGCTGCAAAAATTGGGGCGACTGGACGAGCGACCAAGCTTGCAAATGAAGGTGGTAGCTCGAAATATGCTCGGCGCCCCTCTGTTTCTTTCCCGCATTTCAAAGCAGGCTCTCTATCCGACTCACCTGCCTTCGATCAACCTTTGGGCGTGTCTCCTCGTACCACTACGTCTGCAAGAGGTTCTGCAGCAACATCTGTCGATTCACGGATAATGCCACCTCCTTCTTCGGCAGCGTCAGCACGACGACCTGCCTCTTTAGTAACCGACCATGCGATACCTTCACCTAATTCGGCTTCTCCAAAGCCTGCACCGCTATCCAGGTTCAGTAGTTCGTTCAGTCAACGACGAGCTCGCCCATCTTCAGGAGGCGGCCACAAGTTGGAAGATGAAACCTCCAGTGGGAAAGCAAGTGCGACATCATCCAACATGCAGCCGGGCTCTGGTCTACTTGCAGAGGTGACTGGAACAAGTGCGGAATCAATCCATGCAGACGATGAAAACATCTCCGATTTCCTCAAGTTTCTTGACCTAAAGAAGGATCTCATGAGTCGCCCGCCTAGCTCTGCCTCCCAGATCTCCGGTCCTCGGAAACCCACTGCCACTTCTGCTTCTCTTGCTCGCTTCCAACAAATGCGCGACTCGAATGCTGCACTGTCGGATTCAATGTCAGCTTCCGTGCAAATTCATCGGTCGTCTATCTCCTCTAGCAAACAGCTCTCTGGCGTTCCACCAATGGTAGCTGGTACTTCCATTTCTACCGCTTCATCTCCTGGAAAGCCAATCTCGCCTCATACCCCACATACCCCTGCCATTCGATCCCGTCTAAGCTCCAATAGTGTGGTTGATGATATCAGCACCGAGCACAGCCGACACATTCCGCGCATTGGGCAAGACGGAGGTGGATCTCCGCTTGATGAGAACTCTAGCATGGAAACAACGCAGCGAGCCCCGTCTACAGCAGCTGCGATTGATATCCCTACCTCTCCACGACCTTTCGCACCGGCATTTCGTCGCTCAAGCTCTGCTGCTCAGCGCCGGCGACCGTCTGCTGAAGACGACGATATCTTTTCATTCGGCATGCGAAGCGTTAGCCTTGGGATCGAAGAGCGCTCCCATCTCCGGCGGCAGACAGACCAGGAAACCACGGATGCCCATACTTTATTGGAACCTGGCTCACTGAATCTGTCCTTGGAAGATCCTAGCGCACGTGCTCCCCCTGCAGCTGTCATTACACAGAGCCGGGATGCTGCAGCACTTCGAAGTCAGACCGTCTCTGTTCCCGCCGCGACATCCACATCGTCCAATGCCAACCTTTATCAACCTCGTTTTGGTACTCGTGGTCGAGGCTCTTCTGGCGGTCCTCATTCCCTCAGCTCGGCATCTAGCAGTCTTGCACGTGGAAGCACGATCCCACATTATCTAACAGAGCGAGAGGAGCGCGATGGAAACGCTAGTGGTAGCAATAGTGGCAATTCTACTATGGAAATCAGACGAAGCTCTTTCCAACGCCGTCCACCGCCATCTCAATTTGAGGATGATGAGCCCTTGCTGTTCGCCATGAGTGATTTCGGTGCTTCCCGTCGCAGCTTAGAAGAGAATCGGCATGGCAATCATGGAGGTGCTGACTCCGGCGCCGGTTCTCGACGTGGCAGTGGCAGACGTGGAGCTGGACCTCCTGGCTGGAACTAGGTGTCGCCTCAACTGAATTACTTGTCTACTCTGATCTCTTCGCCTCATACCCTCTAATCTTCCTTCCTGTTTTTTCAGTTTCTCGTCCAGCCCGTCATCTATCTCGAAATACCCATTTTCAACTCATGCGTTCCGTCGGCTGGTTTCCTTTTGAATCTTCTTTTTCTCGCAGGTCGGCTCCTTCATAGACTGAACACTCTAATCAGACGTTGATCATTTCGACCATAGAAATTGTGTCATTCTTATTTCTTTTCTCTCAAGCTTCTTCCCTTCGCGCTGCTTCTTTGGCCGAGGGTGATATGCCTCTGGTAATACTTTGCTTCTCGCAAGAGCATGATTGAGATAAATTTATGTTTCTGGTAATCCGGCGCCTTGCTTCTCGTTTATTTATTCAGCTCTGGGTGAATTTTCAATGCATTTCTTCTCATGATAACATGATGTTTTTCATCTTGATCTTTGGTGACTTCAAATGTTGGTTGTATCTTAGGCAGCTTGAATGTCAAATGGGCCTGTCCCCATTAACAAATTGTACCGGCTCATTTGAAATGGGAATCAACATCAGGATTCTTGGTAGCTGTGCTATGTATCAACTCTGGATCTTTTTTGATATTACTTCGTGATTAACTTTACACTTGGGTTGAAACTTAAAAGACTTTTATTTCTCCAAACTCGAGTAAAAGGTATCTAACGAATTAGGCTCTAGATGCAAAAAACAATGACCCGATCATTCAACGTATGCATAATAAACAGTACAGATCCAGCTAGCTGACATGCTAGAAGATAAGGGGAATCCGGCTCTCCTCCAATCAGTCTGGGCTAGGAGGTGTCTCCCAAGTTCAAGGCTCTAGCATTTTAATTGGCACTGAGCCTACTAAGGCTGGTCGACAAGCATCTCTTAGATATAAAGTTGACTGAGAGACTCCCACGGTAGGGGCTGGGGCGTAGTGATGTGATGTAGGATCTCAATGACAGGCACCTGTGGTACCAGCACCGGATTGCTAAAATTACATACCCCGGAAGGCGTTGTTCGACGCACTGCGGCGCTCCTTTGAGCGGAAGGAGGAAGATGGAGTCTTGTCGTATTGGACCTCTGGTTTCTGGTTCTTGGACTTGGAGGCAGGCATGAAGCTGACTTCTCTTTCGCCAACAGGGCCACCCTGTCGGACGTGTCTCGGTTTTGACTTCATGTTCTGAGCACGCGAGCCAAATGAGCGATCGCGTGTGGAATTGGTCCGTGCCGAAGAAGAAACCTGCATGCGAGGGGGAGGACGCTTTGTACGCTTGTAGTCGGCAGAGGAGATTTTGTTGGAGGCCTTCTCCTTGACAGGTCTCTCGCGCTCGCTGTCGGAGTCGGAGTCATCATCGCTAGATCCAGGGACGTCGTCGATAGCTTCTTGCTCCACTGCTGTAAGACCACGCTCCTTTCTTGTAGCTTGGTCGGGCACGGTGCTGGGGTTGATAAGTTGGAATTCACGGGATGTCTCATCGACGGCGAAGTCCTCATCCTCGAACAGCTTGGTGAAACGGCTATCGCGAAGGACGCCCTTGTCCTTGGTCTCAGATGTAGCGGGGGCAGCATCGGGCATACCTTCATCACCGCCGCGCGCAAGGACACGCTGAGCCTTCTTGCGCTCAGCCTTCTCCTCGGCGTTCAGCAATCTCTCGGCTAGCCTCTTGTTCACCTTGACGGCAGCCTTCTTCTTGCCACGAATGCGGCTCTCCCGCTCCTTGTCGATCTTCTCCTTGACTCGCTTGGCACGCTCCTCTTCCCAGACGTACGGGTTGGCGATCAATCGCGCCTCCTCGTACAGCCTCTGAGCCACGAAGTAACCGTGCATGTATGGCCGCAATAGGTTAGTACGTCCAATAAGGTGCTCCAAGTTGAGGGTGCGGAGCTGGGGAACAGTCAAGAACTTGAAGTTGTCGTAAACAGCACCAGCCTGGGAACTGCTGAAGGCATTCGGGTCGTTGGGGTCCTCCGCCATTTCTTCCACCAAGTTGTCGAGGAAAGAGCACCATTTTGGCGCTGGTCCAAGTTGAGGGATAAAGAACGAGTGTTGCTGTCGACCTTCGTTGGCTGTGAGGAGCATTCCGCTATCCTTGCACCAGGCCACCGAGTTGATATCCACCGCGGGTTCAACAGAGGTCCAGGGAGTACCATCGCGAGGATCCCAGATCTTGATGATGCGCTTATCTGCTGACATGATTTTGGGGTCCAATGTTGCTTCACGGGTTGCAGTTGAGGGCTGCAAGAATTTGAGAGTGTGAATAGGGAAGCCGTATCCTTGGTCCTTCTTCAGAAGAGGGACTGGAGATCGCAAGTCGTAAAGGTGGATCAGACCATTTGAAGAACCGGTTCCAAGTGTCAAACCCGAGCGTTGGAATTCCAACGCAGTAATCTCAGACCTTCCTTCGTTGAACTGTTGGGTAGGCGGTAAAAGCACACCCGCGCGGCCCTTGGCTCTGGGATCCCACAATTCCACAGTTCCAGTGGATGTACCAAAGGCGAGTAGGTTGTGACTCTCCTCCGCAATCGCACCGGTATTGACAGATCCAGTATTAATACCACCTTGGAGGGTGCCGCCTCCGGTGGAAGTGAAATCGTCTCCTCCAACATCCACCTCAAAGCTGCGCATGTACCTGCCCAGCTCCAGATTCAATCGGAAAACTTCACCCATACCATCCTGGTTTACACCAACGGACGGAATGAATGCTTCGGTCGATTGTCGGTCATATACGAGATCACGCCCATACCGAGGGAGGCGGGTTGTGTAGTGACATCCTTGCGGTGTGTGGAATTCTAGAGAACGGTCGGACTGGAGGTGAAGGGATTTTGTGTAATCGGAGGATAGAAGAATGAAGGTTGTGTTCAGGGCGACTGTATGCCGGGCCCAGGACAGAGACAGTTGGGGGAGATAGTGAGTGTGGATTTGCGGCTTGTAAGTTCCTGTCAGAGGCGTTGTTAGCTATGCGCTGCGACCGCGGCAGTGAGTGATAAGCCATACCTGTACTCATAACCCAATCACCATCATCACTAACTCGAACACACTGGCTAGCTTCCTCAAACTCAAAGTCTTGGAGCAACTCCACCCGGTTCGCATACTCGGGATCGTCTTTCAAGCTGCGCTTTCTGCGTCTAGCGAGCCATTCTGGGAGTGGTCGAGCAGTGTTAGAGCCTGAAATAGTGTACACAGGCACCTCAGACTGGTTAGACAACTTCATGGCGGCGAAGTTCCCAGCAAAATTGACACTAGCGCGATCAAAAAAAGTCGAAGATAAAAAAAAAGAGATAAAACCCGATAGCGACCACGTGATGTACCGCAGCGGATCTCGGTGATTGGCCCGAGCGTCCCCGTTCAACTTCCCCCGGAATTGCGCAGCATCTCGGTGTTTTGCATTTGCGACAATCTAGATGGGCGCGTCGCTGGTCAATACAACAATGATTCGACCTACCTGATGGGTTTTTGCTCACTATCACCGGCTGTACACGCGTACGGTTCCCAACAGAGTATGTTCCAGCTCTGGAAATGACTCCGATTCCACCGCGACCACCTCCTCTCGTTTTATGAAGGCTCCCGGGGCTGTTCGCGACCATTAAATCATGGACTTTCCCGGAGGTGCCAGTACCAATGTTCACCTTATTGTTAGTATATTTCGGTGTTTTTTACGTCCTATCTAACCCGAAATTAGGATGGCTTCTCGACGATCTATTGGAGGATATACACGGAAGAGTCAGGCATTGCGAACAATCAACCCGAAGGTCAACCCAACGGTTACATTATTTTGAAGCATCTCAGTCGCCTCAAAGACCTAGAGGCTAAGTTACGAATTCTCAACTGTTTGGCATCATGTCCAAGGCGCCTCGGGCTCTGGGTTTTCTCCCCCACCCCGGACTTTGAAAGTTTAGACTCTTTATATGTGAGGGATGGAAATGAAGCTTCCAAGAGAATACTAGTTGATGCGACTACTCTCAAGGGTAAGAGATTGAACTAGTGAGCTTTGAGCGATGAAATATCCATGTACTAAACTCCGAGATAGTCTCCGCATCGGGCAGCATCGCATCCCAAGATTTGGTTCGAAGCCTCTCATCGGATACGCAAAATCAGGCTGGATCTCAAGCGGGGCAGCAAAGGCCCCAGCAGGGTCAACCCACCCCCAGACGACCCGAGAGTCATAGTAGTTCCGCCGCCATCTATGCCTCCTTTATTTCCGCTGTTACCGGTGCAATTAGCCTACATATGATTCGCTCTCACGGTGCCTTTCCACTCGGTTCTCGCACTCTATTTACGGCAGTGGAAAGTGTGGGCTACGAGAGCCCGCGGGTTAATAACCATAGCCCGTTTTCCAAATCTTGCCTAACTTCGCTGAATGTCCAACTGAACGCCCCTGGGACATTGATGATTTCCTCCCAAACGATCTCTCAGGTTGGTATTTCACGCCTCTGCGGCCCCCGAGATGATATTTCAGACGTTCTCCGAGTACAGCCAGGTACTGATATTTGGCTCTGTCCAAATGGAACCGTTGCGCGGCTTGTGACGGCTAACGCTGAGCCTCCAACGGTCCCGTCGCCTGGAATTCCAGTCTCTGGAAATCTTGCGGCAAAGAAAAGACAATGGAAACTGGATGTGGTCCAATGGCTGGTGAATTTTGGGTTACATATTGACTCAGTGGATGATGAAGTATGGGTTGAGGTAGAGGTATGGGAACCCTTTTTCGCAAGGTTGGCCGGCGAGGCATGGCGGCAGAGTGATGAGCCCCAATCTGCACTTCCCTTAAAACGCATGTTGTGGCCCGCAAGATTCTGCTTCAAAAGAACCCCTCCCCAAATCCAAGCTCTGAACAATGGGACTTCTTGGCCCCTGGGCCTTGCGGAAGATCCATTAGACTTTGCAGAGCGATGGCCATCGGAAACCGACTCTCTCTTGGCAAATAATCATTTAACTCCGCTTCCTGTGATCCATGAACCTCAATCCAAAAATGAAGATATTTCATCACCCAAAGCTGACAATCTGGACGGTTTTGAGAGTCTTTCTCGAATGGCCCAGTATCCCGATCTACCACCCACCAACTTGGTTTATCCGACTCCTCCAGAAGGAGCTGCTACGATTGGATTGCAACATGCGAACCCGAGTGATGGTTTTCCTGACTATGTGGACTTTCAAATGACCCCGGGCGCACCGCAAGACCCAGCAAACCATCACAATTCCAGGCTTTCTCCCGATGTCGCAATAGGAACTGGCCGATATGATGCTAGTGATGATGAAGACCTTTTTGGGGAGATGAATGAGAGGGACTTTGGGTCGAAGGGAATAACCGATGCTGATTTCAGCTTTTTCGACGACCCAGATTTTGAGGATATGAATGACGATTCTCCTAATGTACCTTACCAGGTACCTCCACACCCAGTACTGGAGGAGAGCAAACCCGAGGAGAGTGTTGCGGATATCAGCGATTTACCCGTCAGCGCCCCACCTGATGCTTCAGGTCTCACCCAAGATGTGGCACCGGAGGAACCAACTCCCAATGAGACGAAAGACGAAAATCCAGCGCCAGCGGATGAAAGTATGTGTTTGGAATCATCCCCAGGTGCCTCACCGGATCCGGAAAGCCCACCCATTATCAGCCCTCCTTTAAGCCCCGTGGAAGTCAAAAAGATCCTTTTCTCGGGAGCGAAAAAAGAGGACCCCGAACGACCACAAGAAAACCGCACTCAACAGGGGCACTATCATCCTGTGGCCTTCGAAAAGAAACTCGGAAACTGGAGTGAAAAGTACGGCGCTGCGGGCAAATTTTGGTTTGCTTCCGGGGGCAGCCTTGATGCCTCAGATCTTACTCCAAATTCAATTCCCACAATTGGACTGCCCCATCGTGGTCGATCCGGAGCCAATAATTCTCATGCAAAGTTTACGAGTAAGAGCGCACCGGCTATCACTTTGGATAATGATGAGGGACCTGCGGACTCAGATAGCGAAACGAGTGATGAAAGTGATGAGACATCCTCTGAACATGCCCCCACTCCGATGGCGGTCTCATCCTTAAAGAGAAAGCGGGTACCTTCTGAGTCTGATATTCAATCCGTCGCATCCCCAGCCAAGTCCGCCGGTGTGCCTGATGTGAATTCAGGACTGAAAGTTGAGAACTGTACTTTCCTTGGAAACTTTTTGGCCAACTTCTCGGATTGGTCTTTTATCGGTTATTTCTCTGCCTTGCAGGCTCAACAACTTCCAGTTCTAGTCCGGAGAGAAGACCAGATTCCAATCGCTCAGCTCCTTGTTGACCAAGTCACGCAGTCCTCTCTGGACCACCAGCTTTGTGGTCATATCGGCCTCTTTGGACTTGAAAATGAGAGCTTGACATGGCGAACTCGTCTCGAAGAGACCAACTTTCTGGGTCAGGTTGCGAAGCTTGATCTCAAAGCATATGCGTCATTGCAAGAAGAGGTGACCGTAAATCAGGCGCAGCAGCCCCCGAAGGATTTCCCCAGAGGATCGATATTAAGGTTAGCTGCCCCGCATGTACGTATGCGTCGGGGTCAGGAATACCTGGAGGTTCTCCCTCCTGCTGTTTCGTTCTGGGAAACATTCGGCCTGGAGCCTGCCCACGGTTCAAAAGATATCTCGGCCTACTGTATTCATCCCTACGCCGCGGCCAACGCGGCCGATACTTTTTTAAATCGGTTAGGGCTTCATTACGATAGTTGCAATCTAGGGAGTCATACTAGAGGCGACAAATCGATAGGTTTCGAAAATGGGCTTCGATCATGGGACTCCGAGTCGTCCAGCTATGTTTCCATGATGCAATCTTTGAAAAGCCTATGTGAAGAACTCGGTATGTTACGTCTTTCCAAGAAGTATTGCTGGATTTTTGCTTACCCTTTGACTAGGCACAGATCTGTCTCAGTACTCACCCAGCACAGAAAACTGTGTTGTTTATATCATCAATCCGTTCCCGCATGCCGCCGCACTTGCTGACATCTGCGCCGCTTTTTGGACTCTTTTCCAACAAATGGCCGCCGACGCTGATCGTCAGCAGGGTCAGCCAGTCAATGAAGTTGCCCTGCAAATTATCCCGATGGACTTCATCATGTCTGAGGATTCTATGGTTGTACCTACTCAGACGGAGTATCTCAACCTAGCTCTGGAAGTTTATAGCCGTTGTCGCCCAAATAATTCGGACTCGAGCTCTCTACTTGGTGCTCCGGCAATTCTTTTGGCAGATCCTTTGCCCAAGGCTATCAATTTCCGACTTGCGCCAGACAAAGGCTCCCCTCTGCAAGATGGGCGCAGCCTCCATATCGCTTACTCCAAAAGCTCAGATCAGCGGTGGCTGTCTGTAGCTTGGTCCGATAGCAGCGGCAGCCTTCAAACTAGCATGTCATACTGTCTGCGTTATCGCACTCGCGGTACAGCTAGGCCGATCGCAGAAGTGCGCAATGAAATATGGGCCACCACGCGGCACATCTTAGAAAAATTCCAAGCCCAGTGGAAAGTCATCCTTGTTAATTCTGAGCCTATCGATTCTGAAGAAGTGGAAGGTAAAATCTCACGGATATTGTTTCCCCTCATTCAAGCTTTCTTGCTAACCCTTTCCTAGCGTGGACCAATATGGCTGAACAACAGAATAAGCTGCGACCAGCATCCATGGAGCTGATTATTATGACTGTTAACACTGTCCCCGACCTGGTCCTCGAGGCAAATACCTCCCATATGACCCCTAGCATTCTCAACACACATTTCTCCTCTACTCCCGTCTCGACTCCGAACCCAAGTGTCAGTATTGCCTCGCCTGAGCAGACTGGTAACGCCCCGACACCCAGCGCCCCCTACAACGCTCTCACCCCAACTGAACTCTCCCTCGAACCTGATTCGGATGTCGTTCTGACCGATATCTTGGACGAGTCCTGGGCAGTTACGTTATCACACCGCCTTAACACTTCTCCACACGTTACCGAATTCCGCCCTGCGCTGGCTAGCGGGTATCTCCTTCGTCGCAAGGGTACCACTGACGGCGACGGTGTATTCACGATGACCGCCAATCTTATTCACTCCCAGCGGCCTGCTTCATCACACGAACCTCTGCTTAAGGATATATTGGGGATGTATCGCGATCTCGCATCCCTGGCCCGGGCAAGAGGCATGCGCAGCGTTCATGGTAACACACTGCCATGGCATATCGCAACTGCCTTGCGTGCGCAGGAGCTCCTGAGCTATGTTTTCTAAGGGACATAATCATGATCATATCCGGGTTGGGCGGCGTTTTGGTTTTTTTTATTACTATCTCATTTTATCTTCTTGTTTCCCAGTATGTAGATGATGGTTTCACGGGTGCATTGCATGCATATCTTTCTTAAGGGAAACTGGATATACCATCGGCGTCATGGTTTTTGTTTTTGTGAATGCGATTGACACCTGAGTGTACTTCTTCCATTTCCACTTCCTTTTTCACATGCATACATATCTTACATATATTCTTATCATAGGACTTTCTAGATCTTATGTATGCGTATCTACCGGGAAAGGCCTAAGATTGGCCTTAATTTCAGTTCAAGGACTGACCCCTTTTATTAAGTAAAATTTGAATGGAAGACGCCCATGAGGAACCTAACTTGCTTCACTGCTTGTGGCACATGGTAGCAACTGGACTCTTGATAACTGAAACAAGGCTCGCTATTTACATAAAACACTTGATGCACAATTTTACCGCTCAGAAAAGAATCTCCCTTCCAGCGGCCTTGAACCTTGAAACCATAAAGCCCGGGGTGCAATTCGCTTCCCAGTCCTCATCGAACCCCGAGTTCGGGTTGTGTGGGTTGAAGGTTTGCTTCTTCGAGGAGAAAATTGGGAAACTGCTAGTCTGGTCCTCTAGACCCGGTGACTCGACATCGCTGCTTTCCGAGTCGCTGCATGGGCAGGTCGAGGTCGTCCTGTCCCCAGGTGTGGTACAAGGACAAAGGCCCAAGGAGCGATTGCAAGGGACGCATTTGTAGTACGCCCGACTGGTAACACCGGAGCTACCTGGGCGTGTGGATAATCGGACACCTGGAAGTCCGCATTGTTGGCATTTCCAGCCCTGTGATGCGCTCTGTAGCAATTGGATGGTCATCATGGTAGATGGTTGACTGCCGAGTATTGACTAAGGTATATAAGTGACTGATAGGTGCAGATAAAAATGGGTATTACTCACACTGAATTGGAGTAGCTCGAGGTAGCAGAGTATAGAAGACTTGTCTGGCACTCTCAAGTCCGGGGAACATCCTATCTTTTAAACATTTTGCGGGGGACGTAGATCTCTATGACGCTATTTGGATCAACAAAGGTATGGGATTGCTAGTCTTGGAATATCGTCATGGGATTCTTGAAAAATCATGAAAAATCACGCAAAAGTAAGGGGTTCTAGACTCAATCGTGATCATAAACGTAAAGCATAGCTGGATCGGGTTAAGTCAACCCCCGTGGCAAACCGAAGTTTTAGGTAATATCACGCAAATGGGTCAAGTGACCCTGAACACGTGTCAGCATTTTGTGTCTCTCTTTCATCGAATTTAATGTTTTTACGTTATTGTCATCAAATAAGTTGCTATTTTCAGAGAAACACAGGAAATGACTCGGGCCGGCGGTGGTACAGTGATCTTATTTGCTGAGAGGACCGAGCCTTCCCCGCATTCCGGGGATCCAAATTCAATATAACTTCTTTTATGTATACGTATAACCACACACCGCTCAGCCTAATGCCCAACGTGACCCTAAAAGTAATGTTGAAAAATCCTGACTAATCTCACGTCACGCTTGATTGAAGTGAGCATTTACCCAACATATTGGACACTTCGATCCTACATATAATCCAATGCCTAGGTCCACGGGTATTCGCATCTTTCTTCAAAGGCCCGTCGGGCAAGTGCATGCATTGGTCATCGCAGGAGTCATGTATCATAATTTTGAAACCAGAGCATGTCCATCAAAGCTGAGTCAAAATACAACGAAAGGAAAGAAAGGAGAAAGGAGGAAGAAGAAATGAAGAAAAGAAACACCCCAGGTCCAAGCAGTCCAAACTAAGATCAAGCAGAAACAAACAAAATCAACTCCAAACGCTTAAAGTCCCACGAATGCATGCATATATATACATGTCCCAACAGGCTTAGCATTGTGTACATGAACAAGGTTGCGCCAAAAACTCCAGGTTCGTATCGGAGGCTTTATAAAGGACAGAATGTGAAGAAGGGGTATATCGCTTTATTTTCAGAGGCAAGTGATCGGCAATATCAAGGATCACCCTCCCTCCGCTTCCTCTTCGTCTCCCTCTCTCTTCCTTGCGAAGAACGACACGTGATTCTGCACGGCATAAATGGCGAATCCTGCAATGGCAAGGAGAAGGAAGAGAACAATGATGATGATCGCGATTGTGATGTTTCGTTGGACCATCTTGTCAAGCAATGACCCCCGTGGGGTGTGCAAGGCTAGAGATGGTGTTTTCGAGAGCCTCGGCTATATCACAGCTTGAGCGAGGAAATGCAGTACTTCGTGGAGGGTATAGAGAATTTGAGAAATCGCCTGACTACTTCAATGATGTAGCGAGTCTGGGTGAGCGTCTGCGGTGCGTTGGCAGCGGTGAGGGGTTGATATGGTGTATACTTCTGATATTAGATAAGGTGTAGAGCGGAGATTCCTGGTCGGAATGTGGAATAGTAAGAGCCAGATGAGAGACTAAGATGGAATGTACAATGGGAAGAAGAGAAAAGCGAATAAGCGACTGGAAATCCAGCAGCGGTTCTTAAAAAGAAAAGCTGATTTCTTCCCAGCCATGTGCTTTTTGCTGACGGGGGGCTGGGGTTAGAGATCTCGGCCGCGTGGGTCACTGATATCATTTACAGTTTAGCGCCCGAGGTTAAGTACCAGGTACCAGATAACTTCCAACCTCTTCGTCAGCTTCACGTCGTATCCAACCCGAATTAAATAGAACATACTGTTAAGAAACGATATTTAAACACTGAAGTTATTGAAAATGCTTTAGACTTGAACTATGGAAATGACAGTGGCCATTTTTCATGAATGCATGTTTCAGCGATGGGTGTGCTATAGCTTTGACATGGGGGTGATACTATATCCGGTGCCCGGATGGTCTAGTGGTAAGCAGCCTTGTCAATCACAACACACGTGACCTTTACTAATTAAATAACAGGTATGATTCCTGCTTTGGGTTAACATCCTAACTGCAGGAGGCCCCGCGTTCGAATCGCGGTTCGGGCCCTCCTTTCTTTTTTTGTTTTTCTCCCTAAACACATGCATGATTGTTTATTTATTTTTAAATTGGAACTCAGACGTTAGTTGTATTTTTAAATTCATAATAAACTAGTATAGTAGTTAATTGATGTGTAGTATATATCGATAACTTTGGTAGAATTATCGCTTCAAATGTATACGCAGCAGCCTACAGCGCTTTTGAAGCTTAATAAATACAGGGCGTATACACGCTTTATGCTTTAATTGAGCATCCAAAGGGTCCAATTTCTCCGAATTTAGCTTCATTCTCTTGGAATCATCAGGTGGTATGACACCAGCTACTTTGAAATGTTACCTGTCTAGATCCTCCAGTCGGGTCAGGCGTGCTTCGATCCGATTGAATTCATCACAGAACTGCCGAAGCATCTGCGATCATTTTTGTACCTTTTTGAAGCGCATAAATAGCCTTGAAAGCGAGAGGACCCAGTATCAGTAATATCAGTTTGATTACTGATACAATGCAGTCTCTCACTTGTTGTAGGTGTGTCAACGTGGATAGAAGTAGATTGTTCGGTATTTGAACTGGATGACACTTAGCAAATGTACTTTCATACTTCGAAACGCATTTTTCAACAGTTGTTGTAAAAACTGCTTATTTTTGTTCGACATCAGGAGCTTTACGGTGTCTTTGGTGATATTAGGGATCTCGCTGAAGAAAAATTTAATAACAATTTTCAAATGTTCGCTAATGGTAGGTGGTGACATATCTGGGTCCGTATGCGCGAGAGCAAGAATGAAATTTGTCGATTCAGCGATTTGTGCTTATTTAATGTGATCGCTATCAAGTTGATCGATTTTACTGCACAGAGCTTTCTCTTGTTCCTATTCAGCTTTCGATTGGATAGAGATCGTTCAAATAGCGATCTTCTACCCTTGTAACGATGGAGAAGGGTCGAGAACGGCACACCGAATTCACGCGGAATTTGGAAGATATTGATCTTTCATGCTTGTCATTGGTTTCTAAGCACTTATAGGCCCTGTCAATATCATCCTCACGTATACGTATAACCCTCGGCATATTGGGTGGTGGTAGGTAAAAAAGTGTGGTAAATGGGGAGTGCTTCTCAGTTGGATGGCTAAGGTCTGTAAAATTGGTAAGATTTGTAAGGGCCAGTTGATCTGTACTGTATTCCGACCGAAATGAAAGGTTGAATCTTAAGCTCAATGCCATAATTAAGAAGTTTTTTTTTTTAACTATGAATTCTAATTAGGTAAATAAGGAACTTGGAGACTAGCGCAACATAAATCAGCGTAAAAGCTGAGGCTAGAGGTAGTTAAAATGCACATCAATCACCGTATGCCCTGGAAGAATCATGGGTATAATAATGCTTGTTAATGCTTGTTTCTGCTTATGTAAATATCAAGTGCCCGGATGGTCTAGTGGTAAGAAACCTTTCCAGTCAATCGACACGTGATCTTTACTAATCTAATAAAAGGTATGATTCCTGCTTTGGGTTAACATCCTAACTGCAGGAGGCCCCGCGTTCGAATCGCGGTTCGGGCCCTCCTTTCTTTTTTTTTCCTTTTTCAGTTTTCGTAGCGTGGTCGATGAGCTTTCCTGATTTACCTTTTTCTTTTTTTTTTTTTTTTAGGTTAGGGAAGTCCCAGGTGCAAGTGGCTGGAGGAAGCCATGTCATTTATATCTACTCAGATCCCTGTCATAAAAATGAAATAGCACGTATTGAATGAAATTCATGAAGGCAGTGACTACAAATACTACTACATGCAAGAAAAAAAATCCAAATCCAAAGTTGTATATACCCGCACATGTGTGGCATCTCAAGATTACCGGATTACCTCAATGGCCTTTCTTTTCCGCTCAATCAACCTTTGGGCCTCCATTAAAGCGGCAATTCGACCAGCAATAGTGAGACTTGTGTTGAAGTAAATGTCGGGTCTGCGCGGGTAATCAGTAATATCAAACCCTGGCTCACAAAAGCTTTTCCACAGCACGCTGAAGCTCCCTGCGTGGTTGGTTGGGTAATCAGCAGGGACCCAATCTGTTCTTTTGAGAGACTTGGCGCATTTGTGTACACCCTTTCTGGGGCTGGTTTAGAAAGCGTGTCGGTGTTAGGTGCAGTTTATTGTCGCTTTTCAGCCAGGATTTCATTAATAGAGAATACAGCAATATATTAGTATCATACTTGAATGTGCATTTGGTTTTCGTGATCGTCATTACGATAGATAGAGAAAGAATAACGATAATAAACGAGATCCTAATCGAGACGTCACATGACATAAAAAATGTCTGTGTATATCTACGGAAAAATAAAATCTAACCTGACAACACTTCTAGCAGTTAATGTGCCTATCGATCATCCTCGCCAGATTTCTACCTACCTAGTCTACTCAATTTCAATTGCAGCGTCTAGCATTGACTGCAGGATGTGTCGATCAATATCAAAGCTCAAAACTTGACCATTTCGCAATCCAATAGCGACCCGATCGCCTTGCACACAGGATGACGATGACAGAAAATCGGGCGCTAGCCGAAAGAAGGGTATTTTTCCATAAAATATCCACTTCCCTCGTAAATGGAGACTCTGCAAATAATGTTTGCTTCTGTCATGTTTGTCCACAGCAATTTCTTTGAGCATGATTGGTCCAATATTTGTTGCAAGGTACCGATTACATGGTGAAAAGTTTAGGCTAAGCACCGGCTCTTCAGTTTGAATCTCTCTGAAAGGTCGCAACTTGAAACGGCTAGCGAAAGGATGCCAAAGGAAGTTGGATCTTTCAGAGTATTTGGCGATATCCCAAAGCTTAACGGTACGGTCAGCAGAGCCTGATGCGATCTGCTTACCGTCTAGTGAAAAGGCCACAGTTTTGACCAAGTCCGAGTGGCCTTCTAGTGTCTTCTGAAGGTCACCTGTTGCGGTGTCCCAGAGCTCAATAGAACTTATAGCAGATACGATCTGCTTACCGTCTGGTGAAAAGGCCACAGTCCAGATGAAGCTTGAGTGGCTTTTAAATATCTTCTGAAGGTCACCCGTTGCGGTATCCCAAAGCTTAACGGTAGCATCATTAGAGCCTGATGCGATCTGCTTGCCATCTGGTGAAAAGGCCATAGTCCTGACTAAGCCCGAATAGCCTTTAAGTATCTTTTGAAGGTCACCCGTTACGGTATCCTAAAGCTTAACGGTACCATCATAAGAGCCTGATGCGATCTGCTTGCTATCTGGTGAAAAAGCTATAGTCCAGATTGAGTCTGAGTAACCTTCTAGTGTCTTCTGAAGGCTACCTGTTGCGGTACTCCAAAGCTTAATAGTTTCGTCACGAGATCCTGATACGATCTGCTTACCGTTTGGTGAAAAGGCTATAGTCATGACTGGGTTTGAGTGGCCTTCTAGTATCTTCTAAAGGCCACCTATTATGGTATCCCAGAGCTTAACAGTTCCCTTCTAAGAGCCTAATACGATCTGCTTACCATCTGGTGAAAAGACCACAGTTGTGACTGAGTCTAAGTAGCCTTCTAGTGTCTTCTAAAGGCTACCTGTTACGGTACTCTAAAGCTTAATAGTTTCGTCACGAGATCCTGATGCGATCTGCTTACTGTCTGGTGAAAAGGCTATAGTCCAGATGAAGCCTGAGTGGCCTTTAAGTATCTTCTGAAGGTTACCTGTTATAGTACTCTAAAGCGTAATAGAATTATCATAAGAGCCTAATGCGATCTGCTTACCATCTGGTGAAAAGGCTATAGTTATGACTAAGTTTAAGTGGCCTTCTAGTGTCTTCTAAAGGCTACCTGTTATGGTATCCCAAAGCTTGATGGTTCCCTTCTAAGAGCCTAATACGATCTGCTTACCGTCTGGTGAAAAGAATATAACGCTAACCCCCTCTAAGTGGCCTTCTAGTATCTTCTAAAGGTTATCTATTACGGTATCCCAAAGCTTGATGGTATCGTCCATAGAGCCTAATACGATCTGCTTACCATCTAGTGAAAAGGCCATAGTTATGACTGAGTTTGAGTGGCCTTCTAGTGTCTTCTGAAGGCTACCTGTTATGATATCCCAAAGCTTGATGGTATCGTCCCTAGAGCCTGATGCGATCTACTTACCGTCTGGTGAAAAGACTATAACGCTGACCCCCTCCAAGTGGCTTTTAAGTATCTTTTAAAGGTTACCTATTACGGTATCCTAAAGCTTAACAGTACTGTCCTAAGAGCCTAATACGATCTGCTTACTATCTAGTAAAAAAGATATAGTCCAGACTAAGGCTGAGTAGCCTTCTAGTGTTCGTATCAGAGAGCTCTAAGTGCGCTGCATGATTAGAACTTTCTTTAAATAAGCCGGAATTCGATCCAAGTTTTTCTTCTTTACAACGCTTGATTCGGGACTAAAGATAATAGTAGTGCTATATATCTATAGCGGCTAACAATTTATAATTCGGTAATGTTGCAACAAAAAACGGTTGGCATCCTACATAAGTACTGATGCTAAATGGTTACCCTTATTTAAACTTATAAGCAAAAATCCCTAAATATTAACCAACATCAGACGCTTACTATAGTTATATACACCAATGCCTTAAAGGCTTCGATGGCCCTTAGTAGCTTGCCTAATAGGATAAGGCATTCTAGCCATTCCAGCAATTTCGAGTATAGTAATATCCTAGTAAGGCCCTTCTCAATAAGCCCGCTCTATACTATTAACCTTCGCTCGATATTCAGAAGATGGTGCACCTAATAGGTAGCTATATAGTCCAAACACGATAACTAGATACTCTTTTTCTCGTCGTTAAGCGGTTTCCAATCTTCTATAGTTAAGTTAGGTCGCGGCAGGTCTAGAAGATTAACCTTTAGCCTTTTATCTAAATAAGATAGATAGCCTAGTATAATCTCATAATATCCAAAGCGCTTATATAGGTTAAGCAAAGGCTATATATTCTCCCCTCCCAAGTAGTCCCGAGCAGACTGATAAACAAACTCGATTTTATTTTCCTATATTCTAAGGAATAAAGCACAGTGATTGACTATTACCTCAATAGCGTCGTCTTCATCAGTTATTCTAGTCATACTCGATACTTCTTCCACTTTTAAAGGCCGGTATACTAGTATCATCGCCTTAAGTAGTCGCATATACTTAAAGACATTATCTGGCTCGCCTTCACTTAGTTAATTTAGTATCTGATCGTAGAAGGAATACAGACCTAGCGGCAAATTTCGAATCGTAGTTAATGCCTCATCTCGGTAGATACTCTCTAGTCTCTTATAAATAAGGCTTACCCACAGAAAGGTACCCTTAGCCTTTATAGAAAGCGCAGTTTTCACTTTACTTTTTAGTATTTACCTATATTTACGGTAAAGACTAAGTTTATCCACCTTATAAGCGATATAAGCCTTCACAGCTTCAGAGACGTAGTCTAAGTTAAGCTCTAAACTAACTTACACCTAATCATTTCCGGCTAGCAAGGCCCGCTCTGCGCTATCTAATGGTCGACTTATTAAGAGCCATTTAAGTTTGGCGGGGTTACCCAGTCCGTTCTAGACGATAAGTTTCAAGAAGTCGACCATGCCACCATCTTAACACTCATCAAGAGCATCCACAATAATATATATCCTCAAAGCGGTACACCGATCCAACATTTCTAAAAGGATGTTCTAGAGGTGTCTCCACAAGGTAACGTCTTCATAAAAACGGTCGCTCTTAGTATCCTAGCGGCGTCGTAGAGATTCTGTCAACTCGATTTGCTGATTCACTAATCTTAGAATCAATCCTTTCAGAATAGATTCAAGGGTATTAAGCTCGGTGTCCGCGTTCTGGCAGAAAAAATAAGTTACCACAGTGGAGTCGTGTTATATCCTTAAAAGCTCGTCAATAAGACCAATTAACATCATGGTCTTGCCTTTTCCAGCACCGCCCTTAATCCAAAGCAGACAAATCTCTTATCCATTTCGCCAACTTTGATACTGCGGGTCCTAAAGAATCCATTCAAACGATTGGCGGCGTAACTTATCCTTAGTCTCTATCAAACGATATTTCACCACTAACGAATCAGGACAGCGCAGATTCTATAGGCAAAATCGATTGATATCTTCTGGCGTGCTTACTATAATCTATATGAGCCTCATGATATTAGGTTCTGAGATACGCGATCAAACCTACACTAGTGGAACTCTGCCATGACCGAGCCGTTGTTGGTTCCAACCTGGATTCCATAGTTTATGCCACCATAAGTAACAGATAACATAATGGAAGTAAACTGGATACCATAGTACGCGCTCAGGGGAGACACAGGTCACTCAGCTAAACGAGGGGTTTCTTGCAGCTTCATTATCAGGTGATCAACTAGCGCTAGACCGGAATAGGATCGGGATATTTTGGCCTTATCCCTATTCATTTTTGAAATATGGCTTTAAGATAGTACAGCAGATTTTAAGAAATAATTACGGATAATAAGGTGGTCAACCTGAATTCGAGTAAGTATAGATTCCGACAGGAGGACATTAGTACCTCTAAGCATAGAAATTAGATATATCTAGCGAGGAATCAAAGAGGAATGGTGATTTTGACTAGACTTTATATTTAAAAGTTATTCGCTTAGATAGTATAATAGTATCGTCGGAAGGAGAAGTCAGCTATATAAATCCTCAATAGTCAAGCCGGCGTGCCGAAAATAACCTCTAGCGCTATCTTCTCTTACCCCAACTTGGTTGATACATCCTTTAAGAAAGGTCCCGAATTCCCGGTCCGGATCGTCCGCATAGTAACCCCAGTTCCGCCTTATAAAGCCTTTAAGCACAGCAAAGAACTCTTTAATTAAATTCAAGTCTAGTGAATACAGAGGCAGGTAAACTAACTTAACTCCTACACAGGTAGATATCTGCGCAATACGCTCGGAGTGGTAAAATAATGCGTTATCTATGACCAGGACAGACTTCGGCTCCGGCCATTTTCCGCCGTGTCGAAGAAGTTAATCGATAAAGTCTTCGAACACAGCGGTATCTATTAACCCGCAAAAAAGTGAGAGCAAATACCATCCTAGGCATATGTAGGTAGTATTTAATACCGCTCATCCCGGTGGAACTGCGACACTTATACCAGGGATATACCAAGTGGTAACTAACCCGTTCGTCTAAACCCAATCTGTTTATCACATCCAGACTCATCAACGTAAACCAGGTAGTATAACTCAAATTCTGAAAGTTTGTGCAGATAAGGTTCTCGCAATTCTGCATTCCGCTCCTTAGCCCTCTATTAACTCATTTTCTTAGACTAACTATTAAACACGAGGGCCCTCCTTATACTTGATGTTATCGCTAGCATCTGAAATTCGTCCCAAAGAAAAACAGCCATTTCGTCGAGATACAAACCAGGTTTCTCGAGTAGATATTCACAGAGCGCTTCTAGCATTGGGGGCGTTATGCTTCGCCTCCGACCGACACGATTTGGAGGGGCATGGACGTTTCCGAACTGTCGCAGGTTTCTGCGGATATTTTTGACCGTGCGTTCGCTGCAGTCAGCTGCCTCGGCCATTTGAGGCGTGGTTAGTGACTGGCTTAGTATCATATCATGAATAAATTTTAGTTTAGAGGGTGATAGTCTTGGTGCCATGTTATGCGGGCGATGTTAATTTGCAGAATGATGGATCTTTTTTGGGTTGAGAGATCAAGGGGGATGGATCATGGAGGGGCACACCAGTACGGGGGGTAATCGAGTTTCGTGTGAAGATGTATTATGATACATTATACGGAGGTCGATTTCAAAAGTTCTGTTCTCAAATTATTACCCCTATACCATATATGGACTAGTCTGATTGTATCAATTTTACATCAATTTACACACCCCTACCCTCCTTATATTCATTACCCCCTTCTAGTCTAATGATCTCTTCAATATGACGAGGAATACGCTCAATCCACTGCTGAATACGCTCCTGTGGTAGCTCATTCCATGCCTTCTCCCATACCTCAATTGCCTCCTTTTTAGACTTTGGGGCACCTTTTCGAGTCGTCCGTCGCTTCATCCAAGGCCATGCAGGCTCAATAGCGTTCAAATCAGGTGAATTTGCACACCAAGGTAGCCGAGGAACACCAGCAGCTTTATACACAAGATGTTGAAAATGGTGATCATGCGAAGGGGCACGATCCTCTTGGACTAGGGTTTTTGGACGAGATTGTTGGCATTTATGGGCAAAAGGAATAAGCTTCGGCTCCAAAATAACCTTCCAATAACGGTACCAATCTATACCTCGCATAGCCCCTCGAGAAAGCTTTCCATTTTCAGTAGTCCATTTCTAAGAAGGAGCTTTACCAGGAGGTTTTCGACGAAGATTCAATCGCGAAAGCGAAGATCGAAGTTCCCACTCTTCCTTCTTAGTAGGTTCAAGAGTAACATTTAGCTTCTCAATTTCCTCAAGAGACTTCTTCTTTTCAGCAGCAGTCTCAGGAATCCAACAGTGTAAAGGACCCTTAGAATCATAAGAAAAACACGCCCAAAACATAAATTCAGAAGAGCCCTTCCAACGTTCTCGAATACAAGAACGAGTAAAAGCTTCATCCTTCATTCGCCAAATCCGATAGCCTCCACGCCGGTGTAATAGAATCACAGAAGTTTCATCAGAGAAGATCACATTCTTCCAATCTTCAAGGGTCCAGTGTTGGTGCGCAAGAGCCCAATTTAGACGAGCAAGTCTCATCTTCTTCGTCAACCCAGGCTTCCTGGTCGGCTTCGTTTTCCGGAAGCCAGCCCTCCGTAAGGTTCTCCAGATAGTGGTAGCGGAGATCTCGAGGCCAATTTCGCTAAGTTCACCAGCAAGATCAGCACAGGTTTTTTCCCGGCCATAACGATCAAGGCGAACCTTAGATAAGATAGTATCTTTCGCGATTTCTTGCTTCCGGGGGCGGCCCGTACGAGGAGCGTCTTCAACAAAGCGGAGCTCAACAAGAGCAGGAAAGGTATTCGGATCAAAACCACGATCGATAGCGCGGGCATATATGCGGTTCACAGATTGTGGGGTAAGGCCAGTTCGGCTCGCAATTTCCTGGGTATTCATGCTTGTATGGGCCTTTAAGGTGACCACCTGCGCGCGGATAGCAAGGTCAGAAGGCATATTGATAGTAGGGGGGGGGGGGGGAGTTGAAAACGGCAAGTTTTTAGGCGTATGGAGATTTCAATATTACTAGCGTGCTAGGTGGGGGGGGAACAGAACTTTTGAAATCGACCTCCGTACAGCCGTACTGGAAATAAAACGAGCTTATTTTTAGAAAGGTATTATTTACAGCATAGCTAAATTCGGATTAGGGTCGTTTCGGGTACGGACCGAGAAACAACGCGTGTCTATTCGAGGGGGAATCTGTTTTCGAATATAGCTGTACAGCTATCACAAACCTCGGCGTTTCATGAGCGGACCATCGTGATTTTAGTATTCTTGTCTCCTGGCAGTCTTCACCCTGGCACATGACTTGTAGCTTGCTCGGAAGTGCTCCATATTCCTCTGGGCGGAGTAGAAACCACTTGCCAAATCGGTCCACGGGTTTCGCCTCCAGGGCATTTTGCGTGGCACGCGAGTGCCTTATCTGACTATCAAGAGGTAAAAGGTTGACACCTTTTGTTGTGCATTCTGGCCGGCCACAATTGGATCTAAAATAATACCAAAGGACGTAACAATCGGTGTCAAGCTTTGACCAGTAAGCAAAGGGATCGTCCAAGTGTTCCTTGTTGCATCCGGAGCACATGCGGGCGATAACATCATGAGGAGGTTCGCGCAGGATAAGCATATTATCGACAAGATGCTTTCTTGGACGAGCAATCATCCAGCCGTAAGCACCCAGCACCGCAAAGGCCAGTGTGAGTATGTCCAGAATTTTAGGATTGCCTTCACATCTCTGCAGAAGATGGTAGGCATCCTCAAGATCAGCACGACACATGATTTTGCGTTTGTTGAATTTGAGCCCGTCTTGTGTTTGTATGAACTCGACTAATGGAATAGGAAGGTCCTCCCAATCCCAGCAATCGGACTCTTCGAACTCCGCTGGAAGATCACCCGAAAAGCAGTTGATTGCTTGTAGATCATTTGCTCGCAAAGAATGGGTCTTTGCGCCGAGGATAGATATGAACGCGCATGATAGTTTTTCTAGGCCATGCCAATACTCTGCTATCTTTTGAAGTCGCAGATTTCTCTTTTGGGGGGGTTAGATCTCACCATACCCGAATTTTATCATTTGTAGCAGGTAATGTATTAACGGTTTGGGCAATCTGACTAGGCTCGAGTTTAATCACAAGTCCAAATACCTTTTGAAGTGTTGCCTGATCTTCATTCGTGACGCGAATGCGATGCGATTGTTCTGTTGAAAGAATGGCCTCGGGAAAGACTTCCTTCAATTCGGCCACCGCTTGGCCTTTCCAGGCGTTCCTTATAGCGCTTGTTTTTCGTGATACGCAGAGATTTTGAGGCAATCGGAGATCTAACTCGTAGAAGTTTGGCGAAATCTCATGCCACTTAATTGAGCAGCAAGGCTCAGCGCTCGATCTTGCGATACCCCGAAACGGCGACGCCAGCTTCGAGCCTTTTCTCCATCAATTTTCAAGTACATAAAACGCCGAGGGTGGGCAACGAAAATGATGAAGCGCTTACAGCGTTTTTTGCATGGCGTCAGCTCCAGATACAAAGTCAAACCTGCGAAATCACCCCAGAGGCGAAGGGATTCTAGGTCAAGTTTCTTAAGCATCCGTTCACGAACATTGGCGCCCCAGCAAATCTCAACTTTTGCCTTCATTGCTGCCCGGAGCGTAAATGTGAACTCTTCATGGATATCAAAGAGGTCTTCTGGGTAGATTTCTTTGCAATGCCTGCTAATATCCCTCCGCGCAAGATGATCGAAGAGGCAGCAGTTGTTTTTTGTGGAAAACCCAGCTCTATTTAGCTGTAGGATGGTAGGGCTAGACATATCTTCAATCTCCCCGCAACGAGGGTCATCAATACTAAATGTGGGATTGTATAAGTGGCAAGCGACAGCGGCATCCATGTGGCCACTTGGTCGAACCAAATATTCTCCAGGGCGGGTAGCGCCTTGTGATTTCCACCACGCGACTTCTTTTTCCCGAAAACTCTCAAAGGCTTCATCCATATTCCATCCAGGAAGGGATTGCGAGCCCGCTTTGCAATCAGTGTGGGCCAAGCTGTATCCGGCCAGCTAAGAATCTTGCCTTCAGTTGTGTTCCCCCCTGCGACTGCAGCTCTTCAAGACCCTGAATGAGATCAAGTAATTTTCTCACATGTATCATCTCCTGTCTCGGTAGTTCAGAATCGGGATGCGGTAGCCATAGATACCCAAAGATGTGAATTTTGCTTTTTTCGGCCATATCGAGGATGAACCTAAAGTAATATTAGGTGAATGACATAGATTTATTATCACAAAGATTCACAAAAGGAGAAAAAGAAATGGCATAGAAGGTAATGTAGGCGATAAAGACAAGAAAGAAGAAAATAGAGAATGCTAGGGGGGGTGGATATAAAAGGATAGGGAGACCAGGATAGACGCAGATAGCATCCGGAACCTTCCATTTGTCATTTCAAGTGAAGATGGTGAGGTTGATGTTGCATGCACGTGAATGTGGGAGTACGCACGCCCAAGTCCACTCAACACCACATTTGTACCCTGAAAGATGGGATTTGCAACGTTTGAAACTTAAATTTGAAATGTGGCATTGATCGCCCGGAACGTCTCCGCTCATGCAGAACTGGATTTCTGAGCCTTTATGAGCATACGATGATCGTATCAGATTACAGGAACGGCCGAGTACACTGTCGTTGCAACTGAAACTGGTTGTTTAGGGAGAACTATTCTTACCCGAGGTGCCCATATCAGACCCCGCGACGAGGCTCATAGATATCTAAACTAAGACTCTGAGAAGCTTCATCAGTTTATTGGTAATAGGAAATTCCAGGCTGTTGGACATGATCTAAAGACCGAGAAAAAGCCGCCTGATCTTCTGATTCCCCCCCCCTCCCCCCCAATTCCAGTCGATCACAAGCCCTCACAGCACTAGCCCTTCAGCCGCCCTAAACATTGATGACACAATGCCGAGCACATCCGAAACAACGCCGGGGTCAATAGTATGAAATCATTATTGTATCCATAAGAAAACTCCAGAACGTTAGACCGGAATCAATGGCCACGAGGACAATCACGATCCATCATGGATCAATGCGAGACATTTCCGTTGAATTCCACAGGGATCGACACACAAGACTGGCTGATTATCCGCATCAATACATAGATCGTCCTTCTCCTGTTTATTTTCCACAACCATCTCTAGGCACATGTTGAACAGCGGGGCACATCCCGTGAAGATCGTCACTAAATGAATATTCCGGTTGAACCGAACACCTGAAGTGGACTCAAATTGCAAAGTTTAGTTTACAAATTTGGAATCATGATACTCATAAAAAGTGCCCAACTGGTTCCACTGGTAACGAAGAGCGAACCGTGCGCGGCTAAGGTGAACTCGGGAACGGAGAACAAAACATTCGGATTCCCTAACAATCGGATATCCTGACTCTTCATTGGCCCGACACTTGAAATACTGGCAGAGACATTACAAGACTCGGCGAGCCGAGTTCTCCCAAATATCCAAAAGATAGGGATGTGATTTCTTTGTACCTGGTTACCGAAATCCACGCTATTGGAGCTATCGCAAGCCACGATTCCTGGCGCGGATGACAGGCGACGCTAGCCCTGATCTCGGTAAAAATGGTCAGGGTAATGGATCCCCGAGGACCTTTGATTTTTCTCAATTTTTATTTTTTTTTGTTCCACGATCCTCGATCCCACTAAGAACTCAGTGGCGTCCAATTGATATTTTAAAGATACCTCACATTTTTAAGGGATATTTTTGTACTCTGTGACTCCTTTAAGTTGAGACTTTTAGATCCACAGAGAAATTGGCAATAAAGAAAACGTTCATTCAAAATCATGCTTTTTTGACGGGAGAATGAACCGTGGAAACCAAAGTTTGTCCACGTTATAAGCCGAAGGAAACTGTTGGTTTCCACCTTTATTGATGATATTGAGCTCTGACTGGTCAATTTTGAGCACAGTTGTGTCAGTGCATCAGGCACATTCATGGTTCCTTGCTCTGGGCTCCACTCATGCATGCCCCTAATCAACAGACAACTCAACTCGACTCGTCTCCGCTCTACGCCCCATCGATAGTCAACCGTCAAAACTCTGTCTGATTGCTGATCATCTGTGCAATACTTTGATTGCATAGAACCTGCTCCGTAGAGCACACAGACCAGGTTATTGCCCGTGTCTGCCTAATAGTAGACAATATCTCTTAAATCCCAATACTTTCTAAATTTATCCTTTTCTGGTCTCCACGGTGGCTTGCTAGGTTTCCAACTACGGCCTAAATCTGGCTCAGTGTGCCTCCAATTCTTGAATCTGTTCTTTTGTTCTTTCCTCTTTGGGTTAATTGACCCCACGATCACCATTTATCCACAAGGTGCACAAGGTGGAATGCCGTATTAAATAAAGTGGCCCTGGCATTGATCACCTTGGGACTTCGTTCTTTCTTTGCTGTCCAGACCTGTCGGATCTACGCTGTGGATTCTTTCATTCGTTTCACTATACACTCCTTCATGCAACGATGACTACTCTATCCACAGTTCGAGGCCATGAGGCCCTTGCAGTCAGCACGGTCTTCACCACCCTGGCTACGGTCCTAGTGGCTATTCGCATTTACACCCGAGCGTTCATGGTGAAGCAGATGGGAGCAGATGACTATGCTATCCTGATTGCCCTGGTAAGCATAAATTCTATAAGCATGTAAAGATTCCAAACTGACTCGTTCCCTAGGCTTTCTCTTGGGGTTTCTACGGATTATTCGTGGGCGGTAAGATCTAGCCCTAATGAACCCTCTCGTCCAACCACTGACACCAAGCTAGAGGTTTATCATGGCATGGGCGCTGACTACGATATTATCCCCCACAAGACATACATTATTCAGATGCTTTGTTTCTGGGCCTCCATTCCCATCTACCAGACCAGTTTGATTACCACCAAATTGTCCATTCTCCTACAGTACCGACGAGTCTTCTCCACCACACGACGGATGAAATTGGCTTGTAATTTTCTCATCGGGTTCCTGGTCATTTACGGGACCTGGACAGTTATCAGCGCCTGGGCAAACTGTGTACCTGTGGCCAAGTTCTGGAATCCGACCATCCCAGGCTTCTGTTTCAACAAAGAAGCACTGTGGTTCTCGAACTCGGCGATCCACATCCTAACCGATCTCTTGATTCTTATATACCCCATGCCTGTCATTCGTTCTCTCCAATTGCCGAGCAGACAGAAGTATGCTTTGATGGGCGTCTTCGCTCTTGGTGGATTGTATGTTCTCCCTTTCACCTTTCCATCCACCTATCCACTAACACAAATCCCCCAATTCCAGCGTCGTGATCACCAGTATCCTCCGCTTAAAGAGTCTCCTCGTCATCTCCCACTCTAATGACCCAACCCGTAAGTAAAACAAGACCCCTTACCAACCGCGAAAACACTCCCTCCTAACACCCTCCAGACGACAACGTCGGCGCGGCTGAATGGTCCGCAATTGAATGCAACGTCGCAATTATCTGCGCCGCCCTTCCAAGCATTAGAGCCTTCCTCTCCAAATTCCTTCCCCACGTTTTCTCCACTGGCAGCAATGGATACCGCAGCCGGACACGACCTTCCCGCACAGGCCGGAGCGCCCTTACAGGCACACATACCAATGTCCAAGCATCCGTCATCGGAGGCCGCGATCTCCACGACGCAGAGTACGATCTGGAGAATATGTCTCCGTCTGGCTCATCCCATGATAGCCTCTCAAAGGGGCGGGATACTAAAGTTGAGTTTTCTGGGATCAAGGTTACGACGTACGTTATGCAGGAGTCGACTTCTACTCCGGCTAATGATGAGACGGCGAGTACGAAGGACTTGGTTCTTACTCACCGGGAGAGTTTCTGATCCTTCTTCTTCTCCCTTCTTCTTCTTCTTCTTCTTCTTCTTCTTCTTCTTCTTCTTCTTCTTCTTCTTCTCTTTCATGATCTTCTTTTCTTCTTTTCTTCTTTTCTGGATTATGGAGTGACTTTACCCGATTCCTTTTCTTCTTTGGTTTATCACCTTTTCCTCGACGACACCTTTCCTTTTCTTTCATTTCTTTTCATGTTAATGTCTAACTACTATATTTGTATATTTTGGGGAAACCTTTTCTTTATTCGGTTCTTGGGGGAATGACTTTATTACGTTGGGCTTGGCTGGTTTGGTTTGGTTGGAGATACTTTTATATATACCCCGTCGGAGAAGCCGACTCGACCCATATCGAGAAAAATATTTGAATAAACATGTGATATTCATCAACGTCGCCGATCTATGTAGCTAATCTAAGACAAAGAGCCAGACTGGATAGGTTCAGCCATTCCAAGGGGTAAACTCGTGATGCATTACATACTATCCAGGGAGCCGGAAGAATTAAGACCATTGAACAAGTATATACGCCAAAACAAATGTAAGGATGAGACCAGCCCATTTGCATCCGGGATATGCCCGCAATCCAATGCGAAAGAAGGTCTTGGTGGAGAACATGAAGAGGTTCAATAGGGTAGGTAATGGTCGGAGTAAAACGGAAATCGGTGGTCTCGAATCATCAAGGCCTAAGTCTTGGCCGACGTGAACGCCGTATGTGCAAACCCAATGCGTAGAGTACTACCACTAATGCAAAACAGAACAGTGCGGATTGCAATCAATATTTCAATTTTATGGAAATGGAATACCTGTTTACTCCCATACGTTGGAGAAAAGGTCGTCCGATCCACCAAACCCGCCTCCTGGCTTGGTTGAGTTGTTCGACGTAGCAGTAGGTCCAGAGGAGACTGGAGCAGCGCTAGTCCAGCCGCCAAAGTCTTCATCAGCGGCCACGGTGGGTGTTGACTTGGAAGCCGCACTGGAACCCCAGCCACCTCCGATATCATTGGCAGTTAGTGTGGCGGGAACCTGCATAATAGATGCACCTGAGAAAGCAGGTGGAGAAGCAACTGGGGCCGGGGCAGGCTCGGGTGTATTCCATTCATTGCTACCCCATGGATCCATGATTCCCGCAGCGGCAATTGTAGCGGCTGGGGCTTGGGGCTTAGGAGGCGCTGGAGGCTGGAATGAAGGGCTGGAGAGGTTGAATGCAGAGCTCATTTCCTGTCGTGGGGAGACAACAGTAGGCTTAGGTGGCGCTGCCGGAGCAAGAGGCGGGGAAGAGAGGCCGAAGAGGTCGTTGGAAAGAGATGACGACGGGGGGTTGGGCTTAGAGGGCTTGGGGGGAGGAGGAGAGGCGAATCCGCCAAAGCCAAAGTCTTGCGAATTCGAGGAAATCGAGGTTGTCCGTGACTGAGGCTTAGGTGCAGACATAGTGGGAGAAGCCAGACTAAACAAGTCATTGCTGGCCGACCCGGATGGTGAAGTGACTTTAGGAGCGGCGGGAGTAGACTTGGTGTTTGAGAAACTGGTAAGATTGGCGAAAGGCGACGGCTTCTCGGCCGGCTTGACCGGGGGAGGCGATGTAGTGGAAGGGAAGCTCAGTCCACTGAAGGCATCTGTCAAGCCGCCCATGTTGGAAGATGCGGACTGGGCCGCAGGGTAGGCCATATCGCCAAAGGAGTTGTTCCGCTCATGCTGAAGAGGAGCTGGCTGGGGCTTCGCATACAAAGATAAGATTGATTGCTTTAGATCCGGCCGCGACATGCCACTTGGTGCAGCAGGTGTAGATGCAGTGCTCGTTGGGCGGTTGGTCGCAGCGGGCTGGGTGCTGCCGAAGAAGTCGAGACCAAGCAAAGAATCACCTGGTTTCTGATTCTTTGGCTGCGGCACAGGCTGAGAAGATTTCGGCTGCGGACGAGGAGCGGGTTCGGTAGTACTCGGCCGCACTGGGGGGGATATATCATCACCAAACAGATCGATAGACGGTTGTGGACGGCGTTGCACGGGGGGCAAGCTAGGTGCGACTCGTTGGGATGCGGACCGTTCGATCTTGGCCTTTTCCTGTACAACCGCAAGAGGCTGTTCAGTCAGTGTGCTATTCAGAAAGCAGCCCCAGAAACCGTCTTAAGAACACTCACCACATCATCATCATCGCCTTCGAGGGTTGAAGGGTCAGGCATCGGTCCGTCCATTACCCAGCGCTTGGATTCATACTTGGTGCGAATGAAGTTCTCAATTTTACTATTGATATGCGCCGTCAGTAACCACAGTCGTCGGGTCGATCAACATAATTGACTCACGCATCGGATGGAACGTGACCAGGTGCTAGTTTGTCTTCCCAGTACCTATGCGCCGTTAGCAACATCGCAGACACAGTCAATTGCTTGAAACGAACTTATTCGCTCTGCCATTGCCCCATTTCAGTACACCCTGGACCTGTTCATCGGTCCAGGCATCGAGATCCACGGACTTAACCCGACTGATGTGTGTACCCATTCCACGGTGGATACCCGAGCACCGGATACAAACAAAGATACCTAAATTCCATGACGCCCATCGCGGGTCTAAATTGAGCAAAGAATATTAGTATTAGTGTATTGCCGGACCCAACTAGGCTCATATAGGAGCACTAAGCGGGCAATCAGGAAGGTGTTGACACTCACGCTTGTTGCGCTTGCAGTCGGCACAGATCTTGTTGGACTCAAGTTTTAGCAAATTCTTGATTGTCTGCTGGTTCTGGGCAGCCTGGCCCGGAGTCGCGCGTCGAGACATGATCCGTAGCGTTCTCGTGGGGGAATTTGACAAAGAAAGGAGGAAGCACAAGTGGCGGGAAATGGGGGAACTGGAGTGAGCAATGCGGCCTAACCTTGGCTTGCAGGGGCAAATACGGCAAGTCAGGGCTGCCACACCCGCAGTTTGAAGAAAATTGAATGGCAAATTAACTTATCTTTATCTTTGGAAATAAGTTGAATTTCAAAGTGATATACAGGATCTTATTCCATACATATATGTACTTAACTTCTGTGTTCCTGGTTTATGGTTGGTGTGATCCGTAGCCCCCAGGGTCCTTGGATGCCGCGCATATAAAGTACCTCGTGGAAGCCTTATTTTCTTTCTAGAACACCTTACATTATTATTCAACTACATCCAACTACTTGGTCCCTTCATCCTCGGTGAATCGCAGACTAACACTATTCACACAGTGACGCTCATCGGTCGGGGTCGGATATCCTTCGCCCTCGAAGACATGGCCGAGATGACCTCCGCAGTTGCTGCAAGTAATTTCCGTGCGCTTCATACCGAATGTGTTATCCACATGTCTCTTCACAGCGCCGGGAATTGAGTCGAAATAAGCAGGCCAGCCACAGCCAGATTTGAATTTGTGGTCGGCCTTGTACAGCGGCGCGTTGCAACCGGCGCAATTATACACACCCGTCGATGGAGAGTGGGAGTCATATTCACCAGTGCCAGGGCGCTCAGTGCCCTTCTCACGAAGGATTCGGAACTGTTCTATTTATCGAAGTAAGGTTAGCAGGGGATGGATTATCGGAGGACTACTTGTGGAGTACAATAACGCACCGGGATTCAGAACCGCCCTCCACTCGGCTTCACTGCGCTGATCAGGATACGACATGCTTTCTGTTGATTCGCTATTGTTCGAGCTGAAGAAGGCGCCCAAGAAAGGGATCGTCGGAGCTGCTCGGAGTGCTTTCGAACCTGGTGTCGGACGAGCGGAAGTAGAGTAAGGTCGAGGTAGGGCGGAAGGTTGAACAAGGGCACGGTGCCTAAGAGTAGTCCTGAAGATACGTACAGCTTGGGATCGCATGGAGGAAGAATCGGTAAATTTGTTTGAGAAGCTGATGAAGTCGAAGTGGACTCGAGTCTTAAGGTCCAGACTTTTTACGTCATCACTGCGGGGAACGAACTTGTCTGCAAGTACAGACAAAAATACTCACAACCCCCGTCTTATTTTCAGGTAATTAATAAGGAACAGGATCAGAATTTCTATATACACGTAAATTTTATCTAATTTTATCGGGAGGGACTCTTAAATCTCCAATGTATAGCTTACATAGCGCCTAAGTTAAATGTCTCGGTCAGATATTGATGTCCATTTGGGACATGAGGTAAGAGATTCAAGAAACAAAGGAACAATATTCCATCGCTGATTAATTTGAGAGCAGATGTGATAGATTTCCAAGGTTTTTTGATGGACTTCCATCAAAATTGACGTAAACGACGCCGATGCTACGCTGCGGGTATCCTGTATATAAATGAGAAAAACACAAACATGAGATGAATATATACAAGCCACGAAACTAAAACCTCCCTTGTTAATTTAATAAGGAAAGCTCTCAATTTCGAGCCTTCCCTGTAACAATCACAAATCCCCGGTTGACTTCTAGACGCCACCCCTCCTTCGTCAGCATTTTGCTGACAGCAGGACCCAGGCGAGATGTGCCATCATGGCTGTGGTTGCCCACGCCAGTGATGATCTTATAGCCACCGTGGACGTGCTTTCCGCCTCCGCGAACATGCCTGGTGTCCCCCAGGTCGTTCCACCAGGCATTAACCCGTTCGCGGGTAATGCGGAGGGCATTGACCACGGTGATCCCATGGAGATCAAGGTCGCAGCTGGTCGACTGCCGATCCACAAGCCTGTCCGAGGCAGCCGCCAGTTGATCCATGGCAAGCTCAAAGCGCTCTTGTCCACGCTCGCGATACACTGCAGTGGCACCCGCATACAGGGGATTGGATTTTGCGCGACGGGCGGCCTGGCTTGCCTGCTGGTATGCGGAGGAGCCTGCCGCGAAATTAGCTTGAGCGGCGACCCGAGCCTGCTCGTAATCAAGCGTGCTACTGGGGGCTCCTCGACGCCGGATCGGACTGTCAACAACCTCTTCGTCTTCCGGGAGATCCAGTGGGGTGGAAGTGAGCTTTATGAGATTGTTGGCTGAGAATTGAGGCTGCTGAACTAGCACTTTAGCTAGTTCATTTGTTGCAGAAATGATATTGCGAGTGAGCCTAAGCAGTCCAATCAAAGTGGTCTTCGGAATGGTTGGATAATCTTGTGAGAGTTCGTTCACTTGTGACAGCATGACTAGGTCATCATCAAGCTCACTGGCGTCTTTGGGGGCATCGGCTAGGGCCATTGCTCGGATAGTCGCTGGTAGGGACATCCCATTAGCATGATAGGCAGATTTGACTTTTTCCCTAGGGAGGTCTGGGGCTCGGGAGCAGATGAAATCGACGTCAGCCATGCCAGCCTCCCATTTGTTGGCGATTGTGGATTCTGAAAATGGCGCCTCCTCCAGAATATTAGATCTCTGCTTCTTGTTGCGCTTCTTCTTTCGCGCAGATTGACGGCCGCCACCGCCACTACTGTTCACATTAAACCCATCGATGCCCTTTGGTATCAAAATCTGGCCATCGTCTTCGGATGATTGCGTATTATCGAAGAAATTCAAATTTAAGAGAACATCCATCGCTTTGTCAACATCTTCGTTGCTCTTCTTCAATGTTTGGTCCACATTCAAGCGAGTCATAGTGGGGAACATCTCCATCAGAGCATTTATCTTGTCCTCGTGTGTCGCTCCGATTAGCTCGAGGGATCCATCGGCCGCGATTGTGTACGCAGCGCGTGAAATCCCCTTACTTCGTCCATCTTCGGAGATGCTTGTGATATCAGTTGCCGCACACAAGGACTCATAGCCATGGACGGATGTTCCGTCCTCTGACCGAAACCCGCTCAGATTGGGGGTATCAGGACCATGATCATTTGAAGTACCTGACGGATCAAATGGGAGGTCCTCTTGTTCAATGGCTAGTCCCTTGATGGCGTCCAAACGTTGTCTCAGCTCATTGACCTGATCGGGCACGGTCAAGTCACATTCGAGCGCAAGCGCAGCGAACAATGCGGAGTCTAAAGGTGGACAATAGCTTTTCTCAAGTTCCTTGAACATGTCAATTTCAAAATATTCGCCATGGTTTGGTGACACGTCACTCACTGCCCAAATCTCCTCATTGGTATCCCCCATCGCTCGATGTGAAAGGCGGTCAAGGAGGGGAACTTAGTGGGGTACAGCGAGATGCATTCCCAAAATGATTTCTTGGCTTTGGTGGGATAAAAAAAATCCCCAGAGTCTGCAGCTAATTCTTTACACACACGAGAAGTCTAAACCTAGACAAGAAAAGCAAGGAATGTAGAACTTGTAGGCGTGAACATTTGGCGGGTATGTGGGAAAGTATTGTAAAAGAACGATTGTTATTTTTTCTGCCACATTTAACTTGACCGCTGTTCCCCCACACAGACACCTTGTATTTCAGGTCATAAACACACCTAACTAACCAACTTGTTGATACCACTAAGTAGTGTGCCAGTACGATATGTAGTATTATAGAGGGGCCTTACTAATATAAACAATGATCTCCAGTTCAAACCACGCAAATACACCAGTTTACTTACCAAACAACTCAATATACTGTATATACCCCCAGTGAATGCCAGTCTCCCGGTTCAAGGTAATGAAACTTTGTCTTATTAAAGCTATGTGGTAAGTCCGACTCAGTTAGAGTCTCATCCCTACGCATTTTGATGAAAAATAAGAACTATCTCAACTTAGCTAAAATACTTAATAGAGAGACTGGCAACCTTACCCCAGGAGATAGATGGTATCCAAGGCCTCAAGTGCTGGAATATTCCAGATTTGATATATACCGTATACTAGTATATATATGGGGAGTTCTCGAGATGCAAGATTCTCTTCCATAAAGAGGATTCTAACTTTGGGAGTAATTTGGAACAAACATTTAAAACAGAGTCTTCCAAGGCTGCAAGTCTCATCTGAAGCCCCTTATTTAAGCCGATACAGTATATAACAATGGCTACATCTTCGGAAGTTCTTGAACATCGTTCCGACCATGATGGAGGCGTCGGAGAACACAAATACGCGTCGAACCTAAATGGGACATTTGCCAGCAACAATAATAACAAGGATCTGAAGTGCAACCTAAATCGACGATTGACCATTTGAAGTATTTTAGTTTCTACTAGCTATCATCCAATCATGTTCATTCCGACTTTGTGCTCATGCTGTACGAGTGCAGGAGGTCACGGTAGGAAACTAGCCTCAAGGCAACGATGTTTGAGTCATCCAAAATGCTCAGAGTGTAGCGGTCTGAATATGTCAGCCTTGAATATATGCGAGATTTGGCAGAGTTGGCGAACTCACGATGGATGATAATTCCGTGTTGCGCGAGGATAGGCGTCAGGTTGAAAACATAAATGGGCTCGGCCCTTGCCTTTGTGCTACAAAGATCCATGGTCACTTTCCGAGACCAAGTGCAAGTAATCCAGCTTCTCCGATGTGCTAAGGCCGTCGGAATTACTTCTTGGCAATTTAGAGCACTATCAACGGTGATCAAAAGACTCGGTTTCTACCCCTGTGTTCCAATAACGTGAAGTCTATTACATCTTCAGCAATGAGCCACCCGGCCACTTCGACAAAAATAGTCTAATAGGTATAGTGGATCTAGTACTAGTAGGCTCAAAATTTCATCTCTATCTAAATTTTTTCATTTAAAAGCAGGGCCCGTGGTCAGTGCTAGTTGGGACTGCAGCGGTGACCCCAGGGGCTATTTACTCTAGCCAATTTCCTTTATTGTGGAACATCTTACTTTCAATACAGACAGGTACTGCGCAGAAATTATGATGCGCGGCCGGTTCAATTAATGAGCCTGTGTGCCGTGAATTCGCCGGTTCGAGATTCTAATTTGGGCCAAGATCAATCTTTTACCAAGCTACAGCATCCAGAATCTTCGTTTCATTACCATAAACTATACATTTAGACTGAGGATTTGAAGATACAGCCCCTGCCTTTTGCCTCTTGTACTCCTTTAAAGCTGGAAGTATGAGACATGACGTATGGGAACATAACTAGTAACCTGGTCCAAAAATAAAGATTGGCATGGTATGAGGAGGACCCTAGAAGTCCAATATTTGACATGTCTCTAAAAATCTTATAAGATATGGTGTTCTCGGTCAGGTTCTTAGATTTGTTTCTTCTTTTTCCAACCTTCTGACCTATCGTTTCGCTCGAGGATCAAATCAACCACATTTGCTTATTTTCTGAAAATTAGTTCGTCATTGGTAGAAGTCACCACAATGCGCCTTGTCTTCTCTTCCTTCCTGGTGGCCTTCGCTACTACGGCTGCAGGTACGACTTGACAGTCTTTTGAGAACCGACGAATCTAATGAATACTTCAGGTCTCCGCATCCTCAGTCCAGCCATCGATCAAAAGGCGCCCCAAGATGGCAGCATCACAGTCAGATGGGAGTCTGTGGCGTGAGTGAAGATGAATTTGATAATAGCATGAGCCAAAAGAGTATTAAATAGGATTTAGGACCGATCCTCCGAAGATGGATATCTATCTGGTTAATCAGAATACGTACCCAAACACTCAAGAGGTAATCGCTACAGGTGTAGATACCAGCCTCGGAAAGTTTACGATCAAAGCTAAGGACATCGGTGATGTTGATACTGGGTAAGTGAAATCCAAAGAGATTCAAGTATTAATTACCAACACTGAATTCCTCTCAGTGGCGGTTACCAGGTCAACTTTGTATCCACAACCGGTGGTGGCATCCTGGCCCAGTCGCAGCAGTTCAAAGTGACTCCACCCAAGGCTGAAGCCTCTAGCTCTGGTAAGGAAACCAGTACTGCTAGTGAAAATTTATCTTCTATCTCTGCAACTGCGACTTCTATGCTTTCTACTTCCCCAGAGTCTTCGACTATGACCATGAGCTCTTCAAATTCTGCTTCTCATACTTCTTCTCCGACAGCTTCTTCTACTGATTCATCGAGCGCTACTCACACCTCAACCAGTGCGTCTACCTCTGCCACTTCTTATTCATCTACTGCTTCACCTACTTCTACTTCTGCCCATACCTCATCTTCTATGATCAGCAGCTCTACCAGTGCGTCCACCTCTATTACATCCAGTTCTTCCTCAATTTCAAGTCCTTGGATTGCCCCCTCAAGCACTGTTTCAGCAAGTTCTTCGTCATACTTTTCCAAGACTCACTCTACATCAGCCCCTTCATCCTTCATGTCGTCTACGTTTTTGTCTTCCACCATGTCCTCTTCTGCTATGTCTTCCACGAGAACCCCATCTTATACTATGTCCTCATCTTCTGTCTCTCGCACTCCTTCATCCCGCACCGTTAGCTCCACTATGAGTGGTGAGTAAATGGTGCCATGCTTTGGTTTCCAAGTTTTATTAGCGATCTTGACCACTTATCATTTGTCTTTTCCCGGATGCTAATTTGGCCTTTTTAGCGAGCTCCTCCACAATTTCCATGAAAACTTCAACCACTACCAAGCACAAGGAGGCCGCAACTTCTACCGAAAGCGCATCGGCTACCAGCACCTCGAACGCAGCTGGCTACCTTATGCCCCCAAACCAGGCCGGCAGCTTGCTTCTGGGGCTCTTTGCCCTGGCCCTTTGAATTCAGTTCTAGATTTATACGGAGTGCGGAGAGCGACAAGTCCTTCATTTAAGCTACAAAATATACGGAACAATGTGATGTCTATGATGAGCCCTAACATAGTAGTGTTGTCGGGATATTGAGGAAGATATTGTTTGATTTGCGCTTTACTTGCGCTGCGATCGGAGAGATTTAGTTTTGGTTTCGCCTATGATGATGTTCGTTATCTTAATATGAATTGCAATAATGTTGTGTGCATCTTCAATGCGAAATCAGCCAATCAAGTTTATCAATATGAACCTCGGCTCAGATGCCGATCATTTATCTTCCCCGCAATGCGTTAATAATTTATTCTTCTCTTTCAACCACTTCTATTCCAATGACTATACCAGGCTCATAGAATTGTCACGGATATACTACTGTCACCTCCAAGATGCCTATACTCACTCTTCATCTTCTCAAGCTGAACAAAGCGACCGATGCCCAATCATTCATCCACCAACTCAAACAATCCACCCAAATCATCGTCTCCTCACGTCCTCGACACACCGTAATCCACCCATCCCTTCTAGACAACAACCCACTAGCCACAACAAATTGGGATCTCCTACTCCTCCTCCAGAACTCAGCACCAACAGAAGATCCAATCCCATCCAAACTCCGCCAATCAATCACCGAGGAATACAAGCTCACAACCGGAATTCCATCAAAGCTCCTCGCCACTTATTCCGACCGGGATGCTGACCTAAAAGCCAAAGCATGCTCAATCCCACTTACCGGATCTCTAGATGAGATCCTAAAGGGCGAGACGAAAACCACCTCTCAAAATCTTGAAGTCTCTCCCGAACTACTGGATTTCATGCGCGATGTCTCGAAGACACATCCGGGACCGGTTACGATGTTGAATTTGTTACATTTCCACCATCCAGATGGCAAGCAAAATTACTTCCAGTATGGACAGGCGTTTATGCCCGTCGCTGGGAAACGAGGTGGAAGCGCGAAATTAGTCGGGAATGTGGTGCCTCCTCAGGGGTGTGATTCCCGGGGATTGAGTAACCGGCCCGCGAGTGACTGGTGGAATGAGATTTCGATTGTGCATTACCCTTCTATTCGTCATTTTTGCGATATGTTGGCCGGGCAGGATTATCAGGCGATTAATGAGAAGTATCGGTTGTCGGTGAGTTTCTCAAATAGGCAGACCGACAATGTATCTCGGTGCTGACTAGTCACTAGGCTCTTCGTGATACGTTTTTGTTGTGTACGACCGAGTTTGATGTGGAGGAAGTGGGGGGTGTAAAGCTGTGATCTGCTGGTGGCATATGAAATGCCTTGTTCCAAAGTTTGCAGATCGTAGGAGTACAAGGCAGTTTACTGTACATAAAGATTGTACAAATTGCACGAATATGTGTAACCGTATTGGATGAGGGTATCTGGAAAATATGCTAATGAGACATCCTACCCCTGAACGCCGAAAAGAGGAATTGCGAAGCAGACCAGCAAGTACTTAAACGCCGAGACTGCATGATCGTGCCGCGCCTAGAGACGCTGGTCATGACTTGACCGCACTGTCAGTAGGGCGATTCCAGGTGCGA
This sequence comes from Penicillium lividum, assembly GCA_028828245.1. NCBI lineage: Eukaryota > Fungi > Ascomycota > Eurotiomycetes > Eurotiales > Aspergillaceae > Penicillium > Penicillium lividum. The sequence goes on from JAQJAG010000002.1 coordinate 2,341,607, forward strand.
ATATGACCTTGGTCGGGATTAGTATGCTTAAGGAGAAAAAGGTACGGAATGGATCAATACCTTCAAGTGAGGATGTCATGATGCAATCTTTCTGAAATCCCAGCCAGGAAATTGGATCTTCGCCGATGATTTTGGACTATCTCAAGTCAGTTTAAATTTGATCTGCGATTTGCAAGGAATATAACATACCATGATGGGAGGCAATAGGGCAGTTCGCGATCGGGGTTCAACGGGATGGCTGGTCATTGGCTCAAAGTCATCGTAGGTATTTTCTGTTCGATCCGAATCAGATCGCATACGATAACCTCCACTGTCGGCGCGGTGGCGGGTAGACTGTGAGCTCGGTGCGACAGTACTAATGCGTTGTCTGACTGAGTTTTGATGATGCTGTGTAAAGGATATTAGATAAAACGTATACTAAATCAGGCAGAAAACTAACCGCGCGAGGCCGATGGAGCATTCCAACGCTGAAATCCCAAAGAAGAAGTCTGCAGTCATCACCGACACTGCCAAATCGATAGGTCTTTTGGTCACAGCGCCAAGGATCGAAAGCCACAGACGACACCCAGGAGTTGTGGCCTTGACATCTGGCCACAATTCTACGTTCGGGGAATGACCAGATCGTCACCAAGTCATCTTGACCACCCGTAACGATGTATTTGCCATCAGGTGACCAGCAGGAACAAATCAATCCACCATAGTAGCTACGGAAAATATCCAGAACCCTATTTCTTTGTTAGCGATGGCAATCAGATAGGTATGCTGGTCACTCACTCTTCTTTCAAGTAATCCATGAGACGAAGAGAACCATCCTCCATTACAATTGCTAAGTGTCGCTGATCCGGCGAGAACGAAAAGTGGGAGATTTTCTGGCTGGCCAATTTCCATGATGAGACTGGGTTGGTCTTCTGATTGCGCGAGTTGACCGATTTCAGAATCTCGAAGGGATACTGGCTGGGGTCCTTCTCCGGGATACCTGTGGTCTCTGCTGTGAACAAGGCATCCTCTTTCTCCTTGTCATAGACCACCAAAACACCATTTGCATGCGAGGCCATGAAAAGGTTCTCCGATCCAGGAAGCCATTTGATATGCGTTACGGGGAAGTTGTTGATCACACCGTTTTTGTTGATGCGAGCATACTTTTGCGACAAAGGCTCATACCAAATAATGTCTCCAGCGGAAGATCCCATGACAATGTCCAAGTGAGAGGATGTCTTTGTCATTTCGTTGATATCATGACACAGCATGTGGGCCTTGGTGAACAAAACCTTTGTGAGATGCTCTTCCTTGGACGCGGAGGTGATATCGAGCCATTGAAATGCGCGATTGATGTTGGCAAATGCAAATGTCCCATTTGGGTCACGGTCACTCAGTCGCTTAGCCGATGTTTCGTGGGTTATCACCCTCGAAACAAATGAAGAACTACTCTTAATAATGTTGTTCTTGGGCTTTCGTCGCTTCATTGCATCCTTCGACGGTGGCGCCGCTGGTGGTGCTAGCGCAGGGTTTCCATCTCCATATTGAGGAGCGAAGACAGCCTTGAGAAACGTTGGCGGTTTCTTGCGCGGATCGAGGCTGACCAAAGACAACTTGACGCCAGATGTTGGGGGGCTAGGAGCCGTCGCGAGAGGGTTGGGGTTGATGATCGGGGCCTCAGAAGGGTGGGGAGGGGGAGTTGCGAGGAGGAGGTCTTCTTTGAGTGTGTAGGTTCCTATAGCGATACCAGGCAATTAGCAATAGGATCATTTCGGTGAGTAAAACACATTTGTTCAGACAGCCTCCACTATCACAGTGAAATGCCTTCAAACGTACCTTCTCCGACCTGGAGTGGACATTCGGGGTGGCTAATGGTATTGTTGGTTTCGACAACTGGGACCGCCATACCATTTGCCGCCCCCGCCGCGTAAGCGACAGGGATAGTATAGCGGGGAGGAGGTGGTGGTAGAACACTGTTGAGTCAGTCAGATGGGCAAAAAAGAAATAGGAGATTAAAAAACAACAGCGACAAAGTTATGCCGCATAGATATCAATATCAAAGTCGATACATGACGAGCGTCGCAAATCAGTGACTTGGGGCGGAATGATATGACGTCTTGAAGATAGTGATAGCTCGCCAGTGATAGCTATGCAGCACCGGGAAAAGACGGGACAACTAAGAACAAAGGGGCTTGTCTTACAACATGGCGATTGGATTGTCGAACTAATGTCCCAGTTCTGACCAGATAAACCTGTGCAACCAACCCGCTTCCAGTTCGGACTTTCAAAGATGGGACCGGTTTGTGATTCGACGAAACCCTCTGCTTTTTACTGCAGCTAGTGCAGGGAAGTATGTTACCCGTTTAAGTTTATTTTCCTCCGAGCCGAATAGATGAGAATCGTACAGCTTTGGCTCAAAAAGGTCATGCGCTGTCGGTTCGGTCGGATAGGTTCCAGTCTTGAGCAGTCGATAAGAGATTGATGTTGCACGAACACTGTACAAAGGACAAAGGTGTAGAGATAAAGATTGCTCTCAACGAATTGGGCGAAGGGGGGCAAAAACGGGAACAGAGGGTGAGGAGGAGAGGAACGTACAGATCAGCGAGACGGTCCGGGGTAAAAGCGAGAGCGGAGAAGTCTCGTGCCTGGCGGGGCGGGGGCTTTTCCGGGTTAACTCCGGACAACCAAGGAGGACTATTTTAGGTCTGAATCTAGTCTTCGGAATGTGAGATAGAATTTTAAGCGAAGGAAATGTATTCACGGGGTATTATTATGACAAAGTTGTACATGAAGTTCAAGGATCAATTCCCACTACCGCTGACTCGGCGCCATATCATCACGGCAGCCGCTCCGGCACAGACCACCGCCCCAAGCGCAATGCCCCACGACATCCATTTGCCCTCAGCATCCTCCTCACTACGGGGGAATACAGTACTGGGCTCCATGGCAGCTTCGGCAATATGAACGAAAACTTCTTGGATGGAATTCCAAGTGACACTGACATGCAGTGGTGGACTGGGCATGTTCAGCATGGCAGTGTAGTCATGGGGTTGGTACTCTGCCCGTTGAGTGGTACGGTCCAGGTCGGCTTTCAGGGCGATGAAGACACTAGGGAGCTCTTCTAAATAAGGATACTTGGTCCGCAGTGCAGGAATGTACGCAAACGAGTCCGGGTCTGACGAGTCGTATGTGTAGGCGATCACATCGCACTGGTCAAGGAGTTTCGTCTGGTTGTCAAGGATGGCGGGCTCCAACTCGCCCATCTCGTCCATGATAAGATAACATTGTTTGCCACCAGGCAGCTCAACTGTGTTGACTGCAGTGCGAGGCTGGATCGTAGGGTGGTAGGTAGTACTGAATCCACGCGAAAGGAGAGCGTCAAGTAGAGCGGATTTCCCCGACCCGGGGGCTCCAAGGACGTGGCACTGCACCACATTTCGCCCGACCCGACCAGGGCGCCTGCGCCGTTTGCGTGGTCTCGTCATCTTCAATGCGGCTGTGATTGATGGGTTGCTTCGGTCAGAAGACTCAAAGCCGAGGTAAGCCAGGTATTCTAATGTGGTCTTTGGGGACATGAAAGTTGTCATGCTCCATTGTGCCAACCAGCCCTGAAGTGTCACATGTCCAGCTTCATTGCGGACGGTTGAAGAGGGGAATGAGCCGTCGGCCCAAGATGCGGGTAGGCCAGGCGTCGGTGCAAACAGAGATGACAGTTCAGCATCGTTCAGGCCACCATCGTTATCTTTGTCTGAAAGAAGAAATAGGTTGACGAAAAACCGGTAACCCTCGGGAGAGAGTTCTGCAGATGCGAATGGTGGGACTTCGAAGCGAGGATGAAGGAAGCTCTCCTGGAGTGAGAGGTTATCCGTGTATTGAAATGCTCGCAGAATAATCCAAACAGTCTCGTGGCGCCCTTTCTCTGCGTACAGCTTGTTCAGATGAATGAACCCTAAACGGTCGATACCGGACTCAGTCACGGACTCAGGGTAGCTCTTCTGAATGGTTTCCTTGATGTGGGCTAGATCCTCTTCACTCAAGGGCTTCCCAAAACATCTGGTCTGGAAATCACCGATTTCCTTGTCCGACAAGTATCCATCACGATCCTGGTCACTCAAGTAAAATATACGCTGTAGCGCAGCCACTGCAGCCGGTTTCAATTCAGCCTCCTTTGAATCGAACAATGGCGCGATGGGGTGGGTCACGGCTTTTTGACAGACAAAAAAAGCTTCATTGACGTTGCGATGTTCGCGAGCACTGGTGCGGATACAGGAATCAATTTCCTTGAACTCGGACATTAAAGGCAACATCTCCTCTTCAATCACCTGTGTCTCGTTGTGGCCCACTGCCAGGTCTGATTTATTGGCGCATAGAACGACGGGCACATTGACTCCAAGCGACCGAAAATACGGCAGCCAGAATAGTGCGACACGCTCATAACTATAATGGTCGGAGTACACTAACAGGATGACGTTTGATTTCCGGATCTCGCGCGCCAAGTTGGTTCGCTCCTGCGGCAGAGCCGAAGTGTCGACGACGGTGGTTGTTGTAACATTCTCAGGTGTTCCGATTGTAGGAGGGATAGTTATTTGAGGAAGAACTGGCTGGATCTTGTTTGTAACGAAGACACCTTTGACCAGCGAGGTGATTAGGCTGGACTTGCCGGTGCCTTCGTCGCCGCAGACACAAATCCGGACTAGAGAATGATCAGTCAATAACGCGCCAGAGGATGCATGTTTTCTAGGCCAATAATACCTGTGGCCATCTACAAGGCGACAGAGTTGGTTACTGCCTAAGCATAACCAGGTAACGGGCGATAATCCGGGGTCCCAAAGATGTTTAGGATGACGACCTCGGGAGCTGCATCGGGGTCGCGGCAATAACCACTCCACCGCTTTAGCTTGAACTTCAACCTTCAATTGTTGAAAGCGCACTTGACTTGCGAAATGGAACTTACTCTTCCAAGTTTAAAGTCGTCGAATTCGAGAGATCATTATTCAAATCCGGCAGTAGAAATCAAAATCTCTATTGATTGCGTCTCGGGGGCTTATGGCAGATGCAGCACTCAAGATATACTGTGGTGTCTTTGTATATATGGATACATCCATATCGTACACCTGTAAAATACTATATCCACCCCTTTATTACGACTGGTGTTGGTACCGTATGTACTCGTGCTTTTGTGTGGCCAATTCTTGGGAGGTGGCTCGTCCCTTTAGTTGAGTATATACTGAAGTAAATACTCGTAGTACCACCGAGGTAGATACATCTGTATTTAAAGGCTAAAACACCTAATATATTATAGTACTAGCTATTGTCACTCTAATCGAGAGTATCTGAAAATCGCCGCAAATAAACTCGTGCGCATTTCAAAGAATAAAAGGTCTGAGACTGTACTCGGAATCCAGTTGAGCCTTTCGTGGTTCAAATAGATATTTTGAGACCCAATGGCCGCATCTGTTATGTTCCCATACCTTGGTATAGCCTACTTATCCAAACAAATCGAACCTTGGGGAGACTTTCAGGATTCAAACCTTTAGGCCCGTATATACAAAATTTCCGTACTGGTACAAAATTAATGAAGTGATATCTACTGAACTTTGGGGCGACTTTACTGGTAATTATGATCTGTAAGCTTGCGTGCCTCAACGTCACAATATAAGGGAAGAGGAAGTTGAACAGTATCTCAATTCCGAACCATGTATTTCTCAAATAATGACTTAGTGGTTGGTCGTCCGAGTGGCTTAAAAGCGAGGCTGTGTCTGACGACTGCTGCGCCACTATCGGTACGAGAAAGAGAGGAAGAGGGAGTTAGGTTACCATTTTATCTAGAGTTTATCTTGAGGTAATATAATCCAATAATTTCCCAGTAGATTTAGAAAGATCCATACGGATTACTCCAGTGCTCCATATACTCCATAGATTCAGGGTTTTTACAGGTACAAAGCACCAACCACAAACCGCTATCCCGCGTCCGTCATTGGGCCCACATTCAGCCCCATCTTACTAACCTGCCCGACCTTGGGAAGTTCAACCAACTGTCTTCTCATCTTGTCAGTCTTTTCTTCTCTCAGTCTTCACTTTTCTTTGACGCCTCCAGGATGCCTCTCGGGATCCACAATCCACTTCCGTCGTCTTTGAGCAGTGTGTATTCTCCGTCTGCACGCTTCCCCGCAATCGTTCGCGGCATGCCCGGCTAACCAACCTTCTCGATTGCTAGGTGAATGCAAGAAGGCGGCGAAGATCCTGACATCCTTCGTGGACCCCAAGCAGGCCTTCGGTCCAGAAAAGGTCATCCCACCAGAGATTCTGGCGAATGCGAAGGTGAGTGAAACCCCTCCAACGCGGGGTTGCGGGTGACTCGCTGACATACAACGTGTTCCAGGGCTTGGCGATTCTCACAGTTTTGAAAGCTGGTTTCATTGGCTCTGGTCGATTCGGATCGGGTCTCGTGGTCGCTCGTCTTGCTGATGGCTCCTGGTCGGCTCCCTCGGCCATTATCACTGCCGGCGCAGGTGTCGGTGGCCAGATCGGATTCGAACTGACCGATTTTGTCTTCATCCTGAACGACGCATCAGCGGTCCGCGCATTCTCTCAATTTGGCACACTTACACTGGGTGGTAACGTCTCCCTCGCCGCCGGGCCGGTCGGTCGAAATGCAGAAGCTGCTGGTGCGGCCAGCACAAAGGGCGTCGCCGCCGTTTTCTCCTACTCCAAGACCAAAGGTCTCTTCGCCGGTGTCAGTTTGGAGGGCAGTGTGTTAGTGGAGCGCAAGGATGCCAATGAGAAGATGTACCAAAGCCGAGTGTCCGCCAGCCAGCTCCTCACTGGTACGGTTCGACCACCGCCATCTACCGATGCCTTGATGCGCGTCCTCTCATCGCGTATCTTCCAAGGGAACGTCCGCGCACAGGGAGATGCGATGTACAACGACGTCCCGGTCTACGCAGATAGCCAGGACGATGTGGTCTGGGAAGGTCGCAAAGGCTCGGCCTATGGCCAAGGTGCGCGACGGGAACGATCGAACACCGAGGACAACTATGAATACCGCGATAGCCCACGCCGCGCAAACACATGGGCAGACGACACATATGATCGACCGACAGGAAACATCGGTCGCTCGGCGACTACGCGCGCTCCCCCTGTTGATACCTATGACAACTATGGACGCAGCCGGAGCAACACGTATGAGAATGATGACTATGCCTACTCAGACCGTCGGCCGACCCGGCCTACCGCGCCCAAGCCGGTCTTTGGGCAAAAGACGGGTGCAGGGGCAGGACTGCGGCAGGACCAGGTGGTCGCACTTTTCACATTTGATGCGGACCAGGAAGGTGATTTAGGATTCAAAAAGGGCGATATCATCACAATTATCAAGCGAACAGAGAAGGCTGAGGATTGGTGGACTGGACGTATCGGTGACCGCGTTGGTATTTTCCCCAGGTAAGCGTTGACTTCCCCCATATCAGTTTTGACGTGGAGAGTCTAAGACTAATTCCATTCTCAGCAACTACGTTGATTCCTCCTAAGTTTCCAGTGCAAACACGATCGTCTACTCATTACGAATCGTGGGCATACGCAGACATGATCGGATAGGGATGAATGTTTAGTTGGGCGTATGTGGATTCGAGTCTTTTCTCCCCATTCATTTTCAAATTCCCATTTGCGTTTTATCATTCTGTTTCTTCTTTCATGACACAAGCGTTGAAATTCTCATTCTGGTTCCTCTCTGCTCCGGCATACAGCGTTAGGATTACGTTATTTGCGTTTTCCGGTGGATCCTTCCCGTCAGCCTGCACGTTCTTAAAGTCCTCGTTCCGCCTATCCTTTTACCTATCATTTGCAAATAACCTTGAATCCCCGCTTTAGTCCTAGCCTAAATAGATCCATGAACTCCGGTATAAGTATCGTGTTCATGTTCATGACAGTTTCAATGTTTTACCCCCCCCCCCTCTTTCCCTGATGCCCCTGTAGAGTGACACGGCTTACTCTCTGCACCTATGATGATTGGGGGACATGGAAACACTCAAACCGGCCCCTAGAACCTTGTTCCTTTGCTGTACTAGAAGTGAGTCTGTGCTACTGAACGGACTCTGTTCTTAGAAAAGAGACAAAGATAGAATCTAGAAGACAAAGGATTGAAAAGAATGGAATCAAACATGTATATGTAGAATGTCTGGTAAGTTGATCCAGGATCACCACCTTTAAAGGGTATGGTAGATCAAGGAAGACATCAAGTCATATATGACTCTGGAATGGTCGTGCTTGATTCACGTCCGACAAGGTCAGAATCCGAACCAACGTGAATCACGAATCGCCGTCTGAAGCCGGTCCACCTGGCTATGACTGGTATTGCATTTATATTAGTATGGAACTTGTATAGAATCCTATTATGAAGATTATGGTCAAAGATTCAGGTAAAGTATCAGCAAACCTGCACATTAAGCTTACTCTTTGTAGATGTCGATCAACCAACACCAGGTCAGTAAGTGATCGTCCCTTGGCTAGACTCTATGGGCCGGTTCTGTTCGTCTCCTGCGAAAAGTGGAGACCCTAAAGGGATGGAGAAAAGATGGTTGCGCGAAACCAAAGAATAGAAGAAAGAGAAAAAAAGATACTGAAGAGGAAATAGAGGAAGTAGAAGGAGAGACAGAAAAATGAATGTCAGGTGCTGTGACCACTAAACTCCGCCCGCTAAATTATCACAACTTCATTCCCCAACTTCTGCATTCTTTCTTCCCATTTTTACTTTGGACCTTCCAACTTCTACCTCTAATGACGGTTGGTCTAGTGCCCACCCTCTTTTTCCGTTCCGTTTCCCCCGCTTCGATGATCGTTCTGCTTCTCGTGGTACATTGAGCGTTCGTTCTGCCCCCCTCCTTGAGAAGGCACAGTCTTCAGGGTTATTTGGGCTCTTTTGGTCCCTGTGGAGTTGGTTCCCATGCAGGTGCGTACTTATTATTCTTTATTGTTCTCTTACCTAGCTCTTTCTACCTCTTGAATGACCCCGGATGCGCCTTGACGATTGCCTATTTGCCCCCCCCCCCTCGTCACGCACACCGGAGACCCCTCCAACCGCCATCCCACCCGTGTTTCGCGATTGTGTCCCATTGAATCGGAATCATAACCTCGAAAGGAAGCATCGTTGCCTATGCTTACTACTTTTTTTCACCGCGACCAGGCTTCCACGAGTACCCCTGAGGCTGGCGGAGGATACGCGAGGAGAGGCCATGCAACCCATCTGTCGATTAGCGACCCTAGCCACCATGTGACGGAGGCTATCGGCCACATGTACGACGACGACTACGACCCCAATGAGCCTAGGCGTTTGAGCTATATATCATCTCCCCATGCCGAGTCAATCACCACTATCCCGCGAGGAGCCGCGGATTCCGAGCTTTCGCACGCATCTCAGCAAAATCCACCGATTGAGAGTCAAAAGCAGACAAATGGACATCTTCGCCCACCACTTCCCTCCCATCGGTCCTTTGATCGGAACAGCGATCCTGGTTCGCCTGAGCTAACTCGATCACCTTCGGAGACCGCGACGGCTTCTTTCCCTTTAAACGATGTTGACTACGAATCCGATCCCGCCGCAGTCGTCCAGGAACTGAACAACCTTGCTGCCATTAGACGCATGTCAATGGATGTCGCAGCTGCTGGCGATCCTGACCTTCCATCATTTGGCAGCAATCTTTCCATTCCAACCACCCCGCCCTCCCCCTCCACCGACGAAAACGATACGTCCCGGTTATTCTGGGTTCCAGCGAGTTTACATCCAGAGTTGGCACCGAAGGAGTTCAAGTCATTTCTCGAAAGCAAGGCCGATTTGATTAAAAGGAAATCGGGCGACTACTCTTCTCTCGGCCCTGAGCGCCCTGGGTCACAGAGCAGTCTTCGTCGGAAGCGGTCGATGTTGTCGAAGCAGATCGACAATTCTGCTGGTTATACAGATGGCGCGGAGCGACTGGAGCGCCAACGTTCGCAAGCAAGTAGGCGAGATGGAATGCTGGGCCCGAATCTGCAGGAGCTGGAAACCCTGGTTGATGACTCTCCAAATAAAGATACGTTGGTCCGGGATTTGCAAAATGCAAGCCTTACTGCCAGCGAGGATAAGCCCATTTTACCGCCAGCGCCCCCAGGACATAGCTTGCGAAGATCAACTCGGACACAATACCGCAAAGGTAGCTTGAAAAAGGGCGAGAAACCCCTCTACTCCAAACGAATAGGCCGGGGTCTTTCAGAATCTGCCGACTCAGCTCCAGCGATTGCCTCCCCACCCGATGGTAAAACCACAGCTCAAACGACCAGGGCGCAACCTACCACGTCCCAACCCCCGGGCTCTGCGACCAGTTCAACATTCAACTCAATCATTCACAACCCAGAGACCGAAAACGAAGCCTTATCATCTGGCGCGCAACCGGATGTTGCATTCAATCAACCAGACGCCGAGGCGCAGGCGAACGCTGCTACTTATGCCCGGCAATGGCAGTCACGCACTCATTCGATCGGCCGATCCGCGGATATACCACCCAACGAACCAATCGCTCCCCCCACTGTCGAATCATCAGTCACCGAACCCAGTCGCTCATCACCAATCCCACCTTCACAATCCAGCCGTTTATCAGACCGTGATGCAACATCCCCATACTCATCAAAATCTACAAATTCATCCGTGGATTCGACCCCAAGTAAAAGATCATTAATGGGGCCGAGTCGACAGGGCCGAGAGACGACCCCGACCCTCAACGATGTTGCCAATCACCCCCAGATGATACCCGGAAACAGCACTCGCACAGATAGTCTGTCCTTCATCCCGACCATTCCCGAAGAGCGCAGATCTGAAGATCGCAAGACTGAAGGCAAAAAGTCCAGGAGGGATGATGGCAGCCGCAAGTCAAGCTGGCATTGGCTCTTGGGGAGTGAGGAGAAAGAAAAGAAAAAGGATAAAGACAGTGACTCGAGAAAGACCAAGTCGAAGATTGCAGAGAAGGTTCACAGTAGCAATACGCGCTCCGAAACAACATCCCAGTCCTCCTCCTTGGACAGTACCCCCAAGGGCCGAGAGAGTCTCATTATCGACCGCCTTGACCCTAAGTTGGAGGAAGAGCGACGGAAGGACAGCGCTCGAAGAGCCTCGGGGGATAAGAAAGAAAAGGACGGAATATTCTCCTCGATATTTGGTGGTGGGAGAAAGAAGCATGGTGGGGATGGTTCTCATCACAGAAAGAACTCATCTCGAAACCTGTCTCCTGATCCCCCGATGCGCGAGTTTCGGCCAGATATCGACTACCCCTGGACTCGTTTCTCTATTCTGGAAGAACGAGCAATCTACCGCATGGCCCACATCAAGCTGGCAAATCCTCGCCGAGCTCTTCACTCTCAAGTGTTGCTGAGTAACTTTATGTACTCGTATCTGGAGAAGGTGCAGCAGATGCATCCGCAGATGGGGGCTTCCTCTGGATCATCCAGGTCATCCAGATCTCGGGAACGAGAAAGAGAGCAACAGCCAGACGAGTACCTTCAATATCAGCGATATCAAGAAGTAAGTGGAGATCCATCTTTCGAGGTGGAGACGAATAACTGACTCGAGAACCCCTTTTCAACAGGCGCAAGAGCAACAACACTACGGAGACTCTGCATACGACGAAGCATCCATGTATGACTACGACGATGATCCTCGCGATCGCTACCAGACCCACGAGCACAGTAAGCACGGCTATGAGAACGGTCATGCTTACGGCTCGGACCATTACCAGTATGGACACTCGTCCTTTGGCGACGATGTTCAACTGGATGACGATGATGACGATGATATGTGGTGAATCAAGCGCCGGCGTCCCCACTCATTTTTTCTTTCTTCTTTTGTCAGCCATTCAGCTTTCTTATTTTCTGCAGTCCACAGAAATACCCACCCATCCGTTTGTCAGCTTTGGTTGTTCCTAGAAGCCTGTATACAAGCCCTTTTCTCCCCAACCTTCCCTCCAACCTTTTTGAGCCTTTTCACAGCATTCATAGCTTTACTGGCACACCAAGCCAGTCATGGTATCGTATTTTTACGCACATGCCAGGCCTGCAAAGACTTGAGGGATACATTTGGGTGTTGTCTTCCACGCTCTTCTGTTTCTGATTTGACTTTGCTTGGCCCTTTAAGCTGGTCTAATGTGGCCCTGGCCCTGTGCACTGCCGTATAGCCTTTTCACACACATGGTCTGATTTCTCTCTTCGCATAGCGCCTGGGGTTTGCCTTTTTGTCCTCGTGCTTTTTTTTCGCCTTGAGCCTACTTCTTGTGTCCATATACTTCGGACTATTTTTGTATCCTCCTTTCTGGTCCGAAATTATTACTTTTCCCACCCTCCCAAGTTTCTCCTATGAGTTGCCGGGCAAATTTGCTGTGCTTGAATCCAGAGCATTATACTTCAAGCTTCAGTACACCTCGTCTGGTGTTGGAAATATGAATAATAGCCAGTAAATACCCAATGAATACGTTAAGCGGTCAGGTGAATATGATTATCATTTCATGTATTCATAGTCTCATCAAGCCTATACAAGCCTCTATAAATTCGATTAGTGTCTTTCACCATTAAAACCAAATGGAACACCAAGTCTCAGGTGGTCAGCGGTCCACTCAAGTTCACGTGTCAGATGAGTCGGATCCCTTATCTTGAAATCTGCATGATAATCATCCAAAGCAACCAGAAGCTTCGCCTTCAACACGGTGTCACTAGTAGCCGCCCACGCAACCGAAAGACAAATCAGAAGATATCCCGCGCCAACAGGCCGATATAGTACCGACCGCTCCGCAAGGGCAAGAATCTCTTCCGCGAGCTCAGTCGCATCAGAAGAGACACCATCATTGCCAGTCCCCAGTGCGCCAAGCATGCAGTTGAAAAACAGCGTCACGACCAGCCCGATACCATACGTACGCTGGTAATGTGCGTAAAAGAATTCCTGGACAAATTTCTCAGCACCCTTGGAGACTTTCGCCATATCGACAGTTGATAGATCATTGTTGATAGCTCTCATCTTGAGATCGAGAAGATTTTCTTTGCATTTTTGGTACAATGGCCAGATTTCAGCGCGTATGGATGTGGGGTCAATGCCTGCTTGTAGAATATATCGGCCCCGACACATCACATCGGGGCCACGGGCGAGACATTGAAGGATCCGGCCTTCGGGTGTATCTTCGTCAAATTCATTGGTAACGAGCTCGTCCCATTCTTTCTGCGTGAGCTTTATTCGATCGTTGAAGAGCCCCTCGAAGAGCTGTGACGTTATCAGCATTTCAAAGGAATCAAGGTATGCGAGAAAAGAGACTCACCACACTACCGCGTAACGAGAGGAACAACTTCTTCTCGAACAGATCACGCGGGCTGCATTTTTTTCGCGCTTTAAGGATCTGCGCTGCGCCTTCCGCATGCCCAGACCGGTATTGTGTAGTCGGGCCCAGAAATAGCTGACATGCTAGCAGGACCATCACTGCACAAAGCGTGTTGGATGATTGCGCATGGACCCTATCATCGAGATATAATCGTAGCGTTCTCAGCGCCTGTGAATACTTTGTCAATGCCTCGGCTGTTGCTCCTTGACGGTTAACACCGCAGAACCCAGCATGCGCGGCTGTTAGTGTCTCGATCGCGCGATCGAGTGCTTCATTTGCGCCTAGTCTTCGCGGGATATCTTCCAAGTAAGCGCCGAATGTCCACCATAGGTTATACCGGAGATCGGTGGATCGGTTAATGGTTTTGATAAACCGATTCGCGAGCGACGAGGAATCGCTAGTTATAGTCGCAGTTGGTGGACTGGGCGGGAGACGAATATGGATTTGTTCAGGCTTTGTGGGCATAGCTACTATAAACACACAATCCGAGGCATTGCTGATCGTCTCTGGGGAATAAGATTCTCTCCTCATGACTGTTGAGGCAGAGACCGGGAAGCGTTTCTCCTGCAGGAACTTGAAGCGCTGTTGGCCTGATCCCACGCATTTTAGTTTGAGGCGGATGCAGCGTGAGCAGGTGGGTTGTTTCTCGTCGCACTAGAGTGATTATAAGTTTTGTATCCTGTGGGTCTTGAATCGAACTTACTTTTTTCTTTTGCTTGCGACATCCATCGCATGCACGTCCTGTAGGGACTCCTGGCATGGAGGTAATAGTGGACCCGAGACCCTGCACGATGTGGGGAACGTGGATCGTCCACAAAGCACTAGCTATTCAAAGTAGGGAATACTGTTAGTGTGAATATCGCTGGATGACACCGCTCTAGGTCACACTATATCTTCAAAGCTAAAAATCCACCGAGAGGTAATTTGAAGAGTTGGGGCTGATGGGTCGTCATTGTGCAGACTAAACCTGATCGGGTTCAATGTGCCGCCGTTCATGCTGACTGTATTCATGATTGGCCATGACTGTAGGCACAGTTGTACCAAGAGTGGGGGCTGTTTGGATCCCATGAAGCTCACAAATCTTCTTGAGTTTAATTAGGCTGATTTGGATGTAATAACTGCTCAGCCTCGAAGATAAACGGTGATCATTGCCATTTTTGGGGTTATCTTGCGCTCAAATTATTGACGAACGAATACTTAAACTACAATTTTCCACCTTTGCCGTGAACTAATGATTCTTCAGGTCTTTGTTTTGCATCATGAATTCTCATACAGATCCGGTCAGCTACTATCTATACAAGCCCAGCCATGTGCTGCCCGCAGTCTTCGCAGCCATAGTGGGCGTTTCGATGCTGTTGCACGTCTTCCAAAACTTGTGAGACCTTCCTTTCTCAAGATGTACACTATATACCTACGGCCTTATGAAAAGTCGCTACAGATTCTGGAAAGTCACATTCTTCATCTCCTGGGGAGGAGTCCTCTTTACAACAGGATGGATCCTCCGCTGTATCTCCAGCTACCACCCCGGCAACATGAACCTGTATTTCGCCCAGTCCGTCTTTATTTACCTAGCACCACCCGTCTACTCAGCCGCCGCATACAACCTTGTCGGTCGACTCATGAACTACGCCCCCATGCACGCCGTTCTCAATCCCAATCGCGTCCTGATTTTCTTCGTCCACGTTGGCGCCGCTGTTGAAAGCATTACTGTGGCAGGTGCAGCGAAGAATGCCGCTGCTAGCACAGACCTAGACCGATACAAATCCGGTGGGATCCTCATCGCTGCAGGACTCGTTCTCCAGGGCGTGGTAGAATGTCTAGTCGTCGCGATTGTCGCAACGTTCCACATACGTGCATCGCGAGCTGGAAGAATCCCACACAATATCCAAACTCTCTGTTTTACTCTATACGGCACCTCGACTTTCGTCTTGCTGCGCTGTATTTTCCGTGCTGTTGAGGCATTTGAGATGTATGGGAACCTGGGCTGTCGCGAGAATTGTGGACCCATTCTTAGTAACGAATGGTACCTATATGCGTTTGAACTTGGGCCAATGTTGATCTTTACATATTGGCTAAATATCTTGCATCCTGGGCGGTTCTTGCCGAGGGAGAAGAGGCGGTATCTGGATACCGATCAGATTACTGAGCGCTATGGGCCTGGTTGGATTGATCGTCGGTCTAGGTGGGAAATATTTGTCGATCCGCTTGATTTCCAGGGTATGATCAATGGTCGGCCTTCTCATGATTTATATTGGATGAGGAAGGAGGAATGGCCAGTTTGCCATGGAAGTTTTGCAGAAGGGACTACATCAAATGTCAAGCCAAGCTTGGAAAAGAAAGAAGACCTGGAGAATTGTCAGGCATCCTCTACTCGACTGAGGATGATTTGAGATCCTATATATGAACTAAATTAATTAGACTGTAGCACCATCATTACGTTTCCATTTTTGAATATAACCTTGAACTATCTTGTATATTATAGGTATAAAAAAGACACCATGGTACTTGAGTTGATAAGGACGTTATTGAGAAACCTGATTTAAAAGACAGTTAATCATATGATCAGGTGTAAGTCATCAAAAGTAGCAAATGATGTGAATGGGTGACACATCCGGTTGTGTACTATAAAAGCTTTCTCCTTTCCCCCTCTTCTATTCTCTTCTCTTCTTCTTTCCCATTTACTTTCTGCACTTTTGACTTTCCTGCCCCATTTGGTCCCAAGGGTCAATCATTTATGGCATATAGGAGGTTCACTTGCAGATGTAGCTCTTACGGATTGGAATTTGGAGCTCTGGGTTTAAAATCCCTTCATTCTCTTGAGGATAATATCTGGTAATCTGAATTGAATTGTCACAAGGTATGACTTGACGAGATTTTTCTTCTGGGCCTCCCTATGTGCATTCTGGGGTTCCCCAGTTGAGAACAATTTGAGGTTGCACCTATCTTAAAGTCTGAAGGATATCCTCTCCTCAAACAATTTTTGTCTTATCTGCCCTTTCTTTGTTGATGGCCCTGGTTATAAAGAAGAACTCATGTGTATGACCTTGATTCTTTGTTAATTCAAGTACACAAACAAATATTTTTCTCCTTCTAATAGACTAGCTCTATACTATACGTAGGGTATCCTCTCCACTACACCCAAAGCTTGGCCCACTTACCGTTGCAACTTGCCAGTCACGTAGGTAGTTTAGAACTCCCTTTCACAATACACAACGTGTTTAACACTGCTACAGTCAAGTATGGGAGTATTCGATGCTCAGTGGGGCCGGCAAAGATGTTTGCATTCGCGTGGAGCCGAATTGGTACTTGAACTCCAGTGCAGACAGTATAATTTTGGCCCTAAGGTTGCGACAGGGGTTGAGCAAGCCCCGAGGTATTCCATTTGTAGCACGTAATTGAGGGGTTGCAAAGAAGTTCCAGGTCTTTTGGAAGTCGAGCTTCTCCATGTTTGTTGCAAGCTTTTAGGGAATACTCGATGCTTTAAGGTGCCCCATTGATAACCTCATTGGAATATATAGAGATACCCAAGGAAGCGTTCTTAGAATTAAATACATTGCGAAATATTGTCTCTCTGTTTATAAATGGAACTGTGATGATGGAAAATCCCCGGATTCTTTTGCGGGGAAAGGGGGGTAGACGGAGTGGCTTGCTTGAACTAATTAAAATCAAGTAAATTTTCAGAACTGAAGGGTCTATGCTTGATATTGTGCAAATAAACGTAATTAATGTGGAGCCGATTTGCACTCATGGATGTCTATTCGAATCCTACCACTATACTTCCCAGCATCTCAACTGGAACCTTGCCTTCACAGCCACTCGGTGACCACATTGCCGATGAAGAAAAGATGTGGTCGGGGTATGCCCAGCTCATTACGGATCTGTGGACATATCATGCTCAAACATTTACATAAATACTTCCCGTAATTTTGGATGTCAAACCAGATCCTGGAAACTTTCATTGACGGCAACCTCAAGGATCGGACCATTCATAATATTCTCAAATGAATTCAATCACAAGCCGTCTTTTGGGTGCTCTGATGATTGCAAGTGTTCCTGGAGTCCTGGGAATCACGTCTGCTACTTCTACCTCTGCGTCCACTGCGGTAGCATCAACTTCTACAACCGCATTACCCACCACAGCTGCCTATTTTGTCGATGGAACTACCACCACCTTTGCACATAAGACACTCACGGCAACTGGCACAGATGAGGGTGTGATAATAGTGAAGGAAACAGGAGTGGCACACGTTCTTGATTCCACATTGATCAAAACTGGAAACACTACAATCGACGAAGAAAGCTCATTCACAGACCTCAATGCTGCAGTCGGAATAGAGACAAACGGCACGATATTCATCTCCAACAGCAAGATAATCACCAACGGGCTGAGTGCCAATGGACTGCATACGTATGAGGATGGATCAACGGCTTATCTTTCCAACGTCAATATCCATGCTGAAGGGGATGGCTCTCACGGAATATACACAGGTGGAGGATCTATCTACGGAAATGACTTGACAATTAATACCTACGGCGGCCATGGGAGTGCTATTGCCACCGACCAAGGCGGAGGCTTGATTGAAGTCAGTGACAGCGTTGCCAATACATACGGGGCTCTGTCCGCCCTTGTGTACTCGACTGGCAACATCACCACATCCCATCTATCCGGTGTGTCTGCAATCGCGCCTGTTGCCTGCATAGATGGATCCAATTCGTTCACCCTGAACGATCCCTCTGTCACATCCGGTACTCAAAACAAAGGGGTATTTCAGATTGTGAGTACTGTCGCGAGCAACGGGACTGTGGACACCGCCTATGCATATGTTTCCGGTGGATCTGTTGCGGAGACCAATGGGACGTATGGTGTGCTGTTTGTCGCAAATGTACAAGCGTATGTCTATTTCACGGCGGTGGATATCACAGCAAAATCGGGCATCTTGGCGAATATCACGTCAGACGACCAATTTGGCACATCCGGTATCAACGGAGGGACTGTTAACTTGTTCTTGACTGATCTGAATGTCTCTGGTGATATATATGTTGATGATATAAGCGAGGCCAATGTTTATTTGGTTCGGTCTCACTGGAGTGGTGCTATCAATACGTTGAACACTACGGGTACCGTTTCAGTCCACGTTGATGCAGAAAGTACGTGGACTCTGACTGGTGACTCCAATGTGGGGTCAATTGGCATGGAAGGCAGGGGTTCAAATGTGCATCGGGGACAGTATAATTTGAGTTACGACCGTAAGGCGAGGAGCTAAATTGAGGGTTGAGTAATTAGGCACATAAGGCCCATCTTCGTGCTTTCTTTGAAGATTTTCTTACCATCTTTGCCATTGTGTTGTGTTTTAAATCACCAATCATTTAGATTTTACAGAATTGAGATTACAATTTCGCCTTCTCAAATTCGGTAAGCTTGCGCAGGGGAGGCCCAGCGCGACTTCCATCACCCTTCATATCATAGGCAGCAGAGTTCGCGGGTGACGGGGCCAATCGCCACTTCTCGCGCAGCTCCTTGGGCGCCTTGTTCTCAAAGCAGTCCGCAATATACTTGCCCAGAATCGGCAAGAATTTGAATCCACTAGTTCACGTTAGCAGAGGGGTTCTTTTTTACAGTAGATATCAAATGTGGAAGAAGGAAGCTTACTGTCCGGCTCCACCGGTGGCCACAAAGAGACCTTGAAGCTCCGGGTGTTGATCAATTATAAAGTCACCTTTCGGGGTGTCGGTGTACCAGCAAAGTCGACGATTCATCCATGGTCGGTCGCCAAATTTGGGGAAGAACTGGCGGAGGCCTTGGCGCAGGCCGTCATCTGCATCGTCAGGAAGATATCCCGTCTGGGCGTTGCTGCTTTCAAGCTTGGGCGAGGAGACCGTCCGAGTGACTCCATAGGCTGAAACCGTGACTTCATTTGCGAAACCATACCCATGACGTGCGAGCTTGAGAATGTTGGAGCCCGGAGTAGGCGGGAAACAAAATACTCCGGTGCTCATGTTGATCATCACAGGCGTCGATTCCAAGGATCGGGCTTCTTCAGGTGTCAGTTGAATAAATCCAACGGGCTGTCCGGATGAGGATGCAGCGTGTGCAATATCGAAAAGACGGTTAGTCCATGCACCGGTGCTCACAATAATCTGGGATGCGAGCATGAAACCCCCATTAAGAAGATTGACGCCTACAACTCGGGATCCTTCTCGACGCAAGGAAGCCACGGTCCCGCGAGGTCCAGAGACGATGGATACACCCTCCACACTGCAACGCGAAGCCAACTTCTGGATGCTACCGGCAGCATCAGCCCAGCCACCCCTCCGGTTCAGATACCCATTCATGCCGGACAGCTTCGCCTGGATGTTCGGGTATGACTTCAGCAGTTGCGTGGCATCATTGAGGTCCTCCACTTTTCCACCATTTGCCAGGACTGTTGCTCTGGATTTCTCAATCCAATCGTTCCGGGGAGTCTCGGATAGCAATGCAAATCCAGATTCGAAGTACTCCTCCTTGTAATCTGTCGTCCATCCCTCGTAGGCCTCACGAGCCATCTGGCAGTAGACCGGATCAGCATAGTCGACGCGAATAATGCGCGACAGGTCGACACTGCTTCCGTCTACTACCGGAGGAGCATACCGATCTAAAACAGTGATTTCGGTGTATCCGCGCTGTTTTAGTTCCAACGCAGTCGACAGACCGAAGACGCCAGCGCCCACGATGATGATCGAATCGCCCTTAGAAATCGCCATTGTGCCCAGTTATTCGGAAAAAGGCGGGGAAGTGTAAGCTCAAGAATAATCCGAGAGTCTAAAAGTCATAAATGAAAAACGGTTCAGTACCGGGTTCTTGGCGTCCGGGAAACACGGAAGCGGGCCGTGTCCCGGATAAGCACTACTATACTCAAGATTCTCGGATACATTCATGTGGTATTCAGACTCAGCCAATCTTCGAACGCCTTGTCATAATCCTGCAACTGCAAGAGAAGTGTTTCTCCACCTGCAAAGTCCAAATTTTGGGATCTTGCCAATTCAGGCAAGTCCAACGCGGTCGGCTCCGGACCGGGTACTTGATGCTCAGCCTGCTCGGGAGGGTATGTGACGCATTCGGTCGCGACAGTTTTGTGTCCTGAAATTCCAGCTGATCCAATTAGTGTGAAGTCATGTTCAGTAATCCCATCAGCCGATGATAATCCTAGGTTGCTGGGGGTTTCTTTGGCCAGGATAGGGCCGAACATGTCGCCTGTCTGATCTGGAGCTCTACTTGCATGGGGATAGACTAATATTTTCCACATTAATTGCAAGTTTACAGTCCACTTTGGATCAGACGGTGCTGGTAAGCGAGCATCCGTTGTGCGACTCCCAGGCGATATGCTGCCACGAAGTTGCTCGAGTTGCCGGGCCTAATTAAGACTTAGTACAATCACGACGAATGAAACTCGAGAGACTTCACCTGTCGATCGATATGTGGCCAACGACGCCCCATCGCTTGCAAAAATCGAATGCATTTTTCAAAGCCTGTTTGTGCCTTTTTGCGAAAGCTTTGATCGTCGGTGAAGCTGTGTTGAAGATAAATTGTCGCAACAATGGCGACAGAGTGACCCAATGTTGGATCTGATACCTCGAAGTTTTTCATTTCGAGTAGTTCTAGAAAATGAATTATCCAGCCCGAGTGGAACGTGAGCTGCTCGAATGAGTTGCGGAGAAATGATTGGGGCATCGTTCTCCTAAAATTTCTCAGTCGCATGGAAAGAAGAAAAGGGTGGTTCAATAGACAAGGAATTGCATGCCAGACAATCTGATAGAATAGCCAAGGGCCCCAGTAGTCACGACGTGCCTGTAAATCGGCTGGAGAATGGTCTGGAAATCGACTGGCATGGAGTCGGAATTTCAATGGCATGCAAGTCTCGTGCTCGGTGTGCCAATATGTTATCATCGCATAGTCTGATTGCGGGTACCAGGGGGGGTGTGTGTCATCCCCAGCATTATCAATGGCGTACTTGCAGGCCAATGCCCATAAGTCAGTCGTATGCATGACGCTTGCATTGATACCAATGTCCGACTTGGAATCACTATCACCTCTAGAATACCTTTTCGGTATTAAAGTCTCGAAAGCAGGGGCAACAAGCCCTCCAAGAAAAGTTTTATCAGAGGTTGCTTGAAATGAGCATTGCTGTTGGGGCCCCTGGAGATTCTTGAGCATTGTCACACTGGCATAGCATAGCTTTCGCTCGTCTTGCTCCGTTTCGATGTATTTTAGGAACTCGAATTTCGTCGGCCTGATGTTGCACATGAAATATTCTGCCATTTGTGTATAGAAACCTGCTCGAATCAGGTTTCCATCTTTGTGGAATAGTATCAGTATGCTGCGAATCGTAAATTATGGCTGGGCCCATACCAGTAAACTCCAACATGCTCAGAAGACACATGGTTTGAATTGTTGAAAGCTCCACATTCCCATCCTCGATGCGTTTCATGACCATCTGGCAGGACTTTTCTGTCTTTGTCGTGATATCTTGACAAATCTGGCTGTCCTTGACACCATTTCCCCGAAACCGAAGGCCCAAGGCCTCAATTGAAAGCAAAAGCTCTGGATCCCGGTTACCCAGGGATATTGGAGAAATATTCTGGGGAAACAATGGCAGAGGCTGTGAATTACAGAAAGTCAGATATAATTGAGTTGCTGGTAGGTCCTGTGGGTGGTCTCTGTCACAAGTTAGTAAAACGGCCAATCAGACCGAGGGTTTCCTGCTTACATGAATGAATGGTCGGTAGACAGTGAAGCGATATTTTCTGCTGAATATGTCGAAATGGTTCTGGTATCCGGGGCTCCGGCCTCGGCTTGAGGTTGCTGGCTGCCACTTGAAAGGTCAGATCACAGCCAAAAACGATGCCTGTACAACATACGTAATATAGTCCATGAGCTGCTCAAGCTTGCTCTCGATGCGAGAAACACGATCCTCCTGTAACATGTAAGCTTTGAGAACCAAATAGACATTGTAAAATTTACCATATTTTTTGCAAAATCCGACCCCTCCTCTATTGGCTCGCCGGCATACACGCACTTCTGGCCCAAGCGCTCGCAATGAGAACAAATCGGCTTTTCTCCAGGGCAACGCGATTTCTTGCGGCTAGTGTGCAGTCAGCTTAGAGAGCATGCGATCAACTGAATTGGCTCTGTCTTTCCTACCGGCAAGGCTCACAGGCCTGGCGAGCGCGTTTCGACGGCCGCTCATCTATAGGCGCCATCATGTGTGGACCCAGATCATTCAGGATTAGCAGGTGAGTACGCCCAGTGAAATAATCAACAATTGTTTGGAATGGCCTTGCGAATTATCGGTTCTTATCACAAACGCGGATCGAGAGGAAGGTTGTATAACCTGGGGGAAAAAAGAGCGTGGAGCCAAGTGGGTCAGAGACGGGAAGGACAAACCGCATACATCAAGCCCCTCCAATACCCATAGAATTTGCCAAATCTCTCCGCGAGGATCTCGGGATATCACTTTGTATTAAAAATGTGTCGGTAGTAGTTTACTGATTACATAATTTAAATTCACTTGACAAGGTGTTTGTAAATTTGTTGTGGCCACCATCTTGCCGATCCAATACTTGAGGATGCCCTACGGATCAACTATCAACAGCCAGAGAGGTATACTACTGAGGCTGGGGTATTTGACGTTTTCAAAGTGGATGCCTGGATGGAAGGAGAATTTGAGGATGACGACTTTATTCTGGAAACACGATGAGATTCGCTCCGACTGGCGGAAATAAGACATGAGCCAATGCTACAGTTCAGAACTCAGGCTGGTCTGTTGGACAAAAAAGGGACCCGATGAATGACAAACCAGCCTGTACATATCCTCGATCTTATATAAAATGAAAAGCTATGAACATAACACAAATTCGTCATTTTATCGTCAATATCAACATTATGGGCTGCGTTGTCACTGGGTTATAGATCGGGGCATGGTCACATGACCTGTCATCTACCACCTCTGCTTTCCCCGGACGAGCCACTCGTCATCCCAGTCATTCTTGTTTCCTCCCCACCAGCCATATCCACATTCTCCAGATTCCCCCAACGCTCCATATCCACAATACTCGGACACAAAGAACGCCTGACAAGATGAGCGACGCCTACGAACGTGAGCAGTATGTCACCCCTTTCCCTCTGAGCTGCTGAGGTTGTCCCTGGCAGCTGCCGAGCCAAGACCACCTAGTTTTCATCGTTACCATGTCGCTGACTCCTTTTCTTCAGGCAAAACAATGCGCTCCTCAACTCCCTCTCGTCCAAGGTCTCCGCCCTCCGACACGTAACGATTGACATCCATGACAATGCCCGGGATCAAGACACGATAGATAGCTCGGTATGTGTCACCGAAGAAACAATGATACAAAAGGGCCAAGATGAACTAGCTTAGACCAACAGCTGACACAATTTTCACTACTCAGAACGATGTTTTCTCTTCTCTCTCAACAAACTTGAAGGGCAGCGCCTCCCGGCTGACAAGGATGGCGAAACAAGGCGATACGGTGGCGGTGCTTAAGATCGCTGGCATGGTGATTGGGGCCGGCATCCTTCTCTACATAATCTTGGGCTGGATCTTTTAGATGATCTTCAAATCGCTCTCACTACACTGTGGTGTGACCCGTGGACGACACCATTTTCTACATCCGCTATTATACCCTACGCCGTGGTCGAGGAAGCTCTTGCTGGCTCGAGATGCGCCACCGTCCATTTATTCGACGTTTCAAACAGCATCATCCCATACAACGTCGGGCGCCGAATCCCATACCTCACTTTCTTGGTCTCCGAACGTTCTGTAATGTGCATCTGGCCTGCTCCTTATCTTTGATTGGGGTTAATAGGTCCCAAGAATTCATTGTGTTTGACTTTCCCTCGATTTCGAAAGTCTCAAATCTCTAGATTGATGCTTTAATGACCTGTATACAACACGTGGAGTTTGTTTTTCCGGTGCGACAGCTGCACCTGCATTCTTGTTTCTGGTGCCTTTGTCTTCTATCCCAGTTCTGTGTTACTAGTCCCGCTATCATTACTGAACATATTTCTTGCCCATATTTTTTGTTGTTAGGGCTTCCATTAAATCTGCAATTAATGTGTCAGCAAGTGTATTATTGTGTGAACATGGCTCGTGAACTAGTTGCATGTCACTGTTCAAGTGTCAAAGATCTGCAAGAAGAGGCTTTCCCATTGCGGTACTTCATATGTGCAACACTATACCGACGACCGGATAATCCGTATCATGTTGCCGGAAAGATTAGCTTCTCGGCAGTCTGTATGTACCTAAATAGCTGCCGCGATATATGCCGGACTCGTGGAAGTCGACCAGTGGCAACTTGTGCCGCGTACTCATTCAATTTTAGATCCTGACACGTACATCGGCAGCCATTCTCAGATTGATCAGTCTATAAGGAACGACTAACACGATTATTAACTGATAGCTGCATCAGCTCCCAATCACTGTAAGAACAAACGTATGGAGGTCGGTATCTCCGCCGAAAGTAGTACATTGAATTCATCTTCAATTTTAAAATGCAAGACCACAAATATTGCAAATTGATACCATTTTCCCCATCGAGCAAGCAACACACGACACACCATGGAACATGTGGCGCAACCACATGGCACGATTGGCGGCCCGACAGCGCAAGATTATTTACCCGCTAATGTCTTGGCAGCAGAGATCGACCCGAGCCGTGTCTACCACTTAGTTCCCGTCTAACTGACTCGGCTGGGAGCTCCAAGTATTAAAAAAAATCGCGTCGATCATTAAGGGCCGAAAAATAAAAGTACATGGCGAAAAGGAAAACCGAACTACCGTGATTCGGCATATCATTCTACCGAAGGACCATGCAATACAACTGATGCCCTGACTATCGTCGCACGGGCTCATTGCACTGCTGCCGGAGTAGACGGAGTACTCCGTGTCAATTGACTACTGCCGCGCTCGCTTTGTAGCTGCCGATTCTCGCCGTCAACCCTGTGGCGCCTGAAAGCTCCGTTGTGGGTCGTAGCTATGGGTCATAGCTCCCCGTACGGAGTGTACCCTGGAGTTGCTCATTCTTTGTTCTACTGTATTTGGCGCGTGGGCTATCTTTGACTGACAATTGGTGATTGGTCTTGACTGTCTCCACATCTTGCCGTCGCTGCATTTGCTATCTCTTGAAGCAAGCCGCTCAGGCTGATAAGGCTGTGAGACCTGGCTGGGCGCCAAGAAAAGATTTCACCTCCTATTCTTTGAGCTCAAAGCGTTTCTCCGGTTCTGCTGTCCGGGTCTTTGTTTTTGCAGCAGTGGTAATTAGTAAGGTATCTACAGGGCTATGTCGCTTGGGGTCTAGACCCAGAGATGGGCTTTAAGCTTGAAGCTTGAAGCTCATCTATATTCCATAGATCAACATGATCAAAGGTAAGAGTTTGGAACTCTCCGCTTTTTAATGGAGCTATACAGTAGCTTGTGATATACTTGCATGTTTTAAATTGTATTCAGTTCTTTCTTCCCTCCATACTCATGTTTGGCGAACTAATTCATGGATGACGTGTAGAATGAGACCGTATATAAATCTCTAACGCAATAACATTCCCATATGGAAATGATAAGGACAAGGCAGCATCTATGGATTGGTCCAGATGATGTGAGAGTACCCGCTCACCTCGAAACGAAACAGGATCTGGTTCTGGATTAGTTTCACCGGACTGCTGGATCCAGCGGGTACTCAATAAATGGCCAGGAGAAACTCCGATCTCTTGCAAAAAAAGCTCACCGTCAATGATCTACCGGTGGGTCCCGAACCAAGAAAAATTCAATTGATAAAAAAGAAATTTCATAAAAAAACCCTTAGGACCTTGGAATGCCTAACATTGAAATGCTTGTCAGAAGAGATACGGATCAGAAAATTCAGCATTACCCTTTTTCGTAAATCCACTCCAATTTATCCGGGTCTATGCTGTCATTTCCAAAGATGTATCATCTATGGAAGTTCATATTTTTCAAAAATAGTAACAAGGGAATACAAAATCGCTATCACTCAAAGCCACAGCAACGTAACAAAAGATCTGAAACCGCACAATTTTCAGTTCTAGATCGTCAGGAGTATGTCCGATGGCGACACGGACGCGCAATCGGGCAGAGAAATCGGGAGACAGTCGGGATTCCGATGCAAGCGGGAACGCCCGAGCCTCCCATGTGAAGGGATCCCGACTGTGCCCGTGGTCGGTAGAGCAGGCCGAGACCAGGCTTTTTTTTGGCTTTTGGTTTTAAGGCAATCTCTAGATGGCTTACAAGCACTCTTATCGAAAGTGTAAAGAACCATTAGCCTATAGATGACCTACTGCAGGGGGCATGCAGACGCCACCGTAGAATCTCCGGCAAAGGGTCCAAACGGGGCGCAATGCCTTATCTTCTTCGAGGAGACTATAGAAAATGAGTCTATCGGTGTTCTATACTCCGTACTCCGTACTCCGTAGTCAAAGAATCAAGGAAAACCACCCACGTCAGATTCCAGCCATCTCGTCATTTGTATCCAGGGAACCAGAATGGGTTGGTGTAGCCGGTGAACAGTTTGACACCTCCATAGTGGAGCCCATTGGCGGGATATCTACCATTCGTCAGAGTAGCTCCCGCTCGAACCGCGGCAAGGGACTTCAAGAATAGGTAACTCGGAGAAAAGGAAAAGACAATTAAAGAAAGTCACTGTAGGTGGGGGAGCTTGGATGATAGCACCGGCCAATTGTGAAATCAACCAACCATCCACTTGGTTACAAGCCAGTCACAGATCAGCTGTGTGCATGCCATGTCCACATGGCTTTCCTCAGGTGTGATTGTGATAGCTGACCCCTACCATTATTTATATCTTATGGATCTTACAGGCTGCGCCTCTTGGTGTGACTGTGTACTGTACTGTACTGTAGCCGGAGAAGACATCCATGTCATAGGCACCGGCTAAGATCAATCCGATTACCTGATGATCAACATAGTCTCGACCATAGGCCTCAAGGGACAGTGCACAGACAATAAAGTATCTAGGATGTGATGTGTGTTGCGTTTCACCCTGGCGGAGTCACTATTTTCTGCAGAACCTGCATTTGAGTGGAGTGGACTGCAGACAGAATATACTGTAACGTAGTGTAACATGCATGTTATGCATCTCAGGCACGATCGTTCCAAAAGAGGATCGATCGCGGGAAGGGACGATCCCGAGGTTATGTACTCTCCGAATGGCGTGATGGATTCTGGGTAAACGAAGGCCCCCCGGCTAGAAAAGGTGAATAGCTTATCAGTTGAAGAGTGGATAAAATGATAAGAAAATTCGAATAAATAAAGGAAAAAAAGATTAAATGTCAAAATCACATACAGTATCAATACTATTAATGTGATCTTTCATATGATCCCAGAGCTGACGTAAAAGACACGGGGCTTACGATTTTACACTTTCCACTTGAGGGGAGATTTGAGCTGAATTTCTTTGCTCATTTTTCCATTTCTTTTTGAGAGTATTTTTCTCCTAAAATTCCCCCTCGTTTTCCCGAACTGTTCCCCTATTTCAATATTCATGGTTTATCGGCTAGCTTAGTCACATCATCTCCGTCCTTTATCGCCACCCAACTCTACAACCGGAAACGGCACATCTCCACAGTTTAGTGGGACCCGTTTGGTCGGACCGGCCTGGCGATTCTGGACATTGTCCGGTAGATCATAGAGCGTTTTCGCCTGGGAAAAAACCTGTCATAACTTTGTTATTCTTCTTCCCTTCTGCCATTTGACCCACGATATTCTCCTTACGGTTAAATCATTCGTTTTGCCATCGTGCACATTTTGCTTTTCTAACTACAGCGACTGCCCCGATAGCCCTGGCGGCCATATCTCGAAATGGCTCTCAGCTTCTTTAGTGGCGGCGGGAGCGCAAGCAATGCCAAGTATTTCGACATCCGGTATGTGGAGTTGAATCGCCAGTGTCTGGGCAGGATATCGTTTTCTAACAGGGTTCCAGATTGGACGAGGACTATATCGTTTTTCGTGGCGGCGAACATGAGGCTGCCAGCGCTCACTTGAAGGGGACCTTGGTGCTATGCCTGTCCGAGCCTCTCGCGATCAAACACATTCGATTGGAACTGACCGGCATGTCCCGCGTCTGGTATGTTGGGGAACTAGAAAGACGGAAATCGGAAGTTTAAGCTAACAGAGTCCTAGTTGGCACCTACCATCCAGCTCGACCGCCGGCGGCCGCAAGTCCTGGAGAGAACGAGTATTCTACGATAAGACATGGAGATTCCGGGACCCCGGCAAAGGAAAGACTGAAATTCTGGCGGCGGGCAACTATGAATACCCCTTCGATGTCGTCCTCGAGGGTTCCATGCCAGAGAGTGTGGAGGGCTTGTCAGAGACTTGGGTCATGTACCGCTTCAAGGCCGAGATTGGACGCAAGTATGCCAAAGACATTGTGGCACGCAAGCCCCTGCGCATCATTCGAACACTTGATCCGAGCGCACTTGAACTTTCCCACGCTATGGTAAGTCGAGCCCCCTTTTTTTTATCTCTAAGGTGGGGGTTGAGCGGGGTACTGACTATGACGTTCCTAGTCGGTGGATAATATTTGGCCGAACAAGATCGAATACTCCATCAGCACACCGACCAAAGCGGTTATGTTCGGGACGTCGATTCGAGTGGATTTCAAGTTGATACCCTTGTTGAAGGGCCTGCGGATCGGACAAACTACGTCACAGTTGATCGAAAGTCACGACCTCACTCTGAACCCAGAAGACCCCGACTCTGTTCGCAATACCTACAAGATTACTCGCACCATTCTGACAGATGAGTACGATGTGGATGAAGACCGCATCGAGGTCATCGACGAGGCCGCAGAGGGATATCAATTTACCCGCTATCTGGATATGCCGTCAACGTTGACCCGGTGTCTGCAAGACACAGACACCAAGGGCATCAAGATCCGCCACAAACTGAAATTCCGCATTCAACTCCACAACCCTGATGGGCACATTAGCGAAGTAAGTTAAGAAGTAAGTCGCATAACAATATCACAGCTAACGTTCGCATCAGTTACGTGCTACGCTCCCCGTCTCGATCTTCATCTCCCCCAACGTCGCCCTGGATGACAGCAACAATATTCGTGACTCATCCGCTCAAACCGCCCACTCCGCTCACCAACGACGAGCTGCAGATGAGTTTGCTGCTAACCAGGCACCTCCTCTATATGGCGAACACCAGTTCGATCAGCTTTACAGCGAGGTGGATCCCAACGGTTACCGTACTCCTGGCCCCGGCAGTGGACCGAACACCCCATTCGGTCCTCTCAGTCGCAATGTTTCAATCGATAATCTGGCCTCCATGAATGCTTTGACGAACACCGATATCTCGGCCTCCGCCTTGCACAGCCGTCTTTCGAGCCTGAACAATGCCGCCCGCATGGGTCACCTGTCACCCAACGAGTTATCACTCGATTCCACCGCGGAGAGCCACCCCAATTCACGACAGCTGAATGTTCACTTCAATGACTATTTTGGACCATCGTCTGGTTCAAACTCGCACAGCCCAAGCAGCCCTGAGCTCTCTCGCCGAACTTCTGACGAGGTTGACCATGAAAACATCCCATCGGGAATGGCGACCCCCTTCCACCCTCAGTATGCCGAGGTGGAGACTCTGAGCCGGGTTCCCAGCTACTCAACTGCGGTGCGTGCCGCCGTGGGTTCGTTCGATTCATGCCTCCCCGACTACAACGCCGTCATCGCGAGCAGCCTGCCGACGCTCCAATCTCCGCAACAGGCATACCTTCGAAGTGGTCGAAACAGTGGCCGGGCCAGCGGGATCTCTACACCAATCGAGGTGAATCGTCCCGGCTACTTCCACCCAAACGCCAATGCTGATGATGCCGAACGCAGACTCCGTTTAGTTCAAGCCCGCGCTAGATAGTGTGAGAGGCCACCATCATCCCGACATTTTCCTTCCACCTCTCTCCGCCTTCTCACACAAAAAAGTTATCTCTCCAGTGCTGGACATTGGAGCTCCTCATCTACCTTGCTCTTCTCTCTCTCTCGGAAACCATGTGCCACGTGAGACTTTGATTATTTCCAGCATTCGACAGACATGTCTTCACCTCTATTTCTCGGCGTTCGGGCAACATTAGACAGGATTGGGATTTCTCATAGACGGTTTCATGACACTTGCTTCTTTACGAGCCAGCTGTGCGGGACCTTAACCGCAGCACGAGTTACGCACCAATGCCGATTTTTTAACTATCCAGCTTCCTGTACTTTAATTTCTGTCATCTTCAAACCTACGGGTGGTTTTTAGGTCTGGATCATTATATGAATTATTTTTGCTTCACTTTGTGTATGATCCTATTACCCCATTATCCCGATCTAGTAAAATCCACTGTAGATCATTAGAACTGTGCTCACCCAAGGTTGATAATGTGATTGTTGGAATGCAACCTCGTGCCCGCATTCGAGCCAACACCGGGTCTGGGAAGAAAGCTTGGAAAGGGGTCCACCTGTGGCGTTTAGTCCCAAGAACCTGGTTTCAGGTCCGGTATAAAATATACAATTGAAAAGTAACAAGCTTAAGTCGCAGGGTTGATCAGTTTTAAACTTTTACTTTCAAATTAAATCCAATCAAGTGTATCGTTGGGCATAATCTGCGCCACAAAATGCGGGCAATGACTTCATCGGTTAGATGCGAACTCAGTTAAGAATGCGGTCATCCTTCTCTCTGTAAACTACTTCTATCGTGCAATCCTACTTGACCCACCAAAGATTTTGATTTTGCGCGGCTACATTCCACAACTAGATCGGTTCTAGACTAGCGTTACTACTCCCGGTTCTCCTCAGCCACAGGAGCCACAACGCATACAACTCCCGCATCCCGCATTTTCCATCTTCCCAGGTCTTGAACGAAAAGTTTAAGGTGTCACATCTCCATTTACGTGGTTTTCTGGTGGTTGATTCTCCAGCTCGGTTTCCTCCACCTCCCCACCTCTTATCCGTTGTCCGCCGCCTTCCGACATGTCGAGCCCCGTCGAGCACAAGCTCCCCCAACGATCCGGAACTGTCAGCAGTGGCTTTACTCGCCGTGCCTCTTTCAGTGATGATGAGGCTATTCCGGACACCGATAGCAGCGAGGTATGTCCAATTGCTTCACTGGAGATCCCCGCTATTGGGGTTACGAGTGACGACCCCGCGATGGTGTTTGAGGGGCTAACATCTCGCTTCTTTGTTCTAGACTAGCAACCTTCTGATTGAGCGTCTTCGTGCATGGAAGCACATGTGTGGAAACCTCGAGGAATATGTCTCGACTACCGCAAAGTTGTCTAAGTCTCAGTCAAAGGACCATGAGAAGATCCTCAAGGTTGGTGTGGGGTGTTCGTGTTCCCCGAATTCAAGTTTTTAAGACTGACGAGCAACTGTGGCGGAATAGACTGTCAGTCAGCCATTGAAGGAGGCTCATCACTTCAGCCAGTCTGAGGGCGGCATGGCTGGCCTCTTCAATAACATGCGCAACAACTCCCAGGTACGGATTCACTAAAGACAAACTGAATCAATTACCTGGGCCCTAACCAATGCCTCTTACAGGGAATGGTCAACATGTACCTCGAAACCGAAAAGAACCTGACTGCCACCGTCCTCCCAACCCTCGAGCGTCTCCACAAAGAAATCAAGAATAAGTCGAAGGAGCTCAAGACAGGAGCAGCCAAGGGAGCCAAGGCCGTTGACAAGGCTCGCCAACTGACTCAGAAGCACATTGAGCTTCTGGGCCAGCATGCTGCCTCACACGACTCTGCCATGAGCACCAAGATCGAGCAAGCGCACGACCCCTACCTCCTCAGGCGCCAGATCAGACACCGCCTCAACAAGCAGGTGACGGAGGAGAACAACCACCGCCAGGACATCCTCACAGTGCAGAACTCCTTCCAGCAGTTTGAGGCCCACGTCCTACAAACTGTCCAGGCCGCCCTGGAACAATTCCACCAGATCATGGGTGGACAACTCGACCGTCAGCGCGCCATGTACGCCGACGTCCTCGGAGCCGCCCAGCGCATCCCACCAGACTTTGAATGGATCAACTTCTGCGTCAGCAACGACGCCAAGCTCGTGAACCCCGACTCCCCACCCCGCGATTTTGCCAACATCACCTTCCCCAACCAAGAGCACCGCTCCACCAAAGCTCTCCTCGAGGGATCTCTCGAGCGTCGCTCTCGAGCTGTCATCAAGGGATATAGCTCAGGCTACTATGTCCTGACACCCGCAGGCTACCTGCATGAGTTCAAGGACGACGATGACTTCCGCCGTGATCCAAGCCCAGAGATGTCGCTGTACCTCCCTGACTGCATCGTCGGCGCCATCGATGGTGTCAAGTTCACAGTCAAGGGCAAGGATATTTCCAGCAATGTGGTTGGCAATGCCTTCCACACTAATACCGAGTTTAACTTCAAGGCATCCACCGCTAGTAATGCCGAGAAGTGGTGGTCTGTTATCAAGGACTCCACACGCGCTGCTCCTGCTGCTGCTGCTGCTGCTGCCGCCGCCGTTCCTGCTGCTTCCACCCTGACCTCCCCCATTACGCCGAACGGCTCCACGAGCCCCGTTAGCAGCCAGACTTCTGCACCTGCCGAGAAGGCGGCCGAGGCGGCGAAAGATGCCCAGTCACCTGGTGCGGACGTGAAGACTCCCGCCGCCACCACGAAGCCTCTTAGCCGCGTTACTAGCTCGGGAAGCTACTTCACAGGACCCACCGGTTCAGCTACAGAGAAGTCCGAGAAGTCCTAAATGATCTTACTTGAATGGTATTTGGGTCATTGATTTGGTCTATGCGTTCCCCCAATGCATTGCCAGCTATCATTTCATTTCGTTTTTCACTTCTTGTTTTGTTTTTGGAATCATTTAAATTGCTCGTTAGACCTGAGCGCGCCCTGAGTCAATTCAGCTGGTTCTTAGTTACTAGTGGGTGTACCTTTTGGAGATATATATTGACCTAATAGTTCGCAAATACTATGATTTTGACGATTCCCTACAAACCTGATCTCCATTTCCAGCCCTTGGATTTCCCGTTTTATACAAGCGCATATCCCTCGCCGTTTTTTGCTCATTGTCCAGGGTACCTAGATACGCATTGAAGGTATCTACAGCGGGGTGCTGTAGATGCATGGTAATGATTTCCGAAGCTGGCCGACGATATTGGTTCGAGGTTTGAAACGGCCCGATCCGTCGATTGTTTGTGCTGAACTTCCAAGGTTGATATGCACATTATCTGGAATCAAGACGGGCACAAGTGCATTATGAGTCTCGTGCACGTGTGTCTGAGGTGACCGGGGCTGCCTAAGGGTCTCACAATACTCCCTTCCAGGGTTTAGGTCGTTCAGTAGCCTTGTCGGCTACTGAACGAACTACAGTGCTGCCACAAGTGCTTACATTGCATGCGAGAGTTTTTCACAATTTTACATCCATTGTGTAATTGAGCTGATTAGTAATTGTCACACGCTTTGACCACTAGTGGTGTGCTGACCAAGCCTCTGTCTTGGTCAGCCACACTGAATTGTCACCCCACACTGAATTGTCACTTTTTACACTTCTTAAGCTTTTCCACGGTCGCACCTTCTATATCTATGGTATAAAGTGGTTTTCCATCATCTCCCATGACCCATCCCTCGAAGTCCTCGATTTCGAGGTTTTGGTCTGATCTTTGAGGAATTGAGACCGAATCTTGCGCAGCGGCCCGGAGCATGCGCATATGGTCTAATCTTTTCTCGTCTTCATCACGCTTCCAAATTCGCCGGTTGGCATCTAAAGGTGTTAAAGCAGTAAGGCTAGATAGCTGTTTTCGAGTCCTTTTAGTCTGAATTGGACATTGACGAGCTTGAATCGAGAGTAATTTGCTCTCAAGCTCGTTTGTATATGCTGTGTTGATCCGCTGACCTGCCTGGTAATGCTGGAAGTCCCGTTTTAGTCGTTTAAGCTCTTCGGTCTGATCTTCGATTTGGTCTGATATTTTTCCAATGCGTTTCTCGAGTTTATAGCCTATATGATTAAGCTTTTCGACTGTCTAAGGTGGTGAATCGATAGGTGAAGATTGTGGTTCTGGTGTATGGCCTAATAACTCGAGAATTGGGTCGTTTTGGTGCCTTTCGTCCCATCTTTTTTGGATCGGTCCGATCACAATATTAGGGTTAAAAGGCCAGATTCCAGTATCTCGAAACGCGCTTCGGATAATACGTGGGTTAATTGCCTTTTCTCGAATTAAGGTTATATCCTCAAGGAATTACCGCTTTGCCGAATCAGGTCGGAACCATGTATTCGTAAGCGAATTTTCCTTCCGGAAATGCTGTTTTAAGCTTAGAAATGGCTTTTGGTCTAAAGGTTGAGTAAAATGTGACGTATGGGGTCGAAAGCTAATTGTGATTATATCGTGTTTCTCGCAAAAATCGAGGAATTCGAAGGTTAGATGGGACCCGTGCCCATCAAAGAAAAGCACCCGTTTTCCATTAGTCCGATCTTTTGTATTCTCATGGAAAATATGGAGCCATTTAAGGGCAATCAGATCGGACGACCAGCCAGTCAGAGAAACTTGAATATTATAGCGCTGATTAAGCGCTGGGTTATCGCGGAACCAGTCTTCTATATGCGTCTGACCTTTAAAGATCAGATATGGGACCATAGACTACCCATCCGCGGCAACACACTCGATCGAAGTAACAATTTGACCTCGATCTTTCGCAGTAAGCTTTTCTGAGCTATATCGGTATCGTGTCACGACCTTCTGGGTACGTCCTTGACCTAATTGGAACCCCGTTTCGTCAAAATTATAGATATTCTTCGGACTAATATCTTTAATCCAACGTCCAACGTGCTCAAACCAGGTTATAAGGCGTGAGATATCCTCTGATTCGAGCCTCTTTCTGTCCATAGGCTTTTGTTTAATCCAAAAGAAG
Source organism: Penicillium lividum (assembly GCA_028828245.1). Taxonomy (NCBI): domain Eukaryota; kingdom Fungi; phylum Ascomycota; class Eurotiomycetes; order Eurotiales; family Aspergillaceae; genus Penicillium; species Penicillium lividum. The sequence goes on from JAQJAG010000002.1 coordinate 2,376,907, forward strand.
CCTTCTAGAAGACGTCGGACGAATCGACTCGACCACATTTTGCTAACCGGAGCTTGACCCGACTGTGCTAAAATGGAGTTTGCGCAACGCTCGATCTCTTGGAGCGTGCATGGAGCCCATAGATCATCAAGCTGCTTTATATATCGGACTAAAGCAGCTTCTTGTACGAAATCGAGGGCTCGGTGGACCGATCTTTTGACCTGAGGTTTTCCGAGGTTATGGAACCGGCGAAGAAGCGTCCGATATGGAAGGTCAAATGACCGGGCTAGCTCCTTTATATTAGCCTCGTTTTGGTCGGATATGGTTGCCAGGGCGCGCTGGTATCGAGTTTCGAGTTCGGACGACATATTTAACGTGTTCTGGTCAAGAGATGGGGTGGAAAGGTAAAAAAGTGACAATTCAGTGTGGGGTGACAATTCAGTGTGGCTGACCAAGACGGAGGCTTGGTCAGCACACCACTAGTGGTCAAAGCGTGTGACAATTATCCCCTCTTCACAGTCAATCTAGAAAAAGTTAATTTCTGCAGAATTGTCAAGAAACCATGCGAGGCGTAATGTTGATCGGCAAAACTAGTCTACTTGAACCTCATCGGTCTGTTTGTTCTTTGCAAAGAACGAGACCCGCCGGTTTCAGGGTCCGGAGCAATTCTATTCATGCGATCTCTGCTGCTTACCCCGCTTGGCGGATCAGAGCATGCGTTTTCAGCCCATGTACCTGACATACGGGCGCTATAACCGACGAGCTTACACTCGTGATAAATTGAACAGTATACATTTGGAGCTTAGCTTACCTGAGCATAGTGTGAACAGTTCTTGCCATGGCTTCATTTATGTGATTGATGGGAACGTTCCAAGTTTTGCTATACTCTGAAATTCGAATCACAGGGAGGCTTCCTTTCTTTGAAGCTTTCTCGATGCCAATGTGATATGGCTGACCACGATGAGCTGAAAATGCACGACAAGGCTTACAATTACCTTGAAGTTAAGCTTGGCTCAGCAAGGCTAAAATTTTGGTAGATTTAGCCGATAGTCAAATCAAGAGCTTGGTAGATGGATAAAATATCCCGTATAAATAAATGCCTATTTCCTCGCACCTACCTACTGTCATAATCAATATTTGAAGCATTCAAGTCATCCGAGTGTTGCTAGTTCTGCCGGTCTTCATTTCCCACGTTTCCCACTATTTCTAGTTCACCTCAACTCAAAAACATGACGACTCCTTCTCAATATGCTGGTCTAGCCGCTACCTGGACCTTGCAAACAGGAAAGGCGCCCCCGACTGAGAGCATCTTTCTACTCGATAGTGGATCTGTCGAAGCCGTCTATCAGCCTGATCATCGAAGCAAGGTTGATGACAGGGATATCATGGACGGCGGCAAGTATCGCTGTGAGTATAATACGAATCTATCAAGGCCAATCATCACATTAAAAGCTAACAATATTTTGTTAGCGATTGTCAAGTTGGAAATGTCTTACGAGGGATCACCTGCCGGAGCGGAAATGGCATCGATGGGTACAGGTTGGCTGATCCGCCCAGATCTCCTCGTGACTGCTGGACACTGTGTTTATGATCATTCCCAGGGATTTGGTCGAGTAAATACTATGCTCTGTCATATTGGCTATAACGGTCGTGACTCTTTGAGATCTCCCGATGTGCAGTCTCGATTTGCGAAGAAGATCGTGACCACTGGCGAGTGGATTGACAGTCGGGACAACCGTCATCGCGATGTTGCCTTTGTGCAGCTTGATAAACCATTCACAGGTAACCTTCGGTTAATTTCATTCGCACCAACTCCTATGAAGGGCCGTGAGATGATCGGTGTTGTTGGATACCCGGGTGATTATCACCTTGAGGATGGCGATGGCATTGACGAGATCGGTGCCCAAATGTATGAGCTGTTCCAGGAAATCGAATATGACCGACAAGAGAACGCATTGAAGATGCTGCAATATCGTCTGTCGACCTTCCGGGGTGAGTCAACGGCTTTTAATGTTATACCAACTTCGGCGAGAATAGTTGACTGACCATATTTACGTAAAAATAGGGCAGTGTGGATCTCCGGTCCTCCGCAAGAAGACTCCCCAGATATCCATTGGAGCTCACTGCTACGGTGGAGAAGATAAGAATTCTGCCAGCCCTATTGGAGACCAGGACGGAATCGACTATAATGTCTACATCTCGACCTTTCGTACATCATACCCAACGGTCAAAGATGTTTCTGGTGTCACCTTCGTCGATCCCCGCCCTCTGCCTGTAAAGGAGCCTGGATTTCCATCTCCAGGTTCCACACCTGAAAACGAGGAGGCCTTCTTCGATGCTTTCAAATCCGTGGCTGCCATCACTCCTCAGATTGGGAGAGTCCATTTACAAATGGTTTCTCCGCTGCTTGGGCCTCTCGCTGGGCCTCTGTCTGCTATCGCCGGCGCTGCCCTTTTTGCTGCCGCTAATGCTGCTGGTGCCGAGTTGGGTCCTGGGAATATCCCAAAAACACCCCAGGGAAAAACTGAACGTGCTATTCTAGCGGAGGCAACACTTCAGGCTATCCTCGGACTTCACGACCCGGAGCTGGCAGACATAATCTTGACAGGCATGAAAGTTAATTACCTCGAGTTGGCATCCGATATCACTTACATTGCACCCAAGATGACTCATTTACTGAAGGATTCTGCACTGAGACTTGCTGTCAGCCAAGATTATCTGAGGAAGGTCGATAATATGAGGCTTGGGACTCGCAGACCTATTAGGCAATATGAAACAGAATCTGTCTCTGAAATTGACGCGTCTCATTCTCCGTTTTTGGAGGCTCTACTTCAGCCAACCAGACCTATCGACGGCGAGGAATTTTTCTTTGATGGTCTGGGTCCCACACTCCGTCACGGCGCTAGGGAGATCTCGCCGTTTGTGGGAATGCAGGCCAGGATTAAATTGCAACAGCTAAATGACGCTTTCGCACAGCATGACAGAGACAGGGTGTCCCAAACCTCGTTCGATGATAGGAATGATGACATGGCTACCACCTTGCTCAACAAGCGGGCTATTCTCGCAGAGGCAGCTCTTCGCTCGGTCATGAATTTTGACAAGCTTAACCTTGCCCGAATCTCTGAGACCGAGACGAAGTTGAATTTTGGCCTCGAACGGTTCTTTGATGGCGTCAAGTCCACGGTGCAGGTTATAGGCAGTGCGGTATCCAAAGTTTCTCCAAAAGTCATCAACGCTTTTTTGCCAATCATGGCAGATGCCTTGGGTAAGGACTCTACAAAGAGCGGTGCCCTTTCGCCGCCACCGCAACGCAAAGAGCAAATATCCTTTACTGATCGAGTCAAGCCTGTTGATCCTGTTTTGAGTGTGAGTGCCATCAAGAATCTTGCCCCCGCCAAGGATTCTTCCATCGCATCCCTGGACAATTCCAATTTGGAGAAATTTAAAGCGACTAATGTGGATGGACTCATCACAACCCGCAATCCTGACTTCTTCAAGCCCCTCAAGGAGCGTCAGGAGCATGATAGGGATGATATGGATGGCCGCATCACCACCCGCAATCCTGACTTCTTCAAGAAGCCTCAATAACAGGGTTCTGATCATGTTGTTTCCTTTACTGTAACGGCCTTCCCGAGATCTGTCATCTCCGATTTTTTTCAAACTTGATTAGTTACCATCCATAGTATTCATTTGATTCATTACATTATCATACAAAGCATATCCTTTGCAATCTAAAGAACTTTTGAAAGCTATTCCATCGTTTCTAACTACCGATTCCTAAGGTGGTTATTAATCATGGTAGTATACTTCAAGAGTTCATTGGATAAATGATACAACAAATAGTTGAATTGCTTGAGACACCTTCCGCTTGCTAAGATTGCTAAGGAACACCCAAATTCGTAAGGTCATGTATTTAATACACTGGTGGAAATATTTGAAGGGATCGCAGTACTCTGCAGATCGAGTGTATCCTGCAAGCTCCAAGATCGAGTCTGTTAGGATGTGCAATGTGTGATTTATCAAAAATCCTCCGGACTCTCCAAATCATGCAACTTCTGCCCAAGGAATCGACCTAGGGCAGCACATTTCGATTCCAACGCCAGTAGCACGGAAGGAGAAGCGGATAGGTTGAGACTGGCGAGACGTGCGAGATCGGCACTGCGGTCGATCTCATGTTGGGCATCAATGGTGCCGTTGCGTGGTGGATTCGGGGACGGTGTATCACCTTGAGTTGCATCTGACGTGGCGCCATTGCCGGCGGATGAGTCTGCCGAGGCCCCACTGTCGGGTAGATGTTCAGGATCGGCACCGTTTGGTATGGTCTGATCGATTTTGTTTGGGCCGATAGCGGCCAGTAGAACTTTGTCAGCGAGGCGAGTCACCACTGCCACGGAGTCATCGAGCTCGAAGACGATGGAGCCCACGTCGCCTAGTGACATCGACTGAGCTGTGACGTAGGATGATGGATGGCTGGCAGGGTTCACACCGGTGAGGTTTCCACTGGACGCGGTCTTGGCATAACATGTATATGCGGCACCATAGGTTGCGCTGAGATTGCGGAGTTGACGGGATGGAAGGGTGGAAGCATGGGCGAATACTGCGCCGTTAGTTGAGAAGACACTATATACACCAGGGTAAGCTATGAACAGGGTAACGGCATGAGAGCGGAAACCGTACAGCATTGTAGTGATCTCTGGTGGGCAGAGATTATCCTCCAAGAGGTCGCCCAGCGCCTCGGAGTCTAGCATCTTGATATCAGGTAATTCGGGGAGCATGGTGTCGGTGGCAGTCTGAACGGCCGGGGTATTTATTTCGAATTGGTCCTTTGTGTCCTTCACGGATTGCCGTTGGGTCTCCACAGCCCAATCCTTAGGTGGGGAATAGGAGCAGTCCTCCGGAAAGAAGAAGCAGTTGTCCTGAAAGTCCTCGTCGTCGTGATCGTACTCGATGGGTTCGTCGGAGGAGGGGAGGAGGTTCTGCGCACACTGCACGTGAGAGCGAGCCCAATATGGAAGATACGAGTCGTGGGGCGCAAGGTCGGGTTTAACCGCAAAGTACTCGGAGACTGGAAGCGGTTCGAATTCAGCCATCTTCAGACCCATGGCCAGGCAGATACGCGCACGCGCGGGAACGGGAGACGGTGCCTCCAACGAGATTCGAGTAGGATAGGGCAGGAAAATATGGTCATAGCTGGGACTAAAAAGGGGGGATGTGGGCAGGATGGGAAGACTAAACGCCTTTGGCTCTTGTTTACTTTTGTTCTCCCTGACTCAGAGCTCCTGGTCTAGATGACAAGTCACGATAATTCCCGCCGCACCCGGTGGCACAAAGCCAAGCTCGGGGGATTGACGGGGACTTTTATACGTGCCAGGATAGGTTTGGAGTCATGCGATGCCACGAGGCTCCGCGAACGCGCCCCGGCTGGGGCGCCACGATCATCGAGTAGAGAGCATGGGGGATGGAGGAACGTGGGCATAATTGAGACGATGATTGGACGGTGAGAAGGCGAACAGGAAGGAATTAGGCAACAGATGCAGGTGTGCTAAGCGCGGGAAAAGGAAGAAATTCGAAAAAAGCAAAGAGAGCAAGGGCCTCAGAGCGTTCCATAGAGGCATGGGGTGACAGGCCAATGGTAGGCAACGGACGATCCATTCAGGGCGGGGGTGGGCTTGGGGATGATGCGGAGTGCAGAGAAGGAAATGTTTAAAGCACGAACCTGGCCTGTGCGATATGTTGCCCAAGTGGATATCCTTGGTTGAGAGGAGAAGTCGAGGAGAAAGGTTGATGATCCGCAGATGTTGCTTTACCCGCGGGGGAGATGTCAAGCTCCACATAGAATTTTGGATCTAGACTCAAAGCGGTAATTATCCTCAATATTAGACGATAGCATCATGTAATTATGTACTTTGTAGACATTGCCATATTTTACGATAAGGCTACGTAACTTAGATGAGTCCTTAATTATCCCTAATTATTTCTCAGGTACTTCACGCGGACGTACGTAGCACCGATCGGTTGTCCTTCAATGTATCTTGAGCGTGGCGCAGTTTACAGTATGTATTGACCAGAAGCTCAACAGGATAGGTCACTATAACAGTCGCATCATGTACTCCCACGTCATGCGGGGGAATTAGGGACAGGCAGCGCCGATCCACCAAAACAATGCCTTAAACGCTCCAGAATGTGGATACATTTCTCTCGCGACTTATATGTTTCATCTTTTGTCAACAATTTGCCTCTAAGTCCAATATGCAGCATATGAGTGACTACATCGCCAGTCACTTTAAACAATAGTATTATATTGATCAAGAATACTGCATTTTCGCAGAGCGTTAGCTAACAAGAAGATCAACTCTAACTTAACTAGTTAGTTAGTCATCAGGTGCTTACAAATCCAATGATTACTCAGCGTTAAAACGGCGCCCCAACTAGCTATTTTGGGCCATTTTGGAGTCATTTTGGAGTCATGTTGGCGTCAGGGAATCTTGATTTAACCCCACTTTCGGCTTCCCCTCCGGACAAAACGCTAAGTGATGAGGTTTCCCACATCAAATTTATCTCGAAAGGTCCTCACATCTCGTTTTGCTCAAGTTGGTAATATAGCGATTACCCCTGATATTGTGCAGCCAATCATACTAACAGATGTAGCTACACGATCTTACACTATGGCTACCGATCCCTCCACCTATAAGTTGAACCGTTCGTGATCCTCCCCATTCACAGCTTCGCCCTTCGGCATTAACACAATGGCTCTATAGACTCCATGATCCGGGTCAAGGACCCAAAGCGATCTGTTGAGTTCTACAAGTTCCTTGGCTTGAGTTTGATCAAGAAGATGGACTTCCCTGAATGGGGTTTCTGTAACTACTTCATGTCCTACGATGGTCCCAAATCGCTGCAGGGAGAAACCCACTTCACCGACCGCAACGCCAACATTGAACTCACCCATAACTACGGCACCGAGAACGACCCCAACTACAGCGTCGTCAATGGTAACACCGAGCCCCACCGGGGCTTTGGCCACCTTTGCATCTCGGTCGACAACATCGCGGCCGCCTGCAAGCGCATCGAAGATGCCGGTTACCCCTTCCAGAAGAAGTTAACTGAGGGTCGCATGCGTCACATTGCTTTCGCCAAGGATCCTGATGGCTACTGGGTGGAGATTATTCGCCGCGGCGACGAGGATGTCGGCACAACCACCGACCCAGCCACCTACCGTCTCAACCACACCATGATTCGTGTCAAGGATGCCGAGGCAAGTCTGAAATATTACATAGAATCCCTGGGCATGACACTCCTCCGCACTAGTGAGAACCCGGAGAACAAGTTCAACTTGTACTTCCTGGGCTATCCTAAGTCCAACCCCGAGATCAAAGAGGGTGCCCGTAATCCCGTTGCTGAGTGGGAGGGTCTACTAGAGTTGACCTGGAACTACGGCACTGAGAAGCAGGAGGGCCCTGTTTACCACAACGGTAACACAGAGCCCCAGGGATTCGGTCATATCTGTAAGTTCCACCGTGCGATCCTTCTGTAATAGTCCGGCTTAATCTCATCCTCTTTTCCCTCAGGTATCACTGTTGATGATCTCACTGCTGCTTGTGAGCGGTTCGAGTCACTTGGTCTCTCCTTCAAGAAGCGCCTGACCGATGGTCGCATGCACAACGTCGCGTTCCTTTACGATCCCGATCAGTACTGGGTCGAGGTGATTCAGAACGAGCGCATCAAACCCTCCGCTAACTGGTAGAGATGAGATAGAGATTGAAAATATCTCCGGTCATACATAAAGACATAAAGAAATATTTGGTGTATATAGTTTTTGATATGTTTCAAAATCAAAACAAAATCGAAATCCAGACCCGAATCGCCTACATACTATGTAAAAAGCCCAAATTCCGTGGGGCTGTAGCTTATCATCTCGCGTGTCATAGGCGGATGCAGGTGGGCCCTTCCCCCGCCCCCAAGAAACGAACATTCTGCTGGTCCAAACCTTCTTGTCAATTCAAATCAAACATATATAAAATTGATCGATATGCTTTTCACGAATAATTAGCTGATACGCTACACCGGTTGAAGTCTCTTTGATAAATGACAGTGCTGACAGCACTGCTACGTTAACCGCCACCCCCACACTTAGAAGTTAGACTCGGCACAGATCCCGAAACCTGGAGGGAAACCTCCGAGAAAAACCTCAACATGTCGCCCGATCCTAACAAGCCGAAAAAGGCACCGAGGAAACACGTCACAACAGCCTGTGTACCTTGTCGCGAGAGTAAGATTCGGGTGTGTATCTTTCCTCCTTTCGCGCAGGGATTGGCGATATCTAATTGTCCTTGCAGTGTGACGGATCCGCGCCATATTGCCAGAATTGCCAGCGCAAGGGCAAAGATTGCAAATACCAACATGGCGATGATAAACGGAAGTAAGTAAGGATCTGAATTCGACTTTCCATGCATGCTTTGGAGCCTAGTGTGATGGTTGTGCCTAGTGTCACGGGCGGGCAGATATTCGATTACGCAATCCCAAACAATAAGAAACCGTGCATGGCTAATCATTTCATCAGGGTGTCTCTCCGAGCCGCTACTGAGCTGTTTTCGGCTAGAATAGATCAACTATGCCAGTTTATTCATGATCAAGGGTTGGAGCCCCCCTCCATGGACCCCGAGGATGAGGCCGGTATGGACAGGGTACTAGACACTCTTCAAATCCCACGTGGGGTTATGAATAGTAAAATTGTCGCAAGCAGGGATGAACAGTTGGAAATTGAGACCAAATCACCATTCGTCTCAAACAAATCTCCAGTGCAAAGTCCACCATTTACAACTCCAAATGGACAGGTGCGACCAACGGATGATTCAACGACCCCAGACTCAAATCTCTCCCAGGAAATTGTCCCAGCCCAACAGCTACCATCATCAGTGGAGCCGTGGAACCCGTTTGAGATGGTGCGGGGTGCTCCTGATAATCAAAACTTTGTTCACTGGGGCTTCACTCTCCCGACGGCTGAAAGCCTTGATACCATATATGCGAATATCAACACTGGACCTGGAATGCACATGAACACTGGTCTAAGTCCAGACACCCTACAGCTTGGAATGGATATGGCTCAGCAGCCCGGAGTCTTGCTAGGCCAGCTACCCATGGAGCAACACCAAGACTCTGATAGTGACGATGAGAACGAGGCCGAAAATGACGTTATCGAACAACTTTCCAATCGGATCGGAACATTGAAAATTGCAGGAGATGGCCATTTACGGTTTTACGGTGCGACTTCTAACCTCAACTTGGTGGATGTTTCTGCCACACAGCAAAGACAGAGACCAGATGCACGTACTGTGCGTCACGATGGCCAGGATATCCTCAACCATCTTCGAGTTGGGCAACCGGTTGATCAGGCTCTAGAAGATCATCTGGTCGAGCTCTATTTTACTTGGCAGAATCCTAGCATCTATGTGGTTGATAAGGAGATGTACATAACTGCGCGATCAAAGTGGCGCAATGAATTTGATGACACACCTTTCTATTCAGAGGTCCTCACCAATGCCATGTAAGTCACAAATCCTGTTTTTTTTTTCCCTGTCTATGTACTGACCTGTCCTAGGTGTTCCATTGGGAGTGCGTTTGAGGCTCGTTATCACCCTACTTTCATCACATTCCCGAAGTCACTGGCCGAATTTTTTGCAGACCGAGCCAAGGCACTACTAGAGATCGAACTAGATTCCCCCTGCGTCGCGACTGTCCAGGCCCTTGTCCTCATGAGCTGTCATGAGGGGGCATCGAATCGCGATGCGCGGGGCTGGCTATATAGTGGTAAGCGATTTCACATTGGACCTACTCAGAAACGTGGTCACTCATACTTCATTTAGGCATGTCTATGAGGTTGGCCTTCGATCTTGGCTTACATATTGATATGAGACCATACGTCAAGCAAGGAGACATAAGCCCCCGTGAGGCTGATGTGCGACGTGCCGCGTTTTGGGGAAGCTATGTCGCAGACCAGTAAGTTCCATAAATAATTTCCAAATTGTGCAAAATTTGACGTTTGTAGCTTTTGGGGATTTTATCTTGGTCGTCCATTCCGCATGAACGCAGGAGATGTCAGTGTACCGAAGCCTGCGTCGGGTCTTGGCCCCGAGAAGGAGACCATTTGGAAGCCATACGGGCTTCAAGAAAGAGATATAGACAATAGCTTGAAGGACCCCACGGAGCTCATCTGTAGACAGTTTGTCGTTCTATGGGAGATGATTTCTCCTGTGGGTCACATCTTGTGTGTTTTCTTCCCAGAGTACTCTCAGGTCGTGCTCATTGCTAACATATCTTAGATACGGATGCTCTGACATCTCTCGTCATGACCTGCAAAGACTGTGTTTCCAGGTTACGGAAGATTTATTTGCCTGGAAATCCAATCTGCCTTCAAATCTTGAGATCAATTTGGACGACAACACCACTCCGATACTCCCTCACCTGCTTGTTCTCCAGTGAGTTTTATTTCTGAAATGAACATTATCATGAGTTCTAATAAATTTGCAGCATGCAATATCACCAAATCATCATTTTCTTCCACCGCCCCTGGGTCTCAAAGAGCTACATCCAACCTCGCAGCCCTCGCCAGGGACCTGGCTATCACCATGCACGGCGCATGTGCACTGAGTCTGCTACAGCTGTCGCGCGTCTCCTACAAATATATGAGAAGCACTACAGTTTCCGACGAATGACGAACCAGGTGGTGGCAATCATTTTTAGTGCAGCTCTAATGCTCCTCTTTGTCACTGTCTCCAGCTCTTCCCCCATGCCCACCAAAGCTGGAGAGATCTCTCAGCCTCACCCCCGCAACGCCGAGATGGTTGCATATCTCAACCTTTGCTTCCGCGCACTTGACGAACTAGGCCAATCATTTGAAAATGCCAAGCGAACCCGTGATTATCTTGTGACCCTCCAACGCCGCTGGCAAGCTCACATGCGTCGATCTGGTTCCCGCGCCAAACGGCAGATCAGCAGTGCGAACCTATCATCAGGTTCTGCGCCGCAAAAGCCATATTCTGCTCACTCGGCACAAGTTACACAAGAGCCAGAGTCATCACGCAAGAAGTCTAGAGTCACAAATAGAGATTTGCACTCTCATTCAACTCAAAATCCCATCGCAAACGCCAATACTGCTTCCTATGCCGAGTCTTCATATCAACCCTCTCAGCCACCCACATCTCAGCAGAATCGTCATCACTATTCCTATACTCAGCAGCCATTTGCGGAACAGCAAGCTGGAGATTTTGATTGGATTCGTACATCTGATTTGAATCTCTTGGCTGAAAGTAATGATTCCGGTGCCGATCGGAGTTCTTTAGGCAAGACATCCACACCACACTTTCCTGGTGATCCGAGCATGCTTCCGGATCTAGGCGATATAGAGGGATGGTGGGGATCGCCCAATGGGAATGCAGGATTATAAGAGGACCGAATGTATAATAGATGTGTGCCTAGGTGGTCTCAGAGTATTGAACAGAGGATCATTCAATGTTTGCTCTTCATTCTTCGCTTTCATACATATTTATACTTAGCATTCGATCATGTAATAATGAAGACCCATGAACTGAGATTGATTATTGCACATGTGTATTTTTTCATAGTTGGCCCCAGAATGACCCTAGTCATCATCACTGATCTTTCTATCAAACACATCTCGGAAATACTTTTCTAGTTCCCGCCCTGGAAACTCATCTACTTTTGAAAGAGTCACCCTCCGCTCTCCAAATCCTTTCTCACGACCCCAGAAACATGCCCTTTGCATAGCAGACACCATCTCCTCACCCTGTTGTGCAAGAACGGTAGGCTTTGAAGCCGTCTCTTTACGGTTCGCAGCCATTCGCGAAACAGCCGATCCACCCAAGAACACTCGCACCCACGGTAAAGTAACTTCCAGCCTATCAATCCCATGAGTCGGTCCGGTCCAGGTTTCATTATTGAGCCCATAATCTAATCCATACGGGGGCCAGCGAGAAAGCGCCTTCCGCCGACGAACAGGCGGATCAAGATCCCCATTTGTGTCCGAGTCAGGGTATGTATCCCTATCCCATGAGGAGCCCATTTGTTCGTCAGACGTGATTTTGCCCCTATTTTTCAAGACCGGAACGGGATACTCCGGCCCTGTAAGGTACCGAGGGAAACTTTTCGGAATATCTCGCCCTGCAGAGCGAAGAAACAATATTGGCGAGGCAAATGAATCGAAGCACCGCTCAAAGGATGTGAATAGTTGTTCACGTGCTTCTAGGAGAGGAACTAGGTCCGGGGGCGCGGATTTCCGCCTGGTTGATCGCTTTTGTTTCGTTATTACTTCGTTCGTACTATATCCATGAGTACAATACTCATCAAGACCGGGCCAGTCGCAGATGGGCTCGTGTGCAGCAACAGAGTGTACGGATCGCGCTTCTGTGAGTGCTAGCATTAATGCTAAGGATCCACCGACGTGGGAGCCGAAGACTCCGAGATGGGTGGGTTGAAGGTTATTTTGGATCCAGTCGAATCCGGCGAGTGTGTCATGTATCGGGGTCGGATACTTGTGGATTTCTGATGTTGAATCTCTTCGTGGCTCTGAATGTGGCTCCGACTCAGTTTCTTGGATTGAAGGTGGCCCCTTTGCTGCGCCGAGACGATAATTCACCGTCACGACTGTTGCCAAAGTCGCAGATGACAGCGCGTGTTGTGGGGAAATTTCAACAGATCCTGCATGCGCGTTTTCCGAATCTCCATCATACTTCAGCCGAGTATCAGAATCGGATTGGCTCCGAACTGCTTTCTCACCCCCCTCGGGTCCCTGGAATATGGGACCCGGTGGGAGGTAGAGGATCACTTTCGACCCGGAAGAGACATCATGAGTTGTCGCTGGTCGCGTAACTCTATAACGGTAAATTTAATTAAAGTCTCTTGTAAAAATTGGACTAGTAGATAATCTTACCTCAGTGACACAAATCCATTTCCGATTGGAACAGAGAAATTCTCATCACGACAGGTACTAGATACGAAGCGGATACGCAAGCATGCGAATTCTTTCAGCCCAGTATTTTTGGGTGAACGCGCCAGGCGTGTGTAAGTCAAAGCGCGCATAATTGTAGTTGTTGGTCAGTCGCGAACCGTCAAAATACATGTAAGCCTTCCACGTGATGTCACTCGACCTATAGGCCGAATTCACCCCAAACCATTTTGCATTTCATCTTTCAAGTAGACCAGTGTTTAAAAGATGTAACAATGTTCAAAGGGGTATCATGGTGGAAATCAAGTACATGTATCAACATATTAATATTTGCGTACATATTGGTTAGATGCAGCCTTGGAAAGCTATATAACATTGAAATTCAGATTCACCTCCGTTAATACAATTATCTAATAAATGACATCCTATATGTGCATGTGCATTGAAGTGCTTCCAAACATCTGAAAAGGCTTCTCAATAGTTGCAGATGCAGCTGGATCATCTATGTCCAGAGGAGCTTCCGTATCATCATCCGGTACTGGCTGCATGACCTCGAGGCTGAGCTTCGGATCCTTGGAGTAAACATGCAGTCCAACCACACAGACTGCATTCCACGGATCGGCAGCAGGGCTCTCGATCTCAGACTTCCGATGAGCAGATTTGATGTCAATATCATCAGGTGGCATGTCGAGATCACTGTCAAACTCAAACCCTTCCAACAGCTCTAGATCACTCAGATCCAGATTATCCGTAGCCAAACGTGTATTGAGGCTCGGTCGGGGCGAATCTGTCCGCTTTGTACGGGAACTACTGGATGCGTGTCCGGCATGAAGTCCATTGAACTGGATGGTTGGCACCGACCCGGTTGGAGTCGGTCGTCGGTCAGTGCTGTCACTGGAGATGCTCTCCGTAGGCGATGCAGTGGGCTTTCCGCCCAAGATCTGCACGACATGGGAAGGCACCGGGCCATTCATCGCGCCATTGACCATGGGGCCATTATGGCGAGCCGCCATGCGCTGCTCTCTTGCGGCCATCTTACGATCGCGAATCCATTCCTTTTGCAATCTCCTTTTGGTTTCGTCCCGTAGCTTCTTACGCTCATGGGCTTTACGTCTCTCTTGTTCGTAGCGTTCTTGTTCTGTGTCACGAACAAGACCCTTGGCGTGGGCGAGATCGTATGAGAGACCAACCTGCACGAGCTTTTCTCTTCTGGTTGAGGCAAGGCGTCGGACAATCTCGTCGGTCGGTTCAATGTCTTCATCTCGGAATGCGGTGATCTTCATCAGAACATGGTAGCGTCCTGGGTCAAGATTGATTTCGGCGTTGACGGATCGGCCCATCAAGTGGCTACTATGACTGCGTACCATGTAATCCTCGTCGCCTTCTTTTTGGACACGGAACTTGAGGACGAAGCTATACTCGCCGGCAAGTCCCTTGAAGTATCGGGTATCAAGCTATTACTACTATCAGTAGTGGCATTGGAAAGGAGATGGGATGCTACATACCTGGGAGAGAACGATGACGACTGGGCCGCCTTGGGTGACGTTCATTATGAACTTGGTGCTGTGGTAATCGGCGGACCAGGGGACATTCAGTGTCGTCCATTGTTGGGTAATAGTCCATTCAGATCCAAAGAGGCGAGTACGGTCGAAGTGCTGATATTTCCGAAGAAGGTCTTTATAGGAGATCCAGAAGAACTGGTCTTAAGTCAGTATATCACATCCCAAATGATCAAACACACATACCCCATCGTTGCCAAACTTATGGCCTAGAAGCTGTAACCACTCTGCGGTCCACTGCTCAGAGCCATCACCCCAAGCACCATGCCATTCCTTCTTGCCCCAGGGGTTTCTGAATGGGTCAGACAAAGATTCCTTTAAAGCTGATCGAGGATGGTACCCACCTTAAACGAAGTAGACGATGTCCTTTAATTTCGCGGGCTTCCATGATCGAGTAAGAATGATTCTCCGAGATTCCCTTCCTATCTCGTGGGGGTCCTTTATATTTCGGATCCAACCAGTTGGAAAAAAGACCAGTTCCACAGCCAAACAAGAACTGCTCATTGACCTTCATGAGTTCTTCATTCCAGAAGCGATCCTTATCAAGAATGTCATTAGACAGAATCTCCGAAGTGACACCACCAGTCAAGTCTTCGATGGCTTCACCGACGAAACCACCCTCGATGGCCGAGTAGTCTCCATGGGCTTTAGCGAACGCCTTTTCCAGCAAAGGTAGCCAAGTCTCGTTCGGATCAACACAGTGTGCAAAGTATAATGCCCGGGAACCAGTCTGCCAGACTTTGCGGTACTCCTCTTCGGCGTCTGTGCCAATACTGTCATCCCAAAGCGGACGCTCGTCAATCGATTCATCGTAGTCAGCCGCACGAAGATAAAGTTTGTCATCCACAATGCATTGTTGCCATTCTCCATCTGCTCATAGTCAGACTACCTTTCCAAGCGCCCACTAGAACTTTGATATGGCACTTACCACGGTAGAACACAAATCCATAGATTCCGATAGTCTGGTTACGCGCAACACAGATCTTCTCAATCAGCTCCTCCTTGTTACCCATGGTGCACAGCGCAGCCATCAACCAGCAATCCCCGTCACAACCCTGACGGACATCCGACGCCGTCGGTCCATTGACAAAAAACTGAGGCTCCACGAAGATTTCCTAAAATTCAATTAGTTTCATCCTCTTCTTTGGAGTAGAAATACACACCGTCACCCTCTTCACTCCACGAGGCCTCATTTCCTCATTTGTCGTGTCCAACCCATACAAATAGTTCTTGCGCCCGGATTTCAAGTCCAGCTCGATATCGAAATGGGGATCCGTATACTTCTGATTCACCCGCTCACATTCCTTCACGATACGATCGACGGACTTCTGACACTCCCGCTTCGCCTGCTCATACGACTTAACAGCCTCATGACCCTGAATCACGCCATTCGGAACCCGTTTCGCACGCGTCCGAGCATAGGGGTTATCTGGCAACACTGTATAGACCTTACCAGGGTACTTGGTGTTGAACTGTTCCCAGAATTGCTTCACGGACTCCTGCGGGGGTTGGCACCGTGCTCGGTGTGGAGGACGGCTGTTCGACCGCGAGGAAGCACCGCCACCAAAGTTCATTTCCTCTTCGAATTCCATGATGCGCTGAGACGAATAGATTAAAAGCTTTCTGCTTCTCCCCTAAAGTTGAAAAAGTAAGAGGAGTAGGGGAGGTAGAGAGGTATGTTATGGAGGGCTTCTTAGCGCGTGTATCGCACTAATGTGTAGCTTTAGTGACAGTCACATCAACATGGAATGAAATGCAGATGATGCACACTTAATACTAAGCGGAGGAAGGTGGAGAAGATACCGCGTCTTGCTCTTCAGGATAATTCATTAAATACTAGCATGGTGAATTTGCACGGCCTCCACGGCGTCGCCGGTGCCGAGATTATCGCGCCCATCAGCACGGGATTCGACCATTCAGATCCTCAGGCTTTTGTCGTAAGGCTGCAGGTGCGTGCGTTGGACTCGCGGTGGGCCGGCGAATGAACGTGTAGGCTAAGCCTGGCGCTGATGGCCCCCAACTCAGCCTCCCCACGGTTCAGCTATTTCTTTTCCAAATTCCGGTAGCAAGCTGCAAGGTAGGATTTGGAATAATCAGCCCCCAGGAACTTTTCTCGGCATCGATCGAGGCTGAAGAAGAGGATTGGAGATGTTCTGCATGCGAAAGTTGTTTCCAAGAATAATCATTTCGTGTTGAGTGGGGGCCTCCGCTCTGACACGGCACGATTAGTATAGAATCGCGACATCTTATTGGGGGAAATACATGATGATTCTATGAAAATAAAGCTGGGGCTGAGCACATGAACATGCAGTAGTTTAACCCATCCGAAAGGGGTATGTACGCCTTGCATTGACTAAAACTGGTGATAAAGTAATCCTCGCCTTCCTGGTCATTCCCCGATGAACGCCAAAATACAGAAAACAAAACACAAAGAAACACATGTCCGTCGTGAATAAGGTTACACGAGAAAAAGAGAAAATCCGAAGCAGAATGGTTTAGTTGCCATTGTGGCTGCGGCCCGAGTAGTGCGCGCTCCCTAGGCGGAAGTAAGGGTGCATGCAGGCCTGCTTCGCCGAAAGTCGGTGCGCCGGATCATATTCGAGTAGAGCTTCAAGAAGCTGGAGTCCAGCCTCCTCCAGACCGGGAACAAGAGGGGTATCGGGGCGCTTCCACTTGGGGAAGGTGGCCTTGTAGTCGGGGAAAGAGGTGACACCGGGCCATGCGTCTTCGTCGGGGGTACCGAGGATGCTATAGAAGTGTCAGTGAATCGAATCAAAATGACGATAAAAGAAATACCGACCGAAAGATCTTGAAAATCTCGTCAATTTCCGAGTCACCCGGGAAAAGTGGCTTGCGAGTACACATCTCAGCGAAGATAGCACCGACAGACCACATGTCGACACCGGTGGAGTACTGACGACCACCAAGCAGAATCTCGGGCGAACGGTACCACAATGTGACAACCTAGAAGTCAATTAGAGATTTGTTCCAGGTCTCTTGTAGTTCAATGGCGGTACTAACCTCGTGGGTGTAGGTTCGCAGGGGGACACCGAAAGCCCGGGCGAGACCGAAATCGGCCAACTTTAGGTTGCCCTCGACGTTAATCAATAAATTCTGCGGCTTCAAATCTCGGTGCAGGATACGGTGGCTATGGCAATAGCGAATACCCTCCACCAGCTGAGCCATGAATCTCTTAACCATAGCGTCACCGAGACCAAGGTTGGCATTTCCTTCTGGAAGAGCCTTTCCACGGCCACCCTCGCTCACAGGGAGAGCCTCCATATATTTCTTCAGGTCGCAATCAAGGTATTCGAAGACGAGGTAGAGTTTGTGGCCGTCGGCGTGGACGATGTTCAGCAATTGGACAATGTTGGGGTCCTGCATCTCCTTGAGAAGGGAGATTTCGCGGATGGCGGTACTGGGGACACCTTCATCTTCGGCTTCGAGACGAATCTTCTTCAAAGCGACGATACGATTGGGATGATTGAGCTCGCGGGCCTTGTAGACAACACCGTAGGTACCTATGGAGACGAGTTGACGCGTCAGTAGGGGACAAATAAACCAAAAAATCACGGATCAGCCGGCCCACACAACCCAGTCAGACGAACGTACCCTCGCCAATTTTCTCAATTTTTTGGTAGTTCTCCATGATGAGGGCTTTTTTATCCTGCTCTGCTTTCAATTCCGTTAGTGAAATGCCATGGGTTGAGGAATGGAAGTGACGGAGTTTGGAGCAATGATGGAAGGAGGAAGCAAGGGACAGGGATATGGAAATGAGATGTACATGTTAGATTAGCAAACCAGATTGACGACTTCAGGTCCCCGCACCAAGTTGTGTCTGGAAGTGCTAGCGGAATTGGATTTTGGTTTGTTTAAGGTGGGGAGAAAAACAAACACTGACCCCCGCGTCGTGGAAGGCGGTCAGTTTATGGTTATCAACTTTCCCCTGTTCAGCCAAGTATTAATATATGGCTGATTCATTCTATCTTTATGATTATTATAGCCAAAGAGGATATAGATAGAATGAATACGCCTTCATCATTTCTCGATTTTCAAACAAAGTGAGTTTGAGTATAGGCAAGTAAGAGGGAGATCAGTGTCCCGCATTTGTTCCCATACCTCTAAAGTGATACCAGGCTTACATTGATTATTGTGCGAGGTACAGCACTTGAGGGACAAAAAGACGTACACATGTCAGGTGCGAAATAGATTTGGCTAGAATATATCACAATTACCTGACCGACATCGGGGATTTCTTTCCTTAATCCGAGCTTACGCACCTTTGTCCACGTCTCCAAATGACCCCAACACCCCCGCTCAGACTGATAAGAACAATGTCTGCAAAATGAATACGCCATCCTTTGTCAATGCCCTGCTTCTCTTCAAAGTATCATAATATTACCATGGAATCAGATTCCAACTGGCGTTCCCCAAGGCGCAGCCAAGCGTCAAGCTATTCTTGACGCGATCCCTGAGAAATGGCGACTTCAAGACCCTGTCCCCGCTGCAACCAAAGTCCCTGATGTCACGGGGGCTTATATACAGCAATATCTCAGCGAGCGGGAGGTTGAGATCACAGAATCTGATGCAGTAGATGTTGTCGTACAAACCACTTCTGGTCGTTGGTCGGCTGTTGAAGTCACAGAGGCATTTTGTCACCGTGCTGCACTGGCCCATCAGCTAGTAAGTCACCATCTAGAAAGGCGGAATGCGAGTCGAAACTTACTCCGATAAAGGTCAGCTGTCTTCATGAGATATTTTTCGACGCAGCCATAGAAGATGCGAAGAAACTCGATGCATACTTCGCGGAACATAACACTCCCATAGGTCCATTGCACGGCCTCCCCGTCAGTTTAAAAGACCAGTTCCACGTCAAAGGAGTCGAAACAACAATGGGTTACGTAGGCTGGATCAACACATTCCAAGGCCACGTTAACGACCCCCGTCGCGCGACAGAAGAAAGCGAACTAACCAGAGAACTACGAGCCCTCGGTGCCGTCCTGTACTGCAAGACGAGTGTCCCCGCAACTCTCATGGCCGGTGAAACAGTCAACAACATCATCGTTTATACCTGGAACCCGAAGAACAGACTCCTCTCCTGTGGAGGCAGTTCCGGTGGCGAAGGGGCACTGATCGCACTGCGAGGATCCCCCGCTGGTTTCGGTACTGACATCGGAGGAAGCGTCCGCATCCCCGCAGGTTTCAACTCCTTGTACGGTCTGCGTCCATCTTCTGGGCGGATGCCATATCAGGGTGCTGCGAATTCGATGGATGGGCAGAATTCGATCCTATCTGTTATTGGGCCATTGGCGGCTACGGCGCGGTCTTTGACGTTGCTTTTCAAGGCGGTTTTGAGTCAGCAGCCGTGGTACCATGATCCACTCGCTTTGGAGCTACCCTGGCGTGATGAGATCGTGCAAGAGACA
Source organism: Penicillium lividum (assembly GCA_028828245.1). Classification (NCBI taxonomy): domain Eukaryota; kingdom Fungi; phylum Ascomycota; class Eurotiomycetes; order Eurotiales; family Aspergillaceae; genus Penicillium; species Penicillium lividum. The sequence goes on from JAQJAG010000002.1 coordinate 2,396,832, forward strand.
CGCTCTTGGATTGAGCGGGCAGGTACTGGGGTTCCGAGTCTTGCGTTTGGATTTATGCGCTATAATGGAGTGGGTCGTGTTCATCCTCCGATTGCACGAGGCATGAAGCTGGTTGAACAGACCTTGAGACGGCTGGGTCATAAGGTAATCGCCTGGGACCCGCCGTCTCATGCCACGGCGCATGGGATAGCTGTATGTTTCTCCTGGTTCAAAAATGAGAAGGTCTATCTCTGTCTCCTGGATTCTAACACATCGTGACAGGGCAAAATCTTCAATCTGGACGGCGGCGTGGACATGAGGCATCATTTTGGTCTGTCTGGAGAGGCAAAGGCACCACAGGTCCTTGTTTCTGAAGAAGGCAGTGAACTGAAGGCATCGGAAATAAGTGCTATTAATATCGCGAAGCGAGATTACCAGAAACAGTACATGGACTACTGGAATAGCACTGTCGAACTGACTGGTACAGGACGTCCCGTTGATGGATTGTTCTGTCCACTGGCGTCACATGCCGCAGTGATCCCTGGTCAATATGGTGATGTTGGCTATACCAGCTTCGTGAATGTTCTGGACTACACCAGTATAGCTATCCCGGTGACCTTCGCGGATAAGACCGTGGATGTTTCTCCAGCGGGAACCCCTGCATCGGAGTTGGATGACGAGATTGAATGGGATTGTAAGTATCTTTATTTCGCATTGGCTTTGAAGTGCTTCGGCTAACGGTCATGCAGATGATGCCAAGACATATGACGGTGCTCCAGTGGGGGTTCAGTTAGTAGGGAGGCGATTGCAAGAAGAGAAAATCCTAACAATTGCTGAGCATATCGGGAAAGAGATTGGCCAAGAGTCGAAATAATAGTCAGACCTCGAGACTACTGGGATGGCGCACCGAAAATTGAGATTCAGTAAAGCGGGAACGATATTCCGGGTCAGCCAAACCTTATGCAAGCGGTTTTTGGAATAAGATCAATTTAGGCTAGGTTAAATATACAAAGGGTATATGCGGTCAAGTCATCCAAAGGCATCCAGACATGTCCATTCGTTGATGACAGAACAATTTTCCTTAAGGAAGATAAGAATATGTTCGGCCAAACGCTTGGGTCAATTGTCACCTGGCAGACGAAGGGGGCGTTTGCCCTGATGGCGCTGCCAAATTAGAGAGGATAGGAGTAGATGAAGAAGGCCAAGGACCCGATGGCCTGGCTGATGAAGGGGCAGAATCGGACGACGGCGCGGCGGGGCCCTCAGACCCATTCATCAAGCGAGGACGCTTGGCTTGTGGGGCTCCGACGTTGGCAGCAGGTGGGCTGCGGGGATCGCCATGCGAATATGGGGAAGCGTAATTTGCTGAGGAGGTGGGCGTGGAGGCGGCACCAGCATCTGGACTCATGGCGGTGGCGGACTGCAAAGGTCGCAGACGGTTTGGATGAGATGAAGTATCCTCGCCTGGTCGGGGTGGTCGCACGTTAGGACTTTGTTGGCTATTATCTAGATCGCTAGCGGCATAGCCCACTCCAATTCGACCCATGCCCTTATCGTGCATAACAACACGCTTCCATTTGCTGACAACGTGGTCGTAGTCCCAGCGCATGGAATCCGGACTGATCTGGCTCTGTTTCGCATCCAACTCTCGAGCAACATCTCGCGAGAGTGGGAGGGTGTCTGGAGGGAAGAGGGCGAATTCACGCGGCCACTGGCATGACCCAAGACGCTCCACCTGTGCTCGCAGCTGGTTCGCTTCTTGTTGGACCCGAGCCAACTGCTCATCCACAGACTTGCGCTGCTCGGCTTCCCGGGCAAACGCGCGAGTAATCTCCAGCTGCCAGGCCTCGCGACGCGTCTCATGGGGTAGAGAATTCCAATGATTGAAAGCTAGCTCCAGATGCCTCAATCCTATCTCCTCATGCTGTTGTGCGGTCCGGTAGATCAGGTTATGGTCAGGACTCGAACCCAGGTGTTTCGTGTGGGCGCTGGGGTCTCCCGCGATCTGATCGGACTTCCACTGGGCAACCTTGGAACGAAGAGATTGTCGGATAATTTCAAGATGCTCTACTCCAGGTGCTTGCAGTGGAAACGAGTTTGGGGATGAGAAGGGGTGGGAGGCGAACAAGCTCGGCGGAGGAGGGAGAAGTTGGAGGCATAGGGAGGGGAAGGTCTGGGTTTGGATATCAAATTCAAAGGGCGACAGTCGAGGTCGAAAACGCGAGCTAAAAAGAATATGGTGAGAATGTGATAAAAGCAAGTGATAAAATAAGTGATAGAAGAACACCTACGTCGCAGCTTTAATGTTGTCCAGCACCTCGTGCAACGCCAGCTCGAGCGCCTTCATCGTGTCCGGATTGTTGGCATTTGCCCCTCGGCTCACATAGTCGGGAAGCTGTAATGAGTTCGCCCGCGACTGATTTGGCATGATTCGAGGTCCATCAAGCACGCGACTTGGGTTGGGAATATCATTGATGACGCCGGTCGCATGCCACGTCGGGGTATTGAACATCATGCGCGGGGGAGGTTCGCGTGCCTTTGAAGCTGATTCTCCCGTAGCTGTGTAAGAGTCGGATGGGCCCTTTTTGTGAACGCGATCGGGGCTATCTTCGTGCTTGCCTGAATTTGTGCGGGCCTGTCGACGAGTGATCCCACTGCGGATGCGACGAATCTCCTCCACATCGTGAATCCCATCAGGCTTCTTCTTGAACAGAAATTGGTCAAGATGGCGACCCAATGACGAGGAAGTGAAGGGTTGACCGCAATACTGGCAATTTCGGTCCTTGGAAGCTAAATTGACGCCGGATTTCGAGTTCGACTGGTCGTCGGCCCGCGAATCGTCAGGCGATTCCCTGGGGGTTTCTTCCTTCATAACGAAACGTGTCAGGGGTGATGCTATATGTGAGGTATGATGGTGGACAAGAATAGGCGACGATATTTATAGCTATCATACCATGGCAAGGAACCCTGCTGGTTCTTCTAGCGATCGGCGCTGAGGAAAAGGGATTTGGATTGGAAAATTGGGGGCGGAAGAGGAGGCGCCAAGCTTTTTCAATCGCGGAGCTGCCCCGTTCCATCTATACAATTCTCCTCGCTTTTTATGTCGACTTCAATGATTCTATCACAGAGTGGGATTGGTTTTTAACTAAAAATTCAAAGGAAGACTATAATCTGCCTAGGTATGTACTTCTCAAACAGCCGATACTTTCCTTGTCTTGCGTGCACTGAACCACCGTTTCATATCCCGAACCCCGTGAAGATACAACCAGGAGAATAGGAAGACCACCGCAAAATTGAAGATCACATAGGCCCAGAATATCCCCTGAGACAATTAGATTTTTATTAGACAAGGCGAAACAAGGGGACTCACATAATTCCGCCACTTGTGTGAATAGAAGACATTGAAGCCAGCGGCCTAGAAACATAATTAGTAACAGCTCCGAATAACTTCACAAAGACTGATCCTCGCTTACAAATTGGTCTCCTGTAGCATACTGACAGTAAGCACACATTCCATTTCCAGCGTCACTGACATAGCCTCCAGCTGTCTGGGCATAGCTCCCTGCATATTCCTGGCAGGTCAGTCCAGAAGGTGGACTGAAGTGGGCTTCTTCTCGCTCAACACACTGAACAGGAACATTGTGAACTACCACACCGAGGAAACCTTCCAGGAGGTAGTGGAATGGGGTAAGCCAGTACATCCAGGATTGCCAGAAGTGGGGTAGCGCGACATATGGAACAATGACGCCGCAGAACGAGACGACGAAAGTAAAGAATGTAGGGACTAGCAATGAGGCGAATAGCTCATTCGGTGCGAAGGCTGCGATGAACTGCCCAAAGCCAACATAGAAGCATTCAAACAGCATGAGCATCATCCAAGTATAACCAGAAGTGAAAGAGTCACGCGGGAACCATACTCCCCAGTACCTATAGCCGGTCAATAAGCTAATCATATCCTGTTCCGGAGTCCGAATTTCTTACCAGCAATTGAAATAGACTGATCCCGCCACGATGGAATATGGCAGCTCGGGTAGAATTGTGCTCACAACAAAAGCAGTCCAGGAGTAAATCTTGGAGTTTGACTCGCGAGACTCATAAATACCGCGAGCATGAAGATAGCGTGGCTGAAGCTGCTGGATTAGTGGTGGTGAGATTGTGAGCGTCATGAAGACAGAGAAGAGTCTCGATTGCATGTCGATATAGCTATTGCCTAGGTGCCAGAACGTGAAGGTGTTGAAAAGACCGGTGAAGATGTGAAGCAAGAATTTACCCTTTAAATAGAGATCAGTAGAGTCTTGGAATGCGAGATTCAAACTGAGAAGCTTACCAGTATATAGTCCGGGAGTCTCCAGTAGGCTACGAAAGCTCGCTTGGTCACAGCCACGATCTGGGTATACAAGGGCATGGCATATTCGCGGTCATCCTTGGTACTCTCGCTTTCCGTTCCACGACGAGCGCGAATAATATCCTCCAGCTCGGTGGAGAGACTTTTGCTCTCTGGTGAGGAAGCCCATGTATCACCCCAATCTTGACCTTTGTACTCCGGGTTTCCTGCTCCAATGACTTCGAGCATGTACTAATGAAAATTGTGAGTTCAATTCCTCAAGAACGTGATTCGAGAAGCTAACCTCTGCTGGATTTGCATGTGGCGAACATTTACTTGCACCATTTCGTTCAAAATAGTCAATTAGGGTCCTCGAGTCTGACCCCAAAGCACCATTGTAGACAACCCGCCCGCCACTCTGGAGCAGAAGCAATTCATCAAACTCCTCGAAAAGGACAGCCGAGGGCTGGTGAATCGTGCAAAGAATGGCTTGACCGGCATCTGCCAGCTTTCGAAGGAAACGAACAATATTGAATGCTGCCAATGAATCAAGCCCTGATGTAGGTTCATCGAGAAACAGTAGCAGCTCAGGTCTACTGGCCAGCTCCACCCCTATGGTAAGTCTCTTGCGCTGCTCTTGAGTCAAACCTGAGCCGGGAGATCCGACTGTGGCACCAGCCATAGATCGCATCTCTAGTAAATCAATCACTTTTTCGCAGTATTCATATTTTTCTTTGATTGGAACTTCTTTGGGCTGTCGTAAAAGAGCGGAGAACCTTAGTGATTCGCGTACTGTGGCTGTCGGTTCGTGTATGTCCATTTGCTCAGCGAAGCCAGTCGCGCGTTGGAAGCTTCTCGGAAGGGGACTAGATATTGTTAGATTTGGGAGATGAACCTGGGCAGACGCAGAAATCCTTGAGAATGAATAACGTTCAATTAAAGACTTACTTCCCATCAACCAGGAAACTGCCGGTCACCACGCCAAAGTTAATGCGCTGGGCGAGTGCATTGAGAAGGGTGGTTTTTCTGAAGCCAGAAATGTTAGCACTCGCTCATGATTGTTTGAAATTGTTGATTAAACTGACCCTGCACCCGATGCGCCCATCAATGCTGTGAGTCGACCAGGCTTGACATAACCGCTCACATTCTGCAATAACTTGCGTTGTCCACGTTTGTAAGGGATTGTATAGTTCACATCCTGCCATGTGAAGATTGATGTATTTTTGGCGATATGTTGCACTTTTTCATCACCATCCTCATTGGTCAGATTTTCTGGTACCTCCTTTTCAGCGGACTCCACATCTGATGCTCGACCTGAATTCTCGATAGCATCTTCAACTGCTTTGGGAGCCTGGCCTCTTTTGAAAACCGTTACCGAGCTCCCACCTTTATTAGGCTTCTGAATTTCCATTCCGAGCATAGTTAAAAAGACAAAGAGAAGAAACCAAGCAACAATAATGCCAAAATTCCTCCACAGATGGGCGCGGGAGTATGTGTAGGCTGCCTCGATGTAGTCGGATCCCTGAACCGTTAACTGGTTGGGAGAACTACCTTGAATCGTACAGCCTTGATGTCCAGTGCTCGCCGTTGGTCCAGAAGGAACAATATAGGGAGCTTCGCATATGATTTCAAAATTATAGAACTCGTTCGCCATCATGGCTTCAAAGGCGTATTGGACTGGGTTGATCCAAATAAGCCATTTGAGCCACGGATGCATCTTCCATGGTGGAATCAAATAGCCTAGCCTGATTAGCTTCTATGTGGCAGTGATTTGATCAGATAGCCTAGTAGGTAGCGATTGGTAATGTGCTTACCTGTATACACGATCAATGCTTGAATGGCGACGCCAGTAATTCGAGTTGCTAAAGACGGTTAGCAACGTGACTTTCATGTATCATGTGCTCTTGTTTGCCTCACCAATATCCAATGAGCCACAGAGCGCCCCTAGGGCGCGGAAAAAAGAGTACATTGTCATGGTAAGTATGAAAATGAACAGCAAATTGATGAAGAACTGGGACGGAGTTCGAGCAAGGTTCGCCATGCTACATTTCGTTCAGTTAGTTCTGGAATTACTTGTATCATCGTCGGGAGTACTAACAAGTATACTACTACGTCGAAGATAACAACCTGGATAAACACCAATGGAACATCCACAACGACTTGCGCCAAGGCGTATGCTGCTGGGCGGTAAAAGGAACTGTCCATTGTAAGTATTCTTGTTCGAAACTGCCAACATCTGGATGCTCACAAGCTTTTATGCTTCAATAAAATTGGTCTGCTGTGAAAAGCAGCCGTAAGTTCTGCAAGTGCTAGCAGAGCGTTGAACAGGAGGATGAAGAACATAACGCCTCCTCGGGTAAAAACCCCAGAGCTAAACATCGTCAATTTCATATTACCCCATCCTGAGAGTCGTGATAAAACAAACCTTGTATTTGGCAGATTATAAAACAAACTACCCACAATTAGGGCCTGGAAGGTGATAACTCCCCATTTGCCAGCCAGAGCTGCTCGATCTCCAAACATCACGAGGAACTGACGGTGGGTGAGGATCATCACCTGTTTCCAAAACGGAACTGTATAGTTTTTTGTCTTCACATTCCGTCTTGAAATTTCCTTTTCGTGTTCATTGGATTTCAATTCGCTCTCAAAATCGTGAATGTCCGCGACTGTGGCCTTGGCGATGTCACTTTGACGGTATGAAGCCTGAAACTCTTCTGCCGTTCGGGGAATCCGATTTTCCCATCCAGGCCTGACACGTCTTGCATTTGGATCGCTCACTGATGTTAAAAAGTCCGGTGTTGTCCACCGTGGCGGGCATTCAAACCCCAATTGCTCGAAGTAGGACTTTGCATCATCTGAGCGGCCAAAGAAGGCGCATTTTCCATCTTCGATAAGCACAACTTTGTCGAAAAGGTTAAACAAATTTTCAGAAGCCTGATAAAGGGCGACCAAGGTAGCAACGTTGGCGGTGTTGGTTAAGCTTCGTAAACTTTGCACATATTCCAATGCAGTGCTCGCATCGAGTCCCCTCGTGGAATTGTCCCAGCATTGGGTACTGGCTTTAGTAACCATAGCCTCTCCGATTGAGACACGCTTCTTCTCTCTTTTTCGTGTAAAAGTGATATTAGTAAATATTCCTTTACTGGTCACTTCGGCTGGCATACCCTCCTGAAATTCCTCGAATAAGTTCATTTCCAACTCTGGTTCCCATGGCATGTTCAATCCAGAACAACTTGGCAATTGCGGACAAAAAGGTTTGCTGATAATCTTTACGGCTTTCGCCAGGAATCCGAGACTCTTTATCTGGTGTGCGAGTTTTGAGTGCAAATAGCAAAGTTTCTCGCACAGTCAATGTGGCATAGTGGAGATCATCCTCCGGATTATAGGAAACTATCTTGTTAGCCTCGTGACTGGCGACACCTGGAGGTTCAATATAGTTGCATACCTTCGGAACGATAATTTTTGCCCATTGTATCTGAGTCTGTACCCCCGTATAGGACATCACCATCAATGCTTTCATATCCATATCGTTGGTTACCAATGACTTTCAAGAAGGTAGAACATCCCGAGCCAGGCCGACCAAGAACAAGGAGCATTTCTCCAGGACGAACACAGCCCTTAATATAAATGTCAGAATTTAATCTTAAATCAGGAAGACAAGTCATACTGTGAAGTCATCCAAGATAGTTCGAATTCCAGCTTTTCCCAACCCAGCACCTTTCCTGCCACGGGTGAACAGCTTCTTGATGAGCCGCGGTATAGCAAGAAATATATCACCATTGGTCGGCTGGAGGGCTGCTCCAAGGCCCAATCCTTTCACTGTCACGTTTTTCCAGACCACACCAGCGTGTCGTGTCTTTTCTTCTTCAGAATTGGCCTTCCGTTCATGGCCGAACATTCGTGAAATCAACTTTTCTATCTGTGACCATTCTTCGCCGTAACCCGATGCATGACTTTTTCTTTGGGTGAGCGTACGAGTAAGGACGGTATCACTGAGCTGGGTGTCATTTCGATCATCTTCAGATTCATTTGAAGCACTGTGATTCGCAGCGAAATCATCCTTTCTGTCTGGTTGAGAAGAAGCGCTGACACCTGCGGAATTGGATTCCGATCGAGGTTTCGCCTGTTCCTGAGCAGCAAGTGTTTTGTCGCTGCTAGTGGAAGTATTCCGGTCCATATTTTTGTGACGAGAAAAGTTGGGGGGTTTTTTGGTGTTGGTAGACTGGTTGTAACAACTTTGATACTTCAGTTAAGAGAACCTGCAAGAAACAGCATGGCTCGAACGAAAACAATTTCGCTCACATCCAGAATACATATATACAGCACACTAAGAAGATAGGCGGCTGAATACTGCGTATTACGTCAAATATCAGGTCCCTTAATGGCAAGACAGGTTTCTCGTGTTCGGCCTCGGAGCGTCAACTCTGCCGACAACTTTCCTTAAACCCGCTAGTTTCCGAGAGCTGTGAACCAGCAATTAGTGTCTTGCCAGAATGACGAAGTAACCTTGGTGACTCCGATTATGTGATGTGCAGATCCCGATCTGGGCCGTGCAACATGTCGATAACTTTTGTTCCACGGTTTGATAGCGAGCGGAGTTTGCAACCCCGATGATGAAGTCATCGATAACTTGATATCTTCGAGTTGGTAAGTTCCCCCGCAAATAATATTTTTGGCATGGAGATTAGTCTTATCTTACCTTTTATTTCTTCTTATCTTTAAAAGCATTTTCATCCCGTTCAATTTCAGCTTAAAATGATGTCTTGGTTTCCAAATCGGATCATTGAGTCTGCTATTTCCTAAGCAATTTATGTCTTGAAGGATATCCGCTATCGATCTTGCTGGATGGTCGCCCCTTGTTCCAAATTGTGTCTCACACAGTGACCACCACATCTAGTGTCTTTTTGAGGGCCTGCTGGCTCCTGGATGATACTGTTGGTCTGCGCACGGATGTTAAACGCTGATCTGGGGAACGGCCACTCAGGAATGGCCTCTCCTGCCGTTGCTGATGGCACAGGTGCAGCATTTGATAAAGCGCCAGGCATTAATATGAGCTGAGGGCTTGGGGCTATGAATTCTTCCCCGCATCTCAATACCTCAGCCCAGAAAATTTGGGCATACAGGCCTTGCTTGAGTGCTGATGCCCGCAAACGCGAAGCTGGGCGCCAAGTAATGCAGAAAAGGCGTCGGATGTTGAGATCCAAGATCCATCGGTTGGGATGCGAGTTTATCCAGTCAGCTTCCTTGCTCTTCGACAGAGTAGCATCTCCGCTAAAATGTGCTCTGGGTGACGCTCCGGTGCCGGATAAGTCGAGGCAGGGATCTCAGAAGGAGATTGTTGTATTGTTGAGAATCGTAGAGCAGTACTCAGCTAGCTGATGAGTGAGGACAGCTCACTCCATAACATTATTACTGTAGTGATGTCTATGCGTGACAAAGGCCTCGGATAAAATTGGCCGTGTAGACCGCCACAACTAGACTAATACCCGGGTGAGCATCTGGCTTTTCTCTATATGCCATCGGAAGCTCAATCCAGAGATCCAGATCGCCCAACGCAGAATTGTAGGAGCTGGCCTTCTGCATATCTTTTGAAAGAAGGGTATTTGCCGCTATCGTCCCCAGATTCTAGCCATTGGGCGACGGAACGACCAGTGCTGTTCTTCTTTTTGAAAAATTGATGGCCGCCTACGAAGTCCTTCTCGATTATGCCGCAGATATGGCGCATATGACTTGAAGGTTTGCTCAAGAGCAGCCTTCAACAAACCAGTCACTTGGCTTTGTCGACATCTTCAAGTCGAAAAAATAGCGCGTAATAGTTGTAGATGCAAACAGTCAGGTCGACTCAACAGTCGAGAGCTTGAATCGCTTCTCCAGGTAGTTTTCCCAACCAAAGGGGTGGATTTCAAGAAGTTCCTTCCCTAGCCATGTCTTTTATTTGATGTAAAATTTAGACCCTGCGAAATAATTCCAGAGAACGTGGCAAGCTCAGTTCGCAATCTGCAGCTCCAAACTTTACGGAGGCGGTTGCCTCATCAGGGAATCTCAAGACTTTTAATCAAGAGAAAGACGAACTTCAATAACTTAGGTGTTCTGTTACGGCTTCGTCAGCACTTTCCACGGCGCTCTGGAAGATCATCCACGTCCGTTCGGATCTTCCCGCTTGGGTCCTCCTGGAAGCCAGTTAACGTCCGTGCGCTACATACTAGTAGGTACGGGTGGCAACGAGTTTACTCACGGCCCATATGGAAACTCCACAGTGGCTGCAGATCTTGTATTGATCTCCCGCGATTTCTTCTTTATCTGGACTCGATGCAGTCTCTATACGCATATTCCTCTCATTTTTTGGAATAGTTACCGTGAAACTAGGAGTTTTAAACATCACTCTGAGATAGTATACTTGAACTAGTCCAGGAATATCAGCCCTATATGTGATTAATAATGGATTTCCCGGGGTATTGTGACACACTGCAGTTACCAGCTTGAGCGTGTCATTAGTGGATCTATTTCTCCAGGAGTAAAAGCGTATTATCCGCACATTTCTAGTGTAAGCAAAGTTACATTCCTCTATTGGGAGACCGAGTATTCGTACTTTTGTAGGGTTGCAATGGCTTAAACCCTGTCACCGCCGGACCCCTTCGGACCCCCGGATTCGGCCCCCGAATAGATGAAGGGCTGATCGATTTCCACCCCAATGCACGCCTAACCGTCTTTTTCACCCTCTTGCAATCGATTTTCTTCTTTCTTCTGCCTCCGAACCCAGACCCATTCGATATCCCCACGATGTCAACCGAACGAGCGACAGTCAAAACGTCGGGCCCGATCCCTGATGTGCACGGCTCTGCAAATACCACCGCAGAGCCTCATCTACAGTTACGGTTGGTAATGGCTTCTCAAGTTGAAGAAAAGGACGGCAATGCTGATAACGGGGCTCTTCTTTCTTTCTCCAAAATAGACCAGGACACAAGTCTTGATTCTAAGTTGGAAGATCGTGTGTCTCTCCAATCTACTCACAGTATCCCTGCCTCGGACGACGGTCGCGTAGCCACCGAAGATGAAGTGCGCGATCTTCTCCACGTCGTCGATAATGTTCCCGGTCGCGTTTGGGTAGCCTGTATCGCGGGCATCCTGGAACGCTTTGTCTGGTATGGGGCAACTGCTCCACTGCGTACGTCCTCCTTCTACCGCCCCTGCCAGGTAACGTTTCCTTGCTGACGAGCTTCACAGAGAATTACCTGCAAAATGCGCCCGGGGGAGAGGTTCCCGGAGCCCTCGGACTGGGCCAGGCCACGGCTTCAAACATCGTCAATGTCTTGTTCATTGCATCCTACATTGCCCCTGTACCTGCTGCCGTTGTTGCCGATAGCTGGCTGGGCCGCCACAAGACCATGATCTACGCTGCTATGTATAACGACCTCTGATCCTTGTGATCTGCCCCTTCCACCCCCAAATGCTAACATTGTCGTAGTATTGAGGCCGTTGGTGCCACTATTCTATTCGGAACGTCACTGCCTGTGGCCATCCGTGAAGGGGCTGCCTTGGGTGGAGTAATTGCTGCTTGCGTCCTCATGTCTATTGGATCCGGTGCATTTAATGCCACTGTGGTGCCTTTCATCGGTGAGTTGCTTTGGTAGTGCCACAAGTCGTGCCCATGTGCTGATTCCAGGCAGCCGACCAATACGATGAGGAGGAATTTCGCATTAGGACTAAGAAGGGAAGGAAAGTTGTCGCTGACCGGGAATTGACTATTACTTACATTTACAACGTTTATTACTGGTGCGTGCTTTCTCTTCGCGGTCTCTGTTGGGACCTCTGCTAAATTGCAACTCAGGACAATCAATATCATTGGTTTCTTGGCAGATTCCACACCGTTACTGGAACGATATGTCGGCTTCTGGGTCGCATACTTGGTTCCATGCTGTGCTATGTGGCTCGCCTTGCTCCCGGTCATTTTCGGACGCAAATACTTTAGTGAGTAGGCAAAAGCTCACGTTCGAGAATTTCTCGCTAACCAGTGGCACCCGTGGATGCTCTAGTTCGAGTTGTGCCTACCATCAACATCATGCCGCAGGTATGCACAGCGCTCCGTCTCGGAATCACGGGCGGCTTCAAAATGGAAGCCGCAAAGCCAGACGCTCAGCTTCAGAAACATGGTCGCCACGTTCCCTGGGCAGATTCCTTTATCGAGGACATTAAATTGAGTCTACTCACGAGCCGAGTTCTGTAAGTTAGTAATTCTTCTAGTCTATATCCACTGCTAATAAGACCCAAGGCTTTTCTTCCCGATCCACTGGCTCTGCTATAACCAGACCTTCAACAACTTAATCTCCCAGGCTGGGCAGATGGAAACCTACGGTATCCCGAACGACATGATGAAGGTTGCAGGAGCTATTTCCGGAATCATCGTTGCGCCCATAATTCAGAAGGGGCTCTATCCTTTTCTTACGAAACGGAGAGTTTCATTCGGACCGATCGCACGCATGGCAGTTGGATTCCTCGTTCTTGCATTTGCCATGGCCTACACCACTGGAATTCAGAAACTCATTTACCAGGCCGGCCCATGCTACGATCATCCCCTTGCATGTGTCGGGGCGAAGGACCGGACGATCCCAAATCAGGTTTCGGTCTTTCTCCAGATACCCATCTACTTTGGTGGATCATTAGCAGAGGTCTTCTGCTTTACCACGGGGACCGAGTATGCCTACAACAAAGCCCCAAAGAGTATGAAGACATTGGTTCAGGCTATCTGGCTCGGTATGGGTGGAATTGGAGCCTGTCTTGCTCTGGCCTTTACTCCACTCTCCGAAGACCCCCACTTAGTTACCATGTATGCTATTTTGACCGGGATCCTGGGCGGCGCGGGGATTTTGCTATGGATAATTTTCCGCCATCTTGATATGGTGAAAGTGAAGGAAGATGCCGATTAAAGCAGACTTCCTGCTTTGGGGTGGGAAAGTTTGATGGTCAGTCTGCAAGAATTTATTTCTTTCGGGGGAAATGTATCAAAAAGTTGCTGTATGCAAAGCGAAAAGTATGGGTTTCAGTTTCTCTGTCAGTCAGGTAGATGCGAAGAGTTTGTCTTAGAAACATGAATAGACTGGCTGTTTCCACGCTACCATGTAGCCGTTTCCTCCCCTGGCCGACAGATCAGCTGTCGACAAATGATACATAGCTTTCTCGAACCTTTGCAATTTAGGGGATAAATCAATCCAATTAATAGCAGAGTGATTCGTGTACATTTCTTATCGTCGCACTATGATTGGTTTATGTTGTAGATCCCTGTAGTGTAGCAGGAGTCCGAACGGAGGCCCGATAACCTACACCCATATCCCACGCGCTCCAATGCAATCAGTCAAGAGCATGGAGTACTATACATGATGTATCAGCACAAAGAACCATTTTTTATTGCTGGTCTGTGATTTATGTGATTTATGCACTTCTTCGCATAAGGGTACGGGTGATCACCCCCGCTCCTCTCCCCTTTCCACCTTTGAACGAGACCATTCTCCTCCTCTCCATACGCATCCTGGGATACAAGAAATCCTTGCACCAGATGGAGAATATGCATACCTGTGGGGACAATACCTTAGGTCCCCGGGTGAATCGTTGTCGAGGAGGCTTTGACTTCACGCTGTTATTCGAAGAGTACTTCTTCTCAATTGTGCCTTCCATCCTTCTGTTACTGGCACTCCCTTTTCGTTACACCCAACTACGCCAGTCACGAATTCGCAAAGTGTCACAAAGCTGGCTCTACTGGGCAAAATTGGTATATCTATTTTCTCTATTCTATGCGTGGGCCATTTGGTTTTAACAGGTACATTTTACTTAGATATTTGGCCAGGTTTTCGGGGTAACTCAACTCTCCTTATTAGTCGTATGGTTCCTCCCCCATGCACCGCGAACAAACGCCTCATTAGCAGCAGCCGCCTTGGCTTTCTGTTCTTCAGTTGGGCTTCTCTTCCTGTCGCATCGGGAACACGTCTTTTCGATATACCCATCTAACTTCCTCAACATTGCGTTGTCTGTGTCACTTCTCTTTGACATTGTACGCGTCAGAAGTCTGTGGTTTGCATCTAATACAGTTATTGCTGGAATATATACAGCTGGCATGACATTCAAGATGATCTGGTTCTACCTGGAGGCACAATCGAAGCAGAAATCTTTTCTCAATCGGAGAGAACGGCATGGAGAAGAGGAGGTCCACGGCCTATATAGCCGCGCCTTCTTTTGGTGGATCAACTCTTATCTCTATCTTGGATTCAAGAACATATTGTCTGTGGATGATTTACCGCATATGGACCGAAATATGTCAGCAGACGCACTGCATCGTCAACTCGCCATGCGATGGAACCAAGGTGAGTAATATCCAAACTGGATGTGTTTTAAAAGAATTGTTCTGAAAGTCACGAAAGCCTCCAAATCCTCCAAAGCCTCTCGCATTGGTTTAGCCTACTCCGTCATGTGGACATTCAAATCTTCGGTTATATGGGCATTCATGGCTAGGCTAGCAGTCATCCTGCTCAAGTATGCTCAGCCATTCCTCATTACGGCTTTGACCAACTATGTGCAGGAAAGTCAACCAAACAAGAACGATGGATACGGTTTGATAGGAGCATTTGTTCTAGTATTTTTACTTAAAGGGGTTAGTATCAGCAATCCTTTTAATATGTGCATAATCTCTGATACTAGCAATCCGCAGGTCTTCACCTGCCTCCATCAACATCATAACTTCCGGCTGATAACAAAGATTAGAGGTGCCATTATATCCCTGATTTTTGAGAAAACCCTTACCTTGAAACTCAGTGAATATAGCGACACATCGGCGCTGACTCTGATGAGTAATGACATCGATAATATCGCATTTGGAGTTCAAAATATGCACGAAGTTTGGGCAAGCCCCATCGAGACTGGTATTGCGTTGTTCTTGTTGCAGCGTCAAGTTGCTTGGGCAGCGGCCATTCCTGCGCTTGCCTCTGTACTAGCTTTTGTTTCCACTCATTTCCTATCAAAGTCAACACCCGGTCGACAAAAATCATGGATGCAGGCTGTGCGGCAGAGATTGGCATTTGCGACCAGCTATCTCAATGGTAGCTCAACCATCAAAATGCTCGGTCTCCAGGACAGCCTTTCCTTGATATTGCAGCAATTCCGAATCAACGAGCTCAGTCAACAGAAACGATTCCGACACATGATGGTCAAAATGAACCTACTTGGTCAGCTAATTTCATCATATATTTTTTTGATTGGAGCACAGTACTTACAAATGCATTTAGCGGGTACTATTACAAACCTGACTCCAGTGCTTACCCTGAGCATCTATACCAGTATCGCGCTCCACACAGGCCGCAGTCCCTTGACAGTATCCGCGGCTTTTACCACACTCTCCATTGTCTCTCTATTGAGCAGTCCATTATCGAACCTCATTTATTCGGGCCCAAAGGTAACTGGGGCTTTGGAGTGCTTTGACAGGATTCAAGCATACCTTTCAGCTGACGCTAAACTTGACGATCGCCTTATTCCTCCCTCGCAGCAGCCGATGGCTTCTAGCCAGGTTGAGGAATCCCAATTTGGAATCTCTCTGGAAGTTCAGCCAATCAACGCTTTAACACCAGGTGCTCAGACTAACGATCTCGTTCAAATTCATCAGGCTGACTTTGGTTGGCAACGCAAATCAGCAGCCATAATATCAAACGTGAACATCAATATATCTCCTGCCTCATTAAATGTGCTTGTGGGCCCTGTTGGTTCGGGGAAAAGCACCTTGCTGAAAGCAATATTGGGTGAGGTGCCTTGTTTGAAAGGCTTTATTCACGTTAACGCGGCTGAAATTGCATTCTGCGATACAAAGACATGGGTTCGTAACCGATCTATCCGTGATAACATTTGTCACCCACTTCCTTATGACGAGGAATGGTACCGAACTGTCGTATTTTCGACTGCGCTGGATCACGATATTGAGTCTCTCCCTCAAAAGGAGCACACAGTAATTGGCAGCAACGGCCTTTCAATGAGCGGTGGACAACGGCAGCGTATTGCTATTGCACGTGCGGTCTATGCTAGAACAAAGCTAGCCCTCTTCGATGATTCTCTCAGTGCCCTTGATGCCTCTACTTCTGCTCAGGTCTTTACCCGTGTCTTTGGATCTCATGGTATCTTGCGTCAGAACGGAACTGCTGTTATCTTAGCGACACATGACTGGAGCTACGTTGCCGAAGCCGATAACTCCATTATATTGGATGATGGAAAGATCATGGAGCAGGGCCCACCTCGAGAGCTTAGAACATTCAAAGCTCGCTTGCTCGAGGGTGGAGCAGAATGTTCAGCTCCCTCTCATAGGAATCCAGGGGAGGCAACGCTTGCAACACCTCTCGCAAATGTAGCAGGAACTGACGAGAATTCTTCAAGAAAGAGAGGGGACTTGAGCGACTATGCTTACTATTTCCGAGCATCTGGCCGATTTCCTATGATTATCTATGCCGGGGCTCTCGTTATTGGCGTATTTTGCTCCCAATTTACCAGTGAGTGCATAGGAACTCCTTATTATGCTGGTTTATAATACTAAGATGAAATTCAGATATATGGGTTCAGTGGTGGGCAGAGGAGAATTTGCGGGTGCCATTTGGACATTTGTCACGGTATATCAGTGTCTATGCAATTTTGGCCACAGCTGGGGCTGGTATCTGGGCTTTCAGCATGTGGCTAGTCTTTTGCCGCATCGTTCCCACATCCTCATGCAACATCCATGAGTATCTAGTCAACAAGGTTAAAAAGGCACCACTTCATTGGCTCACGTCAACCGATTCAGGGGTCATTCTCAACCGCTTCAGCCAAGACATGACTTTGATTGATCGATCACTTCCAGCTGAGTTTCTGAAAACCTCCAACAACTTCATTCAGTGTGTTATGAGTGCGGCATTCATCTGTGTTGGAGCAAAGTTTATGGCTCCTCTCATTCCACTTTCGGTTTTTGCCATCTATTGGATCCAGAAATTCTACCTTCGCACATCGCGGCAACTCCGCCATCTGGATCTAGAGTTCAAGTCACCTTTATACACGCAGTTCACTGAGACACTCAATGGCCTCATCACGATTCGTGCTTTTGGCTGGCAACACAGCTTCCAGGAGGAGCACAGAAATTTACTTCAGGAATCCCAAAAGCCTTACTATTTCCTGTTTGTTGTTCAACGCTGGCTAACCCTGGTATTGGATCTAGTTGTCGCGGGTATTGCGGTCATGTTGGCCGTTTTATCCGTTTTCGTGCCTAACATTGGGCCAGTCGGAGTTTCTCTTATCTCCTTGATCGCCTTTAATCAGCAGCTTGCTGAGCTTATCAACTTCTGGACATTGATGGAGACCAGTATAGGTGCCATCACTCGAGTTCGGAGCTTTGAGAAAGTACCCACTGAAGATCTCCCTCTGGAGAATCAGGACCCACCTGTTACGTGGCCATCAGAGGGTTCCATAATCTTTCAAGGTGCCGACATGGCGTACGAACCAGGTGCATCTCCCATTCTTCGACAAATATCATTAAACATCCCTCCTGGATCCAAGCTCGGGATTTGTGGACGCACAGGAAGTGGCAAAAGCTCACTTATTCTCGCTCTTCTTCGCATGGTGGAAGTACAGAGGGGAGATATCATCATTGATGGCATTAGTCTACAGTCTTGCCCTCGCGATACGATTCGCAGCAGAATGACCGTCATACCTCAGGAACCTGTTTTATTTCCAGGTACTATCAGGGAAAATATTGCATCATTCAAAGCCATTGATGATGATAAAGTCCTACAGGCTTTAGAAAAGGTGGAGTTGAGGGACCATGTGATGGCACATGGTGGTCTAGATGCGAAGCTATATGATCTGCCATTGTCTGCGGGCCAACGCCAGCTCATCTGCCTAGCAAGAGCTATCACCATGAAAAAGAAAATCTTACTTTTGGACGAAGCTACGAGCCGTGTTGATAATGAGACGGATCGACTGATGCAACAGGTAATTCGACAGGAATTTTCGGGGTGTACCATTATTGCAGTTGCACATAGAGCTCATACTCTCTTGGACTTTGATCGAATTGCTGTTATTGACGAAGGCAGAGTTGCTGAGTATGACACTCCGGATGTGCTACTTGGAAACCGTGCGTCCATGTTCGGACGTCTTTATGACCAGACAAAATCATCTGTACTTTGAGATGATTGACAGCTGACTTTACGAACAAGAAATTTCAAGGTAATTTGAAGCATGGCAATATTTCAGGTTAAAAAAACTTCTCTAGACCTAGCTAGCATCTAAGTTTATTAGACTAGAGGCTTTCTGCCGCTCAAATGACTCCTAAGCTTCATCGAAGCATATCCAGTATTCCTAATCTGGCATAATGTTGATGGTATTTTCAATTTATAACTTTCTACGGTTCCTCGAACAGTATTCCAATACTCCACATTTTTTATTCCATTCAAACACCCTTGAAACCAAAGTAAGATTAATGTTCTATTAGCTTCCTCAATCACTCTTATAAAATGGACATACGATTCCCATTTAATTGATAGGCTCTTTGTTTGGTAGACACCTAGACGCATGTGTGTTACTCCAGTTAGAATATAGCTTTCAATGAGAGAATATCTCAATTGGAACCAAGGAATTTAACGTACCATATGACTCATCTTTATTAGTCCAGATATCTGTGATTACAGTGTTCGCCACCGCACAGATATCATCAACTTTGATGCGTGGCCACTTCCCACTTTGAATGGCACGTACTCGTTCCCCAGATCTGATTCGAAATTGTTCACCAGCAATTTCGAGACAAAGGTTGCGTCGAGCAACATAGAAACTTTCATGCATCGACTCCTTTACATTCAATTGACCACAAAAGCCCCAGTGTTTTGTCAAAAATGTCTTCGTGCCTAGCAAGTTGTTTGCGCAATTCAATCCATTCAGAATAAAATCGCGTGACTTATCACTTTCATAGGACTCGGAATCCCCATCTTGGCTTTGACAGCCGTCGATACCAGCAATCATTTGGACCGCCACCCCATCGACAGAAAAGGAGACTGAGCAGATATTGAAGACGGTGCGATCCGTCTGGAAAAGAGTCATCGGACAGAGTGACAAGATGGATACACCATTCTTCATTCACTGGGGGGCTCTCATAGCAGCGGCCCATTTCGTAGTGGCATATCAGCAATCCGGTTTTGATGTCACTACGGAAGATATTCTCAAGGCACCGACTATTGGAGTACAAGTTAATTTATGTGCAAACACAAGAGCGGATGTTGCATGAGGGGGTCTTTCCTAGTATAGCAATTTGAATGCGCATCGAAAGAAGCGTCATGTGCCGTTTGATATGATATTTGCCTTTTATGCTTATGAATTAGATCACAGCACTCTGCGACTAGGGAGCATTGATTAAAGGCTATCCGTCGCGGACTTTGCGTGGCGACTAGAAGGCGAAAACAATTAATATTTCTTTTATACCTGAGTTTTGAACGCGTGTCCAAATTTACTGTGATGTTCCAAATAGTGGACGGGTAGACTTCAGGCTTGAAGGGATGATATATCTATCGGCAAGGGAATTTATACGCCACCTTTGAAAAGAAAATGGTCTTCCCCAATACCAGCAAAGTATCTCTTGAACCTCGACACTTGACTCTGTAGGTAACTACATATGTAGGACTTAATACCAGAATCCCAAGATGTCAAACGATCAGTTACATAAGTTCCTGACGCGTGTTGACGGGCCGTCAACGTTTAGGGCAATGATTTACATCACTTCCAAGGTCACAGGGTTCCCCTCCACAATTCAAAATCCGCCTGCGCTTAATGGTGGAATTGAAGATCTTGTTAAATTAAGGAATATATATAAAGCATAAATATGCCGAAACTCCACTTATTTACGCACTTGTGTTGCACAATGCAACCTTTGAATTCAAATCCTGGAAGTTTATCCCCATCTTTGGAACATATCTTGCAAATTGTGCAGTTTATGCACTCTCTCTCTCCACCCTTCCGGGGTATTGATATGTCAATCACTGCCCATGATCTCCAAGATTAATCTTCACTCAACTTCTGACCCCCTTATATTCAAAATCACACAGATACTGCTATAATCATGGTGTTTGTGATCCATCTGTTCACAGTGTGGCAGATTTTAGCTATAGCGACGCTTTTTGTGAGCAACCCTGCCAAATTTGATTTATTTTTGTTCTCTCAAATGACTTGTGTCTTGAACATCTAACCTTTATTTTTTGTCACAGGCTTGGAAATATACAATGTCTTCTTTCATCCCCTGCGCAAATATCCTGGCCCCAGGCTCTGGGCAGCATCACTTTTCCCTTCCCTCCGGTACTTCACCCATAGTGAGCTGATCTACAAATTACGAGAACTGCATGGGCAGTACAGCGATGTGGTTCGGATCGCCCCTGATGGGATGGTCAATATCGGTCAGGAAGCCCAGAAATATATGTATGCCTTCGGGGGTGGCTCTGAGCCTTTCGTCAAGTCCCCCGACTTCTATTTTTCCTTGGGTGGCTCACATTCTATTGTAACAACACCAAAGAACGCGGAACATGCGAAGATTCGCAAGCTTCTCGGCTCTTCTTTTCGGAGAAGGCGATCCAAGATCAGGAGCCGGCTGTGATGAATTTCATCAATCTATTCATCAAGCGATTACACGAGAGGGCACAACAGGGCCCGCAAGATCTCAGCAAGTGGTTCAACCTCATCACATTTGATGTCATTGGCGATTTAGCCTTCGGTGAACCATTCGGAAATGTTGACAGCGGCGACTACCATCCTTGGGTGCGTACCATGACGCAGAACAATCTGTGGAGTATTCTGGTCGGCTCTGCACAGCGCCTTCGACTCATCCAACCCCTTCTACGACACCTGATTCCGGCAACCTTGAAAGAGGAAAGGGTGCAGATGATCGCTTACACCAAGGATAAAGTTGCTCGCCGGATCTCTTAAGGTTCGACGCGGACTGACTTTATGAGCCCTCTGCTTCGCGCAGATTCATTTAGCATCCAGGAATTAGAGCTCAATGCGATGACCTTTGTATTCGCAGGAAGTGACACCACTGCATCGTTACTTCCGGTCTCACGTATCATCTGTGCCTAAATCCACACGTGTTGGATAGACTCACTGCTGAAGTGAGATCGGCTTTCCGGAATGACGATGAGATTAATATGACCAGCGTCAATTCCCTCAAATACGGAATGGCAGTCCTCAAGGAAGGTTTGAGAATGTTCCCGCCCGCCTCCGCTGGATTGCCCAGAAGAGTACCGGAAGGTGGTGCTACAGTCGCAGGAGAATGGGTCCCCGAGAGGGTAAGTTAAATCCATCTACTACCCTACTATGCTACTCGTACCGAAATATTGATCTGTCTTAGACCCGCGTTCATGTCAGTCCTTGGGCATCATATCAATCGTCCTCTCGATTTTATCTCCCGCAGTCTTTCATTCCAGAGAGATGGTTAGGCGACCCTCGGTTTGCAAACGATGACTTCAAGATTATCACCCCCTTCAGCATCGGTCCCCGGAACTGCGTTGGAATGAAGTGAGCTATCAACCTTTACATGAAAGTGAGAAATATCCTGCTAATATTATTTGGTATCAGTTTCGCGTATGCTGAAATGCGGACTATTGTTGCAAAACTGGTGTGGAACTTTGATCTCACTTTGGCCCCTAAATCATACGAATGGTTATCCACGGCCAAGAAGTATCAGTCATGGCATCGGGATCCATTATGGGTGCATCTGAAGCCAAGAGAAATCCACAAATCGTGTTGATCAAGAGAGCTACGACAATGTGCTTCAAAACATCCATATCATTAGTTTCTATGGAAATTCTGATTTCATATCTGTCCCCTACTTACAGAGAATGGAATCGGATACATAAACCAACATATTCATAGTATAACGGTAGCATACGCAATATTGAAGGTTGCAATATCGGAATTACAGTAGTAGGAAGGCTTTAGGGTCCATGCATGTCATATTCTTTCCAAACGAATAAGAAAAAAAGGTCGAAGGCAGCAAATCGGCTGCTGAGAGCAATATCTGGCCATTTTTCAAGGAATTTTCTCCAAAATTGAGTGACCTGAGGTGTCAATCAATGCAAAATCATAAGAGCCCCCACCGAACGTATTTTGACTTCTCATCCCTCTTGCAGTCCAACCCTTCACGCTTGCTTCCATCCTCAAAGTGATCTTGACGCTCTGAAATCACGGTAGGCATGTCCCATGATTCATTCTTTCATTAACGCAAGATACTGACATTTCACATTGTGTACAGCGTTATGTTAAGCACTAGGAGAGGGAAAGAAATCATCCAACTAGCCCTTCCTGCTCTCTTCATCAGCCCTTTTTGTGCCGCGGATGGCGAAAGCGCGGAGAAGTCAACCCTACCCAACCTCAAGTTTGAGGGACCTCTGACCCGTTGGTCTGGCTTTTCAGAAGTAGTTCAAGCAAACACTAAGGATGAAATTTTCAGCCTACAAGGGCTTCCATGGCATGATTTCTTCGAACCCGATCTCATCAACAATTTGGAAGGCTTAAAGGCGAGATTCCACAGCAGAATTGGGAAGGAACTTGAAGAGGTTCTTACACTGCAGGACATCAACATCAAGTTCGCTGGTTACTCGTGCCTCACTCCCTACCTTGGCACGGGCCGCACGGTGATGATGAGTACAGCACCCACCACGATAAGAGCCGTTGGAGAAGTGATTGTGCCATGGATCAGTGTGCACTCAATGCAGGCCTTGTACGATTTGGAGGATGAACTTCGAGTCATGCTTGCTCAACCGATTCGCTACATGCAGGATCTTGGTTGTGTGTACGGGTTCCTCAGCAGCTACAATGAGACGATATTTTTGCGCCAGCGACTCATTGGAGGCGTATGGGAGGTGAACTACTCCCCAATTATCAGCGGCGGGTTTCCCTCTCAATACAGTGACACCGAGCCCAGGGTTTCGGCTCGAGAATCATTTTTCTACCTCGCTGGCCTGGCAGCTAAAACGGACCAAGTTTCTACCGTTAGACCTAACTGGTCTTTTGTGGATTTGTGATGTTCATAAGCCTTGACCACTAGACCAAAGGTCTTTTCCAGGAAGACGCTGCATTTTCCGCTCATATGCCACACCTGCCTCGAATTTCGTGTGTTTTTTCCCTTGGCGGCGAAGCCTACGTGCGCTGTGTTGAGCGCTGATGGCCCGACTGGAATCCGAATTCTGTCTTTGTCTTCACGGGGTCGTGGTTAGCACTGACAGATGCGATGTTTTCTCGGTCTACAAGGAAATAAAAGCTTTCACCATTCAAAATAGCATCCTTGTCAACGTAGGTTCATACAGAATACTAGGAGTAGGTCTCATTATTGTTTCAGTGTGTGAATTGATGTTTTGAATGGTTTACCCAAAGCTTGATGACTCATCAAAATCCGCGATTAAAAATCTTCATTATTTTGGGTTGAAACTTTTGATAGGACTATTGATTATTAATATCTCCCATGGCTTTCACTCGTCCCCTGCCCATCTCTGAGGAGTGGGCGGACCCGAATACCTACATCGAGGCTCTTCTCTCCTTCTCTACTACATCGGTGCTCTTCATGAATCTGTGTGGCGGCGTGCATATGGTTGATTTTCTGACCCGGGAGCCCGATCTCTATACAACAATACTGCCGGAAGAATGGAGAGACTTCTTCAGTCATCATGATGCTCAAAATTTTATCCATTTACTCCTACGGGAAGACATTGATCAATTGCGTGCCGCCAAACCTGCTGTAGATCAAGATGAAAGCAGCCGAACTTGGAATGGAGGACCATTCCCTCCCCAGAGTCTCTTAGAATACATTTTCAATGTTCGCCGGCTGACACTGAATCGAGAATTTCCCATCACATCTTCAAGGACTGAATTACCAAAGCAAGTTGCTATGCGTATGAATCGAAAGAAAGTACACGAGGTCGAGCACTTTTCTCAATATGTTGCATCGCTGTCAGATATTGTTCACAAGCGCCGAGGGGAACCAGTCTCTCATATTGTGGACTTTGGTTCCGGACAGAACTATCTTGGCCGGACACTAGCCACCTCGCCTTATCATAAGCATATCATTGCAATTGAGCGCAAACATCAGTACATCAGCGGAGCCAAGGGCATGGATGTTCGAGCCAAGTTGGCAAAGAACCCGAAGGCTCAAAATGTTACGAAGGACAAAGATTCATGTGATGACTGCAACGGAAGTGCGAAAGTGACTGTTTCTGAGACGACAGATAGCTCCCAGCCAATGACAGAAGATTCGAAAGTCTCGGAGGATTACGCTCTTTTCAATATGCTGGGTGAGATTAGCCTCGAACCAGATGAGCTGCTCGGGTCCCTCACCAAAAAGCCGCCACGAGAAAGGCAGCTCAAGCCCGAAATTGATACTCGCGGAACTCTCAGCTATATCGAGCATGAAATCGAAGATGGCTACTTAGAGCCCATTATCGACCACGTTATTAACCCATCCCCTGATGAATCTCCAGATGAGCAAGGAAAGAAAGAGAGTGATGCCAGATTAATGGTCGTTTCCCTCCATTCCTGCGGAAACCTTGTTCATCATGGTCTACGATCCTTGATTCTGAATCCTTCGATTGTGGCCGTCGCTATGATCGGTTGTTGCTATAATTTGTTGACCGAGCGCCTCGGTCCAACCACACATGACCTCCCTATTCTTCAATCTCTCCATCCTCGTCTCAAGGAGACCGAAACATCATACGATCCGCATGGGTTTCCCATGTCCAAATACTACGAGAATTACCAAAGTCCCGGTGCAACGACAGGTATGAAGCTCAATATTACAGCTCGGGCCCTTGCCGTGCAAGCTCCATACAACTGGGGCCATAATGACAGTGAAATGTCCTTTACCCGTCACTTCTTCCGTGCTCTTCTTCAGCGCATCCTCGTTGATCGAAGTGTTCTTCCTAGGCCCTCTGTGCCGGAAGGCACCTCCGACGAGACTGACTCAAAAGCCAAGGCTAGCTCTATTATCATCGGATCATTGCCCAAATCTGCTTTCAAATCTTTTAATGCTTATGTCCGTGCTGCTACTACCAGGATGAGTGGAGATCCGATATATGGTTCCAAGGTTCAGGAGCATATTGCGACCCTAACCGATGAAGACATACTCTGCTACGAGAATCAGTACTCCAACGCGAAGAAACATATCAGTGTGGTGTGGAGCTTGATGGCATTCAGTTCTCAGCTTGTTGAGGCTATCATTGTCGTGGATCGGTGGCAATTTCTCCGCGAGCAGGACTCTGTGAAAGACTGCTGGGTTCAGCCGGTATTTGACTATGGGGAGAGTCCTCGTAACTTGGCGGTCATTGGACTGAAAGAGTGATGGTGATCAGGAATAACGAAATTTGTTTTTGCGTAAATACCCACAAACTTGTGTGTGAGTTACCAACATTGAAGTGTCGGCAGAAGCCTGCCTTGTGATTTTTCTCCATCTCTCTCTTAGATTATTGAAGCCCAATTTCCACGCTGGAGCATTCCCTTTTTTATTTCAGCAGTTCAACGAACTAGTGTGGCCTACAATGAGTCGGGCTGTCCCGGATCAAAGTATTTTTTTCTGCTAGGCTGGAAATTGCATGAATCTCATGAACTTCATAAGATGATCCAAAACAAATGTATAGTTGTGAAGGCGATGCAGTTAGACTTTTTATGCAACATGACGGAGGGTAATTGCTGGGAATGACTTCTCTGGAAGACATGATTGATTGTTTAATAGAGACCCAAAAAATGCCAAAAAAGAGACTCCGATAGGGGGAATCGAACCCCCGGCTGTCGTGTGAGAGACGACGATGTTAGCCACTACACCATATCGGAGGGGGACTGCGAATTACTCTGTTAGGTTTAGTGTGATTGTTTTTGGTTTAGCGCTACCGGTCGCTGTGCGTGCCTGTGCGTGGTTGTATATAGCCCCCCAATTCCCCCTCCCAGCTGGTATACTAGTTTCTCTTTTTTCGCCCCTTTCCCCCCTGCACGTCGCAATTGAGGCATTTTTGCTATTGATCCGGATCACCGAACCCCGTTATCTCACATCGCCGTTGGGCCTCGTCCACTACGAGCCCGGAATGCGCTCCCTCTCATGCTCAAACGTGGGACTGGTCGTTACCGCCAGGGCTATGTTTTTTATCATCAAACCTGGTCAAATCGGTGATTTTTAGAAGTAATCAGTCATGAGTGCTCCCTGCTGTCTGGAACTACGGGTCTAACGACGGCATTACGAAATGGTTATCTAACTAGCGATTAGGCTTCTGCAAGCCCAATGGGCCGGCCCACGTGGGCTTTGGTTAGCCGGCCCAAGCCCAAAAAGCCCACGAAAAGCCCAAAAAGCCCACGAAAGTGGAGACACGTTTTTTACATAATTTATGAAAAATATGCTGTATTTTTAGTATTCTGGCTGTTAATTACCATCAAAAAATACATATTTTAACTACTAAGAGAAAGGGGTTTTTATACACAAAAACCCTATTGCCTGAAACTTCAGGAGTTAATCATTTCTACGAAAATCGGTAACCCTTATTGATCTGATAAATTTTAATTAATAAATAACTAATTAACTATATGAAACCCAATTGGCTGATCAGGGCGCTTCCGTATACGACCAGAAGTGCGATATGGGGGTAAAAGCCTATCATCTGCACTTTCATCCGAACTATCTTCGGATGAAACCCCTCTTTTTCTCTTCACCCCCCTACTCTCTCTCTCTCTCATATCCTCTCTCTTACTCTCACTCTCACTCTCACTCTCTTCATCATCATCACTGATTTCACTAATATCACCCTTTTATATCTGAATCTCATCCTTTTCACCCTCATCAAAGATCTCTAAAGATCGGACAAAAGTAAGCTCTATCTCTTCCATCTCAAATTAGGTAGCACAACTATAGAGCATAAGGTCTTTAATTATACTTACCTTTAGACGACCACGTCGATAGTAGTAGATATCACGTGCTGAGTTAAAAAGCCTTTCTACCCTAGTACCTATAGCGGGGATAGAGAAGATATCACGCGCAATTTGCGCAAGAATTGGGTATTTGGTCTTATTCTCTCTCCAAAATTGTCGAGGATTCAGTAGGGTTTTGCCTAAAGATCGTATTAGTAAGCTTTTTTAGCTAAAAAAAGGGTAAAAAAGGGTAAAAAAGGGTAAAAAAGGGTAAAAAGGTACTAAAAAGTACTAAAAAAAGGTATAAAAAAGGGTAATATACCTAATTAAAGATAGTAAGATAACTTATCTTAAATAAAAGGGTAGTCCACCTCTAGGGTAAGTAAGCTTTTAAGCTCACTTTGCTAAAGGGTAATAGAGGGTATACTAGTATCACTAGTAGATTTGCTTTAATAGACTTTGATCCGGTCTTTTAAGCTTATCTTATATTAAGTAGCAAAATCTTGATCTTACTAATCAGTAGTTTAGAAGAAGTAAAGCTTATACTAAGGGGTAAGGATTATCCTATAAGTATATAGGTTACCAAGCTTAGGGCTATCAGTTTAAGCATAATACTTAGAGAGCTTAACCTTAGCTGCTTCTAGGGCCTAAAGCATATGCTGCTTCCATGGAATCTAAAGAGAAGATATCAGCTTTTTCGGCCGAAAAAGATCGGATGAATGAAAAAAAAGATCGGATGAAATTTACCTTTTTCCGCTACAGCTTCCGGATCGAAGCTTCTAGATAGGCAAACAGCTTATTATAGATTTAGTAGACAGTATAGATAGTAATATCCTTTATTTTATATAAAACTATAGTAAACTAGTAAAAAGGCTCTATAATATATAGTAAATAGTCGATTTACTACTATTCATCTGAAGAAAGCTTTATTTCAGTAAGCTTAGACATTAAGCAATACTAAGTAAGCTCCGTCCGAAGTCACTTAGCCCACTACAGCATTAAAAAGGTCGAATTCTACTAAGTCCAGACGTCTTAAAGCAGCACTAAGGGTAATTTAGTCTGATTTTGAAGCCCTAAGAAGGTCTCTTATCATTATAGACTTACGTTAATATAGATAGCCAAATTCTAAGCTTTTTAGAGTGTTTTGGCTATACCCCTTTTATTATAAGAGAGATCTTCTAACTAAATAAGGTCAATTGAATCATTCTCAGGGCTAGCTTTCATCTGACCAAGTAGCTACTTTAGGCTTAGCTAGATCATATAGGCCATATAAGGATTTCTGATAAATAAGTATATAGGGTATATAGCTTAGAGAGATACGACCAAAGTATGATTATTTAACGCATTATCAGCTATAATAGCCATAATTCGGTCCGATAAATCATATGCCTTAATAGTAGTTTATACAACTTTTGCAAGGTTTTCACCAGAATACGTCCCTAATAGGGGCTCAAACCCTAAGAGTACTTCTCTATACTCCCATAATTCGTTAAGGAAATAACTAGTTATAGCCATAAACACTTACTAAAAAGGGGAGGTCCAACAATCAAGGCTAAGTAAGAGCTTTGAATTAGGGGGTAGGGTATTGAGAATAGCCCTCTATCGAATAATTATCTTATCTATTAATCGTCGTTGGATTTTCTAAGCAGAGGGTAAGAGTAAAGATAGGACCGAAGGTACTAATTAGGCAAGCTATAGAAGGTTCCGGAAGTATAGGCTTTCAATTAGGTAAAAAGAGAGGCGTAGACTAGTAATAGTAGTCAAAAGCTATTTTTCCCATAAATCATCAGAGAAGGGTAGGGTAGTATTAATGGTAGGGGTCTATTAAAGAGCTTATTAGTTTTTTTAGCCAAAAAGATAGGATAAAAAGATAGGATAAAAATAAGAAAGACCTAATTTACCACTTTCTATAAAAGATACTAAATACTAGGGTTTTTTACCCTTATTTAGTAACTCTATAAATGCCGCCGGACTATATTTATACCAGTTCCCTTCCAATTAGGGTATATAAGTAAGGTATTATAGTGAATACACATAACCTTAGGTTCTCCAGTCTATAGGCTTATAACTTACTATAAACTTACCCAAATCTTAGAAGATTAACGCTTTCGGTCCCATTTCATTAAATCCCTAGCTGATTTAGTCCCATACTGGGTTTTCAGCCACCAATCAACAAAATTTCGGCTTTCTACCTTTATCCAGATAGCATATTCGAAAGTTTGAAGTTTAATGGTTTATATTACTGGTGGGAGGGGTGGTGGGGGGCATATTGGTTAAAAAGATAATATAGAATCAGATAGATCAATACTATCACTATATAGTGATGATTGTGATAATTGAGATATATTAAGGTAAGGGGGTAAGTAAGAGAAAAGTAAGAGAAAAGTAAGAGAAAAGTAAGAGAAAAGTAAGAGAAAAGTGAGAGAAGAGATAATAAAAAGGGGTAAGTAGGGCTAGCATCTGCTGAGAAAATCTGTCTAAGTCCAACATTTCTAACCTTTCATCTGAACTTTTATATTATTTCTAGCTATTTATTATAAATTAAATAAAGAATATAGATAGTAGAGGGTCTAATTTATTAAATTCTACTTTAAAATAGTCTAAAAACATACTTTTTAGGTAAATTTAGTACTAAAGATGAGATAACTAGAAAAATGGTGAGGGTATACATGCACGAAATATATATATTTGCACCTTTATAGTGTTATTAACCACTATTCTCTAAAATACTCTATACCCTACCCTTATCTATAGATTTAAGCTATTAGATATATAAAGATAGTAGTTATCTATATATAAACAGGGATATTTCATAAAAATACAAAAGAGAAGAGAGATAATAGGGTAGGTGGTATGTGTTTTAACGAAAACAGGGGTAAATAACAGAATTAATTTCGGATAAGTCATCAGGTTATGCAAGGAAAATCAGGCAGAAACCAGTAAATTCAGGCACCCACGGGCTTTTTTAGGCCCGTGGGCATGCCCGTCATGGACAATGGACAAAGGCCCCTGTCCATGGCGGACAATGGACATAGGTCCTTGTCCATGGACAGGCCCGTGCCGAAGTCTAAATAGAACCTATCATTTATTGCCACTCATAACTACTTTGTTTACAACCCTTATTATTACTTATTACCTCTGCGGAGACACCCCTATATAAGCTTGTATATAAGCGAATTCTGGCTACTATACTAAACAACCACATAAATCAGGGATCTCTCGGAGATTAATGCGGAAAGGGCAGTCAATTTTGGGATCTGGTACAGCGAACTCAGGGTTCGGAGTAGTCTCATCGAGGAAATCGGGGTCCCCTCGAGGGATTTCGGGATCTAGAGTAGTCTTATCAGGTATTTCAGGGTTACTTTCCTAGTTAAGATCAGAGTTGTAGTCGTAGAGGAAATCCATGAAAGACACGTTTTTGCCTTTATCCGCGCGTATAGAAGATATCTTAAAGACTTTTTGTTGTGTATAAGGATTCGAAAATCTGTATAGAAAATCAAAATAAACGCTATAAGATACTAGAAGACTATAGAGAGTAGTAGACCCTATAGTAGGTATACATAAGGAACTAGGTGGGTGGGCAGACTGGAAAACCTCAAGTCTATAGGTGGTGGGATAGGCGGTGTGGGACTTGATGTATTGAAAAAAATGAAAGTCATTTTACTAATTTTTTAGGGGAGTGACGGTAGCAATTCCCCATTGTTTTTGTGGTTTTAATACTTATTAAACATTGGTAGTTTTTGGAAAATTTGGCGGGGTCACTCGGGCGACCGGGGATCACTTAACTAGAGAAAGCTACAGTGACTAGACAATGTGCACCCCAAGGCTCCTATTTGGCTAGAGGGGGTGCAAAAACTTTTGTCCAGTCGCTGTATTATGCTAGTGATTCCCGTTCGATAGGGGCCCACTTGCACGTGCAAGGCTAATGAAAGATCTCAAAGCTGAGCTGAGTTTCTTGTCCAGTCTTAATTTATCACTCCATTCTTGGGCCGGCCCCCTGACCATCATTACCACGCCGATTATCGAAAGTCTATGGTGACCAGGAGAATCCCATCGATATGTCCATAAAAACCCTTCCAACAGAGATTCTGAATCAGATCTGTGGCTATCTCAAGCCGCCGGACTGGTGCGCATTTCGCAGTACTTGCAGCGCTCTCTATACGAAATCGAGGGAGGCCTTTGTTGGCCGATTCTTCCAGAGCATATGCATGCTTGTCACGCGAGACAGTCTGAAAGGGTTGGAAGGGTTCGCTGCGGATGATTTCATCCGGAAACGACTCCAAGAGCTATGGATCGTGCCAGTCCTGTTTGAGGGAATGGACAACATGTCCATTGCAGAGTTTAGAGACACCAATCATCCAGAAGAATACTTCCAACAATACCAGGCGGAAGTAGTCGATCATCGTCTTATTTTGGAGTCTGAGGCTTTCCAAGACACTCTCACTCATTGTGTCTCACAATTTGAAAATCTATCTACAATTGGATTGCAGTCCTTAACGATGGCCTATCGGATCATAAGCCAAAGAGAGTCTTTTCCAAGGTGCCTGGGGCTACGCAACTTACAAAGACGTGTGCCTTGCCACAGAGGCGCCAAGACTCTACATATCACACGGTTTAAAAAGACAACTGTGGGGCGGGATCATGCTTTGGTATTTTCGGCTCTGCTAAAGGCGGTTACCGTATCTAATCGCCCTCTTGTGAAAATCGATACATGCAATGACTTCCACCTTGGATATACAGCAGCTGCTCTCAACTTAATAGGTATACAGGAATCATTGATACCGATTCTGCAAGGCCTAGAGACTCTACATCTCTGTCAAATTGCCGAGCAACCCGAAGATTCCTCGCTCGATATCATGCGCGATATTATTGTCGAAGCCGCCTCTTCTCTCAAAAACTTGACTTACGGTCAGTGGTGCCCGGGTCAAAATATGAGCCCTTACTCTTTCGCTTTACTCTCTAAGCGTGTGGAATTCACGCGGCTTCTGGAACTCCATCTTTGCTGGGTAGAGATTACCCATAGTAGCTTTGAAGCACTT
The DNA here is from genome assembly GCA_028828245.1 of Penicillium lividum. Taxonomy (NCBI): domain Eukaryota; kingdom Fungi; phylum Ascomycota; class Eurotiomycetes; order Eurotiales; family Aspergillaceae; genus Penicillium; species Penicillium lividum. The sequence goes on from JAQJAG010000002.1 coordinate 2,429,079, forward strand.
TTGCGCACTGCGACGCCAACATTACGGGTGCTAAGTCTACATTCAGTAGACTTGAAGGATAAAATCAGATCACCCTTGATTCCCCTTGAGGGCGGTAGTACAGGTGACTTTAAATGGACCAGCACTCTCAGTCGCGAGATGATTCAAGCTTGGCGACGGATCTGGAACATCATCCGAGATGAATTATCGCTAGAGTGTCTGTCTCTGCATAAGCTCGGATTTTTCGGTCATGGGATAAAGGTCAGAGACAGCTTGAGCCATGCCAGTGGAGGGCAAAGCACCACCAAAAGCCCTGATGTCTCTTACATCGGTGTACACGCTAGTGTGTCCTTCCATGAATGGATCAACAATCTGAAAGCAGACGCGTCTCGAGCGAGAGGCAAGGACTTGCCTGGGGGTAAGGGATGCTCCTGCCTACAACCTGTTTTAGCGCTGTATACTGAATTTTTATCTCTCACAGGCTCCGTAATTGGCAATTTCCCTCGTCCGCCTCTAGGAGGCGCTCACTTCCATTCGCTCCAACGATAAGTGGGTGTGGGAAGTGTGTCATAGAGATGCGTTTATATCTTCATACGAGTTAGGGCATGAGAAGTCTAACCATCTTCTCTCTCCTATATGTGCCCCATCTGCAGAATACAACCCAGCATTCACCATGGTCATTATCTAATACTGAGTAATTCTTCCATAGCCGATGTACTCTTTTCAAAGAGGTCTGTATACGAATGATGAATTGTTTTCTACTCCAGCTATCCATCCCCTTTGAAGACACCAGAACCACTTTGTGACATTTTAAAAGCCGGAATACTCAATCTGATATACATGAAGTTACCGGTCCGACCCAATCCCAAGGTTCGGCGCATCCAGTATAGAAAACTGCAGAATCCCCTTCACTCCAAGTCTTTGCATAAACCCACCATGCGACAGCAAAGAATACATAGCTTTCCGCGTTCAAAACAGATTCTTGGCTCGTATAATAATACTTTACCGAATCAGAATCGTCTCCCGAGTCGGAATCCGTGTCGGAATCCGAGTCAATGCCAGAGGCTTCAGTGTTTGTGAGTGTACCTGTTGCGAGTTTGAGGGCCTTGAACAGGTCATCTGAAGATGAAGTTGGTGCGTTAGTATTGAACTTTGAAACCGGTAATATCACTGATGGCGTCGTGACTTACATGTAATGTCCACAATGCTGTTGCTACCAACCTGGACATCATCCCCTACATCGTCGCCAACCCAGTGTGTTGTCATGTGAAACATCTCATGGAAGAGAGTAGATGATCGGGGGAGAATATCACTAAGCCTCTCGGCTGTGTATGGTGCGACATATTCAATATCATCCAGTAGATCCACGTCTTCTGTACCACCCCACAGAACCTTGGGACAGATCAGCACAGTATCCGGTAATGCCTGGAATCTAATTGAATCGCCGGCATCATCGAATGCTGTACTCGACTGGTAGCCGTAAATCGTCGCTCCATAGAATTCGGAGCATAAATCCGCGCTATCATAGTCCGTAAACATATAACGCTTAAGGGCTGGGATCCAGTATGGCGTAGCTCCAGCCTCCTCAAATTCCGTGTAGAGGTCGCGAATTGTTGGCTCATAACCGTCGCTCTCAACAATTGCATTTCCAAGCGCATCCTTAGCTTGAGTATTCCAGGGAAACTTATTTGCAAAATTATCGCAAAATAAGATCGGAGGGATTTTCGTAGTTATGTAAGTTTCATCTGCGATGAATTCCTCAACATTATCGATAGCAGCTTTTCTGCCGTGATTAGAAAATGTGCTTGACGTATTGGGTGTTTTATTCACCTGTAAGAACATCCCATGCATCCAAATCGTCATCCACGACAACATATTCGCCGTCATTAGCAACAACATCGTCCTCGTCAAGGAAAGTGAAGCCAAAGAAAGAAGTAAATAATTTCCGCGCAACTATCCTGTTCTTCTTCTCTTTTGCAGTAGAGCCGGAGTTTACAGCGGCTGATACTGCATTCTGCATGCCATCAATAAGCGAAGAGGCATCACTCATCATATCATTCAAGAAACTCATAGTATTTGTGCCAGAGCATTCCCCTGCTCCCGAAGGCAGGTCGAAATATGAGTCGATTGCGCCATGCACCCAAGTGATCTGGCTCACCATCAAACCGATAGTGAGCCATATTGACGTCAGGCTTAGACCCAACATCGCCTTCTGTTTCACCGCAAATTAGAAGGCAAGAAATGGATAAGATACAAGTGTAGAAGCTCGTATAGTAAGACTTCCTGGCCACAGGATTATCAACTGCATGCAGGCGAGTGACGGGTTAATATATGAAAGGATAATAGCCTGATAAACTGCATAAAAATTCGGCTCAACGACATACGGAAAAAGTTCTCCCTCGCTCTGCGAATTTACTAGCACCATACAGAGAGATTTCGAGCTACTTCCATGCTCGGAAACCGCGGAGATTAGGGTTGAGTGAGTAGAAGACTAAAAGGCGACCTAATGCTGCCAAGAAACAATAGTTTACGGCACTTCGGTGAACCAAGGGTTTCAAAAGGCGGTTCACTACGGAGTAGCATCAATTCCACTGGGGTTAGTCTCAGCTCTGCTATCGGAATTATTTCTATTATAGGCAAAGGAAGCGAGATGAGTGACCAGCTAGTAAGTTGTAGAATCAAATATTTCAATTTCCCGGATGGCACGGCACCTAAGTGATATTTAGCACGGCGCCAGGGAGCTAGTTCGATATTTAGTGCTGCGCTAATCTTGTGGGTAAACATTCAACCCTGGAATTTGACCTCTTTTCTCCATTAATAGAATTCGCGATGCACTTTTTTACAAATCGCGCACATTGTCCTCATGCTAGATGAAGTAGACTAGTACTAAAAAGATGTGCGCGATTTTCGTAAAAACAGTATCCTGTACATCGCAAAATGGGGCCAAAGGATTCCTTTTTTTTTTTGCCGAGATCGGCTATTCTTCGTCATGATCCAGTCTAACTCTGGGTCTTGAAGCCGGATCGCAATTACTGACAAGTGGGTCTCTACACGAAATGAAGCCTGACTGGTAGTAACTGATAGTTTCCGTACAATGCCTGACCCGAGGGAACCGATCAACTTACGAGCGGACTCTGCCGTCGGGGCCATTGGCCGGTGCACAATCTATAAGACCTAATGTCACGTCAAAATTTCCATAGAGCAAACACGTTCTTTGCTCCGAGCCGAACATTCATTTTTCTCTATACGAGCATCTATTTCCTTTCTTGTCGGTCCTTCATTTGAAAATTACCTCCTTTTCCTCCTTTTTATCAGGAAGCCTCGTGGTACCCTTGAAGCATAATGATCTTGTCTTCATGGGTCACCGCTGGCCTCTTGGCCCTGAGTTGTGCATTTACGCCAACATTGGCCCGGTCCAACGCTGCCGCAATTGCCCGCGTCCAGAGACCTGCTCGCTGCCCAGATACATGTGCAAGTTACAACCCGTCAAGCTGGTTCGTGTACTCAAGCATATCACGCGTGGCGGCGTGTAATGAGACCATGCTACTCGATTTCAACATCTTCAATGATTTGAACGATACCAAATCTCATTCCACTATCCATACATGCGTTGTTGAAAGTTTGATCAACCTGGACGGGAAAACTCAGGGCTTGTCCTCAACAGAGTCCGTGAAGTCCAATATGACGTTTGAGATTGGAGCTTGGGATGCCATCACGGATGTGGATTACTACTCGCAAGGTCAATCTCTCTCTTACTTAGTTGAGGATTTGGAGACTTATATCAGTGCCAATCTCCAGAAATCAATGATATTCGGCTATTCCAACGCCACTGCTGCGGGAATTTATGTCGGCCCAAACCTTCAACGTCCAGAAAATGTCAAACTCGCTCTGAAGTATCTATCTTCATTCAATGATGGGGGAAATTACGGAGCTATGGTCATTCAATTCTGTGGTATTGACTCAAACCACACGCTAGGAGTCGCTCTTGATTCGAATGGCGATATGACGGCCATCCAAAAGTATGTCCGGGCATGGCATCAAGGCGAATGTATCACTGGATTTGATCAAGCTACTTATGTCACTACCTCTGGGTGGATGAAAAAGGCTGTAGATCTTGAATCCACTATCAAAGTCAACAATACGGTTTTGATTCGATCTCATTCTAACCGCAATGTCCGCCGCACCCATATGCATACACCTTTGCACCACCGCGCCTCAACCTGCTCATACATCCAAGTTGTCTCGGGGGATTCTTGTTCCAGCTTGGTTTCTGAGTGTGATATCACTTCTACGGAATTTTATGAGTACAATACTGCATCTGATCTGTGCTCTACTCTTGCAGTCGGCCAATACGTCTGCTGTTCTTCTGGGTCGTTGCCAGATTTTGCTCCCTCGGCATTTTCTAATGGAACTTGCTACACCTACGATGTTGCCTCTGGTGACAGTTGCTCAAGCCTTGCAGATACTTACAGCATAACTGTGGCTGAAATAAACTCCTACAACAACGATACTTGGGGCTGGTACGGCTGCGACGATCTACAAGCTGGTCAATCGATTTGCCTATCTACTGGAAACCCACCTTATCCTCTCCCAATTGCCAATGCGGTCTGTGGCCCCCAAGTTAATAGCACAGTCTTTAACAGCAGCTCTCCTAGTGTCTGGGCAACCTACAATCCATGCCCTTTGAATGCGTGCTGCGATGTGTGGGGCCAGTGCGGAACAACGCCGGTTTACTGTAACAACACGCTGGCTAGTACTGGCGCCCCAGGTACAGCTGCGGATGGATCTGATGGGTGTATCTCTAATTGTGGTACAGCGATCACCAACCAGGCTTCTTCTTCCTCATCGTACTCCGCTATTGGCTACTATGAAGCTAGCAGCGTGAACAGATCATGTTTACAGATGGACCCCTCATCTATCGACTTATCTCAATGGACGCACATTTATTTCGCGTTCGGAAATATCGCTTCCGATTTCTCTATCAACGTTGATGGTATGGAAGACACATTTGAGCAGTTTGTGGCTCTAAGTGGAGTTAAGCGTGTTATCTCGTTTGGTGGTTGGGATTTCTCCACCGATTCAGATACGTATATGATCTTTCGTGAAGGAACAGACGCCACAAATCGGGATACGCTAGCTCAGAATATTGCTTATTTTGTGATTGACTCGGACTTGGATGGGGTGGACTTTGACTGGGAATACCCTGGCGAGCCGGATATTTCTGGCATCCCGGCCGGTAGCTCTGACGAAGGTGATAATTACCTCGCTTTTCTGAAGCTGGTTCGAAACTATCTTCCACGGGATTCGATTCTTTCCATCACTGCACCATCTTCATATTGGTATCTGAAACAGTTCCCTATCTCTGATATGGCTGAGGTGGTTGATTATATCAACTATATGACCTATGATCTTCATGGAACATGGGATCTCGACAATGAATGGTCTGATAACGGATGCTCAGATGGTAATTGTCTTTTCTCTCATGTGAATATGACAGAAACGATGTGGGCTCTTTCCATGATCACCAAAGCTGGAGTCGCGACGAATCAGATTATGGTCGGAGTGAGTAGCTATGGCCGCTCGTTTCACATGACAACCGCTGGATGCACAGCTTCGGATTGTACATGGGACACTGGTGGTGAAGCTGGCGAATGCACTGACACCGTTGGCTATATCTCTAATGCCGAGCTCAACACCATTTTGGCCAGTGATTCAACAGCCAGTTTGACGTCAACCAATGACACAGATTACATCGTTTATAATTCTACACAGTGGGTCGGGTACATGACTAATAGTACGAAAGTCAAACGGCAGGCCTACTATGAGACCTTCAATTTTGCGGGGACAGCTGAATGGGCCGTCGATCTTGAATCATTTGTGTCATCCGATTCGGGTTCGTCTTCGAATTCGTCAGATGCAAGCGGTAGTGGGGGACAGACGATCACCATTGATCCCGAAATCTGGACAGAGCCCACTCCTGCAGTGACTTGTTCGCCACCATGCTACATGGTCATGCCCCCTAAGTCTCTTTCGACGACAACTACCATTACGTTTCCGGTATGGAATTCCTATATCACCTGGCGGTCTACTGCGGTCAAAACAACAACCTTGATTGATAACAGTACCGAGACGTACAAAACGTTCGCCACCTATACGATTCCAACTGGCATCTCCATCGCTCCAGGTAAGCGTCGTCTACATCTAACCATATTCTCCGCGCTTTCCTATATACAGGACTACCCTCGTTCTTTGTCATTAAGATATTGACTTTTTTTGAGTTCAAACCAACTATATCAATGTTTGGTACCAGCAGATCTCCTCTGGTCAAACAGCTGTCTACCAGACTAGTTCCGTGGAACCTTCGCCATTCGCCATCACCTTCACTCCGTAAGTACATGTGCAGTGGAAAATTTGTCGCCAAAATAGGCCCACTGATCTTTTTCTACTTCGAAAGGACCGTTGGTGGAAATACCACGGTTATAGGTGGTACAACTAGCACGATCTCGGGGGTGACATTCTCTACTGGGAACATTACCTACACTTCTCCCCCTTATACAGGCGTGTATGGAGGTATCACATATGTGTCCAATGGAACTGTGTTGGCTGCGAAGACTTCCACCGTGACGCCTCATCCATATCCAACCACCACCAATACAACTCCCGATCCCGACCTTAATACTCGGACAACAACTGTCAAAGCTCAATCTTCCACCTCTTCTTCGGGGCCCCCTTGTGCCACGTCATCCCATTGCGGTGGCCATTGTGAGTACTCATCCCTTGCAAACCAAAGTCAACTTCCATTTTATATGATCAAAAAAACTAAATAAAAAAATTATAGGTGTGTTATTCTGTTTTAGTGGCTGTCCTCTTTGTCCACCTGGACTTGGAGGACTTGGAGGTAGTGGAAGCAGCGGAAGCAGTGGAAGCAGCGGATCGAGTGAAGACGAGAGCTCTTCATCTACTTCCACAAGCACTCCTATTAGCACCATCACAATGTGGGCTGCTGGAGTTGACATTATTTATGAAACAGGCCTACCAAGTACCGACGCTCTGGCCGCTCTGAATTCCGTTGGAGAACAAATCGGCCAAGAATTCCAGAGCTTGTACGCCAGTGCGACAGTATCTGTGGTTACAGCCACATCAACTTCTGGAGCTTCGGCTGCAACCACATCAAATCCCCTTTGCTTAATAGAGCAAGACCCCGACAGTGGAACTGATGGAAGCTGGTGCTCCTGCAGCGGCTCAGATGAGTCAATCACAACGATGAGCGGCTCTGATCCCTGTGGCTACACGACTATACCTACGATGACCACCTCAAATGAGTATCCCTACACCTTTCAAGATCCATACGGCGACCTCATTGCCTGTAAATCAGAAGGCTATGTGGATAACACCATTCCTTACTGCACCGGATCGCGAACCACCCTCTCCATCAATCCTACCGATAATCCCTATCCTTACACTTTTCTTGATCCGTATGGAGACACGATCGCTTGTGCCACCGAGGGATTTGTTGATAACACCATCTCCTACTGCAGTGGGTCTCGCACAACGATCAGCACTGTGACTCCAACTACGACCAGCTATCCTTGGGCCATTTGGAGTGAGTATGAATACACGGACGACTGTGTGGACTCGCATTGCGTTGGGGAACTGCAATCGGATCTCGTGTTTGCTGGGCCCGAAGACTCTAGCGATGTGTGCAGTACTTCTATCTTGTCCGTGGCGGAGAACACAGAAGGGTATGGCATAACTGGTCTGGATACGAAGATGAAATTCATTGACGGGATTTGTGGAAATGATGTTCTATACTGGTGCAATCAAACCTCGTCGGATACCGATACCTGGACCTGTGCGGATGAAAATGGGGATAACCCTGGTCAATGTGTGAAAGTTGCCACAGATGCAGATCAGCCATCTGCATCCTGTTTCGATTGGAAGAGGTTTGGTGATACTTTCTACTATATGGTGGCTAACTGCACGGGACCTTGGGAATGTACATGATCCGGTGGGGGGTTTGGTTTCTCACACTTGAGTAATTATATGCATAGGTGTAGAGACCATCGACAAATTTCATTACGTCTACGGGGGCACGTGGTAGCCATGTGGTCAGATCGTTTTATCGTATTACTAGGGTTCACCACTTTTGCCAATCGTGTACTGTATTATCCTAAAAAATGCGTTGTGGTCCATGCACCACGTAAATTACTCACCACACCCACCAGGTTACATACTAATCGTTACTCAAAGTATCTCACATGCGAGCGCCGCACATGGGCGAGCGCCACACCCCAAAATACATAGGAGAGGCGATAAATTACAACTCATTATCTCAACAACACTGTGTTACGCAACGCTAACTGGTCACAGTGAGTATCGTTCGTTATAGGTCTGCTTACCCAGGTGATGCTCGATCCTGGAGTCTCGATCTGTAACCGTACCGTTGCCAGTTGACGTTAGGCCTTATACGGACTCGGGTCTATAGGATAGACTCAATAGGATGCGCCAGGTAGGTTCGCTCAGTTAAGCTATACTTAGGATCTATAACAAGTGTCTTAGATACTAAGGATACCTCTCCTAATTAGGGTTTGTCTTGTACGAAACTGATAGGTGAATAAACTAGTGGGTTCTAAGTAGTAATATAAGATTAAATGTAAAGACTAAATATATATATGGTAATGACTGTCCTTATATATCTAATCCTCCTTATATCCGGTCCTATATTAGGATAGGTCCGTTCCTATAAATAGATAGGATTTCTACCTAATTACTAAGGGTTATATCTTACGTGATATTGTTCCTATTACCCTATATTATTATAGCGGATAATTAGGTATTATACTAAGGCGGCTAGTTCCGGCTTCCTAAGCACTGTCCTATTCTATTAACGAGTATATATTATACTAATAAGTTATAGGCTAAAATAGCTGTAAGCGGTAAGAGCCTTTCTAGGGTAGCTACTTACGTAACTCTATTATATTACTTATTCCTAGGAGCTTTAGTTAGTTCTTATTATTCTCCCTAGGGTACGTCCTAAGTAGGTCTATAATATTATCTCCCTCTCCCTTTATTCTTTATCCCTAAAGAATCCTTAATAACTACTAACCCCCCTTCTATAAGTAAGGTCTATTTTTTTAACGTTTTTCTTCTTTATGATTTTCTAACTATATCTTCCTCTAGTATTTCTAGTCGTAAACTCTATTAATTAATCGAAAGTAAAGATTTTAAGTCTTTAACTCCTTATCTTCGTTATACTTATCTTTAATATATCTATATTTATTCTGATCGCTCTAAAAGTTATTTATATTATATCTATACTAGTTATAGGACTAAGTATAAAATACCTTAAAAAATATTTACCGATTCTAAATAGTATTAGCTCCTTAAAGCTTAGGTTAATATTACTAAAAAGCGTCGCGAAGCTTTAGCTACTATAATATATTTTAAATATTAGAAAGCTTTATTAAGAAAGTACGCTAGGGATTTTATTACCTATAAATATAATAATATTACTGATTTAGAGGAACTTAAGTAATATAAGAAGGAAGAGTTAGAGCGTCTTAAAAAAGAGCGAATCGAATCTAATTATAAGGAATATAAGGCTAAGGCTACTCTAGCTATAGAAGAGTATTCTAGCCTTATTATTACTAAGGATAATCATATCCTTATAGCTACTCTAGAGGATCCTAGTCTAATATAGATAATTATGTCTATTAATCCTCTATTCCCTTCCTTCTAGGACGGAATCGATATATTAATATTAGTAAATTTCGCGAAATCCTCTTCGCCTACTAGTAGTACTATTAAACTAGCTAGGGGTAGCCTATTAGGTTCTTAATAGGCTCCTATATATTATCTAAGATATTATATCCTTACTATCTTACTAAATAGTAGGGTTTATCTTTAATCTTTTTATAGTTTAGGATTTCCTTAACTTTATATTCCTATTCTATATCTTCTATAATTTTAATATTAGTAGTAATTAGTATATTTTCTAGTATTAGTTCTAATAACGAAATATAAAAGATTAGGAAGATCTATTTTATACTATTAGGTAGTTTTAAATAATAATTTATTAGTCCTATTTATTTTTTAATTATAAATAGTCCTAATTTTTAGTAGTCTAGTTTATCGCTAGATCACTTTATCTTAATATTTCTTTATAGGAGATATATCTTATCTCTCTCTTTTAGGTTAGGCCCTCCCTAGTATTTCTTATTATAGTATATTTTTATTCTTAAATTAAAGAATTTAATATCTCTTATTATTTAGAGATATAACTATTTAATTCCTATAGCTAGAAGCCTTAATATTTCTACTACTATATAGTTACTAATTAGTTTACTAATTATAATAGGATTATATCTATAGTTTATAAAGAATAGTAATTCTTTAGTTATTATATATATTATATTATTATATATAAACTATATAATAGATTATAATTTTATCTAGTTATCTTATTAATAATTTAGGTAATATCTTAAGTATTATTCTATATTCTAGTTAATATATTCTATTTAGCTATTAGTTTATAGGTAATAAGTAGTAGAGAGTCTATACTTAATCCTGATTTAATCTATAAAAGATCGCTATATTTTTAAAGTAAATAGTTTATCTTAGTTAGAGGTAATAAATCGTGGTAATCTATGATTTACGAAGATATATCGAATTAGTAGTTCTACTATTTCTTATATATTGATCCTTTCTATAGTAGGGATTATATAGGCGTACTTTATAAGTTTATTAACGATCACTATAATCATATTATATCCTTCTGATATAGGTAGCTTTATAATAAAGTCTATTATGATCTATTCCTATGGTTTAGTAGGTATTCCTAAATTTTATATTATACTATATAGAAGGTATTATACTAGTTTATCCTATTAATAGGTATTATAGTTTCAGATATACTATCTAACTCTCTAATATATATTCGGGATATAGAAGTATCTTATAATTTACTCTACTATCTTTTCTTCTCCTATATACCCTCTTATTAGTATATTATAATGTTTTTTGATAATTTCTTTTTATATTAATATAGGGATTACTATTAGTCTATAGACTAATAGTAATCCTTTATCTATAATAGGTTCTTATATCTTATTTACTAATAAGATATTCTATAGTTACTTATTATTAGCTATAGCTTCTTTGATTTTTTTAAGCTAGGTTTTATCCTATAATTCGCTAGTAGCTATAAGATTCTAATAATTATAAATAAGATTCCCTTAATTATCTAATATTAGTATTACTAATACTACCTCCTTAACTCTAATCTAGTAGTTAGGTCGTCTACTAAGTATATCTACTTAGCTATTAGCTTTCCTATTATAGTATTCGATCCTATAATCGTACTAAGATAGGGTTTTAGCCTATCGCGCTTATTATTAGATAAGTTCTTTTATTATAGTAAAGAATATAAGATTCTTATAGTCCAATTTAACTAGAGTCTAGTACTTTACTCCCTTAAGATATAGTCTCTAGACCTTAAATACTAATATTATAGCTAGTAATTCCTTATTATAGATATTATAATTAAGTTCCGCTATAATTATTTTCCTTAACTAGAAAGTAATTAGCTTTAATCCTACTTTTCTATTAATTTCTATTTCCTATATAAGTTATACTCTAAGTATATAGTCAGATATATTAGTTTTAATTATAATTAGTAGTTCTAGGTTAAATATATAAATAATAGGTTAGGCCCTAAATATTTTCTTTAGGTCTATAAATAATTTTTCTACTTTATTATCCTAGTCCTACTTCTAATCTTTCTTTATAAGTTTATTAAGTCCTATAGTAATCTTTCTAAAGCTATCTATACTCCTTTAGTAATAATTATATAATCCTATAAACTATTATATCTCCTTAAGGTTCTTAGGTTATAGCTATTCTAGTATACTCTTAATTTTTTCTTCTTCTATACTAAATTAGTTACTATTAATGATATAGCTGAGAAATCCTATTTCCTATATATAGAATTTATATTTTAAAAGCTTAAGAGTTACTTTAGCTTCTTATAGCTTTATAAGTATCTTCCTATTATATTTCTAATATTCTTCCTTAGTCTTAGAAAAGACTAGGATATTATCTAAGTAGACTACTATAAATATATTAAGATATTCTTCTAGTATACTAAAGATAAAGTATTAGAATAATACTAGTATATTAGTTAATCTAAAAGATATAACTATATATTTAAAGTATCTAAATTTTATTCTAAAAGCTATCTTCTATTCATCTTCTTCTCTAATATATAGATAATTATATATATCTATGATATTATACTTTAAGAACTATTTCGCGCTATGGATCTAGTCCTAGATTTCTTAAATTAGCGGTAATAGATATTAATCCTTAATAGTAATTAAGTTAAGTTATCTATAGTCTATATATAGTTATAGTTTCTCTCTCTTCTTTAGTATAAAGATAATAGGGTATCCTACTAATGATTTAGAGTATCTAATATAACCTTTTACTAAGTTCTTATTAATATATTCCCTTAGTGTCTAAGACTCTTTCTTAGATAGCTAGTAAATTAGTATATACTTAGGTTCTCCCTCTTTAATAAGAATTCTATAGTTATATAGCCTATACTCTAGTAGCTAGCTAATTAGTAGTAGTATAAATATATCTTAGAATTCCTTATTGTGAAGGGCTAAAGCAGAATTTATGTTCAATTAAGCTAGGCCACGAACTATGTACAAAAAGCTTAAAGAGAGAATTATTAAGTAGGTGTTCTGCGTGTTATGTTATTATGGTCATGTGTGCCACGTGACCTTATACCGGGCACTAGCCCGTGACAGTACCCCCCTTTAGGGTGGTCCTCCTCATACGTGTCGTAGTCGTATTCGGTCGTCTTCGGGCCTCTAATAGGGTCGAAACAGGGCCGAATCTTCTTTCAAAGGCATCTAATACGGAGCAGTCTCGTACGTCGTCGAGCCTCTGCCAGGTCTGTTCCGCCCAACCTGTCCATTTCACTAGGGCTTCATCACGGTATCCTCTACCGATTTTCTTGCGTCTCACGTCTATTATCTCTTCCACTTCATATTCAAGTTCCCTATTAACCAGCATCGGTAGGGGATATAAATCGTCCACGATCTATGATAGAAACGGGTCCGAAGCGGCCGGCCTAACCAGCTCCACATGGAATACTAGGTGGACGCCGGTAGGCACCTCTAATCGTACTGTGTGAGGTGTGGGGACGTCTAAAACCCGATATTAGGCATATAGCCAATCAAGCTTCTTCGATTATCGTTATATGCGTATATTCTGTAAATTTAGCTATACCTAGTCGCCTTTCTTATAGACTAGTGCGGCCTATCGTCGCTTATTCGATTGCTCTTCCTGTAGAGCTTGCGCAGAAGCGATTGCGGCTTAGGCCTAATCGGTGGCTTCTCGTAGTCGATTCACAAACGTTTCGCCCGCGATTCCTGGTCGTGTACGGGTTTCGCGGGGTTCCTCTATCTCTTCTACCTCGATAGGGTCAATATGGTAACCATATATGAAGAAGAAGGGGGATAGTCCTATTGCGCTAGTATTGCGGTTATTAATCGCTATAGCGGTAATAGGGAGTAGTATATCCTAATTATCCTATATATAGGTCGTAAATATACGTAGGATCTGTTTAACTTCTTAGTTCGCGCGCTCTGTTGCGCTATCGGATTACGGATGGAAAGCGGTTAATAATCGACGTTAAATTGATAGCTTCTCGCATACTATTCGCCAGAATACACCCACAAATTAGGACCCACAGTCACTTGTGATCGCCTGTGGTAGCCTATGGTGCATATAAAAGTGGGTAAAGAACGTATCAGCTACTCTCGCGGCGGTTATCTCTACCATACTTATAAGGATCACGCTCTTTATAAGCCGGTCTGTGATTACCATCAAATTCGTTGTACCTATGTGTGCTATTGGGGGTAGTTCCACGATAAAATCTATGGATAATTCTGCCTATATTCGCTGCGGAATCGGTAGCGGTCTTAGTAGCCTATGTTTTGTATCGCGCTATACCGTGCTATAGCCGCAAACTGTACAGTTTCGTAGGAAGCGTCGTATATCTCTCGCTGCTCCTAGCCAGAAGAACCTCCGTGATAGTATCGCGTAGGTAGTGTCTCAGCTAGGGTATACTATAACGTGAGAGTCGTGGATCTTCTGTATAATCCCTATACGTAGTATCTTATTATCTAGGATCTATATCCGTTGCCTAAAGCAGAGTAGCCCTCGTTCGTCCAGATGGTACTCTAATAGGCTCGTTTTCACGTTCGTTTCGGCGGCGATTCGCCGGTCTCCCTTTACTAGGGCTTCACATATCTTCTGATACCCGAGATCAGTAGATCTTACGTTCTTCTATTCTTATTATAACGTAGACTCTTCGAATAGGGGTATTTCCTTCTCGAAGTCATTCCCCTCTACTATTAGTAGGTCAGGTTATCCTGTCTTGATTTGCACCTTTTTCAGTAGGGTTCGGAACCGATTCGATAGTCTTTCGTCCGTAATATGCTATAGGGTGTCTTGGCTTCGCCGTGATAGTGTATCAGGTCTCGCGGTAAGCTTCCTAGGGCGATACTTTAGTTTATAATTAAACTCTATAAGGATATCTGCCTATCTTATTTATCGTTCGTTTAGGTACTGTACTTTTCCAAAGTATCGTAGGTTTTTATGGTCTGTTATGATAGTGAACTAGGGTACTATCTTCAGCTCTGGTCTCCACTCTCGAAGGGCATATATAATCGCTAGTAGCTCTTTATCATAAATCTCGTAATTCGACTCTACTGGCGATAGCTTCTATAAGAGGTATACGTATAGGCGTAGCTATCTATCTAGCCTATATTATGATAGGACGGCTCCTATAGCCCATCCTGATACGTCCGCCTCGATAACCGTTTCCTTCTCTTCCTCGAAATATGCTAGAATCGGAGCGTTGATGAAGAGATCCTTTAATTCTTTAAACGCTTATTAGCAGTCGTTGTCCCACGTGAATTAGGCATCCTTCCTCGTTAATTTCGTTAGGGGTACCGAAAGGTCAGCGAATCGGGGTATAAACGGGCGGTAGAAGTTAGCGAATCTAAGGAAGCTCCATATATCTCGTATTGATTTTAGTGCTTCCCATTCTCGGATAGCTACGACCTTCTTCGGGTCGACATAGATTCCCTTACCCGCTTATACGATAAACCCTAAGTATTTCACGGAATCTTGCTCGAACTCCGATTTTCCGATGTCATACTGTAGGCCTACTTCCTGCAGTTTCTGTAGCACTTGGCTTACTTTTCGCTGGTGATCCTCTAGCGATCCGCTGCTATAGATGATAATATCATCTATATAAGCTAACACGAAATCATCAAGATACTCCTATAGGATCTTATTAATATATCTCTAGAAGGTCGCTAGTGCGCCAGTTAGCCCGAATGGGGTAACATTCCACTCGTATAGGCCGTATCGTGTCCGGAACACTATCTTCCATTCTTCTCCCGGTTAGACACGGATCTTATGGAACGCAGCGATGATATCCAGCTTAGAAAACCATCTAGCCTACCCTATATTCCTTAGCGTCTCTCTAATCAGTGGTAGCGGATAACGATCCTTCACTATTAGCTTATTTAACCCGCGGTAATTAACACAGAATCGTACGCCTCCGCCCGGCTTCCTCACTAGTAGGACTAGGGCCGCGGCGGGTGATTTACTCACTCGTATAAAGTTCTTCCTAAGAAGATCTGTTAACGTCTTTCGTAGATATAGGAGTTCTTCCCTATTTATACCGTAGAGGGGACCATATGGGGGTGGTTCCTCGGTACCGTTCTAGTCTCGTTTTAGGGTGATTTTGTGGTCGATTCCTAATCGATTCAGTAGTAATTCGTCAGCCAACTACTGGCTAAAGACCTTTAACCACCACCAATAGTATCTTAGTAGCTTATCCTTAGGGTTATCCTATTTCTTTAGACGAAGCGCCTTCTCGATGTCGTCTAATGTAACTTTGCCGATTCGCAGTCGATTCGGCTGTTTCTCGTTATGGATTAAGTCGTATAGCGACTGGGCTATTAACTTCTTAACCTATATTCTCTTTACGTTGATTAGTCTAATTGTGCGGTCTACACGATTCCAGTACCTTATCCGCTCTCTATTTCTCGCAAATATATCGATATACCCTTTCCTTACTAAGTATCGACCCTTAACGTCTTATAGCTAAGGGTCTCCTAGTATTATACTATCCTCCTACTAGGGAATAATATACGCGAATACCCGTCCTTACTAGTGGCCGTGAATATCTAGGTTAAAGTATATAACCTAGGTGATTCGGCCCTAATTCGGGACTACCCTATCTAGGATCCGCGTAGGTATCCTAATACGTAGGAGGTTAAGCGACTGAACTAACGCTTCGTTTACGGTTATATAATAACAGCATCCGCTATTAACTAGGGCTTATATAAATTGGGTTTTATTTACCCTAGCGTCGACTAGAAATAGTAGTATTTCTCGTTTTAGTAGCTTTTCGACTCCTTTTCGCTCCTATTCACGACTCAGAATAGGAGTTACTCTTTTCCCGAATCCTCGCTTAAGGAGAGTTTATCCTCGGAAGCTAGCACGCTTAACCTATGGTCGGTTATATATCTAGCTTTCTTACTTTTGACCCTACAGGGGTATCTCTCTCTTAGTCCTTAGTACTATGTCGCTAGTAGGGGGCACTTTATAATAAAGTGGCCCTATCCGCCACAACGAAGGTATCTGCCTTCGTCCCGTCGTCTCTCTATCTCTTCGTGGTCGACCCACTTCGCTTACTTACTTATTTCAGGCCCTAATCGGTAGTATTTCGTGCGGAATTCAGCTTAGTTAACTATAGTAGTTAGGGTCTAATCTATTAAGTCCTGATGCTTCTATGCGTATATACAGTATGATCTTTCTAGGGTATTGATACTAAGGGCGTCCATATCGGTGCTGATTTCATAGAGCTAAGTAATAAGGTCCGAAAACGTAGCGGGAATACCACGATTCATCAACGAATTCGTTATACTTTTATTTAGGGATCCCAGTAGGATCTACCTCTTCGCTTTATCGTGCTATTCGAGGGCACCTGCGTCTGCAAACTCCTTCTCTAACCTAGGTAGAAATTTCGCAAAAGGCATACTATCCGACTAGCGTATCTAGTGGAGACGTCTCGCAGCCCGTGCTTTGATATTTGGGTCTCCGTAAATACCCTTAAGATAATCCAGAATCGTCTGCGGATCTCCATCGTTTCGTCGTAGTTTCACAAAGGTTCCAGTGTTCTTCTAGGCGAGCTTCTCTAGCCTAGAAAAAACGTACATAAACTGATCTTAGGGCGAGCCAATTGCTGCGCTATCCATATGCAGTTTATTCTCTATCGTTACACGCCATATTGGCCAGTCGGCTGCGTTTCCTCCAAACAGTATCGGGTCTGGCAGTCGTGCTTTCGGGCGGTAGATAGGTCCCGTTCGTGGGGGTTCCGGGGTCGATTCAACCGTGGTTCGTACCGGAGTTAGTTCCCCTATCGTTATTGTTATCGTCGCTATATATGAGGATAGGAGCTCTATCACAGCTTCTAGTCGACGGATTCGTTCATCTTGAGCGACGCGCTCTTAGTCGTTTCGCTCGTTCTGTTCGCTCTGCGTGGCTTGCGATTGCGCCATCTATTGCAGCAGCGTCTGCGCCCATGATGGTGGGCTTATAGACTCCTGGTATTATATCTCTACTCAGGGGTCGCGTCGCCGAATCACTCTCGATTCGGGGACAATTCGTCTATAGTTTTAGATTTTTACAATATCCAATTAGAAGCTTTTTATATATAAAGGGCTAAAGCAGAATTTATATTCAATTAAGCTAGGCCACGAACTGTGTACAAAAAGCTTAAAGAGAGAATTATTAAGTAGGTGTTCTGCGTATTATGTTATTATGGTCACGTGTGCCACGTGACCTTATACCGGGCACTAGCCTGTGATACTTATATTCCCTAGGTAGTTCTAGTATTTCTTCCTTTATTATATAAAGGGTACCTTTGTAGTATACTATAATATATTCTTTAAGTTCCTTATTAGTTATATTAGGTTACTATTCTAGCTTCTTAATATAGCTTATGTTATTAGTCTTATTAACTCTATCTTTAAGTTAAAGAGTTAGGTTAAGTCTCTTATCTTAATACTCTCTATAGGCTCTCGCTCCTATTCTAGTATCTTTATAATATAATTCGTTTCTACTCTATTAGCGTCTAGCCTATTTATAGTTATAATTAATAAAGTTAATAATTCTAGTACCCTAGTAGATCGCTAGATTATAGTACTTTAACTATAGTATCCTAAGAACTATATTATATCCTCTAAGACCTATAATATCGAACTTAATAGTCTTAAGGTAATTACTAATGATTATTAGTAATAGGCCGGACTTATACTCTATATCTGGTCCTAGGCTTTTTCTATTAAGTCTTATAATTAGTATAACTTTATCTTTCTTTTTTAATTAGACTTATAACCTATATATATATTATAGGTCTATAAAATTTTTATATACTCCTAAGTTAATTATTACTCTAGTTAATTATAGGAGAATATTTACTTTAATTTTAAGATATATACCCTACTTAGTTACTACTATATACTATATAGGAATTACTTAGTATCTATCCTAGTCTCTTTAGAAGCCTGGTTTCTAGTTAGGTACTAATTTATATACTAATAGTACTATAGTCTTATATTAGTATTATCTTTTATTATTTATATATTCTATATAATTTTTATTATAATATCTTAGTAATAGACAGAATTTATCATATATAGGATATCTAGTATATCCTACGCATAAATATTCAGGTTTCTAGTATAGGTATATTAGTATATTATCCCTAATATTAGTAATTACCTTATATATTTTATCTTATAGTATTTTAGTATATCTTTCTTATATCTATTATTATCTTTTCTTATCTTCTATAAGGTCTTATAAGATTTATTAAAGTTATTTCTTAATCTCTCTAAATTCTTTATTATAAGGAGTTTCTATAGGTATTTTAGGGATTATTATTAGTATTCTAGGGATTAGTAGATCTATTATTAGGAGCGCTAGAGCTCCTAGGACCCTACTCTTAGTAGGTCCTAAATCTATTACTATAGCCCCTAGGATCTATAACCTAGGTTCTAGGATCTATAGTATAGTTCCTAATAAGCCCTAAGATATCTAATATATATCTAGCTCTTCCTAAGATCTTAGGCTTAGTAGATTAGTTCCTAGGCTTATTATCTATATTTCTAGGGAATTAGGGGTATTCTCTCCTAGAACCCTTTTAGTTCCTTAGTATATATTAGTATTCTCTTAAGACCTTATAGCTTCCCTTAGTATTTCCTTAAATATATCCTATAGGGGTATAGTATTCTAGTAGCTATACTAGGTCTATCTCTAGCTCTTAATTTCTTCCTATTTAATAATAGGGTATTCCTCGCTTATCTATAATCCTATATCTAGATTATAAGTCTCGCTAGTTAGTATCTTATATACTATATCTAGGCCTACTTTAGTACTTTAAGCGGCTATTATTTATTATCTTTATTAGGTAATAGTAGTCTATCACTATAGGAGCTCTTCTTCTAAGATATAGTTAAGATCCTTACCCTATCCCCTTTTATCTTAAGTAGCATAAAGCTATTAGCTTTTATTATCTATCTTAGTTTTAATAGTATTATAAGCCTCTCTATCCTAGGTAGCTTAAATCTATTATAGGTAGTTACTCTTACTTTAGTAAGCCCTAGCTTAATGATCTAGTTTCCTATAATTAAAATATAATTATTAGTCTTTTCGCTATTTCTACTCTTTATTTAGTAGTCTTACTTAGGCTTCGGCAAATGGGGTGGGGGCATGGGGTGGGGTGGGGTGGGCTCAAAATGGGGCCCCCATTTGCGTTTGAAATGGGCCCGGGCCCATGATGGGGCCCCATTTGCCCCCATTAATATGGGTCCAAAAATTATGTGTAATTTTCATAAAATATGCAGAAATTTTGGTTTTTTAGGCGTAATATATAGAAGATTGAAATTTTAGATTACATAATTTATAATATATATAGTGGTGGTGATGTTGCACCTTAGATATATATATATCTCCTCTATCACCAGAGCAAATCGACCACTTCTAAAATTACTATTTTATATCATACCCAACCACCCTAAATTTAGTATTTACTAGAGTAATATAGTATGATAAGCTTATATTAAGCTATAATACATATAATTACATTATATATAGTGGAAGTAGAGAGAAATAGTAGCTTTCATACAATACAGAACGGGAACAGATGTAATTAAACGGAAAGGCTTGGCAAAAAATATGCAAATTTAGGCAGAAATCAGGCCAAAATCAGGCCAAAATCAGGCAACCATGGGCCCATGGGGCCCCATTGGGGCCCCATGATGGGCCCGGGCCCATGATGGGGTGGGGTGGGTTCTGGAATTTTGAAATGGGGCCCCATTTGCCGAAGCCTAGTCTTACTATATTAAGCTCTATTAGTCTTAGTCTATAAGGGTCGCTATCTTAAGCCTTTAGCTAGTAGTATTATTAGTTCTTAAACTAGTTATTTCCTTATCTAGGATTCTTCTTCTACTATTAAATATCTTTAGTTTCTACTTATCTCTTAAAGTATCAGTTATTAACTTTAATAGTGTAGTTAATAAGTTCTTATATAGTATTTAGCCTATTAATATATACTAACTTATCCTTAATATAAGATTTAAGTCTATCTATATAGTATAGAATAAGTATATAATTATCCTATCCTAGGATAGCTACTACTTATATAAACTATATAGTATATATACCTACTAAGTATATTTACTTTAGAGCTACTAGCTTCCTTTCTATATTATAAGTTATATTGATTTTACTAAATATCTTCTATAAGTATTACTAGAAATTATTAGACTTCAGCAAGCCCATAGGCCAGGCCTATTGGACAGCCCATGGGCCGGCCCATGATGGGCTTTTGGTAGGCCTATCTAAGCCCATGGGCCCAAAAAAAGCCTATTACGGCCCATGAGAGTAGAGACACCTTTTTTACATAATTTATGAAAAATATACTATATTTTTAGTATTCTAGCTGTTGATTACTATAAATAGAATACATACTTTTACTACTAAGAGATAGGGTTTTGTGCATAAAAACCCTACTGCCTGAAATTTCAGGGGTTAATCATTTCTGCAGAAATTGGTAACCCTTATTGATCTGATAAATTTTAATTAATAAATAACTAATTAACTATATGAAACCCAATTGGCTGATCAGGGCGCTTCCGTATATGACCAGAAGTGTGATATAGGGGTAAAAGCCTATCATCTGCACTTTCATCCGAACTTTCTTCGGATAAAACCCCTCTTTTTCTCTTCACCCCCCTACTCTCTCTCTCTCTCATATCCTCTATCTTACTCTCACTCTCACTCTCACTCTCTTTATTATTATCACTGATTTTACTCATATCACCCTTTTATACCTAAATCTCATCCTTTTTACCCTTATTAAAGATCTCTAAAGATCGGACGAAAGCAAGCTCTATCTCTTCTATCTCAAATTAGGTAGTATAACTATAGAGCATAAGGTCTTTAATTATGCTTACCTTTAGATAACCACATCAATAGTAGTAGATATCATATACTGAGTTAAAAAGCCTTTCTACCCTAGTACCTATAGTGGGGATAGAGAAGATATCACGCGTAATTTATATAAGAATTAGGTATTTAGTCTTATTTTCTCTCTAAAATTATCGAGGATTTAGTAGGGTTTTACCTAAAGATAGTATTAGTAAGCTTTTTCGGCCAAAAAAAGGGTAAAAAAGTATCAAAAAGTGTTAAAAAGTGTCAAAAAGTGCTAAAAAGTGCTAAATAAAGATATAAAAAAGGGTAATATACCTAATTAAAGATAGTAAGATAGCTTATCTTAAATAAAAGGGCACTCTACTTCTAGGGTAAGTAAGCTTTTAAGCTTACTTTACTAAAGGGTAATAGAGGGTATACTAGTATTACTAGTAGATTTACTTTAATAGACTTTGATCCAGTCTTTTAAGCTTATCTTATATTGAGTAGTATAATCTTGATCTGACTAATCAGTAGTTTAGAAGAAGTAAAGCTTATACTAAGGGGTAAGGATTATCCTATATATATATAGATTACTAAGCTTAGGGCTATCAGTTTAAGCATAATACTTAGAGAGCTTAACCTTAGCTACTTCTAGGGCCTGAAGCATATGCTGCTTCTATGGAATCTAAAGAGAAGATATCAGCTTTTTCGGCCAAAAAAGATCGGATGAATGAAAAAAAGATCGGATGAAATTTACCTTTTTCCGCTACAGCTTCCAGATCAAAGCTTCCAGATAGATAAACAGCTTATTATAGATTTAGAAGACAGTATGGATAGTAATATCCTTTATTTTATATAAAACTATGGTAAACTAGTAAAAAGGCTCTATAATATATAGTAAATAGTCAATTTACTACTATTTATCTAAAGAAAGCTTTATTTTAATAAGCTCCGATATTAAGTAATACTAAGTAAGCTCTATCCAAAGTCGCTTAGCCCACTACAGTATTAAAAAGGTCGAATTCTACTATATCCAGACATCTTAAAGTAGCACTAAGTATACTTTTATTAGATCTTAAAGCCCTAAGAAGGTATCTCATCATTATAGGCTTATATTAATATAGATAGCTAAATTCCGTGCTTTTTAGAGTATTTTGGCTATA
This sequence comes from Penicillium lividum, assembly GCA_028828245.1. Lineage (NCBI taxonomy): Eukaryota > Fungi > Ascomycota > Eurotiomycetes > Eurotiales > Aspergillaceae > Penicillium > Penicillium lividum. Next base: position 2,451,794 of record JAQJAG010000002.1, read on the forward strand.
CCCTCCCTTTTACTATAAGAGAGATCTTTAGACTAAATAAGGTTAATTATATTATTCTTAGGGCCTGCTTTCATCTGACTAAGAAGCTACTTTAGGCTTAGCTGAATCATATAGGCTATATAAGGATTTCTGATAAATAAGTATATAGGGTATATAGCTTAGAGAGATTTAACCAAAGTATGATTATTTAACATATTATCAGCTATAATAGCTATAATTCGGTCTGATAAATCATATGCTTTAATAGTGGTTTATACTACTTTTATAAGGTTTTCACTAGAATGGGTCCCTATAAGGGGCTTAAACCCTAAGAGCACTTCTCTATACTCCCATGATTTATTAAGAAAATAGCCTATTATGGCCATAAATACTTACTAAAAAGGGGATATCTAATAATTAAGGCTAAGCGAGAGCTTAGAAGTAGATAGTAGGGTATTAAGAATAGCCCTTTATTGAAGAATCGTCTTATCTTCTAACCTACATTAAACTATCTAAGTAGAGAGTAAGGGTAAAGATGGGACCAAAGGTACTGATTAGGTAAGGAGTAGAAGATTCTAGAAGTATAGGCTTTCAATAAGATAAAAAGGGAGTTATAGACTAGTAATTATAGTCAAAAGCTGTTTTTCCTATAGATCTTTAGAGAAGTATAGGGTAGTATTAGTGGTAGGGGTCTATTTAAGAGCTTATTAGTGGTTTTTAGCTAAAAAGGTAGTATAAAAAGGTTAAAAGAGTATATATTACCACTTTCTCCATAACTTCTTAAATACTAGGGTATTTCACCCTCTTCTAGTAGCTTTAAAGGTATTAACAGATTATATTAGTCCTATTTGATGCTGAAGTACTATACTAATTAGGATGAATAAAGAGTTTTTTATAGTATAAGTACCTAACCTTAGGTTTTCTAGTCTAAAGGCTAGCTAATTACTATAAACTTTACCAAATTTTAGAGATATACTTTCTATCCTATCTTATTTAATACCTAGTAGGGATTAATCTATACTAGGTTTCTGACCACTACCCTATAAATTCTATACTTATAGATCTAGTCCAAAGTGCATATTCTTCACCATTAACCCTTACTCGCTTAATTAATTTAGGTAGGGTAGGGGGTAGGGTAAGGGGTAGGGTAGGGAGTAAAAAAGATAATATAGAATCAGATAGATCAATAGTATCACCACTATCACTTAAGAGTGATATTTAAGATATATCAATATAAGGGATAAGTAAGAGAAGAATTAAAGAAGAAAAAGAGAAGAAAAAGAGAAGAAAAAGAGAAGAAAAAGAGAAGAAAAAGTCAAGATAAAAGGGGTAAGTAGGTCTAAGTAGGGCTAGTATTTACTAAGAAAAACTATCTAAGTCCAGCATTTCTAACTTTATATCCGATCTTTTATACTATTTTAAGCTATTTATAATAATTTAAATAAATAATATAGATAATAGAGGGTCTAATTTATTAGATTCTACTTTAAAATAGTTCAAAAACGCATATTTTAGGAAAATTTGGTACTAAAGATAGGATGACTAGAAAAATGGTAAGGGTATGTATATATGAAATATATATCTTTATACCTAAGTAGGGTTATTAACTACTACTCTATAATATACCCTATACCCTACCTTTATCTATCAAAAATAGCTATTAAATATATAAAAATAGTATTTATCTATCTATAAATAGGGATATTTCATAAAATTATAATAGAGAAGATAGATAATTAGGTAGGTAGTATATGTTTTAACGAAAATAGGGGTAAATAATAAAATTAATTTCGGGTGACTCAGTAGTTTATATCGAAAAATCAGGCAGAATCAGGCATCCATAGGCTTTTTTCCGGCCTATGGGCCGGCCTATTATGGGCCTTGGACAAAGGGGTCGGCCTATGGGTTGGGCTTGGATATAGGTAAAGCCTAATAGGCCGGCCTATGCTGAAGTCTAGAAATTATTATAGCTAGCGAAGATCTCTATTATAGCCACTATAAAGGGCTAAAGCAGAATTTATGTTTAATTAAGCTAGGCCACAAACTATATATAAAAAGCTTAAAGAGAGAATTATTAAGTAGGTGTTCTGCGTATTATATTATTATGGTCACGTGTGCCATGTGACCTTATGCCGGGCACTGGCCTGTGATAGTACCCCCCTTTTAGGGTAGTCCTCCTTATATATGTTGTAGTCGTATTCGGTCGTCTTCGGGCCTCTAATAGGGTCGGAATAGGGCCGAATCTTCTTTTAAAGGTATCTAATATAGAGTAGTCTTATATGTTGTCGAGCCTCTACTAGGTCTGTTCCGCCTAATCTATCTATTTTACTAGGGCTTTATTATAATATCCTCTACCGATTTTCTTATATCTTACGTCTATTATCTCTTCTACTTTATATTTAAGTTCCCTATTAACTAGTATTAGTAAGGGATATAAATTATCTATAATCTATGATGGAAACGGGTCTGAAGTAGCTAGCCTAACTAGCTCTATATAGAATATTAGGTAGATATTAGTAGGTACCTCTAATCGTACTATATAAGATATGGGGATATCTAAAACCCGATATTAGGTATATAGCTAATTAAGCTTCTTTAATTATTATTATATATATATATTCTATAAATTTAGCTATATCTAGTCGCCTTTCTTATAGACTAGTATAGCCTATTATCGCTTATTTGATTACTCTTCTTATAGAGCTTATATAGAAGTAATTACGGCTTAGGCCTAATTAGTGGCTTCTTATAGTCGATTTATAAATATCTTACCCGCGATTCCTGGTTATATATAGGTTTTGTGGGGTTCCTCTATCTCTTCTATCTCGATAGGGTTAATATAGTGACTATATATAAAGAAGAAGGGGGATAGTCCTATTATACTAGTATTATGGTTATTAATCGCTATAGCGGTAATAGGGAGTAGTATATCCTAATTATCCTATATATAGGTTATAAATATATATAGGATCCGTTTAACTTCTTAGTTCGCGCGCTCTATTATACTATTGGATTACAGATGGAAAGTGGTTAATAATCGATATTAAATCGATAGCTTCTTATATACTATTCACTAGAATATATCTATAAATTAGGACCTATAGTTACTTATGATCGCCTATGGTAGCCTATAGTATATATAAAAGTAGGTAAAGAATATATCTACTACTCTCTTAGTGGTTATCTCTACTATACTTATAAGGATTACGCTCTTTATAAGCTAGTCTATAATTACCATTAAATTCGTTATACCTATATATACTATTAGGGGTAGTTCTATAATAAAATCTATAGATAATTCTATCTATATTTACTATAGAATCAGTAGCGGTCTTAGTAGCCTATATTTTATGTCGCGCTATACTATGCTATAGCTGTAAACTATATAGTTTCGTAGGAAGTATTATATATCTCTCGCTACTCCTAGCTAGAAGAACCTCTATGATAGTATTATGTAGGTAGTATCTTAGCTAGGGTATGCTATGATATAAGAGTTGTGGATCTTCTATATAATCCCTATATATAGTATCTTATTATCTAGGATCTATATCTATTATCTAAAGTAGAGTAGCCCTTATTTATCTAGGTAGTACTCTGATAGGCTTATTTTCACGTTCGTTTTAGCGGTAATTCGCTGGTCTCTCTTTATTAGGGCTTTATATATCTTCTAATACCTAAGATTAGTAGATCTTATATTCTTCTATTCTTATTATAATATAGACTCTTTGAATAGGGGTATTTCCTTCTTAAAGTCATTCCTCTCTACTATTAGTAGATTAGGTTATCCTATCTTAATTTATACCTTTTTTAGTAGGGTTTAGAACCGATTTAATAGTCTTTTATCTATAATATACTATAAGATATCTTAGCTTCGCTATAATAGTATATTAGGTCTCGCGGTAAGCTTCCTAGGGCGATACTTTAATTTATAATTAAACTCTATAAGGATATCTATCTATCTTATTTATTATTTATTTAGGTATTATACTTTTCTAAAGTATTATAGGTTTTTATGGTCTATTATAATAGTGAACTAAGGTACTATCTTTAGCTCTAGTCTCTACTCTTAAAGGGTATATATAATTACTAGTAGCTCTTTATTATAAATCTTATAATTCGACTCTACTAGTGATAGCTTCTATAAGAGATATATATATAGATATAGCTATCTATCTAGCCTATATTATAATAGGATAGCTCCTATAGCCTATCCTAATATATCTATCTTAATAACTATTTCCTTCTCTTCCTTAAAATATACTAGAATCAGAGTATTAATAAAGAGGTCCTTTAATTCTTTAAATACTTATTAGTAGTTATTATCCTATATAAATTAGGTATCCTTCCTTATTAATTTCGTTAAGGGTACTAAAAGGTTAGCGAATTAGGGTATAAATAGGCGGTAGAAGTTAGTAAATCTAAGGAAGCTCTATATATCTTATATTAATTTTAGTACTTCCTATTCTTAGATAGCTATAACCTTCTTTAGGTCGATATAGATTCTCTTACCCGCTTATATAATAAACCCTAAGTATTTTATAGAATCTTACTCGAATTCCGATTTTCCGATATTATACTATAGGCCTGCTTCCTATAGTTTCTATAGTACTTAGCTTACTTTTCGCTAGTGATCCTCTAGCGATCCGCTACTATAGATAATAATATTATCTATATAAGCTAATACGAAATCATTAAGATACTCCTATAGGATCTTATTAATATATCTCTAGAAGGTCGCTAGTACGCCAGTTAGCCCGAATAGGGTAATATTCTACTTATATAGGCCGTATTGTGTCCAGAACGCTATCTTCTATTCTTCTCCCGGTTAGATACGGATCTTATAGAATATAGCGATAATATCTAGCTTAGAAAACCATCTAGCCTACCCTATATTCCTTAGCGTCTCTCTAATTAGTAGTAGCGGATAATGATCCTTCACTATTAGCTTATTTAACCCGCGGTAATCGATATAGAATCGTACGCCTCCGCCTGGCTTCCTTACTAGTAGGACTAGGGCCGTAGCGGGTAATTTACTTACTTATATAAAGTTCTTCCTAAGAAGGTCTATTAACGTCTTTCGTAGATATAGGAGTTCTTCCCTATTTATACCGTAGAGAGGACTAGACTTCGGCATGGGCCGGCCTATTAGGCTTTACCTATATCCAAGCCCAACCCATAGGCCGACCCCTTTATCCAAGGCCCATAATAGGCCGGCCTATAGGCCGGAAAAAAGCCCATAGATACCTGATTCTACCTGATTTTTCGACATAAACTACTGAGTCACCCGAAATTAATTTTGTTATTTACCCCTATTTTCATTAAAACATATACTACCTACCTAATTATCTATCTTCTCTATTATAATTTTATGAAATATCCCTATTTATAGATAGATAAATACTATTTTTATATATTTAATAGCTATTTTTGATAGATAAAGGTAGGGTATAGGGTATATTATAGAGTAGTGGTTAATAACCCTGCTTAGGTATAAAGATATATATTTCATATATACATACCCTCACCATTTTTCTAGTTATCCCATCTTTAGTACCAAATTTTCCCAAAATATATGTTTTTAAACTATTTTAAAGTAGAATCTAATAAATTAGACCCTCTATTATCTATATTATTTATTTAAATTATCATAAATAGCTTAAAATAGTATAAAAGATCGGATGTAAAGTTAGAAATGCTTGACTTAGACAGTTTTTCTTAGTAAATACTAGCCCTACTTAGACCTACTTACCCCTTTTATCTTAACTTTTTCTTCTCTTTTTCTTCTCTTTTTCTTCTCTTTCTCTTCTCTTTTTCTTCTCTTTTTCTTCTCTTTTTCTTCTTTAATTCTTCTCTTACTTACCCCTTATATTAATATATCTCAAATATCACTCTTAAGTAATAGTGGTAATACTATTAATCTATCTGATTCTATATCATCTTTTTTACCCCCTACCCTACCCCTTACCCTACCCCCTACCCTACCTAAATCAATTAAGTGAGTAAGGGTTAATAGTAAAGAATATATACTTTAGACTAGATCTATAAGTACAGAATTTATAGGGTAGTAGTCAGAAACCCAGTATAGATTAATCCCTACTAGGTATTAAATAAGATAGGATAGAAAGTATATCTCTAAAATTTAGTAAAGTTTATAGTAATTAGCTAGCCTTTAGACTAGAAAACCTAAGGTTAGATACTTATACTATAAAAAACTCTTTATTCATCCTAATTAGTATAGTACTTTAGCATTAAATAGGACTAATATAATCCATCAATACCTTCAAAGCTACTAGAAGAGAGTAAAATACCCTAGTATTTAAGAAGTTATAGAGAAAGTAGTAATATATACTCTTTTAATCTTTTTATACTACCTTTTTAGCTAAAAACCACTAATAAGCTCTTAAATAGACCCCTACCACTAATACTACCCTATACTTCTCTAAAGATCTATAGGAAAAACAGCTTTTAACTATAATTACTAGTCTATACCTCCCTTTTTATCTTATTAAAAGCCCACACTTCCAGAATCTTCTACTCCTTACCTAATCAGCACCTTTGGTCCTATCTTTACCCTTACTCTCTACTCAGATAATTTAATGCAGGTTAGAAGATAAGACAATTCTTCAATAAAGGGCTATTCTTAATACCCTACTATCTACTTCTAAGCTCTCGCTTAGCCTTAATTATTAGATATCCTCTTTTCAGTAAGTATTCATAGCCATAATAGGCTATTTTCTTAATAAATCATAGGAGTATAGAGAAGTACTCTTAGGGTTTAAGCCCCTTATAGGGACCCATTCTAGTGAAAACCTTATAAAAGTAGTATAAACCACTATTAAAGCATATGATTTATCAGACCGAATTATAGCTATTATAGCTGATAATACATTAAATAATCATACTTTAGTTAAATCTCTCTAAGCTATATACCCTATATACTTATTTATCAGAAATCCTTATATAGCCTATATGATTTAGCTAAGCCTAAAACAGCTTCTTAGTTAGATAAAAGTAGGCCCTAAGAATAATATAATTAACCTTATTTAGTCTAAAGATCTCTCTCGCAGTAAAAGGGAGGGTATAGCTAAAATACTCTAAAAAGCACGGAATTTAGCTATCTATATTAATATAAGCCTATAATAACAAGATACCTTCTTAGGGCTTTAAGATCTAATAAAAGTACGCTTAGTACTACTTTAAGACGTCTAGATATAGTAGAATTTAACCTTTTTAATACTATAGCAGGCTAAGCGACTTCGGATAGAGCTTACTTAGTATTACTTAATATTAGAGCTTACTAAAATAAAGCTTTCTTTAGATAAATAGTAGTAAATCAACTATTTACTATATATTATAGAGCCTTTTTACTAGTTTACCATAGTTTTATATAAAACAAAGGATATTACTATCTATACTGTCTTCTAAATCTATAATAAGCTGTTTATCTATCTGGAAGCTTCGATCCGGAAGCTATAGCGGAAAAAGGTAAATTTCATCCGATCTTTTTTTCATTCATCCGATCTTTTTCGGCCGAAAAAGCTGATATCTTCTCTTTAGATTCCATAGAAGCAGTATATGCTTCAGGCCCTAGAAGCAGCTAAGGTTAAGCTCTCTGAGTATTATGCTTAAACTGATAGCCCTGAGCTTAGTAACCTATATATATATAGGACAATCCTTGCCCCTTAGTATAAGCTTTACTTCTTCTAAACTACTGATTAGTCAGATTAAGATTATGCTACTTAATATAAGATAAGCTTAAAAGACCGGATCAAAGTCTATTAAAGTAAATCTACTAGTGATACTAGTATAGGCTTCAGCATATGGGTATGGGTTTTGGGTTAGGTTGGGTATGGGCCCAAAAATGGGTACCCATTTAGGTCCTGATGGGTTATGGGTACCCATAGGTACCCATGATAAGTGGGTCTAAAATTATGTGTATTTTTCATAAAATATGCAGAAATTTTGGTTTTTTAGGGGTAAAATACCACTTTAAATACCATATATATTACACATAGATAAGATAAATTCAGGCTTTAAAGGTATGAACTCTATAGTTCTACCCTATTTTTTGGTGTTTTTTTATGATTTTTATATAAATATAGACCTTTAAGCCACCCTAACGCCTATAAATAAAGTATATATAATCAAATAAAGCATAAAATCAAACAAAGAAAGCATAAAATCAAATAAATAAAGTATAAAATCAAATAAAGAAAGCATAAAATCAAACAAAGCATATAAAATGACTCTTATCAATCAGTAATACGCCCATTCTATATCATCCCGGGTCTGTCTAGCCCTTCTAGAAACCCTTATAGAAGGTAAATCTCCATCATCCGATCTTTCATCTGAAGATTCTTCAGATAAAACCACTCTTTTCCTCTTCTCAGGACACTGAATTAGATCTAGATCCTCAATATCTGAGTTATCTAGATCTAGGTCCTTGATATCACTAATATCCTTAAGTAATACTTGAGTCTCTAAGTCCTTTAAACCTGCCTCTTCCTTAATCTCTAAAGATTAGACTAATTAGTTAAGCTCTTCTATATCCATATCAAACTTTATAGTACAGTTATATACTATAAGGTCTTTAATAGTAGAAGAGCTAAGCCTACTACGTCGATAGTGGCATATATCACGTGCAGTATTGAATAACCGCTCTACACCAGCACCAGTTACTGGAATAGAGAAGAGATCTCAAGTAATCCAGGCTAATATAGGGTATTTGGTCTGGTTATTACGCCAGAAAATAAAGGGTTCCTCATTAATTAGCCCTAATAAGGTTAGTAAAGGGTAGATAGGGTATATAGGGTAGATAGGGTATATAGGGTAGATAGGGTAGATAGGGTATATAGGGTATATAGGGTAGACTTACCAGCTTAGAGATAATCTTTCAACTCATCTGCTTATGTAGAGGATTTACTAGATTTTTAAGGCATCATAGACTGAACAGCTATCTCTATAGCGGTATATCTCCGGGCCTATGGACTCGATATCGGGTTATCTTAGTGATAGGATCTAATCAGATCCTGTAAGCTTGATCTATACATCTCTATATAGTCAATTGTCTCATCTTACCATTCGTCAGATTGAAAGAATTCAAGCTTATATTATGGGGCAAGGATCGTCCCATATGTATATATGCTACTAAGGGCAGGGTCTATAGTCCGAGAGTAATACTCTCGAAGCTTAGATTCTGCTGCTTAGAGGGCTAAAAGCATGTCTTTTTTCCATAAAAGCTAGGGAATATAGGGTTAGATAGGGTATATAGGGTATATAGGGTATATAGGGTAGACTTACCTTCTTTTGATGAAGCTTAGCAATCGAAGACTCGATATGCTGAAATAAAGCATTATAGATATTGAATACACTATAAATAGTGATATCCTTTGTCTTACATAATACAGTAGTAAAGACAAAGAAAGGCTTTATGATATACAGTAGATAGGTGATTTGACGCCATTCATCTGACCTTAGCCGCATTTTAACCCAATTTAGCCTACAATAGCTATCGAGGGCTTTTTTGATCTATAGAGCCTGTTTAAGCATTAAAAAGGTCGAGTTCTACCGAGTCCGGATGTCCTGGATTAGATAAAGTGGGTCTTTCATCCCATCTTTTGACTGTTCTACCTAGAAATCATCACATCTTTGTGGGCTTACATTAATATAGACTACTAAATTCTGTACTTTCTGTAAAGTGCGCGAAATTCCGGTCAAATTAACAATTTCTCTGTGTTTTTAGAGCTCTTCTGACCAAACCAGCTCTATATTATCATTATTAGGGTTGACCTTAATCGTCCCAAGTAGCTGCTTTAGGGATAGCTAGATCATGTGTGCCATATAAGGGACTCGAGTAATCGAGGTCTCTGGGTAAGCTTGCTGAAGAGCTAATACTAAGATATCGTTATTTAAGGCGTTATCTGTGGTGATAGCCATGATCCGCTGGGATATATCATGCTTTACCAGGATTAGGGTAAGCATATTTGCAAGGTTAGACCCTAGATATATATATATTAGTATAATAGTATAGAGATATATCATATATTATATATCATATAGAGATAGGGTAGGAGATAGGGTAGGAGATATAGTAGGGTAGGGTAGGGTAGGGTAGGGTAGGGTAGGGTAGTTAGGCTTACCTATATGCGCTCCATATAGGGGTTCAAACCCTAATAAGACCTCCCTATAGTTCCACTCTAGGTCTAGAAAATAGCCTGTGATAGCTATAAAAGCTTGGTAGAATGGAGACGTCCAACAATCTAGGGCAATTGACAGCTTAGAACCTTCTGGAAGGGCTTATAGAGCGTTTTATTATTGATTTAAGCTTAAATCTCGAAGATAACGAGATAAGCTTCGAGGGGATAGTATAGATGGGACCAAAGCAAGCCAGGCAGTTCTATCAATAAAATCCTTGAATTACTTACTATTCAAGATATTGAAAGGTAGGTAGTAGGTGGTAAAGAAGGCCATAAGCAGTTTAAACCATACTTCATAGGATATATGTTTAGATGGTTATACTGCCTAGGGTAGGTGATATAGGGTTAGTATATAGAAGATATGATATAAGGGTAGGAGATAGGGTAGGAGATAGGGTAGGAGATAGGGTAGGGGATATGGTAGGGGATATATCATATATGCTATATTATGTTGATATATAGAGATATATCATATATCATATAGGGTAGGGTAGGATAGGGTAGGGTAGGATAGGGTAGGATAGGGTAGGGTAGGGTAGGGTAGGGTAGGGTAGAGTAGAGTAGGGTAGGGTAGAGTAGGGTAGAGTAGGGTAGGGTAGGGCTTACTATAGCGAAGGCAAAGCTACTCTGAATTGAGCTCTGACTAGGGCTTATAACCCTATGCTCATAAGATCTCTCTATATGATAACAAATAGCAGAGGTTCCATTAATAGAGCTTCTACTATGGTTCTAATTAGGATGATTAAATAGTAGATTGCATGCTATATAGCGTACTTTTAGTAGTCCGGTCCGAACTTCTGTAAGCTATTCAATATAGGACCAAATATTCGAGTTTTGCTTTTTAGCCCAATTTAGGGCTGGTTTAACATCCCTTTGCCCATTTAGGGTTATTTTCCACTAATTTCAGAAGCATTTATAGTTTAATAAGGACCAAATAGCAAAATTACCTAATTCAGGTGTTAAAAACTGGAGAATTTCAGCAGGTAGGGTAGGTAGGGTAGGTAGGGTAGGTAGGGTAGATAGGGTAGGTAGGGTGCTCTGGTTAGGGCAAATTGTTGATATTGACTCAGAGGGGGTGATTAGATCACTCTAGAGAGGGTTTCCATACCCTAATTGAGACATGCTGGGTATAAAGAAACCAAAAGTTGGGATGAAAGGATTTTTGAAGATATGACCTTCTAGAACCCGATTGGTTGAATATTATATATAGGTCTATATCCTTTACCCTAATTGGTTACTGCTATAGTGGCTTACCCGGCTACCATAATATTAGGAACACCAAATTATCCTACCTACATATAGCATTTCTATAGAATTCTTACCTAAATTTAGTGATAATATAGTATATAACCTTATATATAGACTTAATATCTTATCATAAAGCTTAATCTTCCATAAAATCATATATATAGGGTGGTAAGGGTAAAGATCTAGTTAGTAGCACTAAAGCTGTACATACTGGATATATATATCTCCACCATTTATAGGGGTATATTAACCACTCCTAAAAATATAACTTCAAACCTACCCTAATCACCCTAAATTTATAGGTATTAAGTGTATTATAGTATTAGTTGACACGGTGAGCGGGGGGCCAGAAACGGCGCCCATTGCACCGTCCGTCTGCCGCCCCCGACCGCCTGCCGCCTTCCGCAGTCCCCCTGCCCCATCGGGCATAGCGCCCGCGCCCGGCGCCCGTTCGGGCTTAATGTCGCCCTGGCCGCTTTTACCAGCCCCGACCCGATGCTCTCCATCTATAAAGACCGCGCGCCTTCCCACTTCTCTCGTCGACGCACTTTCTTCTCTCCTTCACTCCCATCCCCTTTCTTTCTCGCCCCCACCACGTCCTGCGCCTTGGCCCTCAGCTTATGCACTGCCCCTTTCATTTCGCCGGAGATGCCGCTCTATCCGACGCCGCGTCCTGCGCCCTCCGCCCTCCGGCAACCTTCCGTCGCAGCGCAAATGCGCTGTTCGCGAGCCCTATGTCGAGAAGGACCGTTTCCTTCTACTAGCGACGGCTTTCCGACCTAGCCTAGCCATATTCTCAGGAGCAATATGGCTTAGTTTCTTTCGCTACGTGAACAAACTTACTACACCTGGCCGGTACATTGAGACTTGATTCAGAACGACCCCACGCAACCTTTGGCCGACTTCCTTCGACGCGCATGATTCCCCCTATTCCAGTTGCACATGCTCCTCGACGATCTCCACCTCGCCCCCTCCCCCTGAGGTTGCATTGCACTACCCCTGCCGTGGATGTTGTTGTGCCCCGTGGACCCTCGTCGGACCCTCTTGAGGCTGTCCTGTCCAGTCGATCTGTCGTCTGCCGCAAAGCTCGTTCGGCTGAGCCAATGGCGGAATTCCCGCATATGCACTTGATGTCTGTTCTGACCGGTGGTGGGAAGACGTTTGGCTGTCTTGAGATGGGGCCGAAAGTATCCCTCCCGGACGAGAGATGGGAACTAGCCTGACTGGGCGAAATACGTGAGCGTGCTTTCAGGACAAGAAGATTCGACCATTTTTGCCCTGCAGATAAGGAAATTCGTCGTCGTACGAATGGAGCATCTTCATCTATAAAAAGGACTGGCACCACCACCGATTCATGGCACCTTGCGAACTCCAAACCTCTCTACCCAAACACCCATCTCTCTCATTTCCCCGATTGCCTTTCCCTGGACCCCTCTTCCCTAACCCAAATCCTCTTCCTTTGCCTTGATTCCCTTCCATACATGCTCTGAATCCCTCACCTCCAAACATACTACTCCGTGCGCTTCTTGCTCACAACATGTCCAGCGACAGCTTTCGCTTGGAATCTTTCCGGACTTGGAATCCTCATGAGAAGCTGCACCCTCTGCAGAAGCGTCTAGATACCTGTCGCTATCCAAGCCCTGTCTCCATCAATGCCACGCCGCCTCCTTCCATCTCAACGGGTACGACTCGAGACCAGACCTTTCATGTTCTCACGTCTGAACGGCATCCTCTGCCTGTACGCCCGCCAGTAGAGGTCTGCATGGACGGCGGTCCACAATCTGTCACTAATGTGTCTCGGCAACCGGAGATAGTGGGCCAATTATCGCCTGTCAGTGGTGATTCAGGCTGTCTCGATTTTGGGGATATCCTGCAATTTCAAAAGTTGCCCGACTCGGAAAACATCCATGAAACAACATTCGATCCTATGAATGCGGACTTTGAGCCGCAAACCAACATTGCATCCGACGCTCTGCGACTCTCGCTCACACCTGACCAGAGTCCTCTGCCCGGGGCTTTTGAAGCCCGAACTCCGACCTTGATGGAAGATTTTTCCAACGATTTTACGATAGATCCGGCGATTTTGGGGGAGTCCCGTTCTCGATGCAAAGAACAGAACCCTGCAGAGCCCGTACCTGGTTATACCTCCCATCGAGCCGGATCAACAATGGACGACTATCCCTTGTCGAAAGACGACGGCTGTCCCCGTGGCAAGCGGCGTCAGTCCCCGAGGCTGATGGAGCCTGGCCGACGATCACCCAAAATCAATAAAGTCTCGGTCGGCATCGATAACCGCCGAAAGAATAGGTCCGGGCGATCATCTCGAGGAACGAACACTACGAACGCCTCGTTTCCCATGATCCGTGCTCACTTTTCTGCTCTTGCGGCGGAGGATCGGCTGCAATTCCTGTCCTGGCTATTTGAGGGCGCTTTGTCTCGCTGTTTTCCTCCTTCTACTGAGAAGGCCGATTCTTCATCCAAAAAAAGGGACACCCCGTCGGTCTCTCGTTCCTCAAGGAAAGGGTTACCGTGGTCCGCGGAAGAGGATCGCCTGCTAGTGGAGCTTAAGGAAGAGGAGAACCTTACAGGGGCGGAAGTGATCCGACGCTTTGATCAAGTTTTCCCGGGAAGAAGTCCAGGTTCTATTCAAGTGCACTGGTGTACGAAGCTCAGCAAGCGGCGATCGTCACTTGCCCAAAATTCGTAGGGAATGCTATTTTACCTATTGAAGTCCCCGGGGGCAGTAGATACTGCCTGCTCATTCAGTTTCAGTCACTATCTCACTATGGGCATAATAGCTTCCTGATTGATCAAGGTCATGAAATCCTTGACGCCGTATACATGATACGAGTTATAAATAGAAGTGAATGAATTGTAAGTGCAGAATAAAAAAAAAAAAAAAAAAAAAAAAAACTGAAGTCAATACCTACGGCAAGTGCCCATTTTGGAGCCTTTGTGCATTGTCTCTTGTAAACAACGGACCTGTGAATTCCCTGTTCCGGGTTAGCTTTTCCTCTTTAGGTTTGGCCCCCCAATACATTGTCTTGTAACCTCTCCTTCACATCGCCCCGACATAAAAGAGCCGGCCTGCCCCCTCGTCCCCCCTCTCCTCCTTTTCCTTTCCCCTCAACTCCTCTATCTTGCACTCATCGCCGCCCCCTTCCATGCTCTCTGGCCCCCACCCACCGCTGCGCCTTGGCCTTTAGCCCGACCCACTCCTCTTTTCATTTTATCGGAAAATGCCGCTGGATCCGACTCCTATATCGTTCTCGCTCCTTGACCTGGAATGGCAGCCGCACAGGAGCAGAACCGCCGTGATGATCTAGCCCACAGCGGCATAGTGTTCGGATCGATGTCTCTACTCTTTTCCCAAAGGAGTGATTCCACCATGCTACGAAGCTGTCTAGGTCAATACTCTGCTGAGCCTTCTTCGCCTGGGGCTCCGCGGGTTTCCTGCTCACCTGCAAATTGTCAGCATAGCATCGACGCTGCGTGTCCCGCTACATACACCCCGTCTCAGGTTACATTGCACAGCCCCGGTGTCACAGGATGGCTCTGTTTTGCCTACTCCCGAATACTGTGGCGCTCAATTATCGTCATCGTCGGTCTCTCCGGTTCATCTACAACCAGTCGATAAATATCTACAAGTAGAGCTCGGTGATACAGGCCAATAACGAAAATACCGCACATCCTTGACCTCGGCCAATGCTGCATCTTACGGCCAACCCCAGCATTACGCTTGAGATGACGTATTTTGGCCCCGGCCCTTCGCCTCGCACATCAATCAGTAGGCCGATCGCCGAGCATGTGCGCGTCGAGCGACATTCGCGCATACCCGATTGTGAACCATCGCTCTTGTGGAGCGGGGCTTCACAAGTCTGCGAAAGTCGACAAGAAACACGTGACAGTGGCATTTTTCACGATGGCCCACTGTTTTCACGGCGGGCATGTCTAAAGTCAAGATCGATCTTTGAATTTGAAGACCTGACAAGGCAACCTCGTCAAACCGTGTGCAAACACTCATTCCCGTCAAGCTGTACAGTTCCAGCTGTCGTTTGCTTTCTGGAGTTCGAGAGGATGGGTCAAACACCATTGCTTTTGGTATAGTCCAATCTTCATTCTCCCGTACTCTGTAAACTCCTAAACTTGGAAGTTGGCGAGTAAAATTCGAGCTTGGTCTGATTTTTCGCTAAGATTGAACAAATTGCAATACATCCGCTCGCTGCTTCCGGACTTGCGCAGCGACGATCGTCGGCAAGCGGGGTATTCCAAGATCACAGCGAATTAATATTGCATCTGAAGCTTCACCGCGATTTGTCATTCATTTCGTAATTGTGCTCGACGGGTATAATAAACAATTAGGAGAGACCTCGGGATGTCGTCTGGCCGATCAAGTCGCAGATATCGCTCATATGAGCAAGGAGGTCTTGCATTGACGAATCTGCACAGTAAAATCATTTGTGACGGTGTCCTGGAACCCCTGCTTCTCTGATAAAAGTGTTCCACCAAACCATTGAGGATCAGCAAGAGATAGGATTCTATTAATACGGCTCTCTTGAAACATTTCCTGCTTGTGTAATGCCTCAAAATTTCGAAGGCATCTCAGACATCTTGTCCCTGTCCTTCTCAGTCTATCTCCTGTCACGCTCTCACCCATTGTGGTACAGTATTCTACGCTCTCTCTGCTGAATAAGAAAGCCAGATGGTAATAGCTGAGAGGTTGTAGATTGAGTCTCATCATGAGCAAATATCGGGGAAATACAAGAGATCTTCGGTCGCGGATTTCGTATTCAAGGACAGTTTGCAGCAAAATCTCATGGCCAACGTGTAGTTAACTACCATTCCGTAATGTTACAGTATTTTTGGTTCATGAATTCCGCCCGCCCCCATTGTTAACACATTCCTTTCGAGATCCTCGATGTTAACGATAGGCAAAACCCACCGCGCTGCTAAATTTCAGTAGCGTGATTAGTTACTTGGGTCCTGATACACTTTCCTTTAGATTTCAAGTTCACCAGGAATCATGCTGACAGAACACCTACTTTGGATAGATTGGTGTTAGCAGCGGTGAGCATTGCATATGGCATAGCCACGGCGCAAATCTGGCCAGTCATAATTAGCACGTGACATAACGGATAATCGACTCGTGAAGGCCCCGCCCGCCCTTGGTATAACAAGGGCATGTTTCTCCTTTAATTCATTTCTCTCACAACAGCCTCTTGGGAGAAGCCCTGACAACAGATTTTTCAAATGGCGGATCCCATAAATATTGCTGCCTCAGCATTAGCTATCATTAGCACAGCAATTCAATCAACAAAATCACTTCACGATGCTTACGCAAGCTACGGAAGTCGTGACAAATCCCTTGGAAGGCTTCAAGACGAGCTTCAAGGCATTGCGAAAGATTTGGACGCTTTGAATCAGGTCGTTGATGCAGAGCCCTCAAATATGGAGCTCCTGCGTGATTCAATTGACCGATGCAGCAAAGTTTGCCATGATTTCGAACAGTCGATAGAAATTCTCAATCCTAGCGCACCGAGCAACATCGAGGATTATTCAGGGGCTGATTCGCTTGCTACATCTACTGCGATGACCGCCGAAAGAGCTTACTACCATTGTGGTAGTTTTTTTATCAAACGAGGCCTTCGGCCGAGCGAATACAAGACAACTATTCGAGGCACTAAGCATATCCCCCGACTAGGGAAAGAACGACTTCAAAATGAGGCTGCAGCGTTGCGTCTCATTCGACGCATTAGTGACATCCCTGTTCCAACTCTGTACGGTGCTTTCGAGGTCGACGACTCGTTTATATTAATCACAGAGCATGTCGATGGCGTGTCTATGTCAGATTTATCGGAAGATCAAAAAAGCGTTGTCCGTACTGAAGTTGAGCAACACCTAGCCACCCTCCGTGAGATCAAATCGGACACTATTGGTGGCCCTTCAGGGATGGTGATCCCACCATATCGGGTAATGCGTCGCTCGGACAAAAATGAATGGCCACGGAAAGTGTCCACGGATGGCGAATTTGTCTTCTGCCACAATGATCTTGCCCAGCACAATATCATTGTCGATCCTCGAACACTGAAAATCAAGGCTATTATCGACTGGGAATACGCTGGATTCTTTCCTGGATACTTTGAGTGGCCTTTCTACGAAAGACGAGGCCCGTCAGTAGCGCTGGATGGCGAACATGATGATTCAGCAGAGTTGCTGAAATTTATGGAGGCTCTCTGAGTAACTATCTGGGGAAAAAATTGGTGTGATTCAGGAATAGATTTTGGTATAGTCTTTGTCAATATAATTTAAGGACATGTGGAAGCAGTAACTCCCTCGATCCAACTCAGAAATATAATATCACACTTGACCGCATCGTTCCTTCCCTTGCATCGGGTGTTAAGCCTTAAGATGATGGCAAGGGTCGCCTGGGTGGGTTGTTAGTTGAGATTCCTTTAATCTAATGATTGAGACATACTTCGCCTAGTGAGGAGGTTTGAAGCATATGGGGCATTCGCTTTGGGTTTCAGAAACATCGGCGCCGCAGTTCTTACACTTCACGATATTGGTAGGCATCTTGCGGTAAATTTTTAGGTTGAAGGTTGAATCACTGTTTCTTTGAAGCTGATACTTGATCGGGATGAAAATTATCGGTGTGGCAAAAGTATGGAGTACAGAAGCAAGACGAACTTCAACTATCTTTCAAACTTGTTAGGCAAAAAAGCTGACGAGCCTTCAATGCCTTTTTATAGCCGGGATCTTGAGCTCATGAGCCTCTTTTATTTCCGTCACAGAGACAGGGTTCCCCGCTAGATTAGACGTTCCTGGGCACGTATTGGTCAGACGCCCTTTGGTCCTATGCAGCCTGGATGTGACCACTGTGCATTAGCCAATACGCGGCATACGGCCAGTGCTTTCTCAGCGGCTGGCCTACAATTCAGACCAACGGCTACAATGAAGAGGGGGCACGAGACCCAATTGCGGCTCCTTACGCCATCACATTTCTTATGGCGTGGCTGAATGATGAGCTTCAGGGGTCTTCTGCCCTAAGTATGGTCATACCTTTCAGGTTGGCCTTGCTCTTCTTTCATAGTCGCCTTCTGAACTTATCCAGGAATAGAAATGCCTTTCAAAATTGATTCGTTGGCCCCTTTCGCCTGAACTTCTACAGAGCAGACAATCAAGCGGTTAGCTCTGATTGGGGCGTTTAAGAATATGGTACCGCAGTAAGACAGTTGAATACTAAACCTACCGATGTAAATAATCATTAATGGGTCTAAAGAGGCAGCTCACGACCGGCTGTAAACGTCCATGAGAAGGATTGAATGCTAGACGCTGGAAAAAGGATATGTGTGATCGAAATGAAGACTTAATGGGCATTAATGGTCAGTAATGGTCATGAAAAAGTCATAATGGGCTAGAATAGATTTGGGAGTGACATGTGATTCGGTGTGTGCCTTAGCGGCAAGAGGTGGAGCGGGGTATGCGTGAGCGACTCGCGGACCTGCAACCCATGTCTTTTCCGAAACTATGGCTGATACGTGAAAGGCGACTGGCCACATATGCAGCAAGTCGTAAGCAGGCGCAAATCACATCCAAATTAGATCTCCAGAGGCTAGCGGGAGGCCAAAGCATATGCTCACATTAAAGAAAGAGAGGTGCCCATTTTGTCTCATTTTCTTCACATTTTGATTGATTTCATACTGAATTAGCTCGCAACCTGGCAATACCATGCCATCGATCGAGTATTTCTTCGATTCTCTGCTTCAACAGAAAAGCCTTCTTGATAATAGCCCATTTTTAGATGCAAACAGCCAAAGAGGACTCGAGTCTTCGTATTGTCTATTTCATGATGTAATCAAACATTCTTCGCGGCAGACGCAGAACAGGCATGGCAAGGCGCGACAACACCTCAAAAACGCTTTCTCCATTGCGAAAGAACTTTTTGTCCTCGTCGCGGTCACTGTCTCCGTCTCCGATCTGGCCCTATTGGACCACGAAGAATTATTTCCTCGACTTGAAAACTGGTGGCAAAATAATCTGCCTTCACAAAAGTTCCAGTCACGCGCGATTGAGCTCATCAACGAACTTGACCATCAGAAAGACAAAGGAAAGCTCATACACGTACAACGTAAATCACATTCCCGACCCATTAAACGATATAAGCACTGACCTAGTTCACAGAAAGAACAAAAAGCAGGACATTTGGGAAGTCGCGGGGTGTCAAGAACAAGAGGAAAGAAACTGTCGTCTCTACCACGACTCAAAGTGGTTCAATTGACCGATCCACCGAAGTTCAAAATAGAGGCGTCCTCTCAGGATTTGGTAGCATCCCTCTGGCCATTGAATTTTTTATGATGCACTGACTTACGTATTATAGGTAATGACGACGCTGAAAACGCGCATTTACTAGTTTCTGGAGGTTCGGGTTCCATGAGATCATGAGTTTAAGGAAAACGCTAATATGATACAGGTACTCTCGAAACCTTTCCGTTAAATGTTGCCGATGAAGAACCGATTTTTTTTCTGTCTTCACAGTTGATGGGCTTCCTCCAAGTTTATCATGCAGACTTCCCCCATCTGCAAACCGTCAGCGAGATGCTCCGAATCAGTGGACACAGTCTGCAGCTTTCATACTCTCTTTTCAACGTGACACCTCCATATATTCATATCGACCTTCAACTACCTGCCGGGCTCGGCGTTAAAATCGAAATGTCGAGAGAACTCAGCTATTCCTTTATTCAATACCTTTGGATGCTCCAGGCGTCAGGTGTCTCTGGAAACAAAACGTCGCAATAGTACGTTTCTGAATACAAGGCCAGTGCGTCCGTCATCCAGGATGAGTATTCTTTTGCCGCTGCCTGTCTTTGGGCCAGTTGAGAGTATATCAATGCTGCCCTCTCCAATGCGCGAGTGGATCACGCCATCCCCATCATCTCCGTGTATAAGGACCGCCGGGGCGATGCTCGAGTCTAAGATCTTTCCGTTGAAATACGCTGTTTCGAGAGTGACAGATTTACCGTTCTATCAAGGCAGAAGTGAGCGATAGAACATACGTAAAAAGCCTAGGGTCCTGACCAACAACGACTCTGCTTCCTCTTCTAGACCCCTATCATCTTGCGCTTTTGGCTTCAGAAACACAGTTTCATTGATTGTGTTCATGACAATACCGACAATACAGAATTCGGCCGGCTTGGGTAGGTGTTGAGGGTGCGGGGTGACCTGATTCGAACAGCGAATACTGCGTGCCCTGACGTGAAACGCGCGTCAGTATATTTCTGAATAATTAAGTAGAAAATGAATGATAGCTTAAAATACTTACTTGAGGATGGCAATTTCCTCTGTAAAATCTTCGAAGGCTGGTTGCAATCATGAATTTTTGATGGAGCAGAATTCAAGATAAGCGGTACCCATCGCGGGGTCCCTTGGGTAGCCAAAAGTGAATCACGTGATCATGATTCACTGAACTGATGGAATCAGACGACTTACCCACGTCCTTGCATTCCTTTTAATTGCGGAAATCGAAATTATGCCAAAGGGCTTTTTTTATTATGCTCGTATGCCGGAGAAAGTGGTCCGGGTGGAAATATGAGTAGTCGCTGTCTATTAGGCATTATTCAACGAGGTTTTTCCAATCTGAACCATACTAGCTCATTTTGTACCATTTTCGATTAGCCCGCATAATTTTGTCCCATTTTTGGCCACTTTGACTCTATTTTGAATGATTCAGAGCGCTTCATTTGTCACATTTTGACTTATTTTGTCCCAATTAGCTACGCATCGTGTCAATTTGTAGTTCGCCGTCGCTCAAAAGCTACTTCGCTGGTCAATATCTTGAACGATCCTCTGGTCAGATAGGCAAGGCCGTGCAGGCTGCAGTATTCAATTGGACCTAGGGAAAGCCCATGCGGTCTCTTCATTGCTATCCAGACAGTGCTCCGACAGAGCTAGATATCCTCCTCAACTCATGCAGACTACATCACGTACCTTTGTCACTTGAGTTAAGACATTGAGCGAGTTATAAATGAGGAGCAACCTCCTGGGTGATAAATATGCCTTGTTTGATATCAAAATCTAACGTTATCTCTCTGTATTAGCATCCATTTACTCGGAAACAGTACGCCGCCTGTTCAGAATAGTCCAGATATGCAAGCCTCGGAGCACAACATGGCATTGACGACTTCCTCTACCGATAACCAGGGGTTGACGCCCCCAGATAGCCCGACGAAGGGAACGATTACATCTCAAGCTATTGCGAAGGATCTGAAGCATCTCTTTGGCATGCTTCTTGAAAAATTGCTTGACCTTACCAATCAAGAACCCCCAAACACTCCTGTTTGCCGGGACCAGTCGCCACCCGGGCTTGACAAGGTTCGGGAGGTTTTGGACTGTGTTTCAGCTGAACTTTCCGTGGCAACTAAGCCTGACAAGTCTTCTTCTGCAAGCGATGAACGAGAAAATCTTCCTGGGCCAGATGAGTTTGACGTTAAAAAGCCCATCTGTACAACACCTGAGGACTTCCAATCATTTGAGAAGTGGGCGTCTGCACCCCAATTCAAGACAGTCAAGGAAACGTATGTCACTAGCTAAGCTCTGTGGCCCGGCCAACTCCCTTACTTCGGTCTCCTCTCGCTTCCAAAAAGTTTTCTGACATGGAAATAGCTGGGATAAAGAAGCATGCAAATACAAGATCGCCGAACCCACCGAGAGCAGCGGCTGTCTGGACGACTATGCTGAATATGCATTCGTTGTTCGTGAGCGTGTTGGTATGTAATGTCGTTACTAAATGACTGATTCCATACTAATGATATAATCAGACCGCAATTCCGAGGAGGTGACCCCATACATAGATATTAAATCTGAAGGGTTGCGCGACATCCTGCGAGGGGTACTGTACGATATCAAGGCTACCAGCCTGATGGAGGACAAGCCATCGGTAATTGAGATAGAGTTATATCATGAAAGATTGCCGCTGACTTGAATTCAGATTGAACAAAACATCCTTTTCCATTTCCTCCCAGAACTCGGAATATATGCTGAAAACTCGAATAACTCAGACTGTGAACTATCACGTCAGCATCTCCGCTTGCTCATTGATCACCTCAAGCAAGCATATTCAGCCATCTCGCAGCGTCTCGAGTCAATGCTGCAGAACGACCACATTACTTACGATCTTCTCTGGGCGCTTTTCAAACCGGGTTCCCATGTTTTTGCAACATGCTTTGGTACAAAAGAACCTCGGTGTGTCATATTCGACGCTGGGGAGGAGATCACACAGAACGATGAGACTTGGTTCAACCTTGAATGCCGATTCATTGATTATGACGGAGTCAAATTCGGCGAGGCCGGTATCTTTCTACGTGTGGCAAAGTTCCGAGGGTCGAAGCCGATCGAGAGCCTTGAAGCTTTCCCTCTCCGCCACCATCAAAGTCACGAGCAAGTCCGGAAAGACCTAGTGGGAAGAGGCCAGAAATTTCTAGAATTGGCCGGCTCGCACATTCGGCACTGTAAAGGCAATGCATTTTTTATGAGTAAGGGAAAGGCTGTCAAAGTCAAGATCGACAGTCGAGTCACCGTGGACGCCGCATTTTTCCATGAAATGCAGCCAAATTACTCCCGACCGTCTCTCCGCGATCTAGGGATGAAAGAAAAAGATGGAATTCAATTCTTTGATATTGACGCAATGTTCATGGTGGACCGTGAGCGAGAGAAGGAGAGAATGCGAGGAGAGGGCGTCGATGCACGGAAGCTGAGCGAAGCCGATTTACTAGTCGCATGCCCAACAGTTTGCTGTTTCAGTTTCAAGGAGAAAATGTTCTGTATGTGACACAACTGAGAAGCCATTGTTTCGAGCTAATGCGATTTTAGTGGAGTGCGCAGTCAGTGCTCTTAGGGACATTGACTGGTCACCTGGATCATTCGATTGTCTTCAGATTCCATCGGATACCAAGACAATGCTCTTGTCGCTGGCGAAAACGCGTCTAGGTCTCATACCAACCGTACCTTTTGACGACGTGATCGATGGCAAAGGCCAAGGGCTCAACGTGCTGCTGAAGTATGTCGGCGAATCACAGAAGCTCTGCAAAATCCTCAACTGACTTATGCTAGTGGTCCGCCAGGCGTCGGAAAGACTTTTACTGTCGAGGCAACGTCGGAGTATTTCAAGCGCCCTCTCTACTCGGTATCAAAGACCCGTTCTGTGCAATGAATGACCTAGCTGACCTTCTCAGATATCTGCGGGTGAGCTTGTTGTCGACCATGGGGATTCGCACGCTCTTGAATCTCAACTTGAAATCATCTTCAAAATTGCAAAGCATTTCAATGCCATTCTTCTTCTGGACGAAGCGGATGCGTTCATGGCGAGTCGGACCGAGCTCCACGATAGTCACAATCGCCTGGTCACTGTATTCCTCCGAAAGCTTGAGTATTATCAGGGAGTGCTTTTCTTGACCTCAAACAGGGGTATACACTTTGATGAAGCAATACTGAGCCGAACTCATCTGGTAATTGAGTATGAGGGTTTGACAAGAGACTTCCGCAGGGATCTCTGGTCCACCTTCTTAGCCAAAGCCCGGACAATGCAAGGGCCCGCAGTGGTTGAGGAGGACGACATCCAGCATTTGGAGTCTTTGGCTCTCAATGGACGAGAGGTAAGTTTCATTTTTTTGCGCAGATATGTAACTTGCTGACTGCCGGTCAAATAGATCAAGAATATCGCAGCAATTGCACATGCTCTCGCTGAGGCAGATGCAGCGCAGGTCAGCTATAAGTACCTGGAGTTAGCAGCGGAATCGAACAAGAAGTTCTCGAAGGAATTTGGCAGGAAGGGCCTGGTTGAAGGAATGTATGTCTAACGGCATAGTTTGCAAACCTCAGCAAGCCATCCCGCTATTCATCAGCGGCCTCGGACTTCTTATAATGATAATTTCGGTTAGTCCACGATAGTCTTAGGTGTTGGAATTGAATCAGTCTGGAATGCTTCTTTGATGATCCTGAAAATGATATACCATGCCGAGAACATCTCAGGTTTGAAGGAAACGCACAGATTGGAACAAAAATTCGAGATGGGTGGTGTCGAAGCAGATGAGTTAGGAGTGCACTTGCCTCGGAATATAGGCGACACTAGAAATTTGGGTATCAAAAACAAGATCGCCAATTTAACAGGTAGAAAATAGATTTCCTCATCACGAAATCCTAAGACGTTTTGCATTTCCTGCGTCCACTTGATATAGTCGTCGTTTTGCCGGCCCCAGTGGCTGCGTAGCCGGTCGGCGTCTCAGAGTAGAACGGTGAAAGTCGATAATTAAAGCACGCCCGATCTCTTCACACCAAAGGACATTGTCTCGTCTGAGGTCTTCATGGATTATGCCCAAGGCTTTAACTTCTTTGTTCGACCTATGAATCTCTCGGCGGAGGTGTGGAGTCAGCTCCATCGTCGCTGTGCTCTCACCGCCCCAACCCATAACGAGCATATGGCGAATTTGTCCAGCGCCATGAAGAAAGTAGATTTTTGCCAAGTCAATCGTTCCCAAAAAGACCGGCACAGCATATCCTTGAACCTTGCGCAGGATCTGATATACCTGCGCTTCACGGGAAACTTCTTCCCATAGCCCCGAAGTGGTGCCTTTGCCGATAACCGTGTAACCATACTTCATGCAAGTCAGTTTGAACGGGGCACCGTAGGATCCGCAACCGCCAAGAGGAATGCAACGATCGATGTTTTCGTCTAATTGTCTTTTGAGCGAAAGCATTACGTCTTCAGCTGAGACAGGATGCTGAGTCGGATCATCTTGGCCCCGACGATGATGGTCCACATTTGGACACAACTCATCCAGGGATTTTCCGGTCTGTAGGCCGAGTAAACATCGCTGTGTGCAGAATAGCGCAGCGTTGCGTCGGGATTGATCATCGGTGTCATTAGCTGGCTCTTGTTGGCGACCTGATCGCCGAGCAGACGGTGAAGGCGTGACTTGACTGATCCTCCGCTTATGGCCAGCCGTTTGGTTTGTGTCGGAACCGGACGAGTTAGGTGAACGCGACCGTGGTCGGATCTCCGGTGCACATCTGGTGCGAGATCGTGTAGGCACTCGACGGCCCTCTGAGGGAGACGGCAGCGGAGATGACGACGGCAGTTCATAGGATGAACTAGTATCTGGACTCGGAAATTCAGGGTTGGTGCTATCGGAGTGGGGAATCTGCTGTAATTCTTTCCTCGGAATTTGCGATCGCGTATGTTCAAAGCTGGTTTCCCACGTATGAAGATCGGGACGAAAGCGATTTCTCCACTCTTGCCCACGGACGGGTGAACGGAATGCCATCAAACAAAGGCATAACACCCTCGCAACAGAGGTCTTCGATAGCTGGGAAAATGTATCGGCAGCTGTGTTCACTTCGCTATCAGGATCACAAAAAAAGTAGTAGAGCGTGGTGGGTTCATCCTGGGGAACACGAAGTAGGACACGGGCAATTCCATTCGTCAAATAGGAGTATTCGAGTCCTTCTTGAATCATCACATGGTATTCTTGGACGATAGCAGAGCAAACAAGCCGCTCTGAATTGTACTTCAGCTTCGCATCCTGGTCGGTGGGGATTTTATTTGATCTGACCATTTTCTTCCACAGATCCATTGGTCGTAGTCCCAGGCGAAGAGTTGCGACGGGCAATTTGTGAGGCGGCTTGTACTCGACAGTCGTCAGAAGGGTTTTCGTGTTGCCGTCGACACGACGAATGCAAAATTGGTCTGGTCGTGGGCTAGGTGTGCTTGATGGCTGACTTGTATCCGCTTGGAAGGTTTCGTTCCTGCTCAAAGAGTTTGTGTGATTGACGAACTGGATTCCATCACCTAGGCCGAACTCGTCACACGCCGCTGGTAGTTTGCACAACTCAGATATTATATCGTGGACGTGTTCTTCCACCCCAAATCGCTCATAGGCCTCGAGATCTTGCTCACTACCGAGGGGCTTGCGAGCAAATCGACGGCCAAGCCCTTCTAACTCCGGTAGAGGCGAGAATAAGCGTGGCGCCCGCCCTGGCTCCGACTGTAGGTATTGGTAGACAGACCTGTAGACCCTTAGAAGCTGCTCTGGGCAGTCGGACCAATGTTCCAATCGAGTTGGGCAGTCTTTTCCGGTGGGAAGGGGTATTCTGCCAGTGGTTGAGCGAGACGGTGTCTCGACTCTCAACTGGCGGGAGAGAAGGTCATGGCAGTGCTGTAAGAGCTCTGTGAAAGAGGTCTTTTGGTTGCGCTCTTCTGCTTGTCGTCTCCCTTCTGCTTCTTGCTTCTCGCGCTCTTCCGCCTGCTTCTCGCGCTCTTCCGCCTGCTTCTCGCGTTCTTCTGCCTGCTTCCGTCTCTCCTCTTCTTGCTTCTGTCGCTCTTCTGCCCGCTTCCGCTGACTTTTTTCCTGCTCGTACCTTTCCTCTAACTGTTTTAAACGCAGCTTGTAATCCGGAGAACTGCTGTCGGCCATCGGGAAGGAGGAGGAATATGTGTCAACAATACAAGGCGCGGCCAGTGCCCAAGTCCGACGGGTGATCAGCTGTCTTGATCCCGGAAAAAGTATACCCCGGTAACCAAATCGCGTGTTATGTAATCCGTTCTAGTTCCGAACGGTTGACGTGCTCTCTCGTGACTGGGACAGCGACTTCGCCGTCCACCGGCTTTGGACAAGTCATCAGCACGCGATTGGGTTCAGTCTACCTAATTATTCAATGAGATCACCGTGCATTTTTACACTCGGCAGGCCCACCGCTTCTCCCCGCTCCTTAAATTTCCCCTCTCCATAAGGACTCACAGGCTACAGGTGCCTCTGACCCAAAATACTTTAAGCAGTGATCTCAGGCTCTATGCACCGTCTCGATGGTATCTAGATTGGCCTTGTCAGTACTCCGATCATTCAGTCCTCCTTCCAAATCCTCAGCAAGAACAGTCACCACAGCGGGATCATTATCTAAGTTGCATCATTGGCGAGGCCCTCATTCTGCCCTCCGATAAAAGCCGTTTGCTTTGGTAGGATGACTTATTTGTGTAAATTCACTGTAAGGAAGGTGCTGGACGAAGCTGCTTGTCAGCAAGATATCTTTTGAAAAGGACAGAATAGGCTTACCTCTCTCGTCGTCTGGCTTGCTTGTGTATGCTTTAGTCTTTGGGGGTTATTCGCCAAGGGACCTTATGGACAAGTAAAATGGCTTACCTACCTTACCAGGTTAGTGAAAGCTTCTTGTGAGCTATAGGCTTTGCGCACGAAGCAAAACGAAATGCCTTCACATACAGGACCTGCAACGACCATCAGCTAGAAATGCCAGAGGACCGATGTGTGCGTGGGTCTCAGGAGCGTGAAACGCTTACCGCTTTCGGCACGCTAGGCCCACAACCGTACGTCATGACCTGATATACCTTTTTGATGCAATTGAGTCAAAGCAACCCTTACAAGAAGGCGTGACTGCGATTCAACCTCCGCGCTTCATGCACTTCCATTTCTCATGGCTGGTGACAATATATCCAAGCTAGCGGTTCTAATTGACGCGGACAACGCGCAATTCTCGATCATCAATCTTCTTCTCTCCGAGATTGCCAAGTATGGTGCAGCCTTCGCGAAACGAGCTTAGGGTGACTGGAGTAGCCCCGATTTGAAGGGCTGGAAGGATAAGCTTCTTGGGCAATCGATTCAACCAATCCAGCAGTTCGCGTATACTCACGTCAAGAACGCGACTGACTCAGCTATGATCATAGATGCAATGGATCTCCTATACTTTAACCGATATGACGGATTCTGCCTTGTGTCAAGCGATAGTGATTTCACTCGGTTGGCCGCTCGTATTCGGGAGTCAGGGCTGTCTGTGTACGGACTTGGAGAGCGGAAGACACCGCAACCCTTCGTTGCTGCTTGCGATAAATTCATTTATACCGAAAACCTCGTTCATCTTGAGGAACTTGTGCCTCACACGAATGAAACGACTTCGTCCGGGAATCAATCGCCAGCGAAGCAAGCCCAAAATATCAGGCACATAGAGAGTCAGCTGCGGACGACTGTAGAAGCAGTTTCTGACGACGATGGGTGGGCTAAACTATCTGATGTCGGTCAGCTTCTCACGCAAAATTGTCCAGCTTTTGCGGTTCATACGCTATATAAGGGATTGTGTTCTGAGAATGCGAGGAATATGACACGGCCTGATGAACAACCGATTGCCACAGTTGTTGCAGATATAGCAAATAAAGAGGTATTGGCAGGTCGATATTCTGCAGGTAACCACAACAGGTTGAACCCATTATAGGTTATCCATGAAGAGTCATCACTTAAGCCATACCCATATGTTCCTGTCAAACGATGGGGGCTGGATGCACCAGGGTTGGTGGATTCTAGGTTTATTGTACCGACTTTCGTGTGAAGAAGGTTTGGCACGGTTCGATCAAATTGGAGGAAGTAAGAAAAGTGGGTATCAATGGTAGACGTTCCCTGGCCGGTGGGTGAATCCCAAACTGTCACGGTCATATCATCCGACGCTGATACGAGGCGGCTGCCATCTGGCGACCAAGCAATCAAAGTGGCAAGGCCAGAATGTCCCTCGAGGATAGACGTGCATTCACCAGTGGCCGGATTCCAAATTCTGACGGTATAATCAGCCGACGCGGATGCGAGCTTGCTTCCATCTGGCGACCAGACAATTGAATTAACCCGGTCACTATCACCCGCGAGGATACACGCGCACTGGTCAGTGGCCGGATCCCAGATTTTAAGAGTCTTATCTTGCGACGCCGATGCAAGTCGTCTTCCATCTGGAGACCAGGCAATTGATCGGACTGAGCCTCTATGCCCCTCGAGGATAGATGTGCATTCACCGGTGGCCGGATTCCAAATCTTGACGGTCTTATCATCAGACGCGTATGCGAGTTGGCTTCCATCTGGCGACCAGACGATTGAATTAACGACGTCATCACCCACGAGGATACACGTGCACTCGCCAGTGGCCGGGTGCCAGATCCTGACGGTCTTATCGCCTGACGTCGATGCAATTCGATTTCCATCTGGCGACAAGGCAATTCGCGTGACCCAATTACTATGCCCCCTGAGGGTTGATATGCACTTGCCGGTGGCCGGATCCCAGATTCTGATAGTCTGATCACCTGATGCTGATGCGAATTGGGTCCCGTCTACCGACCAGACAATCAGGTAAACGAAATCACTATGTCCCTCGAGAGTTGAGGCGCACTGGCCAGTGGCCGGATCCCAAATCCTGAGGGTTTTATCAGCCGACGCTGATGCGAGCCGGTTTCCCCCTGGCGACCAGGCAATCGAGTTGATAGAGCCACTATGACCTTCGATGGCTGATCCGTAGCCGCCGATAGCCAGCTCCCAGATCCTAAGGGTCTTGTCAGACGATGCTGATGCAAGTTGCCTCCCATTTGGTGACCAGGCGATGGCGCTGACCTGGTCACTGTGCCCTTTGAGGACCAGCGTGCAGTGGCCCGTGGCCAGATCCCAGATTCTGACAGACTTGTCCCAGGACCCTGATGCCAATTGGCTCCCATCTGGCGACCAGGCAATTGAATTGACTGTGCTATTAGGGCCCTCTAGGGTTCTCTCGCACTGGCCTGTGGCTGGATTCCAGATCCTGGCAGACTTATCAATCGGCGCTGATGCGAGCTTGCTTCCATCTGGCGACCAGACAATTGAATTAACCCAGTCACTATCACTCGCGAGGATACACGCGCACTTGCCAGTGGCCGGATCCCAGATTCTAAGAGACTTATCTCGCGACGCTGATGCAAGTCGTCTTCCATCTGGTGACCAAGCAATTGATCGGACTGAGCCTCTATGCCCCTCGAGGATAGATGTGTATTCACCGGTGGCCAGATTCAGAATCTTGATGGTTTTGTTATCCGACGCGGATGCGAGCTGGCTTCCATCTGGCGACCAGGCAATCGTGCTGATTGGCTCACTTTGCCCCTCGAATGTTGATTTGAGCTGGCCGGTGATCGGATCCCAGATCCTTACAGCCATTTTGAACGATGCTGATGCAAGTCGGCCTCCATTTGGTGACCAGGCGATGCTGCGGACTGAGTCACTGTGCCCTTCGAGGTTTGATTCGGCCTGGCCAGTGGCCGGATCCCAAATCCTGACAGTTTTATCCCCGGACGCGGATGCGAGTCGGCCTCCATCTGGCGACCAGGCAATTGACCAGATAGAGTCACCGTGGCCCTCAAGTATATGAAGGCACGAACTCCAATTCTCATCGACCACCGGGCTATTCAAGATCCACCCAGGTTTCTCAATTTGATAGTTTGTCCTCGTGAGGCTTTGAGTCGGGCTGAAGATAAGTGCTGCATTATATACTTGAAGCGGACAGCATTCAATTCCTTGTCTGTAGTATCGGATGAATCGGGATGCGTCATGGATTTGGTCTAATAGGGCGCGATGCTCGCCTTTCTCCTATAAATAATCCAAGGTGAGGAGAGGAAATCATCTCGACATTAAGCGATCACTTACCTGCAGTAACTCTTCAAGCTTCAGCATGGCCGTTATGCCATGAGATAGGCTTCGCAAGATACTAAGAGCTTCTAGCCAATGAAGGTATTTCTGTCGCAGAAAAGAGCCCAGATACTCTCCATTATGAGGGCTATGTTTTTCGTCACCATCACACCAACCTGCTTGAAGGTGGTCGACCCAGTACAGACACGCGTATCTTACGGCTGCTAAAGGATCTGGGCTAGGTTGTGTGACTTCCTCAATCACTACTCCAGCAAACTTCATATCAAAGATGTTACGCCGAAGCGTCTTGAATAAAGATTGTAGAGATCGAGAGAAGATAGCATAATGCTCAGCTTCTCTATCCTTGGGAAAGAGTTCATCGTGCGTCATTTCGAGCAGAAAATCCTTTGCAGACTGATGGACGAAAGCAATAACGTTCTCATGTAAAGTCAGGAATGAGCCACAAGTTGCGATAATCTCCAGTAAATCTTGTTGGTCGTCAGAGAGATCATCAGGTGTCCCAATAAGAGCGGCCAGTTCAAGAAGGGCAATCGGCTGATACACTATTGACATGACAGCCAGTATTCGCTTGCAGAGCTCAGCATCTTCCGACTTCCGAACCTGATCAATCATTCGGCAGTATAATGCATCCAGTCCAGGAGGGAGCTCCTTAAGCTTCTTCAGGACATGCCTCCTCGATGTTCGGCTGAGATCTTGACAAACAAGGGCCACCCAGAGAAAAGTGCCCTGCGAGTTTCCCAATAAGTGACCGCAGACAACATCACGGACTTCATCTTCATATTTTTTAACCTTTTTCAACTGATCAACCTTATGCTGAATGAACTTTCTAACAGCGTCAGATACAGATGCCTCATTAAGCTCCAATGAAATAACCGCTATCTGAGTTGCAGTATCCAGATGCTCTTTGATATCAGGCCAGTTACGGCTCGTGACAACCCACTTCGTGTGCGAGTGGGTGGACGATTCCTGAACAATCAAGTCCAGAAGGAAATGGAGACCTGTGATGCACTCGTCCAGGGCATCGATCACCAAATAAACATGCTGTAAAACCGGATCTCTCAGTATATCGGCGAAGATCTTCGAAAGGACATTCCATGCGTTTATGTCCTCAAACAGCGTCTTTCCCGCTTGGTCGTACCGGCTCCGTACATGGGAGAGAAGAGTCGGCTGCTTCTGAACCAACGAATATATCAAGCCACGGAGAACGGCTGTGGCATTATTGATTCGCACATCAGTAGCTTGGCAGAAGAAAAAGGATAAATCCGTATTCCCGTCGATACATCGGGTCATTTCGTCGATGATGCCGCACAGAAGCATTGTCTTGCCTTTGCCAGGATCCCCCCTGATCCAGAGGAGACGACTGCTCTGGTTGTCCTGCCATTGGTTAAATTCTTCGTTGTCAAAAATCCAGCAATATGAGTCTTTCAGCAACCCTCCGTTGGTCTTTTCAATACGGTCTTTATCATCGTAAGGGTTTGTTGTGCGTAGATCCCGCAAGCACGCCTGATTCAATGACGTTTCCGATTGTGCTGACGCAATCACACTAATTAGCCAAATTCTGTTATTCGTGTTTTCCTGTTTTCCTCCACCTACAGAAATGTGCAGTGATGTGGCCATGGTTCTGTCCGACCTGAAGCCCTGAGTTAGGGCCATCATAGGATATATAAGTCGCCATGATAGTGCTTGAATAACACAGATACTTAGGTGGCACCCAAGTTGACGCTACCAACTAGCAGTGTACCCCGCAATCTGGTGATTGATCAAGTCGACCGAGGAGCCAATATTCCTGATTAGAAAGACTTTCTGATACTGCGTATATCGACTGAGGTAGACATTACATTCCTTCCCTGTCTGTTCTTAGAATGAGTGGTGGCTATGCAGCTCCACCGTATTTTGCTCTTTACCTGTTTCCCATGGAAAAAGACTTCGGTGGAATGTATTTTATTTCGATAATATTACAAGAAAAACAGTCATGTGACTTTACGTAAAGTACGTGTCACAATCTTACGACGACCTATATTAAAAAAAGATTAGCGTGCTTCAGCATAATATTCAAGAAAGAATCGAAGGAAATAAAGAGGTAGAACTAAATCCGAGCAGCCCTGTAACGCAAAAGAGGCACAAGCATCAGTAAAGAATTCCCAGTAACGAATCCATCAGCATCAACTCATATAAACGCAGGAGACCCCAGATGATGTTGAGCCGAAATTTTGCAAGGAAATAATAAACCAGGATCCAAATAGAAGTCGGGTATAGCAAATCAGAGGATAGAACTTCTCATGGGATAGGCTGCAAGAGTTGAAAACTATTTGTGCGGCCTCTTTAAGAACGTAGCGGCATCATGCTCCAGGGGCGAAGGAGATGCCTCCCGGGAGCGATAAGATACGGGCAGAACTTTTGGCTCCTTGGTACGATCCCCGCAGTTATGGGTATCATAAGCTCAGTGATCTAATCGCTGCTTCCTCTTTGTTCGAATGTTGCCCACGGTCCCTTCATAAAGGCTTGTCTACGCTAATTTATGTACGTGATAAGCGTCGGAAACCTCAG
This sequence comes from Penicillium lividum, assembly GCA_028828245.1. NCBI lineage: Eukaryota > Fungi > Ascomycota > Eurotiomycetes > Eurotiales > Aspergillaceae > Penicillium > Penicillium lividum. The sequence goes on from JAQJAG010000002.1 coordinate 2,485,248, forward strand.
ATATCTGATTCCAAGAAAAACACTTGAAGCGTCCTTTGTGATATGCCCACAATCTGCGCATTTTGTATCATGAATGTGATGGTCTTTTAGCCGACGATGCAAATTGTGATATGATTAGTATGATGTAAAAACCTCCTGCTGCGAAGGATATATTGTATGATCTCGCTGAGAATAAGTCATTCGACATAGCTAGTAGTCAGCGAAAAATCATTCTGATATATAAAAAGAAATGGCTTACCTTTCTCATTCTCCATTTGTCCTACGGAACATGCTTCTGTAGGCTCTAAGCTTTGCTGGTCAGATGTCACGCAGTCACTCGCCAATAGATCTTCCAGAAAACAAGGACACATACACTCCCTGCCTGAGCACTTAAATCTCTCGTGAGTAATAAGTTCTATGCGCGAGACGAAATAGCTGCCCTCACCGACAAAACCTGCAACGGTCACGTGCTTCGGAATGCCAAGAGAGCTGACAGCTGACGGGGACAGCTGACAGGGTATTTATAGGTGAAGATTTTGCTTGATGACTATGGGTTCTGATTTAATAGTCAATTTTGAGCAGGCTCCGATGGAGAAGTGGGTGAGTAGATTCAAGCATCCCGCAGAAAAAAATTGTGGCCGATGGGGAGATCACGGCCAGTAACATGAGGATTAATGTATTTTATCCAGTTGATAAACCTATCTCAGCTTCCTCACAATCCGTCAACCTCAAAATTTAGACCAATCAATTTCTCATCATATACTTCAAAATTTCCCTAATGGATCGACCATATCGTTGAACCGTTGACTAACGTTTACTCGACTTAACTTAAGCCACGTGCAGGTATCTCAAGTACAACAGATTGTATGCCTCATCTTTGGACATGCTGATTTCAACGGTCTGTTCCGCCGAAGCATCTGTGTACCGAGCTGGTTGTGCTTGAGTTGATCCACGTTAGTAGTGAAAATGCGCTATTCACTAGAATAATCTTTTTAGGACTGTCCGTAAAAGTATATTGTACCGCAAAGTTGCTGTGTTCAACATTTAAGCCGTTGTACCTATTCTTAAAGGTTTACTGTCAGAGCCTCACTAATCGTTCACCAGTAAGGCTGAGTGACATCATTTCCCTGGCTCGAGTCAATCGCCTAACTATTTGGGGAGTTGCATTCAGGGAGGCTTATCTCCCGTAGACATTCTCCCGTCTCTTTCTGTTCTACGTAGACATTGTTCGGGAAAATCGGTACTGATGTTACTGAGTAATACATACCTCCGCAGATATTGGCTGGTACATTGGGTCGCTGCCATACACCGAGCTCTTACAAGATTGAATTGAAAATCTGATTCGCCCCCCAATCTCAACAAGGGCCGGAAAATAGGAATTCTTTCAGCCTTTTGCGACGTATTTGATCCACTGGAAGTATTTACACCGAGCATTCTATCTTGGGCGTTTAGCTGCTCACGAACTACATAAGCCTGGTCAAGATACACAGATACCGCAAACAGTAACACAGGTTTTAGCTTTGGACCTCACCTGTGACGTCTGAGTCTTGAAGACTCAGACCGTAAGAACCACATTCGTTCTGGAGAGGTATGAATATTTCAAATTATGCGCTATCTGAATATTTTTCTGGGGAGTATATCTTGTTTCCAAAATCTTAAACTTCCTGGATTGTCTTCTGTCCATCGAGCGAAGGTGTGGGCTCTCTAGTCGTCTCACAATGGTTCCCACACCGGCAAAATATAAGATGAGAAGCTCCACGTCGAAGACGCGAGTTGCTGTAATTTCCTTGTCCGAGTGTAAATAGCTACCATTTGTTCAACGTACTTTCAGTCAGCTTCGCAAATTTCGAGAAAGCCTCTCTTTGCATGCTCAGGAGATGAGTGCCATACGTATTGCTCTTGCTGAGCAGCCTCACGAACGAGTGGTTCAAACGGCATTATGAACTTAGTGGCTTTTACAGAAACTCTCCATTGGGCGCAGTTCTCTGGGTCAACATCATCATAGGTTAATTCCCAATGGATTCGAACATTTGCGGAACCACCAGGTTCAGAGACGAGCATTTGGTTCAGCGTGCCAGTGACTTGTGAATAGTCGAGCCACAGATCGTCGACAGGACCGCGAATACCGTGTGTGAGACTCCAGCTTTCCGAGAAACGAATCTTACCAGCGAAAACACCTAGAAAATCCCCCTCACGCACGGGGACGATAGAACAGACGAGCAAGGAGCTATCGTCCTTGGGCAAGAGGAAGGTAAATGCGGACTTATCTCCACCAGTTTCTGACACTAATTGGTTATCGTAGGGTGCGCAAACCAGATCAGGAGAGAATGTTCGCAAGTCAATTCCCTTGAAGCTTTCTTCCTCGTTGGGAAAGGCCCATTGATTTCTAGCGCAGTTCCAACAGGACTCCTGAACTTTCAGCCTCTCGGACACTTGGGGATTGTCAAGGTCGGATATACGCGCTCGGTCACCTTTCCCGAGTCTGAGAATCCGTGTTTCTAGCTGTTCGATATGAGGTCCATATTGGGCCTCCCACTTCTTGATTGTATCCACAAGAGATATTTCAGACGTTTTAGGATATCCTTTGCAGTAGCTGTCAAATTCCTTGGTGCGGTAGTATAGGGCTTTTTCGATACCAGCTTCACGCATCTTGAGAAGATTCCTCCAAAAGATGCGGTACTGCCGTTGGTTTTCTGCACCTAACCTATATCCAGCATCTTCCATAAATCTCTTGGTTGCAGCTTTTTCCGCCATAGTGAAGCCGTCGGTAGGTCCCTTTGCAGACGGCAAGCTGGAAGGATCAATTAAAGCTGCGCCCTTGAGAATGACCTTCCAGAATATTGTTTCATGATACCGATTCTGCACACCCTTACCCATAGCCAAAGCGTTGTCCCTGTGAATGACGCTTATTGCCTGTTCATAACTATACCCCGCAACCTCATCGGCGTACTTCCGTATTTCAACAGGGTCGGTCCTTACTGGGGCCATGGCGACTCGACGGCCGTATCTGGCGATCGCTGAATTGACGTTAAAACACTCAAACAGAATCGAAGCCATTGCTTTCGTTGTATACGCAGAATCCGGATGATAGGATGAGGAAGTATCGATTGGAAGCTTCGAGGGGTGGGTTTCGTTCCCATGGTCGTCATTGGGCACGGGCTAGATTTAAGAACAATGCACGTTAGATCAAGCAAGTGGGCCGATCGAATGAGGGCAAAGGAGTGCTATACCGGTTGATCAATATTCCGAGAGCCCGTCTCGATAGTTCCATCAGCAATGTGACTGGGCAATGGTTCGTTACCACATTTATCTGGGCATTGCCGGATCTGCTTCTTCTTTTTCTTCCTTGGTTCCGCAACCGCTAGATTCGCATAATCCCTTTTCTGGAAATTTAAAATTCGGTTGGATCCACGCCCTTTAATTGGCGAAGCTGGGGGTGTTTGCAGAGCCGAACCGCTGGTTCTTAATGGGGTGTCACCACTATAGTTGCCTTGATTTGCAAGATGGGCCTGGAGGACTGATTCACCGTAAACACCCGAACTGATAGCTAGGTTAGCTGTCCCACGTACCATCATCGTCGACTTGAGAAACCAAGGAATCAATATAATCTTCGTTATGATCTATGTCGGAGGATGTAAGTGCATCCCGGATAGCTTGAGCTAAGCGCTCGCGGGTTCTTTCGTCCATGACCCTTGGAGAAAGTGGTGCGATCGATGATGTGCCCACCTCCTGCATCTTAAATATAGCCCCTCCTCTGCTCTGGAACATTCGAGCAGACTGATCGACGAGCCGCGTCCACTTTTGTGGGGCTTCTTGTCATCTGTTGACCAATAATGTACCTGGAGCGTCTCTCTATCCCAGATTGGCAATGATAGGGTGGATCTAGACTGTCTTGGCTGGATCTCGAGACTACAGCGACGTGGCCTCAACGGCTTGGATGAGTGCTGTAGACAGCTCGGCAAGGGAAAAATGGCCCAGGTCGGGTTTTTCTCAGTGTCTCTCCTCCTGGAGTTGGCCCCAGGCCCCTTTTTAACCCGCATCGTGTGTATCCCACTTAAGACCAGCATCCTTCCTTCCACCTTCACCAAACAGCCGATCCGCTCGACAGGACTGTAAGAAACAGGTGGAGCTCCTAGGCATGAGGAGCTCCTAGGCAGGAGAATGCCCGCTCTTGGCTACTACAGCGCTGTTCGGCGAAAGGCGCAAAACAAAGGTACATTTCACAGGATGCCACGGTGCTCGCACCAGCGAAGGCGCAAAACAAAAGACGGTCCCTCGAACTCCCGATTCCTAGGATGTTTCGTAGGAGCTATCAGTGACGATCCCTACGATCTAGACCGTCGTCTGAATACTTCCTTTCTCAGTGAGAAAGACGGCCTTATTTACCCAATTACGTCTAGTTATCACCCTCCATCAGAGCCACTCCAAAGTGGAGAAAGGAGTAACATCGAACCAATCATGTAAGAGAGTAGTCGAATTGGTAGCAGCCCGCTCTTGATCGTTGTCGCCCTCCATTAAATTAAACCAGAGAGCAAAAACCCCGTCCCCAGGCCCATAGACTACCTCTATACCTATAGATCAATATACCTCATTTTGGTGCTTTGCGAATTATGAACAGGAAGTAAATGGGTTAATTTTCTGGCTGAAGCTGCTTCAAATCTCTCTCAAGCTGCAACTATTGAAATGAAACCAGACTCGTTTGGGACAGGAAGGCCAATAGACCTCAGCTTGCTAGCCCTTTTAGCTCTTCTCTTTGAAGACAGATTCTCCCAATTTTCATACAGAGGTAAGTCTGAGCATGAAATCCTCACTATGTGGCCCTGGCGAGGAGATTCTTGTAGTATTTCGGCATCTGGTGTATTTCCGGGTAACAATGAAGCGCGCGCCCAGTCGTTAACCTCAGCAGGCACTCGAGGAATGGCCCAAAGAGCCTCAACTGGGGCAGGCTCAGGCTCTTGGGGAACAGACCCAGACACTTCAGGAACTGACTCAGGTGCAGGTTCATACTCTTCGGGGACAGGCTCAGGCCCTTGGGGAACAGACCCAGACTCTTCAGGAACAGACTCAGGTGCAGGCTCATACTCTTCGGGGACAGGCTCAGACTCTTCAGGCTCAGGCTCTTGGGGGACAGACTCAGACTCTTCAAGTTCAGGCTCTTGGGGAACAGACCCAGACTCTTCAGGCTCAGGCTCTTGGGGAACAGACTCAGGTGCAGGCTCATACTCTTCGGGGACCGGCTCGGGTTCTTCAGGAACAGGCCCTGGTTCTTTTGTGACAGGCCCTGAAAGAGGCGATTCATTTGGGTTGATACCATTCTGTATTCTCACTAACGATGCAGCAAAAAGAACTAGTTTAGACTTATTATCTCATTGTTAATTTGTTGGAGGTGAATTACCGTGTTGATCTTTCATAGAACATATACGAAGAGATAGTATCTCAAGAATCATTTTCATCACCGCATTGTCAAACTTATGGTCTTGACCGATGATATCGTAAAACTCACGTAAGCCAAGCCCTGGATCATTTGGCTTGAGTAAACGCTGCAAGTTTCCTTGAATGTAACCTGGAAGCCAGGCTTCACCTGCGGGTAGGCTTGAGAACACGCCCCTCACGACCCGCAGTATTTCAAGAACAGGAAGCTCCTCGTCCAAATGCTGCATCTTTTGCTGAGCAAGAACTTCTAAATTAGTAAGCCCCCAAGTCCTTGACGCATGATAGACTAGAACGCTCCTCTTGTACTCTCTAGCGAGATCTGATGTGCCTTCGCCAAGAGGCGAACTGACTGTCTCGTAGGCACCTGTGTATAGGAAATGCACCACAGTATGCCCGACGTCTTCATTAACATCAGACATGATAAAAGTTGATAAACCAAGGATTGCAGGAGCGAACTTTTGGTAATTCCGAAGGAACTGAGCGGGAATGCCATATCGCTTGCTCCCTATAATGAGGGTAACCAAAGGGGATTCGTAGCACCAGTGAATAGGTTAGACAACGTCATTTTAATCCTTTCAAAGAACTCACGATGATAAAGGCCGGTGATAGTCAATCTTAGGAGATATCTCTGGGGTGAGGGGTCGCCCAGGCAGCTCATTGGACTTGCGCGCTTTCGTTTTCTTCTTTGCCATTTCTCGGACTTGCTGTAACTTTGCTGGCTATTAAGTGATCCCTAAAGATATTACAAGTAGGATATGAAAGATAAAAGGGAGAGAAGGCCTGACTACATCTATATAGCCAGAAGTGGGGAGAAGCAGGGTAATGCAAGTATGAGTTGTCCTGCAAAGTGGCCGGAACACGTCATCTGTGCAGTGAATGGCAATTTAATGTCAGTCATTCAAATACAATGAGTCAGTAGATATACTACTACAAGCAACTACTTTCTCTTCGGTCATTTGTGTCCATCATAGACATCCGACAAGCTGATGTGTGGTGCTGATGATCGCCCGGGCCGAGCACGGAACCGGGCCGACGCGAGACTGTTCCACCTTACTCCGACACAGGGAAGAAAGAGCGGTGAAACTAGGAACGAGCGGGGTAAATGAGCTGTATGGTTCTAGTTGAATAGGGAGCAGGAGAGCCTTATTCGACCAATTGGCCTTAATGATAAGCCTCCATTAAGTTCCTCCAGGACTTCCTCCAGGACTCCCATTTCGAATGTTCTAGGCAGTGACTCCCTTCGAGGGCGGGAGCATAAGCCAATCATATCAACACCAGGGACTCGAAAAAATAGCACCCTCCAGGCCAAGGTGAGACTTCATAGAGGTTCGCCTCCTTTTGGGTTTTCGTTTTGGCTACCGCGGGAAATCGAAAATTAGGCAAAGGCACATCAACAACGACCATCTTGCAGGTTCCATTGGTTTAGAGGCCGATGGCCCGCAATGAACAATTTGAGTCAGGGAATATCCTCCCCACAGATAAGTTAGTGCGGGCGTAGATAATCGGTTGGCATGACTCCGACTGCACAAGTCGCAAATAATGATCTAAGTCGGATAATTTCCCCAATCTATGACCTCACATTTTGTGCAATATCGGTCGAATACCGGTGAAGGGTCGTGATTTCCTGAGTATCGAGGAACACGTTGAAGTGATTGCTGAGGGCGCGTTCAGTGAAAAATGGAGAGCCCACAGATGAACCTACAAATGTGAGCTATCCATCTGAATTACCGTGTTGCTTGCCTCTGGGTTCATTTTCGAACAGTCAAATTGCGAATGATAAAGGCCGATATGCGTCCTGTTGATCGTGTGAGGATGGTGGTAAAGTGAATTGAGCGGCGACCGGTGAAAGAAGAACGGTATTAATCTCGGGCAAAAGTACGGTGTTCAATTACAGCCATTGGGTAAATAGAATGTGGCTACCTTCTCTTTCCAGAGCCCCACTCTTATCACGTGCGATTCCTAATACCCCTGGACCCCCCACGTTTGGTGCATGATTGCTGCATGAAAAGGTTTTGACGTCTCCAGTTTTGTTCCGCTACAGGCGAGATGGGAAATTTTTTACTCCTGACTTTTCCACCTTCGGACCCTGCCAGGCGTCGTCTGTAGTCCTGGTTCCCCCGATAGAACACTTCTTACGATAGGCCACGGTTTTCCCTATTTTCAAGCTGTCGTATGTAGTCCTGGACCCTCCGATAGAACAGTTCCTAGGATAGGTCACGAGATTATGCTTCTCCAAAGTGGAGCAAGGAATAGCCCTAGAACCAATCGCGTCATACCACTTATAATGCCCCTTGAGCTTTATTAGATTCGTTACGAACATCAATCCGCATCACAAAGTCTTAAGGCATATATTGGCTGAGATAGGCTGCTTCACCTTCTAATGCCAGTTTCAGACTTTTCTCTCTTTGGCTCCATGTTATCGCCCTACTTTCATATGAATGCCAAGCTTTTGTGTGTCAATGTTTGACAGATATAGTTTCCTAGTGAGAGGTCTCCAGCTTATCAAGTTCTGATTGCTCTTCAGATACAGAGCTATACTATCGTGATATTCGAAATCAGCTTTACCTTCAAACTCTTTCGCGCTGTTTCCGGAGATCTCCCCCCTCCCCCAAAATTGACACTAGTCCGGATGAGGATAGCGATCGTTCCCCCGGGTTGTATCCTCGATGGTTACAGCGGCTGCAGCTAGCTAACAATGTACCCCCTGACGAAACTGCGTAGATCACGGTAACTTCAGTGCTAACAAGCCATCAGTAAGACTAAAGCTGTCTATCAGTGGGCGATGATCGCTGACCCAGCTACATTCCGTACATGGAACAAATATTGGTATATCGATTATACTAGGAATTTGATGCAGAGTTGATACTTATTTCCGTTCCGCCGTTCTAGGACATATCCAAGAGAGATGTCAATAAATAAGGTGGGCAACAAGCTCAGAGCCCATTTCTCCAAAGTTGTCCAAAAGGCTTCGAAAACGAGTATCTTTGACCAAAGTTCTTATCTCACACGATACATAATGAATGACCACACTCCTGAGCGAGTTGGTTCCAGCCGAACTTTGCCGACTAGTTTGCTCATATGTATATTCTAATAGGTCAAGAATTTGTTCTATGTTTTGCAAGTTAAGAGAAAAATTGCACAGATCCCGGTGTAGCGATTTCAAGCACTGATCTCTCAATGAATCGATGAGATATCGTTCCGCAAAGACATATATTTTGGCATGCGCAAGAAGATTTGGATTGGAGGAACTTAAAGCCACGCTTCCATGAAGCTTCAAGTCTCTAAAATGGCTCCATTGACGTTCATAGGAGCTCTTCATGAAGGTCGACTTCGCACTCGTTCCTCGTTTCAGGGCATAAAGTTTGAGAACAGGGGTGGTCCCGAGGCGGAGAAATGGGTGGCAGACCAATTAGAAGAAGTCTTCAAAAAGGTGCTGAGCAAAAAGCATGCTTCTCCAATGTGGAGCAAGGAGAAGCTTAGGACCAATCATGTCCAAGTACTCCTAGCGCCCTGTGAGCGTTATTCTCATCACAAAGCCTCAAAGCATATTGATCGAGATAGGCCGTTTCACCTTCTCATCTAATGCCAGTCCCAGATTTTTCTGTCTTCACCTCCCCATATTGGCCAGCTTTTCACATGAATGCCAAAGTTTGGGCGTCAAGGGTTGACTGATCATAGCTTCCTAGTAGGAAGAGGTCTCCAGCTCCATATGAACCCTGATGCTACCACTGCGCACGAGACAGGACTGTTCGCGATAAAGCTGAACACGCATGCTCTAGGATCAAAAGATGTTCCAGCACAATCTCGGTGTATTGAAGCTTCGCTTGCTCTTTAGGGTAACTACCTCAGTCGATATTACATAAACAAGGGGAGAGCAGGGAAGACTGTGGATTAGGGCTCTCCGGCCCAGCCCGATGGCTCGGGACTTAGCGGAAAAGTCTTTAGTGGAATAATTTTTTATAGAACCCCGGGGGCATGCGAGGGTATAAGGAAATGCACGGACCTCCGATTGTGGTGGAGAAAAGTTTGTCAAACAGCCAATCTCTTGAGAGTCATACCATCCCCCAATTTCGAGCAATTTCCTACCAACGAACATTCAACACTCACAGTTTCACCACCTGTTTTCTTCTTGCTAACGTTGAGCGTAGCTTGAATCACCATATTCATGGTGAAAATCCTCTAGACACGACATATCTGATTTTTTTCCCACCATTTGGCACAGTGTTGCACTTAAAATGCTCGCGTTGAGTAATTCGTGCATTGAGTAATTCGTGCATTGAGTAATTCGTGCATTGAGTAATTCGTGCATTGAGTAATTCGTGCATTGAGTAATTCGTGCATTGAGTAATTCGTGCATTTAGTAATTCGTGCATTGAATGATTTCGTGCGTTGAATAAATCCGTTCATCGAGTGAATTCGTGCATTGAATCAATTCTTGCGTTGAGTTGATTGAATTCGTGCATTGAGTGAATTCGTGCGTTGAACCAATTTGTGTGTTGAACCAATTTGTGTGTTGAACCAATTTATGTGTTGAACCAATTTGTGTGTTGAACCAATTTGTGCAGTAAGTGAATTCGTGTACAGGGTGGTTCGTATACCCAGAGCGCAGGGCGCAGATACAGTATGGTGAAGAGGCACACCGATAGCTTTTTTTTGACCCGAGCATCCGTAAACTAAGTATGCAATTCACAAGTGTATTGCTTGAACTCTGACGTCAATCTGATGAAAATAACTGACTGGCATAAATACACTATTTCTTGGGGTTTTAAGTAAGGGGAGAATTGTTGTTGGGCACATTCGATTTACTTCAGAGGAAACATGAGACCATACTTGAGTTTAAGAGCTGCGAGCCCTCAGTAGTTGGAGTAGCTGTCACAAGGCGGCAAACACGATGACCAGAGTAAGCGTGGATACTTTAATTGACAACGGCTTTGAGTTATCCTGCCAATTGCGCTCTGAGTGGAGGGCAAAGAAAGAAAATAAGTCTTGCTTCCGCTTTGGACATGGAAGGCACGGGTGAATAAATGCTGTACAATTTTCATACATACACATCTTGCTTGATGATTCAAAGTGAGTTGGTAAATGGGATGTGGGCGTAACGGGCCGAAAGAGGTTAGTGCTTCTCTTTACGCTGCTCAGAGACGCATGTTTAGCTATGCATGTTCCCCTGGTATCCCTAAATCATACGGCAACTCTCTCCCTCAGCTTTACCAACAAGCATAAATCCCTGCTATTGTAAATACGTTATAGTGCGTCCCGAAACTGGTGCAACCACTGACCATCCGTTAAGTGACTTTCTGTTTAGGTAGCTCCCTTAGTGCCTGAGGTGTCAGGCTCCAGCGCCCATAGTCTGATAGATCTCGAGAGCTTCTCTCTTTCTCCTTCCTCTATTAGTCTCCCACAAATACTACATTATCCTACATTGCTGCGCTCGCTAAGACTTTCTTGACCTTACGCCAAGCTACACTAGTCTATATTGGGAGTTATTCCGGCATACCCCTGTAGATTGCGTGTGTATTGCTTCGTATGTGTATTGCTTCGTATGTAGATTGCATAGTAATTTCAGGCATGTATTCGCTCGTAAATTCAATACACCTGACATTTCCATACCCCTCCTCCAAGACAGGCTGCTCTTGTACCCAGACGCCCTTATCTCGCCAGAGAATCCCCGAACGACAAAGCGAACTCGAAAACGCTGTCTGCGATTTCTGTATTATGCTACCTATGTGGCGCTTATAATAGTGATTCTTCCAAATGGATGGACTTTCCTCGGCTGCGAGCGTTATAGCGGTCATTCAACTGACAGGAAGCCTTGTCAAGGTTTGCGGAGGCTACATTCAGGAGGTGAAAGATGCACGGGACGAGGTTATCGCTTTACAACGGGCGATTACAGGCCTAGAATGGATTCTTCAAGACTTGCAGTTACTTCTTCAAAGTAATGACGAGAACACCCTACCTACGTCCTCGCGGTTAGCCAGCAATATCACCGATTGCCTCTCCGACCTTCAAGCCTTGGAAGCGAAAATTGATCCAGGAACAGGAAAGAAACTGATGAGGAAAGTGGGTTTTCGCGCATTGAAGTGGCCCCTGAAACGAACAGAATTGGAGGCCGTTGTTCAAAATCTTGAGAGACACAAATCCTCCTTCATCTTATCATTGCACGTAGATCAGACGTAAGTTTTGCAATATTCCATCAACTTTCGAGAGTATATTGGATTAACACACACCCAGAAGGCTGATCAGAGGAATTACCCAACATGTTGAGCATTTTAATAAAATGAAAGAACTTGACGAGCTTCCCTTTGTGCGTGGAGCCGAGTATAACTCGTACCTAGATCAACATGCAGATAGGTGTCTTCCAGGGACGAGAACCGAGCTCCTTCTACAGATAAAAGAATGGGCTCTATCCCCTCAGGGAAATTGCCTCTTCTGGTTAAGTGGAATGGCCGGGGTGGGGAAATCCACAATATCTAGAACTGTGGCGCACTCGTTCAAGGAGACGAAGCACCTAGGAGCAAGCTTTTTCTTCAAGCGGGGTGAAGGTGATCGAGGGAATGCCTCAAAGCTCCTTTCAACAATTACAAGGCAGCTAGCGCTTATGTTTCCTGGGCTGATTGTTGGAGTGCGGAAGGCTCTCCATGATGACCCTGACATTGCATCAAGATCACTGACAGATCAGTTTGACAAGTTGCTACTTCAACCGCTGCTGCAGCTTAGGTTACTTGATCAGAAACCTCCTACCGCAGTTATAGTGATTGACGCGCTGGACGAATGCGAACATGATAATGATATACGAGTCATAACCCAATTACTGCCTCGTTTCCAGAGGGCAAGCACTGTTCGTCTACGTATATTCTTGACGAGCAGGCCTGAATTGCCAATCCGCATTGAGTTTTCAAGGATGTCTCATCTTGACTATCATGATGTGGTTCTTCACGAAATCCCCAAGGAGTTGACAAAGCGCGATATAACTCAGTTCTTGAAACACCGGCTCTCAGTGATTCGAATGGATCGATCTTTACCCTTGAGTTGGCCCAATGACACCGATTTCAACGCTCTTGTGTCACTATCCATTCCTCTGTTTATTTTCGCCTCTACAGTGTGTCGTATCCTTGAAGATCCTCAGTGGGATCCTGTGGAGCGTCTTTCTGACATCCTCGCTCACCGAAGGGACGGATCTCAGCTGGACAGAACATATCTTCCGGTTCTTGATCGACTTCTGAAAGACCAAAACCAATATCGGGGAAAGCAATTGCTCAAAGAATTCCGAGAAGTAGTCGGTACTATCGTGATGCTTGAGAGTCCCCTGTCTGTCCGTTCGCTTTCAATACTCACTGGTCTCTCTGAAAAGTTGATAAGTATGAGACTAAACTCTCTTCATTCGGTGATTCATATACCCAAAGATGAGTCCATGCCTGTACGGCTTTTCCATCTATCATTTCGTGAATTCCTCCTCGATCCGGAAACACGTGACAAGACTCCACTATGGTTGGATGAGAAAGAGATACATCAAAGATTGACTTTACAATGTCTCTCTGTTTGTGATAATCTAAAACGAAATATATGTGGACTACCTAGTGATGGCACCAAACGCATGAAGATTGATCACAAGACGCTTTCCCACTGTCTTTCATCGGAGTTACAGTACTCCTGTCGCTTTTGGGTGCAGCATCTCGCGCAAAGCAAAGAGCAAGAGTTACTGATACATGATGCCTTCCTATTTCTGAAAAAGCACTTTTTGCACTGGATGGAAGTAATGAGTGTTCTAGGTCTTGCGTCAGAAGTTGTGGGAATAATTGATGTATTGCAGGCACTAATAGTTGTGGGTCTCGGTTGATACCTATTTAATGATCTATGCTGACAGGTAATTGTAGGAACATGCGAGTTGTGGAATATCCGAGTTCTTACTTGATGCAAAGCGGTTTTTCCTCAAAAACAAACAGATCGTTGATATTGCGCCCCTCCAAATCTACAACTCAGGGCTAGTCTATGCACCCACTCAGGCAATGATCCGGAGACAATTCGAAGGCGAACTCCCCGATTGGATAGTGAGGCTGCCAAGTGTTGAAGAAACCTGGAATACAGAATTACAGACACTCGAAGGCCATACAGGTCTGGTTAGGTCTGTAGTGTTCTCTCCTGATGGTCGATTCCTAGCAACCGGCTCATATGATATGACGACCAGGCTTTGGAATACCTCCACAGGTGCTCTGGAGCAGCTTTTAGAAGGTCATTCAGGCGGGATTGAGTCGGTGGCCATCTCACCGAATGGCCAACTGCTAGCGTCTGGCTCAAGAGACAAGACTATCCGGCTCTGGAATATAGCCACGGGTGTGCTACTCCAGACTCTCGAGGATATTTCAGGGTCTGTTCTATCGGTGGCGTTCTCTCCTGATAGCCGACTTCTGGCGTCTGGTTCAGGAGATAAGATAATCTATCTCTGGGATCTTGATCTTAATACATGTGTTCTACAACGGACTCTCGAAGGTCACTCAGACGGGATTGAATCAGTGGAATTCTCTCCAGATAGCCAACTCCTAGCATCTGGCTCAAGAGATAAGACAGTTCGTCTCTGGGATCTCGATCTCGATACAGATGTTCCTCAACAGACTCTCGAGGGTCATTCGGATTTTGTTTGGTCAGTGTCTTTCTCACCAGACGGCCGACTCTTAGCGTCTGGCTCAAGGGACAAAACGGTCCGACTCTGGAATCGTGACACAGGCGCTCTACAACAGACTCTCGAGGGTCATTCAGATTTTGTCTGGTCAGTGGCATTCTCACCAGATTCCCAAATCGTAGCGTCTGGTTCGGTGGATAAGACTATCAAGCTCTGGAATATAGCCACAGGCGCGCTACTCCAAACCATAGAAGGCCATTCTAACGGTGTTTACTCGGTGGCATTTCTCCCCGACGGTCAAGTATTGGCATCAGGATCGTATGATATGACGGCTAGACTTTGGAATCCCACCGGGGACGCTCTGCAAAAGAATCTCGAAGGTCACTCAGACGGGGTGGAAGCGCTAGCAGTTTCCCCTGATAATCGACTTGTGGCGTCCGGCTCGAGAGATAAGACAGTCCGGCTCTGGGATTTCTCTACAGGAGCTTTGCAGCAGACGCTCGAAGGCCATCTCGATTTAGTGAGATCTGTAGCATTCTCGCCTAATGGGCGACTCTTAGCATCTGGCTCTCACGATACGACAATACGGCTTTGGAATACTGCCACTGGTACACTAGAGCGTATTCTTACGGGTCATTCAGACTACGTTAGGTCTGTGGCGTTCTCCCATGATAACCGGCTCCTAGCTTCCGGTTCTGTGGATAAAACTATCAAGCTCTGGAGTATACCTACAGGCGAACTACTCCAAATCCTCAACGGGCATGCAAATGGTATTGACTCGGTATCATTTTCCCCCGATAGCCGAATCCTTGCGTCCGGCTCGAGAGATACCACAGTCCGGCTCTGGGATCTCTCAAAGGGAGCCCTACAGCAGACTCTCGACATATTCTCAAGTTGGGTTAGTGCTGTAGCGTTCTCCCCTGACGGACATCTCCTAGCGATTGGATCGAGAGACAAGACTGTGCGACTCTGGGATTGTGACAGAGGGACCCCGCAGAAAGAGTTAAAGGTCGGAGGAGCGGTCACCAACATAGAATTTTCCGAAGACGGTTTGTTTTTGAACTCCAATCTGGGATCCCTCAATCTGCAGCTCTGGCGCGATAACCACGTCTCCAGTTCCATTCCCGGTAATGGAGGGGCTTTGATATCAGATGATCGGTGGTTGATGCTTGGTGATAAAGAGATCTTGTGGCTTCCGCCTGAATATCGGCCCATTTGCTCGTTTGTCAAGCATAGCAACTTTATTATGGGACACGCGTCAGGACGAATTTCGTTCATAGGTTTTAACAAATAACACGCGGCAGTAGCATTTGCGTTCGATGTTCCATCTACAGTTGCATTTTCAAACGACTTCAGCATCTCAAAAACAAATAATTTGGAAGCCCCACAAATCTGTAATCAAAAATTCACAATGTTATGGAGATAACGATACGCATAGTTGATCTTCGGGTCTTTCGCTAATGAAATCTTGGGGGAATGACTCTGGCCAAGGCCTTTTGTGAGGAATAAAGACCACTGATGAGCAGAGCAATATGCTAAAAGTAGGATGTATGAGATGCGTGAAGAGAGAGAGGAGAGAGCTAGAGAGCTAGATCTACTATGCGATCTATGAAAGCAAACAGAGTCATGTGATCTCCCCACTATGATTCTGACACCTCTGGATATCTAGGATTCTAGGGATAGATGCATCCGGACTCTTATTTGATACTCGATTATGTAGTTAGTGAGCTCTGTATTATTGTCCGCATTTGTTGAGATGTTGGAATCATGAATCGTCTCGTTCTTGGAAATCAATTTGTTATACCTTTGTTCCAAGGTTTGGTGATCTTATTTGCCTGCCCAGGTGCCGTCTGACCATGCTACCTAAGCAAGGTCACATGACAATCTGTTTTGTGCTTATCCCATCGATCCATTATCCTTAGCTTGGACTCATTGCGGTTTGTGATATAGTCCAGACCTTTATTGTACGGACGATCAGTCTCTCCAGTCCTCATTATCCACGTCTTCGATACACTAAGTCAAAATGGCATTTCGATGTTCTGGCTGCCATGAATGGATTAAAACAAGTGGAGGTGCGCATGTCTGCCCTGGAGGCGCGAAGGCCAATAATAGTACTCGCGTCTTTTTGACGGATGAGGACAATCAAGTCATTTTCTCCGACTACTGCTTACTTGGCTTGAGCTGTCAGACGGCATGTGAGTTCGATCCGTTGATATTATTTGTGGCTCTTACGAATAAATATTTTGGAGGTTAGGTACTACAACATATGCATTGCGTGGGTGATTCTCCAAACACCCTCAAGTTCTACAGCTTCTGCCTAGAACTGACGGCTGAAGAGGAAAAGCCAGGGCCGCTGGACTGTCACTTGGACATATGAGTCGCAGCGGGGTGTGAAAGTTCGCCAGATTCTCCAGGCATGCTTGCATTTCCATGGAAAGTTCTAGTTTCCCTGGATTGCCGTACTGCTGCAAGACAACAATCGTATTTTATTTACAGTAAGGCGCGGTATTCATACTAGTTTAGGTATATTGAAAATCCAGAACTATTCCTAATATGGACTAGTATATCTTTATGTAGTGGAGCTTGAGAATCACTTCAAGGGTGTGGGTAATTAAACCAGTTTCGGGACGTACTATACCATCAGAAAATTATTCTCTGGTTGATCATTTTGGTTGTTTCTATTTATACATGTGAAAATGAGCTCAATGTTTTGTTCCTTGGCTTCTTTCATAAGAATCTCTCCCATTTCTGTTCAATTCCAAGTATGATTCTTATGTGAAAAGTCAGAGTGAGGACAGAGTAAAAAGCAGGGAGCGATTTCTGCGAGTCACTACTCGGTCTCGCCATTGCTTGGTCTCGCTAATGAACCGCTAGAAGCCAAGATAGCGTTATGATCTCAATGACCATCACCTGAGGGGTGCTTGACTTCATTGCTTACTAGTGCGTTATTTGACGGCATTTTTCTCTCTTCGATTTCTAGGAGCTAACACTAGAGCGAGCTACATCGGGCAAATGGAATCATCATCATCATCATAATCATCATCATCATTTCTAGGAGCTACATAATCGAGGACAAATGTTGCACCGCAGTTATTGCGAGCTGTTGCTTTGTTCTCTGGGAATGGTGAAAATCGGCATGTACCTGCGGTGAAAGCTTAGGTATACGGTTAGGACAGCTCAATTATAGAATAAAAATAAACATGATTAACCGAAAATATTTTGTGGAAAGTGACCTCGTAAGTGCTGCGGTCATCGTTCAAAGACAAACAATAGTGATTATTTGCAGACCAGTGAGTGCGACGACGGTGGGTGCGGGAACGGTTGATAGTCTCGGCGGCTTGGCAATGCCTCTCGGTTGGAAATTGACGTACACGCCGTCTGTCTTCAACGCTTAGTAGCCTCTTCGCGAGTGGACTTCTTAGTATGAACACTCGACGAGGTTTTCCCCAAAGTATCACCGCTCATTTGTCCTTCCCCGTTCAACTTCTTATAACTCGGCCCCGACGAGATTGGAAAATAAGTCGGGGATCGGAAACGACCAGATGCCACAATTAGTATCACTTGAGATAAAACGTAGTTTTACAAGGTAAGCGATGAAGTTACATAGATCACCAAGTGCATATGTATCGCCTGGTTCGGCCCGAAGCGGTTCCGATTATTCTCGCCAAAAAGCTAAGGCACCGCAAAAGTTGAAATATTTCCAGGGCACTAACCAGGGGCCACCCAGCCTAATAGGAAACGCACGTGAGGAAGGCCCGAGGAAACAACCTTACCCCTCTCTCTAAGTCGTTGAACAACAACCTTTCACCAGGTTAAACGTTCGCATTTTCCCGAGGACTCTTTTTTGAAGGGTCCTTCACCACCTTCACCATGATACTATAGATTGGCTGTAGCACAAAGCTAAGGCCGGCAAAAAAAAAGTTAAAAAAAATAAGAATATAACTGAAAATGAAAATGGAAATAAACATAGAAAGTAAAAAATCGAAAACATTTTCTTCTGAAAATAGTGCGCAAATCTACCGTTATTTCGAACCCTCCGGCCGTAGTCTGGCCCGTTATACGTTGAGCAGCATCAAGCTGATTGAGGGTGCGTTGGTTTTTTTTTTTGAACAAAATAGACCAAAACACTTCATTTTGCAACAAAAAACAGCGTGTATGAAGTCATTCGACAATTATTTGCTAAGACCTGAAGTATTGTTACGTTCATGTTGGTTCCAGGCCTTTTGCACATTCAGAACTAGTTGAGGCAAAAACATCGGCTCATAGCGGTCGCCAATTCACCATCGTTTTTATGAGGGTGCTTGCGTCCGGGGGCATTTGGCTGCTCCTAGAGCGACCGTAGCTTCCAGGGTATTACATACGACGTGCTCGCAGGAGCTAACTAATGACCCAAAGATAACGACAGGATTTTAGACCGAGTCGCAAAGAGCAACCTGCTATGTAGCGAGTAATACGATAGACTTGAAGTCACCTAAAGCTTTCCTCAATATCCCGAGGCCACACGGCATATGCTACAATATGATTATTACGCAGAGCATAAAACTCTTTGGTCTTTCTGGGTCAAGTGTGGACCCATCTGGGGGATTTTTCTGCGGGTGGGCCGCTCTGAGGATACTTGTGTCGCAGGTCAACTTGGGTTACTAAGAAAACATAGACCCCCAAGCTATTTCAACAAGCACCTCGTGAGCCTCTCTAGATTTAATGCTATAATAATATACTTTACGTACAATTCGCACTCTATGTAGCTGGTGTTTCTGCCTTTCCACATAAACAGCTCAAAAATCAATGGGCCACGTAATGGGGGTCGCTGCTGTGAAGACTAGAAACAGACACACATGCACTGCATCAGAGTAATTCGCCATCCACTGCCTTCTTTATTAGTCATCTGAACCAGTTGAGAGAAACAGCTGATAGTCTCTGGGGGCTCAGGGAGTATTTGGAAACGCACGAGCCTCTAGCCAGGTAGTATGGTAATAATAACGTTGGAGGTCGGCAATTCGGCGCCTCTTGTGTAGATTAATAGAGATTCCGCGCATACAGTAAAGTCGATCGACGATTAGCATTTGCAGCCCGCAGATATCTGATCTACAGGGAAATCCTCAACCTAAAGGCATTTTTGAAATGGTGTCGCAAAATATGCCGTGACTCTCACCGCTGCTACACCTACCAGTGTCTGCGAATGATTACTATTCGTTCATGTTCCATTAATGAACACAGCACATACGAAGGCCAGATTTCCACTTGATATTTTCAGCAATTCCAAATTTTCTTGTATTTCATATTTGATACACCATGTTCATATGTATTTATAAAAAAGAGCGTCCATTCCTGAAGCCTCTTTACTACGCATGTGCTCGAATCTCAATTGTGTTCAAGGAGCAATGCAACAGCTTGCAATGGCTGGTTTCAATTCTATTGCCTTAAACAAGGCGAGAAAATCGAAGGGACAGAGAAAATGTCGTCGCAAAACAACCTTAATGAAAAAGGCTTCCGAATATAGCAATATGTGTGACGCAGATGTATGCGTAGGCATTCGTTTTCGAGAGACGGGCCAGGTATATGTTTTGACGGTAGATAAGTCCGGCGTATGGGCTTTTCTTGCCTCACATTTGGTATGTCACAAGCTCCGCCACTCACAGAAAAGGTCGCTAATTTTTAGAGCGCTTATTATCCCACGCCAAGATTCATGACAGACCAAGACTTAGAGAAGGCCATTGAGGGGACTGCCGCTGCCAAGTGATGGTAGGTGTACTATTGTCATCAAGTACTCCGCCGGTGTTCGTCATCTATTTAGATTATAGCCGCCTTGGCTTCTGGTGGTTCAGAATTGCGATCGGAAAAGACCCACAGAAGTACCTACGAGTGATTTCAGGCGAGAGCACCTTCACGCTTTCTACATCATCCTCTTTTCATAACTTCACATATTCGGGTTGCATTAGCGAGAAGCAATGAAACTGTTGGTTAAGCCACACAAGAGCTTTTCTCGAGACATTTTAGGCAAATGCGGCGCCACCGTTTAGACCGATGAAAATTGAGTGTTGCTAATAGTTCAACGAAAATCATAACCCAATGTTAGCATTCCACTGGACCCGAGAGATACAGCAAGCCTAGTAACACCTAATCAACAATATCACACCGACTAGGAGTCAAGTTCTAATAGCCAGGCGAGTTTTGGAATATGAGCGAATAATCCGGATATGGGACCAAATTTGGCAATTACTAGTTTACCATAAGCCACGCATAATCGATATTAAGGGCTCAAGTCGAAGCGAAAGGAACCTGAGTTTTGTTGGGTTGCGAGACTTCTTCTCTAGCATCCTCCGTGGCCACAAAGCCCGGACGGCCACAAGCTGTCATGTGGGAAGTAATCTCGAACATACTGTAGCGCTTCAATGCGAAAGTTAATTTCATGACTTCAGCCTGAGACAGGAAATTTGAGCGTGGGAAAACAAGAATCGGCCGCGGAAAACTTTTGTGAATATTGGAAAGGTCTTTAATAATACCAGATGTCAAAACCGGCGGGCGCGAGGCGGAGCGGGTTCAGTAGAATTCAAGAAGAGATTCCCCTTCAGACAGAGGCTTTCCTTCCCAGCTCCCCACTTTGAATCAGCGAAGCTTAACTAGGCTAGAGAAAAACCCTTGTTGGGGATTTGCTGCATTGTGATTGGCTGAAAGAGCAAGCTAAAACTAGGCGATCCAGAGTTGGTTCTCTAGTGGGTCACCGTGAAAAAGAGCGTGTGTCTTGAGGGGAATCTGTTTTTAAATCCACCGTAGCTTTTCAATATTTATTGCGGAGTGGCTATCAAGGACGAATGGCTAGGTAAAATCGTATCCCCTGATGTAATATCATGTGGTGCCCTGCGCGCAAGAGCGGCAGACCATCAGAGTAGACTATATGCACCAAAACACACCTGGGAGGATTTGAGAGGCCTTGAATTTTGGCTCTATGCATTGGGATGACGTTGGGAGACTTCTGCCATCATTTTGTTCTGCTCGTAAGAGAAGCTAGACTAATGGCATCCTCTGACGAGGTCCTGCTGGTGGCCATTTCTTCTGGCGGCTTCTCCTAAAAGCTCACTAGTCTTGTCGGACGCAGTGTCGTTTGGCTGAGTCAGCTGCCTGGAGAGGAAAATATTATTTCGGATGCATGGGTTTCTTCACTATCCCACGTAGTTAGCTCCCAGGGAGATTAGGTAAGCTTACTGGTCAGTTTAATGGTAAAGTATAAATCTTCATACAAAGTAGCATGGTAATCCTCTGGCACAAGGACTTGAGAACCAGAGAGTTATGGATTTCCTGATCTTCTATGCCATTGCGGCAGTGAGCTTGTTGACATTGCTTTTTCTCATCCGGATCACTCCATCCTTGCTAAAAGTATTTGGATTCCTATCATTCATAAATACAAAGCATCTAACATACCCCTACTTATGGGGTCGCCATAAGCTGGTTGCTCCTTGCACCCGAGCTGATGCCTTATTACATGTCGCCTACACAGTACTGAATATATTCTTCGTTGCCTTCAAACTCCCATCTGCAACAGCGGCGAGAGACCGTGCCGGAACACTTTCAGTCCTCAATATTGGATTTCTCTTCTTGACGCATCATCTGGGGTTCCTTGCGAATGCTTTAGGTCTTTCATTGGCAACGTGCAAACGTATTCATCGGGCTGTAGGCTGGATGACTGGCATTCTTCTTTTGATACATGTGGTAATGGCCTTTATTGTGAGACAGAATGAATGGAGTCTTGATCAGAAACGCAATCTCTTCGCGCTCATTGTTTGTCCTTTCCACTCAAAATGATGATCAAATTTTGACTTTCCTCTTAGGGAGCCGTGGCAATGGCGGCAATTTTGCTGTTGTCTCTTCCAGCCATACGTCGTTTCCTCTACGAACCATTCCTTCGATTGCACCAAACTTTGGCAGCAGCTTGCCTATATTCCACATGGCGCCATTTGCCATCTGACACTCTACTGCCCCGACTATACCTCTATATTCCTCTTGGTATAATGCTACTTGGCTTCCTGATCGAACTATCGTTATTTCTCATAAGGAATGGAGTGCTGCCGCCTCGTCCTTACACTCGTGCTTCTATCAAGTGTGACATTTTGCAGCAGACGCCTACACAAGACAAAGAGAACACACCTTTGAAATTCAGAGTGGCACTTCCGAGATCTCTGGACGTGCAAGCCGGCCAATACATATGTATCTGGATACCAGCGGCGAGTCTCTTCTCCTGGACTCAGATACATCCGTTCATGGTAACATCTTGGTCTCCGGAAAAGCAGGATGTTCTTGAGCTTTTTGTTCAATCCAAAAAGGGTCTCACCCAGAAAATCCGCCATCGGGCAGCTCTGGAGGGCTATACGTCCTTGACAGCCTTCATTAGCGGCCCGTACGGAGTCAGCAAATCTGTCGACCAGTATGAATGTATCTTAGCAATTGCGACCGATTTTGGCATAGCAGGAGTCATCTCCTATCTTAAAAAGCTTCTCTACGGGTATAATACTTCCACCTCACATGTCCGCCGGGTGCACTTTGTGTGGCAGGTTCAAACACTAGGTGAGTTCAGATTGCACTCTATGGTATTATAATGAGGCAATACAATGCTAATGTCTTAGATATTGCGGTAGCCGCCCAACCGTTACTTAATAGTTTACTGAGTGACGATGTCTTGGATGATGGCTATGTGAGTGACTCCCCTTCACTAAGCCCCACTCCTCTGACCAACTGCGAAAGATTCTCGAAATGTCCTTTTACGTCGCATCAAATGAGATGATAGAGCATGGCAAGCCTTTCGGCCAGCATCGCCGAGCAACAGTCTTCAATGGAACGCCGGATTACGAGAAAATAATTGCACAAGAGGCCTCCGGTCGGAATATCAAAAGACTGGCAAACACACATGAAGATCGTGGTGAGGTACTTGTACTTGGTACGTCCTTCTTCTCGGACCGCAAAACATACGCTTACTCCTTAGTATCTGCATCGCCCGAAGTGCGAGATCATTCAAGAGGAGTAGTTCTAAAACACCTCGAAGAGCGAGTACGGCTACACGAAACAGAATTTCAACCTTCGTAGCAAAAACGGAACACTTGTCAAAAACGGTTCATTTTACTAGCTAGAGGATGAGAAAGTGGGGTTGGGTTGCGCAATGGCCTAGCGCTTGTGGTCACCGCCCTCAATAATGAATAGATTGTTTGCCAACTCAACGTTGGAACATCGAACTGGTCCTGCCCCTGGTTATCCCAAATTTAGATCACCAAAGAATTGTGACTGGAGATATCTCTCGGTCATATAGATGTGACGGTTAGGATCCGGGCCTAAGGGACGATCAGGGACATGCAAAAAACCGCATCAACGAAAACCGTGTCAATGAAAACCGTTTTCAACGTTTCAACGCAAACCTTGTTAGTGCCAAAATCGTGTCAAAATCAAAACCGTGCCGCTGATAAAATTTTACCGTTGATAAATCGTAATATTGCGAGGAACTGTGGGGCACACAGCGACCAAAGTGGATCAATTGCATGGATTAATTGAATTAATTGAATGATCTGCGCGCTGCTTTGGCTGCGACAGCATTCTGGTGCCAGAGCAGAACAGCGCGCAAAGCTCATCCTTTTGGTTGCGACACCCAAAATGGTGTCGCAACACATTTTGGGTGTCGCAACAGAATGGAGCGCAGTTGCCACCCATTTGAGATGTATTAGTTGAGGGCGCTCAAACATCGCCTACAAATTAATATAAATCTTACTCTTGACTCTTTTGACTTCTGACATCTTTCTTACCAGCTATCGCAAATTCGAAGTGCGCATCCTGTTTTAATCTGAACATCTTGCGACTATATCTGCAAGACATTCACTTTATCTTGACTCCTATTTATTTCTCTTCTCTGTTATTGCCGACCGCTGTCTGAGTAATGCCGCCTCTATGCACAGATAATTTGAGTTCCCTATGGGAAGATGAGGATCCTATAGAATGGAATATCTGGCTTACTACAGAGGCGCTCCAGGATAATGAAAGCCTGGAACCCTCATATTACAATTCAAACAACCCTGAATATAGCAGTAAGGTTTATATTCCAGAAGAAAATACTCCTTGGTTTCTTGCGAAGCAGCCAGAAGGCTCCCCCCGGTTACACCTACAGTCATGGCTAAGTGTAAAGCCCCGAGCCCATCACGATTTGACCTTCCATCACGCTTACTAATTATCAGATCTGATCAATAAAGCTTCATCGACTGTTTATCTCTCCCAGAAGCCAAATTATCTTCCGGCGCCATGCTTTTCGAACCGGACCACACACCTTAATCAGTCCACGGATGGAGAGGGTGGGTGTATGAAGGAACCGCCCTCGTTGAGCACATGGGCAACTCTATTAGATCAACACTCTTTACAAATTGAAAAAGGAAGCCAGCGAAATGCTCCATCCCTGCAAGAACCCAATTCGCAGTTTACTCACGTGGGTTCAACGAATACACCGAAACAACCAGTCCTGATTTCAGCGCGGTCGCATGGGTACGCTGGCTGCATAAAAATAATATGTGATATCACAACTGGCGAAACCTTGACTGATAGCCAAGCTCGAAATATCAAGAATTGTGGCGATGATCTGGTAAAAAGCATGCGATCAGAGGAAGCGGTCACGAACTTAAAGTATCTTTTGGTCGAATGTCACCAGAATGCGTTACTTAGTGTCGACTCAGATAGCTTCGATTCATCACTGACAGCGTGCGTGGTCTATTTGAGTTATACCAATTCTATAACTGGTTCGAGCTCGTACTTGAACGATGTGCGTCGCCGCCTTGCCCAAGTTTGGCTTCATATTCATTTCGAAAACATGATCAATTATTTGGCGACTTCTGAAAAGAACGGGTTTCCCATGAAGCGTAATGGTCGCTCAATCTCCACAATTGCCAGAGATTCTATTCTACAGGCTATCCATGGCCATCAATTCTCTCCTCGGAAAACTGATCGGGATCTACTGAGTGACCAATGCCGCTGGGGTGAGCGTTGGTGGAAAGTTGCTACTTGCATAGGCCTTGGAGTTCTATTACTAGCCAGTGAAGACTTGGCAAATCAAATGTATAATCACACAAGCCCCGTGGTGCCTCCAAGTGCTTGAATTGCTGACTCATAACAGAGGCAAAAGAACGGCATTCCAGAACAAGATGGTAGATACATTAGCCATTTATATTTTTAACCGCTACCCATCACTTGCTGATCTCTACCAAATGTTTGAGCCTTTGGTTGTTGGTCTTATGCTAAGCGGGGATAGAATTTGTTCTCGCAAAGAAGAGAATTATTTCCTAGAAGCACTTCTGAAGAGTGGAACACATGAGCCAAAAAAGCTTGAAGAATGGCATTTGCTCAATCCCAAATCCGAATCTCAGCTTGCGGCTTCTCGTTTGATCTCATTACAGAGACCGCAGGCTATGACTACCATAGAAAGATGCTGATTAGGGAGATATGTACACTCTAATGTTACGCAATGATTTGAAATTGAAATAGAGGCTGACTGATCCTTCGTCCGGATGAATAAGTTGCTGAATAATTGTGGATTTTCCATGAGTCAAATGTCTAGATACTTGTGCTCTGCTGCTTTTTCTTTCACCGTGTCTGGAAACTATGTAATCCATGATGAGAATCCTCAGATCAAGAAACGTTTAATTCCTGTTTCTTCTCAAAGGAATAGAACATCCTTGCAGAGAGTAAAACCGACCGAGCAAGAAGAGCCAACTCCCCCAACAATCGATCTTTCTTACGAACAAGCGGTTGCTAGATAAACCTCAGTAACATATCCTTATACGTGTGTAGTAGTGATTGCCGTACCTCTTTCAAAGACTCAATGGACTTTGCTATCGAGAGTGCGGAGAGAAATCCAAAGGCATCGGAGTCAACGGGCCAACGATCCACATCATCCACCCCGACCACCCCATCATCTTTTACATATTTCTGCATGGTTTCCATGGTAATTGAGGAGAGGGATTTGATGTACACTCTTTGTATCTCACCTGGCTGACCTTCCATGCACATTTCCAAGCTAGCTAGAAAGAAATCAGCCAATTGATGGTAACAGGGAATTTCAAGATACGTACCGATTTTGACGACACCATCAAGGCCAAGAAGTATGTTTCGACACGTCAGAGATTGATGCTCTAGTGATTTACTACTGAGGTAGCAAAGTCCATTCAGAACCTAAGTTTGTGAATAGTCTGAGCAGCTGAAACTCAAAGAATTGCGTACCTGCCAAACCATGGACGCCAATTCCGCCTCGGTGGGAAACATAGTGCGACATCCCACGAGGTGCTCCAAAGTGAGCGGGAGGTCATCAACAAGAGCAAACATAGACCCTCCATCCAGGAAGCATTCCCTAGCAGATAACAAGTTATCATGACCAAGGTTTTCATACCACCGAAGCATTTTATTTATATCCCTCTGGGTGTACTCCCGAATGGCAACCACTTGGGATGGGCGGGAACGGCGAGCGGCAATAATTACATCACCTGCCAGATTACAACGAAGGGTGCGACGAAATGAGTCCCAAGGCGATTCCTTTCTCACTATCAACCGGCGATATTCACTTTCCTCACACAGTTGAGGTAGACCGAAGTCCTTCGGGCCCCCGCTCACAACTTTTCGTGAATGCTCACTCCGGGACGGCAGCGGTTTGCTTACTGGGGAGCTCGAGTTTGCACCCGGTTGAACGGGTTTATCAAGCCGCTCTGGTTGCCCGCTTAGAGGGGTCTGTCGTGGTCGGTTCGCAAATAGTTCTTTGTAGCTCGCGAAGTCGATTGCGGTACAGTGTTTATCTTCTTTCGACATAATAAGATCAGTTTAGTGCAATAGGAAAGGAGAACCAGGCAGACTGATACAGTAGCTAGAAGGTTGCAGGGGTCGTTTTTATAGCTAAAGTAGATTCTATTTCTGACACGCCCTCAACAATAACCGCCACCAGGCAGCTGAGTAAGCAACGAGTAAGTGGGGCTGCGTTTTGTGAAGCCTACTTACCCAAAGAATATAAATAACGACCTTTCGTATTACATGAAATCTAGATTATGCTTTCATTCGCAGACATGGACGAGTTTTTGTACACGGAAAGTGAAATTCGGCTTGTGACAGAAAGACGTCGAAAGTATCAAGGGACCGCCAAAATTGATATTAGTCAAATTGTCCCCCACCCGTCTGTCTCTCATCATCTGAACCAGACAAACGTGCGAAGGCTTTGTGAAGTGTTTGACAAAGAAGGTTGCCGACGACTTGATGTTTACAACCATGTTAGTGCTGTGGTGTCGAGCCAGCATCTTGATGAGGCTCTCCGGTCGGCACAAGTGAGTGCCGCCGAAATGACGACCGACCAACCGAATCGATACCCGTACCTGCATTTCAACTCCAATCAGGTAAAGTGCCTACATGGTCAGCATCGATTAAAAGCTGGAGAGGAACATTTGTCACCCATCGACCAATGGTGGACTGTCGATTTGTACTTGGATGGTAAGCTTAAAGTCCGGAGACTGCCCCACAAAGCCTTTTTAACAGCCTCAAGACATCAGCCCCGACCTGCAAACAACCATAATTGAAGAATACTCAAACGAGAAAGTCCCGACTGACGGTGAGATTTACCGCAAAGTACGACAATATCGATATGAGGCAAATGCACACTCTGAGAATCGTTGGCTGGCTCGGTTGTCAGAGAACAAGGCCAGAAGACTTCGGGGGCTGGAGTCTCATCCAACTGTCAGAGCTGCTTTTGATTCCTTGCTTGTCCTACCATCTCTAGTAGTACATGGTATGCAGATTGGCTCCTTTCCGCAGGCCCTGGCTATCTGTTGTGATGAGGTAAGATGGTTTACCTTGAAATTCGGGAATTACTGATTGATCCTTCCAGGAGATAGTGCATGCGCTGAATAGACTTCTACAATTCTGGTCATCACTTCTGGGAAACGATCGTATCAAAATGCTTAAGGTTGATCCACATACAGTGGAAACCTTACAACTTTTGGCACCTGGTGTTTCTTCGAGAGACAGAACCACTGTGAAAGGGCTTGTGCACAGTGGTGAAGTATTTCCTGAATTCACGGCATCGGAACGATCATTGATCTGGAAACGATTGAGGAAGACGGAAGGAATCATACCGTCTCTACATACATTTTTCAAAAATCTGTGGTACCTGGAGTCCTGCGCGAACTGCATGAAACGACTGATCACACCAAACAAATCTTTCCCGACGATCAGAAGCGCCATGCGTGCCGCGTTCTCGCCGTTCGACCCTGACAGTGGGCGTTTCTGGATACAGATATCCGAATCAGAGTTTCGAGAATATGCACGCCCTCAGGCTGATCATGCAGAGCTCGGATACAGACAGCTTTGGCTCTACGCTATGCGCCATTACCCAAGGTTATCCAAAAAGCAGCAAAAGAAGGGCCGTATCGCAAAGCCTCAACGTGAGACGGTGGATGATATGATCCTGTACGACATGGCGGTACTTGCAAAGAGACTTGGATTTCAATCACCAGAGATTGAGCAGCTCATCCAGCAATCACCGGATCGTCAAATCGCGCGAGATGCTCTTTTGAAGGCTCGCCGACCAGATCGTTACCGGTATGACGAGGGAGAAGTTGAGACACTAATCAGCAAAGTCATCGATTGTTTCTTGCGGGCCACCCCTCTTGATCATCCGCCACCAATGAAATACGCCGGGGGAAGAGAAGTCAAGAAAGAGTCTCGACAGGGACACCCGCAAGCCAGAGAGCAGTTGCAAGATCGTCAGTTCCTTTTCATAGACCAAATACACGATGGGTCCACCCCAGACTTACAGAAGGCCACTTCCTTTTTCGTGAGGCGGAGCGTCTATTTTACCTTCTTCAGCAAGCTGAGAATACCAGATATGGATCGGGAAATGGGAGATGCACCTCCCGACCCTGACTTGCCCACGTCTCCACTTTTCGTTCCGAGGCATAATTCACGTCGAGATTTAGGAACAGCTTCCACAGCCACATCAAGCCACCATGGTGCCAGTCCAGACCGGGAGCGACGGAAAGAGATACGTCGAGAGAGACGTCAAGAGAAGCGAGATAGAAAGTTGCAAAAACGACAGCAACGACAACGACGACAGCAGCAAGAATACGAGCTGGCTCGCTTGGAAAAGCACTCAAGGTCCAATCCTGGCAACCTGCCAACATCACGTTCTGTCTCCGACATAGAGCTAACCCACAGAAATACAATAGAATGCAGAGAATCAGGGGAGAGATCGGGGGTGACAACCAACAGCGAGACTGGATCGACCTCTAGAAGTGGAAGTTCGACAGGTGAATATGGGCTTATTCACCAGGAGCTGACTATGCCCGATGAACCAGAACAAGAGCCGCGTATCGAATTGGGCCGGATTCTCAGCGAGGAAGAGGGATCAAGGATCGATGATGCTGGGTTAGACACAGAACATCAGCAGCTGCCGGTGATTGAAGAAGAAAGCACATCTGGGAGAGTATCCCCGCATGATGCCCACATGAAGGAGACCGTGGACGCACAGAAGGGCGTAGCGGTAGAGACAACGGAGCCACCATGGCCTCCGGGCGAAGATGAAAGCACGCTGAGATTGTTGGAAGGACGTGAGACACCGGCTGAAGCACACGGCCCGTCTAGGTCTATGAACAGAAAAAGCCACATAAGGGAAAGCCAGAAGTGGCAACCATATGACCGGACACAGCGGCGGCGCCAGCGAGCATCTGAGCTGCTAAGCCCGCCACAGGATGCTTTGGAGCAGGAAATAAACACACTATTGCAGCCGACACATATGGGTGTTCAAGTTCCAACGGCAAGGCCTCTCACCACAGTTGACTTTCTCGAAGCACATCGTCGTCCACAAGCTAGAGCAGATGTAGAGCCTAGTCGCCCGGAAGTCACAGAAGAGAGAGATGCCCTGACCGAGGCTGATAAGTCAACAGAAAACCCGGAGTCAATTTATCAGGAGCGCGGATATCATGTAGCGGTGGGTTCGGGGGTAGAGCCGCCTAGACAATCGTCAGGGATTGTACCTGTGGGTGATTCGCTGCAATTTCATGAACGGGTGCAGCAAGAACCCGTGGCGGGTACCATTCCTCAAATTTCGCCGCGTGCAGGTGTCGAGGCGACAGAGGCTCCTAGTCAATCAGAAACAACTCCGCAAGAGGATGAAGGAAGAACAGAATATCAGGTAGAGGAACAGGGCGGTATCCAAGGCCGAGAAGAGGCTGCTGGGTCTGACTCAGAGGCTCTGGACAAAACTTCAAAATTGTCGATAACATTCCGTGCACGTGATAAGAATGGCGAATGGAACCATGTTGTTCATCAAATGGTGGTTGACCGATCCGATCCGTCTCCTGTGGAAAGAATGGCGGCAAAGAATGCGCGCGAGCGACAGGCTACTTTTTATGATAGAAACCTGCGCCAGGTGGCCCCTGCGCTGTGCTTTAACGCAGCGGTTGAAGATGGCACAAATACGGTCTTCATGACATGGGGCGACGATCTAGTTCACAGTGAAGAAACGATGGATTCGATCACGCGGGCACTACAAGATGACAAATATGACAGCGACCGGGATCCAGCGGCGAAACGCCGGCAGTAGTGATTATAGGGACAGAAATCAAAAGATTTAAATCAGGTACCGAAGTAAAACTAGAGACCTCAGGCAGCAATGGCTGCAAAGCTACCTTGGACGCCAGTTGGCAGACTGAAAGCCAGTCTCGACTGAGAGCCGTGGACGTAGGTCCAATGTGGACCTACGTCCACGGCTAGAAGGATTCGGCCCCAGATCACCTGCCATAAGGCCTGGTGCCTAAGGCTGCAGACATCCCACCGCAGCTTCCCGACATTGGACACATACCAGTTGAGCTATGGCCGCCATGGACGTCAATCATCGGATCGCCATCTCGACTGGCTTTACAACAAGCAACATAGATCTAATACGGATACTTGGCCGTCCAGGCTAGAAATCTCCATCCTTCAGTCCGTGCAGGCCTCCCATCATCCCTCTCATATGTGGGGGTGAGTACCTTGGTCGGTTTTGCCTGTATGGTAGAATCATTCGTTACGTTGGCGCCTGAGCCAGAAGCCTTACCCCGAACGTTCAGCTGTGGACAGCCTTCCTGTATTTGCCCTTTAGGGAAAGCACTCTCGATTGGTTACGAGTTCTTTTAGCCTCAAGAAACCGCCCTAGCACTATTCAAAGGCGATACGCCTCCCTGTCTGAAACATCGTTGGGCGCGAACGGTAAGGATAGCACGCCCGCTGTTGGACCGGATTGGGTGAGCACACCTCGTTCGACTTCGTTCAGATGTTCTCTTCCAAGATTTCTAATTTAAGCTGCCCGCTTATGTTCTGACACATCGCAGCGGCTCGCAATCTTCCAAATTGACGCTGTATCCAACTCGTTCGTCAAGATCACTCTCATCCAAGCATATAATGTCTTGCTGTATACTTGACGGGACAAACTCGTCAGGCCAATTTTCTATTGTAGAACGAGCAATAGTGACGTCTTGGTAGAGCGTATTGTGTTGAGTGAGATACTGTAGAGCAGCCAAGACCTTGGTTTTGCGTACAATCAGGAAAGGCCGCAACTCAGCCTCAGTTGGAGAGCTACGCCCTAACCAGAAAACTTTGATAATTTCAGTGAATTTAAGGTCAGGACTGGGCAAAATTCGAAGAAGAGGTTTGGGATCCTGTGGTATGACGATAAAATGACCGCGTAGCGCATGATAGTTTGCCACTGATGATCGACCGCCAGGACGCAGCTTCACAATCACTCCTACGGGGTGTGATTTGGCGATTAGGTATTCTTCTGTCATGGTGAGGCCTTTCAGAAATTCAGGGTAATGCTGGCAGAGTGTAACATTGATCTTATTCCTCGTCGAGAATTTTGGGACCGATTCGCGCAGAAGAGCAGCGTGGTATATCGAGCATAAGTTCCAATAGCCGTCACACCATCCGCATGTATCAAGACCGCCTTCTAACTGCTGAAGCAAGGGATCATTGGCCAAGAGTCGCCGAATATCAATACTATCGACGAGTCTTCCGCACGAAGAACAAACTGCATCGCGGGCAGCAAGAGCCATGTTGTCCTCGAAACGAGCTATGGATTGTCGAACCTGAGAATCGGTTTCTACTGATGGAAAATTGTGCGAAGCCTGCGCTCGGGCTTCATATTCTTGACTTAGAAACCCCAGACTCTGCTTGATAACAGAGAAGTGATCATGGGACCTTTTCGAGTGAGCAGATGGGGTTTGTAATGATGGAGAACTGAGCCTCTGGCGCTTTCCATGAGAGTTACGTAGGGGCTCAAATGAGTTAGCAGATGGGTTGAAGGCCGATGAAAAGATTGGTCTAAAGTTTATTGGAGGCAACACTACCCTCCAACCTCTTGATGTGCAGGCGAAGCAACGGGTGACACCCGGATAGGCGAGGAAATCATTTGTACATTCCAAACAGGGAACAACATATTGAGGAATAGCGGCTTCAGCGACTTGACATTTCGCGCAATTTAGATTTGCTCCTGAAGAAGGAATTGGAACTCGACATCGCAAGCAGGGGCGTGTTTCAATTACAGGCGTAAAGCCGGACAATCGACAAGCAGGGCATCTTGGAGGGTGAATATCTGACGATAAACGCACTTTTCGACCACAGTCATCACAACGCCGTTGGGTCAGCATTTTGAAATCAAGAACACCATCACATCGTGAAAATTAGCTGGTGCAAATGAGGGGTTGGGCAGGGAGCGAGGAGAAGCAACGCCTAGAAGATAGCACACGTGGCAAAAGGCAAAACAATTTCCCGATGAAGACGCAGAAGACATGCAGGACAGGACGCAATCACAGATAGAGAACTTGCAGATATCTGCAAATATAACCCTACAACCCTAAAGCCACCAGAGGCCAGTCCGAAAAAGGTAATACAAAAGCATCACGAGAGACGAATCAGAAGACGCGCGTGGCAAAAAAGTCCATTTATATTTTTCTACCCTTTTTTGCCACGTCTCGCGCACACGTACATCCATGCGCACAGACTACACGAACTAAATTTAGTTCATGTTTATTGGGTGGAAGCGTTTACTCGAGACACTCAACCCCTCTTCTCTACTGTAGCGACTTTTCCTGTGCACCAATCCCATCTCTTGTTATGCACGACGTGGGATGTGCCAATAAAAAGTGCCCTCACCCCTTGGAAAAACGGGTTCAGCTGCCTCTGTTCCGAGCATGAACATAAGTGAGGGTTATGGGAGGCCGCTCGACGCCCATCACGCAAAGAAAGTTGAGTTAACCAAGCTGTTTTCCTCTCGATGAGTCTGGACATATCATATCGTATGTAAATACAGGGGCCCCAGCAGTTACGTTAAATCATCACCCTGATTCCTAACAGAATTGCCCCCGTCACCCCTGTTATAAATTTCTTCAACGCAAGCCTCGCCCCAAACAGAATCAGCAAACTCGGCAGTGCCTAATGGACCTCTACACAGCTACAAAAGCGGGCCAGAAAGAACAAGTGCGGCTTTTACTTGACCGTGATGCGACCGATAACACCCGAGTGGACAAATATGGACCTTCTCTCCAAGCCGCCGTAAGCAGAGGCTACACCGAAATTGCGAAACTACTTCTCGAGAAAGGCGCAGACGTCAACGCCCCAACCGGCGAAGATGGAACTCTTCTTCAGGTCGCCGCAAGGGCGGGATACACAAAGATCTTGGATCTACTTCTCGAGAAAGGCGCGGACGTTAACGCTCAAGAAGGTAAGGATGGAACCCCTATCCAGGCTGCTGCATGGAGCGGGAATATCAAAACTGTGGAACTACTTCTCGAGAAAGGCGCAAACGTCAATGCTCAGGAAGGCGATTATGGAACTGCTCTCCATGCTGCCGCATGGAATTGGGACACCGAAATGGTGAAACTGCTTCTCAATAAAGGTGCAGATGTCAATATTCAAGTAGGCAACAATGGAAACGCTCTTCATGCCGTCTTAACGACAGGAGAGCTCGACTCTAGGATTACTAAACAGCGTGCGGAGAAAAACTCGGGCTTTAATCCTCAAACAGGGTCATATGGGAGTGCTCTCCACGTTGCCCAATCATGGCGGCCCTCCGAATTCGGCAATGGGGTTCATGAGAAAGACGCCGAAATCCACACTCGAGGACGGGACCGTGGAACATCCATCGCATCGTGGCGCCGAACCGAAATCCTGAAACTATTTCTCGAGAAAGGCGCGGATGTTAACGCTCAAGGAGGTATATTTGGAACTGCTCTTCAGGCCGCTATATGGGGGGGTTTCACTGAATTAGTGGAATTGTTCCTTAAGAAAGGCGCTGATGTCAACGCTCGAGGAGGTATATACGGGACTGCCCTCCAAGCCGCCTCAAGGGAAGGGAACATCGAATTAGTGGAACTACTTATCGAGAAAGGCGCGGACGTTAATACTCAAGAAGGGAAATATGGATCTGCTCTCCAGGCCGCCGCACGTGAGATGGACACCGGGATGGTGAATCTACTTCTTGAGAAAGGCGCAAACATAAATGCTCAAGGTGGCGAGTATGGAAGTGCTCTCCAGGCCACCGCATTCTGGGGGAGCACCAATACTGTGGAACTACTTCTCGATAAAGGCGCGGACGTCAACGCTCAAGGAGGAAAGTATGGAAATGCTCTCCAGGCCGCCGCATTCAGGCGGAGCACCGAGACTGTGGAGCTACTTCTCGATAAAGGCGCGGACGTCAACGCTCAAGGAGGCATATATGGATCCGCTCTCCAAGCTGCCGCATGGGGGAGAAACATCAAGATAGCGAAGTTACTTCTCGAGAAAGGCGCGGACGTCAACATTCAAGGTGGCGAGAATGGAAGTGCTCTCCAGGCTGCCGCGCAGACGAATGATATCGAAATGTTGAAACTACTTCTCGATAAAGGCGCGGACGTCAACGCTCAAGGAGGAAAGTATGGAAATGCTCTCCAGGCCGCCGCATTCAGGCGGAGCACCGAGACTGTGGAGCTACTTCTCGATAAAGGCGCGGACGTCAACGCTCAAGGTGGTGAGAATGGAAGTGCTCTCCAGGCTGCCGCGCGGACGAATGATATCGAAATGTTGAAACTACTTCTCGAGAAAGGCGCGGACGTCAACATTCAAGGTGGCGAGAATGGAAGTGCTCTCCAGGCTGCCGCGCGGACGAATGATATCGAAATGTTGAAACTACTTCTCGAGAAAGGCGCGGACGTCAACATTCAAGGTGGCGAGAATGGAAGTGCTCTCCAGGCTGCCGCAAGCAAGGGGCACACCGAAATAGTGAAACTGTTTCTCGAGAAAGGCGCAGACATAAACGCTCAAGGTGGCGAGAATGGAACTACTCTCCAGGCCGCCGTATTATGGTGGTGGAACACCAAGACTGTGGAACTACTACTCGAAAACGGTGCGGACGTCAACGTTCAAGGAGGCATACATGGTTCTGCTCTCCAAGCTGCCACATGGAGCTGGAATATCAAGATAGCGAAATTACTTCTCGAGAAAGGCGCCGACGTCAACGCTCAAGGAGGCATATATGGTTCTGCTCTCCAAGCTGCCATAGCGGGGGGGCTGCCACATGGAGGAGGAACATCGAGATAGTGAAGCTACTTCTCGAAAAGGGCGCGGACGTCAACGCTCAAGGAGGAATTTATGGATCTGCTCTCAATGCTGCCACGTGGGGGAGGAATACCGAAACTATGAATTTACTAATCGAGAAAGGCGCGGACGTCAACGCTCACGGCGGTAGCGACGGCAGGACGCCGCTTCATCTTGCGGTAGACGCATGCTGTGTATCCGCTGTTACCCTACTTCTCGATCATGGTGCCCTTACGAATAAACAGGATTTCAGCGATGCAACTCCACTTCAGGTTGCGGCTCAAAAGGGGGACTATCGAATTGCCCGACTACTTGTTTCAAGAAGCCCTGACAGTCTTATTTTCGTTGAAGCTTCTACGTGGAGGGCCCTCTTGCCTGGTTCTCAGTGCCACCTCGAGATAGTCATTGGCAAATCTACGACCATCGTGAAAAGGATGGATAAAGACGTCAGGGATAGAGCCTATCCTCTTTTCCATGACGGTATGGAGTTGCCGCCAAATGCCGTAGATTTTATGGGAGCGAACATTGGCTCAAGACGTATTTTGTATGTATACTTATCCTTCTGCTGGCTGATAATTCAGCGCTCACACTCTATTGAGACAGCATACTTGGTGACGGGGCGCTGCTTTTACCTTCATCGACTGGTGTCCGTTGTCGTTGGTGGCGAAAAGTGGGAATTGATACTACCGCTGGCCAACATACGCAGAAAGGAAACCCAGCATGGAGACTACAGCCTGGCATACTACCCAGTCGAGCGACTCTGACTCATATTCCAAAGAACGACTGTAAGAGTTTTCCTTTGAGCAGACCCATAGTGAGTATCTTTCTAATCACTACATCAGGCTTCGTTGAGTGCGGCTTTACTACTCGTGCAATTGCATTGTCTACCTCCGCCAACTCTGATTGGCCTAGATTGTCTCATGCCTCTGAGTTGGATATTCGAGGCTTCGAAAAGACTTATGGTATTCTATGGATCATGACAAAGCGTCAGGATACGAGGGTCTTACAGAGTGCTCTGGAATCAAGAATATTTCTCAGCACCTCAGAATACGCACAAGTGCCGCCTTGCGCCACTGATCTTTTCGTTCCGGTAGCTCGTCAGATTCTACAAGACTGGAATCGTACCTTTCAGGCTGCGGAAAGTCGTTTGGCGATGAAGGTGAGGGTAAACGGTTTTTCGAAAAGGCTCACGTTAACCACCAACAGCGTACGGAGTTGCTAATAGCAAATGGAAAAAACCCGCGCCTAATACGAGACCTTCTGGGTGATGCACAACTCTGGGATTTGCTCAGAAGGGCTTGTAGTAAGCAAATTGCCGAGCTCTTGTCCTTCAGAAGCAGCTACGCAAGTCGACCGTGGGCCGTGCTTTATGAAAACGACTCTATAGGAGGCGACCATGTGAATGAACAGCTGAAGTCATTTCAGGAGGAAATAAAAATTTTGGAAGAGGCTTATTCGAAAGGATTGAAGATTCTTACGGAAACTTCAAATGATCTTATTCAATTAGTATCGATTGCTCAGTTATATTTCGATGAAATGCCGACTAACTTCTGACAGGAATTCAACCTTACATCAATCTCAGAAGCACAAAAATCAGCATCGACAAACAAGAGCATGAAGCGTCTAAGCTGGATTACGGTAGGCTATAATTACCTACCTTCATCTACCGAATGGGTCCATAACTAATTCTGTTGCCAGTTCGTTTTTCTCCCACTGATGTTCATCGCGGTATAGTACTCAGTTCATTCATCCCCCTGCAGGACGGATGTCTAACTGGGATACAGAGTCTATTCGGTATGAATATCGATCTTTTGGCGTCTAATCCACCTTGGTGGCTGTATATTCTTTTTGCTTTGGTCACCACGTTGTTGACGCTGGCGGTGTGGTTGACTTTCAAGTATAACACCGATGTTAGTCCTGCTTGATTTGTAACGGGTCTGCCCCTTGCTGACGACGACGTAGCTGGAGGACAGTATAGAATATAGATTCAGCCGTCTCACAGGACGTCATCGACAACAAGACCTTGAGAAAGGTCAACAACGAAGCTTACTTCCACAGCGACGCACAGCAACATTTTCGGCTTTTGGTAAAAAAAGATCTTAAGACAGGATATTTCATGTTGATTGGCCCCCACTACCAAGTGGAGATTAATGATTCGTTATGGAATGCGTCAGATAGATGGATGAAGAGATGGTTTCACTCGATAAAATCCTCAAAGGCTGGCGCATCAGATGGCCCTCAGAACACCCAGTACAACACACCATCTTGGAAATATGCAGGTGGTATTTGATATCGTTCATCACCATGGAATCTGAATTCTTGAAATGGTCCAATGCCCAGTGAAAACCAATTGAAGCGTATCCTTTCATCACACCCAGATTCATCCACCAGACAAGACGATCCGAATGGGCATCAAACAAAAAGTGAAAATGTTATCATGAGGTCTAGATTGTGCTCTTTGGCTTTAACTCGGGCATTATTTTTTGACCAGCCTATGGACTGTATGCAAGCGCGCAGCTGATGCTAGATTTTGGTTTTGGTTTTCTTTTTCTGATATCGAATTCGGCCCATAGAGAATTGCCGTCTCCGTTCTGAGGCGAGATAGTTACTACTATTATGACTATTATTATGATGAACAATGTTGAAAGAACTTGCGGCGGTTAACGCGTCGAATGAACAAGGGGTACAGAGTGTGTCTTGGGACAGATAAACATTGGAGGAAGTCTTTGATGCTGCTGCTTGGACAACTGGAGTCTGGCTAAAATTACATAATAAATCAACTTATGATTATTGTTCGAGAGCTTAGTGGGCCGTAATAGTACCAACCAATAGGAGATAAAAAACAAGTCTGAATTGTTACCCATGACACGCATTTTATAAGGGCACTAACAAATTACTAATCGACTACGGTCTTCACACGGTATTTCGTACTCTCTGCCTACCTAGTAGGCAGTATAGACCCACACTAGGCCTGTCGTACTGACAATTATACTTTCTTGGAATCTAATTCAGGGCGAAGCGGGCTTTACTATCTCTTGTGGGGATTAGAGCTGGAACGGCCCGCAACCCGGGTCGAAGGTCAAATTGACAACTACGTGCCAAGCGGCAGCGCTTCGGGGGGACTATAATCCGGAATGGTCAGCAGATCCCTCCTTTCCAAGATATACCGCCTTTCTCCAATGCGATATGATGTGACCGCCTCAGCGCAGCCGACATGTTTGTGCACTTCGCTGCTAAACCTCAAATTTGATCAACCTCATCTCTAAGGGCCCTCAATTAGCAAATTCCGTTCAAGAGTACCGTTGAAACTGATTGACGGCAGTGTATTTTCTTCTGTTTATTTTTTTTATGAAAACAATACTTCAATTCAGCAAATCTTGAATAACGTAAAAAAAAAGGAAAAAAGAAAAAAAGACATGGCCATGAGTCAAACTCAATGCACTCGTCCTCAGTCATAAGATGTGTTGAACGTGGAAGAACAGCAAAAGATGGCGATACTACAACCAAAAAAAAAACGCTTCGGGTGTTGGTGCCAAGACCATATGTGAAAGTGCCGTTGAACGTTGATGTAGAACCATCTAAACAGCAACTGTCCACACAGGAACTCTAACATCACGTGCATTTGCTAACAGTACGCCCGCCCCAAGGCCAACACCACAAATCTTTCTACATGGTCTAGACTGTAGAGCCCGAAGTCATCCGTCCTCCCTTTGTTTACTGTACAGGGGGTGTGTGTGTGTGTGTGTGAAATCATTTACAGCAGATGATGATGATGATGATTTCATTTACCCTGACCCCTCACCTCAACGGTGATATGCAGGCTACCTCAACTAGATACATCCCTGTCCGTACATGTAGATTGTCCCACTTCCTGATAACGAACTTAGAGCCTCGTCACGGCCTGCCGTGGCCTAATTGCCGCTTCCACTGTTAGGCTGCCCTAGTGGCGCGCGACTGCGAAACCGTTGTGACGCCTCGGCGAAGTCCAATACGGCCTGGACCGTCTTCGCCCTCGAGACGGTGTCTGGTTTACCTTTCTCACCTTGTTTTGAGCCTCCCAGCAGACTCGACACGCTGCTGAAAGCGTCCCCCACTTTCTGCCTCAATTCCCTTCGTAGATCTTTTAAAATTGGGCAATCCACCAGAACGTGGGTCACTGTTTCTTGTGCGCCGCACACACACTGATCCTCCTCGCGGAAGTGAAAGAGCTTGGCGTAGGTGGATAACCAATTATGGCCCGTGCGTAGCTGAGTCAACAAGTATGCCTGGCCCCTGGCCAGGTTTCCGTACAGCTTCCTGGTGTATACCGATGGCAGAGTGTTGTCGATCTTCTTTAAATGGCCGCCTTTACTGGCTGATCTCCACTCTTGCTCCCACTGGGCGATGATATTACTACGAATGAACGCCTTCTCTCTTGTGAGCAGCGGCCGGAAGGAATGTGATTTGCCTGAGCTGGCAGCCTCCTTCGCCATTCGATCTGCGGCTTCATTGCCTGGGTTATCACAATGCCCTGGCACCCACTGTAGGCGCAGTGCAACGCCTGCGGCTTGGACCTCAGTGGCAGCGTGGTGAATTGCATGAACAATCCGTTGTCCTGACTTCTTTTTCGTGTTCTGAATTGCTTGTAACGCTGACCTGCTGTCGCAGAGGATTGTCGCGGCTGTCTCTCGGTCTTCCGCCCCCGGTCGCTGGTGTGTTATTTTGAAGATCATGTTGATCGCATAAAAGACGCCAATCAGCTCCGCCACGTGAACTGACCAACGGTCCATCGGTCCCACCTGGGCTTGCTGTAATTCTACTACATCCATGTTGTTGTCTATTGTTACGACGGCTGCTCCCAGCTGGCCATCGCGACCGGACGCATCCGAGTAGACGATTATATCTGATTCTGATCGGATGGCGTCGGCGCGTTGTCTCGCTGCCTCTCGGTCTAAGCCAACCTCGATGTCTGTGAAAGGGACGAGGCGCCATGGTGGTAGTGGTCGTGGGTCAATTGTTTCTACTTGGTTCAATCTCTCGACGCTCATGGTTTTCAATGCTTCCGCCAAGGGGAAGCGTGCATACGATCCGGTATTGTTTCTACGGCGTTGGGCTCGTGTGAGTGTGTGCCAGATCGGGTGGTCCCGAGGTAGTGTGTGAAGACTGGCGATGGTGCGCTGGGCTCGGTGTCGAAGGCGAAGATGGGTGGGAAGAATGTGTGCTTCTACTTCCAGGGTTGTTGTGGCCACTGTTCGGAACGCCGATAAGATGCGGATCAGCGAGCTTCTCTGCACTGTGTTCAGGTGTCGCAGATGAGTCTTATCTCTTAGCGGGTCGTACCATACGGTTGACGCGTAGTCGACAACCGGCGTGACGCATGCCTGGTAAAGCTGTCGCATCTGTTCAGGCCGCAGGTGCCGCAATCCACTTAAAGCAATAGTGGTTTTGGTTGCGCGTTTGATGGCCTGTTGTACGTGCTCCTTCCACCGTAGCTCCTGGTCAAAAATCACACCCAGCAGCTTCGCTGTAGGCGAGGGCGACACAACTGTTCCGTTTACGACGACCTGGCCTTGCAGGTGGTCCCTTTTCTTCCGGGTGAGGTGGATGAGCTCGGTTTTTTCCGCGGCGAAACAGGACCCGGTCCGGCGCGCCCAGGCCTCAATGCGGGGGATATCTTCGGACTGTATTTTGGCTAAGTTCTCTTCGGCCGACCGGCCCACTCGCCAGCGGAAGTAGTCATCGATGAACGCCGAGGCACCCCCATCAGAATTGACAGGTTGGTTAACAAGCTCAGCGTTGAAGAATGCAAATAAGATAGGCGATAGAGGCGACCCTTGCGCGAGTCCTGCGTTAGCAAGCGGTGCAGTCATGGTACGGAAGTCGTCGAATCCTATGCTAGCGTGGCGGGCCTCCATGAAGCTTGCAATCCATTTGCGGGCTACGGCAGGGATCCTTCTGGCTCGTAGGGCGGAGTCTAAACTCGTCCTGTTGACTCCGTTGAAGGCTCCTTTCAGGTCGAACGAGACAAGAGTTACTACTTTGTGCTTGTACCAGGCCTGATCGATCGCGTTCGATAGCACGAGCAGCGCTTGTTCCGTGGTTCTTCCTGGGCGGCCACCAAATTGCGTGTCCGGTAGCAACCCATGCTTTTCTGCAAGATGTGAAAGTCGTTTGGCGACGACTGCTTCTAGAAGTTTGCCTAGTGTATTGAGGAGTGAGATTGGGCGGTAGGCACCAGGGATCGAGTAGTCTGGTTTTCCGGGTTTCCTCAGCACCACAATCTTCGCTCTCCGCCACTGTTTCGGGTGGTGCCCTAATTTTACAGACACATTGAATATCCTGGTGATGAAATCTCCGAGATGTGTCCATAGCTGTTTCCAAACCAGCATTGGTAGGTTGTCCTCTCCTGGCGCGGTGGTTCCTTTGGCAGCTTGAAGAGATCTTTGAACCTCCAGTTCCGTGATCGGCTGCCACGGGAGTTCCAACGTTGCCGCTGTTGACATGTCGGCCGCTGGCGTGTTCATTTCGGGAAAGAAAGAGTCCAGGAAGGCCTGCGTTTTGTCCTCGTTCTCGGCCACTTCGTGGTCTTCCACCTTCAAGGCTGGGACACAGCCCCAGCTATCTCGCGGTTTCACATAGGTAGCAGCTTTCCAGAGTTTTCCTTCCCCTGCCTTGTCTAGGAATTCTTTCCAACACGATGCCTTGGCTTTCTCAATAGTCCGGGTCCATTTCCGTCGACTTTCTTGCATCTGTTGAAAAGCAGTGTCGGTGCTGGGGTGTTCGCACCCGAGCATTACACAGCTTTGTTGCCATCTCCGACGCAACTTGTTGACATTGGTTTGTTGGACTTTGAGGTCTGGTGTGAACCACCGCTTGGAGTAAGGAGTTGGGCGTGTTTCGGGTGTGTGTTGGTTCACGACTTCCGTTGTGGCGTCTATGAGTTTCTGGACTGTGCTGTCGAGGGTTGGTCAAGTTTTGATTTCTTTCCACGGCCCAATCTGCTCCTGTATTTCGTGGCCAATTTTTGTCCAAGTGGCACGGGTGTAGGCCTTTCTTTTACGAATTGAGTTCCGTTGGGTTTGGATATTCCACTCCGAATACGTGGCCCGATGGTCAGACCCGTAGTTTTCGTGGTAGAGGTGGCATTTGACTAGACTATCTGGGCAATCTGTCACTGTTTGGTCGATTGTGGAGTTTCTCCCTGGGTGATTCAGGGACCAGTAGGTCACCGTCCCTCTTGGGAGACAGCTATGTAGTCGGTTAGTTTGGAAAAAGTTAACCAGGTCGACTGCGTCCTCAATGAACCGCGGCGGGATCTGGTTGCCCCCCCAGGTCGGGTGGTGGCGGTTGAAATCTCCAGCGAGGATGACGCTTGTTGACTTTTGGCCAGCCTGAGTAGCGTTGGAAAGTGTGTTTTGAATTGCTGTGAGCGCTGGCTCCGCTGATGTATTGTCTGGAGTGAAGAGCGGGACGGGTGGAATATACACCGAAAAGATTAGTGTCTGGGATTCAGCTGTCCAGATCTTAATGGCAGTGATGTCGGGGTGGTCGCATGCGATTTGACGGTGCGAGGATGTAGATAGGTTTCGGTTCACGTAGATGAGGCTCCGGAACCGGGTCGCGTCTGTTTCGATGGTGGGTCGGTAGAGACGCCAAGAACTGTGGTTGACATGAGTTCGGTAGGAAGTGATAGATGGTTCCTGGACTAGGAGTATATCCAAGTCCTATACTCCTAGTCCTGGCTTTGGTGGTCATTGATGAGGGCCTCCATCCTCGGGCCAGATTTCATCATATTCAACTGTAGTATTCGTAGGTTTGTCCCTAGCATTGACGAGGGTTGAAAGTTGCGGGGCTCGGGCATTGTCGGTCGCCTGTAGCATGTTCACCACTGCAGTCGAGTCATCGGGCTCTTACCCCTGAGGGGCATCGTTGGCGTTCATGTTGGCCAGCACAGTGACCGCAGCGTGGTGTTTCTTTGCATGACCACGCCAGGTGTCCAAAATGTTGGCATCGGAAGCACCTCTTTTTCTTGATTTCGCGGCGTTCCACACTGCCGATTTGTCTTTGTCCAACGAGGAGGCCATTGTTAAGGATATATTCGGCTCCTTCTGCAGAGTCGAACCAGATGCCGAGAGATGCAAATTTCCCTAGTATCTTGTCCTTCCGTTTAAGCCACGCTAGTTCTTCGATGTGGAAGCCATGTTCTGCCAATTCGTTTTCTTCTTTAACTTTTTGAATGGCCCGAGCGCTCGCGTTCTCCAAGTCGAAGTCCTCTGTTGGAGTACAGTGTACGACTACCCCAAATCGTGGTTTAACTAGCTTCGTGTCGTTTCCTAGCTGGTTCAACCATTCACTGTTACTGCGGGCCACTTCGGCCGACTCTGTGTCCTTGAAACGGATCACGTATCCAGCTTTGGTGGTGCCTATCCCAGCTACCTGGGCGTCTTGCGTTGATGGGGCGTTGAGTAGTGCCGTGCGAATGTGAGTATTCGCTGCGTCCGTAGGGAGGTAACGGCCAAAGGTGTTCCCGTCGTTCTCTTCGTTGTCTCTTGGATCAACAAGCGATCTTTGGGTGCTGATTCTCACACAGTTCCGATCTCTATCGGGGCGATAGGGATTCGGTTGCGGATGGGTGGCGTTGCCTTCGGCGGCTACCGTGGCCCATGATCTCGTCGGGGGCGCCGGTGGGTGAGCTTCGATTTGAGTTCGTAGGGCTTTGACTTCCTCATGGAGTTTGTCGTTCTGATCACGAAGGGCATTCTGGTCATGTTTGACCTCTTCGATCTCGGCTTTAGTGGATTCGATGAGTGCAGTTTGGTGGGTGATGATAGTCTTCAGGCTGTCGATGAGCTTCCACACTTCCCTGGTCGTGACACGGCCTGAATTTTCCGAGGACGAGAAAGAGTCTCCACTGCGGGTTCTCTTGCGGGGTACATAGGCTAACGGTAGCGGTTCGGTTGGAACCCGGGGCTGAAAATCTTCGACTGATAAATTGAGGCCGGATTCTTGCGTGTTTGTGGGAAGGGGCTCGGGTGCCCCCGCGGGTGGGTCCGCCATCGGTCCGGGCTTAGTTCCCGCTCGGCACACAACACAATCGTTTTATATCGCAGTAATAAGCAAC
Source organism: Penicillium lividum (assembly GCA_028828245.1). Lineage (NCBI taxonomy): Eukaryota > Fungi > Ascomycota > Eurotiomycetes > Eurotiales > Aspergillaceae > Penicillium > Penicillium lividum. Next base: position 2,529,974 of record JAQJAG010000002.1, read on the forward strand.
CACAACACACTCCCTTTGTTCCGGGTTGCTCGAGTCCTCGAAAAAAGGTCCGAAAGAGTACAGTCCTCTGAATATACAGTCGAAGTCTAATGTACAATCGATCAACTGGAAACACTTTTACCATAGACGACGACATAGCCGATATTTTTGGCCAGATTCTGCTGTTCCTGTACAGCGGAGAGTACTCGGTCCCTGCTTTAGCTTCCGAAGGCTCAAATCACGTTGCATGCATTTCTTCCTCTTAGGAATAACTACAGTATTTCATGGACCATAAAGATCTTCAAGAGCAGCCAGATCCCTCTATGACCATGCCCTTTTGTGGGGAAGGTGGCTACTTGTGCAAACATCCGGAGACATTGCTCATTCATGCCCTTTTGTACGCTTTTGCCACTAGCCATGATCTGAATCAGCTTCAGGGTATTAGCATCCACAAACTTTACTGGACACTTTCAGAGCTCCCGTTGGATGTTAAACGTATGAAGGGAGTCGTTGAGCTTCTAGGGTTTTCTAAGGGAGTAGGCGCCGTCGGTGTCTTGCCCGAATTGATGCTTCATTACGTCTCGTCGCACCTGAATTTTCTCTTGTGTTTTCCCAACTTCATCTGCCTTTTGCAAGAACAGCCTGATTTAAGCAGTTGTCTAAGTGTTGGAGATTTGATTCTCTATAAAGCATGGGGACTTCATAGGAACGTTCTATCCTCCCATTCTATGTATGTGTTTCTGCACCTAGAATTAGTACAATAATATTTTGATGCTGTGGAAGCCCCACCATTTTCGGAGTGTCTCCTGAAATTACGCTTCGCATGCTCGCTTCAACAACACGCTCGGTACCTGCCACCGACGGCTTCCAGCATGAATCGCCTAGAAAGAGCTACTATCTTCCATTCCAATAAAACGAGGATTATTTGCCTCCCAATTCAGCTTTGTGAGGTTTATGGTATTGAGCATTGACCTTCACAACTACGTCAGAGGTGCACCAGTTTGTTTAGTCAGCTTCCTGGAAGCCAAACCATTGGCCCGCCATAGATCCCAAGGCAGTAAATAGGACCTACTCCCCGACTACAATGACCTGTAACATTCTGATATGACTCTTTTATCATCCTCCGAGGTGTCGAATATGATGAAGGAAACTTCTGAGCGGAAACGCTTCGAGCTAATGCCTACTGAAATTCTCTTCTGCGTTGTCAATTGTCTTCAGAAAAGGGACATCAAACAGTTTTCCCTTGTCAACAAGCGAGCGAGGGATGTCTGCTTGCCATTTCTATTTTATAAGATTCGAATTGACTTCTCAAATGCGGGTTTCGACATATTGGATAAGATTCTTCATTCGCAATTACATCAGTACATACGTTCTTTCCAATACACTATCCCGCAGTTGCTGAAACCTGGTAAGAGTCCTTACGGAAATATTCTGCGGAGAAGACTAACATTAAGCCAGAGATACGCAATTATGAGAAGTTCAAGACTGATTTCCTGAACCCTCAGATTTATGTTGAGTTATGTGGAGGCCCCGACTATGTCGATGGTGATGAGGATTGGCACGACCATGAATATCTCGGGTGCAATCATCCTTCATACACGGATGTCTATGAAACAATACGACGAAGATGTGCTGAGCAACAAAGCATTATAGACACCGGAAGAGACGCGGAGTTGTTAAATCTCGCGTTCAAACAGTTCTTCAATTTGAAAGAATTAGTGCTGGTGTTTTGTGAGTTTCAAGGCGAGAGTTGGGAGGAAGAATACCAAGAAGTATGCGATATGATGGAGCAGAATGCTTATGCACATCATGTCCAAGTAGTGCTGAATGCTCTTGTCTCTGCCGGCTCACCTTTTCAGGAAATCCAGCTCACCGCGTTGACACACCGCGACCATCCTTCATTGGGAAGCCCACAGTGGAACTCTTTGACGACTCTTCTCACCGCACTAGTGGGACATGCCCCGGTTCTACGTCTTGTCGGTAGTAGTCTAGCATTGGCTTTGTTGTCTCGCACAAATCTGAGTCTACGTGAGTTAGACTTGTGCTCAATTCATACGACGCGGGCTTTTGTAAAAAGTTTTCTACAAAACAACGTCAAGTCCCTGCGCTCTCTCAAATTTCATAATATCATGGTCGAGGACCGCGACCGGCTAGATTTGACCCCGAGGGATGTCCATAACATGATCAAACTGGTACACGAAGAAGTACCGAGAATTGACAGATTCCCATGTTCGCGCTCATTTCGGGAGGGATGGAAGTTTTACTTTGCCTACGTTGGCGCCGCGACCGCATCAAAAGCCGGGAAAAGGAAATGGAATGACTGTACATAACTTGTTCTTTTCTAAGCTGCGATTAATCCCAAGTGTCATTCCAAAAGCATTCCGAGAAGCGGCTTTCTTTAACGTCCTCTGGAGATACTAGATTTTCTCTGTTTTCTGGCCGGGAAGCACACTCGCAATTTATGTTTTCCCTGGAAATCCCAACCATTATACCAACGGCAGTTGCAATTCAGGTTATACTGAACACCGGATCACTTCGACGTTTCCCTGCATCAAGTAAAAGCGCGACCCCTCAAGCAGCATTCAGCCGACATTGCACAGAAAGTGAAGATGGTCCGACCGGCGTAAATCATCTCCCTCCAGAATAGATAGATATCCATTGCCAGCACAAGAAGCTTCGAGAGATTGGTAGTCTATGATGAAATCAATCGAAGCTTGGTTTTCCTGGCAAAGGCAGACCAAGAACTGGTAGAGGCAAGCAAGAAACAATTCCATGTGCACCTTGAGCGTGGTTCAGTAGTGCTGATTTAGACGACAGTTGCTCTCCGCATATCGTGCACTCGCATTGCATACTGTTCGAATACGGTTTGATATGTTTGTTCACAAAGTGTCGGCTGAGAGACCCTGAGTTCTTGAACTTCCGCAGTCGTTCACTGCCCGGCAGCATTGGGTTACCGAGGCAGATAAAGCAGATCGTCGGTCTCTCTTCTGGAGATTTGACGCAGACCGAAGCGATGGCTTGAGAAAAAACATCGTCCTCTACATCTGAAGCAGCCGGCTTCTGCCTTTTAGGCATAAAATCAGCTGGCGAAGTGTCGACATGATCAACGCAGCGTTTTTTTGATGTAGGGGGCCGGGAAGGTGAGCCCTCTTCTGCATCACAAACAGCAATCACCGCATTGATTGCAGCAATCCTTCGCTCATACTCTTTCTCAGTAGTTGCACCGGGCATGGTCAAGACTGTGTCGATAAGAGTCATATGCTGTGGTGTCATATAGCCCGTACTTTCTAGTGCAACCTTGACCTCCTCGTCAACCATCTTCCCTGACAGCTGCCGTTCGCTGTCGATCACCGGCTGTTCATTCTTATAACGTTCCAGGTTTTCGCGAATCAAGCAGTGTCGTTGTCGGCCTTTTTCGTTGCGTAATTGCTTCACGGAACGGTCATACTGCTCCTCGGCGTGTTCATATTTCTTTTGAAGCTTCTTCACAATTTTCTCCTGGGTTTTCCACTGCTTACGTGCTGCTCGGAAGCGAGGACCATTCAGTGGTGGACCGTCAGCAAATCTTCGCTCCAATACATCTTGAGCTTGTTCGCAAGTGCGTTTCTTATCGTCTCGAATCCGCTTGCTCGCCTCTTTCTTGTCTTCCAGAGTACGAACGCTGGGGATATCGTTGATACAAGTCGAATCATCTAGCCGCCAGGGCCTGCGGGGATCAATGGACCGACTCATTGAGCAGGCAAATCGCATGAGCTCCTTCTGAGCGGGCATGCCCCGAACAATTGCCTGGGCATCAACGTGGATACCCACGCTGTAATGCCGAACAAATGTGTCAATGCTAGCATGCTGCAACATTACGTTCTGCAATTCATTCGATACATCCGCTGATCGGAAAACGCGTTAGCCGAAGAATTCAGAATTCCAAGGGCCACTCACGACTGTCGTTGAACGCTTTCGCTGCGCCATATCGGAGGCAGTAAGGCCTCGCGACTTCTGCAAACCCTGTGATTAGACCACCTCGTTTCATTCGGTAGCGCAGCCAGCCGTCCGTAAGCTTTTGGTCCAATGCGATGCGAAATCCATCGGGCTCCCGCAATGCTTGACAAAACACGTAGTCATCGAGAATCTCGTCTTTGAGCTTCAGTTCCTGCTGGCCTAGCCCATCTAAGACCCGAAGTCTATACAATTTTTCAGGACAGTCCAAAATAGGGCCATCCTCAGACATATTCTTGAATGCACGGATCCTAAACAGCATACCCAACAGGAAAACATGAGGACTGAGGGCCAAGGTGGGGTCGAAAATAATTTCCGGGATTGGGAATGTGTTCCTATTCAAATATTATTAGTATGGTAGCTTCAGGTTGACCCGAAAAGCTTCCTGATAAGAAATGAAAGGCAAAGGGGTATAAGAGACAGCGCGAAGGAAGGGAGGGAGGGAGGGAGGGAGGCAGGGGCTCTTACGACTCCTTTTCACCGAGGAAGGTTTTTGTGAACTCTGGTCTCAAATAGATGAACAAGCGAGGGCGTCTTCCGTTTGGATCCCGAATTAATGTCAGCTTCAGATCCCGGAAGCGTAGTTCCAATAGCGCCCCGGGACGACTACCAGTGATAGCCGCCAGCTGGCAAAAGAGGAGAAGTTGTATTCTGTACCAGCCACAGGGAAACGTCATCTCGGTCGTGGACAGGATCACTCGCGCAAATTCAGCCACATCTTCGATATACATGGTCGCTTTCGGTCGAGGTTGGAGGGAAAGCTTTTCTTCTTTCGCTACTATCGCAAGCACCTGTGATGGTCAGTCGGATTTCAGTCAGATTTCAGTCATTTCCATATCCCTTCGGATAACTCACGTCGCGGATTTTCACCTGAATGTCTTTGCTAAGTTCATGTCCAACCTCGGACTTGTAAATCAGATGCCACCATTTCCATAAAGATTCAAGCGAGGATTTGTGCTTCAATCCTGGGTTGCGACGGCCATTTTTCCCCCGTCGCCGCCTGCAGCGCCACGAAAAGAAGGCCTTCAGGAAGCGCACCGTCTTTTCGGTATCAGAGAGTTGGGATAGACATTCAACTGGATCGCGCTTTGCACCTTTGCAGAACCTGGTACAGTCAGTGAGTTTGGTAGCGCAAGTATAACACTCAAGCCATGACTTACTCTTTCCACAGATCCTGCGTCTCATCCAATCTCATTTGCGTTTTTGGACTGTAGCGCTTCTGCCGGAGCTGAGACACATCCAGAGACTCGGCCTCCTGGAGAAAGTACTCCGGGGAGAGTTGTTCATCTTCATCGTCGAGGCCCAGTTCATCCTGAGACTCTTCCTCCGACTCGGACTCGGATTCGCTGCTAGATTCGGGGTCGCTAGGTGTGACGGAGCAGTCGGTGTCGGAGGCGTTGTTCGAGAATATCAAGGGCAAGCATGAGCTGGAGTCGCTTTCATCGTCGGACAGGACTGAACGTGGGGGAAGAGGCATGGCGATCGGACGTCCTCGAGCTGGAGAATCAACAGAAGAAGAAAGAAGAATCGCAGGAAGAGCGTATGAACGGGACTGAACAATGCTCGCACTTGGGTGACAGGGCCCTTATGAGACCGCCCCGAGACTGGTGGAAAGACTGGTGGAAAGACTGCTGTAGAGACGAGGTGCATCGGTCGGGGCCATGGCAGTCGATATTTATGGAAACCCAGAGAAGGACGGTTTTCCAACAGAGGAGCCATTTTCGGCGCCCTCACTCCACCGGGACGGTGGTGACGAGTGAATGGACAAGGGCCCCTTCGGCGCCTGCAGCACGAATGGACACGAATTGGATCGAAGGGCCCAGGCACCAGGCACGGCCAACGCGAGACTTGGGTGGCAGTAAACCAGGTCGGCCGTGGGCTTTAGTGCACGTGACGCCAAGACCGTCCACGGTGAGCGAGCGGCCTAAAACGGCGTCAAAAGCAGCCGTTTCTGGCCTCTCAATCACCGTCTCAACCTTATGTGCAGTATAATAAGCTTATATTTAGCTATATTACATATAAATACAATATATTATGTAGAAGTAGAGAGAAATAGTGACTTTCATACATATACAGACAGGAACAGACGTAATTAAACAGAAAGGCTTGGCAAAAAATATGTAAATTCAGGCAGAAATCAGGCCAGAATCAGGCCAGAATCAGGCAACCACATAAAAAATGGGTTTATGGGTACCCATATGGGTACCCATATGGGTCGAGAAAATTTATGGGTTGGGTTGGGTATGGAAATTTGGTGATGGGTACCCATTTGCCGAAGCCTATACTAGTATACCCTCTATCACCCTTTAGCAAAGTAAGCTTAAAAGCTTACTTACCCTAGAAGTAGAGTGCCCTTTTGTTTAAGATGAGCTATCTTACTATCTTCAATTAGGTATATTACCCTTTTTTATATCTTTTTTTAGCACTTTTTAGCACTTTTTAACACTTTTTGATACTTTTTAACACTTTTTTACCCTTTTTTCGGCCGAAAAAGCTTACTAATACTATCTTTAGGCAAAACCCTACTAAATCCTCAACAATTTTAGAGAGAAAATAAGACTAAATACCTAATTCTTACGCAAATTACGCGTGATATCTTCTCTATCCCCACTATAGGTACTAGGGTAGAAAGGCTTTTTAACTTAGTATGTGATATCTACTACTATTGACGTAGTTATCTAAAGGTAAGCATAATTAAAGACCTTATGCTCTATAGTTATGCTACCTAATTTGAGATAGAAGAGATAGAGCTTGCTTTCGTCTGATCTTTAGAGATCTTTAATAAGGGTGAAAAGGATGAGATTCAGGTATAAAAGGGTGATATTAGTGAAATCAGTGATAATGATAAAGAGAGTGAGAGTAAGAGTGAGAGTAAGACAGAGGATATGAGAGAGAGAGAGAGTAGGGGGGTAAAGAGAAAAAGAGGGGTTTCATCCGAAGAAAGTTCGGATGAAAGTGCAGATGATAGGCTTTTACCCCTATATCGCACTTCTGGTCATATACAGAAGCGCCCTGATCAGCTAATTGGGTTTTATATAGTTAATTAGTTATTTATTAATTAAAATTTATCAGATTAATAAGGGTTACCAATTTCTACAGAAATGATTAACCCCTGAAATTTCAGGCAGTAGGGTTTTTATGCACAAAACCCTATCTCTTAGTAGTAAAAGTATATATTCTATTTATAGTAATTAACAGCTAGAATACTAAAAATACAGCATATTTTTCATAAATTATGTAAAAAAGGTGTCTCCACTCTCATGGGCCGTGATGGGCTTTTTTTGGGCCCATAGGCTTAGACAGGCCTACCAAAAGCCCATCATGGGCCGGCCTATGGGCTGTCCAATGGGCCTGGCCTATGGGCTTACCGAAGTCTAGATGGAACTACCCAGCTTACTTTGGTCCCATCTATACTATCTCCTTAAAGCTTATCTTGTCAGCTTCGAGATTTAAGCTTAAATCAACAATAAAACACTCTATAAGCCCTTCTAGAAGGTTCTAAGCTATCAATTACCCTAGATTGTTAGACGTCTTCATTCCACTAAGCTTTTATAGCTATCATAGGCTATTTTCTAGACCTAGAGTAGAACTATAGAGAGGTCTTATTAGGGTTTAAACCCCTATATAGAGCGTATATAGGTAAGCCTAACTACCCTACCCTACCCTACCCTACCCTACCCTACCCTACCCTATCCTACCCTTAGTCTGTACCATAACCCGTAAATAGGTAGGTAAAGTTAACCTATAACCCGAACCCGTAAAACCCATAGGTTAGTTAAGTCAACCTGTAACCCGCCCTATGCGGGTTACGGGTTCGGGTGCGGGTTACCCACGCTAGCCTATCTTTATATAAATTTCTAACGCTATACCTAAATAGGATAGATAAATTTGATTATTCATAGAATTAATTACTATTATTTATATATGTTTTAGTCACGCTTTTGAATTTCTGGTTATTTAATCATTAGTATCATGAATTTAAAAGATTTTAGGTTATATATCAAAACTTTTAGTCCGGTAATAAGATTACCTTTAGGATTTAATATATTTAAAGTAGGTTATAGTTATTTAAAAGAGTTTAGGTTAGAAATGGTTATTTAGGGTAGAAATATATATATTTTATATAGAATACTTTAAGTGAATTTTCTAGAAGATCAGATAAACTTCTCTCCCCTACCTAAATCAGCTTAATTTCTATATTTTTAATATTAAATCTATTACTGATTTCTATAGAAATCAGTAGTACTTTTATATACTCTCTCTATCTTAGACTTTATTGTTCGGCGGTAGACTTTATTAGCTATTTCTGTAGTAATTAGTAATACTTTTATAGCCTAAAAAATCAGGAGATTAACTATTTCTATAGAAATCATTTACCCTAAAGGCCTTTAGTAACCTATAAATTTAATAGGTTTTTACGGGTTTCTTATAGGTTTCTATAGGTAATTACAGGTTACTTATAGGTTTCTTATAGGTTTCTATAGGTTCTTATAGGTTTCTTATAGATTACCTAATAATATATAAATTCTATCTAATAGGAACTATACTTTATAAGTTAAGTTATAATAGATTAATATAACTTAGTTTTTCACTATATAGTATGGTTAACCCCCCTATTTATTATTAAATTCCCTTATTTATAGTATTAAAAAATTCTATATAAGTACCTATAGCTCTTATATTCTTCTAAAATATCTACTACCCCTCTTAACTTTCTATATATCTTAACTCTAATACTCTAATACTAATAGCTTCTTATTATCTATCTATAATAGTAATATAGATAATCTTCCTTATCTTCTACTAGAGGACTTATATCTTTTATATATACCCAAACTCTTAGTTAGCCAGCAGACAACTAATTCCTTTAATTAAGAGTTTATTCAACTATCCGCCTCTCTCACGATACCTTCCTCTCTAAAACGCGTTAGCCTAGATTATCGAAAAGGCTACATTCTCTATAAAAGCATAATATATAGTAATTAGGTAGATTAGTAGCTTTAGACTGACTTTAGGAAATAAAGTAGGGTACGATAGGACTTAAACCATTTTTCTGAAGTTTAGACCTAGTTTGATCAGGTAGTAAATACTACTAATAGTATACTAAAGGTAATATATAGATATTATAGGTAAATCCTTAAGTACTCTTAATCTCTATACGCTAGAATAAGTATATACTATAGAACTTCGATAATAAATAAGTATTTAAAGGGTATTAATTATCGTAATTATACTAAGAATAAGATATAAGTATCTAGTATTACCTAGTTTATATAAATAGCGGTAAGTATAAATATTTATCTATTCTTCTATTTTTCTAACTTTTTCTTTAATTATTAAGAGACGTGTTTTTATATATAAAAATATATCTTTAATTAATATTTACGCTTAACGCTTAACTTTTAACGCTATAGAGTAGAAACCCTTTAACTAATCATAAATTTATATAAGATATATAGGAATAGAAGCTTCTTACTTTCCTTATAGTTATATAGCTTCTATTCTAACTAGTTAAGCACCCTAAATTTTATAGCCTTATTAGAATAGCCTAAACTGCCCTAATATACCCTAAGATCCTATCATAAAAACGTATTTGAAACCAGCTATATACTATAGTAAAAGAGAGATAAGAAGATATACTCTAAAGGCTACCTACTAGGTCTAAGATATTAATTACGCTTAATTACTAGATATCTCTATTCTTATAGGTATTTATAGCTATCAGTAGCTATTTTATTAATAAGGACTAGTAGTATCGTAAGATCCTTCTTAGATTCGAACCACTTTATAGAATATACTCTAGTATAAATCTAAGTATAGTACTCTTTAAGACCCTTTAGCGATATAAAATTAAGGATTAAGTTCTTATAATTATCACTAATAATATATTAAATAATAAGACCTTAGTCGATACCCTTTAGTAATCTATATTAGATAATATTACCCTAATTTAGGTTCCTTATATCGCGTATATTATTTAACTTAGTCTAAATAAGCTTCTTAGTTCTATAAAGGCGGACCCTATAAATAAGATAACCAAAGTATAGTAGACTAAGCAGCGGTCCTAATTAGCTCGCATAAATATAAAGTACTATAGATAAGAAATTATAAGAATATTAAATAAGGTAAGTAATATCAAATCTATATAATATTACTATTACTAATAAAATTTTCAGATTTATAGTCTTACTATCTATATTAACGCTAGTCCTTAACGCTAGGAAGTATTCTATAAACTTTAACCTAAATCTATTAAACTAACGCCTATTTAAGATATCAAAATATATTAGAACTCTATATTCCTTATACTTCGCTATATAAAGCGCCTCTAATCTATCTTTAATCCTTTTTATAAGGAATACGATTAGATAGACTTAATATTAGATAATAAGGAGTAGCGGTAGATTAAATATCTCCTTTAGATTATATAGCTATTGTTTAAGTTTACTAATAAACTTTCGAAGATAAAAGACGTTATAGCCTATTATATCTTTAAGATTTATAATAAACTATTTAAATATCTTAAGCTATCGATTTCCTAACTCTAAAGAAAGAAGGCTACTTAGAAAAAGAAGATACTTAAAGCGCTTTAGGCTAGCCTATAGAAGCTTCAAGTCTATTACTCTAAAATAGATAATATCTAAGATAACCTTTATATAATTAGTACTATCTTAGCACTAGAGAATAAGCTCTAGTTCTTTATAACTAACGACTAGTCTGATAAATAGCGCTAAAGATATCGATAAAGCTTTAAAGATTACTTTATCCCCTACTAAGGGTATCTTACTAATTAATATAATTCTATTCCCTTCTAGTTATCTACTAGGGTAGGATCATATCTAGATATAATACTTAAAGAGAAAAGATAATAGATAATACTATATGATAAAGTTACGTAATATCTTAATAGTGGTAAGTTTTATCTCTCTTATACTTAAATATTATTAATCTCTTTAGATATTATTAAAGTTACCCCTCTTATATTTTAGAGAGAGAATTAGTACCGATTTCTAGTACTTATAAATCTCGCTTAGGATATCCTTTTAGTTCTAGTATCTGATACTAGTATTAAACGACTATTTAATACCGCTTATGATATTTACTACTACCGTAGAGAGAGACTAAATACCATAATAATCTAAGAATTAATAATATTCCTCTACACTTTAAGGTTTAATATATAAGAAGAGCAGTTTAAGTTCTTAAAGGAGTTCTTCTCTTATAATAAGATTAAAGTAGTAAATAAAGAAAGAGATGATTTACCTAATTAATTTAATCTTAATCTAATCAGTAATAATAAGGAAGAGGATATATAAGGGTAAGAGGAGACTCAAAGGTCTAAATCACCTAAAGACTATAGTAAGCATGATTCGCCTGATTTACCTATAATAGAAGGGGTAGATACTTAAAAACGCATATTAGGGAGAGTACGTAAGCGTATTAGACATAAAGATAGTGATTTCCTATATAATTAGCTATTTATTTAATATATTTACTTTATATTCTATCTACTTTAGTGATTCATAAATCAAGATTTCATAAATTAAGATTCTATTACGGAAACTATAAAGCTATACTAGGAATACTCAAAAATACTCAAAAATACTACATTATTTATACAGAGAGGGCTATTTCTATATTTATCCTATTTAACGACCTATTAGGTAACCCATAAACCCGCGCGGGTTTCCCATCAGAACCCGCAACCCGTATACGGGTTAGACAGACCAACCCAAAACCCGACCCATAGGGAGGATAGGGCGGGTTTGGGTGCGGGTTTCTGCGGGTTACAGTATAGCCTACCTACCCTACCCTTTCTCTATATAATATCTTTATAATATATCTCCGATTTCTGCAGAAATCAGATATCTTTATGATATATTATATATCTCTATATATTAGGGTTTATGGATAAGAAAGAGGGAGAATAGATAGGTTGTAGAATAGCAGTAATCAGATTAGTATCAAAACTGATTCTTAAAGAATCAGGGGCACCGAGATTGAGATAGGCTTTATACCCCGTACTCTCTCAGTAAGGTTAGCTAAGGTTATATAAGAGAACTTTAAAACACTCTTTATCGGTTTTATGACAATTATCCCCCCTCTAAGAGGTAACTACCCCAGTTGACCAGACCCTTTAAGTAGTGCTAAATACAGGAATAAAGACAGAACCGAAATTAACAAAGGAGTACATAAAGAGAAAGTAATATATTTCGGTTTCATGATAGTAGGGTTTCCATAAAGAAAAAGGATGCGAAGCGACTGGCTATCGCGTATAATAAAGGGAATTCGATCACGCAATTTATATAAGACCCTTAGAATAAGAGATTCTTTAATACTAAGGTATTAGCCTTAGGTCGACCTTTATTAATTATAGGGTTAGTTCGTCTTTTGATTCACTAGAAATATCCAATAAGATAGATATAAAAGATAAGGGATTACCCTCGCTCCTTTCCTATTAGAATCGCTATCATTTCATAGTAGAATCGTTATCTTCTTTATCTTTAGTACTAACCGGCCCTTATATTTTATTACTAAAATTACAGACCCTCGCTAAACGAGGGTCCGCTACCCAAACCAACTTCCTACCTAAACCGACTATTTCCCAATTCTTAAACCTACTATCTTTATATATCTATATCTTAACCAAAATATGCCGAAAGATAATGTAGAAATCGAAACTCGGATCGCTAAGGCCATAGCTTCCTTATCAGAATAATCAAAGCCTAATATCGCGAAGACTGCGCGAGAATTCGCGGTCCTATTAAACCGGCTTCGTCACAGATAGAATAGCGGTAAATCGCTATTTCAGCGATAACCTAATGGTCGGAAGCTCAGTTCTACATAAGAATCTGCTTTACGCTAATTTATTAATTACTTTGATTAGGCTAGCGCCTCGATTAATTAATCTCAAATTACTATTATAGCCAATTCAATTCTCGAAGAAGCCTATACCAATCCCGTAATCCCACCCCTAAAAATCGGTGAATATTAGGTCGAACACTTTCTTAAACGTAACCCTTAATATTACTGAAGACGGAGGAGAGCTCTCGACGTCGAACGAAGCTACGCACTTAATAAAGGGGTAGTAGAATCCTAGTTCGAGGACTATATCCATATAGTTAATAAGAATAGGATTTTACCTAGAGATATCTATAATTTTGATGAAACTGGATTTTAAATTAGCGTTGGATAAGATCAATAGATTATTACCCGCGAACCGAAGCGGAAAATATTTAATGGTTCTATTATAAATTGTGAATCAGTAACGGTTATAGAAGTAGTATCAGCTGATGGTTTTATCTATCTACCACTTATTATTTTAAGTATAAAATAGATAATACTATGCTAGTTTAATACTATTTAAACTAATAAATATCTTACTATTTCTAATTCCGGATATATTAACGATATTTTAGCATTATAATGGATCCAGTTATTCTATTAATAGATACTTCCTCGAACTCGTGGCGCTAAACATCTAGTTTTATGCGATTGTTTCGGATCGCATTTTATAAGATAATTTAGCGAATTTTATAATCAGAATAATATTATTCTGTTCTTCTTACTTCCATATACTAGCTATATGCTATAACCTCTCGATATTAGTGTTTTTAGTGCTTATAAGCACTAGTATAGTAAGGCTATTAAAACTGCGTCGATAATAGGATACCAGAAATTTATAAAGGACGAATTTCTATATATAATTACTATAATTCGCGAAAAAACCTTTCGCCCGTATATAATTAAACTTAGATTCTGATTAATAGGCCTTTAGCCTATTAATCCTAAGTTAATTACTAACGAATTAGTGGAGTATAATCCTTACCTTCGGCTAGCGATACCGTTAACTAGCTCGCTCTATATAGACTTTAGTATACTAAAAACTACCGAAAAGGTTAAGAAATTAGGTTTATACCTTAATTCTTATGATGATCATCTATCTCGCTTTTAAAAAGTATTAGATAAGTTAGCCAAAAGTGCTGAAACGTAAACCGCCTTAGTATATGAATTATAGCGCGAATTCAACGCTATAAAAGCTATTATGGAAGCCCGGTATACTAGATATAATGCTTCTAGAAGCTAGGCCCCTATTTCTGGCATTATTAGTAAGAACTAGCTAAAAGAAATTAAGAGAAAAGAATATAAATTGGCTAAGGAAGACGATATTAAGAAACGGAAGCGTAAGTAGCCAAAGGTATATATAGAAATCAGGCGGTATGGAAGGCTTTAGAAGAAATGGGGGAGGGTAATTACTTTAGATCTCATATAATTAAGTATCGAATATATCTATTTATTATATAAAATATATAGAATTCCTATGTATTAGTGACTAGAATTAGGGGTAAAGTTGGAGGTTGTTTAAAAATTGGGAAATAGTCGGTTTGGGTAGGAAGTTAGTTTGGGTGGCGGACCCTTATTTGGCGAGGGTCTATAATTTTAGTAATAAAATATAAGGGCCGGTTAATGCCTATTCTAAATAATAGTACGTCTTAGACGACTCCTTCCTGAGCGGGCTATATTGCTTATATTAGCTACTTAGGAAAGGCCGATATAGCTTTTATTATTAGGAATAGTGTGAAGGGCTAAAGTAGAATTTATGTTTAATTAAGCTAGGCCACGAACTATATATAAAAAGCTTAAAGAGAGAATTATTAAGTAGGTATTCTGCGTGTTATGTTATTATGGTCATATATGCTATATAACCTTATACCGGGCACTAGCCCATAATAGTATCCCCTCTTTAGGGTAGTCCTCCTTATATGTGTTATAGTCGTATTTGGTCGTCTTCGGGCCTCTAATAGGGTCGAAATAGGGCCGAATCTTCTTTTAAAGATATCTAATATAGAGTAGTCTTATATATTGTCAAGCCTCTACTAGGTCTATTCCGCCTAATCTATCTATTTTACTAGGGCTTTATTATAGTATCCTCTACCGATTTTCTTATATCTTACGTCTATTATCTCTTCTACTTTATATTTAAGTTCCCTATTAATTAGTATTAGTAAGGGATATAAATTATCTATAATCTATAATAGAAACAGGTCTGAAGCGGCTAGCCTAACTAGCTCTATATAGAATACTAGGTAGATATTAGTAGATATCTCTAATTATACTATATAAGGTATAGGGATGTCTAAAACCCGATATTAGGTATATAGCTAATTAAGCTTCTTCGATTATTATTATATATATATATTCTGTAAATTAAGCTATATCTAGTCGCCTTTCTTATAGACTAATATAGCCTATTATCGCTTATTCAATTACTCTTCCTATAGAGCTTATATAGAAGTGATTGTGGCTTAGGCCTAATTAATAGCTTCTTATAGTTAATTTATAAATATTTCGCCCGCGATTCCTAGTCGTATATAGGTTTCGTAGGGTTCCTCTATCTCTTTGATCTTAATAGGGTTAATATAGTAACTATATATAAAGAAGAAGGGGGATAGTCCTATTACGCTAGTATTATGGTTATTAATTACTATAGTGGTAATAGGGAGTAGTATATCCTAATTATCCTATATATAGGTTATAAATATATATAGGATCTGTTTAACTTCTTAGTTTATACGCTCTATTACGCTATTAGATTATAGATAGAAAGCGGTTAATAATTAATATTAAATTAATAGCTTCTTATATACTATTCGCTAGAATATATCTATAAATTAGGACCTATAGTCACTTATGATCGCCTATAGTAGCCTATGGTATATATAAAAGTAGGTAAAGAATATATCTACTACTCTCTTAGCGGTTATCTCTACTATACTTATAAGGATCATACTCTTTATAAGCTAGTCTATGATTACTATTAAATTTATTATACCTATATATACTATTAGGGGTAGTTCTATAATAAAATCTATAGATAATTCTACCTATATTCGCTATAGAATTAGTAGCGGTCTTAGTAGCCTATATTTTATATCACGCTATACTATACTATAGCCATAAACTATATAGTTTCGTAGGAAGTATTATATATCTCTTACTACTCCTAGCTAGAAGAACCTCTATGATAGTATTATATAGGTAGTATCTTAGCTAGGGTTAGACTTCGGCATGGGCCGGCCTATTAGGCTTTACCTATATCCAAGCCCAACCTATGGGCCGACCCCTTTGTCCAAGGCCCATGATGGGCCGGCCTATGGGCCGGAAAAAAGCCCATGGATGCCTGATTCTGCCTGATTTTTCGACATAAACTGCTGAGTCACCCAAAATTAATTTTGTTATTTACCCCTGTTTTCGTTAAAATATATACTATCTACCTAATTATCTATCTTCTCTATTGTAATTTTATGAAATATCCCTATTTATAGATAGATAAATACTATTTTTATATATTTAATAGCTATTTTTGATAGATAAAGATAGGGTATAGGGTATATTATAGAGTAGTGGTTAATAACCCTACTTAGGTATAAAGATATATATTTTATATATATATACCCTTACCATTTTTCTAGTCATCCCATCTTTAGTACCAAATTTTCCCAAAATATGCGTTTTTGAACTATTTTAAAGTAGAATCTAATAAATTAGACCCTCTATTATCTATATTATTTATTTAAATTATCATAAATAGCTTAAAATAGTATAAAAGATCGGATGTAAAGTTAGAAGTGCTGGACTTAGATAGTTTTTCTCAGTAAATACTAGCCCTACTTAGACCTACTTACCCCTTTTATCTTCTCTTTTTCTTCTCTTTTTCTTCTCTTTTTCTTCTCTTTTTCTTCTCTTTTTCTTCTTTGATTCTTCTCTTACTTACCCCTTATATTGATATATCTTAAATATCACTCTTAAGTAATAGTGGTGATACTATTAATCCATCTGATTCTATATCATCTTTTTTACCCCCTACCCTACCCCTTACCCTACCCCCTACCCTACCTGAATCAATTAAGTAAGTAAGGGTTAATAGTGAAGAATATATACTTTGGACTAGATCTATAAGTATAGAATTTATAGGGTGGTAGTCAGAAACCCAGTATAGATTAATCCCTACTAGATATTAAATAAGATAGGATAGAAAGTATATCTCTAAAATTTAGTAAAGTTTATAGTAATTAGCTAGCCTTTAGACTAGAAAACCTAAGGTTAGATACTTATACTATAAAAAACTCTTTATTCATCCTAATTAGTATAGTACTTTAGCATTAAATAGGACTAATATAATCTATCAATACCTTCAAAGCTACTAGAAGAGAGTAAAATACCCTAGTATTTAAGAAGTTATAGAGAAAGTAGTAATATATACTCTTTTAACCTTTTTATACTACCTTTTTAGCTAAAAACCACTAATAAGCTCTTAAATAGACCCCTATTACCAATATTACCCTATACTTCTCTAAAGATCTATAGGAAAAACAGCTTTTAACTATAATTACTAGTCTATACCTCCCTTTTCATCTTATTAAAAGCCTATACTTCCGGAATCTTCTACTCCTTACCTAATCAGTACCTTTGGTCCCATCTTTACTCTTACTCTCTACTTAGATAATTTAACGCAGGTTAGAAGATAAGACAATTCTTTGATAAAGGGCTATTCTTAATACCCTACCATCTACTTCTAAGCTCTCACTTAGCCTTGATTATTAGACATCCCCTTTTCAGTAAGTATTTATGGCCATAATAGGCTATTTTCTTAATAAATCATAGGAGTATAGAGAAGTACTCTTAGGGTTTAAGCCCCTTATAGGGACCCATTCTAGTGAAAACCTTATAAAAGTAGTATAAACCACTATTAAAGTATATGATTTATCAGACCGAATTATAGCTATTATAGCTGATAATACGTTAAATAATCATACTTTGGTTAAATCTCTCTAAGCTATATACCCTATATACTTATTTATCAGAAATCCTTATATAGCCTATATGATTTAGCTAAGCCTAAAGTAGCTTCTTAGTCAGATGAAAGCAGGCCCTAAGAATGATATAATTAACCTTATTTAGTCTAAAGATCTCTCTTATAGTAAAAGGGAGGGTATAGCTAAAATACTCTAAAAAGCACAGAATTTAGCTATCTATATTAATATAAGCCTATAACAACAAGATATCTTCTTAGGGCTTTAAGATCTAATAAAAGTATACTTAGTGCTACTTTAAGATGTCCGGACGCGGTGGAATTCGACCTTTTTAATACTATAGTAGGCTAAGCGACTTCAGATAGAGCTTACTTAGTATTACTTAATATCGGAGCTTACTAAAATAAAGCTTTCTTTAGATAAATGGCAGCAAATCGACTATTTACTATATATTATAGAGCCTTTTTACCAGTTTACCATAGTTTTATATAAAATAAAGGATATTACTATCCATACTATCTTCCAAATCTATAATAAGCTGTTTATCTATCTGGAAGCTTCGATCCGGAAGCTGTAGCGGAAAAAGGTAAATTTCATCCGATCTTTTTTTCTTCATCCGATCTTTTTCGGCCGAAAAAGCTGATATCTTCTCTTTAGATTCCATAGAAGCAGCATATACTTTAGGCCCTAGAAGCAGCTAAGATTAAGCTCTCTAAGTATTATGCTCAAACTAATAGCCCTGAGCTTAGTAACCTATATATATATGGGATAATCCTTACCCCTCAGCATAAGCTTTACTTCTTCTAAACTACTGATTAGTCAGATTAAGATTATGCTACTTAATATAAGATAAGCTTAAAAGACCGGATTAAAGTCTATTAAAGTAAATCTACTAGTGATACTAGTATACCCTCTATCACCCTTTAGTAAAGTGAGCTTAAAAGCTTACTTACCCCAGAAGTAGAGTACCCTTTTGTTTAAGATGAGCTATCTCACTATCTTTAATTAGGTATATTACCCTTTTTTATATCTTTTTTAGCACTCTTTAGCACTTTTTAATACTTTTTGATACTTTTTAATACTTTTTTACCCTTTTTTCGGCCGAAAAAGCTTACTAATACTATCTTAGGCAAAACCCTACTAAATCCTCGACAATTTTGGAGAGAAAATGAGACTAAATACCTAATTCTTACGCAAATTACATATGATATCTTCTCTATCCCCGCTATAGGTGCTAGGGTAGAAAGGCTTTTTAACTCAGTATGTAATATCTGCTACTATCAATATGGTCGTCTAAAGGTAAGTATAATTAAAGACCTTATGCTCTATAGTTATGCTACCTAATTTGAGATAGAAGAGATAGAGCTTACTTTCATCCGATCTTTAGAGATCTTTAATAAGGGTAAAAAGGATAAGATTCAGGTATAAAAGGGTGATATTAGTGAAATCAGTGATGATGATAAAGAGAGTAAGAGTGAGAGTAAGAGTAAGACAGAGGATATAAGAGAGAGAGAAAGTAGGGGGGTAAAGAGAAAAAGAGGGGTTTCATCCGAAGAAAGTTCGGATAAAAGTACAGATGATAGGCTTTTACCCCTATATCACACTTCTGGTTATATACAGAAGCGCCCTGATCAGCTAATTAGGTTTCATATAGTTAATTAGTTATTTATTAATTAAAATTTATCAGATTAATAAGGGTTACCAATTTCTATAGAAATGATTAACCCCTGAAATTTTAGGCAGTAGAGTTTTTATGCACAAAACCCTATCTCTTAGTAGTAAAAGTGTGTATTCTATTTATAGTAATTAATAGCTAGAATACTAAAAATACAGCATATTTTTCATAAATTATGTAAAAAAGGTATCTCCACTCTTATAGGCCGTGATAGGCTTTTTTTAGGCCTATAGGCTTAGACAGGCCTACTAAAAGCCCATCATGGGCCGGCCTATAGGCTATCTAATAGGCCTGGCCCATAGGCTTACCGAAGTCTAGAGGGGACCATATAGGGGTAGTTTCTTGGTACCATTCTGGTCTTATTTTAGGGTGATTTTATGGTTAATTCCTGGTTGATTTGGTAGTAATTCGTTAGCTAACTACTAGCTGAAGACCTTTAACCACTACTAATAGTATCTTAGTAGCTTATCCTTAGGGTTATCCTATTTCTTTAGATAAAGCGCCTTCTTAATATTATCTAATATAACTTTACCGATTTATAGTTAATTTGGCTATTTCTTATTATAGATCAAGTTATATAGCGACTAGGCTATTAACTTCTTAACCTATATTCTCTTTATATTAATTAGTCTAATCGTGCGGTCTATATAATTCTAGTACCTTATCCACTCTCCATTTCTCGTAAATATATTAATATACCCTTTCCTTACTAAGTATCGACCCTTAATATCTTATAGCTAAGGGTCTCCTAGTATTATACTATCCTCCTATTAGGGAATAATATACGCGAATACCTATCCTTACTAGTAGCCGTGAATATCTAGGTTAAAGTATATAACCTAGGTAATTCGGCCCTAATTCAGGACTACCCTATCTAGGATCCGCGTAGATATCCTAATATATAAGAGGTTAAGTGACTGAACTAACGCTTTATTTATAGTTACGTAATAATAGTATCCGCTATCGACTAGGGCTTATATAAATTAGATTTTATTTACCCTAGTATTAACTAGAAATAGTAGTATTTCTCGTTTTAGTAGCTTTTTGACTCCTTTTCGCTCCTATTCGCGACTTAGAATAGGAGTTACTCTTTTCCTAAATCCTCACTTAAGGAGAGTTTATCCTCGGAAGCTAGTACGCTTAACCTATGGTTAGTTATATATCTAGCTTTCTTACTTTTAACCCTATAGGGGTATCTCTCTCTTAGTCCTTAGTGTGGTATTACTAGTAGGGGGTACTTTATAATAAAGTAGCCCTATCTACTATAACGAAGGTATCTATCTTTATCCTATTATCTCTCTATCTCTTTATAGTTAACCTACTTTACTTACTTACTTATTTTAGGCCCTGATTAGTGGTATTTTATATAGAATTCAGCTTAGTTAACTATAGTGGTTAGGGTCTAATCTATTAAGTCCTAATACTTCTATATATATATATAGTATGATCTTTCTAGGGTATTAATACTAAGGGTATCTATATTAGTACTGATTTTATAGAGCTAAATAATAAGGTCTAAAAATATAGTAGGAATACCATAATTTATTAATAAATTTGTTATACTTTTATTTAGGGATCCTAATAGGATCTACCTCTTTACTTTATCATGCTATTTAAGGGTACCTATATCTATAAACTCCTTCTCTAACCTAGGTAGAAATTTCATAAAAGGTATACTATCTAACTAGTATATCTAGTAGAGATATCTTATAGCCTATACTTTAATATTTAGGTCTCTATAAATACCCTTAAGATAATCTAGAATTATCTATAGATCTCTATCATTTTATTATAGTTTTATAAAGGTTCTAGTATTCTTCTAGGTAAGCTTCTCTAGCCTAGAAAAAATATATATAAACTAATCTTAGGGTAAGCTAATTACTACGCTATCTATATATAGTTTATTCTCTATTATTATATGCTATATTAGCTAATCAGCTATATTTCCTCTAAATAGTATTAGGTCTAGTAATTGTGCTTTTAGGCGGTAGATAGGTTCTATTTATAGGGGTTCTAGGGTCGATTTAACTATAGTTTATACTAGAGTTAGTTCCCCTATTATTATTGTTATCGTCGCTATATATAAGGATAGGAGCTCTATTATAGCTTCTAGTCGATAGATTCGTTTATCTTAAGTGACGCGCTCTTAGTTATTTCGCTCGTTCTGTTCGCTCTATATGGCTTACGATTACGCTATCTATTATAGCAGCGTCTGCGCCTATGATAGTAGGCTTATAGACTCCTGGTGTTGTATCTCTACTTAGGGGTCGCGTCGCCGAATCACTCTCGATTTAGGGACAATTCGTCTATAGTTTTAGATTTTTATAATATCTAATTGGAAGCTTTTTGTATATAAAGGGCTGAAGCAGAATTTATGTTCAATTGAGCTAGGCCACGAACTATATACAAAAAGCTTAAAGAGAGAATTATTAAGTAGGTATTCTACGTGTTATATTGTTATGGTCACGTGTGCCACGTGACCTTATGCCGGGCACTGGCCCATAATAGGTAAGTCGTAGGCCAAAATAGCTATAAGTGGTGAGAGCCCTTCTGGGGTGGCTACTCACGTGACTCTATCGTATCACTTGTTCCTAGGAGCTTTAGTTAGTTCTTGTTGTTCTCCCTGGGGTGCGTCCCAAGTGGGTCCGTAACATACTGGTCTATAGGAACTCTTCCTTAAATGTTAATGCTTTTTATATGATATCTAGTCTCTGTAGAGAGTTGTAAGAGTTTGCATGACATAGCGACTGGCATATATATATCTTATCGGTTTGACGATTCAATTTTTGGTATCGTGATAATGTAAGATTTCAAGGTAGTAGAAATTGATATAGGCTTCTATATACCAGTAGCGCATTTAAGTAAGTGACGTACCCTTAAATACAATAAATAGTAAATACGATAAATTATAACTTATTATCTTAATAACAGTGGTCTATAGGAATCTATCCTTGAAACTCTATTTGCTTTATCTAGACTTCTACAAAGCCCATTAGGCCCACGAAAGTGGAGACACCTTTTTTACATAATTTATGAAAATAATGCTGTATTTCTAGTATTCTAGCTGTTAAATACCATAAATAAAATACATACTTTTACTACTAAGAGATATAGTTTTATGCATGAAAACCCTATTGCCTGAAATTTCAGGAGTTAACCATTTCTATAAAAATTGGTAACCCTTATTGTTCTGATGAGATTTGTTTGATAAATAACAACTAATCAAATACATGAAAGCCAATTGGCTGATCAGGACGCTTCCGTATACGACCAGAAGTGCGATATGCGGGTAAATACCCATCATCTGCACTTTCATCCAAACTTTCTTCAGATGAAATCCCTCTTTTTCTCTTCACACCCCTACTCTCTCTCTCTCATATCCTCTCTCTTACTCTTACTCTCTATCTTACTCTTACTCTCTTCATTATCACTGATTTCACTTAGTCTATGCCATAACCCGCAAATAGGTAGGTAAAGTCAACCCGCAACCCGAACCCGCAAAACCCATAGGTTAGTCAAGTCAACCCGCAACCCGCATAGGGCGGGTTACGGGTTCGGGTACAGGTTACCCACGCTAGCCCATCTTTGCATAAATTTCTAACGCTATACCTAAATAGGATGGATAAATTTGATTATTCATAGAATTAATTACTGTTATTTATATATGTTTTAGTCACGCTTTTGAATTTCTGGTTATTCAATCATTAGTATCATGAATTTAAAAGATTTTAGGTTATATATCAAAACTTTCAGTCCGGTAATAAGATTACCATTAGGATTTAATATATTTAAAGTAGGTTGTGGTTATTTAAAAGAGTTTAGGTTAGAAATGGTTATTTAGGGTGGAAATATATATATTTTATGTAGAACACTTTAAGTGAATTTTCTAGAAGATCAGATAAACTTCTCTCCCCTACCTAAATCAGCTTAATTTCTATATTTTTAATATCAAATCTGTTACTGATTTCTATGGAAATCAGCAGTACTTTTATATACTCTCTCTATCTTAGACTTTATTGTTTAGCGGCAGACTTTATCAGCTATTTCTGCAGTAATTAGTAATACTTTTATAGCCTGAAAAATCAGGAGATCAACCATTTCTGTAGAAATCATTTACCCTGAAGGCCTTTAGTAACCCATAAATTCAATAGGTTTTTATAGGTTTCTTATGGGTTTCTTGTGGGTTTCTACGGGTTTCTTATGGGTTTCTGCGGGTAATTACAGGTTACTTATGGGTTTCTTATGGGTTTCTGCGGGTTCTTACAGGTTTCTTATAGGTTACCTGATAACGCATAAATTCTATCTAATAGGAACCATACTTTATAAGTCAAGTTATGATAGATCAACATAACTCAGTTTTTCACTATATAGTATAGTTAACCCCCCTATTTATTATTAAATTCCCTTATTTATAGCATTGAAAAATTCCACGTAAGTGCCTACAGCTCTTATATTCTTCTAAAATATCTACTACCCCTCTTAACTTTCTATATATCTTAACTCCAATACTCTGATGCTGATGGCTTCTCATCATCTATCTACGATAGTAATATAGACAATCTTCCTTATCTTCTACCAGAGGACTTATATCTTTTATATATACCCAAACTCTCAGTCAGCCAGCAGATAACCAATTCCTTTGATCAAGAGTTTATTCGACCATCCGCCTCTCTCACAATACCTTCCTCTCTAAAACGCGTTAGCCTAGATTATCGAAAGGGCTACGTTCTCTATGAAAGCATAATATATAGTGATTAGGTAGATTAGTAGCTTCAGACCGACTTTAGGAAATAAAGTAGGGTACAATAGGACTTAAACCACTTTTCTGAAGTTTAGACCTATTTCGATCAGGTAGCAAATACCGCTGATAGTACACCAAAGGTAATATACAGACGTTATAGGTAAATCCTCGAGCACCCTTAATCTCTATACGCTAGAACGAGTATACGCTATAGAACTTCGATAATGAATAAGTATTTAAAGGGTATTAATTATCGTAATTATACTAAGAATAAGACGTAAGTATCTAGTATTACCTAGTTTATATAAATAGCGGTAAGTATAAATATTTATCTATTCTTCTATTTTTCTAACTTTTTCTTCGATCATTAAGAGACGTGTTTTTATGCATAAAAACATATCTTTAATTTTTATTTACGCTTAATGCTTAACTTTCAACGCTATAGAGTAGAAACCCTTTAACTAATCATAAATTTATATAAGATACGTAGGAATAGAAGCTTCTTACTTTCCTTATAGTCGCACGGCTTCTATTCTGACTAGTCGAGCACCCTGAATTTCATAGCCTTATTAGAATAGCCTAAACTGCCCTAACATGCCCTAAGATCCCGTCACAAAAATATATTCGAAACCGGCTACATACTATAGTAAAAGAGAGATAAGAAGATATACTCCGAAGGCTACCTACTAGGTCTAAGATATTAATTACGCTTGATTGCTAGATATCTCTATTCTTATAGGCGTTTATAGCTATCAATAGCTATTTTATTAATAAGGACTAGTAGTATTGTGAGATCCTTCTTAGATTCGAACCGCTTCATAGAACATACTCTAGTGCGAATCTAAGTATAGTACTCTTTAAGACCCTTTAGCGATATAAAATTGAGGATCGAGTTCTTATAATTATTACTAATAATGTATTAAATAATAAGACCTTAGTTAACACCCTTCAGCAATCTATATTAGATAATATTACCCTGATTCGGGTTCCTTATATCGCGTATATTATTTAACTTAGTCTAAATAAGCTTCTTGGTTCTATAAAGGCGGACCCTATAAATAAGATAACTAAAGCACGGTGGACTAAGTAGCGGTCCTAGTTAGCTCGCATAAATATAAAGTACTATAGACGAGAAATTATAAGAACGTTAAATAAGGTAAGTAATATCAAATCTATATAATATTACTATTGCTAACAAAATATTCAGATTCGCAGTCTTACTATCTATATTAACGCTAGTCCTTAACGCTAGGAAGCATTCTATAAACTTTAACCTGAATCTGTTAAACTAACGCCTATTTAAGATGTCAAAATACGTTAGAACTCTATATTCCTTATACTTCGCTGTGTAAAGCGCCTCTAATCTATCTTTAATCCTTTTTATGAGGAATACGATCGGATAGACTTAATATTAGATGATGAGGAGTGGCGGCAGATTGAATATCTCCTTTGGATCATATAGCTATTCTTTAAGTTTACTAATAAACTTTCGAAGATAAAAGACGTTATAGCCTATTATATCTTTAAGATTTATAATAAACTGTTTAAATATCTCAAGCTATCGATTTCCTAACTCTAAAGAAAGAAGGCTACTTAGAAAAAGAAGATACTTAAAGCGCTTTAGGCTGGCCTATAGAAGCTTCGAGTCTATTACTCTGAAATAGATAATATCCGAGGTAACCTTTATGTAATTAGTACTATCTTAGCGCTAGAGAATAAGCTCTAGTTCTTTATGACTAACAACTGGTCTGATAAATAGCGCTAAAGATATCGACAAAGCTTTAAAGATTACTTCATCCCCTACTAAAGCTATCTTACTAATCAATATGATTCTATTCCCTCCTAGTCATCTACTAGGGTAGGATCACGTCTAGATATGATACTTAAAGAGAAAAGGTAATAGGCAATACCGCGTGATAAAGCTACGTAATATCTTAATAGTGGTAAGTTTTATCTCTCTTATACTTAAATATTATTAATCTCTTTAGATATTATTAAAGTTACCCCTCTTACGTTTTAGAGAGAGAATCAGTACCGATTTCTAGCACTTATAAATCTCGCTCGGGATATCCTTTCAGTTCCAGCATCTAGTACTAGTATTAAACGACTATTTAATACCGCTCGTGATATTTGCCACTACCGCAGAGAGAGACTAAATACCATAACAATCCAAGAATTAATGATGTTCCTCTACACTTCAAGGTTTAATATATAAGAAGAGCAGTTTAAGTTCTTAAAGGAGTTCTTCTCTTATAATGAGATTAAAGCAGTAAATAAAGAAAGAGATGATTCACCTGATCAATTTGATCTTAATCTAATCAGTGATAATGAGGAAGAGGATATACAAGGGCAAGAGGAGACTCAAAGGTCTAAATCACCTAAAGACCACAGTGAGCATGATTCGCCTGGTTTACCTATGATAGAAGGGGTAGATACTCAAAAACGCACATCAGGGAGAGTGCGTAAGCGTGTTAGACGTAAAGATAGTGATTTCCTATATGATTAGCTATTTATTTAATATATTCACTTTATATTCTATCTACTTTAGTGATTCATAAATCAAGATTTCATGAATTAAGATTCTATTACGGAAACTATAAAGCTATACTAGGAATACTCAAAAATACTCAAAAATACTACATTATTTATGCAGAGAGGGCTATTTCTATGTTTGTCCTGTTTGACGACCCATTAGGTAACCCATAAACCCGCGCGGGTTTCCCATCAGAACCCGCAACCCGCATGCGGGTTAGACAGACCGACCCAAAACCCGACCTATAGGGAGGATGGGACGGGTTCGGGTGCGGGTTTCTGCGGGTTACGGCACAGCCTAATTTCACTAATATCACCCTTTCGCACCTGAATCTCATCCTTTTCACCCTTATCAAAGAATCCTAACTCGCTTAATTGATTTAGGTAGGGTAGGGGGTAGGGTTAGGGGTAGGGTAGGGGGTAAAGATAATGATATAGAATTAGATGGATCAATACTATCAATACTATTACTATAAAGTGATATTTAAGATATAATGATATAAGGGGTAAGTGAGAGAAGAATCAGAGAAGAATCAGAGAAGAAAAAGTGAAGGAAAAGTGAAGGAAAAGTAAAGGAAAAATAAAGATAAAAGGGGTAAGTGGGTCTAAGTGGGGCTAGTATTTACTAAGAAAAATTGTCTTAGTCCAGCATTTCTAACCTTTTATCCAAACTTTCATACTATTTTAAGCTATTTATGATAAATTAAAGAAAGAATATAGATAATAGAGGGTCTAATTTATAAGATTCTACTTTAAAATAGTTCAAAAGCGGACTTTTTGGGTAAATTTGGTACTAAAGATGGGATGACTAGAAAAATGGTAAGGGTATGCACATACGAAATATATATCTTCATACCTTAGTAGGGTTATTAACCACTACTCTATGATATAGCCTATATACTACACTTATCTCTTAAAATTAGCTATTAGACTTATAAAGATAATTATTATCTATCCATAAACAGGGATATTCCATAAAAATACAAGAGATAAGATATAAAGTAAGGTAGGTGGTATATGTTTTAACGAAAACGCGGGTAAATAACAGAATTAATTCCAGGTGACTCAGCAGTTTATGTCAAAAAATCAGGCAGAATCAGGCAACAATGGGCCGGCCCATGCAGAAGTCTACTAGAGATATCTTCAAGAGCGGTTACTAAGCCTACTTTACCTTCTATACCTTTGGTTCGGCGGCATATGACATATTCTGGCTGTGGGATAAAAGGTAATATATATTCTGGATGCCCTACACGTGTTTAATAGCAAAATTTTGAGTTATTTTATGGTTTTAATGGTAGTTCAAAATTAATGATTTTTCGAAGTTTGGTAGGGTCGCTCACTCAACCGGGTCGCCCGCGCAACCGGACTTCACGTTAGGGCATTACGTTAGTATATTATATAAGCTATATGATAACGTATTTCACAAGCGAACCGACCGCACAAGCGGGCCGATCACCCCATCAAAAAACGCGTAATCTACACGACCCTACCTGTGAAGGGCTGAAGCAGAATTTATGTTCAATTGAGCTAGGCCACGAACTGTGTACAAAAAGCTTAAAGAGAGAATTATTAAGTAGGTGTTCTGCGTGTTATGTTATTATGGTCACGTGGCACACGTGACCTTATACCGGGCACTGGCCTATGACAGTACCCCCCCTTTAGGGTGGTCCTCCTTATATGTATCATAGTCGTATTCGGTCGTCTTCGGGCCTCTAATAGGGTCGAAACAGGGCCGAATCTTCTTTTAAAGGTATCTAATACGGAGTAGTCTTATACGTTATTAAGCCTCTACCAGGTCTATTCCGCCTAGGCTTCGGCAAATGGGCCGGGCCCAAAAATGGGGGCCCATTTACCTAAGAAATGGGCCCGGGCCCATTTGGGCCCCCATTTGGGCCCATTTTTATAGCTCCAAAATTATATGTATTCTTCATAAATTATGCCGAAATTTTGGTTTTTTAGGGGTAAAATACCACTTTAAATACCATATATATTACACATAGATAAGATAAATTCAGGCTTTAAAGGTATGAACTCTATAGTTCTACCCTATTTTTTTAGTGTTTTTTTATGATTTTTATATAAATATAGACCTTTAAGCCACCCTAACGCCTATAAACAAAGTATATATAATCAAATAAAGCATAAAATCAAATAAAGAAAGCATAAAATCAAACAAAGAAAGCATAAAATCAAACAAAGAAAGCATAAAATCAAACAAAGAAAGCATAAAATCAAACAAAGAAAGCATAAAATCAAACAAAGTATATAAAATGACTCTTATCAATCAGTGATACGCCCATTCTGCGTCATCCCGGGTCTGTCTAGCCCTTCTAGAAACCCTTATAGAAGGTAAATCTCCATCATCCGATCTTTCATCTGAAGATTCTTCAGATAAAACCACTCTTTTCCTCTTCTCAGGACGCTGAATTAGATCTAGATCCTCAATATCTGAGTTATCTAGATCTAGGTCCTCGATATCACTAATATCCTCAAGTAATACTCGAGTCTCTGAGTCCTTTAAACCTGCCTCTTCCTCAATCTCTAAAGATTGGACTAATTGGTTAAGCTCTTCTATATCTATATCAAACTTTATAGTACAGTTATATACCATAAGGTCTTTAATAGTAGAAGAGCTAAGCCTACCACATCGATAGTGGCATATATCACGTGCAGTATTAAATAACCGCTCTATACCAGCACCAGTTACTGGAATAGAGAAGAGATCTTAAGCAATCCGGGCTAATACAGGGTATTTGGTCTGGTTATTACGCCAGAAAATAGAGGGTTCCTTGTTAATTAGCCCTAATAAGGTTAGTAAAGGGTAGATAGGGTATATAGGGTATATAGGGTATATAGGGTATATAGGGTATATAGGGTATATAGGGTATATAGGGTATATAGGGTATATAGGGTATATAGGGTATATGGGGTATATAGGGTATATAGGGTATATAGGGTAAAAAGGGTATATAGGGTAGACTTACCAGCTTGGAGATACTCTTTTAGCTCATCTGCTTATATAGAGGATTTGCTGGATTTTTGAGGCATCAAAGACTGGACAGCTATCTCTATAGCGGTATATCTCCAGGCCTGTGGACTCGATATCGGGTCATCTTGGTGATAAGATCTAATCAGATCCTATAAGCTTGATCTATACATCTCTGCATAGTCAATTATCTCATCTTACCATTCGTCAGATTGAAAGAATTCAAGCTTATATTATAGGGCAAGGATCGTCCCATGTGCATATATACTACCAAGGGCAGGGTCTATAGTCTAAGAGTAATACTCTCGAAGCTTAGATTCTGCTGCTTAGAGGGCTAAAAGCATGTCTTTTTTCCATAAAAGCTAGGGTATATAGGGTTAGATAGGGTATATAGGGTGATAGGGTGATAGGGTTATAGGGTATATAGGGTATATAGAGTATATAGAGTATATAGGGTAGACTTACCTTCTTTTGATGAAGCTTAGCAATCGAAGACTCGATATGCTGAAACAAAGCATTATAGATATTAAATACACTATAAATAGTGATATCCTTTATCTTACATAATGCAGTAGTAAAGACAAAGAAAGGCTTTGTGATATGCAGTAGATAGGTGATTTAACGCCATTCATCTGACCTTAGCCGCATTTTAACCCAATTTAGCCTATAATAGCTATCGAGGGCTTTTTTGATCTATAGAGCCTGTTTAAGCATCAAAAAGGTTGAGTTCCACCGAGTCCGGACGTCCTGGATTAGATAAAGTGGGTCTTTCATCCCATCTTTTGACTGTTCTACCCAGAAATCATCACGTCTTTGTGGGCTTACGTTAATATAGACTGCTAAATTCTGTACTTTCTGTAAAGTGCGCGAAATTCTGGTCAAATTAACGATTTCTCTATGTTTTTAGAGCTCTTCTGACCAAACCAGCTCTATATTATCATTATTAGGGTTGACCTTAATCGTCCCAAGTAGCTGCTTTAGGGATAGCTGGATCACGTGTGCCATATAAGGGACTCGAGTAATCGAGGTCTCTAGGTAAGCTTGCTAAAGAGCTAATACCAAGGTGTCGTTATTTGAGGCGTTATCTATGGTGATAGCCATGATCCGCTGGGATATATCATGCTTTACCAGGATTAGGGTAAGCATATTTGCAAGGTTAGACCCTAGATATATATATATTAGTATAATAGTATAGAGATATAGAGATATAGAGATATAGAGATATATCATATATCATATAGAGATAGGGTAGGAGATAGGGTAGGAGATAGGGTAGAAGATATGGTAGGATAGGGTAGGGTAGGGTAGGGTAGGGTAGGGTAGTTAGGCTTACCTGTATGCGCTCCATATAGGGGTTCAAACCCTAATAAGACCTCCCTATAGTTCCACTCTAGGTCTAGAAAATAGCCTGTGATAGCTATAAAAGCTTGGTGGAATGGAGACATCCAACAATCTAGGGCAATTGATAGCTTAGAACCTTCTGGAAGGGCTTGTAGAGCGTTTTGTTATTGATTTAAGCTTAAATCTCGAAGGTGACGAGATAAGCTTCGAGGGGATAGTATAGATGGGACCGAAGTAAGCTAGGCCGTTCCTTCTATAAAGGCCTTGAATTGCTGACTATTCAAGATATTGAAAGGTAGGTGGTGGGTGGTAAAGAAGTCCATAAGTAGCTTAAACCATACCTTATAGGTAATATACTACTTTGACTGAATTTCCTAGCTAGGGTTAGTATATATAATATATATAAGATATATGATATATATAAGATATATAATATAAGGTAGTAGGGTAGTAGGCTTACTGTAGCAAAGGTAAAGCTGCTCTGAATTGAACTCTGGCTAGGGTTAATAACCCTAGACTTATAGACTTTCTTAATATGGCGAAGAATAGCGGAGGTTCCATTAGAAGAGCTTCCCTAATTAGGGTGGTTAAATAGCATATTACATGCTATATAGCGTACTTTTGGTAGTCCGGTCTGAACTTCTGTAACCTAATTGATATAGGACCAAACCTTTGAGGTTCTCTTTTTTGCCCAATTTAGAGATGGTTTAATATCCTTTGACCCATTTAGGGTAGTTCTCCACTATTTTAGGAAGCTATTATGGTTAATTTGGGACCATATAGCATGATTTCCTGCTTCAGGTGTGGAAAACTGCGGAATTCCACTAGGTAGGGTACCTAGGGTAGATAGGTCGCTTAGGGTGGGTAGGGTGCTTTGGGTAGGGTGAAACGTTGAAATTGACTCAGAAGGAGCAATTGGATCACTCTGGAGAGGGTTTGGAAACCCTAATTCTGACATACTGGGCATAGAGCTGAAAGAGAGCTGAGATAAAAGGATTTTTAAAGATATTACCTTCTAGAACCCGATTGGCTAGATATTATATATGGGTCTAATCCTATAACCTTGATTGGATACTACTATAGTGGCCTTACCCGCGTGCTGTATAATCAGGAACACCAGTTTGATTAACCAGTATTTCTATAGAGTTAAAATAGAGCTTTTAAGCTTATATATAAGGTTAATACCTTATGATATAGCTTATACTTTATTTAAATTATATATATAGGGTGGTTAGGGCGAAGACCTAGATATATGGTTAGTAAGGTGTTAAAGCTGTATGTTCTCTATATATATATCTCCCCTATCAGCACAGTAAATTAACTAGTTCAAAAATTACCACTTTATACTATATCCAGCTACTCTAAATATAAGGTAAACTAGGGTATTATAGTAAAATAAGCTTATATTAACCTATATTACATATAATTACAATAGATATAGTAGAATATTAGAGGAAAAGTGGTTACTATACATATACATACCAGAACGGACTGTAATTAAAAAAAAGTCTTGGCAAAAAATATGTAAAGTTAGGCAGAGATCAGGCAAAATCAGGCAAAATCAGGCATCAATTTTGAAAAAATGGGCCCATGGGCCGCCATATGGGCCCCCAAATGGGCCCATATTTTTTTTGGGCCGGGCTGGGCCCTGGATTTTCAAAAATGGGGGCCCATTGCCGAAGCCTAATTCCGCCTAACCTATCTATTTCACTAGGGCTTTATTATGGTATCCTCTACCGATTTTCTTATATCTTACGTCTATTATCTCTTCTACTTTATATTTAAGTTCCCTATTAATTAGTATTAGTAGGGGATATAAATTATCTATAATCTATAATAGAAATAGGTCTAAAGCGGCTAGCCTAACTAGCTCTATATAGAATACTAGGTAGATACTAGTAGATACCTCTAATTATACTATATAAGATATAGGGATATCTAAAACCTAATATTAGGTATATAGCTAATTAAGCTTCTTTGATTATTATTATATATATATATTCTGTAAATTTAGCTATACCTAGTCGCCTTTCTTATAGATTAGTATAGCCTATTATTACTTATTTGATTACTCTTCCTATAGAGCTTATATAGAAGTAATTATAGCTTAGGCCTAATTAGTAGCTTCTTATAGTCGATTTATAAATATTTCGCCTACGATTCCTAGTTATATATAGGTTTTATAAGGTTCCTCTATCTCTTCTGTCATATAGGGTTAATATAGTAACTATATATAAAGAAGAAGGGGGATAGTCCTATTATACTAGTATTATAGTTATTAATCGCTATAGTAGTAATAGGGAGTAGTATATCCTAATTATCCTATATATAGGTTATAAATATATATAGGATCTATTTAACTTCTTAGTTTATACACTTTATTATACTATTAGATTATAGATGGAAAGTAGTTAATAATTAATGTTAAATCGATAGCTTCTTATATACTATTCGCTAGAATATATCTATAAATTAGGACCTATAGTTACTTATGATCGCCTGTGGTAGCCTATAGTATATATAAAAGTAGGTAAAGAATGTATCCGCTACTCTCTTAGTGGTTATCTCTACTATACTTATAAGGATCACGCTCTTTATAAGCTAGTCTATGATTACCATTAAATTCGTTATATCTATATATACTGTTAGGGGTAGTTCCACGATAAAATCTATAGATAATTCTACCTATATTCGCTATGGAATTAGTAGCGGTCTTAGTAGCCTATATTTTATATCGCGCTATATTATACTATAGCTATAAATTATATAGTTTCGTAAGAAGCGTTATATATCTCTTACTACTCCTAGCTAGAAGAACCTCTATGATAGTATTATATAGGTAGTATCTTAGCTAGGGTATGCTATAATATAAGAGTTATAGATCTTCTATATAATCCCTATATATAGTATCTTATTATTTAGGATCTATATCTATTACCTAAAGTAGAGTAGCCCTTATTTATCTAGATAGTACTCTGATAGGCTTATTTTTATATTCGTTTTAGCGGTAATTCGCTAGTCTCCCTTTACTAGGGCTTTATATATCTTCTAATACCTAAGATTAGTAGATCTTATATTCTTCTATTCTTATTATAATATAGACTCTTTGAATAGGGGTATTTCCTTCTTAAAGTCATTCCTCTCTACTATTAGTAGATTAGGTTATCCTATCTTGATTTATACCTTTTTTAGTAGGGTTTAGAACTGATTTAATAGTCTTTTATCTATAATATACTATAGGGTATCTTAGCTTCGTTATAATAGTATATTAGATTTTATGGTAAGCTTCCTAGGGTAATACTTTAGTTTATAATTAAACTCTATAAGGATATCTACCTATCTTATTTATTATTTATTTAGATACTATACTTTTCTAAAGTATTATAGGTTTTTATGGTCTATTATAATAGTAAACTAGGGTACTATCTTTAGCTCTAGTCTCTACTCTTAAAGGGTATATATAATCGCTAGTAGCTCTTTATCATAAATCTTATAATTCGACTCTACTAGCGATAGCTTCTATAAGAGGTATATATATAGGTATAGCTATCTATCTAGCCTATATTATGATAGGATGGCTCCTATAGCCTATCCTAATATATCCGCCTTAATAACTATTTCCTTCTCTTCCTCGAAATATACTAGAATTAGAGTATTAATAAAGAGATCCTTTAATTCTTTAAATACTTATTAGTAGTTATTATCCTATATAAATTAGGTATCCTTCCTTATTAATTTTATTAGGGGTACCGAAAGGTTAGCGAATTAGGGTATAAATAGATAGTAGAAGTTAGCGAATCTAAGAAAGCTCTATATATCTTATATTAATTTTGGTGCTTCCTATTCTTAGATAGCTATAACCTTCTTTAGGTCGATATAGATTCCCTTATCTACTTATATAATAAACCCTAAGTATTTCACGGAATCTTACTTAAACTCTGATTTTCTGATATTATACTATAGGCCTACTTCCTATAGTTTCTATAGTACTTAGCTTATTTTTTACTAGTGATCCTCTAGTGATCCGCTACTATAGATAATAATATTATCTATATAAGCTAATACAAAATCATTAAGATACTCCTATAGGATCTTATTAATATATCTCTAGAAGGTTACTAGTATACTAGTTAGCCTAAATAGGGTAATATTCTACTTATATAGGCTATATTATATCTAGAACGCTATCTTCTATTCTTCTCCTAATTAGATATAGATCTTATAGAATATAGCGATAATATCTAGCTTAGAAAACCATCTAGCCTACCCTATATTCCTTAGTATCTCTCTAATCAATAGTAGCGGATAATAATCCTTTACTATTAGCTTATTTAACCTATAATAATTAATATAGAATTATACGCCTCCACCTAGCTTCCTTACTAGTAGGACTAGGGCCATAGTAGGTAATTTACTTACTTATATAAAGTTCTTCCTAAGAAGATCTATTAATATCTTTTATAGATATAGGAGTTCTTCCCTATTTATGCTGTAGAGAGGACTATATAGGGGTAGTTCCTTAATACTATTCTAGTCTTATTTTAGGGTAATTTTATAGTTAATTCCTAGTTGATTTAGTAGTAATTCGTTAGCCAACTACTAGCTAAAGACCTTTAACCACTACTAATAGTATCTTAGTAGCTTATCCTTAGGGTTATCCTATTTCTTTAGATAAAGCGCCTTCTTAATATCGTTTAATATAACTTTACCAATTTATAGTCAATTTAGCTATTTCTTATTATAGATTAAGTTATATAGCGACTAGACTATTAACTTCTTAACCTATATTCTCTTTATATTAATTAGTCTAATCATATGGTCTATATAATTCTAGTACCTTATCCGCTCTCTATTTCTTATAAATATATCGATATACCCTTTCCTTACTAAGTATTAACCCTTAATATCTTATAGCTAAGGGTCTCCTAGTATTATACTATCCTCCTACTAGGGAATAATATATATAAATACCTATCCTTATTAGTAGCTATAAATATCTAGATTAAAGTATATAACCTAGGTAATTTAGCCCTAATTTAGGACTACCCTATCTAAGATCCGCGTAGATATCCTAATATATAGAAGGTTAAGTAACTAAACTAAT
This sequence comes from Penicillium lividum, assembly GCA_028828245.1. Lineage (NCBI taxonomy): Eukaryota > Fungi > Ascomycota > Eurotiomycetes > Eurotiales > Aspergillaceae > Penicillium > Penicillium lividum. The sequence continues at coordinate 2,566,139 of JAQJAG010000002.1, forward strand.
ACTTTATTTATAGTTATATAATAATAGTATCCACTATCGACTAGGGCTTATATAAATTAGATTTTATTTACCCTAGTATTAACTAGAAATAGTAGTATTTCTCATTTTAATAGCTTTTCGACTCCTTTTCGCTCCTATTCGCGACTTAGAATAGGAGTTACTCTTTTCCTAAATCCTTACTTAAGAAGAGTTTATCCTTAGAAGCTAGTACGCTTAACCTATAGTTAGTTATATATCTAGCTTTCTTACTTTTAACCCTATAGGGGTATCTCTCTCTTAGTCCTTAGTACTATATTACTAATAGGGGGTACTTTATAATAAAGTGGCCCTATCCGCTATAATAAAGATATCTACCTTTATCCTATTATCTCTCTATCTCTTTATAGTTGATCTACTTCGCTTATTTACTTATTTTAGGCCCTGATTAGTGGTATTTTATATGGAATTTAGCTTAGTTAACTATGGTGGTTAGGGTCTAATCTATTAAGTCCTAATACTTCTATATATATATATAGTATAATCTTTCTAGGGTATTAATACTAAGGGCGTCTATATTAGTATTGATTTTATAGAGCTAAGTAATAAGGTCCGAAAATATAGTGGGAATACTATAATTTATTAATGAATTTATTATATTTTTATTTAGGGATCCTAATAGGATCTACCTCTTTACTTTATCATGCTATTCGAGGGTACTTATATCTATAAACTCCTTCTCTAACCTAGGTAGAAATTTCGTAAAAGATATACTATCTAACTAGTATATCTAGTAGAGATATCTTATAGTCTATACTTTAATATTTAGGTCTCTATAAATACCCTTAAGGTAATCTAGAATTATCTATAGATCTCTATCGTTTTATTATAGTTTTATAAAGGTTCTAGTGTTCTTCTAGGTAAGCTTCTCTAGCCTAGAAAAAATATATATAAACTAATCTTAGGGCGAGCTAATTACTACGCTATCTATATATAGTTTATTCTCTATTATTATACACTATATTAGCTAATTAGCTATATTTCCTCTAAACAGTATCAGGTCTAGCAGTTATACTTTTAGGCGGTAGATAGGTTCCGTTCGTAGGGGTTCTAGGGTTGATTTAACTATAGTTTATACTAGAGTTAGTTCCCCTATCGTTATTATTATTATCGCTATATATAAGGATAGGAGCTCTATTATAGCTTCTAGTCGACAGATTTATTCGTCTTAAGCGACGCGCTCTTAGTTATTTCGCTCATTCTATTCGCTCTACATAGCTTATGATTACGCTATCTATTATAGCAGCGTCTACGCCCATAATAGTAGGCTTATAGACTCCTAGTATTATATCTCTACTTAGGGGTTATATCGCTGAATCACTCTCGATTTAGGGATAATTCGTCTATAGTTTTAGATTTTTATAATATCTAATTAGAAGCTTTTTATATATAAAGGGCTAAAGCAGAATTTATATTTAATTAAGCTAGGCCATAAACTATATATAAAAAGCTTAAAGAGAGAATTATTAAGTAGGTATTCTACGTATTATATTATTATGGTCATATGGTATATATGACCTTATACCAGGCACTAGCCTGTGATACTACCCTTCTCTAATGATTTATAGGAAAAACAGCTTTTGACTACTATTACTAGTCTACGCCTCCCTTTTCACCTAATTAAAAGCCTATACTTCCAGAACCTTCTATAGCTTACCTAATCAGTACCTTCAGTCCTATCTTTACCCTTACCCTCTACTTAGAAAATCTAATAATAATTAATACATAAGATAATTATTCAATAGAGGGCTATTCTCAATACCCTACCCCCTAATTTAAAGCTCTTACTTAGCCTTAATTATTAGACCTCCCCTTTTTAGTAAGCGTTTATGGCTATAACTGGTTATTTCCTTAATAAATCATAGGAGTATAGAGAAGTGCTCTTAGGGTTTAAGCCCCTATTAGGGATATATTCTGGTGAAAACCTTGCAAAAGTTATATAAACTACTATCGAGGCATATGATTTATCGGACCGAATTATGGCTATTATAGCTGATAATATATTAAATAATCATACTTTGGTCGTATCTCTCTAAGCTATATACCCTATATACTTATTTATCAGAAATCCTTATATGGCCTATATAATCTAGCTAAGCCTAAAGTAGCTACTTAGTCAGATAAAAGCTAGCCCTAAGAATGATTTAATTAACCTTATTTAGTCAGAAGATCTCTCTTATAATAAAAGGGATATAGCTAAAATACTCTAAAAAGCTCGGAATTTAGCTATCTATATTAACATAAGCCTATAATAATAAGAGACCTTCTTAGGGCTTTAAAATCAGACTAAATTACCCTTAGTACTACTTTAAGACATCTAGACTTAGTAGAATTCGACCTTTTTAATGCTATAGTGGGCTAAGCGACTTTGGATAGAGCTTACTTAGTATTACTTAATATCTAAGCTTACTAAAATAAAGCTTTCTTTAGATGAATGGCAGTAAATCGACTATTTACTATATATTATAGAGCCTTTTTACTAGTTTACCATAGTTTTATATAAAATAAAGGATATTACTATCTATACTATCTACTAAATCTATAATAAGCTGTTTGCCTATCTAGAAGCTTCGATCCGGAAGCTGTAGCGGAAAAAGGTAAATTTCATCCGATCTTTTTTTTCATTCATCCGATCTTTTTCGGCCGAAAAAGCTGATATCTTCTCTTTAGATTCCATGGAAGTAGCATATGCTTTAGGCCCTAGAAGTAGCTAAGGTTAAGCTCTCTGAGTATTATGCTTAAACTGATAGCCCTAAGCTTAGTAACCTATATACTTATAGGATAATCCTTGCCCCTTAGTATAAGCTTTACTTCTTCTAAACTGCTGATTAGTAAGATTAAGATTTTGCTACTTAATATAAGATAAGCTTAAAAGACCAGATCAAAGTCTATTAAAGCAAATCTACTAGTGATACTAGTATACCCTCTATTACCCTTTAGTAAAGTGAGCTTAAAAGCTTACTTACCCTAGAGATAGACTACCCTTTTATTTAAGATAAGTTATCTTACTATCTTTAATTAGGTATATTACCCTTTTTTATACCTTTTTTAGTACTTTTTAGTACCTTTTTACCCCTTTTTACCCTTTTTTACCCTTTTTTTAGCTAAAAGAGCTTACTAATATAATCTTTAGGCAAAACCCTACTGAATCCTCGACAATTTTAGAGAGAGAATAAGACTAAATACCTAATTCTTATATAAATTATATATAATATCTTCTCTATCCCCGCTATAGATACTAGGGTAGAAAGGCTTTTTAACTCAGTACATGATATCTACCACTATTAACATGGTCGTCTAAAGGCAAGCATAATTAAAGACCTTATGCTCTATAGTTATGCTACCTAATTTAAGATAGAAGAGACAGAGCTTGCTTTCGTCCGATCTTTAGAGATCTTTAATAAGGGTAAAAAGGATGAGATTCAGGTACAAAAGAGTGATATTAGTGAAATCAGTGATGATGATGAAGAAAGTAAGAGCGAGAGTAAGAGTAAGAGAGAGGATATGAGAGAGAGAGAGAGTAGGGGGGTGAAGAGAAAAAGAGGGGTTTCATCCGAAGAAAGTTCGGATAAAAGTGCAGATGATGGGCTTTTACCCCCATATCGCACTTCTGGTCATATACGGAAGCGCCCTGATCAGCCAATTGGCTTTCATGTAGTAGATTAGGTATTTTAGTTATTATTTATCCATTAAATTCTATCAGATTAATAAGGGTTATCGATTTCTACAGAGATAATTAACTCCTGAAATTTCAGGCAGTAGGGTTTTGCGTATAAAACCCTATCCCTTAGTAGTAAAAGGGTGTATTTTATTTATGGTAATTAATAGCTAGAATACTAAAAATACAGCATATTTTTCATAAATTATGCCTAAAAATAAGATCCACTTTCATGGGCCTTACGGGCTTTTCACGGGCCTTGTGTCCATGGACAAATCACTTTTTGTCCACCTGGACAGGCCCGCGGGCCGTCCACATGGGCATGCCCACGGGCCTGCCGAAGTCTATATCTAGCCGGTCAAGGACTCGGTTTAATACCGAATCCACAGATACTATAATAGCCTGATCAATAGTCCGAAGTCCACGCTACTATTCCTTATACGCAGCTAGCTAGATCTTAAAGATATCCATTTCGTCCCGCTAGGCGGTTCTCTCCTCTCGATAATCCTCCTTAATCGACCATATCTCCTCTTTATCTACATCGTCCGGTATATCCAGGACCGGTGCAGCCGGCATAATAGGCTATTCGATTAGGGTTCGAGGGGTCCGGCGACCTAGATCTAGGTCACAAAGGTCCCAAACGTCTAGGCTCTGCCCTAGGCGCTTTATAGCCTAAAGCCACGAAGTCCACTGGCTAGGGCCCTTCAGCTTCTCTTCTCTCCATGTTGAGACAGAACCAATCGAGTCCATGGTCAATAATATCCGAATTCGTGTGCGCGGAGGTTTTCAGGGGCTGCCGCACTTACTCAAAATCGGCCGAAACAGGTCAAATACGCCTGAATTCGGTCGGATATAGCTTCAATTTGGCAGGATCTATAGGAATCCGGGCTCATAACTGTCGGCTCACGTAAACGGACGTATTTTATCGACCAATAGGGTCCGTACTCGATCGTGTAATTGTCTGAATTATTACCCGCCCTCGAACCACGGTTCTTATGTGCGGATCCTGACTAAGGCTAGCATGACAAAGCAGATTACCTAATTTTATGATTCTCCATAGCGACACCCCGTTCAAGTATCACGTTTGCTTTTTGCCATCGAATTCTGCTTATAACTGTCCACTTTCGCTGAAATGATCGTGTAAAACACAATAAAGGCGTTTTTGGGGCAATTTATTCGTTCACTATCACCATTTTCAACAGACTTGCAAGAAAAATCGTTACTGTTACTGTAAACACGCAGCAATGCTTTAAGCCTAGGAAATACACCAACGGTCCTCAAGAATCCACGAGTTTAGTAGTTCAACAGTCTTCAGGTACGTGATCTACAGGGTTTCAAAGCTTCATGTGGAAATTCAATTCCATTTTATCTCCTCAGAACTGGGATTTGCGAAGCCTGCAGCGGGAGAAAGCCACGCCAAAGTCACCCTTGAAGTCGCGATTCGGGATAATTTGAGTGCCAATCCAAATATACCTTCACTAAATTGCATATCTGGTAGTATTTTGGATTTTGCATTGATATAAGGGTCATCTTAATCCCCAAAATATAATCCGCCGAGCCAAGACTCTTCGAGGAATGTTCGTTTACGCTTATGTCCGCATGACCCCGCAGTACGAGTACGACCTTGTGGGAACTAGTTAGATTCCATGGTCAGCAATCCTGCAGAGTCCTGCGATATACATGAGGTACTCTATAACCAGAGACCGAACAGGCTGATCGGTTCGCGGAGATCCGCTGCAGGGACCAATAATTATTCAAGAATAGATTGCAAAATCTAATGAACTAAGCTCAAATATGCTGCTTGCTAACCGTCGCGTCACCAGAGTATACTCATTATTGTTCTAATAATAAAGCCGTGGAAATATTCACCAGTACAGTATCTTTGAGAACCAGAAAAGGGGGATTGTGTGGACTAGTGTTATTCCATGTCTTCCCGAGGCTTGCTTAGTAGAGGCTCAAGGACTGATCTAGCCATGAATCAGACCCGCACGCACCCCTCAACGAGGCTGTCAGGGGCAGAATGCTATTCGCCCACGAATGGTCGGGTTCTGTCATGATCTATCCACTAGCGGATCCCGCGCGGCAGATTTCGACTCGATGCAGCACTCAGCCAAAGATTACGCGGTCTGCCGTCTTTCATGACTCAGGTCGAGCATATATGAGAGGCTTGAGCACAAATTTACTCGCTGTGGGCTTGTCACGCACCATACTATTGAATCCTACTGCCTTAACCACGCTCCACTCTTCATATCCACATCGTATACAGTTCAGCCTAGTTCAGATCAGAGACTTTATTCAAATTTAGCAAGAATGAGGTGAGAAACTAGTGCTGAGAAAGTTGGTTGCGGCCGAACTGAGAAGCTCAACGAAATTGGAGATTTCATCTTCTCCATATTATTCGAAAGAGCGTAAATAGAAAGGAATATCCCTTGGAATATTCTCCTTCCCATCCACAGCTCACCATAAATATTAATTCTACGAAGCTATCAAGTAGCCAGCAAAACCTCCATCCTTCAAAATGAAGTTCCCCGTTCTCCTGTCTGCTGTCGCTCTTGCCGGCCATGCCCGCGCCTTCTACGGCCGGATGACTGCTTCTAGTTATGAGGGTATTGGTATTGGGGTTAGTGGGATCTTCCAAATTATCACCTTGACCGACCTCAACACCGGCTCTATGTACGAGGGTGTTCTGGAAGGAGGCTTCGACGGCTGCACCAGCTTTGAGTGCAGCGTCGGGTGAGTATTCCAGCTAGGCGAGCCAAATTACTGTTCTTGTCTTGAAGAGTGAGGCTAATACAGTATGTTAGCTTCGACGAGACAACCGTCGGTGATTACAACTTCAACGCTCTCATGTGGCGTACTAGCGATGGCTGCCACAACATCGACTTCGAGGGTGCTTTCAGCGCTGGCCACGGTTACTGCTGTGGCTCGCTTCCTTGCGACTTCTCTGCTTAAGCTGGCTGCCAGTATTGAACAAAGCGCACGGTCTGTTATGGTATGATGATTGAAGAGCCGGGCTGGAGTCGTTTTGCAATGGCAGAACCCCGGTTTGATATCATCTACGGCCAAGGAGAGAGAATAGCTTAATTGGCATATAGAGAGGGATCTAGAAAACCGACTATACGGAAAAACCACGATTATCCCTCACAGCGCCACGCACAACCGTGGTCTTTCCGCTGTCCCCTCGGATTACACCAAATCGGATTTTGTACCATAGGCGACATGACTATGACTACATAACCCTTCTAATCTAATATGTTCTTTTCAGTTTAGTGTTACGAAGTACCCCATCCTTACCCCTAACCTAATAACTCCCTTTTTTTCCATCCTTCGCCTCCCTATACTCTGCAGATAAGGTATTTCTACTAGTTATTAGCCCAAATTACTAAGCTCCTAAGTGCTTTCTGTGAGCTTTATATTTAGTATAGCTTAAGCAGGGGATAATAGATTTGATAAAGGTGGTATTAATAGTAGTTTCCTAGAAATAAGAGTAATAAAAGAGAGCTATAGGATATAAAAGCAGCTGTGGGATATAAAAGCAAAGGCACTGGATAAACTTCGGCAGCCTCTCCGATGTCGCTACCTCGCGGGGCATATCGCTAAGAGAAGTACCCTGTCCTGGCCCCCAACCCAACACTTTCCATTTTCTTTTTCGCCCATCTCTGCACTTCGCAGTTGAGGCATTTTTTCCGTTGATCCGGATCATCGGGTCCGCGTCGTCAGTGTTTCGAGTCCAATTTGCACCGCCCTCTCTCACGCATCACTAGGCGTCCAGACAATGGTGGGGTTGGCCCACCCACCCATTTGGCTCATGGGCTTTGGGCGAAATTTATTACAAGGTGAGGAAGGCAAACCTTTAATGTTCCTCGTAACATTACGACCAAGTAATATATATTAAGCGATTCATCCTCTACGCATCCATATTATATGATACGTCGCCGCCTCGAACCTCGCAGCTGGCATCACAAAATAACAGCTCAACCCATACTAGGGGTAATTATAAAGCCCTGGGGGCCACCACTTTCTTTAGGTACGGAATAGACCCGGAATGGAGTGAGGAAGACCGATCGCGAAAGAAGGGCCAGATGGTGAAGATGATTTGCAAGGTTTCATACAGATAAGAAAAGACAGAAGCTAAGGTACCCATGTTTTAGTTCATGTTGATTGCCACGGCCTTTCTCAACGCCATGGTCCAGGCCTTATCCAAGGAGTGGTGGTGGTTTCCGAGCATGTAGTTGTACTGGCTGGGCCAGGAGCGTCTGTAGTTGTAGGTGAAGGGAATATACCGCCACAAGTTCTTGGAGAATAATAGGCCACCCCGTTATATTCCCCCAAGCAATCGTATAAAAAGTCCACCTCGGAGTCGTCATCTTCAAAATAGCAATAATCTTCAGCCGCATGCAAGCAATAACATGTCTCTCCACTGTATAAATTGCAAAGGGTTTCGGTTACATTATAGTCCTGGTCGATAGGACCATCCGGATTGACGCATCTAAGAGCGATAGGCGGGCAGGTGGTGGCAGATGCGACCGAAGTAAAGATCAACAAGGTAGTGAAAGACTTCATAGCTCCGGTTATTAGATTTGACTGTAAGAAGTTCAAAGTAGAGTGGATTTTCCAGATATCGTGATTTGTAAGACTAAGGCTGACAGGGATCTAGGATATATGAGAGCTTATATACCTGAGCCCGAGGTCACCTAAAGGTCTTGCATTCTACAAAAACATTCCAAAATCGAGTTGAAAGATTCATAATACCTAAACAAAAGATTATTTTAGCTCCGGCGAAGATCCGAAGGTTGATTTAAGTTGTGTTTGGCGTTACATCGACCACTAGTCAAAACCTTATTATGGCTCAAGACTAGTCTTTACATGGGAGAAAAGTTATAATCACTAATAAAGAGGGCCAGTATGATTAGTGGTGAGGAGGTAGTTTAAGGATAGTAAGGCTTATAGTAGTAATTACAGCTATATAAAAGTTCATCCCAATTTCAACTCCTCCCGCTAGGATCCAAACCTTAATTACTGCTAATCAATTAACTAAGGTTGATTTAAGTCGTTTTTAGCGTTACATCGACCGCTAGGAAAAACCTTATTATAGTTCTAGACTAATCTTTGCATAGGAGAAGATTTATTATCCCTGGGTTAGTATGATTAGTGGGGAGGAGGTAGTTTGAGGATAGCAAGGTTTATAGCAGCAATTACAGCTATACAGAAGTTCATCCCAAATTCAACTCTTCTCGCCGGGATCCAAACCTAAATTCGAAAAGTTAGCCGATTAAGTTATATACCTTAAGCCTATATAGTAAACTAATGGAACTTAAGTTAATAGTGGCTTGAACCATCGCTTGGGTTTAGGGAAAACCCAGATATCTTTCGTTGAAACATTTGAAATGAACCTAGATATCTATCATTATATCCTAATTCACTTATGTAACTGAAAATGCATCCGGCAAGGTTCTTTATTTCATTCATGACTCTCCAATGTTAAGGTGAACTTGGGACGTGAGGCGTACTGCAAGTTTGTGTAATAATACCGTATTGTATTGATTTGAATATCGTAATTTGCAAAATCCTGCGCCAAGTTAATACAGGAAGAGTCAGACCCAGCGCACATACAGACCCTCTCACCCTTCCGAATGTGCCAACAAAACTTCAATAAAGTGACCTTGTTTGTCGATGATGGCAAAAACCCTAGAGGAATTTGCTCAATTGGAGCCTCTCTGGGACAAAGCAATTCAGTACCCAGGGGATATCTCATTATGGGAAAAACACCTGCTGATGGAATGGCCGCCCCTAGACGAGATGCAAGCTAACGCCAACAAACTCCTGAAAATGCCGGTTGAAGGCTTGTTTCAAAAGGCTGGCGAGGATCCTCACTCCCTGACATACCCGGAATGTCGTCTCATTCGTGATAACTTCCGCGTTATCGGAATCCTCGACCAGGGTGATCGATTCTCTCGGCGGCGGAAGCGTCCCGACCTTTACACCAAGAGAGATCAGGCTCGAGAGGCAGTTTTGACACCAACTGAGCTGCATGCCGTTCAAGGTGTGGATGTGATATTCTTTCAAAAGCAACAAGAGGCTTTCAAGGCAAATGAATTAAAGCGACAGCAAAACCCGCCACCACACATGCCGCGAGAGTGGGTACAAAAAATCATCGATCGAACAGACGATAAGAGCTGGGGTCATGTTTTTTATCATCCTAAGAGTATGTCCGGGTGGTATACGCTCATGGAAATCTTTAAGGGTGTTTTTGAGATGTCTTTCTATTTTGAAGGGTATGAAGACATACACGATTTTAAATTCGCTCAATTCATCCCAGTTGAGGCGGAAGAGGCGGAAATAGGCCATTTGAAGCAGTAAGCTATTGTAACCTACGTCAAGCTGCATTTCTGAAATAAGAACTAGGGAGTTTCTGAGTCGTCGTGAGAGAGGCGACCTGAAACCCGGTGTTATGAAGAATGTGTTCTTCTTCATAACAGATGAAGATCGTTTATCTTGTGGCACATACGGCCCAGATCAGCTTTATGGGCATATTTTGGCGATCGATCCTGACTGGTCTCCATCAAGACCTGATGAAGATGGTTACAATGGCCAACTCAAAATTCATATAGCGGCAATATTCTACCGATTCTACGAATTCATGTTAATGGGGTATTCACTGAAGGATATTTGGCGGGACTTCCATTTTGTGAATTCTAACAAGTTATACCCAGTCTCCTGGGAGGAGGAGCCACAAGCTTGGTCTTTTACACACCTTGATCAGCCTGTATGGTCTTATAATTGAGGTCTTGAAACTACGGTATGAGATTTTCAGTCCTGCAATTTCTCGCCTTATCCTCTTTCCGTGGCCAGAGATCATCCCTGACTACATTCATCTTGACAGACTGATTGTCCTGAATATTTAATATTGCTCCGAGTCGCTATTCATACCATTGACATGCAGCGGTACTTCTAGATATAGATGCAACGCAAGAATATTGCGAGAAATAGTTCGAAATTCTTGAACGCAAATTCTTGTGTCTTTTTTTTCGGATTATTGCACGCCACCGTATTTCACTGCAATGTGATCAGAAATCTTTATGATTTTGTCGCCGCACTTTTCACCCCCGATCATCCCGCTCTCCTTTATCGCCTTGTTGCATAGGTTGATTAGTCATGTTTCATCTACAGTAGCGTTATCAGAGGACTGCATGGTGGTATTTGAGTAGCTGAACGTGTGGACACGAAGAAATAGTATTCAATAGAACTGAGATCTGAATGCTCACGATTGTTGCTAGCGAAACGAGACACTATGAGGGGAGAAATAGCGCCTGCATGAAGGCGGTAGGCAGTATGGGTAGACTGCACCTCTTAAATCTAGTGAGTTCGCCCGAATTTTGTTCAGTGGTGACTCTGGGGAGTAACTACAATCATTTAGCCCTGGAAGATTGCCGGGAGCTCTTACGTAGTCAGAATCATTATCTTGACCGCCCCCAGCACCGCTCTGCATTTTGCCTCATCTAATTTTTAAAGATTATGTCAGCTAATATCAAATGACATCATTTGGGTCCCGGGAGGCAATCTTCTCGGCTACGCTAACCCAAAATGCATGTACTGAGTCGAGAACAAGGCAGGGCTTTGGGCAGTTTCTTATGGCCCGTGAAATTCTTTATCGACTCTTCAGCTGTCACTTCTTCACTGGTCTTGCTCTGCCACCTTCACTCCCAATACTAGTGATCCTGACTGCCACAAAACCTCCCCAAAAGAACCAGCATGAAGAATGCGCAGCAGGTTTGTGATGGCGCCGATCTGCGCGCCCGGGAGATGTTCCATTATTTTCAGCCGGACAATCCAGCCCTGATGCCGACTGGCCAGCACCCGACTCGATCATGCGAAGATCCTATTACTCAAAAATCAAGTCCAAATTTGGTGTTGACGGCTCTGGCACAGTTGGCTGCCATGAAATTGGGGGTTCAGCGCACGGTCATCAGGTACGAACAATTCAAGGATATCCACCAGACGCACACCTATCTTAAAACATCTCAATCGATTTGCCCTAAGATCGCCCCCCCTTCCCCCGCGAATGAAATAGCTATATCTTTTTCATGACCCAAAGCTTGGAATTCATCATCAAGATCGTTACTTACCTTGTGATAATTCGTCCAGCCTAATAGATCGGGAAACCCTTTATGTGGTAGCAGAAGCGTCACGATCCCTGAATCTGGCAAACAATGACGAATATGATAGTGTTGGTGATGGTCTCTGGGTGGGTTGTTCGCGTGGGCCCGTTGCGGGAACTTTGTGCGAGGTATAAAACCTTCAATTCAAATGAATTGTCTCATTATGATGATTATGGCTCACATTCCTTGATTGGATGCAGGAAACCATTACATTAAACCCCTTGGACGGGAAGCACGCGTTCTTCATCGTAGAGGATCTGAAGCAGCATCCGACTTATTGCAATCTGCCCTGCGTCGCCAAAGATCCGCATTTCCGGTATTACGCCGGCACACCACTGAAAACCGGGAACGGTATCAATATTGGGAGTTTGTACGTGATTGATCCTCGACCGGATCACAATATAAGCGATCTTCACAAAGAAACACTTGGAACTATCGCAGATGCGGTGATGGAATATCTGGAGACTTCCCGTCAGTCGTTAGAGGCAAATCGCTTGACGAAGCTATTGGCTGGATTGAATACCTTTGTGCAAGGTTCGGCTGGTTCCGAAACATCGCGCGACTCAACAATCCACAGAATCAGCCCACCGAACTCTCTCAAATCATATAATTCACCGCTACCTTCGTCAACACGGCTTGCTGATGGCGGGACTACTACAACACACAAACCTTTACCACGATCAAAGACAGTAATGCGCTCAGATAACAGCGATAACAGGGCACAGCGGTCATTTCAGAGTGCTGCCAACTTGATGCGAGAAAGTCTGAACCTGGGCTCAAAGGGTGGTGTGGTCATCGTCGGCACAGGGGAAGATATCGACCAAGAATCTTCCGATGTTTCAGACGGGGGAAAAGGAGAGGAAAGTGGCCAAATTATGGGCGGTGTCGGACACCAATCATCAACCCATTAAACTCCGGGAAGAATTTGATTCATACCCAGCATCAGAAATGGAATCAAGTTTTCTACGCCGAATGATACGACATCACCCGCGAGGTGGACTCTGGTACCTGCATTATGATGGGGTAGCGGCTTCATCAGATGAAGATGGGTCAGGTTCGGGGAGCATGAAAGATATTCAGGCTGACTGTCAACCACCATTGTCAGTGCATCCTGAGTCGCTCAGATCGTTGCGTGAGAAGGATCTCCAGTCGATGAAGAGAAATTTTCCCAGCGCGACGAGAGTTATCTTCGCTCCCCTTTGGGACTCTCTCAATTCGCGATGGTTCGGTGGTGTTTTTTGTTGGAGTCGAGCTGAAACTCGAGTGTTCAGTCCACATGTCGATCTGGGTGGACTCTTTGGATTTGGCTCATCTCTAATGGTCGAGCATAGTCGTATTCGGAGCGAAGAGTCGGCCAAGCAAAAAGGTGACTTCATTAGTACTATATCGTGAGTACTGCCGGGCCTCTTATCTTTTTACTTTGCTTTGGACATTTCTGATTACAGAGCTATTAAAGACATGAATTACGAAGCCCACTGCACGGAATCTTGGCATCCACCGAGTTACTCTTTGAGCACGCACACTCCGAATTTGCTAAACGGCTTCTTGACACCATCCGTGCCTGTGGTCAAACCCTCCTCGACACATTTGACCAGATCTTGGATTTTACCAAAATCAATACATTTGAGAGGGAGCCAACGAAATCTAGCTCACCCCATCGACGCCACCCACGTGAAAGATCCCATTCATTGAATCTCGTTAAGCTGGTTGATGTCCTTGCAGTCATTGAAGAAGCCGTTGAAAGCGTCTGCTCTGGACAGGCCCTATCGAGTATCATGAATGGAGGCAGCGCCTCGAATCAACTTTGGCAATTAGATCCGAAAGATTATGCCTCGAAAGAATCAAAAACCACAGATGACGAACAAGTGGATGTGTTTCTCGATGCTGCGCCCCAGAATTGGCTCTATGTATTGGAGCCAGGTGCTCTGAGGCGTGTGGTCATGAATGTATTTGGAAACTCGTTAAAGTACACGGAGTCCGGGTCTGTTTCCCTTCATATTCAGACTCAGGTGTCAAAGAACGACCGTCCGGTCCTTTTGATGACATTTACCGACACGGGTCGGGGCATTTCAAATGACTACCTTCGTTCCAACGTTTTTACCCCGTTTTCACAAGAGAACCCAATGTCACCAGGTGCAGGGCTTGGTCTCTCACTAGTTCGAGGCATACTTCATTCGCTGGGTGGAAAGATTGATATCAAAAGTCAACTGGGCGTGGGTACTGTGGTGAGGATAATATTCCCTCTTACAGAATCTCAACAGCACCGGCTTAGTGAAACCCCATCTTCTGTTCCGGGCCCATTATCACCTTCTTTGACATCTATCGACCATGTTGCCCAAAAGCTAGAAGGGAGCAGGGCTTTCTTTTATCCCACCGAAAATTTCCATTCCAGCAGGTCCTCGTCATCTTATATGATCAAAAAATATCTAACCAACTGGTTCCGCATGGAAGTTGGAGACCAAGGCGTTCCTAATCCAGGCGGTTTGGTGGTTCTCGAGGAGCGTCATTTGGATCAACTCCCGAGTGCATATCGTCAATGCCGACTTTTGATCCTATACCATAGAAACCCTAGCCTATTGTCAACGGTGAACTCGATGAAAGAACAACGGAAAAACTCAATATGGTTGATTCTTCCGTGTGGGCCTCACCAACTAGCCAGGACATTGTTAGGCTCCCTTCAGAACTTACAGTCAAGCAGTACCCATATATCCGATAGCACAGCACAGCATGACCAGAGTGACAAAGATTTGGGCTCAAACCCAACTGATCCGCGGAGTACAACAACTCTCCTTCTACAGCATGAAGCACAGCTTCAATCAATCAGCCCCTCTCCATCGGTCACGTCTATCCCAAGTTATGAACTCACGGCCCCCGCTATTATGGAAGTTGAATTGCCAATCCACACAAGGAGAGATATCCAGGAAACTCATGTTCCCTCGCTGACTGAAGCAAATGATTGCCCTCGAGTCCTCTTGGTAGAGGACAACGCTATAAATCTCGCGCTCCTCAAAAGATTTGTTTCAAAAACACGGACGCAAGTACTGCACAGCGCTGTGAATGGTGCAGAAGCCGTTGAACTGGTTCAAAAAATGCCACAAGGGTATGATTATATTTTCATGGGTGAGTTGTCTCTTATCTGATCCCCAGCTTCTCGAATATTTCCCGACAAGTCCTGACAAGCCTACGCGCCACAGACATGTCTATGCCTGTTATGGATGGGTTTGAGGCAAGCAAAGAGATTCGGTCAATAGAAGCAAAACGACAGACTGTATCTCCTGCACATATAATTGCCCTCACTGGCCTAGGATCAGATGAACATATCTCAAATGCTTATGCGGCGGGTGTCAATGTCTTTCTCCGAAAGCCGGCTTCTCTCAAGGATATAATGACCCTGCTAGGGAAGTGAGAAAAATCTGAACACGATTTGACTTGTGAAGCATCATCGGATCAACTACTGAGACCGCTGCTCTCAGTTCTGGGTGCTAAAAGGGTAAAGGTCATTGTCAATTCCTAGCTCTGGGGATTCGGAGGAATGGCGCAATCAAAATTAGAAAGGATTCCAAACACGACAGCGATAATATATCAATTAATTATCGCTATACGCTATCAATTTTGCAGGGCAATTTGATGATCGTATTTGCGCATATTTCCAATATTCTTGCTCTTAGTAAGAAAAATAGTATCATTCGGCCTAAGAATATTGAAGACTCCCCAAATGTTCGATTTTCGAACAGCTATTACGGACGCTATAAACCGCTTGTTAAAAATGAAGAGGAGTATAGGACTTAAAGGTTGGGCTATCGACTGGTATTACATCTTGGAGTTATTTCAGAAAGTGTTGTTGAAGCGTCAGCTTAAGGACACGATTTACCTGATAGAGAAGCTCCTAGTGCACGCAACAATACTAGCTAGGGAAGATCTAGTGAACGAACTCAATTACATTATTTAAGAAATAGCAGTACCACTGATAGCCAGAGATGCGAGGGATTCCGAATGGCAGAAATGCTCATCTGCTAATGATCTAGAGGCACAGCATTGCCTCGAGTGCTGGATGGTGGGTCCGAGGATAATACTGCTTAAGTACTATCGAGTACTTTATCTAGGAGGAGGTCCAGTCATGAATGCAGCTCGCATTATGCACGTCACGTCCGCGTTTTTCCGATTAGATATTCGTACTTTGCTGCCATGTTGTCGCCAGTGTTGATTTTTAACTGCAGAGCTCGAAGATCCTTCAAACTATAATTGGCAATATCTTGGTATTTTCATTTTCTCAACAAGTTTTCCACATATCAAAGTACCTTAATTTACTTTGTTCGATTGCTCTTTTTTTTTTTGCTCTCCATTTTGCTCTTGTCTTTGCTCTTGGTTTTGCTCTTTTCTGTGCTCTTTTCTTTGCTCTTTTCTTTGCTCTTTTCTTTGCTCTTTTCTTTGCTCTTTGTACCTTCATCAGTTTCAAATATCTTTGTTTTCCTGCCGTTAACAATTGTAAATGGTTAGAATGTGACGCTTGAATAAGCCCTCTTTGTGGGATCTGGATTTTCAAGGAAGAACATACATTTTCACAAGACCGCCCTTGTTTTCTTTTTTTTCCGATGCCAGCCTCACCCCATATGTCTTTTAACATCTTCTCAGTAATGTCCCATATCATTAACGATATCAAACGAACCTGGATACATTTCCTTCCCGGTATGATCATTTGGGTATAATGTCGTTCCATCGTACACGTCGCCTTTCTGACCATGAATCTTCAAACCAAAATCCTCGACAGTCGAACCATCGGCATTCTTGGTAGAGTTGGTGTCCTTGTTCGCTGCTTTCTTTTTGATATCTTTCTTCCAGACTGCTCGGGCAACGAATAAGGGGCCATGCTCTGTAGCGATGTTTTTCTCCGTGGTGATCTTTTCCTCCCCAGCCATGTTGCTTTCTGCACTATTTTCGCTTGTATCTACTGCAGCCTTGCCATGTTTTATTGCCCACAGTAGAATCAAAATATCACAAGCAGCCTGGAGACGCTTTTGGGGGTCAGCGAGGTCATATTCTGCTGATACTTTATAAAGGATCGCGAAATTCTCCGGGGCAACTTCATGAATGCTTTTGATCCACTCGATATAGCTTTCTGGGAAACGGGCAGTGTGAATTGTCAAAGTGTGATGGATCACATGGATTACAAAGGCCTAGAGGTGTTCCATAACTACGAGTCAGTTTGAAAATCATGGGAGAACATAAACTCACATCATGATACTTTGCAGTCTTCTCTGGTACCGATGGTGATTCAAGTGCCTTGGTCAGCCAGTTTCCTTGGAGTGTGTCCACATCCTCCAAATACGCCATGTTCATCTCAGCAGCTGTCAATAACTGAGAGAAGATTTGACTGAAGACGTTGAGGTCTCTACTCTTGGCAGTGTTGAGACGTTTTGTCTATGAATACTCTGTCAGCAATGGAGAGAAATCAATGCAGAAAGAGAGCAATTTACCTCGTATCGAATAATAGGGACAGTGCCAAATCGACTCCTATCAGAGGAAACATATGGGCTTCCCTCATCAAGAGGCACTTCTATTTCAATGGCATTGTCCTTCTTTTCTGTTGGCCTCTCAAAGGTAATCTCTTCTTCACCATCAGCCGCCGGTTGCACTTCCATCTCAGTTCCTTTCGG
Source organism: Penicillium lividum (assembly GCA_028828245.1). Lineage (NCBI taxonomy): Eukaryota > Fungi > Ascomycota > Eurotiomycetes > Eurotiales > Aspergillaceae > Penicillium > Penicillium lividum. The sequence goes on from JAQJAG010000002.1 coordinate 2,583,646, forward strand.
ATTCTTCTTCACCCAGTGCTCACGTCCTTTCCTTTTTTCATTGGGTGGCCGATGTCCGGAGGTACCTGCCCGGCTAATATATACATAGCCGTCATCTTCTATGTCACACAACAATCCTCCCACGCACATGTTTCTTTTCACCTTGCCAGGGGTACTGTCAGAGAGTTAACTTAGAGGATCAACTTGTCATTTGTTTCTTCATGAATTACCTTCTATATTCATCTCTGCTATCACAGATGATTGAGAAAAGGAGAAGAATCACTTCCATAAAGCGATGGAGTAGTTGCTCGGATGTTGTCTCTTCTTGCTCCTCTTCCTTGGCGGTTGTTTCATCTAGTCGTGATAGCCCATGTTCCGCCATTTCGTTTCTGCCTTTTTGCAAGTTTTTTGTCCCGCCTGCCTGTTTGTATTCCTAATTCAACTCTGCCTGGCCCCTTGAGAGAAGGTCTCGCAGTGCTGTGAAGAAAAGACACCACGGGTTTAGTAGGAACCAGGACATATGTGTTGAAGAGAATTGAGAGAGCTCCGCATATGTAGCCACGGTGAGTTCATCCAATATCCGCCTCACAACTAATCCATGATCAGCCAAATTAACGGATAACAACTTTCATGGAATACATACTATACCGATCCTGAATCCTTTCAATCACTTCCTTTTCCAATTCCTTGAATTTGTAGGGGATCATAGCCGCCAGATCGACACCAAATAGCGGGACACAAGAGAGATCTATTAGATTCTCATAAAGCCATTGCGAGGCTGAGCGGCCTAGGTTTGCCTGCTTCTTCTTCTTCTTATTCTCTTCCTCTTCCCTCACTTGCGGCTCTGACCGATGTTTGAGAAAATGTTGATGAATATTTGCTCTTTCCATTTTATGTTCCAAGTATAACGCGCACAGAGCTTCGGGTGTTATGGGTTTATCTGGAGAATATTCGAATGCATTACCAGTAAATTTGGCATCCCGCGAAAAAAATACACTCGGGTTTTGTATTTCTGAAATGTCAGCCGTCGCCTTTCGATGAAGAAGAGCGCCTGACTGCGTAAGTATCTGTGTACCGCCTCCCTCAATAGGCTTAGTCCATGCATCCGATACACTTGTGTTCTCGCGTGCTGAATTGTAGCTTGCAACAAAAACTTCGTTCCAGCCTTCTTTAGACTGAATCTCCTTTAGTGAGCTTCTAACACTGCCACTCTGGCTAGGCGTGCGCAGATTTGGCAGATCATCATCAATGATGTTTTTCCTGGAGACTTGTTAGACAACTATAATGGATATAGGTTGACGATAGAGGGGCATGAATACCTCTGTTCGGATTGATTTTTCAATTGGAAATAATGTGCTTCTGAAAGAAATTTCGTTTTGCGATCTGGCCGAAAGGGCAAAGTGGCCTTGACCTTTTGATCCTCGTATTCCCAATTCAAGCGATGCCCCCAGTCACTATCTTGTGGTGTCTCGATATTCATGTAGTTGGTTGACACCGGTCACAGTGTAGGGTAGAAAAAGAGAATGCAGAAAAGTCTGTAGTGTATATAAGTGTGATTTTACCAGAAAATGAAATTCGTAGTGGAAGGATCGGAGTAAGAACCCGTAAAGAGTATCGTCCATAGAATGGTCGCTGATAAATAGGGCGCACACCACCTCAAGTCCGTCCGGAATCCATTCACTCTCCGACGACCACATAATACTAGCTTCCTACTCTTTTCAGCTTCGGGGCATGTTATCGCGACTCTGAATCGTGCCAATCTCCACAATGACCAATCCTAAGCGACTGGCTCCTCTGACAGCCGACACATTGGATCCAGAAACCTTCAATCCACTCATCCCCCGCGTGACGCAGCAGGCTATCGCACGAACACCAATATGGCTACCTTGGCAGGCTCGTGTTCTGCCATTGGGCATGTTTTTCCGGTCGGGGGCTACAGCTGAGCTCGACGGGAGTGAATATCCATTCGCCTCAGAATCTGCATTTGATGTGGAATCTCTCAGTTCAGCGTCGGTTCGGTTCACCACTGACGACGACAGTGGTCGTTTCCGATCTTCCGAGGCGATGAGCTCCTCGGCATCAATGGACCATCTTAGCGTTAGCGTCGGGGCGGGGGTGGATCTAGGCTTTTTGGAGGCTAGCGTCTCCGTCAATTATGACCGAAATGTGTTGCAAAATAGAGACTCTAACAAAGCGTCAGTGACAACCAGCTACCGAGCTGGCACTGTAGCGTTCTCCCGTCCACCTGAGCTATCGGAGGACGCATTTCGAATTTTGCAAAAGGAGGGTATGGAAGTGTTCAAGGCGGAATTTGGCGACTATTATGTTGGGGGCTACCGAATCGGAGGTGACACCTCGGTTCTTTTCACCACAGATGCAAGCAGGCGATCCGAGGTGGAGACAAAAAGAGTCAGCATTAGTGTTGATTCTTTGTTTGGCGACTATCATGAAGAGGACGCCACCAGTTTGTCAAGCTCGGAGGAGAATTTCGAGGTCCACATTAGCGCTTATTCGACCCTCGAACAACTGCTAATAATGGAGACCGTGCAGGCGGGAACTCCGAGATTCCAGACCGTGTTAGAACAGGGGCGTGGGATCCACCGGCGATCTCAAGACCTGAGAAATTGCGTGGCTTTGGTTCTGCAGGAACTTGGCGTGAGGAGTGGGAAACGGGTCACGCCACAACAGTGCAGTCGACTATGCGAACACGCACTTGTAGTGGAGCTGGTTTTAATGCCTGTGGAAACGCTTCGACAAGTCCGAGCATGGTCTATTCTTCAGGGTTTGTGAGGAATAATTAGTTGTTTTACTGTGGTATGGGTTTGGGTATTGAATATCACCCATGTGACGATTGGCCCCTATTCGATGGTCGGCAAAATAATACCATTTTATGTGGTGATGACTATGACTGTATTTTAAAATCTTAAGATGCGCCATTGGAACAAGATAGCAATGTTTGTCGGGTGGACCCGTCATAGTGAAGAGTAACTCCATATTAGAATTGTTATGAAATCTTAGGCCTGCCTCCTTGTATCAGGTGGTATCACCTGATGAAATTGTAGAAAACCTAGATATTTGAATTGAACCCCTTTCTCTCAGTGAGTTTCAGCTCAAAGAACTAAATCTTATACAAACTTTGGAGCTGCTTTCTGATACCTTATATCATTATGGCCTTGCTTCTCGCGCCATACAACAATGGCATGCGCCTTGGTGTGTCTTTCTCTGTATCCTTTGATGTTGACTATACTAACGGAATTGCTGTAGGTCAAGGGTGAGTGACACGAGATTTCCATTAAACATCGACTGATAGTCTAGATTCAATTCATATACCCAACAGATCTGCATTGACGATGCGGTTGTGATCGATCCGGATCGTGTTGATAACTCAGTCACTAACGATGGCTTCACCATGCGTGAGCTGCGCTACGCGATTGGTGCTCGGCGTGATGAGAATGCGGACAGTGAGAGTGAAGATGATGAAGAATACTTGCCTCAACCAGCGGCGGCCAAGTCGACGGCTTCTCCCGTTGATGATGCTTCCAATACTTCATCAACTGCAGTCATAGTTGAAAACAAGCCTGAAATGGGACCAGCACCCCCAAAGATACTGGATAGCATGAGAATTCAGCTGAATCAAGATGTTCAGACAGTCACAACACTTGTCACAGATATTGCTACGCTGGAGGCTGCTATTGAAGAGGCAACTGATACCGATAGCGATTTGATCAAAAGGAAATCCCTACTTCTTGAAAAGAAGCGAATGCGTCTGGCTCGTTTGAAGACCACCGGGAATGGTCTGAGATCAGCAGATCCCCGTAAAGCCAGACGGCAGCTAGCCCAGCGAGGACCCAGCCAAATTGTTTCCTACAATTCCCGATTTGTGAACAAGATAAGGTCAGTGCCGGGAAGGTTACTAGACATCACATTCTGATATGGGATATTAATGTAAATATCCAGTGAGATAAGCGACGATATGAACATCTCGGGTTCTCTTTCAATCAAGTATGGAAGTATTGGTGGTTCTGGCAAGGGATCCTTCGTCGACTCGGACAAGTTCAAGGAGAGCGACCTGAACTTTTTCATTAGTGTCAAGGTCGTCAATCAGAGCATCAATATCAAAGATGCCCTGGTTTTTCAGGGACTGCCTTCTGTAGACGACACAAACTTTCGCTCTGTGTTTGGAGATACTTTCATCTCGGGATTCATGGAGGGTGGTGAGTTTAATGCCCTGGTGAGCATGAAAGTTCTCAACAAAGAAAAGCGAATGGCTATCGAAGCCGAGTAAGTCCTTCTCGATCCATTTATCTGCCCCCATACTAACAATAGAAGGGCGAAAATTGCTCTCACCGTTGGTCCTACACAGATCGATGCAGAAGCCAAGGTGGGAATCTCCAAGGCCAACATCTCATCTCAAACAGAGACGACAATCCAGGTTGGCTGGTCTGGAGGAGGCCACATCAAGCCTGGTACATAGACACCTTCCACCCTCGCTTAAAACAGTTCTAATTAGTTGCAGCGGATCAGCCATGGACAATTCAAACTCTGATGGAAACTGCTGCTAGGTTTCCTGACCTGGTCGCCCGAACGCCACAGCGCACCTAGTGAGTTTTAGACTCGATTTCCGGGGTTACTGAAGATTTATGCTAACCCAAACAGTGCTATACTCACGAAGTACGAATCACTTCGTAGTTTTATGGCCCTCAAGCCTCCCGCGCTCGGTCCAATGTATTATGAGAACGCAGCAATTTACACGAACTCCTTGTTGGATGCGTACATGGATTATAAGAATGTGAATCCTTCTACTTTTCTCCTCTTGGCTGGTTCAAAAAGTCTGACGAAACTAGATTTACCGTACCCTTGGAACCCAACTTGAGAACATTCAAGCTGATACCAAGAAATTTGAGCCTTGGGCCGTCCCCCCAGTGCTTGCCACCAGCGATACTTTGGCCAAAATAGATGATGAATCCAAGTTTGCGGCGGACATCAAAGGACTCGATCTCGCTCGTCGGGCTTGTCGCTTTCAAATGATCAAAATTGTTCAGGAAGTCTCTGAAATCGAGAAAAAGCCAGACTGCGCAGCAGACGAGAAGCGAGGAGAGAAGTTCCAAAGCCCAATTGCCTTCCGCGAGCGTCTTCCTAATGTTAAAGATAAAGAAAAGATGCCACATCTCAAGATCTTTGGCCCTGAAACCGAATACCCGCAGTTACTACCACGCACCGACAATGATGGAGTTACCGAGGCTGAGTCGCTCAAGGCAGAAAGCTATAAAGCCGAACAGCCAGACGTCAGTGAGTTCCAGAGACTGGCACCTATGGTCGGCTCTCCCCAGGGTACACTGTTTTGCAATCTGGATTTCATAAAGCCGGACTTCAGCCTGCGCACAATCAGTGTTGATGTTCACGGTGGTGTAGTCTCTGGAATCTCCTTACGGTATGCCAATGGTCTACTAGCTGCCATGGGTACTGCTGGAAAGGGTCCCAAGGTGTCTCTGGTGTTGCATCCTGAGGATGGCGAGAAAATCATTGCATGCTCAATTGAAACCGGCTCTGTCAAGGGTGAATCCAAGGCATTAACACGAGTGACTGCCGTTCGACTCTATACAAACCGGGGTCCTGATTTGCTGGGAAATGCCGAGGACTGGAAGCCTCCTGTTAAAGGAGAGGGTATTCGGGGGGGTATTCAATTCGAAAATCTTACCCTGACCCATTTTGACCCCCTTCTTGTCAATGCCCATCTGAAGGGCTTCTGGGGCTACGGCTTGACGACATCACACATCCAACCTCAAAGTGGTATATATCGGCTGGCGCCTATTTGGGGTAGCAAAGAGGTGAGTCCCATCGTCTTTATCGAGTTGATTGTTGTATACATACTGACAGCTTGCATTCATATAGACCATTACTGCCACCATTGGCGATCCAGTGGACGACAACGTTGATTCGTCCACGATCATTACCGAGGCCGAAGGGCTCGTGTTCAAGGCACGGGAGAGATTTGGCTGGCAAGGCGGGGCCCCTGGCCGTAAAGCTTTGTTTGAGCACACGTTTGAAAAGCCAATGCCTATTGTTCCAACAGTAATCTACGGGTTCCGCTGGATTGATGTCGATGGAAGGGATTCGCCCCGCGTTTCTCTTGCCCTGCAATCCGTGTCAGAAACAGGTTTGACTTTGTCAGCCAAGTCATTCCTCCATAACACAATTGACCTTCAAGCCAACGCCATGATACTACCAAATGGCAAGATCCCCTTTCAACACGGAGAAGTCGATGCTAGTGACAATCCGGGTGGACGTATCTCCAAACAAAACGCTACGATTCCGGTCGTCTTTTCCACACCCTTTAAATCCCCACCAAAGGTCGCGGTTTGGTTTACAGAGATCACGCAGCCGCGGGGTGCACGCTCTCTCAAAACTTATATAAGCGATATCTCAGAAACCGGGATGCTTGTGCATATTGATACCTGGGATATTCGAGAATTTGACTCTGCTCGCGCCGCCTGGCTTGCCTGGCCATCTGAGTTTGATGGCAAGACCATTCGCTCCGATAGCAACATTTTCCAGTTGAATCAAGCACCGTTCGAGAGTAATTGGTATAATGGAAGCTTCAGCAAGGATCCAAAGGTTTTTACCGCAATAGATCATATTGATTTCCCGGAGCATCCAACTGCTTACTTGCGAATGAATGCAATGCATGAAGGGGCAACCAAGGATAAACTGAGATGGCATGCAGGAACATGGGATGACACGCCAATGCGCTCAATCGGAATACGCTGGATTGCTATTGAGTGATGGCAGGCCTGCTAATGATTCCAATATATTAAAACTTTTTAATTGAGTGCTAAAATTGATATCGTTTTGATTCTAGTAATGACTATCCATAATAGAGCTCTCTGACTAAGAATTTCTAACACAGTATAGTTATAGCCGAGAAGATTGCCTTCCCAAAGATGTCAAGAACCGCTTCCTGTCTGTCAGTATAGACGGATCTAAGTTTCAAGGAGCAAAAAAAGATAGAATGGGGCGAGCCGGGATTGAACCGGCGACCTCACGATTGACTATTGTCAAGACTGCAGTGAACTTCAGTCGTGCGCTCTCCCAACTGAGCTATCACCCCTTGATTATGTAAACAAAATTGTCGTTTTTGCGTGCAATGCATCGCGGACTTGGAACACGATCTTTTCAATCGTGCAAAAAGACTATATAGAATATAACCTCAGTCAGTTTTATAGCATGTTGAGAATTGGTACGACTCTGCTTTATGTAAAAAAAATTTTATGATATGTGAACCAAAAAAAGAGATATGGGGCGAGCCGGGATTGAACCGGCGACCTCACGATTGACTAATGTCAAGACTGCAGTGAACTTCAGTCGTGCGCTCTCCCAACTGAGCTATCACCCCCGTGATATAAAATTGGCGGAGATTTTGCCATCAAGATCTGTGGCAAGTGTATTTGTAATTAATTCCTCACATCGTTAGCAATTTTGACATTCATTGAATTGGGCAATTTACGTACAGTTCAATAGCAGCTAGTCTACCTTGACTCAGACTGGTCTCTTGCACCCTATGGGCATAATGATAGTGCTCTATTACATACTAGTATGTACCACTATGAGCACGCCAAGGCGTAAAATGTTCAAGTTTGTGTAGTTGCATGCTTATTGTCAATATATGTATATTCGGATTCCTCCTGCTTATGCCCACAGAAGCTACTTAAGGGATTTTTTTGCGAATCCTTTGTCAATAGATGCAAAGAATATGGCTCCCACCGCACCCACTCCATAATTTGTAATGATAGCCTGTCCCCTATCAGACTTTAGATATTCGGTAACCTTAATAATTTCTCTATTTGCGCGGGAACTCACCACTGGTGTATGAAAACATTAGCAAGAATTTATTAGTGGACGAAAAGAATCTGTGGGCTCAAAGAAAACAGCCCAATTGGTCATGGTATGTCGACTGACTTGCTTTAGGAGGGTTGAGCGCCTCATGAGGAGGTACGCACGGGAGGAAGTCGCAAAAGGAAACCGCATCTGCTGCATGTGGGTTATACGTTGGTTTGATGTATCATTTCAAGGAGTTGGACTTTCCCTACTACGGACGACGATGGCATCGGCGCCAGATTTCACGTTCTCTGCGCATTGTTGCTGGACCATCATTTTTACAGGGACTGGCTCGAGGCGATTTGGATCAAAGCCTCTTCGATAAATTTTGCTTGTCTAAAGTTTGCTGGATCATGCTACGAGCCTACTAGTGTATTTGAGGAAAGCCACTGGGTATTTCGAGAATGGTTGCAAATCTACTCGATTGATATTGGGGATCCTCTCATCGACAGGTAGTCTCTGGCCAAAGCCCCCGATAGTCCCGTCCCACTTGAATGAAATGAGAGTCATGTTTGATAAACTCCTTTTTTCCTTATTGATCGTACCTGCGCCTCCATTTGCGTTGCAATCTAGCCGTTAGTTGAAGTCATATTGTGCGGGGAAGTTTCCTTGACTTAGCCAATCCTTAGAATTACCTTGCCTTCTCCAAATACCTCTGATGGCATGGAATAAACATCTCCATGTTGTTGAATGGTTTATCCACGACGGTCATTTCGAAATTAGAGGTCGTGCGTTTGAAGAAAGGTGGATTGTTATGAAATCGGAGGTGCTTCCTGTTGCAATGATCTTACGTTCCTTTGCGGGGTCAGGAATGATGTGCTTGCCCCTAGTAGTTAAATAACAGTTACTACCTGGGGCCTTGCGCTCCGGATGTTAAAATGAATTTTCTCACACGCATAACGTCAAGTATACTGAAGTACTAGATTGGCAGTAGAGGTGGTGATTGTATAGCACAAAATATTGTGCTTTACAGATCTAACCACATGCACCCAGTTTACTTACACCGAAAGCCTGTGAGGTACGCGGCCTTTAATGATTATACAGGATGCATACTATAACCAACTATGAATTCTTCATATGGAAACCTGAGTATAGCCTGTAGTCTCATAGTGAGCCGCATATCCGATCCAAGGAAGAATCAGGAATGTATTTTAGACAAGTTCTTTACTGGCACAGCCCGTATTTTCCCTTTGATCCCGGATAGGGTAATTCGCAGGAATGCAACCCTGGTTTATTCCTCAAGCACCCGAATCACAATCGCTCGTGTCAAAGCAAGAAAAAGTTAGTAAATTCGGTGGCGACCGGGTCAATTATCACGTGATGTCACGTGTACCCCGGGCCGCAAAGTCGAAGAAAAAGTCGTCGACCCGCAGCCCCGACCTTATCTCGTCCACTTGTTGTCGATTCAGCCTACCTTCCATTACCTGGCCCGCATTGCCATCCACTCGTCGATTTTCCGACCTTTCAATATCCATTAACGGCTTCATATATTTCCATCACACTTGAGACGCTATCTGCCACTCCCGGGTGATCGCGTCACTTTCCCGACCTTCCGACTCGTCATCCCCTTCAACGACCCTCCTCACTTTTACACATAATGGATCACACTCGGGATCCCTGCCCCTGGGTCGCCTTGAGCGATTTCGGTGGTGCTTTCTGCATGGGTGTACGTCATGACCGACGCGTTGTGTCAATTGTGTTGAGTTCGGATAACTGACCGATGTTTACAGGCTATTGGTGGTGCTGTCTGGCACGGTGTTAAGGGTTTCCGTAACAGCCCCTACGGTGAGCGCCGGATAGGTGCACTTACTGCCATTAAGGCCCGCGCGCCCGTGCTCGGTGGAAACTTCGGTGTTTGGGTATGGATTACTCTTGACAAGGAGTTGGGAATTCAAGCTTGTACTAACAGTCTAATAGGGTGGCTTGTTCTCAACATTTGACTGCGCAATTAAGGGTATTCGAAAGAAGGTATGTCTACTGCTGGAGCTTACCAAGGAGCATATTATTGACGTTATCGGAAATTTTAGGAGGATCCCTGGAACGCTATCACTGCTGGTTTCTTCACCGGTGGTGCCCTCGCCGTCCGTGGTGGTGTCAAGGCCGCCCGTAACTCTGCCATCATGTGTGCCGTTTTCCTCGCGGTTATCGAGGGTGTCGGAATTGGTTTCCAGCGAATGATGGCCGACAACACAAAGCTTGAGGTATGTTAGGCACCCTAAACGTATCGTGACTTACATTAGTATTTGAACTGTTCGCTAATTTGGGATCTGATTTTAGCTCCCTCCCCCTCCTCCCTCTGAGCAGAAGGCTCTCGCTTAAACCCCCACTGTCACCAATACGATCGATTCATTCTCCCCAGTGGCCAATGGCCCCTTCTCTTCTTCAATATCTGTCTTCATAACATCCCCACATTGAGTCTCTCTTCTCAGGTGTTCGGTTCTGCTTATCATTATTAAACGACATGGCATAGAGTGCTTGTTTTCGTTGTTCTTTACGCTCTTCATACCGCCTTCTCTGGTTCGTGTTTTGGAGCAATGTGTTTTCGTGGACGGCGGGTTTATCCATATGGCTGGTTCAGAAGACCGGCGCATGTGTTCTTTTTATGGCCGGGTGGCCTACTCAAAAGAATTTCTCTGCTCATCTGATGAAAAAAGCGGTTCGGAGACGTGACCGTGGTGGATTCTTGTACATTAACGCATCGCTAACAGGCATAATACACATTTTATTTGCACATATTGACTCCAGATTCGATATTTTTATTTGCAATTAATTGCCAACAAAAAATAAGAGCTCGAGAGCTCAAAGAGGTCATAGGATTTGCTTATCTTTCCAGGCTAGCGGACTTTTGCCCGTTTTCCCGCTTTATCCGCTCTCTTTCCCCTCACGAATTCCTTGACACTTCGAAATCACTTTCGCCTCCAGCTACAGCAATGCTAGAAACCCCAGCTACTTTCAAACCCGCATTGATTCTCCACGGAGGTGCGGGTAATCTCAAACGTGCTACTCTTCCGCCGGAACTTTACGCCGCCTATCACGCCTCACTACAGTCTTATCTCCGCTCTACCAATGCGCTCCTCGCCCAGGGCGCCTCGGCCCTCGACGCCGCAGTACATGCTGTATCCCTCATGGAAGATGACGAGCTCTTTAATTGCGGACGGGGCAGCGTTTTCACGACAGATGGTACAATTGAGATGGAGGCCTCTGTGATGGTGACATCGGTACAAGGCTCCACCGCCGACCTGGAAGGCACAATAAAGCGCGGTGCAGGCGTGATGGGCGTGAAGAATATCCGTCACCCTATTCGTCTTGCGCGCGAGTCTCTTCTACGCACCGGATATCATGTAGACGGCAAGCGGAGCAATGACGGCGGTTGTCTGCATTCTCAACTGCATGGTCCCCACGTGGAGGCATTGGCTCGCGAATGGGGGCTGGAGTCGAAGCCTGATGAATGGTTCTGGACAAAGCGTCGCTGGGACGAACATCAGCGGGGTTTGAAGGGGGAGGCGGAACCTCTTTCATTGAGTCAAGGGACTGTCGGTTGTGTCTGTCTCGATCAATGGGGTAATCTGGCTGTTGCCACCAGTACTGGTGGAATGACGAATAAACTTCCCGGTCGAATCGGGGACACCCCGACTCTTGGTGCAGGCTTTTGGGCTGAATCGTGGGATGAGGTTGTCTCAAGCGTCAACCCGGCAGTGTCGGCGCCTTCTTCTCCATCGCTTGGAGATTGCTTCCAGGAAGCAAAAGGCTGGTTGGCGGACTGTTTACCTCCGTTCCTTAGGGAAGCCCGTTCTCCTGTTTACACGTCCCTTTCGGGTGGCTCGCAAATAGATCAGACAGGCTTTGCCTCGGAGAAGCAGGCCTTATGTTATGAAGAACCGTATTCTCAAGAGTTCAAGAAGCGCGCAATGGCAATATCGGGCACCGGAAATGGTGACTCGTTTCTTCGTGTTGCAGCTGCTCATACAGCAGCTGCAATGCTACGTTTTTCGGCACCCGGTCTTACTCTCGCCGATGCTGTCACTGCAGTAGCTGGTCCTGGCGGTGAGCTGCAACGCTCTGCTGGTCAGCGATGGAACATTACTGGCGAGGGCGAGGGTGGAATTATCGGCATCGAAGCTGATTCCGCACCTCCTGCCCGTGGGAAAGTGCGCCGAGGGAAGGTCGTCTCCGACTTCAATTCTGGTGGGATGTGGCGTGCATGGGTTGAGGAGGACAGCACTGGAAGAGATATTGAGAGGATTATGGTTTTTCGAGAGGAATACCGGTAGACTAGAGACTGTTTTTAAAGGATACAGGAGGTTTTGATTTGAGTTTGACCTCAGCAAGATACCTCGTTAGAATAAACGTTGATGACCACAATTTCTTACCCGAAGCTCTATTCGAATGTTGAAATTAAGTTCATATTATATACACAACACATGCACCGAGCAATATATTCAACTGTGGGAGTAACGAGCCTAGAATTCAAGAACCTGCCCAGTGTTCAATCAATTGGTTAACAAGCCAGGTATCTTCTGCAAGCTAAATTGGTTTAATGACATCAACGATAATCCTGTTTCTACACTGTGCGTGTCATTCCAGTTCGATCGGTGTATTTGTGTCCATTTATTCTCCGCCTTCCTTTTATATCTCCCAATAGAATGCTGGGTGAAACTAGTGGGGCTGGTAAAATGGCAAATCAAGACACTTATGAATCAATATATGCACCCCTTGCATTTGACTATTGTTTCGGTGTAACCTCGATCATCAGCGACCAGCCAAGTTATTTTCGGAGGATTTTATTTAAGACTCTCCTACAGTAGACCTCGAAGTCTTCCCATTCTTCCCTTGCTAGATACTCACCAATCGTTGTCGTCACCGCGTCCTCTTTGAGCCTTATCTTCTCTCCACAATTTGCATTTAAAAAATGATGCTCTACAAATTTCTAGCCTTTACTCTGCTCTCCTGCACTGCCAATGCTGCGGGAGCGGCTAAGGTAAGCATTCGCTTTTGATATAGCATCTGACAGATAGAGGACTAATCCACACCATCATATTATAGCCTCCGGCCACTCTCTACTCTAAAGAGCCATGCACAGGGAAGGAGATAAAAATCAAGGCAGATAACACCTGCGTTCTGCTTCCCCTCGAACTGTAAGCACAGCTACGTAATGCCGGATCTTGAAGAACGCTAATGTTCCACAGGAGAAAAAACATCAACGGCGCTAAGGTCCCGGAAGATGTTGTTTGCGACTATTACACGTGAGTTACCTTTGGCCCTTCATGGAACTTAACAACCATACTGATGCTTCTGTGTAGTGATGAGAAATGCCAGGAGCCACTTTGGATTGGGATGGAGGATGGTGATTATTGCAACTTCAGTGGACCTGAGCTGGAGATCCAGAATAAGACAGTGAGCGTACACTGCTATGATGGCACAGACTATGAAGAACTGTGAATTGTCACCTGAAGCATGTTTGTGCTTGCCTTCAGAGTTGCTGGCCTATGTGGGTAACTAACTACCTTTTGAGGATTGATGAACAACCGTCGTTCTCAATCAAGTCAGAATGCAATATATACAAATACATACTAAATTAGAGTACTTCGGAAGCATGACACTCGACTAATAGCCAAAGCACTTGACCAAAACTGATCAATGGTAGTGTTGGACGTGTTGACATGAGACTGTATTTCTGCCTCTAAATGATGCTGCTGCTTTGACCCGAGAGGCAACTAACAATTCTTTTGTCAAAGTTGCCCTTCATAAGGTTTAACCTCTCGAAATGATTGATTATTGAATATAATCATGACTTACAAAAAGAAACTCCGATAGGGGGAATCGAACCCCCGGCTGTCGTGTGAGAGACGACGATGTTAGCCACTACACCATATCGGATTTTGGATATCAGTGGTAGCAATTTTACGCTACATAAACTAGTTTTAAGCCTCAACGGCCTTGGTCCACAATATGTGCGTGGCTGTAGATACTAGCCACAGCATCCTCTGTTCATTCCCCCTACAGTAACCCTCGTGAGTTACAGCTTCAGCTGAGGTTTTCCCCTATTAATCCCGATCACTGAGCTCCTGAGCTTCGCTACCATCCCTTTTTTTACTTTCTCCTCCAGGCTCTTACTTCTACCCTGTCCATTTTTTCCCTGGTATTTGACTGGATTTGTTAAGGAATATATATTTATAGTGGTGTTTCATAAGTATTTGACCTTAGGTATTCCAGGACCCACTTCTATTAAATGATTACCGGCAGAAACTGCGGCAATTCATTTTAATCAAGTGACTGCTATAATTTGGCCGAAGAATAAAAGTACAAATCCTGTTGACGCTTTTGGGTACTCTACTATCTAATAAAAAGTGCTTGAATGTACTGGAATGGTGCGCTGTCTATAAAGTGGTCCAGCCATAAAGTGGGTCTTTAAGTACCTGAGGTCAAATACTTGTGAAACACCACTGTACCGCAACCTAGTGAGGTAGCGAATCACGTTGACATCGGTAATCATGATGTAATGAATTGAAAAAAAAAGTAAAGAAAAGAAAGCTGCTGGCCGGGTTCGAAAGCACGATCTTCTCAAAGAAGAATTGACAAAAAAAAGTTGGCGGACGATTTGTTTTTGTTGACTCTGTCACTCATCCAACTGAGCGACGGACCTAAGGTCACCCGATATCTCATGAATTAGATATATATAGATTCAGAAGCCCCTGCACTATAAGTCATTCCATAGCAAACGTACTAGCATAGGTAAACACCTACGACGGTAGTAGACCACGATTGTCCCTCACAGTACCATGTATAACTATGGTCTTTCCATTGTTATATCTTTATTTTCTGAATATTCTCTATTAGCCTGTGTCATAAAAATTATTTTTGCGCACCTTTACCTTAAAGTAGAATAGCCATAGCTAGGATCTGATTTAGTCAATCTATCGAGACTTTTTTGATCTAATAACATGATACAAAATTCAGGCGACCTGTTACGAGAAGCCGAAGTTACTGAAAGCTTATTGAGCTTGAAAGGCGTTTTCAAGTCAGTGAATATGAGTTGTAAGATCAGAGGGTCGAAAGCCCCACGAGATTGCCCTAGATCGCACCCGAAACAATCATGCGGTATCTATGTATGAGTGCTAAGCGAGGACATATAGAGGAAGCAGAGGAGCACTGAGCTAGAATTCCTTAAGATTTAGTCTTGATAATAACAGCACTGTATTCCTTACCTCGAATTGACTATCTACCTGCCTGACCATATCTTACCACAACAATAGTACTATAGATCATAGACAGCCTACTTTAAGGAAGTCGTCCTTACCGTCGCCGTTAGAAAAGAATACCTTACATATCAGAGATTGCAAATCTCTCCAATTAGGGGCTTGATGGATTTTCGTTTTGTCGCAAATTGGCAAGTCCTGCAAATGAGCTAAGCCCTTCGGACCCTTCATAGCGAGAACTAAATGTTATAATTATACGGATATATACTTTCTTCGTAGGGGAATTATAAATAAATCAAAGCCGAGGAAATAACGAACCAAATTGCAGTGGCCTCCAACGGGATGGACAATGCCAGCCCAAAGCCCCACTATCGTAGCCTATGTTCATGGAATTGTTTCCAAATCCTACTGTTCTGAGCCAGACTGGCGTTACGCTGATAATTACGAGGATATCCGAGTGATAGGGATCAATGACCCCGAAAAAGGAAATTTTCATCTTGCCTTGTACCTCATCCGGGCCAAATTGTACATTTTGGCCACCCTCGGTATAGGAAATCCGATACGGAAAGCCGGCGGCATATCCATTTAGAGTAAGATTTGCGGTTCGGCTATCGAATTGTCATGTCCAGTTCCAACCAGCATTGTTAGACCAGTCGCGATCAACTAACGATATGGAATTATGCTTGGTTTCAATGGCAGTATTGCACGATTCTAAATCCATTTCGAACTTATCCAGCATCTTGTCTGCGTTCTTAATAGATCCTGTCATTTTGTATGGAGTCTCCTTGGTGTCGGGCGATAAGGTCAAGTTGAATATGTCACTGACGGAATCGCAGGGCGAGTCACTCTGAGTCGTGGAACTCTTCGCATAGATCACCCAACTGTAAGGAGTTAGACATGGAGCTTCCTGTGAGTTACAATTTGTGTATCACTTACGGGGCAGACTCTAGATACCATCGAAGGGCTGATGAGGAGCATGGAGACGTATCGGAGATACTTGAAGGTGATGAAAAGCTTGTACCAGAGTTCCAGAGAGTCAAAAGCGCATTCACTGGATTCGAGCCAACGTTGTTAGCGAAGAAAGATTGGAATTCAGCAGTGAATGTTTCACCTTTAAGATTTGAGCATACTGATGTGTTGGTGATTGACCCGATCTCCGGTGTGAACTCTATCTTTGTTGTGGCATTGTAACATCTATAGACCTTTAGTAACGGTGAGACATTACAATGAACTTGGACATACTATCCAACCCAAAGGTAGATATCACTGAGACCTGTCACATTGCTTGGTCGGAATGGAAGAGGTGCATTGTACGTCGGACTTGCCTCCGCGGAGATAATTAGGATAAAGAAGCAACAAGCAAGGAACAGCAGAACTCGTCTCCTTGTGCTATGTCGAAGAAGAAAAGCGGGTATGGACACGAAATCTTTTCCCAGGTCAGATATGAAAGGAAAAAAAAAACAGGATGATAAATGCATTTAGAATGAAAGCTGCTGGTGACAGTGCCAAACCGCTACGAGTAATCAAGGCCAAATCAACCGGAGATGACGGTCACCTTAGACCCTTGATAGCCCTGTGAGACTAGTAGGCCTGGTGCCTGCAGGGACGATGTGACCCTGACTAAATTGGTTCCTCCGCTAAACCAACCCCGCGTCAGTCTATTTGCCCTATTTATCCCGTATCATTCTCGGATATAATTATCCCACACATCGAGGGCAACTTCTCCACGTACCCACTAGATTCCTCTTGTACACCCTAACCTATATGCAGGAACATACCCATGGCTCCGAATTCAGTGCCGACCTATAATATCAAAATTTCAAGTGTTCGGTTTCGCTACGCATTTTTTAGATCTATGTATACGTTCGATACTATACTCGTGCAGTACACCATAGCTGAAAGGGTTGGTCCTGTAGTAGGTACTGGAGTAGATACTGGAGTAGGTACACTTGAGGCTACCTGGGTAGGCTATAGGGAGCATGGTTTAGTCAATTAACTCGAAGCCATGGGTATGTATAAGTATGTTCCTGATCTGGTTAGACAGGGTGTATAAGAGTAATTTAGGGGGGTACGTCGAGCAATTCCCACATCGAGGCGTATACCCAGGGGTAGCAATGACATTAGTCCTCATTAGACGTATAAAATCGCTATACGGAAAAACCATGATAATTCCTCTGAAGACCACGTATAATCGTGGTATTTCCTCTGTCCCTCTAGATTGCACGATATCAATTTCGATAAAGGTTCGCGAGATTCACGCTATATCAAATGTGAGTCATTGCCATGTCCTTATGTTTCACATGCTATCTATTTATCTTTTGATGGATATCAGCATCATATACTTAAGTCAATATATATTGAAAAAATTAGCTTTACATAATCAAGGGGTGATAGCTCAGTTGGGAGAGCGCACGACTGAAGTTCACTACAGTCTGACAATAGTCAATCGTGAGGTCGCCGGTTCAATCCCGGCTCGCCCCATTAAACTTTTGCTTTTGATTTTTGATTGGAATTTTTACATTTTGCGATCAGAAACTTTAACCAAAGCATACTAATATAAGCAGTCCGCGGTCTAACTATGTATGGCGACAGGAAATCCTCTAATAATCGAGACTCAGAAGGATGACTAGAATGCTTTTAGGGTATTATAACAAAAGTGTGAACCTTTTCTCACAACCAAGGGGTGATAGCTCAGTTGGGAGAGCGCACGACTGAAGTTCACTGCAGTCTGACAATAGTCAATCGTGAGGTCGCCGGTTCAATCCCGGCTCGCCCCATTTTCTTTTTGTTTTTCTTGACTTCTCCTTTCTCCGTTCTACGCGAGGGCACAGAAATAGAGGAAGGGAATCGAATGCACATAGGATAGTAGATGAATGAAAAAGGAAGAAAGTGGGGACAACCCCTATACAGCGAAGGAAGGGAGGGATCTTCAACCAACACCCTTCTTCTCTTTTTCTTCTCTATATGCCTTTCTCCAACATGCCCTAATTTCTTCGCGATGCTTGTGCTCATCAAATAAACTCCCTCAAAAGTGTCAACAAGGTGATTGATTTTTTTTTCACATTTCCATCACCTCATGCATTGAAAGACAATATTGACACGTTCGCCTACCTTGAGGGGGCAATTTTTTCGTGAGTATTGACTGGGCCACCTTGAGGTGGTAAACACGACAGCGCACAAATCAACGTTGCTTCGGATTGATTCGATCGATGGCTATTCTCACCCCATTTCAAAGAATCTTCTGATACCATAGGATCAACGTTTTTCAATCAAATGCCCTGGCACTGTCGGAGGCTGCGGCCTGCAATTGAAAAGTATTGCCATATGCGGATCTCGCTAGAGTTGTGAAAATGATGATAAGAAGCTCTCATCTCTTCAGTCCATCGACGAAAGGTTGGGTTATCAGAGAACCAGAGCTCGCGAACGATTCTCGGGAGAGTTCCGGCTTTTGATTCTGGCTTCGTGCTGGAATCGTTGCCACAGAGGGGAGGCAATGTTGAGGCGTCTCCCCGCCCATGTTTGACATGGATCAGTAGGCAAAATTTCGACGAATATTTCCCAACAGAGCAGGGTTTGGAAGGCACAGCAAAGCCACTTCTCTAATAGGTTTAAGATGAGCCAAAAACTTATCCGCACATCCTTGCTAGGGGTCTGTTTCCCTGCCAGCCGGAGCGGTGAAATATGGCAAGCTCAACAAAGATCGAATTTGTATTCTCGGTTGCGTCCCATACATGATAGTATAGCGAATGATATCTTCTTCGATGGGGCACATTGTTATGGTCCCTTGCCCTCACAGAGAACCGGGGCTTGACCGATGTATAGCCATGAGCTGTACATCAGATGTGAAAGTAGACGCCATCATTGTTAAGACTCTCGGTATCATCACCTATTGCTATCAGGTCGTTCATGTGAGAAGATCCATTTGGAAGGGTTGAATTAAAGCTGGGTTCAATGCAGCCAAAAGTTTGTTTTTTTCGCTTTCTGCCCGATCTCGGACTCAAACAACTTTTTATAACGAGCGCTGTGATCATTCATAGTGACTTTCATGACACGATCAAGAGTGGACAGATAATCGACCGTTCCAAGCACAGGTGGCTTGGGTGAATTCTTTTCAAGTCCCTTGAAAGACGGTCCATGTTCATGGATCTGGAAGCTAATTATTGGACAACACTTGGAAATATTGTTCTGCGTGGCCAGCGATTCAACGTGCTTTTTTAATCTTTCTGGTCGACCCTTGGATAGAACAGGAAGTCCCCCTCTCTCTTTTCGAAGCCTCATCATACAGGGCCGAGTTTTCTAGCTCCGTAAGAATTCCATGACCATCTGAAATATGATGCTTATGTTTAACAAGTGAACCTTTAACCAAGTCGTCGACACTGAATCTAGAGACATAGACATGTATTCCTTTACTTCCCCAGGACATGACCAAGAAAAGAGCTGACGAAGTCTGAGACTGGGGAATGTTCCCTCTTCAACTCAAACTGCGGCCCAACGATCTCTTCTCCCGATCTCTAATCAAAGCTCTGTTCTAACTATTAAATCATTATTGCGTCATCTGCATTGTCAAGTAAGCTCAGACCCAGTAAGGCCTGAAGATGTTAAAGGGATCCTTGGTTGTGATCTTAGCAAAAAGGTAAGACCATTCATATCGAATTCAGGCTGATAGTCGGATGTTGTATCCATAATTCATTTTCGCTCGCCAGACACATATTGCTCTAGATCTCTTTTCTTCTTCTGATTCGGCGCTCCTTTGTTTCGCGAGCTTTGGCTGCACCCAGGGAATGAAGATATCAGTACAGCATTGTTGTCCCAAGCTTGACCATTCTGAGCTCAGCAATGTCATTTCTCCAGAAGTTTCCCGTACGGCTGCACATAGAGTTAATACCGTTGACAAGCCATGGTACAATTTGTATTCTAACTCGGGCGACTTTTTGCGTTTCGTAACGATTGTGAATGGGCAAAGAGTTTGAATTGACGTTGAAGTCAAAGACCTTGATAAAGTAATGAAAAGAAGTAAGGAAGTTGCAAGGATGTTTCCGCCGGAGGCCTGGAATATCAGTGCGAAATGCACCAATCACTCTCGTCGCTTCTATAATCGATACTTCGGACCCTGTCGCTTTCTCCTCTAAAGACTGAATCTTAGGAAAGCTCGTTAGGGTAATCAGTCGTGGCAAATGAACAGGGCGCAGAGGGATACACAAACTCGGCTGATGCTCACTGAGAGACCATATTTAAATCAACTCTAGATTTTTAAAAATATGTATATAGCTTAAAAGGTTGTGGACAGCTTGAACATGTATGAAAATTCCAGGGATAGAACCTGGGATTCCAATAGTGATACTTCATATAATCAAAGCATGGAACTAAATTTATATTACAGGGGTGATAGCTCAGTTGGGAGAGCGCACGACTGAAGTTCACTACAGTCTGACATTAGTCAATCGTGAGGTCGCCGGTTCAATCCCGGCTCGCCCCATTCTCTTTTTCTTTTTGTCCAATACAACTTATAACCCTAATTTAAGCATGAACAATGTTCCCCAATTTTTATTTAATCATTCGTAATTTTTTGGGGCCGATATCCTGTTGTTCCCGAGCTTACTTTACTTATCCATGTTTTCTAAGGCCACCATGTATAATAGGGGTTGGTCGAAAGACGTCGGTTCACTTTGTGTTGATTCCATAAAGGATGTAAGGAGCTTTAAGCGGACTGCATGAAAGAAGAAATTCGAGGTTGTCTGGCTTCTACTGTAAGTGCTTGACAATGAATTGTCATCGTTGTTCCTAACAAACATGTCGAAGCTCTATTGCATGGTACGGTACCACCTTTCCGAACTCGAATGCTCACCCGATATTGTTAGAGCTTTCTTCATTAGTTTTATACCCGCAGAATACCTATACTAGGAGATAGAGACATAGTTATTGGATTGTGAAAAGCAAAGCTGATATTTTCGAATTGGCTGGTCTTTCGTTTATGAGTACTCTGCGAGCAGGGCCAAGACTCAAAATCGAGTACCTACGGGAAATTTTCAAAGGCGACTATGTATGACATATCGAAAAAATTCGGAAGCGAAAATGGCTGAGATACCATTCACGTAACCAGTCACGTAGATTTAATAACCTATTGATGGAGCAATTATTAGCCGTACCTATTTTAAGGTTGTGTGGCTGTGATGTGAAGATAAAACTTGGGCAAAAACTTGTATTGTCTCCATATTCGCTGGTGTATATTGAAACAACAGCGCTGTAATATTTGTTTTAACCAGTAGCTCTAGCCATGAGATGCTCATAAACTCCATCTTGTGCTAAGTTTGGTGAGTCATGAGTGGGGATGGCTCATGATCAGGCGGAGGACTTTGAGCAGTGATCCACCAAGAATACAACAAGCATTCTTGGATATAGGCAGTACTTGAGATACCGAGAAGAAAAATACCCTATTTATTACACATAGTCAGATTCTACTTACGACGTCCATCATTGATAACGGGTGTGTACTAGTTACCACCGCGGTTACAATTCAGGATCATCTTTTCAAATTGATGTCAACATTGAAAGTTCGGCCTTTTTATCCTCCGTTTTGTGACCCAACAACCACTATTATTATTCGACAAGTAATGAACCAACTAATCAAATATTAATAAATATTATTAGTTAAAGATAGCAAAACAAAGACACAGTTAAAGTAATAAGCTTCCAATGTTTGTTGGGAACATGCTGATTAGGGCGGTAGGGAAGGCGGTAATAATAACCACGGCGAAATACAGTATACAGGATTTCTGTGGCAATTGCTCATGATAACGAGTTGAGTTATACAGCTTTATGCATCGGGGTGATAGCTCAGTTGGGAGAGCGCACGACTGAAGTTTACTACAGTCTGACATAAGTCAATCGTGAGGTCGCCGGTTCAATCCCGGCTCGCCCCACTCATGATTTTTGCCGTTGGTTCCCAATTCTTTTGGTTTTGGAACAGAAGAACCGGACAAGAACATTTTGAACGTGGCCTGGCTGGTTTTGATTAATATATAAACCAGGATAATAGCCCTCATCACTGTTATTTAGCCTGGGAACCTTGCATTATGCACTTATATATGTGCAAAACAGGATTGTTTTCCATATCAGCGATGTAGTGGCAAGCGGTATACTGTACTTCATGACCTAAGGTCACTCACTGAGTTGGGAGATTAAGACAATTACTTGTTCACACTATTGCGTAATTTCCACACAATCCAGGGGTGATAGCTCAGTTGGGAGAGCGCACGACTGAAGTTCACTACAGTCTGACATAAGTCAATCGTGAGGTCGCCGGTTCAATCCCGGCTCGCCCCACTCATGTTTTTTGCCCAGGAGGCAATTAGAAAGAAGATTGTTGCTATATTGAGGCTTCATCGTGATTCACCGACATATTTGAAGCAAAGACTAGTGGCCTAGATAGGCAGCGATTTCCATACCGGATTCAGTCGCCCTGTTTGATTGTTAGACAATAGGTTCAAGTTGATCAAAAACGGCCATAATTGACCACTACAGCAGCCATTGTACCTAAGCAACGTTGACTTATATAATGGTTTCATTTATTGCAAAAAATGATGACTTCACTCACCATTGGCTAAGGTCTAAGGTGTATATAGACCTCAAGATTTTCTAAATCTGACTGATGGCTTATATCTCGAGCGAATCCAACATTTGAAATCCTGCGGATGCTTCATATCCTGTAATCACTGGCCCAAACAACATCGGATCTAGTACAACCTAATCTACCGATGCCTGCAGGCGTCAAGGCATGAACATCAAATTCTGAGCAGAGCTCCCCGACGAGAGGGAGCGACAGAAATCCGCCACAATCGCGTCTCATTCAAAGCCAAAATCTTCCCGGGTTTCTCGAAGCAGAAATTGGCAACACCTCCAGGAATAAGCATCTTGCCCAGAAGCACACCACCTGGCGACCAGACATGAATCCCATCACCACAGCCACTGTACACATTGCCCTCAAGATCGCATTTGATTCCATCCGGTATACCATTATCTGCCATGGCAAAGACACGGCGATTCGTCAGAAATGGCTGTCCATGATAGTGTACAACATCAAATGCATAACTGTCAAGGGATTAGCTTGACCAGAACGCGAGATCGCACGAAAAGAAAAAAAAAAAAAAAACTCACATAGTAGCTGCGCGACTCAATTCCATATCTCCATCTCCCTGAACAGCATCCGTATCGGTAACATAAACAACCTTCTCATCAGGCGAGAAGGAAATTCCATTCGGTCTCCCAAACCCGTCCGCCACAACACGCACAGCCTTCGTAACCGGGTCATACCGATAAACCTGCACCGGCAACTCGGGTTTCGGACGAAATCCCTGCTTGAATCCATAAATAGGATCGGTGAACCAAATTGATCCATCGCTATGGATGACCACGTCGTTGATTGAATTGAACTGCCGACCGTAGAAACTGTCGAGAATGGTTGTGCACTTGTATGGGGCTTCGACTTCCATGTATATTAGGCTAGAGGGTCGGTCGAGTGTTCCCTGGCTGCAGAATAGGACGCCGTCTTGATAGTTCACGCCGCCATTACCCATGGGAATGTCTGGGTGGATCTCTTCCTGGGTACATTTGGTGTCGTTTAGTTGGATTTTTGAGATTTGAATTCGTTGATTGTTGTTTTTTGTGATGAGGTTGCTGGTAATGAAGAGTTGGTCTTTGGAAGGGATATACACGCCAGCTTCGTGGGCGAAAGGGTACTCGTTTTCAAGGTGGGGTTTGATTTCTGGATTTTGTCCTGTGATCTCCTTAAAGGCAGGATGGAATTGTTGAAAGCTCATGGTGGGTTGATGTGTTAGGAAGCTTGATGTGCTTGATGACGCGCAGAAGAGCTGTGAAAATGTTTGACTGCGTGAATCTAGCCATGATCTTCAATCTCGGAGGTGCTCCGATTATGGTGGGTTTCTGCTAAGGGGAGACGGCTATCACAGCTCGGAGAGAATACCGAGCATGAAAGGTCAATTGAAGTATTTTGGATTATCCAATATCTATGCGATGATATGATACATTTCTACTTCTTCTTCGAGCTCGATCCACCAGGAACAGTACTTCCCTGACGTTTGTATTTCCGGGGGTCTACATCTTCATCAGCACTGAATAAGAGCAATGCCAGAGGTGAGAAACATACCTTTCCGGCTCATCAAAGCTCGATTCCTAGTACCTTTACCCCCTTCCCAGAATCCGCTGCCAGCTTTACCGACAAGGACCGCTCTACATGTCCCGCAGTTCTCTGGCCTAAAGTGTTGCTCTCGAGAACAAAATCCACTGGTTTGTGTTAGCCTCAAATTGTGTAATTGAAATTATGAGCATGCATACCAGATCATGCGATTTGCGTGTTCATTTGGATGATCTGTCTCCGCATCGTGGCATCTAGGTCAATTAGTATCCCATCAGGTCAACATAATAATATCAGACATACTTATCGCATGGAAACACCTTCGCACAACAACTGAATCTACTCGGTGTTAGAATCCACGATTATAATCCGAAATTTTAGCACCTTACCGGAACCAACGGAAACTTTTCGCGTAATGTTGGCAGCGGCCACGACGGGGAAGTTCTTGGCCAGCTACGATTCCGAGGACCTCTTTCGGCTGTGAAGCATTTAGTTCAATCCCAGAACCAATGATTGAGCACTCTTACCTTTCTCTTCAAAGAAAGACCCGATCGAGATGACACTAGGAAAGGTGAGTAATTTCATCACATAAAATGTAGATCAAGCAAACAGACCTGCAGCCGTTCCCACGATCAAGAATTTGACTTCAGGCATCTTGAAGACTGTAGATTGTCAGATTTGGAGAATACGTTTTCGAGCAAGACAAAAAAACATACCCATTTTTTTATGACAATGACGGCACATAGCCATGGAGCTCTCTCCGCGAACTGCAGATACGCCAGGTGCATGGTATGGAGTTGAGCATTCCGAGCAAGTCGGGATGAAGTTACTACGATCAAAGTCAGATACTGCTTAACGTAGTAGGAGTATATTATATACCCTACAAAGGCAAGTACTTACCTGGGAAGAAGATCCACGATAGTGCAACCATCCAAATCCAGATACCCAGCGCGATTGGCATGAGAATGCATCAGCTGCTTGCGGAAACCTAACAAAAACACATTAGATTGAGGAATTCAGCGACGATGCTGGATCTCAACTCACCGATACTCATAGAATTGGCACACTTCCTGCATGACTCAACCTTCGGCGAATTCTTCGGGTCGGTAATATTGGGGACGTTCTTGATATCCATTGACTCCTTGCATCTCTCACATTTGATTGTGATAGCAAGATATATAAGTTCCAATAGCTCAATTCCGTAGAGTTCGAGAAAAGGGAAAGAGAGAGCAACACCACGACCAGGTGTATCAGTAGCCACAGGAACAGGTGCGCCTCCATCACTTGAATCCTCTTCGTCCTCTTCAGAATCTTCTTCAAAGCTTGAGTCATCGGTTTCATCTTCTTCATTGGTGTGGTCGGGTAAAGACCACTCCATTGGACGTGGAATGACGTGCAGATGTGGTCGGTCTGGGTCTTCCACCCCCTCAACAGGATTCGAAGATTCTTTTTCAGGAGATACGTCTTGTTCAGCTGATACAATATCAATTGTTGCTTGAGGATACTCATGTTGAGAGTACTCGGCAACTTCAGGCAGAGGTGTCTTCGCAAAGTTATGCATGTTACTCGCCAAGTAATTGATCTGTGAGACCAGATTCAACTGGGAGTTCTTTGCGACCCATTCTGCAAATCCATTCTCTACAGACCTTGCTTCTGGGCTATCAACACCCTGAATCTCGATTGTAGAGTTCTCAAGTGGATAAAGATGAGGAACTAGAAGCTTTACCGTTTTCAAAGCTTGAAGTTGTCCTGGGAGGCGGTCTTTCTTGTTCGGTTGGATTGGAATCACGAAAGAATTATCCGATCGCTTTTGGAACAACGGAAGTCTCCCAAGTCGGGCTTCGAGCTGTTTCGCTTCCGTCGATCTTCGTTTCTCGGCCTGGTATTTTTGCTCGGCCGTGTATGTTATTTTTGTAACAGGCGGCTTCAATGGGGTTACAGGTTTGGCAGCATTCACAGGTACAGCCTTTGGCAGCACAGGCAATTCCACCTGACGTTTAGGTCCTGGGTTTGTCTGAGCTGGCCCTTTGCTGGCTGTACCAGTGCCAAGATTGGCCACAAAGGTGAGCTTTGGACCCCTTTCAAGAGTGGTAAGAAGCTTCTCCAGTTGCTTATCAAGACTATTAAGCCAACTAAGGAGCACTCCTCGGCCATTTGTGCGCAATGTAAAGTCAACGATATCATTGAAGCCTCTCGCAACATTGGCTTGGTATGCGGCTTCCATTTCAGGATTAGTTACTTTGAGTGTAGGTCGCCCTTTATCAGGATATGACTTTGGGACATGCAGAAAGCATTGCAGTTTGTCCAACTCGAAGGGGAAATCAGGATCCGAGGGAGCCAATCCGAATTCTAAGATGGATCCATTGCTGTCCGTCATTTCCTTTGGCTGAAATCGTCGTCTCAATTGGTTCAGCTGGAACTCTCTCGGGTCTTTTTGCTCTGCCTTTGAGACTGGCCTTTGAGGCTGAGCGGCATGTGAAAGTGTCGTGACTTGTTTTGACGGCCCACTAGAGATAGCCGTCTGACTGGCCCCGGTGCCGATATTGCGATCTAGATTTTGATCGTTATTGACAGGAGCAGGCGACTCAGACTGCTGATTAGCCGAAGTTACACTTTGGTCGTTGGTAGGACTAGCGTGGATATATGGGCATTCCGCCCCAGCCCGACAGCCTAGACCGAGATCAGCATCGAGATAAACCACCAAAATGCGTTTGACCGAATCCCTGGCCACGCGAAAATAAAGACAAGGATATGAAAAGAACCCCCAATAGTAACAACAACGCTACTACTCAAATATTGAGCCATGAGCTATCAGAATGTCTCAGTTGGCCAAAGTCCAAATGTAAGGCTATAATTGCATACACTTTGGAGGAACAGTATCCAAAACAAGATATTACATAA
The DNA here is from genome assembly GCA_028828245.1 of Penicillium lividum. Classification (NCBI taxonomy): domain Eukaryota; kingdom Fungi; phylum Ascomycota; class Eurotiomycetes; order Eurotiales; family Aspergillaceae; genus Penicillium; species Penicillium lividum. The sequence goes on from JAQJAG010000002.1 coordinate 2,610,748, forward strand.
GATAGTAAAGGAACAAAATGACCAAACTCAATATGCAGAACAAGAAAACAGTTGAGAATACGTACCCTTCTTGGACGCAAAATAACGACATTTGCCTCGCTTTTTTGTCGATGGTTGGCGAACAGTCCTCGACTCCCGCGTGGATGTAACGCCATGCGACGAAGTTGGGACTGACAACTCATCACTTGTCAAGGGTGGCTGTTCCATCCCTGTTTAGAATTAGCATGAGCGTGTGATCAAAAAGGTTGCGGGCCGGCCTTAAGGCAGCACCCGTGAAAGCGAAGGCAACAGGGTCATGCATGGGCGGTCTTGGTGGCTCAACGTGGAGGTGAGTCTGCATGGACCTGCTGTGCCACACAGGAGAGGGGCTTGCAAAAAGACAAAAACACGAAAGCAGGTTGGGGCCGCGGAGTTCTCGCATGGGTGGGGGGAAGTTGGAGACAAGCCACTAGCGACACCATGTGTATCGGGGCCAATAAAATTAGGACGGGACTTACGATAGACCTGGGGCTCCGGACCCGCCGTGTTGTCAGTTGATCCGTTCTCCAAGCCGCTGGGCCTAGGTGCGGGAGATAATGGTGGCGAAGCCATGGAGGTGACGTTTGAAATGCCAACGCAGAGATCGGGTGACTTTTCTCGGGATCGACAGGACCAGATCTGCAGTGCACAAGAGGGGAGCCGCGATGTGCGAGCAGGAAATGCCAGGGCACAATATAATTTGTAGCTTAAGGACCGGGATGGTGGGGCGTGCTCTGAAAAAAGCCAGGATTGATACTGACAGAGTGAAGATATAGTATTGACTGAAGCTGTTGTTGCCAAGACTTTTTGTCGAGTTTGTTCTCAACGTGGGGTAAAATCAACTTTATCCACTATGATTCAATCTGACTCAGAATGGAATACTCATGAATACACTAGAATGCCTCAGATAAAATGAAATGCATACAAATCCTATAACGAAGCTCGGTACATACAAGTTATCGAATCTTGAACATCAGGAAAATCAACCATATCAATTACTCAATTACTCAATTACTCAATTACTCAATTACTCAATTACTCAATTACTCAATTACTCAATTACTCAATTACTCAATTACTCAATTACTCAATTACTCAATTACTCAATTACTCAATTACTCAATTAATCAAGCTGTAACTAAGCCTGCATAAACCTTGGAATCATGTAATCAAAGCCTGAGGCAGCCAATTATGTACACAAACAACTTTGTTTGCTTTCCAATGGCTGCTTCACCATAATTCTAGCTACTTCGGTTTCCACTTAAATCCTTCTCGGATTACCTGAACAAGGAAAAACACTTGCATCTCAAATCCCCGCTCTGGCGGTCAGGTCGCGCGATACGCGGAGAAATATGAGGGGTTCGGCTTCCAGAACTCCGCTGCACTACTTAGTGGCGACGCCAAAGGGTTATGTGTTTAGCCCCACCTTACACCAAAGTACCTAGACACCGACAGGCTGGTCCCCCGTCGGTAAAAGCAAGGGGCTAACGGGATCAGATGAGGTGAAGATTTTTCTTGAATGCCAAAAGAACCAAGTATTCAGCTCATGCAGGGACAACGTTGCCAAGGCAAAGTCATGTGTCAGATGAAATGAAATTATATGTTTGAAGCAATCTCGAGTCGGTTGGAAAATCCCCGGACTCCAGGGGATGATTTGCCACAAAATATCAGATGACAGATGAGTTAATTTAAAATAAATGGATCTCACTATCAGTAGTGAATCGGAATGCGATCTGGTTTTCCCGCAGATCAATTTCCAGATACAAAGTTTGGGCCGCATTGCCGCGCTTAGGGTTCTGAACGAAGCCGGCGACCAGGGGGTGTTATCTGAACTGCTTGCAGGAAAAGTCTTTTTGCGGCACTTCAACCCAAGAGAAAAATTGAAATGGTCACACCCCCTCTGCCCCGGTTGATCCCTGTCTGGTGGCTTTGATAGACTCCACTAGCTGCATTGGAGTTCCCCGTAGTTAAGGTAGGCTCGGGACATTCTAACGGTCGGAAAGAATATATTACCGTCGTATTGGTAGCCCAAATGAACAGGAGACATAGGTATAGCTTCAGGTTTCTATCAAGGCCAACATTGCATATTCTTAGATGATAGAGGCTTCATTATCATGTAGGGTGCACAATCTAAAGGGCCTGAATGCAAGCAGTACAGATTTACATACAGCCCCACAGTGTAATACCAAGAAACCGATAACCCGTGGTAATTCAATACAGTATTGTAAATTTCCTAAAAGAGACGCCCCATCTAAAAGCAGCCTAGCGCCATCTGGGCCTTTGAAACGCACCAACCGGATCATCCTTCCAGAACCTTTCCAGAACGAGCCCTCAGTGCAACTCTGAAAAACCATGGGATTGTTCATACAACGCTCACAAGGACATCCGCATTCGGACCCGGCAATCAGAACCGGCAATTTCAAGTCAATTTTAGGATCAAGACGTTACTATCTACAATATGGGGTTTCCTGTGCGTGAATGTGGCTTGCATGATTCCGCGTAAAGGATGATTTGTCGGAGGACAGAGCTCCATTATCCGGTTCACGTGAGGCTCGACCCACGCGGATGAGCACCAATCATGCCGCACATAATTGTCGGTTTTTTCCTCTGGGTGGAGGTAATCCATATCCATACACCTTGTTCGACCTGTTTATTTCCATGACCTTTGCCATGCTAATTGATACAGGGGCTTCGGGCTTGGGCCGCAGATCCCGGCGCCCAACCTATCGGCATCCCGAGATCAAGGTAGCGATGGGGATAGGGTTTCAACTAAAGTTAGTCGCCTTCCTTTTTGACGCCCTGGCCGGTTGCTTTGTTATTCATGGGGCTCGGAGAAACCTAGGAGGAAATAAGGGATGTCACCGGTGAAACTGGGGATGAGAATGACACGCATAGACTCTCGTAGTTGAAGACGTCTCACCGAGAGGTGTATAAACCGGTTTACTCTGGGGAATTTTCTTTATTAAGTCTACTCAGAATGCAGTCCCCACATTAAAAAGCCACTTTGTTCGAGTTAGTGATTGGTTTTGTTGAACACGATGAACAACAACTGTACAGGTAAATCATATTGATTACAAGAGTTTGAACATTTGCATACCATCGATATAGACTTGTATGTCTCACCCAATATAGCGATTAGTGCGTATAAAGTATAAAAATTTGAATACCTACATAAGGTAGCCTTGATTTGATATCTGACTGGAAACCATAAAAATCATATGTGCATCATCGGCATGCCGAATCCTATGCATGACGCGCAGTAATTCAAATTAGCCAAAAAGAAGCACAAGCATTGAATGCAATTCTGATTATCGAGCCCACTTTCTATGATGCCTGTGGGTTAGCCTGAGCCTCGTCGTTATACTCATTTGGTTGAACAAACACCAATTCCCAAAGGAGCAATGCCGTGCAGATGTAACTGATGCTAGACAATACATATAGCCTCCAAACATAATAATACAAGTGGGACCTCCCAGAAATAAAAAAACGCGGACATTGTGCGAATCACGCCTGGTACCAAGGTTTGGGGTGACCCACCATGAATCCACTTCTTGGCCAGGCGAGCTGAGATCGAGGCACAAAACCGTTCACTATGCATTGTGTGGGGGTATTGGGGAGATTTGGTAGCTTGAATAGGTTAAGACGTGTATCAAGGCCTCAAGGTGGCTGGAATCTTCCCGCCATTACCTAGAGGGTTAGAAGTGACCGGTAGCTGCGGGAATACCGCAGCCGTGTTGATCAGATTGCGCAAGCTCATGCAGAAGTCGAACAAGGAGACATATCACTCACGCTCTTCGGATTTTTACAATATGATGTTTCGCATTTCTTTTTTGGGGGTCTCGTTCAGGAAGAGGAGACCATGTTTCCTGTCAGTTGTGCCCTGGATCACAGTTCCGAATCTAAACATTTGGAGATGAATTTTTCATCAAGACCCACGAATGTCGGGCATGGCCGGAGATGTGTCCAGTCACAGTTCGCGCGGTCCGGGGAAAGAGGATCCCGTAAGAATCGAGTCGGGCGATTTAGGAGACGAAAGTGTGGGGAGTTTGGATGGTTCCACTTGGGGGCTGATACGACACGGTATGCTCAAAGAGGTAAGCACCGTATGGCTACGTCATTTAGTAGTCTGGCACCGGGGGGGACGCAATAAAGTATAGTTTCATAGCACTATAGTTTTCAGGATGTTCAACCGCGGATCAAATGAAGTCACAGAAGATATGTGTCTAAGAAAAGAAAAAGTGAAAAGTGAAAATTCCCCCAGAGTCACGAGGATTCCCGTGATATCCACTTGAGGCCACATGACTGAGGGAAAAAACATGACATCAACTCCGTTCATGCGGGAAACACAGTACAGAGTACTGTACGGAGTACATGTATCGAAAAGTAAAGTGTCCGCTATTCCTGCCTTTTTGAGCTCGGTAGCGCTTCTCAATTGGGGTTTGCCTTACGCAAAACTAGGAGTATCCGATGAACCTGACCAGCTCCCCGCATCATAATGAAAACATGCAATGTCATGATGAGGCTACACCGGGACCTCTTTGCGCAAAAGTATCTAAATGTTTTTGATATTCGCCGAGTCTAGACCTTTACTCCTCATCACGGCATCTCCGAGCATCTCAGAATGCCAGACTCAAATCGTCCAGGATTATCAAGACATCCCAAGGACTGAGTGCTTATCTCGAGTCGTTTACCAACCATCTCCTCACTGCCTTCCTTGAGAGCTCTAGCCGCAGGACATTTCATGGACCAGCATGTGAAGCGATCAGTGCGGTGATAGTTCACAGACAATCAGAAAAAGACTCCGGGCTAGATCTATCGAATAGACTTACTAGAGACTTTTTTCCTGGCTTATTCCCAAGTTCCCCGAAACTTCGTACTTTTGCAGGTCATTCTATTCGGCTTTGTGAATCCTTTTTTCCGTCCACCTGACACCCCCCTTTTCTTTGCTTTTTCTAACTTTACGCGGCTTGAAGATCTTCGATTTCTGTCCTTTATGTCGGGTCTCCCCGATCTCGCTCGATATAGGTAACAATTATGGCGAAATTTAATAGTTGAGCGATCTTTCATTCTCAAGTTATCCAAAATTGAGGCCATCCTCTGCACAGAGCAGAGAGCGTCCCATTAATACATAGCCTTGTCTGGTGAAGTATACCGTCCAGGTACTCCTTACTTATAATATCCATGGATGTCATATGAGAAATGAAGCCATTCAACTCCTTTTACAAATTTATTTCCGAATCCTTCCAAGCTATGCAGTAAAATGAGCCCTATGATGAGTTGATCCTTCATCGCGTGTAACCGTGAATTCATAATGACTAGGGTAGTAATCAGTTCCCACCCTCCTTTACTGCCTTTGACGTGTCAACGCCACCAAGCCTCGAAATGCCCGGACCCCCGCATGATTGTTATCTGGCGCGATATCGCAAGGATTATGCCTTCGGGGAACTTTCTATTATCATACTTCTGCAGAGCTGCAAGCCTTGTGTTCGAGCAATAAATGTTTGCTAGGACATGGACATGGACCTCGTCCAGACCGCCAATTCAATTGTGGTTGATGCGATGCATGGCGCCAGCCCTGTTCCAAGATTTGAGTTGTTTTTTCCTTGGTCTTTACAGTCTACTAGTAGTCACTTTTTTTTTATAGATACGAGATGCATGTGGAAGTTTATTAAAATATTTCACTGGTTTCGTTCATTCCAGGTTTTTAGTTCGCTCAGTTCATGAGTAGCGTACAGAGAAGTGGTCCAGGCGTGCAGCACTGGACCCAGTGAACAGAAGCATGGTATCTGGTATCGAGTAAAAAAGAGAAGCGTTCTCCAGGTGAAGAAAGCTAGCATGTTTGCCGCAGCCATAAGAAAGTAAAAAAAGACATGCAGTGAGAGATAACGCTAAGAATAAACCCGATTTTTTTTGTTTTCGAACTTGGACATGAGGAAACGTTGGGGGAATCTCTTGGTAGATGAAGGATAAGACAGTATTCATTAACCACCCGAAGGCCAGTGAGTAAGGACGAGAGATTGAGCTGTACATGAATATTAATGTCGTGATGGGTAATCGTTCCTGAGAGGTGGTCTAGAAAGATCCAGACAGGGCGCGCCCAGTGAATGCTTGTAATGTAAAACACACCATAACCCCGGAAGCGATGAGACCCAGATCGGGTAAAACAAATCCATAGATGCGCCTAGATGCAATGCATGATCATGATAGTACGTGTCGGTGAGGAGAAAAATAGTAATAGTGGCTCGCGAACGAGACGGGTATCAAGAGGTATCAAGAATCGGTGGCGTGTCGGTGGGAGCGAGAGTTCACAGAAAGTATCTTTTACCAGCCTTTGACATGGTACTCCCATGGACCGTAGTCAGTGGCATAGTTGGTCCAAGAGCCGTTCTTCGAGAATTCCTTATCCCGAGTCTGGCTGGCGTCGCCAGGAGCGGATGGACCTGCGCCTGGAGTCCGGTGAGGTCCCTTAGGCCCGGGGTACTCTTGAAGGTTTTTGACATCATGGGAGGTGTGTCGTCGCTTAAGGAAGGCATTGGCAGTAGCACACTTCTGCTGGCGCTCCCACAAGAGATGTTTGCGAAGGGACTCAGTCAACTCGGTCGCAAGCATGTTTCGACGAGTAGTGCGAGGCGAATGGGCGACCGATTGCGGGTGCGGGGGCTTCATAATGATGGGCTTCGATCGGGGAACGTCGGGACCACGCATGGTCAAGCTTTCGTCATCCTTTGCGGGGGGCGAAGCGGGAATAGACGGGCCATTGGGTGATGTCAAGCGAGACCGTTGCAGGGCAGGACTGGATCGGAATGCATTGGTTTGCCTCATGTTGGTCGGCTGGTGCATCATCATGGTAAGAAGCGATCGCCGAGAGACCAAATTAGGTCGAGAATCCACCCGTTGGAAAAGCTCCGGTCGCTCGTCCACGCTGGATCTGCCGCTCTCTGTGACCGAGTCCTCCCAATCCGAATCTTCATCGTCCTCGATTGCGCTTTCTGAAATTTCGTCGTCAGTCTCGATGGCATCCTCGTCGAGTTGGATCGGGCTCTTTGGTCGGAAAGCGACTTCATCGCTGAATGACGCAACCTTCTTCGAGGGACTAGGGTTGCTGGTCGCAGGTCGTAGTAATCCACCGGTCGCGTTCTCCTGGGTTGGCTTCGCCACCATTCGTTCCTCAAAGGAGCTCTCATCATCGTCACCGGACGATCCCCCCAATGTAAACATACCTCCCTTCTTCTTGAGTGCTGATGGTTTAAGCTGAGTGGTAGCACGGGACGGACTGGGGTCGGCGGCTAGCTTAGCTTGCGACCGATAGGAAGAAGAGACAATTGACGGCGAGAAGCCCCGAATAATGCTGGATGACTTGATCAATTCCGGGTGGCTCACAAGGACGCCCGATGATGACACGCTAGTATCGGAAGCTGTATTATGAGCCCCGTCGCTTTCATTGCCTTCGGGTGCAGTAGTCGAACAAGACTCGGTAGACTCGTGAGCTTGGGGAAACGGATCGGAGAACATGGGGACCTGTCTAGCAGTAGAGACAGTAGAGACGGAGGGAGGAGTAGGAGTAGGAGTCGACGGGCGAGGGGTGATATCGACAACAGGGGCAGCGGGCTCGACAGTGGTGATTGGTTCGAGGTTCTTCTTCTCCTTGATGTTGAGAACCATGCGCTCCAGATCCAGTGAGGTGATGTGCTTTTCCTTGCCTCGACCCAAGCTGGCAAGCGAGTCTTCACGGACTACGGCAGGGCGGTAGTCGGAGAACTTGGGGCGTTTGATGTGAGCCTCGATACGTTCGGCCTGGTCGGACGCAGCCGACTCAACACTAGCGGAGAGCTCCGGGAGATCACCGGCCTCGGAACGGAATCTGGACAGGGCGGATGTACGCTTCGAGTTTTCGGCCTCAACGCAGAAGGTCTCACGAGTCCACAGGCGCCAACTTAAGTTCTCGAGCCGACGGCCCTGGTCCATGTAGTCGGCACATTTCGAAAATACTAGAAGATACCTGTTAGCCAAACCAAAGACAAAACCCCCATTGAACACAAGAACCAATCCTAAAACTCACCCATCCACATGCCATGAAGGCTCTGAGCGTTTGCAGTATCCACCTTGTGAATATTATCCGCGTCCACCGTCAAGACGGGGGTTGTGAGAGGCATTGTAACGGCGCCCAAGGTACGATGGGAGCGATGTTACTGGAATTAGAGATAGAAATTGGTGTTCCGGGGTTGCCGTCTTCCCCGAGAGTGGTCGTACGGCGGTTGGAAACTGGTGGTGAGGGTTCTCGAGTGTTGTGCGTGTAAGGGAATAGGTCTTGGAATTCGAATCTGGGCCCAGCAAAACGTTGCAGGCAGTCAATCAATCGAGAAATCGGCACCACAGGTGTAATCGAATACTTCAGAAGAGAATCAAGCTGGTTGCGAGACAGGCGGAGAAGATGTGATTTTGAAGATCGGATTTGGTGGCCGGGTAGTCGTCAATTTCCGGTCAGTGCGCCACCGAGATTCGGATGCGGAGAATCCTTGGCGGGTGAGTATTTGGCGTTGGACGCGTTAAAAGAGAGATTGACGCGGTGAGGAGGAGAAGTTGGAGGATTGAGATATTGGGTGAAGAGAGGAAGGGAGGAGAAAAGGGCTGTCGGAACGATAATAAGAATGACGGGGGGCGGCAGTGGAGTGGAGTGGAAGAGGGGGAATTAATTATGGTAAAAAATTCAAAAATTCAAAAAAAGAAAACGAAAATTGTTTAAAATCGAAAAATAAAATAATTAAAAAATAATTAATTAAAATGGGGTTTTTACGGAAATAAATGAATCGGGAAAAACATTTCATTTGGTAATATTACCTTTAATACCACGGGGGGAAATCCAAACCCTTGACCCGGAGTCGGTGAAGAGGAAAGAAAAATTCAGTTGCATCACGGGGCCCCCGAAATACCGGTACTGCCCTGGTACTTGACCTGCGCGCGGCATTGTCGGTTGTACCACGGTACTTCTTCCGTACTCTCAACAAACCCAAATATTCCCAATTTCCTGTCCCGGGTAACTTACACCATACGGAGTACAACAAATACAATACCGGTCTGTTTCCGGACCTTTCCACTCCACTCTACATTGGAGATCCAAGTAATGCGAATTCTGTAGAAGTAGAGAAATCAGTATATGGTCAGCTTGACTATGAAAGAAGAAAACAAGATTAAAAAAAAACTCTGTCAGAGCCTGTGACCTGTCGGGCAGAACAATCCCAGGATGATGCTGATTTTTGTCATACACTACAGGTCAAAGGAAGATACATAAGATACATGGTAATTGAGTACTATTGGTCTGGGCCATCTTTTACGCCACTGGTCGTTTGAACAAGCCCTTCGCCACTGGCAATTTACTGATATACATGACCTACTGACTGATGAATTGTCGCACCATCAACCATTGGTCGCCTAAGGGCATCAAGGTCCGGCTGACTCGCCAACTGATAGGTGTCGCGGTTAAGCTATTCTCGTCACGGACGCTCCCCTTCGCTGGGTGCACCGCATACCGGGGCGCCAGCGAGCCCAGATCTTCAGTTTGGTTTCGGTCTTGGATGTTCCCTACAGTCTCCAGCCACGTTGATGGTCAACCGACCGAAATGCTGGGGTCTGACTTTGCAGCACTTGGGGGATGAAATCTTCAGCCCCAGATTATATGGTCTTGTTTTAGATTTCTCAAGTATTTTTTTCTTTTATAGTTCTATTCGGACTTTGGGGTTGCATGAATTTCTGAAGAAGCATACCGGGCCAAAATACCATCTACACTTTACCCGCAGTAAGTATCCGGTAGAAAGGGATGGGGTAGATTGATTCCCAGGCCAGGCTACATGCCGGGGAACCAGTGCGATACTTCCGTAGATCACATTTCCATTTTGCCCTTGGGTTTCATATCGCAACAAAAGATAAACATCAATAAGCGCCTATCCTATTCTTTGATGGTTTGTGCCAGGGATCACAGTATCGTTAAATCGCTTGGCTTCCACGCGGGTTCGGTATTAGCGTTTACATTTCCGTTTCCACTTTCGTTTACGTTTACGTTATTTCTTTTTTGTGAACAGAGATCAGGTGGGATAGACTTTGTCAGCGCCAAAGGGGGAAAGAAGAGAGAGGGGAGGTTTAGTTTACCGCCCCTTTGAGTTCTTATCTTCCGAGATGCCACATCCTTGGTCGATGAACCTCTAACAGAACACGGCAGTCCTAGTGTCACAGTCTGGAGTCACGAGTCTGCCAGCTGGCATCGAGGACGAAGTAGTCGAGGGGGAAGGGATCGGCATACGGTCAAGATCAGGCTACAGAGGCGGACCTGCATCGAAAGAGGAAGCACCTTCATCTTTGGGCAAGCCGAATGTCCACGGGGTCGAGATAATAATCTAGCGCCCTTGCCTTCAGTGGTCCGGACTGGCGGATATTCGAACATCCTTCTGTCCCCACTAATAGAAATCCCATTCAACCCGGCAGATTGGGAAATGCAGACATGCAGACCGATCGACTTAGGACACGTCCGGGCTCAGTTGCACAAGATGCACGTTTCATCCATCATGTGATATTCCATTCAAACGAGAAGCAGCGGAACCGTTGCCTTGTTGGAAATGTGCAGCATCATCTGCGAGCCTCTTGTATTTTTCCCATCTTTGTTTCTTTTCCGTGGGATTGCCTTTCCATGGATTTGATCTGGGGTGGACCAGGGTGGAGTAAAGTCAACGAAATTGCGGGGATGCATTAAACAGTCGGTCAGCTTAGGAGGCAAAGTAAAAAGCGATCCACTTGACCCTCGGAACACTTTCTCAGTCGGTTGATATCGGCAGTCACCCTTGTCCTTTTGTTTTTGATGATTTGATATACAAGAAAACAGAAACAATAGCAATGAAATAAATGAAACTATCTACGTATTCCTCAACTTTTCAAAGTTCAGCTGATTCGACCGACACAGTTCACTCGTAACAGGACTATTCCCTGCAGGTGTACGACCACGCCAATATCACCTACAGCCTGCAAATCATTCTTTCCAGGCCCGCTTGTGCAGCCTAAACTTTTGGGTTTGGCTCGCTGCTGACCCGCTCTTGACTACACTCATATCACCTTTCGAGGTCATCTTGAAGGATTTCCCTTATAGCCATTGATGACCTCAGAATGTATTCGCTTCAGTATTCGGTCTCAGTATCACCACCCCCCATTTTCTTTCTGTCGGGTCGTACCAAGGGTGGCGATCTGAAAACTGGAATTACTCGAGACATATCGAGATGGCCCGACGGGATCCACCAATGATCTAAACAACTCACCAAGGATGAGATGGCACGCCTAGACATTACCTCAAAATCTATGTGCATTACTTCGTATACCCCATACAGTAAGTAGTCATGGCAAATAACAACTCCTATTTTCCCGTCACGGAACATTAATTTAACCGAGGCTCAAACTGCCGAGGCGACGTGTTCCATTTTCTTTTTCTTTTTTAGTCAGGTCATACGTACAAAATATATTCCATAAGTACTAAGTTAATATGGGGAAGAGCCGCCACAAATGCCCGGTGTTTCGCCAGCGATGCATGGCAGCCGAGGCGTGGATCAGATGTGCCGCTTAACAGAACAGCTGACCGGGCCAAGTTCGGGGAGCGTGGTCGGGAATCGCCGTACTGACACAAAGTACGGGGTATGCGGTACTGACAATACTTGCAGTAAACCGCGGAATAGGCAAGTCACTAATCACTAGTGGCAAAGGTCACGAGAGCATCACATCACATGATGTTCAGGAACGCCCTCCTCGGCAGGGGGCTTGTGATGGTGACGTACCTTCATACCGGAGCTTAATCTCGGCTTTTAACAGGGGCTCCATTCGGCGTCGCTAGTTCGTTTCTGGGGCTTGTGTGAGGCAGGGCGGCTGTGATGACAGATATCGGTCGGACCCAATGTGGATCAGGGGTTTCCATGTCAGGTGCAGCCCTGGAGGGATTTAGGCGTCCGGGAGATATGCCTAAATCTTTACATACCGAAGAACTATATTATACAAGGGCTGTTAGCCTGGGCATTTTTTAATAGCATAACTAACCATGCAAGACATGCATGGAACTTCTTTCATTTTCTCATGTTCTACGTCGATCATCGGGTTTCATTTTTTTGGTAATATGGCTGGAAAGGGCAAAGAGTATTTGTTTCATGCCTTGGCTTCACCAGCGTACGTCTCTCAGTGACATCTGCAACTAAACAACCTGATCGACAATGTCAGTACAGACCAAAAAACGGGAATGGAAAAAGAAAAGAAAGGAAAAAGCCAAGATCATCGTGCTACGATAACCACTAACTACGGTTTCCTTGAAGGATCGACCTATGAACCGAAAACCAAGCCGTGATGTACTTACTGTACACAGGAAGGAACGACGGGTCCCAAAGCTATCTCTTTGTATCAGGCAAAGCGACGAATCACATTCCACCTTGTAACCGCCCTATCATCGGTGCGCCTCCCCCGCCCTATGCTGTGAGCAACCAAGCTGCCGAAAGACAGAAAAGGGAGGATGGTATAGGGATAACACAGGTCTAACAGTGGTATGTATTTCCTGTAGCTTCTGGATACTTTAAAATGTAATAAAAATGTCCGAGTCGTTGATTCGTTCAAGCAAGGGATGTTGGTGGCGGGGAACGCGGGAGTGGAACCCAGTGGTCTCTAAACGGGGTCAGGTGAGAGGTTTCTGATCGGGAACAAAGTCAATCTGGATGAATTTCATTCCCAATGATAATAAAGTCCTAAAGCGATCTGGAGATCTGTTTCGTCATGAGCTTCGGATCGAGACATTCAAATGTTTTGAGGCTGTTGGTCAAAAATGGTACTGGCTGTCGACTCTACTGCTTTAGGCTCATTTTCCTCTAATGATCGACTCAAGGATCATATACGCGTGTGACTTTCTTTCCAAGGGAATGGAAGCCTAGAACGGTGGAATCTATCTAAACAGTAAATTTCAAACTTGAAATGATAACTAAATCCCATGGGATTCCCATATAGTCCAGCCGGGTGTCGGACCTGCATATCCGCGGTCAATGTACAATCTCAACTTCCGCCAGGAGTCTGTAAATCTTTGGATTGGAGTTGGGAAGACTGGTTCCCGGGTTTTACTTTGTAGACTGTCAAGGTAAACTTGACCCCCTTTCGCTGGTGATAGATCACACGTCACACTGTAAAATACTCACATGGTATATGATTGTTATGGATAAACTCCTGATCTTTGGATTTATACCTAGGTGAAAAGAGGTCTATCTAAAACTCAATAATCGAATTGAATGTTCACATAAAAAAGCTCCGAATTATTGATTGAAGCTTGCCACAGAATACCGGGAAAAGACCAGGTGAGTCTCCCCTTGGATGCATGTGTGCACTCCGGATATGTGAGCTAATCTGTTCTCCCCTTCTTTGTAGATCTGTAGCCGGGTATTTGAAAGCCCTCACATGCCTTGACCATTCTCTATGGGCCCACAATCAAGGAAAGACTACATGTAAAGTCTCTGTTCAACGAATTCTTTATGTATGTTCATGCATATGCAGCAGCCACCTCATCATTATCAACCATGCAATCGCGAGGAAAGGTCTCAATATTGATGCGTTACAGGTAAATTTCAATTACAGGTTCTACTGATTTCAATAAAAACTTTGTAAGCCACACATGGAATCTCCCATTCTAAACTGGCCCCTTCCACTGACTCAACATGAAAACATCAACGGGGAACCAAACTGCCCCAAAATTTGAAACAAACATATTTCCCCCTTGATTTGTCGCCCCCAAGCGACATCAAAAGAGACACAATTATCCAGGTGACACGCTTAGCATAAGGGTCCCAATCAACCCCAAGGGGAACGAACCCCAGTAATCAATACCCCCTTCCTAGCTTTAAGTATAAGCACAAATATAGTAGATCGCCCTGCACATCAGCCCAGTAAGCACCAATGACACTCCCAGAAAGCCTACATGGGGTCCGGTTAAGCCATGTGCATCACCACCTAAGCCGGGGGGCGGTTATGTTATCTTCTGACAGGTCGCATTGTTTGATAATTTAATATTTCACCCCTCGCATTGGACAGGCTGCAGCGGCTTACCCCCCAAATCCCGCACGATCTGGGGGTTTCTTGGTGTGATCGTGGCTGATCTGGCTTACTGCCGCTCATGGCGCTTTGTTTGCTGATCGCTGAAAGACTCTTTATGGTCATGAGGGTGTGACTGACAATCTAGACCCCATTTCGCCTGGTCGATTAATTCAGGGCGGTTCCAGTCCTAATCAAGGCGTCAAAGCCGCCCGGGGGTGTCTGTGCCCAGTTTTCTTTGCTTTGATGGGGGCTGTCTGCGTGACTAATTGGCCCGTCTTTTGGCTTCTAGGCGCTGGTTTATATTGGGAGTTGGCCATTCAGATTCTGGGTAGAGGGTTACAATTTTATGCTTGATTTCTTTGACAGGCTGGTAACCGTGTTTGGGCTTCAAATGTGGGCGTAGCTAATTTTTCCACCAACCACCTTCAAATTTTAGCGAACTTTGGGATCGTGGTTATACCTTTGTTGTTTGGTTTTGCAGTTGAGAATGTTGAACCTGGACTATGTAGGACCGTCGTATGACGATACATTACAACATTTGAATATCCATGGATGCCACTTAGATCGTGGACCTCAACTGTATATCCGCATGTACCTTGTCACTGATCGCAACATTGCTACCTAGAAATACCCCAACATGGATGAGCTTAGATATTCCCGAGGTCAAGTCCTGGAGATAAATACATATTAAACAACGGGATACCGCCCATCCGATATAATCCAAATTTATTTAAGTGATCATCAGAAATGTTGCTTTGAACGTTGGATTTCTGGCATAGGGAAATTATATGTAAGCCGCGCCTGGCGCGCTATGGAACACAGAATTCCAGCCCAGTATGAAAGTTTTCATCAACATGTACGCAAAGAGCAAGCACTAGAATGGTATGTTTGGAACAGAGTCGAATGGACTTTTCAAATGTTTTAACCTTGCAAATATTATGTACCTGGGTAGGGTATTGTCAGAATACAATTACATGCGTTGCTTTTGCTCTCAAGTCGGAAATGATCTATTTTAGCAAAGGCGACCGGCGAAACCGATGTGATAATGAGGCAACAATTATGATAGGGATTAATGGCTCGGGTTCTGATGTGTTAATGGTTGGTTTGTCGTGTGACGAGCACAACTCCCGAAGAAGCGGTATAGAACGATGACCAGTTGACTGAGAGGACAACTTGATGGTCTCATTTCCACCCAAAGTAAAACATCACGAGAGCCAATGAAGACCTTAAGACCTAACGATTTGATTGCCGCCAACCGATCGAAGCCACGTCAATCGGGTCGTCCATGTGAGGGTAGCGGTAGACTGATAAGCTACTCAGGCATAACGATTCTGGCCACACTTGTCTCTCTGTCTCACCCAGGACTGGGTTTACACGACATCTATCAGGTCATCTGAACCCGCGGTTTGTGTCCCAAATGAGCTCAGCGCGGCTGTTTCGAGTACCATAAAGGAAAGGAACGAAAAGGAAGGAAAAGAAAAGAGATGAGTCCAATGAAGAGTAGTTGTATTTGAAATTTGACAAACTGCTCACCGGCCCCTCTCACACACTTCCCCAGCATCTAGACTGCAACAGATACGCATCTCCAATCATCGGAGAAGCAGGTCTCACAGATTTCAATCTCACTCCGAGGAAAAGAGAAGAACAGAAAAAAAGATATAGGCTCACCAGATCAGATTTGCCCGTACCTGTCAGTGCGGTCACACCGGAGGATGAGTTTTCCATCTGGTCCGATAGAGCGTCAACTCAAATCTATTAATGCATAAGTGCATACATCGAGCTGACATTGTTTGTGGCGCCCATCGTCTGCAGCCCTTTCAGCCCAACCTACCACATGCCCTGGTCTACTTTTATTTGATCCGCTGTTGCCGAGATGTTCTTAGGGTGGGATATGGCGAATCTAGATTATGATAAAGTCATTTCCACGTGAGATGACATGATTCAGATCAGATTCATCTAATGTCTCACGATACGCGAGACGCTTCGCTCCAGATATTCTATAAATTTATATTGTTCACACTCTGTGCAATTTGCATCTTTGCGCATAACTCGATCGCTCCAGACCAATCTAGATCAAACTCTTTAAAGATATTGATTGACATGAGAATGGGTAATAGAAACGCCCGATCTAGACCTACAGACCGGTTTCACAATGCCATATTTTAGAGAAATCAAAGAATGAGCGAGATGTAGTGATGGCGGTTTTTCAAATTCTGTGAACCACGAGTCGCGGGGAACTGGGGTCATACTCCCACGCGCCGTGTCACCCATTCCAGGCGAGATTAAACCCTGAATCTAGTATGGCATGGAGAAAAGTGTGTATGAGATTTTATTCTTACTCTCTATTGGAAGATTCCGAAGCAGTCAAAAATCGGTCCATACTTCTCAAAGGGAAATGGGAAACACATGCTATCCTTCTTCTGGTGATCAAATCACCGTGATATTGTAATTTGGACGTCCTGGTCAACAGACAATGTATGGTTATACCACTCAGTAGTCTACTCCACTCACTCCCATAGGCCCAACCACATTAGATGGCTCCAAACATACGCAGTACAAGGTAGAACTTCTAAAACAGCTACTTATTGTCAGACCCCATTTACATGAATCTCTGCAACACAGTCATCGTTGACCTAGAATTCCTTTTCTACCTCTAAAATTACCTGCCACATACAAGCTCCAGGCTTGTGACACCCCATTACCTCATATCAGTTCCTCAGACAATGTAATTATCTATCATTCTAAACAAAAAGCAGGTACCCTATTCATGCAATGTTTCTCAAAATTGACCCCCACGGGGTCCGGATAAATATAACAGATCTCAACATGTGAATGAACTATTCTCAGATCCCGATCTAGCGAATAAAAAGACAACGAAAATTACTGAGCCTTTTTACACTATAAGTTACAGAGTGACACAAGAGGTGCCCACCTCCTCACGAGACTAAGCCATGCTTCTTCCAGGTCAGATATGTGTCATAAATAAAGTCATCTATTAAGATCACCTTGTGGGTAGGTGGATCGTGTGCTTTTCGTATCTGCCGTGGTCCCTCGGCATTTCCTATATCCTCGTGAACACTGGGTTTATACATGCGAATCCCGAGGAACACGGACCCCCATGTTCTAGCCTTGTGAAATGGGATCTGATGTATATCCTGTGAAGACGGATTTTGGAGGGGTACAAGTCAATTGCTGCCTTTTATGAAGTCACACGAGGCCCTGTGCACTTTCAAACTTTTGGTCGCTAAATATGGAAAGTTCAAGGGACCATGTATGTAACTGTTCGTTTTGTTCCGAGGCTTTGACGGGAGTTACTCGTTTTCTACCTTGAGTAGAATCCATCGAGTCTACGGTCTAGTTGATGCTAAAAACAGTTCGATGGAAGCTAATGTGTGAGAGCCAGGGCTACCATGGAATGTATGATAGATAATATGAGAGATCATAAGTCTTTTTCTCATTGCGACTCAGAATGTTCTAAGGGACTAAGTTTTACAGTGGAGTCCAAGCGGTTTCTTAATTTTTTTTTGTTTTCCGACAAACCACAAAGACCTCAGTGCTATCGGGAATTATGTGCGGGTAACCTAAAATTCAGATTCATCATCGCCAGAGATGATAACGTTGTTGATCTAGAGATATATTAGCAGGGTATGGGTGAGAGATGAGACAATAGACATACCTTGAGAACCATGCGGCAAAGCTGAGTAGCGAGCATAAGCTGCTGGCGCTTACCAATCAGGGGATCAATGGCGAAGTGCTCTCTCATGTCTGCGAGAATTAAATTAGCTGCTAAACAAGTCATGGACAATGGATTCAGCTTACCGTTGCTACCGGTTTGCATGCAGTCGACACCAAGGCGGGAGTTCTTCTCCTTGATCTGACGGGACTTGACAGAGGCAAGGGTCTCAATAGGGCTCAGACCAGAGTTAGCAGACAGCGCCAAGGGCACAGCGTCAAGTGCATCAGCAAAGGCACGCATAGCGTACTGCTCAATGCCGGGACTCTGTAGATCCATGATTAGTTCGATCCATATAATAGTAGATGAAAGCAACGCACCTTAGCAGCGGCATCCTCAACAGCGATCGAGCAAGCAATCTCGGCAGCACCACCACCGTAAACAACACGGTTGTCACGAACCAAATTGCGCACCACACAGAGGGCATCGTGTAGTGACCGCTTGGCCTCATCAATGATCTGCGAGCCTGGTTAGTAACAGCACCTGCATCAATTATGAAAGTGACCTACCATCTTGTTGCTACCACGGATAAAGACAGTAACCGCGCGGGTGTTGGCGCAATCTTCAATAACCAGCATCTTCTCTCTTGTGGTGCCGAAAGTCATCTCACGAACAAGACCGGCGGTACCCAGCTTGTCGGCGGTCAGATCCTCGAAACGGGGCACAATACGACCATTTGTGGCGATAGCAATCAGCTCAATCTCGGGACCACCAACCCATCGGACGGCGGGGAGCTTGTTCTGGAGGAGCAAGTGGTTGGCCTCGTCATCGAAACCCCACTGACAGATGACGAGGTTGGCGCCTGAGTCCTTGAGCTGCTGAATCATCTCCGTGAATTTCTCGTGCTCATAATCCTGGAGCTTCTTGAACTCCTCGACCGAGGTAATGTCAAGCTTGTGCTTGGTCTTGGGCTTCGGGGGCTCGAACGGGCAGGTCAGGATAGCCAGCTTGGCGTCACGGACCTCATCGGGCATCTGGGGGTGAGAGAAGTCCTTGTCGACGATCACACCCTTGACAAGGAGAGAGTCCTCAAGGGATCCACCGACCTTACCATCCACCTTAATCAACTCGAAGTCAACATCCTTGTGCTCGAAGTCGGCAACGGAGAGGACAGCGTCCACAGCAATCTGGGCGAACTGGTCATGGAACTTGGAGACACTGAAGGGTTGTTAGTTGAGGCGCAATAAAAGCTGGAGGTAGTTGAAACACACATCTTGCTGCCCAAGCTGGTCTTGGCAACCTTGAGCAGGTTGCTGGTATCATCCTTGGAGAAGGTAATGTAGTCACTGATTTTCTCGAGCTCGGCAAGGGCAATCTCGCAGGCTTGGTCATAACCGTCGGCTATCCGAATGGGGTGGATTCCCTTATCAATCAAATCCGAAGCCTGCTCCAGCATGGCCGCAGCTAACACCACGACACCAGTTGTGCCATCACCAATTTCCTCATCTTGTGACTTTGACAGTTCAACAAGCAGCTTGGCAACGTTGTTTGTAATATCCATCTGTATATCTCGCCGTATTAGTGCCCATTGGTTGATTGGTATAAAAGGGGTCGGGGAAGCGGACCTGGCCGAGAATGGTTGCGCCATCGTTGGTGACTGTGATATCGCCGTCAGGGGAGATGAGAATCTTGTCCAAGCCACGGGGACCCTAGAAAAATATTAGTACTCGATCTGGTTGTCGATTTGCGATGCCCATACCAGAGAAGTCTTGACAATGTTGGCAACAGTCTTAGCGGCCACAATGTGCGCCTTCACAGCCTCAGTACCATGTTGTCTCTTCTTCTTTCCTTGGCTGAATAAGACAAAGTCCAATCGTCAGTTTCCAATTTCTTTATTCCACAGTCCGAACGACTTGAAATATCCAGGCGTATAGGGGGTATATCGGAAAACGTACTCGCGAACGACGATAAACGGACGACCCTGCTCATCCTTCAACACCGAAGCTACCGTCAAGTATTAGTACCTAGGGATTCTGGGTTGGCATGAGAATCAATCGAAAAGTAATCACCTTGAGAAAGATCAAGCTCTGTGGCAGTAAAAAGTCCAAGTCAGTAATAAGCACAAATAGTGAGGGGCATCCCGGAGGGACAAGCCAAAAGGAGAGAACTCACGCATCGCCATCTTGACGGTAAACAGCCCTCAAGGAAACAACCTAGAGGCTTTAAGAGAATGAAAAAAAGAGAAGACGAAGTTCCAAGCAAACTTCGACTGATGATGACAAAATGCGGAGGAGGTTTGTGAAGCTCTGCGGTGAAATGCTCATCACAAATTAATTCGGGTCGCTCAATCAGGCTTAGCGCTATGTTGTCCGCCTTCCCAGCTTCTCCACGCGCGCTTTCAATCTATCTCCACCTTCTTTGCATTCTTTGCGCAACCCAATTGATTCCTGCTCGAATCATTTTGCGCAGACACTGCGCCGACTACCGTCAAACTGTTTTCACGTATTTTTGGTCGCAATTCTCCCAAGTTAAAAATGCCCCGTAAGTTGGACGCGCTTTGTTCGATCCCGTTGCGCGCATCTAAATAACCTCATCCCAATAGCTCCCGTCGAAGATACTTCTGGTGATGAATCAGGAGGAGATATTCCCTTCAGCACTGCGAAAACAGATACCCAAGATCAGAATGGAGATAAGACCAGTGATCAAGATGATGATGACGAGCAAGAGGAGGGAATGTAAGCTAACCCCAGAACTTGCACGGGTGCATTTTTTCTAATTATGATAGTTATGTTGTTGAATCGATCGCCGCACATGACTTTCTTGATGATGTATGCACCCTGATACACTGATTCTAATGATCTCACTAACTTTATATCAGGGAACTCTCACGCTGCATGTGAAATGGAAAGGATATGAAGATGAGAAGGATATGACCTGGGAACCCGAGGAAAATCTGAAGTATGCCGATGGATATCTGAATGGATTTGATTGAGGCGATTGCGCAAATACTAATGCATGACTTTAGGGATGGCGCGCACGATGTGTTAGCAGCATACTACCGGAAAATCGGCGGACGTCCTAAGAAGCCTATCATGGCACCGGCAAAATCGGGCCCGGGCCGCAAGCGCAAGTCAATCGGCGATGCAAAGGCATCGCCTGCCCCGAAACCTGAGACCAAGAAGCGACGAAAGTCGGCAGTCCCAGAGACCCCCGCTGAGACTCCCAAAAAGGCAGAAAGTGACAGTGAAGATGAAGCCACTTGGGTTCCCAAGGGGAAAAATTGGGACAAGGAAGTAGATCTCGTTGATACTCTCAGCCGGGATCCAGAGACCGAGGTGCTTTTCGCATTGTTGAAGTGGAAGAATGGAAAGTTATCGCGGGTTGCCGCTG
Source organism: Penicillium lividum (assembly GCA_028828245.1). Lineage (NCBI taxonomy): Eukaryota > Fungi > Ascomycota > Eurotiomycetes > Eurotiales > Aspergillaceae > Penicillium > Penicillium lividum. Next base: position 2,631,914 of record JAQJAG010000002.1, read on the forward strand.
AGACGTGTTACGATAGGTGCCCCCGGAAAGTTAGTCAATCACCCTCTCTGCAGATAGTGTCGGTATGCTAATATGTTATTCAGATGCTTGAATTCTATGAGCAGCACCTGGTGTTCAAGGATAACTAGATATGTCACTTTGTTGTTTGTTATTTCAGAGTGGAAATGGCAGACCCCGGGGGTCTGTCTGAAGATCATCCTCCCAAGGAGGGGAGTTTTTTTTTTAGGAGTTGGGGCTTTGTCCGTTTTTTATTGTCATCACGGCCAGTTTTTTCATTGTTGCATCGGAGACCGGTCTTACCGATGTCCATTTCTTGGAGTCCTTCAGCCATGAATATTTTGTCACTCAAGGGTCTATTGCGATTTCTTATTTTATCCGACTGAATGCTAGTGTGATTAATCAATCTCATGTAATCTACAATATGATTTTTCGCTTTCCAGAATTCAAACTCTGGCTCGTAGGTGTCAATAGGAAGCCGTGGGTATCGTCATATTCAAGTGCCTCTTGCTCAGGCTAGACTAAAAATCTCGAATCTAACTTCGCATAAGGTCAAGAAACTCGAATCTAGCCTCGCATGCATCTTCGCCATGCTTGTCAAACAAGCTTTGGATGTCACGTTGATCTTCACCTTCCAAGCGTTTATCATCCTCAGCAGTCCATACTCCCGGCATGTCATGGGGAATTCCCTTCCCAGCTGCGCATTGCTCTAGCACCTTTTCGGCAAATTCTGGGTTCATGCTTGTGCATTGCAATGCTTCAAGTACGATTGGTAATTCCACATCACCTCTGGCTAGTCGAGCATCAATCCAACTGTCAATATCTGGATGAATTTCAAGATCATCTTCATATTCATCTTCATCTGACTCTGGTTCTGGGCTAGACGGTAGAAATGGCATCTCCAGAAGCAGCATGTTGATCAAATTGGTCTCATCTTGAGGTCGAGTAGCCTGATTTTGCTTGGGCTCGGACACTGGTGGAATTGGTGTCTCCAAAAGCTTCGAGTTGCTGGTTCCATTTCGATTATGGGCTGCCTGGTTCTGCTTTGGCTCTGTTTCCTTCAGTGGCAGTGATGGTCGGCTGATACGTGAGGGCGTCGCTGGACTTGTAAGCTGACTAGATAATTTCGATGGTGATCCGGCGGGGACTGGACGATTTTTGTGTGAAATATTATGAGCCATGGAATCCATGGCTTCGGAGGTTCCAATTAACCTTTTTTTTGCAGAAAACATTTCCATTTCACGAAGGCTTGAAGTTGATTCACCGGTGGATTCACGCTTTCTTTTCACGTGTCTCGGATCACTTGATTGTAACTCCGGGGATATTGAGAGATTCAGTTGTCTGGCTGCAGCAGGAATAGGTGATGGTACCGTTTTAGATTTTGGTGATGGCACTACCACATGGTCTAGATCTGGGTCACGTCGTCGTGATTCCGGAGATTTGGAGGGATTTAGTTGTTTAGCTGCAGGAGTGTGTGATGGTATCGTTGTGCGTTTTGGTGCTGGTATTGCCTCATGGAGTTGGTCTGGGTCACGTCGTCCTGATTGGAGAGGTCTGGAGGGATTTGGCTTTTCTGCTGCTGCAAGACTACGTGGTGGTACCGTTCTAGGTTTGGATGCTGGTCCTGTTGCATGGCGTAGTTGCAGTTGAGGTTTCGAAAGCAAGTCCGGCTCAGGTTCTCCACCACCAGGACGTGGCTTTCCACTGATTTTGTTGATGTATCTCGCGCGCCATGATTGCCATGTATGTCTGGGGAACTGTGTTGGAAATTAGCTTAATGCTTCCAGACATTAAATGAATTATAGCGACCATAAAGCATACCTTTTCTGCGAGTTCCTTGTAGATATTGTTACCACCAACCTTTGCGTTGTCTTCCTGCTGGTAATGGTGCAACCAGTCATACAGGATCTGGTCATCCTTCAAGGTATACTCCGTTCTGGTACCCTTTTTTGGGATGTGCGAGGCGCCAACGGATCTTTGGGCCGAAGGACCAGCCAGATAAGGCTCAAGATCCTCGAGTTTTCCGTTTCGCACAGAGCGTTCCACGTATTGATAGGAGTAGCTGCAGAAATGGTCAATTGTGTGCTTCTGTCCAAGGCGTAGTGTGTGTCATACGCATTATCAGGGAGATTCTTTTTCGTATGATCGACAATGTTGATGTCTGCCTCCTGCTCTCTTAAGGTAATTACGCCACCATTATCCTACGGCAATTATTAGAAACAAAAATCCTTTGCTTAGGCACTTTGAAAAACATGCATACCTTGATCATTTTTTGTATCTTAGTACGCTGAGGGACATGATATGAGACCCAGAACTTCGAGTTCTGGAAGAGCTTGGGCGTCATTGTATCTAGATCCGGCAGACTGGAAGCCATCGTATTGCTACGAGGGTATCACGCGAAGTGTCTGAGATTGGATGTCGTGGGTTTCGGGTTTCTTTGTACATGTGAGAGCTATCAAAAGCTCTTTGACGCGCTATCACGTGTCAACGTGTCAGGATTGACATTCCGTTGAAGGCGAAGTCACCTGGTTGATCAAATGAGTATAAGCCAAGAATAAAGTAGCACACTGTTGGATGATCAAACCCCAAGCCAAGTTTCAAATTCTCCTTCCAGGACCTGAAGCTGAGAAGATGTGAAAGTCTAGATCCGCCCCCGGGGCGCGCTTGTGATGAATTCACGTGACCGCCCAGCCAACTGCAAGCCGGAAACACAGTCAAGTCAACATTCATGCACTTTTACCCCAAGGTGGAGCAGGGACAGATTTCATGAGCGCCAATAATGAAACTGCAATAACTAAACTCCGATTCTTGTTTCTCACCTGCTCCGGGGTTCTTGAGGAGGTCACCAGACACAGAGTCCAATCGGCGCCATAATGGGGGTCGTCCGCACTATTGCGCTAACGGTCCTGGGTATCTCAGCCTTTGTTTTTATCACACTTTTTGGGCGATTGCCCGCATTCAGGTGAGAAAAAAACGTGAAATCATGAGGCTATAGCTTATAATTTTATGAAGGAAAACCCCCATTGCCTTTTTACACCGAGTAGTGTGGGTACATTTTCCTAATGGAATTTCCTTTCTCGATTCACATCTATTTGATGGGCGTCTTGTGCGAGCATGGAATCGATCAGGTAGCTATATGTGGAATGAAAACCACCCGGTGATCCTGGTGAGCAGCCAATGTCAAACTACACTAGCGGATGCTTGTTTCTAACCCTGCAGTCTAGATCTTTTTTGTGGGCCTGCTTGCCATAGGGGAAGCTTTCTTTCTTCCACCGGCATGGCCTCGGATGTCGAATGTCCATAAAACGTGGGTTCCCATGGTTGTTATCATACCATATATATTGCTTTACAAGTGTGTGACGACCAAGTCGTTCATCACACCTGAGAATCATGATCAAGAGATGAAGCGGTACCCCTATGATCGGGTGCTTTTTCATCCGGGGCATCGTTGTCGAACTTGTGATCTGCCCAAACCGCCACGCAGCAAGCACTGCAATATATGCAAGGGATGCGTTTCTCGACATGACCACCACTGTGTCTGGCTCATGAATTGTGTTGGGGCCAACAACTATGTTTATTTCATGTCGCTGCTATTGTCCTTGACAGTGTTACTGGTTTATGGAACCTATATTGGTTACCAACTCCTCTACCAGACCCTAGAGACACGGGTGACCGTAGAGGGAAAAGCAGCCATGCAAGGCTGGACGATTTACTTCCACATTTGGGCACTTGTGATCACCGCCGATTACAAAATTGGAACTGTGACATTATTGATGCTTATGACGGCGCCGCTGGCGGCGGCCTTCTTGATTTACCATACCTATTTGGTTTGGGCGGGTACCACGACCAACGAAAGTGCCAAATGGTCGGATTTGAAAGACGACATTGAGGATGGGTTTGTGTTCAAAGCAAAGCGAAGCCAGATCGAGAATGCACCACTCTATACGGATTTAGGCGACGAGCCTTGGCCGGTACAAAGTGACCAAATTTTGATCACAGATGATGATCCGCCAATGGAGGGTTATATCCTGGCAGATGATTCAAACCGTGTTTATTACAATTGCAGTGGAGAAGTGCCAATTGATCCACGGTGGAAGCCCGTGTACAGCATGAAAGAGCTGGATAACATTTATGATGTCGGATTCTGGGGGAATTTCAAAGACGCCATGGGGATCTCGGTCCGGCATAAGACTTGTACATAACATTGGTTAGTCAGAAGCACATTTTGGAACTCAAGAGAGGGATCAAAAGCTTCACCGCCTTACAGTCTCCACACGCTAAGCCTGAACTGAACTAGTAGAGATCAGGCATTTTGTACCCCGCGGGCGGTGAACGCGGCGGTAGGAAATAAGATCTTCAAATCAAAATGATTACATCCCACCGTGGGTTCTACGGTGCTCACTGATACATTTCGACGCCAACATGGCCGACCCAAAGCCATTATGTACACCCCCAGAGCTGATGCTCAAGGTCATACTAGCTGGGACTTTGAGCCACTACGAAGCCCGGGGCATGATTGATGACAAACGCCTGGAGCACATGCTGGCTGCTGGAAAGCAAATCCTGTACAAGACGCACCAGGAAAGCGAAGTTCGGTATGTGGGTTTCGAGTGAACATAAGTCTGAACTGTGCTTATTATTTTCGTTACAGGCATAACCTCGGTATGTCTCCAGACATCTGGCAGGGCCTTACCGATGTCCTGACAAAGGCGATTCCGGTCCTCGAGTCGCAGTCTTTCGCATGGAAGAGCCCATCCGCTACTTATGAACACTCCTCGTCAAACCTCATCGCATACAATTATTTTTCGTTGGTAAAGGATATTGAACGTCTGAACGACCTATGCACAATTGCACGAAATTTGCTCGCCACAACCAAGAAGGCACAAAATCTGGCAGCTGCGAAGGGCTTTGACCAGCGTATCCTCGCTTTGATTGATACTTGTGTGCGAGTGACGGCTAGAGGATTTGACGGCGAGACCAATGCCCGCAATGAGGAGCGGTGGCAGAAGGTGGTCAATCTTTACAAGCGCCTGCTGATAACCTGCCTTCAATATCTGCACAACTTTGTCATGCACAATGAGCAGCGAAAGATGGTGCTATGGTTGGATCTTTTCGGATACCATTCTACGGCCGACACAAATATAATCAAACCAAAGGACGCGTTGGATCCTACTGCTCGGGCTGAAGGGGTTGCACCCGTTGTGAAAATTGGAGAGCGCGTAATCAACCCACCAATCCGGGCATTGTATGACCAAACCGCCGAAGACTTGCTTTTGGAAACGATCGCCAAGTTCCCACGGGAGCCCTCGACAATCAAAGAAGAAGCTGCTATGCTACTTTTGGCAAATATCAAGGACCACATGGAGAAGATCTTGGGGCGGGACCTTACTGATATTCAAGAGATGGGTAGAGATCCAGAACAGGTCAAATATATACGGGCTGCGCTGACCTCAATCCTCGGTGCTAAAGTGGATGGATGGTCTGATCTCCAGGACCGAGC